>CM072881.1:1132500-4030000 GCA_036937835.1 Pampus argenteus
ATTTGTTAAATATTAACCTTTAAACAGATTTCCCTAAATCACCACACCACACACTAGTGACAGCACAAATACTCTATTGTGTTGAGGTGTGGGTGAAGGCTTGACCTTTTTCCTGTCTTCGTGTCTTCAAGCTGTCTCTGTCTGACTTGGACTGTGTTTGAGGGTCATTGTCCTACTGGGAGGTGAATCCTCTCTGTCTGTCATTTCACTTTCTATCTTCTCAAGTGACAGTATTGAGACATTAATGCAGAGACTCATCCCAACATCATCATTCATTATGATAATTTGTCAAAAATGATTACATTTTCCTATGCATGCATACACTGGAAGCAATCTGTAGTCCATCTTTACACATAGACAGGAGGAAGCACTGCAGCTTTTCAAGACAGCATCTTCTACTGTTAACAATGCTATATTCACCCGTTACATTAACCTCCAACATATCAGTATTTGGCTTTTGTGAATTTCTGCTATTTTTATACCGCCATCATGTTGCATGTCAAACACAGTCAAAGCTCCAAAGCTTGGTGTGATTGCATATACAAATGCTGCCTTCAAGTGAAAAGTGAAGGCTTCAGTCTGCTTGGAGCTACATTACTACTTCCTACTCATGATGACATCAGTTTGTTGCGGCATGCCCACAGACAGCCGCCCGTTCATTGGATTACATACGGATGTATATGAGAAGCAGACATCTCAAGTAAACCTTGAGCTGCTACAAGGCTTTGTTGCCATCACATGATTTAAGTAATGAACATTGGTCATGAGCAAACAGGTGGTTGTATATGAGAGGGAGAGCTAACAATGGTGCTATCTCCATGGAAACTGTTCAAACTCCATCCACTGAGGAAGCCCAAAAGCTTTTTTGTCAAACCACATGTATATTTCAAATCAAATCAAATTTTATTTCTATAGCCAATACTCATTTTAACATTCATGTAATTCATTATAATTCATTGTGAGTGTACAATATGTGTGTGTTGATTGTTCTGTACATGTGACATCATTGCACGTCTGTCCGTCCTGGGAGAGGGATCCCTCCTCTGTGGCTCTTCCTGAGGTTTCTTCCACCTTTTTCCCTGTTAAAAGGTTTTTTGGTGGCAAGTTTTTCCTCACTCGAATCGAGGGTCTAAGGACAGAGGGTGTCACTCCCTGTACAGATTGTAAAGCTGTGACTTTACGTCACAAAATATGCCCACCAGAAAACCTTTTAACAGGGAAAAAAGGTTAAAGAAACCTCAGGAAGAGCCACAGAGGAGGGATCCCTCTCCCAGGACGGACAGATGTGCAATGATGTCACATGTACAGAACAATCAACACACACACATTTGATTTTTAAAAAGTCTTAGTAATTTCCTAAAACTGCTGGTCACTGTAATTTAACAGATTTCACCTAAACAGGAGGAAATAGTGTTGGGGACTATTTTCTGCAGTGGATGAATCCATATTTGGTGCTCTAATCAGCATTTCTGGCAGCAGGACAGTGTGTGTGGGATTAAGTAAATAAACTACAGTGTGTGTGTCATAGTAATGAAGGAACATGTCACCCAGTGCAACACTGTGACTCACTGATGTGTTTTTAATAGTTTCTGAACAACATTGGAGGTCTATGGCACAGAAGAAGATCTATCATATGCAACACTTGTTAGTAGATCCATTCACCATTGGTGTTTTCATGTGATTTGACGACTAGCAAAATATAGAATATAACTAGATTATTACAGATGAAACCAGTGGTTCCCAAACTTGTGTGTACTTGTGATGTTTCAGATACATGCTTTAGTCTACAGTACTTCTAGAGTTCTTTGTAGTTCCACCAAAGAGACAATTCCCCTCACATGGTTTATATAAATACATGTTTGAGGTCCAAAGAGGCAAAACTCCAATATTTCACAAAAACACCTAGATTAAAGCTCTGAAAATGAATCAAATTTATGTAGAACTATGTTTTAAGATTGATTTTATAATCCTCACAGAGCAGTTCAAACTAGCTCCACCTCAAACAGCTATAACTATGAAATGTTGCTCATGCACTGATTCATCAGTATTAATAATGTACTTTGTTAAATGTATTTAATATATCAGTCACAGCCCAGTTTTCTGCAAAATGAGACTTTGACTTTAGTACTTTAACTAACTTTTGCTGCTAATGTACTTTTACTTATGTAGGATTTTTATATTGTAAAAATGATACTAACTTAAGTAAAGGATCTGAATACATCTTCCAACATTGCATGTCACCGCCACAGTATTGAGTATAAACAGTGTATGCTTAGACACTGATGATATTTTGACATACCAAAAAAGGAAAAGCAGTTCAATAATGGACGAATCATGTCTATTTAAATTCATGACCCTGCTGTAGTGCACAATGGTTCCCCAGTTGACACTTGAATGGAACACAGCCACCGTTAATGTTATCAGTTCCACTTTAGCTTTTCCTGCTCTAAGTCAGAATTTCTGCAGTGAAAGAGGTCTGTTCAGGGTCCTGGTACACATACCGGGACACATGAATTCATTAATTACTCGTGAACATCATCTGCTGTAAAACACCTCTATAAAGGTACTTCATTTCACAAGGATTGGTTAACTTTGCAGAAGAATCAAAAACATACTTTTATGTTGGTGACAATGACAAATGTATATTTGTTCAACTCATTTTGGGAAAGAAGCAGTGAGGACTTGTGTTATCAGACAGCATGAAATTAGATGTTCTGTTTTTATTGTTCCACATACATTCAACATCAGAGTAACACAATCATTGTGAAACTGACACAGAGACCTGTGTTGAGTCTAGTGTATGCCAAGGCAGGCTTGAGATATAAGCTACAGTAAACTAGTTGATATACATGATATATTGTGCTACATTTAAAGGTAGTGAAAAAAGCAAGTGCAGAAGAAGAAAGGAGTGTGTACAATAAAAATGGCACTCTTAATAAGTGTACATTCAATATTCACAAATAAGGCAGGTATGACTTGAGTTACAGGCTTTGGCATTAAGACACGTCGCAATCTGGAAGTCTTCTGCAGCAGAGTGAAGAAGAATGTGTGTCAGGCTTCCCAGGCCTCACACACACAGATCCTAATGACACCCCATCATTCACATAACATTTGGCTGATGACATTCATGTGTGCAACATAACGGTCCGAAGCAAAAAACACCATATTTGGAAAGTGAATTTGTTGTATCAACGCTTTCTCCAGTACAGATTGGGTTATGTAAGGCTTGTGGAAGGCAGTTCATTGGTCCTAATGCTGGGTGGGGTGTTAGTGAGGTCAAAGCTATGACCCCAGTTCAAGACCCTGTTTTTACACGTTTTACCCTGCAGTAGCATCCTCGAGCAAGGCACTCACTCCCTTTGTGTTCCAGGTAATAAATAACCAAATGTTTGACCTCCCAAAGAAAAATAGAAATTCCACAAGTGGATGGATGGATGGATATCACAGTGTTGGTACTGTCATATGCTGCAGTGTAGCTCCTGTGGTCAGAGGTTGCATTCAGACAGAGACTGCAGGGCCTGGGTAGGGTTCCCCTCCACACCAGAAGTCCTCTGGTTGAGGGATTTCTAGCAGCCATGTTTCCTCCTTCTCCTTCTCTTCTCCCTGCTGCTCCTGGTTGCCCTTTCTATCTGTTTTCTCCTCTGCTACAGTTTGCAGGACTTTGTAATAGTGACAGTCCCGGCCATCATTTGGATTGTATGGTGGTGCCAGGATATCAAGGAAAGCAGCTGGCCCTTCCACTGCATCGATCTGGTGCAGATTATCCCGCACAGGAGTCAGAAGGCACGGACCGCTGTTCTCTGAGTACTCAGCCACTGAGCGGAGCACAGAGCGTCGCAGGGAGGCCGTCTGGAATGTGTCCAGAGGAGGCTCAAAACAAGGGGTGGTGCTGACAGTCAGGTCATCCTCCAGCTTGTCGAAACAGCGGACGCTCACCTTGCCATAGAGAACCTGAACAAGAGACAGAACGTATACAATATATATGTATATATGTGTATATGCTTTTCAGCTTAACATCCAGTATTAACATTCAGCTTAAAATAAATAAAAAAAATAAGTGGGGTTGATTTGTATTGATTTTAGGATCATTTGTGTGATGTATGAAAATGATAAAAATCAAACATTTTGGATCAATTACTTCTCTTTTCAGTGGAGGTCAGTGTACTTTACATATTTCTCTTAAGTCCTAGATGTAGTTCATTAAAAAAACATTTATTTTACTTCCAAATATCCCAAAGAATTAAAAGAGTTTAGTATGGTTGTAGATTAGCCTCATTTTAATGTTTTTTTCTCCACATTATTAGATACTAAAGAAAAATAAAGCCGTTGACCCATGACTCTTATACAGAGTCAAGTAAAACATTACACTAAAACTCTCACTGTCTTCTCATGTTTTATAGACAAAACTATTCATCAATGCATCAAGAAAATAACTGGCAGATGAATGGATAGTGAATAATCAGTTGCAAAGAACAGTGTGAGAAACAGTATGGATGTGGGCATAGCTGGGATACAGCGATCCGACAGTCACATTCTAGTTACTGGCTTATATGAATGCAAATCCAATGCCTTTGCTCCTTTTCCTTTTTTAAAGCTCAGTGTGTGGAGCTGATTCTTCTATATGTAAGGTAACAATGAAGGTGTAACTACACATCACCTCACCACAGGTGGAGAGGTTCATACACCAACATTCTTTTCAATTATATTGATCTACAACGTTTATACACATTTCAATTTAACAACTTAACAAACCTGATCTGTTTAAAGAGGTCAATATCAACACTAATAACCGAGGTCATCATCTCAGCCATGGTTCATACTGACCCCTCACCAACACACCTCTGTACACTGTGTATCAATACACAGAGGCAATGATCCACATGAGAAATGATGACTGTGTTTCCATTAAGTCCTGTGCAACCAGTATCCATATGCTGGAACAATACTTGTGTTACTGTTTGCTAATTTAATAATGCACAACTTTATTGTACAATTTGAGCACAATAACGTGAATGATTTGATTTTTTTATTTATTTAAACCTTTTATTGACAGAGGGTCACAGGGTCCAGTCCAGTTCAGTGGAGCCCTGACATGGACCTGGTGAGCACGGCCGGGTGTGTTCAGCACATCCTGGCTGCATCCTGTGTGTGACTGTAGCGTGCTGTTACAGTCACACTGGATGAACATGCTACTCACTGACTGTGACAACATAAGGACATGTATGGAGTCAGGTGAGTCAGGGTGTAGGCTACATAGCTAGCTATAGCTTAAGCCATCTGAATACTAGCACCAACACAGAGCAGAGAGGAGAGGAGAGGAGAAAGACCTTCAGCATCCCGTTCATGCCCGGGTGGTCGTGAAGCGGTATGGAGGCGCCGGTTCTCAGCAGGAACACCCCCATGCTGAACACCTCCGTCTCGCAGATGTGCATGTAGGTGACCGGGGGACTCTGGAGTCCCGCTGCACCGGAGCTCGCTTTGGTTTTCCGGGGAGGAATTTTTAGGTCGGCAGCCCTGACCGCGGTCACCAGCGAGATGAGTTCACTCTGTTTGTCTGCCACGACTTTGTTCTCCACGTTAGCCGAAGATCTCAAGCCTTTAAAGGCGATATAGGCTTGCTTTGCTATCTTCTGGATGAGAGGAGTTTTGTTGTCCCGCGGCATTCTGGTTGCGGTGAAAACTAGCGGCTTATCGGTGTGTCTCTGGCGCTCTCCCGCCAAATAAAACCGTGTTAGAATGACGGAGACGGTTCACGCTCCACGTGAAGAAAAGACAAAACCGGAACTTTTACAAATCAAAACGCATTTCTTGGTGATTACAGCTAATTTCGCTCCCAGATGTGAGCCTCCCTCCAGTCATTTTCCAGTTTCGCCTCTTCGTCGGCGCTCATGGAGCTTGCGCACAAAACGCAAAGATTCATGGGATATAGAGTATGAGAAAATGTAAAAGTGATCTAACTGAAATGAACGTGACCTGTGCAGCACTTCATAATCTCGTCGTGTAACATTAATGGGCTCGTAATTGCGCGAGGTTAGGGTTTGTGCTGACATATGAAAAACAATAGGAGATGAGATTGTGACGCACACAGTGAGACTACATTTCCCGACAGGTCCTGGGGGCGGTGGAGGGATGCAGAGGGGAAGGCCAGACAGGCCATTGAACTCTGCAGCCCTCCCTCGTCCCCCATCACATCCTCTGTCACGTTTCTCCCCTTTAGGCTGCTCACATTTAAATCTAAAAGAAAAGGCAAAAAGCCAAAAACAATCAGGATTTGAAACCACGTAAGTGTAGCTCTTCATTTTGTCAACTCCTCTGACTGCTAAAGAGGAACACACCTGTACAGACATGTGAGGCATACGTGTTCTTAACCTGTACTATGAATGACATCTGCTCACTGTAAATGTATATATAAAAATGTATGTTGTGTATATAAGTGCTGGGCAAATGCATACACTGTTGTTCCCCTAAAATCATATATGACATATCATTTATGAAATTAAAGCCATAGTGAGAGTAAAAGTGACATGTTTGTACAAACTTGTAATAGATAATATTCCATTATTTTATGAGATAATATAATAAACAATAAAAATGTACTTTCCGAAAGACTTTTAAAGACCGAATAACGGGCACACTACTGACCAGTTGTTACACTCAGCACTGAAGTGTGTGTCATCCATGATTTATGTGTAAATAGTGTGTAATGTTCAGCATAGTATTGATAATGTCTATGTCAAAATGTAGTGATCTAGAGAATGTATGAGAATGTAGATGAGACTAAATTATTTGGGTATATTTTGTCCAACATTAATGTTGATTTCACCTGGAATGTGTAATTATACATTGGACTTATTCTGCAGAAAGTAGTTTCAATGAGTGTTCACAAACCTTTCCGCTATTGAAGAAAGAAGTAGGTTCATAGATTACCTGTCTGTCTGCCTCGTCTAATGAAGATTGGTCTCTAAGCAACAGTCTCATCTTGAATTGAACTGGCCTCATTATTTCTCAAGAGGATACTGCTTGCTTTGTATGTCCCTCACTCGTCATGCAGAATACATCATACATTAATGCAACGTATGCACACAAATGCACTGAGTTACTCACACACATGTAAAGAGGTACTCAAGCGTAAACCCACACACTACTGTGCCAGTTGTTTAATTGCACATGTGAGCACACACACATGTGCGATCAGTAAAGTACATGTGCTCAAAAGGTGTTTGTGATGTAGGTGACTCAGTCCCGTTTTTGTTACTGGGTTAACCATGATCGCTTCCTCCTGCTCCAGAAGACAATGACAGGTGGAAGACACAACTGTAGTTTCATATAAATGAAAATGATTGATTTCCAGTACAAAGACAATAAGATGATTCTCTCTGATTCTGATTCATATACATTCAGAACTTCAAACCTACAATACATAAAAAAACTGACTTTAAACCAAATTACAAACAAACCTTGATTCATGGCTATCTATCGATAAATGGCAATTTTCACTTTTATCTACTCCTACCAGAGGAGTCATCCTCCCTACTGAACATTACTGAGGCTACCTAAATGTCAAAACAAGTAGTAGTATGACTGTTTCAAAAACAATTCTTATGAGCATTTCCTGCTGTACAACCTCTGTGGATAAAGTTTGGTTAAGTTTAGGCAATTAAAACTACTTGGAATTTAGAGAGCGTTAATCATTGACTTTTGGTACTTAAGGGGATGCAAACCTTGCTGTTTGTCAGACATGTTACATGCTATCCAGATTTTATAAAAGTCAAAAATACTCAAAAATATTAATACATTAATTCTGATGTGATTACAAGTAAAAAGAAATCAAAATCAAAATTGCACTTAATTACAGTACTTGAGTAAATGTACTTTGGCAAAAGGCAGCAGTACCACACTGTGAGAATACTGTTACAAGTAGAACGCCTGCATTGAAAATATTACTTAAGTAAAAGTATGCAGGTATTATCTGTACTTAAAATAAAAAAAGTACTCAATACTCAATTTGAGTGTTATATTACTATATATGAATGTAATTTTATTGTTGATGCATTCATGTATAACATTTTGTTGTTGGTTGAGGTGGAGCTAATTTGAACTATTTTATATTTTGATGAGTAGTTTTATTCATAACAATGCATCATATTTTATAATCGTTCATTGTGTTACCCATGTAAAATCTTTATTTGTAAAGCAGTGGAATAAAAAGTACAATATTTCCTTTTGAACTTAAGTGAACCACAAGTATAAAATGGTATGAAATACAAATATGAAAATACCTCATATTCCCCAGAATGTGGAATACTTAAGTACTGACCAACAGTAAGTCTTTGAGAACGGGTTTCTTAAACCAGGGGATGCATTAGAACAGGAGCCTAAATGCATCACTGACTGTTTATAGCAAAGGGATGCTTTGTGTTCAGGTGGTATTTGAGACTGGAAGAACTCCTACAGTAAACCAATTCTGCATTGCATAAGGTGCACACAACCTTAGTGTTGTTGATGCCACCATCGGGAAGCTTCTTAAATATGAATTTTCCCTGAAGCAAGCCTGGCGGCTTCATGGCTGCATCATGATAGACTATCACGTTTGGTGTGGTAGTTCAGTAATTCACAGGCGCGTAGAGGTTCGAAAACTAGTTCTCGCCCCCTACAGTGCAATTCGGCTATGTATACATCCGCTCTAAACCTAATTTTGATAATAGATTAACGGTGGTATTTTTTATATCGCTCGATAAGAGTCTCACATTATCAGCGCCTTAACGCCGATAACGGCCCACCACTAATATATATATAAAAATGATATTCCAAGTACAGCAGTTCAAACGTTGAGTTCTAGTTGCACAATATTTGGCTTCTGCTGCAGTTCCAATGTCTACTGTGAGCATTTCAGAAGTAGATTTAATTAAAGCAGTCTATTATTCAGCATCCAGTTTTCAAAAGAGTTTAAAACATAACTTCATATCAACTATTTCAGAGACATGAGGTGCTCTCTAAATACAGACCTGCAGAGTAAAGAGTGGAGAAAATAGACAGATATTATCACTGAAGACTACACTACTACATTTTGCTTTTAATATAATATTTTTGACTAATTTCCATTGTTTTTCTGAGATATGTGTTAAGATCTGACTTTCCTGGAACTAAAAGGGCATATCGTCATCCTGAGTTTAAGTTGCATAAGAAAATATTGTTTGAATTATGCCTTTACAGAGGAAAAATTTGTAAAAACCCCTGATTGTTTGAGATCTTATTTGCATTTGCTGCTGGTTCTTGGACATAAAGTGAACATTATTCCTTAGCTGTTTAAAATGTGCATGACTGACATTGCAGAGAAGTCAAGCAAGCTTCATCATGCCTTCCTCAGAGCCGCAGCCAAGGATCTCTGAATGGAGCAAGTGATTCTCTGGCTGTCCACAATTTACATAGCAATACACACACACACACACACACACACACACCTTTGATGCACAATTGGCAGACTAATAATTTATAAGTGAAATGCAATGTTCATATACAGACATGCATGCAGGTGGAAGCACAGGTGCATATGTGCACACTCATTCAAGTATGCATAAATGTGCACGTAACACTGGACAAGCATTTACACACACACACACACACACACACACACACACACACACACACACACACACACACACTCATTCCTCTGTCCTCTGGAATCAGCATATTGAGACAATGAGACAATGATAACAGCTGCTTATGGATCACTTAGTGCAACCAGTCAACATGGTCTTTGTGTTCAGTCAATACGCAGCCTGTTCTCTGTCATCAGAGTTGTCATTATTTTGCAATGTGTTCCACTGTTGAGAATATGAGTAGTCTTTTATTTGTTGCCCCCTGTGGCCTCACTGAATCAGGCCATCACTGAGAATGAAGCCAACTCTGTTGTCTGTCAAAGAACGTTAACAACCCGGGCCAAAGATGAAAATTCATTAGCCTGCTGGAAAAAATGTCTGCATAACTTGAGGGGAAACAGCAGGAGACGATGCAATGCTAATGTTTGTTCTTTCCATCAGAAAGCTGCTTTCTTCAGACAGAGGTATTCTGGGGATTTCGAACATTCACCAGTGGACTGTGAGCCTACACAACTGATTTATAGAAAATCATCAGATACAAAATGCTAATGTGTGTTCTGTACATTGTAAAGGTTCATTTTGCAACAAGAATATTTTTGTTGGGCTCCAAATGTATACACATTTTGGGTTTGTCGTACATAATTAACTGAATATTTCAGTGTTAATCGTTCATTCATAAGAAAGGCCTATAAAGTTCCCACATACATGACCCATGTGACTGTCTGTGTAAAGCTTCAGTAGTGTTTGTGTTCTCACTGTTGTTAGGTGAATGTCTTCTCCTTGTTCATGGTTTAACTGGGAAAATAACCAACAGCTTCATAGAATACAGTCTTTGTTAGGGGTGCTACTGATAAATATGTTAATTATCATTTAATCTGCCATTTATTTTCTTGACTTTCTATTATCTTGAAATATTGTGAAAAATGTCCATCACAATATGTCTTTGTTGCTTCAAAAATCTTGTTTTGTCTGACAAACAAAGATATTCAGTTCACAGCTGAGAAGCAATGTTTGGTTTGCAAAGCTTTAAGGGCTTAAATACACTGACATTTGGATTATGCAGACTTTCCTGAATGCATGATAATGAATGTATTACATTAAAATATTTATTATTCTTTTAATTCTTTAATTTGATGAGGATTATCTTAGTTTATATGTTTCTTTGATCAATTAATGACATTTTTTTAAGGCTGAGACAACCAGTGCAACCAGTTTTGCTACATACAGTAAAGTAAATGGAACTTTGTGTATATATGACATTAAGCATAATCATTAAATACAAAAAATTAAATATTGAGGAAAAGGTTCACTCTCAGTGTCAACATGGATGAGAAGTGCTCTGGAAAATAGGAATCTGAATGTCTACAGTTCCAAGACTACTTGGTTAGACTACAACTTCATTTGCTGATAAAGATCATGTGATCAGACCAAAACAGACATATCTATGATATTGGCCTTGTGGCAACATCGAACTACAAATATTTCTGCTCTAAGGAAAATATGTCATGTGACCAAGGGCGTAACTTTGGGTTAAACATTGGGGGAGGTCACACTCAGGGCCGTTGCAGGATTTCAAAACTGATGCGCGGGCTAAAAATCTTTCAATTTTTGAATGATTCGGGGTGCATTACATGTCACACAAGAGATCTATATTGCTGAAATTACTTAAATAACTTACGTTTGAATTAAAAAATGGCAAGAGTAGGTTAAACTTGGTTTGATCTGGCAAAAGCAATGAGGGAAAAAAGACTTTCTCTAACCATGTACGCACATTAACCATCCCTCTAACTAACTATATTAACAATGCTTTTCATTTTTTATGTTGTTTCAGTGTTTCCCCACATTATTTTACTGTAATATTTAGCTTACATTATTTATGCAATGTTATAGCCCATTTCAGGTATTCCATGTTTATGCTCACATGAACTCCCCTTGGCTTAACATTTTGTCTAACTCAGGATCGGCAACCTATGGCTCGCGAGCCAGATGTGGCTCTTTTGATGACTGCATGTGGCTCGCATTGGAGTGAACGTAAGCCGGTACGGTCCGGTACTGCGTACCACTAAAACAGGGGTGCCCAATACGTCGATCGCGAGCTACCGGTCGATCGCCAGACGTGATCAAGTCGATCGCAGAGGCGCCCACCGCCGCAGCCGTCAGTATGGTGGGCCATCCACCCCGCTCCCGCGCGCCAGTATGTTAGGCTGTCCGTACATTACGCCTATGCATGTGACTATAAAAGAGTTGGTGTTGAGAGGGAACTATGAGACAAATGGATGTTCTTGATCTCCAGTGTTTGAATTGGTCCAGCCACGCTGTGTTTTACTCCAAGAAGTAATAAACATACACACACACACACTATGTTCACTGTGTCTTTCATGGTTGAGCTGCAGGCCCTCACCACCTATCTGATATCATTGGATTAGGAATGATGGTACATGATGCTACATCACATAAACTGTATATCTATATATATAAAGTCTATGCTATGAACAATGCTTATAACTACATTTACCACTCTGTGTTCGGGAGGCAGACACGGTCAACACCTTTAAGAGTAGACTTAAGACTTTCCTTTTTGATAAAGCTTATAGTTAGGGCTGGCTCAGGTCATCCCTTAGTTACGCTGCCATAGAACTAGACTGCTGGGGACTGCTGGACTCACACACTCTCCCCTTCTCTCTCTCTCTCTCTCCTCATCCATCCATCCATCTATCTATCTATCCATCTATCTATCTATCCATCTATCCATCTATCTATCATGTTACTAACTAAACTTCTTCCCCGGAGTTTCTGTGCTCTCTCGTGTCCAGCAGCTTTTTACGGACTGTGTCTGCTGCTGTGGTCCTGCGTGGCGTCTACTGCATGTGTTGTCACCGTCATCATTGTTGCCATATCCCCATTACAGATTATAGTTATGATTTGCTACTGTGCATCTGTATCTTTACCACTAGTTTCACTGTTACTGTAACAATTAATCATTTCATTGTAACCTATTCTTATCATCTATTGTAATTCATTATTATTCATCTTGAGTGTACAATATGTGTGTGTTGATTTGTTCTGTACATGTGACATCATTGCACGTCTGTCCGTCCTGGGAGAGGGATCCCTCCTCTGTGGCTCTTCCTGAGGTTTCTTCCACCTTTTTCCCTGTTAAAAGGTTTTTTGGTGGGCAAGTTTTTCCTCACTAATCGAGGGTCTAAGGACAGAGGGTGTCACTCCCTGTACAGATTGTAAAGCCCTCTGAGACAAATGTATTTTGTGATTTTGGGCTATATAAATAAAATTTGATTGATTGATTGATTGATTGAAATAGTTGCAGTGATTGCTCTTCCACTCCATACTTACCCTTCTTAGCTAAGTGAAAAGTAATGAATGAAGATGCTGCTTCCAAACTGTGGAGAGAACTCTTACCTGCTCCAGTGCAGCTACACACTGACAATTAATAGAAGGCTGTGTGTGCACAGGACAGCGCCCAATGTTGTCAGTGGCTCCCCAGTTGTAAATAAGGAGTCAGTAGTTGTGTGGAGATACAAGAGAAGTCCAAACTTTCTTGCTTTCTCACCTTCACATATGTCCAGTCACTGCATGACGTCATTCACTGTCCTGGTATTGTCTGACCTTTGGTTTCAGAAAGTTGCAAACATTATTGGACTTTTTGACCTGTATAATGTCTCTAAGTTGTTGGGTGGTGTTCTTGTTTTTTTGTTTTGTTTTGTTTCTTTGAGACATGTGTTCACTACCAAAGCTAATGATAAAATCAACTGCATCTCTATCAATCAGGGCTCAGAGGAGCATGAGTAAAGGGTAAAACAATGGGGCGGAACCAGGCCATTTATCACTGTTGTTGCTGCTTTGATAGAGACTATCACTGTATCTTTGTGAAAACTTGTGTGTGCTCTGTTTGCCTGCTGTGTTGGTTCATACTGAATATCTCTATATCTGTGGAACCATTATTTCCATTTAGGCAAAATAAATTCTGGAGCTCTTTTACTTTTGCCATTTAAAATATCTGTATTTGCTATCTGTTTTTGTGCAAACTGTCATATGTGACTGCTACATACAAACAAGGAGCTTACATGCTCTTTCAAAATCACACAAAAGATACATGTAGCCTAATGCAACATATCCTTATTTCAGCACTCAGATTTGCTATTTCTACTGGTAGAGGAGGCTTTCAGCCATGGTGTTTTTTATAGGCCCATCAAGTAAGTTACTTCATATAAAGACTGTTGGCAGTTGGTGCAATGAGAAGTATTTCTACTAACACAACTTACTATATTCCAGGTCTGATTCTGTCTAGCTCATGAAGGCACCAAAACTGTAGACATTTTATCTACCGCTTATCAGACACACAACATTAGTGTTAGACAATTCTGCAAAACCCCAGGTATGTTCAATGATGACATTTTTTCATTAATCATTCTTTGGCACACCCTCCACACCCTTACTTTTTACCTCACTACATAATGGACACGCTACTTCCTGCACTGGCAGGACAGAGGACTTAGTGGACTATTGGACTTAACCCATGTGCTGCAGAACCTTCCTCTGTGCATGGATGGATTACAGATTGAACCTCCTGGCCATAGGCCTGTATGACGTGACTGTTATTATGAGTGACATCACTCGAGGTAATTTATCAGATTTCAAACGCCTCTCTCACGAGACACGAAAGGCTTTAT
Source organism: Pampus argenteus (assembly GCA_036937835.1). NCBI lineage: Eukaryota > Metazoa > Chordata > Actinopteri > Scombriformes > Stromateidae > Pampus > Pampus argenteus. Next base: position 1,146,788 of record CM072881.1, read on the forward strand.
ACTCATTTTTGCACCTCTAACCTATAACAGTTTGATGTGGGAAATTGGTACAGTTAATTTCTTGCTGAAAAGTCAGAGTCCTTAAAAGTTTAGCATCTCATCATGCAGATTCCAAACCAATATATTTTATAATAGCTGAACAGTGTGTTTAGACTCAGATAAATCAAAACACATCTCTCAGAGTATCTCAGCTTTGCACAACAGGTCATTTGTCAAGTACCTTATAGTACTGGTTATACACACACGAGCAGCTTTTCCTGACAGTGTAATAATTGGACTGGGCACATGAAGCTTAGTATTCTCTCAGTGTTTAACTGATAGTGTCAGTAGTGAATGGGGGAGGGCTGCTTAGAGCTACTGTAGTGATAAAGCTGCCATTACAATGCTAATGTCCTGCTCATCATATTCAACAGCCAGGGGCCTTTTCCTACACTAGATTCTCAGAGACTCTCGTCCTCATACAATACACAAGCTACAAATATCATAGACCTCTATAAATATAACATCCTCCTTGACCTGTTACATTTGTTGCATGAACTTCTACATGCAAAAAGGTTTTATTTATCAAACTGTAGTGGATAATGGTTTATTTGTAGTGGCAGAGCCCTTCCATACAGAAAATTCAATTCAGTTATACAAAAATAATTCACCTTGTGGTCACTTTATGTCTTAACTGTTTATGATGTAGATTCAACCGGGGTGTTCCTCCTAAGCAAACCTAACAACCTAACCGTCATCCTTTTCCATTTGTTGAATTTTTCCAAGAAATACGGAGCCTCAATTATTGCAGAATAGGATACCAAGGAAGTGTTTATCAGTGGAAAACCACGAGCAAACTCCATAATGATAACAGTGAAAATACACTTAATTTTAACTAACCTAATCCTTTCATGTATGTTGTATGTTTTCTGCACAGCATCTTGTTGCAACATAAGTTACCTGAAACTCATTTGCCAGGTATGGATACTTGTTTAGTCATTATCTGGGAAAAGGCCTTGCTGGTGCCACAGGATATATCATTTTGGAATTTAATCTTAAAATGAACCTCAAGTTGAGTAGAAACCCCCCACCCCACAGCCCAGCCTGTGGAACTTGAGGAGGGGGTTGGAGTGTCTGTGTCTCAGGGGCAGGAAGGACCCACCTCCTCCCACTCCCTCTCCCCACCCCCCCGGCCAGGCCCTTTGTTCCCTGATGATGTATGAGACAGCATCTCCATTGGAATACCACAGGAACACGACAGCAGAGCAACAACGCTGTCCCATAATGGAGACTGATGGGACGGCTCCCACTCTCTTCACTTTGTCCACTACTAAGATTGAGTTGGCGTGGCACTCCAGGCACCGACGGGGCCCTTGGACAGCTCCGAGAGGGGCCCTCGTAAGAGAAGACTCAACCTGACGGCGGCTCACGTCTGTCGGCCGCACTGGGACCCGCCACAGCCTGACAGGTGGATGGATGGATGGATGGATGACAAATGAGAGGATGGACAGGGACCTGCACAGGTCTTTGTGGGCTGGGTGACAGTAGAGGTGAGGGGGATCCTTGGTCCCCTGGTTCCTGTTGGACATTCCTGAGATGACTCAGCTTGCAAAAGGAGGCAAATCCAGAAAATCCAGCTTTACTCAGAGCATTCACACTGAATGCCATCAGCTCAGTGCTTTAATGATAATGAAGAGTGATACTACGGCAAAGCACAATCCAGATCTTACAAAAATGACACTTTATAACAATTACATGTTGCAACAACATCGGTAAAAACAATCGGACAGGAGAAGAGACATGACCTTCTCTGTTTTTACAAATATATTCAGGATTTCATATATCTGAAACTAGGTTTCAAACTGAACAGTTATCATATTTAACTGGTCCAGGATTGACAAGTCCAAGTATAGGGGGTTTTGAGTTGAACCTGGTATTATGTCATATGATTGGAAAAAGCATTTTAAGTGGTTGAGCGTTTTCTATGATGTCTAGTACCTGTTTCTCAATTCAAATTGGGGTGATGATGGAGAAGCTCCAATTAATTAATTGTAAGCCAACCTAGCTCCTTTCAGACATGTACTTCTTTACATTAAAGAGCAGGTTCACACTGTGTTACTACACACACATATATATATATATATATATATATATATATATATATACACATATATATATATACACACACACACAGGTAGGCAGGAGTTGAGGCAGACGTACCAGGAGCAAGCCACCAGTAGCTGGGCCGACACCAGCTGGCAGAATTCAGAGGGATCAGAAGCTCGTGGTCGAAGACGGAAGGCAGGGTCGGTTACCGGGAGTACAGCAAACAGGTTAGTCCAAGGCAGGCAGAGTCAGCAGCAGGAGATCAGTCCGAAGAAGAGTGCTGGAAAGTCTTGCGTGAGCATCTAGAACAATCTGGCAGAGAGTGAGTGAGTGAGCAGGGAGAGCTTAAATCCTAGCTTGATTGGTGATGGGAAGCAGGTGAGTCAAGCAGGTGAAGGGAGTAGGTCTGATGAGGGGGGCGTGGCTGGCAGGTGAGTGGAGAGGGAATGGAAAATTACTGAGAGGCAGGTGAAAGGGGAGCAGACTGTGACATATATATATATATATATATATATCATTATATATACATCATCATTACATCACAATCATCATTCATACAGAGTGGCAATTTTGACAATTTTAGAAGCAACATGACTGCATACAAAGTCAATGGGAAGACATAGAGGAAGGACACAAATGTTTCAGCCTGAGCAGATCGGCGAGTATCCTGAGGCTTTATAAAGTAGTGGAATCGTTCCAAGCTAGCTACAGCTAACTAATAGGCTGCACAAACAGTCCCACAAGGAGAAAATTCAGTTTGATTGTGGGGTGTAATGAACATTGTCCAGGAGCAGACAAGTTGTTTTTCCAAGACATGGACTGCCTAGAATATCAGACTAACAGGATTAATCACAATAGGCTTATGCAGGTTGAAACATTTACTCTGGGACTAATGATGATGGTCTAACCTCTTTAAAGAGTGGACAGTGGTTGCTTAAAGGTTAGAGAAACAAGCTTGTCACCAGAAGATTGTTGGTTCAGTCCCGTGGACACACAGGATAAATCTCCCACAGGATTCCTCCCTTGAGGAAGTCCTTTGATTCCAGCTGCTCCAGTGGAGTACAGCTTCCAAGTGTGAATGTATAACAGTGTATAACAGTGCAAATTCACTTAAACTAGCCCTGAATTACTAAAGTTGAAAAAAACGAGCAGAAAAATCATCTTTAAATTATTATAAGATTGTGAGCAATGGACAGATGATGAAAATGAGGACAGAGGAACACAGGGGAAGAAAAAGGAAGTGACAGAGATGTGCTTAATGACTTTAAAAAGTGTGTGTGCGTGTGTGTGCGTGTGTGTGTGTGTGTGTTTGCGTGCGTGCGTGCATGTGTGTGTGTGTGTGTGTGTGTGCGTGTGTGTGTGTGTGTGTGTACATACTATGTAGACAGATCATGACTCAGACAGGAAATAGACTTTATGATCTTTCAGAGATGGCAGCTCAATTATTGTTAGTATAATACCGTATAATATCTGAATAATGTCCCCACTACAAGACTTGACACACATGCACACAAATGTCTGCAGTGATTCATTTCCTCAGATCACAATAATACAGTCATTAGAATTTAAATCCATACATAAGCAGTTTTGTAGCATGAAACCTGTAAAGGCTGTGGTAGTTTTGTTGATTTGTAAAATATAATAATTTGTAAAATATTATAAGGCGCACTATCAATTAACATGTCAATTGCTGTCATTGTCCACACATAAGACGCATCTGAACAGTTGGGTGATTTTAGTATCCAGCAGAGCGGATCCCTCTCCTCATTATCCGAGTCTCTGTTGTCACCGGGCTGTTCAGGGATGATTCCGGCCTCTGCGAGGCTCCTGACTCGCAGAGTAATACGTTATTAGCCGTAATGTGTACAACATTAAATCGGTTCGAGTAAACACAACCAAAGGTCATACATAAGGTGCACTGGATTTTTGAAAAAAATGAATGATTTTAGATGCGCCTCATAGTACGGCAGACAATAATAAGTAAATAGAGTAATATTTAAATAGAGGAAATTAATAGTTTAATAAAAAGATGAAACTGATCCAGAAGTTCATTAAATGCATGACTACTTTGCAGAATAACTGAAAATAAAATCAGGTTGTGTAGCTTTTTAAGGACTAGTTCGACATTTTGGGACAACAATCTTTTCACTTTTTCTCAGTGAGCTGTGTGTATGTGCAGGTTAACCTAGCTTAGCATAAAGACTGGAAGCAGGGGGAAACAGCTAGCCTGGCTCTGGCCAAAGTTAAAAAAAATATATAACTTCCAACACAGCAACTGTGTAAAGCTAACTGATTAACATAATGTAACTCACAAACAGAAATTAAAGACCCCTTCAGGCATATAAACAATCTACTTTTATGAATAATTTGTATCTGATGTGTTTTCCCACAAAAAAATCCCAGATTAGAAATTCTTTCTTTCACTAAAAATCCAGGAGCTATATAAAAAAAAGTTATTTCATTCAGTTCAATGAATTTAATTCATTGAATGAACACAAGAGACAGAATTCAAAACAGATAAAAAAAACAGTAAAAACAAGTAAAACTTGCTTGTTACAAGCATGCAGAATCCCAAAATGAAATCTGACAGGTGAAGTGCAAACTAAACAGCACAAAAGATGAGAAGCATCAAAGTGTGCGTGTGTGTGTGTGTGTGTGTGCGTGTGTGTGTGTGTGTGCGCCTCTCCCTCGTTACCACCACTTGGGTGCCTTTGAACAAGGCTCTTAACCCCAACTGAAGAGAATCCAGACATCCAAAATAAGGAAGTGAAAGCAAATGATTAGGGTCAGCTCATAGGCCACAGATGATTGACAAGGCCTTCATTGCAGTTTATGTGTATGTTAGTACAGATTTTGAAAGTCATGCTACTAAACATAGTCTTCAAATATGAGCAGGAGTATCATAATTGGTTCTAGTCATCTTGATCGTGCTGCTAGAAGAAATCAAGACTCAAAGTAGAAATCTGTAGCCATAAGTAGTTACGTCCTATTTTCCCTTACTGAAATACAAAATGAATGTTTTTCTTAGATAATAGCTAATTATTAGCCACACTAGTTGTGGTGCTCTGGAGAAAACGGTCAGTGAGTGGGTGGGTTGGTGGACTATGGTGTAAAACACAGAAAGACATCTGTGGTTCAGAGTGAAATGTCTCATGGAACAGACATGATGAATGTTAATAATTCATCATTGCCAATTTATTTAATTCATATAATAAGCTTTTTGACCAAATCCCTACAAAATTTATGACAGCCAAATAACAACTGTTAATACTAATGCTCTAAACTAGGTCTAAGGTAACAGAATTCACCCTGACCTTAAACCCTAAACATTATGCTTATACAACACGTGACATTTAAAATAGAAAGAAAAGATGCATACAATAGTGCTGCAATATACTGATAATGATACATGATTGATTTTGATGTTATGGATGTTATGGCCCCCGTGGAGGGTTTGTTTAAAGCAATGCTCTGTTTTAGGACAATTCAACCACAGAGAGTGCTGCCATGTATGTGTGTTTACAGCCATACTCAGTGAGGTAGAAATATTGGCTATGGATTTTTTATGGTCTCATTCATCTCTTCATCTCTCTGATACCATCAGGTCATCTCTGCTAAATGACGGATCATTCCACCACAAACAGCACAGCAGTGAAAGTGGACCAATTCATCAGCTCACTTTAATAGTGTGTGTGTATGTGTGTGTGTATAGTGGGGTGGGTGGGGATGGATAACTGAAAAACAGTCCCCCCCCCCCCCCCTTTTCTGTCTGTCTGTCTGTCTGTCTGTCTCTCTCTCTGTGTGTCTCTCTGTCTGTCTCTCTCTCTCTCTCTGTGTGTGTGTCTGTCTGTCTGTCTCTCTCTCTCTCTCTGTGTGTGTGTCTCTCTGTCTGTCTCTCTCTCTCTCTCTGTGTGTGTGTCTGTCTGCCTGTCTCTCTCTTTCTCACTCTCTCTCTCTCTCTCTCTGTCTCTCTCTCTCTCTCTGTCTCTCTGTCTCTCTGTCTCTCTGTCTCTCCAGCCTTGTTCTGAATGGGGCTCTCTCTCTCTCTCTCTCTCTCTCTCTCTCTCTGTCTGTCTCTCTGTCTCTCTGTCTCTCCAGCCTTGTTCTGAATGGGGCTCTCTCTCTCTCTCTCTCTCTCTCTCTCTCTCTCTCTCTCTCTCTCTCTCTGTCTCTCTGTCTCTCTGTCTCTCTGTCTCTCCAGCCTTGTTCTGAATGGGGCTCTCTCTCTCTATCTCTCTCTCTCTCTCTCTCTCTCTGTCTGTCTCTCTGTCTCTCTGTCTCTCCAGCCTTGTTCTGAATGGGGCTCTCTCTCTCCCCATGCAGATCAACTCATTCACTCAACTTACTCAAGTTTCATTTGTCACCTACACATTATGAGGACATTGGAAGATATATGGTAACATGTTGTTTAACAGGTACCATGTTTATTGTTCACCAACTATTGTTTAGCATTAGTTTAGCATGTCAGGATGTTAGCATGTTTTAATTAACATTGAACAGAAAGTACAGTACTGCTGATCGAAAAGTTATTACTTTTTCAGGTATTTGGTCACAAACCAAAGTATTAGATAATTTAAATCTTCACATGATGATGCCGCAATATCTAAAATCATCAAAACTCATGGCAATCCAGCCAGTTATTTCAGTATGGACCGACAATGACATCCAAAAAGCCATGCCGCTTCCATATGAAATCAGTAGCCTATGTGTAGAATTCTTATGGAATTATGGAATCCTTCAATGTGTTCCACAGTGAACACTGGTGCAGTCTTTGTGTTCTGTGCTCCCGGGCAGGAAATACAAGTCAGGCATTGCTGTTCATCACATCTTTTCTCAGTCTACCACCAGAAGGTGGCAAAGGCACACATTTTTAATTTTTAATTAATAACAGAAACATTGAAAATAAATTGTACATAAAAGAATTTATGGCAATGTGCATGTGAAATCATACACATATTCTGTACATTATGTTAGCACATACAGTAACTCTGTCCCTCTAGATTTTCTTGTTGTTGCAATGCTGAGGGTGAAGACTGACTCGTTGGTTAAACACATGAGTGTCTCCATCAGCAGATCACCAGTGAGTCCAGGCTTTTCAGAAGTTTCCATCCACAAACTTCCCAATAGAAAATTTGCAGAGAAAACACAATATATTCAGGGTACAAGCACCAGCAAGTCTTGGAGATTTTTGTTGCCTGTACAAAGCAAGTGTATCAGATATGTCATGTGACTGAATGCAAGGTGGCAGATAACGGACAGCAGCTCAGGGCTTCATTTGAGCCAGATTCTACTGAAACACACTCCAGGAACAGCTCCGTTTTTGGACTGGCACTCATTCTGCTATGTAATATGGTCACTTCTGTCACTGATTTATTTCACACTGACACTACTTGTAAGTCAGTTGGATAGGTAGACCAGTGATGGAGATGGAGTGGGTGAGAATGCTGTAGGTGAGGAGTTTAACTTAAAACTATTTGTTTTGAACATAAACAAATATATACACATTTTACTTGTATTTCCATTCTCTGATGTGTAGATTAAATGATTAATGATTAATGATTAGTTAGGATTAGTCCAGAAATAACCAATCCTACAACTCACATTCAATTCAATACTCAGATAAAACACTTTCCATTTCATAGCTACAGAAACATGTCTATATATTCCTTTCTTTTTATTTATGAAATATCCAATCCACAAGGTATATGCAGGAAGAGCCAGTGTTTTATCATGACTAAACACACACTCACATATACACCCACAGAAACTCCCTAGTACAGAAGAATGTCACGCAGCAGACACAAGTATGAGCATTCAGTTGACTTGAGTTGTTGTTGCAGCAGAAAATGATGACAGAAGACAGAAAAAAAGGTTAAAGGCATATGCAGCGTTTGTTTGAGGCAATTTGCATCACAACTACCGGACTGTCACAGAAATAAATGTCAGAAGAAGTCTCTTACAGGTTGATCATTTATCAAATGCCCCACTAACCAAATAAAACGTAGAAGCGTAGAAGTTGTTCTGCCTGTCGAACCACCTGCTGCTGCTGAGGGTTGAAAACAAATCAATAAGCTAAAGAGCTAAAAAGCTCTGGAGAACCTGAGCTGCAGGGCTGGTGATCATTCTCTATGGGTTTGTCATTACAAGCGACCCCTTTCACATTACTCATTTGATCAGTTTTTCATCTAAAAAATATGTGTTAGAGCAGCTTTAAAATGTAGCCCCATTCACAGCAACATTAAAACGATCAAGTCTGGTCAGGTGCCCATATGAACATTACAGGCTTCGCTTGCTGTGGGAGGACATAATCCACACTCCTTGTTTCGTGCAAAAATGTATTCAAATGTTTATATGAAGTTTATGGCTTCAACACTGCTACTGTAATAATTCATCATTTATTGTAACCTCAACTCAAGCTTACATAAACATCTGACAGATGACTGAAGCCTTATATTAATTTGAGCTGAACTTTGGAATGCATATTCTTCATGGAACGGAAACTGTGGATTTTTACTTACAGTGAAATCACTCTAAGAAAAAACCTCTTTAATATTCGTATAATATTAAATAATATTATTAGGAGGAAGGTGAAAATGGATAATCCAAAGGACAATGACCACTTCAGGTGAAAAAGATGAAGTTCAAAGGCTTTGAAAACAGGAGGGTAGCTCAGGGTTTATTGGACTCTTCATAACATGATAATGATAATTACAGTGAAGATGATGATGACAGTGATTTGAGATAAAAGAGATTAGGTCAGACCAAGACTGTGGCTTGTTGACATCAAACTCTGAATAAAGGCTATTTTATTCTTCACTGACATTAGAAAGAATAGTATATATATATATATATATATATATATATATATATATATATATATATGTATATATATGTAGAAAGCTACAGTAGGTCACATTTGTGTTAATACATCTCTGTGGTGATTATTGTGGTCTGCTGTTAATTCCAGGCCAGAGCAGCACAGGAATGTAAATTATCTGCTGCCACCATCAAGTGGTACAAAATCTTTCCTGCAGCTGAGGTAATGCTGAGAAATTGTTGTTTGCAGAACTGGAGATGGTCGTCCAAGCTTTTACCCCCTCCAGGTTTGACTGCTGTCAATGATGTAAAGCAGAAGGTTTCATTCAATATGAATATTGACATATTATAGCTAACAAAGTCTTGTTTACATGGCTTTTGACACATTTCGAGAAAGGTGACCATATTACAACAATCATTGAATCAGAATCTTTTTTATTGCCAAGTAAGTTAATAAACTAACAAGGAATTTGTTTTGGTGATTATTGCCGCTAAAACGTTTCACTTCTCATCCAAGAGGCCTCTCTTGGATGAGAAGTGAAAGTCTTCAAAGACAAATAACCAAGTCCAGTTGCGTTCGATTTCATTTCCTTTAGATTCTATTTAACTGTTTTCATTATATTGTGTTAAATGTGTTTTTATGATGTATTGTGTTTTTTTATGCTTTGTCTTGATGCCTTTTATGTTTTATGTTCAGCACTTAGAATTGCCTTGTTGTTGAAAGGTGCTATACAAATAATTTAACCTTGTTTTACTTTAAAGCGATAATGTAGCCACAAGGGGGCACAAGACAGTGTCTAATTGTGCTGGTCCCAAGCGCAGATAAATACAGGGGGCTGTGTCAGGATGGGCATCCGACGTAACACGTTGGCCAAATCAAACATGCAAATCTATGACTTCCATACTGGATCGGTCGAGGCCCGGGTTAACAACAACCGCCATCAGTGCTGTTCACCTACAGGGTGCCGGTGGAAATTGGACTAATGTTGGTCAAAGAAGGAGAGGAGGAAGGTGTGTTTGCAGGAAGAGAGAGAAGATGAAACCCAAGAGTCTAGGACTGAGAGAAGGGTCTTTGAATGTTGGAACTATGACAGGAAAAAGAGAGTTGGTTGACATGATGCAGAGGAGGAAGGTAGACATACTGTGTGTCCAGGAGACCAGGTGGAAAGATAGCAAGGCTAGAAGCTGAGGAGCAGGGTTCAAGTTGTTCTATCATGGTGTAGATAGTAAGAGAAGTAGGAGTTGAAGGAGGAGCTCGTTAGGAGTGTCCTGGAGGTACAAAGAGTGTCAGATAGAGTGATGAGTCTGAAGCTAGAATCAAAGGTGTGATGCTCAATGTTGTAAGTGCTCCACAGGTAGGATGTGAGCTGGAGGAGAAGGAGAAATTCTGGTTGGACCTTGATGAAGTGATGCAGAGCATCCCTAGAGGTGAGAGTTTTCATTGGTGCAGACTTCAATGGACATGTTGGTGCAGAAACAGAGATGATGAGGAGGTGATGGGCAGGTTTGGTATCCAGGAGAGGAACGCAGAAGGACAGCAAAAAGGATGGAAATGGCTGTAGTGAATACTTTCTTTCAGAAGAGGCAGGAACATAGGATGACCTATAAGAGTGGAGGTAGGAGCACACAGGTAGACTACATCTTGTGTAGACGGTGTAATCTGATGGAGATCGGTGACTGCAAAAGAAGTGGCAGGTGAGAGTGTAGCCAGATAGCATAGGATGGTGGTATGTAGGATGACTCTGGTAGTGAGGAAGATGAAGAGGGCAAGGCAAGATGAAGAAGTTTTTCCTCACTAGAATCGAGGGTCTAAGGACAGAGGGTGTCACTCCCTGTACAGATTGTAAAGCCCTCTGAGACACATGTATTTTATGATTTTGGGCTATATAAATAAAATTTGATTTAATGTGATTTGATTTGATTTTCAGAACAAAGGAGATGTGCAGAGTTGTGGCAACTGTAGAGGAATAAAGCTGATGAGCCATACAATAAAGTTATGGGAAAGAGTAGTTGAAGCTAGACTAAGGGTAGAAGTGAACATTTGTGAGCAGCAGTATGGTTTGATGCCAAAAAAAAAAAGAGTACTACAGATGCAGTATTTGCTTTGAGGATGTTGATAGAGAAATACAGAGAAGGTCAGAGGGAGCTGCACTGTGTCTTTGTAGATCTGTTCTGTTCTGATGTGATGTTTGCAGATGACATTGTGATCTGTAGTGAGAGCAGGGACCAGGTGAAGGAGAAGCTAGAGAGGTGGAGGTTTGCCCTGGAAAGGAGAGGAATGAAGGTTAGCCACAGCAAGAGGGAGTAGATTAGAATGATTAATATATTTACGACTTTCTTTGTGATATTTGATGCATATTGCAGTATTGGAGTGTGGAAAATAAATGTGAAGAAGAGTTTAAAGGCCAAAGTGTAATGCAGAAGTTGAAAAGTGGAAAGAGCAGATTTGAAGCTTTGAGGAAACCTTTGCTCTGTCCCCAGTCCCTGTGAAGGCCTGCCAATCAGACATCAAACACTTGCACAAGACACTTCAACACAGAACTCTTCAACCCTGTTTGTGTCTTTTCCCCTTTTTTCCATTTTCCTTTTTTTCCCATCGTGTCCCTTTTCTTTTTATTTCCGTTTTCCCTTTTATGTCTCTCGTGTTTTCTTCTGTTCTTGTAGCTTCCTTTGAGAGAAACAGGAGTTGAGGGCAGGAGTGTTTCATCTTTCATACTCCAACTCATCTGTGATTGTGTGTTTAATTATAAGAATGTGTTGCAGTAAACCATCTGAACATCACATTTCATGTTTCAACAATAAATGACATGGCATTACTGCCCTCTGCTGTTATTTTGGATTTATTTTTTTTAAACCAGAATTCATCATCATTTAATCTTAATAATGCACTTTGATTTTTTTTTAGCTTTGTGAGTGATTTTTATTATTATTCTATCTATCTTATTTATTGTATGTATTTATTGACATGGGTGGTGAGCTGCTGTGTGCACTTGTTTTTATATGGTTGGATAAAGCTAAACCTTTGCAGGATTTGAAATGACAGTTGGTGTGTTATTTGTTTGGTCACTCTCAATCAAATCTGACTTAACTACATCCACATACTATTGATGAAAACTCACCAGTTTGAGTTGAGTTTTCAGAGGCTGCTGAGGACTAAGCACATCTTATACTTAATGTTACACTTTCTATACACTACACATACATCTATAGATTGACATATTTTAAGCATGTATATTTTAAATTATGCCATGTCCTTTTAAAAATGCATTTAATTTAATTTTTATTCATTCTTTTAGTGTTCTTACTGCTACTGTTGTCAAGTGTTGTTGTAATGTATACTGTACCATGACAATAAAGTGAACACTCACTCCAGAATGTAAAACCTTCCCTGTCTGTTATATATATGTATGATTTATGTATGATACTGCCTGCAGCATATAGCGTAGCTGTATTCTGCTCTCTCCCTTACTTTTACAGTGTGTGTGTGTGTGTGTGTGTGTGTGTGTGTCTGTCTGAGAAATCCCATTATCCACGTGACATGGGGCCTGCAGGGGGCGTCACTCCAGAAATCTGGAAACTCCAAATCAAATCAAATCAAATTTTATTTATATAGCCCAAAATCACAAAATACATTTGTCTCAGAGGGCTTTACAATCTGTACAGGGAGTGACACCCTCTGTCCTTAGACCATCGATTAGTGAGGAAAAACTTGCCCACCAAAAAACCTTTTAACAGGGAAAAAGGTGGAAGAAACCTCAGGAAGAGCCACAGAGGAGGGATCCCTCTCCCAGGACGGACAGACGTGCAATGATGTAACATGTACAGAACAAATCGTCAATGAATTACAGTGGAACATGCAGGAACCACCATAGGAACCACTGTGTGAGGATTTGGTTTCCACTCGTTTGAACAGGAAGTGACGCCTCTCTAAACTTCCGGGTCGGGGACATACACGTGAGGAGTGAAAACAGCCTTTAAGTGGTAGCAGACGCGTTTTCAGGTAATTTATTGTGACTACATGTTTGCTGTTGTCTGATCATGAGCTGGTGAGACATGCAGCAGTGCAGCAGAGATGTTGTGGTGTCCGTGAACGCGTCTTCCTTTGCTTCGTGTGTGTAACAGAGTCAGTGCTGCAGCTGGGACTCATGTGGGTCACCGGCTTCCTTCTTCGCTCCTGTGTTTTATATTGAAAAATGAAGCGAGTTTAATCATTGTGATTGACTGTCTAATATTATATTCACTGCAACTTACTACTTTTATTATCAAATAATATGTTGAATATTTTCTCAATTAATCGATTAGTCATTTGGTCTATAAAATGTAAAAAAAAATAGTTGGCGATTTATTGTCTGTCGATTGACTAATCAATTAATAGTTGCAGTCATCACAATGAACATCAGGTCTGCAAACTGAGGTTGTCATTGTGAAGTAAAGCAGTGCATGCTGATAAATACAATGTATTACTGTCCAATGAGAATGTAGCATTACAGGAAGACTTTATGTGATGGATTACAGCTCAAGACCAATAAGTAATGTTCATACCATATGGAGATGAAGTCAATGGATGCTTGGAAAAGGAGGACAAATGTCCTCCAACTTGTAAATATGTGTAGTGTGTAATCAGAAAGGCTGCCATGCTTGTAGTGTAGGAGGTAAACCTTGCAAACACACCGTCAACACAAACAGGGCAATGATTGTAAGTTTATAAAAGAGTTTGCCAGTATGACCGTATATTATCTACATGGTTAAAGACATGATGGTTAGTGTGTGGTTGTTCTGCAGTGCAGAGGATGGACGGGAAAGTTAAGGAACAGAAGCGACATCAGCAGAAGCACAGCGGCCCAAAGGCAGAGAGGAAGAAGCTCAAGAAGCAGGGAGCCTCAACAGAAGAGGATGAACGCAAACGCAATCCCAAAGCGTTCGCAGTCCAGTCCGCTGTGCGCATGGCCAAGACCTTCCACAGGTCAGCAATAAGCGCTTCTCTTATTAGCCGTTCTGCTAAACTCCTGTGTAATCCTAAAATATGAGTGAAACAAGAAACTGTATGAATCTTCAATCTGTGTATATTTGTCTGTAGGGCTCAGGATATAAAGGCCAAGAAACACCACATCCCCCTTGTAGACCGGACTCCCCTGGAACCCCCTCCAGTTGTGGTAGTTGTCGTTGGGCCCCCCAAGGTGGGGAAAAGCACCCTGATTCGTTGCCTGATCAAAAACTTCACCCGGCAGAAGCTCGGGGACATATGTGGACCTGTAACCATCGTCTCCGGTAGGTCTGGATGTGTATAGCTCAGTCTACACTGTTCCAATGATTTCTGACACTCATCAGGACATTAAGATGTATTTTCTATTAGTAAAAATGAAGGGTGCCCTTTAAGTTATTTAACTTATTCTAATTAATGTATTGTATCAGGATGTAGTACTTTTTATTTCACTCTTCACTGTGTTTGTTTTAGAAAACGTCCATGTTTCTTACATGATGATGATGAAGAGTCTCCTAATATGTTTAATAACTACTCTTTTTATAAATCTTTCAGGCAAGAAGCGGCGTCTCACTTTCATCGAATGTACCAATGATATAAATACAATGATTGACCTTGCAAAAGTAGCTGACCTGGTGAGTGTTGACTGTACATTTGATAAATGTATGAATGGTTATGGTTATGTGAACCAATTATTTATGTGTACATATATTCAGCTTTACAGATTTTTTGAAGAATCCATAGAGTCGGATTCACTTTGTGGTGGAAAAGCTAATATGAAGCTCTTAATGTTCACTTTGTTTTCACACTGTCAGAGAGGTGTTCATCATCGAGCTGGACTGCATCTAACTGAGAGGTGTATCAAGTGTTTTGTCCCCTTCGTGTGTGTCAAAACATTTACATAGAGACTCTCTGTACAATAATCATTAGATTACTAATCAATTATATTGGGACCAAACTAGAAATCCTTCAGATTCAACTACCAGGATCTTTTTACCGTTAACACTGTATTCATATTGAGGCCTATGTCTTTGCTGTGAAGTCTTGTAATAAGAACATAACAGTTTCTAATCAGTCACAGAACTTGCATATGGCTTTGTTTTCCACTTTAACTGACTGCAGTGTAAGGCACATTATGACTCGAGTATCATTTACAGTATTAAGTATTACTCACCAAAACACACTGAGACCAGACAAATGCGCTGAATGCATTTTCTTCTTCATAAAACATTTGCAGTCATTAGTGGTAAAAACGGGATATCTTTAATAACTTTTAATTAATAACAAATTAATGACTCTAAGCTAATTGTTATTGAATATTGAGTTATCAAAGATTTACACATACAACATTTAGTCATATGTGAGATGTGGAACATCACATAACATTATACTCAGCAACACTGGTTATTTCATATGTGGTCTTGGTCACATTTTCAATATTATAATATACATATGAATATGAAAAACATTTTATATAGAAATATTTATATACAAATATATTGATATTGATAAAGAAGAAGAAGATTTACTTTATTAATCCCTCAATGGGAAATTATTTTTTCACTCTATTTTATTTTACATGCATTAACCCTGATACACACGCACATGCAGTACAACAGCACAGACATGCAGTACACTGGCATAGACATGCAATGTGGAGAGAGATGATGGAGTGATGGGCAGCCAGCCAAACCGGCGCCCAGTGAGCAGTTGGGGGGGGGGGGGGTCGGTGCCTTGCTCAAGGGCCCCTCGGCAGTGCCCAGGAGGTGAACTGGCACCTCTTCAGCTACCAGCCCACCTTCCATATTTTGGTCCATGAGGGACTTGAACCGCCACCCTCCGGTTTTTCAAGCCAAGTCCCTATGGACTGAGCTACTGCCGCCCCTATATTTCCAATCTTTACTTATTACTACTGTGGTAGAGTTTGTAACTATCCTGTGAATGAAGGACGCAGTATCTTTAATAGACTTAATTAATCAAATGAGCTGAATTATGTGTTTGTTCCCTGCAGGTTTTAATGTTGATTGATGCCAGCTTTGGCTTTGAGATGGAGACGTTTGAGTTTCTCAACATCTGTCAGGTACACGGCTTCCCTCGTATCATGGGTGTGTTGACTCACCTGGATTCATTCAAGAACAACAAGACACTGAGAAAGACCAAGAAGAACCTCAAACATCGCTTCTGGACTGAAGTCTACCAGGTAGACACCACTTTCACATTTTGCTTCGTTGGACCAAACACATACATAGTGACTTATGAAGGAGACCTTGTCTATCCACAGGTTATAGTGACTGTCGAGGCCTAATGTAAAAACTGAATGTGTGTGTGTGAAACCTGCAGGGCGCCAAGCTCTTCTATCTGTCTGGGATGGTGTACGGGGAGTATCAGACTCAGGAAGTGAAGAACCTCGGGCGCTTCATCTCTGTCATGAAGTTTCGTCCTCTGGTGTGGCAAACCTCCCACCCTTATGTGCTGGCTGACCGGTGAGTGACAGCAGATCTGTTTCATTTGCTCTGTTATTCTGTGAAGATGTGGAGTAAAACATTAACTCTGCCTTTAGTTGTAGCATCATTTCTACATAATTTTTCACTGTACCGCTGTATTAAGACCTGAGCCAAACTGTTTTGCGTGTTCTCAAGCACAGTCCAAAATTTTTAAAAAAATCTTTGGTTTGGTGGATAAATAAATTGCGTCTGAATAATTTAGGTTTACATCTGTCTGTCTGTCTGTCTGTCTGTCTGTCTCTCTCTCTGTCTGTCTGTCTCTCTCTCTGTCTGTCTCTCTGTCCACATGTCTGCATGAGGGTGGGCTGAGCTCCACACACAGCAGACAGTTACACTTTGTGCCAGTTGACTATGACTGCTCGCTGCTAGTACAAAGATAATCCGTCAGTAAGGGAGACAGTACGATCAAATACCTGTTGGAATATGAACTTGCAGTAAATACGTCTTTGACTAACAGCTATACAGAGTTTATGTTAATAGCTGAACTGTTAAAGGAGCTCAAACTGGACGTTCACTGTATGTACTGATGGAGACTAATTAGCCAAGTAGCTTAAAATAAGTATAATAAGTTTAAGTTTGCAGCAGTGAGTGTGACCAGCAGCAGCAGCAGATGTTACAGAGCTGGAAACCAGTTTGTTAAACACCTGCAGCCTTTCTTGTCACTAAGGAGAAATGCTCTGAGGTTAATTAGTCCACAGATGAAAATAAACTGCTTGTTACAATAAATGAATATCAAGTCAAAGTCAACTTTATTGTCAATGCTGCTATGTGTACAGGACATACAGAGCATCGAAATTCCGTTTGTTTGTGCTTGTTCACAAAGGGAAAAGTAGACTGTTGGTTGTGAATAATTCCTATTATTTTACCTGAGTTACCTAGAAGCTTTGCTTTGTTACTCACTGATCATTGTTTCATTATCTCCAGTATGGAGGATTTGACTGACCCTGAGAGGCTGAGGACAGACCCCAAGTGTGACCGGACTGTATCACTGTACGGCTACCTGCGAGGCACATATTTGAAAAACAAAGGCCAGGTCCATATTCCAGGTAGGCCAGCATACTAGCTACCTAAAAAACCCTTTTGTACTTCACATCATGCTGTCTAAAACCCTTTAAAAGAATATATTGGGTATTGTTTGTCTTTACAGGTGTTGGAGATTTTCAGGTGGCAGATGTGAACTTCCTGCCAGACCCATGTCCGCTGCCAGACGGTCAGAAGAAGAGGGCGCTGAACGAGAAGGAGCGTCTGCTCTATGCACCCATGGCTGGCGTCGGTGGGGTTGTGTATGACAAAGATGCCGTGTACATTGACCTTCCCGCCAACCATGTCAATCAGCAGCAGGTGTGTGTGTGTGTGTGTTGTGTGTATTTGGTGTGCAGTGTGCTGTAGATCTAAATGTGTATCCCGGGATCTTTAAATTGATTGAACCTGTTTAATTAATTCAAAAGTGAAAGTGGTCAGAACTGGATTCTGAACTGACAGACCCTCAAAGATCCTGAAGCCAAAATAGTACAGATCAGTTATGTGACCAAAATCACCACATGGGGCAGTGCAACATGGATGGGCATACTGATATACTGCATCTGTTTTATATATGTGGCACATAAGATGTGCCTAGCCTGAAATGTCTTCTTCCTTTCCTGGTACAGGACGATGTGCGGCCCACCACAGAGCTGGTCCAGTCTCTCATTGACACACACGCCACTCTGGATGCTAAGATAGCTGCCAGTAAGGTGTCTCTGTTCAGCGGCTCAGGCTCCCTGGACCCCACAGACATCGACCAGCAGAGCGGGTGAGACACCTCACAGCTTTCTCTTCTTCTTCCCTTCTGTGACACGACTAGAAATGTGAGGGTCACTGTGAGTAGTTCAGCACATATTGTACTTTCCACATGGACCATATGTGTGCAGCCTCAGACCTTCTCAGGCTGTACTGACAGACATGTGAACACCTGCATGTATACAGGGCCCAGTGACCATGTGTTTGTCAGTTTTTAGTATTCTCATTATCAAACAAACAAATAGCAAAGTGGCAACACCAGCATAGTGTGAAACATTTTTTAATTTAAAAATAAAAATGGAAACTACAATGTAACGGGAGGTTACTAGAAGATGACATTTAAAACATTTACATACTATTTATATACCGTACTAAAAATATGCATGTACACTGTAGTACAGTCAACGGGCTGTCATAATTTAATACTAAAATAATCTACAGAAGAATAATGTAAGAAACAGTCCCTATGAAAACTGTTGACAGTGTGATTTGTGGTTCCTAATCAGCAGAACAAGATATGTAGAATGGGAAGTTGTTGCTTTGACAGCAGAGATCATTACACACAGAGATACACTAAAACACGTAACACTAGACAGCTGACACCAAATGGAATAGGATTAGTGAATACCATCATATTATTGTGTGAGTGAATAAGTGTGCATGTGTACTGTAGAGAATAAGAGAAGAGAGAAGAGGGGCTTAGACAAAGGGAACATGGTAGAAACAGGTAAGCTAAATGATATAGAGGTTTGGGAGGGTTAGCATACATCGTAAGAGTTGGAGGGATATTTGGAAGACATTTGAACTTTCATTAGGAATGGAGAAAATTGCTACCAGGGCCCTTTAAAGCCTCTAGATATTAAAATAACGCTTTCCACCATTAACATCTGCACTGTGTGGAAGAGTTGTGATCTGCCTGTTCTGTTCTCTCTGGTGGCAGCATCTTCTGTCACTGTTACAGTTAAAATAATGTCAGGGAGAAATCTGGTTACTGACCTGCTGCATGTATACGCACAACACCTACAGTGCATGGAGACTGTTTTCTGATTAGTCACCTAACCTGGCTTATCTGAGTAACTTGCTTCCTCAGGTGCATGTAAATGTACTACTAGGAAGCACTATTTCCGGTATTGACAAAAAATGTTCTCATGAAATATTCCACACTCATGCTTTTATCTTTTGTAAAAATATATTAGAAGAGATAAACCTACACATCTTCAATATTGTGTATCTAAACTGTGTCTCAACTCAATCCAAATTCTGAATAGAAACCGATGAAAAAGACTGTAAATTTATAAGTGGGGAAAAAGAGAGAAGAATCTAAAATGTTCTTGTTTTTTGTGTGTTAGAGAAAATGAGGGTCCGCAGGAGGAGCGTGTCTGGGATCCTAATACCCAGAGAGAGAGGAGGAAGGTGGTCTTCCCTGAGGAGGAGGAGGAGGAAGAGGAGGAGGAGGAGGAGGAAAGTGATGGCAGCGGCTCCAGCGATGACGGTGAAGAAAGTGACCATGAGGAGCAGGAAGAGGATGGAAACGCTGACAAGGATATGCTCTCTATGTTTATTAAAGAGGCAAGAGCTAAATCTGAAAAGGATATAAGAGGCGGTGCTCCACCAGTGAAGAAACAGAAACTAGAGGGAGAGGAGAGTGCTGAGCTGCCGGTGTTTGCTGACAGTGAAGATGATCTGGAGGAGAGTGAAGAAGAGACGCAGGCTGGGAGAGCAGGAGACTCTGGACATTGCTCTGAAGAGGATGATGAAGAAGAGAGTGAAGATGAACGGGAAGAAGAAGATGATGATGATGATGAGGAGGAGGAGGATGATGATGATGATGATGGTGCGGCTGCAGCGAGTGAGAGTGAAGAGGAGGAAGAGCAGGGTAAATACAATATTGAATCTGTTTGTATTGTTATTTATTTTGGAATTTAGTGTTCATTTTATCTGAGCTCAATAATTACTTTCATTATCGATTAATCTGTTGAATATTTTCTCTTATATTTGACCAACAGTCCAAAACCCCAAAAATGAATAAGAAAGATAGTTGAGAGCTATTAGTAGCTATTAGCACTTCCTTGTGTCCACTCAAAAAGCCGGTTAGAAGACTCCTGTTGAGCACATGTGATTCAGAAATGTAAAGCTTTGATAGGTTAATTAATGTGTGAAGGTATTAAGGCAGCAGTTATCTAATGTATCATCCTTCAGTTTACATTATTCTCCCCCCTGCTTGTGTCCACAGGAGCTCTGCGTTGGAAGGAGGGTCTGCAGCAGAAAGCATCAGAAGCGTTTCTACGGCAACAAGAAGCTGCACCCAATCTGCGAAAACTGGTCTACGGTTCAGGTAATTGAAGCTGCTTTTACACAGGCTTCAAGGTGCAACCCAAAACTCACTTTTAAATCTACATTTTTATGGTTTGTTTCAAGAGTTCATGTGAATCAAAGCTGCAGTTATCTTACAGAGTATCCTCTAGTCCATATAAACTACTCTCATAACATGATCCATTTCTACATTGTCCATGTAAATGATTAGTATGTTCCAAATATATATTATATTTATATATAATATATATTTATATTAATTTATTTTCACAAAGCTTTCATGTGTTTGCTTTGTGATCAATTCTTGTTCAGACTTGTTCCCTTCTCTGTGACATTGTGCTACAAATGTCTACTCTGGTTCATGATCAATGCAAGCAGACAGTAAAATTCTCTTGTGTATTAACTGCCAGTGGTGCTGTGAATATAATAACATTTAATGTAATGCAATGTGTTTTATTTAGATATTCATTCTTGACAACCCTGACATGCCTCCTGTATTCTCAGTTGTTGCAGATACAGATGAGGACGATGAAGAGGAGGAGTTGGGAGGGCTGTTTCGAGTCAGCCGCCCTCAGAAGAGTAAAAAGTTCCAGGCAAACGCTCTCGACTGCTCCCTTTTCAACCCTGACACCTCCCACAACTGGGATCTGGAGGAGGTAGGGTGGTTACCACTCACTATTACCTGCATGTCACTACTAATGTGCTGTTGATATGAAAACGGATAGAAAAAGATGTTGAAATGAAACTTGATTGGTACTTTTTTTTTCTCAGATGGTAAACTCTATCAGGGACTGCTTTGTAACAGGAAAGTGGGAGGAGGGCCAAGATGCTGCCACACTGCTGAAGGAGGATGGTAAGGCAGTCCACTCAGCCCAACAAGATGAATAGAAGTAACTTTGGATTAAATGATGGTGAAGACTGATTTGATGGACATACAGTTAGGATACTGGTGTGAAAGGGCTGAGAAGCCTTTCATGGAGTCACTGTCTTGTTTTGCTTTATCCAGAGGATCTATATGGTGACTTTGAAGATCTGGAGTCAGGAGAAGTCCACAAGGGCCAAACTGGGCAGGACCAGGCTGAGGTTCGTCCTGTATGTCCTGTATGTCCTGTAACAGCACACTGGCATCCAAGACCACAACAAAAGATGGAAAGCCAAAGTGCTTAGGCCTGCGCCTAACGATAATGTCCGTTAGTGTTTTGGTCTATAAAATGTCAGAAAAAGGTGACATATTCAAACGCATCTTTGCATTTTCAGATTTTCAGCTGAATATGACAAGGTGCTTGGTTACTCAGATGGTTGGTTGTCTCTGAAATATACATGCTCTGATGGGAGGTTTTACTTGCTTATGAATAACTTCGTTTGTTTTTCTGGTGCTCAGCAGAATAGTGAGAATGAAGATGATGATGAAGCTGAAGAGAGTCTGGTGAAGGTGGATGATGAGGAGGTCCAGAAAAACAAGCGTATTGAGAAGAAGCGCAGGCTGAAGGAGCGGTTTGATGCAGAGTACGATGACGGAGACGCCACTTACTTTGATGATCTGAAGGAGGAGATGCAGAAGCAGGCAGAGGTATCACATGTTCTGTAGAGACAACGCATAGTCATTCATTTGTTTAAAATTCTTTGTGTGTGTGTTTTTTTTATTCATTACATTCATCTATTTCCGGCTTATTTGTAAAAAAAAAAATTTAATAAGAGCATCTGTCTGCGTTCTGTTCTCAGCTGAACAGGGCAGAGTTTGAGGATGTGGATGATGAGACCAGAGTGCAGTACGAAGGCTTCCGACCAGGAATGTACATCAGATTAGAAATCTCCTCTTTACCCTGTGAGTTTGTCACCAGCTTTGATCCCCACTACCCCATCATCCTTGGAGGCCTGGGCTCCAGTGAAGGCAACGTAGGATACCTGCAGGTATGTGCAGTGCTGTCATTGACTTGCACTCATTAATAGTAGCTGTGAATGTGTCATGAGTTGTTGACGTTTACATCCTGTTTACATCCATTGATAGCCACTTTAAATTTAGTATTTAAGTATTATTTGCTGTCTGTTTAGTTAAGGCTAGTGGGGGCTATCATTCAAAGATGCCAGGAAGGAAGAATTACTGTTCAGTATATTGAGGAATTAATTTCAGGCAGTAATCCTGGTGAAATACTGGAATAATAAAGATGCTGGATTATATGTTACACAAGTCAGTGGCTCTAATTTTGTGCTTATTGTGCAGAGGATGTGGCTGTGTGGTACACATAGAGCTCACATGGAATATGTTGTAATACTATATATTCATTGGGTGACAGTGCCACATCCTGAAAATGGGTTTCTGCAACTCACCATGATGACCTTGATTCAGTAGACAGCTGTACTGTCAGCTCCTTCTTACCACTGCAGAATTAGACTGAGGCCTCACATTCTTCATTGTTACAGGTGGTCCTGTGTCTAACCTACACTGATGTGGAGGAGCAGAACCATGACTAGTCGTTCACAGAATTATACCCAAGAATAAACAAAAAAATCAGCAGTTTTAAAAACTGAGTTGAATAAATACAGACAACGTGTGAGACAATTGACCACATTTCTGTTTTATCGCTCTACTGTAGTGTTTTTGTAGTGTTACTTCATGAATCATTGTGATTCCATGTGAAATTTTGCAGGAATTTTAGTTCCTCTCAGTGGAAGCTTGTCTTGACTATGCTACTGCATTTAAGAGCCAACAACAATGCCTCAGGGGATCTGCGTCTTGACTGTAAATATCATCATCCGTCATACCATATTCTTGTAACGACACTCTGCAGTTAAGTTGCTGCTATAGTCCTGTCATTAAATGAGGAAAACTGATTTGAATGATGTAATAAAATTTTGCTTATCATGACAAGATCGAAAACAATTTGTGATCTTGTGATAATGCTATTGGCTCTAGTTCTTGTGAGATGATATTGTGATGCTTGTGTGTGTGGTTGTTGTTCTTGTTTGTGTGTGTCAGATGCGACTGAAGAAACATCGCTGGCATAACCGCATCCTGAAGACACGGGACCCCCTCATCCTGTCCTTAGGCTGGCGACGCTTCCAGACCATCCCCCTCTACCACATCGAGGATCACAACGGACGCCATCGCCTGCTCAAATACACACCGCAGCACATGCACTGTGGAGCCTCCATCTGGGGTAAGAAGTAAAAGCATGCTCGACTGTTCACTGCTGCTGTACAGCCATGACGTCCAATTCAGTTTTTATGGAGCTTAACTAGATTGTATTGTGTTTGTTTTAGTGTCTATGTTTACATGCACATAATCATCTGCTTCGGGTCAATAATGATAGTACTTTGCTCCATGGGTTTCTTAAAGAACCATTTAATTTCCATTTCCATACTATAGAACAAAGCCCCTGGACATTATGTTACTGCTATATGTCAGTAATGAACCTCACTCTGATCATGTTGTAACAATGTTGCGTTAGTGGTGTCAGTGGTTACCTTTGTGCAGATACTGCAATACATTTTTGCTTTGTTGCTCTGTTTTTACAGCATAGTAGAACATGTACAAAGATATTCTCTTAGAAAGATGCACCACTCTGAATGGCAAAACTTTGGAGCAGCAGAACAAGCAGTCACAGACATATCATCACCTTTTAAAGTTGTTATTAGCAAACAGGTGCCTATTTCTATATCCAGCAGTTACGGAGCAACATTATCATTCATTTGGAGTTTTGTTTCTGGCAAACTGGTGAATTTAAGTCTTAATATTCTACCAGCTCCTGAGGGAAATATCTGGCTCTAAAGCAATTAAATGCTCCACTATAATCACCAGTTAGTCTACAGCTATGGCTGAAGACAGAACAGAAATGATTAACTGATTAGTTGCCAATTAATTTTCATAATAACTGGTGTAAATCATTTAAATTTTATTTAGAACGTATTAGAATATTTTTTTTTGCTTTTTTATATCAGTGTACATTGAATATTTTTCAGTTTTGGACTATAATTTGAATAGTGTCACTCTCGTTTTAAGAAAACCTGATGTTTGTTACTACTTTCTGATGTTTTATAGATGGAATAACTAATCAGTTAGTTATCTGCCGATTTCTCACCAATGAAAATAGTTGTTAGTTCCAGCCCTAGTGGGTTTATTAGGGGGTTTTCACTGAAAATGAGCAGCTTCTGCTGGAAACCAAGTTGACGAGAGCTGTGACACTTAACCAGAAACGGCTACATTTAATCTGTAAAAACCAAAACAATGAGTTTAAAGAGACTAAAAAACTCTGTTGAGGAGAACAGCAGAGTCGGTGATCATGGCCCATCACAGTTAATAAGTTCAAAAATATTAATTCATGCAGCTGTACATTTGAGCTTTGTCCATCCAGTTATCAGACATGGTCTTACCAAAGTCTAAACTGGTCCAGCTCTCCGTCTTAAGGGTCTGAAGTCAACTACTATAGAGTATTACTCTAATAGATTAGAATAACTTGTCTAAGCTAGTGGCGAGGAGATTCAGAAACTATATATATATATATATATATATATATATATATATATATATACATACATACATATACTCTTTTACTAAGGAGTGGCGTGTAATTTCTTTCTCTGCCGTGTATAATTATAGGAATTAAGAATAATAACCATTATTCCCTCTCTCTTGTCTCACTGAAGGTCCAATTACGCCACAGGGCACAGGCTTCCTGGCTGTCCAGTCAGTAGCAGGAACTACAGTAAGCCTTGTTCACTCTAGTTACTGTACACTATTGCAACAATGATGTTATGTATACGATATATGATTCATAAAATTGCAGTTTTAAAAGACATTAGACCATTGCCATTGTTTTGAAAATGCTTGATAGTCATAGTATGAAATAGCCAAATCATTGGCCATTATTTTAAAATTTGAATTCTCATGTGGCTCCAATTCAGAATAACTTTGACTAAATCGTTCATAGAACTTCTGACTCGTTAAATCCCTGTTTTCTGTCTACAGGCTAATTTCCGTATTGCGGCCACAGGAGTCGTCCTGGACCTGGATAAGTCAGTGACTATAGTGAAGAAGCTCAAACTCATCGGTTACCCGTACAAGATCTTTAAGAACACAAGCTTCATTAAGGTAGGGAAGATTTGATCTACTTTTATCTGTCTAACTCTCTCATCTATGTCTGGAAAAATCTTCATCTGCTCATTGTCTTAGTCAGTGTTTTTGGTAAATTAGCATTAATCATTATTTTTCTCCTTACTTTTATCAGTGGAAGTATATTCATAACATATGCAGCATATAGACAGACTGATGTGTGTGTGTGTGTGTGTGTGTTCGTTTACAGGGCATGTTCAACACTGTGCTGGAAGTAGCTAAATTTGAAGGTGCCTCTATACGAACAGTGTCAGGGGTCAGAGGTCAGATTAAGAAGGCGCTGTCAACGCCAGCAGGAGCTTACAGAGCAACGTTTGAGGACCGGCTACTCATGAGTGGTGAGTTTGTGTTTTACCTGTTGTTGTATTATTGTACTCACATGTTATGCTTTTTGTATTGTTGTGCATATTATTGAAAAAGTATTAAACATTTTATAAGTACAAAGTCCAACACTGTTTTTAAAGGACACTTCTATGTTGTCATATTGACTGAGGTTGTATTTATGTTGTAGTGAAAATGCATCCAACTAATTTGACAGTAATAAATATCTTCTTCTAGCTGTGTCTTAGTGTCAGTGTGTTTTGTTCTGTGTGACCGTGTTGTGCAGACATTGTGTTCCTGCGCTCGTGGTATCCAGTGTCTGTTCCTCAGCTCTACAACCCTGTCACCTCTCTGCTGCTGCCTGTGGGGCAGAAGGACAGCTGGGCGGGCATGAGGACCCTGGGCCAGCTCAAACATGACCTAGGCATCCGCAACAAACCCACTACTGACTCTCTGTACAAGGTAGGACATCTTATGACAGAAGAGGAATGCAGCAGTTTCTGAAGGGTTAAAGGGAGGTAAAATATGTAACAAATGAATGAAATACAGCCCTCTACTCTTAACTCGTAACAAAAACCTGCTGGATCCCTGAGGGGAAACTACTGGTATACTGGCTGCAAAAATGTGAATCTGCACATGTGAAGAAGTAGCTATAGACAGAAAGCCATTTAGCTTGTTGAATATGTCTGGTGTGGTTCTTCTTCTGGTGTATGAGAACTAAAAAAAGGACTTGACCTGGTAATCGATTTGATATTTTTAGGGTGGGTCTTAAAAAGTAAAGAATTGTTTAATGTTAGTATGAGAGTGTTTGAGTAGGTACATGTCTACGTGTGATTGACAGTAAAACTAAAAGTGAATTTGGACTGACCAGTATTTCACACAACACTTGAATTTTCACCCTTTTACTTTCCAGCCGGTGGTCCGGGCTCAAAGGCGCTTTAACCCCCTCCACATCCCCAAGGAGCTCCAGAAGGCCCTGCCCTTCAAAAGCAAACCCAAACAGCAGCAGCCTAAAGGAAAGATGCCTAGAGACCTGCAGAGGGTCAGCGTGATTAGAGAGCCCCACGAGAGGAAGGTGAGCAAAACCTGACTCTACAGTCATCAGCATTATACGAATTACTCACTGATTTATACTGATCTGACAACAGGAGCAGAATGTAACCAAAAACTGAAATGTAACCATGAAAGGATGACCCACTTGTTTAAGAACGGTGGATTCCTTCAACTACAAGATGACCATGTACTACACCTCATTGTAAGCATTGCTTTTCTTGTCCCATTCCTTTAGGTGGCAGCCCTGCTCCAAGCTCTGAGTACAGTTCACAACTACAGGAAGAAGAAAGCCCACATGGCGCAGCATGCCAAACACAAGGAGTTCCTGCAGCAGAAGGAGAAACAGGAGGAGGCCAAGCTGAAGAGACAGAAGGAGGCGCGTAAAAAATTGTATCGTGTCATGGGCCAGACGGACCAGAAGAAGCAGAGGTCCAGTCTGAAGGGGGCACAGGACGACTAAGTCACTGTATCTTGACTCATGAGGAAAGCTACTGTAGACTCTGAGATGCGGGGGCTGCTCTTTGGACAGTTGGCATGTGTTTCATGGCTCTGCCAGGTTCATTGTATTTTTCTAAATGTGTTTATTGAAAATCATTTGTAATAATCTGTGTTGATATTGATAATCTAGCTGCCTTTTGGACCTTGTTTTAATAAAACAATAATAATGACCTCTTGAAGTATTAGTGATTAGCTGTCACATTTCTATCTTTGCAATTCCAGTAATTAAGACCTTTGACCTTTTGAAAGTTAAACTTTTGCTCCACTTTTCAACCTTCCCCTCCAGCATCCAAAGTTTTCACAGAATTTTTGGCCCAATCATGGTGAGAAATTGCAATGTATGAGTGTCTCCACAATTCCTCTTTTTATACATGCGTGTGAGAACTGACAGTTCTTCTGATGGTTGCTGATTTCACCCTGTCATGAAGATATTATGCCATGTCACTAATCGGAGAGAATCTTAACACTTTATTTATGTATCAAACTATTAGTGATATTTCAAAATATGAGCTACAGTGCTAAAATAATGTGGTGCTAATTGACAGAAATGAGGGAAATAAATGCGGACTGTAGTTCTAGTAAACAAAAGCCCAAAGTGTACCTTACGAATATTATGCAGTTAGAACACTTGTATGAATAATATGTGCACCTGCACCCATCTATACACAGCTGTTTTCTCACCACATCCTTTCCTTTGTAGTACACTGACATACAGGCTGGCATCCATCCATGTGTTGTAAAGGTGGAATCTATGAGAGGAAAAAAGAACACTTATGAATTTGACATTGACCTTGTCAACTTCTCTGAGGTAAAGGCAAAACCTCTTCTCTAATGCATCAAGTTTGACTTGGATAAATTGGCAGCGTTAGGCAGACCTATATGGAAGCCGCTACTGACGGGAGAAGAGAGAAAAACGTTACGAATAAACATCATGAAAGTTCAAATGACTGAGAATTATGAAATATTAAGTCCAAATTTTAACTAACAAAAGCAAATTGTAAGATATTGTAAAGGCAATTATAATTGTGACTTCTAAAGTGAAAAGGTTGACTTCGAGGGTAAAAGATTGAGAGTAAGGCTTAATATTGAAATTGCATTTCCGAAACCTGAATGTTGAATGATGATGGACTGAAAGTTGAACATAAACACAGCAGCTTTTAGGAAAATAATAGCTGTGAAGTCTTAATTTGATGTGCCGGTGCTTTAATTGTGAAGGACTCAGGCCGGAAGTGTAGATGTCGTCGCTGGCTGGGAGCAATCTGCAGAAGAGATACGAGCCGGGTAGTAGTAACGGTCTGCCCTGCAACATTAACAGTTTGCTGTCCAGACTGGTCGTGGGACACTTTTCAAGGCTGACTCTTCACAAGATGGCTCCGACTAACGTCACCCATCAGTTGTTCTCTGAAGCGGGTAAATGTACTTTCCCGGTGCTAACTGTTAGCTGTTAGCTGTTAGCCTTCTACCTCGCTGAGTCCAGACTCAGTGAACTGACTGCAGTCCACACGTTACACCACATGTGTGTAACAGTTCTCCTCGCTAACTAGTGTTATTACATGTAACCATGTAATATAAGTGAACGCTGAGCCGTATGATGACAGTCAGGCTCTGCTTTTATTTTTAAATGTAACTCCATAGTGAGATAGTTCACTCTGTTGTTCAGACCTACTGAAGCTTTACAATAGTTTTATTGTACATTAATTTGTCTCTTTTTTATGAATCCAACATGGGTGTTAATTTTTGTGTTTGATATAGATCGTCAGTTTAGACCTAGTGTCACTTCACGTCAGAATGTGAGTAGAGCTGCAATAATTAGTCGATTAACCGAATAGTTGTCACTTATTAAATGACTTACCGATTAATCATTTTGATTATTCATTCTCTGATTCCAGCTTCTTAAATGTGAATATTTTCCGGTTTCTTTAGTCCTCTATGAAAGTAAACTTGTTAAGTTGTTAAGTTGTGGACACAACAAATAAAAAAGTCAACAGGTTAATTGTTTCATGAAAGGAATCATTAGTAGTAGGTCAGTGTAGGCTCTAATACATAGTTTGTCCACTACCAGCACCAACGGGCTGCATTTTACTGTGCCTTCTACATATCTTGGTCAAAACCAAATAACCAAATTTAAAGCATTCTAACAAAAAAGCCTGTTAATGTGATGCATTTGTGTTAGAAAGAATGTTAAATATAGGCCGATATATATTATGGTATATTAATCTTACCACAAGGTCTGTTTACTCGCTGCTCTGGAGCTTTCAATCATATCACATTATCTTCACCACTAGATGGAGTTTGACAAGTTGTCTTACAACTGTACATGCAAATTTCAGATTTCCCCTCTTTGGTTTCAAAGTTTATTTTGACAGTATTTGACAAAACAATCCATTTATTGGCTGGTCATGTCAGATGATCTTTAATAACATAACACCACATGGCAACTTGGCAAACTTCATCTACTGATAAAGATAATGTTATTGATAGTTGTGCAACAAGTACTAAATGGGCTTTGTGGTAAGATTGTTTTGACACCTTCTAGTTCAAGAAGGAACTTTTTTAATGGTTAGATAAATAAAGAGGTTTAAGAAGAGTAGCACCAGGAGACTTGTTGGTTTAACTTTCCCCTATTACATGTCATAACTATATGTAACTATAACTGTAAAATTGGTCTGACAGTAGGCAAGTTACTTATTTGTGGTCAATATGAAGTCTGATTTATTTATTTATTTTTCAGCAGAAAGCAGTTGTGCATTGGAGTCCGAGCTGCGAGCAGTGCTACAGCAAAGGATTATGGTCCTGGATGGGGGTATGGGAACCATGATCCAGCAGCATAAGCTTGAAGAGGAAGATTTCAGGGGGGACGAGTTTAAAGAGCATCCTCTGTCACTGAAGGGAAACAACGACCTGCTCAGCATCACACAGCCAGATGTCATTTACAACATACACAAGGTACTTCATATAGAACTAAAAACTGAAGACTTGCACTAAGAGTTCATAAAAGTTTGTGTGTAAAGTCTTTCTTAAAGGATAGGTTCACAATTTTTCAGGTGTGTGACTTGTGCAAAATGTGGATTTTAGCCCCTGTCACTTCCATTGTAAGTTCATTATGAAGGGATCTTCTAATGGTCAGTATGAACAGGATGATTACAATGCAATGATTACAGCAAGAAAAACATGTTTCACTGTTCATTTGGGCTCATGACTGTTGGCAGATTTATTTTTTTTATTATTCTTACTAACTACTAAGTAGTTTTAAACTAATGATTTACCAAATCAGGTGGCACCATTAAAACTTAATATGTGTGTTTCAGTATTGGTAGTGTTGGTGCAGTTCACAGTGAAAGAGGAAGATATGCTTATGCTAAGCTAACTAACATTGTTTGGTCATTTAGTCTTTACATTATTTGGTTTTGTAATTTGCGATATATTGTGTTTTTTCTGTGTGATATGTCAACTAAATTTCATAATCCATATTATATCTTGGTGCAGCGGGGTTAAATTTAGTGGTGCATAAATATGCACTTAGTACCACTTTATAACAAGCATGAATTCATGAACAGCTGCAGAAACCAGCTTGAAGTTATTTTCATTTTCAGTGTTGTGAATTTGAGATGTGTTTCTGCTGTCAATCCAGTGCCCATAAAATAAATTGAACGCTGCTTCTGTAAGACATGTTGGCTTTAAGCAAGTGTTGCTCTGGATAATCCACAGAGCACACTGTGAACTACTGTCTGCCAAAAGAGTAGTTCTTGTCTGTGTGAAAACTGTCCACACTGAGGACTGGTGTGACCTGTGCTCTGCTTTGTGTTTAAAGGAGTACCTGCAGGCTGGTGCTGACATCATAGAGACCAACACATTCAGCAGCACTTCCATTGCTCAGGCAGACTATGGACTGGAACAAATGGTATGATATGATGTGATGACGACACTGCTAGACCACTGTGAACGACTCATGCAGCATGTGGTAGTAGAAACAAAGGTCAGGTACACAGGCAGAGTGGAGTTAACTCATTAACCTGATGAACCGCTTCTCAGAACTCCCCCGTTACACCATTTCTGTGTACAGCTGCACATTTTTCACCCAATTCTGTGACCCTGTTGTTATCTTCATATTTGGCAGAGGCCGCTAAAACACAGACACTTTCTAAACACTCACTTTAATAACCTCATACTTGAATGAACAGACCAGATCTATGCGCTGTATGTACTGAAGTAATACAACAGACTGACTCGCTACAGTAAATATAACTTATTATAAACATTCCTTCAGCTCCCCGTACTTTCCACTGTAGAGCAGCGAGATCATTCAGACATTGTTCACTAAAATTTGATTCCATGTTAAAGTTTAATTTTAGACAGGCATCAAAAACATTCATTTAGCAAACGCAACAGAGGAAGATGATAGCTGACAGCTGACACAGATTCCTACCAATAGCAGTAATGTAACCCTCAGTAATCAAAAATCTGTGTGCCGCATGTTTTTTTTATCTCAGCTGTTTAGTCCTCTTGTCTAATTTTCAGTGGGATTGTTAATGAAATCTGTAACACATGTTTCCATGAACCGGTAGAGATAACTTTACTGAAATGTGAGATACTGAAATGTGAGATGCTGTTTATCGCTGCAACAGGTGGAGCAGTAAATCAGCTTCAGAAAATATGTTTGACTACAGATACAAAAAAAGAAAAAAAGAATTCAATGACGATGACAAAATTGACAGCGGTGGAGACCAAACAAGAGCTAAAAGAACAGTAAATGTTGAGTTTACATTTATCTGGTTGACACAAACAAGACTCCAAATGAATGTTAATATTGCATGGTGTCTGCCTGAGGTGTAAATAACTGACTGACAAGTTTACAATTTGAAATTAATAAAAGTTGTTTAGTGTAGTTTAAATTTTTCTCACCTATAAAAACTGCGTGACATCAATTTAATTCCTAGTCAAAAACAGCTGGAACAATGTAGCTTTTGCTGTGTGACTGAGCTCACAGCAAAAGCCACTGCTTGTTTTATATATTTCAGATATTCAATAAGAGTGTAATTTTATTGACATTGGCACTTTGTTTACTTTTATCAATAACAGTGCTATAGCAATGATAATGAAATCGAATTTGAAATGTAATCATTTTCAAATTGGCAGACGATATGCAACCTAAAGTTGAAAGTGAAATTGCAAATTGGATTGAACTTTTGCATTTTAATTTGTGTGATTTGAGCTTGTTTCTAATGAAGCCTGCCAGTGTTATTTTATTAGAATTAAGTTATAGTTCTGGGTTAATGTACATGCTCCCTGCCTTAAAAGTCAATTTCACATTTCATTTCATGACCATCATGGCTCAGAAACACAGTGAATACATTTGCCAGTGGAGTCTTATATTTGTCTTTTATTTTGACAGCATTTTCATTTTCAATTCTGAAAATGTAAATTGGATTTTAAATTTGAAAAATTAAGTTTTCAGTTTGATTAAATAATCAAATGTTTATATTGTCAGCTATAGACTCAGATAGTGTGTGTTTGTGTGTGTAGGCTTATCGCCTCAACAGGGCATCAGCGGAGCTGGCGAGGAGGGCAGCTGATGATGTCACCAAACAAACTGGTTAGTTAATTTGTAGCATTACAGCAGCATATCAAGTACATCGATGTACAAACTTTCCTTACAGTATGTATGTACTCTGTGTGTGTGTTATCAGGTTGTAAACGCTATGTGGCTGGTGCAGTGGGTCCCACCAATAAAACTCTGTCTGTATCGCCGTCTGTGGAGAGACCCGACTTCAGGAACATCAGTAAGATCACCTTTCAGGTTTTTAAATAGTTTTTCTCCTTCATTAGGTAGAAAAGGGTTAGGGTTAGTAGAAATGTACCTAACAAATTTCACATGTCAGCTGACAGTTTGTCTGGAGGGTGACTCCCTAATGAGGTTGTTGAGTGTGCCATAATGGAAAAGGTTGCCAGTCAGCCTGTTAAATTCTTACATTTCTTGTGTACAGTTTTGGTCTGATTGTAGGACTAGATGAAAGTCACCAAAATATTAGAATTCAATCTCTGGAGGCCAGGTTAAAACTGAGCTGGTGATCGGGCCAGTAGTTGAGGTTGAGTACACGCAGTACACATGAAACCAAAACTATGGAGATGGAATGAAAAAGAAGTTTGTGGTGACACGCCTCTGCTCTCATATACTTTTTCTTTTCACATCTAGGTTAGGTTTTCTTTATTTGTCTCCACCAGGGAGAAATTTGTCTTGGAGATAGGGAAGGTTACAGCACCATAAAACACATATCAACATACCGCAGACAGTACTGACATAGCAGCATGACATGAAATAAAAAGATAAAAAGATGGATATTCACAATACATATACCAGTAATATTTATCCTGCCATAAGTATATCTCAGTCATACATCCCCTGGAAATTATCACACTCTCAGCCACCCATCTATTTCCACACCAACACACATACACTAACTTTATAACCTTTATAAAAAAGTTAAGAATCCATCCAAAAAACAACTGTGTTAATTTCTGGTCATTAATTAATTTAGTAGATAAAGGAATAAAAGAGTGCTTGAAGCGATTGTGCTTGCACAGGGGAAGCCTGTATCTCTTCCCGGACTTAAGAAGGACATATTCCCCATTCAGCACATGAGAACTATCTGATAAAATGGCTTTTGCATGTCTGATAGTTGCCTGCTCAAAAAGATCCTGTGGGTTAAGGGGGGGCATCACACCCATAATCTTACCTGCAGTTTTGACTAGACTCAAAATCTCAGCTCTAGATTTTACTGTGAGATTGCCAAACCAGCAGGTGATACCATAACGAAGGACTGATTCAATCGTTGCTCTGTAAAAGATGAGCATAATGTTTTTACAGACTCCAAAAACTCTGAGTCTGCGCAAAAAATGAAGGCGTTGGTGGATTCTAGCGCAGACATTGGCCACCTGAGTGCGCCAACTAAGGTCACTGTCTACCTGTACTCCCAGATACCTAACACTTTTCACCTGGTCGATGATCTGGCCATGTATAGTTACTGGGTCCTGACGACCGACAGATCTGGGATCCAGCAGCATCTCTACTGTTTTTAATGTGTTGATTAGTAGCAAGTGTGAATCACACCAATTAACAAACTCGTTGACTCCCACTTGGTGTGTATCTAGATCATCGTGTTTAGTGAGCAGACTGAGAATGACAGTGTCATCAGAGAATTTAACTATATACTGGTTTGGCTCAGAACTCGCACAATCGTTGGTGCACAGCGTGAACAGAAGAGGGGAACTGACACACCCCTGTGGGGCGCCGGTGCTGCTTATCGCCAAGTCAGATAGAGTAGAGTTCAGCTTGACCTGTTGTGGTCTATTGGATAAAAACGAGTGGTACCACCTGACTAAAAAAGGGTTTACCTCCAGCTGAATTAATTTCTTAAGAAGAATGTGTGGCTGAATAAGATTAAAGGCAGAGATAAAATCAATAAAGAGAAGTCTGGCATACCGAGCAGGGTTTTCTAGGTGTTTAAGGACCAGATGCATTATAGTTGCTATAGCATCAGTTGTGCTGCGGTTCTTATTGTATGCAAACTGATATTTATCGAGCAATGGATCCACTTCTGCATGAAGTTTCGTTACCAAAATCTTCTCTAGTGATTTAAAACATTTGAGGTTATGGCTACAGGCCGGTAATCATTATCCTCCTGCGGGCTGACCTTTTTAGGTATGGGCAAAATAACATCATAGTGCTACGATTCACCACACATCCATCACACAATCTGACATGTCTTAGATTTATTATACAGTCTGACATTTATTGTGACTAAGATTTTTTTTTAACCATCTCACACAGGGTCACATGCAAGAAACGCTTGTTGTTGTTGCATAGTCTAAAGGTATCTTAAGATGGTCCAACATGATCGTCTAAGGGCCCATGGTAACAAGTCTACACACAAGTCTAGTTTTGAATACATACACATGTGATTGGTGTCAGGTAGTGAAGGCTCTGCAGGAATGTAAGGTAGGTTTACTGTTTACTGTTGCTTCTACCATACCACTTTATAGGTCAGGGTGATAAACAATCATTAGGACATTAATCAGAATATATTCTAGTATTGATATATACGGTTTATTACATAAAAAATCATATTTATGTTCAAAGCAATACATTGTGTTTTACTGTTATTCTACACCAGGTCACAATATACTTGTATATCTTGTTGTTATATATGTTTTTAATAACGTCCTCATTATGAACTTGGCCAGCAGAAATAGGTTAATATCCTTGTACTTTGTTTTTTTCTTTTTGTTACATCTGATTTGCATCACTTTGTGAATGTTGTTGTTATTGTAACTCAGTCACAAAACAGGGAATGCACACTGTCATGTGCGAATACCAATCAGGAGAATGGTACCGCCAAACAATTTAAATGTGTGTGTGTTTGTGTGTGTGTGTCTTCCACAGCCTTCGATGAGCTCGTAGAAGCCTACTCAGAGCAGGTCAAGGGTTTATTAGATGGAGGAGCAGACATCCTCTTGGTTGAAACCATCTTCGACACTGCCAACGCTAAGGTAGCTCTCATCTGGTTTGGTTGGATTGGTTCAAATGTGCCCATTAATCAAGCCCATTAATTAAGTTTATCTCACATGATTGATAATCTTCTTCTAGTAAATACTTTAATTTCTCAGATTCCTGGAGAACTACATGCACATTACAAGCTTGGTAAAAGTTTGCAATAATGATTCAAATGGATGGCACAAAACATTTTTTGTTTAAAAGTTGGGGCCACTGTTCAGTAGTATGGTTTTAATTCGAGCGTAATTTTTTAATGGTTATGCTGCAAAATCTACTCAGATTACAACGTCTTCACAAATTATATTATTCTAGAAATAATGTATTCATCTCTATTAAAAAACAGTATATAATTTATTTAACCTCAGTGACTATCATGTTTTTCTCTACAGGCTGCCTTATTTGCTATCGACCTGCTGTTTGAAAAGGGCTACGAAAGAAAACCCATATTTGTAGGTCTATGATATTTTTCTCATTTAATTTTTCTCATTTTACATTTTCAATTGAAATGTATCAATATGTGGTTTAGCATATATCTATAAAGTTTTGGAGCAAAAAGATTTCCATCAGTGGTTTTCAGTTGAGAGATGCTTTTTTTAAAATACTATTACCATATAGATCTCTGGGACCATAGTTGACCGAAGTGGAAGAACTCTGTCTGGTCAGACAGGAGAGGCCTTCGTAGTGAGTGTATCCCACTGTAAGCCATTATGGTGAGTTACTGTAGATCACACAGAAGTACTCTCTCTATGACAATTTAGTGTTGTCATCTCAACAATAACATGACTGTGTTCCACTACTGGTCTGAACTCTAGTTTCTAACTGGTTTTGTACCTCTGTGTGTTGCAGTATTGGTCTGAACTGTGCCTTAGGGGCCACAGAGATGAGGCCCTTCATTGAGGCCATAGGAAAAAGCACCCCAGCTTACATTATCTGTTATCCAAATGCTGGTAAGCCACACTGACTGAACAGTTACATCTTCAAAACAGCTTTTGGTTTTGGGTTTCTCTGCTCAATGTTTATTAGAATGACTAATAACAGCAGGTGAATTTAATGTGGAGTTCAGAGTGGGCCACCAATCAGAACTGAACTTTATTTAATATTTCGCTATCTCACTACACACAGATGATCTTACATGTCATCTTTAAATTAAAGTGATCATGAAATGGAAATAAAAGTAAATTCAAGTCAAGTGATAACACCCTTTTAATATTTATTGTGCAATTCATTCAATTTTAATCTCAATTTGCTCTATTATTTAATCCATTAGGATGTGAGGTAATTAAATCCCTTAATTTATTTTGATCACTCTAGATTGCTAATGCATCATTTGAATGCAATTATAATGATTACATTTATAACAGCTTTTTAAAAAATGTATGACTTTATTAATTCCTTTTAATTAGATACCGTCTGTAAATGTCAGTAATAATTCAGGTGGCCAACTCCAGACTCCATAAGAAGGCGCATTGACCTCAGTATGGCACATGTGTTCAAATTAAAGGCCTGATTTATTTAAGATTTCCATAAACTATATTATGATATCAAATTTATAAATACAATAGAATGTGTAGAACATGTAAAACATTTAACATTCAGACATTAACATGTAGAGGGGGCAGAATATTAAAAAAAGGTGTCAATATATTGCAAAGCATTGATAGCACAAACTACATGACAATGACACAGTCAGGCTTTATTGCAAGGCTGTAGTTGTTTTGGGTCAGTTTCTGAATGAAAAAGTGTCCTTTACGCTTGCTTGATTTGGCCCTGCTCGTCTTTCTAAGCAGATGTAGCACACACACAGTTGCATCATTTGTCAAGCCTCCCAGGATAATGTCATGATCTGTGTTCTTCTTCTGTCAGGTCTTCCCAACACATTTGGAGGGTATGATGAAACTCCAACAGTAACAGCATCCAATTTAAAGGTTATATTCTATATTATATTCTCTTTTGATATTTATTTTTAGGAATAATGTTATATGATGTTATATGATATAATTAGGATTAAGATGACATAATATGTCATGTCCTCTCTCTCCTTCTATCCCCGCGCTTCCCATCACTGTCCGTCACTCTACTACTACTCCGACTGTCATGAAATAACACAAAAGCAGGCAAAACAAAGCAAGCAGTTTTGGTTGTGAGGGAAAATACACCATCAGTTTTTAGTTTTGGGTTACAATTTTGGTAAAAAATATTGCTTAATACTTCTTTGCTTTCTTTCTAAGAGTGAGGAGAATATGGATATCAATCACATGTCTGTGTGCATTATGGATCAGGATGAAGTTAGCCTAGCATAAAGACTCGAAGCAGGGGGAAACAGCTAGCTTGGTTCTGTCTAAAAATACACCCACCAACACCTTTTAATACTTACTGATTAATATGTAGTTTTTGTTTAGTCCGTATACAAACAGAAGAATACAAATGTTGTAGTTACAGGGAGAGTTAAGAGATACAACCTAACTGGTCCCTGAGGAGAAAATCATGTTACAGCAGCACAGTCAGACTGAGGGGTAAGAAAACAAACGGAGAACCTCCTGAATTAAATGCATACAAAATAGATTAGAGAGATAAGATTAAAAGGCTATATGGTTATTGCATCTTGCCTGTGTAATTCACAGATGCCCATGCATCCATGCCTTCTCTGTAGCCTTGGTGGTTTTTTGATGGCTTTTTTTACTGTGCAGTCCAGTGATGCCACAGAGCTGGAGGGCCTTGTAAAACTGCCATCCCTGCTTCCGGCACTTGCCAACCAAGTTACTTCCTCATGTAGGCCTCCATTCGGTTTTCCCAGGGAGCAGTAAGCTCCAGCAGGACCACTTGCCTTGATGTTTCAAACATCAGAATCACGTTTTTTCTGGGAACTTGAGCTGCTACCCCAGGTCGACTTTCAGCTGCCAATCCTGTGCAGTGACGAGAAGCCCACCGGACACCCTTGCCTGGTGCCTGTGTTTCTCCCCTGCCTTGATGAATGTAACAGCTTGTTTTGTAGGACCTGGTCTTGACGCCAGCAATAGCAGCAATAGCAAAAAATAGCAATGGGACATTCTGCTGCTGAGACCCCACAGTGTCATGTAGGGGATGAGCTTAGTTAACATCCTCCTCTCACCCACTTCCTCTATAGAGTCCAGAGGACAGTCCAGGACAGAGCTCGCTCTTCTAATAAGTCTATTCAGTCTGCATCTGTCCCTGTCCGTGTTGCCCCCTCTCCAGCAGACCACAGCATAAAGGATGGCTGAGGCCACCACAGAGTCATAAAAGGTCCTGAGGAGAGCCCTGCATACTCCAAAGGACCTCAGCCTCCTCAGCAGGTGGAGACGACTCTGGCCCTTCTTAACACTTATCTTTGCTTTCTTGAGATCCATCCCAGGCAGGAACAGCTTCCGAGCACAACACACTTAACACACAACACTTTCTCTGCCCAGTTTTTAGGGTGGTCCAAGAAAATCACCCGGTTTTGTGTACTACTGACACTTTTTATTAGTTTTATCTAGTTCACTGTTGTCTTTAAGTGGTTTGGTAGATTATCCAAAAACTGAATTAAGTTTTCTTTCTTTACGTTTTTTCTTTAGTTATCTCCCACTTTTTCCTCTCACTCGTCTCAGCTCCTCTTCATGCTGCTTTTGTCTTTTTCGCCTTTCCCCCGACTCACAGGTGTGTCTCATTTATCTCCTCTCTTACCCCTCCTCCCTTTCCTTTTCTTCTGGGAAGTAATGGGCTATGCTGCTCTTTTTCTTTTACTTCAAACCCATTTCTTATAATATATTTATAAATTTTACTATTGTTTTAGAACCTGTGTTTGTTGGTTGTTTTTGTTATGTTTTCCTTTGTCTTTTGTTGCACTGATCGGGAGTAACTCCTAATTTCATTGTATGTTTTACAATGACGTTTAAGGCTTCATATTTCTACTTTATTTTACAAAATTAAATGGGATGACATGATGCAAATTGAATATATATTGAATATAAACAGAAGAGAGCAAAAATAATTTTTTATGAAGGCATGGAAATAGCTCGCTTCAAGATAAGAAAACAGATGACTTAAAATACCATATATTGTATTAGAATACAATATAATCAATCTAATACAATATAATCTAATTTCCCAGTTTTTGGGATTAATAAAGTATATCTATCTATCTAACTCAATTAACACTCATCCAGATCAAATAATTAAAACTTTTACAGACTGTTATGGTAATCTCTCCAAGTCAGTGATGATAAGCCTTAATCGATGCACAAATTCTTTATATTATTAATATTATTAATGTCGTCTCTACTTATCAAAGGAAGAAAAAATGCATTGGAACAGCCAATAACTATACTGAAATAAATAAAGCCATATACACATTTTCTGATAATAAGTCTTCAGGGTCTGAAGATTATAATGCACAGTTCTACCAAGAGTTTAGTGGGGATCTATTCCCTCTACTTTTGCAGACATATCAAGCATTTGACAATGAAAGATTTTTTTACTAATGTAATTATTTCTAACCTGATACACCAGATGTTTTGTTACACAGAACCATCTGAGAAGTTGTTCTTGGAAACTGTTTGGAAAAGGGCAGGCACTTTCAAAAAATACAGGGAATTGGATAAACCATCTGTCTGTCACCCTCTTACCTTGCAAAGCAGAAATCTTGTCCCTAGTCTTACATTTTGGGCAGTTTGGGGAGGCCCCTGCTGCATAATTACTATACATATATGGAGATATAAAAACATTGTGTAAAACATTATATTGCATTTCTCTGAATCTGTTGCATATGGATATTTTTGAGGGGAAAAGTAGAATTCCCTCCCATATTTCACTGTCTATAGTTGTTTTCAACTGGGTCTCCCATAATTTTCCTGGAATGATAGTTTGTTTCCATACATTGCAGTCTGGAATACAATTTTGAGACAAAGTGACCTTGTTTAAGACAAATTAAAAGAGTCTTCTATAATAAATTAAAGTCACCTGGAAGATTAGTATCCTTTTAGTATTCATTTTAGTGTGCATGTAATGTCTGACCTGGAGGTATTTGTGAAATTAGTTTGTATGTAGTCTGTAATGATTTAAATGTTTTAAATTTTCCCATATCCCAAAGGTCATGAATATGGTAAATTTCTGCTTCATTCCAGTTCTAAAAGTTGGGTCCAGTGCCCCCACCGGTCAATTCAGGATTATCAGTCAATCTTGTTAAGTAGTGATGTGTCGATGAGGCGTCATGAAGCATTTTAACACATTTTAAACTGTATACTGAATACTGACACCTGCTGGATCTTAAAAATCCCTACAGGCAACCTAGTTGACAGACTGAACTGACACTGATTTGATGACCAATTATATACAATAATATAATTTAAGTCATTGTAATTTTTATTGTATTATTTCATATCTTCATTTAAATTTAAAATATCTTTGATATTTTTCAGATACAGTCAAATAATGTGAACATGTATCATAATGTGAAAATACGTTTTTCCAGTGTTTTAAAGTCTATTATGTTTTTTTGATGCAACCTCTCCAGCTGTAGAAAATTCGACATTTAACATGCAGAAAATAATATGAATAGTAAACTAAGAGTGAAATGATTTTGAATTCAGATAGAACAAGTGGAAACTCTGAGAGGAACAGGATGAAACAACAAGGAAATTAAAACAAATACTTTATTTTCTGATATGACATCAAAATGATCCCACACGGTGGAAACCTTTCTGTTTGCCTGAGGCTGCTTCATAGTTGTTGCTGAATGTGAACCCCAAAAAATCAAAAATTATTTTGGTTAGATGCATCCCGTTGACAGATGCGCTTCCTTATACACCGTTTGGCACGCGCTGAACTGTGTCAGTTCAAAACAGTTTCTGTATCAATCACGTGACTTTAGCAAAGCGATACGTGCACCGATACAGGGTTTCACTCCATGAGCTCGACGCATGTGTCGACGCATCAGTGTTGCCGGACCCATCACTATTGTTAAGCAACTCAATTTATTTTTAGTCCCATATAATTTCCATAATAAATTCCCATACTACACACATTAGTAATTTAAAATTTGTCCTTCACGATAATTGGTAATTCGCTCCTGCGTTTATGAAGTATATTGACAGGAGAGTACGGTTTGGAGAAGGTTGCTTCAATTTCAAACCATGGCGCCTCCGGATTAGCAGGTGCCCATATTGAGATAATTCTGGTTTGCATTGAAATTGTATAGTTTGTAATGTTGGGGACTCTCCTTGTTCTTTTGGCAATTGTAAAATTAGGCTCAATTTAGGCTTTCTGCCAGCCCACATAAAGTCAGAGAGAGCTTTATTTATATCTTAAATGTTGTTTCTCTTCAAAGATATGAAGAGCATTGATAGAGGGTAAATAATTTTGGGGGGAATAAGATTGACTCTGCCAAGAAAAGTTACAGGAAGCCTTTTCCAGTTCGACATCTTGTCTTTAATGTGTTTTACCATAGGGTTAACATTTTCAATATAAAGTTGACTAATTTATGTGTTATTTTAACCCCCAGGTATATGAATCCCTCTGGTGCCCAGCGAAAAGGTTTAACAAAATCAGGTTCATATAATAAACCGGTAGGCATGATTTCAGATTTTGTAATTAGATGTAGATTAACCTCGTGTCCAGAATTTTGACCGAACCCTATCACACAATTGATTAGCGCAGGCATTGAGTTTTGTAGGTCTGTTAATGTCGGGAGGATATCATCTGCATACAGCAAAATTTTGTGTTGTGTTCTTCCTATCACGGTTCCTTTAATATTGGAGGTTTATTAGTGGCTCTATAGCTAAAGAAAACAACAGAGGTGATAGTGGTGACCGCTGAGCTGTGCCTCTGTTAAGTTGGAACTGGACAGAAATTAGACCATTTGTTAAAACTGAGGCAGAGGGAATTTTATATAAACGCTGTACCCATCGAACAAAATCTGATTTAAAACCAAATCTTTCCAACACTTCAAACATGTATTTTTGCTCTGCATCCATCGTTACTATAGCGCTTGGAGTTTGATGAAAGTTAAGATATTGAATAATGTTAATTAAGCATCTTGTATTGCTTGATGAAGTACATCGTCCCAGAAACCCTGTTTGGTCTGCATTGATTATATCAGTCAAAACTCTTTCTAGTCGATTAGCCACAATTTTTGAAAGTATTTTAACATCCACTCCAAGTAGGCTGATAGGATAAGAGGCACATAGTTCTGGATCCTTCCCTTTTTTGGGGATAACTATAATGTGAGCTAAATACATAGATTTTGGGAGTTCATCCTCTTCAAAAGATTTGTTGAACATGTGTTGTAGTAGTTTGTTAATTTAGCCTTTCATCTTTTTATAGAACTGAGCTCTGAATCCATCAGCCCCTGGACTTTTATCTGATTGTAGTGTGGAGATTGCTTTGTCAATTTCTGTTATTGTAACAGGTCCTTCCAGTAGTTGAGCTCGTTCATCTGTTAGCTGAGGCATCTGTAAGCCATCTAAAAAATTACTACTGGTACATGTATCTTTGTCCAGTTCGGAGGTATACAGCATTTCATAAAACATTTGAAAACTTTCATTAATCTTTCTATTATGATAATTCGATCCTCATCAGATATTGCACTAATAAAACTTTTTTGGGAAGAGTTTCTTGCAAGACGGGCTAAAAACGTATTTGTCTTATTTCCAAAATCAAACATTCTTTGTCTAGCAAACAGAATATCAGACTCAGCCTTCTTTGTTAATAGAAGAAGAAAAAATTTGTCAGCAGTAGTCTTGTTTAGTTTAACTCTCTAAGTTATTGATTGATCTGATTTGGATCTGCGAAAATCTTCCTTTAATTTTTTTATTTTATTTTCAATTCGTGATTGTTCCTGGGTGCGTGCTTTTTTTCTTCTTGCTAGAGTATGATATAATCATTCCTCGCATGTAGGCTTTAAGCTTCCCACACCAATCTCAGATCAGAGTCATTGCAATCATTTATTTCTAAACAGAAGTCTGTCTGTGTTTCCAAGAACTTGAGTTAATTGTCATGAAACAGTGATGCATTAATTTTCCAAGTGAACGATCGCTCTGCGGGC
Source organism: Pampus argenteus (assembly GCA_036937835.1). Classification (NCBI taxonomy): domain Eukaryota; kingdom Metazoa; phylum Chordata; class Actinopteri; order Scombriformes; family Stromateidae; genus Pampus; species Pampus argenteus. Next base: position 1,190,837 of record CM072881.1, read on the forward strand.
CTGAGAGTTTGTATTTCCAGAGTGACAGGAGCATGGTCTGAGAGGGCGATGGATCCAATGTCAGACTGTTCTACTAATTGGGCTAGGTGTTCAGATATAAATATATAGTCAATTCGGGAGAATGACTGGGAAGTGACTTGGAGAATAGAATGTGTAATTTTTGTTATTAGGGTTCATATATCTTCAACCATCTAACAAGTTCAGTATCTCAAGGAAATTTTGTAGTGATCTGCCAGATTTTGACTGATCTTTATGAGGGAGGTCTTTATCTAAAGAGGGAGAAAGATAACAGTTAAAGTCACCTCCAATTATCATATTTGTACAGTCCATTTCAGCATCTTTACTGAGTAGGAAGGCAAAAAAGTCCTCGTCATAGACATTAGGAGCATAAATATTTCCTAACAATATAACATTATATGATGCTGTATAGTCTTGCTTACTTTGTAACATAATTTGGATATGCTTTTAATCTGAAATCTGGACCTGAAACAAAAAACACCAGAACAATCAAAGCAAAAACAGACTAAATCTTCTGTCTGCAGTCTGCAGACTGTTGTCTCTCCTTTACAATATCTGCAGAAAAGTCCTGGTAAAAACCAAACCTCAAAAAACTTGACCATCCGGGAAAACTCTGCCCTTGTTTCTTGCCACGCATAAAATCCGCTGTCTGTCCGTGTTGTCGTTAAGCCTCACCAGGAACACACAGGGCTCTGCCTGCCGGTGGATCCCGCCAGAGGTCCAACACGGTGAGCCCGTTCTACTTTCAGCCGCTCCCCTTGCATGACCATGTTTAAGACTTCAAAAAACACGGGCGGATCCTTGCATTCAGTGCCTTCTTTCAGTCCTATAATTCTGTTGTTATTATAATTCTCAAGTATTTCCATTGCTTTTTTCAACGCTGACTCCACCGATTCAAGACTTGGTGTATTAGCCGCTGCATTATCCTCCAGGTCGGAGACTCGTTGTTCCACCACTCCCAGTATGTCTACTATTTTGTCTAGCTTTTCTGGCATCTCTTTGACTGGTTTCAGGATATTAGCGAGTGTAGTGTCCAGCATCTCCTTATTAATATTAGTGTCACCTACTGAACCACTGTATCATCGTTAGTGGGGCTGGAGAGCCTTGGCTCGGTACAGGATTCTAGCTCCTCTTCGTTAGCTAGCTCTGGCTCTGTTTCGTCGTCTGGGTTAGCTAGCGGTTTGCTAGCCGTTGACTTGTTCTTTTTCCAAGTCTCTCTCTTTTTGGGCATGGTGAAAAAGTTGTCCAGCCACAATTTAGCAACGGGAAAGAAAATTTTCATGAACATTTCAGAATATGGAGTCAATGTCAAGAAACCTTAATATTGCACATAGAGCTGTTTTTCTTTTAACTTCTGCATGTTTGTGTGCCCGCTAAGACTTGCTAAGGTTTTTCAAAATAAAAGATTGTTCAGACTCAGATAATGCATAAAATGGAAATAGCTGATTATTTCTTGTGCGACCAATTGATCCATGGACCGGGGGTTGGGGGTTGGGGACCACTGCTGTAGATGCTGAAAAGCCTTCGGTTGAATTGAACGGCTATGTATAGTACCCTGCAGAAATATGGGTTTGGTGACAATTTCATGCAGTGGAGCAGGATGATCTACTCAAAGCCCATGACTTCAATAAGAACAAACAACCAATCAAGGATGTGGGGCTTCAGGGCTCTTATTTAATCTAATCATTGAACCATTAGCTGAGAAAATAAGATGGAAATTATATTAAAGGCATAAACATTGGAAGTTAAATATAATAAATATTACTGTATTATGATGACATCACAATACAGTATACATTATATCAATCAGATTATTACTCAATATGGCTCACTCTCAGGATACAAAGTAAATTAGGGAAAATAAAATTAGCTTCCTCTAAACAAACTGCAGTATACCATGTGTACAAAATACATTTTATGTATGTATGTAACATTTTATGAAAACAAACATAAATGACATATTCAGGATTAGTTACAATATTGAATATGAATTGAAAGCACCAACAATCAGTATAAGACTTGTGCAATGAAACCTCCATAAACCAGAGGATGATATTTCCTGGAATCATATAGCAGCCTCTTTTTTATTTTACAAAATAACAAGCTAAATGTGGTGCTGCTGAAGGAACTCTGCTCTATCTGTTGTGGGAGTGCAGTAAAATTAAATACCTTTGACTTGACATAACAAAGCAAGCGACAATCCACACTAATATAGCCATTTAACCTAATAACTGTTGTCTTTTCCTGTCAGTGCTGTTCTACAGTATTAACAGTGTGCTGTCAGATCACAGTGAAAACTGAAGGATAGTAACAATGTTTATGACAGATTGTTTGATTTGTAGATTAGTAAATCAGTCACTCTTAAACTTCGTCGTGGACATCATGAAGTGTTTTTTCCTCTCTCCTTCTCTGTGTTAAATTCATTTTAAAATAAGTTTGCCATGTAACCCAAGCTGACCCTGGCTGCCTCATTGCTGCAGCTAAATTTCCTTCTGTCTACAGGAGTTTGCTGTGGACGGACTAGTGAATATTGTGGGAGGCTGCTGTGGGACAACTCCAGGACACATCAGGTCTCTGTCATGTCTCTCACATGTGAAAAAAAAGTTTACTTTCATAAAAAAACATACAAAAATTATTTCCATCTTATCTCCCTTCCTCATACAGAGCCATATCTGAAGCAGTCAAACACTGCCAACCAAGAGCTCCTGCTGCTGATATTTATCAAGACTACTTGCTGCTCTCAGGTATTCAAACCTTTTGTTACCACCTGTGAAGTCACCTGTAAAGCTTGGGGACAAAAATAGTCGCTAATATGGTATGAAACTTATTGCACTCAATGAAATGTGGAAGTCATGAATTTGAATAATTTCAAATTCAGGTATAAATCAGACAGAAGCTTTTATTTCAATTTTTTATAAGGAGGTATTTATTATGTTGTAGCTTTCATGTTTTCAATGCAAAGTCAACACTTCCTCAGTATTTACCTGTTGTCTTGATACTTGTGCATCACAATCACTGGTACTCAATAGAAAAGGCCTGAAACGGGCTAATTGCTTATTGCTGCTTTTATACATGTATTTATAATTAATAAATTAAAATCCAATTACTTAAATCAACTAATCAGTGAGACTACATGGGGACCAAATGTGATTTTGAAATTACCCCCCACATCTGTGTTCCGTCAGCAGCCAGCAGGAGATGCGCTCCGTGCTGCAGTGCTGCACTTGCATTGAGCGAGAGCTTGAAGCCCTGAATCCCCGTCCCACAGCTGCACAGAGCGTTGTTCGCTGGTTTATCCAGAGTTTATTAATATTGAACATGTCGCATGTCCAAATTGCACCAAGCACATCATTGGGTCTCCAGTAACCTGCCAAGTGTGAAGTAGATTGAATGAACGGTTCAAGATATGTGAAGGACAAACATACAGACAGATAGATTCCTTTCTTTCTAGTTAGATAGTAAAGAAAACAGAGTGATCGGATCTTTTCATTTTTTTCTAGCAGCTCCATTAGCCAAACTAACAGACAGAAAAATCCCTTTTCATTCTCCCTGCCATCTCTCACCTATGAAAAGGTGACTCGAGCACATACACCCATGCGGGAACCAAATTCGATAATCTCAAGATCTTACAATATTTATATATTTGTACTACGTGTTTGTTTCAAATGATTTCAACTGAATTCAGTAATGTGATACTCCACTCTGCTGCTCTTACATGTGTTTAACTCTAATACTTATTATTTACAGTCACTTCTAATATGCTATTTTTAAACATTTGTTTCACGTTAAAAGCCTTCTAATGGCACAAAGAACATACTGTCGCTCATTCTTTCCCTGCTAGACTTTTAATGTGAATCATGTGCAGGACATGTTGAGTTTCATTTGTAATAGTTTTAGAGCCCTCCCACAAATGTGACTGAAAACTAAATTGTGTTAAAAAGAGAGAGAGAGAGAGAGAGAGAGAGAGAAAGAGAGTTGCAGCAGAGTGGTGAGTATGACATGTCATCATGGTAGAGGTAAATCCATGCTCCCCCTTTAAAGTTTGTTTTCCCTGGATTATTATTCACAGTCTTCATTTGTTTGTGTAGGACACACCACCCCGTTAGTTGACACCATTATGTTTCAAACATTTAAACCAACTACATTTTACGCCCCCTGTCCTGCAACAAGAGAGCTCTTCTCTTCTTGTAATCTTGCTTTATGTAAAATGTAGGACGCTAACATGTGACAATGTCTCCCTGATTTCTAGGTTTAGAACCGTTTAGGATCGGCCCATATACCAACTTTGTAAATATCGGTGAGCGCTGCAATGTGGCTGGGTCACGCAAATTTGCCAAGCTGATCATGGCAGGAAACTATGAGGTGAGGCAGACGTTATTCCTTACAGTCAAATCATGAACATAAGTAGGCATATAACTATTTATTTGGTATGTGCTTCCTTCTTTGCTGTTTAGGAGGCTCTGAGTATTGCTAAAGCCCAGGTGGAGATGGGAGCACAGATCCTGGATATAAACATGGATGAGGGGATGCTGGAGGGGCCAACAGCCATGGCCCGATTTTGTAACTTTGTTGCATCTGAGCCAGATATCTCACGGGTATGAGGTCTAAAGGCAAAGGGGACATTAAACAAAAAATCAAAGCGAAAAGTCCCCCGAGCATTTTCACAGGGGACATTTTGACTTTACATTGCGGTAAAAGAAACACCGGTGTTACTGATAACATTAATGTCTCTGTTCTATACAAGTGCCCCAGTAAGTCATGACAGTGTGACAGTCAACCAGCATATATATCAGGACCCTGAAACTGTCAGCCATCATTCATGTGTTTACATCTTTGTTTTTACTACTGTGCTATTTCAAAATGTCTGCTGTGAAAAGGGTTACAATCAAACCACTCATATATCACTGCTTGTTATGATGTGAGCAAAGTTCCACACTTGGGTGATTTGGTGATGACTGAGTAAATTATATATATATTAATATATCAAATGTATGAATAAATGTAGAGCTACAGAAGGCTGATAAACTGTCCATTATTAGCGTTTTGCAGATGCTGTCAACTTATTAGTAATTAGAATATGTTCAACAGAAAAAACTCAGAATTAGCAAACAATTCTTTCTGCACTTTGACCGCATTGACATTGACACCATTAACCATCACACACAGTGTGTGTTAACTTCATTTGTTTTCCTGAAAATGTCTCATTTAGCACATGAACCTCCTCATTAGTAATTAACAAAGTTGCTCAGAATGAAAAATGAGAAACCAGTATCTCCATGTTCTCCCCAGGTTCCTCTGTGTATTGACTCCTCTAACTTCTCAGTGATTGAAGCTGGGTTGAAATGCTGTCAGGGGAAGTGTATAGTGAACAGTATCAGTCTGAAGGAAGGGGAGCAAGAGTTCCTGCTCAGAGCTGCCACTGTGAAGCGCTACGGAGCTGCAGTGGTGGTCATGGCCTTCGATGAGGAGGGACAGGTGAGAGGGCAAACACACACACTGTCACACCCATACATACACAAAATTCGTCTGACGAGAGTGCCATCTTCTACAGGCCACAGATATAGAGCGTAAAGTGGAGATCTGCGCTCGAGCTTACAAGCTACTGACCAGCAAAATAGGGTTTGACCCCAACAACATCATCTTTGACCCTAACGTCCTCACCATCGGCACAGGGATGGAAGAACACAACGAATACGCCATCAACTTCATCAGGGCCACAAAGCTTATCAAGGTAAGTGTTCACGCAAGTTCAACAACCAAACCATACATCTGTGAGAACAGTATCTTTGCACAAAATGGTCAACATTTAGTTCATTTTAAAAGCCCATCTTCCTTGCAAATATGGTAATGCTTAAAGACATGTTTAAGACATATAAAAATACAATGCTTTGAATAATTAACAGTTTTTTTCCATAAGTCCTCCTCCACTCAGAAATATTTTTTTTTGTTCCTACACTTAGGTGTTTGAGCTTCACTGTGTTTGACAGTACAAAGCTGTTTTCACATCCTTCTGCTGAAAGTGGAAAGTTTCTCTGAGCTTATTTTAAGGGGCCTACAAGCATGACTCATCACAACCAGTTTAGAAACCAATGTGTAACCAGTTCGCAATTTAAAAAAGTATGATGTGGAAACATGAAGCACACAGCTTTCATTAGAAAATAAATGATATGCCACTTTGATCATTTCCTGTGAAGATAAAGTAAATTATTATTGCCCAAACTTTTTCATACAACTGTATCTAGAAGGGATCCTAAAAATCTTTTATGAATATGCTTCATATTTTTCTCCTACTGTAAATCTCATGCTTAGTGTATGTGCCCTTGCAGCACATACACTCAAGTTGTAGTTGTTATCTGCTTCAGCAGATGAATGTAAAAACAAACACATACACATACATTTTCTTTTACATTTTTTTCACACCATTAGGCTTCTCTTACTCTCAAGCTGCTCCCTCAGAAATAAATATATAATGTTACACGTTACCGTCTCTATTTAAGAGACCTGCATGAGTTTTTGCACTGTATTGTTATGTCTGTATTGTCCCTTGTGTTGTTTTTTCTTGTTTTATCACTGTTTCTTGCACTTTCCTGTAATGGAAATGTATGGTGGCGCCTTAAGAGCACCCCCAAATTTCGTTGTACCCCCCAGTACAATGACAATAAAGATGATTCTGGTTCTGATTGTGATTTCACGTACCTGCAACTGACCATTTTTACTTATGGAGATGTTTGGAGCTCTACACAAGCCTGATTGGGGCACTGACAGGTGGAATTCAGGACAAAATAGTTGGCTTGTTCAACTTAGTGTGTTACTTGCCAATTTGCTATTTTGAAACTTTACCTCAGATTATTGAAAAATAACACACGATTGTAAACTGCATCAATGCATTTTTAATTCTTTTTTTTTTTTTTTTTTTTTTTTTTTTTACAAAAGATACAATACTCACAATTTTTATTGTAATTATACAAATCCATACGTGTGTGTGTGTGTGTGTGTGTGTGTGTGTAGGAGACATTACCAAGAGCCAGGGTAAGCGGAGGTCTGTCAAACCTGTCCTTCTCCTTTAGAGGAATGGAGGCCATCAGAGAAGCTATGCATGGAGCATTTCTCTACCATGCTATCAAGGTAAACACTGGCACACTGTGCCATCCACAGACCTCACTGTCATCACAGCTGATATTGTTCAGAGCAGTCAGATGGGCAAAAAACAAACCATCATCCGAATGATCTAAACCACTTAATTTGGAGTTCAAACAGTGGTTGGACACAGCTGAAATGTTCCTAACAATCCATTATTGCATTGTCTTTAAACTGTGGTGGATGTTTACACTGGGATTGACTTGATTTAAAAAGGAACAATGACGAGCTTTGAAATGAATGCTAAAGTTGTAATAAATCAGAATGATCTTTTATGACTGTATTAGAAGTGTGTGGATGCTAACAGTATCACTCTCTCAGGATGGTATGGATATGGGCATAGTGAATGCTGGGAACCTGCCGGTCTACGATGATATTGATAAAGAGCTGCTGTTACTGTGTGAAAACCTGATCTGGAACAAAGACCCTGATGCTACTGAGAAAATACTGGCCTATGCACAGGTACACACACACATACACATACAATGCATTACACCAACCTGTTATTGCTCTAGTTAACAGACTGTTGTTAACAGAACAATGTGAAAGGCGGGAAGAAGGTGGTTCAGACAGACGACTGGAGAGAGGGAAATGTGGAAGAGAGGTTGGAGTACGCTCTCATCAAGGTAAGATATCTCATGAATGGATTAGATTAGATGCAATCCAAGAATGTCAGAGAGAGACATTAAATGTTGAAGCTTCATGTATTCTTGTTTCTAATTTGATAATAATGATTTTAGAATGATTTGTTTGCTCATTATTACCCAGCACTATAATCACACATTTATGCTCAAGTGAAAAAACAAAGTGTTGTCTTTACATTTTATAGATTCTGTTAAGTGATCTTAAAACTTTAACCCAATATATGATCCCATGCACCTAAATGTTGTTTTTTCCGTTACAAATGATGTGCTTTAAAGTGTACTTAGTTTTAAATGTAGTATTTTTCTCTGTCATCATGTTTTCATTACTCTTGTTTTCCCTCTGTGATGCTTCGTTCTGGGATGTTGCTGTCAGGGAATTGACAAGTATGTGGTGGAGGATGTGGAGGAATGTCGGGCTCAGGCAGACCGATACACTCGTCCCCTTCACATCATCGAGGGCCCCCTAATGAACGGCATGAAGGTGGTGGGAGATCTCTTTGGTGCTGGGAAGATGTTCCTGCCACAGGTAGGTGCTCAGGATTCACTGATTTGGTGTTCTTATTTATGTCACCATGGCCCAGTGTACCATGGACTTTAATATTCTGATCTGGTTTAAATGATTGATGATTTGCTGTTGAAGTTTTTTTTCTTTTCTGTGCTTCATCTGATCAGCCATGATGGCATTTACTGCTAACAAAGGATTATAAAGTGTTCAGACATGGAATATGTTAACATTTCTGGCTTCGTTTGTCTATTGACATGGTGGCTTTTGTCATTCAGACAGAGGGCTCCTCTACATAAATGTTAGTTACAGCTTTATCATATCTCAAGCGGATGCAGAAAAACTAGTCCATGCATTTGTTACTTCTAGGCTGGACTATTGTAACTCTTTGCTATCAGGCTGCTCTAATAAGTCTCTTAAGAGTTTGCAGCTGATTCAGAACGCTGCTGCTCTCTCCCATTTTGGCTTCCTTGCACTGGCTACCTGTTAAATCTAGAATAGAATATAAAATTATTCTCCTAACATGAGATGTGTGATTGTGAATGTGGTTCCTATAGTGTCTAAAAGTAGATTGGGAGCCAGAGCTTTCAGCTATCAAGCTCCTCTTCTGTGGAATAAACTACCACTCTGTGTTCGGGAGGCAGACACGATCAACACCTTTAAGAGTAGACTTAAGACTTTCCTTTTTGATAAAGCTTATAGTTAGGGCTGGCTCAGGTCATCCCTTAGTTATGCTGCCATAGAACTAGACTGCTGGGGGACTCGCTCTCACTCTCACTCTGCATGTGTTGTCACCATCATTGTTACTATATCTCCATAACAGTTTATAGTTAGTTAATGATTTGCTGCTGCTGTGCATCTGTGTCACAGGTTTTTTGGTGGACAAGTTTTTCCTCACTAATCGAGGGTCTAAGGACAGAGGGTGTCACTCCCTGTACAGATTGTAAAGCCCTCTGAGACAAATGTATTTTGTGATTGGGCTATACAAATAAAATTTGATTGGATTTGATTTGACTTTATTTAGGACATTTACAGAAGGAGCCACAATGCTCAGTAAGATTTGTCAGCTGGTCCACAGAAAGAGAGCTGTCACTGCTAGAGAACAGAGCTGAGTTGAAATTTGAATGATATGATGAAAGAAGAGTGTTTTTGTTCTTTCACAGGCTGCATCACTGGTGGAATTTAAAACTTATTTTGCTGTTGAAGCTTTAATGAATTTCCATTGTCAGTGTGAGGTACGCTCACATCCTTTAAGATATGTTGTCATCAGTGTCATCATTAATTAGCTAGCGACTTCACACAAGATGTGAATACATGGCAAAACAAAATACAGATTCACTAAATACAGTAACAAACCACTCAGCCCACTTGTACCCACTAATGGAGTGTCCTCCTGCAAGGACAGTGAAACGGACTAACCTATATGTCATAATATGACCTGTTGTTGGAAAAAAATGCTCTTTAAGTGCTTTGCTGATATTCACATTTTCATCCATGCAAGGGGCAAGAATGCAAACTGAAAATAAAGGAAAGGAAGAATATTTTAATTTTATCTTTTAGAGACTGATCTGGCAGGAGAATATTCTCCTGCATAAGAAACTATGAAGTGATATGAAGTGCGTTTATGAAGGCAGAAAAGAATTGTGGATTGTGTTTATATTATTTTTGAAAGACTTGTTGTCTCCCAGAGGTTTGTTGCTTTAGAACCGTGGGAAGACAACAGGGACTCATCCTAGAGCAAACTTCCTTTACAGTATATTAGTTTTTACTCTGTCAATAATTTTACCCAAAATATATTGTTTTTCCCAGAGACCATTAAGTGCCATTAAGGTGAAATCCTATATACTTATCAGTCAGCAATGGCATGTAGCAAACTGCCAATTATAAAATGCCACTGATTCCAAAAACATTATATGGTATATTTTTCTCTATTGCCATTGTTCCTGTCCTTTGGTTTTGGGGGTTCATCTGTGAGACACAGTATCTCAGGTACCAGCATTTAGATTTGGATTAAACATTTCTAAGATCATCAGTGTATTTCAGCATTCTGAAACAGAAATAAAACTGTAAGTTGCTGTGTGTTTGCAGGTGATCAAGTCGGCTCGAGTTATGAAGAAGGCGGTGGGTCATCTGATTCCTTTCATGGAGAAGGAGAGGGAGGAGATGTTGGCATTGTCAGGGTCAACTGAAGAAACGGTGAGTACAGATAACTAACATTATCTATGTTTAATAAAACCCAATAATAGTAACTTTAATTGTATAGTTCTTTTCTTAACATTGTTACAAAGTGGTTAATGGAAGAACATCATGGAAAACCGTAATAAGATTATCCAGCAATAAGTAAAACCAGATAAAATTAGATACAATAATATACATCAAATCATACAAATCAATAAAAAGACAGTTTTAAAGGTTGTGTTATTAGAGATGAATACAAAGGTAGTTAGTGCATGGACTGAGCATTCCACAGCTAGCTGCAATGACAGCAAATGCACAGTCACATTTGGCACAAATCAGAAAGTGTGAGACAACCTTTTTTGCTGACCTAAATGTGTACCCTGTAGCCAAGAGAACAGCATTAAAACATACACAATTGGGAAAAAAGCCCATTTCCATTGATCCTCTTCTAATGGTTTCTCCTTTGCCTGCAGGATCCCTATCAGGGCACCATAGTTTTGGCTACAGTGAAGGGAGATGTCCATGATATTGGCAAGAACATTGTAGGTGTGGTGCTGGGTTGCAACAATTTCAGGTAAAATTGATTTTAATAGTTTGTCATCTGAAAGTTTCTGCTTAAAATCATTTCCAATACACCCTCCCCAGTAGAGAATGTGCAGGTCTGATATCTGGTAACACTGCTTTCAGTCGACACATTTTACAGTAAGTGATCTTGATTTGTTAGGTATTAGATTTACTGGATTAGTCAAAAACAGACAGATATTTAGTTATTACATTGACACACTGAAGATCTTGAAATAAGCAGTCAGAAAGAAGACTCTCAGTATGATTGAGCAGGAGGAGCCTCTGCACAAGCCCAGCTTTGTAATGTCACAGTATCATCAGCTGCTGGCCTCTGTTACAGAGTACATCTTCAGAGTGGCACTGACAATTAACCACTTCACCTTAGATTGCATTTTGATCTACAATATGAAATCAGTTAAAGAAGAAACCTAATTGAGCAGGTATTGCATTAAATAAATCTAAGTAGCAGCTTGGTGGTTTGTGAGTGTTTTCTTTGAATTGAGGATGTTTGTTTCTTTCAGAGTGATTGACCTTGGTGTGATGGTTCCCTGTGACAAGATCCTCAGAGAGGCCATCACACACAAAGCAGGTATCATAAGTAAACATACTGAACAGTTTAGATTACATAAAGTATTGACTTTATGGCCCAGTGCTGACTGGAGGTGTGGTTTACTGCTGTAAATACTGGTGATAATAACACCAGCAACAATGTTGATTACTCTTTACTGTGGCTACCATATTACATATACTATAACCTGCAATGTTCATCAGTTCTTGCATGCACCATTTAATACATTTGATTGAAAAACTAGTTACTCCCAGAGCCACTGACTCATGTTGAGGCCAGGTGTATTGTTCTTACGGGTAGTTGATGATATCAGTGGTGGTTGGTGTCTGTTTGGTGCAGATATCATTGGTTTGTCTGGTCTCATCACCCCCTCTCTGGATGAGATGATCTATGTGGCCAAAGAGATGGAGAGACTGGGAATGACAACGCCATTGCTCATTGGAGGAGCCACCACATCAAAGTAACACACACATGCACATGCACGCACACACACAAACTCTGAGGCAAAGCACTTCACTAATCAACTAGCATTCATGTGTGATAGGTAAGAGGTGTTAATCAAGATGATTGGTCAGACATATTCATCACTGTAGTTATTGTCCCATTTGATTGACATACTTGATTCTATAGAAATACAGGCCAATTCACTCACTGTGATATAAAAAGAAGTAGCTGGGACATAAAACTGTCTTCTCCTTCCCAGAGGACCACATACAGTCCTTAAGTGCTGCTTCAATGCTGCTTTGGATCAGATGAGTGCTTATTGTTTAGAACATTTATCAAAGTCAATTCCTATACTTTTTAAGAAATACTTCTATGATATTTAATTAGGTACTGAAGGTTGTACCCCCTACTCACCTAAAAGCAAGTGATATGTTGTTGTTCCTTTGGGTTATTTGTGTTTTTGTGTTTTATAGAACACACACAGCGGTAAAGATCGCCCCACGCTACACTTCTCCCGTTATCCACGTTCTGGACGCCTCTAGAAGTGTGGTAGTGGTAAGAACATCTTCCTGACCTCAACCTGAACCTTATAGGGTCTAGAGCAGGGGTCGGCAATTAAGTTTGGCCTCGGGCCAGATATTTTCCAAGCCATTACATGGCGGGCCACAACCAAAACAATGGCTAATATAATTAATTAATAGGGGAGGGGGGGGGGGGGTTGCTAAATGATAGGCGATTTTGAAATGACGGAGCAGACGCACTGAGACATTCAAGCGGGCTGATGTAGGTTAAATTTGTGGACTGACCACTGGGGGCGCTATTAATTATATGCCTGTTTGTTAAAAAAAAAAAAACAAAAAAAAAAACATTTCCACTTGTTGCTGTTAGCTGTCCGAAAAATGGCACTATCAAAAAATCTCAAGAGAAAACTTAACAGCGAGAACAGGAACTTTCATGATGAATGGACAGAAAACTATGCCTTCATCCTCCCCAGTTTTATTAATGCAAAGCCCACATGCCTGATCTGTAACGAGGGTGTCTCTGCATGCAAAGAGTACAACATTAGACGGCACCACGAAACGAAGCATGTGACAGTTTTGGAGGAACTTGATACCAACAAGTCGATGGATGATGTGATCGGGTCAGTGAAACAGATGTCGCTCTCTGCGAGGTCCGCTGCCCGCCGCATAGAAGCGCTGTCTGATGCGGTGCAGGGTGCAATTGTCGACGTGCTTATTCACTCTGTATCCAGTTAGACAAATAAGCATTTAAATTGAGGAAAATTTTCTGTTCTGGAAAATGAAGTTAACAAATAAAGAGCATTTTTGAGACTGGCAGTCCGATTTTTAAAGAGTATATTTTTATTTTCTTTCTCAAGTTCAAACAATCTCACGGGCCAGATGTTTTTGCTTGCGGGCCACATCTGGCCCGCGGGCCGCCTATTGCCGACCTATGGTCTAGAGTATTGCTGTCTTTTTTCACTCTTGATTTAATGAAAATCAACCCCCCTGGTCGTTAGAGAACTTATCTGTAAATCAGGGCTGACAGCTTAACCAGGACACCAGAAATATTATGATAAAATGATATTTAAATTACCATTAAAGTGCAGTGTCTATTGACACAGTGTCAATGTTAGTCATTTTGAAGTCAGAATGTGTGTGGATGGATGGAAATGCCCAGGGCCAATCCCTTCATAGTGCACTTAAAGTGTAAGTGACAGGGGACAAAGTCCACAGCCCGTCTTCTGTGCAAAAATATATTTAAAAGTATATCTGAAACTAATATGAAGCTAACAAAGAATGGAAGTTGTTCCTTGACAGTCAGAGTGTCTATTGCTTTGACTTCCATTTTCCACTTTTAATTGTAACCAAGCCAACAAAATATAAGATGTATCCACACATTTAAAAGTTGTTCGTGCTGCTCTGGTTGGATTAATCAAAAGCTGAGCGTGTTTTCTCGTGTTTGTTTTCCTGTATGTCCCAGTGCTCCCAGCTCCTGGATGAGACAGTGAGGGAGGAGTACTTTGAGGACATGAAAGAACAATATGAAGACATCAGGCACGAGCACTACGACTCCCTGAAGGTGAGAGTAGACCCTTAACATCTACTTAAGGGTCTAAAATTGAAATTCATCTAAGCCTCTGCACACAGCTGCAAGAGGGAAAATATATATTTGAAAATATCTTGTTTCTCTTCTGCAGTTTTAAAGCTGCTTGTTTATCATATTTTGTTTACAGGATGGATCATCTATCAACAAGTTCAATTTCCTTTTACATTATATTGTAGTCATTAAGTCTGCAGCACATACTGCATTAAACATGCTAGAACTGCTAAAAGAAGTAGCTTGTTAATTGAAGATTTTCTGTAAAAATATTTGATAAAGGTGATAAAAGCTTTGGAAGAAAAGCAAAACCCTCTACTTAAAGTATAATTTTGGTGTTATTTTCTGTGTCAAAATCAACCCTCTGGTCTGTAGAGAACTGCTCTGTAAATCATGGCTGACAGCAGAAATACTATGATAAAATTACTATTAACTAAGTTCTTACAGTCTTGACACTCAAACAGGAGGACATTGAGGACTATTTTAAGCAATGGATGAGTTGATACTAGATCATTTCATTGTTGGTTTGAATACAAACATGACATTAGTTTACAATAAGAAAAGTATAGAAAATCAACAAATGTATCCTTTAACATTCTAATCAAATGTTGTAGTAATTCCATGTTAACATACTCATTCAGATGATTGAAATTATATTTTTGCTAGTTTTTAGTGTTATGTTTAAAGTTTCGGTATCCAAATCAATAATGACAATAACAGTAATGCACTGTGACCAATAGTAGTAGTAGTAGGGGAGAGTGGCTGTAAACTGACTAAGTTTTAACATGTAAACCTGAGCATATTGTGCTAATTAACCATTGTACAGTTTTAACCTTGTGAGAACAAATCACCAGTTAGTTTCAAAAGCATTTAACATTTAATCAAAACAACTATTCGATATTCCGATGCCTCCCTCTTTTTCTGTTCCTCCTCAATGTTTGACTTGTCAATATTTCTCTCTTTTGCCATTGATCTGATGGACTTTCCAGCCTTGACATCATTGCCTTTTCCTCTTCTAGACATGATACCTTTTCTACAGTGAACATATGACACACAGACTTAACTGTATTTCAGTGCCTTATGGTGGGGTAAGCATTGGCTCAGTTTACCCCACTATGCACCATTGCCACCATTTTGGAATCTTAGAAATTCAGGCTAATCTTTAGTAACGTGATTCAAATGATTTTATAGCAAATCATTAATGTGTATAATATATAATTTTAGACCTGGATACATTTGCTTTGACATAAGTTATTTTACTTCATATGCAGAAACTTTACTTTGATAAGCAAAAAACATTTTTTTATGTAAAGAACTTCTCCCATGTGTTCTCTGGAAAAAAGTGGATACCGTTGGTCTATCAGACCCAGTTCTTCGATGTCTGTGTGTTTCAAACACACATTTTCACAGGTGTTGATGCTTGAAACAGGAATATATTGTAGCATATCCTTCATTCACACACAGCTGGACATTTGTCTCTCCTCTCTCCCCATCCTACTTCTGTAAACAAACTGTAAACTGTATTAATATGATATCAATCACTGGAAAGTCTTACAGTTTTTAAAATTTGTGAAATATAAATATAAATGCCTTTTCTCCTTCTTCATCCTCCATCTTCCTCTGTTGCCATCAGGATCGTCATTATCTGTCTCTAACCACGGCCCGACAGAAGGCTTTACATATAGACTGGCCTTCTCTGCCCAGCCCAGGTAAGTTACATCAAATAGTATCTTCTGTTATGCTAATGGTGAAATGGTGCAGTAATAAAAACATGGCACATTAAGTGTGTGAACATCATATAACTGACACAGAGTATATACTGTACAGTATGTGATAGTGTAAGTTTTAATATGACTGCTTTTGTCTGCGTGTTTTAGTGCATCCTCAGTTCCTGGGCACCCGCGTGTTTGAGTGGTACGACCTAAACAGCCTTGTGGATTTCATCGACTGGAAGCCTTTCTTTGACGTCTGGCAGTTGAGAGGGAAATACCCCAACAGAGGTTACCCAAAGATCTTCAATGACAAGACAGTTGGTACGAGCTCATACTCTGTCAACACAGTTTGTGACTTCCAGCCTTGTTGAATACTCGCCTCACTGATGTTTGCTTCCCGCAGGTTTGGAGGCACAACGAGTTTTCAATGACGCCCAGCAGCTGCTCAACAGAATGATTGACAGCTCCAGTCTGAAGGGGCGGGGTCTGCTGGGGTTCTGGCGTGCACAAAGTGATGGCGATGACATCAATGTGTACAATGATGATGTCACAGTGCACAGAGACACCAAGCCAATCGCCACATTCCATGGCTTACGGCAACAGGTGAGGGTGATAAATGAATGCTTGAAGTAAATATCTTGGAATAGCAGCAAGGACATTTTACTATAACATAGTTTATACTTGACATATTTCCTGTGTGTGTGTGCTGCAGGTGGAGAAGGACAGCTCCAGTTTGGAACCCTACCTGTGTGTGTCTGACTTTGTGGCTCCTATAGATAGTGGTGTTGCAGACTACATTGGTGTGTTTGCTGTGGCTGTGTTTGGTGCTGAGGAGCTGAGTCAGCAGTTCCAATCCCAAGGAGACGACTACAGCAGCATCATGGTCAAAGCCCTGGCTGACCGGCTGGCTGAGGTACGATATGGACAGTAGTGCTGTGTCATAACATATTGTTAATGATAATAGCAGCATAAATGCAAGGACTACTTCACAATTGTCATGTCAAAATAGTCTTGCAATCCCTGCCTACCAATTTGTCATTTGTACAGTTGCTCAAACAGCAGCGAGTATTGCCACTAACAAACCTAAGACCCAAATCACATGCCTCACTGGAAAGAGTGCCTCCCATTCACTTCCATAGCAAAACAAACTGGAGATAAAGCAAATCACGACTTCTGCATGTGACCGGCCAATATGAATGGCTAAACTAAAGACTTTGGAATGGTTCTGCACTCAACTATCTAATTGTTTCCACCTAACGTATTTTCCGGACTATAGAGCGCACCTAAATATAAGCCGCACCCACTAAAATTTGATTGAAATATATATTTTGTCACATCAAAATCAAATCAAAACAAATTTTATTTATATAGCCCAAAATCACAAAATACATTTGTCTCAGAGGGCTTTACAATCTGTACAGGGAGTAACACCCTCTGTCCTTAGACCCTCGATTCTAGTGAGGAAAAACTTGTCCACTAAAAAACCTTTTAACAGGGAAAAGGGTGGAAGAAACCTCAGGAAGAGCCACAGAGGAGGGATCCCTCTCCCAGGACGGACAGACGTGCAATGATGTCACATGTACAGAACAAATCAACACACACATATTGTACACTCACAATGAATTATAGTGATAAATAATGACAATGACAAAATGAGAACAACGAAATTAACATTACAGCAACAGTGAAACTAGTGGTAAAGATACAGATGCACAGTAGCAAATTATTAACTAACTATAATCTGTAATGGGGATATGGCAACAATGATGACGGTGACAACACATGCAGTAGACGCCACGCAGGACCACAACAGCAGACACAGTCCACAAGAACCTGCTGGACGAGAGAGCACAGAAACTCCGGGGAAGAAGTTTAATTAGTAACATGATAGATAGATAGATTAGAGAGAGAGAGAATGAGAGAGAGAAAAAGAGAGTATGTGAGTCCCCCAGCAGTCTAGTTCTATGGCAGCATAACTAAGGGATGACCTGAGCCAGCCCTAATTATAAGCTTTATCAAAAAGGAAAGTCTTCAGTCTACTCTTAAAGGTGTTGACCGTGTCTGCCTCCCGAACACAGAGTGGTAGTTTATTCCACAGAAGAGGAGCTTGATAGCTGAAAGCTCTGGCTCCCAATCTACTTTTAGACACTATAGGAACCACAAGGAACCCAGCATCCTGGGAGCGCAGTGTTCTAGTGGGGTGGTAAGGTACTATGAGCTCTTTTAAATATGATGGTGCCTGACCATGAAGAGCTTTGTAAGTTAGTAGAAGAATTTTAAATTCTATTCTAGATTTAAGATGCACCGCACTATAAGCTGCCGATATATACATACGCTGATACATAAGTGATACCTGAACTGATTGTTTCTGATCAGTGCCGCAATAAACGCAGCATTAAACGCGCTGATAAAGAAAACAGAAAAGTCATTGATGGTTTTATTCATCTTCCTCCTGTGCACTAAGACTAAGTTACTTTATTTTTCTTCCTCCTGCGTCCTGAAACCATTAAACACCAAATCACTGTCACCTTTTCCTCCTGCACACTGTTAAAGCGCCACTGCGCAACTATTAAAGTCGCTTCATTCTCCCATGAAATGAAGACACACGTCACTATTTATCTTCCTCCTCAGCATCTAAAACTAATGAACACCAAACCACTGTCACTTCATTTCTTCTGCGCACTGAAGCCACTGAAGTCGTCCTCTTCAGTGTCAGAGTTGAACAGCGTCAGATAATCTTCATCACATATCGTCTCATCATAGATTCATTAACGGCAGGCTGACGTGCAGCCGCTCTGTTTCCTTCACAGATAACCAGATCGATGGCATTCAACTTAAAAGCTGCATCATAGGAATTTCTTTGTGGGTTTTCCATTTTGAGGAGGTGAGGGTGTAATTATAATATATACCCCCTGTGGGCTGAAGAAAAATTCATAGGATAAGCCGCATGGTTCAAAGTATGGGAAAAAGTAGCGGCTTATAGTCTGGAAAATACGGTAATATGAGCTAATATGAAGCTTTAGTGTCCAAATGAGTCCAATCAAGTAGATATCATTCAATGTTACAGTGTTTCAAGTCCCTCTTTTTGTTACTATATTTCCACCACAACCTAACAGAAAAACACTGTGTGGGAGGGATTTGATGTAAATGTGTCAGATATCCACTTGATATGACTAACTCACACTGATGAAGCCTCAGAGAAGCTTCACATCTACTTTAAATGACTGTGTGGACACACTGTGGATTTTAACCTCCATCACTTTTGAAGGAGATCTTTTACCAGCCAGTATGAACAGGAGGAATGATTACAGTCACTGTTCATATGGACACCTGAATGTTGTGATCTGTCCTTTTAATGTGATAAAAATGAGTCATATCATGATATTGCAATGTGTTGATGTGACATCATGAATATTTACAGCGACAGCACATAGTAATGAAAGTTATGTGGCTGCTGGCTCACTGTGGAGGAGTTAGTCCCAACAAAGAACAACATTAGTACAACAATAATGCTATAGAGGTTATTGCTATGCGGCACTCTCAGCAATTTCATCATTAACTCTCTCCTGCCACCTCCAGGCGTTTGCTGAGGAGCTCCATGCTCGTGTACGTAAAGAGCTGTGGGGTTACAGTGCTGACGAGACTCTGCAGGCTTCAGACCTTCACAGAATTCGATACCAGGGCATCAGACCAGCTGCTGGCTACCCCAGCCAGCCTGACCACACAGAGAAGACCACCATGTGGAACCTGGCTGATATACAGGAGAAGACTGGTGAGAATACAAACCAACACATCACTCTAATCATCATGCAATAAAGAAAAATAAGTAAAGTCCTGTGCATAAAGCAGGAGGTCCTGCTCCTCCTCTGTGGGAACTTTTAGGTGGCACAGTGTTCACATATTAAAGTTAAAGGGAGCTATCTTTTAGACTGAAATAATCATAAAATGGTTTGGACTGTAAATGTTAAAGGATCAGACAAATAAATTGTGAGATGGAATAAGAAAGATAGATACATTATTTAATGGAATAACAAAACACATGGATTCATCTGCAGGTCTGCAAGTCTTAAAGCGTGCTAAATTAGGTTCTCTCATAAAAGACCTTTGAGGGTAATATATATATATATATATGTATGTGTGTGTGTGTGTGTGTGTTGTGTACTCTTTCCAGCAACATTAGTTCTGTTTTTTGTATGTGTTTGTGGGCTGTCAGGAGGCATTCTACATCTATAAACTGCAAGTGAGACTGCCGCAGGAGTGAATTGTGGTGCAGGAAGCTGTAATGTTAACTTTGATGCATTATGGCAGTTATTAACAGGCAATATTAACAGTGTCAAGGCTTGTATTCATTAAGCAGTTGTTTTACTTAAATTGACTGAAAGGAGCACCAAGAATTGACATGGTGTTTTTATCTATTTAAATCTGGTCACACTCACCACATTTAAATGTGTTACCAAAAAAGATCCCAGCGCATATGATCTTTGTGCAGCTTCTATCTGTATGCATTAACTGGAATAATTCAGATGTAAAAATATAAATGTGTCTGCATGGCTAAGACAACATACTGGATTTGTTATGGCAGACAAATACGCTGTCTCTGTCTGAAGGCAGGCTGTGTACTGAATATCATTTTGTCATTATCTCTACAACTGTCAGTCAAGCTGTCTGTTCAGCTGTCCTCTGATTGTTGTGTCCTGTCCTTTAGACTAACGCTGGCACAGCCAACCTGCTGCCAAACTCATCATACTGTCTCAAGTGAAGAGCATTAGATTGTCATCACAACACTGGCAAATTCTAGTCTGAGCAGTTGCACATAGACGGGGGGCCTCGGGATGTGTTGTTGAACCACATCCCAGCGTGGGATATGAAGGATTTTGCTTTACATATTAATGATAAATAAATAAATAATATCAGATCTGTCATTATGTGAGTGGAAGAAATATTTATTTTGAGTTAATATGACTTTAATATGGACTTTTTAAAGTTGCATTAATGGATAGAAATGATTATGTCTAATGTGTCACTCATCATTATCATCAACTCTACAGTTCCTTGCAGCTCTACATAGCTTTGTAGTGTCTTTAGCTCATTGTTTTGGTATTGTGACTTGTTTGGTTCAGTTTCTGTGAATATTAGCCTTAAATTCATCAGGTGGTCAAAAACCCAACTCCAACTGAATGTTAATGTGTCTGCACAATGTGTAAATAGAAACTTGATGGTGGCCTGTAAACTACAGCACAGGTTTGTTTACATTAGGCACACTCCAAAACCTGACCCGCACAGTGTCTGTTTGTGTTGGTTGGACATAGTTTCTGCTCCATGTCAGTTCGGCACACAAAATGCTACAAGCTAATGCCAACTTCAATCAAAAACCCTTTGCAACAACCAGAGGTAGGGGGCGTGAATCACATGACTCGACTCGAGTCACATATTTGAAAACTTAAGAATTGCATGACTAACACTTAGAAAAGACTCGACTTGACTTTGACTTGGTATTTATAACTAGATAATGTTGTAACGTATTTTCGTGGCACAACAACAATCTCAAGCAGCACTCCGACTTTTTGGTATCTTCCTGACCTTGAAGTTTGCCCATCTGTGTGGTATTTTGGTGACCAGCGCAGAGTGCATGCTGCCTGGTAGGAGGAGTGAGAGAGAGGAGTGAGCAGTGAGAGCTTCATTCAAATGAAGCAGCACAAAGACAGTTGTTGTATTTTAGTTAATTCAAGATTCAAGAGTATTTTTTGTCAATACTGTAGTCTGCAACAAGCGTTGCAGATTGAAATTTCGTTTCACCAGACTCCTATGTGCACATAAGTAAAAAAAACAAAACTAATACAGACAATTACAGTGATCTTGAGCGCGCACACACACACACATACTCACACACTCAGTATGTAGTAAACTAAGCATACTGAAACACATACAGCACACAAACACACAAAATGTGCAAAAAAACTATTGCACTATTAGTAAAGTGCAAAGTGATGTAGTCTTTGGAATTGTCATAGAGGTTTCTTCAGTGTGTTGATGAGCCTGATGGCTTGTGGGTAGAAGCTGTTTCCTAGTCTATTTGTACGGCACCGCATGCTGCTGTAGCGCTTCCCTGAAGATAGCAGGGAGAACAGCTTGTGTCATGGTGGGACGAGTCACTGATGATGTTCAGGGCCCTCTTGGAACACTGAAGTGTACAGGTCCTGAATGGCTGGTAGGGGTGATCTCAAGGAAATTGAAATCAAACGCAACTGGACTTGGTTATTTGTCTTTGAAGATGTTTCACCTCTCATCCAAGATCATCAGTTCATGCTAGACTAGGCTGGGACTAGTCCAACTAGCTGGTGTGGATACCCAGGTATTTAACCTCTAGGTAGGGGTGATCTGATAATCTTTTCCTTACCACCCTCTGTAATGACTTCTTGTCAGCAGCTGAACAGCTGCCATGCCAGACAGAGTGGCTGCTAGTTAGGATGCTCTCATTGGCACCCCTGTAGAAGGTGGTGAGTGCAGATGTGTGGAGATCAGCTCTTCTCATCCTCCGCAGGAAGTGGAGTCGTGTCTGAGCTTTTTTGACCAGGGAGGTGGTGTTGGTGGTCCATATGTGATATGTCCATATATGAGGTCGTCTGTGATGTGCACTCCAGGAAACTTTTTCACAGACTCCACAGCACTGCCATTGATTTGTTTTGTTGATATTGAGAAGCAGATTGTTTCTCTCACACCAGTTGATGAGTTGGTGTACCTCTTCTCTGTATGCAGAGTCATCATCGACGCTGATGAGGCCCACTTGATGGTGTGATTTGATGTGAATCTGGCACAGCAATCATGTGTAAACAGTGTGAAGAGCAGGGGAGACGGCACACATCCTTGGGGGACCCCGGTGTTTATGATGGTGGTCTCTGAGGAGCTGCTGCCGACTCTGTCTGTGGTCTGTCAGTGGGGACGTCCAGCAGCCAGTTGCACAGTGCAGTGTTGATGCCTATTGCACTGAGTTTGTCTACCAGCTGTTGGGGATGACTGTGTTGAAGGCGGAGCTATAGTCGATGAACACCATCAGAGGTGGAGTGCTGTTGCTATGGCGTCATCAGTGGAGCGCTTGGGCCGGTAGGCTAATTGGTATGGGTCCAGATTAGTAGGGAGGCTTTCGTATCACTCCTGCTGCCTTATGCAGTATGTCGCCTCCACTCCATTTAACCAGATTTCCCCGCTTTTCACCACTACATACAATACACTGCAACAAGTGGCACTACCTAATGAAGCGCAGTCATTGTCTCTCCATTCCCCTACCAGCTCAACTGTCAATCTAACGCCTATGCCAGCTCACTCAGAGACTTAGAAAGATTCTGATGATCATGAATTTAGATTTAGTCAGAAAGCACTAAAACAACACTAGTGAAGGTTGACTTGTACATTTTTTTGCTTGTTAATCCATATGAAGTGAAAATGAAACACTGGCACTATGATTTTATTTCATTATGCTGCATGCTGTTCAACTTGTCAACTTGTACCTTGTATATTTCTGTTATCTTGTGGGTATTTCTTTTCCTGTTAGTACACATGTAATATTGTGTGTGTTTTGTTTGTGTGTGCAGGTATTGGTCTGACAGAGTCCCTGGCCATGATGCCTGCTGCCTCAGTGTCTGGACTTTACTTCTCCAACCCTCAGGCCTCCTACTTTGCTGTTGGAAAGATCACAAAGGAGCAGGTATATATATAATTAACCACAAATAAATGAAACTACCTGTAGTGTAAAGAGACACATTGTAAATCTATAACAAGATGATGAAAAAGATGGAGATATGTGACACTTGGCCCACCCTGCTGCTCTCACTTTCTCTTTGGAACACAAATACTGTTTTCATTCACTATTTAATTCCAGTATTCTGATTGATGTTACGTAGCCATCAATGAAACACAACGCTTCCAGCTGATTTTTTACAATGAAAACCTTTTTGGAAAAGAAATTGTGCCAATGGCTTAACGGAGATCCAAAAAGGTAATAAAAATAATGTAAATGTCAATGATTAGTGAATGAAAACAGCGTTTCTGTTTATTTCTCTTCACGGTTTAAGAACAGCCACTATTTGAGAATTTACAGCATTTCATGTTCCAAATCAGTAATCTGTAAAGTCACTATAAAGAAGCTTATTGTATTTGTAAATTGTATGATAATGATAAAGATTCTGATTGAAGATTTGTAGAAGAAAATAAAATCAAGCTGAACCTCTTCTCTTTTCCGTTCACCCCTTATGTTTAGGTGGAAGACTATGCCAGGAGGAAAGAGAAGAGTGTGGAAGAGGTGGAGAGATGGCTGGCTCCCATTCTGGGTTACAGCAGTGAAGCATAAGCACACCTCTACAACACTAAAATGGACAATAGAGGACTCAAAGCAGAGAATCAGGTTTATAGTCCAGTCATTTTACTGTAGACGTCATTTACATTTACATTGTCTTATCATTTAGTGAGCATTTATTACTGTACATCTCAGAAAGGGTCACAAATAGTTTACTTTTATCCACACAAGTGCCTCATAAAATGTCATTTAGTTTTCTAAGCCTTGCATAATAAGTCTCTCAGACAAACACACACACACACACACACACACACACACAAATGAATTGTGTGTAATGATAAAACTCTCTAAAGTGTATTGGCAGAGTTAAAATCAGATGGTGACAGTCACATGTCACACACAATTAAGTTCCAATTATCACAATTATTTTCCTCAGTGTTGAGATGATTATTATTTCCACAGTTAATCCATGAGCTGAGCTGGGATTCCTGACCTTTTGAAAGATTGTTATTTTTCTTCATTTTCTAAAAATAGGCAAATTTGCTTTTACTGTGTAAAGCAGGAATGGCTCAACATGCTAAGTTGCTTTCTTTTTAAGCGTGAGATGTTTATCAATCTCACGTCTGTGTGTTCACTTTACAGCTGGTTAGTGTAAACTAACTAGACTAGAAGCAAGAGGAAACAGCTAGCCTGACTCGGTCCACCTACCAACACCTCTGAAGTTCACTGATTTACACATTGTATCTTGTGTATTTCATTTGTATGCACATTGAAATATTGGTGAACAACAGTTAAGCCATCTGGGCTAAGCACAGACGCTCTGACACACAGACATGAGAGTGATATCCATCTGAACATCTCACACAAAGAATGTGAAGAAGATTTTTTAATTTTTAATCTTTCAAATGATCATTTTATTGTTGTTGTCAGTTTTCTCATCAACATTTACATCTATCCTAATAGTAGTATTGGTTGATTATAATTAATAGATCAAGAGGTACATTTAGTGATTTTATTTTATTAAATGGTGCCATGAAAAAAAAACTACCGTAAGTAAAAACTTGATTATGTTACATGTTCCATTGATTTAAAAAAAATATACTAAAAACTTCTTCAAAAATTAAATGCTCCAAGTCATTATCTTAATAATTGTGTCTCAGTGACAAATAAATACAACAAACAAAATGATAACAAAAAAGGATTTTCCCCTCCTGTGTCCTGTGCAGTGTTCTAGTGGGGTGGTAAGGTACTATGAGCTCTTTTAGATATGGTGCCTGACCATGAAGAGCTTTGTAAGTTAGTAGAAGAATTTTAAATTCTATTCTAGATTTAACGGGTAGCCAGTGCAAGGAAGCCAAAATGGGAGAGATGTGATCTCTGATCTTGGTTCCTGTCAGAACACGTGCAGCAGCATTCTGAATCAGCTGCAAACTCTTAAGAGACTTATTAGAGCAGCCTGATAGCAAAGAGTTACAATAGTCCAGCCTAGAAGTAACAAATGCACGGACTAGTTTTTCTGCATCCGCTTGAGAAATGATGCGTCTGATTTTGGCAATGTTACGTAAGTGGAAGAATGCAGTCCTCGAAAGTTGTTTTATATAGTCATTAAAGGACAAATCGTGATCAGAGACAACTCCAAGATTCTTTACGGTGGAGCTGGAGGCCAGGGTGATCCCATCTAAGGCTAAATCTCTGCAATGATAGTTTCTGAGGTGTTTGTGTCCTATTATGAGAACTTCAGTTTTATCTGAATTTAGCATCAGAAAATTGTGGGTCTCAGTAGAGCTGTGGTTCTCTGTTAGCCTGGCTACAGTGCTGAAGAGAAACCTGTGGTTGTTTCCATTTTTTATCTAGTAATAAAGAATAATAGGCTGTTCTGGCATTACGCAGAGCCTTCCTATAAATTGCAAGATTATCTTGCCAGGCTAGGCGTGATTCTTCCAGTTTAGAGGCATTTACGTTCAGATTTACGTGCCTCTTGCTTTAATTTGCAAGTGTGCTGGCTATACCATGGTGCTAACCTCCTCTGTTTTATTGTCTTCTTTTTTTAAAAGCATCTAACCACAGGGCAGTGAAATATTGATGTTCAGCCTGCTAATAAGTTACTCTTTAAAAATCTTTTTGTGAAGACATTTAAAATTCAATAACTTATATGTCATTCAAAGGCTCAATAATACCAAATTATTATTTTAATAAGATAAACAAACACGTTAGTTTTCTGCCAATTATATCAATACTTAAAGATGTTGAATAAGACTTTATGCCTCCAGACATTTCAGTCAACGATTAATTCAACCCTTTTCCATAGATTTTGTTTCATCTTTCATTGTTTCATCTAATCAATTTGTTCATTATGTTATTCCAAGGTTCCAATGTTTGACTGTTTGCTTAGCTGATAATCACTGCTTGTCTGTTGACATTGTAATTCCTCAGTTGATTTTAGAAACCTTTTGTTCACTCAGTGTTTGTCTTCTAAACCTCACTACATAATGCTGAGAAGTCATCAAGTCGGGGAAAAAATACAGATAAATATTTTAATAATTAGTATATTGAAAGTGGATTTTGTAGAGTCAGTATTTAAATGTATATTTCTTCATATTATAGTTTACATCAAAGGGAAGAACAACGCAGTAGACAAGCAGAAGAATGATTAAATGCGGCAGAATCTACTGGACCATCATGTAAAACTGTTGCTTAAACAAACTTGAACACAATTTGTTCTTACTTATTAAGAAACCAAAGCTTTCCATTGTTCCATGTTCATGGATGTTATAAACAGAAAATATTGATATACAATCTGTTTGATTTCTTTCATTCAACGTAATACTGAAGCTAAAGTACAGTGATATTATAGTATATAGTATAGTGCTATGCTTGTGTTTTAATTTATTTTCAACCTCCTTATTTCAATTTCCCTACAATATCTTGTTTGCCAATTTAAAAAAAACAGCTGTTCACACATTGAGGTTACAACTACTTCCCTATCAGTGTCCACACATTGTTTACCATGTATTGACAGTGTATTGTTTATGTACTATATACCATATCCACCTATTCCAGGATCCTGTAACATCTGCACATGGGGCAAAATAAAAATAAAACCTGAATTTGAGATTTCTGTAACATGCTGACTGAAGTGCATTTCACACTGTGTCTTAAATGCCCCGATGTGCTGCAGTGAGTGATTTCAGTTTGTATGAAACTTTAATAGTTTTTCAATTGGTTGTACTTTGCTTTACTTACATCTAAAAAGGGGTTGTAAAAACATTATGGTGGTATTGCAAACATTGTAAAACAGTATTGACATGACTGTTATTTGATTAAAAATGAATTGCTTCAACATAATGTTCTCTAATCTTCCTTCTCTGAGTTTTAACATGAGGTCCACCCTGCTATTTAAGTTCAACATCATGAGAACTACTCTTCTTCTGTGGCTCTGAAGAAAATTTTAACTTACTAGTAGCTACCTGCTCT
Organism: Pampus argenteus; assembly: GCA_036937835.1. NCBI lineage: Eukaryota > Metazoa > Chordata > Actinopteri > Scombriformes > Stromateidae > Pampus > Pampus argenteus. The sequence continues at coordinate 1,218,468 of CM072881.1, forward strand.
CTATTTTTTCCTGGGAGTTGGAGGATTTTATCAGCCTGGGGGTGTGATGTGGCATTTTAAAAAACTAATTCAGTAAGCAACTTTAAGCATTTATACTTTAATTTTACACCTTAATGTTGGGAAATTATAATAAAATTTAAATTGAATTGAACAATTAACAGAATAAATAAAATATGAAAGATTCATAAGAATTGTTTGACTTTTTTTGGTCTCAGGATGTAGTACATTGTTTTTGGATTCATTACCTGATATTGGCTTACTAAGTTACCAATTAGATATGTACACACTAAATATTAAGGCATGCTATACAAGAAATTGTGAGACATTCTAATGGAAAACTTTCTTCTTGAGTGTGTCCAAACTTTTGACAGATATTGTATGAATATATTATCTGTTTGTAGCAACCGAAGCATGATTAACACTTTTAAGATTATGTAAAGCCAATTCACAGTGCTTGGTTAAGGGTAGGGAAAGATTTTAGTTTTAGTTAGATATCAAAAAAGTAAACAGTGACATGATGTGTTGACTTTATATATAGTGCATATAGAAAGTATTGACAGTGCTTCACTTTTTCCACATTTTTGTATGTTTCAGCCTTATTCCTAAATGGATTCAATTGTGATGATTGGAATGGATTTTTTGTCAGAATTCTACAAACAATACCACATAATAACTATATATATATATATATATACACATGGTGTTGGGCATAGATTTTTCGTTTCTTTTCGTCTTCTTCCGCTTATCCGTAGTCGAGTTGCGGGGGCAGCAACTTCAGCAGGGAAGCCCAGACTTCCCTCTCCCCAGCCACTTCTGCCAGAGCCAGCTTCTGCAACTGGGGGTTGGACCGCCAGGGTCCCCGCCTCCGACTGCCGCCCATCTCTCATTCACACCGTTAGACCCCTCCCATGGGTGGTGGGCCCATGGGAAGGGGATACAGCATTTGGTATTCCCAGGCAGTCTCCCATCCAAGTACTAACCAGGCCCGACCCTGCTTAGCTTCCGAGATCAGACGAGATTGGGCGTGTTCAGGGTGGTATGCTGTCCGTGGGTGTAGATTAATTTTTAAAATCTAGATTAATATAGATGAATATAGATTAATATAGAATAAAATGGCTCGTTCAGAATGTGAAATATCTAAGTACTGACCAAAACTTAGTCTTTGAGAACGGGTTTCTTAAGCCAGGGGATGCATTAGAACAGGAGCCAACATGCATCACTGACTGCTTATAGCAAAGGGATGCTTTGTGTTCAGGTGGTATTTGAGACTGGAAGAACTCCTACAGTAAACCAATTCTGCATTGCATAAGGTGAACACAACCTTAGTCTTGTTGATGCCACCATCGGGAAGCTTCTTAAAAATGAATTTTCCCTGAAGCAAGCCTTGCGGCTTCGTGGCTGCATCATGATCACGTTTGGTGTGGTAGTTTGGGTAATTCACAGGCGCGTAGAGGTTCGAAAACTGAATTGCCCCCTACAGTGCAATTCGGCTATTTATACATCCGTGCTAAAATATCACGTTGAAAGTCATCAGTTTGCTTATTATAGGACTCAGCTCCAAACCCAATTTTGATAATAGATTAACGGTGGCTCTATTGAGTCATCTATTCCTTTAAGCCTAACTAGTAATGACTTCATGAGCTTCTTTAATGATAAAATTCTAAATATCAGAGACAAAATTCATCACCTTTTGCCCTCAACAGGCAAGTTTGGAAATAGCTATAAAACCTGACATATATTTAGACTGCTTTTCTCCCATCGACCTTCAACAAATAACTTCAATAATTTCTTCATCTTAATCCTTGTGCTTCATCCAGGGAACATTATTAGGAATCATTCAATTAACTTTCACTGTTAATTTTTATGACTATATAAAACAACTTTCGAGGACTGCATTCTTCCACTTACGTAACATTGCCAAAATCAGACGCATCATTTCTCAAGTGGATGCAGAAAAACTAGTCCATGCATTTGTTACTTCTAGGCTGGACTATTGTAACTCTTTGCTATCAGGCTGCTCTAATAAGTCTCTTAAGAGTTTGCAGCTGATTCAGAACGCTGCTGCACGTGTTCTGACAGGAACCAAGATCAGAGATCACATCTCTCCCATTTTGGCTTCCTTGCACTGGCTACCCGTTAAATCTAGAATAGAATTTAAAATTCTTCTACTAACTTACAAAGCTCTTCATGGTCAGGCACCATCATATTTAAAAGAGCTCATAGTACCTTACCACCCCACTAGAACATTGCGCTCCCAGGATGGTGGGTTCCTTGTGGTTCCTATAGTGTCTAAAAGTAGTTTGGGAGCCAGAGCTTTCAGCTATCAAGCTCCTCTTCTGTGGAATAAACTACCACTCTGTGTTCGGGATGTATTGAAAATTAAATAATCAAAATCAGCCATTACTTTTGAATTGTTGATTAACATAATTATTTAAAAAAACAAACTAATGAAATAGGGCTGGACAAAAATGATGGTACCCATAACTTAATATTTTGTTGCACAACCTTTTGAGGCAATCACTGCAATTAAACGATTTCTGTATTTGTCAATGAGCGTTCTGCAGCTGTCAACAGGTATTTTGGCCCACTCCTCATGAGCAAACTGCTCCAGTTGTCTCAGGTTTGATGGGTGTCTTCTCCAAATGGCATGTTTCAGCTCCTTCCACAGATGTTCAATGGGATTCAGATCTGGGCTCATAGAAGGCCACTTTAGAATAGTCCAACGCTTTTCTCTCAGCCATTCTTGGGTGTTTTTAGCTGTGTCTTTTGGATCGTTGTCCTGTTGGAAGACCCATGACCTGCGACTGAGACCAAGCTTTCTGACACTAGGCATCACATTTCTCTCCAGAATGCCTTGATAGTCTTTAGATTTCATTTTACCTTGCACACATTCAAGACACCCTGTGCCAGATGCAGCAAAGCAGCCCCAAAACATTACTGAGCCTCCTCCATGTTTCACAGTAGGGACAGTGTTCTTTTCTTCGTATGCTTGGTTTTTGAGTCTATGAACATAGAGTTGATGTGCCTTGCCAAAAAGCTCCAGTTTGGTCTCATTTGTCCAAAGGACATTCTCCCAGAAGCTTTGTGGCTTGTCAACATGCATTTTTGCAAATTCCAGTCTCGCTTTTTTATGATTTTCTTTCAGCAGTGGTGTCCTCCTCGGTCGTCTCCCATGAAGTCCACTTTGGCTCAAACGACGACGAATGGTGCGATCTGACACTGATGTACCTTGGCCTTGGAGTTCACCTTTAATTTCTTTGGAGGTTGTTCTGGGCTCTTTGGATACAATTCGAACGATCTGTCTCTTCAATTTGTCATCAATTATTCTCTTGCGGCCACGTCCAGGGAGGTTGGCTACTGTCCCGTGGGTCTTGAACTTCTGAATAATATGAGCCACTGTTGTCACGGGAACTTTAAGCTGTTTAGAGATGGTCTTATAGCCCTTACCTTTAAGATGTTTGTCTATATTTTTTTTTCGGATGTCCTGGGACAATTCTCTCCTTCGCTTTCTGTTGTCCATGTTCAGTGTGGTACACACCTTTTCACCAAACAGCAGAGTGACTACTTGTCTCCCTTTAAATAGGCAGACTGACTGATTATGAGTTTGGTAACACCTGTGATGTCAATTAAAGGACACACCTGAGTTAATCATGTCACTCTGGTCAAATAGTTTTCAATCTTTTATAGAGGTACCATCATTTTTGTCCAGCCCTATTTCATTAGTTTGTTTTTTTTAAATAATTATGTTAATCAACAATTCAAAAGTAATGGCTGATTTTGATTACTTAATTTTCAATAAATTTTTATTTATTGTTACTTTTGTAAGTTTCAAGTGATTTCAGTGAGAATTGTGGGTTTTTCCTTCTTTAACTGAGGGGTACCAACAATTTTGTCCACGTCTGTATATATATTAGTTGTGGGCCGTTAATGTGAGACTCTTATCGAGCGATATAAAAAATACCACCGTTAATCTATTATCAAAATTGGGTTTGGAGCTGGGTCCTATAATAAGCAAACTAATATCCTAACAAACAAATATCCGGTAAAACAAAGATGGATGACGAAAGCGCTTCACTTGGCTCAGTGAGGGTTCATTTTTACTTTAAAAAGCATCCTGATAGAACGCTGGATCAGAGCGTTGTTACCTGTAAGTTGTAAAAAAAAAAAAAGGAGTTTGCTTGTCATCAAAGTAATTTTAGCCTAAAATATCATCTCAATGCAAACACAGACGTCTCCAATAGCAACACAAATAAATGCTCCAGTCAATCCAGTTTGGACCAGACGTCAGGCTTCAGAGCCAAAATAAGTAAGTCTACGTCTGAAAAGGATGTTACTTTAACTATCAAGAGTTCCTGAAAAACCTGAAAACTCAATAATAGTACTTTGTATAAATTATTTGTTAAATGGATGAACAAAGTCAAAAAGTAAATAAATATCTTTGTGGTTTAACGTGTGTTTTTATTCAATAGTAGGTTTTATTTTTTTTTATTTTTTTATTTATTTATATTTTTGTCAGACAGCAGAACATATTAACATCTTGTAAAGCAGATTACAACCATATAGCTATTCAGCTCTCTGTCCTTTTTGAATAACAGAAACAACCAAATACACACAACCTCATAACAATCACTTCAAAGAGACAAACAAACCAAAGCAAAAAAACAAAAACAAACAAACAAACAAAAAAACAAACAAACAAAACAAAAACAAAGTGCCTACTGACATAAATTACCATTGACCTTAACCTCTGCACGTACCAAACAGTTACATATGGGCACATAAGGCTAAACAGACATACTCTCTATGTAAGACAAGAAAGGCCCCCAGATCCGATTAAATACGTCTTCTTTCCCCCTAAAACTGAAAGTTACCTGCTCATATATTGCGATTTTCATCAACAGTTCAGACCATTCTTTAAAAGAACAAAAATTAGATGATTTCCAATGTCTCAATATAATGCGGCATCCCGATGCAGTTGCCAGCCGTACCCATAGTCTCTGTCTTTTAGAGGTTTTGATGTTATTTGGCAACAGACCCAAAATGCATAAAGCTGGTGACTTGGGAAGGTCACACTGAAGAACAGCATTTAAAAGAGTAACAATCCCGTCCCACAAGTCCACATTTTTTTCACAGTATATTCATATAACATATGAACTAATGTCCCGGGTTCTTTCTGACATTTCCAACAAGTATCTCTGACCACTAATTTTAATTTAGCCAGTTTGCTGGGGGTCCAATAATTCCTGTAAAGTAATTTGTACTGGATAAGCTGAGACCGTGTTTTCTGTGAACAGGTATACCAAGACTCAATCAAAAATCATCTTCTGTAATCTGAGTACCTAAATCCTTCTCCCAACACAATCTCAGTCCCTCCAAACTGGGCGCATGCGCCCCTCTGATAATGTGATAGAATACAGACGCTCTTTTATTGCCGGGTGTTAGAAATATCTCCTGAAAACTAGATAGGGGGTCAGCCCTAAAACAGTGTCTAAGTTGTATGAATTTCCAATATTCTTTTTTATCGAGGTTAAATTCTTGTCTGATGTCAACAAATGATTTGACACCATTTTCACTAAACATATCCTCAAGATAATTAATTCCAGAGCTGCACCATCCAAACCACATGAATGTTTTTTTTCACCAATCAGTAGTTTTGTATTATACCATATGGAGGCTCTGGATGTAAGAAAAGGATCCGTATTAATAAATTGGTGAGACTTCAACCAGGTTTCTCGTACAAAGGCCAAAACTGGATCATTAAAGGGTACCAGTCTACCCTTCTGAGTGAAAAAGGCCTCTAATGGTGACGGAGCCAAAAGCTCTTCCTCAATGTTCACCCATGACGGCCTTTGCTCAGGAGAAGCATGTATCTTAGCTAGTTGAGAGAGAGAAAATGCATAATGATACCAGTCTACCTTGGACAGAGCCAAACCACCTCTATCTTTGGCAGCGTACAATTTGGACCGATTAAACGCTGGCTTTTTACCTGCCCATACAAAGTGCTCCATAACTGTATTGTAAAGTTTAAGCAGACATTGTGGAAATGTCAAAGGTAACATATACAGAATATACTGAATTTTTGGGGAAATAATCATCTTAACCAAATTAATTCTGCCTAATAAAGAAAGATTTATTTTTGCCCAGTTCTGCAAAAGAGGCCGAATATTTTGAATAACTGGAGAAATATTAACCTGCATTATTTTGTCCAAACCAGGAGTCAGTTTAATCCCTAAGTAGGTCAGACCCTTAGGCTTCCATTTAAATAACCATGACCTCCTGATGACTGGGGGGCAGATCTTAGAAAGTGGCATGGCCTCTGATTTAGACCAATTAATTGTGTAACCAGAAATTTCGGAAAATGAATCAATAATTGAGGACATAACCGGTACTGCCAAATCAGGGTTGCTTGAAATCAGAAGAATATCATCAGCGTACAGAAAAAGCTTGTGTTCTTCTTGCCCCATATGTACACCTTTGATGTGTTTACATTCACGCAATGCAATTGCAAGGGGTTCTAGAAATAATGCAAAAATCAAAGGCGATAAAGGTGAGCCCTGCCTAGTGCCACGACTGAGATTAAAGGATGGTGACAATATCCCATTTGTAAGAACTGCCGCCATAGGATCTGTATATACTAATTGTAACCACTGCATAAAAATCTGTCCAAAACCAAATCTCTTTAAAGTGTAAAATAAAAAGGCATACTCAACTTTATTGAATGCCTTCTCTGCATCTAGGGAGAAGGCAACAACAGGATCCAAATTATTCTTCTATCGCTCTTCCAAAATATGTGCAAAATCCTACGTAGATTGTCAGCTGAGCATCTATGTTTAACAAACCCAACCTGGTCCCTATGTACTAAACTGGGAAGTACTTTTTCAAGTCTAGTTGCAGTAATCTTAGAAAGAATCTTTTCATCTACATTAATTAAAGATATTGGACGGTAATTACCACAGTGCTTTGGTTTGGTTTGGTTTTCCTTTATTTGTCTCCACCAGGGAGAAATTTTCCTTAGAGACAGGGAAGGTTACAGCACCATAAAACACATGTCAACATACAGTACTAACATAGTAGCCAACGGTGAATACAAACCAGCATGACATAAAATGAAGAGATAAAAAAAAAAAAAAAAAAAAAAAAAAAGTTAAGAATCAATCCAAAAACAACAAGTGTTCATTTCTGGTCGTTAATTAATTTAGTAGATAAAGGAATAAAAGAGTGCTTGAAGCGATTGTGCTTGCACAGGGGAAGCCTGTATCTCTTCCCAGACTTAAGAAGGACATATTCCCCATTCAGCACATGAGAACTATCTGATAAAATGGCTTTTGCATGTCTGATAGTTGCCTGCTCAAAAAGATCCTGTGGGTTAAGGGGAAGCATCACACCTATAATCTTACCTGCAGTTTTGACTAGGCTCAAAATCTCAGCTCTAGATTTTACTGTGAGATTGCCAAACCAGCAGGTGATACCATAACGAAGGACTGATTCAATCGTTGCTCTGTAAAAGATGAGCATAATGTTTTTACAGACTCCAAAAACTCTGAGTCTGCGCAAAAAATGAAGGCGTTGGTGGATTCTAGCGCAGACATTGGCCACCTGAGTGCGCGGTCTTTCCCTTTTTTATGTAATAGTGTAATTACTGCAGCTCTCCAGAACAATTGGGTAGAACTAAACCCAACATAACAAGAATCCTGCTGGTCCGTAGCACTCAATGGTCCCATTTGGCCGCCCTCCTCGCTTGCCACACACCCGCCCCCCCCCCCCCCCCCCCCCCCCCCCCCCCCACCCCCTCACCCTTATATCTTGTATCACAACAGAAAACGCAAGTATTTACAAGTCGTCAGCTGGCATCCCAAAGCTTGTAAGGCTGTAAGTAAGTTACAACATTAATGTTAAACAACAGAACCGAACTCCAAAACAAGATATACGACATTAATGTTATATCAATAATGTTATATCACACTTTAAGATGAACTATGATACTCAGCCGCTTCCATCAATGTCGGAAGACACTTAATCACCATCGTCCAACCCCGAGATGTCTGTAGACAGGCCACTGATGAATCGTTTAGCCTCTGCTGGATTGGAGAACTGGTGTTGCTGATTATCCACGGAGAAGGTCATGATGGCTGGAAAGCGAAGAGAGTAGAGGATATTACGGTGTTGTAGCAGGCGGCGCACCTCGTCAAATTTCCTGCGTTTCTCTTGGATCTCCTGTGCGTAGTCCTGGAAAAAACAAACTCTAATGCCATTCCAATCGATCTGCTTCTTTTTCCTAGCTGCATCCAGAACGCTTGCCTTGGCTCTATCCCTTAAAAAGCGGACAATAATGTGCCTCGGTCTGGAGTCCCCCGCAGATGCTGCGGCAGGGCCCACGCGATGAACTCTATCCATTTCAAACCACGGGTCCTCCGCATCAATGCCCAGAGCCTCAGATAAGAGTGTTTTCAAGCACCCCCCCAAATCAGGGCCCTCAGTCCCTTCCTTGACACCGATGATTCTAATATTCTGACGTCGGGAGAAGCCCTCTAGAGCCGTCAATTTTTCTTGCAGCCGGCGATTCTGTTTCACAAACTCCTTCCTAGTAGCGCTAGCTTCATTCTCCTCATCTTCCAAACGGGAGATTCTCGTCTCAGCTTCATCCATCCTACCACCGAGATTGGTCACTGTTTCGTTGAGATTCTCGATACCGTTTTTCACCGATGTCATGTCCACAGCTAACTTCTCCAGAATAGATCTCATGGCCGCCGATTCAGCAGCGACGTTATCCTTAGATGGGCTCTTAGATGCAACAGGTGGCTCCGCCATTGTATCTAACGAAGAAGTAGCCTGAGAGTTGTGAGGAACTTTTCCTCGAGAGGCAGGCTGATTACGCGTGAAATAGTGACTTTTTTGACTCATCTTACTCCACTAGCACGACCTAAATCAAAATAATGTAAAACTATAGACGTTAAGTTAAATTTTATGGAGGGTTTGGAGGAATTGCGAGCTCCGCTCTAACTTATGCTGCCATCCTGGGCGGGTGTACCACGTGACTCCTCAATAGTAGTTTTAGTTGCACAAAAGGTTATTTGATTTTTTTTGTCACAGGATTTGCAATTAATTAATTACAGACCCTGTAATGATTAAATCACTAATATAATCACTAATATATATATATATATATATACACATACAGTATCATAATGTATCATCCATCATATAGTCTATATTGAACACATAGATATTACTCTAGATTGCAATTTATTAATAATATACATATCATTAACATTTAATATGATAGATAGTAAAATATATGTTAAATTGTGTTTATTACGAAGTCATGCTTTTGAACGGTTTCATTTACTTGAAATTGTATTGGCGTCAATGAGCTTCCATACAGCCCGCGGGGGGGGGGGGCACCCACCTGTGCAGCTCCTCCCACGGTGAGCGCGCGCCAATGAGAGACGAGTTGCGTTGGCTTTGGCCGCCTGACACACACACACACACACACACACACACAGCCTGTACTCCACACGCAGATACGGTACGAGCATCTTCGTGTGAACGCTAACCATGGCTGAAGGAGGAGAAGGCGAGGATGAAATCCAGTTCCTGCGGACTGTAAGTCATGTTTGTGTTGTGTTGTGAGGAATATCGCCGCGGTCCTGGGTGTTACTGCGGCTTTCTGTCTCTATGTCTGTCTGCATGAGTGTGTGTGTGGGCAGGGAGTTTACCGCATTAAGGATGACAGCTTCTCTGATACTAGACATTGGTCAGCGAGTCTGCATCATGCTGACAGAGGACTGGAAGGATGGAAGAGGTGTTAAAACATACAGACAGTAGGAGAGATGGAAGAAGGGCTTGTTGGAGCCAGTGTTGCTGTCATTGTCTCAGAGAGGAGTTGAGCAGCATGCGGGCTGCTGGTGTGTGTTGGGTGTATGCGGGGCGCAGTGCGGTGCAGACTGGCAGGATGAAGCCTGCTGCATCTGCTTCCCTTTATTTAGCTTAAACACTTCATGTCGCTCTGCGGGTTTTTTTCTCATAATGAAGTCAATAAATCATTGGTGGACATGAGAGGAGCTGCTGGTGCACAAAAAGTCACACGTGAATAGTCACACGTGAATAGTCACACGTGAATAGTCACACGTGAATTGCACTGCACCTGAAATTTGATGTTTTTGTTTTTTTATAGGGAGGGGGCAGCCACATACTTTCATGTATTAATATGTCAATGAATATATATATGTAAGTTAATTTAAACTGAAAGCCTCGTTTTTATATGTATCCTCCCAACAATAACATCTGATTCCATTGTCTTGGAACAAGATGACATTATTCAACTGGAACAGAATTTGGGGGTGCTTTGGGTGCTGTAGACTACATTTAAACCTGCACTAATCAATACTTTTGTAATAAGACTGTTTCAAATGAACTGTGTGTAATGTGACAGGAGTATCACAAACCCACAGAGAATTATCAGCTGACTCCGCAGTTCCCCTCAGCTCTGTACTATGTGTTTTAGTTGTTTTTGCTTTTACGGCCCCATAGCTTCACTGTTTTGGTTCAATCTCTGCGCTCTCATCAACTGCGGCCCTAAGTGATAAAAAGTATGCAGTTCAGGTAAATTGTTCAGGTAAGGTTTTTTTGCATTGTTTTTCCTTGTTGGGTCAACACGGTCTGCAGCTTTTCAAACTAACGGAAAACATTTGGTTTTGCTACAAATGCATCAGAATTTCTTACCAGATCTGTATAACATAACGTCACCTTTTCAGGCTAGATTGGAGCGTTTACTTGGCAAAAAATCCAAACCACCATCTTCTCAATAGAAGTGGTAAATTTCATGTTTAAATATATTGGATGGTAGGCTCAGAAGCCGCTGCGCCTAAAGCCAAGACACTCCGTCCTCACCTGTGGTCATGAGCTCTGGTTAGAGACAAAGAAAGAGATCTCTGATACAAGAAGCTAAAATGAGTTTCTTTCACACTGTTTCTGGGCTCAGACACTCAGCTTTAAATAGTTAGTTCGCTGTATTCAGGACCAAGATCCAGATAAACAGTAGATTGTAGCTATTTAAAAAAAACTTTTCATTTTTCATTTTTTTTATTTTCAAAAACACAATCTTTGAATTGATATCTTGATTTTTATATGACTTTGAGGTGAGGCCAGATCTACTGCAGTGGAGGTTCCTGCTTCCTCACACACAGACTGGCTCCCATCAGGCCACCAGTCGCTATCTCAGCATGTGGTAGCCTGTGAGCCATGGCTTGCAGTGTGATGTGCTGCTCTGTTGGCAAACCATATCATCAAATCTAATTTCTACAACATGCTATAGATTGCAAGTTGTATTGGTGTAGATATGTGTACTGCAGTAACCAATATTGTTCAGACAAAATAAGATATTTAAATATGACAAGTTGTATTTATTAGTATCTTTTATATACAAAACAATGAATCAAGACAATAATTGGCAGATAAATCAAAAATTAAAATAATCATTAGTTGCAACCCCAAAATACATATATGAAAAATTCAGTCAGTTATTCAAGATTCTTACTTAATAAGTGAAAGGTGAGGATCATTTGTGTTCATGTACTTGTTTAGTTGCCATGGGTGGATGCATGGATGGGTAGATAGATGATGGATGGATTGATGGATGGATGGATGGATAGATGATGGATGGATTGATAGATGGATGCATGGATAGAGGATGGATGGATGGATGGATGGATGGATAGATGATGGATGGATTGATAGATGGATGCATGGATAGAGGATGGATGGATGGATGGATGGATGCATGGATAGATGATGGATGGATTGATAGATGGATGCATGGATAGAGGATGGATGGATGGATGCATGGATAGATGATGGATGGATGGATGGATGGATGGATGGATGGATGCATGGATAGATGATGGATGGATTGATAGATGGATGCATGGATAGAGGATGGATGGATGGATGGATGCATGGATAGATGATGGATGGATGGATGGATGGATGCATGGATAGATGATGGATGGATTGATAGATGGATGCATGGATAGAGGATGGATGGATGGATGGATGGATGCATGGATAGATGATGGATGGATGGATGGATGGATGCATGGATAGATGATGGATGGATTGATAGATGGATGCATGGATAGAGGATGGATGGATGGATGGATGGATGCATGGATAGATGATGGATGGATGGATGGATGCATGGATAGATGATGGATGGATTGATAGATGGATGCATGGATAGAGGATGGATGGATGGATGGATGGATGCATGGATAGATGATGGATGGATGGATGGATGCATGGATAGATGATGGATGGATTGATAGATGGATGCATGGATAGATGAGGTTATCTCAGGTGGGATTGTAATGCTTTCCAATGTACCTTCAATCTTATTGTGGTTGCTGTAGAGGTGTTGCATAGTTTCCTCAGGATAAGTGTGTGTTATTACTTTATCATTACTTGTCAGTACAGTAATGTGCTGTAGCACTATTGGAGCTGTCAGCAGCTGTCAGCTGTGGTTTTGTATCACTGATAGTAATTCAGGTAAAATGATGGATGTGTGCACCTCAGAATATCTTAACACTGCAGTGGAGCAGTGCTGAGAGTACAGTGAGGATGTGAGGGCCACTTCACACACACTAAACCAAGGGATGCCACCGGAACACTCTGCTTCATTTCATACTTCATTAGGTGCAAGTGACTAACATTTGGCCATGCACTGCATCTTCATCAAAGTCAAATGTTATAGGCAGAGACAAGAGTAAAAGCCAGTACTAAAGCAACATCATTCAAGAAAGGTGTTTCAAAAATGTAAACATTAACACTCGGGGTACGCTTAAAAAAATGTTTTGTCTGAACACATAAAACAGAAAACGTTGTTTCGAATGAGACACGAAAGGCCTGATGCCGTAGAGAGCGGAGAGATGCCATAGTTGTTTAAACGTGTGTACAGCTCTTCATACATAGAATTGCACCCATTTGTACACACAAAAAGCAACAGAAATATCTAAATTAAGAATGAAAAAAGAGAGCGCTTGATACAGAAGACTTTCTCACCTTCACACACCTTCAATCACTGCTAGAAGTAGGTGTGAATGTCAGAATGTTACAGATGTTGTCAGAGTGTGTGTTTGAATATTAGTGGGCATAAACTTTGTGTTTATTTCCAAAACAATGTGGCTGAGGTCTAATTCATTCATCTCTCCCCCATCCTCCTCCTGTTTAGGTGTCTGTAGAGTACCTGTAGCTCTGTTTCTGCAGTTCCGTATCACACTAAATGCCACACCCTGTCCAGTTTCTTGGTGGTCCAATCAAATGCGAAGGATTTGATTTAAATCCCTCTTGTAACTGTATGCCCCTCAAATATTCCGTTTCACTGTGGACTACAGTATGTTACAGTATAGAAGCTGAAGACACCTTAACTTCCATTTCATGGGGCCTTTAAGGCTTTCAGATTAAATTGTCAGTATGCGGTTTGTTTCATTCAACTTTAGACTGTTTTCTATTCTTGTTCTTCTTAAATAGAAGCTGATCTATAAAATAATGGCTCACCTGGTGAACACAGAATAATGTATGCTTCCATCAGTGCAACAACAGAGACGTGTCATACTTACTTCCTCTTTTCTGGAAGACTTTTCATTGAATATGTTAACAGTGCTGGTGAAAATCAACACATAGAAAGTAGAGTTGCTCCGATTGATCGGCTGCCGATCATGATCGGCCGATATTGTCTAGAAATAGCCTGATCGGCGATCGGAAAAACATGCCGATCAGGAAGCCGATCACGTCATTAACGGCAAATTTACGTGCAGCCGCGGTGAGACGATATGTGATGAAGATTATCTGACGCTGTTCAACTCTGACACTGAAGAGGACGACTTCAGTGTCTTCAGTGCGCAGAAGAAATGAAGTGACAGTGGTTTGGTGTTCATTAGTTTTAAATGGTCAGGAGGAAGATAAATAGTGACGTGTGGCTTCATTTCATGGGAGAATGAAGCGACTTTAATAGTTGCGCAGTTGCGCTTTAACAGTGACAGCCGCTGTCACCTTTTCCTCCCGCACACTGCACAATAATGGTTTCAGTACCAGGAGGAAGATAAATAAAACCATCAATGACTTTTCTGTTTTGTTTATCAGCACTTTTATTGCCGCGTTTATTGCTGCTTTTATTGCGGCACTGTTCGTAAACAATCAGTTCAGTATATGAATAAACACTTATGTATCGGGGTATGTATATATCGGCGACTTATAGTCCGGTGCGGTTTATATGTGACAAAATATATATTTCATTCAAATTTTAGTGGGTGCGCCTTATATTTAGGTGCGCTATATAGTCCGGAAAATACGGTATTTAAAATTTTTAATTCATTCTTTGATCGGCAGTGATCGGCAATCGGCAGATCAAGTTTTTTGGTGATCGGTATCGGTGATCGGCCCAAAAAATGGTGATCGGAGCATCACTAATAGAAAGAATTGTATAATGAAAGCTGTATTTGTGTTAAAAGAGAAGGTGTGAGCAGCAGAATATGCACTGGTGGAAACAGTGCTGGTGGAATATGTAACAATGTTTTTCATCTACCTCTAGTTATTCAATCAAATGCAACTGGACTTGGTTGGATTTGTCTTTGAAGACAAATATTAAATCGATTATTGATTAAATACCTTGAGATTACCATGACCTGGATGAATGAGAATATTTGCAGGCTTAATGTTTTTCATCAATTAATCTGACAATTATTTTATTGATTACATGTTAAGTCTATTAGTTAGTTTGTACTGTAATAGACATAACTGAGGTTGCTTGTTGTGTTGGACCAGCAGACCCAAACTCAAGATATTCCATCTACAATGAAACAAAACAAAGAAAGTACAAATACTCACATTTCAAAAGCTGCAACTGTATCCAGTGTTTGGAATTTCTGCTTTACTAGTGACTCAAATATGTTTCTGCTCCAGTGGAAATGTACTTTTTATACTGAAGTTATCAAGAACAGGAAGTGTTAAATTAGGTGCAGAGGTGCAGTGATTCTCCCTGCAGTGGAGGTATACATACATACATACAATACATTCCCTGCACACTATTTGAGAATCAACGGCATTTAAACCATTCTACAGCATTCACTGCAAACCAGGAACAATGAGGTGAACTTCACAAACATCACACTATTCCAAATAATGGAGAGTCAGTTTAATTTAGGCTGCAAGCTGCTGATTCGATGAAGTGCATGTAATCCTGCTAGAATGCATCTTCTGTTGCTTACATAACACACAATGTAACATGATCAACCAATGCAGCTCATTATTTGTAGTTAGCCCAACCTTCTTACTGTTTTACGGATGATGCAGCTGTCTGTGTGCCTCTGTTGATAATATTCAGCTCTACTACTTCTGTTTCTTTGCTGCTCAGATATACGACTGGGACACTAAAAATAGTAATTCCTTTCTAAGAAATGTGAGTTTAATGTCCTCTCCTCTCCTCTCCTCTCCTCTCCTCTCCTCTCCTCTCCTCTCCTCTCCTCTCCTCTCCTCTCCTCTCCTCTCCTATCCTATCCTATCCTCTCCTATACTCCTGTTCCATTCCTACCTTTCATCTTCCTCCACTCTCTCCTCCCTGTAATCCTGCAGCACTCCCTGCTAAGTGCACTTTGAATGCAGATCAATACATGGTTACTGGTAACTGCTGATGTCTCAGCACAAAGCAAACAGCATGGCAGCAGCCGTGTGTTTGTGTTCATTTAATCTCTGTTGCAGGGAAATGTCTGTGTTTGCAGACTGTAGAAAAGGACTGAGCAGATAATTCCAATGGAGGTCAGTTAAAGGGATACTCCAGCCAAAATGTATCTTTGGAGTATTCAATTTCCCTTCATTGAGTATCAATAAATAGAAATGTAAGCCAGGTTTCTGGTTTAAATGTCTTTCAGGAATCAAGTTACTTATGAAAGCAACGGACAATCAAATGAAGTGTGTGTACCCACAGTCAGTGTGATATTTACTGGCATTAGAACAGCGGAGAGCACATAGTTAAGCAGTGCACAGATATGTGAGCGTGGGGAACATCTCAGTGAGTTCAGACTGTGGTTAGGAGCTTGTTTGTATTAGTATGAAACTTACTGTACCCATTCTGCCAGTACAGCACTGCCCTAAATCCGTCAAGGGAGCTGGTTCCCCATGTAAGGACATGCTGACCAGCCTGTGAGGTAAAACAAGTTTTATTAACATACACAGCTGACAGTATACAATTTAATGCATAAATAAAAATGACTATTTGTTTAAGGCATTAGGATGAGCAAAAAGCAGTGCATACAATGGGAAAATTAATACAAGTCATACAAAGTCAAGTCATAAAATAATTTACAAGGGGGATGAAAAAGAAGGTTCTCTCTGAAAAAACAAATGTGGTTCCCAAGTCCTCCAGAACTTGTTCAACTAGTTCAAATCACACGTCAGCTTCTCCAGTGGCATCAGAGCAGCCGTCTGTTCCTTCCACCTTTGAACAGAGGGTAGACCATAACAAAGCACATTCCTTACCTAAAAAAGAGTTAACCAAGATAATGTTTCTGCAACAAAAAGACCATCAGTAGTAAAATTGAACTGATGCAGCTTCACTGCCAATGCAAACATCGGTTTACAGTGACATCTTAACTATGGAGTCTGTCTGGTATTTTGGATAATTTCACAGAACCCAAATAGATAAAACTACATCTGACATCTTTTTTACAATGAAGAATTAAGGTAGCAGGGGAACTTTTTCTGCATAGCACACCAGGGATATATATATATATATATATATATATATATATATATATATATATATATATATATATATATATATACATGTATATATATATATATATATATATACATGTATATATATATATATATATACATGTATATATATATATATATATATATACATG
Organism: Pampus argenteus; assembly: GCA_036937835.1. NCBI lineage: Eukaryota > Metazoa > Chordata > Actinopteri > Scombriformes > Stromateidae > Pampus > Pampus argenteus. Next base: position 1,235,384 of record CM072881.1, read on the forward strand.
TATATATATATATATATATACACACATATATATTATATGACAAGCTTCATTACGTTAATAGCTCCTGTATTGATACTTCTTCTTGCTCCACCACTCTGGAATGAAAGGTGCATGTCTCAAATGTCCCCAGCCAGAGGTGAACCAGGGAGGCTGTGGTTCATGGTCAGAGCTGTAACCATTGAGTCATGACTAAGACTTTTTATAGCATCCATATTATTCTTTCATCACATGTACTTTGATTAGTCTGTTGATTGTTTTCTTGATTAATCGAGTTGTTTGGTCTATAAAGATGCACAAAGATGCAACCCAAATTGTCCTGAGCAAAAGTCCACAACTCAAAGAAATTCACTTTACTGTGACAGAGGACTACAGAAACCAGCAATGAGTTTAGTTATTTTGATAAATAAAAAGACTGTTCTTGAATTGTTGCTGGTCGACAGCAAAGAAGTGAACTCCTTCACAAATGCCACTCTAAATGTTCTACCTTTACTGCTTGAAACTATGCATCAATGCAAAGATATTACAGACTGCAGCTTAATGTTGATTAGATTTGTATACCGTATTTTTCAGACTATAAGGCACATCTACATTACATTTTCTCAAAAATCAACAGTGTGCGTTATAATCAGTGCACCTTATGTATGACCTTTGGTTGTGTTTACTCGAACCGATTTAATGTTGTACACATTACGGCTAATAACGTATTACTCTGCGAGTCAGGAGCCTCGCAGAGGCCGGAATCATCCCTGAACAGCCCGGTGACAACAGAGACTCGGATAATGAGGAGAGGGATCCGCTCTGCTGGATACTAAAACCACCCAACTGTTAAACTCTGAACAACGGTTTTGTATTTTTGTGTTAAAACTGAACAATGTTGAGAGGGATCCGGGCATGTTTGATGCAGAAATCGACCACTTAAACGTATTTTTGTGTTAGCCTACAACTGAGAGTTATTGTAAATGTGTTGAATAAAGTTCGACTTATCCGACACGTTTTGTTTTTGCTTATTGCGCCTTATAATCAGATGCATCTTATGTGTGGACAACGACAGCAATTGACATGTTAATTGATACTGCACCTTATAATCCGGTGCACTTTATGGCTCGAAAAAATACGGTACATATTGGAAATTAACTGCATCCCTTCCTACTGTGATTAAACAACAGAAATCTAAATCTGGAAGGCTACTTTGATGTTTACAAGTGAGAATCAGTATCGAAGAGCTTTGTGGCTTTTTGAACAAGTGGTGTTGAAATATTCCTTTAAATCAAATGAGGATCAGTGTAGAAGTTGTCCTGTGTGGTGCAGAGTGGGGTGAGGGTTGGGTTCATTAGGAGGAAAAATGGCAGTGGAAAAACCAATAGTTCTCCATCAGCTGTCAGTGCACCATATACACACTCTATTTCACACACACACACACACACACACATGATGACGATCCCTTTTTCTCAGTATGAAAGTTTAATGACTTCTTTCCTACTTTCATAAATGGTACGTCCTCTCTGAGCCACACAATTCCTGACTATAACCAAACACTTTGCCCTGTTTGTGTGTGTGTGTGTGTGTGTGTTTGCTTTTTTTTAGCTGAAGCTGGTATAGTGCACCATCTTTTTGGCTTTAAGGTGGATCATATCATATCAGAGGCATCAGTTAGTGAAATCACTTATGTCACATCTTTAAATATTGCAATTATTTCACTGACACCAGTGTGGTAATGTGGTGTTGGTCCTCAAGCAGCTAAGTGTATCATTGCTTCCCTGATATGTTCCCCAGATATGTTCTGAAATGCTCTCTCTCTCTCTCTCTCTCTCTCTCTATATATATATATATATATATATATTGCTCCGATCGCCATTTTTTGGGCCGATCACCAAAAAACTTGATCGGCCGATTGCCGAGCACTGCCGATCAAAGAATGAATTTAAAATTTTAAATACCGTATTTTCCAGACTATAGAGTGCAATTAAAATTTTAATGAAATCTATATTTTGTCACATATAAACCGCAGCGGACTATAAGTCGCCGATATATACATACCCCGATACATAAGTGTTTATTCATATACTGAACTGATTGTTTACGAACAGTGCCGCAATAAAAGCAGCATCAAACGCGGCAATAAAAGTGCTGATAAACAAAACAGAAAAGTCATTGATGGTTTTATGTATCTTCCTCCTGCGTACTGAAACCATTATTGTGCAGTGTGCGGGAGGAAAAGGTGACAGCGGCTGTCACTGTTAAAGCGCAACTGTGCAACTATTAAAGTCGCTTCATTCTCCCATGAAATGAAGCCACACGTCACTATTTATCTTCCTCCTCAGCATCTAAAACTAATGAACACCAAACCACTGTCACTTCATTTCTTCTGCGCACTGAAGACACTGAAGTCGTCCTCTTCAGTGTCAGAGTTGAACAGCGTCAGATAATCTTCATCACACAGCTTGCCGTTAATGAATCTATGACATAGATTCATTAACGGCAAGCTGACGTGTCCTTACTGTTTACTTCACGGATAGCCAGATCGATGGTATTCAACTTAAAAGCTGCATCATAGGAATTGCTTCGGTTTTCCATTTTGAGGGGGTGAGGGTGTAATAATATTATATACCTGTGACGGAGCAGCTCCGTTAATGACTGCGGCCTGCGCGCGCGCACACACACACACACACACACACACACACAGACACTGTGGGCTGAAGAAAAATTAATAGAAAAGCAGCGGCTTATAATCCGGAAAATAATATTAACTATAAAAAACAGTCAAAATCTTCAAATGTGCCTTTATTTGAAACGTCGCTAATAATGTACGTCTCGTGATCGGCTTCCTGATCGGCATGTTTTTCCGATCGCCGATCAGGCTATTTTTAGACAATATCGGCCGATCATGATCGGCAGCGGATCAATCGGAGCAACTCTAATATATATATATATATATATATATATATATATATATATATCATGTCTGACTCACAGACATGCACAGTCAATCACCAGAGTGTGGTGGTTGACTGGTCTTCTTCAGGTCTGGTCAGGCGTATGCCACTGCTGAATAATTCAAAAGGAGTGGTGAGTCTCATTGGTAGATTCATAATTAATGTTGGACAACATACCAGTCAATGCACTGCAGTGTGTGTGTGTGTGTGTGTGTGTGGTTTTTGCTCGGTGTGCTGCCTTGTGAGCAAATGAATGTGTATTTTGTATTAAAAGTTATCCTAATAATTACTTTTTGTTTTGTACTGTTTAGAACTGGGTCACTTGTTCTTCACAATCCAAGTATAACCACATAGAGCAAGATGTATTAACCAATGTCACTATAATACACACTCCACTATTCTACCTGAAAACAAATGTTTAAATTAGATGTGTCCATTTTAACTGCAGAGCTCACGATGTACATTGCAGAAGTTGATATAAATTTTAAAAAGTTCATTTGTACTGTGGTATTGTAAGAGTGTGACAATTAACTCAGTTTGCTTTGTTGAATGACACTTAATACTATAGTCCCCATGAGCCTCATCAGCTGTTGCCATGGAGAATTATAATCCTGCTACAAAATCAGTGTTGTGACATTGTGTCATCATTGCAATCAGGAACTACACACTTTGCTATAGCTGCTACATTGATCTAAAAAGTGAATTGATTCAAATTGGTGAATTTCTTCAACAGGATCTGTAAAGCTCATTATGCACAACAGCAGAATTTTCAGCTCACTAGACTGGATGTTTATTACTTAAAAGCTTTCTGTTACTTCTTTTTTTTAATATATTTGTCTGATAAGATTATTTATTTATTTTGCCCAACAAATTGCATATGATCTTCTTTTGTACCCTAGAGCTCCTTTGTTGTCCAGAAACTATTCAAGACACACCATCGAGTTACACTGGGTGACATGTTTCTTTGTTACCATTAATGCTTAGTTGTGTCTATAGGTTTTGATGCACTGAGGTTTTTCACTAGTGTTTGTACTGATGATTCAACCACATCTATCTAATATTTTCCAGCAACCCAAATAATAAATGACCAGTACATTGCCTCTTGAAAACATAATTTTGTAGCTAGTGTGTGTGTGTCCTAATCCCAGGTTAGCGGAGCGTGTGCGTGTGTGTGTGGGGGGGGATGTTGCTTTAAGTTAAACAAGCTTTGAAGGTGACCTTTAACAGGTTCAAAGGATGAACAGAGACAAAAAGAGGACGAGGCATGAGACAGAATTTCACCAAGGAATGAGCATTTCCCATTACTGCCAGCGATGTGATGTGATGTGATAGAATGGCACACATTCTCTTAATGATACACAGCAGCTACAAATCTTATTGTCTTATAAAAAAAGGTTTAAATAAGTCCAATACTGATCCCTCCTGATCCCAGTCAGGCTCATTTTCAGGTGCAGTGTCACTGCAGTATAGATGAACATAAGTCCAACTGAGTCACATTCCTAGAAAATCTAAATTATTCAGTTTCATTGCATTATAATTTATATATATATGTATTGGGATATAATGTTTCTGTAGTTTTAATAGCCAGTATAAATAAAAATGGAGACAGAGGGCATCCTTTGTGCTTGCTGTATTAGGAAAGTTGGTAACCGCGCACTTTCGGTCACAACATGAGGAGCTGTGTGTAGATGGTTGGCAGCCTGTATTAACACCATATGTTGTTATGTTATATACTACTATTATATTATTAATATATTTATGTATGTGTATATATGTGATTATATCAAATGAATTGCAGGGCAAAGCATACTTACACATATTTATTTAATATTTTGCACTCCGATATGATGTTGCAAGCGTGATTCCAGCCATGTGTTCTTTGTGCTTTAGTAGTCCTTGCTGCAACTAGTGTTACTTGGACTGCTCCCAGAAGTGATTTTTCTAAATTCTAAAATAAAATGGTGTGCCAAATCATTAATCAAGTGTAAAATCTAAATATTTGGTTTTAAACAAAACTGTGTCCCAGCAAGTTATATTGCTGTACACACTGAATTTATCATCCACTGTCTGCTGGCCTCATATCACCCTTGTTTGTATTTATTTGCATTTGTTGTACTCACAACTCCTGTCCTGAAAGATCACAAAGATCACATCTCTTTTCTTTCCCATATTGATTCTGAATATCTGTTGTGTTTTGCTGCTTTATGTGCATTCATGTAATGCTTTTGTACACATGGAATGAATTAACCTCACAGGTCACCTGTGGTAAACCTGCACGAGCTGTTAAAATGGTGACTTTGTTGCCAAAGCCTTGCACGCCTAACAGTTTTAAACTAATGATTCATGGCAATTTATATGTTTCCTTTTTGTTCATTTTGAAAAGAAACTGAATGTCAAAAGTGTGTGTCTGTGTGTGTGTGTGTGTGTGTGTGTGTGTATTCTAGCTGTTTCGTGCTCAGGAGTTGAATGAGTCTGCTTTTCTTACTGATCAAGCTGCCAAATGCACTTTTTTACAGTTACCTCCGCCTGACCCTCACTGCAGTGTGCACACTAGCAGAGTGGATCAGGTGTGTATGTGAGGGAAAGATCCAAGTAGTAGTGGAAAAGAGGGAGAGTGAGATGGCATGGAACCCTTCACTTCTCTGTAGCTCTCTCCTCGCTGCTTCTCACTGCAGTGCTCTTATGTAATCTGATTGATCATAGCAGAATGTTCGAGTGCAAAGTGTTTGGAAGAAAGGAGAGGAGGAAAGGAATGGAGCTGAGAAGAAGTTGAGAGAGAAAATGAAATGGGATGAAAGTACAGGGCAGATGAGAAGAGGCTCTGTGACTGTGGAACCATGACATCCAGAATTGTGCAGTCACACTGTTTTTGTTCTCAGTGTAGTTACTAAATGAACCACTTACTAATCCATAAACAGAAACCACTATCTGTGTTTGTAGTGATTCTCCCATCCCTGTCCCTGTCTCTGGGGGAATTTTTGACCTGGGATTCTGGTCGGTTTTCTTCTTTGGTACTATTTGTTCAGGCAGGTCTAAACAAAATAACTGCACATAGACCCTTTAGAGCAGGGGTCTCAAACTCAATTGACCTGGGGGCCGCTGGAGGCAGAGTCTGGGTAAGGCAGAGCCGCATCAGGATTTCCACAAGAAAAGCGCTGATAAAACATTCCAATGTTCTCAGATTATTTAACCTTAAACTTTCTGAACATGAATATAACATTAAACCTGAACTGTTCTGAACAAGGCTTCTCCTGCCTACTTCTTGCTGCTAGAGACCTGCAGCGCTTCTTCTCACATAGGCGAGCCACATTTGGCTTGAGGGAAGAAGCAGTGGAGACCCTCAGTAGGGCTTGAAGGTGCTCAGCAGTAAGTCTGGACCTGTACTTGGACTTATTGAAGTACACATAGTACACATGAAGCAGCGAGACGCTGTGGATCCGTGTCTGTAAATACGGTGTCAAAACGTCCACTTTTGCCCAGACATGTCTTCTTTTAATGAAGTTTATATTCATTTAAAAGTCCGTTTTTCATCCTGCGCTTTGCACAGGATGTGTGTGTGGCCCCTGCGACTCGCACACACGCAGAGAGAGAGAGAGAGACGACACTCTTCTTCGTGTCCTCCGGGGCAGACTTGTAGCGAGGTGGAGCTTTACAGAGCTGGCGTAACTACTATGCTGCAATCCTCCGATGCGGAACGCGGCGTACTACGGCGATTGCACAGAAGCATACCGGGGCCTTGAGAGGGGCTTCACGGCTTCTCCTGCGCGCAGCTGAGCCACCGGACAGCCTTGCCGATGTCCCGCCCACCAGAGCCGTATACCTAACCTTGATTGGTTCATTCAGCTCCGCACACAACAAGTGTCATTCATATCAATTTTGCGGGCCGCACTAACATTAATCTTTCATATTAAGACGGGCCGCAAATTATCGTCCCGGGGGCCGCAGTTGGCCCGGGGGCCGCGAGTTTGAGACCCCTGCTTTAGAGGAAGTGATCTCGGTAGCACCAAAGACAAATTCTAAAGAGGTTAGTCATCGTGATTCGGACTACAAGCTGCAAGTTTGAGCTAAATGGTACCTGGCCCCATTTGTGCATGGGTGGACAAAACATCAGGAACACTTTTCAATTTCTCCAGTACATGACCACCATCTACTGCCACCTTAATGCTTAATGCAACCTTAGTGCTTTGTGAGTGAATGTCATCACAACAGGCCTACTTTGGTTTTTAGTTGAATCAAGATACTGACCTCATCAAGATTAGCATCAATGATCAATCTAAGCCAGTGTAAACTGTAGTGCTGTAGTGGTTCTTGTTGTCCTGCTTCTTAAAACAGGGAAAGAGAAGTAGGATAAAGTTTTTCTCTTTTTTCTGTGCTGTGACCCTAAGCTGTTGTCGCAGCAACCTACATACTGTGAGTTGAGCAGGTGAGCATGTGATTGTGTGTGTGTGTGTGTGTGTGGGGGGGGGGGGGGGGGGGGGGGGGGGGGGGGGGGGCATGCAAAGAGTTTGAATGATGAGCTGTGCAGCGTCTCATAGATCATAGCTGATGTGTGGTGTGGATGGATGGCTGGCTGCATGGGCAGTCTATTTCTAGCAGACCTACCTATGGCATTGAACCAACACACACTGCAGGTTGCTGCTGCACTGCTGTATTTTGCTCTGGTCCCTGAGGACAGCTGTGGCCTCTCAAAGACACCGGAAAACTCTGTAAAGTCTAACTTCATATGAGGTGTCCCATATATGATGGAACTCAGAAAAAAACAGCTGCAGCACTGCAGGGCCCACTGCTGCTGCTGCTGGGGTCCTCCAGCAGATATATGATGTACTCTGATATACCGAGGGAAGAATGGTCAAGAACTCTTTATTGTTGTTTTTATAGGTAATATCTTTTTAATCTCTATGCAATGATCACAATGTTGATGTTTGATGCATTTATACTTGTAAATAGGATATATTTATTACATTGAGTTAAATAGGCATAACAAAATGATAAATATGGATAAAGACATGTCTGTATATAGTGGCTGATGAAGAATAGACTGCTGGTAATGCAAACATATGTTCACTACAGTCATTAATGTTTTCTCTGCTGGTATGCACACATCCAGTGGATGGGGCATTAATAGAGGCCATCAAGGAACTTTAATGGTGTAATGAAGCTGATTGATTGAATCAAAAATGTGAGCACAGCTGGGATCAAGATCAAGTACAAATTATCCACAAACAGTCTGATCTGTAGCAGCTAATTAAGCTTTTTTTCAGTGTTTGAGGAGCTTGTGTCCTGCCTACTATAAGAAAATCTGATAATATCTTATCTTACACTGGATACAGTAAAAAAGCTAGAGTCATGTTAATGAGGTCATACATATCTAAACTGCACCAATGTATTTAGAGTCCTGTCCCTGATTTCATGATTAACTGATTCCTTAATAAAATAGATAATTAATCTATCTATCTATCTATCTATCTATCTATCTATCTATCTATATATATATCAAATCAAATCAAATTTTATTTATATAGCCCAAAATCACAAAATACATTTGTCTCAGAGGGCTTTACAATCTGTACAGGGAGTGACACCCTCTGTCCTTAGACCCTCGATTCGAGTGAGGAAAAACTTGACCACCAAAAAACCTTTTAACAGGGAAAAAGGTGGAAGAAACCTCAGGAAGAGCCACAGAGGAGGGATCCCTCTCCCAGGACGGACAGACGTGCAATGATGTCACATGTACAGAACAAATCAACACACACATATTGTACACTCACGATGAATAATAGTGATAAATAATGACAATGACAAAATGAGAATGTTTACAATGGATGATGAATTATTACAGTAACAGTGAAACTAGTGGTAAAGATACAGATGCACAGTAGCAAATCATTAACTAACTATAAACTGTAATGGGGATATGGCAACAATGATGACAGCGACAACACATGCAGTAGACGCCACGCAGGACCACAGCAGCAGACACAGTCCACAAGAACCTGCTGGACGAGAGAGCACAGAAACTCCGGGGAAGAAGTTTAATTAGTAACATGATAGATAGATGGATTAGATAGATGGATAGATAAGGAGAGAGAGAGAATGAGAGAGAGAGAACGTGAGAGTATGTGAGTCCCCCAGCAGTCTAGTTCTATGGCAGCATAACTAAGGGATGACCTGAGCCAGCCCTAATTATAAGCTTTATCAAAAAGGAAAGTCTTAAGTCTACTCTTTAAGGCGTTGATCGTGTCTGCCTCCCGAACACAGAGTGGTAGTTTATTCCACAGAAGAGGAGCTTGATAGCTGAAAGCTCTGGCTCCCAATCTACTTTTAGACACTATAGGAACCACAAGGAACCCAGCATCCTGGGAGCGCAGTGTTCTAGTGGGGTAGTAAGGTACTATGAGCTCTTTTAGATACGATGGTGCCTGACCATGAAGAGCTTTGTATGTTAGTAGAAGAATTTTAAATTCTATTCTAGATTTAACGGGTAGCCAGTGCAAGGAAGCCAAAATGGGAGAGATGTGATCTCTGATCTTGGTTCCTGTCAGAACACGTGCAGCAGCGTTCTGAATCAGCTGCAAACTCTTAAGAGACTTATTAGAGCAGCCTGATAGCAAAGAGTTACAATAGTCCAGCCTAGAAGTAACAAATGCATGGACTAGTTTTTCTGCATCCGCTTGAGAAATGATCCGTCTGATTTTGGCAATGTTACGTAAGTGGAAGAATGCAGTCCTCGAAAGTTGTTTTATATAGTCATTAAAGGACAAATCCTGATCAAAAACAACTCCAAGATTTTTTACGGTGGAGCTGGTGGCCAGGGTGATCCCGTCTAAGGCTAAATCTCTGGAATGATAGTTTCTAAGGTGTTTGGGTCCTATTAAGAGAACTTCAGTTTTATCTGAATTTAGCATCAGAAAATTGTGGGTCATCCAATGTTTTATGTCCTTAATGCATGCTTGAAGTTTAGTCAAGTGATTGGTTTCATCAGGCTTGATCGATAAATATAATTGGGTGTCGTCGGCATAACAGTGAAAGTTAATTGAATGATTCCTAATAATGTTCCCTAGAGGAAGCATATATAAACTGAAAAGAAGTGGCCCTAATACAGAACCTTGTGGGACTCCATGAGAAACTTTGGTTTGCATGGAGGATTCATCATTAACATGAGCAAACTGAGAACGGTCTAGGGATTATGATTTAAACCAGCCTAGGGCGGTTCCTTTAATGCCAATTTGATATTCCAGTCTCTGTAAGAGAATCTGATGGTCTATGGTGTCAAATGCGGCACTAAGATCTAATAGGACAAGTACAGACATGAGTCCTTTGTCTGATGCCATTAGGAGGTCATTTGTAACCTTAACTAGTGCGGTCTCTGTGCTATGATTTACTCTAAATCCTGACTGAAACTCCTCGAATAAGCTGTTTGTGTGGAGAAAATCACATTGCTGATTGGCTACGGCTTTCTCAGGTACCTTAGAGATGAATTAAAGGTTTGATATTGGCCTGTAGTTGGCTAAAACCTCTTGATCTAGAGTTGGTTTTTTAAGAAGAGGCTTAATCACAGCTATTTTAAAGGACTGTGGTACATATCCTAATAATAAAGACAGATTAATCATATTCAATAAGGACGGGCTAACTAAAGGTAATACATCTTTAAGCAGCCTGGTTGGGATGGGGTCTAAGAGACAGGTTGACGACTTAGATGAAGAAATTATTGTAGTTATTTGTTGAATGTCGACGGGAGAAAAGCAGTCTAAATATATATCAGGTTTTATAGCTATTTCCAAAATTGCTGTATCTGAAATCAGATGAGTGCCTGTTGAGGGCAAAAGGTGATGAATTTTGTCTCTGATATTTATAATTTTATCATTAAAGAAGCTCATGAAGTCATTACTAGTTAGGCTTAAAGAAATAGATGACTCAATAGAGCTGTGGTTCTCTGTTAGCCTGGCTACAGTGCTGAAGAGAAACCTGGGGTTGTTCTTATTTTCCTCAATTAATGAGGAATAATAGGCTGTTCTGGCATTTCGCAGAGCCTTCCTATAAATTGCAAGATTATCTTGCCAGGCTAGGCGAGATTCTTCCAGGTTAGAGGCACGCCATTTACGTTCAGATTTACGTGCCTCTTGCTTTAGTTTGTGAGTGTGCTGGCTATACCATGGTGCTAACCTCCTCTGTTTCATTGTCTTCTTTTTCAGAGGTGCAATAGAGTCAAGAGTTGTCTGTAATGAGTCTGTAGTATTATTAACGAGCTGATCTATGTGTGAGGGGCTACAGGAAGCTGCTAAGTTCTCTGTAACATTAAGACATGGCATTGAATTTAATACTATAGTAATCGTTTCCTTAAATTTGGCTACAGCACTGTCAGATAAACATCTGCTGTAGGAGTTTCTGAAAAAAGCAGTACTAAGACTATCACTATGGTTGTCGACATGAATATTAAAATCACCTACAATAATTACTTTATCTGTTTTAACGACCAAGCCTGATGCAAATTCTGCAAATTCAGATAGAAATTCAGAATAAGGACCTGGAGCTCGATATAATATAACAAATAATATTGGCTGTAATGTTTTCCAGGTTGGGTGAGTCAGGCTAAGAACGAGACTTTCAAATGAATTATAATTAAGTTTAGGTTTAGGATTAATGAGTAAACTAGAGTCAAATATGGCTCCAACTCCACCACCTCGACCAGTACTTCGAGGAATATGAGTATTACAATGACTGGGGGGAGTGGATTCATTTAAACTAACATATTCATCCTCCTGCAACCAGGTTTCAGTGAGACAGAATAAATCAATATCATAATCAGATATTAATTCATTTACTAAAACAGCTTTAGAGGACAAGGACCTAATATTCAGGAGTCCACATTTAATTATCTTGTTTTGGACTCTTGGAGATGTTGATTTAATTTTTATCAGGTGGTGTACCGTAGGCTTCTGTTTGGGGCTATGCCTCCTTCGAACAGTCACCCAGCCTCCCGGCTGCTCAGGAACTACCGGGGGACGGCTAGCTACAGCTGCCTTCGGTGGTACCGCACCGGCTACAGGGGACTTGCTAACTATAACTGATTTTTCGGTGGTGCAGTACCGTGCCTCTAAGTCGCTAACCCTCGCCTCCAGAGCTACAAATAAATTACATTTAATGCATTTTCGCTAAAGGAGGACGAGGAGTAACTAAACATCTGACACACAGAGCAGGAGAGAGGAGAAGAGAGAGTGGGAGAGGAGAGAGAAGCCATTTTCTGGCTAGGCTAGCTAGTAAGTCAGATAGCGAACTGATAAAAACTATCGAACTGTGGTTGCTAAAGTTAAGAGACCTGTCCGTGTACAAACAGAACAAGTCTATGTGGTGGTGCAAAGTTGTAGAGACACTCGCCACTGTGAGGAATATATGACAATCTAACTAGGTGAGCAGAACAGAGAGCACCGTGTCAGTAACACCAGTAACCGGAAGTGACAGAATACGCTTACCGTATATATATACCCTGTATGTATATAGTACCCTGTCTATATACATACAACTATGGCATGACTAATTTCTCACCACACACACACACACACACATACACACACACACACACACACAACCTTTGCTGATGTCAGCTTATTTACGGGTCTACCCAGTTGGCCATGAAACTGTGATGGTAATTGTGGCAAGCTGTTGATACACAGAGAGTGACACACACACACGCACACACATACATTTCTTGGGTTCAAATTGTTGGCCATGCTAATAGCTGTGGCTGCCAGAAGTTATGGATAGAGTACACACATCTATGTGCATGTGTTTATATGTGCTATAGACTACTATATGAGAAGGAAGTGTGAAAATCTGTCCAAGGTTTGGCTGAGAGAAATTTTATACAAAGTACCTTTTAAATTAGTGAACAGAGAAAAAAAAACATTGAATTGAATTAAATTGGCTTCTGATCTTTACACAAATTATCGTTGTCATTGCTATAAATATTATTTAGTATTGTATAATGCAATGTATTATTATCATAGTAGCAGCAGCACTATGGTGCAGTGAGACAGTATTAGCACTGTTGATTTTATTGTTTTATTGGTGTTGGCTTTGTACTCCAGCACGTTGGAGTATTACCACTATGAGGTTAACATGCTGACTTTTACTTTAAGGAAAGTGAAATTTACTGTCGACCTTAATTAAATTAAATTAAAGCCAAGCACTTTAGCCTCATAGTCACTGTTTCATTTCTAATCCAGTGTGCAGAAATACAGAACCCTTCTGAATGCTGTAGTAATAAGTATTACCAGACTAATGAATCAAACAGATGAAACACAAAGCAGACATTAAATATGGAAGCAATTTCTTCTATGTTTATCTGGGTATATACTGTATATTGATCTCCAGTATTCAGACAGAAAATGTGCCCATATAAAAACAGGACTACAGAAGCCCATTTAACTGGTGATGGACAATGAAGCGTGATGGTAAGTCAGTCTCCATCAGTGACCGAGTGACCAGAAGCAGAACACCATGACATTTTCACATATGCTGTGAATGTTGCACAGTCAGAATGTTTCAGTCAGGCTGCTCTGTGGTTGGCTGCTCTCTCCCACTCACTGAACACAGTGGAGCCACAGACAGCAGGAGGACTGCAGATATATGGAGCAGGATTTTAGACTGTCTTTCAGAAAAGTAGATAATGTCTGCCCAAGATGTGAATTTTTGTTACCTGTCACTTAAAATGAATTTTGAATGAATGCATAAATTAAGTGGATGCATGCTTGAGTTTTGATGCATCCCAGAATACCTGGAATTATGTAACTATTCTCTGACCCTACCAAGTGTACAGTTGCATAATATTTAAGCCAGTGAAAAATACACTCATTTACTCAAGTGAGGGACTTGGAATTATTGAAATTATAGCATTAATTATATATAATATAATTTATATATAATTATATATGATTAACTAACATTCTTCATTGTCTACAAAGACAATGAGAAAAGAAACATTTTGCGGGTGTTTTGTCAGTTCTTGGTGCGTAGTAACCAGGGAGTAAGAATAGTAGTTTTGTATGTTCCTTACCTAAAGGTAAAATGCACCCCTGAACATGATGACAGAAGCCTTTCAATGTTCTTCATTTTAAATTGCAACTTAATGTATCTGGCAACTGCTGGCCACTCCCACCTCATCCGCCAACTCTGCTCACCTGCTCACTGTGAACTCTTCAGTTTCAGCCTGTATTTTAGCCTCACTGGTTCAGACTCATTGCCAGATTGTTCTCAGCCTTCATGCTAGACCTTCAAGCGTTTTCACTTGGAATGAGCTCCTGTTATCGACCCTTCCTGCCTTGTCGAACCTGCCCATCGTTTGTCTGCTGGTGTGGCGTTCTGCTGCTACTCTCCTGGTTTACACCTGAAGTAAGAATAAAGACTCTTTATTAAACAATCCTGATGTTTTGGCTTACTGCAATTGGGTCCTCATACACCCGTTATAGTACAGTCTGGCCAGTCATGGACCCAGCAGACCCCAGCTCACCACAGACGGCTTCGAGAGGATTGAGGCCACCCTCCAGCGGCATGAGGCTCCAGTGACTTTTGCTGCCACTGAAGCCAGACAATCAGCAGCAAACCACGAGCAGGTGTTTGCTGCGTTAGCTGCACAAGTTTAACAGCTAGCAGCTGCGTTAACTCAGGCAACTACTCCAGAACCTCCTCCAGTTCAGCCAACTCAGACCGCAGCCATCTCTGTTCCAGATCCTGTCTGCGAGGTCCAGATAGGAACCCCAGAACGCTACGCTGGGAACCCAGAGAGCTGTAATCCATTCTTGACAAACTGTTCGATTTTGTTTGCCCTGCAACCTCACACTTTTTCCTCAGAAGAAGTCAAGGTGGCCTTCGCCATTAACCATCTGACAGGGAGTGCTCACCTTTGGGGAACTGCTGAGTGGGACAGACACACTCTTTCCAGTCATTTGACTGACACCGCCCAACCACTCATGAACATGAACCAGGGCAACCAGACAATTGCGGACTATTACTATATTGATTTGGGTCGTTGGGGTGACTGGAACGCTGCATCCCTCTGAGACGCTTTCCTGCACGGGCTTGCTGATTATATTAAAGATGATTTAGTTTCACACAAAATTCCTTCCTCACTGGATGGAATAATAGCGCTGGCCACTAGGATAGACCTACACATCCAGGCTCGGAGACGGTAGAGACGACAAAGAACACAAGACCTCAGCAACCAGTCCGACTGCAGGGGGCTTCCACAACCACCAGTTTCACGGCTGCTACTGGTCAACATCAGGGAGAGCCGGAACCGATGCAACATGGGCGCACCAGACTCTTCCCAGAGGAACGTGAGAGGCGTCGCCAAACCAACCTTTGTCTCTACTGTGGCCAGGCCGGTTATTTTGTTATCCGGTGTCCATTAAGAGACATGGCTCACCTGTAACTCCCATTCTACTGGTGAGCACTGTCTTTTCTTTTCTCTTCTACTCCAACGGCCCCTGGTACAAGCCAAGCTCCTCCTCCTCCCTGGAGCATCTCACACTCTTGCAATGTGCATTGACTCTGGGGCAGATGCCAATATAGTGGGTGGTGTGAGTCGAAAAGGAGATATTGGTCTCCTTGGTTTCCTGTATATCCCAATGTGGAGGCTCCTGCCTTTTTTTTCCAATATGGACGTCACAGTCTAAGAAGGGCAAACTGTTGTCCTTAACATCTCTGGTGAACTTGATGTTTCTGTCCACTTAGTTGATGTGTTCAGTAAAGGCTTGCACTTCTTGGGTTTTGATCTTGACCCATGTATCATTCACATATCTGAACCAGTGGCTCGGTGTTACTCCTTTAAAGGAGCTCAGGGCCCTGCGTTCCATCTCCTCCATGTACACATTGGCCACAATGGGGGATACTAGTTTCTGTCTGTAAAATTTGCCATTAAACTGGAAATATGTGGTGTTGAGGCATAAATCCATAAGTAGGCATATCTGTTCTGGTCTGAGTTTTGTTCTGTCCTGGAGAGAGTTGTCATGTGTAAGTCGCTTTCTCACTGTTTCCAAAGCCTCTGTGGTTGGTATGCAAGTGAACAGAGAAGTCACATCATAGGAAACCATGGTTTCATCTGACTCTATTCTTAGGTTCCGGACTTTGTTCACAAAATCAATAGAGTTTTGGATATGGTGAGGGGTGTTGCCTACCAAGGGTGCCAAGATGCTAGCCACATGTTTGGCAATGTTGTAGGAGTCCAAGAAATTGGCTCCTAAATTCATCGGCCCCTTTGCCATCCAGAAAATCAGCAATCCTAGTGCAGTAAGACTGAGACTCCCACAATCAATGCAAATTCAACCTACATTCCATGTATCCAGAGTGAAGCCAGTCAAAGATAGTCCTCTTGTGCCTGCAGCTCCACCTCCCCCACTCATTGATGGAGGTCCTGCCTACTCTGTTTGGCGCCTGCTGTGCTCTCGTTGTCGTGGTCTGCTGTTTTTGAAAGTATCAGTGACAGATGGGTCTGTAGAGCTTTTTTCACCTCAAAATGTTGTCCAAATAACAAACTGATGGCAAATATGAAAATGTGCAGGGTTATGGCTTTCCCACTGTCATCAAGTCTGCATAGCCTGTCATATGCAGAGTGCTATTGAGATCCTTTTATATATTCATCCTGCAGTTCAGCAGTGTGTAGTGAATTCAGTGGTGAAAGCTATATACAAAGAAACACACATACAGTGTGCAGCACACCTCGTGGACATGCATTTAATAAAATGTGATTGTGCCTGTGTTGATTTTGTAGATGACTGTGTGCAGAATTGCTGACAACATGGACAATTATTAACAGCTGCTGAAACATGAGAATTGCATATGTTTGTACTCTATTCTCAGTACAGTGGGAAATGTGTGAACTGTGTTTGATTGTAGTCTATTGATCTATCTGTCTGCATAGTGCACAATGAACACATGCACTCCTGATGTGTGCAAGGAAGAAACAGATATTAAAAAAAGATAAATTATCTTTCTCTAAACATATTAATAAGGTATTTTTCTTTTTAAAATCACAGACAGTTTGATACATTTTAATAAAAGAAAAATTATCCTAAACCTAAAATGGCTTCAGAGGGTCGATGAGGCATGAGTGGCCCCTCATGCCTCAGTGTGAGACTATTATGTGTATTCCCACTAGCTTTTTAATGGATAAGCTATAAGTGCTGAGACGCAGCTCGGGTTTGAAAGTGAAACTAAAATGAGAGCATTACAAGTGCCAGTGCTCATAAAAACGTTTGTAGCCTGGTTGATCCCCGGTTATCAGACTTGGTCTTACCAACATCTGAACTGGTATAGAGTATTACCCTAATAGTATAGATTAATTTATTTAAACTGGTGGCGAGGACACTTGCCTAGCTACTTACTGCCTTAGCGTTCCAATGATTTATCCTGCTTCCACTGACGTTTCAACTAACTGATTAGCCCCTGAATTAGCCTAAACGTCAGTCACATCCATTATGGCAGCTCATGAACGGTGCACTTGGTAATTGCTAGGTAACATTTTAGTGACTAGGAATTAAAACGCAACAAGGGTATTGTTTTATATATATATATATATTTATATATATATATTAGTGTTGCTCCGATTGATCGGCTGCCGATCATGATCGGCCGATATTGTCTAAAAATAGCCTGATCGGCGATCGGAAAAACATGCGGATCAGGAAGCCGATCACGTGACGTACATTATTAGCGACGTTTCAAATAAAGGCACATTTGAAGATTTTGACTTTTTTATAGTTAAAAACTGTATTTTCCGGATTATAAGCCGCTACTTTTTTCCCATACTTTGAACCATGCGTCTTATACAGAGGTGCGGCTTTTCTATTAATTTTTCTTCAGCCCACAGTGTCTGTGTGTGTGTGTGTGTGTGTGTGTGTGTGCGCACGCGCAGGCAGCAGTCATTGACGGAGCTGCTCCGTCACAGGTATATATTATTATTACACCCTCACCCCCTCAAAATGGAAAACCGAATCAATTCCTATGATGCAGCTTTTAAGTTGAATGTCGATCTGGCTATCCGTGAAGTAAACAGTAAGGACACGTAAGCTTGCCGTTAATGAATCTATGTCATAGATTCATTAACGGCAAACTGACGTGCATCCGCGGTGAGACGATATGTGATGAAGATTATCTGACGCTGTTCAACTCTGACACTGAAGAGGACGACTTCAGTGTCTTCAGTGCGCAGAAGAAATGAAGTGACAGTGGTATGGTGTTCATTAGTTTTAAATGCTCAGGAGGAAGATAAATAGTGACGTGTGGCTTCAGTGCATGGGAGAATGAAGCGACTTTAATAGTAACAGTTGTGCTTTAACAGTGTGCGGTAGGAAAATGTGACAGCCGACCAAATCGCCAAATTTCCTCCGGCACACTGCACAATAATGGTTTTAGTACGCAGGAGGAAGATAAATAAAACCATCAATGACTTTTCTGTTTTGTTTATCAGCACTTTTATTGCCGCGTTTGATGCTTTTATTGCGGCACTGTTCGTAAACAATCAGTTCAGTATATGAATAAACACTTATGTATCGGGGTATGTATATATCGGCGGCTTATAGTCCGGTGCGGTTTATATGTGACAAAATATATATTTCATTCAAATTTTAGTGGGTGCGCCTTATATTTAGGTGCGCTCTATAGTCCGGAAAATACGGTATTTAAATTTTTTAATTTCATTCTTTGATCGGCAGTGATCGGCAATCGGCAGATCAAGTTTTTTGGTGATCGGTATCGGTGATCGCCCAAATCGGTGATCGGAGCATCACTAATATATATATATATATATATATATATATATTAGTGGTGGGCATATATTAATTTTTTAAATCTAGATTAATCTCACTGAAATCTTGAAATTAATATAGATTAATCTAGATTAATCTAGATTAAAATGGCTCGTTCAGAATGTGAAATACTTAAGTACTGACCAAGAGTAAGTCTTTGAGAACGGGTTTCTTAAGCCAGGGGATGCATTAGAACAGGAGCCTAAATGCATCAGTTTGCAAAATGCATCACTGACTGCTTATAGCAAAGGGATGCTTTGTGTTCAGGTGGTATTTGAGACTGGAAGAACTCTTACAGTAAACCAATTCTGCATTGCATAAGGTGAACACAACCTTAGTGTTGTTGATGCCACCATCGGGAAGCTTCTTAAAAATGAATTTTCCCTGAAGCAAGCCTTGCGGCTTCGTGGCTGCATCATGATAGACTATCACGTTTGGTGTGGTAGTTCGGTAATTCACAGGCGCGTAGAGGTTAAAAAAATAGTTCTCGCCCCCTACAGTGCAAATATGTATACATCCACGCTAAAATATCACGGTGAAAGTAATCAGTTTGCTTATTATAGGACCCAGCTCCAAACCCAATTTTGATAATACATTAACCACTAATATATAAATATATATATATATATATATATATATATATTTCATATATATATACTGTGTATTGGGTATTAAGTGGGAAATTATCTAAATTCAGCTAATAGGGAAGCTATAGGACAGTTGGAATAAGGATCTTGGTAGAAAGGATGTTTGTACAAAATGGAGTGAATAATGGTCAGTATGAAGTAATATAAACCAATGACACGTAATCAGGCAGTTAATAAATAACAGCTGGTATATATAGTATATAATAAATGTTTAGTGAGATTTTAGAAAGTATGGATCATTAACAAAAAAAGAACATTTGGATGATTTGTATTTTCTTCTATTAAAAAGGCTTGTGTTATAAACTTCCAATTCTATTGCAATACAAAAATGAGCATGTAGTGTGGTGGTATTGTTCATCCATCCCAATGCTGTAATAGATTTTGCCAATTTGCCCAGATGATTATCTATTCTGTTCACCTGAGCTTTTAGTTTGCCTCGATGTTCTCGACCAACAACATTGTCATTGCAATAAATAACAACAGCTATAGCCCCCTATGAGCCAAACCCCTCCCCCATCTAACCCACCTTACCCTTGTACCCTTCCTACACTCACTTTTACCTTCACCTTCACCCTCACGATCACCTTCATCCTCACCCTTCACCCTCAGCTCCATTTATTAAGAGAGGACAAATTTCTATTTGGTAGAAATGCTAATAACTCATTGACATCTGGAATGTGACAAGGCGCCACAAATACACATTGAAATTATACAAGAGACACAAATGCATACTAATTTGATATAAAAAAACACAACTACACACTGTATTTATACTAGAGACACAACTACATACTGACTTTATACTAGAGACACAACTACACACTGATTTTATCCTAGAGACACAACTACACACTGTCTTTATACTAGAGACACAACTACACACTGTCTTTATACTAGAGACACAACTACATACTGACTTTATACTAGAGACACAACTACATACTGATTTTATACTAGAGACACAACTACATACTGATTTTATACTAGAGACACAACTACATACTGATTTTATACTAGAGACACAACTACATACTGACTTTATACTAGAGACACAACTACACACTGTCTTTATACTAGAGACACAACTACACACTGATTTTATACTAGAGACACAATTACACACTGATTTTATACCACACTGACTTTACAAGAAGGTCACAGACTAAAAAGCTTCAGGGGCCCAGGTTTCATCTTTAACCATCCATTGTGTTTTATCATATGTTTTATGATCAAACAATTTAGAAAACAACAACAGTACAATATATTCCTCTATCTCCAAGAGTAGAAAAATAAAGTAGCAATACTTCATTTTTCCAGTATCCGGAGGTATCCGGGCCAGGCTAGCGGATAACCCACACACGCCGGCTTTACCATCCATTGTACTAGCCAATGTACGCTCCTTGGACAATAAACTGGACTACATACACCTCCTGAGATCGACCCAGCGGACCGTGAGAGAGTGCTGTGTTTTCTTTTTTATGGAAACATGGCTGAACAACAACGTACCGGACTCCGCCATCCAGCTCGACCAGCTAACTTGCTATCGAGCAGACAGAGCCCTCATTGAAGGAGGTAAGACCCGCGGTGGCGGGGTCTGTGTGTACATCAGGGACGCTTGGTGTCAGGACACTGTGGTAGTATGCAGACACTGTTCATCTCTTGTGGAGTTCATGATCATCAAGTGCCGGCCTTTCTATCTACAGAGGGAGTTTTCTGCCATACTGCTTGTGGCAGTCTACATCCCTCCCAGCTGTAACAACAATGATAGAGACAAGGCACTAAATGAACTATACAGCTCCATCAGTGAACAGCAGACTGCCCATCCAGAGGGACTCCTCATAGTGGCTGGGGATTTTAACCATGCAAACCTCAAAACAGCAACACACTGGACCAGGCATATACAACACTGAGAGGAGCATACAAGGCCTCTCCCCTCCCCCATCTCGGCGCTTCGGACCACATTACTGTTATGCTAATGCCAGCATACAGGCCTAAGGTCAAAGTCACCAGACCGGTTAAGAAGCAGGTACGGATGTGGCCAGAGGGTGCCTCCTCAGCACTTCAGGTCTGCTTTAACACCACAGACTGGAACATGTTTAAGCAGGCAGCCACCTACAACCACCAGATCAACATACAGGAATATTCAGACACTGTTACTGCCTACATCAGCAAATGCACTGCTGATGTCACGGACACCAAGACCATCACGGTACGAACCAACCAGAAACCATGGCTGACGGGGGAAGTCCATCGGTTACTGAAAGCCCGGAACTCTGCTTTCAGAGCAGGTGATGAGGCTGGTCTGAGATCAGCAAGAGCCAACCTGTCCCGTGGCATCAGAATTGCAAAGAAGCAGTACAGCAGCAGGATAACCCACCACTTCACCAACAGCAGAGACACAAGAAGCCTGTGGCAGGGGTTACAGACCATCACGGACTATAAACCCCGACCACAGACCTGTGACAGCGACATCACTCTGCTGAACGATCTGAACCACTTCTTTGGACGGTTCGAAGCTGACAACAGCACCCCTGCACAGAAGACAACACCCCCTCCAGGTGACCAGGTGCTGTCCCTGTCTCCGGCAAGTGTGAGGAGATCCCTCTCCCAACACTCCCAACACTCAACACTCACAAATCTGCAGGACCTGACAACATTCCTGGTCGTGTGCTAAAGGACTGTGCAGAGGAGCTCACAGATGTTCTCACAGACATCTTGTTGCCATATCCCCATTACAGTTTATAGTTATGTAATGATTTGCTGCTACTGTAATAATTTATCATTCATTGTAACCTATTCTTATCATCCATTGTAATTCATTATTATTCATTGTGAGTGTACAATATGTGTGTGTTGATTTGTTCTGTACATGTGACATCATTGCACGTCTGTCCGTCCTGGGAGAGGGATCCCTCCTCTGTGGCTCTTCCTGAGGTTTCTTCCACCTTTTTCCCTGTTAAAAGGTTTTTTGGTGGGCAAGTTTTTCCTCACTCGAATCGAGGGTCTAAGGACAGAGGGTGTCACTCCCTGTACAGATTGTAAAGCCCTCTGAGACAAATGTATTTTGTGATTTTGGGCTATATAAATAAAATTTGATTTGATGATTTGACATCTTCAACACCTCCCTGAGCCAAGCTGTTGTCCCCACTTGCTTCAAGTACACCACCATCATCCCAGTTCCAAAGAAGACATCTCCCTCCTGCTTCAATGACTACCGCCCCGTGGCACTGACCCCCATCATCACGAAGTGCTTCGAGCGGTTAGTCATGAAGCACATCAAATCCATCCTTCCTCCGTCCCTGGACCCCTACCAGTTTGCATATCGGGCCAACCGGTCCACTGATGATGCAATCGCCACCGCTCTCCACTCAGCTCTCACTCACTTGGACAAGAAGGATTCGTATGTGAGAATGCTGTTTTTGGACTTCAGTTCAGCATTCAATACCATCATCCCCCAGCAGCTGATACAAAAACTGGACTGTTTAGGACTAAACGTCTCACTCCGCAACTGGTTGCTGGACTTCCTGACCGGAAGACCACAGGCAGTACGGGTCGGCAGCAACGCATCCAACACTATCACGCTGAACACAGGGGCGCCCCAAGGATGCGTGCTCAGCCCCTTACTGTTTACCCTGCTGACCCACGACTGCTCACCAACACACAACACCAACCTCTTTGTCAAGTTTGCGGACGACACGACTGTGGTGGGGCTCATCAACAATAACGATGAGTCAAACTACAGGGATGAGGTGAGCCAACTGGCCAAGTGGTGCAGAGACAACAATCTCTCTCTGAACGTGGAGAAGACGAAGGAGATTGTTGTCGACTTCCAGAGAGCCCCCACCCAGCACCATCCACTAACCATTAACGATGCTGCAGTGGAGAGAGTGAGCAGCACCAGGTTTCTGGGTGTGCTCATCACCGAGGACATCTCCTGGAGCAGCAACACTGCATCACTGACCAGGAAAGCCCAGCAGTGCCTCTACTTCCTCCGCAGGCTGAGAAGAGCCAGAGCTCCCGTCCCCCTCCTAAAGACTTTCGACCGCGGCACCACCGAAAGCATCCTGTCCACCTGCATCACTGTGTGGTATGGCAGCTGCACTGCATCCTGCAAGAAGACCCTGCAGCGCATAGTGAGAGCAGCTGAGAGGATCATTGGTGACCCCCTCCCCTCCCTCCAGGACATTTACAGCACGCGCCTGGCCCGCAAAGCACTCAGCATTGTGGGCGACCCCCCCCCCCCCCCAATAACAATGGCACCAGCCACTTTATAGACTCAAAATATATTTGCACACCATTTGCACTGTGTACAGTCTAATGTTCAAATATTTCATTGTTGATTGAACATGTATATTTTCTGTAAATAACTGTAAATCCTGTCCATACTGCCAACTTATATTTATACAAATAACTCTGTTTACACTGTACCATATTACCTCACAGATGTCTTTTGCTGTATATATTCTTAGATTTGTATATTTTTATTCTATATATATATATATACTTTTTTTTTCTTTTTATACATACTTTTTTCGATTTCGATGCTCTGTATGTCCTGTACACATAGCAGCATTGACAATAAAGTTGACTTTGACTTTGACTTTGACTGATATCTGATGTTCTCTAGATTTCAGGTATTCTGATATGTACATATGTGCATTTATGAGACATTTGGCAGCCAATCAGAAAGGTGTAATGGTTTCCTCTGTTGGTTTTTAGCCTAGCCACATAAAGATGTAGCTTACATAACATCTGGCTGCATCTCTCTGCTTTAACCTCTCCACATTTGAATGTGTGTTAATCTCACTTTTCTCTCTTCATATCCAGATCCTTCTTCTAGTCCGGCTTAGAGTGTGGCAGGCAGGGCTGTTCTGTTGTTGTAACTACAGAGATATTTGGGATTATGCCAGGAATGTCACAGGCCAGACCTGTGTGTGTGTGTGTTTGCTTGATCACTGTATTACTGCTGTCAGATAAATGTTGGCAGCATTTGTATGGTTAAAGTCAAAGTCCTACAAATCCTCCTGGCAATTGTCAGTTAGTGTGGTCATGCTGGGGCCAACTAGATGGGATTTTGATGGGACATGTGACAGTGTTGAATCAGTGGAAAATCAAATGTATGGCACATTACTTTGTTACAGTGATATTATTTTGACTTCCGTCAAAACCAGAAGAAAATATCACACAATATCTTTTTTCCCAACATACAAAGAATTTCAAGCTTGGTAAAAGTAAAATTAAGAACAACTCTTTCAGAAAGACTGAAGACTTTTTCAGTGATTCAATAAAAGTGAACTACATAAACGCAGCTTATTTAAAAAATAAAAACTGATCTAAAGCAGGTAATCATTGTGACCCCAAGTGATAATTGCATGACGATGGTGGTGACAACATAGCGTTGAAACTTTCGTAAAAGTAGAGAAGAATAGAACGTCACTAATTATTTCCACCCACAACAGAACGTCACAGTGCGTCCGTGAGGTGGTTTGGTTGAATGGATCACAATCTGTCCTCAATGCGTCTTGGGTCTATTTACACCTATACTTTAATTAAAGTGAAGTTCGAGTGTTTGAGTTGTCTTAGCACGCTTGAGTTTGGAATTTTCCAGTACTGGGTGAACCTCTCACACTGACTTTCCAGCCATGCATTCAAATCACAAGCATGATGCGTATTCCATCACTCTTTCCTCTTCTCTCTGCTTTTCTCAGATTACATCATTGATGCCTCCCCTCCTCCACTCTCTGTCTGCCAAGCTTTTAAACCCTCCTCCGCTGACCTGCCCACAACGTGTGTGTGTATGTGTGTGTGTGTGTGTGTCTTCCAAATCCCTGATGCTCTATAACACTGGTTACTTAGAATACAACTCTCTCACATACACACACACACTCAGTACTACAGTGAAGCATAAAGGCTGTTGATAGCATAGACATGCAAACAGACAGAGATGCACATTTTCTTTCTTCATGTCTGGAGACAAGAAGTGGTTAGCCTAGCTTAACATACAGACAGTTGATAGGCTAAAAATGTCCTGTCTCCTGGAGTCTATGAGGATGTCATCCAGGTACACAAACTCAAAGTGTCTGATCATATTCTGCAGCACATCATTAATGAGAACCTGGAAGACAGCAGGGACTTTGGTAAGGCCAAATGGCATGATCGAATACTCGAAGTCTGGGTGGTGTGTTGAACACACCGTGCTGGAATACTCCTTGGAGAGCTTTGTCATTTCAGCCACTCTCTGTTGCAAGACAGCAAAACTCAAAGGGCATTTTGGCTACATAATGAGAGCCTTGATGGATAATAAAAGGCTGGATAAAAAATGTCTTTTAACAGCATCCTTACCATGGACAGGGTGATGAAAAAGTTTATTCAGTTCCCCAGTAAGTCGGAGTACAAGGAACATATAGATTGTTTCACTCACACTGTCATATCCCAGCTGTGTGCAAATCAACAACCCATCAGGGAAGATATTTTAGTTCTTCCAGTTGAATAGATACAGAGCTGCTGGTCAAACACTATGAACATTGCATAAAAAGTCTTGTATGGCTCAGGAGGTGGAACATAAGGCTTTACAAGGTGGAGGTGAGGGGCTGCGGCCTGAGTGGGCTGGCTGTGAAAGGATGGGAACTGGTTGTGAGCCAGGGTCTGCTACAGGACTTGATTGCGCTCGTACTGTTAGGTGACAACTCAGCAAGTGAACCCAGGTGTGGACACACGCAGGCCGGAGACTGAGATATAGTCAGGGCTACCTATCTTATCTAACTAACTAATTGGATCGGGAAGAACAGGGGTCAGGCAGGGAAATTGGAGCCGACAAGACGAGGTCCAGGAGACAGCAGGTGATCCAGCAAGGAAGAGAAAAACAGGTTCAGACTGGGCAAAAAGGCAACTTGTAAAATGGTCATGTAGACAAAAAGGCTGTACTAGTAATGACAGAAGCTACAATCTGGATGTGGTAGAGCTGAGAATGTATAGGCAGGTTGATTGCAGGAGAAGATGCAGCTGATGGGGCTCTACGCTGTCTCCAGCGCATCTGTATCTACTCAGACAATCACAGACACACACACACACACTCAAATACATAGAGGAAGAGGGAGAGAGCCGCTGGGGAAGTGACAACAATTAGGAAGACCCAGAACTGGATGTGGAGGGAGTGTCAGGGGAGACAGCAGGAACACGTGTAACAGTAATGTTATAAAGCCTTACTCACCACTGTCTTTTGGCTTCATAGTTAACTCTAAGGTTTTGTTGATGTGAGAGCTGTGTTTCATTTCTAAATGTCTCTTAGACTTAACAAGCTTTCAGGCACAAGCACTTCTGTACAAATAACAGACTGGATATTCCATGTTGTTTCTGACTACGTAGTATGCATATAAATCCATACTGCGGAAAGTCAGGGTGATATTTCTTTAGCTTGCTGGGAGCTTGGGGCTCTGTTGAAACTGCGTTTCTCAGTTGATGGTGCTACTGTTGGACTTACCTTGAGACACATGAGTTTTAGATAGAATACTATTTCTGGGAAGCCATAGCCAGAAAAAAGACAAAATGAAAGGTTTTTTTTTTGCTGGTCCACATCACCACATCAGCATCATATGTGACTGAATGAGTCACTGTCTTCAGTCAGTTTGTGTCTGGTATAAAATGGCATAGGTGTTACTTCTGCAACACAAAGAGAAAATGCATGGTTTAGTCTTAAACACAAGGAGTGAAATATTTCAATTCACCCCATATTCTGGGTTAGTTGATTTTGAAAGCTTTTTATTGAACACTTACATTACTGTTTAACATAACTGACACACTGTGTGTGCTGTGTGTGTGTGTGTGTGTGTGTGTGTGTGCGTGTGTGTGTGTGTGTGTGTGCGTGTGCGCATGAGTTGTCAGTCACCATCAGAGTCATAGTGCTAACAGATGTCATGGCCCACAGACTGCAGGTCATGCTTTAAATCCAGCCTTCTTTAGGTTTTCGATTTTTGAAAATCACCTTGTTACAACTAATCCAGACCCCTGTGAATAATGTCTATATAGACACACAAATTTTCCCTCTAAAACTTTTTGTGTGACACAGGATGCTAATTTTTCTCATGTTGAAGAATGACTAAACTGATCATATGTAGTGTGAATCTGAAATTGAGAGTGTTACAACTGACCCATGCTAGAACTACTCTACTCTTTCCCACATTCAAACAGAAACCTGGGATTCTCACTGGATATTAAAATAAAAAATCTATAGACTCAGTTCATGGGATTAAATATGTAACAGTGTTTTTTGCTTTCCCAATATTCTGCTCATTCTAAACCTCTCTCTGTCGTTTGTGTCAGAGTAGGATTAATCCTTGTTGTGGAGTCTTTTTTTTATGATAATAATTGTTTACCTTTTACCTCTACCTTTCTCTCTCTTTTGCCTACTCTTCAGCTCTATGTTTCAGCAAGGTCATATTTAATGTTTCCACTGACTGTTGAATAAGCTGTTGTGTAAGATAGTGTGTATTAATTTCAGCTACTGCTACTGAGTGTAGTCCTGATAATCACTGACCATGTACTCTTAATGTACCTTTGTGTGTCTGTATACACAAAAAATGTTGGGTTGTTATTATGCTCAATTGTGTGTGTGTGTGTGTGAGACTGTGTAGACTATATAAGACATGCTAATTTATGTCAGTCTATTTCTGCGTGTGTGGGAGGAGGGTAGATGCAGCCTAAGAGAGTGTTGTTCTTGAGGAAGGAAGCCATTCTGTCGTAAGGCTAACACACATGCAGAGCACACACGATACACACTGACAAATATAAAAAACAAAACACATACTTTAACCCAATATGATACATGTGTCATGTTTTTAAACTTCATAAATCTTTTCTAATTCCCCATCTTTTTTAAATTTTCCTCTCACTGTATATATTATATTTTACAGAAAATGAATAGAGAGTCCTTTAATTCTTCTGGGTGTTTCTAAAGCACAGTTTTCTGATCTGTTCGTCTCTGAAAAAGGATTCAAAGTGGCAGAGTAGTAGAAATAACATTTAACTAACAAATAACATGCAACATTTACAGTATGATGTGCCCACTGAGGTGAGCATACCACATAACATAACATAACATAACATAACATAACATAACATAACATAACATAACATAACATAACATAACATAACATAACATAACATAACATAACATAAAAATGTCTATGGTTTGATTCTGGCAGTGGACCTTTAAAACAGCAGCAGTTCTTCTTGGTACACCTGCACAGTTTTTTAGGTATTTAACAGGTTGGTTGTTCTTGCATCTTGGAAAAATAGCAACAGTTCTTCTGTGGGTCATCTGGGTGGTCCAGAGATTCATCTGGCAGCACTGTGAAGCAATTTGTCAGTGGAGTGGTAAAGGAGAAATGTCCAGTGCAGCTCCGTTCAGGTTGCCTGTCGGTTGGGGGTCATGAGCAAGACGGTGGCCAGGGTGTATTGGATCACCTGACCTGAGTGGCTACTGTACCAATATAATTGGACAGCAAGGAGTCTTTCTAACCACAACTCCATAGACAGCCATATGGATATATTCCTTGAAGTTACCTCTCTGTTAGTGTCTGCAAAACATTAGATAAAACAATCTTATGTTGGTAAACTGGTGTTTTTCTACTGCTGTTTGGCAGAAGCAGCCAGGAGCAAAGTCACACTGTGTCCACTGAGAGCAATTCATAAATAAAAACAACTTAAAATCCACAACCAATGATTTAACTTTATCTCGTTAAAAGATATAGCTAAAATTATTATTGGCAAATTTGCAATCTCAGCAATTACCTTAATGAGCCTAAGGTCATAATTAGTGAGATACAAAAATAAAACCTAAGCGGAAGAAGACGAAACGAAACAAAAATAAAACCTATATTGTAATAAACTGTAGTTTGTCTTATGACATATGTAATAGTTACATCTTATATAGACATTTCTTTCCAGTGTTATACATATTAATGATATGGTCGTCTTAAGGATTAGGGCAAATTTCTCCATAAGGTTTATTGCATTGATAACTGCAGTCCAGTCATCTTTTGTTGGGGGTTTGCCTGAAACCATTTCTATGTAGTCATTGTCTTGCTGTATATATTTACTAGTATGTCTTTAGATGTGTAAGTCTTTAAGGGCTGCACCGTTAGTTCATCTGTGATTTTGGATATTGGATTGAATATTTTGTTTGGATATCTTAAGGCCAGATTATTTTTCACTTGAATCAATTGTTTTAAAATGCAGAGAAACTAAATATTTTTAATTTAGATTGGAGGACTTGTTCAATATAGTCTTTCTATGAGTCAGCCTTTAGTGGTCATTAGAGAAATACAGCCTGAAGCAGGTTTGAATTTCCAATCATCAATCATCTCACATATACAACAAACCTGGAATCTTCTATCAGTCCTTTTTCTTTCTTTTCCATTAATTCTTTGGGTCTCTCTATCATTGTCTCTCACTCTCTCTCTCTCCATAGAAGGCTGGAATGCAAACTACTGCTGACAGACACCAGACCTCTTCATGTAGGGAACAATTTGTGTGTGTATGTATGTGTGTGTCAGCCAGTATAAATGTCACTAAGGCATGATCCCAGTTGATGATAGCCATATTAGATGTGTGTGCATGTGGGTGTGGGCAGGAGGGATTGTATGTGTCAGACATTATAAGAGTCAAGACATCAGTTTTCAGAAACCTTACATGGCTGTGTGTGTGTGTGTGTGTGTGTGTGTGTTTGTGTGTGTGTGTGTGATGGTATTCCCTCAGCCCACATGTCTAGATAATTAATCAGAACCACAGTGACTGATGAGTTCCCAAGGCAGCTTATGACAACTACAGTGTTCTCCAATTGGAGCTGTAGTAATTTAGTTATTGCAGCTCCATCTGTGCTTGTGTGGTATATTAGCCAGAAGCCCACCCATCCCTGCTCTTCACCACCATGATCAAGCTGTAGAACTACTTCAGCAGACAGTTTGCCCCAATTGTCCCCCTGGGGGAGACTGTCCACTATGTGGCCATTTCTGGGCACAATGAGTCAGAACCCCTAACAAATGGTGAAATGAAGGAAGCCTTCATTCATTTGAATGTATGTTGAGTTACACATACAGCTTTATGCAACTTCAGCCTACTTTATATATATAATGCATTATGACCTAGTAGCTTTTCCTTGCACTCTTTTCATTGCATCTTTTGCCATAAAGTAGGTGCAAAACCAGTTGGTGCCAGTTGGTGAATGAACTATTCATCGCTTATATTAGATGGCCCCTGGGTCATGGATCTGGATCATTGTGGCGTTGATCTTGGTGGCACCAAGCCATGGTCCTTCTTGATGTCCGTATAGTGCTACAATTATCTATCATACATAACGCCTCATTTGCTCTGTTTAAAGGTATGCTATGGAGTTTTTGTTCACTAGTAGTACAATGGTGCAATATTTTTATTGACGCAAATACTTCGCTCATGCACGTTATGTAATACTTTACATCCCAATGTAGCGATGTACCAACAAAGAAAATAAAGAAAAAGACTGCACACAAACAACAATGGATTTAAACAATGCAGAATTTGAAATATTCCAAAAATCGTCTCTGCAAATATTCTATAAAGAGAAAAACAAGAAGCAAGAAAGTGTTCATTTGGCCTCTCAAAATAACTAGTGCTAAAAACTTGGTGATGTGACTACTAATGACTACTACTACTACTAATGACTAAGTCATTTGACATAGATAAGAGGATAGCTTCCCCAATTTTCTGAATCTCTGGTTCTTGATGTTCCCTCAAAGACCCTGGCCATAGACTATGTCCAAGGAAATTCCATGTAGATGGAAGATATGCTGGACCAAGAGGTCTGCAGTTTCACGAGCTGTAGGAGTTTGGGGGAGAGCTACAAAGTGAACTGCCTTTGAGAACTGATCCACAATAGTAAAAATGACAGTGTGACCTGTTGAGGACCAGTGACGAAGTCCAGAGCTATGTGTGACCAGGGATGAGAAGACTTTCCTTGAGCACAAATTGTACAGGCAGAAACTTAAGCATGGGTATCAATTTCCATGGTTGGCCACCAGAAATGCCTTTTGGCAAGAGTCAGAGTGTGGGCGAAGTGAGAGGTGTGCACCCACTGGAGAACCAGGGAATGAGCAGAGTCTGGGATAAAGCAGCCAGGAGGACCACCACCCGGATCACGTTGGTTCTGTTGTGCTGGCCAAAACACAGTTTGATGGCACAATCATAGGGTCTGGCTTGGAGTGGCATGTAGTACGGACTTGCAGGTGGCATGGATGGTTGCTGTGGCTGTGGTGGTACCTGTGACGGCAGTGGCAGCGGTCTTGGAGCTGGTGTCGGGAAGAACTGCTGCTTTAGCTATTGCAGACTCCATTTCTTTTCTACACCGTAGTGCCTCTCTTAAGAAAACATCTAATATAAAACACCTTATATTACACACAGCATTACTCACCGGCATTGCCCCCATGAGAAACACAACTGTGCGGAGTTTTAAGAAACTTGTAGGCAGGATTAACACAACATGGAGCACAACGTGCTCTGGAAAAGTCTCATACTAACTGAACACAAAAACTTGTTTCAAATGAGAACACAATGGGAAATAGAAACCAACCTGCCGTTACCACAAGTGGCCAATAGATGGCATTAATACACTGTATATAACCAAAGAAACACAAAATGACTGAATGAATGGTCATTAAGACCAACACAGTCCCAATAAATCATGTATTATTTAAAGTCCATATATTATTTAAGGTTTTAGTGACAAAGTGACCCCTTTTTTTTATTTAAGAAAATATTCCAAAGATCTTAAATGATAAATGTTAAACACAAGAAACTGTATAAAAACATGGTTTAAATCTGATCAATGAATATATTAACACATCTATAAATCTGGTTAGACATCTAATGCTACATTTTCATACTTCACATTTTCAGACCAGTATCTCCAGTAATTATATCCATATTCATATTTGGCATCCATTGTTAACATTCAGTGTCAATGCAGCAAGTTGTGTTCCATAGTGGATTGTGATAGTGTGAAGGCTGGGGTGTATCATGTTTGCCATCTGAGACAACTGCTTTCCCCCTCCAATCTCTTTTGGCTTAGGTTGGTTGGTTAATGGATACATGTTGAAAGAATAACATGTCAACTTGCAAATGATCTTCAGTATTTTCACAATAAATGAAGATCTTTAATAAAACATATATATTAACATATAAATAAGGATGATTAAATGATGTGTTCATTGTTTTGTCTATGTATTTTGACTCCTCTTCAGAGTGATAAGATGTAGTGTTACAGCCTATATGGCTAAACTGATGAATGTGTTGATTTGTAACTATGTCTGTATCTGTGTGTTAAGGATGATGAAGTGGTCCTACAGTGCTCAGCCACAATCCAAAAGGAGCAACAGAAACTCTGCCTTGCTGCTGAAGGCTTTGGAAACAGACTTTGCTTCCTTGAATCCATCTCCAACTCCAAGGTACCGATACACACTTGCTGTAGCATATGATTCACATCACACTCATCAAACCAGTCACTAAATTTCAACCCAACTGAACACCATCAAAACAACAAATGAGGGAATATCTTTGGATGCCTTCAGCAGACTTTTTTTTATTTTATGTTGTTTGGTTCTTTAATTTGTCACTCATCTAATTCTGCACATACATACAAACTGATGTAAAATAGAGGGATATCAGCTGACTTCCCTCTGGCAGCCATGCTGAAGGTATGATGATGATGATGATGTTTCTACAGTATTTGTGTCACTTTGGCTGTCTTTATCGAGCTGGAAAGTCCACTAAACTCAGGTCATACAAATCTTCTTTTATATGCCATGTTTACAGCTCCAAACGTCTTTGAATATTTGTCTCTTTATGGAATTTGTCCCTTCATATGGGTGTACATCCCCTCATCATTCCCTGCTCAATACTTTAAAGAAGGGAGACGTTGGAACCTCACAACAACAGGGAAACTGTTAATCCTCCATTGTATGTGTAGCTCTTCTGTACTCTACTTGTGTGAGATTCACAAAAAGCCTCTCTCATACTACTTAGCTGCTTTCCACCACAGCTAGTGTCATCTTCCCACCCCTACCCACCACACTCTCATGAAACACCTTTTGCTGTCATGGCAACAGTAAATGCCATGTTGTTACGTTTTTTGACAAAATGTTCTGATTTGGTTGGACATTTGTCAATTGCAGTTGGAAACAGGATGTGAACAGCAGTGTCATGTAGCTCAGTCCACTTTTCAGACTTTTTGTCCATCTAGCTACTTTACCCATCCATCCAACCTGTCACCTTCACAAAGCTCTCCATTTGATTACTTTACATTCATGTAATTAATTAGGTGGTAATCTAACAAAACAAAATGATCACTACTAATATTACTGTACTGTACTGGTTATGTTTAGTTAAACATGTGACAAAACACAAGTCAGCCAAATTCGCAACAAATCAGCTGTTTAGATGCATTTATTACCTAAACATAGTAAAGCAAGCCACCATCTGTTTGAAATGAAAGTACATCCTGTCATGGACTCACTAGTTAGGCCTGTTAATTGCCACCAATTACACTCACTCAGCACACCTGTTTTCCACACCTGTCCCTCGTTGCCCTCTGCTCTCTCTGTGCATTTGAGCCCAGGTCTCTCCACAGTCAGTGTCAGTTCGTCTTCGATGAAAGAAGTGATTCCTGTTCGTTGGCTAAAGACTGATTCCCAAACCCTGAACCTGCTTTTGATTCTGACCACTCGTTTCCTGCTGCCTTCCGACACCAGTGTCCTGCATCTCCACCTGTCTCCGTGTCGGCACTCTTTGGATTCGGAAACTCCAGTCCACTCCCTGCACACTCCAGACGCCAGTCAGCCCTCGACCCTCCGGCCCGTTCACCCACTCCTGCCACACCACCTGCTCCAGTCCACCTCCTGCGGACCCCCAGACGCTACAGCCTTCCCCCCCGACCCTCCGGCTCGTTCACCACCTCAAAGACTTTCTCCCCTTACCTTTTCCCCTGAATTCAATAAAACTTAAGCTTGTTTGCACACGCAATTGGGTCTCCTGTTCCGTACTCTGACAGTACGAACTGACCATCGTGGACCCAGCGGGCGAACACAGCAACATAGAGACATCACCAGAACCGTCAGCCCTGGAACGTTTGGGTCGTGCGGAGATTGGCATGAGAAGGATGACCGGCGACATTGCCTCCCTGGTCCAGCTCGGCCACCAGCACCAGCAGCAGTTCCAGCAGCAACAACAGCAAATCCTGGGCCAGCAGCAACAATTGGCCCAGGTCATTCAGCTGCTCACTCAACTGACCACTCCATCTGCACCTGTGCCTCCAGACCCCAGCATTCCAGACCCAGGCAGCCAAGGTCCCAACATCCAAGTTCCAGTGAGACCAGCCCCAGCTCTGGATGCCCCTGAGCCCAAAATCGGAAACCCTGAGCGTTTTGATGGAGATCCAAGACAAGTACGCGCCTTCCTTACAAGTTGCAGAGTCCAATTTGCATTGCAGCCTCGAACCTTTGCATCAGAAGCTACCAAGGTGGGATATGTAATCACGCATCTGACGGGCCGAGCTCGACTGTGGGGAGCAGCTGAATTCGACCGCCAGACCCCTGCCTGTGCCTCTTTCGATGCCTTCTCGAAGGAGATGGAGAAGGTGTTCGACGGCGGTTCCCCGTCAGCGGAGGCATCACAGGAGCTGATGCGAATACGCCAGGGTAACCGAACCGTGGCGGATTTTTCTATCGACTTCCGCACCCTGGCTGGCCGCAGTTGGTGGAATATGCCTGCATTGGTCGACGCTTTTCTTTATAGTCTGTCCGATTATCTCAAAGATGAGCTCGTCTCTCACGACCCGCCAAAGACTCTGGATGATGCCATCGCACTGGCAATTCGAATTGACCAACGAGTCCAGGCCCGCCGAAGAGAGAAGGGACGCTCCACCCAGTCCTCTGTCCGCACTCGGGGTGAGCCCACTAACCCGTTGCCCCCTCCACCCACGTCCCAGAGCCAGTCTAACCAACCCGAGCCCATGGAAATCAGCCGTGCTGCCCTCACTCCCAAGGAGCGTCAGCGCCGCCTCAGCTCCAACCTGTGTCTGTACTGCGGTGGTGAAGGTCATCGCGTCATCACGTGTCCAGCAAAAGCCGCAGCTCACCGGGTGTAGGGGAGATCCGGGTGAGCTCTACCATTCTCCAGTCTCCCCCCATCCGCAAAACCCTGCTCCAGGTCCACCTTCGTCTCCCCATCAACCCGGATCCTGCTACTCCAGCCCCCGACATCTCCAATGTCCCAGTGTGCTACCATGAGCTCAGAGAGGTGTTTAACAAAGCCAAGGCCACGTCACTGCCACCCCATAGACCGTATGACTGTGCAATTGATCTTCTGCCAGGAACTGCTCCCCCAAGAGGTCGCCTGTACTCTCTGTCTTCCCCTGAAAGAAAGGCTATGGAGGACTACATTAATGACTCTCTGGCGGCCGGCATAATCCGCCCATCTTCCTCACCGGCCGGGGCTGGGTTTTTCTTCGTCAAGAAGAAGGACAGTTCACTCCGCCCCTGCATAGATTACAGGGGTTTGAACGACATTACAATCAAGAATCGCTACCCACTGCCACTGCTATCATCTGCATTTGAACTACTCCAAGGGTCCACCATCTTCACTAAGCTTGACCTCCGAAACGCCTATCACCTGGTACGGGTGAGAGAAGGGGATGAGTGGAAGACAGCTTTTAACACACCCACAGGCCATTATGAGTACCTGGTCATGCCCTTCGGCCTTACAAATGCCCCTGCAGTTTTTCAAGCCTTGGTGAACGACATCCTCCGTGACATGCTTAATAAGTATGTTTTTGTGTATTTAGATGACATTTTGATTTTCTCGAAGACCCAATCCGAACACGTCCATCATGTCCAGTCTGTACTCCGTCGCCTCCTTGAGAACTCGCTGTATGTCAAAGCGGAGAAGTGCGAGTTTCATGTCCGGACCACGTCCTTCCTGGGATTCATCGTGGCGGAGGGGCACATCCAGATGGATCCAGCAAAGGTCTCAGCAATGTCGTCATGGCCCATCCCAGAGAGCCGTAAGAAACTGCAGCAGTTCCTGGGCTTCGCCAATTTCTACAGAAGATTTATTCGCGGATACAGTGCGGTGGCAGCTCCTCTCACCTCGTTGACCAGCACCAAACGCCTGTTTGAATGGACCCCTGCAGCTGACAGAGCATTCCAGTCTCTCAAAGCTCGGTTCACCTCAGCCCCAATCCTCCGGATGCCAGATGAGGAACGGCAGTTTGTTGTGGAGGTGGATGCGTCCGATGTGGGCGTCGGCGCAGTACTCTCCCAGAGATCGG
Organism: Pampus argenteus; assembly: GCA_036937835.1. NCBI lineage: Eukaryota > Metazoa > Chordata > Actinopteri > Scombriformes > Stromateidae > Pampus > Pampus argenteus. Next base: position 1,272,117 of record CM072881.1, read on the forward strand.
CTGAGGACGGCAAGATGCACCCATGTGCTTTCTACTCCCGTAGACTGTCACCCACAGAGTGTAATTACGACATCGGCAACCGAGAGCTGCTGGCTGTCAAACTTGCCCTGGAGGAGTGGCGCCATTGGCTGGAGGGGAGTAAGCTTCCATTCTTAGTCTGGACAGACCACAAAAACCTCCAATACATCCAGGCTGCCAAGAGGTTGAACTCCCGTCAGAAACGTTGGTCTCTCTTCTTCACTCGCTTTAACTTTACCCTCTTCTATCGGCCCGGCTCTCGCAACACTAAGCCTGATGCCCTCTCACGCATTTATCAGAAAGATGAAACTCCTGCTGAGGTTCCAACATCTATCCTTCCTAGCCCCTGTGTGGTAGCCACCCTGACTTGGGATGTTGAGGAGCAGGTGAGGGAGGCCATCCTCACCCAACCCGGCCCAAGCACCTGTCCCCCGGACCGTCTCTTTGTCCCAGAAACCCTCCGCTCCCAAGTGATCCAGTGGGGGCATGATTCACGGCTAGCCTGTCACCCTGGAGTCACCCGCACCTACCACCTGCTCTCCCAGCGCTTTTGGTGGCCCTCTCTAAGGAGGGATGTCCGTGACTTTGTAAAGGCTTGCCCCACCTGTAACCAAAACAAGACCTCCAGTCATGCTCCCGCAGGCCTCCTCCAGCCCCTTCCAATACCCATGCGGCCCTGGTCCCACATAGCTCTGGACTTTGTCTCTGGCCTACCCCCTTCAGATGGAAACACGGTTATACTCACTATTGTTGATCGCTTCAGCAAAATGGCTCACTTTGTTCCACTATCCAAATTGCCATCGGCGAAGGAGACTGCCCAGATTGTCCTCAAACAGGTATTTAGGATCCATGGTCTGCCTAAGGATATTGTGTCTGATAGGGGTCCACAGTTCGCTTCCTCTTTTTGGAAGGAGTTCTGCCACCTATTGGGAGCCACTGCCAGCCTTACATCTGGCTTCCACCCCCAGTCAAATGGCCAGGCAGAACGAACCAATCAGGAGTTGGAGAAGGCACTCCGCTGCATGGCCTCACGAAACCCCCGAGCCTGGGCACAACACCTGTTGTGGATTGAGTATGCGCACAATTCCCTGACCAGCACTGCTACTGGTCTGTCCCCCTTCCAGTGCGTCTACGGATACCAACCACCCCTGTTTGCCAGCCAAGAAGGGAATATCACCTGTCCTTCTGCCCTAGCCTATGCTCGCCGTTGCCGTCGTACCTGGTCCCAGGCTAGGGCCACTCTCCTCAAATCCACCACCAGCTATGCCACCGGAGCTAACCGACGGAGAAGTCCTGCTCCTACCTACCAGGTCGGTCAAAGGGTGTGGCTCTCGGCCCGGGATCTACCTCTTCGAGTTGAGTCACGAAAGGTGGCACCCAAGTTCGTTGGTCCATTTCCTATTCAGAGAATCATCAACCCGTCTGCAGTCAGACTCCAACTACCACGGTCCATGAAGGTACACCCAACGTTCCATGTTTCCAGGCTCAAACCGGTTCATGAAAGCCCTCTGGTCCCAGCAGCACCACCGCCTCCTCCCCCTCGTATCGTGGATGGAGGTCCTGTGTACACCGTCCGACGGCTGCTCCGACGACGTGGCAGAGGCCTCCAATACCTAGCGGACTGGGAGGGGTATGGCCCGGAGGAGAGGTCTTGGATTTCCGCCCGGTGGATTGTGGACAAGACTCTGATCTCTGACTTCCATCGTCAGCACCCTGACCAGCCATCCATCAAGAGGGGTCGTCCACGGGTCTCCCAGAATACTGGCTGCCGGTCTCCCATTCCCCGGCCACTCGGCGCCCGATCCCATGTACCCGAGTCCGACTCTGAACCTAGTGCGGGTGATCCTCAGGTTGGGACGCAACTGGCATCAGAGGAGGTGGCCATGGACTCTGACCATTCTGAGGAATTCTAGCCGCCCGTCTGGATCCCCTCCCTCCCGCCCAGCTTGTCTCTGTCTCTTTCTTTGGGACTTCTGGGGCCGTCCCTTGTGGGGGGGGTTCTGTCATGGACTCACTAGTTAGGCCTGTTAATTGCCACCAATTACACTCACTCAGCACACCTGTTTTCCACACCTGTCCCTCGTTGCCCTCTGCTCTCTCTGTGCATTTGAGCCCAGGTCTCTCCACAGTCAGTGTCAGTTCGTCTTCGATGAAAGAAGTGATTCCTGTTCGTTGGCTAAAGACTGATTCCCAAACCCTGAACCTGCTTTTGATTCTGACCACTCGTTTCCTGCTGCTTTCCGACACCAGTGTCCTGCATCTCCACCTGTCTCCGTGTCGGCACTCTTTGGATTCGGAAACTCCAGTCCACTCCCTGCACACTCCAGACGCCAGTCAGCCCTCGACCCTCCGGCCCGTTCACCCACTCCTGCCACACCACCTGCTCCAGTCCACCTCCTGCGGACCCCCAGACGCTACAGCCTTCCACCCCGACCCTCCGGCTCGTTCACCACCTCAAAGACTTTCTTCCCTTACCTTTTCCCCTGAATTCAATAAAACTTAAGCTTGTTTGCACACGCAATTGGGTCTCCTGTTCCGTACTCTGACACATCCAGCTCACAGGTTATGTAAACGCAGAAATATGAATAGTTTAATAGGTGAGATGTCCAGTATTTTTAGCATTCACCTCTTGTACATCTGAAGCAGTATGTATCACAACATACGCAATACATTTCAAGATCAAGAATAAAAATTAAAAGATTTTTTTTCATCCATCAAGTAGTCACTTCAATTCAGGGACAATTTCAGAATTTGGCACATTTGAAAACACAAATGCACATAAATCATCCATACACACTCATTAAACAATCAAAAATACAACTTTGATAATGTAAGAAAATAATTGAAATACACAAGAGTGTGAGAGAGAGCCCTGGGTTTTGCCTCCCAGGAAACATACACACTACTCCTCTTTGGTTTGGGAAAGACTGGAGACTACTCGGGGCAGACAAAAGTCCTTCACCTGTTCTGCATTTTTAGATAAAATCATAATTGAATCTGCTGTTATTTACAGATACAATATGTCTTCTGAGAAGAGCTAAAACATCAACCAAAGATAACAGTAGAAGACATACAGCACTCTTTACACACCACATTTAGCTATAAAAAAAATATCAAAATGTAAAGAGAGCCAGAGTATAGCAGAAACACAGACACATAATGAGTGACACATAATCACGTCTGCGGTTTGATCCGACCGCTAACTACCATATTTTCTGTCTCTCTACACTTTCGACTGTAAATGCTGAAAATGCCAAAAATCTAATAAAAACAGAGGAACTTTTATCAAATATAGGAAACTACATTTACACACATACATTTCTAACAGGGGATAGATACATATAGTCACACTGTATTTCTCCTTTATTACATCACGTGTAAAAGTGTTCATTCAGCATGTAAAAGTTAAGTCAACATCAGTAAATTATCTCAGTGTTCGTGTTGTTTCAGAATGTGCCTCCAGATCTGTCCATCTGCACTTTTGTGTTGGAGCAGTCGCTGTCGGTACGAGCCCTTCAAGAGATGCTGGCTAATACTGAGGAGAAGGCTGAGGGGGTGAGTATGAAAAGACACACACACACAATATATATATATATATATATATATATGTATATATGAAAATATATGAAAATATATGTGAATGTATAGTAGGCTGTTCTCACATCAGGGTTTTCTTCAGGTGAGGCTAGCAGGTTGAAACACCAACCTGGTGAAACAGGACTGTGAGACACAGACAAGCAGAATCCAGATCAAGTATTTATACTTCAAGTTATCTACACTGTTCCTCATGTCACGTATCTGTAGTCTTAAATATTCTAACCAAGAAACAGGCTGGTGATCAGTTTGCATAAATCACTCACTACAAACAAGTGTAATACTGCAAAACAGTAATAGCAGATGTTGAACATGTTAAATTAAGCAGTGAAATTGTATCTAAAGTTGACGCACTGAAAGAGGTTGAAGTGACAGTTGAATTATAAGCATGAAAAAAAGTTGTCTCCCTTCACTTTGACAGGCATTGTTCAAAATCGGTCCTGTTGATTAGATTTTGATATTCAACTATCTATCATCTATGTTTGTATAGATTATGCACAGTATATGAAAAAAGAAACGGTTGTAGTGAAAAGAACAAATTTTCTTTTTTTAAAAGTATTTAAAACTATTTATTCTTCATTTTATTCTTTAGAGAGCCAATAGACAGGATATGTCTATGAGAGCAGAAATGATAGTTGATAATAATTTGTTAAAACACATAAACACAAATTTACCAAAAAAAAATATAAACAGAGCTAAATCTTCATCATTTGAAGTAACCTTAACTGCAGAGCCACAGAGCAGAGATCCACTGACCTACAGGTGGCTGTAATGCACCAAGAAACAAAGCAATGCACCAGCAAAGGTTGTGAAGAAGAAGACTGAAAGCTGCTAAAATGTTAGGTTGAGGTTAGAGTTATTCTTATGAGAGTTTTGCAAATTGTTCCTGCAGCTGATCCAATCCAGCACCAACCTAAAGTAAAATTGGGTGCAAACAATGCAGGATTCACATGCCTGGATACACACAATGTGTTTTGGTGAGAAACTCAACAGGCTAGCTTTAAAATATTTTTCTCATTGTAGTTGTAAGTTAAGTAGTAGCAGTAAGTGGTAATAATGGAGATAATCATTGTTGATTATCACTTAAAATGAGAACTCAAATACTTAAATAAACACATTATATAATATTTTCTATCTGAATCATTCCAGTGAATACTTTCAATTATGTGCAGTTTAAAAGCTACACAGACGCAGTGCAGATGTAATGCTGTTGTGGTGAGGGAGGATCTAATAGATGTGGGAGTCATGTCAAATTTCATCATGACTTGCAGTTTTTTTAATGAAGTAAGAGGAGGGTTATTAATTTCTCCTTTCTCACTGTCAGCAGGCATTAAGGCCAGAGCCATGATACACAGTGACACACTCACACACACCTAGATACAGACACTTACACATACTGAAAGCATTCATATTTACATAATATATATTCACACAGACAAAAACCCAGCATGCACAACATACATTATCACCCACAAGTGTATGCATATACTCAGGTAATGAGGCAAACCTACAGCATACACAAAGTATGTATGTGTGCTACAAAAAGATCGACTGTCGAGTCTTGCTACATGAAACAATTGACAGTGCTGAAGCCTCTGGAAAAATAAGGTCCCCTCCAAAAGTATTGGAACGGCAAGGTCAATTCCTTTGGTTTTTTGTACACTGAAGACATTTGGGTGTCAGATCAAAAGATGAATATGAGACAAAAGTTTAGAATTCCAGCTTTTATTTCATGGTATTTACATCTAGATGTGTTAAACAACTTAGGACAGAGCACCTTTTCTTTGAACCCAGCACTTTTCAAGTGAGCAAAAGTATTGGAACAGACATTATTAAATTAACTTAAAGTGAATAACATTTAATATTTGGTGGCATAACCGTTACTTGCAATAACTGCATTGAACCTGCGACCTGCATGAAATAAAAGGAATTCTGAATTTTTGATCTAAAACCCAAATGTCAAAGGAATTCACCTTGCCTTTCCAATACTTTTGGAGGGGACTGTATGTGTATAGTGAGAAACACATGGAATCAGAACCACAAATCAAGTGAAAATGTTCATGTAAATGTGTGTTTTGGAGGAAGGTGTGTGTGTGTGTGTGTGTATGCGTGCGTGCGCGTGTGTGTGTGTATTTCATTAGTAAGCCAGGCATATTCCAAAATAGTGAGGTGAAGCTCACATACACACATAGACCATGCAGTGTGGTTTGAGCCAGGTTGGTGTGGTTTCAACTACAATTATTTTCTGCACATAAAACAGCACCAGCTGCTTATGTCATTAACAACCAGTTAATGAAATACCAACAGCATCATAAATGCAACACATTTTCACAGGTTGTGTAGTGGTGTAATCCAGGTGGTTGATTATTTTCTTTATTGATTAATCTGTTGATTATTTTCTCCATTAATTGATTAGTTGTTTGGTCCATAAAATTTCAGAAAATGGTGAAAAATGTCTTGTTTTGTTCACAACCTAAAGAAATTCAGTTTACTGTCATAGAAGTCAAGTTAGGTCAGTTTATTTATAGAGAAAATTTAAAAACAGCAAATGTTGACCAAAGTGCTTTGCAGAGAGATTAAATTATGGGATTATTTGATTGAACATTACAATCAAACAACGCAACAACACAGAGATAAATACGATAGAAAATCATAAAACACCAGAAAATAATCATGTTTAAATAGCATTTTTTATTCTTAAAAAGTTAGTTATGAGACCTTTCTGCTGTTCCATAGATAGTGTAGATAATACTGTTCAGATGAATATCAGTGCACAGCAGATAAATACTTTCTACATGGAATTTTACACATTGAAAGTCTTAATTTTAGTTAAATTTGGGAATATTTTGGCTCAAGACTCAGAAATGAATACTCATTTCCATTTGTGTACCTCCAGTACAGTGATCAGAATCAGAAGATTTTTTATGGCCAAGTTAAAAACTAACAAGGAATTTGTTTTGGTTAATATTGGCGCTCAACAACAACAACAAACAGTACAACACAAATAAACAGGACGATACACACACTAAACATATACAACACAACATAAAATATATGTAAAGACAAGTTGTAAATATATATATAATCTACAAATATAAATCCAAACAACATGTGAATATACAAATAAGAGAAAAAATATGTACAGATATAAAAAATATGTAGCCACCACAGACACTGTGCAACAGCAAACAACACGCAATGTGCAAACGTGAGTCTGTAGTGCAAGACATTGCCATGCAAGCCACATGGGACAACAAGATCCATAAGTGGGGGAAACTCAGGACTTGTTAATGAGACCAGTTGCAGATGGAAAGAAGCTGTTTTTATGAATAAGGTTCTGGTCTTGATGGATTGCATCCGCTTGCCAGAGGGAAGAGTCACAAACAGACCATGACCCGAATGGGAGGGGTCAGCTATCATTCTCCTTGCTGATATTCAGCTCCCATCTGAGGTCCTGTGTGATGATGTCCAGGAACCGGTAGGACTTCACAATGTCCACTGGGGAATCATGCAGAGAGATAGCGAGGGTGGGGCTGGGTTCGCACCAGGTCATCAGATGGTCAATCTCCAGTCTGTAGGCAGACTTGTCCCCATCAGAGATGAGTCCGATTTGGGTGGTGTTGTCTGCAAACTTCAGAGAGAAAGAAGAGGAAGGGGGAAAGAACGCAACCTTGGGGGGATCCAGTGCTGATGGTCCTTGTGTTAGAGACATGCGTACCCAGCCTCACGTGCTGCCTCTTGTCAGACAGGAAGTTTGTGATCGACCTGCAGGTGGAGTCAGGCATGCCCAGCTGGGAGAGCTTGTCCTGAAGAAGGGCCGGAATGATATTATTAAAGGCAAAGTTGAAATCCACAAACAGGATCCTGTAAACACTAGAGACAGCTGATCTGTGCAGTGCTTCAGGCTGGAAGGGGGGACAGAGTCAGGGCCTGCTGCTTTGTGGGGGTTTTGTTTTTTAAAAAGCCTGTTGACATCCCCCTCTAGGATGGACAGAGGTGTCAACACACACAACAACAGCAACCGAAGTTCATTCGATTTGTTGCACAGTGAACACTCAAAAATTAACAAAACAAAGGGGACCAACACACCAAGGCCATATATATATATATATATATATATATATATCTTTTGGATTATTTAACATGTGCCCTGAGGAAGAAAAAACCTTCTGATACCGTATTTTACGGACTATAAGCCGCTACTTTTTCCCCATACTTTGAACCACACGGCTTTATACAGAGATGCGGCTTTTCTATGAATTTTTCTTCATCCCACAGAGGATATATAATATTATTACACCCTCACCTACTCAAAATAGAAAACCCACAAAGAAATTCCTATGATGCAGCTTTTAAGTTGAATGCCATTGTTCTGGTTATCCGTGAAGGAAACAGAGCGGCTGCATGTAAGCTTGCTTGTTAATGAATCTATGGTGAGACGGTATGTGATATGTATAGACGGTATAGAATATGTGCATATAATGTTTGTAATACAATCTATTTAGAAAGGAGTTTGTATCAGCACTTTTGTGCTTATAGGCTTATACACCTTATAGGTGTTTTTGTTGTATATTTTACAGATACACTTATTGGATTTCTTTTGCCACTGAAGGGCAAGGAGTCAAATATGGAAACTTCGTTGATTTTGGTTGTCTGCAAGACAATGGAAATTTCTGAAAATGTTGAAAATGGAAATAAAATCTGGTTATGGCCCCGAATGACACTTTCAATTTTGAATTTCATAGTGTATAGTGCCCTATAAAGGGTTAAGCAGATGACATGTATTGTGTTCATTAGTGAGCTGTACTGGTGTTGGTAGGCATATTTTTGAAAAAAATTGATTATTACCATGTCCCCTTAAAACCAATGAACAACATCACTATACCTAGCTAGCTCCAATAATACACTCATTTTCAACCTGGTTTACATCTTATGGAGGGAAATTCTACCAAATCACTGAACATATTCACTAAACTGTCATAGCTTCCTCATCCAATAATAGTCTTATCTAGCTAACAGGATAGTTTTATGTTTTTATGTGTCATCTGTAAAATTACATTGGCAAATTACCTTTTCCTCCTCTCTCTCATTTCCACACAGCATGTAGATGTGGAAATATGGGTAGGTGTACCTCCACTCGCTGTCTGTGTTTGTCATGGTTGTCACTGTCTGTAAAGTCTTTATTACAGTCACCGTCTTGAGCACCAACAGTATGAGCATTAGCAGAATTACCATACACATTTGTCTTTGTTATCTATTGAGTGTCAACCTGTTGGAGGTGATGGAGATTTTAGATATGTCACTAGCAATGTGGGACCTTCATTAAAAGATATGCAAGCTGATATAGAAGCCGCCAGACTGTACATTTACTCAGACCACACTGCTGCACTGGGTGAGTTTCATTACCATGAACACACACTACAGTTTATTTTGACTATTTTTACAAACTGTGTGTGTGTGAAAAAATACACATTAGAACACCAAATGTGGATTCCTCCACTGCTCAAAAGTCCCCAGTTTCCTCCTGTTTGAGTAACATTTGTTAAAAACTACAGTGACTGTTTTTAGGAAATTACTGAGACTTTTTTGATAAAAGGAAACTGTATATGTGTTTACATAGTCAGCTGTAGAGCTGTAGACACGGTAGGGATGTCAGAAAGTATTAGTAGTACATTGTTGGTTTTGGTCTTTTCATGTAATTTGATTGACAGTAAGAAAAATAAAGAATAACTCTAACTTTATTCTTGAGTGTATATCACTCATGATGTGTAAATTAAACATGTTACCCATTTTCTTTTATTTCAAGCTACAGTGACTCAGACTCACATATCCTGAATGATCATTGCTTAGATCGAAGAAGAGCTTCCTCATTTGTTTTTTAAGGATATACCTATTTCTATTTAAATAAATCAAAAGGAGCCACAATAGTAATTTAGCATAACTATAAATTATTGCTAATAACTAAATTTGCTTCTGAACACCAAAAACAAACAGAATAATAAAAAAAAACATGGTAAACATCCACCACCATCAGGGATGCATAAAGAACTACTAACCAACTAAAGTTTGGATTAAACCTAGAAATCTTTTCAAGCGTTTAACATTCAGTTGAACTACAGCACTGGCTCTGATGGTAAAATGGAAAAATACTCTGCCTGTAACCACATATTGACTGCATTTTGATTAGCAAAATTACCTTCCCATCATGCCGCAGTGGTTTATGTTTAGACTCTGAGAGAAGCCAATTGAGTCTAATAATGAGATAAAAGCAATGCTCAGGTTGTCATTATCAACATTCACATGGATATTGAAATCATCTACTATAATTTTTATAATTTGTCTGTACTAAGGACTAAACTTGTTTAAAAACTGTGAGAATTCAGATAACAAATTTATAATACAGACCAAGAGAGTGGTACACCATAACAAATAGGACTAGCTGTAGAGTTTTCCAGGTTGGGTGTGAAAGACTAAGAACAAGGCTTTCAAATGAGTTATGATTCAATTTAGTTTAAGGGTTAATTAATAGGCCTGAGTTAAAAATGGCTGCAACTCTACCTCCTTGGTCAATATCTGGAGGAATGTGAGTATTAATATGACTGGGAGAAGTTGCTTCATTTACATATTCTTCATGGCACAGCGAGGTTTTAGTAAGACAAAATAAATCAATATGATAATCTGAGATCATTTACTAATACAGCTTTAGAAGACAGAGATCCACATTTAATTATTATATTCTGTTATACTATTGCACTGGAGATTTTTTTTAGGTTTTTATGTATAATCCTTTTTTGTTTAATTCAGATTTAATTGATTTCAGAGGTTGAGAGGCAGACACAGTTTCTTTGGTGTTTTGGGTGGGTAACTGCTCTAACGGAAGCACAAAGAAGCGTGTAAGACTGAAACACTGCCTCCTGGTCTCAGCACTGGGTTGTCATGGATGAGGCCTACTGACAAACTTGTTTCTAGATAAGAGAGCTCACCATCCAAAGAAGATGGATGCTGTCTCTCCTAATGAGACTGCCAATTATCTATGAAACCAACTTCATTATCAGGACACCACCTCAACAGCCCGTGTGGCTTGTGGCTGTACATGTCATCACTAATCAAGTTTGGCAGAGGTCCAGGGAAGGCTACCAACATTGTCTTTGCGTACACACCAACTCCACATTAATCTTGGTGACCCATGGTATTATTATCTTCACTATGGGTAATGTTATGTTTGCTAAATTTATGGTGACACTATAGAGACACCATACTTTTAGAAGTGACATGGAGCTAGTCCTATACTATTTAACTACTTCATCTACTCTGTTTTAAAAACCACTAAAATGAGGACTGCAAATAACTATAGCTTAATACATTTGCCATTTTAGAACTCACATTTCATGCTATTTATGATACATACACAATTTGCTACTTATATACTATGTAATGTTATCTCATATGATTTAGGAGCTTATCACAATCTTACTAGCTGGCTAGACAGCTAGCTTATTCGCTAACATATAGTGTTTTGTACTCCTTGGAGAGGTATAGGGGTGTGCCACTCAGGTGCTTGGCGAGATTAGAAGTGTTTCCAACCTTGCCCAACACTGTATGTACGTGTGGTTAAATAATATACACTGCTCACAAAAATTAAAGGAACACTTTTTTTATTGGGCCTGGCATGAATTGAATTAAACCTGTCTGATAATTTTCTGGTTGGTTAAGCAGCTGAGGGCCTTAATAATTAATTTCAGCTGTATTGGTGTTCATGGAATTAACAACAGATGCACTTTAGTGGCAACAATTAGAAAACCCTCAAAACAGGACTGGTTTTACATGTGGAGGTCATTTCAAGTTTCTCCCTCTTGATCTTTTTTTGGCTGGTTTTCCACTCGTGCTGATTTTGGCTTGCGTAATTATCTCTACCGGCAGTATGAGGCGATTCCTTAACCCTACAGAAGTTGCACAGGTTGTCCAAGTTCTCCAGGATGGCACATCCACACGTGCTGCAGCACGAAGGTTTAATGTGTCTCCCAGCACAATCTCCAAAACAGACTGGTGGTTATTCTCGGAGAGCTGGACAGGGCCATAGAAGGTCCTCAACCCCTCAGCAGGACCGATACCTGCTCCTTTGTGCAAGGCGGAACAGGCTGAGCACTGCTCGTGCCCTACAGAATGACCTCCAAAGGGCCACTGGTGTGAATGTCTCTACCCAAACAATCAGGAACAGACTTCATGAAGGTGGCCTGAGGGCCCGACGTCCTGTAGTGGGCCCTGTGCTCACTGCCCAGCACCCTGGAGCTCGTCTGGCATTGGCTCAAGAACACCAGAATTGGCAAGTCCACCACTGGCGCCCTGTACTTTTCACAGATGAGAGCAGGTTCACCCTGAGCACCTGTGATAGACGTGAAAGAGTCTGGAGAAGACAAGGAGAATGTTATGCTGCCTGCAACGTCGTTCAACATGACAGATTTGGTGGTGGGTCAGTGATGGTCTGGGGAGGCATATCCATGGAGGGAAGCACAGACCTCTACTGCCTAGGAAATGGTGCTCTGACTGCCATAAGGTATCGAGATGAAATCCTTGAACCCATTGTCAGACCCTACGCTGGTGCAGTAGGTCCTGGTTTCCTCCTAATGCACGGCAATGCCCGGCCTCACATGGCAAGAGTATGCAGGCAGTACCTGGAGGATGAAGGAATTAAAACAATTGAATGGCCTTCACGATCCCCTGACTTAAACCCAATAGAACATCTCTGGGACATTATGTTTCGGTCCATTAGGCGCCGCCAGGTTGCTCCTCAGACTGTACAACAGCTCAGGGATGCCATCACACAGATCTGGGAGGAAATGCCACAAGACACCATCCGTCGTCTCATTAGGAGCATGCCGCAACGTTGTCAAGCATGCATACAAGGTCGTGGGGGCAACACAAGATACTGAAAAGCATTTTGAGTTGCAGAAATTAAGTTTTGGAAAAAATTTACTAGCCTGCCACATCTTCATTTCACTCTGATTTTATGGTGTCTACACAATTGAGCCCTCTGTAGGCTGAAAACTCGTTATTTGTATAGATATCCAACTTCATATTGAGATCTGATGTATCTAATGTGTTTCTTTAAAGTGCTCCTTTAATTTTTGTGAGCAGTGTATATGATTCGATTCACTCTGTGCTTGATTGGCATCAGGTGATGATATTTGTTTTTATGTAATTTGTTAATATAAAAGGTGTTATTAAGTGTCTTGGTGTGCATTGAAATACAGATGGTTTACAATGAATAAAAGCATGTTTGAAATATAATCAAAGGATTGACTGAATGACTAGAGTGAACAATATACCAGTTTAGCTTACTACTTTTTACTGGAGTTACAGTTCAAAATGCCAGGTAACATTTTTCCCACACCTTGCTCCTAGTCAAATAAGTCAAATAATACAGATGACCTCTCCCTCTCTTCCTGTTTGCATCTGTTTTCATTGATATTTTTGTCTCTGGTGTTCTTTGGTATGCCTGTTGTTGTTATTTCTCACTGTTTTCCTCTTTAATCACTGTCTGTCTTTAATCCTACTCTTTTAACTTTTTTCTCTTGTCAATGTCTCTCTCTCAGACGGCCCAGGGTGGTGGCCATCGCACCTTACTGTACGGGCATGCTGTCCTGCTGCGACACTCCTACAGTGGAATGGTCAGTGCAAACACACATATCCTTGTACTTTGACTTTAAGCCTACAACTAGATGCCTTACACCAACCCTTACCCTGAACTGAACCTTAACCCAATTCTAACATTGACCCCAAAAAAGTTAAAGTTAATCGTCAAACCTTTAAAAGTAGTAAGGACCAGCTAAAATGTTCTCACTTCCCAAAAATGACCTCAAGCTGTTTGGTTAAAAATGTGCAGTTCCGGTTCTTACACACACACACACACACACACACACACACACACACACATACACACACACACACAAAAACTCTTTTCAAAACCTATAGGCATTATCACGAAAGTTAAATATTACAATATTTCTGAAAATAGAGAAGATTGGTTTCTACTAGTGATGCTCCGATCACCATTTTTTGGGCCGATCACCAAAAAACTTGATCTGCCGATCGCCGATCACTGCTGATCAAAGAATGAATTTAAAATTTTAAATACCGTATTTTCCGGACTACAGAGCGCACCCACTAAAATTTGAAGGAAATCTATATTTTGTCACATATAAACCGCACCAGACTATAAGTGTTTATTCATATACTGAACTGATTGTTTACGAACAGTGCCGCAATAAAAGCAGCATCAAACGCGGCAATAAAAGTGCTGATAAACAAAACAGAAAAGTCATTGATGGTTTTATTTATCTTCCTCCTGCGTACTGAAACCATTATTGTGCAGTGTGCTGGAGGAAAAGGTGACAGCGGCTGTTAAAGCGCAACTGCGCAACTATTAAAGTCTCTTCATTCTCCCATGAAATGAAGCCACACGTCACTATTTATCTTCCTCCTGAGCATTTAAAACTAATGAACACCAAACCACTGTCACTTCATTTCTTCTGCGCACTGAAGACACTGAAGTCGTCCTCTTCAGTGTCAGAGTTGAACAGCGTCAGATAATCTTCATCACATATCGTCTCACCGCGGCTGCACGTCAGTTTGCCGTTAATGAATCTATGGCATAGATTCATTAACGGCAAGCTGACGTGTCCTTACTGTTTACTTCACGGATAGCCAGATCGATGGCATTCAACTTAAAAGCTGCATCATAGGAATTGCTTCGGTTTTCCATTTTGAGGGGGTGAGGGTGTAATAATATTATATACCTGTGACGGAGCAGCTCCGTCAATGACTGCAGCCTGCACGCGCAGTAGCATGATCGGCTTCCTGATCGGCATGTTTTTCCGATCGCCGATCAGGCTATTTTTAGACAATATCAGCCGATCATGATCGGCAGCCGATCAATCGGAGCAACACTAGTTTCTACTTAACCTACTTAAATTATTGGATTCAAAGTTATATTTCAACAGTTTTGGAAATACTCTATTTTTTCTTTATGAGAGTGACATAAAAAGATTACTATCAATCTCATGCCTGTATGTTGTGTACAGAGCTTGAGTCAGGAAGTAGTTAGTCTAACTAGTTATTAGAATACAAATTGGAAGCAGGGAAAAACAGTTAGCCTAGCTCTTTCCAAAGTGGAAAAAACAGCATTTCAACAACTCCAAAGCTCACTTTAACACTAATTTTTACTGCTATCATATTCATTTAATCTATACACACAGTAAAATGTGATGTGTTGGGGGTAATAGAATTTTAACTATTTGGTGAACAGCAGCTGGGTGCAGGGACTGTGTATCTTTCATGGAGTCACAGAGAATGTGGTACTGCATAGAGGATACTGGGTAGATGAATAAACTGTTGTTCAGCTAATGAATCCCCTAAAACCCTCTAAAAAGTCTAATGCACTCTTAGAGCTTTGTTTAAAGATGTATGTTTTCTTGTTGCTGTAGATGATGTTCTACAGTAATTGATCGGATGGATTAATCGTATTAATACTTTCTCTGTTTAGTACCTGTGCTGTCTGTCCACATCCCACTCATCCACAGACAAACTGGCTTTCGATGTGGGACTGCAGGAAGACACCACAGGTAGGAATCAAACAAATTTCTGTCAAAGTTTGATATATTTTATATTAACTATGAACTTCACTGACCTGCCACTGTCATGACAAACACATGCTGTGCTTTTATTCAAACCCACAAAACTTTATTTTAAAACCATCATTTTGAATAAGTATTTTTATATTAAAATAAGAATATTGAAAATTTTTGGTTAAATAAATATCTGTTAAATACATATCCGTTGCCAAATGAGGTAACACAATTGAAATTGAGCCTATAGCCCACTGATGAAAGCCCTTGCATTTGCAATATAATATGATTATTACAAACTGGGTGTTGGTGGCGACATTCCCAGGAAATAATTCAGTTGATTATTTTGGTTTCACATCCCAGTCTTAGTGAACTCATTAACCCAATTTCCAACAGCAGCATTAAAGGACACAGAGCACTACCATAATGTTTACATCAGAGTAACAAATAAATATATTAGCTCCCCTTCCACTGTCCCCCATGGGACCTCTTTTTGGAAAAAAATATATGTAGGCTTCAGTAGTCAACAGCAAGAGACAAATAATTTTGTGATCCTGTTTGAATTGTGCCAAAAATTGATCATATGATGTTTGTCAATTCATATCACCACAAAATGTTCCATGTTTTAAAATTTTTTGTTTTTGTTTAGTTTTGGGTGAAATGCACAATATACTGTATGTCACCAACATGATGTGTTTTATCAGCAGGGAAGTGAAAGAACAAGCAAGACAGTTGCTTGTGTGACTACATCCCACTATGAAATGTACAGGCATTGCATTAATGTTAGCTTCAGTGTCACTCTGGGAAGCTTGTGGAGAGAAAGTTGGAACCTTTGAGTGTGTAGTCTTATACTTTAGGTTTATGACAAACTGCAAATTAATTATCTTCGAAACTGACAAACATCATCATTGTGTTATTAAAATTTAAACAGGTTAAAAAAAGTATTTGTCTCTTGCTGTTGACAGTCATACATGTTTTTCTCCAAATCAGGTCCCATGGGGGTCCAGTGGAAGGGGGAGGGAATTCTGGTCCACTTTGGTATCTTAAATCAAGCCATGCTAATAGTATTCTTCCTCTTTCTGGAGTAAAACTGTGGGCCTAATTTGTCAGTGTTATGATACAGTCTGGTTTTTTTTTCTGTCTGTTTGTTGGATGGTCTGACTCCAAACCAGTTGCTACTCCACAGTGGTTTTCGCTTTGGAACAATACGCCACCGCAAAGTATATCTCCCTGTTCTTGTTCTTGACCTGCTTTTGTAAAGATGATGCAAATTACAACAGCTGCAAGATAAATCTAGGCTAGGAAGTGATAAGAGTTTTACAAGACTATGTTGCTTTGTGAGTCTGAGTAATGGACACATGTTGTTTTCTACACTGTTTGCTTTTTGTGTGTGTGTGTGTAGGCGAGGCGTGCTGGTGGACCATCCATCCAGCATCAAAGCAGCGCTCAGAGGGAGAGAAGGTTAGAGTGGGAGATGATCTCATCCTGGTCAGCGTCTCCTCTGAGAGATATCTGGTCAGTAGCAGCTGTGTGTGGGAATATGTGTGAAGAGGAACTGCTCAAATGTTACTATCACTTTTACTTTCTTCCTTCTGTAAGCCATATACAGTAACTAATGGGATATCCACGTATGTGCAGCTATGCATTCATAGTTTGCCACACTCAAAAGTCACATCAGAGCCCTCTGTGCTAGTTAGGGTAGCTCTCCATAGATGCACTCCTGCTTAATGACCAAATCCAGTGGCGGCCGGCCCATAGGGGGCGCTGTGGCGTCGCCCTCCCTGATAAGGGGGGGGGAAATGTCAAATATATTTTTACAAATTCTGTTATAAATGTCGGTTTTACCCACTAGTGTGTGCCTACATGCAATGTGAATTATAAACTACATTTCCCACCTACTAACATTCATTCACCAGTGAATTTCCACAGACAGACTTGTATGTTTCTGTCATGGGGCGCTGATCAGAGCGCCCCAGCAGTGCAGCAAAATACAGTTGTACAGGTGCCAGTATAATTAATAAATATATGGCCAATCAAATCAAATCAAATCAAATTTTATTTATATAGCCCAAAATCACAAAATACATTTGTCTCAGAGTCGCTGAAATGTATCGTCTCCGGGCGCTGAAAATATCGCCCTCAGGGCAGAAAATACCATGTCAGGAACTAGAATATTGTATTTGATAATCTTCCTTTCCAAAGCATGGATGGAGCCTTATACGACTGAAAATAGTCCATTTACTTTATCTGTGAAACTGGTGAGATTAAAACATCATCATCGTCTGACTTTGAATTCTTATACTGGACTAGGCAGAGAAATGTATTGTTACATAAGACCCACGAAGCATACTCACTCGCCCCTACAAGGTAAGTCAATGTCTTCTGTAATTTAATATTTGGTGACACATCATTTTTCTGTGGCTTATCAAATGTGAGCCATTTCCCCGGAGCATGTGCTTTTAATGGAACATTAATAATATTTCCCTGTGAATTGACTTGTTAATAAGACTGTATTACTCAACCAATTCACAGCCACAGATCTAAAACTATAAGTGAGGAACAATCAGACCGTGGTTTGATTGTAGATCCAATAGTCTTTAAGGAATCTGAGCCTGCAACTGATACAGGCAGTGCATTGAGAAATAAAATAAATGAAAATCTTGGACAAGAAGCAGGTGAGCTTTCATACTGATCTTCCTCTGTCAGATATTTGCTATCTAATAAATTGATTAAATGGATCATAGATCAATTTCCCCGAGATTCTTGAGAAAGACTTGTGTTCGCTCTGGTACAGCACGAGCGCTGTCAGTCAGCGAGATGATGGCGAATTTAACGAGCGAGGTGCAGCTTCCACCAAATTAGGTGAGATCTTTATTTATCTACCCGTTTGCGAGAAGGACAATGGCAGAGAAAATCCGGGTTAAGGAGCTGGAACCCGACAAGCCTGAAATTTCACCACTCAGAAAGACAGACGGGCAAAGTTCCTGTACAAATAAGAACTGTCCATCCCATCCACTCACTCATCATATTACACTCACCTTAGAAACAGAAATTCACCCTTCACTCACTCTCACTCACTCACACACACTGACACACCACAAAATTGTGGTGTTATCCCAATGTAAAGTCTAAGAGCTGAGTGGGAGAAACACTACTGCACATATTTAGTGGGCCACAGAACACTGAAGATAGAAATGTTTTTACTTTCACTTTTCACTGAATAGGCACAATCTTTGAGTCTGGTATCCAAATACACCCATGTGTAGATTGCTTAGCTGTTAGTAAGATTGTGAGCTCAGAGACCATTATTTTTCCTCTAAAATAACTTTTTATTGAAGAAAATGGTTTGAATACAATGATAGAGAATAGTAGAGAGAAAATGCTGAGAAGCAGTGGAAGCTACTGTTTATAGGGAGTTGAGTTTGTGCTCACCAGCTATGACAGTTTCTCAACAAGTATTCATTATGTCACAAAGCATCCAGACCCACCTATTTCATGTGGAAGAATGAATATCACTTTTATGTGTGACTGTCACAAATTCAGGAACTTGATGGGTCAAAGACCACATAATCATATACTAAACCCATGTATATAGTATCTTAATGTATATTGTATATGAATATACAACTGGCTACTTCTAGCTGTTTTGTCAGACTCATTTATTAAAAAGTTTTTACTTTTTTTTAAAAGTGTTGATGACCCTGATGAATGCCACAGGCCCAGAGGCATTGGTCTGACAATAAAGTTGTTCTTAATACCGTATTTTCCAGGCTATAGAGCGCACCTAAATATAAGGCGCACCCACTAAAATTTGAATGAAATATATATTTTGTCACATATAAGCCGCACCGGACTATAAGCCGCCGATATATACATACCCCGATACATAAGTGTTTATTCATATACTGAACTGATTGTTTATGAACAGTGCCGCAATAAAAGCAGCATCAAACGCGGCAATAAAAGTGCTGATAAACAAAACAGAAAAGTCATTGATGGTTTTATGTATCTTCCTCCTGCGTACTGAAACCATTATTGTGCAGTGTGCGGGAGGAAATTTGTCGATTTGGTGTGCAGTGTGCGGGAGGAAAAGGTGACAGCTTTCCTCCTGCACACTGTTAAAGCGCAACTGCGCAACTATTAAAGTCGCTTTATTCTCTCATGAAATGAAGCCACACGTCACTATTTATCTTCCTCCTGAGCATTTAAAACTAATGAACACCAAACCACTGTCACTTCATTTCTTCTGCGCACTGAAGACACTGAAGTCGTCCTCTTCAGTGTCAGAGTTCAACAGCGTCAGATAATCTTCATCACATATCGTCTCACCGCGGCTGCACGTCAGTTTGCCGTTAATGAATCTATGGCATAGTTTCATTAACAGTAAGCTTACGTGTCCTTACTGTTTACTTCACGGATAGCCAGATCGATGGCATTCAACTTAAAAGCTGCATCATAGGAATTGCTTCGGTTTTCCATTTTGAGGGGGTGATGGTGTAATAATATTATATACCTGTGACGGAGCAGCTCCGTCAATGACTGCAGCCTGCGCGCGCACACACACAGAGACACTGTAGCAAGTAGCGGTTTATAATCCGGACAATACGGTAGTTAAGTCAAGTAAGTTTTATTTATATTGCGCTAAATCACAACAAAAGTCATCTCATGAAACTTTACACAGCAAGTCTAGACTCTATAGTTTACAGAGTCAAATCAAATCAAATCAAATTTTATTTATATAGCCCAAAATCACAAAATACATTTGTCTCAGAGGGCTTTACAATCTGTACAGGGAGTGACACCCTCTGTCCTTAGACCCTCGATTCGAGTGAGGAAAAACTTGCCCACCAAAAAACCTTTTAACAGGAAAAAAGGTGGAAGAAACCTCAGGAAGAGCCACAAAGGAGGGATCCCTCTCCCAGGACGGACAGACGTGCAATGATGTCACATGTACAGGACAAATCAACACACACATATTGTACACTCCACATATTGTACAATGAATAATAATAATGAATTACAGAGACCCAACAATTCCCCCATGACCAAGGAGGCAAGGAAAAACTCCCCTTTAATGGGAAGAAACCTCAAGCAGAACCAGGCTCTTGGTGGGTGCCATCTCCTTTGACTATTGGGTTGAGATAGAAAAGAGGGAGGAGAGAGGAAAGAGTGGGAGAAGGGATACACACAATTATGGCTATAAAAATAATAATGCTAATAACACAACTATGACGATGGGAGTGATGAAGTGTTGATTCACCATAGCAATCCAGATCCATTATCTATGGGGGTGGGTGAAGGTGGCTGTTGCCATCATATCACCACCGTTCTGACAGATAAGAAAACACAAAAAACTCCAGGAAAGAAGTCAAGTTAGTAATATATATTAATGGGACATGAATGCATACAGATGGAGATGGAGAAGAGGCTCAGTGCATTATGGGAAGTCCCCCAGCAGTCTAGGCCTATAGCAGCATAACTAGGGGCTAGTCCAAGGCAGGCCTGCGCCAGCTCTAACTATAAGCTTTATCAAAAAGGAAAGTTTTAAGCCTCCTCTTAAACACAGAGAGGGTGTCTGCCCCTCTGAATGCATCAGACCAATTACATGGTCTGATGAATCAGGAGTGCTGGGTACTCCTGGTGGTCAGACCAGGCCTGTCTTTCTGAATAGTTAAATGCAGGCCTCTGATTCAGGAACATCATGAGTGTTTGTGTGTATCTAAGTCAATGTTTCAGTAAACAATCTTTTTAAAATATTGTTCATATGTTTCCGTTCCTGCAGCATCTGTCCTATGGTAATGGCAGTCTCCATGTAGATGCAGCCTTCCAGCAGACACTGTGGAGTGTGGCTCCCATCTGTTCTGGCAGTGAAGTAGCACAAGGTACACATATCTTTGTTCCTTTATTAGCCTATGTGTTGTTTTCTTCATCTTTGTTTCTTTCTGGTTTGTTGTTTTTTGTTGCTTGTCCTTTTTGCTATATCACCTATTATGCATTTTTAATGTTGCTTCTTATTTTGTAGACAAGTTGAATTCACATGAACATTTGAAAGACAATAGTTGATCCAGTAGTATTCAGTATTCATGTGCAGTAAGAACTAACTTTTTTAGTAAAGTGAATAATCTTTGACTTGCTGTGTCCTAATTTTATACTACATATTAACTAACAGTATGCTACTGAGGGATGAGTTTCAAATCCAGCATCAAATCCATGTATTGAATCCAAATCTTTTCTAATCTCTCATCAAATCGTATTGGGTTCCCATAACACATGCAAAAAACCAAAGGCTTAAGTAACTACGCCTCAAAGATGTTATTTACCTTTTCTTGGTTCAGAGAAACAGAAACGCTACAGTTTTAGTGGCAGCTTCATTAATGTTCACAACCTAAAAAATTTAGCCAAGCAGTATGTAAATTAACTGTAGACATATTTAATTAACAGTTAGTCTTCACCAGCTAGTCACTCCAAATACTGAAGTTCCAGGTTCACAACTATGAAGCTGATCAGATTTGAATGTTTGACTAATATGGATCAAAGTTTAACTGAGAGATTCTTAAAGTGATGTGAGGAGATCAGCTGATCAGTTCTTTAGAGAAGAGTCTTCAATCTGAGATTAATGAATCCAGATATTTTGCCATCCTGAAACCAGATCCAAAATGGAATTGGAACCCATTCCTACCTGAACTATATTCTATTTTTTCTAGAGCTGGCTCACCACCATTAACAATTAATTTAAATGTTTTGCAAATGTAAGCAGCTTTTCCATTTTACTTTGTGCAATGTATTGTGGACAATAGTGTATATTAACAGCATACCCAAAAACCGAGGGCACTGCAACTGTGTCTGGATACTGCCTGTCGTAGTCATCCACTAGCTTTTGTACATATATCTGATCAGGTGGGTTTCAGAAGTGTAAATCCATGTCATGATTAATACCTTAATTGTCCTGCTGCTCTTGATCCTCACTGCCTAACTTCCATGTCGGAGGAGGTTCATCAGAATATTTAAATGAGTCCCAGAATTAGCAAGTATATGTGAGGTAGCATTGTACTAATTCTGGTGCTTTTATGCAAACCTGACAGTTTATTCCTCTAGAGTCTAGAC
This sequence comes from Pampus argenteus, assembly GCA_036937835.1. Lineage (NCBI taxonomy): Eukaryota > Metazoa > Chordata > Actinopteri > Scombriformes > Stromateidae > Pampus > Pampus argenteus. The sequence goes on from CM072881.1 coordinate 1,294,457, forward strand.
TCTAGAGGAATAAACTATACTCTAGAGTCTAGAGTATCATGTGACATATGTTTCCTTTCGTTTTATCTGTACTTCACCTTCTCATCCCTCCTCAACTCCCCTTTCTCTCTTTCTGCTTTCCTGTCTGCAGGTTTCCTGATAGGAGGAGACGTGCTTCGCCTCCTTCATGGTCACATGGATGAGTGTCTAACTGTTCCATCTGGTGAGCATGGGGATGAGCAGAGGAGGTAATGTCTGCCAATAATTACATCTGGACTGTCATTCAGTTGTACAGATTAATAAAGAGATCCACTACCAATACCAGAGTGTTGAACAGAAAAAAAGTAATTGAAGTTGCACATAATGCATAGCCATTGTTTTCTTTTTGTGACACGGTATATTCACAGACAAGTTTAAGTTATAGAGAAGCATAATAGTTTGTTTCTCAGCTGATCATAATAGACAACTTAATAGATCAGTCTAAAATACTGTATTTTTATGAAAGATCCTCATTTGAGTCATCTTGTTTCAAATCAGACAGAATCCAGGAAAATGGTTTGGGCATTGTCTCAGATTTTGTTTCTGGGTCCTGAAACTAAAGCCTGTAAAAATATTTTTGTTCAGATCCAATGTTGTTTTTTCAGCCTTTGATGTTTTTTGATTTTTACACTCTCTGTCCCTGTCAGAGATAAATACACACAGTTAAAGTGTTTGTGCTGACATCTTGGTCAGCTTGACAGCTGTATGGAAGCTGTCTGCACAGACCTGTGTATTTATGTATTAAGGGAATGTGGAAGGACATTAACACCACAAGACCATACAAACAATAATTTTCATGTTCCGCATACAGTTTTAATATGAACATAACTTTATGTCCATTAGTGGTAGAGACCTCACAATTAATAGAAGGTTGTAATTGAAGAAACAATAATGATTAATACCATGTGTGCAAAAATGGGTTTATAATACTCTCACTATTACTCTCATTTAGAAATTTTGCATTGCATTTTTTTTTGTAATGCAGTAATCAATAGGCATGCAGTATAAACATTTTTAATGGTTTCGACATACAGAAAACATGTTTGTCTACCATCCTACAAAGTTTGATGAGGATAGGAATAACTTATTCAGGAGTTAAGTTGTAAGCAACTGGACTTTTTCTTGGAGTTTGAAGACGTTTCATCTTTCATCCAAAAGGCTTCTTCAGTTCTAACCAAATGATGGAAACCAGGAGCTATATCTCTGGATCACAGAGGGTGGAGCTGTAGACCACACCCCTCATTCTGTAACAAAGGGGTCACATGAGTCACCCTTCAAGGTGTGAATTGGAATGAGAGTCGTACAACTTCATACAACTTAACTCCTTTGACTTCGATGACTGGATGAATGAGAATCTACACAGACATCTTGTCAAGATATTAATGCTCAAGCATGATTTCCTTACCAGATAGTGTGTTTTTGAGGCTATAAAAATGACATATCAAGGAAGATTTGAACCTAGGATTTGAACAGAAACATTTGACAGGCCTTGGTTTTGGGACTCATCCATACTATAAACAAAGGTTTGAAGTTTTGTGTCCTGCATGTTCTTCTGCTCCCCTTCACCCTTTAGACCAGGGGTGCCCAACCTTTTTTTAACCAAGATCTACTTTTGAAGTTGATGGCATGCCGAGATCTACCAAGTCAAGATCAAGGGCCGGGCAATAATTTAAACATGGAGCCGCAATCGCAGATGACACGTAGTTGAGTTTTTATTTGTACAGGAGGAGAATAGGCAGTATAAATGAATAAAATTAGCTGATCAACATGTCACAAATAGGTTGTCCAAAACGGAACTTCAGAGGCACATCGTCTCTCTCTCTCTCAACCACACACACACACACACACCTACAGAAAAGAACACTCCAAAAGGAGGAAGGAGGAGAAGAGAAGTCCAATATTTCAAAATTAAAATTTCACTGGAGAGTGGCAATGGGAAACCTTCAGTTGGATTTAAATGAATCTGTAAGACAGATAAAATACTCCTCTAAGTGTATGGATATGATATGAATATGTCATTCAAGATACTACTACTAATAATAATAATAATAGCCTAATAATAACCATAATAATGATAAACACTTTTCTACCTTAGTACCTTAGTTTATCAGTCAGTGTGGTTCTGTACTTGGACTAGATTATTTTCATGTGTGCAGACTCACACAAATATGTTGATCCAAAAAGGGAAGTCATATTCAGTGCGCATCGTCTGAGGTTTGGATACTTCTCTTCCAGCAGCAGGTTCCAGAAATCGCCAGTTATCCCAGGTGTTGCTCTGCATTTGATCTCAATGTCATTTTGCAGTGTGAGAATTTCATTCTGGACAGCACTGGAGTCCAGGCTGAAGAGTGTGGCTACTCTGGGCGCAATGCAATCCACATGCAACATTTTCACCAAATGGAAAGCACAGAACATGAGCAACAGGCTCGATGGACGCAAAGTCAGTAAACCGGCGCTCAAACTCCAAAAGAATGTTTTGGATCTGTTGCTCATAACGAGCAAGTTCCACACTGTCTTTGCCCTCACGGCGGAGCTCAGCCTCCAAGTGCGGAAAGTTCCTGACGTCACACTGTTGCAACCTGCGTAACAGCAGGCGCAACTTCGTTTTAAAGGTGTTTACCGAACTTTTTTTTGTTTGTTTTTTGTCATTCGCGATCGACTGGTTGGGCACCCCTGCTTTAGACCATCAGACATAAAACATTCAGCTTCTTTTTTTACATAATTACCATGGCCTGCAGGGAGGGATCTCTGCTGTGACTGAAATGAGGAGAACTATTAATAATTATAGTTTTAAGGTTTTCCCAAAAGGGACAGCCATGTTGTTTAACAATGCCTATGAGATTAACTGTATTCTCCGTATCTGACTGCCTGCTGAGATTTCTTACTGTTAGAATGAATCATCCAGGTAGCAGAATATCTAGAAGTACTAAGTTAAAGGCAAACAGAGACTTTCATAAAAAGACATAGTATTATGTATGGAAAAGACCATTTATTCATTGTGATTGAATGATATGTCCTTCCAGGACTGTGCAGTATGAGGGGGGACCAGTGTCCAGTCACGCCAGGTCCCTGTGGAGGCTTGAGACACTACGGGTTGTGTAAGTACAATATACACACATACAGCAAACAAGGAGATTCACAAATACATCAGCACATAATACACAAGTAGATTACTCTTGTACAGATGTGCTATTCTGAATGCAGCTCACATTGCAGCTGTCATTTTTGTGTTTGCATCATAAGGAATCTCCAGCACTGGCTGCAGTCTAGCATGGTTGGTAGCAGTCATTCTGGGCAGCAGAATTGATGTTAAAAATATTACAACTTTTACTCACATTGTGTGCATCAACAGCCTTTCAATAGCTTTTTAAAGGATTTCCAATAGTTGCCAAGTAACAGCAGTATTAGGACCTGGCAGTGAGTTTAAGTAGTGATTTCCCTCTTGGTAACCAGGCAGCCACATTTGGTTACCCAAGGTAACCAAATGTTACCCCCCAAACGGATAACTCGGATCAGCTGTCAAGCGTCAGGAGATGCCGGTGTCGGGGAGAAGACCGACGGACCGACCGACTGACAGAGTCCAAGAAACAAACAATCCACTTCACGGGACGACGGGACTCCAGCCACGCATCTATGGAACATGGACTTAACACACACTTATTATTCCCGGTTCGGTTCGCGACCCTCGGGACTCTCCTCTCTCTACCTCTTCTCACTGGTCTTTTTCACCTATCTTAAATCTCTTCCTGGAGGACGGATTGAAACTGCGCGGGATGCGGTGGTTTTCGTCCATTGGAGTAGGCCCTGACTGTGGGTGGATGACGGAGGACGCCCATGGATGGAGGTGTGGTTAGAGGTGTGGAGTGATGTGTTTCATAGTGCAGCGCTACAACCTTCAATGGGAGATGGGTATAGTTAAGTTTAAGAGCTTCTTTATTAATTGGGAATAGTTCGCTTTTATTTAAATTAAGTTTATATCCTGCAAATTGACTGAAATTATGTACGATCGTGTGGGCTTCTGGTAGAGAAGTGGTTGGTTTTGAAACAGAAGTAGGTCGTCTGCATACAGCGAGACTTCATGTTCGACTCCTCCCCTCCATGTTCCCTGTACCCGCCCGTTGCAAGATTTGTTGCAAGAGGCTCAATGGCAATTGTGGCTTATGTTTTGATCCAGGACAAAAAGACAGAACCGAAACCAAATTTTCCAAGGGTAAAAAAAATACCTTCTCAGCATGCATAGAGGCAAGGCACTCTGAATCCATATGTTTGGGGGAGTACAGAATGTTAAATAGTCGACGAATATTGTAAAACGAATGGCGTCTATTCTGTGGGCCAAAACTTTGGCGAGGCTCTTCACATCCGTGTTTAGCAATGAAATCGGTTAAAATCTGATTAGCAATGTCAGTCTGTTTCTGCTTTGAGCACTTGTTTTTATATGCTTTCATAGCTTCCCAAATTGTTTTATTAGACATATCAGGTGTTCTGTTGATGCTTAAAAAAGTTTTAATATGTGTAGAGATGTGTGTGAGAAAGCTCTCGTCGGAGAGTAACAATGGATTTAGGGGGTGGAAAACAAAACAAAACAAAAAACAAAAACCCTGAACCCTGAAGCCTGAACCCCAAGCTCACACAGCGCTCTGTGGAGCAAGCTCAGAAAGACCTCCTTAAGTCTCGTACTATACATGCCCAGAATACTTCCCTTTTCACTAGCTCAAGCATAGGTTTTTAACAGTTAACCCTATGACAAAAAAGCTATCAAAACTGAACGACTAACACCAAATGCACCATGAAGCTAAAACAACTATGTCTCTTCTCCCTGCACGCTGCACCTCCAGCTGTAATAATCTCCCCAAACCAGGACTACTCCGTGAGAAATAAAAATATATTTTTATATATAATAGAAAAGAAATAATAAAAAAACAGTGTTTAAGAGACACAGGGGAAGGGAGTGTTTGCTCACCCAAGACATCAACGAGGAGCTGGGAAAAAAGGCGGTTGGGCGTGAACCCTCAACGGACTCCGGCAACCCCACAATGCGAATGTTCTGTCTTCTGCTGCGTCCCTCCAGATCAGCGAGTTTCTTGTTGTCTTTCTGCAACTCAGAACATGTAGCTTCTTGCCGCAACTTTAGCTTGAACCTTGTCTAGTTTGCCTTTCAGACCCACAAACGATGACTTGAAGTCAGCAGCCAATGAAGCCCTGTGTTTCTCAAGCAGATCCGCGATGCTTTCTGTTAAGCACAAAGACACTTTAAAAGACACTTTACAGTTTACACTTTAAATGTTTACATTATTTAATTATAGTTATTCTGCACTTTCCGCACTAGTGTACCAACACCAGTTTGCTTACATTTCATGCACTTTACATATTTATTCTTTAATCTGTTTTTTATTTTATACTCATAGTTAGATTGTTGTGTTTGTTAAATGTCATTTGTTGTTGTACGTCTGCGACACTGTGGACACTGAGCAAACGGTATCTCGTTTTCTTGTATGTGTACATATGTGAAAATGACAATAAAGTTGAGTTGTTGAGTTGATATGCTTGCAGCTGCAGTCATTTGCTGCTTTGTTTGCTTTGTTTCCCATATCTTGACATAATTACTGCCGTAGTGTCGATGTTATTCGCAATTGGACTCAGTCGCTCGACGTTATGACAAAAAAAGTAGGGTTCAAAATAATAAATGAAAAAGTGAGTAGCGGGAGCTAGAGAGCTGCACGTCTACTCCATGCTCGGCACATCGGAAGTCACGGATAACATATTTTAACAGTTTACATCTGAATTGTGCATATATCCCATATGTCATGTAAAGTTATATGTGAAATAGTTAAATATATGTATGTGTGAGACATACACAGATGCTGGTTCTCAAGCATTCTCAACTGCTAAATGGAACTCATTATTATTGTTATCAATAATAATGTCTTCTGCATAGATAGATAGATAGATAGATAGATAGATAGATAGATAGATAGATAGATAGATAGATAGATAGATAGATAGATAGATAGAAAGAAAGAAATAAGAATATGAATAAAAATACAAATACAATAAGCATAATAATAATAATAATAATAATACAGGAATGTGTCATATATTTAGCCTTAAGAAGGTTAAAAAGTAGGATAGGAAGGATTGTCCCTGATTGCCAGCAGTTTTGCCAGCATCCTCTCTTCCACCACCTCCTCCAGGAGGACAAGTTTCGGGCCTACAACAGACTGCCTTTTTGATTAGTTTATTTATTCTGTTGGCATCCTTTGCCTTGATGCCCGCACCCCAGGACACGGCAGCAAAGAAGATGGTGCTCGCCACAACCGACTGGTAAAACATTTGCAGCATCTTATTGCAGACGTGAAAAGACTTGAGCCTCCTTAAGAAGTAAAGCCAGCTCTGGCCCTTCTTGTAGATGGCCTCTGTATTGATGGAGGTGGAGGTGGTGGCAGTGACGGGAAGAGGTGTCTGCTGTCGAAGGGGGTGGGGAGCTGTGGGAGCTGTGAGGATGTCCTGGAGGCAGGAGGTGTGAAGGGGTCCTGGTGGGTGTCAGCAGGGGGGAAGGCGGCAAGGGTGGTGAGGGGTACATGGTGGTGTGGGGTTGTTGTTTTGTGATGCAGTAGAAGGGTTGCGAGGGGTGGGTTGGATAGAGTTGAACCTATTGAAAAACATTTGACACCAAATGCTCCACCATTGTCTTGTCGGTCAATTCTTTGTCTTCTTGCTCTCATCATGTGATCATCACGTCTCTAATGAGCTGAAGTCTGGCTGTTGTGGTAAAGCAACATGTGCTGTAAGCATCTGTGACGCAACATGTGCTGTAAGCATCTGTGACATGAACAGCACAGGACTGTGTGCTGAAGCAAATGAACATTAGCCTTCAGGCATCATATCTTCTGCAGCATATTTTAACCCAACTCATATGCATAATTTAGAGCTTCATTACTGCTGAAGCCTCATATAAGATTCAGATTAACTTTAAATTAATTTTGCACCAAATGACTGTGTGGACATACTGTGGATTTTGGCCTGCATCATTTATACTGAAAGCACATTTTAAGGGGATTTTTAATAGCCAATTTGAACAGGAGGAATGTCTTTCACTGTTATATGAAATATGGACACCTGACTGTTATAAGACACATTTGAAAAGAAAAATATTGGTTATATATTAGTTTGGTGCAGCTTTACAGGAACTTATTTCTGTGCATATGGCATGCAATTTATTTTAATTTGCCCACTTTTATTCCTGCCCAGTTTGTTTATATGTGCTGTATTTCTATATGATATTTATTTATGATTCTGAATTTCTTTCTTCTTTTGTTTGTGTCTGTGTCCAGGTGGAGTGGGAGTCATATCCGCTGGGGTCAGCCATTCAGACTGAGACATGTGACCACAGGGAAGTATCTGAGTCTAATAGAAGACAAATCTCTGTTGCTAATGGACAAAGAAAAAGCTGATGTCAAGTCTACAGCCTTCTGCTTCAGGTCCTCAAAGGTACACAGTTCAAATCAAATCAAATTTTATTTATATAGCCCAAAGTCACAAAATACATTTGTCTCGGAGGGCTTTACAATCTATACAGGGAGTGACACCCTCTGTACTTAGAACCTCAAGTGAGGAAAAACTTGCCCACCAAAAAAACCTTTTAACAGTGAAAAAAGATGAAAGAAACCTCAGGAAGAGCCACAGAGGAGGGATCCTTCTCCCAGGACGGACAGACGCGCAATGATGTCACGTGTACAGAACACACACGTATTGTACAATCACAATGAATTACAAGGGATGATAAAATGAGAATGAGTTACACAGAATGATGAATTATTACAGTAGCAGTGGAACCAAATCATTAACTAACTATAAACTGTAATGGAGATATAGTAACAATAATGATGGTGACAACACATGCAGTGGATGCCAAGCAGGACCACAGCAGCAGGCACAGTCCACAAGAACCTGCTAGTAGTTAGTAGAGAGTGAGAGTGAGAGAGTGAGTCCCCCTGTGTTCAGGAGGCAGACACAGTCAACACCTTTAAGACTAGACTTAACACTTTCCTTTTTGATAGTTTGTTCCACAGAAGAGGAGCTTGATAGATGAAAGCTCTGGCTCCCAATCTACTTTTAGAAACTATAGGAACCACAAGGAACCCATCCTGAGAATGCAGTGTTCTAGTGGGGTAGTAAAGTACTATGAGCTCTTTTAGATATGATGGTGCCTGACCATACAGAGCTTTGTATGTTAGGAGAAAAATGTTATATTCTATTCTAGATTTAACAGGTAACCAGTGCAAGGAAGCCAAAATGGGAGAGATGTGATCTCTGATCTTGGTTCCTGTCAGAACACGTGCAGCAGCATTCTGAATCAGCTGTAAACTCTTAAGAGATTTATTAGAGTAGCCTGATAACAAAGAGTTACAATAGTCCAGCCTGATAAGCCTGTGAATATTCTCATTCATCCAGGTCATAGTTATCTCAAGGAGATTAAATCGAACGCAACTGGACTTGGTTATTTGCCTTTGAAGATGTTTCACCTCTAACCCAAGAGGCTTCATCAGTTCATGCTAGTTTGACTAGGCTGGGACTAGTCCAACTAGCTGGTGTAGAAACCCGGGTATTTAACCTCTGTGGAGACAGTCACATGGCCAGTGATGTCATTGGCTCATTAACACTCCATGTGTCCAACGACAGTCGTTTAGTGACATGGGGCCTTTTGTGAATGGCTGTTGTTTCCCCAATGTACACACGTGGACAAAATTGTTGGTACCCTTTGTTTAATGAAAGAAAAACTCACAATGGTCACAGAAATAACTTCAATCTGTAAAAAGTAATAATAAATAGAAATTTAACCAATGAATCTCAGGCATTGCTTTTCAACGATGCTTCAAGAGAATTATTTTAAAAAATAAACTCATGAAACAGGCCTGGACAAAAATTATGGTACCCTATAAATTAATTCATTTTAATATTTTCTTGCACAACCTTTTGAGGCAATCACTGCAATCAAACGATTCCTGTAACTGTCAATTAGACTTTTGCACCTCTCAGTAGGTATTTTGGCCCACTCCTCCTGCGCAAACTGCTCCAGTTGTCTCAGGTTTGAAGGGTGCCTTTTCCAGACGGCATTTTTCAGCTCCTTCCAAAGATGCTCAATAGGATTAAGGTCAGGCCTCATAGAAGGCCACTTTAGAATTGTCCAGTGTTTTCCTCTTAGCCATTCTTGGGTGTTTTTAGCTGTGTGTTTTGGGTCGTTGTCCTGTTGCAAGACGCATGACCTGCGACTAAGACCAAGCTTTCTGACACTGGCCAGCACATTTCTCTCTAGAATCCCTTGATAGTCTTGAGACTTCATTGTACCCTGCACAGATTCAAGACACCCTGTGCCAAATGCAGCAAAGCAGCCCCAGAACATAATAGAGCCTCCTCCATGTTTCACAGTGTTCTTTTCTTTATATGCTTAATTTTTTCGTCTGTGAACAGCTGATGTGCCTTGCCAAAAAGTTTCATTTTTGTCTCATCTGTCCATAGGACATTCTCCCAGAACTTGTGTGGCTTGTCAACATGTAGTTTGGCAAATTACAGTCTGGCTTTTTTATGACTTGTTTTCAACAATGGTGTCCTCCTCGGTCGTCTCCCATGAAGTCCATTTTGGCTCAAACAACGACGGATGGGGCGATCTGACACTGATGTTCCTTGAGCTTGAAGTTAAAGCTAATCTCTTTAGAAGTTTTTCTGGGTTCTTTTGTTACCATTCGTATTATCCTTCTCCTTGATTTGTCATTAATTTTCCTCCTGCGGCCACGTCCAGGGAGGTTGGCTACAGTTCCATGGATCTTAAATTTCTGGATAATATGTGCAACTGTTGTCACAGGAACATCAAGCTGCTTGGAGATGGTCTTATAGCCTTTACCTTTAAGATAATTTTCTTTCTAATGTCCTGAGACAACTCTTTCCGTTGCTTCCTCTGGTCCATGTTGAGTGTCATACACACCATGTCACCAAACAGCACAGTGACTACCTGTAGTCCTATATATAGGCCCACTGACTGATTACTGCTTGTAGAGACATGTGATGCTAATTAGTGGACACACCTTGAATTAACATGTCCCTTTGGTCACATTATTTTCAATCTTTTCTAGGGGTACCATCATTTTTGTCCAGGCCTGTTTCATGAGTTTATTTTTTAAAATAATTCTCTTGAAGCATCATTGAAAAGCAATGCCTGACTTTCATTGGTTAAATTTCTTAGAATTTTTATTTATTATTACTTTTTACAGATTGAAGTTATTTCTGACCATTGTGAGTTTTTTCTTTAATTAAACGAAGGGTACCAATAATTTTGTCCACGTGTGTAGAGGGCTTTGCATTCCTCATTGCACTGTACTGCATACACCAGATTGTTTGTGGTGTTCTGTCTTTGGGGTGAACCAGTCTCTGTCTGAGTGTGTTGCTGGGTTTGAAATACACAGGGATACGGTGCTTGTTAAATATCCTCCTGAGTTTCTCTGATACCCCAGATACATATGGAATGACTATGTTGTTTCTTTTGTCTTGTTTTTCTTTCTCAACCCGCTTGTCAGTGTTTTTTCTGGAGCCAGCTACAGTTTTCACAAAGGCCCAATTGGGATAACCACAAGTTTTGAGGGCATCCCTCAGGTACTTATGTTCTCCCCCTTGTGCCTGTGAGCTGGTGGGTACATTATCAGCCATGTGCTGCAGGGTTCTTATAACACCAAGCTTGTGTTCCAGTGGGTGGTGTGAATTGAAAAGGAGATATTTGTCTGTGTGTGGGGGTTTCCTGTATACCCCAATGTGGAGACTCCTGTCTTTTTCAATATGGACGTCACAGTCACACACAACTGTTGTCCTTAACATCTTCTCTGGTGAACTTGATGTTTCTGTCCACTGAGTTGATGTGTTCAGTAAAGGCTTGCACTTCTTGGGTTTTGATCTTGACCAATGTGTCATCCACATATCTGAACCAGTGGCTCTGTGTTACCCCTTTAAAGGAGCTCAGGGCCCTGCGTTCCATCTCCTCCATGTACAGAATGGGGGATACTAGGGAACCCATGGCACAGCCATGTTTCTGTCTGTAAAATTTGCTATTAAACTGGAAATATGTGGTGTTGAGGCATAAATCCAGAAGTAGGCATATCTGTTCTGGTCTGAGTTTTGTTCTGTCCTGGAGAGAGTTGTCATGTGTAAGTAGCTTTCTCACTGTTTCCAAAGCCTCCGTGGTTGGTATACAAGTGAACAGGGAAGTCACATCGTAGGAAACCATGGTTTCATCTGGCTCCATTCTTAGCTTCCGGACTTTGTTCACAAAATCAATAGAGTTTTGGATATGGTGAGGGGTGTTGACTACCAAGGGTGCCAAGATGTTGTAGGTGACAGAGTTTATACTGCTGACAATGGGTCTGAGTGGGGCCCCTTCTTTATGGATCTTAGGAAGTCCATATATGCAGGAGTCTTGTGGATATAACCGGTGGTATTGTATTCTATCAATAATCCCTTCTTTTTGTAGTTTTTGTAGACATTCCATTGCCTTCTTTTTGTAAGTACTGGTTGGGTCTCTTTTCAGAATTCCATATGTGTCTGTGTCACTGAGTAGTGTAGTGACCTTGTCATGGTAGTCAGTTTTATTGAGTATTACTGTGCATCGTCCCTTGTCTGCTGGAAGGATTGTGATGTTGGGGTCTGGTGTATGCAGTACAGTGCAATGAGGAATGCAAAGACCTCTACATTGGGGAAACTAAGCAACCATTGCACAATTGCATGTACCAACACAGGGGGCCCAACTCCTTAGGCCTAGACTCTGCTGTCTACTTACACCTCAAGTAGAAAGCTCACTCCTTTGAGGACAACAATGTTCACATCCTGGACAGAGAGGATAGATGGTTTGAAAGAGGGGTAAAAGAAGCCATCTATGTGAAATTAGAAAAAATATCCCTAAACAGAGGAGGAGGTCTATCACCATCTATCTCCAATTTACAATGCTGCCCTTTCATCTCTTCCCAGGAGATTCAGCAATTTAGCCTCTAAGAACAACAGCCATTCACAAAAGGCCCCATGTGACTCTAACGACTGTCGTTATAACACAATAGAGCATTAATGAAGTCGAAACTAACTTTCACCACCCCCAACAACTGTCACAAACTACTGTCGTTGGGCCCATGGAGTGTTAATGAGCCAATGACATCACTGGCCATGTGACTGCCTCCACAGAGGTTAAATACCTGGGTTTCTACACCAGCTAGTTGGACTAGTCCCAGCCTAGTCAAGCTAGCATGAACTGATGAAGTCAACTTGGATAAGAGGTGAAACGACTTCAAAGACAAATAACCAAGACCAGTTGCGTTCGATTTAATCTCCTTGAGAATAGTCCAGCCTAAGTTAACAAACGCATGGGCTAGTTTTTCTGTATCCGCTTGAGATGTGATGATTGATTTTGGCAATGTTACGTAGGTGGAAGAATGCAGTCCTGGAAATTAGTTTTATATGGTCATTAAAGGACAAATACTGGTCAAAGACAACTCCAAGATTGTTTACGGGGGAGCTGGAGGCCAGGGTGATCCCGTCTAAGGTTGTTCTTATTTGTTTGTATGGAGAAAATCACACAGCTAATTAGCTATGACTTTCTCAAGTACCTTAGAGAGGAATGAAATATATGATATTGGTCTGTAATTGGCTAAAACCTTTTGATCTAGAGTCAGTTGTGGGAGAAAAGAAGGTTTTACAGCTATTTCCAAACTTATTGTATCAGAATTCAGATAAGTGCCTATTGAGGGCAAGAGGTCATGAATTTTGTCTCTGATAGTTATAATTTTATCATTAAAGAAGCTCATGAAGTCATTACTAGTTAGACCTAAAGGAATAGATGACTCAGTAGAGCTGTGGTTCTCTGTTAGCCTGGGGTTGTTCTTATTTTCCTCTATTAATAAAAAATAATAGGCTGTTCTGGCATTACGCATAGCCTCCCTGTAGGTTGGAAGATTATCTTGCCGGGCTAAGTGAGATTTTTCAAGTTTAGTGGCATGCCATTTACGTTCAGATTTACGTGCCTCTTGCTTTAATTTTACTTTAATTTACGTCTACAACTTAAATCCTGAAATGTATTCTAGGTATCAGTGCAGTGCAACATTATGATAGAAGACAGAAGGCAGCTTCCTGTGAGGCTGCAGATTTAGGTTTAGTTTTAAATTATTTTTGTTGAATTTTAAGCATTCCTTTTTGTGTCTCACTTTTCTCTTTTAAAGAATATCACCTTTTTGCGTATACTTTAATCTTGCTGACCAACCTGCTACTCCAACTTCCCCATTTTCTGTTTCCTGTGCCACGTAACATCTTCTTCCCTTTATATGGAGTGGGTGACTTCCAGTAATCAATAAGAATAAGAACTTTAATAATAACTGTATATACATTTCCCTCCAAAAGTATTGGAACAGCAAGGTCAATTCCTTTTTTTGTTTTTTGTTTTTTGTACACTTGAAGACATTTGAGTTTCAGATCAAAAGATGAGTATGAGACAAAAGTTCAGAAGTCCACCTTTAATTTCATGTTATTTAAAACAACTCAGGACAGAGCACCTTTTTTTGAACCCACCCACTTTTCAAGTGAGCAAAAGTATTGGAACATGATACTGATGGGTGTTTCTAGTCTAAAAGGTGTTGCCTTTTAGAATGATTGCTGAAACATTAAATAGTTCTAATAGTTCTAAATAGTTGTTTTTGGCTTTGGGTTTTACCTGTGAAAACTGTATTTGCTGCTAAGCAAACATGAAGACTAGAGACATGTAAGTGGGAGAAAAGCAAACCATTTTGAAGCTGAGAGAAGATGGAAAATCGATCAGAGCCATTGCACAGATAAGACAGGAAGACAAGATCTGCTTATGATCCAAAACATACAAGCTCATCTGTGAAGCATGGTGGATGTAATGTCATGGCTTGGGCTTGCATGGCTGCTTCTGGAACGGACTCACTAGTCTTTATTGATGATGTAACTCATGATGGTAGCAGCAGAATGAATTTCTGAAGTCTACAAAACCATTTTGCTGGCAATTTACAGAAAAATGCATCCAAAATAATTGGGAGAAGCTTCATCATGCAACAATGACCCAAAACACACTGCCAACACAACAAAAGACTTCATCAGGGGGAAAAAGTGGAAGGTCCTGGATTGGCCAAGTCAATCACCGGATCTTAAACCGATAGAGCATGCATTTTACCTCCTGAAGAGGAGACTGAAGGGAGTAACCCCCAGAAACAAACAACAACTGAAAGAGGCTGCAGTAAAGGCCTGGAACACCATTTCAAATGAAGAATGCAACAGCCTGGTGAAGTCAGTGGGTCGCAGGCTCAATGCAGTTATTGCAAGTAAGGGTTATGCCACCAAATATTAAATGTCATTCACTTTAGGTTAATGTAATAATGTGTGTTCCAGTACTTTTGCTCACTTGAAAAGTGGGTGGGTTCAAAGAAAAGGTGCTCTGTCCTGAGTTGTTTAACTGGAATTTTGAACTTTTGGAACTGTATGAGTAAAGTCACACATTGCCATAGAGTGAAACAACATAACATAACATAAAAAATGCTAAAAATAATGACTTAAGATTTAAAACATTTAAATAGATATATTTAAGAACATCTATTTAAAGTGATTTGGGGGAAACTACAGATTTGTCTAGTTGTGCTGTTTAGTCAAACAGTAAAGATCCAGTCACTTATAACAAGGTGAATGGCCGGAACGGACCTAGAAAACCCTGTCCAATGATCCCAGTCCACGGCTGCACTGTGGCTCATAAGAGATTTACAGTTACCACTCACAGGGAGTAAGTGTTATAGCGACTATCCTGCCTCCTGTAGTCACACATGCATGGGGTGAGAGACGTTTTTTTCAACAAACAAAGTCCATACAGAAGCCTGTGAATATTCTCATTCATCCAGGTCATAGTTATCTCAAGGAAATTAAACGCAACTGGACTTGGTTATTTGTCTATGAAGATGTTTCACCCCTCATCCAAGAGGCTTCATCAGTTCATGCTAGCTTGACTAGGCTGGGACTAGTCCAAGTCCAGTTGCGTTCAATTTAATTTCCTTGAGAAAAGTCCATACAGATTTTTTCGGTTGGGTGATGTTCCCATTTAATGATCTAAAATAATCACAAAGTAAATGTGATGTAAAAATAATAAAGTGACACCTAAGTGAGCGAGCGAGCCAGCAAGTGGTAAAAACCACATTGACCTTTCGCCCCTCCTCCCGGATTATCTACACCTGTGCTTACAAAGAAAAATGTTGTACTGCCACCTATGGAGAACCGACTAAAGACAGACAAACAAACTGATGTGGCTCCTACACACCGGCCCCTAATTGTGATGATAGAACATATCAAAGCAAAAAAGAAGTCACAAAACATAATCTTGTCTTTCTCAAGATCCTCCAGTGCACATGTTGGGCCATGACCTTTAGACTGCTTTTTGAAGCAAAAAGAGCTTGGATATGGGCCGCTTCAAATGTCATGTCTTTGTCTTCAATTGTACTGCACGTACAAGTCCCTTCTTGTCTGGGTATGTCTTTGTGACTCTTCCCATAATCCATGAACCACGTGGACCTTTTGGTCTCATTATTAATGTGCTTCAGACACTGTGCCATAACCGTGGTTGCTAGCATCCGCAAAATGATGCAACTGCATGTATGTGTTCTCCAAGGTCTTTTGGTTTAATGCAGCGATCCACTTTAAACTTCACCACCTTCTCCAGGTCCATTCTGTCCATTGCTGCGAGAATGTGGGTGGTATAAGATCATCCCATGACTTGTTTTTCCGACACATTTCTTGCAACAGCATCTTTGGCAACAAGGTGAGTGGTGACAAAAAACCCAGTGGGTCATAGATAGAACTGACAATTGAAAGAATACCTCTTATGGTCTATTTTCCATTGCAAGCTTGAATGCGAAAGTGTCACTCAGCACACCAACTCAACCCAAGTGCCGTTTCTACTGGCAAGTTGTCCTGCTCCAAGTGCAGCTGCCTGGTTGTTTTAGATCGCTTTGCCTCTGGAATAGATGATAACACCTTTCGATTGTTGCTGGTCCACTTTACCAGCTGAAAACCTCCCTTTACACACATGTCAGTAAGATCAGCAACCAACAGCTGTGCATCTTCTTCTGAAGCAATTCATATGCTTCTCTGACACCCTCACCTGATGGAACATAGCTCGGACATCAGTCATCAGAGCAATGGTTTCTTATCTAAATCTTTACATTCCAGCTGGTCTAAAGGAACCACCTTTGCATACCCACTGTCAATCATCTCAGTGAGAAAGCTGTGTACACCTCCCGATAGATCTTGTTCTTTTCAAACCTCAAAGGATTTCAAAATCCTCTTGAGGCTTTGAATGCATTGTTCAACTATGCACCTGTTGTTTGGCATGGTGATGTCATTCACTTTAAATGGCAAGTCCATGCAATAATGACCTTCCTGCATGCAAGTGGACCTCTTCATGATCTCCATAAATCTCAGATCCTCCCTTGACATCTCCTGGTTATACTGAGAGACCAACAGGTCCTCCAATCTGACAATGGATATCCTATTGGCATTTATGGTCAAGCAGCTTCTCTGACATTATTGCCCCTCAAAGGTCTGTTGATGACCCACCCCAATAGGGTCTTCACGGCATAAGGTCCATCACCTTTGCTGTTGATTATTTCCTATGGCTGCAGGAGTTTTGGTGCATTAGTTCCAATCGAGATTTCAACCTTCAGATGTTCCCATCTTTCAATATCTCGCTGAGTTGGGATGTTGTTCTTTGACACAGGGAATGTTTCTTGTGTGAATGTCTCTGGGAGCTCCACAAATTGGCCCATGGTGCACAACATAATGTGAGTCTTTGTGCCCTGTGGATTCAATTTCTTCATGCAAACGATGATACAAAAGGTTGCTGTACTTCCAGGGTCTAAGAAGGCATATGTTTGCAGCACCTTGTCTCCTTTCACAGACTTCAACTGTACCTGAACAATGGAAAGAGTACAGTTAGTGCACTGCTTATTGGTGTTTCTTGAGGTTTGCTGCCTTTGTCTTTATTGTGGATATGCAGAATAGTTGGGCGCTTTAGAATGCATTCATTACATGACAGACGACTTCTGCATTTCTTGCTCATTTGGCCATCCTTCAAACATCGAAAACATATTCCTTTACCTCTCAGGAACTCAATTTTCTCCCTTTGAGAATTTTTCTTCAGTTTTGAACATTTGGAAAATAAATGTGACTCTTCACAATAAAAACAAGCTTCTGATGTCAGCTCTTTTGATGCTATGGGCTGCCTTGGCATCTTATACACTGCAGGTTTAGGTGGTGCAGTGTGGTTCTTAGCTGTAATAGTTGTTGCAAAGCTGCTTCCTTTGATGTTGCTCCTGGTTAGCAGCTTGCTCCTGTTAACAGGCTTTGTGAATGTGCTTGGAGATGGATCTGAAATATCACCAAAGATTGGATGAGACTGGATGATTCTCCAGAAAGTTCACCAAATCAGGAAATGTAGCTCTGTAGCCTCATCGTTCTTGAATGTCACAGGCTGTAGACCTCCATCTTTCCCTTATTTTGTATGGTCACTTAATAATGACATTCCTCATGCTTGATGGGATATTCAACTCCTCCATGTAGAGTATCTCAGTCATAGCATTACAACATCCTTTGAGGAACAGAGCAAATTCATTCAGTGCTGAGCTGAACCTTGTTGCTCTTGTGCAGTTAGTGACCTGAGGGCTGCAGCAGTTAAGGTTGCGAGAACATTTTGAGGTTGGTGTTTTAGTGTAATTGCATGAAACATTTCAGTGTTTGGTTGCAAATTCACTTTCGGTCGCACATCTTGCTTAGATAAGATAGGTGGCGCTGTAGAGCCTTGATCCAAAATCTGGATTTTTCCTTTTGGCACAAACTTATTTACATTTGGATTGAAATCAGAATTGGACTGAATTTTGCTCTTTAAGTCCTTTGTTCATATAGTTCAGTCCGTTTAAACTGGACTTTTCTCCAACATCACTGCCTTCCAGAACAGAGAGTCTTGCAGCAGCAGCTATTTGTGCATCAGTGTCCAGTTGCTTCTTAATTTTCCTCATTTTGTCACTTTCCAGTCTTAGTTTCCCCTCTTGTGCATCAAGTCCATGTCTCCTTTGCAGAGCAACAGCTTTCTCCATTAAAGCTGCTTTCTTAGCCTTTGCCTTTAAGCGTGCAGATGAAGTACTAGACATGCCTGATCTAGAGCAGCTTCACCTGCTTGACCTTTTACTTTGCACATTAGATACACTGTCCTCAGGATTAACATAATTGTGACACTCAGACATTGCATTTTTATCTACATCATCCTCACCATCATCACAATGACAGAATCCGTTTTCTTTCAGCCATGTTCATATTTCTTCAACAAACACATCATTGTTAGACTTTTTGCGTTGAAACCATGTTTCCTGCTCTCTCCAGACCTCCTCTGGGAGAGAAAATTGAGTGAGCAATGTGCCATGATGCTCAGAGGCCTTTTTACATTGTTGTTTAAACCGTTTTACATCATGTGAAACAGCAGAGACACACTGTCTTGAATTTGCTTGCCTGTGCAAAATGGTCTCTCGTTTGCTTTTGGAGCCATTCAACCACAAACATGATTCCTTTAAATGTAGGTTTCCTTGTCCTTTTTTCCGAGGGGTGACTTCTCACTTCTCTTGAGTCAGTTTCGGCAGTAACACGTTGCATTTCATTCATTCACAAAAGGAGCGTACTAATGCTTTAAAGAGAAGACGCTTCAACAAAGTGCTGTGCTGTGTCGGAGACCTGTATGCACGCTGCGTGTGCACTTTTGTTTGTATAACACATTCACACAAAGAGTTGAACGATAGTCTCTTTCCTTCAGTTTCAATGAATTTAGAAGTCATCAAAGTGGCCGCCTTATCAGCACAATGCTCTTCCAAAGGAGCAGTAATCATCTGTACAGGTGAGTTTACTAACCGGACCATCCAGGTGCCCACAAATGTTTCCTCTTTCAGGATGACGATGATGGAATCCATCCAAAGATGTTCCAAGTCTCCAGGTGACATCAGGTTTTTACTTCCAAATCTCCCAGTTAGTGCGGTTTTTACGTATAGCGACTATCCTGCCTCCGGTAGTCACTCATGCATGGGGTGAGAGACGTTTTTGACGCAAAGCAAACGTGATCTTGATGCAAAATAATAAAGTGACAGGTAAGTGAGTGAGCGGGCAAGTATACGGTCAAAACCGAATGACCTTTCACCCCTCCTCCTGGATTATCTGCACCTGTGCTTAAAAAGAAAAATGTTGTACTGTTGTGGCTCCTACAAGTGTAAAGATGCAAAATTTGGAGTAATGATATCTGTTTTCCTAGAGTTAGTTAAAAGCATAGCAGCAGCATTATTGATGAGCTGGTGGCCACAGTAAGGAGCAGTCCAAGCAAGAGGATTACTTTCTCAAGGGTATACAAGCCAGGGTACTTGGTAGTTAAAGGACAGGCTGAAGTCAAATATATCCCCCACACCCTACTATAGTGGAAAGGGGCAGAATTAGAAGAACTGCAGATTTGGACTGATTCAGTTTCAGAATGTTATGTAACATGTCAGCTCTTCAGATCAGACTTGAAAGTTTATGCCAAACTTCAGCCTTTTGGAGAGAACTGAACTATTCTGCTGAGTTAGGATTTCCATTCATGATAAACAAAAAATAAGAAAAGTAATGAGTTCCACGCACTCACGCTCCTTACTGACCAGGCCGACTTACTGAAAGTGCTCCTGCGCAGATGAATGTAACAGTCACCTCTGACAGAGCCTTGAGTGACACGCTCAAGGCTGTTTCTTTTGCTGATAAACTCTGCCAGAGGATCTGGAGCCGATTTATGCAGTACTTTATAAGTCAATTTTAAGTCAGCAAAGGTGTAAAGACTGTCCCAGTTTTAAAAAAATTGCACAGTGATAATAGTGTGTAAGTTTTTTATCCAGAACTTTAATTGCTTGTTTGTACAAGACTTCCAATGTTTTTTGCACTCTGAGCAGCCTGGGACCAACTGGTTAGGCAGTAGTTTAAGTGACTGAGAATGATCAAATGCAAGTACATTCTTGCAGCTTCAGTTGGTATTTCATTTCGAATTGCACGGAAATTTGCATAATTTAACTTGATTTTATTTACACAATTTGTCAATATGGCCTTTAAAAGAAAGATGTGGATATATTATTAACCCAAGATATTAATATTGGCTGTTTTTATTTTTTCTTTATTAACATGTACGTCAGGTTCATGTGATACTTTATGTATTTTAATAATATACCTGCCTGCAGTTTTAGAAATGTTTAACTGTAGACAGCACTCCTGTCCTAACATTGACAGAGTTTAGCGGTAACAGTGTTTTTTGTGCTACCATGAACAAAGAAAACCGTGTTGTCTGCATACATTAAGCATTCAGCTTCAGAGCAAACAGTGGCCCTAATATTCACCCCTGAGGGACTCCAGAGGTTAGCCTAAGAGAGTCAGATCTGCAGTTGTTAACTGATACAGATTGTTTTCGCTTGTGCAGATATGATTAGATTAATGACTGAGACAATAGGAGTGGCGAGAGCTGAACTTAGGTCTAGCATGTTCGTGTCCATTTTAAAAACATACTTTGCTTTAGATGGTTTGACTTATAAAACAATAACTTTGATCTCAGTAATATCTCTAAGGCATGTGTGCTCACAGAAATATAATGCTTTCAAACTAATGGTAACACATGATTAACTGTGTTTTAGTCATCCAAATATGGACTCAGGGGGTCAGATTTACTGCACCATTTGCCCCAAACACATGTGCTGTATTCATCAAACAGTGCAGTGGTTTGGGGTCACAGTCTGTATGTCATTCATTTTAAAGGTGTGCATCTCTCCTCAATGAAAGATGAATGAAGTATTGAACACGTGGAGTTGAACTAAGTAAATATTTTGTTAAGATTAATTAAGATCACTGCGTTTTCTTTTTTCTTTTCTTTGTTTAGCCTAGTGATTATATAAAAATCCCATTGCTGAACTGTACATGAGCTCTCCTTCACTTGTAGAAGTGAGCAATAGGTTCAGTCTCAAACTCAATGAAAACTGCAGGACATATTGTTTTTGCAGTACACCACTGGTACTATTTAATGTCTGACTTGTATTGTCCAGTGTTGTAAAGTAGATAATTGAGCTTTATCTATTAAATTATAATACATGATGAAAAATAAGATCCAGGTTTCAAATCACTGGAATCTTTAAAACGAAATGATATTCTTTAATGTAGCTTGCCAATGCTTGCCATGTATCAGTATTAATTACACTATTCACTTTTTTTATCCTTACTTTCTGTTTCAGGAAAAGTTGGACCCTGGTGTGAAGAAGGAGGTGGATGGGATGGGTGTTCCTGATATTAAGTATGGTGACTCTGTGTGTTACATCCAACATGTTGACAGCTGCCTATGGCTCACATACCAGGCTGTTGATGCCAAGTGTGCTCGCATGGGTGGTGTACAGAGAAAGGTACTGCACTGCCTTAATGCTATACCACACCTTTTTACTACTTTTCAGTTTCAGTTTAGTTTAACTGAGTTTTCTTTAAATATTTTAAAATCTTGTATGTAGCCTATATATATATATAATCATTATATTCAAATTACCACATCAACTAGCAACATTTTATAATCAGGGTCGTCTTATATTGGGGTCAATATGGTAATGATATGGTTATTGCTTTAATTTGGTGTGTCATGCACATTCAGCTTTTATTCTAGGGAAAGCTATATTTGTTAAGCTCAAAGCTGCTTCTAGTAACCAAACATAGGCTGCTATGGTCTAAAGTTTTGTCTCCAAGAGAGAGTGGAATATCTACACATGTTGCCTGCCAATAAATAAACAGTTGTCAAACTGTGATACTTTCTCATCTCTTAATTTTAATACCTAATATACAATTTTGTTAAGAATAAGTTAAATTAAAATAATAATAATAATAATGCTGCACATTAAATACAGTGACCCTGTGATCAGCCTATGCTGCTGATATCAGCCTATACTGCTTCCAGCGATCAGTGATCAGACTTGACACTCCTGAATGGGGAGGCACCTTTAGAAAATGACACTGGCACCAAAGAAGAATGCTCAAGCTTCTCAAGTGGGCTATTGTCAGGATGTTTAGGGAGGATGACAGACCTGAGCTAATAGCAGGAGCCAACATCCAGGTACACTGAAAAACTTGCTTTAATGAAATGCATCATGTTGCTGCAGTTTTAAGGCCATTCTCACTCTGACTTTAGTTTGTTTAATACTGTGATCCTGGGATTCTCTCTCTCCACTTATTGATTTTGCCAGTTCAGATTTTAAATCATAGTCTCACAAGAACGTGTTTTTCAGAAGTATATATCTTATTTCAGGCCATCATGCATCATGAGGGTCACATGGATGACGGGCTGACGCTGTCTCGGTCACAACATGAAGAGAGTCGCACTGCCAGAGTCATTCGCAGTACTGTGTTTCTGTTCAACCTTTTCATCAGGTGGATACACACACACACACACACACACACACACACACACACACACACACACACACACACATATGTAATACACATGAGGCAGCAGCATAATATACGGTGATACTAACCTAATTGAAAGTAAATACCCTGCTTTTACCCTAAGAGTACAAAACAACCAAGCTGCATTTTACTTTAAAGCTTGTAAAAACCTTTAATTTGAGGAGAACTGCAGTGGCAGAATACTGCAGAGTAGCTTGATACAAGGAAAGAATTCATTACAAATACATTTCTGTTTGAATATTAAGCAGGTGATCTTGGTTGAGGTGTGTGTATGTCTGTAATGTCTTCAGACATTACAGGATTAAATAACGATCATATTACAGTTGCAAGCCTGCACTGCTAGTCAGGTAAATGCAGCATAGACAGCCATCTGTAGTTACTTGCAATTCATAAAAATAAAAATGCTATGAAAAAAACACAAAGAGAGAGCTGTCAACATTATGATGTAGACATAATCCTCAGTTGTGAGTAGCAGCATGAATGACTGAAGAATCATTGACAATTTGAATATTGATGAAAAGTCCAGTAAAACCCCCCAAAATAAATACATTACCGTATTTTCCGGACTATAAGCCGCTACTTTTTTCCCATCCCATGCGGCTTATACAGAGGTGCGGCTTTTCTATGAATTTTTCTTTAGCCCACAGGGGGTATATATTATTATTACACCCTCACCTCCTCAAAATAGAAAACCCACAAAGAAATTAATCATGCAGCTTTTAAGTTGAATGCCATCGATCTGGTTATCCGTGAAGGAAACAGAGGGGCTGAACGTAAGCTTGCCGTTAATGAATCTATGGTGAGACGGTATGTGATGAAGATTATCTGAGGCTGTTCAACTCCGACACTGAAGAGGACGACTTCAGTGGCTTCAGTGCACAGAAGAAATGAAGTGACAGTGGTATGGTGTTCATTAGTTTTAAATGCTGAGGAGGAAGATAAATAGTGACTTGTGGCTTCAGTGCATGGGAGAATGAAGCCACTTTAACAGTGTGCAGGAGGAAAAGGTGACAGTGATTGCTATTTTTATTGCGGTACTGTTCGGAAACAATCCGTTCAGGTATATGAATAAAAACACTTATGTATCAGCGTATGTATATATCTGCGGCTTATAGTCCGGTGCGGCTTATATGTGACAAAATATATATTTCATTCAAATTTTAGTGGGTGCGGCTTATATTTAGGTGCACTCTATAGTCCGGAAAATACGGTAGTTTAAAAGTCAGCAGTGTCACTCAGAGGAGAGACAATGAAAACTTCAGAGAACAAAGACATTTCCTTCACTCTATTTGCAACAGGGGTCTGGACACTCTAAGAAAAAAGGGGAAGAGCTCTACTTTCGATCTACCAATTGACTCAGTCAGCCTGAGTCTGCAGGATCTCATTGGCTACTTCCAACCTCCCGGTGATCATCTGGAACATGAAGACAAACAGAACCGACTGAGAGCTCTGAAAAATCGACAGAATCTCTTCCAAGAGGAGGTACGAAATGTCTGTCTGTGTTGTTTTGGGTTGTGTGTGCCTAAATTGCCATGATTACAAAGTTGTATTTCAACTTGTATGATATTCAGAATGTAAAAATTTCGTCTCCACTTTTTCCAATCACAGAATAACAAATGTTCTCTCTTTATAAAGTTACAAATTGATTTCTATGGACAAAATATAACATTTCCACAAAAAGTTACTGTTTCTGCCTGGTACATGAGTCTCTCTCACACCGGATGCATATGCAGCATGGTTGTACAGTTAGAGCCATGTGGCTAGACTGACAATTCAACTAGTGAACCCTGCTCTAATAAACCCAATTTTTGAGTAGTTGCTTGTTTTCATTTACAACACACCTAAATACATAATAATTAATGAATAGATTGACGTGTTTCCAGTTTGGAGTGAGTCTACATCAGCATGTCAATCAACTGTCTGCAACAGGTTCAGTTTCTTTTTGCTGGTGCTTTATAAAAAATGTTTTCATACTCTCTGTTATTGTCTTCAGCTGTCTAAGATCTTTTTCACAGTAGGTAATGTGATGTATGGAAGTAGGAAAAGCAATGGTGTAAATAATCAAATGAATGATGCTTCAGTTTCAGGGTTCTAGTATTGCATGCTGGGTTACTGTTACACTATCATGCATTTCTGGGAGCCATTGTTATTACTAGCAACCCAGGAATTTTGGTTTAGAAAATTAGGTCTTCATCAAAATATGTATCATGCAGAAATCAGAAAATACAGTTTTATAGAATTCCATGAAACAGTATGTAAGGTTTCAGTACAAGGATAGACTAAAAAGAATGGCCAAAAGAGTTATTAAGAAATGAGTTAATTTGTTAGAGTATAGTTACAGTATAGTCTAAAGATGGTCTTGAAGAACTGAAGAACATTGAGCAACTTCTGTGTCTGTAGGGGATGATAAGCCTCGTACTGGAGTGTATTGATCGGCTTCACGTCTATAGCAGTGCAGCTCATTTTGCTGAGGCAGTAGGAAGAGAGGCTGGAGAGGCCTGGAGCTCTATCCTCAACTCCCTCTACCAACTACTGGGTACACACACACACACACACACACACACACGTAAAGAAGTATGTATGAGTGTGTGTACTTTACAAGTCATATTTGGGATATTCACATAGAGTTACATTCATTTTCTGGAAATTTACCCTCATCCCAACCAGTGACCCAAAAATCTGCATTTTACAACTTTTGTCCCGACTTGCAGTCGTCCCCAAACTAGTCTTAAGTCTGGTGTGTGTCCCTGAAAGACTGTTTCTAGAGTTTATCACACAAAAACACATCCTCTTAATGTCAACTTTATTGTCCCCTGTCCTCTCCTGTCCTCTCGTATTCTCACCTGTCCCCTCTTGTCCCCTGTCCTCTTTTGTTCTTTCAGCTGCACTGATCAGGGGAAACAGGAAAAACTGTGCCCAGTTTTCTGGTTCATTGGACTGGCTCATTAGCAGACTGGAGAGACTGGAGGCTTCTTCTGGTAGGTCATCTTGTCTTTGACAAGTCAAATTGTCACATAATGTCACATTACTGTAAATAAATAATCATGAAATCAAACTAGCAGTAGGTGTGGTGGGAGATGTTACCAGTCCTGGACAATGAATCAGCTCATTTAGCTTAAAGCAGTGCAAAATGATAAATGTCACACAGTGTAACACAACACACACAGCAGCAGCCACAACAGCTGCTTGTTTCCTTTTTAAAATGGCTTTACTGTAGCAATTTTTGTATTACTTGTTGGGGTGTCTGAAATAAAACAGTTTGGCAAATGTTTGATATTCAACATCAATGTTAGGCCTTAAGGATACATATCATATTTGGGTGAGAAACTGTGGATAAGAACAAATGTTTGAGAAAAAACCCCCAAAAAAAACAGGACTAATCGTTTGTCCCTTCAGCTTTTCTGTAATTAATGATGTGGTTCTGATTGTTTATTATCATATTCTGTGTATCTAGGTATACTGGAGGTGCTTCACTGTGTGCTAGTGGAAAGTCCTGAGGCACTGAACATAATTAAAGAGGGACACATCAAATCCATTATATCACTACTGGACAAGCATGGACGCAACCACAAGGTGCAGGCATATATACACAGACATATGTGCAGTATATGTATAACAGATGTTCCTACCAACAATCATTTATCAATTTATCAAGTATCAGTAATCCTGGAATTCAAACCTTGGTGTTTGTATGTATGTGTTTATACTGTAACAATTATATTTTGACAACAATTATGTATTTTCTGGTGTGTGCATACTGTTTAGGTTCTAGATGTGTTGTGTTCACTGTGTGTGTGTCACGGCGTGGCAGTGCGCTCTAACCAGCACCTGATCTGTGACAACCTGCTGCCAGGAAGAGATCTATTACTGCAGACCCGCCTGATCAACCACGTAAGCAGGTATACACACACACACACACACACACACACACACTCTCACACAAACACACTTGAATGGTTATCCATAATTTTATGGAATTTGTGGTGCTCACAGCTTAAAACATAGTCCAGTATCAACTTCTTGTAGCCGTCAGGATGCACAATAATTGTCATACCAACATACTAGTTGGTAATGTTATGTGCTCAGTGACAGTATTCCCTCTTCTTCTCTCTTCCTAACAGCATGCATCCTAACATCTTCCTGGGTGTCAGTGATGGCTCTGCCCAGTACAGGAAGTGGTACTACGAGCTGATCGTCGACCAGGCGCTGCCGTTTGTCACAGCCGAGGCCACTCACCTCAGGGTGGGCTGGGCCAACACTAATGGCTATGCTCCCTACCCCAGCGGAGGGGAGGGGTGGGGAGGCAACGGGGTGGGTGATGACCTCTACTCTTATGGCTTTGATGGACTCCATCTTTGGTCAGGTGAGGGATATGTGTGTGTGTAGACAGAGAATATGATACAGTAGTTATTGTAGAGATTTCACTGTACTTCACACACACATGCACACACACACACGCTCATGAAAAATATTCACTGCATAATATGCATTTCACTGTGATTTCCACCAATCCTGTGCAGGATGCATTGCACGGTCTGTTAGCTCACCCAATCAGCATCTTCTGAGAGCAGAGGACGTGGTGAGCTGCTGCTTGGACCTCAGTGTGCCCAGCATCTCCTTCAGGATTAATGGCCAGCCGGTTCAGGGCATGTTTGAGAACTTCAACTCTGACGGCCTCTTCTTCCCTGTGACGAGCTTTTCTGCTGGAGTCAAGTCAGTGCTTTACTGGAAACATTTCATACACAAAAAGAACCCGATATCCTGTAAATATTTTCCCATCTGATGTTGAAATCACAATGTGTTTACTGTAGTGACTTACCCTCCTCTCACATGTCATACTACAGGGTTCGTTTCCTCCTCGGGGGTCGTCATGGAGAGTTTAAGTTCCTCCCTCCTCCAGGTTATGCTCCATGCTATGAGGCAGTGTTGCCCAGGGAGAAGCTAAAGTTGGAGGCCAGTCAAGACCAGACTGCAGCCAGACACCTGCTGGGACCCACCATCACCTTGAGCCAGGCAGCATTCACTCCCACACCTGTAGACACCAGCCAGGTACAGTAAAGATTACAGTCAGGGTTAGGTTGGGTTGGGTTGGAGGAGTACTAATTTACAGAGACCCAAAGTGTTATGTGTTGAAAATATAAAGTTAAATAGAAATGTTAAATCAATTTTCTTAAGTCTAACTACTGAAGAATACATAATGTCTTGTACATTAATAATGTTAATGTTAAAAATTATTTTTTTTAATTACATGAGTTTTTATTTTAAAATGTCGCCTGTTTTGATGTTTTGTTCCTTCCAATCCACTTTTAATGACAAAGACTTTTTCTGTTGGTTGAAACAAACAGGGCAGACCAAAGCAGTGTAATGATCGAAATGATGCAAATCACTGCTCTACTTTATGTGTGTGTTTGTGTGTGTGTAGATTGTTCTGCCACCTCACCTGGAGAGGATCAGGGAGAAGCTGGCAGAAAACATCCATGAGCTGTGGGTGATGAATAAGATAGAACTAGGCTGGACCTTTGGTGCAGTGAGTATTAGACAAACACCCAAAACTATATGACACACTGATTATAAGTCTCTTTAGAAATGTATCAATTTAACATGTTGGTATCATGTCTGAATAAGCTCTCATGAGTCACTTGAACATAACAGTGACCTTACTAGGTCATACCTGTAACATTTTGCACTGCTGAACATTTCTGAATATGAAAGAAATCTGAACTGAATGCTGTATCATCTCATATGCTTAGAGAAAATAAAATCAGTTAAATCTGGACTTTATCAACAAACTTCATCATCAGCAAAAACAATAATAAGCTAACCACCCTGTGTCAAAGCTTCTATCTACCAGGAATTAATTTACCTTATTTATTGACAAATTTCAGAAAATTAGACAATCAATGCCTCCATATCAGGTACATGATATGTGTTCTTCCTGCGTCCATTTCAAATCAGGTCAAATAGCATAAAACACAATTTCATTCAATCAATCATAGGACAGCTGGAAGACATTATACAACATCTGAAATCCTCCTCCTGCTGCTGATATTCTACCAACAGGTTTCTAACTGCATGGCCTCACAAGCAAATTGGAAATATGCCTCTTCTCTGTGATGTATCTACAGGCACTGAAAACTGCAGCCATCAAGACAGACTTAAAAAAGAAACAATCTAAACACCTCAGTAATGAACAATTACAGGTCTATATCAAATCTCACATTTTTAAATAAAATCATTTAAATAGCTGTTTTCAACAGCTGAACAACTTCTTGACACTCAACAACTGTTTTGATGTGTCAGTATTTAGATGACACCACAGCACAGATTACTCTTGTTACGATCTTCAATGACATTTACTTAATCACAGACAGTGCCAGAATTGTAATCTTAGTATGACTGTATCTCAATGTTGTATTCAACACAGTCGACCTCAACTACTACTGAGTGTGGGTGGGACTTTCTGGCACAGTGCTAAGCTGTTTTCCATCCTACTTAAAGGACATGGACTACTTTATGTCTATAGGTAATTACACATCTGAGCAAACAAAAATGACATGCAGAGTTCCCCAAGGCTCCATTCTGGGGTCTCTTCTGTTCAACATCTACAAGAAAACAGAATATTTTACCATAATTATGCAGACCACACACACATTTACATAACCATAACACCAGGGGACTATGGTCCAATACAAGCACTGAGTAAGTGCATTGAACACATCAGATTGGATGTGAAAGAATTTTCTTCAGGTTCAAATTTTTGGGGCAATAGGAAAAAAGTCACCGCTGACACAGCTTCAATCAGTAATGTTAAAAACCAACATGACAAGGCAATTACAAAGTCAGCCTACGACTACCTGAAGAATATATCAAGGGTTAAAGAACTAATGTGTTAGTGGGATTTGGAAAAACTTGTATTTATCTTCAGTAGATTCGATTACTGTAACGGTGTCTTCACAGGTCTCTAAAAAGTCAATAAGACAGCTGCAGCTGATTAAGATGATGCTGCTGCTGCTTGAGTCCTCACTAAGACCAAGAAAGTGTTTCACATCAGTCCAGTTCTCAGGTCTTTACACTGGCTTCCTGTCTGTCAAAGAACTGATAAAATACTACTGTTTACTACTGGTTTATAAAGCACTGAATAATTAAAAAAAAATACATTTCTGATCTGCCACTCATCATAAACCATTCAGGCCTCTCAGGTTGTCTGGGACTGGGACTCTGTTCCCAGAGTCAAAACTAAACATGGCGTTTAGTTTTTATGCTGCACATATCTGAACAAACTCTCAGAAGGTCTGCAGCAACTCTTAGTTCTTTGAAATCAGAGCTGAAGACTTTTCTGTATGCCGCTGCCTTTTGATTAATATCTCACACTGCACTGTAACTTTTTGTCTTCATTTTAGCTTATTTTTATCCAAATTTTAACTCTTTTTGATTGCATTTTTATTTGGTTTTATTACTTTTTTACATGCTTTACTGATATCTTGATGACTTTAAATGGATTTGCAGTTACAATGAGCCAGTTTAGTGTTAGGAAAATTCTTCTTATATCAGATCAGCATGTATAAGAAGAATGCTTTGTATACAGTACATGTTACATAATAGATCAGATTCACTAGACAAGGAGCAATTTTGAGTGTCCCTCATGCTTATGGCAGACATTAATTAAGACTTCAACAGCAAAATAAGTTATAAAATCCATCAGTCATGCATCTTCCTTTAAATATAGACTTTTCCAAACTCTGCAGTCACATCTCTAACTAAATCCTGTCAGTTGTTCTCTCACTAAGCTCTGTGGCTTAGTGCAGCTGTGTGAGCATAGCCTGATACATGTGTGTTTAAGGCATAGCAGCAGCCACAGGTGGGTCCTCGCTTTGTGCCCAGTCAGGGACTGGTACCTGTATATTTACATACATGTCACATACACGGTAGTGAATAATAAAAGAGAATAAAAGAGAGTTAGAGAACAGAGCATTAAAAATAAGTTACCTGAATGTAATTCCAGTTCTAAACAAGTGTCCAGCTGTCCCCAGGTCCTTGGTGTTTTGAGTTCAAAGGGTGTCAGCCTCCCTTACTATCCTTTTCTTTTCTTTTTGTTTTCTATGTGTGTGTTTGCGTGTGTTTCAGGTGCGAGATGATAACAAGCGGCAGCACCCATGTTTAGTGGAGTTCTCCAAGCTTCCCGAACAGGAACGAAGCTACAATTTACAGATGTCTCTGGAGACTCTCAAGTAATGCATCCCTGCAGCGAACAGCATTAGATACGACATTTAGATCCAATATTTATCAGGGACACCATTTAACAATGACATCACATTAAATGTTCACACTGTATATTTCACTGCAAACTCTGTGTGTGTGTGTGTGTGAAACAGAACTCTCTTGGCTTTGGGTTGCCATGTTGGCCTTGCAGATGAACACGCTGTAGAGAAAGTCAAGAGCATGAAACTGTCACCAACGTGAGTAACCTCAAACATTTATACAACACAAGATAAGTAATGCCTTAACTTTGCACGTACTAGATGCAGGATGCATTAATGATTTAAGGATGCAATGGTGATGACAATGGGACATTTCATGAGATAATTAATATAGATTATTATGATGACTACGGCACTATAAACAGGGATATTGTTAAGCAGCGGGCTAGAAAACAATGCAGTGCTTTAACTCTGTTTGTACAGCTATGAGTTGTCCGGTGGTTATAAACCTGCTCCTCTGGACCTGAGTCACATCAAACTGACCTCCACCCAGGAAGCCATGGTGGACAAACTGGCTGAAAATGCACACAACGTCTGGGCAAGAGACCGCATCCGCCAGGGCTGGACCTATGGTATCCAACAGGTAGGGAGTGTGTGTGTCTACTTGCTACACTGTGAGGACTGTGTTTTTAACCAACAAGGCCATTTTGGGAAGTAAGGACATTTTGGGTGCTCCCCACTACTTCGAAGCAATGTTTAAGGGTTCAGACTTGGCTTTAGGGTCAATGTTAGGAAGATTTTAGGTATTAGCTCTATGGTGTAGGGTTTGTAATTTTTTTGCAACCGAGCAGGCGATGTGAAGTGCAGTAAACAAACCCTCAGGAGACAACATGTAAATGTTTAACAGGGATGAAAAGAAAGGGAGAGAGAAGAAAGAGAGACGAAGATAAGACAAAAGAAAGTCACCCCCAACCTAAGACGAGGAAATATGATGAAGCGTATGCAGCGCTTGGCTTCACCGTAACTACAGTGGGAGACGAGTTAAGACCGGTGTGTTTACTGTGTCTAAAAATGCTGGCAGTGGACAGCATGAAGCCAAATAAATTAAGGTGCCACTTAAAGACATTACACCCCTTTTTATTTTTTGTTTTCTTTAATGTTAATAAGTTAATAAGGATATAATGTTATGCATAGGTGTAATTATAACAAATAGACAAATGATATTTATAGTTGCGGCGGATGTGTATGTATGTGTGTGTTTTATAGTGTTTAATAATGTTTATGTGCTGAGACAGGGAATGATATTGTGTTTACCACTGTATGAATTTCACATATCTCTAAATGTCACTTGTGGTTTGGAAGGTTTGACAGTTGGCCAGTGTGACTGTGGCTGACTGGGATGCTCCACACATCGACTGAGATGTACACAGCAGAATGCCTACCTGTCTGTTTGTGTCTTAAATCATTAAATGAGTATTATGACTGGCTTGCAGACCACAACGAAGGATGCATACTCCAAAATTAGCAATAATAGCCACACCATATTGAATAGCCTGTCAAAATGATTAGAAAAGTCAAATTTGCTCAAAACAAAACAGAATTTCCAGCATTTTCTTCAAAACAAGAACCCAATTTGTTATGACAGGCTCTCAGGCCACAACAAACAAATAATAAACCTTAATTTATTTAAGTAAGCAACAGTAGTCAATGTGACAGTCAGTCAGTGATGTTTAAAAGTGTACGCAAAGTGATGTAAGGCTCATGTTGTCAGCTTAAACCAGAACCAAAAGGATAGTGCAAAACAAACAAGGCTTGGTAAGTGAGAAGAGACCAGCAGCATAGATTCTGTTACTACATCAATGGCACCTATGCTCCACCCAGCCAAGTACTTGCAGCACACAAATAAACACCACAGGACTAAGGGTTAGGACAGTTATAATTGGTATAATTGACAAGGCTACTTGTAACTTTAATGCAGTCATGGCAAGTATTGCACTAGAGATATACTGTACTTACTAGTATCTTACTGTATAATCACCTGAGTGATGGGTCATGAGAAGGCAGGATGCTTAACACAGTATTCAATAAAGTTCAAAAATACTAGTTACTTTGTGTATTAGGATTTACTATACAAAATGATCTACTTCTGAATGATGCAGTGTTACGGAGCATACTTCTCAGTATAGTATTTATAAGCATTTAATATCAGCTCCACAAGAGCTACAAGTCACCAGCTTGAGTGCCCGTCTGTCATGGCAGTTTGACAGAAGGAACTCTGAGACCTGTAGCTGTTGTATATAGCCAATCACAGACATCTGTGTTAGCTGGGGCACTGAGTCTAAATAATCAGACTGAGGTTCACTAGTGTTAAATAAAGACCTGTGGCAAGGTAAATCAGCAGGTGCAAATTGACACTGGCAACCACAACCTGCATTAAGCTCCACAGACCAGATGGAGAGCAGGACGTGAAAATCAGAATGGATGGCATGCACTCTTAACCCGGATTAGTTGACTTTACTCGCAAATCGCGTGGAAACCCGTTGCCCTATACCACTTTAGTTTTTACACAAGCTGAAATTAAACATGTTGAGCTGTATTAACATGGAACTATAACTTTTTCACAAGCTGAAATTAAACATGTTGAGCTGTATTAACATGGAACTATAACTTTTTCACAAGCTAAAACTAAACATGTTGAGTTGTATTAACATGGAACTCTAACTTTTTCACAAGCTAAAACTAAACATGTTGAGCTGTATTAACAGCAGAACCTTAAGTTTATTATATATATTTATTAGTGTGCACTCAAAATCATTAGATAAAACTAGCTAATATGACTAGTTATTGCTACTCATCATCTATTACAATTACTGTATTTTCCTCTAATGGAAATAAAGATGGAAGATGGAAATAAAGAAATACCTCTAAATGCTCCAATGCATTTTATTTTTAAGAAAAATGGCAAAACACAGCCAAACTTGCTATGACAAACTTAACATCAGGTCAACCGCAACATGTTAAACCTAAAAGAATCTGAAAAAGGTTTTCTCAAATTAAATGAATTTTAAATCATTGAAACAATTATGTGTGGGTGTTGTACAAAAAAATATGGATGTCCCTTGAAATTAAAGTGGTAAATCCATTAAACCCAAATTCACAAGAAACCCGCACTCAAATGTGCAAGAAAAACACTTACAAAACTTCTCTTCTCTGTTTTCAACGTGAGCTCTAAAATAAGCTACAAAATGTTCCATTACAGCCTAGATTGATTGAGGAAATCACACTGTGGTTTCTTAACACAGAATATAACACCTGAGGGTCACTACTAAATTATCCCTATATCTGTATCCTGAAAGAGGGAAAATATAATTCAGCTGAAAAACTCAACAACTGAAACAATTATGTATTTCTGCTACAACTTTAACAACAATTTTAATTTTCACACAAGTCACATGCTTTAACACGCTTCCTACAGCATTGAAGTGTGTTTAGGTGTGTATGTGTGTCAGTGTTGTTTGTGAGTGTGTGGGTGTTGTACGTGTCTGTGTTGTGTGCGACTGTGTTGTTTGTGTGTGTGTGTCTGCGTTTTATGTGTGTCTGTTTGTCGGCTTGTTTTACAGAAAATAAAAAGGTTTATCCCACAGGTCAGAAAGTGTACATGTTGTTGTGGGAAAAAAAAATGTCATGAGCTTCTTACAGTAGACCTGACATCTCTTTACACTGCAAGCTGATTTTTTAAAGTCTGTAGCTTTGGCTTTAGGACAGTGTGGCCCAACGAGAGCAATACCTGTTGGATGAACTGAAATGTGAGCTTCATAGTCTTGGGGTAGTTAAGATGGTGTGCATATGTGAGTCCAAACAGAATGCACATTGCTTTTGGCAGATCTTGAATGTTGTCCATCACAACTTCTCCCTCAATGATGATTTTCAACGAGGCTGGACTGAGATGCTGGGAAGATGTGAGCACAGTACCATCACGCTCAATGAGAAGTATCCCAATGTCAAGGTCATGAAAGGAATCATCGTCATCAGAGTCCTTTATAAAGAATAACAGAGGAGCACAATCGTAATTAGATTTGAAAAAAAAAACTATAATCAATATAAGAGTGTCATGGTGAAAAATAAATAATGGTGAAAACTATAAGAAAGCAAAAGCTTACTTACAAAATCTGCTTTAAAGAAGTTTGTGGGGTCGTCCAAGAATGATAGGAAGCCCCCTGAGCACCTTTGTCCGGATCGCAGTTGGATCTGTAGTTTTTTGGGAAACAAACACAATAACACAAGTTAGATAGCTAAAATTAAAAACAAATAATGATCTATAAGAAAGCTTAACCAACCAAGCAATGTTTGGATTGAATTAAACAACTTATAGAGTAGGACTGTGATGTGATTACATAACGTGTATGGACCAACCCTGGTCTGTTGTGAAATCTGTGTCAACAACTGCCCAACATTCCCTCTCTTGGATCCAAATATCTCGAGGAGACGAGCACTGTGCTGATCGATGCTCTCATAGAATTCCTGCTTGAGGTTCTTGCCCACGATCCTGCTGAACTCCATGAACACCTGAAAAAAACAGAGAACAAAAAAATGTTGAATGTGCACACACATTCTTGGTGTAAGCAGGGAAATGGGACAGTTCTACCATAGTTTCCGTGCTTTAACCTATAATGTTTTAAAAGGCATCCCCTTTTCTCACACATAAACTCACAATACTTACACTTCCACAGCATCTTCACACAAGGATCTGGAAAAATAGAGAACAAGAAAACTTTAAGCTCAACAACTCAGCTCAACAATGTCACTGTTAAATACAATAAGGTAATAGAACCGAACCAACGGCATGTAAACCATTGGTGTGTGAGAGAGCGAGCGGGAAAAAGAGAGCTGCCAAGGAGTGGCCGAGTGCAGCCCAACATGACCACCTCCACAGCGCCTGCTACACTCCTTTGCCCTGACTGCGGTTGATCCGCTTTTCTACCACGCAAAATGACAGAAATATAAAAAAAATAAAATTAAGTAAAAATAAACATTAAATGACAGAAATATTAATGATACAGTCGCACAAATTTGCCGGTATGTAATCAATCTTCAGACTGTTAACACTAAGCTAACATTTAGCTGACCCTTTTTTTTAATGGACATGAGCTAGCGTTAGCCTGCTATAAACATGTATTTATACCATGCACACTTTCAGACAGTAACATTTGACCTAAGCTGCGTCAACGGGTTATCTCAAAGCTTTTGGGTACCTATTAAAAGTTCCCACAAAGATAACTAGGTTACAATAGTTATTTTACATACTAACCGTTCCACTTGAAGTAAGGTTGTTTCCTGGTCTGCCATCAGTGCCTGTGCTCATCCCGCCAAGTGTAGAGCTCCGTGGACGCACAGTTACAAGATGCCTTGTTAGATGTCCAGTCATGTTTTTGAATTAGGCCCCTCCCTTTTCTTATGAAACTAAACATACCAAGTTATCTCTGCTAAACATGATTAGTGCAATGAATTTTTTAGCCCGATTAGTACAAACAACTAATGTTGTTTAGTAATGTGGCAGGTTTTTACAAAACATAAAAGAATAAGTAATGATCACTCAGAAGTTTAATTAGAAACAAAATCTGGGTTTACAGTGTGGAGGGAAGCCTGTACTGTGCTAGTTTAGATGATATTACAAGAGAAAGTATTAATAGGAATTTACAACTCATATTGGACATGATCCATATTTTATTTCATAAGTGTAAATGGTGAAAATACGGAAAATCAGCCGTTGCTATGAAATGTTCAGTTACAAGGTTAAAACCTCTAACAAAGCAAAGAAAAAATATTTTAAGTCACCTTTAATGTTACAAAATAAGGAAACAGCTGTTTTATAAACATAGCTACATAAATTACATTACCTTTATCTGACTCTGCTCCTCCCGACCACAGATGATTTCCCCCCCATTTTTTGGTCAATCTCTGTGTTTTTCTTCCTTATGAACAAGAACTTTTGATATTCGATAAAAGCTCCTTGTGGTTTTCCAGTTTTATCTATTTGAGCATTAATAGCAACGACACAAACAATAGGCATTTTGAGAGTTTGTGATTGTGTTTGTAGTAAATTACTGCCCTACATCTACAACATATGGCTCTGGGTATATGGGTAATGTTGGACATAACGATAGCTCCCCCATCTTACTGAAACCAGTGGTTATCTTCATATTTATATAGTGGGAGAAAAAAAAGAAAGCAAATGAGGAATTGAAAGATAGTCAACTGCTGCTATTTCACTGTCGCCACCCTGCACCACATTCCTATATAATAGTTGGTCATTTCCTTTTCACTCTTGTGTCCTCTATTGCTCCTCAGGATGTGAAGAGTCGTAGAAACCCTCGTCTGGTTCCCTACATTCTGTTGGATGAGAGAACCAAGAAGTCAAACAAAGACAGTCTGAGAGAGGCTGTCAGGACTCTGTTGGGATACGGATATAACCTGGAAGCTCCTGACCAGGACCATGGTACAATACCTCCCCTGCAATGTATCACTATTTTCGAAGACTTGTCATTTGTATGATAATGTATCCATTACATTGCTTATCTTCACTGCTTTCCCTCCCTTGCCTCTGTTGCCTCCCTCTCACCCAGCAGCTCAATCTGACCCCAGCAACATGTCTGCTGAAAGGTTCCGCATTTTCAGAGCTGAAAAAACCTACTGTATTAATGCTGGGAAATGGTACTTTGAGCTGGAGGTAAGAAGATATATGATCAGAGATATATTCTGAAATATATCAGTTGCTGGTAGATGCAATTGTTAAGATATCTGTGATGATTTTCTAGTAGTAAAATATGGGTTTGCTTAGATTTGAACCTCTACCTGCTTCTGTCCCAGGTTTTAACAGCAGGAGAGATGAGGGTGGGCTGGGCTAGACCAGGATGCCTACCAGACCTGGAGTTGGGATCTGATGACCAGGCCTTTGTGTTTGACGGCTTCAAGGTTGTTGGACTTCTTTTTACTCATACAGTTAGACCACATTCAGTTCAGTGTTTCACTAGAAACAACATTTTTGACTTTTTGTTGTTTTTTCTATAATCCTACCTTACAGTGAAACATTTTCATATCATTTTTTTCATTATGCAAAAAGTACTCTCATACTTTGGTGCGGTGTGGGGGTG
Source organism: Pampus argenteus (assembly GCA_036937835.1). Classification (NCBI taxonomy): domain Eukaryota; kingdom Metazoa; phylum Chordata; class Actinopteri; order Scombriformes; family Stromateidae; genus Pampus; species Pampus argenteus. The sequence goes on from CM072881.1 coordinate 1,332,384, forward strand.
GGGGGTGAGGGGGGGGGGGGGGGGGGGGGTCTTCTTATCATCAGTGTATTTATGTTGCCAAAGCACCATTTAGTTCATCCAGTTATTAGTGATAGTCACTGTAACAAATTAATTAAAAACATTCAAATACCCAAAAAACCTGAATGCACCACTATGTATCCACTACGTAAGCTGTTTCTAATTGTTTTTAGGATTGTCTAATTAGTCAATCAATACCAAGACAATTTTAAACTTGAAGGCTGAAACACACAGTTTTACTTCTGATAACGTTAGTTGGGAACAGCAGTTAAACATTTTCTTTTCTTTTAGTTGTAGTGTAGTTTAGTTGTCTACTCTTTTAAATGTTTCTTAAGTTTAAACTTAAGTTTTAAGCTTTCATGTGCAAGCACAACAAATAACACTGTGGATATTCCACATTGTTTTTGGCTATGCATGTATTTTGCTTAAAGCCTGCGTAATATTGTCCAAACTTATTGGGAGCTTGGGGCTCTTTTGAAACCGCTGGCTCCTTGCATTTCCGTTGATGGTGCTGCCAGTGGAGTGAGTCAATGTCTGACTGAGAGGTAAAGTTAAAAGCCCTCAAACGTTGCATACATGGTCCAGCCTAAAGTATGTTACCCCTGGAAATTATCTGAGAAGCATTACTCTAGACAAGTACATGTGTGTATGTGTGTGTTACAGGTCCAGCGCTGGCACCTGGGTAATGAGCACTTTGGGCGTGCATGGCAGATGGGTGATGTGGTGGGCTGCATGGTAGATCTGAATGAACACACCATGATGTTCACACTTAATGGAGAAGTGCTGCTGGATGACTCTGGCTCTGAGCTTGCCTTCAAGGACTTTGAAGTTGGTGACGGTTAGTGTTGTATCGCTGACAACACACACACACACATACACACACACACACACACACACACACACACACATCCAAATCAAATCAAATTTTATTTGTATAGCCCAAAGTCACAAAATACATTTGTCTCAGAGGGCTTTACAATCTGTACAGGGAGTGACACCCTCTGTCCTTAGACCCTCGAATCGAGTGAGGAAAAACCTTTTAACAGGGAAAAAAGGTGGAAGAAACATCAGGAAGAGCTCAGAGGAGGGATCCCTCTCCCAGGACGGACAGACGTGCAATGATGTCACATGTACAGAACAATCAACACACACATATTGTACACTCACAATGAATTACAATGAATTACAATGGATGATAAAATGAGAATGAGTTACAATGAATGATGAAACTTGCCCACCAAAAAACCTTTTAACAGGGAAAAAGGTGGAAGAAACCTCAGGAAGAGCCACAGAGTACTACTAGTCGGACTAGTCCCAGCCTAGTCAAGCTAGCATGAACTGATGAAGCCTCTTGGATGAGAGGTGAAATGTCTTCAAAGACAAATAATCAAGTCCAGTTGCGTTCGATTTAATTTCCTTGAAATTTCTAAAATATAAAATTCAGAATTTAAAAATAAAAGAAAATAAAAAAATTGTTCATGGCATTTGGAGCAGGCAGCCAGCCCAGCCAAAACATTTAACACTGTGTGAGAGAGCAAGAGCCAGCAGTAGATGTCTTTAAAACTGTTGAAAGGACAGGAACTGCCATCAATTGACAAAGGTCAATTATGACTATTGCTATAATGAATTTTTGATCCATGGAGGTTTACTTTCCTATTATTCACTTGTAATATTCACTTTCCTTGACCTGAGAAAAGTGATTTAAAAATATGTGACGTGACCACAATGTAAAGTAAAGCCCAAGCAAAAACTTGTGGGAAAGCAATCTTGCTCATTGGACTAAATAGGTGCAATTTTTGTTCAGGTATTCAGCTTTTATAATACATCCATAGCTTGGTGTCATTAAAAGCAAGGCGAGTATAGATTGCAACTGAACGCACACTCCTACGCTGAGCTGCCTCTATGCCTGTACGTCACAGCCTGCAAAACAGCTCTGCCCCAAGTGCCTTATAACTGTACCATCCACAACCAAATTAGAATAAAATGCAGTAATATCTTTGAATTGTGTATATATACACTGCTCACAAAAAAGGAACACTTTTTTTATTGGGCCTGGCATGAATTGAATTAAACCTGTCTGATAATTTTCTGGTTGGTTAAGCAGCTGAGGGCCTCGTTAATCAATTTCAGCTGTATTGGTGTTCATGGAATTAACAACAGGTGCACTTCAGTGGCAACAATTAGAAAACCCTCAAAACAGGACTGGTTTTACATGTGAAGGTGATTTCAAGTTTCTCCCTCTTGATCTTTTTTTGGCTGGTTTTCCACTCGTGCTGATTTTGGCTTGCGTAATTATCTCTACCGGCAGTATGAGGCGATTCCTTAACCCTACAGAAGTTGCACAGGTTGTCCAACTTCTCCAGGATGACACATCCACACGTGCTGCAGCAAGAAGGTTTAACGTGTCTCCCAGCACAATCTCCAGAACATGGAGGAGAGTTCAGGAGACTGGTGGTTATTCTCGGAGAGCTGGACAGGGCCATAGAAGGTCCTCAACCCCTCAGCAGGACCAATACCTGCTCCTTTGTGCAAGGCGGCACAGGCTGAGCACTGCTCGTGCCCTACAGAATGACTTCCAGAGGGCCACTGGTGTGAATGTCTCTACCTAAACAATCAGGAACAGACTTCATGAAGGTGGCCTGAGGGCCCGACGTCCTGTAGTGGGCCCTGTGCTCACTGCCCAGCACCGTGGAGCTCGACTGGCATTTGCTCAAGAACACCAGAATTGGCAAGTCCACCACTGGCGCCCTGTACTTTTCACAGACGAGAGCAGGTTCACCCTGAGCACCTGTGATAGACGTGAAAGAGTCTGGAGAATGACAAGGAGAATGTTATGCTGCCTGCAACGTCGTTCAACATGACAGGTTTGGTGGTGGGTCAGTGATGGTCTAGGGAGGCATATCCATGGAGGAACGCACAGACCTCTACTGCCTAGGAAATGGTGCTCTGACTGCCATAAGGTATCGAGATGAAATCCTTGAACCCATTGTCAGACCCTACGCTGGTGCAGTAGGTCCTGGTTTCCTCCTAATGCACGGCAATGCCCGGCCTAACGTGGCAAGAGTATGCAGGCAGTACCTGGAGGATGAAGGAATTGAAACAATTGAATGGCCTTCACGATCCCCTGACTTAAACCCAATAGAACATCTCTGGGACATTATGTTTTGGTCCATTAGGCGCCGCCAGGTTGCTCCTCAGACTGTACAACAGCTCAGGGATGCCCTCACACAGATCTGGGAGGAAATGCCACAAGACACCATCCGTCGTCTCATTAGGAGCATGCCGCAACGTTGTCAAGCATGCATACAAGCTTGTGGGGGCCACACAAGATACTGAAAAGCATTTTGAGTTGCAGAAATTAAGTTTTGGAAAAAATGGACTAGCCTGCCACATCTTCATTTCACTCTGATTTTATGGTGTCTACACAATTGAGCCCTCTGTAGGCTGATAACTTTTATTTCCATTAAAAGACTTGGCATCCTTTTGTTCCAAAGACACTGCCCTGTCGTTATTTGTATAGATATCCAACTTCATAGTGAGGTCTGATGCATCTAATGTGTTTCTTTAAAGTGTTCCTTTAATTTTTGTGAGCAGTGTATATATATATATATATATATATATATATGTATATATATATTAGTGGTGGGCCGTTTACAGCATTAACGCGCTGCGATAATGTGAGACTTTTATCGAGCGATATAAAAAATATTGCCGGTAATTTATTATCAAAATTGGGTTTGGAGCTCAGTCCTATAATAAGCAAATGACTTTCAATGTGATATTTTAGCGCGGATGTATAAATAGCCGAATTGCATTGTAGGGGACGATTCGGTTTTCGAACCTCTACGCGCCTGTGAATTACCCAAACTACCACACCAAACGTGATAGTCTAAAAATTCATTTTTAAGAAGCTTCACAATGGTGGCATCGACAAGACTACGGTTGTGTGCACCTTATGCAATGCAGAATTGGTTTACTGTAGGAGTTCTTCCAGTCTCAAATACCACCTGAACACAAAGCATCCCTTTGCTATAAGCAGTCAGTGATGCATTTTGCAAACTGATGCATTTTGGCTCCTGTTCTAATCAAATCAAATCAAATTTTATTTATATAGCCCAAAATCACAAAATATATTTGTCTCAGAGGGCTTTACAATCTGTACAGGGAGTGACACCCTCTGTCCTTAGACCCTCAATTCGAGTGAGGAAAAACCTTTTAACAGGGAAAAAAGGTGGAAGAAACATCAGGAAGAGCCACAGAGGAGGGATCCCTCTCCCAGGACGGACAGACGTGCAATGATGTCACATGTACAGAACAATCAACACACACATATTGTACACTCACAATGAATTACAATGGATGATAAAATGAGAATGAGTTACAATGAATGATGAATTATTACAGTCGCAGTGGAACCTGTGATAGAGACACAGATGTACAGCAGCAAATCATTAACTAACTATATTCTGTAATGGTGATATGGTAACAATAATGACGGTGACAACACATGCAGAAGACGCCACGCAGGACCACAGCAGCAGGCACAGTCCACAAGAACCTGCTGGACGAGAGAGCACAGAAACTCCGGGGAAAAATTTTAGTTAGTAGATAGATAGATAGATAGATAGATAGATAGATAGATAGATAGATAGATAAGGAGAGAGAGAATGAGAGAGAGAGAAGGAGGGAGTGTGTGAGTCCCTCGGCAGTCTAGTTCTATGGCAGCATAACTAAGGGATGACCTGAGCCAGCCCTAATTATAAGCTTTATCAAAAAGGAAAGTCTTAAGTCTACTCTTAAACGTGTTGACCGTGTCTGCCTCCCGAACACAGAGTGGTAGTTTATTCCACAGAAGAGGAGCTTGATAGCTGAAAGCTCTGGCTCCCAATCTACTTTTAGACACTATAGGAACCACAAGGAACCCAGCATCCTGGGAGCGCAGTGTTCTAGTGGGGTGGTAAGGTACTATGAGCTCTTTCATTCTGAATCAGCTGCAAACTCTTAATTTCTTATTCTTATTAGAGCAGCCTGATAACAAAGAGTTACAATAGTCCAGCCTAGAAGTAACAAATGCATGGACTAGTTTTTCTGCATCCGCTTGAGAAATGATGCGTCTGATTTTGGCAATGTTACGTAGGTGGAAGAATGCAGACCTCGAAAGTTGTTTTATATAGTAATTAAAGGACAAATCCTGATCAAAGACAATACCAAGATTCTTTGCTAGAGAGAAAGCTAGCATAGTAGAAATTAAGAGGATTTGTGTTGGCTTCTCTTAACCTTGTAACCATGGGCATACTGTTGTAAGTTCTATTTCATTTGCTGTTTTTTAGTTTTCAAAGCTTGTAACTATTCCATCTTAATTTTTTATTTACATAAATATATAAGAAAACGGCAATCCTATAGTTCAAAAACATGATAGAGAAAAACAGAGATCAGACCTAACTCAACAAAAATTGTGTTCCCCAGTGTTGTTGAATAATTTATCTTTAAACATACTGTTATTAACTGATGCAAAAAAAAAAAGTTTTCTAAATTAACCATATGATTATTGATTTACACAAACGACTCGTAATTGCAGTGTTCGCTGCATGTTACAAGTATCAATGTTACAGGAGGTAATGCATACCAGTGTTTAAGCTCAGTATTTCATTCCCTCTGTCTGTCCCTAGGTTTTATCCCAGTGTGCAGTCTGGGTGTGTGTCAGGTGGGGAGGATGAACTTTGGTAAAGACGTTAGCACACTGAAATACTTCACCATCTGCGGCCTGCAGGAAGGCTATGAGCCATTTGCTGTCAACATGAACCGGGATGTCACCATGTGGCTCAGTAAGAGGCTGCCTCAGTTTGTACCTGTCCCCCCAAACCACCAACACATAGAGGTGAGAGTCACCTGGAAAATGCTCTGAACTCTTTAGACCATATAGCTAGTCACTGGTAGAAACCACACATACTGTAAATTGCTTGTAGAAGTCAGTGGTAGTGGGCTGAGAGCTTAACTGAAATTAAAGATTCTCTTGAGACACATATAAGACATTTATTAATCATTTTTAACCTGCTTTTCACTCAAAAATTCTAATTAATAAATTACAGAAAAAGTAAGAGGAGCTGATTATAACATGTAGAAGTGACAGTGGTGACAGAACTGATGGACTTGGAACAAAAGCATTTTGATTTTCCTTTCCTCTTTCAGGTGGCACGGATAGATGGGACAGTGGAGTCGTGTCCATGTCTGAAGGTCACCCAGAGGTCATTTGGCTCACAGAACAGCAACACTGACATTACCTTCTACAGACTGAGCATGCCCATAGAGTGTGCAGAATCCTTCTCCAGGTCCCCACCTAATGGCGGCCTCTTCTCACCAAAGAGGGTAACAGAAACATAATGTTATATAGTTTCACATAACACTGTAACACACACATACACATTTATACTTTGTTTGGTTGACAGAAATGCAGTCAGTCTGGTCACTAGCAGTTTCTTCCACTAATGTTGCACATGACATTTAAATGTCTTTATCCATATGCATGCAATACATCTATGCATATGTATTTCAAATATTTACATTTCTTTTAATCTGTCAGTTAAATTGCTGCAAATGTAAAAACATTCATATTTTTGAACATGCTGTACAGCACGAGTGCACATATTGTTCTTCATCTCAGTTTCCACTTATTAAGAATACTGCTGCACAATACAAATATAGCAGCTAAAAATACCATATGTTGAAGAAATCATCCAAAGTCCAGTTTGGAAATTTGCTGTAGTTTGGTGGTGAGCTTGTCGACACAGAGTGAGTCTTAGACAGTAAGATGAACATAAACAATGGCAGGGAAGCACATACAGTGGGCCAAAAGGCAGTGATCCAAAAGTATGCAAATGCAGTTGACAATGTTGAAATGAAGTTGTCACATTCATCTGCTGAAGTAGTTTTGTAGTTTTGTATTTCCTTACACACATTATTGTGTGTTATGCCTACAGTAACATGATATTCAAATGCTATTCAACGGTCAGCAAACCATTCCTAAATGTACAGTATACCTAAACTATTTGTTTGGAGCATGCACAATCCATTTACTGTCTTGCTATGTGCACAGGCTACTGACTATCCGCTATCACAGTAAAGATTTCTAACTACTCAAATCAAGGTAGAGATGTAAATATAGTTGGGTATATCATTCCAGAGATTTAGCCTTAGACGGGATCACCCTGGCCTCCAGTTCCACCGTAAAAAATCTTGGAGTTGTCTTTGATCAGGATTTGTCCTTTAATGACTATATAAAACAACTTTCCAGGACTGCATTCTTCCACTTGCGTAACATTTCCAAAATCAGACGCATCATATCTCAAGCAGATGCAGAAAAACTAGTCCATGCATTTGTTACTTCTAGGCTGGACTATTGTAACTCTTTGCTATCAGGCTGCTTTAATAAATCTCTTAAGAGTTTGCAGCTGATTCAGAATGCTGCTGCACGTGTTCTGACAGGTATCAAAATCAGAGATCACATCTCTCCCATTTTGGCTTTCTTGCACTGTCTACCCGTTAAATCTAGAATAGAATTTAAAATTCTTCTACTAACATACAAAGCTCTTCATGGTCAGGCACCATCATATCTAAAAGAGCTCATAGTACCTTACCACCCCACTAGAACATTGCGCTCCCAGGATGCTGGGTTCCTTGTGGTTCCTATAGTGACTAAAAGTAGATTGGGAGCCAGAGATCGATCGATCATTATAATTCATTGTGAGTGTACAATATGTGTGTGTTGATTGTTCTGTACATGTGACATCATTGCACGTCTGTCTGTCCTGGGAGAGGGATCCCTCCTCTGTGGCTCTTCCTGAGGTTTCTTCCACCTTTTTTCCTTGTTAAAAGTTTTTTTGGTGGGCAAGTTTTTCCTCACTAGAATCGAGGGTCTAAGGACAGAGGGTGTCACTCCCTGTACAGATTGTAAAGCCCTCTGAGACAAATGTATTTTGTGATTTTGGGCTATATAAATAAAATTTGATTTGATTTGATTAGAACAGGAGCCAAAATGCATCAGTTTGCAAAATGCATCACTGACTGCTTATAGCAAAGGGATGCTTTGTGTTCAGGTGGTATTTGAGACTGGAAGAACTCCTACAGTAAACCAATTCTGCATTGCATAAGGTGCACACAACCGTAGTCTTGTCGATGCCACCATCGGGAAGCTTCTTAAAAATGAATTTTTAGACTATCACGTTTGGTGTGGTAGTTCGGGTAATTCACAGGCGCGTAGAGGTTCGAAAACCGAATCGCCCCCTACAATGCAATTCGGCTATTTATACATCCGCGCTAAAATATCACGTTAAAAGTCATTTGCTTATTATAGGACCCAGCTCCAAACCCAATTTTGATAATAAATTAACAGCAGTATTTTTCATATCGCTCGATAAGAATCTCACATTATCTCAGCGCGTTAATGCCGTTAATGTTTTTTTTCCCTGTTAAAAGGTTTTTTGGTGGGCAAGTTTTTCCTCACTAATCGAGGGTCTAAGGACAGAGGGTGTCACTCCCTGTACAGATTGTAAAGCCCTCTGAGACAAATGTATTTTGTGATTTTGGGCTATATAAATAAAATTTGATTTGATTTGATATATGGTTAATCAGATGTATTGTGTGTTCACTTCCTGTGTCTGCAGGAGCTCGAGGACTTCGAAACTGTGTCAGACTTTGAGGTCCTGATGAAGTCATCTCATGGTCACAATGGTCCGAATGGACCAGAGAGAGACGAATTCAACAACCACAAAGATTACAACCAGGAGAAGCCCTCCAAGCTCAAACAGCGGTAAACTTTTCAGAAAATGATTTGTATAATTTCTTAATTCTGTTTATAAGTGACATAAACACAGAGAACATCCATCTGATCTCCCAGGTTTATGTTGAAGAGAAACAAGCCAGAGAACAGCTGCTCCTCATCTGCTCGTTTGTCAGACGAGGTGATGGCTGATGAAAGAGATGACTACGAATTCCTCATGCAAGCCTCTACTGTAAGACCATACACATACTAATCAAACAACATAAAAACACACTCACACACAACAATGTACTGTATTAAATAATGCCAAGTAGCTGGCAGTACAATACACCAGCATCAGTTTAAAGGAGCTGAGGATGCAGGTGTCGTTCTGAAAGTAACAATGATAGAAAACTAATACAAGCATTTTGTACTTTATGTTTTACATTTTCATGGGGTTTGTGAAGACCTTTGTGAGAGTCAGTGTGATTATTTTTCTCTCTCTCTGCAGCACTACTACTCAGTGCGGATATTCCCAGGTCAGGAGCCCAGCAGTGTGTGGGTGGGCTGGGTCACCTCTGACTTCCATCAGTACGACCCAGGTTTTGAGCTGCACAATGTCCGAACTGTCACTGTTACTCTGGGAGATGAGAAGGGCAAAGTTCATGAGAGGTTAGTCAAGTTCCACTCAGTTCACAGAGTACAAGTCAAACATTTGGACACACCTTCTTATTTTCTTAAAAGGTGAAGTGTGTCCAAACCTTTGACTGGTATTGTATATGTGAGTCAGTTCTTATATTTGATCATCAAATATCTTGAGCAGTGTCATGTGACATAAAAAAAAATATTAAGTAGTTTTCATTCCAGGCAAAGACTACACTTGATTTTAGTAATTAGCGCACCTTTAACCTGACAAGAGAAAGAATCTTTACTGCACGCATGGTTTGAAAGATTGACATTTAATGATGACTTATTATTAATGTCACTAGTAGTTTTCTTTAATAACACTTGATTCACATTTACTTTATTTACTTTACTTTATTTTATTCTTTCTTCCTGTTTCTTTGTGGTGATATTCATGAAGTTAATTTAAGCTTACAGTTGTTAAATCCATTTCAAATTGTTATTGAGAGCTCTATGGTGTGTGTGTGTGTCCTCCAGTATAAAGCGTAGTAACTGCTACATGGTGTGGGCTGGAGAGAGCACCAGTCCTGGACAGGGCAGAAACAATAATGGTTTAGAGATCGGCTGCCTGGTAGACACAACAAATGGACTGCTGACCTTCACCGCCAATGGCAAGGAACTCAGCACATACTACCAGGTAAATATTTGATATGGTATTACAGGCTGTTGAATCTTCCTGTACTCATGTCCTGATTCGTCCTCTCCCTTCCTGAATCTTCCATCCTAACTTCTTTTTTTTACAGTTTACATTCTAAATCAATATGTGTCTCCTCTCCCTGTCTTGCATCCTGTTTCTTCCCAGGCCCAGGCTTGCAACATCAGTCCTTGCAACACTGCAACACTGTCTTGCATTGGTTATATTAACACCCTATTGTTGTATGCTATTTATGGTAAACATGCAGTCATGAGTTTACCATGCATTACATACAATAATATAAACATAACTGTAACTGATATTTTCTCCTATCAGGTGGAGCCCAGTGCTAAGCTGTTTCCAGCAGTCTTTGCTAAGGCTACAAGTCCCAATGTCTTCCAGTTCGAACTGGGGCGTATTAAGGTGAGAGGGACACACACACACACACACACACGTCTGTTGTCCCCACTTGTACAAGCCATCCCTAATCAACTGATCTGGTCTGTGTCCCTGAAGGTAACTTTAGTCATTTGCATAAAGTCACTAGAGTACTGTTTTAACTGTTCTCCAATTCTGAGTTCAAGGTTTGGGAGTTTGCAAACCTAAGTAACATCTCCTATTGCCCCTTCACAATAAAAGCTGTCCAGTGTGACATAGGGTAAAATAATTGAATGGTTTATGGAAAAACAAAAACATATGTGATACACGTGAATCACTCAGATTTAGTTCAAAATCTTTGAGATTTCTGGTTTACTGTCTGTTTAATGGCACTGCGCCAGAGGATAGGCAGCAATCTTGTGTGTTTAAAGTATCTACCTTACTGTGTTCATGAAGGAAAGAAAATACTTAGTAGGTTAGAATACTCAATCCAGGTTCATGTCATGTGATGTTGTAACATTGTAAAACATGTCTTTGTTTCCTGTTAGAATGTGATGCCTCTGTCAGCTGGTCTGTTTAAGAGTGAGAGGAAGAATCTAGCACCCCAGTGTCCTCCACGGCTGCATGTACAGTTTCTGACTCCTGTATTATGGAGTCGTGTTCCTAACCACTTCCTCAAGGTAAGAGCTCCTGCATTATCGTGCCCATTCAATCATAGCGTTGTTGTTGTTTTTTGTACTCTACATATTGAATTATTATATATAATGGATATTGTCATTTTTGAAATGTGGACATGAAATATTAAGTTTACAGGCCTGATTAACAGTTGTCTCAGTACAAACAGTACAGAGAGGATGCTGAGGTCCTCATATTAGTCTTAGGACACTTCTGTGCACTATGTTGGTGAACTGTCTACTGTGCCACACAGTGGGCTGACCCTGAGACAGTTGCTGTTGGCCAGAAGTGCTTATTGGAATCTAACATGAAATGTTATGTAAGCTGTCAATGAAGTGCTAACAGTTATTTTTTTCAGGTCTCAGCATCCAGAGTAAATGACAGACATGGTTGGCTTGTCCAGTGTAACGAACCTCTGCAGTTTATGTCTTTACACATACCAGAAGAGAACAGGTGGAGTACACACACACAGACACCTTTCCATTTTCCCTTGTGTGCTCTCGTTTCTCATTCGTTCTGTGTGTGTTGTCCAGGTCGGTGGATATCCTGGAGCTGTCAGAGCAGAGGGACTTATTGAAGTTTCACTACCATACCCTCAGACTGTACTCTGCAATCTGTGCTCTGGGAAACAACCGAGTGGCCCATGCCCTCTGCTCCCACGTAGACGAGGCACAGCTCCTGCAGGCTATAGAGAATAAGTATATGCCAGGTAATGCACACAGCATGCAGAAAGAAGAACTGTATGCAATGCGACTCTAAAAAATAGCTAAAATAGCTAGCGACCTGCTAATAGAGAGTTCAAACTCTCTTCATCAATCACTCTTTCACTATATATATATATCGAATTGCCCCCTACAGTGCAATTTGGCTATTTATACATCCGCGCTAAAAGATCACGTTGAAAGTCATCCGTTTGCTTATTATAGGACCCAGCTCCAAACCCAATTTTAATAATAGATTAACGGCGGTATTTTTTATATCGCTCAATAGGAGTCTCACATTATTGCAGTGCGTTAACGCCGTTAACGGCCCACCACTAAACACATATAGGCCACGTAATAGATGTAGTCTGTTCATTAAGGAACATAAATGGAACAGGGCAAGCCTCAAGTTTAGGGTTAAACTTTTTAAATGTTTAATGTTCTTTCTGTGTCTTTAACCCACAGGTTTGCTTCGTGCAGGCTACTATGACCTACTCATTGATATCCACCTGAGCAGCTACGCCACAGCTCGTCTCATGATGAACAATGAGTACATTGTTCCTATGACTGGGGAAACCAAGAGCATCACTCTGTTTCCCGATGAGAGGAAGAAACACGGCCTGCCAGGCATTGGTCTGAGCACCTCGCTGAGGCCCAGAATGCACTTCTCATCCCCAAGTTTTGTCTGCGGGACTGGATCATCATACCGTAACAACGGCAACAACAGCTCAGGATCAGGAGACTATTTCCAGTATAGCCCTGAATTCCCCTTAGACATACTGAAAATTAAAACCATTGAGATGCTGACAGAGGCAGTACGGGAGGGCAGCATGCATGTTCGGGATCCAATAGGAGGCAGCACTGAGTTTCTCTTCGTCCCACTCATCAAGCTCTTCTACACCATGCTCATCATGGGAATTTTCAAAAATGGAGATCTGAAGAACATTCTGCGACTGATTGAGCCATCTGTGTTTTCTGAAAGACGAGAAGGGCAGGAGGAGATGCACATGGAGCTGGAAATGATGAAGGAGCTAGAGAGCGAAGGAGGAGCAGAGGATGGAGGGAGGAACATGCCTAAAGAAGGACTGTTACAGATGAAGCTACCAGAGCCTGTAAAACTACAGGTGAACCATAGCTTGTGTGTGAAAATAGTTTTTAGTACAGCAGAATTAGCCTAATGACTTAAAGCCTGCCATCAGAAACAATGAACAACAAACAGTAAAGATGATACATTTCAAGAAAGAAAGAACAGGCACAGTTAACAGCAATTTCTGGTATATCTAAAGGCTAATTAGCACCTATTTAGTTACACATTTATACTTCCTTGCTTTAAATTTTAGAAATTCAAAACCAGTACCATAATATGTAGTTGACCCAACAACCATGTGTGTCATATCAGGTTATGTTTCCATTTTTGTGTGTTTTAGATGTGCCATGTGCTACAGTACCTGTGTGACTGCCAGGTGCGTCATCGTATTGAGGCAGTGGTGGCCTTCTCTGATGACTTTGTGGCCTGTCTGCAAGACAACCAGCGCTTCCGCTATAACGAGGTGATGCTGGCGCTCAACATGTCTGCTGCCCTCACTGCCAAGAAGACTAAAGAGTTCAGATCGCCCCCACAAGAACAGGTAGGAGCACCACTGAAGAAAAATGACTCTCGCCTTGAAGGCACAAGAATACAGAAGAATAGGTTGTACAAGAGTAGAGCATAGTGGCAAATTATTTATTTGACAGCAACAATATATGTAACTATGTAAATAAAATGCAATTTATGCAATGTATATAGGACTTCTAGCTGTTGCTGATTTGCAGTCCTTGTCCCTGGTTAGGTTTTTTAAGGATATAAAACTGTTGTGTAAAAAGTCTTAAAATTGAGTCTCAAATTGAAGAAGTTAAAATTGTCTCAAAATCAGATCAGAAACAACTTCTCTTTGGTGTCAAAAATCCTCAGGAGTCAGAGTCCACAGCAGCAACAAAGTGTTTATTGCCAGGCAAAAAAAGGAGAGCACATTGTCAGGCAATCAATGAGGACTCAGATGCAGAGTTTTGGCAGACAGCTGTTTTATTCGGGTCGACAATATCCTTGACTGAGTGTTGACTGAGTGAGGCTATGAAAATAAACTAGAGGGAAAAAAAAAATCACTCCAAAGGAGGAAAAAAACACTGAACTAATCCTAAGAAAGATAAACAAAATCAAACTCACTCTCGAGGAACAACAAAAAGGCTATGACTACTTTTATTAAAGATTAACAAAATCAAAATCACTCACAATGAGGGACAACAAAAGGCTATGAAACATTAACTTAAGGCGCTCAAAAACGAGGCTGAAAACACACTAGGCTAAATACAAAGAAACAAAAAGGACTAGACTAAGAAGTACAACAGAAAATCACTCGTACGAGGAAGGCAAACAAAAGAACACTAGAGCTAACCACTAGTGACTGTGGGATATGAAATAAGGCTTTGGTGAACCCTACGAGAGACGAAACACTTCGGCACGGGACAAAGGGAGACGCAGACAATATATACACAGGGCAATAGGAAACAATCAGGGCGGGGAAGACAATCAGACCGGTGACACATGAGGAAGGGCAAGTGGCCTGAAACGAGAGGAGGAAGTGACAAGACAAGACAAAAACCCAGCTTGACCTCACCGCTGTGTGAGTCTCTCTTTTATCAGGTGACACATCACAAATGTTTCTCTATGTCCCTGTGACATAGAGAAACATGATATCTGGTCCATTGTTGCTTACCAGAGGCTTCTGGACCCCTTGTAGGGTTATTCTCTGGAGATGGTGATTCTGGTGAGAGCAGACGGTAGGAGGACAACAGCTCGATGACTGCCACCAGAGATGCAGTAATCGGGCTGTTGTGGTTTGTTACAGTTAAACGCCATGCTAGAAGGAGGACAACTGGTCTGGTGGCAGTCATCGGGCTGTTGTCCTCCTTCTAGCATGGCGTTTAACTGTAACAAACCACTCATCCTCCTTGGCATCGGTTGGGGTTGTCTTTGTTGGAATGTCCGGTTTCCCATGGACCATTGGACGGAGGTGAAACAAGCTAGTGTAGGACCCAAATGCAGCACAACAGCAAGGGATACTTAATAGTCTTTATTGAGGAACTCACAGCAGGTGATATGGCAGGTGAGAGAGAGAGAATAAGTCCTGAGTTCAATCGGAGAGTCTGTGGCAACGAACTGGAGCAGGGGGACAGTCTGCCCGGGGAAACCTCCAAACAGCCAGGGAAACAGGCAGACAGACACCAGAAACACTGAGGCAGAACTCGTGGTCGGGGACGAAAAGCTGAGGTGATTACTGGGGCAGAGACAGACGAGCAGGTCAAAGGCAGGCAGGGTCGGCAACGGGAGATCAGTCCGGAAAACAGTGCTGGAAAGACTTGCATGACGCGAAGAACAATCTGGCAAAGAGTGTCTGGAGGTTGGAGCTTAAATACAGGGTTGATTACTGATGAGGAGCAGGTGTGGGAGGCGGGAGAAACCATGGTGACTGATGAAGAGGCGGGGCTGACAGGTGAGTGGAAAGTTACTGGGTGCAGGTAAGAGGGAAAATCAGGCAGGGGACCAGAGTGGATTGTGACAGGAGGATGTTGGTTGGCCTGATGATTGGTACCCATCTGGGGCCCAGCTGGGTCCGGCAGTTGGCTGAGTTGGCCAGGTGGCGGAGCTAGGTCCAGCGTGGGTCATGGCTTCTCTCAGGTACATGTTGTACTGCCGGTCTGTCTGTGGTGGCTCAGCCATTCTTTTCTTAGTAGGACATCACAAAGCAGAGGTTATTTGCACATCATCTCTTAGGCTAGTCTTCGTCCTCCTCTGGCAGCCTCTCTAACTGAGAATTTCATCCATTGGTACAACAGATTGTTTTCCCATCCTAAAATGGTGTCATTACTTGTTTGTTGCATCATATCTAGTACATTTCTAGGTTTACATTGTTTTGCATGAATTTGAGTCAATTTGGTTGCTGCTTCAGCAGTCATTGTTTAATGCCAGTTTATTTTAGTGCATTGGCTCCGTGAACATTGTATTATTATTGTTATTAGTCCTTCAATCAGGCAATTTTTATGCATATATGCAATTATACTGCATAGGTGTCTATCTTTGTTTTTTCCGGTCCTAGGGTTAATGTTTGATTGTACCGTGCCGATCTTACATATGTGAGTGTGATTACTTTGCCAATTGGTATCTTTCTGGGTCTCGTGCTCTGCAGCAATGATTGAGATGGAACCAAAATCTCTTACCTTCTACTTTCAGTCCTGTTGGAGTAGCTAGGATCACCTTAAACGGCCCCTCTCTCCTTGGTTGGTCCCACTTGCGTTTGAACACTTTTACGTAGACCCACTCTCCAGGTTCTATTCTCCTTAGCTGCTTTCATTTGTTGAAAAACAGCTTTATGTATTTGTGTCAAATGTCGCAGATAACATGTTAGTTCTCTTTCACACTGCTCAAGCAGTGGTCCTTCATACAGTCCTCTGCAAAAGGGAACCGGCATCGGTCTCCCTGTAAGTACTTTGTGAGGTGTTAGATGTGTTAGTCGGTTAGCTTGTGTTCGCATAGACATTAAAGCTAGTGGCAAAGCATCTACCCAATTGACCTTGTATTGACTATCTGCTCTTATTTTTGCAAGCTTTGCTTTTATTGTACCATTTGCTCTTTCTACTGCTCCCTGTGACTGTGGATGATACACACATCTGAACTTCTGTTTGATACATTTGGCCGTTGGCCGTTGAATCCCACATGATCAGTCACAATTCCTCTTATTGCTGCATTCAATCCTGCTCCTAGAAAAACCTCCTCTGTGGTTGCTTTTCCTGCCACATGCATGACCGGTGCATTTATGTCACCCAGAGCCACCTGCTGTGTTTTCCTCTAGGGCTGTGATCCATCTGTTGGCTCCTTCATTCAGGTCTGGAAGCCTTCCTGCTAGTCCAATCATGTCACAGAATGACCATGGTACATATTGTGGTATTCTGCGTGCACTTTTTACCGCTAGGGGTGCCTGAGTGCAGGGCCCTTCTTCCATTTCTTCTTCATCATCTGTTTCTTTTGGTTCTTCTAATGGCCCTTTGCTTCTGAGGGAGTATCCGTTTTGTGTGGAGGTTTTCTTCCTTTGATCCTTCTGACGGCTTGTCTGTTCAGTGAGGGGTTGTAGAATTTCTTCAAATTCTTCTTCTGCTGTTTTTTTCTGTCACCATAGTCCCTCTTAGCTGCAGGCTCACTGTCTGTGTAGGGGAGCGTGGCAGTTCTTCCATAGTGCAACGTTGGGCATCACTGCCAGACTGTGTCAGCAATCTTTGCTTTTCATGCATCATCTCCAGTTTCCTTTTCATCTCTTTTTTCTCTTTGTTTAGAGCGTTCACTCTCTTTATTTCTTCTAGCAGTTCCTTCTGGCGTTTCTCCAACTCTTCTTCACGTATGCATCTTAATTTCCATAAGTGTTGCCATACTACTCCATCTTGGATAGAGCTACTGGCTCTTGGATATTGGTATTGGTTTGTATTTTCAGCCTGGGACCTCCCTGCAATATGTTCATATTCTCTCTTTTTTTTTCTTCTTCTGACCGGATGCTCCATTAACGCTGTGACCCTACTTTGGGGTGCATCTCTTTTTCTGTGTTAAGTAATATGCTGGAAATTACACTGTCTGCCTCTTCATCGTCTGCTATCTTCCATCCAGCTGGCTGTGTGTTCCAGTTTTTTGTAAATTTTCCTGTCAGCTCCCCTTCTGCATTGGATCTTGCTCCCATCAGAGGGCACTGCTTCATCTGTGCTTGCTCTGCAGGGAGTAAGTATGTGGGTGGTTGGCTTGTTTCCCACTCCATTAGAGCAGTGGGTGTAGTCTGCTGTTTCTCTTCTCCTTCCTCTTTCTTTGTTAGTGCAGGCATCTGTTGGACGTTCACTTTCTTTGTTAGTGCCGGCATCTGTTGGACATCCAATATCTGTTTTCTAGCAGTTTCTCTGAACCACCTTAGTACTTCTCGTTCTCTGGCCCTCTTCCCTTCTCTGCTGTTGCTTGTGTCCTTTGCTTTGTAATGTTTGATGTTTGCTTCCACTTCTCTGCAGCAAGCAGCGTCGAAGGTGCCTCTCTCTGGCCACTTTAGAGTGCCTGTTGTTCGCTTGTGCCACTTGGTCATACATTGTCTGATTTGTTTAACATGGTCTGGATGCTGTCTTATCACTAGCTCGACTGGGGTTATCAGCCCCTCTCTTTTTGCTACTCCAGCCCCCATAAATCCTTGTTTAGTGCTTGCTTCCTGTCTAGTGATCTCTGGCTGTCTGCTCTTGTTCTTATGAGTACTAATATTTTGCCTACTGTTGTGGCCTGTTTGACCTTTGGTATTCTATAGGGATGATATCTCAAATAGTCTGTTCTATCAGCAGCTGGTATTCTAGTAATACTGCCAAATTTACCTGTTTCCCGCTCTACCTTCCTGGGAACAATCCAGATTTCTAGCCGTGGATCTTCTGCCCCCCTGTTTCTTCCTGCTATAGTTAAATCTCCAGGAATTCCCAATAAGGGGCGTAGTGGAAGTGTGTCTGTACTAGCAGGACTATCACATAGGCTTACTAGTATTATTGCTATTGTATGTGGTACCCACAAGCTTCTTATTATATTTTCCCACGGTACTGTTGGAAATTCTTCTTTTGTTTGAGTCAAATTTATAATTTTCGTAATTTGCCACAGTTTCTGATTGATTTCTGATTCAGTTTGCCAATGTTCAGTTCCTGTGTTATCTCGATATGTTCTTTCCAGCCAAAAGTGTGTTCTGATACCTCTTGTTTCTATATCTCCTGCCAGCAGGAAATGATCAGAAGTAATGATCTCATCTTCACTATCACTATTCTCCATCAACTTCTTATTCTTTATCTATATTCTTTACTTAACCTATGTATTTATGTATCACTTGCACGTTTATTTATTCTTACTTTACTGATTATTTTCTTTTCTTTAAGTTCTATTTACTTTTTACTTTACTTATGTATTTTATATTATATTGTTATTTTATTATTATTTATTATTATCTTTATTTTATTATTATTATTTTATTATTATTATTATTGTTATCTTTACTATTTTGTTATTTTATTATTATTATGTATTATTTTCTTTATTATATTGTTATTTTATTATTGTTATTTATTATTATCTTTATTACTATATTTAATTCACTGTCTCTCCCTTTTCAGTTTGCTCTTTCTCCTTCCATGTAGGAGTGAGCTTGTCAGTGTGTGTATGAGTGTATGTGTGTGTGTGAGTGAGTGTGTGTTGGTATGTGTATGTGTGTGATATCCCTAACTTTCCTCCCTCTTCTCAACTGTGTGTGTGTGTTAGATGCTACTCCTCTACTCTGCTCAGCTGTCCCGTTGCTGTGTGTGTATGTATGTATGCTCCTGTATCACTAACCACCACATCAGACAGGACACTGCCCAGACGGACAAACTGTGGCCTGCCTGTAAAGTAGTCAGTAATCCAGGAGATCACTGTGTCGTCAACACCCACCACCTGCAGCTTCTCACCCAGTATCAGAGGTTGAATGGTGTTGAAAGCACTGGAGAAATCAAAGATAGTGATCCTCACAGTGCCTTCTCCACCATCCAGATGCATATGGGCTCATTGCAGCAGGTAGATGACAGCATCATCGACACCTAAATGGGGCTGGTAGGCAAACTGCAAAGGGTCCAGAAACGTCCTCACCCGTGGCTTCAGCTGGGCTAAGACTAGTCCCTCCAGGACCTTCATCACATGAGATGTGAGGGCAACTGGTCTGTAGTCTGCCAGGTCAGATGGCCTCGACTTCTTGGGGACTGGAACCAAGCAGGACGCCTTCCACAGCAGCGGAACTTTCTGCTGACTCAGGCTCAGGTTGTACAGATGTCCCAGTACAGGAGACAGCTGGTTGGCGCAGGTCCTCAGGATCCTGGGTGTGATGCCATCAGGTCCTGCAGCCTTTCGCTGGTGAAGTCTTTTCAGCTGCCTCTTAACCTGGCCTGTAGTCACCGTTGGGCAGGGGTTGCGAGGAGGAGGTGGGAGATGAGGAGGAGGAGGAGGAGGAGGAGCAGGTGGAGAGGTGCTGTACAGGAGGCCGGGTGGGTTGAGCCATTTGGAACAGTGTAGGTGTGTGAAGGGGTGGGGATGTATGAGGGGTCACAGGAGGTGAGCTAAACCTGTTGAAAAACTGGTTGAAGTGGTTTGCTCTATCCAGGCTCCCAGCTGTCCGCCGGTCTCTTCCCTTCGTCCCTGTGATGTTCTTCATCCCTGTCCACACATCTCTCACACTGTTCTGTTGGAGTTTGGCCTCCAGCTTCTTCCTGTAATTGTCCTTGCATGTCCTCAGCCTTTGTCTGAGTTCATGTTGCACTCTTCTCTGCTCCTCTTTATCTCCAGACCTGAAAGCCCTCTTCTTCTTGTTCAGAAGTGCTTTCAGGTCGCTGGTAATCCAGGGCTTGTTGTTAGGGAAGCAGTGCACAGTCCTGGCTGGTATAGTGGTGTCCTCACAGAATCTGATGTAATCCGTGATGCAGACAGTCAACTTATCAATGTCCTCCCCATGTGGCTCACAGTGTACATCCCAGTCTGTTGACTCAAAGCAGTCCTGCAGTGCCTCAGCAGACTCCTGTGTCCACCTCCTCACTGTCCTGGTGAGCACAGGCTTCTTTCTCACAATAGGGACATATCTTGGAGACATCATGACCAAGTTGTGGTCTGATCTGCCGAGGGGGGGGAGGCTGTGACGTCATATGCATCCATAGCATTAGCATACAGGAGATCCAGTGTTTTATTGTCTCTGGTGGGGCAGTCAACATATTGGTGGAAGTTTTTGTTGACTGAGACATGATTAAAATCTCCTGTAATTACCATGAATGCATCTGAGTACACGTAGTATCTCTCACTACGTTTTTTTACCACATCCTTCGTGGTTTGCCTGCCTCCCCTGGACAGGAGCGCGCTTATCAGCCTGTTGAAAAAGCCTGTTATTAGCCTACTCAGGCTTTTTCTCTCTTCTCTCGGACGTCGGCCTTCTTTAAACACAACATAAAACAAAGACAATTACGCCTGTTTTGACTTGATACAGCAAAATCACCCGGTGTCCTCTATAACACACTATTCTTAGCCTCATAAGTCTTTTCCTCAGACTATAATCAAGACTTGTTATTAACTGCAAACAAGACTTGTCATTTTCATGGATTTATTGCTCTGTTATTCTTAGT
The DNA here is from genome assembly GCA_036937835.1 of Pampus argenteus. NCBI lineage: Eukaryota > Metazoa > Chordata > Actinopteri > Scombriformes > Stromateidae > Pampus > Pampus argenteus. Next base: position 1,353,451 of record CM072881.1, read on the forward strand.
GATTCCCGTTTTTTGGCTCAGGAATTTAGTGCTCTGATATTTTTAGCGATTCCTGTTTAGGAATTTACTGCCCTGTTGGATTTAGTGAATTCTATCTTGGTTTAGAAATTTACTGCAAGCCTAATCAAACCCCAGCAAATACCAGTGCATCAGCCAACATACTATGCACACATCGAATAAAAATTCATCACATTCATTCTTATCCTCACCATGGTTTTGTGGAGGCATTTAAACAGACATAAAACACCTATAAACCGATACAAAGTACATATAGACGAACAAAAACAGACAACACAGATAACACTCTGCTGCTTTACCTTTCTCTGCCTCCTGTGATTGATTAGTTTACTATGATTAGGTTCAGGAGGAGTGAGACATGAATTTTAACAAAATCAACCTTTACCTGGGCGGATCAGCATTCTCCCACAATCACCGCTTTAATCAAACTTGCAGATATTAAAGGCTCTGCTTACCTTTAAATTTTTGTGGGCCCGTGGTCAAGTGGGGGAGTCTGCCGTCACAGCACCAGGCGTTGGTCCAATCCCGTTCGTCTCAGACTCCTCCTGGCTGGCTCGCCAATTTTTATGTTGTGTAAAAAGTCTTAGAGTCTCAAATTGAAGAAGTTAAAATTGTCCCAAAATCAGATCAGAAACAACTTCTCTTTGGTGTCAAAAAATCCTCAGGAGTCAGTGTCCAGAGCAGCAACAAAGTGTTCTTTAATTCCAGGCAAGAAAAGGAGAGCACATCACAAAAACACAATGTGTATCAGAGATAACACAGAGATGCTCTAAGATGGCTCTGACCTGAAGTGGCCCCTGCCCTGTCTTTTATACCCTTGGTCACATCTATGTCTTGTGCCTATGTGACAGTTTGCACGATATTTGCAGCTGTAGACACCATTAGATAAGTTTCTAGATTCTCATTTTGTGAAATATGATTGTAAAACATGAAATATGATTAATCTAATACTATAACATTGTTTTAGCCTACTTAAAGCTTCATCATATAATATCACATTGAATCATTCTGCAATGCAATTGTTGTTCTCTTTGGCACATCACAAGTTTCAACAAACAATTATACTACAAAACAAGAATGAAATGAAGTGTGTGAGAGTGTATTTAACAGAGTATATTGAAGTACAAAAACTAGTACAATACAAGAGAACTGTGGAGCACAAGTTGAACTTAAAGATCCCCTCCACACAAGATGAATAAAAATGAGTGAATGATAATTGTTTGACATGGTATTTTCACCAAAAAATTACCTTGTTAGAAATTCAAAATCACATCTCATTCTTCTCACTCACTGAAAAATCCAGAATCTATTAGTATGTAAATATTTTTGCTGGCCACAACTCAGTGTATTTGTGCTTGAGGCTTCAAGTACAGAAAACACATTTTTGAGCGGAGGGGGATTTTATGCAGAGAAGAACAGCATACAGCAGACATTTTTGAGTCATGTTGGATACAACAAAGATCAGAAACATATTCATTATCATCACAAATACTGATAATCAGTAACCTTTATAACTAAACATATGTTTCTGTATACAGCGGTTGCTGCGCAAGTATGTAAAGAACAAGACTTGCATAATCATCAAAACTGTATGTTTTCCCTGCAGATCAACATGCTGCTGAACTTTAAGGATGAGAAGCAGGAGTGTCCCTGTCCTGATTACATCCGAGAACAACTGCTCGATTTCCATGAAGACCTGATGAAACACTGTGGTAAACTACCAATCTTCTTCACCTACACAGTCAACCAAAGATTCAAATGTTTCAAACATTCAAATTCAAAAGTTCTGATCTCATCAGTTTCCCCACAGAGATCAGCTGGGACAGATAATGATGATATTCATATAATGTATTCATTAATTATGTGTTGCCTGAGATATATCTGTTCTGTCAGGTATAGAGTTAGACGAGGATGGTGTGATAAATGGTGACAGTGATTTCACCATCCGAGGTCGACTCATGTCATTGGTGGAGAAAGTGGCTTACCTGAAGAAGAAGATGGCCAACCTGCCGAAGGAAAAGAAAGACAGAAAACCCAGTAAGTCCTCTGCACCAGTCAATATGCAGACAAACAGACAACAGTGAGATATAACTAATACTGAATTTTTTGTCTCTGGAAAACATAGTAATAATAGAATTTCATATGATACAGAAAACGAAAGAAGGCAAGTGTATGCTTGGTAGTATATATGTCCACATTTCTTAAACACAGTATGCATATATGAAAGTGATTTGTAGTAAATATATTAAAGCATGCAGAAATACTGGTAATTCAAGCGTTCTTGGCTTGTTCTTGGTTTGTTATATGTTTAACTGCAACACCGTCTGTGTCTGTAGGCACGTTACAACAGCTGATTTCAGATACAATGGTTCGCTGGGCTCAGGAGTCAGTTATTGAGGATCCTGAACTCGTCAGAGCCATGTTTGTACTACTGCACCGACAGTATGACGGCATAGGAGGACAGGTTGGTTTGTGTGTTTTTACTGCATTATAACAGATAGACCATATAGTTAATTGTTTTCTGCTGTTTACACTGTTGCATTAAAATATGGCAGATGTTTTGGTCAGGTGTGTGTTTGCTATCACTTATGTATACCTATATTTTGTAGTAGCAAACTTACCTCAGACATTAATGTGTTTATGTGACTCCAATTATCAAATAACAATTTTTACTTATTTAAATCAATGAAACAACTACAAGTTATTTACTTAATACATGCAGTTATACATGATTGTTCAGAATTGTCCTCTACCATACCACAATAGTATGATATCTGTTAAACCATCCATTATTTGGTGTAACAATACAGTATGACATTAGTCAAACACAAATTTAGATGTCATCAGATAAACAGATAAAGAGATAATCAAGAAGTGTAGTACTTCAGCCATCATGTATAACAATAACATGATAATTTAAAGGAAGAATATAAATGATCATAAACAACAGCATACCATAGAAGGAAAGTGAATTATGTGACACTGTCTCTTTCTTGCAGTCTGTACAGCTTCTCACATAAAACTCTAGTCTCTGATAGTGAAGGAACTATGTGTCTTTCTCTGCGCAGGTCCGGGCTCTGCCTAAGACTTACACTATAAACTCAGTATCGATCGAGGACACCATCAACCTGCTGGCTGCTCTGGGTCAGATCAGATCTCTACTGAGTGTCCGCATGGGAAGAGAAGAGGAGAAACTGATGATCAGGGGACTGGGGTGAGAACACACTCAGCTCTTTTCCCCTCTTTCTTCTTTTCCTTGTTGACTTTTGATTTATCACATGAATCTAGAGTAATGTAGTGTAGAGTAATGCCCCCTCTAAAATATCTGAAATCAAAATAATTATTCCTGAGGTGCTAGCTACAGTGCATTATGGGAAACAGTGCAGAAAAGTGCAGCTGGCATGTTCAGAAGAAGACAAAACTTAAAATAATTTAAAGTTTTCCCCCCGCAGTGACATCATGAACAACAAGGTGTTCTACCAGCATCCTAACCTTATGAGAGCTCTAGGGATGCACGAGACTGTTATGGAGGTCATGGTCAACGTACTCAGTGGAGGAGACTCCAAGGTATGAAGAATGTATGAGCTGCAGAGCCAATCAGTCTAATGCTGGATGCATGTTGGCAGAACCCAGAACAAAAAACTGTTTAAATGAACCACAAGCATGGCTTCCTCACGTTTTTTGGACTTTGTTCACACACTACACAACATGCAACTTCTTTGTACTCTTTATTGTTTTACCAAGCAGGTGATTGTCATGTTGTAAAGTCTGTAGCCTGGGAGCACTGATGTGTTTTATTTCTAAAAGCAATATTTAATATAAACCAAATCAAGTATTATAAACTAATAGGGGTGTGACGAGATCTCGTCACATGAGATCTCGCGAGATGGAAATTCGCGAGATTTCTCGTCGGGTTGGAAATCGGTCTCGCGAGATTTGTTGTCCAACAAGCAGCCGGAAAACACATGCATAACTATTTGCGACGCCCTTGCCACTTTTAAATTGTGATCCAACAAGCAGCCGAATGACGTCAGAAAACAATGACGTCGGAAAACAAAAAAAAAAGTCTGTTGTCCAGGCTGTTGGCGGGTATACCAAATGTTGAGATAGCTTGCTTACAACAAAACATAAATCAGGTCTCGTACAACTAGCTAAATAGATAAGGCTACCTACTGCTTCTCTGTACTTCCGCACATCAGTCATCTTTGGTGCATCATCAGAGTAATCTAACTTCTGTTCACATGGTGTCTCACGTGTTCTGCACTCCTGCATATCAAAACGGTTGAGGATCTTTTACATATACCTCTTTTGTGACATTGTCACACACTCATCAGATTGACTAAAGTCTATGCCTAGAAAATGTTCCAATCTGCCTAGGTCCTTCATTTTAAACCTTGTTGAAAACAATGCCTTCACTTGCTTTAGACTCGTCATGTTGTTGGCTGCGATGATGAGATCATCCACCCAGATGACAATAATCGCCTTCCCTGCCTGCTTAGACTCTTTTGTGTAGACACAATGGTCTGCTGGGTTCTGTGTAAAGTTGTCATTTATCAAACATTGGTGTAACATTTCGTTCCAATTTCGTCCCGATTGCTTCAGGCCATAGAGAGATTTCTCTAGTTTACACACTAAATTCTCTCCAACTTTTTCATAACCCTCAGGTTGATCCATATAGATGTCTCGGTCTATGGGTGCGTGTAAGTACGCTGTCTTTACATCCATTTGGTGTAGTACCAAATTCTCCTAGGCTGCCTTCTGCATGACTACCCGTACACTGGTTAGATCACCATAATCTATCCCCGCCCTCTGGCTATATCCTTTCGCCACAAATCTGGCCTTGTACTGTTCATTTCCATCGCTATCCTCCTTAATGGAGTATACCCACCTACCTCCCACTGTCTTTCTGCCCTCTGGCAATTTGGTCAGGGTAAAGGTCTGGTTTTCCTCTAATGACTGCATCTCTTCGTCCATTGCCCTCTTCCATTTAAGGGATTGTGGTGATGCCATAGCATCCTTAAAGGTAAGTGGCATACCACACACTGCTCGGTAGCAATAGTCTACAGTAGTGAGCATACTGTCATCTTCACCACTGTCTTCCTGGGTATAATCGTTAAGATAACTCGGGGGCTTACACTCTCTAGCGGGGTATCTCCCACTGCTTTGGGCCTGTGGTGACACCAGGTGGTGCTCCTCACCATCATCATCTGGAGATTGTGGACTGTCAGTCGCTACATCTGTGCTAGTAGCACTGGGTTGTGATGCGTCAGTCTTCTCATCATTTACACTGGGGTTAAATCCTACTCCCTGTGTTTGAGTCTCTTGTCTTATTTTGTTCTTTCTCAGTAGTGTCTGAAACTCTCTGTTTGTAAACTCGGTCCCATTATCTGATCGGATACACTTCACAGTACCATAAGGCGCTACATCCGCCAGGAACTTTTCAGTAGCCTGAATGGCATCACTTTTTGCTTTGAGAAAGTATGTGAAAACTACTCCTGTGCACACATCTGTAAAAGATTGCATGTACTTGTAACCATCAATTGACTCATTTGTCACTGGACCTGCTAGATCTGTATTTACCATCTCAAGTGGCTTTTTCACCTTGTCAGTTGCATTTCTGTTTCTCGTAAAAGTAAACTTCCCCTCTATGCACACATGACACTCCTTCTCAGGCTTACGCTTTGCACCTTTTATGTGCATGCCTACTGTTACATCCTGTAGTTTCAGTATGTCATCATATCATAATTACAATGACCCATGATTTCGTGCCAGGTTTGGATATCATGGCTAACATTGCACACATCATTTTCATTACATTCGGTTTGTAAGTAGTACATTCTGTTGCACACTTCAATGTTAAACCTCATGCCATTTTGACTCACAATTACATTTTTACCTTCCTCGAAGAATACCTTGGCACCCTTTGTAGTGGCACACTTCACTGAGAACAGTTCTTGAGGGAATGAAGGGATGTACAGGGCGTTCTTAATAGTCACTGTACGTCGGCATCCTTCACTGTCAATGAGACACACTTGTGCGTCTCCTCTGCCTTGAGCCAACCCGAATGTCCGCCTTCCGTCGGCCAGCTCCATGCTGTACCTCTCTGGTTTGAATGAGCTGTCGAATGTCTTGAACCGGCTCCTGTCATTGAGAATGTGGGATGATGCCCCTGTGTCCACGATCAGCCCTCCTCTGTCAATCGAGCGAGCGCACCTCGAGCCTTGTGCACGCTCTTTCTTTCTGCACGCTTTGTCCATGTGACTTGTGCTTTTGCAGGAATTGCACCAAACTTTCTTTGTGCATTCGTCTTTTCGATGCCCCTTTTCTCCGCATCGCCAACACGCCATGTCGGGCGGAGATCCGTTGTTCTTTTTCTTCGGTGCTGCGCGGGCCTTTAGTACCCTTTCTCCCGCCTCCTCAGCTACTGGCTCTGCATCCTCCGAAGCCTCGAAGTTGCGCAGTTTCGCCTTGAACTCCGCCAGTTTCATGTCCGCTGAACCATGCGTTACCATCAGCGTAAAAGGCTTGTACCTTTCTGGAAGACCTCTCATAATCATGGCCATCATAAGTCCCTCACTAGGCGCTTCACCTGCACCTTTGAGTGCCGTAATGATTTGCTCTGCCCTGATAATGTACTCAGTTACAGTCTCTGTATCTGCTTTCTTCAGCGAGGTCAGTGTGATATACATGGATACAATTCTTGGCCTACCTTTGCCAATGTAGTGCTCTCTCAGCACTTCCAGACTCTCACGACCCTTGTTTTTAGTCTCTCGGAATATCAGTCCCAAACTTACGTTGTCCAGCAGTGGGGCCAACGCGCATGTATGCATCCGCATTTAGCCTGTCGTACTCGGCTTGTTCATCCACAGTCAGTGGTCCGCTTGGCTCATTCAGAATAGTCTCTTTTAATCCAACACGGTGCATGCAACAAAGCATCCGCTCTTCCCAGAGTTCATACTCTTCGGCCCTACCGTCGAAAGTCGGCCACTTTGTCCTGTCGTGGTTTGCCATTCTGCTTGGTTTAGCTCCCCGGTTTCACCGCACTAAACTAGCTACCACACTTTTAGCTTACTAGCTACACGGGCTCGACGCCGGACTTTCTTCCGTTGCAACTATTTCGCCCTTACCTGGGCCCATAACCTGTTGGCAGGTATACCAACACACAGCAGAATAATAGTGCAACTTAGAAATGTAGGCGAGTCAAATAATCATCTTCAGCCGTTGAGGCATATTTATTAACGATGGCAAACATAACACTGCTCTTGATTGTCCACATCTGGCAGAGATTCAACAGGCCAGGAGTCCAAGAGAGTTTCTCAAGAGCAAAACAGCACCTCCCATATTGGGCGTGACGTCACCAATACACTTGACCTCTGATATTAGATCAATAACTCCCCCTGGTGGAGTAGAACACATCTTGTACAGAATACATCAATCATACACTTTTTACATTATGTCAACACAGGCATTCATATTTGTAATTTAGTTTTCTTAAAATCTCGTCTCGATCTCGTGAACCCAATCTCGTGTCTCATCTCGTCTCGTGAACTGAGTGTCTCGTCACACCCCTATAAACTAATCACCTAATAGAGATGTCTGGATGTGAAGACCTCATAAGATAGGTATAAATGCATGTAACAGTGTTTTAAAAATGACTTTTTTAAATGTGCATTAGGGGCAATGTACCATTTATAAGTATGATATTAAATATATAATATATTGGCAGATGATTTGTGTGTGATGTACATGATGTGTGTGTTTTTGCAGGAAATCACCTTTCCTAAAATGGTGGCCAACTGCTGTCGTTTTCTCTGTTACTTCTGTCGAATCAGTCGTCAAAACCAGAAAGCCATGTTTGACCATCTCAGCTACCTGCTGGAGAACAGCAGTGTTGGTCTTGGTGAGTGTGTGTGTGTGTGTGTGTGTGTGTCCCACATTCTCAGATAGGCATAGTTGAGTGTACTTTATATGGTTCACATTCAGAGGCACACCATGTACATGTAACTGTTACCACAACATAAACCACAGCATAAATGCAAGTGGATGATTGTGAGCTGTGAATAAATCAAGAATTGGGGATTTATTTGTATCCACTAACAGTGTGAACAAAACAACAATATGTTCGATGTATGAGCACATCTGAATCTGAACACAAGGTCCACATTAGCATTTCCTCAGGGATTTTGTCATCAGCAGAGGGAGTTTGCTCAGTTGTTATCATGTGACATAAGTAAGTAAGTTGACTGAGCACAGAAGGTACATATTTGCATTATGAAAACTGAGCCACCTCTCACTCCTTCAAACTCCCTCTTCTGGTGAAGTGTGAGGTTGCTGTTTTTTTCACCAAAAAAAGAAAAATGACGATGTTAAAAAAATAAATAAAATGATAGCTCCTCCTTCTCCCTCATTAAAGATTCCAGAATCTATGAATGTACAACTATATTTCACTTCAGAAGTTGAACTACTGGACACAAGATGTGTCCTACATCACTTTAAAGTCCATCCTTATCCAAACACTGAGGATGGACTTTACAGTGAAGTAGGACACATCTTGTCACACTAATGTAAGTTGAATACTGGACCAGGTTTAATAATTGTAATAATGTCTACAAAAATATCAAACATATTTTCATACAATACAGTCTGCTATTACACTACACTACATGCTCAAAAACAACCATATACGTGAGTCAGCACACAAGCAATGACTATCAACCAAACAGAATATTGATTATTATATAATAAAGGGTCTGAGGACAGAGGGTGTCACTCCCTGTACCAATTGTAAAGCCCTCTGAGACAAATGTATTTTGTGATTTTGGGCTATATAAATAAAATTTGATTGATTGATTGATAATTAAATGTAACTGCTATTAATTGCAATGCAATTAACATTGTATTACATTATACATGTATTTACTAACTACACATATTAGTTTGAGATTGATTGAAAATTGACAGTACATCAATAAATCAGCAGCTAACATATTTATTTGGTGTATTCCTCCTCTCTGGCTTTTTGATGCTTCTGTTTTTCAGGTTTTGAACTTCTTTTTTTTTTAGCTGGCAGTGTTGAAACAATGTTGAAAATACAATCATAGAAATGATAAGTGCGGGTGGAACCACAGAACTCTACGTAACCAGTGAATGTGATTGGCTGTGGGAGGGAGACGGGTAGACAGATGCGATAAATGACTGTGTGTGGTGCAAAGAACAATGAGCCTGCTGCTAATACAGTGGGTGTTTGCAATTCACAACATGTTAGTCATGCAGTAACCTTGGCAGAAAAACAGGAAACTTTCTCCAGCCTGAGGCTGAAGTAACAGCAGCATCCATAACACCCTAGCAGGTAGCCTTCTGGATAAGGGAAGACAAAAATACATTTTGTCTGCTCAATCCCTCCTTACAGTCTTCACTAAGGTTGTTTAATGTCGTGAGTTCTGCATGTCTGTGTGTACGACTAAAAGCTGTGTACTGTTTTCTGATAAAAAAAATTTGTGAAATTCCATTTGCTTTTACAGTTTCATCCTTTATTGCTTGCAGACAACATTAGCTATTTAATTAGAGCTGTGTATCCAGGAACATATACACCTGTTTTTTTTTGTTGACAGGCTGCCATCCTCTTAGTTAAACTTTAAAGGTCTCGTTTTTTCCCCTCTTTTTTCTCTCTTTTTTTTAATTGCTCCATGCTCCTCTCCCCTGCCCTCTCCTCTGCTCCCTTTTCTTCCCCTCTCTTCAGCATCTCCATCCATGCGAGGCTCTACTCCTCTGGATGTGGCCGCAGCATCAGTCATGGACAATAATGAGCTGGCTTTAGCTTTGAGAGAGCCAGACCTGGAGAAGGTGAGGTGAAAATATTTGTCAAAATACTGTATGTCACAGAGATTCATAGCCTGATTTATTATCAGAATTTCCTTCAATTTTCCATAGATGAGTGTGTGTGAGGGGTTTACAGACATGTTTTAGTGGATCAGAGTCTCCAACTCAACTCCAGCTTGTTCTGCAAAATATATAAGCCATACTGTTTTTGCTGTGGCTTCATCTACATTTTTCTTTGTTTTTTGTTTTTCTGTGCAAAAAGTTTGTCATGTTTGATCATATGAGTTTCTGTGACATCCCAAGTCCCTGGAATTCCCACTCCAAAATCACTTAACCCTGTAATGTCTGACCCCAGAAATAATGGACACAAAATTCTGATTTCTTGAATCTGGAACCCTTATTTGTCCCATTCACAAAATGAAAAAAAAAAAAAAAAAAAATTATTTGCATATATGTTTTTCCATTTGTATTGTACTGTGTTTGAACTGTTGTGACGATAAAGGTATAAAGCAGGGGTTGGAAGACAAGTATCAGATTGGATACAAGAGGCTTTTGAATGAAGTTAATATAATTAGGGTTAATATAAATGCCAAGTGTGTGGTCCTGCATCTTGACTGAATCATCTGGTGTGTGCATTCTCACAATTAGAATATTAAAGCTGGTATTATGTCTGTGTCCCCAAGTTATTAAAATCACTTAAGAAAAAACATGGCATTAAACATGTGGAGTTTGGGGTAGTAAAATATGCAAAGAATATTGAGAGATAAATGAGTCTGCATTGTTGACCCATTCTGGTGTATTCAGTCTAGAAATGTGGAGGCAGCTCATGAACAAAAAGACACAATTACAGAGAGAAATAAGAGCAGCTTTTTCAATTTAATTCTTTTTTATTCTATAGTATAGTATAGTTATATTAAAGATTATAGTTAGTTAAGGATTTGCTACTGTGCATCTGTATCTTTATCACAAGTTTCACTGTTACTGTAACAATTCATCATTTCATTGTAAACATTCTCATTTTATCATTGTAATTCATTATAATTCATTATGAGTGTACAATATGTGTGTGTTGATTTGTTCTGTACATGTGACATCATTGCACGTCTGTCCGTCCTGGGAGAGGGATCCCTCCTCTGTGGCTCTTCCTGAGGTTTCTTCCACCTTTTTCCCTGTTAAAAGGTTTTTTGGTGGGCAAGTTTTTCCTCACTCGAATCGAGGGTCTAAGGACAGAGGGTGTCACTCCCTGTACAGATTGTAAAGCCCTCTGAGACAAATGTATTTTGTGATTTTGGGCTATATAAATAAAATTTGATTGATTGATTGATTGATTGATAGTATTTGGTTTCAGACTAGTTTTAGAAAATTTTAACTTAAATGAAAGAAATGAGGTTGTAAATGTGAAAAGAAAGGAAGGAAGCAGGTATTTTACATACAAAATAATGTGTACTATGCAAACATTTTACTTGTCTCTTTGATGTCCAGGTGGTGCAGTACCTGGCTGGCTGTGGGCTGCAGAGCTGTGTGATGCTGGTGCGTAAAGGATACCCTGACATTGGCTGGAACCCTGTAGAGGGTGAACGCTACCTTGACTTCCTGCGTTTTGCTGTCTTCTGCAACGGTGAAAACTTAAATTTTTTTAATTCTATTAAGTCCACATTGTCCTAGTCGACTATTTAACAAAATCTGTTGGTTTCAACTAGAACCTGCTGTCCCTCTTTGTCAGTGTAGTTTGTGTTTGGGGTAAGTGGGTTGTATTGTGTGAATTTAGAGACTGTGTTCCTGTTTTGCCACCAGGTGAAAGTGTGGAGGAGAATGCCAATGTTGTGGTGAGGCTGCTGATTCGCCGACCAGAATGTTTTGGGCCTGCTCTTCGAGGGGAAGGTGGTGATGGGCTGTTGGCAGCAATGGAGGAAGCCATTAAGATCTCTCAGGATTCCTCCAGAGATGGCCCTTCTCCTACATCTGAGAGTAGCAAGACGCTGTAAGACATCATCTGCCACGGTTCATTAATCTGCTCTTATAGTATTAGATCATGGAATGATGAGATGCTTCCACAGTGGGGACCTTACTGTATATTTAGAACTCACATAGGGATCATTCACAGTTCAATAAATCAGTGCTTTTGTAAAGATCCACATCATATTATCTCCTAACTCAAACACGTGTATTTCCAAATCTTTGTATCATAAAACAAAGACATTGCATAACGTTTCTGTCCCACTTATTACTAAGAATCAGTGGGAAAGGATCCACATCCACACTGTAAATCAGTGAGTACCTCCATTCATCTCATGACCCTTCATGCTGATTACATTGGTAACACAAGTGTCCATTTATTTCATGAAAGATGGTGTTGTGTTGCCAGGCTGAAGGAGAAGGAAGCACTAAAGTTCTTTACTGTAACATGTAGTGAATTACCATCTCATACAGTATGGTACCCACAAGTATCGGTATTCACACAGTTAGTATGTTGTTGTTGTTGGTGGTGGTGGTGATGGTGGTGTGTGTGTGTTTCTGTGTCTGTTACTGTGACTATGTCTGTGTGTAGCAGTGACATGCTGGAGGAAGAGGAAGATGATACCATCCATATAGGAAATGCCATTATGACCTTCTATGCTGCCCTCATTGACCTGCTGGGCCGCTGTGCTCCAGAGATGCATGTGAGTGACAACACACTCTACACACACACACACACATACACATTCTTGTGGATTTTCACACTAACCTCTGACCCATTTTATATCAGTTAATCCATGCTGGTAAAGGTGAAGCAATCCGCATCAGAGCCATTCTAAGGTCTCTCATTCCTATTGAGGACCTAGTGGGGGTCATCAGCATTCCATTCTCTATGCCTAATCTGGCCAAAGGTAAGCAAGCCCACCAGCAACCAATGACATACATTAGATATGAGTCCTGGTTTTAAATAAAGCCAGTTCGGGGATCAAATGAAAATGTGCAAAAACAAATAAAAGGCAGTGACTTCAGTTATTGTGAATGCTTAAAGCTTGACAGTTACTCTTGTTTATGTGTGTGTATGATTGCATGTTTGTGTGCGTATTTGTGTGCGTTTCCTGTGTCTACATAGACGGGTTGGTGGTGGAGCCAGACATGTCGGCTGGTTTCTGTCCAGACCATAAAGCAGCCATGGTGCTGTTCTTGGACCGAGTCTATGGTATAGAAGATCAGAATTTTCTGCTCCACCTGCTGGAAGTGGGCTTCTTACCAGACCTGAGGGCTGCAGCTTCTCTGGACACTGTGAGTGTGTGTCTTGGTCAACTGCTGCTTATTTGTTGTCTCCTACCCACCTATTTGTCCTTTGACATTTCCTTAAAAATTAATTAATTAATATTTAGATATTAGTAATGTCCTCACTTGTCCTCAGACTTGGAGACTCTGACACCACCCTGCCTTGGTCCGGATTCAATACTCTCTGTCAGTGAATCTGGGCCAGTCGTTGCCCCACCGGCTGTCAAGTCAAGTCAATTTTTATTCCAAATCAACAAAAGTTGTCTCACAACACTTTATACATGGAGCAGGTCTAGACTGTACTCATTACTCATTTACAGACACCCAACAATTCCCCCATGTGCATGTGCTGACAGCGGCCATCCCATCACCAGGGATGTGCCTGATTTTAGCAATGTTACATAGGTAAAAAATTGGACTCACTGATATTTGTTTTATGTGGGTGGACATATCCTGATCAAAGATAATTCCTAGATTACTTATGGTGGTGCTGGAGGCCAGGGTAATGCCATTCAGAGTAGCTATATCATTAAATAATGTGTTTCTAAGGTTTTTAAGGTCATGCACAATAACTTCAGTCTTGTCTGAGTTTAGTAGCAGAAAATTGTAGGTCATCTTTATGTCCTTAAGATATGGTTAAAGAATAACTAATTCGTTTTTTTTTACTAATTACTAATTATTACTTATTAAGAAAAACTAATTAGTTTCATCTACCTTCATTGATAGATATAATAGGGTATCATCTGCATAGCAATGGAAATTTATGGAGTGCTGTCTCATAAAATTACCTTAAGGAAGCATATATAAGGTGAGTATGTTTGGTCCAAGCACAGAACTGGAACTTCGTGTCTTGTGGAACTTTTGCACGCATGGGGGATTCATCGTTAACATATACAAACTGAAATCGATCTGATAAATAGGACTTAAACCAGCTTAATGCAGTTCCTTTAATGCCAATTACAAGTGTTAGGCCCTGTAGTAGGATGTGATGGTTGACTGTGTCAATGCAGCACTAAGATCTAACAAAGCAAGTACAGAGAGAAATCCTTTGTTTGACACAAGTAGGATGTTTAACTGTGCTATCATGCATTCTAAATCATGACTGAAAATCCTCAAATAAACTATTATTCATCTTTTTATAATGTAGAAAGTCACATAGATGCTGGTGACTGGTGCTTTCTCAAGGATCTTAGAGAGAAAAAGTTAGATATAGGTTTATAGTTGGCTAAAACAGTAGTATGTTAATTAATACTTAAAAATGGCTGTAACTCTACCTCCTTGGTCAATATCTGGAGGAATGTGAGTATAAATATGACTGGGAGGAGTTGCTTAATTTACATATTCTTCATGACACAATCAATTTGATAATCTGAGATCATTTACTATTACAGCTTTAGAAGACAGAGATCCGCTGTTCATTTTTTAGGTTTTTATGTATAATCCTTTTTTGTTAACTTCACATTTAATTGATTTGGGTGGGTAACTGCTCTAACGGAAGCACAAAGAAGCGTCTAAGACTGCAACACTGCCTCCTGGTTTTAACTCTGTGATGTCATAGTTTAAGCCTGCTAATAAACCTGGCCCTGTTTCTAGATAACAGAGCTCACCATCCAAAGAAGATGGATGCTGTCTCTCCTAATCAGACTGCCAATTATCTATGAAACCAACTTCATTATCAGGACACCACCTCAACAGCCCGTGGTTCAAAGATGACCTGTGGCTATACATGTCATCACTAATCAAGTTTGGCAGCGGTCCAGAAAAAAGCTGCAGAGTCCGACATTGTCTTTGCATATGTACACACCGACTTCACATTAATCTTGGTGACCTTTGATTGGCATAATCTGGAGTTGTTACCACTGAATAATAAACAATTTGTGAATAACAATTTTACCATATTTATGCTTATCCTTGTAGGATTTTTAATTAATTAATTGGCAAATTCCTCAGTAAAATAAGTATTTGGTCAATAACACAAGTTCATTTTAATACTTGATACATGTATCCTTTGTTGGCAGTGACAGAGGTCAAATGTTTTCTGTTAGTCTTCCCTCCTCTGTGGCTCTTCCTGAGGTTTCTTCCACCTTTTTCCCTGTTAAAAGGTTTTTTTGGTGGGCAAGTTTTTCCTCACTCGAATCGAGGGTCTAAGGACAGAGGGTGTCACTCCCTGTACAGATTGTAAAGCCCTCTGAGACTAATGTATTTTGTGATTTTGGGCTATATAAATAAAATTTGATTTGATTTGATTTAAAGGTTTTCACACACTGTTGGTGGTATTTTGGCCCATTCTTCAATGCAGGTCTCCTCTAGTGCAGTGATATTTTGGTGCTGTGTCTCCCACTCCTCTTCTGGATCATCCAAATGCTCTCTAGCAAACTTCATTCACATGTTGTCTCTTATAGCTGAAGTGATGAAAATTACAGGCCTATCTCATGTATATTATACAGTGAGCTACTTGTAGTAATCTGCATCATCTGCATCATTTTTAATTGCCGGGGGCGGCAGTAGTTAATGTTATCAAAGAGAAATGTCCTTCCTTGTCCTAAACTGGACCAAAAATGATACAAGAGTACTCCTTTGTTTCATATGCAAGTTGAATCAGCCGCACTGTGTGTGTCTGATCAATCAGCCACAGGCACACCTTTCTCCTCTTTAATCTCACTTGACTTAAATGCACATTTTTCCACCACATTTTCCATATTTCCTTTGATCTGTCTCTGTATTTGTGTCACAGGTTGCTCTCAGTGCCACAGACATGGCGCTTGCCCTCAACAGGTATCTGTGTACAGCAGTGTTGCCTCTACTGACTAAGTGTGCACCGCTGTTTGCTGGGACAGAACCATTCGCATCACTTATTGACTCCCTCCTCCACACGGTTTACCGTCTATCCAAAGGCTGCTGTCTCACCAAAGCCCAGAGAGATGCAATAGAGGAGTGTCTACTAGCGGTTTGTGGGTAAGACCTGAATTAAAACAGAAAATATGATATGAAATATACACAGAAGTGGTGAAGAGCTGGTATCTTTGAACTGGGTTGACAAAAATAATAAAATATTCAACATAATAATCAAGGTCCTTGAATAAAAGATGAAATGCATGTGGCCAGAGGTACTGCTCTTACCTCTTTCATTTCATTTAGGCTTCAGTTTGGATCTCACTTACCTGAAGATCCTATAATGTCAGCCACACAGCAACAGTTTGAAGCTATATTTTGTGGGCATCACCACATACTCTTTTCCGTTCAAGTGTGCTTTTGTGAAATGTTTATTGCTGCATTTCATGTACTGTTTCCTTATACTGTTTCTATGTGCAGTAAGCTGAGGCCTTCAATGATGCAGCATCTGCTGAGGAGGCTGGTGTTTGATGTCCCTGTGCTTAATGAACACACCAAGATGCCTCTGAAGGTGAGAAACATGTCACATTTATATCTGTCAGATTACTTTAAAAGTGCTTTTTAGATCACAGGAACGTTTTATATTGTTATCCATTTTATTTTCAAACATAGATTTACAATATTTATTACTTTTTCATGCTGAAATGAAAGTCTAGGATTAAAAAACATGATTCTTATCTTGCTGCACAGTAGTCATAACTATAACTAATAGTGATAGATGTCAGATTGCCTTACAGTAGCAGGAATACGTGATTTGTTTGAATGACTAAGGAGGGAATGAGATGTCAATGTTGGTGCCTCGTTGAACTCACTGAGTTAGCGAAATAGAAACAAGGTATTGATAAACGTTCTTTTCACTTTCCCAAGCTGTTGACCAATCACTATGAGCGATGTTGGAAATATTACTGCCTGGCTGGAGGGTGGGGCAACTTTGGAGCCACATCAGATGAAGAGCTTCACCTCTCCAGGAAACTGTTCTGGGGAATATTTGATGCTCTGTCACACAAGGTGAGCATTTAAAGCCTCTGCTTAAGGTCTGTCAGTTTATATAGAGCGGGGGCGCTCAGAGCGCTCTGACTCGAGACTGGTCGCTATCATAATGTATCACATGTAAATATCCCTTCAAAATAAGATTCAGAGATCAACAAATACATTTATAAAGTCAATTTCAAACATTTCAGAAATTGGAGTCAATGTCAAGAAACCTTAAGATTTCACATAGAGTTGTTTTTCTTTTAGCCTATAAAATCAAATCAAATCGAATTTTATTTATATAGCAACATACATTTGTCTTAGAGGGCTTTACAATCTGTACAGCAATCTGTATAAAACCATTTTGTTGTGTATCAACATGCTATGGAGACAGGGTTGTTGAAGTGCTACTCCAGTGACTTACTATTCCATAAAATTGAGATAGATAGCTGACATTCTGACTTTTAGTCCGTAGTATGGGTCAAGATCCAAAAACAATTGGTTCTACATTTCCCATAATGCAACTCAATAGCATCTTTTTATTAGACGCTCTTTGTCAGGTAACTGCCCACATTTTTCAAACTCCATACAGCCAGTGTATAATACAGGCTTTCTGTTAGATAACCCTGATGACATTACCACGCGTCATCAAGTGTTGTTTGTTCAGATTGACAACATGCACCTGTTTTCAGTTGTTTAGTACTCTTCATGACTAGTAAATTGACTTTTTGCAAGCTTTTTAAATTAACATTCTTTTAAACAATACAAATATTGCAATTGTATATTCTGAATATAGCTGAATATTTATTTGTTTTAGATATAAATTCATTACTTGTGGTAGCTAATGTAGGGATGTCTGTAGTCTGTAGTAGACTGACTTTTGCAGTTTGTAATAGTAGCGGTTGTTGTACAGTACAGTTCTACTGCATGCTGTAACTGCACATACAAAAATGTGTTTGTAACTGGCTTCAAAGTCACTATCTGTAAACAAGTGAGAGCAGAACTAGATTTAACTTGCAGTGTGAGTATAAAGATACTACATGAAATATGTATAATGCAATGCGCTATGTGTGTGTGCCTGTGTGTATGCATGAATGAATATATGCTCAAAAACCGCCTAATTAACGTACTTCCCTTTTGGACACTCGCTGATCTAGCGGTATGACCAGGAGCTGTTTAAGCTGGCTTTGCCATGTCTCAGTGCTGTGGCTGGAGCTCTTCCTCCAGACTACATGGAGTCTAACTATATGGCCATGATGGAGAAGCAGTCATCCATGGACTCAGAGGGAAACTTCACTCCACAGCCTGCAGACACATCCAAGTATACAACATATTTATTTCTTCTGTAATAAATACATTTGATTTATATTACACCATACTGTTTTTTTATATACTGTTATTATAGTCAAGTCATAGAATACATACAGTATATATTTGCCCAGGACTCTGAGTGCTTTTTACTTTGAATGTTTACTTGCTTTTGATTTGACAGCATAATATGCACATACATATCCTCATACATATCCCAAATATTTAAATGTGTTTCTTCCCTCTTCTGTCTTTATCAGTGTGACTGTTTCAGAGAAACTGGACTATTTCATAACCAGATATGCAGAGCACAACCATGAGAAGTGGTGTATAGAAAAGGTAAGAATGTGATAATTCAGATACAGTTCACAAAAATAATTTGTGGTAGTCTTGTTATTGACTTATTTAATGCTGTTTTACAGTTTTCCAATGGCTGGTCATATGGGGATCAGATGTGTGAAATCTCCAAGAGCCACACTTTACTGAAACCATATAAAGGGCTCTCTGAGAAGGTAGACTGTATGCAGCTGTCTGTGTCATTTTACTTTAAGGGTGGTGCATTCATCTCTATCCCATCTTAACACAGAATGACCAAATGACAGTCATAAACCATTATGTGGAATAGTAGTGAGGTAACACATTACATTGGGGCACAAGCCAGTGTCTTATTGTGGCGGTCCCAAGCCCAGATAAATACAGAGGGTTGTGTCCCTAAGGGCATCCAGTGTGATGGTGCCCATCTTTAAGAACAAGGGAGATGTGCAGAGTTGTGGCAACTACAGAGAATAAACGAGCTGATGAACCATACAATGACGTTATGGGAAAGAGTAGTTGAAGCTAGACTAAGGGTAGAAGTGAACATTTGTGAGCAGCAGTATGGTTTGATGCCAAAAAAAGAGTACTACAGATGCAGTATTTGCTTTGAGGATGTTGATAGAGAAGTACAGAGAAGGTCAGAGGGAGCTGCACTGTGTCTTTGTAGATCTGGAGAAAGCTTGTGACAGGATGCCCAGAGAGGAACTGTGGTGTTGTAAGAGGAAGTCTGGAGTGGCAGAGAAGTATGTTAGCGTGGTGCAGGACATGTATGAAGCTGTAAGACAGTGGTGAGGTGTTCTGTAGGTGTGACAGAGGAGTTCAAGGTGGAGGACTGCATCAGGGATCAGGGATCAACTCTGAGCCCCTTCTTGTTCGCTGGTGTGATGTGTAATAGAAGAGTTTCAGCTAAAATGAAAGAAAAGCTGTACAAAACTGTGGTGAGACCAGCAATGTTGTTTGGTCTAGAGACAGTAACACTGAGGAAAAGACAGGAGGCAGAGCTGGAGGTAGCAGAGATGAAGATGCTGAGGTTCTCTTTGGGAGTGACCAGGATGGATAGGATCAGGAATGAGTACATCAGAGCGACAGCACATGTTAGAGGGTTTGGAGATAAAGTCAGAGAGGCCAGAGTGAGATGGTTCAGACATGTCCAGAGGAGAGATAGTGAATATATTGGTAGAAGGATGCTGAGCTTTGAACTGCCAGGCAGGAGGTCTAGAGGAAAACCAAAGAGGAGATATATGGATGTAGTGAAAGAAGATACAGAAGACAGGGTTAGATGAAGGCAAGTGGTTCACTGTGGTGACCCCTGAAGGGAAAAGCCCAAAGGAGAAGAAGAAGAATTTCAGTATTAGTTCATATTACTATATGGTTATTGCAGTTTTTCTGTGGTACTGACTTTCTGTTACCAGGTCTGAACTTTGTATTCTTGCAGGATAAGGAGTCGTACTGCTGGACAGTCAGAGAGTCTCTGAAGACCATGCTGTCATGGGGCTGGAGCATTGAAAGGATCAGGGAGGGCGACCCTGCCAACCTCCATAGCAAGTCCAGAAGGATATCACAGGCTAGCCAGGTATACCCGCACACAGATGCTCACACAGATGACAATTTATTACTGAGGTATATGCATATGATGTCATTATAAGCAAAATTACTACAGTCACTCCACCCTTGGCTTAAAACATGCAATAATCAGTTGTCACCGTGCACTCAACACAGAATAAATATAATCACATGAAAAAGTGATCATCTCTTCCTCAGCTGTCTTTGGAAGGAGCTCCAGCCTTCAGCCCCAGACCCATTGACATGAGCAATGTTACACTGTCCAGAGACCTGCAGGTAACTTACTGTACACACACTAATAGAGAAACACTCATGATACCTGAGTGTAAGATAGGCATCGATAATGACATAAAAATAGATGAATGGATCTGTGCAGGGTAACAGTCACATATTGCCTTTCTCCAGTCAATGGCAGAGCTGCTTGCAGAGAATTATCATAATATCTGGGCCAGGAAAAAGAAAATGGAGCTGGAAGCCAAAGGTAAATCAAATACAACATATCCACACAAAATCCTTCCTGCCATCACTACCAAATTAACATTTTTTTGCCATATCTAGATGAAAAAAGTAATGAATGTATCAAGGTTTTGGCATAAACCACAGAATACATTTGATCAATGTTTTATAAGTAGATCTAATGTGTTATTCAAAGATAGAGTGAGATTAAAAGTCATACAAGGTTCTGTTGGACCACTGGTAGTATTGGCTTGCTTTTGCCTCTTAAAAAGGTGGAGGACTGCATCAGGGATCAACTCTGAGCCCCTTCTTGTTCGCTGGTGTGATGTGTGATAGAAGAGTTTCAGCTAAAATGAAAGGAAAGCTGTACAAAACTGTGGTGAGACCAGCAATGTTGTTTGGTCTAGACACAGTAACACTGAGGAAAGGACAGGAGGCAGAGCCTCCTTAAAAAAAGAACACATTTCAAGATCTGCCATGCTCCTTGAAACACAACGTTCCCCAACTTTATGAAGCATGTAGCTCTAATTATAATTAAAAGTAGGGACATTTGACAATGTTTGTTTTTTATCAGCCTGTTTTCTTTGTTCTATATCCTGCTGTCTCTGTGTTGTGTCCAGGTGGAGGAAATCATCCCCTCCTGGTTCCCTATGATACACTGACTGCCAAAGAGAAGTCCAAAGACAAAGAAAAAGCACAAGACATCCTCAAGTTCCTCCAGATAAATGGTTACACTGTGTCCAGGTAGCAAATAAGCAATCTGGAAGGTGAAAAATGTGTAAATTTCATAAATCGTCCCAATTGACAAAGTGTGTTTATTGTTTCCAGAGGAGTGAAATCACAAGAGCTGGACACTCCAGCTATAGAGAAACGATTTGCCTACACCTTCCTTCAACAGCTCATCACATACGTAGACCAGGCCCACCAACACATGATGAAGTTTGGTGAGACTCTTCTTTTGTCTAATGAATAATAGACAGATGTGAAAAAAAACCCCAGTATGCATGCAAAGTGTAAAACTAAACTCTGACCTTGTTGGTGCAAATCAAAATGTGCTATATTACCAAAATAACAACAATGTACAGAGTGAGTAACTGACTGGCAGTCACAAAATAAGTGCAGTGAATGTCTTTGTAAATGATATGTTAATAATGTTACTGCACATATGTTATTTTTAGAGCCGAGTATAAAAACACCCCGTTTGCACTCCATTCCCTCAAACAAGTAGCATTTAGTCATTTATCCTTTAAATAATGCAGACACATTAGTGCCATGCAGTGTGAGTTTAACAGCCACCTGAGGCACAAAACTGTGCTGATGTCAATGTCTTCATCTAAGTACAAGCTGATAATTGAATCTGTCTTTTTGTCTTTTTTGGATTATGATGATGTTATCTATTAACAGGCCTCTGCCTCCGCTCTTAAACCCCTACATTCAGTTAATCACTCAGTGACTGTTATTCTGCTCATCATTGCATCTTGTATGAAAAGATTAGGTAGGCATCTCTAACAGTAAGAAATGGCAGGCATTGGTTTATTTATTTATTTATAAACCCCCTAATGGTAACTTGCTATCATTTATTAATAAATATATTATAAATTGGTCCTATAGTCAGTATTTGACTAGTTCATGTGATTGGCTAATGCTCGAAATCCTGCATGTCATTTTGGGAAAACTGCTTTTAGTTTTACTGCTGCATGCCCTAGGAACATACGCATTAAAACTTAACACAATTGTACCTCTGATTCTAAACTACCCCTCTTGAATGTAACTATTTTCAACTTTTAACAAACTGTTATTTGTTATCTAAATATTTTTGTGTTTTAATTTTTCATGCCCTCAATGATTCCTCAAGAAATAAAGGTTGAACAAATATGTCTAACCAGAATTATTGTCTTTGATTCTGTTTAGATCTGGGAACAAGGCCGAAGGGAGAGAAGATTCCTCATGAACAACATATTAAGTTCTTTGGAAAGGTCAGAACTCAACATCTTATTTTGTGAATATATCAAAATATGTAGTGTGTTTAGTTTTTGTTTTGGTAACATTATTTGAAACCATATTGTGATATGGTTCTGTATGGCCAGAAGCAAAAGACCATTTTTTTTAAATCACTTCTCATAAACTGGTCAATACCGTAATTAAACTCAGGTTCACTGGTGCAATTTTATGGTCTCTATGACACAATGTTTGAAACTGCAGCCAGACTTTTTTCCAGACCCCAATTAGAGACAGGAGCATAGGTAATTACATGGTGTATCTACATTATGCAATTTAATACACAGGTCGTCTTGCCATTGGTGGATCAGTACTTCAAAAACCACCGGCTGTACTTCCTGTCCACAGCCATCCATCCAATCAGTAGTGGTGGCCACGCCTCCAACAAGGAAAAGGAGATGGTGACGAGGTGAGTGAGACAAACAATACAACAGTAGGTAGATAGATTATTGCAGGGTGTGGCACTCGCTCATGTATGATAGCTTATATGTTGAATAATTCTACAGTTTCTAATTAATACATGTGTATGAAGTTACCAGAGCAATTTAAAGTCTGGCTGTGTGTCTTTATGTCTCTCCTCCTCTCTCTGTTTTCCTCTTGGTCTCTCTTATTTGAATGTCTCACACTTTTCTTTTATCCCTTTCTGTGCTTCCCTCTCTGCCTCCTTCTCTTTCCTATAATCAAATTATTTCAGTCTTTTCTGCAAACTGGGAGTTCTTGTCAGACATAGGATATCTTTATTTGGTAAGGACAGTTTATGCATATTACTCACACTTCTGCTCCACATTTGCTATTTTTCTTGAAAAGGATGATTGGCTGATGAGACAAAATGCAAGTACTGAATGTTGGATGAGTGCAGTATGAATGGGGTCACAAGGAATCCTGACCATATATGGCATATATGTGTACTGTCCATGTGAAAAGATTTGGGATAAATTCGGTAGTCACGTCATTATTTTTACTGTGCTGGATGGAATGAAACATGATCTCTATTTGTTCCCAGACAAATGACATATCCTGAAGTGAATAAAATTAATACATACAGGGAATAAATATAATAATAAATTTGTTGTAATATCTGTATTTAAATATTAAAATATAAAGAATATGTCTTGACTTGACAAAATCTCTCCCATTTCAAAGGCTTGTCCAAATGCAGTGGATAAAATGATGCCTCTTTTTGCCCAAATGTATCCCTTGTGGTGCTCAGTATCTCATAATCCATTGTGGACTTGTCTTTTTTTGGTTCATTTGATTCGTACAGGACATTAAAGATAAATGGAATTATATACATATATTTTCATCATTAATCAGGTACATTATTTGCCATTTATTTGTTCATCATATGTTGATTGTAAAATTGGTTATTGTTGTGTAATGTAGATGTTTGCCTACCACTATTTGACACATTAATTATTAAAAATCCTTTTTATCCTTCTTGCATCTGTTGATATACAAGTGGCACAATATGTGTTCATAGATAACAATAAAATGTGTTTTGTGTGGGATGTACATATATATATATATATATATATATATATATATATATATATATATATATGGAGAGAGAGAGAGAGACACACACACAGAGAGAGAGAGAGAGAGACACACACAGAGAGAGAGAGAGAGAGAGAGAGAGAGAGACTTAAATAATGTGTGCATGGGTGTGTGTGTGCATGCATGCATGATTTTGCAGGTGTGTTTCTCCTGTGCTCCGCAGCTGTGTGTGTTGTGTGGTGTGTAATGCAACTTTGATGTCCAAATACCAAGAGCATTCCACCGTGTAAAATTATTCATTACCAAACCCTGGACAAACACATTTGGGAAAAAGTCATTATTGGGCTGTCAATGAAAATGTATCAACCATGTTGTTACATGTTATTACTGTTGACAGCATAAGATGACTTTTATTATGCTCAGTATTTGAATTTTTCAAGGAACATCTTTTTTCTTTTAGTATGGTGCTCTGCTGTTATATGTAATAAAGCACACATACATGAGGGATGTGATTCCCCCAGACAGATGGTTCTTATTGATTTGAACAGGTAGATGCTGTTGTTTTTTGTTTCCGTGTACTTTGGTGCTTGAGTCTTTATGTTGAGGGTTTTCTTTTATCATGTTCTCTGCTTTCCAGGTAACAATGCCACATCCATTGTCAACTGTCTGCAGATACTGGGACAAAGCCTGGATGCCAGGTAAGGAAAGGAGATGAGCTGCGACATACTGTATGTGTGTGCTCCAGTCAGAACACCTGGTTTACACTGGATTATGTTTGCTGAAAATTAAAATGATGAATGCTGATCTTATCAAGAGGCTGCTGTGGAAAAACTCGATTGTACAACTAAAAATGATGGAATAAAAAGTGTACGTAAATGGATGTACCGTATTTTCCGGACTATAGAGCGCACTAAAATTTTAATGGAATATATATTTTGTCACATATAAGCCGCACCGGACTATGAGCCGCCGAGAAATAAGTTATTAAGACAGAAACATTTTGTACCAGTGTGTTTATGTGTTTATTCATATACCTGAACTGATTGTTTCTGATCAGTGCCGCAATAAACGCAGTAATAAAATGCTGATAAACAAAACAGAAAAGTCATTGATGGTTTTATTCATTTTCCTTTTGTGCACTAAAACTAAGTTACTTCTACTTCCTGTGTATTGAAACCATTAAACACCAAATCACTGTCACCTTTTCCTCCTGCACACTGTTAAAGCGCCATTGTGCAACTATTAAAGTGGCTTCATTCTCCCATGAACTGAAGACACTGAAGTCGTCCTTCAGTGTCGGAGTTGAACAGCCTCATATAATCTTCATCACATATCGTCTCACCATAGATTCATTAACGGCAAGCTTATGTGCAGCCGCTCTGTTTCCTTCACGGATAACCAGATTGATGGCATTCAACTTAAAAGCTGCATCATAGGAATTTCTTCGTGGGTTTTCCATTTTGAGGGGGTGATTGTGTAATAATATTATATAACCTCTGTGGGCTGAAGAAAAAGAAAAGCCGCACCTCTGTATAAGCCGCATGGTTCAAAGTTTGGGGAAAAAGTAGCGGCTTATAGTCCGGAAAATACGGTAAATAAACATACGTACATATACTTTTGTACGTGCATCCATTCCAAACAATTATACCAGACCTGGAAATAACCAGTGAATATAACCAAAGGTAATATTTGCACCTCAGTTGTGTCAAGTTCATCTGTGGAGTTAGTATTTTACAGTTTATACATGTAAAATGTGTAAATATCAGAAAACCCAGGATGGACAGACATGTAATAGATGTGTTTACAGAATAGACCAATACATGGGGCAACTTCCAGGTGCCGCCAAAAACAGAATAGTACCTGAGCTGCATGCAACCTCTTTCACCATGGAGACATTTCCATCCTTTTTATATTTGCATTACATTGCATTACACTACATCAGTAGCTTCATTCATATATCCAGGCACACTTGAGTTTCGACATTATCTAGACATATGAGCCATGCAGTCTCTGAAATCAGATGGGGGTTGGGTAAACTTTGTAGACAAAACCTGGATTGTGCCGCACAACTGAATGTGGCTAGGGTTCTTTCATATGTTGTTTGTGTTGTCCATGCTCATATTTCAAATGCTACTAATGTTGTTTGTTACTGTTGTTTGTTTTATGGTTTGCTGCCTCCAGAGCTGGTGGAAGTCTGCCGAGGTTCCTTAAAGAGACAGGAGCCCCAGATTAAAAATGTAGTTGTGTAAATGTGCATAGTATTTCCCCTGTAAGAGTAAAAGGGTTAGGGTTAGGGTTAGATTTGTCTTTGGCCAAAGAATGTCAGGACAAAAATGGCTGCAAACTACTCAACAGTTTGGCAATTATTAGCAAAAGTTGCTCGGTGTAACAGCTGTGTTTTATAAGACTATTTTAACTCTTCTCAGTCTTTTCTTATCTTTGTGCTTGTTTGGGTGCCAAGCTGTGACGGAGCATCTCCGTCAATGACTACGGCCTGCACACACACACACACACACACACGTAATACACATCGTCCCTGTTCCCGTCTGCATCACACAAAATCGGCATTAAACCACACGCATTCCTCTTCCCCTCACCGGACAATAGCGCGACCAAGGATGCACACTTGGCAGCTTTATTCCAAGTCATACATACATTCTACAGATGGAAAACTTACCACATAGAAATACAGCCGCCACATCATGCCTGTCCACTTCCGGTGGCGAAACCGGCCGTAAAATTCCATGTCACTATATAGGGAATAAGATATTTTTATTAATATGTTAATATAATCAGATCAGTGGCAGTTTCTAGGGAAGGGAAACGAGGTATGACCATGGTGTAAATGTTTGTATAATTTGTGGGTTTATCACACGGGAAGAAAAATGAGGGTCTAATGAGGAAAAAGGTGTTTTGTGTTGTTTTACAAATGTAGTAGTCCGAGTGGGAGGGGCTACCAGTATAAAAGGGGCTGCCTGGGCCCTAACCAGGGGGAGAGTGTTGGTTACAGTGAAGGCAACAGTGAAGGTAACAGTGTTGAGACTTATCACAAGTCGAGTGGTAGAAGAACTTGTTTTCTTTCTGTTTGTTTTTGTATATAGATTATTTTGGTTCATTCATTTTGGGGTTTTTAAACATGTCACTTGCACCTGGTGAGGAGAATAAAAACCCAAAACATCATTTTTTTCCATTCAGCCTGGATTTTTCACCTGCCAAAGACAGGGGTGGAGAAAGCAAGCAAAAAAAAAAAATTGTATTGAACTGTTAATCAGGGTTGGTTGAGTATTATGAGGTCAGTGCATTTAGTGACAACTAAAGTCAAATGGTCAGTAAAATGTTTTATTCACTTTTAGATTTTAACTTTTTCATTCACCACGAAACATTCTTTTCAAAATAAAATTTTATTTAAATATATGCCGAACAGATGTTTATGTGCTTGAATGAATGAATTATCTTTATTTACTTTGAGCTTTTTACAGTAGAGGCATATTGCAAATCCACTAAAATATACAATGTTGTAAAGTAACAGGCATATCGAAAATTTTACAGTTTAAAATGTAAAATGATTGTGTTTTTTTTCCATTGACCAATTATGCAAACTATGTAATAAATAAAGTCTAATGATCCTTAATTACTTCTGATCAATCAGGAAAAGGCATGGTAAAACATATACACTATGAATAACTATTTACTGTGTGGGCACAAGAATCCTAATTCTCCAAACTCATTAAAATATGTCATACATGACATGATGAAGTAGTGGTATTAGAATGTGCCAGATGTCAGGCCCAGAACAAAGCGGCAGACTCAGACGCGGAGAAGGCAGGTTTGGATGAACTTTATTTGTTCTCAAGCTGCTGAACACAGTCTACAAAAATTACAACAAAAAGGCTACTCTGACCAGCACTCTAACTATAACTAAAACCTCTGCTATACTCACTGAAAAAAACACTAAACTAGAAAGAAAAAAACACTTCACCAAAATGGGAAGGATACTAAGAAGATTATCAAACAAAAAACACTTACTCAAAATGAGGAGGAACCAGAACTATCTATAGCTACAACCTAATCTCCTAAACTGGCTAAAAAACAAAAAACGACCCCGGAGGATGAAAAACTTAATCAAAAGAAAAGACAACCAAACAGAAAGCGATCCCGTAGGATGAAAACAGGCTACAAAATGCTATCTGCTCTGAAACTTACGGCTATGAAACTTACTGGACATGAAACGTGAATCAGGCTTGGAAACAAGGAACGGCTTGGGTGCGACGAACAAAGACACTTCGGCACGGGACAAGGGGAAACACAGACTATATATACACATGAGGGAAATGGGGAACAGGTGGAAACAATCAGGGCGGGGCAGACAATCAGACTGGTGACACATGAGGAAGGGCAAGTGACCTGAAACGAGAGGAGAGTTAACTTTCAAAATAAAACAGGAAATGACAAGACATAACAAAAACCCCAGCTTGACATCACCCCGGTGTGACACCAGAGACCATTAAATTTGGGCTTTTATGGCCATAATGTTTGTCCATTGGGACATCCCCCTACCTGGCTGGCTATTCTATATCCTTGTGGAAAGCCCTACAGGACACTGTTGGACACTGAGGACATAATTGAACTACCTGCCGTTAAGTACTCCATAACAAAGCAGTTATGTGAATATGTGTTTCTCTCTTACTTTTGACTTCGACTTTGGATAGCGCTTAATTTTTTTTACCGGATATTTTTTAATGTATTTATTTGTATGTATTGTGTTATGTAGCTATATGTAGGGCTCACATTCATTAAACTATTTTACAGACATTTTTATGATTTTGCTTTTAATTATTATTATTATTATAATTTTTAAATGTTATATTTTCTTTTATTTTCTCATGTAAAGGATTTGAGCCAAAATTAATTCATAAAGAGTTCTGTATATATAAAGTTTATTATTATTATTATTATTGTTGTTGTTATTATCGTTTGTTCGTTCGTTCGTTGTCTTCCGCTTATCCGAGTTCGGGTCGCGGGGGCAGCAGCTTCAGCAGGGGAGCCCAGACTTCCCTCTCCCCAGCCACTTCTGTCAACTCTTCCGGGGGGACCCCAAGGCGTTCCCAGGACAGCCGAAAGACGTAGTCCCTCCAGCGTGTCCTGGGTCTTCCCCGGGGTCGCCTCCTGGAGGGACGTGCCCGGAACATCTCACCCGGGAGACGTCCAGGAGGCATCCTCACGAGATGCCAGAGCCACCTCAGCTGGTTCCTCTCGATGCGGAGGAGCAGCGGTTCTACTCTGAGCTCCTCGCGGATGGCCGAGCTTCTCACCCTTTCTCTAAGGGAGAGCCCAGCCACCCTGCGAAGGAAGCTCATTTCGGCTGCTTGTATTTGCGATCTCATTCTTTCGGTCACTACCCAAAGCTCGTGACCATAGGTGAGGGTAGGAACGTAGATCGACTGGTAAATCGAGAGCTTCGCCTTTCGGCTCAGCTCCTTCTTCACCACGACGGACCGCCGGTCGATCTCCCGTTCCATCCTTCCCTCACTCGTGAACAAGACCCCGAGGTTGAACTCCTCCACTTGAGGCAGGATCTCATCCCCGACCCGGAGACTGCACTTCACCCTTTTCCGGCTGAGGACCATGGCCTCGGATTTGGAGGTGCTGATTCTCATCCCAGCCGCTTCACACTCGGCTGCAAACCGCTCCAGAGAGAGCTAAAGGTCACGCTCTGATGAAGCCAACAGGACCAGATCGTCCGCAAAAAGCAGTGACCTAATCCTGAGGCCACCGAATCGCAGCCCCTCGGCGCCCTGGCTGCGCCTAGAAATCCTGTCCATAAAAGTTATAAACAGAACCGGTGACAAAGGGCAGCCCTGGTGGAGTCCAACTCCCACGGGAAACAGGTCCGACTTACTGCCGGCAATGCGGACCAAGCTCTGGCATCGAGATTACAGAGACCGGATAGCCCGTACCAATGGGTCCGGAACCCCATACTCCTGGAGCACCCCCCACAGGACCCCCCGAGGGACACGGTCGAACGCCTTCTCCAAGTCCACAAAGCACATGTAGACTGGTTGGGCGAACTCCCATGCACCCTCCAGGACCGCGCTAAGGGTATAAAGCTGGTCCACCGTTCCACGGCCGGGACGAAAACCACACTGTTCCTCCTGGATCTGAGGTTCGACAATCTTGCGGACCCTCCTCTCCAGGACCCCTAAAAAGACCTTCCCGGGGAGGCTGAGGAGTGTGATCCCCCTGTAGTTGGAGCACACCCTCCGGTCCCCCTTTTTGAAGAGGGGAACCACCACCCCGGTCTGCCAGTCCAGAGGCACTGCCCCCGATGTCCACGCTATGTTGCAGAGACGTGTCAACCAAGACAGCCCCACAACATCCAGAGCCTTAAGGAACCCCGGTCTGACCTCGTCCACCCCCGGGGCCCCGCCACCGAGGAGTTTTTTGACTACCTCAGCGACCTCTGCCCCATAGATGGGCGAGACCACCACGGGGTCCCCAGACTCTGCCTCCTCAGAGGAAGACGTGCTGGTGGGATTGAGGAGGTCTTCGAAGTATTCCCTCCACCGACCCAAGACGTCCCCAGTCGAGGTCAGCAGCACACCATCCCCACTGAACACAGTGTTGATAGTGCACTGCTTCCCCCGCCTGAGTCGCCGGATGGTGGTCCAG
Organism: Pampus argenteus; assembly: GCA_036937835.1. Lineage (NCBI taxonomy): Eukaryota > Metazoa > Chordata > Actinopteri > Scombriformes > Stromateidae > Pampus > Pampus argenteus. The sequence goes on from CM072881.1 coordinate 1,384,204, forward strand.
AACCTCCTCGAAGCCGTTCGAAAGTCGCTCTCCATGGCCTCGCCGAACTCCTCCCACGCCTCCGCAGTTTTTGCCTCCGCAACCGCCAAGGACGCGCTCCGCTTGGCATGTCGATACCCGTCAGCTTTTTCAGGGCTCCCACAGGCCAAAAAGGTTCTGTAGGCCTCCTTCTTCAGCTTAACGGCATCCCTCACCGCCGGTGTCCACCAGCGGGTTCGGGGACCACCGCCGCGACAGGCACCGATCACCTTACGCCTCGACAATGGAGGAACGGAACAGAGTCCACTCGGACTCAATGTCCCCCGCCTCCCCCGGGACATGAGCGAAGCTCTCCCGGAGGTGGGAGTTGAAACTCTTTCTGACAGGAGATTCAGCCAGACGTTCCCAGCAAACCCGCACAGAAGTTTGGGCCTGCCAGGTCTGACCGCCATCCTCCCCCACCATCAGAGCCAACTCACCACCAGGTGGTGATCTGTAGATATTTTGCTGTACCTTCAGGCTTCGGCTTTGAAAAAAGTTAATTCTGAAGTTTCACTTATTTTTTTGTCTGATGCTCCGGCACTTTCATTTCCTTCTATTTTTCTGAAATGTCCTGAGTTTTCATGTTTAAATGACTTTGTTTACTATTTATTTATTAACAAAGTTCATAAAAGTTGAACACTCTCTTGCAAGGATTACAATGCAAAACGTCTGACCGCCATCCTCCCACCACCATCAGAGCCAACTCACCACCAGGTGGTGATCAGTTGACAGCTCCGCCCCTCTCTTCACCCGAGTGTCCAAAACATATGGCCGCAAGTCCGACGACACGACCACAAAGTCGATCATCGAACTACGGCCGCGGGCGTCCTGGTGCCAGGTGCACATGTGGACACCCTTATGCTTGAACATGGTGTTCGTTATGGACAATCCATGACGAGCACAGAAGTCCAACAACAGAACACCACTCGGGTTCAGATCAGGGGATCCGTTCCTCCCAATCACGCCCCTCCAGGTCTCACTGTCGCCGCCCACGTGAGCATTGAAGTCCCCCAGGAGGGCGAGGGAGTCCCCAGAGGGAGTGTTGTTATTATATGAAGGACTAATTCCTTCCATAACCAATCGTGTGTATCAATCACTGAGCTATCACGTTTCACAATATAAAAGATAAAAACTTTTAGATTTCAAATTTGGTTGGAAGGTTATACATCACAGTAAAGATTTAATGTTAATGTTCTGTAGATATTTTGCTGTACCTTCAGGCTTCGGCTTTGAAAAAAGTTAATTCTGAAGTTTCACTTATTTTTTTGTCTGATGCTCCGGCACTTTCATTTCCTTCTATTTTTCTGAAATGTCCTGAGTTTTCATGTTTAAATGACTTTGTTTACTATTTATTTATTAACAAAGTTATAAAAGTTGAACACTCTCTTGCAAGGATTACAATGCAAAATGTAACTCTCCCCATGTATCAGGACAGTGATGAAGACTGGACTTGAGTCAGTGAAGGCAGCGCTGCGGTTGTACTTTGACAGTGCAGCAGAGGATCTGGAGAAGACGCAGGAGAACCTAAAGCTTGGCCAGTTCACTCACAGCAGAGAGCAGCCCCGAGGAGTCACTCAAATCATCAACTACACCACCTTTGCCTTGCTGCCCATCCTCTCCTCCCTGTTTGAACACATCGGACAGAACATGTTTGGAGAAGATCTCATATGTGCGTACTGACAATGAGATTCAGCTGTCTTGTCTTGTTTATGTTACGTTTAATTGAGGCATCAGAGGTGAAAAGGAAACATCAGATAAACTAAAGATAATGTCTTGAAATGTCTTCTTCTTAAATGCATACTTTTGCGTATCAGTAAAATAAACTTTCTCTGTAGGAAAATACCATAATCTCACCATAAAATAGATTGCCATATTCCTAATATTAGCAAAATAAACAAAACAACTTTTTTGGTTCCCTCTCTTCCTCTAGTGGATGATGTCCAGGTTTCCTGTTACAGAATCCTCAACAGTCTCTACTTACTGGGAACCAACAAAAGCATCTATGTGGAGAGGTACAGTATGAGCCATAGTCTGTGAATATTCTCATTCATCCAGGTCATAGTTATCTCAAGGAGATTAAATCGAACGCAACTGGACTAGGTTATTTGTCTTTGAAGACATTTCACCTCTCATCCAAGAGGCTTCATCAGTTCATTTCAGTTTGAGCATTTCAATTGGAGTCAAATAAGATCAGCTCAGTTTTTTTTTTACATTCAGTTCTGGCTAAAATCACAATGCACAACACTCTTCCTATTGCAACAAAATTTGTAAAAAACAAAAACAAAAAATTCAGGGATGCCCTGGTGATCTAGGGGTTGAAGCCACACTGTAGTCCAAATGTCCCCCGGTTTGAGTTTTTGTTGCACGTCTTCCTTCATATTCCACCTGTACCTTCACAAAGGTCAGCATGTTTGCATGGTCCAATGCTTCTTCATTATTTATGCACACAATGTTTAAAAGAGATAATTTGAATTTGACATCTCTCCTCTCCAGACAACGTCCGGCATTAGGAAAGTGTTTAGCTGCTTTCTCAGCAGCCTTCCCAGTTGCCTTCCTAGAGCCTAACATCAACAAGTTCAACAGCTTCTCCATCTACAACAGCAAAGCAGCTACAGACAGGACAGGTACTGATGAAGGTGACTTCCATTTCACAATTTAAAACTCATGTCATCATTCCATTACATCATATTCGGAGGTGATTCCATTATTTTGTCCACCCCAGTTTACATACATGAGAGCTGCACCAACTTATACAGGTCTTGTGGTAACTGTAGTTTCTGAGCATGATTTATTGTATGCAACAGTTCATTATTAGCAAACATGAAATTGAAAACATGAAAGGAAAACATTCTGCTGACCAGCTAGAGTGTTAACGTGCCAAACATGCAGATGTTTTTAAATCATACTCACTGCCAGAGTTTTTTAATCAAATATTCCTTTATTATCTACATGTGGCAACTAAACTATGGTTTAAGAAATTGTATAGTTAAATTTAGGAAACTATACCTCTTATTCAAGCCTTATTCGAGCCTATCATCAAAAGAAAAAATGACAGTTGTTTGTTGAAAAGCCTAAACTCAGCCTTGGTGTAAGTTTCTCTGACAAGCACCTCTAGTGGCCGGGTGAATTTTTACTTGTCTGTCCAGAAAAACAAAACAAATAAATAGGTAACTAACTAATAGATCAGCCATACCACCCTGAACCCTGGCAGAAGTGGCTAGGGAGAGGGAAGTCTGGGCTTCCCTGCTGAAGATGCTGCCCCCGCGACCCGACAAACAGATAAAGCGGAGGAAAACGAAACAAAACAAAACTAATAGATACTTAGAAACTTCTTCCTCAGAGTTTCTGTGCTCTCTCGTCCAGCAGGTTCTTGTGGACTGTGTCTGATGCTGTGGTCCTGCGTGGCGTCTACTGCATGCATTGTCACCGTCATCATTGTTACCATATCCCCATTACAGATTATAGTTAGTTAATGATTTGCTGCTGTGCATCTGTATCTCTATCACAAGTTCCACTGTTACTGTAATAATTCATTGTAATTCATTATAATTCATTGTGAGTGTACAATATGTGTGTGTTGTTTTGTTCTGTACATGTGACATCATTGCACGTCTGTCCGTCCTGGGAGAGGGATCCCTCCTCTGTGGCTCTTCCTGAGGTTTTTTCCACCTTTTTCCCTGTTAAAAGATTTTTTGGTGGGCAAGTTTTTCCTCACTCGAATCGAGGGTCTAAGGACAGAGGGTGTCACTCCCTGTACAGATTGTAAAGCCCTCTGAGACAAATGTATTTTGTGATTTTGGGCTATACTAATAAAATTTGATTTGATTAGATAATAATAGATAAAATGTATTCATTTTATAAATGAAAGACTCACACACAAGTCTGTAAAAGTGGGTCTTTACCCGGCGAGGTACATGAGTCCTCAGGGGGGACTGGAGAGTTGTAATGTAGGCGTAGAGGCAGAGATGTGAGGTGAAGACACTACAAGAAGTGAAACAGGTGAAACTAGTTTATCAGAGAGGGGGGAGGTAAATTATCTGAGGGGGGACCCACAGGCACAGACTCCTAAGTTATTAATGTCCACCACTGGGTTCCCCTTACTATTTGCTGCAATTTGACAGACACACAACTACTACTGAGCGTTACCATTGTGCATGAACAGTATTTTACAAAGAGGTTCAGTATAAACATTTCTAGCTGACAGTGTTTTTCCACACATCATAGCTAATGCTGGACAGTTGCATATGAATTTACATCTTGAGGGCAAAACACACAGGCAGCATGCTATGTGCAGAAGAACACTTCGCTTATTGTTTTCTATGTAAGCCCACACACAGGTGCCGTCTTTATGTGTGTTGTTGCTGGTTGGTAGACTTCAGCTCATTAGGACACACCACTGATCTATTTCCTAGAGTCAAGTCTCCAGATAGCAGAGAATGTATTACATTTGTTCCTCTACCATAGCATGACCAATATCTGTTGGACATGTCCAGTTGTGGTACATGTTTAATCATTTTAAATTACTAATATATGATTCCCTCCTCTGTCAGTATTCATCAAGGTTTTTTATACTATAATTGCTATAAAATCGTTTACAGAGACATTAACAAAAAAACAAAAACAAAAACATAAAAAAAACCCAAAACAAAACAAAACAAAACACATTAATGATTGAACTTTATATTAATGCTTTAATGCATCTTTGGTGTTAAAGTGCATTTCTTTGTCTGCCTTCCAGCTCTAGGGCTTCCAAGGCAGGTTGGGGATGTTTGTCCTCTGATCCCAAACCTGGAGAAGTCTCTGGTGGAGATAATGGAGTTGGCAGAGTCTGGCATGAGATACACTCAGATGCCCCATGTCATGGAGGTAACTAACTTTTAAAATGCATAGAATTCCTGCTGGATATAGCTGAGGCTGGATATATTTCTCTCTTTCTTTGTTTCTCTATCTATTTTTTTAAATAACCAGGACTTGGATCTTATTTCTGTTGTACTCATATTGGCTGCCCCACTGCTACTAAATATTTAGAAAGAGTTAAATGCAGGATTCATTTCCCCATGGGAATTAATGAAGCTCAACCCAAATCTACTAGGCTATTTAGTTTTACTCACTACATCTATATAGTGTCATGGAGTCACAGCGTCTATGATGAAACATGGAATACGACAAGCCTCTGTTGACTGAACCCAAATAGTGTCTAAAGATTTGTGTGTATTCACCTTCAAACTGTCAATGAGAAGCTTTAGATTGCATTGTGTCAGAACAGCCTTTAGTATGTATTTTTGCTTTTCCCACAGGTTGTGTTGCCAATGTTGTGCAGCTACATGTCTCACTGGTGGGAACATGGACCAGAGAGCAACCCAGACACAGCTGACAACTGCTGCACCTCTGTGACCTCTGAACATATGAACACTCTCCTGGGAAACATCCTGAAGATCATCTACAACAACCTGGGTATAGATGAGGGGGCCTGGATGAAAAGACTGGCTGGTAAACAGGACAACACACTGTGTGTCTGTCTGTGTGTGCATGTGTGCGTGCGTGTATGTGTATCACATATGCATTTACATCCTATTTGCATGAGCATCATTAATGTCAGCAATTATTTTGGTGTGTGCATTGTAAATTCTAAAATATACTTGTGTTTGTTAAACTATCACTGTATTAGACTAGACTCCCACACACACACACACACACACACACACACTACATCAAACTAACTACTGCCCTGAAGCAAAATGATACTTTGATGTTTAGTGATTATCTGTCAAACTATCTCTATCCCTCCAGTCTTCTCTCAGCCAATCATCAGCAAGGCAAAAGTCCAGCTGCTCAAGACCCATTTCTTGCCTCTGATGGACAAACTCAAAAAAGTGAGTAATTTACTTTCTATATCAGAGTAGGCATTTTAGAAAAACATAGTGTATGGCGCTGTACTCTTAGTGATGTAAACCAGTGACAGTAAGTATGTAAGATTTGTGCAATCTATTGCGTAATCTCCTAATGCAACATATTTCAGTCATTTTTCTCACGAATCGGGTGAAATGGAGCATGGCCTACTGTCTTTTAATAAATTACCAGTTTGTCATCATATGCATATGTGGTTTTTCATCCGCGCTGGATGGTGAGCTCTTTTATGGCTGAGTTTATCAGTAGGCCCCAACCATGACAACCCAGTGCTGAGACCAGGAGGCAGTGTTTCAGTCTTACACGCTTCTTTGTGCTTCCGTTAGAGCAGTTACCCACCCAAAACACCAAAGAAACTGTGTCTGCCTCTCGACCTCTGAAATCAATTAAATCTGAAGTCAACAAAAAAGGATTATACATAAAAACCTAAAAAAAAATGAACATCTCCAGTGCAATAGTATAAAAGAATAGAATAATTAAATGTGGATCTCTGTCTTCTAAGTCTGTATTAGTTAATGATCTCAGATGATATCAGATTATTATATTGATTTATTTTGTCTTACTAAAACCTCGCTGTGCCATGAAGAATATGTAAATGAAGTAGTGGTGGGCCGTTAACGGCGTTAACGCGCTGCAATAATGTGAGACTCTTATCGGGCGATATAAAAAATACCATCGTTAATCTATTATCAAAATTGGGTTTAGAGCTGGGTCCTATAATAAGCAAACTGATGACTTTCAACGTGATATTTTAGCGCGGATGTATAAATAGCCAAATTGCACTGTAGGGAGCAATTCGGTTTTCGAAAAAATTAATCTATGCCCACCACTAAAATGAAGCAACTCCTCCCAGTCATATTAATACTTACATTCCTCCAGATATTGACCAAGGAGGTGGAGTTACAGCCATTTTTAACTCATGCCTATTAATTAACCCTTAAACTAAATTGAATCATAACTCATTTTAAAGCCAGAATCCTCAGAATCCTCCTTCATTAGACCATTATTTAATAACTTTTGAATTTCTAATACTGGACTACATGCCTTTAGACAAAAATGTCTTCACTAGATGTTTATCTGATAGTGTTGTAGCTAAATTTAAAGAAGTAATTCCAATAGCATTTGATTCAATGCTCTGTGTTAGTATAACAGATGACTCTTCTGCTAATTTTAGACCTTGTCAACTGAATCTTGTTGATAGTGTTGCAGTTGCAGGCTCACTGTGAATGAAGCTTGACTCCATTGTCCCTTTATAAAAGAAGATAATAAAACAAGAGATTAGCTCCATGTATAACTCTGAGACCCGCATATTAAAACAAACATCACGAAAACTTAAAAGATATGACGTTCTAACAAACTGGAAGAATTTCGCTTAGTCTGGCACAATCTTAAAACATATAATAAGGCCCTCTGTAATTCCAGAGCTGCCTATTACTTATCATTAATAGAGGAAAATAAAAACAACCACAGTTTTTCTCTTCCTGAACTATCTTCAATGATTTATTCATCTACACCATCAACCTGTCTCTTAGACCCTATCCCAACTGTGCTGCTAAAGGAAGTATGATCCTTAATTACCCCCTCTTTACTAGATATAATCCATCTGTCTGTATTAACTCCCAATAAATCTGTCCCTATGTACCACAGTCATTTAAAGTAGCCACAATTGAGCATCTTCTTAAAAAGCCTACTGTTTTAGCCAACTATATACCTTTCTCTCTAAGATCCTTGAAAAGAAAGCACCAGTCACCAGCATCTATGTGACTTTAATAACTTTTTTTTGAGGATTTTCAGTTACGATTTAGAATGCATGATAGCACAGTTAAACATCCTACTTGCGTCAAACAAAGGATTTCTCTCTGTTCTTGCTTTGTTAGATCTTAGTGCTGCATTGACACTGTCAACCATCACATCCTACTACAGGGACTAAAACATGTAATTGGCTTTAAAGAAACTGCATTAAGCTGGTTTAAGTCCTATTTAGCAGATCGATTTCAGTTTGTATATGTTAACCCCCATGCATACAAAAGTTAGACACGGAGTTCCACAAGGTTCTGTGCTTGGACCAACCATACTCACCTTATATATGCTTCCTTTAGGTAATTTCATCAACTATCAAATCAAATCATCAAATCAAATTTTATTTATATAGCCCAAAATCACAAAATACATTTGTCTCAGAGGGCTTTACAATCTGTACAGGGAGTGACACCCTCTGTCCTTAGACCCTCGATTAGTGAGGAAAAACTTGCCCACCAAAAAACCTTTTAACAGGGAAAAAGGTGGAAGAAACCTCAGGAAGAGCCACAGAGGGATCCCTCTCCCAGAACGGACAGACGTGCAATGATGTCACATGTACAGAACAAATCAACACACACATATTGTACACTCACAATGAATAATAATGAATTACAATAGATGATAAGAATAGGTTACAATGAATGATGAATTATTACAGTAGCAGCAAATCATTACATAACTATAAACTGTAATGGGGATATGGCAACAATGATGACGGTGACAACACATGCAGCAGACACCACGCAGTACCACAGCAGCAGACACAGTCCACAAGAACCTGCTGGACGAGAGAGCACAGAAACTCCGGGGAAGAAGTTTAATTAGTAACATGATAGATAGATGGATTAGGTAGATGGATAGATAAGGAGAGAGAGAGAATGAGAGAGAGAGAGAGAGAGAGTATGTGAGTCCCCCAGCAGTCTAGTTCTATGGCAGCATAACTAAGGGATGACCTGAGCCAGCCCTAATTATAAGCTTTATCAAACAGGAAAGTCCTAAGTCTACTCTTAAAGGTGTTGATCGTGTCTGCCTCCCGAACACAGAGTGGTAGTTTATTCCACAGAAGAGGAGCTTGATAGCTGAAAGCTCTGGCTCCCAATCTACTTTTAGACACTATAGGAACCACAAGGAACCCACCATCCTGGGAGCGCAATGTTCTAGTGGGGTGGTGAGGTACTATGAGCTCTTTTAGATATGATGGTGACTGACCATGAAGAGCTTTGTAAGTTAGTAGAAGAATTTTAAATTCTATTCTAGATTTAACGGGTAGCCAGTGCAAGGAAGCCAAAATGGGAGAGATGTGATCTCTGATTTTGGTTCCTGTCAGAACACGTGCAGCAGCATTCTGAATAAGCTGCAAACTCTTAAGAGATTTATTAGAGCAGCCTGATAGCAAAGAGTTACAATAGTCCAGCCTAGAAGTAACAAATGCATGGACTAGTTTTTCTGCATCCACTTGAGAAATGATGCGTCTGATTTTGGCAATGTTACGCAAGTGGAAGAATGCTGTCCTCGAAAGTTGTTTTATATAGTTATTAAAGGACAAGTCTTGATAAAAAAAAACGCCAAGATTTTTTACGGTGGAGCTGGTGGCCAGGGTGATCCCATCTAAGGCTAAATCTCTGGAATGATAGTTTCTAAGGTGTTTGGGTCCTATTACGAGAACTTCAGTTTTTTCTGAATTTAGCATCAGAAAATTGTGGGTCATCCAATTTTTTATGTCCTTAATGCATGCTTGAAGTCTAGTCAAGTGATTGGTTTCATCAGGCTTGATCGATAAATATAATTGGGTGTCGTCAGCATAACAGTGAAAGTTAATTGAATGATTCCTAATAATGTTCCCTAAAGGAAGCATATATAAACTGAAAAGAAGTGGCCCTAATACAGAACCTTGTGGGACTCCATGAGAAACTTTGGTTTGCATGGAGGATTCATCATGAACATGAACAAACTGAGAACGGTCTAGGAAATATGACTTAAACCAGCCTAGGGCGGTTCCTTTAATGCCAATTTGGTATTCCAGTCTCTGTAAGAGAATCTGATGGTCAATGGTGTCAAATGCGGCACTAAGATCTAATAGGACAAGTACAGAGATGAGTCCTTTGTCTGATGCCATTAGGAGGTCGTTTGTAACTTTAACTAGTGCGGTCTCTGTGCTATGATTTACTCTAAATCATAGGTCGGCAATAGGCGGCCCGCGGGCCAGATGTGGCCCGCAAGCAAAAACATCTGGCCCGTGAGATTGTTTGAACTAGAGAAAGAAAATAAAAATATAAAATATACTTTTTAAAAATCGGACTGCCAGTCTCAAAAATGCTCTTTATTTGGAAACTTCATTTTCCAGAACAGAAAATTTTCCTCAATTTAAATGCTTATTTGTTTAACTGGATACACAGTGAATAAGCACGTCGACAATTGCACCCTGCACCGCATCAGACAGCGCTTCTATGCGGCGGGCAGCGGACCTCGCAGAGAGCAACATCTGTTTCACTGACCCGATCACATCATCCATCGACTTGTTGGTATAAAGTTCCTCCAAAACTGTCACATGCTTCTTTTCGTGGTGCCGTCTAATGTTGTACTCTTTGCATGCAGAGACACCCTCGTTACAGATCAGGCATGTGGGCTTTGCATTAATAAAACTGGGGAGGATGAAGGCATAGTTTTCTGTCCATTCATCATGAAAGATCCTGTTCTCGCTGGTAAGTTTTCTCTTGAGATTTTTTGATAGTGCCATTTTTCGGACAGCTAACAGCAACAAGTGGAAATGTTTTTTTTTTGTTTTTTTTTTAAAAACAGGATTATAATTAATAGCGCCCCCAGTGGTCAGTCCACAAATGTAACCTACATCAGCCCGCTTGAATGTCTCAGTGCGTCTGCTCCGTCATTTCAAGATCGCCTATCATTTTCATTATCACCCCTCCTCCCCTATTAATTCATTATATTAGCCATTTTTTTGGTTGTGGCCCGCCATGTAATGGCTTGGAAAATATCTGGCCCGAGGCCAAACTTAATTGCCGACCCCTGCTCTAAATCCTGACTAAAACTCCTCGAATAAACTGTTGTTGTGTGGAGAAAGTCACATAGTTGGTTGGCTACGGCTTTCTCAAGTACCTTCGAGATGAATGAAAGGTTTGATATCGGTCTGTAATTGGCTAAAACCTCTTGATCTAGAGTTGGTTTTTTAAGAAGAGGCTTAATCACAGCTATTTTAAAGGACTGTGGTACATATCTTGATAATAAAGACAGATTAATCATATTCAATAAGGACGGGCTAACTAAAGGTAATACATCTTTAAGCAGCCTGGTTGGGATGGGGTCTAAGAGACAGGTTGACGACTTAGATGAAGTAATTATTGTAGTTATTTGTTTAATGTCGACGGGAGAAAAGCAGTCTAAATATATGTCAGGTTTTATAGCTATTTCCAAACTTGCTGTATCTGAAATCAGATGAGTGCCTGATGAGGGCAAAAGGTGATGAATTTTGTCTCTAATATTTATAATTTTATCATTAAAGAAGCTCATGAAGTCATTACTAGTTAGGCTTAATGGAATAGGTGACTCAATAGAGCTGTGGTTCTCTGTTAGCCTGGCTACAGTGCTGAAGAGAAACCTGGGGTTGTTCTTATTTTCCTCAATTAATGAGGAATAATAGGCTGTTCTGGCATTACGCAGAGCCTTCCTATAAATTGCAAGATTATCTTGCCAGGCTAGGCGAGATTCTTCCAGTTTAGAGGCACGCCATTTACATTCAGATTTACGTGCCTCTTGCTTTAATTTGCGAGTGTGCTGGCTATACCATGGTGCCAACCTCCTCTGTTTTATTGTCTTCTTTTTCAGAGGTGCAATAGAGTCAAGAGTTGTCTGTAATGACTCTGTAGTATTACTAACGAGCTGATCTATGTGTGAGGGGCTACAGGAAGCTGCTAGGTCCTCTGTAACATTAAGACATGGCATTGAATTTAATACTATAGTAATTGTTTCCTTAAATTTGGCTACAGCACTGTCAGATAAACATCTGCTGTAGGAGTTTCTGAAAAAAGGCTTATAGTCCAGTAGTATGAACTCAAAGGTTATTAGAAAATGGTCAGATAGGATAGGATTATGTGGAAAGACTATTAGATGATCAATTTCAATGCCATATGGGAGTATAAGGTCAAGAGTGTGATTCAGACAATGAGTCGGTTTGTTTACACTCTGACAGAAGCCAATTGAGTCTAACAAAGAGATAAATGCAGTGCTAAGACTATCACTATGGTTGTCGACATGAATATTAAAATCACCTACAATAATTACTTTATCTGTTTTAACAACCAAGCCTGATGCAAATTCTGCAAATTCAGATAGAAATTCAGAATAAGGACCTGGAGCTCGATATAATATAACAAATAATATTGGCTGTAATGTTTTCCAGGTTGGGTGAGTCAGGCTAAGAACAAGACTTTCAAATGAATTATAATTTAGTTTAGGTTTAGGATTAATGAGTAAACTAGAGTCAAATATGGCTCCAACTCCACCACCTCGACCAGTACTTCGAGGAATATGAGTATTACAATGACTGGGGGGAGTGGATTCATTTAAACTAACATATTCATACTCCTGCAACCAGGTTTCAGTGAGGCAGAATAAATCAATATCATAATCAGATATTAATTCATTTACTAAAACAGCTTTAGAGGACAAGGACCTAATATTCAGGAGTCCACATTTAATTATCTTGTTTTGGACTCTTTGAGATGTTGATTTAATTTTTATCAGGTTTTTATGATTTACTCCTCTTCTGTTTATTTTATCTTTAAATAATGCAGGTGGACGGGGGACAGACACAGTCTCTATACTAGATGGTTGGGTGGGCAACTGCTCTAGTGGAGGCGCAGAGAAGCGTGTAAGACTGCAGCTCTGCTTCCTGGTCTCAACTCTGGATTGTCATGGGTTAGATCGACTAATAAACTTGGCCATGTTTCTAGATATAAGAGCTGCTCCATCCAAAGTGGGATGGATGCCGTCTCTCCTAATCAGACCAGGTTTTCCCCAGAAAGGTGTCCAATTATTTATAAAGCCCACATTATTATCTGGACACCACCTCGACAACCAGCGGTTAAATGACGACATGCGGCTATACATGTCATCACTGGTTACATTTGGTAGGGGACCAGAGAAAATTACGGAGTCCGACATTGTTTTTGCATATTCACACACCGATGACACATTAACTTTAGTAACCTCCGATTGACGTAACCGGGTGTCATTACCGCCGACGTGAATAATAATTTTATTATATCTCCTCTTATCTTTAGCCAGCAGTTTTAAATTAGATTCCCCGCTCTGGCCCCCGGGATGCATTTAACTATGGTCCCCGGTGTTGCTAACTTCACGTTTCTTAAGATTGAGCTGCCAATGACCAGAGTTGGCCTCTCAGCGGGTGTGTCGCTGAGTGGGGAAAATCGGTTTGATACATGTAGTGGTTGGTGGTGTACCGTAGGCTTCTGTTTGGGGCTATGCCTCCTTCGAACAGTCACCCAGCCTCCCGGCTGCTCGGGAAGTACCGGGGGACGGCTAGCTACAGCTGCCTTCGGTGGTACCGCACCGGCTACAGGGGACTTGCTAACTATAACTGATTTTTCGGTGGTGCGGTACCGTGCCTCTAAGTCGCTAACCCTCTCCTCCAGAGCTACAAATAAATTACATTTAATGCATTTACCATTTTCGCTAAAGGAGGACGAGGAGTAACTAAACATCTGACACACAGAGCAGGAGAGAGGAGAAGAGAGAGTGGGAGAGGAGAGAGAAGCCATTTTCTAGCTAGGCTAGCTAGTAAGTCAGATAGCGAACTGATAAAAACTATCGAACTGTGGTTGCTAAAGTTAAGAGACCTGTCCGTGTACAAACAGAACAAGTCTATGTGGTGGTGCAAAGTTGTAAAAACACTCGCCAATGTGAGGAATATATGACAATATAACTAGGTGAGCAGAACAGAGAGCACCATGTCAGTAACACCAGTAACCGGAAGTGACAGAATACGCTTACCGTAAAGCAGGTCGCAAAACAACCATCTATCAGTGAAGTCATGTAATTAAGGTTATTGTGCTTGGCCCTAAACATCTTAGAAACACAATATTTAATGATATAGCTACTCTGAATGGCATTACCTTGGCATCCAGCACCAAACATAAGTAATCTGGGAATTATCTTTGATCAGGATATGTCCTTTAACTCCAACATAAAACAAATACTTTTTTCACCTATGTGACATTGCTAAAATCAAACACATCCTGTCTCAAGAAGATGCAGAAAACCTAACAAATCCATGCATTTGTTACTTGTACCAGAATGGATTACTGCAATTCCTTATTATCGGGTTGCCCCAATAGGTCGCTAGAGACACTCCAGTTGGTCCAGAATGCTGCTGCATGTGTTCTGACAAGAACTAGGAAAATATATCATATTTCCTATATTAGCTTCTCTGCATTGACTCCCTGTAAAATCTACAATAGAAATTAATGGTCAGGCACCATCCTATCTTAAAGCGCTTATAGTACCCTATTATCCTATTAGAACACTGCGCTACCAAAATGAAGGCTTACTTGTGGTTCCAAGAATCTCCAAAAGTAAAATGGAGACTGAGCTATCAGTTCCTCATCTGTGGAATCATCTTCCATTTTCAGTCAGAGGGACAGACACCCTCTCTACATTTAAGAGTAGGCTTAAAACTTTCCTTTTTGATAAAGCTTAGGGATGGCTCAGGCCGGGACTCAATGAGGACTCAGATGCAGAGTTTGGCAGACAGCTGTTTTATTCGGGTCGACAATATCGACTGAGTGAGGCTATGAAAATGGCCTAAACTAGAGAGAACGAAAAATCACTCCAAAGGAGGAAAGAAGACTGAACTACTCCTAAGAAATCAGAATCAGAAACTTTATTGTCATTGTATTTTTGTATACAACGAAAATTAGGGGATGCTCCGCATTGTCACCAAACGAAAAACACAACACAAAAACAAACAACATAGAATATAAACAACACAGTACAGTGCATCAAAACAGTGCAAAAAAAGTGCAGAAATTACCAATACCAAATAAAGTGATGTGGTGCTTAAGATTAAGGTGCTGGATGAGGTAGATTGTTGGTTGTTGTGGTGGTTTTATGAGGTGTGTATTTTATGTGTGTGTGTATGTGTGTCCGTGGCTGTTTAGAGTCCTGATGGCCCAGGGGATGAAGCTGTTTGTCAGTCTGCTTGTGTGAGACTTTATTGACCTGAAGCGTCTTCCTGAGGGCAGCAGGTCAAACAGGTGGTGGGCAGGGTGTGAGGGGTCGCCGATGATGACTTTGGATCTCCTTAGGCAGCAGGATAGGGAGATCTCTTCCAGGGAGGGCAGAGGGCAGCCAATGATCTTTTGTGCAGTGTTTATGACCCTCTGCACCGCCTTCCTGTCCTCCGCTTTGCATCCCGCGTACCACACTCCCAGGCAGTACGTCAGTACACTCTCCACAGATGAGTGGTAGAAGGCCAGCAGCAGCTTTGTGTCCAGATGGTTCTTCCTGAGGACGCGCAGGAAGTGTAGCCGCTGCAGGAGTGGTCGGCGGAGATGTGGGTGCCCAGAAGGTGTTGACAGTTTCCACCAGTTCTCCATTTAAAAAAAGTATCTATCTATCTATCTATCTATCTATCTATCTATCTATCTATCTATCTATCTATCTATCTATCTATCTATCTATCTATCTATCTATCTATCTATCTATCTATCTATCTATCTATCTAGTTCGCTTCCTCCTTTTGGAAGGAGTTCTGCCACCTATTGGGAGCCACTGCCAGCCTTACATCTGGTTTCCACCTCCAGTCAAATGGCCAGGCAGAACGAATCAATCAGGAGTTGGAGAAAGCACTCCGCTGCATGGCCTCACGAAACCCCCGAGCCTGGGCACAACACCTGTTGTGGATTAAGTATGCGCACAATTCCCTGACCAGCACTGCTACTGGTCTGTCCCCATTCCAGTGCGTCTACGGATACCAACCACCCCTGTTTGCCAGCCAAGAAGGGAATATCACCTGCCCTTCTGCCCTAGCCTATGCTCGGGTTCCAGGTCCCAGGCTAGGGTCACTCTCCTCAAATCCGCCACCAGCTATGCCACCGGAGCTAACCGACGGAGAAGTCCTGCTCCTACCTACCAGGTCGGTCAAAGGGTGTGGCTCTCGGCCCGGGATCTACCTCTTCGAGTTGAGTCACGAAAGCTGGCACCCAAGTTTGTCGGTCCATTTCCCGTTCAGAGAATCATCAACCCGTCTGCAGTCAGACTCCAACTACCATGGTCCATGAAGGTACACCCAACGTTCCACGTTTCCACGCTCAAACCAGTTCATGAAAGCCCTCTGGTCCCAGCAGCACCACCGCCTCCTCCCCCTCGTATCGTGGATGGAGGTCCTGTGTACACCGTCCGATGGCTGCTCCGTTCTCGATGACGTGGCAGAGGTCTCCAATACCTAGTGGACTGGGAGGGGTATGGCCCGGAAGAGAGGTCTTAGATCCCCGCCCGGGGGATTTTGGACAAGACTCTGATCTCTGACTTCCATCGTCAGCACCCTGACCAGCCATCCATCAAGAGGGGTCGTCCACGGGGCTCCCAGAATGCTGGCTGCCTGTCTCCCATTCCCCGGGCGGTTCTGTTAATTGCCACCAATTACACTCACTCAGCACACCTGTTTCCACACCTGTCCCTCGTTATCCTCTGCTCTCTCTGTGCATTTAAACCCAGGTCTCTCCACAGTCAGTGTCAGTTCGTCTTCGAAGAAAGAAGTGATTCCTGTTCGTTGGCTGAAGACTGATCCCCAGACCCTGAACCTGCTTTGAACCTGACCACTCATTTCCTGCTGCTCCCGACGCCAGTGTCCTGTATCTCCACCTGTCTCCGTGCTGGCGCTCTTTGGATTCTAAGACTCCAGTCCACTCCCTGCAGACCTCCAGACGCCAGTCAGCCCTCGACCCTCCGGCCCGTTCACCCACTCCTGCCACACCACCTGCTCCAGTCCACTCCCTGCGGACCCCCAGACGCTACAGTCTCCCCCCGACCCTCCGGCCCATTCACCACCTCAGAGACTTTCTCCCCTTACCTTTTCCCCTGAATTCAATAAAACTTAACTTGTTCACACACGCATTTGGGTCTCCTGTTCCGTACTCTGACACAGACCTTTTAACTACTTAATTGAAGGTTAACGAGGGACGAGCCCATGCAGCCTTGTTTTTTTTTTTTTCTTGTTTATTCAGCCTTCTGAGTCAATTGTCCAAATACCTTTTGGTTCCTACTTATTAAAGAGCTGTAATTCCTAAACCCTTGCTCCAATTTGGATGTGAATACTCTCAAATCACACCTAAGAGTCTGCACTTTAAGCCCATATCGATTATATAATTGTATCCTGAATATGTTTTTGCAAACAGCTAAAATAACAAAGCTTTTGTCACTGTCCAAATATTTTTGGCCTAAATGTATATATTATTCATCATATACTTACTATACTTGATTTTGTACTTTTACCTTTAATTCAATTCAATTATTTTGTATAGAAAGCAGCAGTTGTGCTGATGGACGAGGAACACAGCAAGGCAGAGGGGAGGGGTGAGATGTCAGAGACCGAGCTTCTCATCATGGATCAGTTCACCGTTTTAGTCAGAGACCTATATGCCTTCTACCCTCTCCTCATACGCTTTGTCGATTACAACAGGTACAGTGCTTCAGAATTTTTTTCCTGAAACAACACATATGGCATGAATCTCATTCATTGTGACCAGATACAAAAATATATTGACCTATTATATACCTTCTAATACTTAAGAAGTGCCACTATCACTAACTGTCCTGATATGTTACCAGAGCTAGATGGCTGAAAGAGTCCAACCCAGAGGCGGAGGAGCTGTTCCGAATGGTGGCTGAGGTTTTCATCTTTTGGGCCAAATCTCATGTAAGACAATTTTCAAACACAAAAGGTTATGCTGATTAAAAAGGTCACATTAAAAGGAAGACATGGGAGCATATTCTTTTCTAATGACACTTCATTTCATCAGTTCCTGCAAAGGGCTGATGGACTTATGGACTCTAATTTCTTTAAGGTGGGACAATTAAACTAAGCTAACTGGCAGAATTATCTCTCAAAAGAATTATCCCAACCAGATAAATGCAAATTATATATGGGATGCCATATCTTCAAAATGTACAGTATGTGTTTCAACTAAGCATGCTCATCATCTTTTAATTTTCACAGAACCACCTCAATGTTTTTACAGTAAGATTTTGATCCAACAGTCTGAAACACAGAGCAACACTAAAAGACAAAAGTGATAGATAGGTACCATGTTGTCATCTTTCTGCAGAACTTCAAGAGAGAAGAGCAGAATTTTGTTGTCCAGAATGAAATCAACAACATGTCTTTCCTCATCACTGACACCAAGTGCAAGATGTCAAAGGTATGGAGATGTTGATCGAAGGGAGGTTAAAGAATTTAAAGGGATAGTTCTGATTTTTTAAAGATTAATTGTACTGGTACTTATTCTTGCTTCTCCACATCTCTGATGTGGAAGCAAGCAGAAGTACAGAAGCTGAACAATGTACCGCTGTATACAGGGCAACAACAAAATTAATTTTAGCCTTCTAAATAAAGGCCTACCTAAAATATCCAATATCACTTTAAGTGCACACTATATTACTATATAACATGTGAATGAAAACTGTATAGTAAAGCTAACATTATGAAAATGTGCTTGTCTGCATTTCTTGTCTTCTGATGTTTGAACTTTGCTACAGGGAATAGTTTCAGACCAGGAGAGGAAGAAGATGAAGAGGAAGGGAGATCGATACTCGATGCAGACAAGTCTGATTGTTGCCACTCTGAAGCGTCTGCTGCCTGTAGGACTCAACATCTGTGCCCCCGGTGAACAAGAGCTTATTGCACTGGCTAAGAACCGCTTCAACCAGGTAGGGAAAACAATAATCATTGTCTAGCATATTGTAAATTATATATATGAATCATCACATACTTGATAATTTCAAAAAACTTTAGAAAACTTTATATTATATATATATATATATATATATATATATATACAAAGCGTTTTATATATATTTGTGAAAATGATAATTTACATCTTGTGCAAATACAAAGAATGGGTAAAAAAATGCTTATTTTGTCGTATGGTGCAATTACCAATATATTGTTCAGGTCCTGTAGTTGTTGAAATGGACATGCATTTACTTTGTCAACAGAAAGATACTGAGGATGAAGTTCGAGAGATTATTAGGAATAATCTGCATTTACAGGGGAAGGTAAGAATACCTTTCACTTGTGCTTAACCAACTACTGTGTTGTTACTGAAAATAATACTCAAAACAAACAGCAGCATAATTTTGACAATATCAATAAATAATACTCCCTCTCTGCAACCATGTTTGACATTAAAAGGCCTATACCCTGTTATTATTTCTAAATACATATGACAATCAAACATTTGGGATAAACTCAACATGATTAAGTCCAACATAGAGAATTACTAAAAAGAAGTGTCATTCAGAAGTTTTTCAATACAACTTAAAATTAAGCATAACATTTCCTTTCATGTTTTGTCTTGGACAATCTTAAAGAGAACAGTTTAGTTAAGAACAATGAACTCCTTCAAATGTTTGACCTTCATGCTCAGATAACTGCTAGAAAAGTAAGATAAAACAATTGTTTAAACTACTGTACATTAAAATGTCCGTCTTCTACAGCTGGAAGACCCAGCTATTCGGTGGCAGATGGCTCTGTACAGAGACCTCCCTAACCACTATGAGGACACCTCTGACCCAGAGAAGACTGTGGAGAGAGTCTTAGATATTGCTCACGTCCTCTTCCACCTAGACCAGGTGTGTGTGTGTGTGTGTTTTGAGAATTACAGATGACACAAGGTAGAAGCCATTTCAAACATTGTATTTCAGTTATTTTGGTACAAGTGATGGAAACTATCCATCCATGTTTTTAGTTCTGTATATTCATCATTGAAGTTGTTTCTTATACAAAAGTACAGACACTAACCATGTATGTGACAGTAATGTTGCATATGCACTTCTGTAACTAGTTATCCTAGATGGGTAAGCATTTTGAGATTCACTATCTTAAAGGTCTCTGTGCTGAATTTAGTTTATGTCTTCAGGTTGAGCATCCTCAGCGTAGTAAGAAGGCTGTGTGGCACAAACTGCTGTCAAAGCAGAGGAAGAGAGCAGTGGTCGCTTGCTTTAGGATGGCCCCACTCTATAACTTACCCAGGTAAGTTCTGCACACACAGACACACACACACACACACACACACACACACCCAATGGACACAAACAATATACACAGAGTGTACACGTGTATACTGTACAACTGGTGTATTTTTTAAAAGTATGTATGAAATATTATTATTAAGTATAGATAGATATGATAATAATCATAATAATCATAATAATATGTAAATATAGTTGAATGTGTCATATATTTAGCCTTAAGAAAGTTAAAAAGTAGGTTATTACAGTTGTGTTATTGTGGCTCTGGCCGAGGTAGCTGTGTTGTACAGTCTTATTGCAGTGGGTAGGAACGATCTCCTGTATCGTTCCTTAGAGCAGCGGAGTTGAATGAGTCTGTTGCTAATGCTGCTCTTTAGCTCGTCCAGTGTTTTGTGGAGGGGGTGGGAAGGATTGTCCCTGATTGCCAGCAGTTTTGCCAGCATCCTCTCTTCCACCACCTCCTCCAGGAGGACAAGTTTCAAGCCTACAGCAGACTCTGCCTTTTTTATTAGTTTATTTATTCTGTTGGCGTCCTTTGCCTTGATGCCCGCACCCCAGGACACCACAGCAAAGAAGATGATGCTCGCCACAACTGACTGCAGCATCTTATTGCAGACGTGATCCGTGCGAAAAGCATCTCACCGTTGTGTGTAGTGATGATGCACACGGCAGTGTAAAAGTTATTACAAACAGGCTGCCACTAGGGCGGCGCCATCTTTCTGTATTAATACCTTATCTCCCCCATACTAGGCACCGGGCTGTCAACTTGTTCCTGCAGGGCTATGAGAAGTCCTGGATTGAGGCAGAGGAACACTACTTTGAAGATAAACTGATAGAAGATCTCGCTGTAAGTTCATTAAAAAAAAAGTGCAAAATAGATTTTAATTATTTTGGCCTAATGGCAGAATTTCCTCTAATAGATGAATCTCAGATGGTGAATGTGTGCTTATTTCAGAAACCAGGTGAACAGGAGCCATCTGAGGAAGAGGAGGGGGTGAAACACATCGATCCACTGCATCAGCTCATTCAGCTGTTCAGTAGAACAGCCCTCACAGAGAAGTGGTGGGTTCTAGTTGCATACAAACATCATACCACATAAGAACAACAAGGTTCTGCTATATATTGGAGGTCAAAGTATTGACTTACTATCCTAACAATATATCACTGTGTAAAGTAACTAGAAGGGCAAATAAGCAACACTGAAAACCATATGTTTCCTAAACGAGCCATGGGACATGGGGAAGGCACTGCAGAGACAGATATATAATATATAGAAGTAATGCTTAATGCACCTTAAAGAATATAATTACATTGTGTTTATTTTTAACAGTGTACATTTTCTGTTGCAGTAAACTGGATGAGGATAACCTCTACATGGCCTATGCTGACATCATGGCTAAGGTAGCTACACCAAGACTAAAAACCTTTTTTATCATTAAGAAATAAATTAGCTGGTTTATCAAATGATATTGAAAATGTTAATTTGTGCCTTTGCCTATTACCTGCACTCCTTTTCTTTTTTCATCACTCCTCCTCTCTCAGAGTTGTCATGATGAAGAGGATGAAGATGGAGAGGAAGTGAAGAGTTTTGAAGTAGGTGATTAGTCTTTGTGTGTCTGTCAGTCTTCATAGTTATCTTAGCTATAGACTGCCATGCTATTGCCTTTTAAACATGTGCCTCTGTGCAAATAAATAGGAAAAGGAGATGGAGAAGCAGAAGCTGTTGTATCAGCAGGCACGACTACATGATCGTGGAGCTGCTCAGATGGTGCTTCAAACCATCAGTGCTAGCAAAGGTAAGTTCAAGTGATTTATTTGGGAAATTTTAGGCCTTAACTGTTGGATGATGATATTTATTATATTTTGATCAACAAAAGAGTGGTTTCATTTTTGACATGTTCATTTATCACTTTTTATCCACGATCAAAAAATTTAAATTTTAAAAATGCAATGGCCTCAATGTGTCACAAACATGTTTTATGAGGAATACCTGGAATATGAAAAAATATACATATTTTTAATGTCAAAGATTTTGAAGAATAACAACCCCTATGTGACAACTAAAGATTGGGACTTGGCAATGGACAGCAATGAATGGTAATCTATATGACTCAGCCAGTAAAATGAACAGTCACATGTCTAAATGTGGTTTCTAAATGTACAACGTTCCAGTGACAAGTGAAGAAATCCCTCAGTTGTGGATGGACACTCAAATAAAAAATTTCATAATTTGAACTTTGCAGAAAATGAACTCATGAAAATACGCATTTCTGGCAGCTTTAATATTGTGATTATAGACATAAAATCTTTCATCAGTAAATAGTGAACCTGGAGTTTGGAGGACTTCCATCTTCGCTCTGCCCTTCTATATTTTTTTGGCTGCGAATGACATCACTTATCCAGGGAGTTGAACTTGTTAATTAATCACCATTTAGAGTTGATACATGTTGTTAAAACAGTTTACCAAATCATTTAGATGGCAGAACTGAGCCAGGTCATTTAGACTTGTAAATCTAAATGTAAATTTAGCAGAAGACTGATCATTTAAAAAGAGATACAATATGTGTGCATTTTGTGTCAGCAGTAAAAATAAATTCAAAATGTATACATTTACAAAAACATCCTCAATAATAATGGTGTTCAAATGTATGCTAGTTGTGAAAACTAAATGTAGGGTAGGCTGAAATAATAACGCCATCACACCTAAGCACAGGTGAAAAACCATATCAGAAAACTGACAGAAAACTGCCTAGTGGATTGGGAGGGTGATAAATAACAATACACGTAACAGGACTGTCCACACAGACAATCTTGTACATTAGCACTTCAGAACTGGCTTATCGACACCTACAGCTGCCAAAACTAAAGGATAAGCTAGCTGTGATGTTTTACTGATGAAAACTAGCCTTCTGGCTGATTATGGCTTATTTAACCATGTGTAATCGTGTGTTTTTTTGAAATTGCACTGTCCCCTTTTTAAATAAACTAATAATAAAAACAGTTACAAGAGTCATAACCTGATTCATTCATGAGATTTTGCATACTGCACAATATGAATAAGTACAGAGAAACTGTTGGCGCTGTCATTTCCATTTCCTCACATAGTTTGTCTAATCTCCATTATTTTAATCATACAATAATCATACATTATTAATAGGATTGCAGTAAACTGTTTCCATAGCATGGAGTCTCATTTTACTGTCCATCAGGTCAGGTGACCAATCAATAAACATTCTTATTGAAAGGGTTTTGCTGTCCGGTAAAAAACTCATTCATTCATCTTCTTCCGCTTATCCGTTTGTCGGGTCGCGGGGGCAGCAGCTTCAGCAGGGAACCGGGGGTCAGAGCGCCAGGGTCCCCGCCTCCGACTGCTGCCCATCTCTCTTTGCACCGTTAGACCCCTCCCATGGGTGGTGGGCCCATGGGAAGGGGGTACAGCTCCTGGTATTCCCAGGCGGTCTCCCATCCAAGTACTAACCAGGCCCGACCCTGCTTAGCTTCCGAGATCAGACGAGATCGGGCGTGTTCAGGGTGGTATGCTGACCCCGGTAAAAAACTCCTCCAAGATATTTAAGTGATTGGAACATCCGCAATGATGCTGGTGGACAGCAACCAGTTTTCAGGTCAAAGGCTTTGATTGAGGACGAGAGGACACAGAATTAGCAGACTGTAAAGCACCCATGGTCAGTTGTTTTCCGTGTGTGGTTTCTTTTCACCAGGTGAAATGGGTCCCATGGTGGCCTCTACTCTGAAGCTGGGCATAGCTATTCTCAATGGAGGAAACTCTACTGTACAGCAGGTATCACTGTGCGCACTTATTTCTAAAAATACTGTTTCACTCAGGCTTTTTGGTCATTTCTATGATCAGTTGTTATTTTATTATTGTTACGGAGTTACTTAGCATGAGACAATAACATGACCACCTGTACAATATGTGTGATGATCCAATCCAGTGCTCCTGTGAGGTGTATAGTGTTTGTTGACGCACTGCCACAGAGTCTGAGGTTATATATTGCAGCTGTTGTACCTGTTGCATGTCCATCCCCTGTTGTTGTGCACACACAAAATGAATTTAGTCAATACATAACAAGCCTTTGTGGCCTTTCTCTGATTCTTTTTTAGAAAATGCTGGATTATCTAAAAGACAAGAAAGATGTTGGCTTCTTTCAGAGCCTGGCTGGTCTGATGCAGTCATGCAGGTATGAATGCTCCCTTCAGAACTAAAACAAATGCAAAGTACGGTATTAAAAAGTACTCGGTTGAAGCTGAAGCAATGAAGGCTGAGGTGTTTTTGTCCTTATGGGACAGGTTCCACCAACACTGAATCCTACATTTCCCATAAGGCAACATAAATCATTATTTTATGTGACCCTCTCTACCAGGTAAATGCTCATGTCTTAACAAACCCCATGCCCCCTGTTTGAAAAACTGGCATTTTAAGATGTCTAAGATGGAGCTGAGAAAAGTGTTTGACCTTTATATGTAAAATCTGTGGTATGCCTTTTTAAACCTGTGGCTGGGTTGGTTCATGGGTTGGGAGTGCAGGTGTTTTGGAGAGGCTCAAAAATATTCAGAGCATTCTTTCTTAGATAAAAAGTGTTTTTTATTCAAAAGACTTGATTGAAAAATAAAATGAACTACTAAACAGATCTGCTGAATTTAATTTCAAATAAATGCTTTGTTTCAGTGTTCTGGATCTAAATGCATTTGAGAGGCAGAACAAAGCAGAAGGACTGGGGATGGTGACAGAGGAAGGATCAGGTAAGCTTCACTGTCTTTTGATGTATTTGCTCTCACCCTTAAACTAAAAAAGACTAGGTACCTTTGAAGGCCAAGCCTAACCTGGACATTTACTGAAGGCATACAGTATAGTATACTGTTGAAAACCTCTTCTTGATGAAAAGATGAAATTCTTAAAGGCCACTTTAATTATCTTAGGGTTGGAAACTTGTCACAGTGAATATCAGAGCATCTTTATTTTCATTTTCGTGAGGTACTTTCCAGTCAAATTTAATATATGGGAGGTTTAGTTATGAGAATGATTAAAATGAAATATGACAGATGTGATTTGATAACTAAGGTGAGTATGGCTGCTGAAACCCAATAATTAACACTGAGACACAAGATTAGATTTTCTTTTTCATTTCACCGTGTTTTGTGTGCCAATGTCAAAAAGCTGATTCTAGAATTGCTGAAAGAAAAACCTTTTTCCTCCAATTCAAAATATTGCATAAAAAAACTGAATGCATGCTGTAAATCTGCATGTTCTAGAGAGGTTTCTAGCACTGATACACTTGTAGAAAGTAGGTCTGCCAGTAGAAATATACACTTTATCATCACCATGTGTAAATCTTGTTATTCTTTATACATTAAGGTTCTTTTTATCCTTGTGAATCATCATTCTTTATTTTGCTATTCATCATGTCATCACTTTGGTTGAGCATTTTGTTGAACATTGAGTAAAGTGGTAATGCAGTAAATGCCATGATAATGCATGTCATTCACATGCATTATCATGACTGATGAATGTGTTCATGATTTGCCGGTTGCATATTATTTGTCACAAATATTCAATCATATGTTTTTGCTTTCTTATACTCTTCAAAATCCACATCAGTTACTTTAATATAGACAACCTTTTAAACAATCTAAGGAAATATATTTTATTTTGAAACTAATTTTTGTAGTACTGGGCTTTCATTGCCATAAACATGGTAATTATGAGGTAATTATTGTACATAAGTGTAAATATGTGTATTTGTTATTGTGTTATAATGCAGCAATAACCTAGAATTTATTAGCTTGTTTCCAATAATTTTTCTGACAAAGAAAACCTGTTTCATAACAGTCCTTCATTTTATACTCAAGTTTCACCTCACATAATATAATTCTTTATTTCACATGTGGTACCTAAATTTATACTTGCATGTACTTAGTCATTTTAGAGCAGTTGTGCATCATTTTGAAAGACGGTGACACCTTATTTTGAATTTTGTTGTCATCAGTTCCTCTCTGCCTGGGAGGCTGACATTTTTCAAACTCCAATACATCTTCAAACTTGTAGTTTCAAAGTGTAAACTGAAATGACTTAAGTGAGTCCAGAGCCAGTCAAGTCATTATAGAATATCTTTCAATGCCAACACTAGTAACTATAGTATAATTAGAGATATGTGTTGTAATGTCTGTGAGAAACTGAGTTCTTTACATTAATTTTATAGTAAAGTCATGGTGATTAACTCAAAGTATCAGAATTGCATGTGCTACACACATATGTCACATTGAATTACAATTTATGATGTGCATTACTCAAGTGAGACTTTCCTTTCATTTTTATGTTGATCATCATTACATCATTTTGACTACTTACTAACTTATGTTACTAACTTGATGACTTATTTGTGAGCATTGCAGAGAATGATCATAAACCTGGATAAGGTGTTTACAGGCAATAATATCCTGGTTTTTACAAGAGTACTTCATACCATATCCAGGTTTTTCTGGGATATGATGTTTACATGCATAACTAAGACAGATCAAAACCAGGATGTTCATGCACATGTAATGTCAGTGAATATATCATGAAATCTTATAAATTGAGCCTATGAATATTTAAAACGTTTCTATGATGTTTATTTAAAATAATAGCTTAGAAATGTTCAATTGACCTAGGTCAATTTAACATGTTTAGACTTTTCTATAACCATTGTTAAGACCAGTAAAATTGTTTGATTTTCATCAAATAACATAATAATGATTTTTTTAGGGATGGACCTGACAAAACTTGAACCCAATGGCAGACCTAAGACTTATCTTTAGGTCTTATCATTATTCACCATTCTTGGGAAGTCTCTATAGAATCTTAAGTACCACTAGATTACTATATATTTTTATTATTTTCATGTTTTTGTTATTTTATTTCATATTTTTCACTATAGTTTTTTGTGCATTGCTGTTAATATTGGTGTATGTAGATGATTACAGCATATTTGCACCTTAATAAAATAACAAAATAGAAAACGTTAAATGTTAAACTTTAAAAGTTTATGATGTTGTCTTGAATTAGATGTTTTTTCAACTTCAAGGCCTTTTGAAACATCATGAGAGGTTGTACTAAATTGCATTGTATTCTATTTTAGTGTTTTGATATCCTTGGAAAGTCTTTCAATACACATAACTGCACCTGTTAAGTCATGGTTCTAACTAAGGTGATGATATTTTCTATTTTCTACTACAATTACCTCATTATTATCTTGTAAATAAAAAGCATTTTTTTCTAGCCAGCTTTTTAATCGGTTCTCAGTGGATTCTTGTGCACAATCAATAAAAATAAGCACAAGGTCTTGTGCCTTTTTAATTTCTGTTTAAAAAGTATAACCAATACAAAAAAAATATTATCAAACTTTCTGGGCTTGGAATTTAAAGCTCTTTTCCTTATATGTAATCTTTTTCTTTGTTTCTTTCTTTGTTTCTTACTTTCTTTCTCTCTTTCTTTTTCCCCCCTGTTTTCCTTTCCTTTCCTCATTTTGGTTTACTGCACTTTCTTCCCTCAGTCATCAGTCATGAGCGTGGTAATTATGCCTTCTGCCATTTTCTTGTGTGTTGGTGGGTCTCTCTCTCTCTCTCTTTCACTACAGTTGGCTAGTTGTTGTGTCAGTTCTGTCCAGGTCCTGAGTGTAGACCTTCAAACCTCTTCCTTTACCTGCTCTCTGTGCTTGTAACTACTTTGCCTTCCCCACCTTCTAATCTCTTTTTGGTAGGCCAATTATAATTTGCTCTCTGGTTGGTTTTGTAGTTGATCTCTTTTAAAGTCTTAGCCCAAGGAAAATGTTTCATGCCATTCCCTTTCATAATATTTCTGATTAATATCTGGATTAATATAAGACATAATGAAACCACACATGTCCAGGCAGAACTAGTAGGAGTGTAGCTGTAATGCCACAACCTGCCATTTAAACAAATCCTGCCTATACATACGTACACTTTATTGATCCAAAGCTGGGAAATTACAACCAAGCTGGGAAATTACATGCCTCCTTCTCAGGATTTGTACAGTATCTGGCACATTCAAAGTATTACTAATGTGAGTATTTACCGTCCCCCACTCTCATCCTCAATCCCCACCGTCTCTGTCATGTAGTCAGCCTAAAGTCAGCTGGTTGTTATGTCCCAGTAACTGAGATGGTTATTGTGCTGGTTGTTATCTGTTGTAAGGTGTACAATTCCCTCTGTGTTCTCAGTCACTATGACCCACTCTCTTAGGGCTGCAACAGATATATTAAAAAAAATAAAAAAATTCTATCAATTAATGCAAAGCTGCACTAACTAATATTCATCAAATGACTGTGTAATCTGAATGCCACAGATAATTATTTCCCATCACCTCAGTTTTATGACCCACAGCTTTACTGTTTTGGGTCCGACTCATGACTCTCATCAACATTGATTCCAGCAGCATTAAGCAGCTTTTTTCAGGTCTTATTAGGCAGCATATCATTACAGCTTGTTACATCCCCCCATGTGTCCAAAGGAAAGAAAGAAAGAAAAAAACAGTATAACTATAACTATAATTAACTAAAAAAAATCATTTTAGAAATACAAAACAGAGCTAGCAATTGATAAGTAACAATAAATAAAAATAATAAAAATAATAAATAGAAAACAAACAAACACAGAAAACATTTGTATTATTGTTCAAAACCATAGAACCATCAAGTTTCATTTAAATGACCCTAAATGTTCGCAAGTTAAAACAAAAACTAACAGTTAAACCAACAGTTAATTTAAGTTAATACGTTGCTTTCAGGCTTAAACTGCCTAAAGACAACACAGTTTAATTACAGTTCAACACAGTGTCATAGTAAGCTGCATTTGGAACAGAGGCTCAGCAGACTAAAGGTCAGGGTATGCTTAAAAAATGTTACTGCTTGATTCAACTGTTATAGTATGACTGATCATGCATTAAGACAAAGGCAAAACGATTAGGACAAACTGTATAAGTACAAACAGATCTGATATTTTAATTGGTGTAAAGCTTTTATAAGTATTTCATATATACCGTATTTTCCGGACTACAGAGCGCACCTAAATATAAGGCGCACCCACTAAAATTTGAATGAAATCTATATTTTGTCACATATAAACCGTACCGGACTATAGGCCGCCAATATATACATACCCCGATACATAAGTGTTTATTCATATACTGAACTGATTGTTTACGAACAGTGCCGCAATAAAAGCAGCATCAAACGCGGCAATAAAAGTGCTGATAAACAAAACAGAAAAGTCATTGATGGTTTTATTTATCTTCCTCCTGCGTACTAAAACCATTATTGTGCAGTGTGCCGGAGGAAATTTGGCGATTTGGTCGGCTGTCACATTTTCCTACCGCACACTGTTAAAGCACAACTGTTACTATTAAAGTGGCTTCATTCTCCCATGCACTGAAGCCACACGTCACTATTTATCTTCCTCCTGAGCATTTAAAACTAATGAACACCAAACCACTGTCACTTCATTTCTTCTGCGCACTGAAGACACTGAAGTCGTCTTCTTCAGTGTCAGAGTTGAACAGCGTCAGATAATCTTCATCACATATCGTCTCACCGCGGCTGCACGTAAGTTTGCCGTTAATGAATCTATGGCATAGATTCATTAACGGCAAGCTGACGTGTCCTTACTGTTTACTTCACGGATAGCCAGATCGATGGCATTCAACTTAAAAGCTGCATCATAGGAATTGCTTCGGTTTTCCATTTTCAGGGGGTGAGGGTGTAATAATATTATATACCTGTGACGGAGCAGCTCCGTTAATGACTGCGGCCTGCGCACGCACACACACACACACACACTGTGGGCTAAAGAAAAATTAATAGAAAAGCCGCACCTCTGTATAAGACGCATGGTTCAAAGTATTGGAAAAAAGTAGCGGCTTATAGTCCGGAAAATACAGTAGATTCATCACAAAAAAAAATCAAGATCAAGAATAGAACTATTTGTAGCCCTGCTTGTTTCTCAGATCTTTTTTCATCCATTCTGTTTGGTCTACCTCTCCTTGTTTTCTCTCTAAGTGTTGTACTTTGGAGTTTAAAGTGGTTGTTTTTGGCCGTTCTGCTCTGCGAGTAAAGGAGGATGAACTCAGATCCTTTTCTCTTTCCTTCCTCCTGCCTTCCTTCCGTCTTCTTCTCTCTGTTTATTGGCTGAGCTGTGTTGTGTGGTCAGTGTATCTGTCCTTCATGACTGTTTTACATACATGAAGAAACCCTTCATTTGAATAACCCGTTCCTTTTTTATGATTTTATGTTTTGACTTATTTTCAATTCAGTATTGTATTTATTATTCATGATTTATTTGTAGTTGTAGTTTACCTATATGAAGTATTGAACATTTAAATAGATCAAAAGTTCTGTGTGCTCTCAGACCACATCCACAGCTTCAGCCTCCTGTTATAACCCATTAACATAGAGGTGTATTTCTTCAGATATTAAGAATACAAAGTTAATATGGTCTCATCATTTTATTTCAGTTGTGAAAAATATTTCCCTCATATGGTTTCTCACTGTGTTGGGAATAAGCCTGAAAGTGCACTAGATATCTTTAAAAATAAATATTAAAACAACTTTATTGCCATAGTATTAATAAATGGGGTTAATTCCAAAAAGTAAGTCTTGCCTACACCATGTATCAGTCCACCCAGGAATGTACGTGTAAAATCCTGCATCGCATGAATTAACACAGACCAACCAATTCTCATATTAAAATTTTGACCTATTTTCTCCTTTACATCTAATCTGATTTCTCATCAACCACTTGCATTTACCAGAAGTGTGGCTTCTGAGGTCATGAGGTATCTAACTCCTGCCAGGATACTCACTGCTTCGTTTCCAAAGCTTATACCAGGGTGCAGGAAAACAGACTCAGGACAGTGCTGTCAAACCTCAGATTTAGCAGGACCAATGCAGACTCTGTCCTTATAGGCTAGCTCTTTACTTGTGCAGGGTTTGGCCATCCAGTCTAATTGTGCTTTTGCGACTAAACAGAGGCTTACAACCAAATCACTCACGGTGTCTTGTGGTCAGAATCTCAAGATGCAGCTGAGAGGCAGAAAGTATACAGTATTAGGACTGCATCCCATGTAGATGATGTGATTCTGCTGACATTATCAGTCGAAAACTGCACTTTCAGTCTTGTTTTAGACCTACTGATTTCTCTCCCTCAGCCCAGTCCAGTTTGTTGTCATGTTGTATTGATGTAATGTTTATGTTGATATTATTGTATTAAGTTATTGTGTGGTGTCTCATCTTCCTTTCTCTGATCCCCTTTTGCATTCCATGGTTTAAAGCAGCATTTTAGCACAGTCAGAATAAATGTCCTGAACTTCCCCAGTGTATTTGAAATGTATGCAGAATTTCAACTTCTCTCAAACCATATACAACTGTAAGAAAACATGAGGAGAGACTAAACCCAGTCCTGACTGTAAAATGCTGCAGTATAAAGACCAGTTCACTTAAGTCCACCACCAAGTGCTGTGGCTGCCCACTGCTCATCCAAGAGTGTGTGTGTGTTTTTATCTTTGTGCGTATAAGAAGGTTGTATTATGACCATACACCTTGACTGAAAGATAACACTGGGATTTCCTCACATTAGCATCATATCTTTTTAATATTTCTTCACTCTCCATCTTCTTGTCTGTTTATCCCTTTTCTCTTTGATGTCTGCTTTTGTCTTCTGTGTTTTCTGACTTTTCTTTATGTGTATGTGTCTGTTTATATGAATGTGTGTGTTTGCATATGCCCGGGTTCTCGTGTGTACGTTTGTGCATACCTGTGTGTGTGTGCTTGTGCATATGTGTGTCTGCATGTGTCTGTCTGTGCGTGTGTGTGTGTGTGTGTGTGTGTGTACATGCATGTATGTGTGTGGCTGTGTGTGTTTCTTCTCCCCGGCCAGGTGAGAAGGTCATGCAGGATGATGAGTTCACCTGTGACCTTTTCCGCTTCCTGCAGCTGCTCTGTGAAGGACACAACTCAGGTGTGTGTGCAAGTTCTCTATTGCTCCATTGTTAAACTACACTGGCATACTACAAGTTTACAAAATATATGGCTAAATTTTATCGACTCAAGCCATGTTCAAATTTGACATACAGTAATTGTTTAAGAGCTATTTCTTCTCATATAACTTTCTCTGTTTCACAACCAAGACGGTGTGATTGCAGTTTGAAAAAAAAATAAAAATGTTGGAACTTCTTTTACCAATATGTCAGTATGACAGACAAAGACATTTTTTTACATTTCTTAAATAACCAATTAATTAATGCAGATTTACTATAAGCTTTCATCTATGTGAATTTCTATCTGAGGTCTGAGGCTTAACATAATATGTCATAGAGTATTCTATTTAATTGTTACCACTACTTTATTTATTTATTTGAATACATTTCACATTGAAAATTTTAATAGTTTGTGATATCCTGTTTTAGACTTTCAGAACTACCTGAGGACACAAACAGGAAACAATACAACGGTCAACATCATTATCTCTACTGTTGACTACCTTCTAAGAGTCCAGGTTAGCTCCCTCTCATCACTTCTGCAGTTCGTAAACAGTATATTTAACTAAAATTAATGAAATGAAACAAGGCTTCTTATTGTCAACAAATGTCATGTGCAAAGCCAAATCAACAGAATTGATTAACTAACAAGTATTGTTTATCTAGTATCTGATATATCATATTTCTCTGCTCTGTACCTCTGTTGTTGTCCAACAACTACGAAAAACAAGTCAATGAGCCACTGTGCCACCACAGCACACTGAGGAAACGGTGTGACTCTCATTAGATTATTATAGGCGCGTTTCCACAAAGAAGGTTCCTGGGGGTAGGAACTGATACAGGAACCTTCTTCTCCCTCGGCCCTCTCAAGCTGCTCTGACTTTGCGGTAGTCCCAGTCAGTCACAGGAAGTGATGATTCTCTCAGTGCCACACTGATAGTGTTCTGAGGTGTTCTGAGGCTAAACCAATTGTACTATGTACTAATAGTCCAGAAACAATTCCCTGATCTTACCTGGAATATGATGTTGAACCAGCAATGTTTCAATCACTTTAAGGGCTATAGAGCCATATGCACTTGTGATGGCCACTCTTGCCTTTCACATAAGGCTGAGGAGTGAGATGGCCCTGAAGTGCTTGACACCTCTAGAATCCCAGACAATTGTCTTAAGAGACTGGGGCACCTTTTGCAGACCTTATAAGGCACTGTAGAACCCTGATTCTGTGCCTTTCTGCAGAGGGTTCTTTCTTTTGGTGTTCCAGAGATATGCCAAGGTGGCCTTATCCCCCGTTTTGCCATTTGTACTGCCTACAGTTTCCTGTTTCTTGTCACCTGCTGCTCCTTAATAGCAAACTTATCAGCAGGAATGTTGACAGTAATGGTTAATGAGCACTGTGGCTTCAAGGATTCCTTCTACGTCCTTGTCAAACCGGTGTGGTGACTCCAGGCCTGGCTCCTCCGGTGTCTTACCAGTTGATGTGCTTGTGCATTGCACCAATGGATTCCAATAGAATGTAATGGTTGGATTGCAATGGACTGCATTTGTATAAAGCATTTTTATAAACTATGCTTGTCCTAACCTTGTGATAAACATGATTTAGTACAGGAGTATTACTGTATGGAACATCCCTTGGATTAAAGCAAACATGTCCTCCTAAATTATTGTAAGTTATAGTCCAAGAATGGCCAAACCTTTTAAAACACATCTCCAAGTATTTTTTTAATGTGGTTTATGTTTTATACACTATTGAGATATACTCTGCCTCTACAACTGCTAATGCTAGTAATATATTTTTATATTATTATAAAATCAATAAAAGCAGTAACTTTTTTAAACAATAAATTTTCCTGTAATTAGTCAGTATTTTACTTTTCATATTTTCATCTCCTTCTCTCACTCTCCCTCCCATGATTTCTTCTTTCACTCCTCCTGCCCATCCTCTTTACTCTTGTCCAGGAATCTATCAGTGATTTCTACTGGTATTATTCTGGTAAAGATGTCATTGATGAGCAGGGTCAGAGGAATTTCTCCAAGGCGATAAATGTGGCCAAGCAGGTTTTCAATACACTCACAGAGTACATCCAGGTATGACGTGTTACTTCTGTTATCACCTTTGTGGTCACGATTCTATTGAATGAAAAAACACATATACTGTATATTTTCAGATGTTGATGAAAAGGGCTTAAATGATGATGACTGAAGTTGTTAATAGAAGTCTAATTTTGTCAATTATATAGTTACTTATCATTGCAGTGAAGCTACAAAGGGATGAGGAGATGTTCCTTAATTCTCATAAAATCAATTTTACAGCAGAGTTTGAATAAAACCTAATAAAAATATATTTCTACTATGTGGGGAAATTGGAAAGCAACATTGCATTGACATTCTACAATTCTCAAAGGCTGTATCTGTGAATAATAACAGCACATTTAAATCTAAAAAATAACTTGTGATATGACGTATTGTTACTTACGATGTTATAGGGACCATGTACTGGCAACCAGCAGAGTTTGGCCCATAGTCGCCTGTGGGATGCTGTGGTTGGTTTTCTACATGTCTTCGCTCATATGCAAATGAAATTGTCTCAGGTGAGAAAACGGTACAAAGTGTGGGGTTTTAGTAGGGATCTGAGATGTTGATCATGTTATTATAATGTCTCTGGTTTGAGTCTGACCTTTATCCCCTCTCACGTCATTTCACTGTTACCAGCTAGCTCTTCTTGAAGACATATTATGCTTTTTGTGATTTTCTGTTATTTATTTAATGTTATAATGTCAGTTGTCTAAGTTTAGTCAAAGTTCCTAAACTTGAGGTGTACGCATGTGAAATCGCCACCCTAAAGTCAGCCTGTTTTGAACGCTTCATTTACAAAGTTACCTCTACTTTCCCATCAAACTGATGTCAGATTGTTTGTGCATGTTGTCTGTTTCATATTTGTTGTTGTTCATGGGCTGTTTGTATTATCCACCATCATATTTCAGATCACATTTGAGTTGGACCATGTACGGATGTATTTAAGTTTCTATTTATGTTTACGTAGCTTACGGAGCTGGCGGAAGTCTGCCAAGGGGCATCATTCAGGAGATAACCAAACAAAAAAGAATGGGCTCATCAACAGGGGGATCTTAAAGAGACAGGTGCTAAAATAGCCTGCTTTATTGAGCAGTTGAAATGAGGGCTGCATAAAAGGCCTGTAAGAGTCAAATAAGGAGTTTTTGGGTGTTTTTGCCTTTATTTTATTGAATAGTGGGAAGTGAAGAGGCAGACACAAAACAAGGGGAGAGAGATGGGTAACCTTTCGGCTACCGAGAGTGCTCTAAATAAGGAGTTTTTTTAACTGTAAATTATGCAAAGCTATTTCAGTAAAGAAAATTAAATCTAACAATGTTTACAAAGTACAACTTTAACAAGTTTAACAAGCTTTCTTTCTTTCTTTCTTTCTTTCTTTCTTTCTTTCTTTCTTTCTTTCTTTCTTTCTTTCTTTCTTTCTTTCTTTTTCACCCCAGGATTCAAGTCAGATTGAGTTACTGAAGGAACTGATGGATCTGCAGAAAGACATGGTGGTAATGCTGCTGTCTATGCTGGAGGGTAGGTTCATGTCCATGAGTATACTTATAACTTGTATGAAAGAGTCCCAATACCAGTCTGAGAAGCAGTTCTTTACTCAAAACTTTGAGTTGGATAGTAAAAATTACTGATTAAATTATATGAACACTTTCACCTTTCTTTTTTCCGAACTGAACGAAAAAGAATGATAAGGTATTTGGTTTTTAGTTATTTTTACCATGTTATCCTACAAATGTTGAAAAAAAAATCACTATTTAGTCTGAATGTTGCTTTTCATGGTGCTAGACAGGTTTCTGCAAGTAATTTTATGTACTGTAAATATATATTTTACATTAAATCAATCAATTACACAGATTAAGTATATCTTCAAAATGTAGTCTAATACTGTACATTGTACAGAAATTGACTTTAAGGGAATATTCCTTTTTAGGAAGTAACATGCAGTTACTTACTCAAAAATAGTGGTACCAGGGTATTGACATTATCTGAGGATTACATAGAAAAATGTAAGCCACAATAGCGCTCCAAAACAAGGTAAGTACATTCTGCTAAATTTTACCCCTTTCAGACAGCAAACACACACATAATTCAGGTCTACTTAATGTGCATTGGGTACAAACATGAGTCAGCTGTCTGCTGGGTAGTTTATACACTTATAACCTGTTACATCCTGCTGTCTGACATCACACTCACTATTTTAATGTAGCTGAATCCAAGATATAGTTGTTTTCATTTGCATTTTTCTGTTTCTGTTGTCAGCTAATAATACATTTTGACCACGTCTTATTATCACTATGTTAACCAATTGTTATTACCAAGCTATTATGCTACCGATAAAATCATTATTTCATGTTCACTACATCATCAACAAAATGAAAAAAAAACACAGGGTAATGACAGCAGCTGTGCTGTGATGTCAGTTCTATTGACTGTGGATAGTGAAAAAAGTTACATTTTGTCTTGGTTTTGTGTGAATACCTTTATACCTTTGTTTTGACAGGTAATGTGGTGAATGGTACCATTGGGAAGCAGATGGTGGACATGTTGGTGGAGTCCTCCAACAATGTGGAGATGATCCTCAAATTCTTTGACATGTTCCTCAAACTGAAAGACCTTACTTCATCAGATGCCTTCAAGGAGTATGACCCTGATGGAAAAGGCAAGGTTCCAAAATGTTTTCTTTATACATATTTGTCATAGAAGAAGCATTATGACTTATTTTAATCAATCATTTGAATGTAGATATTACAGAGAGAAATGTGAGCGGCGTTGATTTATTGATTGACAAATAAAATGACAGGGGTCATCTCCAAGAGGGACTTCCATAAGGCCATGGAGAGTCATAAACACTACACCCAGTCTGAGACAGAGTTCTTGCTCTCCTGTGCTGAGACTGATGAGAATGAACTCCTGGACTATGAAGAATTTGTAGAGCGCTTTCATGAACCAGCCAAGGTAACTGACTTGATGTTCATAGATCTTTAAAAAAGTCAATCCCTCATCAAGTCTTTTAACATAATCCAATATGTTCAGTAA
This sequence comes from Pampus argenteus, assembly GCA_036937835.1. NCBI lineage: Eukaryota > Metazoa > Chordata > Actinopteri > Scombriformes > Stromateidae > Pampus > Pampus argenteus. The sequence goes on from CM072881.1 coordinate 1,421,366, forward strand.
GTAAACACACCTTTTCTTTTCACTTTCTTTGTATTCTTCTTTCTTTTTTTTCTTCTTTTGTCATTCCATTCTTTCAACTGATAATGGAGTCAGAGTGGAATTGATAATTTGATACTATTCCATGCGTTTCTCTATTTCTCACTGTAACATACACTGAATGTGGGACTTTTGTTGTTTTGCTCAGCAAGTCACCCATTGATCCAATTTTATTGTTGATTTTGTGGAATTAGTTAAATTTCTCAGCGAGGACAGTGCCCGTTACCATTACCATTAGCCCCATTTTGGGTGTAAGCACAATATACGCCTAATGAATAAAGGTGTACATAGGTGCATTTTCCATTAAATCTAAAAAATGTTTTAACGAAGTGAACTATTTCAAAACTATTTCATAGTGTTCTATAGAATATCCCTTTCCCATTGTTATTTTTTAAGCAAGCAATAAACATAACCATTATTATTATACTGTATTTTTTTCTTTACTGCATCTCAGACATGTTTAAAATGTACATGTATCTTAATTTTAAAATTAAAATCCTAGCTACTTCATATGTTCCTTAGAATATCAGTATTCTCACCACATTTGTTCTCAGTCTGTACCCTGTATGTACCATGTAAATACAAAATTGTCACCAACTTACTTTCTGCATTTCTCATTGACTACCACTGGGTACTCAGTAAGTATTTTATCAGTACACATCTTGTATAAAATATTATTACGGTAGTTGTAATTTGTGGGGTCTAATCTAAGAAGTTAGTCAACACTGATAAAATTTACCATGGGAATTATTAATAGTATCCTGAGTTGTGAAGGTTACGGTTATGTTGAACCTCTTCAGTGGGAAAGGAGAAACAAGCTGAAAAGGGAAATTGTTTTATTCAAAAGGTGTAAAATCTTTAAACTGAACTGTGATTCAAAAGGATATTGGCTTCAATGTGGCGGTTTTGTTGACCAACCTGTCGGAGCACATGCCTCATGACACCCGGCTGCAGACCTTCCTGGAACTGGCAGAGAGTGTCCTCAACTACTTCCAGCCGTACCTGGGCAGGATTGAGATCATGGGCAGCGCCAAACGCATTGAGAGGGTCTACTTTGAGATCAGCGAGTCCAGTCGAACCCAGTGGGAGAAACCTCAGGTAAGGATAGTACAACAAATGAATACATTTTTAGACTAGTTACTGCTTGTTTGCTTACAGTGTACAAAATTGACAACAAATCCACAAATTTCCTCCCAGCTACCTGCTGTGCGAATTAAACATATTATCACTTATTAACCCTCTTCCCAGGTCAAAGAATCCAAGCGTCAGTTCATCTTTGATGTGGTGAATGAAGGAGGGGAGAAAGAGAAGATGGAACTGTTTGTGAATTTCTGTGAGGACACCATATTTGAGATGCAGCTGGCGGCTCAGATGTCAGATGCTGGCGAGCGCTCAGCTGTGAAAGAAGAGAGTGAGCGGGAGAAACCAGATGAAGAAAACCCTGAGATGGGCTTTTTCTCTGTTACCACTGTCCGCATGGCACTGTTAGCTCTGCAATACAATGTCATGCAGGTGATCAAGGTGACAGCACACTTACATCATGTATAAGTAGCATGAGCAGCATGTTCAGCAAAGCAGCAGCAGCAGTGAGTGCTTCATCAGTGTGTCTGTGGGTTCAATTACCAACACATGATTTTATAACTCAGATCAACAAGATAATGGATATAATTTTCACTTAATACAATGTATTTATCATTAAAGTAGATGCATGTGTTTATTACCTGCATATATTCTAATATGTTCTTTGTCCTTGTCCTCAAAAGTTAGACAGAGGAACAGGGAATGATACAAATTCTAACTATTGATATGTTGTTATAACTAGATTGTGCTGATATGCAGGGTCATGGGAGCTGAGATGTGTTTTCTTATGGTTTATTAAAATTCAACACAATCACTGCATACTTTAGGTATTGGTAATAATGCAGACCTGCAGTGACAAGAATTTCTGCCTAATGAAGGTCTGATGACTGAAATGTTGTGTCAATGAGGTGAGAAGTGAGATGGACAGGGTGAAGGATTCTTTGTTTTTCTTTTCACCTGTCACCAAGTTCTTATGTTGCACAACAACAATATTTCCATAAAGTTATGGACCTAAAACAGACACATTTAAAAAAAAAATGGCAGTTAAAATCAGAGGCAGAGACTTCCTGTGTTATAATCCCAAATCTACAAATAAAAAAACAACTCATCAAATCCTATATTTCAAGACATTACACAGTTTTTACAGACTGAGTAAAATCCATAACAGGAGTAATTGATCTTCATGTCAAATCAAATTTTATTTATATAGCCCAAAATCACAAAATACATTTGTCTTAGAGGGCTTTACAATCTGTACAGGGAGTGACACCCTCTGTCCTTAGACCCTCGATTAGTGAGGAAAAACCCACCAAAAAACCTTTTAACAGGGAAAAAGGTGGAAGAAACCTCAGGAAGAGCCACAGAGGAGGGATCCCTCTCCCAGGACGGACAGACGTCCACAACACACACATATTGTACAATCACAATGAATTACAATGGATGATAAAATGAGAATAGGTTTCAATGAATGATTAATTATTTTGAAAGATCATGCAGTGCCACTTCCAGAATAGGAGCTTAAAATCATGTTCAAGGATACACCAATACATTTGTAATTATCTAGTACAAAACATTACAAAGGAATGAAACAAATTAAATAGTAATAGGAAAATGAGTGTGCAACGTCACTATTGCTGCACTGCAGATCAAACATCTAGATTAAGTATTGAACTTAAAACAAATAAAAAAAGCAATAAATTACTTCTTTCCAGTGTTTGCGTATTTACTGAGTGAACTGAGGAGGCATGGGGTAGGGCACCAGCGGTGGGGGAGGATGCTGCGGAGCCTGTGTCTGGGGGAAGGGGAAAGGGGGGTGACTTGCACTGTTTTGTGCGCCACCCTTACTGGGGGCAAACTGTTGTGGCCTCCAAATGATCCCATTTGGCTGTTAAAGTTGGACTGTCCATTACCGTTGTAGCTGCCTCCGCTGAAGCTACTGGTGCTGCCATTGTTGCCCCCATAGCCTCCATTCTGTGAATTTGTGCCAAAGGCTTTATTTGGTCCGTTGTCAAAACCTCTACCGTTATCCCGGTCCCTAAAACTGCCAAAGTCACGCCTTCCAGAGGATCCCGGCAGCCATGTGTGATCAATTACTTGATGTTTGATTGGGTCATGTAAAAACTGGACATTGAACATATTGCAATCAACAGTAAACAGAGAAAATTCACACAATTTACCTCCACTCCTCTCTCTCTCTCTGTCTTCAGGTGCTGTCCATGAAGAGCTTAAAGAAGCAGATGAAGAAGATCAAGAACATGACTGTTAAGGACATGGTGACCACCCTGGTGTCTTTCTACTGGTCAGTGTTGCTCGGCCTGCTCCATGTGGCGTTCAGTGTAGTGCGAGGATTTTGCCGAATCTTCTACAACACCTTCATGGGAGGCAATCTGGTTGAGGGAGCCAAGACCATTAAGGTTATTTTACATGTTTAAAATAGCATAGAGCAGTGTGTCCACAGGTTATCAACAAAACTAAAATAAAAACTGACACTATTCCCAGGTGTCTGAGCTGCTGGCCAACATGCCGGACCCCACTCAGGACGAAGTCCGGGGGGAGGGGGAGGACAAAGAGAAGAGACCCTCTGACCGCAGCTCCCCAAAGGAGGACCTGGCTGACCTGGCAGTCAACACCAATGAGACCGAGCTGCTGTCAGACATTTTTGGTCTGGACTTAAGAAGGGAGGGGGGGCAATACAAGATCACCCCCCATAACCCCAATGCCACTCTGACTGAACTGCTTAACTCCCCGGTTCCCTCTCCAACCCCACCAACAGCATCCCCACCTGAACTTAGGCGGAGACATCAGGTGAAACAGAAAAAAAAATACTGGTTTCATTATACTCACTGAAACCACAATTTCTCCAGTTTGTGTTATTTATATCCAGTTTATTTGATTGAATGGACCAGTTCTCTTTTTATCCCAGTTAGCCATCAATGTAAAACATAAAATTCTAAAGACCCACAAATATAAACAACACCAAATATATAATGTCAATGAAATAAAATATTTTGTAAATATTTTTTCCTGGCTTCTTCCTCTAATAGTTTTTTTTTTCTTTTTAAGTCAAAAAGCTCTTCCTCAGAGGAGAAGGAAGCATCACCAGAGACTGAATGTGAACCAGAGAAAAAACAATCTGAGTATGTAAACATTTGTTGTCATTTAATTCCTATTTACACACACACACACATATATATATATATAGAACTGTTTTGTGATTGCAGGTCTGGACATGGAGATAAACAAGAGAAACAAAAGAAGAATGAAAAGACAAAGCCAAAAGTGAGAAGACATCACACCTCAAAGTCTGATGAGCCTGAGCTGCAGGAGTCAGCTTTCTTGAAGAAAATCATTGCCTACCAGAGGAAACTACTGGTACAGGAGACTCGTTTGACCTTTTTTCATTGGCTTTTGTCTGTAGTGGCAGTCAACTTTGAATGTGTTCAGAGTTTCAACAAATGCTGGTCATATGTGATTTGAGCAGTAAAGGTGTGGAGGGCAGTTCTGATATTATTGCAATAATGTACTGTATTTTTCAGACTATAAGGCGCATCTAAAATCATTAAATTTTCTTAAAAATCAGTGCACCTTATAATCCTTATGTATGACCTTTGGTTGTGTTTACTAACCACGAACCGATTTTATGTTGTTCACATTACGGCTAATAACGTATTATTCCGCGAGTCAGGAGCCTCGCTCGCCTTGATGCCGGAATCGCCCAACTGTTATTTTTGTGTTAACCTACAACTGAGAGTTATTATAAATAAGTTGAATAAAGTTCAACTTATCTGGCACACGTTTTGTTTTTGCTTTTTGTGCCTTATAATCAGATGCCTCTTATGTGTTGACAATGACAGCAATTGACATGTTAATTGATACTGCACCTTATAATTTGGTGTTCTTTATAGCCCGAAAAATACGGTAACTGAAAGCCAGCAGCTATTACTGAGTATTGCTATGATTATGTGAGTGAGTAAAAATGTGAACAGCACATCAACAACAGTAAGCAGTTGATTGTTTATTCAGGGGTTTGCTAGGAAGACCAACATTAAATGCTCTGTGTGTAACAGCCAGAACACATTAATTCATCTTTCTGTCTCCCCTGCAGAATTACTTTGCCAGGAACTTCTACAATATGAGAATGCTGGCCCTGTTTGTTGCCTTTGCCATCAACTTCATCCTCCTATTTTATAAGGTAATGGTATACAGTGATGTTGTTTTCTTTAGAGGTACTCTTGCTAATAAACACAATTTTTACAGACTTTCTTACCTGCTATTTTTAATTTTCTCTTATCTTTTCATTTTCCCTTCTGGTCCTTTGATAGACAGATAGTATTTGGACAGCTGCACATCTTTTCTGTGGCATATTCAATTAGAAATAACTACATTAAAGTGCCAAATTTCAGCTTTAATTTGAGTAGTTTTACCCCAACATAGAATTGTGGGAGATATAGCCCTTTTAACACATACAGACCAAAGTTTAGGATGTTCAAATGTAATTTATATGAATGTGAGCACAGGCAAAGACAAGTAAAAGTAAAAGTAAAATACTGTTTTATTCTTACTTTGATGAGCAAACCTGAGCTTGAATTCTAAGTTTTAAAGACTAATAAATTGTCTCATCCAGGTTTCTACATCCTCAACAGTTGAGGAAAGGGAAGTTGTGTACACCAGCAGCCAACCGGACAACAGTGTTCAGTGGGATCCACTGGGTGGAGAGACAGTGGTGGAGATGAAGGATGAGCTGATGGATGAGGCTGGAGAGCTCCTGAAGCCTGTCACAGTGCGTTTTGTCCTAGAGGAGAGCAGCGGATACATGGAGCCCATGCTGCGGATCCTGGCTGTCCTGCACACTGTCATCTCTTTCTTCTGCATCATTGGATACTACTGTCTCAAGGCACGTTGCTGGCTATTGTAATGTCTATCAATCCTAACAAATCATTTGCTCTAAAAGTATTAAATCTGACATTCCAATCTAACATTATCTATAATGAAATAACACTCTTTTTTTATCAGAACTCTGAACTGCCAACATCTTCAAATACACAATGCTTGACTTGACCACAAACTGTATGAGTTGTAGCTACTGCGGTAGTGGGACAATCAGACGTTGTATTTAAATCGAAGAATGCTTGCTGTGATTGCTTGCAAGCAAAACCAAAAAAACAAATAGTCTTTTTTTGATTGAATACAGATCATTTTTCTATACTACTTGGTACTGCTGTTATTTCATTGGATACCTTTAGAGTACCAATACCCAGCCCTGATCATCCTGTATTGTTCTGTGTGTGTGTGTGTGTGTGCGTGTGTGTGTGTGTGTGTGTCTGATGTAGGTGCCACTGGTGATTTTCAAGCGTGAGAAGGAGGTGGCCAGGAAGCTGGAATTTGATGGCCTTTATATCACAGAACAACCATCAGAAGATGACATTAAAGGACAGTGGGACAGACTTGTAATCAACACACAGTGAGTAGACATAAACTGTGTATACATATACATATAGTAATGTGCAAAATTTATAGGCATGTGTGAAAAAATGCAGTAAACTAAGAATACTTTCAAAAAATATATAAATATATAATAATGATTGTTTATTTTTACCACTTAAAAAAAAAGAAAATCTAAATCACGTCAATATTTGGTGTTACTACTCTTTGCCTTCAAACCAGCATCAATTTTTATAGGTACACAAAAAGTCAAAGATTTTGTAGGATTGTAGTCAGGTAAATGATCAACCATTTATACCAAACAGGCGCTAATGCTCATCAATGTCACATGTAGGCTGAAACACAGCCATCAACTGAAACAGAAACAGCTGTAGGAGGCTAAAACTAGGTGAGAAACAGCCAAACTCTGCTGCCAAGGTGAAATTGTGGAAGATAGTTTCACAGGTCATACACTATAGCAAGAATGAGCACAGCAACAAGACACAAGGTAGTTATACTGCACCAGTCTCTCCCAGACAAACATTTCAAAGCAGACCAGTGTTTCAATATGTGCTATTCAAGCTCTTTTGTAAAAGCACAAAGAAACATTCAACGTTAAGGATCGTAGATGCAGTGGTCGGCCAAGAAAACAGTGTAGCAAAGGCTTATTTCCCTTTGAAATTGGAAGATGTCCAACAGTGCCATCAGCTCAGAATTGGCAGAAATCAGTGGGACCCAGGTACACCCATCTACTTTCTGTAGATGGAGTCTGGCCAGAAGTGATCTTCATAGAAGAGTTGTAGCCAAAAAGCCAAACCTCAGACATGGAAACAAAGCGACTCCACTATGCATGAAAACATAGGAACTAGAGTGCAGAAAATACCTCAAAATTGTATGCAAGTATTTGATTTAATGAGGTGACTTAACTTTATTACCTTTACAGCAAATAAACTTGCCTTAGGGAGGTCATAAAGCAACAGGACAAAAAGGACAGCTACATGCTGCTTTTTGTACTTTTAAAAGAACATTTTTATATTCATGCAACTATAAATCTATCAACTTATTTCAATGATGTGCTGAATCTCATTAGACATTTGTTTGATTTTCAGATCATTCCCAAACAACTACTGGGATAAGTTTGTGAAGAGGAAGGTATGTGTCACTCAGACCTGATCATCTTCTACAAGCACTTAACAAGCATATTTAGCCATATTACCAAGTTCAAGTGAATTCTGAATTCTAGCTTATTGTGTCTTCATAGTCAGCTTTTCAAAATGATATCATTCACCCTTATTGTGGTAATGTGACTCCCAGCCTCTCACAAATATCAAACAGGTTTAGAATCATCATGCCAACCCTGATAGTGGAGGCTCCATTCTTTAACCAGAACTTGGAGATAAACCAGCCTGAAGCTCTTGTTAGCTGAGTCTAGCATCAGTGGAAATGTAGCTCCCAGTTGCTCTACAAACCTAGTGGATATACTGACAGCCAAAAGTTGAAAATTGAAATTGAAAAATTGTGTTTGTACTGAGCAGCTCCCTGTGTCAAAGTATATCACAGCTGGAAAGGAGCACGACACCATGCCATCTGTCCCTAGACATCTTGGTGTTTAGTTTAAAAACTACAATTTTAGAGAAGCTGTTTGAAATCAGAATCAGCTTTATTGGTCAAGTATGTTTGAACACACAAAGAATTTGACTCCAGTTTCCAGTGGCCCTCAATGTTGCAGTGTACTGAAAGATACACATACAGATATACAGCTTAACAAGTACAGCAGGCTGACAGAGATTGTTGCTTTTCCTCAGGTGATGGATAAATATGGGGAGTTTTACGGTCATGACCGCATCAGTGAGTTGCTGGGAATGGACAAGGCTGCTCTGGACTTTAGTGATGCTCACAAAAAAAGAAAACCCAGGAAAGACAGCTCACTGGCTGCTGTGTGAGTATTCTTTGTGCGTGTGTAACTGTCTGTGTACAAATGGGTAGAGAGTCAAGACCAGTGTGGGGACAGTCAGTATTTACCCTCACAATAATAGATTGATTTCAAGTAGTTCTGGGGAAATTCTCTAGCCCAAATGACACAGTAACTTAATTGATGGTCAGATTTAGTTTATTCCTTGTTTTTTTTTTTTTGGGGGGGGGGGGGGGGTTTCTATAGACATTAAGCTGTGTTTACTGTTTTTTAAACTTTGTATCTGCATGCATTACCTGGATGACTGAGAATATTCACAGGCGTGTTTTTAATTAAAGTTAAAAGTCAAGATCTTTTGCATCAGTGCCAGCAGCATCTAGACAAATGGAATTTGGGAATCAACTGTAGCAATGCCTGCCTCATAGACTCAACTCTTGGTAAAAAAAAAAAAACAACAAAAACAAAAACATCTGGACACATGATCATCCTATGTGAAACTCTTCTGCCTCTGTCAACAGGCTGAACTCAATCGATGTCAAGTACCAGATCTGGAAGCTTGGTGTTGTATTCACAGACAATGTAAGTGTACAGTAGTATCAATCATCTACCATGTCTAGCTCCATCATGTGGATTCACTACAGAAAGTTTCCAAAACTCCTTATTTTTTATTTTCTTTTAATTAATTAATCAATCAATCAATCAAATTTTATTTGTATAACCCAAAATCACAAAATACATTTGTTTTGGAGGGCTTTACAATCTGTACAGGGAGTGACACCCTCTGTCCTTAGACCCTCGATTTAAATGAGGAAAAACTTGCCACCAAAAAACCTTTTAACAGGGAAAAAGGTGAAAGAAACCTCAGGAAGAGCCACAGAGGAGGGATCCCTCTCCCAGGACGGACAGATGTGCAATGATGTCACATGTACAGAACAAATCAACACACACTCGCAGTGACTTACAATGGATGATAAAATGAGAATCAGTTACACTGAATGATGAATTATTACAGTACACTACCATGATAAAATTTCCCTTTACAATCTAGTTTTAAACTTTTGAGTTGTTCTAAAATGTCAAAACATGGATCTCACACACTCACTGCACTGGTCACTGCAGTACCTTGTTGAACCTCTCTTTCTCTCTCTCTCCCTGCAGTCCTTCCTTTATCTGGCCTGGTATATGACCATGTCCATCCTGGGCCACTATAACAACTTTTTCTTTGCTGCCCATCTACTCGACATTGCAATGGGTTTCAAGACACTGCGGACAATTCTCTCGTCAGTCACACACAATGGCAAACAGGTGACGATTTCATACGTATATTGGACATTTATCAGTTGGACACAATATGTATTTAAATGCAGCTTTATGAAAAGATTCAGTTCATTTTATCTGCTAGCTTTCGACTATAGCATAATCCTTAGGAAGCTGGAAGTATTCAAAATAACAGGAGACTATTGTATCCTGAACCCCCTCACTATTAGCACACATTGATAGTACTCACTACTAGTGTTTAGATAAATTCACAAATTCTTAGCAATATACAAAAACATTTTAAAAACTTTCATTCATTCAAAACTCTTGTAATGCAATTAATTCTTCACATGTTGCATTCAGTGTCATTTCATTAAGAGAAAGCGATATATTGCATTCTTGTTTATATAATTATAGTATACAGTACAGTATATTTTTTGCAGGAATGTTGTAAGAGCAGATTCTTGTTTGAGTGTAAGGGCAGATTGTGTTAATTGTTATGTGGGTCACGGTCTGATTAATTAGTAGTGTGCAGCCTATATATGGTGGGAACCTTTAGGGGCGCATCAGGTGTTTTTCAGCCGGAAAGGGAAAACAGTTTTTGACCGCTGTGGCTGTCGCTGTGGCTGCATTCGTGCGGATGTGTATATGTGAGAGAGAGAAATGTGTGATTGAAAGCGCGTCAATTAGGTTTCCCGTTGCAAATGCCTCAGTAGCTTAAAGCATTGGCTTAGCTTCTACAAATGTACATGTCCTGTCCCTATTTTATTTTAGGAGTCTATTTTATTCTGCCAAATACCAGATGCAGTATTATCTGATCATCTAACACACAAAGTGGACAAAATACTTTGCATAAAATCCTGTATGTTGTACAGTATAGACTCCTTTGTGTATCAAAATAGTCTTGTCTTTTCTTTCTTCTCTTCCAGTTGGTGTTAACTGTTGGCTTGTTAGCAGTGGTGGTGTATCTCTATACAGTGGTCGCCTTCAACTTCTTCAGGAAGTTCTACAACAAGAGTGAAGACGGAGAACTGCCAGACATGAAGTGTGATGACATGTTGACAGTGAGTATAAGAAGTGCATTGGACAAAGCCATAGTGCACACAAACATTCTTAACTAACTGTGAACATTGGAGGGTCACAGTACGTCCCAAAGACATAACTGTATTGGTCTTAACTGTAAGCAGCATTTTACATGTACAGGAACACATACAGACATAACACAGAGCTGTGTGAATGATAGTAGTGCATGTGATGTTCAGTAAACGGGAATTAGCTGTATGGAGCTTGGTGACAGTCTTGTTTAGTGGATTGGGAGGTGACACTGGTGGCAGTCTATGTATGAATTAACACTGATGAGGAGCAAACACACGGGACTAGCAATTTCTGGTAACTTTAAAAATATAACCTGCTTTTGTTAGAATATTGTACTTTTGTCATCTGGATGGCTGAGTATGATTAAACATGAAGACCACGGTTCAACTTGCTGTCTCTTCTCTGTTTGTTCTGGGCAGTGGCTCATTATTGTCCCAGTTGACAGTTTTAGTAATGTCTGTGTAATTGACTTTGAAAAAATATGGTCTATGACCATTTATGGACAGAAACTCACGGGTCAGAGGTTTTAGTCTGACAGTGTTCACCCTCAGGCTCCATCTGCGGTCCATCTGAGCTACAAGATTACATGCTCTTTTTTTGTTTGTTCATTTCCAGGCAACCATTGCTATATAGTGCACTGTATACTTCAAATAATCCTTATGTAAATCTAGGTTTTAAGGATAGAGAATGCAATACACTGTAAGACTAATTGTCAGGTGAATTTTTATTTGTACGGCCCAAAATCATACTGTGGCCTGTGTGGTGATGCAATATCAATGTGGGCTCTTCTAGGGTTACCTGTCTTCATTAAGTCTACCACTGGTGATCCCATGGAATCGAGAGAACAGTTTAATTATACTGGAGAAGGTTACTGTAGTGATCTAGTCTTGTTAAAAGTGAGTCATCCTTGTGATTCTGGAATATAATATGGGATTATAATATTATTAAAGATATCTGTTAACCCACTAATCTTAATGATACAAGTGATAGCAGATTTTGTGTTTTAAACTTTGGTGGTCAAATCATTTACTGCAGGTTATCTTAACATGTGTAAGAAGGTAGGTAGCAATAATATGTCATAAGTGAAATATCTAAACTTGATCGAATATGGTGTAGTACAGAGAAAAGGTGGAGGGTGGAAACAGTTAAAGAAAGAATGAAATACAGCTGTGATGAGGGTGTACCCTGCTGCCAAGCCATCTGAAAGCAATACTATAAGGACTCTACGATTGGTGAGTGTGTGCGCATACAGTGTGGGGCTGGGAGGGGGCCTTCTTTCACCCGAATATTTCAGGACACACACACACTCTAATCCCCTATAGTCAGCCACCCGTAGCATCCCACAGCATTACTGTCTCCCATTAAGGGTCTAGGGGTGGCAGCTCTGCCTGTTCTACAGGGAGGTGACAGCTGCTTAGTAGGATGGTGATAGAGATTGATGAAGGGTCATTGCTTCAGGGAGGTTTTACTCTTTCCTCTGCTCCCTTTATGTGAATAAATCCCTTACAATAACACTCACAGCAGGATGAGAAGATCTGAGCTGATAATCTCCTTTTGTGTTCACTTGCTCATGCTTCTCTCTCTGGACTGGAGTTTTCCATCTACAACCCTCCATCTCCTTTTGCCCAGTTACTATACAGCATATTCTCCAGTATAATTAAACTGTTCTCTAGATTCCATGGGATCACCATCAGAGCGAAAAGAAAGCGAGTGAAATATATTATATTACTGTCCCTTTCTTATTCTCTTTCCAGTTTTCCAAATGAAACCTCTCTGTGAACTTGATTTGTGTGTTTTTTATTTTTGTCTTCTGTACTTGTGTTACTCAACTTATGTTGGAGATGCTACAAAGTTTTTTTTGTGCACATAAGCATTTTCAGTGTTAGGGAAGATGTATATTAGGACATAGATTATATGTTCACCAAGCCACACACAATAGAAGATTTGTCCATTTATATCCCATTTTTTCACAGCTATATTATCTGTGTGCCTATATAATATTATAAACACTTTACTGTCATTTATTACAAAGTAGCAAAAGGTTTGCAAATTTAATTACAATAATTCAGAAAGACTTTTGTAAATCCAGTCAGTGTAAGCCACTTAAACTCCATCTCCTTCTCTCCCCCCTTTCCCAGTGCTATATGTTCCACATGTATGTAGGTGTGCGTGCAGGTGGAGGGATTGGTGACCAGATTGAAGACCCTGCAGGTGATGAGTATGAGATCTATCGGATAATCTTCGACATCACCTTCTTCTTCTTTGTCATTGTAATCCTCCTGGCCATCATCCAGGGTGAGAGATTCAACACACACGCACACACACACACACACACACCTCCTTAAGACTCTCTAACCATAACCATTACCACTACTTATCTATTCCCGTAAATCTATTTATTTACATTATGGGGACTTGTTTTTTGTCCCCCTAAGGGGAGGTGAGTTCTCACGTGTGACTGTGTAAACAGTCCCCACAACACGAGGAATACCAGGTACACGTATGTACCAGGTATGTCCTTAACTCCCCAGTGTGACCTTCCTGATATAAGTTGAGTCAGCTGCTGAACAGTGATGTGTTGGAAGACTGAAGATAGAAATGTATCAATCAAACAAATTTTATTTATATAGCCCAAAATACATTTGTCTCAGAGGGCTTTACAATCTGTACAGGGAGTGACACCCTCTGTCCTTAGACCCTCGATTAGTGAGGAAAAACTTGCCCACCAAAAAACCTTTTAACAGGGAAAAAGGTGGAAGAAACCTCAGGAAGAGCCACAGAGGAGGGATCCCTCTCCCAGGACGGACAGACGTGCAATGATGTCACATGTACAGAACAAATCAACACACACAAATATAAACAGTTAAAAAGTTAAAGGAATCTTTTTGCAAGAAACCTTAGCCCGGCGTGTACGATGCATGATGGCTCTGGAACAACTAAATGGAAATTTTAGGTTTTGATTTTTTAATTCCAGGTTTACAACTTGAAATTCACATGGGTCAAAGACAAAGATAAAATTGTGATCATTATTTATTGTAAAAAATTGTAAGACAGTAGCAAAACAGTGTGGACCTAGTATTATTAAAAGGATTTTTGTGGATAAAACAAAGGACATGGTTTTCATGTGGTTGTGGACCAGTGGTAAGCATGTTTTGCAAGAGAAACTTTAATACTAAAAGATTATGGGCCATGCTATTTAATCTCTCTCTATACCATCTGTGTTCTTGGAAATTCTAGGTTTGATCATTGATGCTTTTGGAGAGCTGAGGGACCAGCAGGAACAAGTAAAAGAAGACATGGAGGTGAAGAAACAGACAAACATTTGCAATTTTTCCCAGATGCTTGGGCTCAATTCTCGAATGAAAGTTGAAGTTATTAAAACAATATGTGAAATTCTTTACATTTTCTTACTTGTGTACAACAAAAGAGCATTTCTCATCCTTCGCATTTAGCCTGTATATATTCTCATTCATCCAGGTCATAGTCCCAGCCTAGTCAAGCTAGCTAGCATGAACTGATGAAGCCTCTTGGATGAGAGGTGAAACGTCTTCAAAGACAAATAACCAAGTCTAGTTGCGTTCGATTTAATTTCCTTTAGATCCTAAGAATTATGTTTCCTCTCATTTAAATAGCTTTACTCTTAAAATGTGTTGGACACATGCTGTCTAGTTAGCTTACAGGTGTTAGTCATGAGTATGTATAAAACCCATTTATAGAGCTTGAGTGCAACACAGTTTGAGAAGCCTGCTGAGATGGGCAGGGTGCAATGGGGGTGGAAAGTATAGGTAGGACTATGTTTTATATATTCAGTTTAATATATTGTACTGCGTGACCATTGCAGGAAAATACACTTCCCAGAGTCCACTGTCATTCTGACAAAACGTCATATGTTTCTCTTCCAGACCAAATGCTTTATCTGTGGAATTGGCAATGACTACTTTGACACAGTGCCACACGGCTTTGAAACACACACATTGCAGGAGCACAACTTAGCCAACTACCTGTGAGTACATGTGGACTTTATTTGTGTTTGTATGTGTGCTCTTGTTCCACTAACATCATGCCAGCTAGTATTTTGTAATTAGAACTTGATTCTTCAATTTCTTGTAATGAATCTAGAATTACAAACTGGCATGAGGGAGGCATTTCACCATCACTTTTGTGAATATTATGTCTCATGTAATACACCTGATTGTAAGAACAACAAACTGGGCTCTCATTTGTCTTTTTTTCAGATGTATGTTGACTGGGAGTTTTTAGAGTGGCTGTTTAACGTTCCCCCTCAGTAAATAGAGGATTCTGAAAGCTGAAACCCACACATACTACAATGCCCCTAATTCGACAACTATTAGCCCTTTTAGCCCTTTCTGACCAAAAAGCTCTAGGAAATATGTGCATTCCTGTTAGTGTTTCATCTGCATTTGCAGAGTAGGCAAATTAGACCAATGATTAAAAACCGAGCAGCATTTGTAAATGAAATTTTCGAAACATCCTGTTGTTTTTTATATTCATTATATGATTTCCCTAATGTTTGAGTTAGATGTAATGAATGAAAATGAAATGAAGAGGAGGAGAACGAGACTTAAAGTATTTGCATGTGATGCTATTTTATACAACAGCAGTAACATGTTGCTCTAACACTGATGCTTCAGTATTAATAATTTAATGTCATTTATAATAATATATCAGTCAGAGGGACCAAAACACTGCTGTTACTGCAGTACTCCAATTACATCAAGATCACAATACTTGTGTATTTTTACATACCGTAGTAGGATTTCATGCAGGACTTTTACTTGTAATAGTAAATACATTGCTTTATTTCTACTGGTACATGAGTAAAGGATCGGTAGATATTAATCACACCCAGTACTTCATACTGATACATGCCGAATATGGCTCTATGTGGCTAATCTTTTGGCATGTTTAAATTGCAGCTGTGTTCAAATATTGTATGGAGAGTGCACAAACATAGTCTGTATCCAACAAGATGGCGGAAACATTTCCCAGCTGTACTTTCTCAGAGGGAATTAAGACAACTTATCAAAATGCAGATTTTTTTCCCTATATAAAAAAGAGTCTTCAAGGATTCGGAAGTGATGTTTTTTTTAGGTTTAGTTAGTCTTTATTTAAAATTACTATTTAGCCTTAAAATTACATTCAGAAAAATGATCAGGTTTAAGATGACAACCCACCAACTATTTTGTGTAATTCTTGTTTCAAATAGATTATGGCAAAGGAGCTTTCAGCGGGCTTAGGGGTTGACAATAGTACAAGACAGTAGGATTAGATGTGATTTAACATTTAGTGTTGTTTGTGTGTGGTATTGCATGAGGGTGTATTTGTTTTAATATTGTCAGTGAATGTTTTTCTAATGTGTGTGTGTGTGTGTGTGTGTGTGTGTTTCAGATTCTTTGTAATGTATCTCATCAACAAAGATGAAACAGAGCACACGGGCCAGGTAAACAATTTTGTTTCCCTTTGGTTACAGTATACATACACCACTGTGATACTGCAGTGTTAAAGTGTCAGTATGCTTAAAAAGTGCTCACCAGATCGTCTACGAGCCTCTGAAATCCACTCCACAATGGCAGAACAGGGAAGAGGGCTGTGTTGGCCTTTTTTGTAAAGCAGCAATAATTGATATGTTTTATAATAATGTATGAAATGTCAATGTGTAATGTAGCTTGTATTTACTGTTTTAGTTTATTCTCAGCGCTCTCACAGTGTCGTTCTCGGCCGTAGCAGGCAGCTCCGAATGGCAAACAGACACAGTTAACTGTAGACTAGGTGGTGATCGTAGTGGAGGATTTAGCAGCTAAAGAGCCAGATATATTCTTCAGGAGTTGTTAGAAAGAAAGCAAAAACAGAGCTAAAAGAGAGTGAATATTGTACATAATTTTACCAGGTGGTCAAAAACACAACTCTAAATGAAAGATAATGTTGCCCCATAAGTGCTGTATGTGGAAATAAGCAACTGTTTGTTAACAATTTCAACATATAAACTTAAAAAAATTATGACATGTCAGTGCTGTGTTCAAAACTTATTTCCACTAGACCTAGAGGCCAAAAATCTGTTATTGCATCCCATTTTATGATGAAAGGAGACATGGTTTAAACATCTCTCCCAAGCTCTTTTTTTTTTTTGAAAATGCAGATAAGTCAACTAAATGCTAAAATGTGAATGTAAAGCTTCTCTTTCTCCATCTGTCTGTCCTGAAGGAGTCTTACGTATGGAAGATGTACCAGGAGCGTTGCTGGGAGTTTTTCCCGGCTGGTGACTGTTTCCGGAAACAGTACGAGGATCAGCTCAACTGATCTGTTCATGGAGCAACAGACTCTTCCTTTTCATACTTCGCTCTGCCCCCTGTGCTGATCCCTTAAACCTGTCTTACCGCTTTCTAATCAGTCCCTATTCTACCAGACCACAAGTTCTACACTCTGCTCCACTCCCTCCGTCTGGGAGGAACAACATCTCCAGCCTCTGCTACAGGCTCAACCTTCAGTTCAGACCTAAATCTATAACCGCAGGCCATCCTCTCAGTTCTTCTTCATCCAGTCAGTCAACTCGCTAACTCTGCTCCAACGTCCAGCAAACTTTGGAATGCTCCTTAGGCTTTGTACATAGAAAATATCAGATTATATGGTGAGACCTAAAAGTCTTTGGCTCAGTTGATGACTGCTTCATCTTGTTCTACATTCATAGTAACAAGAAGAAAAGACAAAAAGGAGCAAGAGAAAAGAGGACCCAAAGATGGACAGAGAAGGAGAGTGGAAAGAAGATAGAGAACCCATTCTGTTCTGTTCTAAGAGACCGTTAGGACAAGGATCAATACACAAAGAGCAGGCATTAGTATTATGATATTTATATGAATTTTAATGTGTACAGTGCACGTTGCATGTAGGTATAGGGAGTGGACACAAAGAAACACCTCTACAACCTGCTGTAATCCAATACCACAGTTCTGCAATAAATCGTACCTTTGAGAGGCTAGTATGTTCAGCTTTTGCTAAAACTTTAAAAAGGTAATGATTTAATCAAATCATCACCTTTTTAAAGATTTTCAGTTTGTGATACATGTAGTGGGAAGATGAGGTGCCTCCTAATTTAATCAAACACACCATCAAACTTCAGCCTCCACAAACACAACACCTGTGTCAACAAAACCTGAACATATATGTCTTCACAAATAGGGCTGTTGTACTGGGTTGAATGAAAGTCAATATTGTGTCCACACCCTGTACACGCCAACACGGTGTGTGAAGGGCTCCTTAACTAAGTGTTAATTTTGCTAGCAACATGATCAACAGTCCACTTTGTTCCTGTTGAGCTGAGTGACCTGGAAACTCAGCCAAAGCATGAGCATCAATAAGTCATTATCCTCCATCAGCTTGCCAATTATCTACATTATTGTTTGAAACACCACAGAAAT
The DNA here is from genome assembly GCA_036937835.1 of Pampus argenteus. Taxonomy (NCBI): domain Eukaryota; kingdom Metazoa; phylum Chordata; class Actinopteri; order Scombriformes; family Stromateidae; genus Pampus; species Pampus argenteus. The sequence goes on from CM072881.1 coordinate 1,439,600, forward strand.
AAATGAATGGTTGAATCTATTATCGACATCTTGGGTAACTCTTTTCTCTTTGATTTGATCCTTTGCCCCAGTATCAGCAGGGCTTAAGGATGGAGAAGTCTGTCCAACAACTACTGGTCAAATTGCCATGAAATTTACTGAGCACATCTATGCTCCCTTTTAACTTCTAACTACTAACCACACAACCTTTCCTCTAAAGTTACCGTAGAGAGACACATTAAATTTTTTGCCAGATTTCTGCTTAAGACTCTAAGAACTGCTAAATATTCAGCATGCCTCTTCCCTATTGAGGGTTGTAAGAAAATTCACACTCTTTAGGTGCCACTAGAGGGGCTTTAAAGTTTCTTTAAAAAAATATATAATTAATACTGCATAATTAGGGCTTACTAGTTAAATTGTTAAACAAATAATGTAGTATTATGAAAAGCAATACCAAAGCAGCAAAAATTTGATTTATCTCTTTTAAATTTCATAGCTGCAGACAAAATTAATGTGTGCTTGTTAGTTAATAAAAACAAATAATATGCCAGGCAGGAGCAACCCATCAGTCAAACCTGCAGTGGGAATGTACAGCAAGGTCAGGGTGAGGACACATGATGGATGGATGAATGAAAACAGAGGGAGAGGAGACACGATGATACAGTGCCTTACTAAGCCAGAGATGAGCTATGCAAGCTTAAGGGGGGCATAGGAATGACAGATAACTTCAAATGAATGCAATGTAAAGACTGAGGGAAACACCTGGAGCTGTGTGACAGTGTTTATGGAAGAGCAAATATGTCTGTGCACTACAGTAAAGTAGAGGGAAGGACAGAGATGATAGTACTCGGTATTGGGATTATGAAACTAAATCATTAGTTCTTCAGTGGTTTTGGTTCAGACCTAAGTACAAGTATCTACATGTGAAATTATTTAAAATTTCAGTTTGCTTTTTGCAGTGTAAGTAGGGGTGTAACAATGGTCAAAATGTACAAGTAAGTGCTGCTTAATTATTAAGTATTATCCAGTGATCCTACAGTTGCAAAGTTTTGAGAAATTCAGCAGAATTCAGAGTGTGACCATTTGGCAGTGTTGTAATAAGAGAGTCCATAGATAGATAGAGATAGAGATAGCGTTTAGAGGGCTTCTTCCTTTTTATCAAAAGCATCAGGTTCTTCGGGGGTGGTTCCCTGTATACTCATATGTCAGTTTATGATTTGCATATAGCTGAAAGCGTAATATAACAGCCCTGCAATAAATCCTACCTTCATGAAAGTTCTAATGTTTGTCTTTTAGAGAGGCGATGATTATATCTTTATGGTCATTTTAGAAGTTGTAGTTTGTGTTAACTTTGAGCTTGTTGTTCTTGGTACTTCTTAGTGTAAACAAACCATAGTGTCCCAGTATTAAGCTCAGTTTTAGCTGCATGTACCTACTAAACTGGTGGCTGAGCAAATCTTTAAATACCTTTTGTTTAGTCAGTTGCAAGACAAGGTACAAGTACCTTTGCCAACAAAAGCAACTGTTTTCTTGAAACTTCAAAGATTAATTCATTTAGTTTGCTTAGCCTTGTTTTTGTAAACACTCTGCTGCAGACACCTACTGTATACATTCTTTATCATGCAATATAACACCAAGAGACAGACATCCATTAATGTAAATATGTTAGATTGCACACTCATTTACTTTCTAGTTTGTATAGTAATTGTTACAACTCCAACTGCAAAGCGGGGAAATTATTTAGCAGTATCCAAAGTGGAAGACACGCACTAACATTGACTGACTGAATGAATGTTCACAGTTGGCAAATGTTCAAACATGTCTGAGAACCCTTTTCAAATAAGGATTGTTTAGCAAAGCCTTTTTTTTTTTTTTTTTTTGCTGATAACCCTTGCAGTTACTCTTTTTGTATAGACATTCTCCAAAACAATATCTGAAGATATTGCAATTGCATGTTTATTATGCAGGTTTAACCAACAAAGACAAAATCTGTGTCACCCAAAAAAATGTTTAACACAATTACTTAAGATTAATCAAGCGTTATGTAATATTGTATCTTAAGTGTTGTGGGCTTCATTATAACCCACTGCCACAACTTTATCCCTTTGAAAAAACAAAGTGTCTCCTACTTTTTCTTACTTAACCATCTATGTTTTAATATACAATGAGTAAAAATGTGTGTTTAAGTATCATTTGGTTGTAACCTCACAATCAAGCAATAGGCCTTCAGGGGGTGCATGGGAGGTGATCATTGTATGTTGTCAAACAAATAACAGCTTTCTTAACTTTGTCTCAGATTAAAATAAAAGTATGTTTATTATTATTTTATTATCTAATGTATTTATTTATTATGCACATAGTGGTAAGGAAATAAAATAGGTCCTGTGAAATTAGTTTCCCATTTAATCTTAAATATGCTATACATACATACATATACATACACAAACACACACAAACAAACACACACACACAGACACACACATATATATATATATATATATATATATATATATATAAGTGGTGGGCCGTTATCGCCGTTAACTCACTGCGATAATGTGAGACTCTTATCGAGCAATATAAAAAATACCACCGTTATTCTATTATCAAAATTGGGTTTAGAGCTGGGTCCTATAATAAGCAAACTGATGACTTTCATCGTGATATTTTAGCGCGGATGTATACATATTTGCACTGTAGGGTGCAATTTGGTTTTCGAACCTCTACGAATTACCCGAACTACCACACCAAACGTGATAGTCTATCATGATGCAGCCATGAAGCCGCAAGGCTTGCTTCAAGGAAAATTCATTTTTAAGAAGCTTCCCGATGGTGGCATCAAGGTTGTGTTCACCTTATGCAATGCAGAATTGGTTTACTGTAAGAGTTCTTCCAGTCTCAAATGCCACCTAAACGCATAGCATCCCTTTGCTATAAGCAGTCAGTGATGTATATATATAGGCTCTTTACACAAAACACAAAACCACCACTACATATATGCATGTTTGGCAAAACATTGCCAGTCACTCATCTGTTGCAGCTTCCCTAAACAGGCAGAGGTTGTCCTGTTTTGTGAATTATCTGGTAATATTTCACACTCCAAGACCTGCAGTCAACTCAATAAAACCCAGGTTAACATGATGCATGTGTAATGTGGAGGGAGCTTTAATTCAAAAGTGATGAATTGGGATTATATTTCTTAGATCAGTAAGATACGGAGACCCAACATATTCAAAATAGGTATAATGAAATAAATAATAGTTTGGGATTGGCTATATGTTCATTCAGTTGGTTATTTATTATTGATTTTGTCTGTATTTACTTTTTTTATTTCATTATTTACATAGTTTAAATAGTGTGTCTCCATAATAAGCAACTTGAAGTATGATGCAGTTAAGTTATCAACCTAAGTTAGCACATCAGAGTTTGTTTTAGCAATGTGAGAAAATTCAACTCACGCCAACTAACACATTTGCAAGTGAGTACTCTGTGAACTACATGGATGGAACTTGATCCTGAGGTGTTTTAAATGGGTTAAAATGATATGGAGTGTTGAGAAGATAATGGTTGTAATGTTCTGGCAGGTTGCTAAAAAGCCATGTTTACTGATTTCACCTTTAATGTTGAGTGAGGACGCATGTACAATTTATATTCAGCATTGATGATGTACAAATACAATAACATGGTGGATGTAACAGTTGCAAACACCCAGTGTGGGTATTATGTATTTATTATTCCAGAGCACTCATTATACCATGCTGATGCCATGACTATTTTTTGAAGTTATTTATTCATTTATTTTTTGATATGGCAATATCACAACAAACAGAATAATACCATTACTACGTGGTATTTTCTTCCTGTAAAAATAAATAAATATTTTCCATATTTAACACAGAGGGGGCATGTTTAGTTTGCCACACAGTAGTGCATCACATAGACTTGATGAGTAGCCTATTGCTACTTCTGAGGGATAAATGTGTAAAGAGGAGTTGAGTCTATGAGTAATGAATGAATTTGCATGATTTTGAAAATAAAATGTTATTTATCAACTTGTGTAGAGGGTAATATTTTTAATGCAACATGTTTTATGTTTATGTTTATATACAACCTGCAATTATACACCAGTTATCTGTCTGTCCCCTCATTGTCTACTGTGTGATGGAGAGGGTGTGGATCATTGTCCATGATGGATAACAGTTTCTTCAGTGTTCTCCTCTCCACCACGGTCACAAAAGTCTCCAGCCTGAGACCTAGTACAGAGCCAGCCTTCTTGATGATTTTATCAAGTCTGATGGTGTTGCTGGCTCTGATGCTGCTGCCCCAACACGCAGCAGCAAAGAAGATGGCGCTGGCAACGACTGGTAAAAGATCTCCAACATCTTGCTGCACACATTGAAGGATCTCAGCTTCCTCAGGAAATAGTCTGCTCATCCCCTTTTTGTACACAGCTTCTGTGTTAGATTTCCAGTCCAGTGTGTTGTCAATCACCACTCCCAGGTATTTGTCCTCCACCTCCACCACCACCTCCCCCCTGATCAGTACTGGCTGTGAAGGCATCCTCTTCCTCCTGAAGTCGATCACCATCTCTCTGGTCTTGTTGACATTCAGCCTCAGGTGATTCTGTTCGGACCACTCTACAAAGTTGTCCACCAGCGTCCTGTACTCACCCTCCTCTCCCTCTCTTATACACCCGACAACAGAGTCATTAGAAAACTTCTGCAGGTGACATGACTCAGAGTTGTATTGAAAGTCAGTGGTGTATAAGGTGAAGAGGAAGGGAGAAAGTACAGTTCCCTGTGGAGCTCCTGTATCACTGACCACCACATCAGACAGGACACTGCCCAGACGGACAAACTGTGGCCTGCCCGTCAAGTAGTCAGTAATCTATGAGATCACTGTGTCGTCAACACCCACCACCTGCAGCTTCTCACCCAGTAGCAGAGGTTGGATAATAACTACAATAATTACTTCATCTAAGTCGTCAACCTGTCTCTTAGACCCCATCCCAACCAGGCTGCTTAAAGATGTATTACCTTTAGTTAGCCCGTCCTTATTAAATATGATTAATCTGTCTTTATTATCAGGATATGTACCACAGTCCTTTAAAATAGCTGTGATTAAGCCTCTTCTTAAAAAACCAACTCTAGATCAAGAGGTTTTAGCCAATTACAGACCGATATCAAACCTTTCATTCATCTCGAAGGTACTTGAGAAAGCCGTAGCCAACCAACTATGTGACTTTCTCCACACAAACAGTTTATTCGAGGAGTTTCAGTCAGGATTTAGAGTAAATCATAGCACAGAGACCGCACTAGTTAAAGTTACAAACAACCTCCTAATGGCATCAGACAAAGGACTCATCTCTGTACTTGTCCTATTAGATCTTAGTGCCGCATTTGACACCATTGACCATCAGATTCTCTTACAGAGACTGGAATACCAAATTGGCATTAAAGGAACCGCCCTAGGCTGGTTTAAGTCATATTTCCTAGACCGTTCTCAGTTTGTTCATGTTCATGATGAATCCTCCATGCAAACCAAAGTTTCTCATGGAGTCCCACAAGGTTCTGTATTAGGGCCACTTCTTTTCAGTTTATATATGCTTCCCTTAGGCAACATTATTAGGAATCATTCAATTAACTTTCACTGTTATGCTGACGACACCCAATTATATTTATCGATCAAGCCTGATGAAACCAATCACTTGACTAGACTTCAAGCATGCATTAAGGACATAAAAAATTGGATGACCCACAATTTTCTGAAGCTAAATTCAGAAAAAACTGAAGTTCTCCTAATAGGACCCAAACACCTTAGAAACTATCATTCCAGAGATTTAGCCTTAGATGGGATCACCCTGGCCTCCAGCTCCACCGTAAAAAATCTTGGCGTTGTTTTTGATCAAGACTTGTCCTTTAATAACTATATAAAACAACTTTCGAGGACTGCATTCTTCCACTTGCGTAACATTGCCAAAATCAGATGCATCATTTCTCAAGTGGATGCAGAAAAACTAGTCCATGCATTTGTTACTTCTAGGCTGGACTATTGTAACTCTTTGCTATCAGGCTGCTCTAATAAGTCTCTTAAGAGTTTGCAGCTGATTCAGAACGCTGCTGCACGTGTTCTGACAGGAACCAAAATCAGAGATCACATCTCTCCCATTTTGGCTTCCTTGCACTGGCTACCTGTTAAATCTAGAATAGAATTTAAAATTATTCTCCTAACTTACAAAGCTCTTCATGGTCAGGCACCATCATATTTAAAAGAGCTCATAGTACCTTACCACCCCACTAGAACATTGCGCTCCCAGGATGGTGGGTTCCTTGTGGTTCCTATAGTGTCTAAAAGTAGATTGGGAGCCAGAGCTTTCAGCTATCAAGCTCCTCTTCTGTGGAATAAACTACCACTCTGTGTTCGGGAGGCAGACACGATCAACACCTTTAAGAGTAGACTTAAGACTTTCCTGTTTGATAAAGCTTATAATTAGGGCTGGCTCAGGTCATCCCTTAGTTATGCTGCCATAGAACTAGACTACTGGGGGACTCACATACTCTCTCATTCTCTCTCTCTCCTTATCTATCCATCTATCTAATCCATCTATCTATCATGTTACTAATTAAACTTCTTCCCCGGAGTTTCTGAGCTCTCTCGCCCAGCAGGTTCTTGTGGACTTTGTCTGCTGCTGTGGTCCTGCGTGGCGTCTACTGCATGTGTTGTCGCCGTCATCATTGTTGCCATATCCCCATTACAGTTTATAGTTATGTAATGATTTGCTGCTACTGTAATAATTCATCATTCATTGTAACCTATTCTTATCATCAACTGTAATTCATTATTATTCATTGTACAATATGTGTGTGTTGATTTGTTCTGTACATGTGACATCATTGCACGTCTGTCCGTCCTGGGAGAGGGATCCCTCCTTTGTGGCTCTTCCTGAGGTTTCTTCCACCTTTTTTCCTGTTAAAAGGTTTTTTGGGCTACGTTTACACGTAGCCGGGTATGTTGAGAAACGAATATTTCCCTCCCTCCGTTTTCCAAAATAACATCGTGCACATAGCATCGTTTTCAAAAAAGTTTTCGTTTACATCAACCCGCATAAAAACGCCATCAAGCGCCATCATAAGTCGGAGAGTGCCAACAGTGATGACCGCGACATCCTAAAATTTTCACGCCACTCCTCCGGGACAACCACTTCATTTTCAAAATTATCCCACCATACAGCAGTCCTCCCGGGTCGGACCCAAAACCGGCGACGTTGGCGGTGACGGCGACTGGGTCTTCGAATAGGTGGGAGAAGTGATAAAAGTGCTGACCTCCGAGCCCTCATTCGTCTCTGGTCATCGACATGATGCATCAGCTGTGTATGCAAATGCAAACACATAAGAAGTGTTTGCACCAGAATAAATGCGACTGCTACTCTGAGCGCTTCCATGATCGTCGTCATAGCAACAAGTAAACATTGGTCGCACTTTTAGCGCATCAGCTGCCTAAAACTCCGTTTATCTCAATTTACACGCAAACGCAAAACCGGAGTTTTCCAGAATCTCCACTCTAGCCGGAGTTTTTAGAAAGATTCGTTTTCAGAGGCGAATTCACCGTTTGCGTGTAAAAGATAGGTACAAACGAAGGGAAATGTCTCCGTTTTTAAAAATACCCGTGTACGTGTAAACAGGGCCTTGGTGGGCAAGTTTTTCCTCACTCGAATCGAGGGTCTAAGGACAGAGGGTGTCACTCCCTGTACAGATTGTAAAGCCCTCTGAGACAAATGTATTTTGTGATTTTGGGCTATATAAATAAAATTTGATTTGATTTGATTTGATTTGATGGTGTTGACAGCACTGGAGAAAGTGATCTTCACAGTACCTTCTCCACCATCCAGATGCATATGGGCTCGTAGCAGCTGGTAGATGACAGCATCATTGACACCTAAATGGGGCTGGTAGGCACACTGCAAAGGGTCCAGAAACGTCCTCACCTGTGGCCTCAGCTGGGCTAAGACCAGTCTATCCAGGACCTTCATCACATGAGATGTGAGGGCAGGACGTCTTCCACAGCAACAGAACTTTCTGCTGACTCAGGCTCAGGTTGTACAGATGTCCTAATACAGGAGACAGCTAGTTGGCGTAGGTCTTCAGGAGGAGGAGGAGGAGGAGGAGGAGGAGGAGGAGCAGGTGGAGAGCTGCTGTACAGGAGAAGACTGGGGGGTTGAGGCATTTGGGACAGTGTGGGTGTGTGGAGAGGTATGGGCGTTTGAGGGGTGGCAGGAGGTGAGCTAAACCTGTTGAAAAACTGGTTGAACTGAAAAATTAAAGTTTTAATGCAGTGTTTTCTCAGAATATTAATGAGAAAAACCCTTCAGGTTCTTTAATGAGCGCAGTCTGGCAGAGGTTTTATCTCTGTGCAAACTTGCCCTCGATCGGTCATGAGTGACATATTAGACTAAACAAGTTCATCCAACATGTTTTGAAAAGTGGCTAGACCCAAGACCCAAGTGGGACACATTCTTGCTCAAGTGCTATCCCCTGAACTCCATTGAATAATATCCTGTGGTCTCACTTGAGAAAAGATCCTGTGACACAGTTACTGAGACATGCCCATGATACTGCCGTAGAATTCTCCATAATCTGGTACATTTGAAGAAGTATAATCTGGTACATGTGTTTCAACATTGTTAAATCTATTGCAATTAACTACAACAGGCTGTGAGGCTGTTCCCCCGGGGAGGCAGAGTTTAAGAGACGAGGATGTGCTCCCCATCTTCCGACTGACTTTCTAAAAGCTTCAAAGCAGCATCTATTTCTCTGAAGCATGAGAGACTTCAGTTTCAGACTTGTTGATTCATTCTTCAACCGCTCCATATAGATTAGACAGTTACTTGCCAACTAGTAAGGGCTCAATGTCACCTAAAAGAGGATGGTGTCCATGTTTCGTTTCGTTCATTGAAGTTGAGTCAGAGCTGAGTCAAACAGATCAGTAACTGCCGTTCTCTGATTTTGAGCTACACATTCCATTTCTGCTTTGCTTTTTGTGGCATAGAACTGCAGCTGTCAATTTTGATGGATGTCTTCAATGTCCTAATTTTGTCACTAATCCTGCTATCCATGTGCACTTGTCCCATAGGACAAATTCCACTGGGGATTCATGGGTGGGCTTTAACCTGCGACTTACACACCTTATAACAGTATCAAATATGTTAACTTCACTAAGGCTGTAAGTTATCCTCACAGAAGTGGCATACAGATACAGCAAGTTTGGAAATAGCTATAAAACCTGACATATATTAAGACTGCTTTTCTCCCGTCGACATTCAACAAATAACTACAATATTTTCTTCATCTAAGCCGTCAACCTGTCTCTTAGACCCCATCCCAACCAGGCTGCTTAAAGATGTATTACCTTTAGTTAGCCCTTCCTTGTTGGATATGATTAATCTGTCTTTATTATCAGGATATGTACCACAGTCCTTTAAAGTAGCTGTGATTAAGCCTCTTCTTAAAAAGCCAACTCTAGATCAAGAGGTTTTAGCCAACTACAGGCCAATATCAAACCTTTCATTCCTTTCTAAGGTACTTGAGAAAGCCGTAGCAAAATCAGCTATGTGATTTTCTCCAAACAAACAGCTTATTCGAGGAGTTTCAGTCAGGATATAGAGTAAATCATAGCACAGAGACCGCACTAGTTAAAGTTACAAACGACCTCCTAATGGCATCAGACAAAGGACTCATCTCTGTACTTGTCCTATTAGATCTTAGTGCCGCATTTGACACCATTGACCATCAGATTCGCTTACAGAGACTGGAATATCAAATTGGCATTAAAGGAACCGCCCTAGGCTGGTTTAAGTCATATTTCCTAGACCGATCTCAGTTTGTTCATGAATCCTCCATGCAAACCAAAGTTGCTCATGGAGTCCCACAAGGTTCTGTATTAGGGCCACTTCTATTCAGTATATACACACGTGGACAAAATTGTTGATACCCTTTGTTTAATGAAAGAAAAACTCACAATGGTCAGAGAAATAACTTCAATATGTAAAAAGTAAGAATAAATAAAAATTCTAAGAAATTTAACCAATGAAAGTCAGGCATTGCTTTTCAACGATGCTTCAAGAGAATTATTTTAAAAAATAAACTCATGAAACAGGCCTGGACAAAAATTATGGTACCCTATAAATTTATTAATTTTAATATTTTCTTGCACAACCTTTTGAGGCAATCACTGCAATCAGACGATTCCTGTAACTGTCAATTAGACTTTTGCACCTCTCAGTAGGTATTTTGGCCCACTCCTCCTGTGCAAACTGCTCCAGTTGTCTCAGGTTTGAAGGGTGCCTTTTCCAGGCGGCATTTTTCAGCTCCTTCCAAAGATGCTCAATAGGATTAAGGTCAGGGCTCATAAAAGGCCACTTTAGAATTGTCCAGTGTTTTCCTCTTAGCCATTCTCTGGTGTTTTTAGCTGTGTGTTTTGGGTCGTTGTCCTGTTGCAAGACCCATGACCTGCGACTGAGACCAAGCTTTCTGACACTGGCCAGCACATTTCTCTCTAGAATCCCTTGATAGTCTTGAGACTTCATTGTACCCTGCACAGATTCAAGACACCCTGTGCCAAATGCAGCAAAGCAGCCCCAGAACATAACAGAGCCTCTTCCATGTTTCACAGTAGGGACAGTGTTCTTTTCTTTATATGCTTCATTTTTTGTCTGTGAACATAGAGCTGATGTGCCTTGCCAAAAAGTAACATTTTTGTCTCATCTGTCCATAGGACATTCTCCCAGAACCTGTGTGGCTTGTCAACATGTAGTTTGGCAAATTCCAGTCTGGCTTTTTATGACTTGTTTTCAACAATGGTGTCCTCTTGGTCGTCTCCCATGTCCATTTTGGCTCAAACAACGACGGATGGTGCGATCTGACACTGATGTTCCTTGAGCTTGAAGTTCACCTTTAACCTCTTTAGAAGTTTTTCTGGGCTCTTTTGTTACCATTCGTATTATCCTTCTCCTTGATTTGTCATCAATTTTCCTCTGGTCCATGTTGAGTGTCATACACACCATGTCACCAAACAGCACAGTGACTACCTGTAGTCCTTTATATAGGCCCACTGACTGATTACTGCTTGTAGAGACATGTGATGCTAATTAGTGGACACACCTTGAATTAACATGTCCCTTTGGTCACATTATTTTTAATCTTTTCTAGGGGTACCATCATCTTTGTCCAGGCCTGTTTCATGAGTTTATTTTTTAAAATAATTATCTTGAAGCATCGTTGAAAAGCAATGCCTGACTTTCATTGGTTAAATTTCTTAGAATTTTTATTTATTATTACTTTTTACAGATTGAAGTTATTTCTGACCTTTGTGAGTTTTTTCTTTAATTAAACGAAGGGTACCAACAATTTTGTCCACGTGTGTATGCTTCCTCTAGGGAACATTATTAGGAATCATTCAATTAACTTTCACTGTTATGCCGACGACACCCAATTATATTTATCGATCAAGCCTGATGAAACCAATCACTTAACTAAACTCCAAGCATGCATTAAGGACATAGAAAATTGGATGACCCACAATTTTCTGATGCTAAATTCAGATAAAACTGAAGTTCTTGTAATAGGACCCAAACACCTCAGAAACTATCATTGCAGAGATTTAGCCTTAGACGGGATCACCCTGGCCTCCAGCTCCATCGTAAAAAATCTTGGAGTTGTTTTTGATCAGAATTTGTCCTTTAATGACTATATAAAACAACTTTCGAGGACTGCATTCTTCCACTTACGTAACATTGCCAAAATCAGACGCATCATTTCTCAAGCAGATGCAGAAAAACTAGTCCATGCATTTGTTACTTCTAGGCTGGACTATTGTAACTCTTTGTTATCAGGCTGCTCTAATAAATCTCTTAAGAGTTTGCAGCTGATTCAGAATGCTGCTGCACGTGTTCTGACAGGAACCAAGATCAGAGATCCCATCTCTCCCATTTTGGCTTCCTTGCACTGGCTACCCGTTAAATCTAGAATAGAATTTAAAATTCTTCTACTAACATACAAAGCTCTTCATGGTCAGGCACCATCATATCTAAAAGAGCTCATAGTACCTTACCACCCCACTAGAACACTGCACTCCCAGGATGCTGGGTTCCTGGTGGTTCCTATAGTGACTAAAAGTAGATTGGGAGCCAGAGCTTTCAGCTATCAAGCTCCTCTTCTGTGGAATAAACTACCACTCTGTGTTCAGGAGGCAGACACGATCAACGCCTTTAAGAGTAGACTTAAGATTTTCCTTTTTGATAAAGCTTATAATTAGGGCCGGCTCAGGTCATCCCTTAGTTATGCTGCCATAGGACTAGACTGCTGGGGGACTCACACACTCTCTCCTTCTCTCTCTCTCCTTCTCTCTCTCTCCTTATCTATCCATCTATCTAATCCATCTATCTATCTATCATGTTACTAACTAAACTGTGCTCTCTCGTCCAGCAGGTTCTCTGTGGACTGTGCCTGCTGCTGTGGTCCTGCGTGGCGTCTTCTGCATGTGTTGTCACCATCATCATTGTTACCATATCCCCATTACAGATTATAGTTAGTTAATGATTTGCTGCTGTTCATCTGTATCTCTATCACAAGTTTCACTGTTACTGTAATAATTCATTATCCATTGTAAACATTCTCATTTTATCATTGTAATTCACTATAATTCATTGTGAGTGTACAATATGTGTGTGTTGATTGTTCTGTACATGTGACATCATTGCACGTCTGTCCGTCCTGGGAGAGGGATCCCTCCTCTGTGGCTCTTCCTGAGGTTTCTTCCACCTTTTTCCCTGTTAAAAGGTTTTTTGGTGGGCAAGTTTTTCCTCACTTGAATCGAGGGTCTAAGGACAGAGGGTGTCACTCCCTGTACAGATTGTAAAGCCCTCTGAGACAAATGTATTTTGTGATTTTGGGCTATATAAATAAAATTTGATTTGATTTGATATAGATAGAATACATAATAATAATATTAATGTTATGGTACAGTTTACTGTCTATGAAATATTGCTTTAACATAAATGATAACCCAGACATCAGTTATAAGAAAACGCTGTTCACAACTTGTCAATTTCGTTTTTAGGTGCAATGTTGTATCATTTAATTCATATTCTGTTCACAGTTGGTGAACTCTTTGGACACTCAGAATAGAGAAATCAACAATTTAATAATTTAATATTATATGTTATTCAATATTGTAGTGTTTGTATGAAGCTGTTCACAAGTGCTGTACTGTCAACTGAAAAACATAACAGTGTGAAACTGACTAAATCTTTACTTGTGTGGAAATGCTATAGTAATGTGAAGACACATGTTTAGTACAGATTTAAAAAAACTACTTTATAGCATCCACTTTTAGCCTGTTAAATTACAGTGCTTATGTGTAAGGACTGTATTCAGTGCAAGTGGATTGTAAAAAAAAAAAAAAGAAAATCAGCCAAACATCACATCTTTTTGGACTCCACGCCTTTGGACTCCCTCTGTGGATCCCGTCAAACCTTAACCCTAACCCTGAATGTTTGATGTTAGGAAATGTTGGGGGGGGGGGGGGGGGGGTTTGCATTGATGCTTACGTGTATAAATAATTGACAGCAATAAAACAATAAATGTATAACCTTCAGTATATAACCTATTATTGAAGATAAAAAAAAAGTTTGTATGTTACATTATTTGACTCTCTGGATCCATGCATCATTGTAATAATGGTGCAATAGTGCCATGTAGTGGCTTCAAGACAAAACTGTCAAATTAAAGTCAAACTGACTTTCTTTAATGGCTAGAGTGAATACTGATATATTCACCACTTTAATATACAATACTCCACCATGGGAGCATTTTGCATTTTTATTAAATAAACCAGTTTATTTAATATATTATGTCTTTAAAACAATCTCTCTAAATAATAAAAACCTGAAACGGCATAATCTTAAAATGAAGCAATCAGGAAAAAAATAAGATTTTGTCAGACTCATTAACAGTATGTTGAACACTAATGCATAATTTCAGGCCCACTCACCTCCCCCCATTTTGGTAACATTTGGTAACAAACATCTGGCCTAAGAGCTTCTGTTGTAACAGAGTCATCCACTATGTGGACAACTTCACCACCTTTTACAACAGAACATCTCCTCCTCCATCTAAATCATTGAAGTTACCCTTCATTCCTAAGGAGTGCCGTTTGTAAAGCGTCTCGCTCTGAAAATAACAGCAACATTTTGTCACATTTAGCTAAAAACGATGTTTAAAAAACTGGTTTGAATTTTTGAGAGTCCCTTTTTTGCACATTTAGAACAATATTTGTGAACTTAGAGATATTTTAAATATTTAAATCCAAATGTTAAATGTAAAATCTAAATGCTAAATATAAATCTAAATGCTAAATATAAATATAAATGTTAAATATAAATCTAAATCTAAATGTTGAAGCTAAATGTTAAATATATATCTAAATGTTAAATCTAAATCTAAATCTAAATGTTGAAGCTAAATGTTTCGGGTGAAACTAAATATTTAGCTAAAATGCAAATTCAAATGACGGTAACCGGAAGTGCCAAAATAAAAGCTCGAGAAGGTCAGAGCGTCTTTATAGTGGCATATGACGAATAAAACCCATCTTTTCCGGGTAAATGGACTCTTGGACATGGATTATCGTGATAATAACTACCTAGATGAACAAACACGTTTGGAGAAACTTTATTTGAAGAGTACTTTGAGTTTTTAGTGTCACTTTTATAAAGGGTGCGGGACTTATGATCTGTAGCCACTATAGCCAGCCACAAGGGGGCTCACTTTGACTGATCTGTCATTTTCGCGGTGTCGGATCGTCTACATCCGCCCGCCTTCACCCCGGTAAACTCTACTGTCATATACCTCTGCAAAAATGTCGACAAATGAGTCAACTTTAGCGGAGAACATCGACAGAGCCATTCTCGCGGCGATACAGGACTTTTCTGCGGCAACGGCAACGGCAACCGCCACAGGCCAACTCGGTAAGTTTGTTTTACAGACTACGTAGCATTGGATTCTTGTCAAGGCTAACTGAACGAAACTAGCTAACGGTAGCCAGTAGAGATTTGCTGCTAGCACCAATGCACTTTATGTGTAGCACATATGTTTTTATAGACAGTAAAACTCACACCTGTTAGTGCAGTGAGACGCATTTATGAGCTGAAAAACAAGGTGTGTAAATGTGAGGTCAAGATTACACAAAGAAGTTCTGAGCAGCAAAGCATAAATTATATAATTTAGTACTACAGCTAATGGAGGTCAATTGTAAATCTGCCTCTGTCCTCAGAGTTTTACAGAATACAGAGCAGTAAACTGTAAAGTGAATTGTTTTTGTGATAAGAATCGCTGAGTCAGAAATATTTCGCTAATATGCAAATTCAAGTCCTCAGTCAGACATCTCACCTAGGCTTACCTGCTGGTCTTTACTCACAACATAAAACCGTTATCTGCTCAGCTAGAGATAGAGTAATGCTGATGGAGGGAAGAGGCAGTCAAAATGATAAAGACATTTAATTCAATGTGAAGGTACCAGAGTGCATACTGTAAAAAAGCATAAAAAGTATCTCTCTTTGTTTCTACATTTTCCTGCTTTTTTGTCCTTTGCCAATCACATTGTGTTTTTCTGACTGCTGGGCGTTTAAACAATAAAAACACATGAAAGATAATGTTGCTAATATTTTGCTAATGTCTCTTTAGGCTCCCACCAGCTACAATACACCTGGGCCAGCCACAGCCACCACCTCCACTGGGACGTCACACCGCTCGGTATACTTTCATACTCATGTAACCTAGCTGGCTGTTTGTTTGTTTTAAATCTGTGTGGTGTAATGTTCCCACGTTGGTTCCAATCATGGACGTGTATTTTACACAACACCAGTATTTTGATTTATTAATAAACTACCTGGTAATCGATCAGTAGTATAGAGACCCCATGATGGATTGATGATGCTATCAGTTAGTTCGTTTGCATCTACACTTTGCATTCACCATGAACTAAAAACGTATTGCTCTCTTGTAATGCACAGGTGTCTGTGTGTTTTCATTGATTTCAGGTTCCTCTTGCATCTGTTCCTCAAAGGCCTTCTACGCACTCATGTTTTGTGAGAAGAACCAAAGCCTGCAAACACTATACAAGAGATTTTGTGTGCTTGCCTTTTTCTTCAGCTTCAACATTTCGCATTCCCAGGGGAGACTCAAGAGCAAATTTGGCACAAGATGGCCTTATTGGGAAGATCTCATTTACATCGGACTGGTCTGAAACACAACTGAAAGAAGAAATGACCTCAATTTTTAGAAGAACATTTGCATTGCCTATGGGCCATTCATTCCAATTTGAATATTTGAGTACGGTCAAGGGATGCAAAAGACTAATGAAGCCAAATGTCTCAAGCAGTTTTCTGTGGGGTGGAAAGGAAGTTGCCTCGATTAGTTCAGCCACTTGCCTGTATATAATGGCATTAATAAACAAACCTGTACAGGTAAACGGTTTATATGACAGTACATAGTTTCAGTTATGGACAACATTCAATGTATTAGAAGCAAAAATATGTATCTTGCATTTTCTGCTTCTTTGCATAAATGACATAGCAGGTTAATTTTTAACTAGTGTTAAATACTTCCGCATTGCCACTGATTTGATGTAATATATATCACACATAACATGTTTTTTTTTCCAGGAGGAACCTGAGGAACTCTCCGATAGTGGCTTTGAAAGTCCTGTGTGCCGGAGAAGAAGAGGTGGCTCTGAGAATTTGAAATGTTGTTTCGCAACAGGTTGTAGGCAAAGTCAACAGTTAAGGTTGTGAAAACGCTAGAATTTTTTGTAAAGTACTTGAAAATGCTTGAAATTAAAAATCAAAACAGTCAATCTACCACCATATGAAATAATGCTAATTAGACCCATATTATTATGTCATACAGTGGCACTGCTGCGCTTCCCATGACCATCATGGCAAACACAACTAGTAGGCTACCTATTTAAAGGTGCTGGAAAAATGGAAAAAACTGGTGCTTGAAAAGTGCTTGAATTTGTTCATGAAAAAGGTGTGGGAACCCTGTGTACTGTATATGGAGGGGACACAGTAATATAGTTTCTACATCAGCCTACACACAAAACTGTATTTGGATTGGATGTCTTGATTCATCTACCTACAAGTCATTATAAGAAGTGTAGACTGAGCTTAGTAGCACAATTCAGTCATTTGTACTGAAAGGGAGAAGCAACTCAAACCTAGCTCATCTCATTCAGTTTTTTTTTCAAGCTAAATCCTTAAAGGTTGTCTTTTAAAGGAAACACTTAGAAGAAGGAATTAGGCTTACGTTGCACTTATATAACATGAGATTAACATCATTACAAAAATATTTCCTCCTTTTCTTTATGCAGTGTCTTCCCTACCGAGGGACAGTGAGGCCAGATGTCAGGAGACAGAGAGCAGCACTCAAGAGAGTCAAAATCAGGGCCAGGCAGGGGACCCGGGACAATTGTTTCCTTATAATGTGGCAGAATTTGTGTAAGATATTGTTTGGGCTTCATAGAAATACAGCAGTGTAGATGTTGGTCTATTTACATTATGAACCTCTGATATAAGTGTCTCTCTACCTCCATCTCCCTCTCTCTTTCTCTGGCTGTCCTCTCTCTCACTGGGCTTACTGCTGAATTTTCTGTTGTCCCTGTTTATCTTCATTTGCTCAGCTCTGTTTATCTGGAGGAAGATGAGGCTCTTGAAGAGGCAATTCAGCGTAGTCTACTAGACGAGTGTGATGGGCCTGCTGTTAATATTTTGAGGTAAGCAAGTATTTTTTTTATTACGGTAAATATCTTGTTTACACCAGTAAAAACATTGCAAACAAAATGGAACAGTTATACCATCATCCACTGCAGGTGATAGTGGCGTAAATGCACAGATAGTCAAAGGTCTGTTTATCTTTGGCATTGTCTTTTTTAATATAGGTCATCTGAAATGCTGAGCAAAGAAGAAATTGCAGGCCTTCTACAAGCTCACAGTGAGAGAGTTATTACATCGGGAACAAGACAGATCTATATCAGTCGAACCAATGTTTGGACAACAGCCTTACGTGTGTTTAAGAGACCCAGTTTTGCAGAAAGCTGTGACATGCTCTATGTCACATTCGCAAGCGATGAACATCAAATCAAATCAAATCAAATTTTATTTATATAGCCCAAAATCACAAAATACATTTGTCTCAGAGGGCTTTACAATCTGTACAGGGAGTGACACCCTCTGTCCTTAGACCCTCGATTCGAGTGAGGAAAAACTTGCCCACCAAAAAACCTTTTAACAGGAAAAAAGGTGGAAGAAACCTCAGGAAGAGCCACAGAGGAGGGATCCCTCTCCCAGGACGGACAGACGTGCAATGATGTCACATGTACAGAACAAATCAACACACACATATTGTACACTCCACATATTGTACAATGAATAATAATGAATTACAGTTGATGATAAGAATAGGTTACAATGAATGATGAATTATTACAGTAGCAGCAAATCATTACATAACTATAATCTGTAATGGGGATATGGCAACAATGATGAAGGTGACAACACATGCAGTAGACGCCACGCAGGACCACAGCAGCAGACAAAGTCCACAAGAACCTGCTGGGCGAGAGAGCACAGAAACTCCGGGGAAGAAGTTTAATTAGTAACATGATAGATAGATGGATATGATGCTGTGGAAGATGCTGCTGACCTTGGAGGTCCCAGGCGAGAGTTTTTCCGATTACTGGTGAAGGCTATCTCCCAAGACAGTGGAGCTTTTGAAGGTTCTTTATAAATATATATATATTTTGTTGTTACCTGGCCACAAATATTGGTTTGGAAATGCCAGAGTACATAATACACAATGCGCTGTTGATTTATTTAATCTTTCAGGCACGCCAAATGGATGTTTACCAAGACTGAATATTCTCTACTTGCAAAATGGACTGTATCGAACCATTGGCAGGATGATGTCTACAATAATAATACAAGGGGTTGAACCACCTGCATTCCTGTCCCCGAGTGTAGTGGACTACATTGTGTCTGGGGACATCCTTCAGGTTCATGTGACACCTGATGATATAGGTGACCCTGATTTAAGGGAGAACCTCAAAAAGGTAATGTGCAATATTCTGATCTAAAGACTATTGTAGTAAGCCTTTGCTTTTTATGACAATTCTACAGCAGTACAGTTACTTTTATTTTGGTGGAATGCATTATCAAAGTAATTTTGGTTTCATATTACCAAATAAATAACTAAAAATTCCAACTTTTTTGTCATATGTAAGTAACTAAGTGTAAGTGAGTGAAATACACAGTCTACATATAACTTCTGTAAATGTTGATTAAATTCAGTCATTTTAGAAAATAAGATTTTAAAGATTTGGTCTGTGACATTTAGGTTCAACAGGCAACCTTGCAGGATGATTAGGAGAAAGCAGTCAGCTGCTGTGACTCATGGCGATATCAAGTTGAGGGTCTTCCAGTCGTAGTCACCATGGCCAACAGAGATGCGTTTGTGAAAAATGCCGTTCTATACCATACTGTTGTGCAACGGCAGAGCTGTCTTGATCAACTTATTGATGGCTTGTCCCACTATGGAGTAAGATTTACCTCACATATGTATCATATTTGCTCTGTGCTGTGGTGAAACTACTAAAAAATTGCAATGTTTAACCATAACTTTCTCATTTTATGGCTTTTTATTTCTGGTGTTGAATTTCCCTCCAGGTTTTATCACTCCTGAGAGAGAACCCCAGCTTGCGTGTGCTGCTTGACATACCAGGAGAGGACGAAGGTCTAGCAGCTGATTTTGTAGCTGGTATTCTCAAACCAAGCTACTCTGTACTGGGGAGCAACAGAAGAGCTAGGGAGGAGTTGATGGTGGTAAAATTTAGGGAGTTTCTCCAATGTGTTGAAAGTAAGTTTGTATTTGTAATTCAGTATATTATACAATAAGGCAATCCAGGAAGTTTACAGAACTCATGAAGAACTCATCTTCACAACTCATGAAGCTCTGCCTATCTAATGTTTATGTACCATGTAACAAGAATACAGTTGTTATCTAATTGCTTGTAAGAAAAACATTGCTTTTTCACCAAAATACCTATACAGTAATCTATTAGTCACTCAATTCACTCAGTCATTGATTCAGTCTTTTCTTAAACCTGAGTATTTCCCAGTCCCCAAGTCAACACTGGTTTCCTTTTGCTTTTAGATAAAGAGCTGAGAGACACATATGGGGACAGGACTCTAACCAAGGACGAGAAGGCATTCCTGAACACTTTGAGCCCTGGTCACATCCTGGCGTTTGCTACAGGGAGCAGCAAAGTCCCAGTCATTGGTTTTCATCCAACTCCTAAATTAATATTTATTCATGATGAAGACAGACATCTTCCCAATGCACACACTTGTGCAAATGAGCTTCACCTTTTTGTGAACGCAACAACAATGGCTGATGATGATGATGAATTTAACTACTGCTTCCTAGTAGCACTAATGAATGGATCTTTATTCAGCACCATTTAAACAAATGTCAGGATTTCACTCTTTAGTTTTTGATATGTGGTGCCATTACTAATTTTGGTGCCTAGAACTGGATATTGTGTTTTGAGGCGTTTAACAGCTATCATTAAAAATACAAGTAAAGACTTATTTTTTACAAGCACAAGTGGAGCATAAATGTGCTTTCCAAGTTCTGATTTTTACTGTAAATCTACTAATAATTTACTGAAATCAGTTCATTTGTAAAAGAACCCCTGCAGTGTGATACAGCACTGTTTAGTGTAGGGCTCTCCATGTTTGTCAAACCAGGCTGCTGTGGTGTTCTGTGTACCCTCTGCCCCTCTTATGGTCACAACCCTAAAACTTTCCACTACAGCCCAGTTAGTCCATGTGTAAGTGTATTTCATAGAGGAGGTCAGATTTTCTGTTAAGAGCTCCTTTGCAATAAAAATGCAATATGTGATGAACACAGTATGTGAACAAATTTTTCACTTCCTGATTTCTGTAAATCAACAACCAGCCATATGCAATCAGTATAGCCTAATTATAAATATGGTAATTAAAAAGAAAAAAGGTAGCTGTACTTGAACAAGAGTTTTTGACTGTTCCAAGACTATATTCCTGTTTGTGGATGTTAATTAAAAGTGTTTACTTTGACGACTGTATCTGACCCTTCTTCATGCTGTAAGATGTAGACCAGCCTGTTTTCAAAGTGTGAGGTGCGCTTCCCTTGGGGGCCGCCAGAGGACTTCAGGGGAGGCGCGGCGTGGCAAAAATAAAAATCTTACAAAGATATGTCTCATCACTGTGCGACAAAAACTTGGAAAGCTAGCCTCCAAAGAGTTGCTGTTTAGTGTTAAAAGTTTTATTCCAGTGCGAAGAAACAATGCTAATGTTTCCTGCTATGTCTTCTTTTTAAATTTGAATCAGTCACGAAGCTCCGGGTTGTTTACATAAAGACAAAGAGGCTTTGACAGTGAAGTGTGACCTCTTGGTGCGATATACTACCTTTGGGTTTACTTCAGTCTGGATCGTCATTGGTAGGTCAAAGGTGAATGTGGGGGGTACTAATCGATTCTCCTGGCTCTGATTGGTCGATAGGTGTCATCAAAATCCACCAATTAGGACATCCTCAGCAGCACCGCCAGCTGCTACATATTATTTTAATACCGCTTGTTTCAAACATTGCGTCATATTAAAACTCTAAGTCTTCTTTTCTCCTATCGCAATCCTCGCTGAACAACTTCTTTATTATATTAAGTCATCTATTTATCTTTCTTTTATAGTTTCACTCCAATTGAATGTTGTCACCCTGAACCGTATGTTAACACTCGAGAAGTACAAAAACAAAACAAAAAACTACGCCTGCCATTGGGTGTGCTGCGTTGTGAAGATTAGGCAAATCATTGTTCAGAGTAAAAAGCTGAACTGGTGTTCTATTTCCTTCAGATGACACAGAGTGATTGTTAAATCCAGCTTTGAATTCCTCCAAAGTGCGGTTAATTCTGGGTAGAAAGACATAATGAAGACAAAATAGGTCTGTTGCATTGTCTATGTCTAGGATACCCAGGGATTCCAGTTCATAAAAAATAGGTCCATAAATATGGCTGCAGTTTTTGTTCAAGTCTCGGTTAAAACGCTCAATCCTCTGGTTGTGTACAGAACTTCCTGTTAAGACAGAGCCTTCACCCCTGCTGGCATGCATGTCCTCCCAAATCTGAGTGTTCTCTCCTCTGTGATCAGTCCTGATGTACAGTGGTCTGCCAAACTGTCTAACAGCTGCAGTAAAGAGGTCTCTCACAGTTTCAGCACGGTTATTGTTGGAGCAGTGAAGAAACATCAACATCCTACTGTAGCCGTCTATGGCACCAACCAATTTCCATCTAATCAACTTATGATTTCCTTCTACATGCCATATGAAATTTGGATGTGGGACAGAGTATACTCGCCGAACTATTGCTGTTCTTCTCCTGGCTAGGACACCAATAGGGTCTATCCTCTCCTTCACATTGAATTAAATGTCTTTATCATTTTGACTGCCTCTTCCCTCCATCAGCATTACTCTATCTTTAGCTGAGCAGATAACGGTTTTATGTTGTGAGTAAAGACCAGCAGGTAAGCCTAGGTGAGATGTCTGACTGAGGACGTGAATTTGCGTATTAGCGAAATATTTCTGACTCAGCGATTCTTATCACAAAAACAATTCACTTTACAGTTTACTGCTCTGTATTCTGTAAAACTCTGAGGACAGAGGCAGATTTACAATTGACCTCCATTAGCTGTAGTACTAAATTATATAATTTATGCTTTGCTGCTCAGAACTTCTTTGTGTAATCTTGACCTCACATTTACACACCTTGTTTTTTAGCTCATAAATTCGTCTCACTGCACTAACAGGTGTGAGTTTTACTGTCTATAAAAACATATGTGCTACACATAAAGTGCATTGGTGCTAGCAGCAAATCTCTACTGGCTACCGTTAGCTAGTTTCGTTCAGTTAGCCTTTTATTTTGAGCCTAAAGATTTAAAAAATGAGTCTAAAATACTGTAATCAATCCTTTAAAATATTCACCATACAGTAGCTTTGTCTGACATTTGTTTGTAATTAAACTAAATCTTTATTTTTTATTACAAATAATTATTAGTATGCTATCTGTATTAGGTGTGCCACTGTTTACCTGACATTTAGAATCAGCAATCTGCAGTTACAGAGAGCTTCATGAGCCCTGCACAATCTAGCCCACACATAGCGCTGTGGATAATGTAGGCAGTCTGGGAATCATGGGAAACGTAGTGAGGAACTGTGTGATTAGCTACAGTGACAGACCATATGACACCGTCCAGGCAAGAGAAGGGTGCAATGTTTCATATCCACCCCTGCCTCTAGTCCCCCTCACTACAAGCACAGCAGCATTTTTATTCCCCTCAGGTCTTTTCCTCTAGCTTTGTTTCTCCAACCCAGTTGTTTTCTATCTCTCCCAGCCTGCCTCCCTGTCATGGCTCCAGTGAGCATACCTACGTCACTCCTTTCAGATGGAGAGGAGTAGGAGGGGGAGGGTAAGACAAAGAGAGAAAAGGAGGAGGAGGAGGGAGCTATATGTCTCTCCTGCATCGGTGTCAACATCACAGCCACGCCAGCCTCCGTCACCGGAAAATAAGGAGGAAGAACAGGAATCGTTACACTGAGATTTGAAATTAAAATACACCAGCAGCAACTCCTCCTCTACCAGACGTGCATCCACAGATCAGGCCAAGGCGGTTCTACCTTCCCCAGGCACCAAAAAGCTCCCCCTGACAGGAGGAGCTCTCAGAGGCATGACCTGAGAGGAGTAGGTAGGTAGCCGTCGGGCGTTTTGCATCAACATGGGCAACCAAGAGGCTAAGCAAAAGAAAGCTGCAGCAGCATCGGGTAATGGAAGCTACCCTTCACTGGATGAAGGATGGAGAGAGGGAGGAGGGGACACGATAAAAAAGGGAGGAAAGAAACTCTATGGTAAGCATGGATGTAAAGGAGCAGTAAACAGTGGAGGAGGAGGAGGGGGGGTCCATGGCACAGGACCAGGCAAGAAGAAAAATAAATCTGACTCTAAGTCCTCTGTTTTCTCCATTCGGAAGAGGAAGGGCAACCTGAAAGGGAAAGGAGATGTGTGTTCATCAGTAACAGGCTCAAAGGAGGATGTGTTAGCGTCTCAACATGATGAACTGGACGGCACAAAAACACCTGATCTGTCTGCCGATGAGCTTGGACAGTCAGACACTGAACCTGCTTTCACTGAGAAGAAAAATAAACCAGAACAAGGGGGAAAGGATGGAAAGGATGGGAATGAAGGGGGAGGAGAGCAGAAGCGGGAGATGCAGTGGAAAGTATCAACAGCAGCAACCTCTCCCATGGAGGATGGAGGGCAGAAGGGAGGGAGCTCAGGGTCGGACACCGATATCTACAGCTTCCACTCAGCAGCTGACCACGAAGATTTGCTAGCAGACATCCAGCTTGCTATAAGGCTCCAGCACCAGCAGCAGCATGGTGGGGTTATTGCAATTGTGGAGGCTCAGGGAGGGGGAGAAAGGGATCTGAGTTGGGGAGGAGGAGAGGAGAGGAGGAAGCAGGGTAATGGAGTAGTTAAAGCACCTCCTGCAGAGGCGCTTGACCTGACCCCAGAATTAGAGCTTGGGTCTGATGCACTGTCATTCCTAGAGATGGGAACTCCATCTGGCTCTGTCAAGCACACAGACCAGCCCCCAGTACTAAACCTCCCCTTCCACACAGAGGCGCATGAAATGAGTAAAGAGGAGGAGGAGGAGGAGGAGAAGCATCCGGAGCTAAATGAGAAGGGGGTGAGGAAGAAGGAGAGAGAAGCCTCTCTTTGTGCTGACACTGGCACAAAAGACCAGCATGCTTGGTTGCAGCAGGCCCCTCACACAGTCATCACCATAGCTACTGTTGGGGGGGCAGCTGTCAGCCCGGTTGCCCTGACAACCACTGGTAACAGCTTCCCTGATCTCACATTTGACAGTGCTGGGGAATCCCCAGGAGAGAGGGAAAAAACAAGAGATGAACACCAGCAGGAGGAGGAGAAGGTGGAGAGCCGAAACAAAAGTCCAGAACCCATGGAGGGACTGAGCTCAGAGACTGTGTTTACAGAAGGTGAGGGTCAGTTGGGCTCGGGAACCAGTGTCGAGTCCCTTGAAGACTGCCTGAGCACTGGATCTGAACCCAACCACTCTGCTTCTGCCAGCACTAGAGCCTCCCCCTCCAACCAGCAGTGCAGGAGGAGCAGTGTCTGCTTCACCCCACTGCCTCCGCAGGAGAGCCCCACATTGGCCAAACGTCTCCTCAGGTCCACCCACTCCTCCTCCTCATCTAGCCCTGGGGTAAAACCGTACCCTCCCATCTTCCCCTCCTACATCAAGACCACCACCAGACAGCTGAGCTCCCCAGGGCACTCCCCAGCCCTGTCTCCCTCCCACAGCCCCCTGTCACCGCGCAGAGCCCACCATCATCTCCACAGGTAACAGGTGTTGCTGCAAGTTAGTTCTTTTACTATTGACATGACACTATCAGCACATCAGATACAGTATTCTTTTTAACATAACTTATATATATATTTTACGATTATCAGGTTGTATAAATCAGGGTAGCAGAGGAGGGTAACAGAGAAGCAGTCACTTTGTTAGATTAATAAAGCATACTTCCATAATTGTGGCTATTTTCTTATTGGTAATAATAACATTATTTAGTTAAAAAATAAATAAATATACTTGAATCAGCTACTCACTAAGTTAATTGTTGAGATCTGGCAACATGGCAGCAACAAACATTACCCAAACTGTCTGTTGTAAACATCCATCTGTTTCATCACAGACCCAATTCCTGCTTCAACTTTGCCTTATGGTTCTGTAGTTGTGTGCTCACATTTAATATACTTATAATCTGGCCAAATTGTTGGATTGTTTACAACCTGTCTGATTGTCTGACTGCTTGTGTTTCTTACCCCATCAGACTGTATTGTAGCAATGTTGATATCTTCACAGATCTTAATAACTACTTTGGTGGCTACAACATAATCATAACTAATAGAAATTAGAAGATATGAAAATAAGACCAATGCTGGAATAAACTGGAATTGACCCTTTGCTAAACCTGACAAGCATTCCAATGGACATATGTAGTTTACAATTTGTGCTAACTTTTAAAACAGTGATTCTGTGATTTAATTTTTAGTTGGTAACCCTCCGTTTTGCTGACTGAAATGACAACTGTTGTTAGCTCAGGAACTCAGCTGTAGCTTGACGTTAACTCCTTCAGTTGTTTGAAAATATTCTTTCCAGCTGACTCAAGAATAAGAACTCTGCCATACATTCATGATATTATCTTAACTCAGTGCTGTAACAATGCAAAAAAAAGGCTTAAAAACAGTTTACCGTAAGTCAGTGTGTTCACCAGAAGACTTGGAAATAAAAGAGCGGCAACATTCTTCCACTGCTGAAAGAGATAGTTATCTCTAATATTTTACATTATTAGAAGTCCAGTCCTAAACAAGACTTTTTAACCCAACAAAGTAGTTCCTCTTAAGGTATTTAAATACCAAGTATCTCAGTGACTATATCCCCATGCACAACACTGTAGAATTCCAAGGCTTGACAGGCCTGCCATGCCTAGTTACTGTTGCCAAACTATGATTTAAGAAATATTAGACAAGAGGGTGTGCTTTATTATTATTGTCATTACAGTGATGTGGTCAGTACAGAACATGTGAAAAAATTATTAGTTAGTTCTGAGTTTTTATTATTATAATTTCTTATTTTTTTGTTTTCTGACTTTAAACTTGGAGTATAATATTTTCTTCACATTTGGCCCTAATCCTCATCTATAGGTCGGGAATTCCTGCCATCACTGAAGTGGCAATAATGCAAATAAAGCACACCCTTGTATGTAATATTTTGTGATTATACAATGGTTACCAGCAAAATAAAAGATATAAACAAAATGTATTCATATTGTGGGGCAATTCACTGTCTCAGAGTTAAATGCACTCGGGAAAGAGTCAGTTTTATTTCCCCCACAATCCCAAATCAGTTCAGTTCAATCCAGTTTCACAAACATAAAAGAAAAACATTCAAGTCTGCTGATCCCAATAAAACAAGCAAATATGTTAGCAAAGCAACACAGTACATAAAATGAGCACAGAAGAAATGCCAGTCAGAGAGACTCAGTGGCAGAGTAATAAAATTATGAGGTATTTTTCATTTGAGCACGGGTAGGTGTGCTGTCATGCTGATTTGAGCACATTCCAGGTGTCTAGTTAAAATCAGATTGCTTGGTCAAAACTACCTGTTGTATAAAGGACAGGAAATTTATGTTTAAATGGATCCGCGTTGAATGTAGATTATTCAGTAGATTGGAGGCACTTGTCTAAAAAAATATTTCCTATCATTATATAACACTCAATACTCAATAGTTCAGTCTGTGGTGAACAGTCAATTCATCATCATTATGGATCATCACTGAATGGTATAGAGTCAAACAATGGTAATTTACTTGTATAATGTATAAAACTAAAAAACTTTCCATTGGCGGGATAGCAGAAAGTAGTATACCTACCATGGTCATTATTTTTTCAATAGTGAAAATTTGTAAGGGCATTATATAGAGCATGCACACTCAGAATTGGGACACTTAAATAAAATGGCAGAGGTGAATGCAAAGACTTCAGTTTTACCCACACCGAGGGTGATTCAAATAATATGTAAAAACTATGTCAAGAATGTTTAAACATCCCTCAGTACCATAGTTTAAATTACTTTTAAAGAACCATGCTTGTTTGCTTTTTACACGATGTAGCCAATTTACTAAAAATCACGTACAACATACTTAACTACGTACATGCTGACTTTTTTCCAAAGTATGGAATAGTGTTTTTTACTGCCCTTTTCCTCTACTTCCAGTCAATTGTTTCCATTGAATTTCATATACTACTAAAGTCTTGCAAAGATCATCTGATGTGCCATGATTAGTTCAGCTTTACATGTGACATACATTTAAAGTTAACCACAACTGTAAATGTTGACAGGATGATGGTTGAGGGTCACCGCGTCTGTAGAGAGCGCTCCCGAAGTCTTGCTGGGCCTTTGAGTCGCTCAGCAGACTGGACAGAGGAGCTTGAGAAAAGGCTGAGGAACAGGGAAGAGGATGGAGGCTCTGTGGGTTCAGGGGAATATCTGATGAGCTACAGGGGTGGAGGCAGCCAACCCATCTGTGCTACCAGAAGATCCTCCTGTGGACAGGTGTCTACCTGCGGATTTCAGGGCGTCTTCACAGGTTAGTGCTTGTCTAATGCTTGTAGAGAAATCTACCCTTCTACAGTCTTTTCCATGGTAATGTTCACACTTGCAGAAATTATATAAAAGTCAGTGTGTAGTTGTGTCTCTAGTATAAAGTCAATGTGTGGCTCTTTGTCACGTTTCAGATGTCAGTGATTACTAAGCATTTCCACCAAAGAAAAAATTTCCCCCTTAAACTTCTTTCATGATTTTATTATAATAATAGAAACTGTTCAATGATTTGACATCATTTTATGTTATTTATCCAGCCAGACATTCACAGGCATCAATGTTTTCATCTGACTGACAGTGAGAGATTATTTTAAATTATGACCACATTAACTTGTAAATTTGTGTAAAATGTTACGTTCATTGCATTACAAACTGCATCTGTGATAAAATGCTGTATTTGTCTAAGCTTCAGACACAGTATGAAGCCATTAAAACATGCATAGTACTGTGTAGAAGTGCAGTGGTGCCCTGCTGACACTGCTCTTTCCTCTTGCCATGGTGGCTGATGATCTTGAAAATGATTCAATACATGAGATAGACGTAAGATCATATTGTGTCTCTGATACATGGTTTTCTCTGAAGACAAATGTTTCCCAGTTCAACTGGTGAGTGAGTGTAATGTATGTTTCTTACTTATAGAGACACTTTACATTTACAGAATGGATTTCTTACGAGTGCAACATCATAATAGGAAGTCAAACATGCTTCTGTAGCTAAAAGGTCTAAATCAGTTTTGATGACCACACACATGTTTGACAGAATAAAATAAATGATTGGGACCCACAGAAATCACACAGGCAGAGTTGATGTTTTGAAAGTGAACAGCCTTTTGTCCCGCAGTTTGTGGACATGGCCATGTGCACACATCATGCCACACTGAAGTTTCCTTCATTATTATAATTGATAATATTAATGATTCATAAAATGGAACTGTTTCTTGTCATAGCACCACATTTTAATTCTGTTGAATGAATTATTCTGAGGTCACACACAACTTGCATTCTGTATTCGGTGTGGGTTGTATATAATGTAACACAGAGAGGGTGGTATACCATCTACTGCATAAGCTACTTAATGATACATTATAGTCTGAAATACAGTTGCTCCAGGATTCACAATAAATAGTCAGCTGAGGCTGTTGATTGTGTGCTCTGTGGAAAAGCTTGTATATGTTGGTGGAATTTGATCGAGGATATTGTGAGAGCTGTTTTGATCTACAGCTGACCTGAGTTCATCTCTCCAACATGGAGTCACATTTCATGTAATTTGACTAATGATGACTGGTGCATGTTTTATCTCATTGTCAACTACAAAATACATATTTACCAGAGGATACCATTGCTCTCAGTTTATGATGTCAATATACTAAAGCAGTAACAATAACCAGATTAACATCATAGGCCCCTAAACTGCATTTTGATTTGCTATGTTGACACTGGCTATGTTGACATTTAAAAAGATCACAGGGCAAGTCGGAGGAGGAAGATGGCTTCTTAACATTTGTACATAATAACATACATCATGTCATCATTTTATAATTTTTTTCATGTCCACATTGAAACACAGTGTTTTAACCTGACCTCACTGAGTAATATGATCTCAAAGTTTTGAAGTGCTGCTGTGTGAGCCTTCAACCATTCCAAGCAACTTGTGGGTTCTCACGCAAACTCTCAGCCTCTCTAACTTCCCTTAGTCTCTGTAATGTTCCCAAAGCATTAGGGGCCACAGCAGGTTGCTGTAAGAATGGCTGTGTGTGGACATATCATGCATGACATGGCACATCTACATCTAAAGTCTTTAATGTGTCAGAAGTGAGGCTGCTGGGGGCATCCATTTAATTGTTTCTATGTGAAACAAATGTCACCAATCTTATCAATTTTTGTGCTTTCTTTTAATGCAAAAAGTATTTCTCCTGTCACAATAAACCAAAGCAATAATAGAAAAAGAAGGTTTCTTATTAATTTGAATTTAAAAACATGTGGCTTTAAAACAAGTACAAACTGTAAAATCTTGACCTTGCATTGAAATGTATTTTTGTTGATTAAATAATGAAATGGCTTAAAGGCAGGGATTGCTTCTTCCCCCCTATTGAAGACAGTTTTCTCAACTGTCAGTTGTAGCTAATGTGTCTGGTTTCTGGACATCCAGGTCGAACACTTCTGGAAAAGTTGTTCCTGCAGCAGCAGCAAAAGGAAGAGCCAGAGGAGGCTGAGAGGCTCTGCTCCAGAATTTTAGCCATGGGTCTCCTGCTGCCTTTCACTGACTGCTTCAGAGAGCAGCTGGGAGGCAGCACTGCCCACATTACCTCCACTGCATCTGCCAAGTTTGAGGTATGTAGTCCTTTCTGTATTTCTGTGTAGATACACACATAATCAGCATATGTGTTGTTGCAGAGCCTTCCCACCATAGGGTCATCAATCAGTTTCCATCTTATCTAAGTATTCTCCCCTCAAATCCATGCATTTGTAAGCCATCAGAGTAGCACAAAAGCAACTAGGTGTGATTGACTGGAAGCTGATGTGTCCAACAAGGGTGTACTTTTCATTTGATAATTGTCATAATACATTATGAGAAGTAAAAGAATTTAAGCAAGTAAAGGTTATGATAGAATTGGTTAATCTGTTTTTCATAATAATGGTAGTATAACTACTATGCTAACTAGGCTATGTAAACCTTTGGTTGTAATCCTGGTAACAATTAGTTTTCGCTTCCTTCTTAGATATGTGATACTTTAGATAATGTTTTCTACAAACATTACTACATCGTTACTAACTTGCTACTACATAAGCCCTGACAGGCCACCCATTCATACGTTCTAGTTGCTCTGTTTTCATGTGATAATGAGATAATTAAGAACTTGATAGATAGATAGATAGATAGATAGATAGATAGATAGATAGATAGATAGATAGATAGATAGATAGATAGATAGATAGATAGATAGATAGATAGATAGATAGATAGATAGATAGATAGATAGATAGATAGATAGATAGATAGATAGATAGAGATTTCATAAATCTCGTGAAAATGAACATACTTACTGTCATGTCTTTTTTTGTTTCCCAGCATGACCAGCTGTATACTTGGGCAGCTGTTAACCAGCCACCCCACTCCCTGGATCCTCTTGAGGGAAAGCTATCAGGGCAGCTCAAGGACTCCTGGCCTCCAACCAAGCCAGATGGAGATAACAGGACTGGACTCAGATCCACAGAGGCTGGTGAGAACAGCACTTAAAGACAGCCTCAACCTGATGATTCAGCATTAAAAAGTCCCAGTCCCAGTAAGCCACAACGGTATGACAGTGAGTCAACATGCACATTACAAGGAACCTGAAACTGAAGCCGCTGAATTTCAATTCAGCCGCTTCATTCATTTAAATATTTATGCCTGTGTTTTTACTACTGCAACAATGTAGCCACAAGGGGGCACAAGCCAGTGTCTTATAGTCTCGGTCCCAAACCCGGATCAATACAGAGGGTTGTGTTAGGAAGGGCATCCGACGTTAAACTCTGGCTAAATCAAATATGTGAATCGAACCTATGACTTCCATAGAAGATTGGTCGAGGCCCGGGTTAACGGGAAATTGGACTAATGTTGGTCAAAGAAGGAGAGGAGGAAGGTGTGTTTGCAGGAAGAGAGAGAAGATGAAAGCCAAGAGTCTAGGACTGAGAGAAGGGTCTTTGAATGTTGGAACTATGACAGGAAAGTAGAGAGGTAGAGAGTTAGTTGACATGATGCAGAGGAGGAAGGTAGACATACTGTGGGTCCAGGACACCAGGTGGAAAGATAGCAAGGCTAGAAGCTGAGGAGCAGGGTTCAAGTTGTTCTGGAGTTATCTTGAAGGAGGAGTTTGTTAGGAGTGTCCTGGAGGTAAAAAGAGTGTCAGAGTGACAGAGAGATGAGTCTAAAGATAGAAATCAAAAGGGTTATGTTCAAAATTGTTAATGGGTATGCTCCACAGGTAGGATGTGAGCTGGAGGAGAAGGAGAAATTCTGGTTGGACCTTGATGAAGTGATGCAGAGCATCCCTAGACGTGAGAGAGTTTTCATTGGTGCAGACTTCAATGGACATGTTGGTGCAGAAACAGAGATGATGAGGAGGTGATGGGCAGGTTTGGTATCCAGGAGAGGAACGCAGAAGGACAGATGGTGGTGGATTTTGGCTGTAGTGAATACTTTCTTTCAGAAGAGGCAGGAACATAGGATGACCTATAAGAGTGGAGGTAGGAGCACACAGGTAGACTACATCTTGTGTAGACGGTGTAATCTGATGGAGATCGGTGACTGCAAAAGTAGTGGCAGGTGAGAGTGTAGCCAGATAGCATAGGATGGTGGTATGTAGGATGACTCTGGTAGTGAGGAAGATGAAGAGGACAAAGTTAGAGCTGAAAACGAAATGGTGGAAGATGAAAAAGGAAGAATGTTGCATGACTTTTATGAAGGAGCTGAGACAGGCTTTAGGTGGTCACGTGCTGCTTCCAGATGATTGTACAACTACAACTAATGTGATCAGGGAAACAGGTAGGAGTGTACTTGGTGTGTTATCTGGAAGGAAAGTAGATAAGGAGACTTGGTGGTGGAATGAGGAGGTGCGGGAGTGTATATGGAGAAAGAGGTTAGCTAAGAAGAAGTGGGACACAGAGGACTGAAGATAGTAGACAGGAGTACAGAGAGATGCAGCATAAGGTGAAAGTAGAGGTGGCAAAGGCTAAACAGTACAGACAGTAAAGAGGGAGAGACTGATCTGTACAGGTTGGCAAGGCAGAGAGACAGAGATGGGAAGGACGTGCAGCAGATCAGGGTGATTAAGGAAGTGTATTGACAGGTGCCAGAAGTGTGATGGCAAAATGGAAAGAGTACTTTGAAGAGCTGATGAATGAGGAAAATGAGAACAAAGAGTAGAAGAGGTGACTGTTGTGGACCAGACGGTAGCAAAGATTAGTAAGGATGAAGTGAGGAGGGCATTGAAGAGGATGAAGAGTGGTAAGGCACTCGGTCCTGATGATATATCTGTGGAGTTATGGAAGTGTCTAGGAGAGGTGGCAGTAGAGTTTTTGACTGGGTTGTTCAACAGGATCTTAGATAGTGAGAAGATGCCTGAGAAATGGAGGAGAAGTGTGATGGTGCCCATTTTCAGAACAAAGGAGATGTGCAGAGTTGTGGCAACTATAGAGGAATAAAGCTGATAAGCCATACAATAAAGTTATGGGAAAGAGTAGTTGAAGCTAGACTAAGGGTAGAAGTGAACATTTGTGAGCAGCAGTATGGTTTGATGCCAAAAAAAAGAGTACTA
Source organism: Pampus argenteus (assembly GCA_036937835.1). Classification (NCBI taxonomy): domain Eukaryota; kingdom Metazoa; phylum Chordata; class Actinopteri; order Scombriformes; family Stromateidae; genus Pampus; species Pampus argenteus. The sequence continues at coordinate 1,473,250 of CM072881.1, forward strand.
CAGATGCAGTATTTGCTTTGAGGATGTTGATAGAGAAATACAGAGAAGGTCAGAGGGAGCTGCACTGTGTCTTTGTAGATCTGGCAATGTTGGCAGCTCCAGGCACCATTTGTTTCTACTAGCATACCCAATGATCTCATACTGAACTGTTTTAAAGTTGCATTGTGGGTAATGTGAAAGGAAGAATGTGTGAAATAAAAAATATAGTCTAGTATATATATATATCTGGTTCTGACCAATAGAATTTGATATTACTCTTTTCATCTCACTCTTGGAAAAACAAAATATATTTTCTAAACTATTTCCTTAAACAAGGAAAGAAACGAGGCTGTAGGATACAGACTGGCAGTTTCAGTGTTGTTCAGGACTTGACCATCAGTCCATTTACTTATTATGAAATGTGGACTCATGAACACTTTTATCTTCGATACGTATCTTACACTGTAAATGTCAAACTTAGTGTTATATACTCTTCAATGACTGTTCTCCATTTAGTTTTATGAAAGCACTTATTTGGCTTTCTTTCTCCTGTCTTATCTCCTGAATGTGGTATCTCCATGCTTGGCGTTTTTAGAGGACAATCAAGGTGAGTAATTATTTCTGTACATCATGGGCTTGTTTTTTTTGTGCTGACTCAAAGCCAGCAAATGTTCAAACGTAGCAAAGTTAGGCCCCAGACGAAGATTTTCCCTCTTGTTTGACAATATCATAACTTGAAATGAATTTGTCACTCCATGGTGGTTGGAGTGTCTCAGGGTGATGGTCTGTTTACAACATTTAATCTATAAAACCTTATTTATGTCTTTTGAGTTAGCCTCTTTTAATTTTTAATAATTTAAGCAAAACAAAATAGCAACAATTCATCGTATGTGCATCATTACACAGGAAAACATGGGTTTTGCATCTTTGATTACTGAATTATATTAAAACTTGCATTTCCAGAGACATACACTAAATAGAATTGTATCTTTTCTGAAGTCTATAAATATCACAATACAAGTGAATGAGTCATCATCAGTAAAGTGAGGATAGTTTATACTCACAGCAAAAGCATTTATCAAAACTCTGCTTCTCAGAGTCTGTAACACTGAAAAAACAGTTCTAAATGGTTTATTTTGTGATGTGAACAAGTATAATTTTTCACCCAGGCTTATCTTCAGTAGAGCATGCTATATGTACACACGTGGACAAAATTGTTGGTACCCTTTGTTTAAAGAAAGAAAAACTCACAATGGTCACGGAAATAACTTCAATCTGTAAAAAGTAATAATAAATAAAAATTCTAAGAAATTTAACCAATGAAAGTCAGGCATTGCTTTTCAACGATGCTTCAAGAGAATTATTTTAAAAAATAAACTCATGAAACAGACCTGGACAAAAATGATGGTACCCTATAAATTAATTCATTTTAATATTTTGTTGCACAACCTTTTGAGGCAATCACTGCAATCAAACGATTCCTGTAACTGTCAATTAGACTTTTGCACCTCTCAGTAGGTATTTTGGCCCACTCCTCCTGCGCAAACTGCTCCAGTTGTCTCAGGTTTGAAGGGTGCCTTTTCCAGACGGCATTTTTCAGCTCCTTCCAAAGATGCTCAATAGGATTAAGGTCAGGGCTCATAGAAGGCCACTTTAGAATTGTCCAGTGTTTTCCTCTTAGCCATTCTTGGGTGTTTTTAGCTGTGTGTTTTGGGTCGTTGTCCTGTTGCAAGACCCATGACCTGCGACTGAGACCAAGCTTTCTGACACTGGCCAGCACATTTCTCTCTAGAATCCCTTGATAGTCTTGAGACTTCATTGTACCCTTCACAGATTCAAGACACCCTGTGCCAAATGCAGCAAAGCAGCCCCAGAACATAATAGAGCCTTCTCCATGTTTCACAGTGTTCTTTTCTTTATATGCTTCATTTTTTCATCTGTGAACATAGAGCTGATGTGCCTTGCCAAAAAGTTCCATTTTTGTCTCATCTGTCCATAGGACATTCTCCCAGAACCTGTGTGACTTGTCAACATGTAGTTTGGCAAATTCCAGTCTGGCTTTTTTATGACTTGTTTTCAACAATGGTGTCCTCCTCGGTCGTCTCCCATGAAGTCCATTTTGGCTCAAACAACGACGGATGGTGCGATCTGACACTGATGTTCCTTGAGCTTGAAGTTAAAGCTAATCTCTTTAGAAGTTTTTCTGGGCTCTTTTGTTACCATTCGTATTATCCTTCTCCTTGATTTGTCATTAATTTTCCTCCTGCGGCCACGTCCAGGGAGGTTGGCTACAGTTCCATGGATCTTAAATTTCTGAATAATATGTGCAACTGTTGTCACAGGAACATCAAGCTACTTGGAAATGGTCTTATAGTCTTTACCTTTAAGATGCTTGTTGATAATTGTCTTTCTAATGTCCTGAGACAACTCTTTCCTTTGCTTCCTCTGGTCCATGTTGAGTGTCATACGCACCATGCCACCAAACAGCACAGTGACTACCTGTAGTCCTATATATAGGCCCACTGACTGATTACTGCTTGTAGAGAGACATGTGATGCTAATTAGTGGACACACCTTGAATTAACATGTCCCTTTGGTCACATTATTTTCAATCTTTTTTAGGGGTACCATCATTTTTGTCCAGGCCTGTTTCATGAGAGTTTATTTTTTTAAATAATTCTCTTGAAGCATCGTTGAAAAGCAATGCCTGACTTTCATTGGTTACATTTCTTAGAATTTTTATTTGTTATTACTTTTTACAGATTGAAGTTATTTCTGACCATTGTGAGTTTTTTCTTTAATTAAACGAAGGGTACCAACAATTTTGTCCACGTGTTTATATGTACAGTACAGCATACAATAACGTATTCATGTGACTTAGTGAAGTAATACTGCTTGCTATATCTGTTCTGTTTAGTTCATTTAACAGGCAATCAGATGTTGCAGCTCAGATCAAGAATTAACATACAGAAAACTACTGAATTTTTATTATGGTGTGATGTGTGCTGTGATCTTAGGTACAAATTGAGTTCCTTGGATCAACACACTAGTTCCACTATTCCACAATATTATTACATAATAATACATTATATTTAATGTGCCATTGTTATCATGTCTTCCAAAGCATGTAACTAAGTCGTTCCAACATTCACTAAGGTAAGTTTACAGTTACGAACATACAAGGGATGTGTCAGGAGCGCTACAGTGGGCGATATTGGTCAATGCCTGTCAGCTGAACACAAAGTGATTCCAGCACCAACTGTGTTGGAATTTCAGTTTGACTCAGCTATGTAGTGTGGACATACATAAGTTCATGCATATATTCACACTATCTTACAAGAGCCTTATGAGTCCTCTGAGATGTGTTTCTGGTGTACTGTATAGTGCTAACCTGACCTGATAATGTGTCTTTCGGTCCAGAACAACATGTAGCCATCACAGGTTTCAGCCAACAACAAAAGGAATGCCAAGATTGTCAGGTCAGTCACTTTTTTCTGCTTTAGTTGTAGATGAGCACTGTAATTGTATAATTCTGTGCAGTGTTGGATGAAGACTTCATCCTAAAATAATAGCAAATAAATGCCATATTCTTTTCAGATATAGAGTATTTGGATTTCAGGATGATTTAGATTAAAAAAATATGAACACACTATATCCCACTTTATTCTATTAGTTATACATGGCTTGAGAGCCCACAACTTTCAGTTCGGAAATTGTGCTTCCTCTGCTTTATTTAGAAATAGATAGGAGCATTGTCACCGGAGTCTGCTCTGTTCATTAACTGATAGAATAAACTCCATTGATAATATGTTCAATTACATGTGAAAATGTCATGATGGAAATCACAGCAACCAAAGGGTTACCTTGAAGATTAAGTACATGGTTTAAAGCTGTGCAAACTATTTAAAAATATATTTCCATAATACAATTATCATGTAAAGTAAAATACCAACTTTATTTTACATGTATGACATTTTGTCCCAAGAAACTGCAACTTAATTTATTAACTCTTTTTTTTTTCTTACAAATTCTGAGTTCATTCTCAATATCTCAAATTCAGTCATCAAGCCATTATTTATCATTTATTTATGTTTCTATACTTTGTCAATTTGTTACAAGACAAAGAGAGCCTCTCTGATTTTGTCTTATTTGCAGGATGAATGTGTTCTGAAAACAGCAAAACTGAAGGAAAAACATGTTAGTGTCATCCTACAACTGGAGCAAACCATTGAAGACCTCAGGACTAAAATTGCTGAGCTGGAGCGACAGCCCCCTCTACTGGACAGGGGCAGTATGAAACCCACAACCACTACAGACAGGGAGTGTGGAGGAGATGAGGACCTGCTAAGGGCTGTGTGCGATGCTCACCTGCAAACTGAAGCAACTCTCTCTCTGCCTGGCTGTCTGGAGGCCAAATCAGTGCAGACCTCACCCATGGACGACAGCTTTAAGTTCAAAGTGCCTTGTAGTGAGCCGTTTAAAGTCAACGGTTTCCTGCAACCTCCACCCATGCAGGACAGCTTCCAGTGTTCATGTCAGCAGCAGCCTCCACCTCCACCAACTCCCCACCCAGGAGGAGCAGCACCTCCTCATCCTTTGTCAGAGGAGGTAGCATCTCTTCCTCCGCCACCTCCTCCTCCACCCTTACCAGGAACGTCAATGCCAGTTCCTCCACCACCTCCTCTACCGCCCAGTTCAACAATTCCTCCTACTCCACCCCCACCTCCTCCTCTCCCCAGTGGCCTTGCTCCACCCCCACCTCCTCCTCCTCTTCCCAGTGGCCTTGCTCCACCCCCACCTCCTCCTCCTCTCCCCAGTGGCCTTGCTCCACCCCCACCTCCTCCTCTCCCTGGTGGCCTTGATCCTCCTCCTCCTCCTCCATTACTAGGAATGGGAGGCCCACCACCACCTCCACCACCTCCTGGCTATGGGCCTCCACCTCCCCCTCTTCCGCCAGGAGCAATCTGCGTTCCTCCAGCTCTTCCAGGAGCTCTGGGCACACTGCCTCCTCCTCTGCCATTTGGACTGTACGCTCTAGGTTTGACCCAAGAGAAGCCGCCTAGGAAGGCCATGGTGGAGCCACCCAGACCCATGAAGCCTCTCTACTGGACCAGGATCCAGCTGCATGCTAAAAAGTAAAGATGATAGCCTGTAGCCATGATCGTTTCAAGATGATGCTGCAGTCTAGTCAAATTTACTTGCATCTTAAGTCCAGATCGAAACTATTCTGTATAGCAATCATATAAACATATATACATGTACATATATATATATATATATATATATATATGCACAAATGTTTGTACAAAGCACATTATTTATGACAAATGCTTCCCTGGTGTGCAGTAGATGTAGAGCATGATTGACTGTAAGAGCAGTTCAGCCTTTAGGAAAGAACAGTGGCCAGTGTGCAAGTCTTCGTGACTCTCATGATTAAAGACATGAACAGATAGAGTCCAACCCACCAATGTCACTGTTGTCAGAGTAACTCACTGTTACTGTCAGAACTAAATACAACAAAACACTAGCTCTGATCTGATGTTGTTTGTTGAATGTCAGTTTGATCAAAGAGTAAGCCTTGAAGCTGTCTTTCTGCTAAATTCAAGCATTAAAGTATTAAATAGATTGTATTTACAGATATATTGTATAAAAATGCAAAATGACTAGTGGAGATAATAATGCTTTACTGCTGAAAAACATCTGCAATTACTCTTTTGTGTTCCTCAGAGAGGTTTCTCCTTTGTTGGTGTGGGAGGCAATAGAGGAGCCTGATGTGGACTTTGAGGAATTTGTAGAGTTGTTCTCCAAAGCAGCTGTAAAAGAGAAGAAGCAACCACTTTCTGACACAATCACCAAGTCCAAAGCCAAACAGGTCTGTGTGTTTAAGCATGTTTTAGATAACTGTACAAGTTTACTTTCACAATTATAAGGTCAACAATGACCATTAAAAAAAAAAGTTATATATTTGTGACTTGCAATAACTAAACAAGTATCTATAAATGGCATTGTCTGTCTGTCAGTTGGTCAGACACTTTGTTCCAGACTGAAAGTTCTCAGCTGGATGGATTGCCATGAAATTTGGTTTAGATACATTAGGCCTATGCATGTTCCCTCAAAATGAAACTTTGATGACTTAACAGCAAAATACCTCCAAAAGACATGACATTCCCATCAACTTCAGCTCTAGTTTGTGCTAAGTGCTGATTAGCAAATGTTAGCCTGTTGGCATGCTGAATTAAGATGAACAGTATTTTACTGGTTTAACAGCCTCATGCTAAAATTGTTGAAATTAATTTTCCCCTCATCAATCTATACTCAATGCCCCATAATCCAAACAAAGCAAAAAACAGAATGTATTTTTTCAAATGTATTAAAAAGGAAAAACTGAAATATCACATTGACATTAGTATTCAGACCCTTTACTCAGTACTTAGTTGAACCACCTTTAGCAGCGATTACAGTCTTGATTGTTTTTGGTTATGGTGCTCAAGCATTGTACTCCTGGATTTGGGAATTTTCTGCCATTCTTCTCTGCAGATCCTCTCAGGCTCTGTCAGGTTAGGTGGGGGCCATCAGTGGGTGCCATTTTCAGGTCTCTCCAGAGGTGTTTGATTGGGTTCACGTCATTCACAGAGTTGTCCCCAAGCCTTGTCTTGGCTGTGGTCATTGTCCTGTTAGAAGATAAACCTTTGGCTCAGTCTGAAATCCTGGGCGCACTGGAGCAGGTTTTCATTAGGATATCTCTGTACTTTGCTCCGTTTTGCTTTCCCTCAACTCTGACAATTCTTCCAGTCCCTGCTGCTGAAAAACACCGCACAGCATGATGTTGCTACCACCATGCCTCATTGTTGGGATGGTATTGTGCGGGTGATGAGTGGTGCCTGGTTATCTTAAGAAATTATGTTTAAAACTAAGGCCAAACAGAACAATCTTGGTTTCGTTAGATCTTGTTTCTCATAGTGTGGGAGTCCTTTAGGTGCTTTTTTTTTTACTAACTCTAAGATAGCTTTCCTGTGTCTTTTGCCCTTAGGGAAGTTTCTCCCATCTCCACACAGGATTTCTGGAGCTGCAGTTACTATCAGGTTCTTGGTCACCTCTCTTACCAAGGCCATTCTTCTCCAGGAAGAGTCCTGGTTGTTCCAAACTTCTTCCATTTAAGAATTATGGAGGGCACTGTGCTCTTGGGAACCCCCAATGCAGCAATTTTTTCATAGCCTTCCTCAAATCTGTGCCTCAACACAATCCTGTCTTTGAGCTCTGCGGGCAGTTCATTTCACCTCATGACTTGGTGTTTGTTCTGATATGCATTGTCAGCTGTGAGACCCTGTATGAACAGGTCATGTCCAATCACTTGAATTTACTACAGGTGGACTCTAATCAAGGTATAGAAACATCTTATAGATGACCAATAGAAATGGAAGGCACCAGAGCTAAATTTCAAGTGTTATAGCTGAAAGGGTCTGAATACTCAATGCAGTATTTTATTTTTCAGACTTCTAAAATATTTTTTTCACTTTGTCATTATGGAGTATTGAGAATTAATGATAAAAAAAAACAAAAAACTTTAGCATAGGGCTGCAACATAACAAAATGTGAAAAAAGTAAAGGGGTCTGTATACTTTCTGAATGCACTGTATTCTTTCACCATATATAGAAGACATACCACACATATTATACTATGCATTGTCCAGTATGCTCATGTGTAAAGTATATATAGTCATACATGTTAAAAATCTGAGAAATAGCGAGTCTTGCAGTAAAGACATTAATTGTGCATTATTTATTTTATCCATCCTTTACTGCCAACTGCAATCTTGTACATTTTGTTTTTCACAGTTGCAGCATCAACTCCAGTGCCATACCAATGATAATGCTCAGCTGTACAGCATGTGGCACACAGATATGAATAAGGAATTACTGAGCTTCAATGGCACATGCGTGTTTGAATCTAAATCCCATATCTGTGTTTTTTTTCTTTTTTTAGGCTGTGAAGCTTTTAAACAACAAGCGTTCTCAGGCAGTAGGAATCCTCATGTCCTCTCTACACCTTGATATGAAAGATATCCAGCATGGTGAGTTCATTCTTTTGTTACTAAATTATATCTAGCTATAAATGCAGAATATAAAGATCTTAGCCTCAAATTCACCCCTCAGAGGTTACTTTTGTCCAAGAAGAAACTGATTCTGCTAAGATAAGAAAACCTGACTTAATTTACCTGTACAGATGTTTATTAGTTAGTTAATGCATTGTGTATTTTGTCCAAAATGCACACACACACACACACACACACACACACACACACACACACACACACACACACACAACCTCCTTGCCATTTTCTTTGATCATATTTGATAACAATAGTCTTTAATAGCATAATTAGTGTCAACAAGTTGCGACCAGTGACCTCTCTCTCTTTCTATCTTTTTCTCTCTTAGCCATCCTGAACTTGGACAACACAGTAGTTGACCTGGAGACCCTGCAGGCTCTGTATGAAAATGTGAGCAACACACACTTTCCACAGCTATTTAATTAGTTTATTTTGGCTACGTAGTGTGTAGGTGTGTTAAATTGATGAAAACCATGATTCATTACTTCTCTGCCAGTACTATTCACTAAAACTGAGTTGTTTATAACTTTTAAGGAAAACATGTCTTACTTAGTAAAAATGTTGAATACTCACAAATTATTCTCAACATACGTTGATGTGACATGACTTCAAGGAATGCTTCTTTGACTAAATACTCTCCTAAATTTTCAGCCAGCTACTTTCTATTATCCATGCTAGCTTGAGGAGTAATTTAGTTATATAGCAATACAGTGCATCTGTTATTATTATTATTATTATTATTTATCATGCAGTATATACTCTATAGTATTATAATGTACACATTGTTCAAGAGCTGTATGAATGTGGAAAGAGCTGGAGCCAGTCAATTGTGTCTCTCCCACAGAGGGGACAGCAGGAGGAGCTCGACAAGATTGAAAAGCACATCAAGTCCTCTAAAGACAAAGAGAATGCTAAACCTCTGGACAAACCTGAGCAGTGAGTGGGTTTTATTCCTCACAGTCCTCACACATATGTCATTCTGTAAAGAGTGTTAAGTTGGACACACAGGAGAGATAGGAGAGATGGTATGCACAGCAGCCAGTGTTTCTCTTGTGTTGTAGGTTTCTCTACCAGCTCTCCCTCATCCCAAACTTCTCTGGCAGAGTCTTCTGCATCCTCTTTCAGTCCAGCTTTTCTGAATGCATGTCGTCCATAATTAGGAAACTGGACATACTGAAAAGAGTATGCAAGGTGAGTGAAATTGTCCACCTCCTCCTAGAACATCTATACATTTCATACATTTTGGACCTACACCCTATAGAAATGCAGTGTTGTAGGATGAAACAAACTTTTTAGGGTACAATTATGTGTTTTCTTGTAATGCATGTTCCCATGCTCACTCTTGGTCTGTTTCACACTCTTTGTCTCTCTCACGCTTTACTATCTGAACAGCATATGACACATCACTGTTTCTACATATGTTCAAATAAAAACTTTGATGTCTTGTGCAGGCACTGCAGAACAGTGAGACAGTGAAGCAGGTTCTCGGTCTGGTCCTGGCTTTTGGTAACTTCATGAATGGTGGCAATCGAACTAGGGGCCAAGCTGATGGCTTCACCCTCGATATCCTGCCCAAACTCAAAGATGTCAAGAGCAGCGTGAGTGAAGAGAGAGATTCTCACATAAACTGAAATACAGTATATTAAAATCTTGTTCTTTCACCGTGGGTTCATGTGGGTTGACTTCCCTGGTTTTATGGGTAGATTGTATTTGTGCACTTTGAATATGATATAATGACATAACAGTATAATATACAGTTGGGTATGAAAAGCTTAAATGTTGTATCCATGTAGCATGTAGATTATTAAGATCTTTTTAGAATGTTGCATGCCCATATGTATGGCTAGTATATGCCATATTCATTGTAGGTAAACAGTGGCAGTTGTGAACTAATCTTACACACACACTTACACACTAAAACAACAGTGTGTTTTTAGTGACTATGAGATTGAAATCTTTCTTTTTAGCCCACAGCTTCTCTCTGAACAGTGTTGTAACCTCTCAGCATTTGCAAAGTCAACAAATAAAGATTTGAGAGTTATATTTGACAGATTTTAGTTTTGTTTTTTTTGTAGTCATTATTTCTTAAAACCAGACAACCAGAAAGCACAAACAGAAATGGCCACTCGGCTAGTAGTAAACACTAGTCTGTGTTTTTACATAGTTTTATATCAGTTTTAGCACTTTTTATAAGGTTGTCAAATAAATGAAATAATTCTGTAAGGCCATCCATCCTTCAGATAAAATCTACACTGTAAAAGTAATGATACATGTACAGGGTCTGACATCCCTGTAAAGCAGCAAACAATTTGGAATTACAGAAGCAGAAGTCAGTACTTGAGTGCTAAATTACAACATCGTATTTACTTACTTACCCCTGAGCAGTGAATGGTCAAAGTGAAAGTGTCAAAGTCTGACTTCATATTAGTTTTAGAATTGATTGTTGCATTTTTTTTAATTTATTTATTATTATATGTATTGTCTGTCACCAAATGCAAACTTAGTCTTTTTTTTCCTCCACATGCAGGACAGTGTGAGAAGTCTTCTGTCGTACATTGTTGCATACTACCTCAGACACTTCGATGAGGTGAGCTGTTGTTATTATACTTTCTCCAACTGTCTCTTTTTTGTCTATTTCCTTTTTCCTTCACTGTTTTCAGTGTTCCTCACATACAATGTGTACTGCAGCACATATTCGAAGTGTATATATTTCTACATCCCATCTACAAACACAAGGTACTGTATAACAACGTATTATCTAATGTATCTCTTCTCTTTGTCTAATGTACACATAAATAAGATTTATGTATGCAAAATGTTTATATTTGCACTGTATTGTTACATCAGACTGCTTAAATTATTGTAGGCTTCATATTCATGAAATTGGTGACCATTGGACTGAAAAATTATGTGTTTTGTGATTTTAATAAAGTCTATATGTCAGGCTCAGAACAAAGCGGCAGACTCAGATGCAGAAAAGGCAGGTTTGAACAAAAATTTTATTGTAACAACAAAAAAAAATAAATAAATAAATAAATAAAAAAGAAATAAAAAAAATCACTCCTATGGAGGAAAAACCAACTAACAAAATCAAAATCTCTCTTTAGCGAGAAGAATCACTGAGACTAAGAAAATTACTAAAGACTATAAAGTATCAAAAGAAAATCTCTCTAAAGAGGTGACAAAAAACTTTGAGGATAACAGACTTTGGCGGTAAAAGTAACAGAAAATATCATCAAAGATGTATCACAAGGACTATGGCAGTAAAAGTATCAACAGAAAATATCTTCATCAAGGAAGTACATAAACTTACACGATCACTGTGGCTATGGCAGACAAGAAGGCTTGGGCGCAACGACAGAACGTACGAAGACACTTCGGCACGAGACAAGGAAAAAACACAGACTATATATACACACATGAGGGAAATGGGGAACAGGTGGAAACAATCAGGGCGGGGAAGACAATCAGACTGGTGACACACGAGGAAGGGCAAGTGACCTGAAACGAGAGGAGAGTTATCTTTTCAAAATAAAACAGGAAATGACAAGACATAACAAAAACCCAGCTTGACCTCACCGCGGTGTGACACTATAATGGACTTGTTCAGTATTTGAAAGGAAATGTTTAAAAATCACTGATGGGATTTAATCATCAAATGAAGTTGAGTGTTTATATGATGGAGAACAATGTTACAGGTGAAATGGAATAGCTGACGTTCATAACATAATGTAACATAACATAATTGTAAATAAATGTAATTAATAACATTTTAATAACTGTTACACTTATTTCCGTCTCTCTCGATGTCTCTATCTACAGGATGCTGGCAGGGAAACGTGTGTGTATCCTCTCCCTGAGCCTCATGACTTGTTCCAGGCTTCACAGATGAAGTTTGAAGACTTCCAGAAAGACCTGATTCGACTCAGGAAGGACCTGAGAGGTAACACATACATACAAACACACACACATCATAATTAATTCACATTATTAAACACATCATAATTTCATAATTAACCCCGGTTTTAATGTCTCATGTGTCTGGTTGCCCAAATACTTACTGAATAAGTGGTTATTGCTGTAGTGTTTTTGCACTGTATCCCAGACATCACGTTGCAATATTTTAGCATTTGTAATAATTAAGACAGACATCAAACTTACAGACAATGTTTTTCCATGACAAGACATAAGCAGAAACAACAAACTGTACTAAGAGGAAACTAGAATACACCTAACTGACAGAAATCACCTTCAAAATAAATGTCCCTTCTCATTCCCCGATAATGTAACGTCACAGACACGATTAAAAACATTCACTTTAGACTTTCAACTCTACAGTCAATACTTGTTGACATTTCACCCATGATCATAAAACATGATGTAGGTATTTACTAGTGATGCTCCGATCACCATTTTTTCGGTCGATCACCGATACGATCACCAAAAAACTTGATCTGCCGATTGCCGATCAAAGAATGAATTTAAAATTTTAAATAATTAACCATAAAAAACAGTCAAAATCTTCAAATGTACAGAATGCCTTAATTTTACTGTAGCCTTTGAGAACAATATCCATGTCACCAATATCAACAATATCCATGTTTCAAAATAAAAATATGAATCTTTCCATTCAAAATGTAAATAAAAGACCATTAGAAAAGCCAAGCAGACGGCTACTAACTCACATTAGAAAAACTTGGGCTACTTGAAAACTGGCTTGGTTAAAGATAAAATAAACAATTGGCCACAAAACCAAAACGTGCAAGGCCTCTTTCACTGCCCAATAACATATGGCAAGTTTCTTTTGATCATTATGAGCATCTCTGCATTTTGCACGTCGCTAATAATGTACGTCACGTGATCGGCTTCCTGATCGGCATGTTTTTCCGATCGCCGATCAGGCTATTTTTAGACAATATCGTCCGATCATGATCGGCAGCCGATCGATCGGAGCAACACTAGTATTTACTATGAGTCACTTAATAAAAGGCATGTTTGTTTCATTGTCTGAGAACAGTCTTCAGTTTGCGGATAAGTGATTATTTAGTTTGACAGAGAATTCATCACATCTGCCTACTACTATATTTTATTTTGCATGAAATGTAGTGCTGAACACATACCTTTAACCGACCTTTAAACTTCTTCTCCAACATTTTTTCAGCATGTACGTCAGAAGTAGAGAAAGTTTGCAAGATTTCAGATGAAGATAACCTGCAGCCTTTCAGAGACAAGATGGAAGATTTTCTCTCACAGGGTAACTAACAAAAAACATGTCACTACTGTACGTTTATATAGTCATAAAGGGGAAATGCTGGCCAACTCTTCACACAGGTCTGGGAGGCTCTGTTTTTTTCTGTGGTTTCCTTCCACTCCATACAGAGCGGCTGCATAATACATAAATGCGCTGTCTGTGGCATGGTTATACTGTACATTAAAGTATGTTTTACTATTTAGAGTATACTCTATCTATGTTCTCATGTTATATATTTCTTATATTTATTTTTACCTTTTTGTATAATTCTTCCTTTCTTAGCTAAAAGTGAACTGGAGACACTGGAATCTCAACTCAGTATCACTCACAAACTGTAAGAACAAGCTCCTTTACCTTTCTTACATTGTGTATTACAGTTTGTTTTGTATATCCATTTTAGGTATTTTATTTAATTTTATTTAAACTGTCAAAATCACTCTACAATGTTTATACTCTCACATGTGAACACTGAAGTAACTACAGCTTTCAAATGAGTGCCCCTTATCGCAAAACCAGTTTACTCTTCTTTCTGGCTTACCTGCTTCACAGAACATTAGTGATCCCAAACAACCGAGATCACAAAACTGCTTGTCAAATGGGCTCAGTTTAGTCTGGGTTTAGTGATCCAGCTTAGAGTGTGTTCATGTTATCCAGGATCATATCATCTGTCTATACATAGAGAAAAAGGAATGTCAATAATAATAAGACTCAATATTGTTTTTTGTCAGGTTCCTGGAGCTCACACTGTTCTTCTCAGTGAAGGCTAAGGCAGGAGAGAAGGAGGTTTCACCCAACACGCTCTTCTCTGTCTGGCATGAATTTTCCTCTGACTTCAAGGACCAGTGGAAGAAAGAAAACAAAACCATTCTCAAGGAGAGGTACATTAACAGCACTCTTTGTAACAGCTCAAGAATCATTTGCTGTTGATCTTTCTTTCTTAAAACAAAACTTTGCATTGAAAATATTATACATGACACATTAAACTTTCTACTTTCAGCTCAAGTAAAATATGATTAATTTGCAATCAATGTATACCAGCCAAATAAATGACAAGCATGACATTAATCTTGGGTGCTAAATTAATAAAGGTAAAAGTCAATTAAATACATTAACATTGCATGTTGTGCAGGTTAAAAGCAGCAGAAGAATGTTTCCGACAAGCCAAGGAGAAAGCTTCCTACAGCGTCAAACCCAAACACGCCTCTGGCATCGTAAGTCGAATTTTCATCTACATCTTTTAATTTCACCAACCTGAATGTGAAAAGATCAGTCTAGATGTGAAAATAAGATGTAGAAATGAATACACATTTCTGTACCACTTTTAATCAGGCACCCTTTATAAAGGGTTTGTAAATTGGACCTAATGACTTTATTTATATATTTATAGATATGTTGGAAGTCAATAATAAGAGCTGTGCTTGGGTTTTTCTTTTACTTTATACTTCTACTTCAGTACATTTCATAGGGTAATACTGTATGGTTATGTATAGTTATTTATATACATATATACATACACAACAGTTACTCATCAACATTTCAATTCTGCTTGCATTAGTAATAATTATCCAATATTGTAATTATAAAAACAATAATAACAATAGTTAAACGGTCCTACAGTTCTATTTGAAATCATACATACATCAGTCACTGGGGAAATGCCTTCAGTGCTTCAGTGATAACATTGAATGCATAATGATTACTTTTATGTTTTATACACAAGTACATTTAGCTAATTATACGTATGCATACTTTCATTTAAATTACATTTTGAATGTACAACTTTAATTTATTATGGTGTATTTTTACATTGTGGTATTATTACTTCTATTTAAGAATAGGATCATTACTTCCACTGTCAGTCTGCAGTGTAGACAACTAGTAGCACTTGGTTAATGTTAAGGAAACGTGCTGATCATATCAGTGCATGTGACATGATGTGAAACTGCTCTACAGTGATGAAAACAGCATTCCTTCCATTGTGAATCTAACTGTTTGAAAAAGAAAACCTCATAAAATGAGTTGTGAGTGCCATTATCTCACTTTCAATTGATGATGGATTATCATTTTAAATTCCGTACTCATGTTTATGCGTGCTATACATTGCTTAAAGTCCCCCTCCAAACAAAATTCTATTTCCTTCAGTTGGATGTTTGTTCAGAGTTTCACATTCATTCACTGAGGGAGGGAAGTTTCTCTGTATTCACCCTAAATCTTTTAGTTTTAAGTTTAACATGTGTACCTACAAGCACAATTTGTGAAATCAGAACTAGTTTGGAGCTAATCATGGTCCAGTATGCAACTTCCACAAATATGATGTGGAAACATAAAGCCTCAGGTGCACATACACTGAGAATGTAAAGTAGGACTGAAGTGAAGTAGGAGACATATTCAGCAGTTAAAATTGTTAAATTAAAAGTATATATCATTTTCAACAGTATCATTTTTAATGAAGTAATTAAGATGATGGAGGTTCTAATGTAGTTAACCTCTGTGATGTGTTCTTTCCACAGAAAGCCAAGCTTGGCATGAAGATTTAACCCTGGCAAGCTTCTTTTTTTGACTTGGGCACCAGCAGTGAGTCAAAGACTAAACAGTATAAAGGAACCAAGAGAGAAAAATAATGGTATATACACACACATATATATATGTCTTCTGCATGCGTTGTCACCGTTATCATTGTTGCCATATCCCCATTACAGTTTATAGTTAGTTAATGATTTGCCACTGTGCATCTGTATCTTTACTACTAGTTTCACTGTTACTGTAATAATTCATCATTCATTGTAAACATTCTCATTTTATCATTGTCATTGTTTATCACTATAATTCATTACAATATGTGTGTGTTGATTTGTTCTGTACATGTGACATCCATTGTCTGTCCGTCCTGGGAGAGGGATCCCTCCTCTGTGGCTCTTCCTGAGGTTTCTTCCACCTTTTTCCCTGTTAAAAGGTTTTTTGGTGGGCAAGTTTTTCCTCACTAGAATCGAGGGTCTAAGGACAGAGGGTGTCACTCCCTGTACAGATTGTAAAGCCCTCTGAGACAAATGTATTTTGTGATTTTGGGCTATATAAATAAAATTTGATTTGATTTGATTTGATTTGATTTGATTTGATTTGATTTATATTTATATTTATATTTATATTTATATTTATCTCTTTGTTGTCCAACAAGCAGCCGGAAAACACATGCATAACTATTTGCGACGCCCCCGCCACTTTTAAATTGTGATCCAACAAGCAGCCGAATGACGTCGGAAAACAATGACGTCGGAAAACAAAAAAACAAAGTTAAATAAAAGTCTGTTGTCCAGGCATTCATATTTGTATATATATATATATATATATATATATGTGTGTGTGTGTGTGTGTGTGTGTATACCATTATTTTTCTCTATTGGTTTGATGGTGATGATTCAGTATTACAATATTAATACTGTCTGACTGACTGTAACTGCCTGCTACGCCACATGGTGTTATTTAAAATGAGATCAAAATCACAACTGTTGAATAGACATGTTGCCAGAGCGTGAAATGCAAAACTGCACACTCCTTATTTGAAAGGTCCTGGCTCCAAATGGAAAAAACTCTGGGCTTCAAACTGGCTCCAATAAACAAAGTGGTGTCACCACCATTTGGCCATTTAACGTTATGTTTTGGCTTGTAATTCCTAAACCGTGTACAGTAAAATATTGTTGGTACCCAAATATTTCCACCATTTACAATTTTTGAAAACTGTTTTCAACCAATCTTATGTCTTTAGTTGTTTATTCTATAACATTCTACTCAAACAGGCTGCCAATAGATGTAGCTTTTGCAACATATGCTTCCCTAACCCTTGAAAGCAACAAGCATTTGCAACCCAATGAAAGTGGCACTACAATGGCATCAATTTGAATTAGTGGATCACACAGTCTTATTCGTGTTAAGATGTCATTTCATTTTTGTACAAAATCCTAGGAATTCTCCAAAACTCCTGGCCATATGATATCAGCATGAATGTCCATTACTGTGTGTTTTTTGATTGAAACATTTTACCATAATTACACATTTACAACATATTTTAGAATTAAATTCAAATTGCCTGTGTAGGCAAGTTTGCTTGTCTGTATAGAAATCTTGAAATCTCAGCAGCCACTGAAGTAACAGAGGATTGGAATGATAGTTACGGATTAGCAGGACTTGCGGATACTTGGTGATATACTGTATATATTGGTTATTTTGTGCAATGCTATGTTGTAAAGTAGCAAAAATGTAAATTGTACCAGATAACAGTCATGGATACAACCTTTTAAATGTCGTAGTCAATTGCCTTATTTCAATATCAACACTCTCTACACAGACTGTCACACATTACCATTCATTGTTTTTGATTTTACATCTTAACCACTGAATCAGCCTCTCACTAGGGATATATGATTAAACTCAAGTATGCATTTGTACAGCAGAGTTGATTGGCAGGGAAAGAATGTCACTGTAAACTTACATGTGTAATTTTAATGTTAGTTCAATGATATGCCATATCAAATCAGATATACCATAAGGATAGTGTGTGTGCTGGATATGTATAGTGAAAGGGAATACAGCTAATGGACGTTGTTGCAGAATTAATGACTTTACAATGCTCACAACAGAAACCATTTCATGTGCAATAAATGTTTCTATATGTATATGAGCAGGATGCATGGGATCTCGGGGCAGTGTAATTTATGTAAAATAAAGAGAATGACTTCTGCATTAATTTGGTTTCATAGAATATTTCATTGTGATATGGAGCTCACAAAAAAAAACTAACTAACTAAACTAAATCACAATAACAGTAGTCTCATGACACTTTACATATAGACCAGGTCTAGAACATAGCATAGCTCTAGGTGGGCAGTTGTCTGCCCAGGGGGATAACATTTATCACAGTTATCCTATTTTAAAGAGTGACATCATTATATTGGCTTATTATAAGGTGTATTATAAGATACTGCAGCAGTATCACGTATTGCCTCGTATACCTTTTTCTTTTTTATGTGAAGTGACATTATTTGCAACGTTTCTAGAGGATGTAAAGGTTAATGGAGGGGGGAGGTCTACACTCACCAACATGTTATGGAGAATTGGAGGTTTTTTATAGACTACTTGAGTGAGTTTGGAAAAGCAGTTCTTAAGTGTTAGATCTGTCTCAAAGATATGCCAATGTTCTTTGATTGCACTCTCTATGTCCTTGGATACAGGTGACAGGTTATGTTTCTTTTGGTGTATTAGTAGCAAGGCATTCTGTTTGTGACACATTGGAAAAGTATGATGAGGCACTTGTAATCTCTTGGTTGGGACGGGCAACCAGCCAGGTAACCGAACATAACTGGCTGAGGGGGAAAACATTTATCACAGTTCTCCTTTTTGACATTTTGTCATCATAATACCCTTGCCAGTGTATTATAGGATACCATGTCAGTATCACGTTTTGCCTCATCTAGCTGTGAAAAGTACATGTTTATTTTGTGCCCATGCTTTCCAAAATCATTAAAAATCAAAACATAATGATGTTTTATTGTGTGACAAAGCTGTTGTCAAGGTCTGGTTAGGTTCAGGCTCAAAGACACTTGGTTAAAGCTACGGATAGATAATGGCTTATGTTAAAATAATCACTTGAAACTTGGTTTGGGTTAAAGTTACTACTTCCTTAAAATTAGGCAACCTTCATCATTATGGCAACAGTAAACACCACAACAATTGTAGTTGCATTTTTAAAAAAAAAGGACTGAAAAAATGACAGCACCCTGCAAGTCAACTAACTCCACTTTTGCAAGTTAGGATCTATTCATCCTCCTAACACACCACTTGAGAATAAGGACATTTGTCACTTCATGTAGTCATCTGAACTGCACCAACTAAAGGCTCTTTGTTGTGCATGTTTGTACTTGTCATGCCTAGGTGAGGCAAACATGTGACACCGTATCCCAGTAGGCATTTTTGTCTTTTAGCTTCTGCATGTTTGATAATACATAAAACCAAAATAATTTATTACCGTATTTCTTGTGCGGCCCGGTACCAATTGATCCAGACTGCTCTAGTGGAGTGGGGTGTATTACATGTTTTGGCTGCATAATTTATATAATGTATAGTCTCAGAGTTTCTGAGCACATGTATATGATATATGCTTTTTCTGACTTGATTTTTTTTAGATTTACCATCGCATCCAGCCACTCAAACTTAAAGGGAACCCCACCAAATGTACACATCAAAGTGTATCGATGTCACTTTAGTCAGTGTTGATTGAGGCTAAAGGATTACAAGTTTGAAAATTTAAAAAGTGTGGAGTTAGAAAGAAGGAAGGTTAGCAGACATATGTAGCCCGTTATATCAAATCAAATCAAATCAAATCAAATTTTATTTATATAGCCCAAAATCACAAAATACATTTGTCTCAGAGGGCTTTACAATCTGTACAGGGAGTGACACCCTCTGTCCTTAGACCCTCGATTCGAGTGAGGAAAAACTTGCCCACCAAAAAACCTTTTAACAGGGAAAAAGGTGGAAGAAACCTCAGGAAGAGCCACAGAGGAGGGATCCCTCTCCCAGGACGGACAAACGTGCAATGATGTCACATGTACAGAACAAATCAACACACACATATTGTACACTCACAATGAATAATAATGAATTACAATAGATGATAAGAATAGGTTACAATGAATGATGAATTATTACAGTAGCAGCAAATCATTACATAACTATAAACTGTAATGGGGATATGGCAACAATGATGACGGCGACAACACATGCAGTAGACGCCACGCAGGACCACAGCAGCAGACACAGTCCACAAGAACCTGCTGGACGAGAGAGCACAGAAACTATATGTAGATATATATATTATATCTGCTGCAAGCTAGCAGCTCCAAGCTACACCTTCTAGCATAACACTGCCAAATCTCCGACTGAATGGTATTTGAGTAAGAAGTAAGAAGTATGCATAAAATAAAAAGGACAAAACCAACAATGTTATAAGAATGCAATCCCTTGCTCAAGGGCCCCTCGGCAGTGCCCAGGAGGTGAACTGCCCACCTTCCATATTTTTGGTCCATGTGGGACTTGAACCGCCAGTTTTCCAAGCCAAGTCCCTATGGACTGAGCTACTGCCGCCTACGACAGTTCAAACTTCACATTACCATCATTCACTTTATTTATCCAGGGTTTATCTAGGGATATTTATTTAGGGTGAAGGGAAATTAAGGTGTCACAGTAGTCCGGTATGCATACAATAAAACAATGCAATAGCATAGCAAATAAGAATATGAATAAAAATACAAATACAATAAGAGATAATAATAATAATAATAGTAATACAATATATAATAACAACAGTATATAGTACCCATGGTATCAGTAACAATATATAATAATAATGATAATAATAATAATATGTACACATAGGAATGTGTGATATATTGGCCGAGGCAACTGTGTTGTACAGTCTTATTGCAGTGGGTAGGAACGATCTCCTGTATCGTTCCTTAGAGCAGCGGAGTTGAATGAGTCTGTTGCTAATGCTGCTCTTTAGCTCGTCCAGTGTTTTGTGGAGGGGGTAGAAAGGATTGTCCCTGATTGCCAGCAGTTTTGCCAGCATCCTCTCTTCCACCACCTCCTCCAGGGTGACAAGTTTCTAGCCTACAACAGACTCTGCTTTTTGATAATTTTTTGTTTATTCTGTTGGCATCCTTTGCCTTGATGCCCGCACCCCAGGACACCACAGCAAAGAAGATGATGCATCTTATTGCAGACATGAAAAGACTTGAGCCTCCTTAAGAAGTAAAGCCGGCTCTGGCCCTTCTTGTAGATGGCCTCTGTATTGGTGGACCAGTCCAGCTTATTGTCCGGTGTGACACCCAGGTATTTGTATGAGTCCACTAAATCCACATCTGTCCCACTGGTGCTGACAGGGTAGGGCGGGGGCTTGTTCCTCCTGAAGTCCACCACCATCTCCTTCATCTTCGCCACATTAAGAGGAATGTTTTCTGCACCAATCAGCACTGAACTATCTTCATCACATTAAAAATCCTCTTACCTTTACTGGTATCTTCCCAGGTAAAGCTAGCTTTTGATTTAATGTGTAATTGCTTTGAGATATATCTACCACTGCTATCTCCACAATAATACTATTGAATGACATTTGGTTTATTGTGCTCAAAGCATTATAAAAATATGTTTAAAAAACTCAGCAGCAATGCTTCTATTCTGGAACAACCATGTTACTCCACAGACCTCAGTGTGAGCATTTCTTATTGACAACTGAGTCCGTGTAGAAACCAGGACAAAATTATGTTGCAATTATTTTTATATTCTTTGACTGCCATAAACCCAATTCCACTTTAATGTTGGCAGGCATCTCAAAAAAGAATAACCTCAGCAAATCAAACTGACGCTATGCACATCATCTGCATTATACTTGGTGAAAACTGTTTTCAAATTTAATTTTTATTTTCTTCCTTTTCCTTTTATTTTCTATCTATCTATCTATAGGGAAAAAATAAGAATGTATACATTATTCAGGGCTTCAGACTCAGGTTCCTAAATATTACATTACATACTACTAAATGGTTTTGTCAATTATATTATGGAGGAAATATCACTGCTGTGCTGCATATTAGTAAATGTTTTTCAAGGCCAGGCAGTGTCATTGTACCAGACTGAAGTCATAGGGAGGTTGGTACGGTGGATGGTGTGTGTGTGTGTTAAGTACAAGACTTTGACACCAGAGAGCGCCCTGCATGCTGTTAGATTAAGGTTTTCCAACACTTTGGTTAAGGTTAGGAAAAGATCATAGTTTTGGTTACATATTGAGAAAAGTTAGCTCATTCTGTCTAATGCGTTAAAATCTAGTCTAGTGTTGACAATTTCATCATTTGGCCAAGATAAAAGTAAGGAAAAGCTCTGTTACTGACCTTTTTGCAAAAAAAACATTAATATCAAGACAGACACACTCCATAAAGACGTTTTTTCATTATGTTGATTAAATGTACTCTGAATGGCATTATGTTTCTAATAAAACATTATTATTTTTTTAAATTTTTTATTTAATATTTTAATTTGTTTATTTATTAGTTAATAGTTAGTATAATGTTATTATATTTAGGAAAAAGGGTGGAGACCTTTGATCTTACTTGACTTTACCTTGATGCAGATTATATTGACAAGGTCAGTGATTCAACTTGACAGGCAGTTGTGTTTAGGCCACCTATATCCTCACCATCTACTGGGGATTTCCCTGTATCTTCAGATGCTCATGTTAACAAGCTACTTGCTTATTTTATGTGTCTACTGTTAGATGCTGGGCAAGTATAATACGGTAGATTTGCCTAGATGAAAGCTGCTATCTTTTGCTGCTGGAAATTTCTTAATTAATAGACATAAGCAGCTTAAACTCAACTACAGCAAATTTGCAATAAAACCAAAACAATCAGCTAAAAAGATCCGGATATATGCTAGACTTTTTAATCATATTACATTGTCTTTATCGGCAGATGGAGTTTCATGGAAGTAAACATTTCCATTTGTACTCCACTTTTAAGATAACATTGATGATAAGTCCATAAAGATTCACAATTTTTCAAGTCTGTTTTGAAAATATAGTCAGGTGCCCAAATGAACATTAAAACATGTTTTTCTTGCTGTTGCTAATCATTCTTCTTTTTCATACTGACCATTAGAAGATCCGTTTATAACACTTACAATGTAGGTAATGGAGGGCCAGAATCCACAGTCCTGTGCAAAAACATAAAAAAGTTAATCTGAAGCTTCAGCGTCCAAATGAGTCAACTCAAGTAGATATCTTTTACGGTGTTTTTGGAGACAAAGTCACTGTTTTTGATACTATACTTCCACTACAGCTAGACAGGAAAACACAAAGAGGGAACTGAATGCTTAAAATGACAGGTGTGGCAGATATCCACTTGATATGACATCAACTGTGTGTAAAAAAACACAACCCTCCTATTCATTTGAATAGGGCAGCACTTTATACAGCTGGGTGCCACCTCATAAGTCTTGGCAAAAAAACAAACAAAAAAACCCCACAGCTGTCATCTGGCAAAAAAGTTGAATGCAACGCCATCTGACATACATGCAAGCGCACACCTGGTGGATTCATTTGTGAAAGCTGTATGGTAAACAACTGTTTATCTTGCAATCGTTGCAAAAAAGATTAAACAGTTGCCACTGTTTTTGTTTCTGATAAGACTTTTAATGCATTAATCTAGCTCCAACTGGACTTCCTGGATTGTATTTGTCACACCAGTAATTCAAACAACACACCTCCACCACTGCAATTCATTGTGCTGTGCTAACACAGGGCTGTTTTCTTTTCTGAACACGGCCTGTCAGATTGCTGAAACCTCATATACGCCTTAAAACTTTAAAATTATTCTTTGCACATAATGACTGTGTGAACACTGTGGATCCCCCCACCCCCATCACTTAGATTGCAAACATTTATTGGGAATCTTTTAATAGCCAGTATGAACAGGAACCAGGAACGATTAAAGCGAGGGAAACCTCCTCCAGTGTGCATATGGGCACCTGACTGTTTTAAACAGTCTTGAAATTGTGAACCTGTCCTTTAAAGCTACCATTAAAAGATACAAAACAAATAGTAGGCTATCTACAATTGTATAATGACTGGACAAAGTAGTTGAATACTTATTTTATTTATTTCTGCATTATTCACATTAGACAGACTGTTCAAACTCCCATACCTGAGTCCAAATGGATACACATAGACAATTGTCGACTAAAACCTGAAAATGTCATGTCTATACAGAAAGAGGGAGGCAAACTACAGACAGGTGTAAATATGGTGATCCACTATAGATTAGTAATATATGAAATATTGTCACAATGGCACACACCATGTTACAATGCTGGCTGATGAGGTAAAATTGTTCGAGTTATACATCCTCCATTATTGTAAGTCTCTGTCTCTGTGTGTCTGGGAGGGAGTGTATGGTGTCTGTGTGTGTGAGAGAGAGAATGATAGAGCGAGCGAGAGAGAGAGAGAGAGAGAGAGAGAGAGACAGAGAGATTATTTTTTACTCATTTGGGATTTCTTATTTGGAATTGAAAAAAAAATTATCGGACATTAACGAATGCATTTCGGTTTACATGTAACGATGTCAAAAGGAAATGGCGTATATCCGCCATTGCTGCTCATTGCTTCTTCTTCCACCTAGTACACTTACACACGCGCGCGCGCGCGCGCTCAACAATGACGTAGGGCTCACACTGCGAAAACACCGCCAGTCTGGTGAACGTCTCAGAATATCCACTCAAGTGAAAGTTGCTGTATTACATTTATTTACTACGAAAAATGTTCTTGGTGGCACTAGTTTGGAATTTGACAGACAAGACATATTCATCCGCTTATACATGAGTGTCAAGAGCACAGCGGTACCCGGATGGACTGTCATGGCCGCCGTCGCTGTGGTTCCACAGAGAGGAGAGAAGGAAGGCAAATGTTTTTGCTGTGTGTGGTTTTTTAAAGCGTAACCTTCTTTTTTTATAATATCCGACGTTGGCAGGACGCAGCGTGAACTTCCATCGACTTCATAGTAAGAAATAACTGATTTTCCGTAACTTTGAATATCTTCGCGTGGGTGGGGGCTTTATTTTGATGTAAAATAACTGGTTATTGAACTCTACAGACACTAACAATGTCGCGAAGTGACTCTCATATTTAGAATGTGTCGAGGGAGAAATGGCCATAGTGCAGTACATTATGAGCGTGTATAACCTGGAACCCTTTGTTAATGTCTGTACTGGCTTTCATTCTCCCACTGATGCAGCGTTCCCTCGCGTTTTCTAAACTTAAGCGACTATGGAGCAAGTTACTCGGAAAAGTATACACAAATGAATTGACATGTCAAATTGTTATGCTGGGGCTTATATTCACTGTTTTGCAACACGATACTCGTTTCTCTGTGAAGTTACTGGGACCACCGGGATTGCAGTTTGATACACTGCAACTTTTACTCTCATATCCAAGCTTCATTTGTATCTGTCCCATCTTATGGCGTGGGCCCTGTGTAGCCTACCTGTGTTCAGCCCAGGTGTTCACTAAAGTTACACTCGCTTTACTTATATCATAGGTTTCTTTTTATATCCAGTTTCATTAGAATAATTTACAGTTAAGAAGGCATATCTCTTGTATAGTTGGATCTGATGATCTGATTAAATGTAAAATTTCCATACTGTTTTTAAGAATATAACTGGCGATTTTAATCAGCCTGTATGTGAAGGCAATGTTATCAAAAATGTAGTTTTCTTAGACTGAAGTAGGTTTTTCAGATCAAAATCAATGGCAGCCATTTTTCCCCTGACATGGCCTCCTCAGATACAGAGTTGACAGCTGACTGAGACCTATGGAGTTGTATGATGATGCAGTTCTACTGCTGCAATATCAGTTTGCCCTGTATCAATGCTTTAACATGGAATGCCGAATTGAGGTGGTATTAACTGTAATCAACACTTTCCTTGTTGAATGGGAAGATCCTGTTGCATTTTGTTTATGTAATAAGGCAGGAATACTGTAGAGGTTATACGAATTGTGTGACTGTCTGTAAGTAAACATATGATCCTGTAAAATAAATTAAAGAATTGCCTTATGCATACATTTCTATGCAACAGCACACACACATGCACACATGTATAGGAGCTATTACACATATATCACCTATATATAGCTATCATGATTTTATGATGAAAATATAACAATACAGGGCATAACCAACATGTAAACATGTTACATTTTTAACACCTAAACTATATTAAACTTTCTAAATATTAGATTAGACAGGTGTAATATCTAGTTATCTGTGATAAATAGCCATGTAAAAGCAGTAACAAGATCAGCTTTTTATCATCTTGCAAATACAGCCAAACTCAGGGACTTCATGTCAAAAATCAACCTAGTAAACTCATTAACGCTTTTATTTCTAGCAGGGTTGTCTACTGCAATGGTCTTTTGACAGTGCTCCCCCAAAATGAGTTCTTAAAGGGACCAAAAGGTCAGACTACATCACCCTGAATCTTAAGTCACTACACTGGCTTCTTGTCAGCTACAGAAGTGAATATAATAGTGTGACCAAATACATTACAGACATGTTTAAGGAGTAGGCCTACTCCTACTTGCCTACTTGCTCATAGTACCAAGTGCCAGGGCTAAACCTGGTGAAGCAACCGTGCACCTTCTGCTGCACATTTCTGAAAACAGACTCCCTGTTGATCTTAAAAGTTGCCTTATCCTTGAAGCTTTTGAATCAGGATTTAAAACCACACTATTCATCGATGATTTTACATACAGACTGTGAGGAAGTTTATTACATATTGCATTCGGGCTGCTCATTACAAAATGTGGCAGATTATTACAAAATACGGGTGTTATTACATAATGAAGTGAATATGTATTACATTTTGTTGCGTTATTACATAATGCAGTCTTACTACATAATGTGTTACCGGCTGATGATTTACCTTTATCTTCTTTTTTTCAAGTAAATAAATCATTTACCTATAAAAAGGGAATGACAAAAAATATAGACAAAAAAATTCTATTTACATGAAAGTGAAATAAAATCTCAATTACTGTCAATTTGAAAATGGCAGATTATTTCTTGAGACAATTTCCCATAATATTATACTTTTGCAGCCTTGCGATGCTCTTTTTAGTGTTGTACTTGAAACTCTCAAGTTTTCTGGTTTCTGTGCATAGAGAAGTTGATGTTAATAACACTGATGATAACACTGAACTATTACTATTATATTAAAATTGATCATTTTGGGTTTATGATAAATAACAGAAACTCTGAAATGAATAAGGGGCTTATTCTCACGAGTTTTGTTTAACCAGAAGATACTTTTCAACCACAGTTATCCATATTTAACCTACACAAACAAGTCATTCTAATAAACAGAAGGTTGCATTGGTGTAGGTTCAAAACATAAAGCTACTGCTCATGCTTCCTCTCCCTCTCTGTGCTCTTACAGGTAATGTGGCCAGAGTTCAGGCTCCTCTACTTCAGAGAAAACATGCATTGATGTTTGAGTTTTTCCTAAAAGAATACAGGTAACTATAAAATATTTTTTACCAATATCTTCTTACCTCTACAGCAAAGCTATAACTTCATTGTGGGTAGTGGAACATATTACAAAAACTTCCTAAGTCTGAAATCATGTCTCATGTTGAATAACTTGAACATTTGTGTTGTGCTTTAGTTTACTGGTATGGACATTAATTACATTACATTACATTAATTAATTCTACTCTTTATATTGTATTAGTAGGAGTATAGTTTTAGTTGTGGTATTTCTGTGGTAAATTTTGATATATATTTTCTCATCACTAGTTGTATCTTCCCTTGTAGATACTTGGTTGTTTTGAGTTATCATTCACCAACCTCAATACAGCGGAGGTGATGGGAATTGTGTTTGCTCACATTATTCCATAGGGCTTTCCTAAATGAAAAGTAATCAGACAGTATGTTCTGTGGATTATCCGACTGACAGGGCCAATGGGTCTCATGCAAGATCATTTTGGTATTCTTATCACAAATGTCTTACTTTATTCTGTGAGGTTTGCTTGTACAAGTGTTACCAGTAAGATTCAACTAACTCTCTCAACTGCCTGAACCTGTCATAATTTGCTTGTTAGAACCTGATAAATGTCACCTGTTCATGAGGAGGTGCACATTCATGAGAATAATACCACGGTGGACACAGTTTATCAGGTGAAGTGAAAGATAAAGTTGATGACAACTCAACGCTCATAACTGTGCAATAATTGCAATAAAAGCTTTCCCAGTAAAATGCCATTTATCAAAACGCCCCAGAATATAATTTCCACTAGGTAGACATGCCTCCCTTTTTTTCAAAATTCGATTTGTGCCGCCCCCCCATTTGATTACAAAATTGTGCTTAATACGCTACTGTTTGGCCAGACGTGAGAGTTGTTTCTGTCATGGCCTCTGGTGGCTGATGCACAGGGTTTTAAAATCTGCTGCAGCTTCTATTGTGAAAGAATAACTCCAGCTATTATTTTAAACATGTACATGGCGCTTTGTTTGAAGCTTACTGCACAGGGTTTGTTTACAGACTTTATTTCTGCATCCAGTTCAGCTGTCACTTGGCAGCAGGGACCGTCTGTATTTTGCAGTTCTGATTAAAAAGTGGACGTGGTACCTAAAGTAGAACTTTTCTGTGTGCCAACTATATACTACACAAAATACAGTAGCCTTGTTGTAGGTATAACCAGTACTCATAAAAATGATAACAACTCACTGGATTTACATAGAAAAGCTAACACATTCATTGACAGTGCTCTGATATACAAGTATTGACAGTGTGTGACTTCTAAAAGCTTTATATTATTTGATACATTTTTATATAGGTTTGTTGTGATTGAAGGTGCAAATGACACATTATCTATTGATTAGGGGTGTGACGAGACACTCAGTTCACGAGACGAGACGAGATACGAGATTGGGTTCACGAGATCGAGACGAGATTTAAAAAAAACAAAATTACAAATATGAATGCCTGGACAACAGACTTTTATTTAACTTTGTTTTTTTGTTTTCCGACGTCATTGTTTTCCGACGTCATTCGGCTGCTTGTTGGATCACAATTTAAAAGTGGCGGGGGCGTCGCAAATAGTTATGCATGTGTTTTCCGGCTGCTTGTTGGACAACAAATATCGCGAGACCGATTTCCAACCCGACGAGAAATCTCGCGAAGTTTCATCTCACACCCCTACTATTGATAGTACCAAAATAAACCGTACATCTTTTAGGCATATTCTGCAGTATATCCATAATTGAATAACTCAACATGTTATGAATTTCAGTTATTGTTTTTCTTATGTATATTTAGCACTAGTGTTGCTCCGATTGATCGGCTGCCGATCATGATCGGC
The DNA here is from genome assembly GCA_036937835.1 of Pampus argenteus. Classification (NCBI taxonomy): domain Eukaryota; kingdom Metazoa; phylum Chordata; class Actinopteri; order Scombriformes; family Stromateidae; genus Pampus; species Pampus argenteus. The sequence goes on from CM072881.1 coordinate 1,502,546, forward strand.
CGATATTGTCTAAAAATAGCCTGATCGGCGATCGGAAAAACATGCCGATCAGGAAGCCGATCACGTCATTAACGGCAAGTTTACGTGCAGCCGCGGTGAGACGATATGTGATGAAGATGATCTGACGCTGTTCAACTCTGACACTGAAGAGGACGACTTCATTGTCTTCAGTACACAGAAGAAATGAAGTGACAGTGGTTTGGTGTTCATTAGTTTAAAATGCTCAGGAAGAAGGTAAATAGTGACGTGTGGCTTCATTTCATGGGAGAATGAAGCGACTCTAATAGTTGCGCAGTTGCGCTTTAACAGCGGCTGTCACCTTTCCTCCTGCACACTGCACAATAATGGTTTCAGTACGCAGGAGGAAGATAAATAAAACCATCAATGACTTTTCTGTTTTGTTTATCAGCACTTTTATTGCCGCGTTTGATGCTGCTTTTATTGCGGCACTGTTCGTAAACAATCAGTTCAGTATATGAATAAACACTTATGTATCGGGGTATGTATATATCGGCGACTTATAGTCCGGTGCGGTTTATATGTGACAAAATATATATTTCATTCAAATTTTAGTGGGTGCGCCTCATATTTATGTGCGCTATATAGTCCGGAAAATACGGTATTTAAAATTTTAAATTCATTCTTTGATCGGCAGTGATCGGCAATCGGCAAATCAAGTTTTTTGGTGATCGGTATCGGTGATCGGCCCAAAAAATGGCGATCGGAGCATCACTATTTAGCACTATTATAGCATAATTGAGCATGATGACCAATTTAATTATTTCATGGATTTTGTATTGGTTACTGTAGAAGAAATGCAGGGAATGGGATTAAAATCCAGTTATGCCCTGTTTAACAAGCAGAAACATGTAGAAAAGCAATATTCCCACCTGCTTTATCTGTAGTCTCCCGGTTATACAACTGCAGCATGCTGATTAGATTAGTAGCAAATTGTTATGAACAGGTTCTTATGTAGCCTTTATCTTAATTTCAATATCAAAACATATTTTTTCTATTGATTAGTTAATCAACTGATTTTATTCGTACCTTTGTGGTCACCTAGTGTAGCAGCTTCTATGTTTCCTGTGAGGTGTTTCTTCACAGTCTGTCTTTGTTTATTTTTGACATACATTGTTTTTATCAGTAACAAACTATAATGTCTTAATTTCACCTGAAGCTAAGCAAGATTCCAGTCACGCTACTAGCTCAGAAGAGACCTTCATCCATGACCTCATGGATTAGGGCGTCAATAAAATGTAAACCCTTTTGTCAGTGTAATGTCAGAGGAAATGCTTTAACAAGATGAATGGATTTGTAGAGTCCAGATGTTTTTAGTTACATGTGTTATGCTGAAAAGTTTTCATTAGATTGAGAAGCAAGTAAGTTGCATGCAAGCAGAGAGAAGAATACTCTTATTGCTGGGACATATTTCTTCTAGTACACACTCCACACAGGCACATGTAGACTAGAATGCTTCTGTTTTGACTAAATGTCAATGAGAGTGTTTCACATCCAGTCCATTAACTTTATTTTGACTTTAGTGGTTAGAGAACGTTTCCTCTAAATGTTTTATAATAACAATTATCTTCCTAACTTTACATTAGGTTACGGTACAAAATCTAATGGCAATTAAACATTAAATACATAGTTAAACAATATACAATATTCTATAATATGGTTAGAGGATTTAAGTCTCTGTGGTATTAGTTGATGTGCTTATCTGTAGTTTCACCTTCCTCCTCTGTATAATTCAGAGCCCAAGTTACCTGTTTGGCTCATCCAACAATGATTGATCCCTGCTTAACAGACATCTTGTAGTTTTAGGTGGATTTCCCAATAATTATACATTGCTTTTATTCAATTTTATCAGTATGTTCTCAGGTGGCATAACTTTAAAGTAAGTAGCTAACCCAGGACAAGAACCCATTTATTCTACAGTCAGTCTGTTGGTCTGTATTTATTCCTTTAATTCTGTTAAGAGAGCCAGACCCAGAGAAAAACTGACTAGAGTTATATGAGCCATAGGTCAATTTACTGTCAATTTACTGACTGTCTTCATATAACTGGTGTAAATAGACTGGGGAATTAGTTTGCTATTAAAACTACCATAAATTTACCTAATGGAGATGACTGTATTTTCTTAACTACACTAATCCAGATTATTAATAAATCCCATCTGGACCTCTCTTAAAAAGATTGAAAGGAAAACTTCATTGATTTTTAAAGTGTGGTGCTACTGTGTAACAAAAGCTTCTACTAACATAACACACCAGAATAGACCAAATTGCTGGTGTTCATGTTGCATTGTGCATAGTTGCATAGTTTAAAAAGGAAAGAAGAAACCATGGAATACAAAAGTGATATCACTTGTTCTGCTGCATTGATTTTGATCCTTTTTTTTCTAACTGTACATTTTAAATCCGGCAATCTTATCAGAGTACAATGCTAAATCAGGGGACTACTCATTTAACAATGCCAGAAAAAAAGGAGGAAAGCAGTATATATATCCTCCAAGGCAAGGGTGTCAAACTCATTTTAGCTCAGGGGCCACATGAAGAAAATCTATTTCCAGGTAGGCCGGACCATAAAATTATGGCATAATAACTTAAAAATAAGGACAACTTCAGATTTGTTTACTTTGTTTTATTTTGGTCCAAAATAGTGCAAGCAGATTATGAACACATCACAAATTATGGTCTTTACAAAACACTTCAATTAAGTTGAAAAAATTAGTGCAATTTCATAAACAAAATGCCTCAGTGATTGGAACTTAAACTTTGTCTGAGTGTATATACAAAGACATACAACTAAGTCAAAGTCTGAGATTGAACAAAATACTCTTCTAGGTATCAAATACCTTATTTGTCATTTCCACGTCCTTCGGAAAACCGAAAGCCGGTATGCACTACGCTCAGGTGACATTCTGCATCTTGCTGCGCCGCGAGTCAGAACTGAAACAGGTAAAAAAGCTTTCAGTTTCTCTGCCCCGTCTGCTTGGAACGCCCTCCAATGCGAACTTAAAATTGCAGAACTTCTTCCTCTGGAAGCATTCCGCTCCATATTAAAAAAAAGACAATGGAAATCATTTGAACAGTGCCTATGCTTTTAAATTGTTAATTTATCTATAACTATTACTGTTGTTTGTCTGTTTTTACCACTATGACGTGTGCTGCTGCCTTTCTTAGCCAGGTCACCCTTGTAAAAGAGGGCTTGATCTCAATGTTTTTTTTATCTGTTTAAATAAAGGTTATATATATCCTGGGCTAACTCACCAGACCATACAAACTGAGGTAAAAACCTTTCAAGAGGGTTGAGTTACTCCCTGCCTTGTAGGCTACACTATTTATTGATAGTTTGTTGATTTGTTATGTACATGTGACATCCATTGCACGTCTGTCCGTCCTGGGAGAGGGATCCCTCCTCTGTGGCTCTTCCTGAGGTTTCTTCCACCTTTTTCCCTGTTAAAAGGTTTTTTGGTGGGCAAGTTTTTCCTCACTCGAATCGAGGGTCTAAGGACAGAGGGTGTCACTCCCTGTACAGATTGTAAAGCCCTCTGAGACAAATGTATTTTGTGATTTTGGGCTATATAAATAAAATTTGATTTGATTTGATAGAAAAATAAAAGCTGTGCAATGCATTAACAATCTCAACAAACCACTTATAAACACTTTCTTTAAATATCCACAGAGGACATTCATTTTCACAGAACTTTATCAGGGTGCATAAGTGTCTCATGCAGCATTTTAAGTTACCCACTGTTTATTTTACTCCTGACACCTGAGATCTTTTAGCTTTCACAAGTGCATCAATAATGGACATCACATCCTGAGTGGCAGCCAATTTCAGGATGTCATTCAAGTGCTTGTGTGTGAGCCTTAAACGCAGCTTTGTTTTGTCGATTCTCATTACAGAAAAAACTTGCTCACACAGATATGTGGTTACATGCACACCACTTTTGCAGCAAGGGTTGACAAGTTTGGGTAACCTGGCAAGAGATGCTGGTAAAATGTGTCCAAGCCAGCTGCAACAAACTTTCTCTTCAAATCTAAGTCACACTGCAAGTCTATTGTTTCTAGTTGGATGTTGACGGGCAGATCAGAGGCATTCACGATGAATGGTGAGCAAAAAACTTTGAAGTCTTTCTCCAGTTCATGAAAAATCTGAAGGCGTTGCTTAAACGCACTAGTCCCGTTATTTTATTTTTGAACTGCTTCATGTCTGCGGCATGTTGGGTCGCGTGCACATCTTTCAGACAAGGAAAGTGAGCAGCATCACCATCCGCAAGCTGTTTCTCCCACAATGACAGCTTTAACGGTTTGCTCGTTTTTTCCCCATGAACTGTTTGATTTCCTCTCTTAAATCAAAGAAGCGCCTCAGCACAACGCCTCGGCTTAACCATCTTATCCCAGTGTGGTATGGCAGGCCATAGTTGTGGCCTTTTTCTCTGAGAAGGCTGTCAAACTGACGGTGATTTAAACCTCTGGATCGGATGATATTTATGGTTCGGACGACCACCCCCATGACCTTATCCTTCTTCAATGACTTGCAACACAATGGCTCCTGATGCAAAATACAATGAAAAGTCCAAAAATCATGTCCTCTATTTGCAGTCTGCATCTTCTCACTGAATTTTGTCACAACACCTGCTTTTCTGTCATTGAAGGTGCACCATCTGTAGCCAGGCTGACAGCGCGAGACCAGTTCTCACTGACCCTGTCCAGCACTCCGAGGGTTGTGAAAATATCAGCTGCTGTTGTGGTGTCCGTCATTGGCACCAACTCCACGAACTCCTCTGTGACTGTCAAAGTGTCATCAACTCTGCGAATGAATATGGCCAGTTGCTCAACATCTGTAATATCCGTGCTTTCATCGATTGCAACTGAAAATGCAATAAATGACTTTACTTTGCGCTTCAATTGGCTGACCAAATCCTCTGAAAGATCAGAAATCATGTCTGCAACTGTGTTTCTTGTCAGGCTGATATTTGCAAAAGCCTGACGCTTTTCAGGGCACGCTGTCTCTGTGGCCTTCAGCAAGCATGTCTTCACAAATTCACCCTTGCTAAATGGTTTTAAAGCCAATGCAATGTCATTAGCAATAAGGTAGCTGGCTTTCACTGCAGCATCACTTATATCTCGGGTACGGGTAAACGCAGACTGCTGCTTCTTCAGACTCGCCAGCAATTCATTTACCTTCTCTATTCTCTCTTGTCCTCGTTTTTGTATTTTTTGGCATGAAGAGCCTCATAGTGGCGTTGAAAGTTATATTCTTTCAGCACTGAAACCTACTGTGAACATACCAAACACACAGGTTTCCCATTCACTTCCGTGAATAAATAGGATGATGACCATTTTTCTTGGAAAACTCTGCAAGTAGAAGACATAATGGCCAGAACGACAAGACAGCTAGCTCCAGGCCTAGCAGCTAGCAGGCTAGCAGGCATAGGCCACAACAAACTCTTGCTGACAGTGACATAACTATTGTACCACACTTTGACTTGAATTCACAAGTGCAGAGGCTGGTGATATACTAGAAACTTGTGGATACTAATGTTCATGTGCAATTTATACGTTTATAAGTTGTTTACTCTCTATATACACATTAATATTCCAACATTTTCCCCCTCTACATTTGAGACATGACTTACTATAAAAATAAATTATAAAATTAGCAGTATACACTGTAACTCATCATTCAAAGTCAATATACAAACACTATGATAAAAAAGTGATTGTAAGGCAAGAAGTCTTACTGAATTACGTGTTACAGCAATGTGGGTAATTTTTTACTAACGGGTTTGTACGATAAGAGCTTACAAGTCCCTTGTAATGCGACCAGACACTACAATTATCCTTTGTTCAAAGTGTTTAACCTTGTCTGTTTGTGTTAGTTAGTTACTCAGGCTCTGATTTAAATCCTCCACTCTCATTGTGCCACTGCTTGGCCTTGTTACTGGGACATGAGATTCTTAAATACATCAACAAAAAACTATATTGTATCTTCAGCAGACTCGACCTGTAAGTGAGCTCTCATTTCTCCATCACCATATGTCTCACACTTGTACTTCATGGAAATGGGTGTCCATGTGATTTGCTGTTAAAATCAAGCTAAACCCAAAATTAATCCAATTTAAGACTTGTCTAGTAATTGAAACTAAGTTTTGTTTGAATAGGCAGTTGAAATAATGATCAACCCAGTGGTTGCATTAGATTTTCTTGTTGGGTCATTTTAATTTTCTTTTTAATTATAATGACACATATTTAACAGTATTTTATTTTCATTCATTCATTTTCAATAATTTACAGAACACACTCATAGATTATTCATTTGTAAGGGCAGAAAGGTAAATAGACCTTGCGGACACTTTTCTTGTTATTAAAGTGTACTGAATTAGCATATGTTTGAGTAAAAAGAAATGTTCTGTTTAGTTGCAAGAACAATACTTTCCACTCATATCTTAGGATGTTTGATTTGAAAGAAAACCTTATTTCTAATTGTTCTAATTACCTGTTAACTCCTGTTGCTCTTTCATTTGTTTGTATCTGCTGATGTCTCTCTTTTCCACTCTGTGTTGAGTGTTTTGTCAGAGTGATTGTTATTTGGGGTGCTTTAACACTGCACTGTTACTCATAGCTCTATGCCCCTTTTTTCTGCCTCACACTAAACTACATGTGGGGCTTGTTTTTCCTGCAACACTTGTGTATTGATGCCGTTGTTCATTGTTTTTGATATGAAAAAATAGTGTCCTGGTATTAAAATTATAAAATCCAAGTGCAGCACATTGTCTCTCCTACTGTCGGTCACGCTAGGCCATAGAATTCACACCGGAGCTGAGAGTGAAACAGCCTACCAATCAATCAAAGACCGATCAAGGACAAGACCAGATTATGGCTAATTAATATACACTCTTGGGCCTGTGAATATTCTCATTCATCCAGGTCATGGTTATCTCAAAAAAATTAAATTGAACGCAACTGGACTTGGTTATTTGTCTTTGAAGACAAATAATTTGTCTATTTGTCTTTGAAGACAAATAACCTCTCATCCAAGAGGCTTCATCAGTTCGTGCTAGCTTGACTAGGCTGGGACTAGTCCAACTAGCTGGTGTAGAAACCCAGGTATTTAACCTCTGTGGAGGCAGTCACATGGCCAGTGATGTCATTGGCTCATTAACGCTCCATGTGCCCAACGACAGTCGTTTAGTGGCAGTTTTCACCATCCCCACCATCCTAGCATGAACTGATGAAGCCTCTTCGATGAGAGGTGAAACGTCTTCAAAGACAAATAACCAAGTCCAGTTGCGTTCGATTTAATTTCCTTGAGATACACTCTTGCCACCAACTGGGCAGGAGTGTGAATTGCAATCTGTCAAAATGACAGATGGCCAGATTTTTCCTTTATTGAAAAATAATCAATGACGGAAAATATTTGGTTAACATGACCTCTGGATCTGCCTGATCATCTATGGCCCTGTTCTTATTTGGAACTGAGATTATCATCAGCCAATGGCTGATGATAGGTGCTCGGCAGTACATACATAATACATTGTATTATTTTTGAGTGATTCTTCTAGTTTGAATTAAAAACATTTCTTCTCTTCCAGATATCTGCAGATTTACAGCTATGGAGGAAGATCTCACAATACCTCATGATTCTGCCAAAAACTGCAACATATCAGTTATAGAGGATGAAAAAGAAAAGGTAAAAGACTTTGTGTATAAGCATTTCAGAGAGGTGACAGATGGGTCAGTCTTCAATAATTCAGAAGAATCTCCTATTAAGGAACATGGGAGTTCCACCAAGAAAGATAAACAAACTCTCAGTAAAGCCCATTGTAAAATTCAGCAGGGGGCAGTTTTCTCTGGCAAGATACTGAGTTTTGGATGCTCAGTGTGTAGAGATGATTCCAGATATAGCCCCAATGATCTCCTTAAACATTTTCGAGCAGCCCACAAAGGAATCCTTCCTACATACCCTTGTGATTTGTGCAGTTTTGTAACAAATGAATTCCCTGCTCTTCAACGCCATCGGATTGAGCACAGAAATACTCTTGTCACATGTGAGCTCTGTGATGATGATGTTCAATACTCCCTGCTTTTGCTTACCAGACACTACATCTTGTGTCACAGTCTAAATGGACAGTTTCACTGTGACTGGTGCGAGTTTACAACTGTGGATGCAGGGACATTCGTTCAACACATCCACCATCATAATGAAAGTCCCTGGAAGTGTTCAAAATGCAGACATATTAGTTTGAATGAAGAGGATCACAAAAGACATATGAAAGCTCACTCGGGCACGTTCCCCTTTACTTGTCAGATCTGTGGATATGGTGCAGCAAGGAGTGACTATCTTAAAAAACACATGACAGCTGTTCACAAAGAGGAATCTGAAAGAACTTTATGGAAGGCTATAGAAGACAGTGGCACTCCCACAAATTCATCTACAAGTGTAAAATTTGTGCTAAAGAAAAGTGAATCACAGGAGGTTCAACGGATATCAAAAGTAAACTGCCTCTCTGGGGGTTTACCAAGCCAAAATGGCAGGCTAATCAAACCAGAGTTTTCTTTGGAGGAGACCCACCACTTTGTTGAAGCAACTGTAGCAAAAAAGGACAACAAAAATTGGAGCAAAGGTTCTTATAACACAGAGCAGTCAATGCCAGTAGTGTTACAGGAATGTGACAACTCTGCAAGCTCTGATGCTGCAAACCACACCAATCCTAATGGACTGACTGTTCTAATGGTCAAGAACAAAATCTCTCTTCCCCCCAACTGTACAACCAAAGTGATGGGATTCAAGATGGTTGATGGCAAAAAACATTTAGTCCTCAAAGTAATACCAACAGCAATGTCAGACTTGTCCACTAAGAACCATTCCTCAGTTGAAGATGTGGGCTCTTCATCAGTTTCTGTGTTGGATAAAAGTAAAGTTTCTATTGAGAACGAGGAATGCTCTGATAGTAGGAGCTCAACATCACAGTGTTTTGCTGTTTCACCAAGAAGTGGATCATGCATACAGACAGATCAAGATGATATTACAACAGTTAAAGTAAAAATTGAGGAGGAAGAAACCTCTGTTTGCAACCTTGATTCCACCCTACATGGAGATGATAATGGCAAACAAGTTAATCCGTCACTAAATAGGTCTTCATCTTGTGCAGATATATTATATCAAATGACAAATGAGTTTGATCATGTGAGTGACCACCCAAGTCACCCAAGCCAAACAGCCTGCTCCGAAAGAAGTCAGTTTGTTACTAACTGTTCTCTAACATTTAACCCTGATGCAACTGGCCATAGTAGTGACAAAATCAGTAATACTTCAACAGCATGTACTAGGAAATTCAGTGGTTTATCTTCGCCTTCCATGGTTGCTCAGGAAACATTTCTTTCTAAATCATTCAGCAAAAAAAATGATGAGAACTGTGGGGCTGTAGATAGGAGATCAGTGAATGATACAGGGGCCGGAAAAGTAATTGACAAACAGAAAGGGAACTTGTCTTGTAATACTATAGAAAATTATGATCTATCACCTCAAAGCACTCCAGAAAAGCCTGATAGGGTCACAACTCAGTTTAAACCGAAAAATGGCCAGCAAAATGGTAAAAGGCTGTTGACAAATCCAGTTCCTCCATCAGAGTCATTCTCACCCACTTCAGGCACCTGCAGAGAAAGTGATATGGGTTCAGAAAACTGCACACAAACTTCACCAAACCAAGAAGTATTTGCATTTCACAATTACTCCAAGGAGACATTCAGCACTTCACCTAACACTATTCACAACTTTGACAATATGTCCGAACTTTCAGCAGACAAAGATAGTATTTGCGAATCATCATACTTTAGCTTGACATTGGCAGAGACCCCAGAACCACTCACAGAAACTGACAATGGAAATGACTCAATTCAAGAAAATTATCAGGAGGCCATGAAGAAATTGTCAGATAGAGACATTGCAGTTGATGAGTGTACAGCTAGTGTTGATCCTCCAGCTGAAGATGAAAACCCTGAGTCAGTGCTTCAAGACTTTAATATTATCAAAATTGAGGAGGAGAACATTCCTATATCCAAAAAACAGCTTGAGACCAAGAGTAGTTCGTCTTCCTTTGGCAGTTTTGTGGAAGAACATTCAGATGCAATCATTACCCAACAACTTAATAAGGAAAGAACAGAGTCTTCAAGTGCAAGCAATGATCCTTCAAAACAAACAAAAACTACTTTACGAATTCTTCAATTGCCAGACGGTAAGCAGCCAGTATTCCTGACTACTGACAATCGGCTTGCCATGCCTGTGCAGGTCAAGGCCACTCCAGGTTTCAAACTGATAACCAGTTCTGCAAATCCTCAGATCAATGTATCTTATATGAAGCCAGGGTTAGAAAGATCAACTAACCCTACTGGTGTAACTCTTACTCCAAACAACAAGAAGACAGGTGTGTCAGCAGCAAAGACAGGAGCCACTGAAAAAGGGACAGCACTTCTCTCTGCTGTTCAATCAGGTATTGGCACCACGTCAAATCACTACCTTATCAACAACCAAGGTTTGAAAGGTCCTGTACTCTTTTCAAGCACACCACTTAATAATCCTACAGACAAAACAGCAAAGACACAGCCAACTTGCTACTTAGTACAGAGGTCTCTTCCATTTGTTCAGGCCCCAAGTACTCCTGCCCTCAGACTGGCAAGTACACAACTCCCACTGAATTCACGTCCAGTTCTAGCTTTGCCCATGAGCTCTGCAGACAAACCCAGCAGTCTACAAACTGGTCGGCAAGCATTCTTGCTTCGGTACATTTCTCCACCAAAATCAGGCTTACTTCTGAACAACCAAGAATCAAAGACTGGAACTCAGTGTAGCCCAACCAGTGAAAGTACTGGAAACAAAGTTATATTTAAAATTGTCACTCCTTCCGGTAGCATTCTTACAAGTGGTGCTCCCACCTCAAGCAGTCAACCTTTGTTTTTGGCCACCAGACCTCAGACCCAGTGTTTTCTTGTGTCATCAAACAAAGCTAACACAAATGTCTCCAATAGACTAAAGAAATTGATCACCATACAAAATACTACACAGAAGGATGTTAAGGAATCTTGCATTTCACCCTCTCAGATGGTTGTGAAGGTACATTCATGTGAAGCAGAAAAACCTATTCTAGCCCCAAGGCCAATCCGGCCTCCAAGCCAAAGGAAAAGGCGCAGGAAAAGATTATTTGATGAGCTTCCAGCAACCGTGCATAAAGCAAGAAGACTCTCAAATAAGGTACTGACTGAGAAAGAGACTACTGTATTATGGAAGCCTGTAGCCAAAGAAGTTGAGAGGACTCTGAGACTTGCCCCATTCAGTTCTCTACAGCAGATTAAATGTCCTCGTAGATACCAACCTGTAGTGGTGCTCAATCATCCAGATGCTGACATTCCTGAAGTGGCCAATATCATGAAGGTGGTTAACAGATATAGAGGTGCGGTTACTAACGTCTCTCTGTCTCACAAAACAATACAAGCGCTCTCAGAGCTTGGTGCTCTAGGGAAGAAGTCCTCGACCAAAGGTGCACTGTTGCAAAGCAATGATCCAAGACCTCGACCAGTTCAGAGTTCTGTCCGAGAGAGATTCCTCCTGAAACTGAAGTTAAGGAAAAAAAGCAGAAAAAAATACGAGGTTGTGGACGCTTTATCAGGTTGTAGACAAGAGCCTGTGGTGTTTGACTGCTGGTTTTGTGGTCGACTCTTCAACAGCCAAGAAGATTGGATTGGCCATGGCCAGAGACATCTTATGGAGGCAACTAGAGACTGGAATAAATTGTTTTGAAAGTTTTCCATCACCTATAAATGGATTGATTGTTGTCTTTATGAGGTGGAAAAATGATTGAATGTGTATATTTTTAATGACCTTTCACTATACGTTTGTTTAATTACTGGTTCTGTAAATACATATTCTTAAGTGAATCATAGTTTATCTTTTCATAGGTGCATATTCTGGTAAATTATGTACTGCAAGCATGATTTATATCATGCATGCACAGGTCAAATTGAACTGTGAAAATGGTACACTGTAATTCTGAGTTGTGGTAAGAGCACTGGCTTAAAGGATAGTATCAGCAAAGGTTGCATGCAGAGTGGGATTAAATTACTCAGGTGATTTCATATAATCTGATTTGTCTTTTTTGCTTATAAATTAAAAACAAAAAAGTATAGTTCTATATGAAGGGACATTTGTATCTTTTATTATCCTGCACACAGGGACAGGTAACTGTATTTGTAATGCTTAACCCTCAAGCTGGTAGACAAATTCAATTGTTTTGCGCTTGTGATGAAAAATGCTCTGGTCCAAATTATTCCTTTTTGTATGATGTTTATATTGTGGAGGATAGCATTTTACATTATTCTATTGTCAGGATTAGTTTACAGTTTCCTTGTCAGGATGTTGTCAACTTATAGCATGTTTTTGTCATAACTAGAGCAGAGATTTTTCACAGTATTCTCTTTACTTTGCCAAGTGTTGTAAATACTTTTATAAAATGCTTTTTCAGGAATGAAAAATCCAGTAAACAGGGATGCTTCAAGGCTTACTTTCAGTACTTGAGAAATACAGATCAGCCCATTCTACACTCTATGCAGTTTTTGTTATCAGCAGCTCATGCTCATGCTTGTGCTAAGTGGATGTTAAGAATTATGAGAATCATTGATCTCTGAATCCAATGATAAATCCTAAAGCTCCCATGATTTTGCTTTTAGACTCTTATTTTATTCTGTGGGTATTCATGTTTATACATGAAAGATGTTGGTACAAGATGTGATTGATCACATTGAGAGTGATGTGATTATAAAAATCTGGTAACAAAATGTCACAATATGGGGTTGTCACAGGGCCCGACATCCAGACATTAGTTTTACAGGTTGACAGAATAGTTACATTTTTTAATCATCATAATATACAGTGCATACAGGAGGTATTTACAGTGCTTCACTTTTTCCACATTTTGTTATGTTACAGCTTTATTCCAAAATTGATTCAATTCATTTTTCATTTTTCAATTTCTGCTTACAATACTGTGTAATGACAACATTTTTTTTAAATGTTTTATAATTTAATCAGTTTTGGTAGACATACAGACAGGAGGAGCTATTTAGTCTTTTGAAATATTCAAGCAACAAATAATTTAGTCTACTTTAATTAGTTTGACAAAAGTTTGATTCAGTAGCAAAAGGATGTGGCTCCTACAATTCTTGATCTCATTTTATTACAGTAAAAGATTGCTGCATTCATCTTTCCCTGAATCCTGACTAGTCTCCCAGTTCCTGCATGACTGTTGTTTTAAGACACAAAAATTAGAAAAAATATCCTTTCAAGTGAAAGGATAGACTACTTCATTTTTTCACTACTGTATATTATCACTAATAGGTGCATCATTATTTGATGCTGCCACCACCATGCTTCACTGTAGGGATGGTATCGTCCAGGTGATGAGTGATGTCTGGTTTCCTCCAAACATAACGCTTGTCATTCACACCAAATGACAGACCAGATAATTTTGTTTCTCATGGTCTCAGAGTCTTTCAGGTGACTTCAGGTGGGCTGACATATGCCTTTTACTAAGGAGCGGCTTCCATCTGGCCTCTCTACCATACAGGCCTGATTGGTGGAGTGCAGCAGCAATGGTCGTCCTTCTTGGAAGGTTCTCCTCTCTCCACAGAGGAGCTCTGTCAGAGTGACCATCAGGTTATTGGTCACCTCCCTCTGCCTTCTCCCCAATCACTCAGTTTAGAGGGATGGCAGACCTAGGAATTTACGGATGATGGAGGCCACTGTGCTGGACTCTTCCACAGATCTGTGCCTCGAGACAATAATCCTGTCTCAAAGGTCTACAGAACATTCTTTCGGCTTCATGCTTGTTTTGTGGTATGACATGCACTGTTAACTGTGGGACCATATATAGACAGGTGTGTGCCTTTTCAAATCATGTCCCATCAACAGAATTTAACACAGATGGACCCCAATTAAGCTGTAGAAACATCTCAATGATGATCAGTGGAAACAATGAACCTGAGCTCAATTTTGAGCTTGATCAGAAAGGCTGTGAATATCTAATTACACGTGATTTCTTTCTTTTTTTTTATTTTTAATACATTTGCAAAAATCTCAAACAAATGTTTTGTCATTATGGGATATTATACGTAGAACTTGAGTGATTTAAAAAAAAAATCCATTTTGGAAAAGTGAAGTACTGTGAATACTTAAGGTAAATAATCAATCAAGAATTGATTAAAACATTTTATTGTAGAGTCTCAAATGTCAAGATACCAATGGAACTCAACACTTCACTTGAACATTAGTCTGAAGTTGTGTTTACTTCTTATTACCAGCTTGCCAGTCATCTGAAAAGCACTTTGAATTGCACTAACCACTTTGATTTGAGTCATTCCTCCACAAACTGCTACTATGAGGTTCTCCTCTCTACCAGAAACATGTTTTGTAAGTGGTACACACCAATTCATGCACAAATGTTTCTCATAAAAAGCCGAACTGTGGCTCAAAGGGCATAATCCTATGTTTTTCTCATCAAAAGCCTAACTGTAGCTCATAGGGCATAATCCTATGTTTTTCATGTATGCTTCTAATTTGAAACACCTGCAGTTTAGAGTTCAAAGTTCCGGTATCTTACCAGTGAAAAAAAAAAAAAAAGGAAAGGGGGAAAAAGAGATTTTAAACAACAATTATTTTAGAGAGGAGAAACTACTAGCAGCAGAGTGGTGAATATGACTGTGTGAATTCATCAACAGGAAGTGTTGAGTTTCCTTTAACTGCAAACAGCATCTTAAAAAATTAAGCAGATCAGAAAACAATAGGGGTGTGACGAGATCTTGCGAGATAAAAATTTGCGAGATTTCTCGTCGGGTTGGAAATCGGTCTCGCGATATTTGTTGTCCAACAAGCAGCCGGAAAACACATGCATAACTATTTGCGACGCCCCCGCCACTTTTAAATTGTGATCCAACAAGCAGCCGAATGACGTCGGAAAACAAAAAAACAAAGTTAAATAAAAGTCTGTTGTCCAGGCATTCATATTTGTAATTTAGTTTTCTTAAAATCTCGTCTCGTCTCGATCTCGTGAACTGAGTGTCTCGTCACACCCCTAGAAAACAATGATGCTTTTTACAAAAATATGTCTCTATTATAACGCATATAAAGTTATATGGTGGTAAAGAGCCACTTTTCACTGTACCACCCTTTATAAAACAAGTTGGACCACTACCACAGCTCTTTGGGATATGGAAAGAAAATGTTTTCGTCTTGAACCCGTGATACTGCTGCTAGTGCTGGTTAGAATAATGACAAAGGTAGACCAACAGTTTTTATGTTGGGAGGGGGTGGCTGGATCACCCCAAAATCTTGTAACATTTTATTAAGTACAAACATTTCCACTGCACATGAATAAAATAGGGTGTATTGGGGAAATGTGAAACATAATTGTTGTAGAATTGTTATAGAATAAAACAAAACTGCACCCAGAAACCCAAGATAAAAACACAAGACGTTCCTTTAAACTGTTCTTGTTATTTCTCAATATCAAATAGTTTCATTGGCAATTTAAGACTTACTCTTCCGTTAGTTTTTCATTCTCTGTAGACATTTTTATGTGTAGGAGCCCTAAATGTAACCCATGTGTTTGGACTCAGCATTAACTTTCACCTTTTTATTGCATTGATGTTGTACTGTAAAAGTGCTCATTCTTGAACAATGTCCAGTGTGCTGTACATACATTTATTTTAATGTTACTTTTTTGATGGCCTTTTTTGTGAAATGGCAACAGGACATGGACTTTGCATTTTCTTCATCTGGGTTTTAATGATTGTATTACATGATGATTGAGTCATGGAAAGAATGTTTTTCCATTCAATATGCAACAGTGACTGCAAGCCATGCTTATTTTTGTTTTTATACTTTCTGAGTGGTTCTAAATAGCCAGCCTCCAGTTACTGAAGCTCTGTCCTCTGCAGGGACATTTACACTTTCCTGCCAACATTTTCTAAATTTGCATTTTAATCGACAGCTTCGATCAACAGCAGGGCATTTTATTCTATATTCATCAACATTATTTTAACAGTTGTAGCTGCATTTCATGAGTTTTTGTTAAAGAAATAGTTCATCACCATTTTTGGGAAACACTTTTTTTATTATTTCCCTGAAGTGGAATGAGAAGCTCACTTTCAATCATGTCTATATCTTGAGTACTGAGCTGGAGTCAGATTAGTTTTGCATATAAACTGGAAGCAGGGGGAAACAGTTAGCCTGGCTCGTCTAAAGTAAAAGATAAATTGCCTACCCCTAAAGCTCATTGTTTAAAATATCTCATTTGTATAACCTGTATGCAAACAGAAATGTGAAAATGACAATTTCTGCCGGAAATATTCAGTTTTTGTTTAGCACTTCTGCCTAGCATCTCTGACTATATCACAGGTTTGCATGCTAGAAACCGAGCTTTAGAGGTGTTGGTAGAGGTTTTTTATTATTATTATTATTATTATTTTTGTAACCTCACTCTCAGAATTAAAGCAAATAAGTATTTCTCAAATTGTTGAACTAATTGTTTAATCAAGCCAACCTCGCTAGCTCCAGAAAGTTAACTGTTATTAATAATGTCTTTCAAAGAAAAAAAATACTATTTTGTTAACATCTCAACCCAGTGAGAACCTATTCAAAAACTACTACACTGTACAGTTTTCTGTTTTATGAGGGGAACCTGATGTCCTGCAAAATGTCTAAACACCATAAAGTTCCATCAGTTTAAGGACTTCACAGGTTATCTTATGTCCTAAAATAGTCATGTGGTTATATTTTTCTATTCAAATGGTGTTTTTGAACCAAGTTATTCAAATCAAGGGCTATGCTCAAAAATGTTGCTTATATTTTAAGGTAAAATAACTGGATATAAAGTAATTTAATAGTTTTATCATTGCAGTCTCTATTTTAAAGTGTGTTGAAGTAGTTTACGATTGGTTTAAACAGAAACATGACTCATTTCTACATAATGACGAGAATCAGATGACAACAATGTTTCATCATATGATGATCCAATAATCACAAGGTTGATGCAATTAAGTGTTTCAATTTAATTAATACAATAAATTCACTATTCCTCTTTAAGCTCAATCACATTGTTTCATTTCTATGATGGAAACTCGCAACATGAAAACAGCCCTGTTGTTTCCTCTTCTATTTCTGCTTCATAATTATTAAGCTGAAGAGCTATTTGGTTTCATAATTAAAAATTAACTGTACATATTAGTTCTATACTGTGATCACTACAAACTCATTCTATTGGGACACCTAATTCAGCTTTTTTGTCCATTATGTACACCTAAAATTAAAAGTGAATGACTAATTATTCCTTTTTAATACGCTGAAATCAATTTTGTTTTATACACAGACAGCTTCTAAAGTACCGCGCACTGATCCATTCCCTTTCAGCTGTAAGGTTGATGATTTCCTTCTCTTCAACATGTACTGCATTGTAGGTTTTAACCCTCAAACATTGAACTCATCATGTACAGTAACTGTTACTGTGTAGCACGTTGTTAAAATTTTTTATCCCTTTCCTCATGCTAAGTGCCCTTAAACATCCTTTGGCAGGTTGACAATGTGTACTGTATTATTTTGTGCAACTTAGTGTTTCACTCTCCTTTAATAAATGTAAATACCTTATGGAAAGAATGTGGCATGTTTTTTTTTTTTTTGTAGATTTTGTTGACTGTCATAATTAATGACCTGTTAGTGATAATATACCAGTTGTGGAAAAAATGATGTGGTCTGTCCCTCCACTTGATAGGATAGGTACATGAGGATAGGTAGATAAGTTCAGTCAGGTTTCCAAATGATTTTCATCACTATAATCATTTCTTCTATTCACACTGGCTATTAAATCATCCCTTTCAAATGTGCTGAATGTGCTTTCAATATAACTGATGGAGGCCAAAATCCACAGTGTGTCCACACAGTCATTTAAGAAGTTGATGTGAAGCATATGAGGCTTTAGCAGTTGAGTTAGACATGTCAGTCTTTTTAGCATCAAATTCCCCTTTTTTGTGTGTGAGTGTTTTTGAGTGTTTCCCTGTTGAACTGTGGTGGAAGTATAGTAAGAAAAAGAGGGACTGACACTTAAATGACTGTAACGTTGAAAAATACCTACTTGATTTGATATTTGACTTTAATCATATTAGCTTCAGATAAACCTTTATTAAAAATGTGCACAGATGGAGGACAGTGGATGTTTCTCCTGTCAGTATGAACAGGAGGAGTGATTATGGCAAGCAAAAACTATTTCAGTGTTCATTTGGGCCTGACTTTTGTTTTCAAGACAGGCTTGAAAAGTCCGAATGAGGATGCTAATGCTGAAAAGAGCCACATGAGGGCAGCATAGAACAAAATGTTACAGGGTTTCCTACCTAAATTGTGTTCAGTTGAAGAATCATTCATTCAAAGTTGTATATATTTATATAATTTACAAAAACATGTATAATTTACAGAGGAAACTAAGAATATATAGGAAACATACAGATCAAATGCCATCTACACATTTTGTTAATTTGAGAACTAGCCTTTGATTTATGTGTTAACATCTAGCTCTCTCCGCAGACCCATTAAATACTAATTTAGAATTTTGTCTGGAATTATTTTTCCCCAGAGTTTTTTATAATCTGTGGAATTAAGTTTATTAAAAAAATGTGTCTTGGCCTGTCAAGTAACTCACAGTATGGAAGAACATATTTATATAGGCTACAAACAATGTATCTCAAGATCCACAGAATAGAAACAAAAAATTGGATAGGGCTATGCAAAAAGTGATTTTTATCAGCAAGAGATGTTTACATTGAGAAGAGTGGAATTATCTTAATAAGTAGATTTTTGAAGTATGTTTCTGTATGTTTATCTTTAACATTATAAAGATTATTTTTTAAATATGACTTGGACTTCTTATTGTCTGATGTAACTTGCCTTGTGTTTGTGATTTGACGTGAGTATAGATATTTTTTTCATATTGTATCATATTACTGAGTTAGTACTGAATGTGCAGTATGAATGTCTGTTAGTCAATCTAAACATGCCACAAAGAGCGTAATAATGAGTGTACAGTATGTCATATAGGCAGGTGTAGGCAATAGGCTAACACAGCAGGAAGACAGCCAGGTCTGCAGGCTGCTGTAGAGCTTTGAAATAGGTCATGTTCACATCAGGAACGTCTGCATAATTTTTCTGACTTCTCTGCTGCTGAAGTGGTTCAGGCCAGTGGCCCGTGGCTGAGGAGGAGAGCACTATGTGGGGGATGGGAAGATATAATAGTCAGAGATGCTGAGACACAAACACAAGAGCTGAAGTGATTTCTTTATCACATTGATGAAAGTAATAGTGATAACAGGCTGCGGATTGTAAATGTGAACATGTTAGTTTCTCTTTGGTCACATAATGTGTCACTCTGTGAAAATGACAAAGATGTGAGTTAATACAAATAAAACTATGCAGAGCTGTCATGCGGAACAAGCTCATGAATTCACAACTCTGAAGAGAGTTCTTGTATTCTTAGTTAGTTTAGGTTTTAGTTTAGGTCACCTGAACATCTGATCACCGTTTTTTTTTTTTGTTTTTTTTTTTGTTTTTATAGGGTTATAGACAATATTGTTAACCGGTCTTCAAACCCATTTATTCAGAGGTAGAGCTCCGAGGTAGACATTATTTGGCGTCCATTAATTGGAAGATTGATGTTAGAAAAAATAATAAATTATTTTAAAAATAAAATGAAATGTTATTTTATGTGTATATGAATGCTATCATCTTCAATGGATTCCATAGTCAATTGAGTGTCATTTCATTATTTCATTCAAAATACATGTCATGATCTGTGACAATATATATATTCTATTATACAAAGGGGCAGAGAGAAGAAAAATCTTACCTGCCTACTTCCCAAAATAATAAATATATGGCATATGTATTGATGGTCTACCAATACTTTAAACAACAACAAACATTGATTTCAAATGTTCTCATATATATATATATATATATATTATATATATATTAGTGGTGGGCCGTTAACATCGTTAATGCGCTGCGATCGAGCGATATAAACAATACCGCCGTTATTCTATTATCAAAATTGGGTTTGGATCTGGGTCCTATAATAATCAAACTGATGACTTTCATCGTGATATTTTAGCGCGGATGTATACATATTTGCACTGTATGGGGCAATTCGGTTTTCGAACCTCTACGAATTACCGAACTACCACACCAAACGTGATAGTCTATCATGATGCAGCCACGAAGCCGCAAGGCTTGCTTCAGGGAAAATTAATTTTTAAGAAGCTTCCCGATGGTGGCATCAACAACACTAAGGTTGTGTTCACCTTATGCAATGCAGAATTGGTTTACTGTAGGAGTTCTTCCAGTCTCAAATACCACCTGAACACAAAGCATTTAGGCTCCTGTTCTAATGCATCCCCTGGTTTAAGAAACCCGTTCTCAAAGACTTACTGTTGGTCAGTACTTAGATATTTCACATTCTGAACGAGCCATTTTAATCTAAATTAATCTAGATTAATCTGGATTAATTTCAAGATTTCAGTGAGATTAATCGATCTTTAAAAAAAAAATCTATGTGCCCACCACTAATATATATATATATATATATATATATATATATATTAGTGGTGTGTGTGTGTGTGTGTAAAAGCGAATGACGTTGAATCGGGCCGCAACAAACTAGTTGCAGCGATATTAAACAATCAGGACATGATAAATACACTGCAAATGCGTGCCAGAATCCTCCTGATACCCCTGCCCAATACCCTGACGAAGAAGTTCGCTCAATTTTTAACCGTGGTAGGCCTACAACAGGCCAGGCAGCTGCTTATCGGGCCAACCTGAGCATGCCCTCCACCTCTCAGGAGTGCCCCAATACAGCCCCTGTGTACAATCTCCGACCATACACACGAAAGGGACCAAGACACTTTATGGTTAGCTTAATATAGTTTTCAGGTGATTTAATGAAGGTAAAACAGTGAATGGCCGTGCGTAATGGCACTGCGCTCTGACGCGGCACTTCTCCGGGACTGGAGAAGCTGCTGCGGATTGATTGAACGTGTCATTCCGTATATTCAAAGTGTCATTCAATATATTCAAGGTATCATTCCATATATTCAAAGTTTCATTCCTTCCATATATTCAGACTTCATTCAATATATTTAAAGTTTCATTCAATATATTCAAAGTTTCATTCAATATATTCAAGGTTTCATTCCATATATTCAAAGTTTCATTTAATATATTCAAAGGTTTAATTTCCTGAACGGCATGCCATAATATTTATATATATTTCATTGACATTGCTGTCAACAAAATCAATCAATCACAAAAGCAAAACTAAAGAATAAAAGCAATCCTTACTTGAAACCAGTGAGAAGAGCTCAGACAATAGTGATTGAACAAAAAATTGTTCTAACTTCCCATGACTCATAGTCATATCATAAACTAAACAATAATTTGGAAAATAAGAAAACAACAAGTAAAGTAAAAATTGAAATGTATTCAGGAATTTATTAATATTCAATTTGTATTTATTTCATAAAAATGTATTTAATAATTATATAATAAGTAAGCTTTTATTTATAATAATTTGTTTAAATGCTGTGTAAAAATAGTTTTTTTTTTGGTCCGGGGTTAGAAGAAGAGGATCAATTCCTCAACAGTTGCTATTGCACTGTACAAAACAAGAACAATGACTAATGCAGTGTATCACAGTAAATCTTTATTTTTAATGCAGACAACACACAGTGCTCATATTGGTAATCCCTTTAAAACTGTTGACATAAGTGAGCATCTCTGTTTAACCTACAATATATAATAGAGTGATATGACTCATCTCTCTTTAAATCAACATTAGTTCCCTTAAGTCTTAAGAGGGCCATAATGGCTTAAATGTAGAAGAAAAGCAGGATTTATCGTGAAAACTTTGCTTGGCTTAACTGGTATTCCTGAATCATGAAACATCTCCTGGTGAAAACATGTGAAAGTTTCACGAACAACTTGAAAGGGTTACTGATGATCTTTTAAAACCTGAGTTTAAGTTTGTATGATGCTACAAATTGTGATCTTGCTAAAGTCATTGAGAATGAGTTGTATGTAGTTTCTCATCACAGTGAAAACTGGCCTGCCAGTTGGCACTATGCAAAGTCCTTGCACATTGCACTTTATTCTGAGGGGGAATTATCTACTATAGTACATAATATTAACTTACTATAGTACATACTAGTGCAGTATTTGTCTATTTGACTCTATTTGGCAGCATACATGACATGTCTATTAAAAAATTCTTTATAGTTTTCATACATTTTCAATTCTGCAAACACTTATAGCACAAAGACACCACATCTGTACATACCTACTCATGCACTGTTGCATAAAAAAACTCACATGCTCATGTGTTATCATATGTGTATATCATATTATAAATTATATTGTGTGAACATGTTAACAAACAAATATAGATCTATTTAAAACAGACCAGTCCAAATATTTAAAGGTACAATCAGTTAGTATTTGCATATTATATTAGAGAATGTTTGCAGATATTTCTTATTCCTCCTTGATGGATGCTGAGCATTCAAGCTCTTTAAGCAGGCAAGCAGTGTTCTGTGAATTGACAGGAATCTGCTACTCCCAAACTCCTACGTATGTTCATTTATTTCTCCAAAACATAAATGAACATACAGTATAATAGGTGCAGCATCTGAAAGATGATTGAAGCTTCAAATTCTTCCACTTGCTAGCTAATGACCCTGTGGCTGTTTGAGATCTGCAAAGAATATTTATTTATTTTGGTTCCCTTTTCTCAAAATCTATATGTCATATACCAACAGATACCAAATCAAGCTCTTGAATAGTCTGAAACATGACTGGATCTGAGTAAACCTTTTATCAGTTCTGATCACGTGGTTCTCTTTGTATTTTGGTCTCATTTAATATCAGGGCTAATCTTCTCTATTCTAATCTTCTCTTCTACGCTATTCGTAATGGGTCTGATTATCCTTGGATCCCTTTTTATCCTACAGGTCAGCGTGACCAATGGCCCTTACTCCAAAACTCAAGTAAACATGCATTGAAAACATGAAGGAAGTTTAAGATTCTCCAGATGCTAGATTTATTTTTAAAGAGTATATATTTATTTTGGTATGAATGATAAAAGACTGTGACTGGGAAACTAAGCTACTAGGTAATTAACAATAGCAAAAAATAGCTCCTTGTAACTCCTTGTATATAATGCTTTATGCAGGTCGAGTTTGGGTACATTTTCCACTAGTCTGGGTACTAAGTTTTGTACCTATAAAGACAGGCAGGGGTATTCCTTTTACCTGACCTGCATGTTGGACTGAATGGGAAGCCAGAGAAACTGATGCAAACATGGGGATAAAAGACAAACTCCACACAAAAAGGCCCAAAATTGAACAGGTGGGGTTCAAACTCAACATCTTGCTCTGACAGTGCTAAACTACTGAGTCACTGATTGCAACTTTAAACTGCATGGAGCAGAAATGTCTGGTGTTTAAAAAATATTTATAAAAAAGGATTTTGTATCACACTAAAAGTTAAGATAACTTAAAGGGCATAAAAGAAAAGGGCATATCTGAACGCAATGAGATCCACACACACATATTAATAATAGTATTATAATAATATAGTAATATTAGAGAGCTGTTGGAAGGTCTTGTAGGTACAAGCATACAAAAAATCATACAGTCATACAGTGGTTTCATTCTTCCAAGGTCCGGTCCGTATGTTTCCTGTGGCGTCTTCCTGCAGGCTCCTGTTTCGGCCAATGGTGCCTCGCCGACTGATAGCGCCATGCTGCCGAGGAAGAGTATTTCTTGGGAAACCTTTCTGCTCCATCTCTACGCAGAGACTCTCCTTCTCTTTTTCCGTTGTCTTTGACACACAGCTGTATGTGTCTGGGTCTTGCTGATATTGCACGGTGAAGGGAATGGGTTTTTCAGAGCAGCTTGTTGTAGAACAATGATTGGTTGAATTGTACATGTGCCACTGGCAGCTGTGAACCCCATGTGAAGGCAGAAGGAGGCTGTGACAAGACATGATACTGTCATGCATGTTGTGTGCATGTCTGTGGCAGGAAGTCATTGAGTCTTGTATGCTATGGCAGGAGTTCTGGCATTGCAAACTGTGCCAGGAAGCTTGCTGCTTATCCAAGTGAGGACTGGGGCAGGGCAGCTGAAGGTCTAGGTGTGGGTTGTTGGAAAGCAGAGGTGAACCTACACCTACACTTTGTGCAGTGTATGGGCTGTCCAGGTGGGAGCTATAAACGCTCCCATCCATGCTGGTGGAAGTCATGTGAGAGCGGTAGTCCTGGAGGCATGGGTGTGGACAGTTGAAAGAGTGTGACTTTGTTCTGTCCGTAAGGCAGCTCTGTAGCGACACAGTGGGATGAGGCAGTTCTTCAGGAAATGACTGTGGACGCGGCGAGGGAACAGGCTCAGCAAGCGGTGAGACGGAGGGTGTGGCAACAGGAGTCATGACAGCCACACAGCATGGACCTGTGTGACTGGGTTTGAGGCTCTGAGGTGGTGCAGTTTTGTTGTAAGAACTCTGCACAAGATGAGCAGAAAGCAGCGGCAGCTTGCCTGAGCATGGGGAGTTCACACAGTAGTGTGGCTGATGGAGTTCCTGCCTCAGGCTCTGTCCATTCCCATTTTCATCCTCTGTCTTGGATTTGGATGGGCAACAAGCCCACCAGCATTGCCACACATCATCACGTTTGGCACAGTGCTGGATGAGAAGAAAGAGTCCCAGAGTGACACAAAAAGCCCCATACAGGCAGCTGAATATCATGTCCAGAAAATGTCCTAGGGATACTGCCAGCGCTCCTAATGCCCAGGTAAGCAGGAATAGAAACAGGGTGAAGGCTGTGGCCCTGAGCTGAGATTTAAATGAGTGCTCATTGGCTAGCAATGATACACCTGTAGCAAATGACGGACAATCTGCAGCAAGCCCAGAAGCTCCCCTAGTGTCAGTGTGACACTGATGGTTTGACTTACTGGATGATAACTGCTGCTGCTCCTCACTCAGGACCCTCAGCTCATACTTCCTCTCTGGGTGACGTTTGAGCTGGATGTAGGTGCACAAGAAATACATGGACATGACTAAAACCAGAAGACTCATGGGGGCATAAAAACCCCCCAGGCATGGTTCCCATGCCATCCAGCAACTGAAAAAAACAGACAGGGACAAAAACATTTATTTTAGTCCTTTAACAATTACCGAAAACAGGATTGCTGTTAAAAAATAATGAATACTTACTACAGCGCATCATCTCTGCTCCCATAGTTATCTAAACCAAATGCTGCTGTAACTCCAACAATTATGAGAGGGATTCCATCACTTACAAGATAAAATCTGAAACAAAAACAGGTGAGAATGAGAAAGTCCATTTGCCCAGCATTTCTGTACAGGTTTTCCATTTATGGCTCCATTTGCCAAATACAGTTAGTGAGCATTGATTCTGGTATAGGTTTCTATACAAGGACAATGTATGGACAATCTCGTTACTTCACTGTGACAACAAGTCTTTGCCCAGCCACACCACTCAATCACAAGAGGCACCAACTACAATCAATAAATTATCCAAAATTCTTATTTATGTGATAAAGTAATTCAGTTATAAAATGTTTGATTTCAAATTCTTGCCAGTGATTTGATTTTGATTGATTGCCTTTACAGCTCCTCACATTGTCAGACTGCACTGAGATTAGTCAGTTGGTGTTAACAGGTTAAGCAAGTTGGGGAAGAATCACATAGCCAAGTATTGTTGTTAATGACTTTCTGCAAATCTGAAAGCACACTCAAGGATGAACTAAATAAGGACCAGTTAGCTCAGTCCTTCTCAAATAGTGGGGCGATGCCATGGGGGGCGCGTGTAACCCTGGGGAACATGCTTTTTTTTTTTTTTTTTTTGCCCATATTCGAATAAAATGTAATTGCACATCCACTACAGTAGTTGCAATTGTGGCGCTCTCATTGTCAGAGTATGCGCAGGGAGTGTTAGGTCTATGGTGGCGTTATTCAACCACAAAACAGTAAAGAGACAACATGAAGAAAATTTTAACAGGGATGAAAAGAAAGGAGGAGAGAGACGAAGATAATGAGACAAAAGAAAGTCACCTGAAAGCTAAGACTAGGAAATATGACAAAGCGTATGTAGCGCTTGGCTTCACTGTGACTACAGTAGGAGACGAGGAAAGGCCGGTGTGTTTACTGTGTCTAAAAATGCTGGCAGCGGACAGCATGAAGCCAAATAAATTAAGACGCCACTTAAACACATTACACACCAATCACGCTGATAAGCCGCTGGAGTTTTTTCAGCGAAAACGTGCAGAATACGGCCAACAATCATCCCGCTTTGTGAATGCTACTTCAGTAAACCAGCGAGCACTGTTACCATCATATAAGGTGGCGTACCAAATTGCTCAGTGCAAAAAACCCCACACCATAGAAAAGCTGTGCACTGCAAAACGTGCTCATTGTAGCCATTAATCCTGACTTCCTCATTTTGATTTGTTTAATTATTTTTGTTTTGTAGGTTAAAGTGTTTTATATATTGTGTTCCTGAGTTAATGTTGCTAACTAAATTTAAATTTATTATTTATTGATTTTATTAAAAAAAAAATTTCAGTATCAAATGGCGCAATACGTTGGTCAAAAATGTTTAAACAAGGATTTATTTATTTTTTAATTTCAGGCAAATTGATGCACTTAAAATCTTTTCTGTTACAGACTAAAAAACAATGTTAATAAAGTTATTCTTTGTTGTAAGTTGAACTATAGTTCTTTCTTTTTTTCTTTTTTGTTTTCTTTAATGTTGATAAGGATACAATGTTATGCAGAGGTGTACTTATGTCAATTTTATAGACAAATGATATTATTTATAGACGCGGCGGAGAGTGGGGGGGCACGAATTGTTTTCTTCTTGCTAGGGGGGGCGTAACAGAAAATAATTGAGAAGCACTGAGTTAGCTCAACAAAGCTCAAAGGAATCTTGATAATCTTGTAAATAAGAGAAAGAGGTCCAAGGGCATCTTTGACACTGCTATAATTGTTATTATGCAACTCAGTTTAATATATATCTATATAAAACATTGCTCAGTCCAGTGGTGCACATAAACACAGACTAGAGTCCTGAAGTCTGCTGAGCTTACCTGAGAATGGTTGGTTTGTTGCGAGTCTGAGCCGGACCGTTCCTGTTGTGGGCACGAAGCAGGTCTTTGGACACATCTTTACAGATGTTTCTAGCAGTAAATGTCAGCCACAGCATGGTAGACAAAGATGCATAATGGAGCAAAATCCCAACCTAATGTAGATGAAGATATAAAAAGAGATTCATTTAAACAGTCCAAATGTTGTGCTTGTGTGTGTTGAGGTT
This sequence comes from Pampus argenteus, assembly GCA_036937835.1. Classification (NCBI taxonomy): domain Eukaryota; kingdom Metazoa; phylum Chordata; class Actinopteri; order Scombriformes; family Stromateidae; genus Pampus; species Pampus argenteus. Next base: position 1,530,024 of record CM072881.1, read on the forward strand.
GTATTTGAGACATAGAGATGATCTAGACATATAATTAGTCTTATTATTTTTGCATCATACTGAAATGTTATGTCACAAAGGTAGCTAATGAGTCAATTAACCAAGGCCAGGGTTAGAAATGCACAATGCACACCCACATTGTAATTACATTTAATTAGTCATTCATTGTGGTTAGAATACAGTAAAATCGCGCAGATATAGAATCCTTGAAAGCATAGGAAACTTCCAAAATTGACTTTATTCTTTTATAGTTATCTGTATACAAGTTAGATACTGTGATGTGATACAGTGTCACTGGTGCATGTTTGTTCTTCAAAGCCATACATAGTACAGTACTTGGCCTATAGAAAAGACTGACCTTCCTTTGAACTTAATAACTGATCAGATCATAGCAGATGTATGTGGGGCTTTGAAGGCAAATTTCATTTTGTTGGTCCACTACTTTTGTCCAGGGTGAAATATGACAAGCATGGATTGCTATAAAATTTGGTATAGGCATGCATATTCACTGTAATAAATACTCTATCCACTATCAGGTCAACTTTAATCATATTAAATACTTTAGTCTACAATTCATGCAAAATTAATATTGCCATGAGACTTAGTTGTACTTAGTGTTTATTAGCAAGTGTTAGCATGCTACTGTGCTAAACTCCAACATTTTGGCTTACCATGTTCAGCAAATGTTGCTAAAAAAAGGCCATCAATTTTTAAATTACACAATGTTTTAGAGCTGATGTGTTCTGACTAGACATACTGTACACTGTAACAAATTTCTGTAATTTCTACAGTAAAAGTTTACAGTAACTTCTTGTTCTAATATTTTACTAGGAGTAACTGTATATTGCAATGCATTGTGGGTCAAAAATAATTGCAGTAATCTAAAGCATTTTTTCACAGTATCACATTGTAAAATTACAGGATGGTTGTGTTTTCACTTGGTTCTGACTGTAAACGGTACATATATACTTAATTACAGTTAAACACTGTTATTAGAAGGCGGTTTGAAAGAGGACATTTGATTGCGGACACAGGGGAGCGACATCCACACAGAACGAAGCGGGAAAAGTGGATGCTGCAAAACCGACATTTTGGTAAGAATAATGTTTCTTTATTTCTGTGTGTGAGTGACTGTACTTTACATTGTTTGATTTATCCTAGTACGGAATATACGGGTTGTAGGACAAATGTTAGCTAGCGAAAAACGGGTTAAGTTAAGCTAACGCTAGCTACGAGCGTTAGCCCGTCAAGTCCAGGACCGAGGGAATATGAGCACATTATCTAAAACCCTTCAGGTTAGAAAACTGTTGGAGCGAAAGCTCATGTGCATATTTGCCCGGCTCCACGCTAATATGACATTAATGCATTATTGAGCGGTGTGACTGCGTTTTGCGCTGAGAGGTTGCCCTCTATAAGCTCTAAGAAATAGTGGTTTATGATTCGATTCATCCGGATCTTTTAACCGATTCGGGATTCACGAGTCATAATCTCTCTTTTACCGTCTACACCCGCCTAAGAGCGGGCCACGTATGCGAATTAAAACGATAAAATGCGCCGTTCAGTCCTCTCTTTTGAACATGTACAATCTCATTACAACATGCCTCGCTATTGTTGTTGACAAAAGCAGTCATTTCTACCACAAGAAATAGCTTCGTGGGTGTCTAACATGAGAGATTCACGGGAAAAGACCCGCGCAGACTCAAATGGTTAACTGATTCAACCGAGTCTGGATGTTTTCCTCCGGGTAGTGAAACGAAGCTGTGAGTTGTGTCGTCAAAAAGACTTCCTCCAGTCAAAAGTAGGAAGATAAATATAATGATAAAGAAGACGATAGAAACTCTATTTAAAACACGAACACTCGTTTTATGGAGGCTAATATAGTTCTGTGACGTCATTAACGTCATTTTAACAGTAGAATTATATGTTGTTATTAATGATGCTCTTATTCCCTGCACTTGATTTAACACAATTAAGTGTTAATACACTTTAGAGGCTAATACAGACTAAACACTGAGACAAGCATTTTATCTGAAGCATGTGTTAGTATAATCTAGTTAGTATAATCTGTCAACAATAATTATGGAGTTATATTTCCACATGATGCCATGTACTGTATTTACAGTTGAGCAGAATCATTAATAATTAATAATTAATTAAGAATAATTAAGCATATTTGTTTTGCTGTTGAATGGTCGCCACAGGTGCAGAGGAAAACCCTGGGCAATGAGCGCTACTGCAGAGGGCACAATACAGATGAGGTGGAGCGCATCCTGGTCTGCTTTTGACAATTCCATCAGTTTGATCATGTGGGTGATGTCTTCAATTCAAAATGGTGACGTTTTCAGTTAATTTTTTCTTTGTCTTACAGGTGTTCTCAACAGCAGCTGATGTCGAGAGAACAAAGCCGCTTCCTGAGTCTCCAAGACTCATTGTCTTAGGTGGTGTATTTTTTTAGTCTGTTGCAAAAATAGGAACTATATGAATTGTTTACTATATGAGACATTTGTTTAACCTATGGAACCTATATAATAAACTATAATGTTAATTTATTTTTAGGCGATGTTCTCATGGCAACAAACTGGATCCTGAGCATTGAGGGCCAAGTGGTTGTGGGTCCACACCAGAACATTTTGGCTGGAATGGCAGCGCTTTTCTCGTGCTATTACGTCTTCAATCTGGTGTACCAAGAGGAGGCATCAAAACACACTGGAATTCATCCAAAGGTATGTGCTTGAAAGGGTTGCAAGTGGATTATTTTTGTTACATGTTTGTTTTTTGTTTTTCTGCAGTTTTCTATGTTTGAAAAAATGATAAGCTCATCTCCACAACTTGATGGGTTCTGCTGTCCCTGCAAACAATGTATTTCATTAAGTGTCTTTTTCTCGGATTTTGTGATTTCAGATGCTGCATCGGGATCAACCCAACTTCTGGCACAAAGATGACAAAGTGGATCAGTCCAAGAAGTGGGAAGGTGCATGAGAAGAGGAACAACAGTGTCAGCCTTCATGTCTCTGCACTTTCTTAGAAGATTAATGGACTTTGAATGGCTTTGAGCCTGTTGCAAAAGAAAGGTCAATGGCACAATATAAAGGGGTTTTACATGTTAAACTACATGGAGTGCCATATACATGTTGTATATTGAGTTATACTGAGTGGCTATGTTGCACTAGTCTTTTGCCTATTATGCCTATGCCTGTTGTTTAAAATATGACAATGGAATTTAAAGGAAAGTCACATTTTATAGTCAATTCTTATATTTTGTAATATTGTTCATAATTGTAATACATAATGGACGGCATATAATAGTTCTAATAAATGTTTTTGCAGCACTGGCTTGTTTTATTTAACAAACAAACAAAGATTAACTGTAAAACCATTCTACAATAAAATACTGAATTAGGAATAAGTAACAGCTATTTACTGGCAACATTAGTTGCCAGGTAACTCATGTAATTTGAATGTAATACAAGATAATATTGTAAACTAAAATACAATGAATGGTTGTTTCTAATATAAAACAACAATACATTGCTGTAATTTATATACACCAAAAGACTGTAAAAAAAACAACATTAATATACTGTAATTATTTTTACAGTAATTAACAACACTTTTACAGCACTTTATTGGCAACTTTTTTTGCCTGGTATTCATTGTAAATTCTACAGGAAATTTGTTACAGTGTAGCAGTACCTTTCGGTTTTGCTTAATAGCAATAATGCTAATGTTTTAGCATGTAAACATTGTTATTGTACATGTTAACATGCTAATGTTAGCATTTACAGTGGGGCAAAAAAGTATTTAGTCAACTACTAATTGGTCAAGTTCTCCCACTTAAAAAGATGAGATGTATACCTCAACTATCTTCTTACGAAGCCACTCCTCCGTTGCCTGGGTGGTGTTTTTGGGATCATTATTCATTATCATCATTAGACCCAGCCATGTTTCATCTTCAATGCCCTTGCTGATGGAAGGAGGCTTTCACTCAAAATCTCACAAAACTTGGCCCCATTCCTTCTTTCCATTACACAGATCAGTCGTCCTGGTCCCTTGGCAGAAAAAAAACACTGAAGCATGATGTTTCCACCCCATGCTTCACAGTAGTTATGATGTTCTTTGGATGCAACTCAGCATTCTTTCTCCTCCAAACACGACAAGTTGAGTTTTTACCAAAAAGTTCTATATTGGTTTCATCTGACCATATCTTCCAATCCTCTTCTGGATCATCCAAATTCCCTCTAGCAAATTTCAGATGGGCCTGGATGGGTACTGGCTTAAGCAGGGGGACACGTCTGGTACTGCAGAATTTGAGGCCCGTGGCGGCGTAGTGTGTTACTGATGGTAGCCTTTGTTACTTTTGTCACACTTTTCTGCATGTCATTCACTAAGTCCCCCTGTGGAGTTTTTCACCGTTCATCAATATTTTGACCCCACAGGGTGAGATCCTGCATGGAGCCCCCAGATCAAGGGAGATTATCAGTGGTCTTCCATTTTCTGATAATTGCTCCCACAGTTGATTTCTATACATCAAGCTGCTTGCCTATTGCAGATTCAGTCTCCCCAGCCTGGTGCAGGTCTACAATTGTGTTACTGGTGTCCTTTGACAGCTCTTTGGTCTTGGCCAGAGTGGAGTTTGGAGTGTGACTGTTTGAGGTTGTGGACAGGTGGCTTTTTATACTGATAATGAGTTCAAACAGGTACCATTAATACAGGTAACGAGTGGAGGACTCTTATTCGCTTAAAGAAGTTACAGGTCTGTGTGAGCCAGAAATCTTGCTTATTTTACCGAGGAATTTACCAATTCATTCCTTTAAAATCCTACAATGTGTTTTTCCTGGACTCTTTCCCCCCATTCTGTCTCTCATAGTTGAAGTGTACTTATGATGAAAATGACAGTCTTCTTCATATCTTTAAGTGGGGGAACTGACTAAAACTTTTTTACCCCTCTGTATCCTTAATGTGGCTATAGACTTTTTGTCTTGTTTGATAAGCAAACAAAAAATCATACTTCATCCGCTGACACCCCAGTGTCCCAGTGATCCACCCCCACCTATTCACTGAATAAGCAAATGGTAACCAACTTAATACTCAGTGAACACTGAACATCAAGTTTCCTTCACACACTGGTTGTACTCCACCAACTAATAAGGATTTCAGTTCTTTTCAGGATTAACATACCATAAAGGGCTATGAGAAGTCTATGCCGAGAAAGTAAAAAAAAAAAACAACTCACAATTTGACACACAAAAGGTAAGCTGATCTGATTGATACCCCCAGCAAAAACCCCAAATGTCATCCCAGTGTGAAAGAGGAAGTTGAGGAGTGTGTGCCAGCCATTCCTGCTGATGCGGATCACACTGCAAAAAATGGACAGAAATAAATGTTATTAAGATGTAATGACACTAAACAAAAGGATTTTAGAATACAATGTTATTGTGAAATGTAATTTGACTTGAACTGCTTTGGCCTTGAGAAAATGGAGAAAAAGTCAAATTTTACACATGTAAGAGTAAGCAAATAAAATTAAATGAGTGACATAAGTACAGTTATATTGATTCAGACAGCTTTGACACATACTGCTAAAATCTCAATTACAATTCACAAATAGAGGGCCTTTGACTTTTGTACTCCCTTTATTTACAGGCTTTTGCTTCTACACATCTTAGTTAGAGTCATCCTCGTTTTAACATCTTATAGTGAGGATACTGTAACGCTAGCTAAGAGGATAACACTATAAGAGGATAATTATATGACATGTGCCATATATTATTATGATAACTCTGGCTACTAAAATAGGAGTCAGTTTGCATTTGAACAGTACTGTTCTACAACTGCTTTTATGGAAAAAGTGTTATAAGTTGCTTGAAATTAAGTGTATTTTTGCCTCAATGTCCACAGGTTTTCAACATACCATAAATACAGTATATGAATTGATAGATGGGAGTGTCAGAATTCCAGGGATATTAGAATCATTTTGAAAAGACTTTAAAAGTATAAATGATGCTACAAAAATGTACTAATGTAGCATTCACTACTGACAGTCCCTGTTTGCACCAAAAAAATGTCCAGGCATTCTACCATTGAAGATATACGAAACATCTTATTTTCTATTTTCTAAGTAGTTTTATGAATGTTATTCACTTTAGAGACACCACCATCACTGAAAAGAGTGACAGGGACTTTTTAAGCAAATTTTATTAACTGGGTGTGAATGATAGTTAATAAATATTAACAGAATACAATCACCAACTGTTAAAGAATTCTTACCTGTGATGGACAATATAAGTCATGATGGAGATGAGCAGACATAGCAGCATGACTACTGTGCAGGCATACACCACTGGATGCAGGTAATCCCCAGGGTATGGTGGGAAGGACAGTACTCTCTTCAAATCCTGCAGTTGGACATAACAGAGAGGGTTATCTAGGAGCACAACATCTCACTTTTCAGTTTACCAATAATAATAGTACATGTTTGTTATCGACAAGGATGGATAACAAAGGTTATAATAATATTATAACATTATTATTATAACAAAAGTTATTGCAAAGCTGTCTAGGTGGTTTTGTGCTCATCAGGTAGCAAAAAGTAGAATCCACAGTGATTTCTTATCTACTCTAATGTTTTGATAAAGGAGATTTTACAGTATCTCACCATGATAATCTGCCACAAGGGACCAAATTTGTGGCAGATTAAATCAATCACAGTTGTCAACAACTGTAATGCTGATCTATGTAAACCAATCAGATGATTCAAGACAGTCAGCCCTGTAAATAATTTCTGGTTTACTCTCTGGTTTAAGATATGTCTTTGAGGTTCTGGATTCTGTTCACTAACTGTACCAAGCCAGTGGTCGCCCCCAACTGGTCAGCTTCCTCCTGAAAGTCTGGATGAGGCCAATGCAACACTGTTTCACTCGTTTTGAAGTGAATTTTAAAATGATGCCACAGGCAGCCTCTTGTCCTCTGTCACTGGGGGGCAAAACCTGCCAGCCTCTCTCTGTATATTCTGTCATATATATATATATATTTATATATATATATATCACTCGTATCACTCATCTAGTGTACTTTCCATACTTGCTCTTCATACTACTATTTATATTTATATTGTACATTTGCACATACTCTGCACTTTCTGCTGTTTTTGCACTTCTGGATGGATGCTAACTGCATTTCGTTGTCTCTGTACTCGTACTCTGCACAATGACAATAAAGTTGAATCTCATCTCATCTCATATATATTAGGGGTGTGACGAGATCTTGTGTGACGAGATCTCGCGAGATAAAAATTTGCAAGATTTCTCGTCGGGTTGGAAATCGGTCTCGCAAGATTTGTTGTCCAACAAGCAGCCGGAAAACACATGCATAACTATTTGCGACGCCCCCGCCACTTTTAAATATATATATATATATATATATATATATATCATACAGACACACAAATGTAACTTTTACATTTATTTTTGACTAGAATGTATCAGAGAATTATTATTCTATTTCTATTTTCATATATTCTACACAGTACAGTAACGACTGGCAGAGAAACTTGTTGTTTGTATCTTTTTCCAAACCCATGTTTTATAGATTTTATTTTTTAACTGTTATGTGTGTACCTTCATCTGTGCTCTGCTGCAAGTCAAAATTCCCCCAGTAGGACAATAAATTACTGAAAGCACTACAACAATGCAATTGTCTTCTTTGAATGAACGATGAGTTTGCATGCTTGCATGCAATGTGGAACTGTTTGCAATAAGCTATACTCTTTCTACTGCTGTAGAAATATAGTGGAAATTTATTACAAAATTTACACCATATTTATCTCTATCTATCTATCTATCTATCTATCTATCTATCTATCTATCTATCTATCTATCTATCTATCTATCTATCTATCTATCTATCTATTAGTGGTGGGCCGTTATGTGGGCCCGGATGTATACATAGCCGAATTGCACTGTAGGGGGTGAGAACTAGTTTTCGAACCTCTACGCGCCTGTGAATTACCGAACTACCAAACGTGATAGTCTATCATGGATGCAGCCACAAGGCTTGCTTCAGGGAAAATTCATTTTTAAGAGGCTTCCCGATGGTGGCATCAACAAGACTAAGTGTAATGGTCCCCGTAATTTTGTGGCAATGATCGTCAACTGCTGGTTAAGTTTATGGTTTTTATTTTCTCACTTCAACTTAATACAAAGAATATATCATAAACTATGAGCACCGTAAGAGTTTGTGCCTCATTACTGGTCCAAACTGAAAACATTGGCTAGATAGCGCTATGTGAACATCTCTTACGAGCGCTGTAGTCTGACTGAACGATTCCTGCTACAGGTGCAGTAGCACAGACTTTAAGCTTTTCAAAATAAAAGTTCCTCTTACCACAGTGCATAGAAAGGCATATAGGTCCTCTGTACATAAACAAAAGTGACTGCTAGTAGAAAGATATTAATGCAGTATCTAAATATAGAAATTATCTTGCATATTAATAACGTAATTCACCTAAAATAATGAACCTTTTATGAGGTCATTTACACTATGGTTGTGTTCACCTTATGCAATGCAGAATTGGTTTACTGTAAGAGTTCTTCCAGTCTCAAATACCACCTGAACGCAAAGCATCCCTTTGCTATAAGCAGTCAGTGATGCATTTTGCAAACTTAAGCATTTAGGCTCCTGTTCTAATGCATCCCCTGGCTTAAGAAACCCATTCTCAAAGACTTACTTTTAGTCAATACTTAGTAGGGGTGTGACGAGATATCGTGTGACGAGATATCGCGAGATGAAAAATTGCGAGATTTCTCGTCGGGTTGGAAATCGGTCTCGCGACATTTGTTGTCCAACAAGCAGCCGGAAAACACATGCATAACTATTTGCGACGCCCCCGCCACTTTTAGATTGTGATCCAACAAGCAGCCGAATGACGTCAGAAAACAATGACGTCGGAAAACAAAAAAACAAAGTTAAATAAAAGTCTGTTGTCCAGGCATTCATATTTGTAATTTAGTTTTCTTAAAATCTCGTCTCGTCTCGATCTCGTGAACCCAATCTCGTGTCTCGTCTCGTGAACTGAGTGTCTCGTCACACCCCTCTGAACAAGCCATTTTAATCTAGATTAATTTCAAGATTTCAGTGAGATTAATATAGATTAAAAAAAACACTAATTAATATATACTAAAAAACCCACTTTGCAACTCTCACACAGTATATACAGTATGTTATTTCTGTGTTGCTGTTTTTTCTAAAAGACCATATGGGATGACAATAAATATTTACAGCGATAAACCAATAGAACAAGACAAACATTTGTTGTTCTTTTAAAACTATACACACAAGAATACTAAGACTGAATGACGAGCCGATTCTATTTCTTATCTTCCTCCACATCTCCTCCATCCACTGGTCAAGTGGCACACCAGCATTTTGAGGAAAGTATATGTACTCATAATACTGGCTGTGGCTACTTTCCTTGTTTCAGGGCTTGTGGCACTGTATTTTTGTGTCTACCACAACTAACCTTGATATATACAGGCAAAAACAATTCAAAACTGCAAAGTGATAACTGTTGTAGTTGTTTTTGTCTGTATTAAAAATGGTTAGATAGCTAGTTGACTAAAAAAAATAACATTACCAGCAACTTACATCATTATATTATCTCCACAGTACTATTTATCTATAGTACTAAACTCAAAGTAGCAAAATCTGACAGCAAATTTACTGCAGCTTTTTTTAAAAACACTGAAACAATAAGCTCAACATTGAGAATTTTAGAAATGCACTATAGTGACTGGCTGGGTGATCATTTTCTTTCAGCTAATTGGCTGAGAGAAGATGGATTACCACCCAGTTGTTTCTTCCTAGAAAAAATAATCTGCAAAACTGTGGCAATTTACAACAATTGCATGTCTTTTTGAGGCATCCATGTGACATGCATAGCATATTGTTTTGGTAGATTGTGGTCTGCACATCACCAATGTGGAGAAGCAGTCAGGTGTGCCAGCACAGAAACTGAGCAAAGTGCTACTGTAGACAGGGCCAACAACTAAATGTATTTTAGCCACATACAAAGTGGGATTGTATGTGGTGTTTTACAAATGACCGGACTGGCTACTGGTGGCAGTGTGACACAAACTATGTTTATGAAAAACATTGAATAATGAGCAATTTTCACTGAACCCCAGTTAGCAGTGAAGTCAGTTAATAGGTTAAATTGCTTGTGCAATCCATTTGAGCAAGACTGGTCGTGCATTTCCAAAAGTGAGGCCTCTTGGAGTACTGTGCATACACATCAAAGCATTGCCCTTGCACATGATGGGAAATAATGGATTGGTTAGGGTGTTACGCTAAATAGCACTTTTACCTTGCTGTGTTCTTGGTAGCTTGGATGCTCCAGAAAGACCCACACAACTGTGATGACAAACATAAATATATTTTATTGGAATTTTAAGACCAGCACACAGTGGCATACAGTTATACAAATAAAACAACTGAAAGGTGTTGTGTACAAAAGTATTCAGCCCACTTTCCTCTGAGTGCATCCAAGTACCTTCAGAAGTTGCCTGATGATTGCTGAATGATAAAATGGTGAACTAATGACTAAATAGAATCCACCTCTGTGTAATTTAATCTCAGTACAAATACAGCTGTTCTGTGACGGCCTCAGCGGTTTGTTAAGAGAATATTGGGGGAGCAAACAGCATCATGAAGTCCAAGGAACACACCAGACAGGTCAGGGATAAAGTTGTGGAGAAATTTAAAGCAGGGTTAGGCTATAAAAAGATTTCTCAAGCTTTGAACATATCACTGTTCAATCCATCAAATGGATATGGAATTGGAGTATTGCACAACTGAAAACGACACAGTCATCCACCTGAATTTACAGGCTGAACAGGGAGAGCACTGATCAGAGATGCAGCCAAGAGGCCCATGGTGACTCTGGATGAACTGCAGAGATCCACAGCTCAGGTGGTACAGACAGGTGGTATCCTGCACTCATATGATGTGCATCTCCTGGACAGTCCTAGCATTCCCTCTGTGTGGCGAGGCAAAACGTGCCTTCAAACAACAGTTAGCCTTTCTCGTTTCACTAGAACAAGCTCATGCATGTGCATAATTCAAGCTGAAGATTCCTGTGTCGGCAGCAATCACAAGTTAACTTGGCTCTGTCTTTATGACAACGTCAATTCGCTTGTTCTTTGTGTTCCCAGGCCTTGAATTTTAGAGACACTGTCATGTCATGTCTCTCATATCTCTCTCTTAGGGACAGCATGCTCTCTCATCATGCTCCACTGAACAACCCATGTATTAGACAGAGCATGACTGATTAAATCCATTGCAGATACCATAAAATGAAAAATGCAGGCATGCACACACAGCAGCAGAGATATGTGCGTACTACTCTCCACTTATCGCAGATGACCGACCATGTGCTGAGTCACTACGTAAGAATTTTTAATTGGGGTTATTTTGTTCCCAATTTGATGCCTGTGCTTTTGTGTAAACATGATTTGTTTAGCAGGATGTGCTGGATGTACTGGGGCTGATCTTTTAATTGATTGGTATTATCTACTTGGGAGAGTGATTCATTTTGAATACAACTATCCAGTTATAACTCCCAACTTTTTCCCAACTAGAAGCCCCAACTCTTAGACTTGATCTTGACATTTGGAAAACCTTCCTGAACCCAACATGCATACATTGATTTTCAACGATAAGACACCCAATCTATAAGGGAACTAAAGCATAATTAGAGCCAATTCAAAATGTAGCCAACCCAAACAGAGAGAGTGTCAGCACTGGCAGCATGATGATAGGAACTGAGTGGGCCCCTGAAGACAAGGAAGGATTACCAATCAGGCAAGGTAGGGGACTGACCAGAAGCTACAGGTTCACTGTATTGCGATTAGTTGTGGTAAATTGGTTAAACAGACACTCTGGTGATTCAGTATTATACTTCCAAGTTTGTGAAAATACAGTTTTTTTCTAATTGTTAAAGTCTAAGCAGCAGAGTCAGAGATATTCTTACCAGTCAGGCTCCAGAAACACTGGCTCTTACACTTCTCATAATGCATTAGAGGCTAAGCCCTTTCATCTGCCTGCTATTTTGCCCATGTTTTCAAACTCCACACCTCCAGTCTGTAATGCAGACTTTATTTTATTTTTACTATATTAAGTATATACTCTCCAAAAACAAGTTGAGATTGCTTGATGTCACTGAATTATTTTCTCACATTAATTGACATAGCTCCACCACAATGCCAGTAGACATTACACAATGTTTCCACATGCTAAGTAGAACCTTGTGACTTGTAAATTAACTTTGACATGTAAAATTGGCAGAGCATTTTTTAATTGCAAACGTAATATAAACACTAGAGCACATTATGAACTGAAATAATAAGACACCTAAGGCAGCACTTGAATTAATACCTAATCTGACATGTAACAAAGAACCCCAACTTGATGCAAAGCAGGGATTTTAAGACCAAGGCCACCACAGCCCCCTAAAAACATTTTTCTAACATACAGCTTTGTAAGCAAGTTGTCACAGAGCAGATAGCAGCCAATAATTTATATTAATTACACACAGCAAGCATGACATGTTGGCTGTTTGCTGAAAACTACATATAACCCCCAGTATTATTACTAATGCAGTGCTAAAAGAATAAGATACCCCTTTAAGTATCAGCAGATAAATATTTTCCCAAACGTTTTCCCTTAACCTGTGACTAAAGTAGGGGAATAGTGTAACTTGAATTTGCTATCAAGTTAATGCTCTCAGCTATGTGGCAAACACATCATGCAGCATAGACCATCTGACAGGCAGCCATGAAATCAGTAATTCTAATTAAAGGCCAATCAAAGTGTATAATACCACAATAATGAACACTATAATAACTCACCATTAGTCTTAGTGTAGTTACACTTCAGCAGTGAAACTCTGGTCTCTTCCGGAGGCCCCTGCCATCCCCCTACCCCCTATAGGGGTTTTAAAGCAGGTTGGTGTTTGTTTTCCGGCTCTCCAGGTGAAGCAGAGGATGTTCTGATCACAGGAGTTTCTCCAGCAGTCCGCTGCTCGTCCTCCAGCTCGGCGGGTCCAGGAGCAGTGCTGACGGGCAGCCGCAGCCTTCCGGTCCAGACTCCATCTGCAGACGGCTACCGTTGTGTTGTTACACTTTCCATCTCTCGCCAGAATGCGCGTGGGTGGTTGGAAAGATGGTACATGATCACGTTCAGACGGTTATTAAAATTATCATAATCACGAAATACTTCGAAAGGCCATTTCATAAATGCAACAGATTGAAGTGTTAAGGAAAATATCCTTGGTCACAGTTTATTAAATATATACCTTTAACTGCACAGTCTTAATAATTTCTCAAGTATGGAAATGTAGCTATTAAGAGAATTTGATTGTGTGCTCGGATCGTAATTCTGGCCAGAGAATACGAGTTGAAATATTACTACAAATATGTCCATCATAGGAAATTTTCAGTGAGTCAAATGACAAACACAAAGATGGGAATGTATTAACGATATTTTATGCAGAGAAAAAAGACTGAGTTACCTGCACCGGAGCCTTCTCCTCTCAGCTGACTGGGATCCTCAATCCAGGTCAGTGAAGATAGTGGCTGCGCTCCATTTGTCCGTAACGATGTGCCGTATGTTAGGTAGAGGCATGGGCGGGGAAACCCGGTTATTCAGAGTGCAGGCGGCACATGGAGGGGATGACGCTCCAGCTATCAGTTGCTTGTGGCTGATAACGCTTCTTCGTCAGAGTGAGGTGTTACGAGATGTAGGCCGGCAGGCTTTTCAGTGCTGAAGTGAAACATGAGTATATTTACTCTTGTAGTTGAGTACAGATTTGAGGTTTCCGTTTTCCTTTCCTGGCTTTACTCAACTTTCTACTACTTTATATTTTTACTCCACTACAACCAGTTGCCACCTGGGACAAGTTAAGTCATTGTTTTGTAGCCTACTCTTTACTCCTCTACATTTGTTTACATCTATACTTTAATTTGCTCTCTAGCAATTAATCTGCACCATTTGTATTTACCAAAAAACAGTCCCTGTATGGATTTTTTAAAACTTGCTCTTATTTGCTGGTCTAACCTGCTGTTTTATTTATTATTTTTTATTATTGATTTTACGTGGTTGTTGATACATATTCCTTTTTAAATCTGATTTACTAACAGTTAAGTCTGCTTTGGTGTGTGTGTTTTTGCCATAACAATGAATATTATCACTCATTACAACATATTCTTCATATTCTCATTGCAACCTATTCTTTTACTTTTGATACTTCATACTTTTACTTGTATTTTTATATTGCCCTGCTATTTTTCTCTAAAACACAGTATTAAAGGGAGGGGGTCTCAGGGCACGGAATTTGACATGAACCTACTAAACCATATACAGTAATAGTTGTACTGTGTTTACATCCAATCTTAAGAGACGTTGTTGTCACAAATAAGGACAGAGAGACGATAAATGTTAAGAATGATAACTAGAAAGTTTAATAGCGAAGAGGATACCACATTGAAGTAGATCATGACAGTAAGGCGGACCACCAGGAAAGGCCCGCAGATATCAGTTCTGAGGTGAGAGAAGAGCGAGGTAGCTGGATCATCTGAGGATGTATGCATTACTGTTGGGACAAATAAATAAATATGTTAAGACAAGTACAAGACTAAAAACTGTGTTTATTATATGTTTTTAAAAAATCTGTCTCTTTAGCTGTTAAATGCTCCACCATGCTCATCTCTAAGTGTATCTGTCTGCTTAAGTGCTGAGCAGGTAGTGTACACTGTCTTTATCAGTTTGCTTGCTATTGAGTGTAGTATTATCTGCCAGGAAATCAAAACAATGATCCAAAAAGGCTACAAGCCTCCATATGCTCAGGGGAACTGTGGAGTTGGGTGAGTGTGTTTGTTGCTATAACCGTCAAGATTTCACATTTTATTAGATATACATATAACTTTCAGGAGCATTTGACTTTAAAAAAAAATCACACACGCCTGTTTTTAACAAAACAGCAAGGCTCCTTATCATTCACTAAAACAATTTTATGTTGCTCAGCTGCTCAGCATTTAGTGTGAATATGTGTCTACAAATTTATCAGGTACTGGTGCTGATAAAGAGCACTGTATTTTTAGCAAAAAGGTAGCAGTAGAAAATATTTTAGTGCACTTTTTCTTATGTACCTAAGAGATGAAGTGGAAACTGTAGCATGCTCCACGTCCATACAGCCAGAATTATGTAGACCATGTTTGGACTTGTATTCCTGTTTTACACACACAAATGACTGACTTCACCTTATTGTTTTATAAAATAACTTAAGTATAACATCTTTTCTATCAATGTACCCTGAAGAGTGGGAATTAAAATATGTTATAGAGGATCTCCAGGATAGAGGATATAGAGGAAGTATTTTACAAACCCAATCTTTGACCATTAGATCAACTTTAAAATTTTAGAAGTATCTGCAACGTTTCATTATGAAGACAAACAGGCTGTAGTAGTTGTCTAATGAATCTTAATTCTCATCTTATTCTATTATGTCGATGATGATCCTCATTTTCTGTAATGCCATCATGACATTGCCATTTTTGGTTTGTTGTGAAATTTAATAAACACAATTATGGTTTCCAGATGATGAGTTGTAATAACTTTGATCCTCTGACTTTTCATCATGTGCCACCTTCAAGTCAACATTTTAATTTGTCTAATACTTTGTTTTGTGACCACATAACTGCAAAACTAATGACATTCCCATGCATATTTTGTGTTTAGTACTAATTAGCAAATGCTAGCATGGTAAATTAGGATGATGAACATACTGTAAATGATACACTTTGTAAACATCAACATGTTACCATTGTCATTGTGAGCATGCTGATGTTAGCGTTGCACAAAAAGGACCAGAACTCTAGCATGGCTATAGATTCTTAGTTTTGTTAATAGATAATTAATTTTCAGATAAGACTACAATGTATATTAATTTTAATCTGCACCTCTAAAAGTCCGTAAATTAACAAAAGTGCTGTTGGTTAAATATTGCTTCGTACTGGAAATAGGAAAGAGAACATTGTTGAAACAGGCCAGTCAGCAAAGACTATACTATACCACCAAATTCACTATCAGCACTGTCTCCTTAAAGGAAACTATTCCATCATTCGAAATGGCGCCGCTCCTGGTGGCAGCCTGTTGCAGCAGCTCCGTAGTTTTCTCGTTATTCTTGTATTTTTTGTTTATTTTAGTTAATTTTAGTATTTTTTGTTTTGGAAAATGACCGGATTAATTTTTGTGTACACGCGTGAACATCTGATGGCGCTGAGTAAATCCGTGGTGCTGCCCGGAGACAGACCTGTAATCCCGCAGGAGTTACGAAGGAGACGCCGGGGTAGCAGGTCTGGTACCAAACGGAGGGATAAAAGGAAAAGACATAAACCAGCGGTACCAGCGATCATAATGGGAAACGTGAGATCTCTGGGGAATAAAATGGATGAACTGGCAGCACTGGTGAAGACCCAGAGGGAGTACCGCGAGTGTAGCATTTTTTGTTTTACTGAAACTTGGCTGCACTCGCACATCCATGCTAACAGCGTCGGGTTGCCTGGTTACAGCTTGGTACGTGGAGACAGAGACTGTTCCTCAAGCCGGAAGAAGAAGGGAGGTGGGATTGCACTTTTTGTGAGTGAGAGGTGGTGCAATCCGGGGCATGTCAACCTGAAGGAACGTCTCTGTTCCCCGGACATTGAACTGTTAGCTGTGGGAATGCGCCCCTATTATTTACCGAGAGAGTTCACGTCCACCATCGTGATTGTTGTTTACATCCCTCCGTCAGCTGATGCAGCGGTAGCATGTGACGTCATCAGCTCCGCCGCTGCCAAACTACAGACTGAACACCCGGATGCATTCATGGTTATTACAGGAGATTTTAATCATGTCTCATTCAACAATAACTTCCACCAATATGTTGACTGCCCCACCAGAGACAATAAAACGCTGGATCTCCTGTATGCCAATGCCATGGATGCATATGACGTCACAGCCCTCCCCCCCCTCGGCAGATCAGACCACAACTTGGTCATGATGTCTCCTAAGTATGTCCCTCTTGTAAGAAAGCAGCCTGTGCTCACCAGGACAGTGAGGAGGTGGACACAGGAGTCTGCTGATGCACTGCAGGACTGTTTTGAGTCAACGGACTGGGATGTACTCTGTGAGCCACATGGGGAGGACATTGATAAATTGACTGTCTGCATCACAGATTATATCAAATTCTGTGAGGACACCACCATACCAGCCCGGACTGTGCGCTGCTTTCCCAACAACAAGCCCTGGATTACCAGCGACCTGAAAGCACTTCTGAACAAGAAGAAGAGGGCTTTCAGGTCTGGAGATAAAGAGGAGCAGAGAAGAGTACAGCATGAACTTAGACAAAGACTGAGGACATGCAAGGACAACTACAGGAAGAAGCTGGAGGCCAAACTCCAACAGAACAGTGTGAGGGATGTGTGGACGGGGATGAAACACATCACAGGGATGACAGGAAGAGACCGGCTGACAGCAGGGAGCCTGGATAGAGCAAACCAATTCAACCAGTTTTTCAACAGGTTTAGCTCACCTCCTGTGACCCCTCAAACATTCCCACCCCTCCACACACCCACACTGTCCCAAATGGCTCGACCCACCCGGCCTTCTCCTGTACAGCACCTTTCCACCTGCTCCTCCTCTTCATCTCCCACCTCCTCTACTGAAGACATCTGCAGCAACCCCTGCCCAACGGTGACTACAGGCCAGGTTAAGAGGCAGCTGGAAAGACTACACCAGCGAAAGGCTGCAGGTCCTGATGGCATCACACCCAGGATCCTGAAGACCTGCGCCAACCAGCTGTCTCCTGTACTGGGACATCTGTACAACCTGAGCCTGAGTCAGCAGAAAGTCCCGCTGCTGTGGAAAACATCCTGCTTGGTTCCAGTCCCCAAGAAGTCGAGGCCATCTGACCTGGCAGACTACGGACCAGTCGCCCTCACATCTCATGTGATGAAAGTCCTGGAGAGACTGGTCTTAGCCCAGCTGAGGCCACGGGTGAGGATGTTTCTGGACCCTTTGCAGTTTGCCTACCAGCCCCATTTAGGTGTCGATGATGCTGTCATCTACCTGTTGCAGCGAACCCATAAGCATTTGGATGGTGGAGAAGGCACTGTTAGGATCACTTTCTTTGATTTTTCCAGTGCTTTCAACACCATCCAACCTCTGCTACTGGGTGAGAAGCTGCAGGTGATGGGTGTTGACGACACAGTGATCTCCTGGATTACTGACTACTTGACAGGCAGGCCACAGTTTGTCCTTCTGGGCAGTGTCCTGTCTGATGTGGTGGTCAGTGATATAGGAGCACCACAGGGAACTGTGCTTTCTCCCTTCCTCTTCACCTTATACACCACTGACTTTAAATACAACTCTGAGTCATGTCATCTACAGAAGTTTTCTGATGACTCAGCTGTTGTTGGGTGTATAAGGGAGGGAGAGGAGGGTGAGTACAGGACGCTGGTGGACAACTTTGTAAAGTGGTCCGAGCAGAATCACCTGAGGCTGAATGTCAACAAGACCAGAGAGATGGTGATAGACTTCAGGAGGAAGAAAATGCCTTCACAGCCAGTACTGATCAGGGGGGAGGTGGTGGAGGAGGTGGAGGACTATAAATACCTGGGAGTAGTAATTGACAACAGATTGGACTGGAAATCTAACACAGAAGCTGTGTACAAGAAGGGGATGAGCAGACTTTATTTCCTGAGGAAGCTGAGATCCTTCAACGTGTGCAGCAAGATGTTGGAGATCTTCTACCAGTCTGTTGTTGCCAGTGTCATCTTCTTTGCTGCTGTGTGTTGGGGTAGCAGCATCAGAGCCAGCGATACCAACAGACTTGATAAAATCATCAAGAAGGCTGGCTCTGTACTTGGTGTCCGGCTGGAGACGTTTGGTACTGTGGTGGAGAGGAGGATGCTGAATAAACTGTTTACCATCATGGACAATGATCAGCACCCTCTCCATCACACAGTGGACAGACAGCGGAGCACTTTCTCCCACAGACTGCTCCAGCTCCGCTGTCGTAGAGACAGATACAGGAAATCTTTCCTGCCACAGGCCATCAGTGTGTATAATAATAGTTAAAATCCGGTCATATATTATATTATATTATATATTATATTATTATATTATATTTTATTTTACTTATTCTTATGTAATTATTATCTTAATTTCTTATTCTTATTTAATTATCTTTTCCTATTTAATTATTAATTATTAATTATTATCTTAATTGTTGGTTGTTCTTTTATTTCATTGTTGTTGTATTGTGTTATGCTGCTGTTACACTTTAATTTCCCAGTTTTTGGGATTAATAAAGTATATCTATCTATCTATCTATCTATCTATAACAGCTCTGATATTTAACAGGCAACAAGTTGCCTTTTGCTCCTCATGTCAAAGAAAAAAAAAAGGGTGTACCCACTGTTTTCACAAACATGTTTGGCTTGTAAATTGTTTTTATTGAGGGTGGGCCATTTCAATAAAAAGCAGCCGTATGAAAGTGCTTGAGTTATAAGGGGGAAAAACACCCACAGCCGTACAACAGGCTCTTTGAGGTAGACCTGTATTACCAAATACTGCTCACTGTCTAGACATGTGAGGGAATGCAGGCAATAGCAAAATAAAATCTCACCTAAACAAAAATGTCATCATTCAGTAACTTTAAACAAAGAAGGATTATTTTGGTGAATTGATATCCTGTCTTACCACATCCCCTCCTATATCTATAAGAAAAAAATAGTTTGATTGTAAAGTTAAATTGAAACAGTTTTTTAATACACTCACGCTTTCATGTTAAACTTGATTTATTTCCACAGACCACAATGTCCTCTACAAACCTACAGTGTACTGCTCAAATATACTAATTTAAATAAAGAATTATTCAAAATATATAAGGTGTTTGAAAATTACTTGAATATTTTACACATTTTTACATTTGTAACCTTTGCCCTGACACCTACCTTAAGAAACTCACTGCCACTGGTTGAGTTCTTCAAGGACCTGAAAAGACTTCTAATATTCTCAGTTGAGTTGAGTTTATTACACTAGAATAGACACACAGTTTAACACTGATAATGGTTAATTTGAACACAGTATTATGACATGGAACTCTCAGAATAGAAAAGAATAAAACACATGAGCTTGAGCTGGTGGCTTCTCCTGGTGGTGAAGCTCTAAAATCCATAATGATGAGGAACAGGAAGATAGCTGAAGAAAACCTGGAGGGAGAGAAAACATCATTACATAAATAGTGTTATAATCTTGGAATAATAATTCAAATGTAACATGTGTAATATTGACTATAAGTAGGTCATACTGTACCATTTGTAATAATTTCCCCTTCTCCTCCTCAGGGTCAGGATTATCTTAGCCACCAGAGACAAGTAGAGGATGGTCAGAAACCAGTACAATCCATTGTTCTTCACCCACAGCATTCTCCATACCCCTATAAGAGAGATGAGGATAAAGAGAGACCTGGTCACTACTGCACAAATAAACTTGAAGAACATGCTGCCAGGCCTTGAATTTGGGAAACACAGCAGAGACAATACCAGTAATATAATACACCAGTTACCTGCAAAGACATGCAATTGTTTACATTCTGAGTACAAAACTCAAACAGCTATTCTGAAGCTGTGATCTGCGCAATGACAAATATAAGGTCTCACAGTTATACAACATGGTTGCAAAATAAGATACAATCAGTAAAGGTTTTTAAAGGGTAATTCTAGTAATATTTTAGATTTTTCTTAACAGAAGTGCAGATTCAATCCTGTAATTATTTGATCTGCTAACAAGTTTTGTGTGTAACCAAATTCTGATATATCTTATTTCTCTGTGATGTAGAGCTCCATTGTTAACTCAGTCCTTCTGCTGTTATTCTGCCACTGAAAATTGTCTGCATTTGTTGCAGACAATTTTGAACAAATGACCTGTTTCCTCCTGTTGGAATCACATTTGTTAAAAACTACACTGCCCAGCTGTTTTAGGTCATTGGTGAACAAATTAAAGTATATATATATATATATATATATATATTATATATATATATATACATAAGGAACAGATTAGACTAACATAGTTTTAAATAGTCATTTGAATTAGAATTATAGTAGTAACCAAAGTTAATTTTATTCCCAACTGGTCCAGAAATACTGTGAGGATGTGTCACAACGTTAAAACTACTGAAACAAATGCTGACAAAACACAAACATAAAAGGGACTATAAAAAATACTTTCATACATATGCATGCCAGATCTGCGTACCGACTAAGGCACAGAACAAAAGACTTTTAAAAGGTTGGCACAGAAGCAATATGAAAACACCTCACCCCCTCCACCTCCAGCAAAAATAGCTACAGTATATCCACACACATACAGCTTAAAATTGTAACAGCAACAATGATAGACATAAGTTATTGAAGGTATACAAATAGCTTTCATCCAACTACTTTCAAGAAGAGTGAACCAATCTCGATTATTTCTGAAACACAACTTTATGTAATAGGTATATACAAGTACATTTTCCAAGACGATTTGCAATAAATTAGTCTCAGACTGGGTTGTCTCTACCCCCAAAATTCAAAACACAAGGCTGGAGCACTCTTGGAGGCCTCCTAACCCACCAACAAACATCTTTTGATACATGCAGTTATGGCCAGTTATAGTCTGATTATTCAATGTATTCTTTGATTTGTTTTGTTGTGTATTTTAAGGCTTGTGTGCCTTGCCAGACAAAAACGTCTATATGGACATAAGCGCCTATGTTGTTTTAAATTAATTGAATTTTATTTTATGAAAAAAATGCCACCTCACAATTTTTACCAGCCCCCTCAGTCACTTCAATCCTGTTGTCTGGTCTGAATTGTTGAAATATTTCTTTAAATGTATGATAGAAATAAAAAGTAAAAAGTAAAGTAAAAAATGTGGGGCTGCTAAACTGGTTATCTACCAGGGTGGGCAATTAAACAGGTGGCTCTGGCTGTCGCAGAGTGGTTTTCTGCCTCAGTTTCATGCTGATGTTCAGCTGAACTAATAGACGCTGTTTGCATCGTCCATCCTTTCAAGGCTCGTTGCTGGCAAGTCGACGTTTGAAAGTGGAGACGGTATGTTTCTTCCCAGGTTTAATGTCTCTGATATCCTTTTCTGATTGTCATCCACGATGTTCGAAGAGGTTGCTATTTTCTCCCTTAAACTGTACAAAGGCAATTGGTTTGTAACTTCAGTTTGCCTCTGAGACAAATGTATTTTGTGATTTTGGGCTATATAAATAAAATTTGATTTGATTTGATTTGATTCAGTTTGCGCGTCTAATACGTGAAAGGCACAAACAGTAGTTGCTTTGAACCAGGTCTGGATCAGCAATGTTGTGGGATGTTGCCATGACAACGCCTAGACCACAAGCATGTCCGCAGGAGTGATCCGTCGCGACAAGAAACAGCAACGAAAAATAAAGGATAATGAGCTACTGGTAATAACTGAATATCTGCATCTCTCAGAAAATACGTCTTTGTTGTGTTGTTATTTAACATAACTTGACCATTTTTTTTCTCGTAAGAAAGAGGAAGCTGTCATTCTCCAGTGGGAAGCGATGTCGCTTCAACAGATCCAGGACACGTTGAAGAAAAATGCGGATGAACTTCACTCGTAAGTTGTGTGTAAGAACCATAGATAATAACTCGTTAACTAATGAAGTAGCCAGCTGAAATAGTGCTATATTCAAGCTTGCTAGCCACAGAAAATGTCTGTCACTGCCTGTGTCGTCCAATTGCAATGGTGTAGCATAAGGTAACGTAGTAAGATGTAATCATGATCTTACATACTGAGGTCAGGAACATTCTAAATAGATAAGTATGTATGTAAAATTTCAGTTACAATTTTCTAGCTGATATATTTTGAATATTTAGCTCACTTCTTCACACACACACACACACACACACACACACACAGAGAGAGAGAAAGAGAGAGAGAGAGAGAGAGAGACATTGTTCAGTTGTTTTTATGTACATTTTATATTCCATTAAGTAAATGGAAATACCCATCATGCTACTGACCTTATTGGTGACCCAATGGTAGCTACAGCCCTGATAAACATTGTTGTCATTGTATATTTAATACTGCACTGATATAGTTTTCACCCACATCTGCTTTCTGTCATCTGTAGGGAATTGACAGAGATCCTGAGCTTAAGGCACCATCAGATCTGTACGAAGGAAGCTACCCTGCTGGATTACTACGTGTGTGGTTTCTGGTGGGCAAAAGAGGCCAAATTCAAGCCCACACAGATTTCCTTCACCATGGCTGTACTACACATGCTGCTGGATAACATACAAGGTGGGGAAGAAAGAGGAAGACAGCCAGACAATGACAGACATGTTATTTTCAGTTAAGACACATTGCAAAAGTACACCTCTTAAATTTCCAGAAATTAGAACAGGTTACCCATTCTAATGCACTGAATTCATGTTTAAGTCGAGCAGCCATTACACAATCCAGTTGGGTCAAATGTCTGCTGCATGATTACTAAGACTTGCTTTTAATCTTCCATAGTCTCCTCCAACAGTTCTTGATTATCTTTGATAGATAGATAGATAGATAGATAGATAGATATACTTTATTAATCCCAAAAACTGGGAAATTAGAGTGTAACAGCAGCATAACACAAATACAACACAATGAAATAAAAAGAACAACCAACAATTAAGATAATAATTAATAATTAAATAAGAATAAGATAATTAAATAAGAATAAGAAATTAAGATAATAATTACACAAGAATAAGTGAAACAAAATATAATATAATAATATATGACCGGATTTTAGCTATTATTATACACGCTGATGGCCTGTGGCAGGAAAGATTTCCTGTTCAGTCTGTAGTTTGGCAGCGGCGGAACTGATGACGTCACATGCTACCACTGCATCAGCTGACGGAGGGATGTAAACAACGATCACGATGATGGACGTGATTTAAATATTTAATATTACAAAATAAAGGTAATATTTATGCACTGAGAGAGGGTGGTAAATAAATATTAGTCCTTTTCTGAGTTGTAATGACAACAATTTTATGGTAAATAGTTTAGGTGCAGATTAATTTGAGACATTTGCTCAGCAATACCATACAGTAATAATGTGCCTCCCAATCCTTCAATTAGCAGACTCTTAAAAGATGCACAATTTTTTTCTGCACATATTTCCATACTGTGCAGAAATTAATGGAGACCAAGGCTGATAACAATAAGGAAATTGTAAATAAAACTCCACAACTTGTATTTTAAAGTCTAATTTCTTTCTTTCTTAGAGGGTGTTTTCTGCAGCAAGTAATACCAGTAGCAAATTTAAATATAGACATGGGGACAACAAGGAAATATGTTCTATAAACTATGAGATTGGTATGAAAATGATTGAAGAAACTTGATGTATGTGTCCAGCATGCACAATACCAAGACCAGCATGCACAATACTGAAGCAGCTAAATCATTCATTAGACTGTTTATACCTGTTACTTTTCCTACTGTCACATGTCAAACTGTCTACTGTGAAAAAACTCCATGCACTGAGTTAGCATCTTATTAAATAAACATGTAGAAACCGAGCAATTGAATCCAATAAGAGGAAATGGAAATGTGATTTATAAATATCTACTTATCAAATATGATTCACAGTAGCATAATTGTGCATTCTCATCATATTTCAGAGAAACAGATGAGTTTATTGGATAACCTGATGGGATTTGCTAAGGCCTTAGCTGTTGCCTGCCGGTGCTCAGCTTTGGAGGAAGGCACCTCTCCACCTCTAGACAGAGAGGAAGCCACAGCACTCATAAGTTACACCAGAGACAGGTACCAAGAATTCTTCAAATGGTTTTGAATTTGGGGGGAAGGAGGATCAATTCAGAGGGTTTTCCAAACTGTGGTTCATGACTTATTCAGAGATGTACAAATGTTTGCCTTAGTCCATGTGGACTTAGCGTTTAATCTACATGGTTAGCAAAAAACATGAGGACCTGTTTGTACCTTCCCAGTCTTTAGCACATACTGTAATCAGATTCAAAAACAGGTCTTAATGATAATTGCTTGGTTGGGCTCCACCCTCATTTACAACATAGGTAGCATACAGTAAATGGAGCTGACAGACACATTTTTATGCCAGGTTATTAGTTAAACACTGTAGGCGTGCACACAAGGACATTTTCTTTTGGGTTAAACCTTTAGGAAAATATTGAGCTTTTATGATCTTTTTGTTAAATATTGAAGTAAAATCTAAGATCATTGTAATAATGATCTTAAAATTGGAAGATGTACTCAGATATTTTTAGTGTTGCCAGTATTTTTTATTGTCCTCCTATATTTAAAATACACCACATTTATGGGGTCAAATCATATGCTTTAAATAACACTGATAAACTCACAATACCCCAGACCAAGCATCAGAAGATTTTTTATTGCCAAGTTAAAAACTTACAAGGAATTTGTTTTGATGATTATAAATCGCAAATATGACAGCATACCACCCTGAACACGCCCGATCTCGTCTGATCTCGGAAGCTAAGCAGGGTCGGGCCTGGTTAGTACTTGGATGGGAGACCGCCTGGGAATACCAGGTGCTGTACCCCCTTCCCATGGGCCCACCACCCATGGGAGGGGTCTAACGGTGCGAATGAGAGATGGGCGGCAGTCGGAGGCGGGGACCCTGGAGGTCCGACCCCCAGTTGCAGAAGCTGGCTCTGGCAGAAGTGGCTGGGGAGTGCTGAAGCTGCTGCCCCCGCGACCCGACTACGGATAAGCGGAAGAAAACGAAACGAAAAAATCGCAAATATATAAATAATCTACAGATATACATTTAAATATGTGAATATACATATACAAGAAAACATATGTACAGATATAAAAATGTATGTGCAAAACATAAGTCTGAAGTCTCCATATGTGAGGGGTCTTGTTAATGAGACTAGTTGCAGATGGAAATGATGAATTGCAGCCTCCTGCCAGAGGGAAGAGTCACAAACAGACCATGACCGGGAGGGGAAGGGTCAGCTGTGATTCTCCATGCTCGTCTCTCAGTTCTGGAGGTGTACAGAAGAAACAGGGATGGGAGACTGCACCCGATTACCCTCTCTGCTGAGTGGATGACACGCTGCAATCTGTGTTTGTCCTTGGCAGTGGCTGCAGCGTACCAGATGGTAATGGAGGAGGTGAAGATGGACTCAATAATAGCAGTGGAGAAGATCATTGCCTTAGGCAGACTGAATTTTTTCAGCTGCCACTGGAAACATCCTCTGCTGGGCTTTCTTGAAGACGGAGCTGATGTTCAGCTTCCATCTGAGGTCCAGGGTGATGATGGTGCCCAGGAACCGGTCGGACTTCACAATGTTCACTGGGGAATCATGAAGGGAGATAGAGGAAGATGGGGTTGGGTTCTTTCTAAGTCCACAACCATCTCTACTGTCTTTAGGGCATTGAGCACCAAGTTGTTCTGCTTACACCAGGACATCAGATGGTCAATCTCCAGTCTGTAGGAGGACTCGTCCCCATCAGAGATGAGACCGATGAGGGTGGTGTTGTCCGCAAACTTAGTAGTCTGGTGTTTGTATACAAACTGCTGCACCTCCAGGCACCAGTCCGTCAAGGCACCAGTAAGAAAAGGAAGGGGGAAAGAACGCAACCTTCGGGGGATCCGGTGCTGATGGTGTGTTGGAGACATGCGTCCTCACATGCTGCCTCCTGTCAGACAGGAAGTTTGTGATTATGTGCGGGCATGTGTAAGGGCCTCAGTTGAGCTTGAGATCTGGGTCAAGGTGTTATGGGGGGTGGTTCCAGGGGACTCCCATTCCCTTTCAAATTGACAATAGTACTCATTTAGGTTGTTGGCCAATCAGGAGTCATTGATGGTGTGGGGGCTTTATGGCTTGAAGTTTGTAATATTCTTGCGCCCCCTCCAGACAGAGGCAGAGTCGTTGGCTAACTGCTGTTGAAGTTTCTTAGAGTACAGTCGTTTAGCTTCCCTTACCACCTTGTTAAACGTGTACTTTAACTCCTTATATTTGTCTCTGTCTCCACATCTGAATGCTGCCTTTTTGTCCTTCCTAAGCTGTGTCTAGGACTGAACCAGGGCTTGTCATTGCTATAACTCAACTTGGAGATGAGATACAATAGTCCTCACAGAAGCAGATGTAAGAAGTCACAGCCTCTGTGTACTCATCTAGGTTGAGCACCTGAAAACATCCCAGTCTATAATGCTCAAACACGCCTGCAGTTCCTCCACAGCTTCCTTGCTTCACTTCCTACATGTCCTTACAGCAAGTTTACAGAGCTTTAGTTTCGGCCTGTATGTGGGTATGAGGTGGTTCATAACATAGTGTAACAATGATCCAGAGTGTTTTCCCCTCTGTATTTAGGAGTTTTAGGAACTTAACAGTTTTAACCGCTTGATGCCTGAATTTAAATGCAAGTATGTTAAGAAATGTATTAGTTGTTTTTTTGCTAGACAGACAGACAGACAGACACAGACAGACAGACAGACAGACAGACAGATAGATAGATAGATAGTCAGACAGTCAGCAGACATCCAGAACACACACACACACATATTCAACCCAAGTGACATCCTGTCATGTCAGTGCACTTACACACCGAGGCGGCCATCTGCAGAATTACTAAACAAACCACTAAACAAAAAACAGACAACAACATTAAACACTCGAAATAAAAACATCAACACCGACTAAATACATAAACCCATTACTCATTTCTTTAACTATCGCAAATAAAACAGTCTTTCAAAATTGGAAATCTAGAACATCTTGTCATATCACTCACTACATGAACACAATTCAATACAGAGAATAACATTTTACAGAAAAAACAATATATCAGTATTTAATAAAACTTAGAATACAAATCACAAAATGCATTTGTCTCAGAGGGCTTTACAATCTGTACAGGGATTGACACCCTCTGTCCTTAGACCCTCGATTCGAGTGAGGAAAAACTTGCCCACCAAAAAACCTTTTAGCAGGGAAAAAGGTGGAAGAAACCTCAGGAAGAGCCACAGAGGAGGGATCCCTATCCCAGGACGGACAGACATGCAATGATGTCACATGTACAGAACAATCAACACAAACATATTGTACACTCACAATGAATTATAATGAATTACAATGATAAAATGAGAATGTTTACAATGAATAAATGATAATCAATTAGTTGATTATCAAAAAAAGTTGTTGTTACCACACGAATATTTGTGATTTGAAGATGCCCTCCTCCTAAAAATAACTCAGGTTTGATCTCTTAAAACATCGTGAGAAAGGATCTTCTAGTCTATCGATGGGAGAAAAGCTGTGTCCCTGTTTTTCCTCCTGTGCTGGTAAAATACACATCTTGAGTCTTATGTGCAGACTTTTCATTCTGCTAATCTTCAGACATAAACGAGTATTTCAGTTTCTCCATATAAGTGTTTCCAGGTCACAGAACTCATTATTAGCTCATCTTGTATTATATATATGTGTCCTTAAATGATCAGTTTTGTCCTTTTTGTAATAAAACAATAATAAATGACATTGTTTATCCAGATATGATCAGGTTATGTATTACAGTTTTAACCTCGTTATGGTAAGACACCGCCTAACATTACCAGATAATCTGTTTGAAATAGATATCTGCCAACAACCGGTCAATAATCAATCAGATTAATCAAATCCAATAAGGAAGGGCTAACTAGAGGTAATAAATCCTTAAGCAGCCTGGTTGGGATGGAGTCTAAGAGACAGGTTGACGGCTTATATGAAGAAATTATTGAAGGTATTTGTTGAAGGTCGATGGGAGAAAAGCAGCTAGTAGCTATAGCTATTTCCATACTTGCTGTATCAGAAATCAGATGAGTGTATGAATATGAGTGATAAGTATCATTAAAAAAGCTCATGAAGTCATTACTAGTTAGACTTAAAGGAATAGATGACTCAATAGAGCTATGGTTCTCTGTTAGCCTCTATTAATGAAGAATAATAGGCTGTTCTGGCATTACGCAGAGCCTTCCTGTAAATTGCAAGATTATCTTGCCAGGCTAGGCGAGATTCTTCCAGTTTAGTGGCACGCCATTTACGTTCAGATTTATGTGCCTCTTGCTTTAATTTGCGAGTGTGCTGTCTATACCATGGTGCTAACCTCCTCTGTTTCATTATCTTCTTATTCAAAGGTGCAATAGAGTCGAGAGTTGTCCATAATGAGTCTGTGGTATTATTAACAAGCTGATCTATGTGTGAGGGGCTAAAGGAAGCAGACAAATCCTCTGTAACATTAAGACATGGCATTGGATTTAGTACTATAGGAATCATTTCCTTAAATTTGGCTACAGCACTGTCCGATAAACATCTGCTGTAGGAGTTTCTGCAAAAAGGTTACGTACTACTGGACTATAGTCCATTTTTTAATAACTCAAAGGTTATTAAAAAAATGGTCAGATAGAATAGGATTCTGTGGAAAGACTATTAGATGATCAATATTAATATTAATTCATTGACTAATACAGCTTTAAAAATCAATCAAATTTCAAATTTTATTTATATAGCCCAAAATCACAAAATACATTTGTCTCAGAGGGCTTTACAATCTGTACAAGGAGTGACACCCTTTGTCCTTAGACCCTCGATTCGAGTGAGGAAAAACTTGACCACCAAAAAACCTTTTAACAGGGAAAAAGGTGGAAGAAACCTCAGGAAGAGCCACAGAGGAGGGATCCCTCTCCCAGGACGGACAGACATGCAATGGATGTCACATGTACAGAACAAATCAACAAACACATATTGTACACTCACAATGAATAACAATGACAAGTAATGACAATGACAAAATGAGAACAACGAATGATGAACCATTACAGCAACAGTGAAACTAGTGGTAAAGATACAGATACACAGTAGCAAATTATTAACTAACTATAATCTGTAATGGGGATATGGCAACAATGATGACGGCGACAACACATGCAGTAGACGCCACGCAGGACCACAGCAGCAGACACAGTCCACAAGAACCTGCTGGACGAGAGAGCACAGAAACTCCGGGGCAGAAGTTTAATTAGTAACATGATAGATAGATGGATTAGATAGATGGATAGATAAGGAGAGAGAGAGAATGAGAGAGAGAGAGCGAGAGAGTATGTGAGTCCCCCAGCAGTCTAGTTCTATGGCAGCATAACTAAGGGATGACCTGAGCCAGCCCTAATTATAAGCTTTATCAAACAGGAAAGTCTTAAGTCTACTCTTAAAGGTGTTGATCGTGTCTGCCTCCCGAACACAGAGTGGTAGTTTATTCCACAGAAGAGGAGCTTGATAGCTGAAAGCTCTGGCTCCCAATCTACTTTTAGACACTATAGGAACCACAAGGAACCCACCATCCTGGGAGCGCAATGTTCTAGTGGGGTGGTAAGGTACTATGAGCTCTTTTAAATATGATGGTGCCTGACCATGAAGAGCTTTGTAAGTTAGGAGAAGAATTTTAAATTCTATTCTAGACTTAACGGGTAGCCAGTGCAAGGAAGCCAAAATGGGAGAGATGTGATCTCTGATCTTGGTTCCTGTCAGAACACGTGCAGCAGCGTTCTGAATCAGCTGCAAACTCTTAAGAGACTTATTAGAGCAGCCTGATAGCAAAGAGTTACAATAGTCCAGCCTAGAAGTAACAAATGCATGGACTAGTTTTTCTGCATCCACTTGAGAAATGATGCGTCTGATTTTGGCAATGTTACGCAAGTGGAAGAATGCAGTCCTCGAAAGTTGTTTTATATAGTTATTAAAGGACAAGTCTTGATCAAAAACAACGCCAAGATTTTTTTACGGTGGAGCTGGAGGCCAGGGTGATCCCATCTAAGGCTAAATCTCTGGAATGATAGTTTCTAAGGTGTTTGGGTCCTATTAGGAGAACTTCAGTTTTTTCTGAATTTAGCATCAGAAAATTGTGGGTCATCCAATTTTTTATGTCCTTAATGCATGCTTGAAGTCTAGTCAAGTGATTGGTTTCATCAGGCTTGATCGATAAATATAATTGGGTGTCGTCAGCATAACAGTGAAAGTTAATTGAATGATTCCTAATAATGTTCCCTAAAGGAAGCATATATAAACTGAAAAGAAGTGGCCCTAATACAGAACCTTGTGGGACTCCATGAGAAACTTTGGTTTGCATGGAGGCTACATCATGAACATGAACAAACTGAGAACGGTCTAGGAAATATGACTTAAACCAGCCTAGGGCGGTTCCTTTAATGCCAATTTGGTATTCCAGTCTCTGTAAGAGAATCTGATGGTCAATGGTGTCAAATGCGGCACTAAGATCTAAGAGGACAAGGGCCTAATATTCAAGAGTCCACATTTCATTATCTTGTTTTGGACTCCTGTAGATGTTGATTTAATTTTTATTAAGTTTTTATGATAAACTCGTCATCTGTTTATTTTATTTTTAAATAATGCAGGTGGACGGGGGACAGACACTATACTAGATGGTTTGGTGGGCAGCTGCTCTAGTGGAGGCACAGAGAAGCATGCAGCGCTGCTTCTGGTCTCAACTCTGGATTGTCATGGGTTAGATCGACTAATAAACTTGGCCATGTTTCTAGATATAAGAGCTGCTCTATCCAAAGTGGGATGGATGCCGTCTCTCCTAATCAGACCAGGTTTTCCCCAGAAAGGTGTCCAATTATCTATGAAGCCCACATCCTTTCCTGGACACCACCTTGACAGCCAGTGAAATGACGACATGCAGCTATACATGTCATCACTGTTCACATTTGGTAGCGGCCCAGAGGTCCGACATCGGCATATTCACACACCGATGATACATTCATTTTAGTGACCTCCGATTAGCGTAACCGGGTGTCATTACCACCGACGTGAATGATAATCTTATTATATTTATGTTTATCTTTAGCCAGCGGTAATGGCCAGAGTTGGCCTCTCAGCGGGTGTGTCGCTGAGTCGGGAAAATCTGTTAGAGACGTGGAGAGGTTGGTGGTGTACAGTGGGCTTCGGTTTGGGGCCTTTGAACAGTCTCCCAGCCTCTCGGCTGCTCGGGAACTACCAGGGGATGGCTAGCTAAAGCTGCCTTCGGAGCCAATGCTAACACCTCATGTGGCTGGAGTGTGTCAGCGGTTCCTACAAGACAAAGACATTGATGCTATGGACTGGCCTGCGAGTTCCCCAGACCTGAATCCAATTGAGCACATCTGGGACATCATGTCTCGCTCCATCCACCATTGCCATTGCGCCACAGACTGTCCAGGAGTTGGTGGATGCTTTAGTCCAGGTCTAGAAGGAGATCCTTCAGGAGACCATCTGCCACCTTATTAGAAGGTGCCCAGGCTTGTAGGAGGATCATACAGGCACATGAAGGCCACACATACTACTGAGCCTCATTTTGACCTGTTTTAAGGACATTGCATCAAAGTTGGATCAGCCTGTAGTGTGTTTTCCACTTTAATTTTGAAAGGTCAATAAATTTGATTTTCTTTGATAATTTTTGCGTGATTTTGTTGTCAGTACATTGTACTATCTAAAGAACAAAGTATTTAATAAATAATGATCAAACTGTTTTATAAAGTTATCAGAAGTTCTGTATGTAAAATCCTTATTTGCAAATTAACTAGTAATGACAGCTATTTAAAAATGTAATCAAATCAAGTAAATTATTTCATAGAGTTTAAGTATAGATCAGCAGAAAAAAGAAATTCTCATATAATGTACCTAAAAATTTTAATAAAGCACAGAATTTTACTGAATGTACTAAATTACTTTCAACTCCTACAAACCCATAAGCTTTTGTATTTGTATTTATGTTATTTATCAATAGATTAATTTAGGATGACCATTGCATTAATGTGATGAGCATCCTACCTGATTTTACAACTAATATATTTATATTTTATTGATTTAGTAAATTTTTTTTTGTAATAATTTTGTAAGTTTTATTATTTATGGCCATTTAACAGCTTTGTTTTGACTTCAGTCTCTTTCAGAAATACAGACTCTATGAACTTCTTTTCACCACACCCAGAGAGGAGTTACTGACAGGCATGGAGGTAAGATAGTTCACAACTCACACGCATCTATGTGTGTCTACATGCATGTGAGTAACATTTTAAACACTTTTTTTTCCAGAGGATGATTGAGGTGTTTCCTTGTGAGGATGCTCCTACTCCATTAGAGGAAGGTATATCTACTCAAGTGTACTACTAGCTCCAGTCCAGGAGGACACAGGTGTTGATGGATAGATAACTTGTATTTATATAATTGTCCACATTCGGCCATTGTCTGATATCCAGATTTTTTTTAAATCACTTTTAACAGATCATCAGTATTTTGCCTCTTATATAGAGTTGTTTAGGTTGTCACTAAGACAAAATAAGCACATTAAACAAGACCTCTGAGAAATTGTAAATGTAAGAAGCATAATGCATTAAAAAAGTTTAATTAAAAGCTGAATTATCATGGTATTTATTCCATTAATTCATAAAAAACAAGGCATTTCTTTGTCAAAGGAGTTAAGTTGTATGCAACTTATATGAAACTTTTTCCAGTGGGTGATGAGAGTAGATATTGGTCGGTGTGTGTGGGTTTCCTGTAAACCTCCATGCTCCGTCTCTCAGCACAGTCTGCTACATACCATACTGGAACACACTGGTTGTCATCAGAACCCTACAACACCGGACAGACAGCATTCATTCTAAAGCAGAAGGGAAAGAGAAGGAACACACACACACATCAAACAGGCACTAAGAAATTGTAGTTACCCCAACTGGCCTTTCATCAAGACTAATAGAAGACAGGGGAAAGAAACCTAAACACTGACTGACATGAGGGAAAACAACAAAAGGAATCACGTGGTTGTGCCGTACATATCTGGTCTCTCGGAAAAACTAAGAAGGATCTTCAGTAAACACAACATGCCAGTTTATTTCAAGCCTGGCAACACCCTCAGACAGAGACTGGTCCACCCCAAGGACAAAACACCAAGTAAAGTTAATAAAAAAAAAAAAAAGTTGCACTTTAACAGTGTGCAGGAAGAAAAGGTGACTTTGATTTGGTGTTTAATGGTTTCAGTATGCAGGAGGAAGAAAAATAAAGTAAGTTTTAGTGCACAGGAGGAAGATGAATAAAACTATCAATGGCTTTTCTGTTTTGTTTATCAGCACTTTTATTGCTGCGTTTATTGCAACTTGTATTGCACTGTTCTGAAACAATCAGTTCAGGTATATGAATAAACACTTATGGTACAAAATCTTTCTGTCTAAATAACTTATTTCTCAGGCTGGATATTAGTGGGTGCAGCTTATATTTAGGTGCACTCTATAGTCCAGCAAATACTGTAGTTAATTTGAACATCTTGACATTAAAATATCTTGGGGGTTCATACAAATGCTGCATTTCGAGTGTCATGGTTGCGATTTGGTACTTATTTGGTACTTTGTCAAAATGTGCAACCATATAACTGATTAGAAAGACTGTTGATGACTGTTGATGTTAACCAGAAATTATACTTGACATATTTTAGTGATACAAAAAATTTTTGGTGGTCATGTGAGAGAGGATTTTACATGGATCAAGTCATACATCCTTCAACAACAGCTAACTTCAGGAGTTCTGTGTATGCTGGCAGCTGCATCTGTGTGAGAGAGAGAGGCTATACAAATATGTACTTATACTTTCTTATTACTTACTTCTTACAGCACTATACTTCTTATAGCACATCTTCAAACCTTGTGTGTGTATCTATTTACATTTATTTCAACAATTGTGAGATACGGTCTTCTGGCCAATTATACTCTTTGCAGGCATGGTAAAAATCATCATAGACTTTTTGACTATTTTCCTCCTGTGAATATTCTCATTCCTCCCACGGAAAGGAATTCCAGTGCTGATCAGTGGGTACATATATCTATGGATAGGTGAATGCATAATAACATCATAACTCAAGGTCCACCTACAAGCTTTTTCTGGCTTTCAGCTACACCTCATGTCTTTGTCAGTGAATCAAATCAAATCAAATTTTATTTATATAGCCCAAAATCGAAAAATACATTGGTCTCAGAGGGCTTTACAATCTGTACAGGGAGTGACACCCTCTGTCCTTAGACCCTCAATTCGAGTGAGGAAAAACTTGCCCACCAAAAAACCTTTTAACAGGGAAAAAGGTGGAAGAAACCTCAGGAAGAGCCACAGAGGAGGGATCCCTCTCCCAGGACGGACAGACGTGCAATGATGTCACATGTACAGAACAAATCAACACACACATATTGTACACTCACAATGAATAATAATGAATTACAATGGATGATAAGAATAGGTTACAATGAATGATGAATAATTACAGTAGCAGCAAATCATTACATAACTATAAACTGTAATGGGGATATGGCAACAATGATGACGGCGACAACACATGCAGTAGACGCCACGCAGGACCACAGCAGCAGACACAGTCCACAAGAA
Organism: Pampus argenteus; assembly: GCA_036937835.1. Lineage (NCBI taxonomy): Eukaryota > Metazoa > Chordata > Actinopteri > Scombriformes > Stromateidae > Pampus > Pampus argenteus. The sequence continues at coordinate 1,565,594 of CM072881.1, forward strand.
CCTGCTGGACGAGAGAGCACAGAAACTCCGGGGAAGAAGTTTAATTAGTAACATGATAGATAGATGGATTAGATAGATGGATAGATAAGGAGAGAGAGAGAATGAGAGAGAGAGAGCGAGAGAGTATGTGAGTGCCCCAGCAGTCTAGTTCTATGGCAGCATAACTAAGCCAGCCCTAATTATAAGCTTTATCAAACAGGAAAGTCTTAAGTCTACTCTTAAAGGTGTTGATCGTGTCTGCCTCCCGAACACAGAGTGGTAGTTTATTCCACAGAAGAGGAGCTTGATAGCTGAAAGCTATGGCTCCCAATCTACTTTTAGACACTATAGGAACCACAAGGAACCCACCATCCTGGGAGCGCAATGTTCTAGTGGGGTGGTAAGGTACTATGAGCTCTTTTAAATATGATGGTGCCTGACCATGAAGAGCTTTGTAAGTTAGTAGAAGAATTTTAAATTCTATTCTAGATTTAACGGGTAGCCAGTGCAAGGAAGCCAAAATGGGAGAGATGGGATCTCTGATCTTGGTTCCTGTCAGAACACGTGCAGCAGCATTCTGAATCAGCTGCAAACTCTTAAGAGATTTATTAGAGCAGCCTGATAACAAAGAGTTACAATAGTCCAGCCTAGAAGTAACAAATGCACGGACTAGTTTTTCTGCATCCGCTTGAGAAATGATGCGTCTGATTTTGGCAATGTTACGCAAGTGGAAGAATGCAGTCCTCGAAAGTTGTTTTATATAGTCATTAAAGGACAAGTCTTGATCAAAAACAACGCCAAGATTTTTTACGGTGGAGCTGGTGGCCAGGGTGATCCCATCTAAGGCTAAATCTCTGGAATGATAGTTTCTAAGGTGTTTGGGTCCTATTACGAGAACTTCAGTTTTATCTGAATTTAGCATTAGAAAATTGTGGGTCATCCAATTTTTTATGTCCTTAATGCATGCTTGAAGTCTAGTCAAGTGATTGGTTTCATCAGGCTTGATCGATAAATATAATTGGGTGTCGTCGGCATAACAGTGAAAGTTAATTGAATGATTCCTAATAATGTTCCCTAAAGGAAGCATATATAAACTGAAAAGAAGTGGCCCTAATACAGAACCTTGTGGGACTCCATGAGAAACTTTGGTTTGCATGGAGGATTCATCATGAACATGAACAAACTGAGAACGGTCTAGGAAATATGACTTAAACGGTCTAGGAAATATGACTTAAACCAGCCTAGGGCGGTTCCTTTAATGCCATGAATGTTTAACTGTTCCTGTAGATTTGTCTTACACTCTGAATTTTTAACCACAATCTTTTCCACTTAAGACCTTCTATCTGTGTTGACTTAATGGCAAAGTACAGTTTAATTCAACTTGAGTTTTATTTTCAATGCTTGGCCATGGATTCTGTCTGTTACTGGTATAACATGGTACTCACCAAAGTAATTGCTAAAATCAGGGAAACACAGCAATATCACCTAAAGTAAGAAACATGACACCAGACAGCCAGACAGGTTGGAATTAAACTCCTAAACTGAGAAAATAATATTTTGTGAAAGACAATAAAGATGAACTGTAAAATTATTACCTAAACACCAAAGCTCTAAAACTTCAATCCAAGGTGTAATAAACTGTAGTTTTTATGAAGACATTCTTGACCTTGGGAATTGTAGTGTGACAATATAATCTTAACTCAAGAGCTTTTTAGCATCTGCATTCATATTAATGAATGATAATTGTAACAGTGGAATCTGTGATAGAGAGACACAGATGCACAGCAGCAGCAAATCATTAACTAACTATAAACCGTAATGGAGGTACCAATGATGATGGTGACAACGCATGCAATGGACGCCACGCAGGACCACAGCAGCAGCCACCATCTACAAGAACCTGCTGGACGAGAGAACACAGAAAGAGCTTGATAACTGAAAGCTCTGGCTCCCAATCTACTTTTAGACACTATAGGAACCACAAGGAACCCAGCATCCTGAGAGCGCAGTGTTCTAGACAAGTAGTAAGGTACTATGAGCTCTTTTATATATGATGGTGCCTGACCATGAAGAGCTTTGTATGTTAGGAGAAGAACTTTAAATTCTATTCTAGATTTAACTAGTAGCTAGTGCAAGGAAGCCAAAATGGGAGAGATGTGATCTCTGATCTTGGTTCCTGTCAGAACACATGCAGCAGACTTATTGGAGCAGCCTGATAACAAAAAGTTACAATAGGCCAGCCTAAAAGTAACAAATGTATGGACTAGTTTTTCTGCATCCGCTTGAGATATGATGCGTCTGTTATGTTATGTTATGTTATGTTATGTAGGTCGAAATTTGTTTTATATGGTCATTAAAGAACAAATTCTGACCAAATCAGAAAATTGTGGGTCATCCAATTTTTTTTGTATCCTTAATGCAGGCTTGGAGTTTAGTTAAGTGATTGGTTTCATCAGGCTTGATCCGATAAATATGATTGGGTGTCGTCGGCATAACAGTGAAAGTTAATTGAGTGATTCCTAATAATGTTCCCTAGAGGAAGCATATATAAAATTGAACAGAAGTGATCCTAATACAGAACCTTGTGGGACTCCATGAGAAACTTTGGTTTGCATGGAGGATTCATCATTAACCTGAACAAACTGAAATCGGTCTAAGAAATATGAGTTAAACCAGCCTAGGGCGGTTCCTTTGATGCCAATTTGATATTCCAGTCTCTGTAAAAGAATCTGATGGTCAATGGTGTCAAATGCAGCACTAAGATCTAATAGGAAAAGTACAGAGATGAGTCCTTTGTCTGATGCCATTAGGAGGTTGTTTGTAACTTTGACTAGTGCGGTCTATGTGCTATGGTTTACTCTAAATCCTGACTGAAACTCCTCAAATAAACTGTGTGTATGGAGAAAATCACATAGCTGATTGGCTACGGCTTTCTCAAGTACCTTAGAGAAGAATCAAAGGTTTGATATCGACATGTAGTTGGCTAAAACCTCTAGAGTCGACTTTTTGAGAAGAGGCTTAATTACATCTATTTTAAAGGACTGTGGCACATATCCTGATAATAAAGACAGATTAATCAAATCTAATAAGGAAGGGCTAACTAGAGGTAATAAATCCTTAAACAGCCTGGTTGGGATGGGGTCTAAGAGACAGGTTGACGGCTTATATGAAGAAATTATTGAAGTTATTTGTAGAAGGTCGATGGGAGAAAATCACTCTAAATATATATCAGGTTTTATAGCTATTTTCAAACTTGCTGTATCAGAAATCAGATGAGTGCCTGTTGAGGGCAAAAGGTGATGAATTTTGTCTCTCATATAATTTTATCATTAAAGAAGCTCATGAAGTCATTAGTAATTAGTCTTAAAGGAATATATGACTCAATAGAGCTGTAGTTCTCTGTTGTTGTAGTCTGGCTACAGTGATGAAGAGAAACCTGGGGTTGTTCTTATTTTCCTCTATTAATGAAGAATAATAGGCTGTTCTGGCATTACGCAGAGCTTTCCTATAAATTGCAAGATTATCTTGCCAGACTAGACGAGATTCTTCCAGTTTAGTGGCACGCCATTTACGTTCAGATTTGCGTGCCTCTTGCTTTAATTTGCGACTGTGCTGGCTATACCATGGTGCTAACCTCCTCTGTTTCATTATTCTTCATTATTTCTTTTTCATAGGTGCATTAGAGTCAAGAGTTGTCCGTAATGAGTCTGTGCTGATCTATGTGTGAGGGGCTAAAGGAAGCAGACAAGTCCTCTGTAACATTAAGACATAAGATTAACTTTTATTCATCCCTCAATGGGGAAATTATTTTTTCACTCTATCTTTTTTAATTTTACATGCATTGGGGGACACACATGCAGTACTAAGACTATCACTGTGGTTGTCAATATGAATATTGTTACGACCCGACAGGGCAAGACTTAGTCTAGGGGAATTCAGGGAAGTAACAATTAAAGAAAAGACCCAAAACAAAGGGGATTAACAAAAGACCGACTGCAAGTGCAGGGATTTATTCAAAAACACAAGTTGAACAACGTAAAGTAAAGGCTTCTTCAAACGTCATGATGAGAGCCAGGAACGATCACACGCCACACACAATGAGCCACTTTCTCTGGAAACACACCACCACGAACCACTCGCTGCGGGATCACACACTCACTGAGACACCCGGTGGGCAGTTGTAGCCTACCGGCACTGATCAGTCAATCAGCTGATTGAGGGTGGAGAGGGAAAGGGCGGTACCTGTAATCAAGAGCAGAAGACAAGACACACACCCACTACGGCACGTAACACCCCCACCAATAAGAAAGAACCTCTAGCACACCACACAGCTGCAAAATTACAAATCATACATTAATACTTTATAAAAAATTGGAAATTGTCTTGACCCCCCCACAATGATGTCCTTACCCACGGGACAGCATGTCGGCCACCAGATTATCAGCCCCCCTCTTGTGCTTAACCACGATGTCGTAACGCTGGGCCTGGAGCGCCCAGCGCATCAACCGCTGGTTGCTGTTGTACATCTGCTTCAAGAAAACAAGATGATTGTGATCTGTGTACACTGTAACAGGCACAGAAGTGGAGCCCACATAGACCTCAAAGTGCTGTAGAGCAAGGAGCATAGCCAAGGTTTTCTTTTCGATGGTCGAGTAGTTAAGCTGGTGTTTCTTGAACTTCACTGAGAAGTAGCAGACAGGGTGGCACACATCACCAACCCCATCTTGCAATAACACCGCTCCAGCTCCTATAGCACTGGCATCCACTTCCAGCTTGAAAGGCCTGGTGAAATCAGGAGCAGCCAGCACCGGGGCGCTGCAAAGAAGAGACTTGGCAGCAGTAAAAGCATGGTCACAGTCATCATCCCAGACAAAAGGAACGGCTGGGCTACACAGTTTAGTTAATGGCGCGACCACCACAGAGAAGTTCTTACAAAAACACCGATAGTATCCTGCCATGCCTAAGAAACGTTTAAGTTCACGTCTAGTCGTGGGCATCGGGAGAGTCAACACAGCCTCAACCTTTGTGGTCACAGGCAGCACCTGCCCATGGCCAACCCGCTTCCCCAAGTAGGTGACCATAGCTTTTCCAAACTCGCATTTAGCTAAATTAAGGGTTAGCGAGGCCTCTGCCAGTCGCTGGAACACATCCCTTAAACTGGCCATGTGACTCACCCAGTCCTTCGAGTAGATGACGACGTCATCCAAGTAGACGCTACAATCCGGCACATTTCCTAACACGCGTTGCATGAGGCGCTGGAAAGTGGCCGGGGCATTTTTCATGCCGAAAGCCATGACGGTATACTGCATAAAAGCATCAGGGGTGACGAACGCAGAGATGTCTGATGCGCGTTGTGTTAAAGGGACCTGCCAATACCCTTTTAGTAGATCTAATTTAGTGATGCACACTGCAGGCCCCACACTGTCTATACAGTCATCCATGCGCTGTAAGGGAAAGGAGTCAGGAACAGTCACCGCGTTCACCTTGCGGAAATCTGTACAAAAACGAGGGGTGCCGTCCGACTTAGGAGCCAGCAAGCATGGGGAACTCCAAGGACTACAGCTAGGCCGGGCAAGACCATGTTTAACCAGGTAAGCAACCTCTTTCTTTATAAGCTCCCTCTTATCAGACGGACAGCGATATGCGTGCTGCTTAATTGGCTTGTGATTACCCACGTCGATGTCATGCTCCAACACATGGGTACGGGATGGCACATCACCAAACAGAGTGGGGTATTCAGTGATGAGGTCGAGCACATCCTGACGCTGAGCTGGGGACAGATAGGACAGATGTTGCTCGACATTAGACAAGAAGTCTGAGTTAGACAACCGGTCAGATTGTTGTGCATCAGAGGATGTAGTTAAGTCATCAGTTACACCAGCAACACAAACAAGCAAGGGAGTGCCTATATCAGTGACATCTGGACACTTTGCAACCTCCCGTGGACGGAAGGTTTTAAGCATGTTAATATGGCACAAACGGGTCTTCTTATGACGCTCGGGTGTCCGGATGACATAGTCCGTGTCAGACAGTTTGCTCTCCACCACATAGGGACCTGAGAACCGAGCCGTAAGAGCAGATCCAGGTGTAGGTAGTAAACCTAACACCTCATCACCTGGCTGGAATTGCTGCTCCACCACTTTCCGGTCAAAACGTTGCTTCATACCACCCTGAGCGGAGGAGAGGGCTTCTTTTGCCAGCTTCGAGGCAATCTGCATGCGCTTTCTGCATTTAGAGACAAAATCCACAACATTAGTATGTTTCGGGTGGCTGCCCACCAGCTGCTCCTTCAAAACTGCTAACGGACCTCGCACATGGTAGCCAAAAACTAACTCTGCTGGGCTGAACCCCAAGGACTCCTGCTTTGCGTCTCTAATGGCAAACAACATAAACGGTACACCCTCATCCCAGTCTTTACCACTGTCATAACAATATTTGCTCAGCATAGACTTCAGAGTTTGATGCCACCGTTCAAGTGCACCTTGAGATTCAGGATGATAAGCACTTGACACAGAATGAGCAAGACCTTGGAAAGCACAGGCTGATTTGGTTTCCCTACCATTTGGCAAGTCCTACACCCCTTACAAAAACTCACCACATCCCCCTTTAAACCAGGCCAGAAAAAGTGCTTGAGAACACGATGGTACGTCTTAGTTACCCTTAGGTGACCTGACCACAAATGTTCATGAGCCAGCTTCATCACATGCTGGCGACAATTAACAGGCAGCACTACCTGATGGATTACACCCCAATCCTCACCGAGCTCAGCCGCTGCACTGTCTGACTGTGAAATCCACCTGCGCATCAAAACACCATTTTCAATAAAATACGGTCGCTTGGGTGTACACTCACTGGCCATTTTCACAGCAGTGGCTATGACTTTAATTAAGGATTTATCCGCTTGCTCGGCAGCAATGAGAGCCTCACGACGACAAAGCTAGCGCGGACACCCACATGAAAATAACCCGTTGCCAGCTCCGACTGCACATGGATTCGATGCAGTGGTGCGGGGATGAAACCCATCTCAATTACCCTAACTACAGCACTGGCATCAGACTTCGTACCAGATAGCAACACACTGGACAGAATGAGGATGTCATGGACTCACTAGTTAGGCCTGTTAATTGCCACCAATTACACTCACTCAGCACACCTGTTTTCCACACCTGTCCCTCGTCGTCCTCTGCTCTCTCTGTGCATTTGAGCCCAGGTCTCTCCACAGTCAGTGTCAGTTTGTCTTCGATGAAAGAAGTGATTCCTGTTCGTTGGCTAAAGACTGATTCCCAGACCCTGAACCTGCTTTTGATTCTGACCACTCGTTTCCTGCTGCTTTCCGACACCAGTGTCCTGCATCTCCACCTGTCTCCGTGTCGGCACTCTTTGGATTCGGAAACTCCAGTCCACTCCCTGCACACTCCAGACGCCAGTCAGCCCTCGACCCTCCGGCCCGTTCACCCACTCCTGCCACACCACCTGCTCCAGTCCACCTCCTGCGGACCCCCAGACGCTACAGCCTTCCCCCCGACCCTCCGGCTCGTTCACCACCTCAAAGACTTTCTCCCCTTACCTTTTCGCCTGAATTCAATAAAACTTAAGCTTGTTTGCACACGCAATTGGGTCTCCTGTTCCGTACTCTGACAGTACGAACTGACCATCATGGACCCAGCGGGCGAACACAGCAACATAGAGACATCACCAGAACCGTCAGCCCTGGAACGTTTGGGTCGTGCGGAGGTTGGCATGAGAAGGATGACCGGCGACATTGCCTCCCTGGTCCAGCTCGGCCACCAGCACCAGCAGCAGTTCCAGCAGCAACAACAGCAAATCCTGGGCCAGCAGCAACAATTGGCCCAGGTCATTCAGCTGCTCACTCAACTGACCACTCCATCTGCACCTGTGCCTCCAGACCCCAGCATTCCAGACCCAGGCAGCCAAGGTCCCAACATCCAAGTTCCAGTGAGACCAGCCCCAGCTCTGGATGCCCCTGAGCCCAAAATCGGAAACCCTGAGCGTTTTGATGGAGATCCAAGACAAGTACGCGCCTTCCTTACAAGTTGCAGAGTCCAGTTTGCATTGCAGCCTCGAACCTTTGCATCAGAAGCTACCAAGGTGGGATATGTAATCACGCATCTGACGGGCCGAGCTCGACTGTGGGGAGCAGCTGAATTCGACCGCCAGACCCCTGCCTGTGCCTCTTTCGATGCCTTCTCGAAGGAGATGGAGAAGGTGTTCGACGGCGGTTCCCCGTCAGCGGAGGCATCACAGGAGCTGATGCGAATACGCCAGGGTAACCGAACCGTGGCGGATTTTTCTATCGACTTCCGCACCCTGGCTGGCCGCAGTTTGTGGAATATGCCTGCATTGGTCGACGCTTTTCTTTATAGTCTGTCCGATTATCTCAAAGATGAGCTCGTCTCTCACGACCCGCCAAAGACTCTGGATGATGCCATCGCATTGGCAATTCGAATTGACCAACGAGTCCAGGCCCGCCGAAGAGAGAGGGGACGCTCCACCCAGTCCTCTGTCCGCACTCGGGGTGAGCCCACTAACCCGTTGCCCCCTCCACCCACGTCCCAGAGCCAATCTAACCAACCCGAGCCCATGGAAATCAGCCGTGCTGCCCTCACTCCCAAGGAGCGTCAGCGCCGCCTCAGCTCCAACCTGTGTCTGTACTGCGGTGGCGAAGGTCATCGCGTCATCACATGTCCAGCAAAAGCCGCAGCTCACCGGGTGTAGAGGAGATCCGGGTGAGCTCTACCATTCTCCAGTCTCCCCCCATCCGCAAAACCCTGCTCCAGGTTCACCTTCGTCTCCCCAACACCTCCCACACTCTGGCCGCTCTAGTGGACTCCGGGGCTGAGGCCAACGTCATGGACACCGAGCTTGCTCGGCAGCTGGGAATAGAGTGCCACCACCTCTCCCCACACGTTCCTGCACGGGCCTTAGACGGACACCTACTCGGCACGGTGACCCACATCACAGCCCCCCTAATAATGGCACTCTCAGGAAACCACCAGGAGTCCATTCAGTTTCACCTTCTGACTTCACCCGGGCAACCCATCATTCTGGGCTATCCATGGCTTTGCAGACATAACCCCCATCTCGACTGGAGGACCGACACAATCAGAGAATGGGGAAGAGACTGCCACTTGACCTGTCTTACGAGAGCTGTTCTGCCCATCAACCCGGATCCTGCTACTCCAGCCCCCGACATCTCCAATGTCCCAGTGTGCTACCATGAGCTCAGAGAGGTGTTTAACAAAGCCAAGGCCACGTCACTGCCACCCCATAGACCGTATGACTGTGCAATCGATCTTCTGCCAGGAACTGCTCCCCCAAGAGGTCGCCTGTACTCTCTGTCTTCCCCTGAAAGAAAGGCTATGGAGGACTACATTAATGACTCTCTGGCGGTCGGCATAATCCGCCCATCTTCCTCACCGGCCGGGGCTGGGTTTTTCTTCGTCAAGAAGAAGGACAGTTCACTCCGCCCCTGCATAGATTACAGGGGTTTGAACGACATTACAATCAAGAATCGCTACCCACTGCCACTGCTATCATCTGTATTTGAACTACTCCAAGGGTCCACCATCTTCACTAAGCTTGACCTCTGAAACGCCTATCACCTGGTACGGGTGAGAGAAGGGGATGAGTGGAAGACAGCTTTTAACACACCCACAGGCCATTATGAGTACCTGGTCATGCCCTTCGGCCTTACAAATGCCCCTGCAGTTTTTCAAGCCTTGGTGAACGACATCCTCCGTGACATGCTTAATAAGTATGTTTTTGTGTATTTAGATGACATTTTGATTTTCTCGAAGACCCAATCCGAACACGTCCATCATGTCCAGTCTGTACTCCGTCGCCTCCTTGAGAACTCGCTGTATGTCAAAGCGGAGAAGTGCGAGTTTCATGTCCGGACCACGTCCTTCCTGGGATTCATCGTGGCGGAGGGGCACATCCAGATGGATCCAGCAAAGGTCTCAGCAGTGTCGTCATGGCCCATCCCAGAGAGCCGTAAGAAACTGCAGCAGTTCCTGGGCTTCGCCAATTTCTACAGAAGATTTATCAGCGGATACAGTGCGGTGGCAGCTCCTCTCACCTCGTTGACCAGCACTAAACGCCCGTTTGAATGGACCCCTGCAGCTGACAGAGCATTCCAGTCTCTCAAAGCTCGGTTCACCTCAGCTCCAATCCTCCGGATGCCAGATGAGGAACGGCAGTTTGTTGTGGAGGTGGATGCGTCCGATGTGGGCGTCTGCGCAGTACTCTCCCAGAGATCGGCTGAGGACGGCAAGATGCACCCATGTGCTTTCTACTCCCGTAGACTGTCACCCACAGAGTGTAATTACAACATCGGCAACCGAGAGCTGCTGGCCGTCAAACTTGCCCTGGAGGAGTGGCGCCATTGGCTGGAGGGAAGTAAGCTTCCATTCTTAGTCAGGACAGACCACAAAAACCTCCAATACATCCAGGCTGCCAAGAGGTTGAACTCCCGTCAGAAACGTTGGTCTCTCTTCTTCACTCGCTTTAACTTTACCCTCTCCTATCGGCCCGGCTCTCGCAACATGTCAAAGCGGAGAAGTGCATAATTACAACATCGGCAACCGAGAGCTGCTGGCCGTCAAACTTGCCCTGGAGGAGTGGCGCCATTGGCTGGAGGGAAGTAAGCTTCCATTCTTAGTCTGGACAGACCACAAGAACCTCCAATACATCCAGGCTGCCAAGAGGTTGAACTCCTGTCAGAAACGTTGGTCTCTCTTCTTCACTCGCTTTAATTTTACCCTCTCCTATCGGCCCGGCTCTCGCAACACTAAGCCTGATGCCCTCTCACGCATTTATCAGAAAGATGAAACTCCTGCTGAGGTTCCAACATCTATCCTTCCAAGCCCCTGTGTGGTAGCCATCCTGACTTGGGATGTTGAGGAGCAGGTGAGGGAGGCCATCCTCACCCAACCCGGCCCAAGCACCTGTCCCCCGGACCTTCTCTTTGTCCCAGAAACCCTCCGCTCCCAAGTGATCCAGTGGGGGCATGATTCACGGCTAGCCTGTCACCCTGGAGTCACCCGCACCTACCACCTGCTCTCCCAGCGCTTTTGGTGGCCCTCTCTAAGGAGGGATGTCCAGGACTTTGTAAAGGCTTGCCCCACCTGTAAAACAACAAGACCTCCAGTCATGCTCCCGCAGGCCTCCTCCAGCCCCTTCCAATACCCATGCGGCCCTGGTCCCACATAGCTCTGGACTTTGTCTCTGGCCTACCCCCTTCAGATGGAAACACTGTAATACTCACCATTGTTGATCGCTTCAGCAAAATGGCTCACTTTGTTCCACTATCCAAATTGCCATCGGCGAAGGAGACTGCCCAGATTGTCCTCAAACAGGTATTTAGGATCCATGGTCTGCCAAAGGATATTGTGTCTGATAGGGGTCCACAGTTCGCTTCCTCTTTTTGGAAGGAGTTCTGCCACCTATTGGGAGCCACTGCCAGCCTTACATCTGGCTTTCACCCCCAGTCAAATGGCCAGGCAGAACGAACCAATCAGGAGTTGGAGAAGGCACTCCGCTGCATGGCCTCACGAAACCCCCGAGCCTGGGCACAACACCTGTTGTGGATTGAGTATGCGCACAATTCCCTGACCAGCACTGCTACTGGTCTGTCCCCATTCCAGTGCGTCTACGGATACCAACCACCCCTGTTTGCCAGCCAAGAAGGGAATATCACCTGTCCTTCTGCCCTAGCCTATGCTCGCCATTGCCGTTGTACCTGGTCCCAGGCTAGGGCCACTCTCCTCAAATCCACCACCAGCTATGCCACCGGAGCTAACCGACGGAGAAGTCCTGCTCCTACCTACCAGGTCGGTCAAAGGGTGTGGCTCTCGGCCCGGGATCTACCTCTTCGAGTTGAGTCACGAAAGCTGGCACCCAAGTTCGTCGGTCCATTTCCCATTCAGAGAATCATCAACCCGTCTGCAGTCAGACTCCAACTACCACGGTCCATGAAGGTACACCCAACGTTCCATGTTTCCAGGCTCAAACCGGTTCATGAAAGCCCTCTGGTCCCAGCAGCACCACCGCCTCCTCCCACTCGTATCGTGGATGGAGGTCCTGTGTACACCGTCCGACGGCTGCTCCGTTCTCGACGACGTGGCAGAGGCCTCCAATACCTAGCGGACTGGGAGGGGTATGGCCCGGAAGAGAGGTCTTGGATTTCCGCCCGGTGGATTGTGGACAAGACTCTGATCTCTGACTTCCATCGTCAGCACCCTGACCAGCCATCCATCAAGAGGGGTCGTCCACGGGGCTCCCAGAATACTGGCTGCCGGTCTCCCATTCCCCGGCCACGCGGCGCCCGATCCCATGTACCCGAGTCCGACTCTGAACCTAGTGCGGGTGATCCTCAGGTTGGGACGCAACTGGCATCAGAGGAGGTGGCCATGGACTCTGACCATTCTGAGGAATTCTAGCCGCCCGTCTGGACCCCCTCCCTCCCGCCCAGCTTGTCTCTGTCTCTTTCTTTGGGACTTCTGGGGCCGTCCCTTGTGGGGGGGGTTCTGTCATGGACTCACTAGTTAGGCCTGTTAATTGCCACCAATTACACTCACTCAGCACACCTGTTTTCCACACCTGTCCCTCGTTGTCCTCTGCTCTCTCTGTGCATTTGAGCCCAGGTCTCTCCACAGTCAGTGTCAGTTCGTCTTCGATGAAAGAAGTGATTCCTGTTCGTTGGCTAAAGACTGATTCCCAGACCCTGAACCTGCTTTTGATTCTGACCACTCGTTTCCTGCTGCTTTCCGACACCAGTGTCCTGCATCTCCACCTGTCTCCGTGTCGGCACTCTTTGGATTCGAAACTCCAGTCCACTCCCTGCACACTCCAGACGCCAGTCCTCCGGCCCGTTCACCCACTCCTGCCACACCACCTGCTCCAGTCCACCTCCTGCGGACCCCCAGACGCTACAGCCTTCCCCCCGACCCTCCGGCTCGTTCACCACCTCAAAGACTTTCTCCCCTTACCTTTTCCCCTGAATTCAATAAAACTTAAGCTTGTTTGCACACGCAATTGGGTCTCCTGTTCCGTACTCTGACAGAGGAACTGAGAGCAGGCTGTGTCACGCAGTGCAGTGACTAGGCGCTGGTCTTCAGCCTGTCCTGTAAGAGACAAAAAACAAGTAAATATGAAAGGCTTAAAACAGTCAGGCACCCCTGATATTATAGCCTCGTCACTGGAGGTTTTAATAAGCCCCACGCCTTTTGGTGGTCTCACAACAGGCCCTTGTTTACGCTTCCAGGCAATGCAATTTGCAATTAAATGACCAGGCTTATGGCAATAAAAACACTGTCGATCAGATTTGGAAGCAAACGAAACAGCAGCACCCGACAACTGCGACCCAGGCTTCTGAAACCCCTCCCGAGGGGACTCGGGACGTTTTGCCAACACACTTTTGTGTGTGAGGGCAAATTCATCTGCCAAGGTGGCAGCCTGCTGCAAAGTGGACACTTTTTGTTCATTTAAATATACCGTGATACGCTCAGAGACGCAGTTTTTAAACTCCTCGAGTAACATCAGTTCACGTATCGCTGTAAAATCGTCAGCCTTACAAGCTGCACACCACCGGTCGAAGAGGATGCCCTTTTCTCTAGCAAAATTAATGTGGGTCTGATTGGACCCTTTACGCAGATTGCGAAACCGCTGTCTGTACGCCTCAGGTACCAGCTCATATGCCCGCATAATAGCACTCTTTACTTTGCTGTAATCAAGACCATCTTCTACAGACAAGGAAGAGCAGGCCTCCTGAGCTCTGCCTGACAACTTACATTGTAGTAAAATGGCCCACACATCCTCTGGCCAGCGTAACGCAGTGGCAATGCGCTCAAATGCGCCGAAATAATTCTCCACCTCTGCCTCACGAAATACAGGGACCAAAGAAATGTGTTTACTCACATCAAAAGTATTAGTTGGACACGCCGCGGGCTGAACCTCACTAACCTGAGTTGTGCGCACCTGTAGCTCCACCTGACGCAGCCTAACAGCTGTGTCTGCCTCCAACCTCTTTAGTTCCAGCTCCCTACGGAACTGAAACTCACGCTCGCGCTCCTTTCTCTCTAATTGCATGCGAGCTAAACGGACTTTAAGTCTGGCGTCCGCTTTTGAGCTAGGAGTTGAGTCCACAGAGAATGGGACGAAGTGGGGCATTGTGACCGGCTTCTCCGCCGTCCTCACCTCCTTCACAGAGGCTGCGGTCCCAACCCGCGCATCCCCAGACATTGGCAAGCAAAGAACCCCCCTGCTGATCAACTCATCTAACAGCACCGCCTTTAGCTCAGCCTTGACAAGTGCGCTAGAAACCGGAACACCGTAGTACTCCGCAACCACACGTAGATCGTCTTTCTTACATTTATCAAACACAATAAATGATTGATCAGACGCAAACGCTTCCACGTCAAACGCGGCCATCCTCACACACTCCGGTAATGCGCACCACGCACCAACAGCCGTCACGCCAGACAAACTCCTCCAGATCCTGCCTAACACAAACTTCACCTACCTATCTTCTGGGGAGTGCCGGGCTCGAGGCGTCTTATACGCAACACATCAGCGGCCGAAACCCTGAAACGCCAGCCCCCGCCGGAGATCAAAGTCCCCGCCCGGAGTTTACCCCGAAAACAAAAAAGGCAAAATAACAAAAGAGCACCCGATGGAAGGGCGGGATGTATTCCAAGACAGCTGGGTACTCACCTGTGTTATCCGGAGAAGCTGTCAAGGACGTCACGCAGACTGCAGGTACACAGACACACAAACACCGATACGTACCGCAAAACAAAAACTAATCACAAACAAACAACACCAACCGGTACAACTGCGGGAATAGATATCCCGGACGAGCCCCCAAAATTGTTACGACCCGACAGGGCAAGACTTAGTCTAGGGGAATTCAGGGAAGTAACAATTAAAGAAAAGACCCAAAACAAAGGGGATTAACAAAAGACCGACTGCAAGTGCAGGGATTTATTAAAAAACACAAGTTGAACAACGTAAAGTAAAGGCTTCTTCAAATGTCACGATGAGAGCCAGGAACGATCACACGCCACACGCAATGAGCCACTTTCTCTGGAAACACACCACCACGCACCACGAACCACTCGCTGCGGGATCACACACTCACTGAGACACCCGGTGGGCAGTTGTAGCCTACCGGCACTGATCAGTCAATCAGCTGATTGAGGGTGGAGAGGGAAAGGGCGGTACCTGTAATCAAGAGCAGAAGACAAGACACACACCTACTACGGCACGTAACAATATTAACATCACCTACAATAATTACTTCATCTGTTTAGAAACTATCATTCCAGAGATTTAGCCTTAGATGGGATCACCCTGGCCACCAGCTCCACCGTAAAAAATCTTGGCGTTGTTTTTGATCAAGACTTGTCCTTTAATAACTATATAAAACAACTTTCGAGGACTGCATTCTTCCACTTGCGTAACATTGCCAAAATCAGACGCATCATTTCTCAAGTGGATGCAGAAAAACTAGTCCATGCATTTGTTACTTCTAGGCTGGACTATTGTAACTCTTTGCTATCAGGCTGCTCTAATAAGTCTCTTAAGAGTTTGCAGCTGATTCAGAACGCTGCTGCACGTGTTCTGACAGGAACCAAAATCAGAGATCACATCTCTCCCATTTTGGCTTCCTTGCACTGGCTACCTGTTAAATCTAGAATAGAATTTAAAATTCTTCTCCTAACTTACAAAGCTCTTCATGGTCAGGCACCATCATATTTAAAAGAGCTCATAGTACCTTACCACCCCACTAGAACATTGCGCTCCCAGGATGGTGGGTTCCTTGTGGTTCCTATAGTGTCTAAAAGTAGATTGGGAGCCAGAGCTTTCAGCTATCAAGCTCCTCTTCTGTGGAATAAACTACCACTCTGTGTTCGGGAGGCAGACACGATCAACACCTTTAAGAGTAGACTTAAGACTTTCCTGTTTGATAAAGCTTATAATTAGGGCTGGCTCAGGTCATCCCTTAGTTATGCTGCCATAGAACTAGACTACTGGGGGACTCACATACTCTCTCATTCTCTCTCTCTCCTTATCTATCCATCTATCTAATCCATCTATCTATCATGTTACTAATTAAACTTCTTCCCCGGAGTTTCTGTGCTCTCTCGCCCAGCAGGTTCTTGTGGACTTTGTCTGCTGCTGTGGTCCTGCGTGGCGTCTACTGCATGTGTTGTCGCCGTCATCATTGTTGCCATATCCCCATTACAGTTTATAGTTATGTAATGATTTGCTGCTACTGTAATAATTCATCATTCATTGTAACCTATTCTTATCATCAACTGTAATTCATTATTATTCATTGTACAATATGTGTGTGTTGATTTGTTCTGTACATGTGACATCATTGCACGTCTGTCCGTCCTGGGAGAGGGATCCCTCCTCTGTGGCTCTTCCTGAGGTTTCTTCCACCTTTTTTCCTGTTAAAAGGTTTTTTGGTGGGCAAGTTTTTCCTCACTCGAATCGAGGGTCTAAGGACAGAGGGTGTCACTCCCTGTACAGATTGTAAAGCCCTCTGAGACAAATGTATTTTGTGATTTTGGGCTATATAAATAAAATTTGATTTGATTTGATTTGATTTGATTTGTTTTAACGATCAAGCCCGATGCAAGCATAGATAGATAGATAGATAGATAGATAGATAGATAGATAGATAGATATACTTTATTAATCCCAAAAACTGGGAAATTAGAGTGTAACAGCAGCATAACACAAATACAACACAATGAAATAAAAAGAACAACCAACAATTAAGATAATAATTAATAATTAAATAAGAATAAGAAATTAAGATAATAATTATATAAGAATAAGTAAAATAAAATATAATATAATAATATATAATATATAATATATGACCGGATTTTAGCTATTATTATACACGCTGATGGCCTGTGGCAGGAAAGATTTCCTATATCTTTCCCTACGACAGCGGAGCTGGAGCAGTCTGTGGGAGAAAGTGCTCTGCTGTCTGTCCACTGTGTGATGGAGAGGGTGCTGATCATTGTCCATGATGGTAAACAGTTTATTCAGCGTCCTCCTCTCCACCACAGTACCAAACGTCTCCAGCCGGACACCAAGTACAGAGCCAGCCTTCTTGATGAGTTTATCAAGTCTGTTGGTGTCGCTGGCTCTGATGCTGCTACCACAACACACAGCAGCAAAGAAGATGGCGCTGGCAACAACAGACTGGTAGAAGATCTCCAACATCTTGCTGCACACGTTGAAGGATCTCAGTTTCCTCAGGAAATAGAGTCTGCTCATCCCCTTCTTGTACACAGCTTCTGTGTTAGATTTCCAGTCCAGTCTGTTGTCAATCACCACTCCTAGGTATTTATAGTCCTCCACCTCCTTCACCACCTCCCCCCTGATCAGTACTGGCTGTGAAGGCATCCTCTTCCTCCTGAAGTCGATCACCATCTCTCTGGTCTTGTTGACATTCAGCCACAGGTGATTCTGTTCGGACCACTCTACAAAGTTGTCCACCAGCATCCTGTACTCACCCTCCTCTCCCTCCCTTATACACCCAACAACAGCTGAGTCATCAGAAAACTTCTGTAGATGACATGACTCAGAGTTGTATTGAAAGTCAGTGGTGTATAAGGTAAAGAGGAAGGGAGAAAGCACAGTTCCCTGTGGAGCTCCTGTATCACCGACCACCACATCAGACAGGACACTGCCCAGACGGACAAACTGTGGCCTGCCTGTCAAGTAGTCAGTAATCCAGGAGATCACTGTGTCGTCAACACCCATCACCTGCAGCTTCTCACCCAGTAGCAGAGGTTGGATGGTGTTGAAAGCACTGGAGAAATCAAAGAAAGTGATCCTCACAGTGCCTTCTCCACCATCCAAATGCATATGGGTTCGCTGCAGCAGGTAGATGACAGCATCATCGACACCTAAATGGGGCTGATAGGCAAACTGCAAAGGGTCCATAAACGTCCTCACCCGCGGCTTCAGCTGGGCTAAGACCAGTCTCTCCAGGACCTTCATCACGTGAGATGTGAGGGCGACTGGTCTGTAGTCTGCCAGGTCAGATGGCCTCGACTTCTTGGGGACTGGAACCAAGCAGGATGTCTTCCACAGCAGCGGGACTTTCTGCTGACTCAGGCTCAGGTTATACAGATGTCCGAGTACAGGAGACAGCTGGTTGCCGCAGGTCCTCAGGATCCTGGGTGTGATGCCATCAGGGCCTGCAGCCTTTCGCTGGTGAAGTCTTTCCAGCTGCCTCTTAACCTGGCCTGTAGTCACCGTTGGACAGGGGTTGCTGCAGATGTCTTCAGTAGAGGAAGTGGGAGATGAGGAGGAGGAGGAGGAGGAGCAGGTGGAGAGGTGCTGTACAGGAGAAGGTCAGGTGGGTTGAGCCATTTGGAACAGTGTAGGTGTGTGGAGGGGTGGGGATGTTTGAGCGGTCACAGGAGGTGAGCTAAACCTGTTGAAAAACTGGTTGAAATGGTTTGCTCTATCCAGGCTCCCTGCTATAGAAACAGAGGTTTATATCAGGTTACCTGCTGCACTGTAACTGTATTTTTTTGCTTACAATAAATTTAACTGGTCTCTCTATCGCCTGTGGATAATGTGCCATCTGACGATTGAGACAGATTTGTCTCATGATTGTTATGACTGTGGTCATAATTTTTGAGTATACTGGTTGTAGGCTGCTGTGCTGTGTCTCTACAAGTGTTTTTCACAGGTAGCTAAGACTGTGCCAACCCCTGGAAGGTGATTCGTTGAGGGATGCCAAGCCCTCCGTTCTGATTGGCTGCAGCTGAGTAGTCCGGGCATAAAAGGAGCCAAGATGGCGGCAGGAAGGGGGGCAGCAGCATTTTTCCACATCCCCCCTTTCTCCCAACCTGCCACATGTCATTCTGCTCTGAAACCTTGATTGTAAATAGTGTAAATAGTGTGGATCGAAAGAGTAGGGGTGGACTGCCATTTTGGTTTTGACCTTGTTTTCTCCTGTTTTCTGAAAATTAGTAAAAGTAAGATCCTTGTCATTTGTCTTGTTTGGGGGAAGTGGTTTATTTTCTAGTTAGACTTGTTTTGTTTGTTGTTTTGGCCTGGGTCCACCCTGAAGTTGTGTTTGTAGTTATAACAGTTTAATTGTGATATATTCTTGTAAATAAATATTTGTTTAATTAATCACTATGTTGTGTAAGTGGCTATTTGGGACTTGGGGAAGATGAGGCATGTTTGTGTTATGCCCTAAACACCCCTAGACTGGGGCATAACATGATGCATAGAGAATTTTTGAAAAAATGTTATCAGGAAGGAAATACATTTAAGGTTTTTTATACCTGAAGGATTTGCTTTGAAACCAACATTAAATGTAAACATAACTGTACAACAAGGTGCCTTTACATATATTTAAAAGTTTAAATATTTAGTTATATATGTTTAGTTTAACCGTGGAATTTCACATATACTGTATTACATTGAAACATATATAAAATAACCTCACATTTCCTCATTTACCTCAAGTGGTTTATTTTTTGGTTTGATTTTGAGAAACAGTATTTGTCTGAAATAATGTATTAGTAACAGCTATCAACAGTGACTTAAGTGTAAATATTATACAGGAACTTAGTGGAATCAATTCATCTTTTGTTATTAAAGTAAATTAGTGAGTAGGTAAGTTTATTAAATTAAATTTAACTCAACATTAATATTTTTTAGAACTTACATAATAAATACAGGTTCATCTGACCTGAAGTTTTTTTGATTTGAAATGATGAGTTGAATGGATGTGCTGCTGAGAGTTCACTCAACTCATTAACTTAAGGTTTTAAAAGACAATCTGCATATTACAACAATCTCCATATTATAAAACTTCCAAAAATGCCTTGTTTGAGAGTTAAAACTCTTAGTGTACTGATATATCCTATTACTTTGTACCATAGACACCCAATGTTGTTTTCATTTAAAAACAATTAAAAACACATCAGTGAGTCACATCGCTGCACTGTTTCTTTGCCATGTAGATAATCACATTAATTTGTTTAGAAATGGTTCAAAGATTATTTCATATTCACTCTCAGGACTGTAGTTACCGTATTTTAGGGACTATAAGCTGCTACTTTTTCCCCATACTTTGAACCATGCGGCTTATACAGAGATGCTTTCTATTAATTTTTCTTCAGCCCACAGGGGGTATGAAATATTAATACACCCTCACTCTGTAAAAATGGAAACCCCATGAAGAAATTCCTATAATGCAGCTTTTAAGTTGAATGCCATCGATCTAGCTACACTGCAAAAACTGTTGCCTAGATCTAACTCAATAAAAATAAGGCAACATTTTCCAACCACTTATTGTAAGTTTAGTCAACTAATTGGTATTTTAAGTAAAGAGAACTTAATAATATGTTTTTCGATTTATGCCAAAAAAATTAAGTTCCTTTTACAGAAAATGCCAAGAAATTGAGTAAAATCAATGAAAAAAACATCAGCATGTTAAACACACAAGACTTAAATAAAAAAGTAATATTTAAATGAAAAAAATATATTTTGTACTCTATTTTATTAATTTTGACCAATTCACCCTTTATTTGTTTTGAAAATGGAAACTGCTTAAAATAATTAGTTAGCATAATAATAAAAAAACAAGACATATCAAATTCCAACCTTTATTAAATCATTACCATATCAATTAACAGTGGCAATGAGCTGGACAGTACAGTCAACATCCATATTTAGTGCACAGAATGCATGACCTCAACTTTTTAAAGTGCTAAACACCTTCACAGTAGTTTTCTTTTCTTTTTTTTTACCGTATACATATTAAAACATTATCACAAGCCATATCCAAACTGTGTCAATAAGCTGGACAGTCAAGAACATCAGTATTTAGTGCATAAGTGAAAGCATGACCTCAGCATCTCAAGTTTTACTTAGAACATTCACAGTACAGTGTCTTGCTAAAACAATTTAACATTGAGATTATCTGTACTTCTGTAACAATTCACTAGCAGAACATCTTGTCTTTCAGTGTGTATATTTGGAAACATTTTAACTTAAACAACTCACAGATCCCTCCTTCTGATGAGTGTATAAAACATAAAAAAGACTATTGAGTATTTGTTGTTGTTTGTTTACCATGTACATACAAAACAACAACTTATCCAAACAGTGGCAATGAGATGCACCATATAAACAGTCAAGAACATCTGTACTTAGTGCATACACAAATGCATGACTTCAGACTATTATGTGCTTTTTTAAGTTTTAGTGCTTTTTTTAGTTATGAGTACATTTTTTTTACTGTGTACATCACATAAACAACTCACAGATCTCACCTTTTGACCAGTTGCAGCTTCACAGTGGGGGCCATATCCAAACAGTGGTAAGGAGATGCACCATAAACAGTCAAGAACATCAGTATTTAGTGCATACGAGAATGCATGGCCTCAGATTATGTGCTGCAGAATAACATTCAGAGTTCTCTTTTTTTACTGTGTACATCACATAAACAACTCATAGATCTCACCGTTTGACCAGTTGCAGCTTCACAGTGGTACATTTAGTGTGTATAAAACATAGCTGTTCATAAGTGCAAGCTGACAGTCATGGCTCACTGCCTAAGCAAGAAGCTTGTTTTTCAAATCAAATCAAATCAAATCAAATTTTATTTATATAACCCAAAATCACAAAATACATTTGTCTCAGAGGGCTTTACAATCTGTACAGGGAGTGACACCCTCTGTCCTTAGACCCTCGATTCGAGTGAGGAAAAACTTGCCCACCAAAAAACCTTTTAACAGGGAAAAAGGCGGAAGAAACCTCAGGAAGAGCCACAGAGGTGGGATCCCTCTCCCAGGATGGACAGACGTGCAATGGATGTCACATGTACAGAACAAATCAACACACACATATTGTACACTCACAATGAATTATAGTGATAAATAATGACAATGATAAAATGAGAATAATGACAATGAATGATGAATTATTACAGTAACAGTGAAACTAGTGGTAAAGATACAGATGCACAGTAGCAAATCATTAACTAACTATAAACTGTAATGGGGATATGGCAACAATGATGACGGCGACAACACACGCAGAAGACGCCACACAGGACCACAGCAGCAGACACAGTCCACAAGAACCTGCTGGACGAGAGAGCACAGAAACTCCGGGGAAGAAGTTTAATTAGTAACATGATAGATAGATAGATGGATTAGATAGATGGATAGATTAGGAGAGAGAGAGAATGAGAGAGAGAGAACGAGAGAGTATGTGAGTCCCCCAGCAGTCTAGTTCTATGCCAGCATAACTAAGGGATGACCTGAGCAAGCCCTAATTATAAGCGTTATCAAAAAGGAAAGTCTTAAGTCTACTCTTAAAGGTGTTGATCGTGTCTGCCTCCCAAACACAGAGTGGTAATTTATTCCACAGAAGAGGAGCTTGATAGCTGAAAGCTCTGGCTCCCAATCTACTTTTAGACACTATAGGAACCACAAGGAACCCACCATCCTGGGAGCGCAATGTTCTAGTGGGATGGTAAGGTACTATGAGCTCTTTTAAATATGATGGTTCCTGACCATGAAGAGCTTTGTAAGTTAATAGAAGAATTTTAAATTCTATTCTAGATTTAACGGGTAGCCAGTGCAAGGAAGCCAAAATGGGAGAGATGTGATCTCTGATTTTGGTTCCTGTCAGAACACGTGCAGCAGCGTTCTGAATCAGCTGCAAACTCTTAAGAGACTTATTAGAGCAGCCTGATAGCAAAGAGTTACAATAGTCCAGCCTAGAAGTAACAAATGCATGGACTAGTTTTTCTGCATCCGCTTGAGAAATGATGCGTCAGATTTTGTTACGTAAGTGGAAGAATGCAGTCCTCGAAAGTTGTTTTATATAGTCATTAAAGGACAAGTCTTGATCAAAAACAACTCCAAGATTTTTTACGGTGGAGCTGGAGGCCAGGGTGATCCCATCTAAGGCTAAATCTCTGGAATGATAGTTTCTAAGGGTCCTATTACGAGAAATTCAGTTTTTTCTGAATTTAGCATCAGAAAATTGTGGGTCATCCAATTTTTTATGTCCTTAATGCATGCTTGAAGTCTAGTCAAGTGATTGGTTTCATCAGGCTTGATCGATAAATATAATTGGGTGTCGTCGGCATAACAGTGAAAGTTAATTGAATGATTCCTAATAATGTTCCCTAAAGAAAGCATATATAAACTGAAAAGAAGTGGCCCTAATACAGAACCTTGTGGGACTCCATGAGAAACTTTGGTTTGCATGGAGGATTCATCATGAACATGAACAAACTGAGAACGGTCTAGGAAATATGACTTAAACCAGCCTAGGGCGGTTCCTTTAATGCCAATTTGGTATTCCAGTCTCTGTAAGAGAATCTGATGGTCAATGGTGTCAAATGCGGCACTAAGATCTAATAGGACAAGTACAGAGATGAGTCCTTTGTCTGATGCCATTAGGATGTCGTTTGTAACTTTGACTAGTGCGGTCTCTGTGCTATGATTTACTCTAAATTCTGACTGAAACTCCTCGAATAAGCTGTTTGTGTGGAGAAAATCAAATAGTTGATTGGCTACGGCTTTCTCAAGTACCTTCGAGATGAATGAAAGGTTTGATATCGGTCTGTAATTGGCTAAAACCTCTTGAGCTAGTAAACTAGAGTCAAATATGGCACCAACGCCACCACCTCGACCAGTACTTCGAGGAATATGAGTATTACAATGACTGGGGGGAGTGGATTCATTTAAACTAATATATTCATCCTCCTGCAACCAGGTTTCAGTGAGGCAGAATAAATCAATATCATAATCAGATATTAATTCATTTACTAAAACAGCTTTAGAGGACAAGGACCTAATATTCAGGAGTCCACATTTAATTATCTTGTTTTGGACTCTTGGAGATGTTGATTTAATTTTTATCAGGTTTTTATGATTTACTCCTCTTCTGTTTGTTTTATCTTTAAATAATGCAGGTGGACGGGGGACAGACACAGTCTCTATACTAGACGATTGGGTGGGCAGCTGCTCTAGTGGAGGCGCAGAGAAGCGTGTAAGACTGCAGCTCTGCTTCCAGGTCTCAACTCTGGATTGTCATGGGTTAGATCGACTAATAAACTTGGCCATGTTTCTAGATATAAGAGCTGCTCCATCTAAAGTGGGATGGATGCCGTCTCTCCTAATCAGACCAGGTTTTCCCCAGAAAGGTGTCCAATTATTTATAAAGCCCACATCGTTATCTGGACACCACCTCGACAACCAGCGGTGAAATGATGACATGCGGCTATACATCACTGGTTACATTGGGTAGGGGGCCAGAGAAAATTACGGAGTCCGACATTGTTTTGGCATATTCACACACCGATGACACATTAATTTTAGTAACCTCCGATTGACGTAACCGGGTGTCATTACCGCCGACGTGAATAATAATTTTATTATATCTCCTCTTTAGTTTTATTGAATTTAGGGGAAAAGGTAAGGGGAGAAAGTCTTTGAGGTGGTGAACGGGCCGGAGGGTCGAGGGCTGACTGGCGTCTGGAGTGTGCAGGGGGTGGACTGGAGTTTCCGAATCCAAGAAGCGCCGGCACAGAGACAGGTGGAGATGCAGGACACTGGTGTCGGAAGCAGCAGGAAACGAGTGGTCAGAATCAAAAGCAGGTTCAGGGCCTGGGGATCAGTCTTTAGCCAACGAACAGGAATCACTTCTTTCATTGAAGACGGACTGACACTGACTGTGGAGAGACCTGGGTTTAAATGCACAGAGAGAGCAGAGGATAACGAGGGACAGGTGTGGAAACAGGTGTGCTGAGTGAGTGTAATTGGTGGCAATTAACAGGCCTAACTAGTAAGTCCATGACAGAACCCCCCCCCCACAAGGGACGGCCCCAGAAGTCCCAAAGAAAGAGACAGAGACAAGCCGGCCGGGAGGGAGGGGGTCCAGGCGGGCGGCTAGAATTCCTCAGAATGGTCAGAGTCCATGGCCGGCAGCCAGTATTCTGGGAGCCCCGTGGACGACCCCTCTTGATGGATGGCTGGTCAGGGTGTTGACGTTGGAAGTCAGAGATCAGAGTCTTGTCCACAATCCCTTGGGCGGAAATCCAAGACCTCTCTTCCGGACCATACCCCTCCCAGTCCGCTAGGTATTGGAGACCTCTGCCACGTCGTCGAGAACAGAGCAGCCGTCGGACGGTGTACACAGGACCTCCATCCACGATACGAGGGGGAGCGGTGGTGCTGCTGGGACCAGAGGGCTTTCATGAACCGGTTTGAGCCTGGAAACATGGAACGTTGGGTGTACCTTCATGGACCGTGGTAGTTGGAGTCTGACTGCAGACGGGTTGATGATTCTCTGAACGGGAAATGGACCGACGAACTTGGGTGCCAGCTTTCGTGACTCAACTCGAAGAGGTAGATCCCGGGCCGAGAGCCACACCCTTTGACCGACCTGGTAGGTAGGAGCAGGACTTCTCCGTCGGTTAGCTCCGGTGGCATAGCTGGTGGTGGATTTGAGGAGAGTGGCCCCAGCCTGGGACCAGGTACGACGGCAACGGCGAGCATAGGCTAGGGCAGAAGGGCAGGTGATATTCCCTTCTTGGCTGGCAAACAGGGGTGGTTGGTATCCGTAGACGCACTGGAATGGGGACAGACCAGTAGCAGTGCTGGTCAGGGAATTGTGCGCATACTCAATCCACAACAGGTGTTGTGCCCAGGCTCGGGGGTTTCGTGAGGCCATGCAGCGGAGTGCCTTCTCCAACTCCTGATTGGTTCGTTCTGCCTGGCCATTTGACTGGGGGTGGAAGCCAGATGTAAGGCTGGCAGTGGCTCCCAATAGGTGGCAGAACTCCTTCCAAAAGGAGGAAGCGAACTGTGGACCCCTATCAGACACAATATCCTTTGGCAGACCATGGATCCTGAATACCTGTTTGAGGACAATCTGGGCAGTCTCCTTCGCCAATGGCAATTTGGATAGTGGAACAAAGTGAGCCATTTTGCTGAAGCGATCAACAATGGTGAGTATTACAGTGTTTCCATCTGAAGGGGGTAGGCCAGAGACAAAGGACATCCCTCCTTAGAGAGGGCCACCAAAAGCGCTGGGAGAGCAGGTGGTAGGTGCGGGTGACCCCAGGATGACAGGCTAGTCGTGAATCATGCCCCCACTGGATCACTTGGGAGCGGAGGGTTTCTGGGACAAAGAGACGGTCCGGGGGACAGGTGCTTGGGCCGGGTTGATGAGGATGGCCTCCCTCACCTGCTCCTCAACATCCCAAGTCAGGGTGGCTACCACACAGGGGCTTGGGAGGATAGATGTTGGAACCTCAGCAGGAGTTTTATCTTTCTGATAAATGCGTGAGAGGGCATCAGGCTTTGTGTTGCGAGAGCCTGGCCAATAGGAGAGGGTAAAGTTAAAGCGAGAGAAGAAGAGAGACCAACGTTTCTGACGGGAGTTCAACCTCTTGGCAGCCTGGATGTATTGGAGGTTTTTGTGGTCTGTCCAGACTAAGAATGGAAGCTTACTCCCCTCCAGCCAATGGCGCCACTCTTCCAGGGCAAGTTTGACGGCCAGCAGCTCTCGGTTGCCGATGTCGTAATTACACTCTGTAGGTGACAGTCTACGGGAGTAGAAAGCACATGGGTGCATCTTGCCGTCCTCAGCCGATCTCTGGAAGAGTACATCGACGCCCACATCGGACGCATCCACCTCCACAACAAACTGCCGTTCCTCATCTGGCATCCGGAGGATTGGGGCTGAGGTGAACCGAGCTTTGAGAGACTGGAATGCTCTGTCAGCTGCAGGGGTCCATTCAAACGGGCGTTTGGTGCTGGTCAACGAGGTGAGAGGAGCTGCCACCGCACTGTATCCGCGGATAAATCTCCTGTAGAAATTGTCGAAGCCCAGGAACTGCTGCAGTTTCTTACGGCTCTCTGGGATGGGCCATGAGGACACTGCTGAGACCTTTGCTGGATCCATCTGGATGTGCCCCTCCGCCACGATGAATCCCAGGAAGGACGTGGTCCGGACATGAAACTCGCACTTCTCCGCTTTGACATACAGCGAGTTCTCAAGGAGGCGACGGAGTACAGACTGGACATGATGGACGTGTTCAGATTGGGTCTTCGAGAAAATCAAAATTTCATCTAAATACACAAAAACATACTTATTAAGCATGTCACGGAGTATGTCGTTCACCAAGGCTTGAAAAACTGCGGGGGCATTTGTAAGGCCGAAGGGCATGACCAGGTACTCATAATGGCCTGTTGGTGTGTTAAAAGCTGTCTTCCACTCATCCCCTTCTCTCACCCGTACCAGGTGATAGGCGTTTCGGAGGTCAAGCTTTGTGAAGATGGTGGACCCTTGGAGTAGTTCAAATGCAGATGATAGCAGTGGGTAGCGATTCTTGATTGTAATATCGTTAAAACCCCTGTAATCTATACAGGGGCGGAATGAACTGTCCTTCTTCTTGACGAAGAAAAACCCAGCCCCGGCCGGTGAGGAAGACGGGCGGATTATGCCGGCCGCCAGAGAATCATTAATGTAGGCCTCCATAGCCTTTCTTTCAGGGGAAGACAGAGAGTACAGGCGGCCTCTTGGGGGAGCAGTTCCTGGCAGAAGATCGATTGCACAGTCATACGGTCTATGGGGTGGTAGTGACGTGGCCTTGGCTTTGTTAAACACCTCTCTGAGCTCATGGTAGCACACTGGGACATTGGAGATGTCGGGGGCTGTAGTAGCAGGATCCGGGTTGATGGGCAGAACAGCTCTCGTAAGACAGGTCAAGTGGCAGTCTCTTCCCCATTCTCTGATTGTGCCTGTCCTCCAGTCGAGATGGGGGTTATGTTTGCAAAGCCATGGATAGCCCAGAATGATGGGTTGCCCGGGTGAAGTCAGAAGGTGAAACTGAATGGACTCCTGGTGCTTTCCTGAGAGTGCCATTATTAGGGGGGCCGTGATGTGGGTCACTGTGCCGAGTTGGTGTCCGTCTAAGGCCCGTGCAGGAACGTGTGGGGAGAGGTGGTGGCACATTATTCCCAGCTGCCGAGCAAGCTCGGTGTCCATGACGTTGGCCTCAGCCCCGGAGTCCACTAGAGCGGCCAGAGTGTGGGAGGTGTTGGGGAGACGAAGGTGGACCTGGAGCAGGGTTTTGGGAATGGGGGGAGACTGGAGAATGGTTGAGCTCACCCGGATCTCCCCTACACCCGGTGAGCTGCGGCTTTTGCTGGACACGTGATGACGCGATGACCTTCGCCACCGCAGTACAGACACAGGTCTGAGCTGAAAGCGCGCTGACACTCCTTGGGAGTGAGGGCAGCACGGCTGATTTCCATGGGCTCGGGTTGGTTAGACTGACTCTGGGACGTGGGTGGAGGGGGCAACGGGTTAGTGGGCTCGCCCCAAGTGCGGACAGAGGACTGGGTGGAGCGCCCCTTCTCTCTTCGGCGGACCTGGACTCGTTGGTCCAGAGTCTTTGGCGGGTCGTTTGAGACGAGCTCATCTTTGAGATAATCGGACAGACTATGAAGAAAAGCGTCGACCAATGCAGGCATATTCCACCAACTGCGGCCAGCCAGGGTGCGGAAGTCGATAGAAAAGTCCGCCACGGTTCGGTTATCCTGGTGTATTTGCATCAGCTCCCGTGATGCCTCCGCTGACAGGGAACCGCCGTCGAACACCTTCTCCATCTCCTTCGAGAAGGCATCGAAAGAGACACAGGCAGGGGTCTGGCGGTCGAATTCAGCTGCTCCTCACAGTCGAGCTCGGCCCGTCAGATGCATGATTACGTATCCCACCTTGGTAGCTTCTGATGCAAAGGTTCGAGGCTGCAATGCAAACTGGACTCTGCAACTTGTAAGGAAGGCGCGTACTTGTCTTGGATCTCCATCAAAACGCTCAGGGTTTCCGATTTTGGGCTCAGGGGCATCCAGAGCTGGGGCTGGTCTCACTGGAACTTTGATGTTGGGACCTTGGCTGCCTGGGTCTGGAATGCTGGGGTCTGGAGGCACAGGTGCAGATGGAGTGGTCAGTTGAGTGAGCAGCTGAATGACCTGGGCCAATTGTTGCTGCTGGCCCAGGATTTGCTGTTGTTGCTGCTGGAACTGCTGCTGGTGCTGGTGGCCGAGCTGGACCAGGGAGGCGATGTCGCCGGTCATCCTTCTCATGCCAACCTCCGCACGACCCAAACGTTCCAGGGCTGACGGTTCTGGTGATGTCTCTATGTTGCTGTGTTCGCCCGCTGGGTCCATGGGGTCAGTTCGTACTGTCAGAGTAACAGGAACAGGAGACCCAAATGCGTGTGCAAACAAGCTTAAGTTTAATTGAATTCAGGGGAAAAGGTAAGGGGAGAAAGTCTTTGAGGTGGTGAACGGGCCGGAGGGTCGAGGGCTGACTGGCGTCTGGAGTGTGCAGGGAGTGGACTGGAGTTTCCGAATCCAAGGAGCGCTGGCACGGAGACAGGTGGAGATGCAGGACACTGGTGTTGGAAGCAGCAGGAAACGAGTGGTCAGAATCAAAAGCAGGTTCAGGGCCTGGGGATCAGTTTTTAGCCAACAAACAGGAATCACTTCTTTCATCGAAGACGAACTGACACTGACTGTGGAGAGACCTGGGTTTAAATGCACAGAGAGAGCAGAGGATAACGAGGGACAGGTGTGGAAACAGGTGTGCTGAGTAAGTGTAATTGGTGGCAATTAACAGGCCTAACTAGTGAGTCCATGACACCAGCAGTTTCAAATTAGTCTCAATGTCGCCCGCTCTGGCCCCCGGGATGCATTTAACTATGGTCCCCGGTGTCGCTAACTTCACGTTTCTTAAAATTGAGCTGCCAATGACCAGAGTTGGCCTCTCAGCGGGTGTCGCTGAGTGGGGAAAATCGGTTAGATACGTGGAGTGGTTGGTGGTGTACCGTAGGCTTCTGTTTGGGGCTATGCCTCCTTCGAACAGTCACCCAGCCTCCCGGCTGCTCGGGAACTACCGGGGGATGGCTAGCTACAGCTGCCTTCGGTGGTACCGCACCGGCTACAGGGGACTTGCTAACTATAACTGATTTTTCGGTGGTGCGGTACCGTGCCTCTAAGTCGCTAACCCTTGCCTCCAGAGCTACAAATAAATTACATTTAATGCATTTACCATTTCCGCTAAAGGAGGACGAGGAGTAACTAAACATCTGACACACAGAGCAGGAGAGAGGAGAAGAGAGAGTGGGAGAGGAGAGAGAAGCCATTTTCTAGCTAGGCTAGCTAGTGAGACAAACAGCGAACTGATGAAAACAGAACACATCAAAGTGTGGTTGCTAAAGTTAAGAGACCTGTCCGTGTACAAACAGAACAAGTCTATGTGGTGGTGCAAAGTTGTAAAAACACTCGCCAATGTGAGGAATATATGACAATCTAGCTAGGTGAGCAGAACAGAGAGCACCGTGTCAGTAACACCAGTAACCGGAAGTGACAGAATACGCTTACCGTAAAGCAGCATCATTTGGGTAAGCTGTGTAGGTAAACATAGCTTCAGCCAGGCGCTCTAGGATGTCTGATTTGACACATAGTGCGGTCATTGGGGTACCATCTCTTAAATAAATCTCATTTCCTTGTCTCAACGCAAGTTCGGTGTTGTGTGAGAAAGTTGGAATGGGAAACACAGCAGGCCATGGGCTCTGCCTTTCAGAGGGGGAGGGACTCAGAATCACAGTATCTGCTGAGTCCCCAGAGACACTCACAGATTCACATAACGAGCTGACATCAGAAGCATCAGGGGTGCTTTCCTGGGGAACAAGTGTCAGTGTTAAGTGTAGGGGTACATACACAACTTTAAGTGTGTCTTTATCTTTCAGTTCATTTGTAGAGGTCAGGGTGAAGAAGTCATCAAATGATTCATCTTTGTATTGAAGACATATATCTGTGGGGATGGAAAAACTTTCTTTGACAGCTGTTACCAACTCGTGACACAGTTGAGGTATTCCAGTGCTGAGAGTTAGTTTCTTGACTTCATGATCAACGAGGACCCGGAATCTCACAGTTTGTTCCATTTCTAGGAGGAAAGAAGATAAAGAGGTATTACTCAACACTGGAGAGAGATGTGACGCTTTAATGTCACCATTTGCTTTCCTGCAACAATATAGGCTGACAGAGGACAAACATCACTTAAGCTTTGTTGCTCAACAAGAGTTATCTGGTTCGTCTTCTCCAGATAATATCCACGATGGTGTTCATCATACCAGGCGTTCTGTGTTCTCACAATAAAATGCACTCCTTCCCCAATAAGTGCAATCTGCACAATCTCTGCAAAATCAGGAAGACCTACAGTAGAACCATAGGCCACAATCATGCCTTTTGAGTACCTCGTTCCCTGATAGGTGACTGTGTCAGCCAGCTGAACTTGAGACTGAGGAGATAGATGCCTAATTGACTCCTGAATTTCTACATGCAATACATCCACTGGAACTGCTGTTACTTATACTGAGAGCAGGCAAAACTGTTGTGGAATGCAGAGTGGTGGCTTATCATAAGCTGGTGCTTTGTAGCCAGGGACATGAGTATGTTCTTGAAGTTGCCAGTATGCCTTACAATCCTTTTGAACTGACTATGTTTAGCTTCAAACCTCATCGTCCAAAAAGCTATCACAGGTCCAAATGCCTTTATCAATTCAGGATAATGTTCCAAGAAATGATGTTTGGGGATCAACTCTTCATTAGGGAACACTTCCTGGAACCTGTGTCGGTGTTCAGAAATGTTTGAGTCAAGATATGCAATGCTTTTCTCATTATGGACTGCAGCAACAATGAGCTCAATGATGTCTTTTAAAGACATGAGCAGAAGCCAGGATGGATCATTCAAAGGTATTCTGTGTCCAATAATGAATGGCAACAGCCGTATCAGGGCCCAATTTTCATGGGCATTGCCTCCGATCCGTTTTCGTGAGGAGAAGGTTGCAGGCACTGGCTGACGACAGTTAGTCTTGTCAGCCCACTCACATGGAAACTGTGAGATAGCAGTGTTAAGTTCACTATATGTGAAATATTTCTTAGAAATGAAAACACTGAAGCACAGACCAAGTTCCAAGAGAACAATCCCTTCAAAAATGTTATGTAATATGTCTGTTGGGTAGCCAGTGACACAGTTGAAGTAGCTCAGATTCTCAGTCAATGGACAAGCCTTTTTTACACCAAAACAGTGCGTCAAAGCAGGGTTTTCTTTGACAGTCAATACATGATCAAATTTTTCTTTATAATACTGTCGTCTCTTGTACGATGAGGACAGAGGACCGACACTACTGAGTGCTGCACTCAGTGGATTGGAGTTACACAATTTTTCCACCAAAGATGTAACTACACTGTCATCAATGGCTTGGTTGTTTTTCTCCAAATGTGACACAATAACACTTTTCACTGAAGAAATGGGGGCAGAACTTGCTATAAAGTGAAGATCATCAACCAATTCATCAATGCACCGAACTGAAACATTATGAACACTCGCTAATTTCAACAGGAGGGACGCTACACACTCTACAACAACATTGCTTCCATCTTCCTCTTCGTAGTGTGTATTAATGCTACCATCATAATTAGCACAACTGGGGTCATCACCCTCTTCAGAGGTTCCAAAATCAAGTACTTCCTCTGGTAACTCAGAGATAACCTCTGGTTTAAAATCTTGTGACGTATGTGGAGTATGCTTCCTGTATTTGTGTGTTGCAAAAGTCCCATACACATTAGTTTGGTGATCACAACCTTCAAAGACACATTTCACAGTCTCATTATTCTTGAGATGATGACCTATATGTTTTACCTCAGGGTGGTATCTAGAGAGATGACAGCGAAGGGAACTCCAGGATTTAAAGGAGCATGGGCAATCTATACACACAGGCAAGGCATGGCTGTGCCCAAACGTCCCATGGTGCAGTCTGTAGTGCTTTAAAATGTCACTCTTGGTTGGTACAACAGTGCTGCACAATTTACAGGGCCATCGCATCTGTCATTAGAGAGAGAGAGAGAGAGAGAGAGAGAGAGAGAGAGAGAGAGAGAGAGAGACAGAAAACAAGTTATGGTTCATCTCTAACCTCTTATAAGCTTGATAAGAGCCCTTAATAGGCTATCTGTTTTATGCTCATTTGTTAAGAATATCCTGCTGAACAAGACATAAAATATTTTTTTTTGACAGATGCAGCTTAAATATATGATATGATATATGTACTTCTGTGTTAGCCTACTAAAATACCATACAGCAACCTCAGTGTACCATTAGACCAGCCACAGTCTCTTACAGAAAGAAAAAATAAAAATAAACAGGTTTCACCACCATCTCTGTCAGTCAGCCCCTCCACCTGCCGTAGCTTGCGGTCGCACGGCATATACACACACACGTGCACACATGTGTACACACACACACGGGCGCATGGACGGGTAGTGGAAAGTAAATGTGCTGATATCGCGCTAATTGTACAGTAGTAGTTCTATTTTTTAACAGAGCCGTTGCTAAATTGTGTGAAGCTCAACATAGCGGATCAAACCAGACAGGAAACCCGACACAGAATCAACGATAACACACTTCAGTATCATATCGAGATAAAACACAATACGGAGTTCAGATAATCACAACTTAACATCAACATTACGCCAGGGTCTCGGAGATTCGGCACACCGTGTGTGTGTGTGTGTGTGTGTGTGTTCGGCGTTCTTTAGTTTACCCCGCCGAAGGGGTGCTGAGAGAGCAAGCGTTGAATAACTCAAATGTCTTCATGTGATGATTTATTTTTCTTTTCTTTATTTTTACATCCACATTCCCACATTAGGTTATAAACCTGCAGAAAATACCAAAGTGCTTGTGTTTGATTCATTTAAAATGTAAATAAATACGAATAAATAGGTGCACATATAAATACAATTAAATAAATACATCCATATAAATATATATATTTTATAAGCTATGCATCATTTAAAAGCATTTAATATAAAGCACCAGCATATAAATAATATTGTACAAATAACTCATGTAAATATACTTTAAAACTTTAAACCCACAATATATAGAAATACTACGTTTCCCATCATGCCGTTCACCAAAACCAGGAAGTGACAAACGCACTCTTCAAAAGTTTGTACCGGCAAACAATCCATAATGCATAGATGGTAAACACCGGATTTAAAGCGATCACCACGCGATCAACAACAGGACAAAGTTTAAAACATCAGTCCAAGTGATAATAACAGCAGCAGCGGCCGCGGCATATAATTACAAACACAAAGCAACGAAAGGGATTTAAACCAGAACCTTACCAGTGGCGTCTTGCTCAGTCAGCATGCAGGTTGGATGTTACTCCCTCATCACCGTGCTCGTTCCCGTTTTATGGGATTACCGACAGTGCGTGCGACCAACCACCAGTCACAACCCTTTCGCCCCGGTGAGTGCACCCTCCCATCTAATCAGCTGTTTGCATATTTTAAATCACTCGCGGCTTTTGTGACACATTACCTCCACCACCAATGACAGTGCGCAACAGTGTGTGTGTGTGTGTGGCTGTGTACGTCGTGTGTACGTTTTTTGTACAAGTCACTTTATCTTTAAAATGTTAAACTACCACGTAAATAAAACTCTAATTATAAACTGCACAGGTATAAACTTTGGTTTAAGTTTGGTTTAAGTTAATGAGCTGTTGGAGGTAACAGCACATGTGAAATTGCGGTCAGCGACGGGAAAAGTAACAAATAAAATATGTTGAGCCATGCTTTTGCAAATTGCAAATGTATACATTTCGGGACTTCCGGTTATAGCGCTGTAGTGGATAGACGCGTGACGGAGCTCTCACTACCCAAAGTAAATTTATTAATAGACGGACAATAACAAAGGATTGTTTTCACATCTAATACTCTCAGCCGTTTATGAACCCACATCGAACTGTCAACTAATATGCCGTCAAACAAGTCTCCTAAACCTCCAAAGACAGCGACAAAGTTGGATCCCCCCTCTCTCCCCACGCAGCCAACATCAGACTCTGAAGCTAGCAACTTACCTAACTCCAATCAGATTATCACTGCTATCGAAACGATGAAAGAAGATTTTGTATCGAGATTTGATACTCTACTTGGCGCTATTGATGGCGTACGTACGGGGTGAGCTAAAAGAGATTGTGGGGCGCATGACGGAGGCTGAGGAGAGAATTAGCACCAATGAAGACGAAATCACATCTCTACAAGCACAGTCTCAGACAACGACAACAACATTGGAAGAACTGAAGTTGATGACTTAGAAAACCGAAGTCGCCGTTCGAATGTTAGACTGGTTGGCCTCTCCGAAGGAAAAGAAGGGACTAATATGTGTACTTTTCTTGAAAGATTGATTCCCGAAGTGCTTGGTGGTGAACACAGTTTCCCCGGTCCCATACTCATTGAATGGGCTCGTCGAATAGGCAGCATACACGAGCAGGCGTCCAAGGGTGGTTGTTATGAAGTTTTTAAATTATGCTGATAAGGAAAGGGTTATGTCAGCTGCAAGAAGAGCCGGTGAGACACTGTACGATGGCCAGAGGATTATGTTCTTCCCCAATGTTTATTCTACTCTGCGCAAACGGAGGCAAGTCTTAGATCCTGTGAAGAAACAGCTGGCTGCCCTCTCCTACCCAACACTGCGTTATGGCGTGGTTCATCCTGCCACACTACTGATCACCGTAAAAGGGAGGCGGCACACATTCGATACAGCACCGGGAGCAGAGAAGTTCGTCCGAGGGCTGATGACAGAAATCCAACAAGTTGACACAAGGGAAGTGGAACCGGACATTGAGTAATCCTTTTTTTGAACTGTGGTCTGTTAAGGTAATAACTTTTCATAGACTGTGAAAACATTCCAACAATGACATCTTTGAATGTAGTCTACATCCGACTGGCAATATTTTAGTTTACACTTTTGGTGGGGTTCTCTGAAGTTTGACTGGTATGCTGTTCCTCACTGTAAGTTGGGTAGGGGTGGACCAGCTACTGTCCATAACCTGGCTCCACTCTGGAGTCATTGCGAAGCTACATTTTGGGAGGGGTTTGTGTGTCCCATTCAGGGACAGGGTCATGTTCATGTTGTTCAGGTTCATAGGCACAGGGTTTTGTGTTTTATTTTTTGTTCTTTCTTATTTTGTCTCCCTTTGGCTCATTAGTGATTTTAGTGTGTGGCCGACTACTCTCAAATATTTAGGATTTCATCATGTACTCTAACCTGCAGTTTACCTCCTGGGATGTGAGGGGTTTAAATAAACTTGTCAAGTTAAAACAAGTTATGAATAGGATTAAGCTTCAAGCTAAGATAGTTTTTCTCCAAGAAACTCACTTGACTGCTGATGATGTAATCAGAGTTAGGAGAAGATGGCCTGGCCATGTATTTTCTGCTTCATTTAGTTCGCACTCACGTGGGGTAATAACACTGATACATAAGTCTGTACCTTTCCAACTCATTAACGTCACCGAAGATACATTGGGCAGGTATATTATCATTCAATGTGAAATACTATCAGTAAAGCTAAACCTAGTCAATCTATAATAATAATAATAATGCATTTTATTTCAGAGCGCCTTTCAAAACACCCAAGGACACTATACAAAGATAAAAAACAATAGAAATACAAAGAAGGCAATACACAATAAAAAGCACAGACTGTAGAATATAAAACAAAGAAATGATTAAAAGTCAAAGTGCATAGGCTAACTGAAAAAAAATTGTTTTTAGTCTAGATTTGAAGAGGGGTAAAGAGTCGATATTGCGGATGTCAGGGCGTAATGCATTCCAGAGTTGGGGAGCAGAGCAACTGAAAGCTCTACTTCCCATAGTACTGAGGCGGGCAGTGGGGACAGTAAGGAGGAGGGAGGAGGAGGAACGTAGGGAGCGAGAGGGAATAGCAGTGTGAAGATTAGACAGGTAAGGAGGGGCAAGATTGTGGATGGCTTTGAAAGTATGGAGGAGAACTTTAAAATTAATTCTGTGCTTAATGGGGAGCCAGTGGAGATGCTGTAGTACAGGGGTAATATGGTGAAATGAAGGGGTTCTGGTAATGATGTGGGCAGCTGAGTTTTGGAACAGTTGCAGCTTGTGAAGGGATTTGTGAGGGAGACCAAAGAGGAGGGAGTTACAGTAGTCAAGACGGGAGGTGACAAGGCTGTGTACAAGGATGGAAGAGGTGTGGGAGGAGAGGGAGGGGCGAAGATGATTAATGTTACGTAGGTGAAAGTAGGCGGACCTAGTGATGTTGTTAATGTGGGAGTGGAATGATAGAGAACTGTCTAGGATGACACCCAAGCTCTTGACCTGGGGAGAGGGGGAAACTGAGGATCCATCAATTGAAAAAGAGATATTGCTAGCTTTGGATAGGGTGGATTTGGTGCCTATAAGGAGGACTTCTGTTTTGTCACTGTTAAGTTTTAAGAAGTTGGAGGTGAACCAGGATTTGATTTCGGCTAAGCATAAGGTGAGGGAAGGGGGACAGATGGTTTTCCGGATAGGTAGAGCTGGGTGTCATCGGCATAACAGTGGAAGTTGATGTTAAATTTACGGAAGATGTTGCCAAGTGGAAGAAGATAGGTGATAAAGAGGAGGGGCCCCAGGACTGATCCTTGGGGTACGCCAGAGGTAACAGGGGAGGGTTGGGATTTAAAGGACTTGAGCTGTGTGGACTAAACGATGATAATCCTTTGTTTTTCAAACACTTTGAATTACCAGGTAGTTATATCTTAGGTGGAGATTTCAATTGTGCTCTCCAACCTAAAAAGGACAGATCTACAGGGGCTGATGCCTCCCATACTCAGACCAGAAAGGAGTTATTTCACTTCATTAAAGAATTTAATTTGGTTGATATTTGGAGAAAAGACCACCCGGATCAGTTAACCTTTTCTTGCTATTCAAGCACATGCCAGACATTTTGTAGAATTGATCTGTTTTTAGTTTCTGCTTCTTTGATACCTGTAATTTCTGATAGCTTGTATGATAGTATAGTAATTTCAGATCACGCCTCTGTTTCATTTAGATTGAATACACCCAAAACTTATCATAGGCCCACTAGATGGCGTCTTCAGTCATTCTGGCTGAAGGATCCAGACTTTTTGCATTGTATTGGGGCACAAATTGATTGTTACTTTGCAACAAATACTCATGGGATGCCTTCAAAGCTTTTTTTGAGAGGTCAGATGATCAGCTATATTAGCTTTAAACATAAAAAATGGAAGGAGGAGATGGAACAGTTAGAAGAAAAGATAAAGAACATTCAAACTGATTATTTTAAACCACCCTCTCAGGAATTATTCAAAACACTGAATGAACTCAGAGCAAAATATAATGATCTTTCAATAAACAAAGCAACCAAAAGTCTGATGAAATTAAAACAATGCTACTATGAGCAAGGGGAAAAAGCCAGTAAACCTTTAGCATGGCATATTAAGCTGATGGAAACTGAAAGAACGATAAATACAATTACAAATGATGGTTTGGAGACCAGCAATCCACAGGACATTAACCGAACTTTCAAAAAATTCTATCAAGGTCTATATAAAACAACTTTCGAGGACTGCATTCTTCCACTTACGTAACATTGCCAAAATCAGACGCATCATTTCTCAAGCGGATGCAGAAAAACTAGTCCATGCATTTGTTACTTCTAGGCTGGACTATTGTAACTCTTTGCTATCAGGCTGCTCTAATAAGTCTCTTAAGAGTTTGCAGCTGATTCAGAATGCTGCTGCACGTGTTCTGACAAAAACCAAGATCAGAGATCACATCTCTCCCATTTTGGCTTCCTTGCACTGGCTACCCGTTAAATCTAGAATAGAATTTAAAATTCTTCTATTAACTTACAAAGCTCTTCATGGTCAGGCACCATCATATCTAAAAGACCTCATAGTACCTTACCACCCCACTAAAACACTGCGCTCCCAGGATGCCGGGTTCCTTGTGGTTCCTATAGTGTCTAAAAGGAGATTGGGAGCCAGAGCTTTCAGCTATCAAGCTCCTCTTCTGTGGAATAAATTACCACTCTGTGTTCGGGAGGCAGACACGATCAACACCTTTAAGAGTAGACTTAAGACTTTCCTTTTTGATAAAGCTTATAGTTAGGGCTGCCTCAGGTCATCCCTTAGGTATGCTGCCATAGAACTAGACTGCTGGGGGACTCACATACTCTCTCGTTCTCTCTCTCTCATTCTCTCTCTCTCCTTATCTATCCATCTATCTAATCCATCTATCTATCTATCATGTTACTAATTAAACTTCTTCCCCGGAGTTTCTGTGCTCTCTCGTCCAGCAGGTTCTTGTGGACTGTGTCTGCTGCTGTGGTCCTGCGTGGCGTCTTCTGCGTGTGTTGTCGCCGTCATCATTGTTACCATATCCCCATTACAGTTTATAGTTAGTTAATGATTTGCTACTGTGCATCTGTATCTTTACCACTAGTTTCACTGTTACTGTAATAATTCATCATTCATTGTCATTATTCTCATTTTATCATTGTCACTATAATTCATTGTGAGTGTACAATATGTGTGTGTTGATTTGTTCTGTACATGTGACATCCATTGCACGTCTGTCTGTCCTGGGAGAGGGATCCCTCCTCTGTGGCTCTTCCTGAGGTTTCTTCCACCTTTTTCCCTGTTAAAAGGTTTTTTGGTGGGCAAGTTTTTCCTCACTCGAATCGAGGGTCTAAGGACAGAGGGTGTCACTCCCTGTACAGATTGTAAAGCCCTCTGAGACAAATGTATTTTGTGATTTTGGGCTATATAAATAAAATTTGATTTGATTTGATTTGATATTACACGGACTGTTCGCCTGCATCTATTGAAACACAAAAGAAGTTCTTAGATTTGTTAAGTTTTGCAACCCTGGATGATGATTCAGTAAAATCACTGGACTCTGACCTAGGTGCTGAAGAACTATCCATGGCCATTTCCAACATGAAGGGAGGGAAGAGCCCCCCGGACCTGATGGAATCCCCATTGAATTATATAAAGTCTTTAAGGATAAACTAATACCTCCCCTGCTAGACATGTATAATGAATCTCTTGAGGAGGGCTCCCTCCCCTCATCTCTTAATATGGCAGAGATTTCACTCTTGTTAAAACCAGGTAAACCACCTGCCCTGTGTACATCGTATAGACCAATCTCACTTCTTAATAATGACCTTAAAATCCTTTGTAAAGTATTGGACAGACGGCTTGAAACACTCTTGCCGCGGATGGTACACCCTGACCAGAATGGTTTTGTCCAAGGCAGACAAGGTTTTCATAATATCCGAAGAGTGTTCAACATACTATTTGAAAAATCTGGTTGCAATGACACTGCCATTTTGTCTTTAGATGCCAAAAAGGCTTTTGACAGAGTAGAATGGCAATATCTATTTGACGTTTTGCATAGATATGGTATCCAGGGGAAATTTCTTAGTTGGGTTAAACTACTCTATGCCGATCCACAGGCCATGGTTCTAACCAATAGAATGACTTCTCAGCCTTTCCATCTGCAACGGGGTACTAGACAAGGCTGCCCTTTGTCTCCATTGCTATTTACTCTGGCTATTGAACCACTGGCTATGGCCATCCGTCAAGATCGCAAACTGGGGGGCATAAAGATTGGAGACACTGAGCATTGTATAGCACTTTTTGCTGATGATATTCTTTTATTTTGTTCTAATTTGAAACATACTTTACCTGCATTGCTTGATCTAATTAGGCTATTTAGTACTTTTGCAGGTTATAAAATAAATGATACTACGGTAAGTCAGTGATTATGTTTTTGAATGAACATGAGGCACAAAACCCCCCAGTACACACACCTTTTCTGATCTCTCCAAAAGGTTTCTCCTATCTATTGAAATCTCTCCATATGTTGATAAGATTGTCCCCAATAACTATAATCCCATTCTGAGTAAGGTCACCGAGCTTGTGAACAGATGGACAAAGCTCCCCATCTCCATGATTGGCCGTATTAATGTTCTCAAGATGTCGATATTACCTACGTTTTTATATCTTTTTCAATCAATTCCACTTGCACCACCATCATCCTTCTTTTCTTCACTCCGAAAGCTTTTTACTAACTTCATATGGAATAACAGGCGCCCCAGGCTCAGACTGTCACTCTTGTATCTACCGTATGATAGAGGTGGACTAAAGCTTTCAAACCTTGAGTGGTATTACTGGGCAGCTCAAATCAGAGCAGGAATGTTTTATTTTGAAGAACTTAATTCTCCATCTTCGGTTTCAATAGAATCACATCAAATCAATATCTCCCCAAATTTATATTTATACTCCGCCAATAGGAACACACTAATTAGCAAGACGAAAAATCCTTTTCTAAAAAATACCATTGCAATCTGTTAATGAGCCAATGACATCACTGGCCATGTGACTGCCTCCACAGAGGTTAAATACCTGGGTTTCTACACCAGCTAGTTGGACTAGTCCCAGCCTAGTCAAGCGAGCATGAACTGATGAAGCCTCTTGGATGAGAGGTGAAACGTCTTCAAGACAAATAACCAAGTCCAGTTGCGATCGATTTAATCTACTTGAGATAACTATGACCTGGATGAATGAGAATATTCACAGTCTTATCTTAAGTCTAAGTACACAATACCTTCTAAACATTTCTTTAAATATTTACAATTAAGAAGTTTTATACTGAGCAGTCAATGTAACAGCCTACAACTGCCTCCTCTTTCTACTTTAGAAAAATTCATTCTCGATTTCTTACAAGCCAGAGGACAGGTCTCTTTATTGTACAATCTCTTTGTCAGCAAATCCTCAGAATCATCACACAATATCTTGCAAGCTTGGAGGGCAGATTTACAGGAGAATATCACAGATGTGGAGTGGTCTGAAGCACATATTATAGCTCACTCACAATCCATAAATACAAACTCTAAACTACTACTATACAAATGGTTGAATAGACTGTATATCACTCCAGCTAAGCTGCACCGCTTTAATCCTAATATTCCAGACACTTGTTTTAAATGTAAAGAAGAAAAGGGGTCTTTATCAAATCAAATCAAATCAAATCAAATTTTATTTATATAGCCCAAAATCACAAAATACATTTGTCTCAGAGGGCTTTACAATCTGTACAGGGAGTGACACCCTCTGTCCTTAGACCCTCGATTCGAGTGAGGAAAAACTTGCCCACCAAAAAACCTTTTAACAGGGAAAAAGGTGGAAGAAACCTCAGGAAGAGCCACAGAGGAGGGATCCCTCTCCCAGGACGGACAGACGTGCAATGGATGTCACATGTACAGAACAAATCAACACACACATATTGTACACTCACAATGAATAATAATGAATTACAATGGATGATAAGAATAGGTTACAATGAATGATGAATTATTACAGTAGCAGCAAATCATCACATAACTATAAACTGTAATGGGGATATGGCAACAATGATGACGGCGACAACACATGCAGTAGACGCCACGCAGGACCACAGCAGCAGACACAGTCCACAAGAACCTGCTGGACGAGAGAGCACAGAAACTCCGGGGAAGAAGTTTAATTAGTAACATGATAGATAGATGGATTAGATAGATGGATAGATAAGGAGAGAGAGAGAATGAGAGAGAGAGAGCGAGAGAGTATGTGAGTCCCCCAGCAGTCTAGTTCTATGGCAGCATAACTAAGGGATGACCTGAGGCAGCCCTAATTATAAGCTTTATCAAACAGGAAAGTCTTAAGTCTACCCTTAAAGGTGTTTATCGTGTCTGCCTCCTTTATTTAACTGTATGTGGGAGGGTCCTCGATCCATATCCTTTTGGAAGAAAGTGATAGAGGTTGTCAGTCAGATAATCAAGGAAGAGGTGCCCCTTAAACCAAAACTATGCTAACTGCAAATTTATCCAGAAGACTTTACTCCCTCCAAACATGTTAAACACTTGCTGAATACTTGTTTTTTAGAGGCTAAACGGTGTTTGGCCAGCGAATGGAAAACAGACATGTCTTGCGTTTTAACGCAATGGCTGAGAGGAATGTGCTTTTATTTTGCTTTGGAAAGATAAGTTATACTATAAAAGGCAAGTTAGAAACATTTTGGAGGATTTGGGATATGTTTTGTGACTTTCTTGAAACTAATAATATTGAAGTAGAAGGCTGGGAAACTGTTGTAATTTGAAATGAGCCCCCCCCCCCCCCTTTTTAAACTTCTCTTATATATTTTTTTCATTACTATTATTATTTTTATTATTATTATTATTATCCTGATTATGATTCTTTATTTATTTATCTATTCATTTTCTCTTTTCCTCCCCAACGTATTTATATAATTTCCTGTTTTAGTCTGTGCACTGTTACTGAGCTGTGGTAGATACTCCTATAACATTGAAGCT
Organism: Pampus argenteus; assembly: GCA_036937835.1. Taxonomy (NCBI): domain Eukaryota; kingdom Metazoa; phylum Chordata; class Actinopteri; order Scombriformes; family Stromateidae; genus Pampus; species Pampus argenteus. Next base: position 1,608,926 of record CM072881.1, read on the forward strand.
CTTAGGGGAGATTTGGTTGTTAGTTTATTTCAATCTGTGCCTTGGGATTGGGGTTGTGGTTGTTGTTGTTGTTGTTGAATGTGTGTGTGTATGTGTGTAAGAAACCAAAAACTCAATAAAGAAATGTTTAAAAAAAAAAAAAAAGTATACATTTCAATTCTGGCAAAATCTGACTTATATAAATTGTTACTTACATGAGTTCCGTAAAGTGTTTTCCTCCGTGAAGAAAGGGGTCTTTAGGTCAGGAACATCCACAGTGAGGCCTGCCCGGGCTTTCGTCTTCCGTACGTTAGCTGCGTACAGGTGGGCGGGTCGTGAAGTTTTTACGTCTGATATAAACGTTTAAACTGTGTTTAGTCAAATCAATTTATGTTGAAGTCCAATAAAATTAATTTTATCACTTAAAGTAAGTAAGTTACAAAAATATTCACACTTTTTACTTAAAAAAGAAAAATAAATTGATTTATTGGGATAAATATATTTTTAAAAAATGAAGTAAAATGGACAAGACTTCTTACAGTGCATCCGTGAAGGAAACAGAGCGGCTGCACGTAAGCTTGCCGTTGATGAATCTATGGTGAGACGGTATGTGATGAAGATTATATGAGGCCGTTCAACTCCGACACTGAAGAGGACGACTTCAGTGGCTTCAGTGCACAGAAGAAATGAAGTGACAGTGGTATGGTGTTTATAAGTTTTAAATGCTCATGAGGAAGATCTCTAATAAATTAAATCGAACACAACAGGACTTGGTTATTTGTCTTTGAAGACGTTTCACCTCTCATCCAAGAGACTTCATCAGTTCAGCATAAACGTGAGACAACTATGACCTGGATCAATTAGAATATTCACAGGTTCATGAGGAAGATAAATAGTGACTTGAGGCTTCAGTGCATGGGAGAATGAAGCGACTTTAATAGTTGCGCAGTTGAGCTTTAACAGTGTGCAGGAAGAAAAGGTGACAGTGATTTGGTGTTTAATGCTTTCAGTAAACAGGAGGAAGACAAATAAAGTAACTTGAGTGCACAGGAGGATGAATAAAACCATCAATGACTTTTCTGTTTTGTTTATCAGCACTTTTATTGCTACTTTTATTGCGGTACTGTTCGGAAACAATCAGTTCAGGTATATGAATAAACACTTATGTGTCTGCGTATGTATATATCCACGGCTTATTGTCCGGTGCGGCTTATATGTGACAAAAGATATTCTGTTGTTCTGTACATGTGACATCCATTGCACGTCTGTCCGTCCTGGGAGAGGGATCCCTCCTCTGTGGTTCCTCCTGAGGTTTCTTTCACCTTTATTCCCTGTTAAAAGGTTTTTTGGTGGGCAAGTTTTTCCTCACTCGAATCGAGGGTCTAAGGACAGAGGGTGTCACTCCTTGTACAGATTGTAAAGCCCTCTGAGACAAATGTATTTTGTGATTTTGGGCTATATAAATAAAATTTGATTTGATTTGATTTGATTCCCTTCTGGCTCGATGAGCGATTCTACTCAGGTGGAAGAATACGTCCCCTCCCACTCATGTACAATGGTTAGACGATATCACGTCTTGCTTAAAACTGGAAAAGATCAGACATTCCCTTCAGCATTCAAGCAAGAAGTTTCAGAAGGTGTGGGGCCCCTTTCTAAGAGAATTCCAGACTCTTTAAACAATTGGCCCCTTAGTACAGTTCAGCTACGCTACACACTTGTTACACACACCGTGCTTTTGGTTTAACAGTGATCTTATCCTATGACTAGGAATCTGGCAATGACATGGGTGGGATCATTTTATATATTGTTCAATGTTTCAACTTATTTCATTTGTTTTGTTTTTCTTCTTCTGCTCTATGTGTATATGGTGCGATTGATATGTACACATACTAACCTTTGTAATGGCTATCCCGGCACTGTTTGTTATAAGAAAATGTTAAAAGATAAAAAGATCTTACCAAAAGTAAGTCTGTGAGAACGGGTTTCTTAAGCCAGGGGATGCATTAGAACAGGAGCCAAAATGCATCAGTTTGCAAAATGCATCACAGACTGCTTTTAGCAAAGGGATGCTTTGTGTTCAGGTGGTATTTGAGACTGGAAGAACTCTTACAGTAAACCAATTCTGCATTGCATAAAGTACACACAACCTTAGTCTTGTCGATGCCACCATCGGGAAGCTTCTTGAAAATAAATTTTCCCTGAAGCAAGCCTTGGGGCTTCGTGACTGCATCCATGACACGTTTGGTGTGGTAGTTTGGGTAATTCACAGGCGCATAGAGGTTCAATTGCCCGTTACAGTGCAATTCGGCTATTTATACATCCGCGCTAAAATATTACGTTGAAAGTCAGTTTGCATATTATAGGACCCAGCTCCAAACCCAATTTTGCTAATAGATTAACGGCAGTATTTTTTATATCGCTCGATAATTATCCTAGCGCGTTAACGCCGTTAACGACCCACCACTAATATATATATATCTCAACACTGCAGGTGTAAATAATCACGTTGCATTACACTACATAATTGTTTAATACATGTGGTAAACTTTAAAGGATGATTATAAATACATATTTCTTATTGTCAACAAATCTTGTGTACGGAGCCAAACCAACAATGAATTGATTAATTAACAAGTATTGTGTGTGTGTGTGTGTGTGTGTCTGTGTGTGTATCAAAGCCTGAAATCCAGCATTAATAAAAAGTTTGGACACTCTTTCCCATTCACTTGAATAAGAAGGTGTGTACAAACTTTTGACTGGTTTGCTCGTGCTGTGGAGCTTCATTGTTATCCAAAAATCAAAAATGTGTGTTTCAGATGACCAGCTAGCAACACTAATCATGGGTATTGTGGGTGTCAGAACTTTCAGCCACTACTAACTATGGCCTTTAAAAGTGATCACAGAGTTGAGCTCTTAACAAAAAATATTATTTTAAAACATTATTTTAAAAAGCTAGTTATTCTGTGTGTTGATGTAAGCAAATACTTAACAGCATCATTGATAATTTTAGTTGTTGATTTAGTTGTTGTTCCTGTATTTAAAGATTTTCAACCAACTTGAGAGGCCCTGTGTTTTGAACTGTGGTGTTCAAGCCAACATTTGGCAGGCTTCTCTGACAACAGTGACATGTAACCTGGCATTCCCAGGTAGCTATAGGTCAGCTAATGTCTTGCTCTCCGATAAATCAAGCTAACTAACTAACCAATTTTGATAGCCTCATGTGCCTTTGAGCTCTTTATTGTTCCAGACGAAATCACATTTTCACAGCAGATATTTTGACTTGTTACATCAGGAAAAACACAGATGGAACTAAGAAAACCACTGGAGATAGGAAAGCAGTCGGAGTCTCTGCCATTCACACGGACACAGCTCTGTGCATTGCTGTAAAGAAGCTTGAGCAAGGCGACGAAGGTGGTGCTCCAAGGGCCTGTAGGATACTCCAAAGTGAAGAATGAAACAAAGTGTCAAAGTCAACCTTCCGATTTAAAAAAGCAATGTACAGATGACGATCTTTACGGAATTCGTAGGTCTTCTACAGACAAACATGGTTGTGATTGAAAATATTGCTCTTTGTTTGAGTTACACTGTAGTTGTTATTTCTGGCCTTCTCCCACTGAGAGAAAGCTTTTTTTTTTTTTTACAAATGTTACAATATAAGCTGTAAGAAACTTGCACAAGTGAGTTTTTTGCTCCTAATAATTAAAATTTAGTTACTTATTGATGGCAAACATGGTTTTGATTGAAAATATTGCTCTTTGTTTACGTTACACTGTAGTTATTCTGGCCTTCTCTCGCTGAGAGAAAGCTATTTTTACAAATGTTACAATATAAGCTGTGTTTTGCTCCTAATAATTAGAAATCAGTTACTTCTAAATGCGAACTTCTTGCAGCTTTTACTGTAACATTTGTAAAAATAGGTTTCTCTATGCGAAAGAAGGCCAAAAATGACAACAGTTTTTCTTAAACAAAGATCAATATTTTCAATCAAAACCATGTTTGCCATCAACAAGTTACTGATTTCTAATGCCTAGGACCAAAAAACTCACTTCTGCGAACTTCTTGCAGCTTTTACTGTAACAATTGTAAAGAATAGCTTTCTCTCGCTGCGAGAATGCCAGAAGTGACAACTACAGTTTTTCTTAAAAAAAGAGCAATATTTTCAATCAAAACCATGTTTGTCATCAACAAGTAACTGATTTCTAATGATTAAGACCAAAAAACTCACTTCTGCGAACTTCCTGCAGCTTTTACTGTAACATTTGTAAAAAATAGCTTTCTCTCGGCGCGAGAAGGCCAGAAGTGACAACTACAGTTTTTCTTAAACAAAGAGTAATATTTTCAATCAAAACCATGTTTGTCATCAACAAGTAACTGATTTCTAATGATTATGACCAAAAAATTCACTTCTGCGAACTTCTTGCAGCTTTTACTGTAACATTTGTAAAAATAGGTTTCTCTCTGCGAAAGAAGGCCAACAATGACAACAATAGTTTTTCTTAAACAAAGAGCAATATTTTCAATCTAAACCATGTGTTCCATCAACAAGTAACTGATTTCTAATGATTATTACCAAACAACTCACTTCTGCGAACTTCCTACAGCTTTTACTGTAACATTTGTAAAAAATAGCTTTCTCTCGGCGCGAGAAGGCCAGAAGTGACAACTACAGTTTTTCTTAAAAAAAGAGCAATATTTTCAATCAAAACCATGTTTGTCATCAACAAGTAACTGATTTCTAATGATTAGGACCAAAAAACTCACTTCTGCGAACTTCTTGCAGCTTTTACTGTAATATTTGTGAAAAAATAGGTTTCTCTCGCGAGACAAGGCCAGAAATGACAACTACAGTTTTTCTTAAACAAAGAGCAATATTTTCATCAAAACCATGTTTGTCATCAACAAGTAACTGATTTATAATGATTAGGACCAGAAAAACTCACTTATGAGAGCTTCTTGCAGCTTTTACTGTAACATTTGTAAAAATAGCTTTCTCTCGGCGAGAGAAGGCCAACAATGACAACAATAGTTTTTTCTTTAACAAAGAGCAATATTTTCAATCAAAACCATGTTTGTCATCAACAAGTAACTGATTTCTAATGATTAGGACCAAAAAACTCACTTCTGCGAACTTCTTGCAGCTTTTACTGTAACATTTGTGAAAAAATAGGTTTCTCTCACGAGACAAGGCCAGAAATGACAACTACAGTTTTTCTTAAACAAAGAGCAATATTTTCATCAAAACCATGTTTGTCATCAACAAGTAACTGATTTCTAATGCTTAGGACCAAAAAACTCACTTCTGCGAACTTCTTGCAGCTTTTACTGTAATATTTGAAAAAAAATAGGTTTCTCTCGCGAGACAAGACCAGAAATGACAACTACAGTTTTTCTTAAACAAAGAGCAATATTTTCAATCAAAACCATGTTTGCCATCAACAAGTAACTAATTTCTATTGATTAGGACCAAAAAACTCACTTCTGCGAACTTCCTGCAGCTTTTACTGTAACATTTGTAAAAAATAGCTTTCTCTCGCTGCGAGAAGGCCAGAAGTGACAACTACAGTTTTTCTTAAACAAAGAGCAATATTTTCATCAAAACCATGTTTTCCATCAACAAGTAACTGATTTCTAATGCTTAGGACCAAAAAAACTCACTTATGAGAGCTTCTTGCAGCTTTTACTGTAACATTTGTAAAAATAGCTTTCTCTCGGCGAGAGAAGGCCAGAAGTGACAACTACAGTTTTTCTTAAACAAAGAGCAATATTTTCAATCAAAACCATGTTTGTCATCAACAAGTAACTGATTTCTAATGATTAGGACCAAGAAACTCACTTCTGCGAGCTTCCTACAGCTTTTACTGTAACATTTGTAAAAAAAAAATAGGTTTCTCTCGCGAGACAAGGCCAGAAATGACTACAGTTTTTCTTAAAAAAAGAGCAATATTTTCAATCAAAACCATGTTTGTCATCAACAAGTAACTGATTTCTAATTATTAGGACCAAAAAACTCACTTCTGCGAACTTCTTGCAGCTTTTACTGTAACATTTGTAAAAATAGGTTTCTCTCTGCGAAAGAAGGCCAACAATGACAACAATAGTTTTTCTTAAACAAAGAGCAATATTTTCAATCAAAACCATGTTTTCCATCAACAAGTAACTGATTTCTAATGATTATTACCAAACAACTCACTTCTGCGAACTTCCTACAGCTTTTACTGTAACATTTGTAAAAAAAAGCTTTCTCTCGGTGCGAGATGGCCAGAAGTGACAACTACAGTTTCTTAAAAAAAGAGCAATATTTTCAATCAAAACCATGTTTGTCATCAACAAGTAACTGATTTTTTAATGATTAGGACCAAAAAACTCACTTCTGCAAGCTTCCTACAACTTTTACTGTAACATTTGTAAAAAATAGCTTTCTCTCGGCGCGAGAAGGCCAGAAGTGACAACTACAGTTTTTCTTAAACAAAGAGCAATATTTTCAATCAAAACCATGTTTGTCATCAACAAGTAACTGATTTCTAATGATTAGGATCAAAAAACTCACTTCTGCGAACTTCCTGCAGTTTTTACTGTAACATTTGTAAAAAAAATTGCTTTCTCTTGCTGCGAGAAGGCCAGAAGTGACAACTACAGTTTTTCTTAAAAAAAGAGCAATATTTTCAATCAAAACCATGTTTGTCATCAACAAGTAACTGATTTCTAATGATTAGGACCAAAAAACTCACTTCTGCGAACTTCTTGCAGCTTTTACTGTAACATTTGTAAAAATAGGTTTCTCTCTGCGAAAGAAGGCCAACAATGACAACAATAGTTTTTCTTAAACAAAGAGCAATATTTTCAATCTAAACCATGTGTTCCATCAACAAGTAACTGATTTCTAATGATTATTACCAAACAACTCACTTCTGCGAACTTCCTACAGCTTTTACTGTAACATTTGTAAAAAATAGCTTTCTCTCGGCGCGAGAAGGCCAGAAGTGACAACTACAGTTTTTCTTAAAAAAAGAGCAATATTTTCAATCAAAACCATGTTTGTCATCAACAAGTAACTGATTTCTAATGATTAGGACCAAAAAACTCACTTCTGCGAACTTCTTGCAGCTTTTACTGTAATATTTGTGAAAAAATAGGTTTCTCTCGCGAGACAAGGCCAGAAATGACAACTACAGTTTTTCTTAAACAAAGAGCAATATTTTCATCAAAACCATGTTTGTCATCAACAAGTAACTGATTTATAATGATTAGGACCAGAAAAACTCACTTATGAGAGCTTCTTGCAGCTTTTACTGTAACATTTGTAAAAATAGCTTTCTCTCGGCGAGAGAAGGCCAACAATGACAACAATAGTTTTTTCTTAAACAAAGAGCAATATTTTCAATCAAAACCATGTTTGTCATCAACAAGTAACTGATTTCTAATGATTAGGACCAAAAAACTCACTTCTTCGAACTTCTTGCAGCTTTTACTGTAACATTTGTGAAAAAATAGGTTTCTCTCACGAGACAAGGCCAGAAATGACAACTACAGTTTTTCTTAAACAAAGAGCAATATTTTCATCAAAACCATGTTTGTCATCAACAAGTAACTGATTTCTAATGCTTAGGACCAAAAAACTCACTTCTGCGAACTTCTTGCAGCTTTTACTGTAATATTTGAAAAAAAATAGGTTTCTCTCGCGAGACAAGACCAGAAATGACAACTACAGTTTTTCTTAAACAAAGAGCAATATTTTCAATCAAAACCATGTTTGCCATCAACAAGTAACTAATTTCTATTGATTAGGACCAAAAAACTCACTTCTGCGAACTTCCTGCAGCTTTTACTGTAACATTTGTAAAAAATAGCTTTCTCTCGCTGCGAGAAGGCCAGAAGTGACAACTACAGTTTTTCTTAAACAAAGAGCAATATTTTCAATCAAAACCATGTTTGTCATCAACAAGTAACTGATTTCTAATGATTAGGACCAAGAAACTCACTTCTGCGAGCTTCCTACAGCTTTTACTGTAACATTTGTAAAAAAAAAATAGGTTTCTCTCGCGAGACAAGGCCAGAAATGACTACAGTTTTTCTTAAAAAAAGAGCAATATTTTCAATCAAAACCATGTTTGTCATCAACAAGTAACTGATTTCTAATTATTAGGACCAAAAAACTCACTTCTGCGAACTTCTTGCAGCTTTTACTGTAACATTTGTAAAAATAGGTTTCTCTCTGCGAAAGAAGGCCAACAATGACAACAATAGTTTTTCTTAAACAAAGAGCAATATTTTCAATCAAAACCATGTTTTCCATCAACAAGTAACTGATTTCTAATGATTATTACCAAACAACTCACTTCTGCGAACTTCCTACAGCTTTTACTGTAACATTTGTAAAAAAAAGCTTTCTCTCGGTGCGAGATGGCCAGAAGTGACAACTACAGTTTCTTAAAAAAAGAGCAATATTTTCAATCAAAACCATGTTTGTCATCAACAAGTAACTGATTTTTTAATGATTAGGACCAAAAAACTCACTTCTGCAAGCTTCCTACAACTTTTACTGTAACATTTGTAAAAAATAGCTTTCTCTCGGCGCGAGAAGGCCAGAAGTGACAACTACAGTTTTTCTTAAACAAAGAGCAATATTTTCAATCAAAACCATGTTTGTCATCAACAAGTAACTGATTTCTAATGATTAGGATCAAAAAACTCACTTCTGCGAACTTCCTGCAGTTTTTACTGTAACATTTGTAAAAAAAATAGCTTTCTCTTGCTGCGAGAAGGCCAGAAGTGACAACTACAGTTTTTCTTAAACAAAGAGCAATATTTTCATCAAAACCATGTTTGTCATCAACAAGTAACTGATTTATAATGATTAGGACCAGAAAAACTCACTTATGAGAGCTTCTTGCAGCTTTTACTGTAACATTTGTAAAAATAGCTTTCTCTCGGCGAGAGAAGGCCAACAATGACAACAATAGTTTTTTCTTAAACAAAGAGCAATATTTTCAATCAAAACCATGTTTGTCATCAACAAGTAACTGATTTCTAATGATTAGGACCAAAAAACTCACTTCTGCGAACTTCTTGCAGCTTTTACTGTAACATTTGTAAAAAAAAATAGCTCTCTTGCTGCGAAGGGCCAGAAGTGACAACTACAGTTTTTCTTAAACAAAGAGCAATATTTTCATCAAAACCATGTTTTCCATCAACAAGTAACTGATTTCTAATGCTTAGGACCAAAAAAACTCACTTATGAGAGCTTCTTGCAGCTTTTACTGTAACATTTGTAAAAATAGCTTTCTCTCGGTGAGAGAAGGCCAACAATGACAACAATAGTTTTTTCTTAAACAAAGAGCAATATTTTCAATCAAAACCATGTTTGACATCAACAAGTAACTGATTTCTAATTATTAGGACCAAAAAACTCACTTCTGCGAACTTCTTGCAGCTTTTACTGTAACATTTGTAAAAATAGGTTTCTCTCTGCGAAAGAAGGCCAGAAGTGAAAACTACAGTTTTTCTTAAACAAAGAGCAATATTTTCAATCAAAACCATGTTTGCCATCAACAAGTAACTGATTTCTAATGATTAGGACCAAAAAACTCACTTCTGCGAACTTCTTGCAGCTTTTACTGTAACAATTGTAAAGAATAGCTTTCTCTCGTTACGAGAATGCCAAAATTGACAACTACAGTTTTTCTTAAACAAAGAGCAATATTTTCAATCAAAACCATGTTTGCCATCAACAAGTAACTGATTTCTAATGCTTAGGACCAAAAAACTCACTTCTAAGAGCTTCCTACAACTTTTACTGTAACATTTGTAAAAATAGGTTTCTCTATGCGAAAGAAGGCCAGAAGTGACAACTACAGTTTTTCTTAAAGAAAGAGCAATATTTTCAATCAAAACCATGTTTGTCATCAACAAGTAACTGATTTCTAATGATTCAGACCAAAAAACTCACTTCTGCGAACTTCCTGCAGCTTTTACTGTAACATGTGTAAAAAAAAATAGGTTTCTCTCGCTGCAAGAATGCCAGAAGTGACAACTACAGTTTTTCTTAAAAAAGAGCAATATTTTCAATCAAAACCATGTTTGTCATCAACAAGTAACTGATTTCTAATGATTATGACCAAAAAATTCACTTCTGCGACCTTCCTACAGCTTTTACTGTAACATTTGTAAAAAATAGATTTCTCTCGGCGCGAGAAGGCCAGAAGTGAAAACTACAGTTTTTCTTAAACAAACAGCAATATTTTCAATCAAAACCATGTTTGCCATCAACAAGTAACTGATTTCTAATGATTCAGACCAAAAAACTCACTTCTGCGAACTTCCTGCAGCTTTTACTGTAACATGTGTAAAAAAAAATAGGTTTCTCTCGCTGCAAGAATGCCAGAAGTGACAACTACAGTTTTTCTTAAAAAAGAAACAAAGAGCAATATTTTCAATCAAAACCATGTTTGTCATCAACAAGTACTACTGTTACTGTAACATGTGTAAAAAAAAATAGGTTTCTCTCGCTGCAAGAATGCCAGAAGTGACAACTACAGTTTTTCTTAAAAAAGAGCAATATTTTCAATCAAAACCATGTTTGTCATCAACAAGTAACTGATTTCTAATGATTAGGACCAAAAAACTCACTTCTGCGAACTTCTTGCAGCTTTTACTGTAACATTTGTAAAAAATAGGTTTCTCTCTGCGAAAGAAGGCCAACAATGACAACAATAGTTTTTCTTAAACAAAGAGCAATATTTTCAATCAAAACCATGTTTGCCATCAACAAGTAACTAATTTCTATTGATTAGGACCAAAAAACTCACTTCTGCAAACTTCCTGCAGCTTTTACTGTAACATTTGTAAAAAATAGCTTTCTCTCGCTGCGAGAAGGCCAGAAGTGACAACTACAGTTTTTCTTAAACAAAAAGCAATATTTTCAATCAAAACCATGTTTGCCATCAACAAGTAACTGATTTCTAATGATTAGGACCAAAAAACTCACTTCTGCGAACTTCTTTCATCTTTTACTCTAACATTTGTAAAAAATAGCTTTCTCTCGGCGCGAGAAGGCCAGAAGTGACAACTACAGTTTTTCTTAAAGAAAGTGCAATATTTTCAATCAAAACCATGTTTGTCATCAACAAGTAACTGATTTCTAATGATTCAGACCAAAAAACTCACTTCTGCGAACTTCTTGCAGCTTTTACTGTAATATTTAGAAAAAAATAGGTTTCTCTCGCGAGACAAGACCAGAAATGACAACTACAGTTTTTCTTAAACAAAGAGCAATATTTTCATCAAAACCATGTTTGCCATCAAAAGTAACTAATTTCTATTGATTAGGACCAAAAAACTCACTTCTGAGAGCTTCCTACAGCTTTTACTTTAACATTTGTAAAACATAGCTTTCTCTCGGCGCGAGAAGGCCAGAAGAGACAACTACAGTTTTTCTTAAACAAAGAGCAATATTTTCATCAAAACCATGTTTGTCATCAACAAGCAACTGATTTCTAATGATTAGGACCAAAAAACTCACTTTTGCGAACTTCTTTCACCTTTTACTGTAACATTTGTAAAAAATAGCTTTCTCTCGGCGCGAGAAGGCCAGAAGTGACAACTACAGTTTTTCTTAAACAAAGAGCAATATTTTCAATCAAAACCATGTTTGCCATCAACAAGTTACTGATTTCTAATGATTAGGACCAAAAAACTCACTTCTGCGAACTTCTTGCAGCTTTTACTGTAACATTTGTAAAAATAGGTTTCTCTATGCGAATGAAGGCCAAAAATGACAACAACAGTTTTTTCTTAAACAAAGAGCAATATTTTCAATCAAAACCATGTTTGTCATCAACAAGTAACTGACTTCTAATGATTAGGACCAAAAAACTCACTTCTGCGAACTTCTTTCACCTTTTACTTTAACATTTGTAAAAAATAGCTTTCTCTCGGCGCGAGAAGGCCAGAAGTGACAGCTACAGTTTTTCTTAAAAAAAGAGCAATATTTTCAATAAAACCATGTTTGTCATCAACAAGTAACTGATTTCTAATGATTATGACCAAAAAATTCACTTCTGCGACCTTCCTACAGCTTTTACTGTAACATTTGTAAAAAAATAGATTTCTCTCGGCGCGAGAAGGCCAGAAGTGACAACTACAGTTTTTCTTAAACAAAGAGCAATATTTTCAATCAAAACCATGTTTGTCATCAACAAGTAACTGATTTCTAATGATTATGACCAAAAAATTCACTTCTGCGAGATTCCTACAGCTTTTATTGTAACATTTGTAAAAAAAAAAAAAAAAAAAAAATGCTTTCTATGGGCGAGAGAAGGCCAAAAATCACTAGTTTTTCTTAAACAAAGAGCAATATTTTCAATCAAAACCATGTTTGTCATCAACAAGTAACTGATTTCTAATGATTAGGACCAAAAAACTCACTTCTGCGAGCTTCCTACAGCTTTTACTGTAACATTTGTAAAACATAGCTTTCTCTCGGCGCGAGAAGGCCAGAAGAGACAACTACAGTTTTTCTTAAACAATGAGCAATATTTTCAATCAAAACCATGTTTGTCATCAACAAGTAACGGATTTCTAATGATTAGGACCAAAAAACTCACTTCTGCGAACTTCTTGCAGCTTTTACTGTAATATTTGTAAAAAAAATAGGTTTCTCTCGCGAGACAAGGCCAGAAATCACAACTACAGTTTTTCTTAAACAAAGAGCAATATTTTCATCAAAACCATGTTTGCCATCAACAAGTAACTGATTTCTAATGATTAGGACCAAAAAACTCACTTCTGCGAACTTCCTACAGCTTTTACTGTAACATTTGTAAAAAATAGCTTTCTCTCAGCGCGAGAATGCCAGAAGTGAAAACTACAGTTTTTCTTAAACAAAAAGCAATATTTTCAATCAAAACCATTTTTGCCATCAACAAGTAACTGATTTGTAATGATTAGGACCAAAAAACTCACTTCTGCGAACTTCTTGCAGCTTTTACTGTAATATTTGTGAAAAAATAGGTTTCTCTCGCGAGACAAGGCCAGAAATGACAACTACAGTTTTTCTTAAACAAAGAGCAATATTTTCATCAAAACCATGTTTGTCATCAACAAGTAACTGATTTATAATGATTAGGACCAGAAAAACTCACTTATGAGAGCTTCTTGCAGCTTTTACTGTAACATTTGTAAAAATAGCTTTCTCTCGGCGAGAGAAGGCCAACAATGACAACAATAGTTTTTTCTTAAACAAAGAGCAATATTTTCAATCAAAACCATGTTTGTCATCAACAAGTAACTGATTTCTAATGATTAGGACCAAAAAACTCACTTCTGCGAACTTCTTGCAGCTTTTACTGTAACATTTGTGAAAAAATAGGTTTCTCTCGCGAGACAAGGCCAGAAATGACAACTACAGTTTTTCTTAAACAAAGAGCAATATTTTCATCAAAACCATGTTTTCCATCAACAAGTAACTGATTTCTAATGATTATTACCAAACAACTCACTTCTGCGAACTTCCTACAGCTTTTACTGTAACATTTGTAAAAAATAGCTTTCTCTCGGCGCGAGAAGGCCAGAAGTGACAACTACAGTTTTTCTTAAACAAAGAGCAATATTTTCAATCAAAACCATGTTTGTCATCAACAAGTAACTGATTTCTAATGATTAGGACCAAAAAACTCACTTCTGCAAGCTTCCTACAACTTTTACTGTAACATTTGTAAAAAATAGCTTTCTCTCGGCGCGAGAAGGCCAGAAGTGACAACTACAGTTTTTCTTAAACAAAGAGCAATATTTTCAATCAAAACCATGTTTGTCATCAACAAGTAACTGATTTCTAAGGATTATTACCAAACAACTCACTTCTGCGAACTTCCTACAGGTTTTACTGTAACATTTGTAAAAAATAGCTTTCTCTGGGCGCGAGAAGGCCAGAAGAGACAACTACAGTTTTTCTTAAACAAAGAGCAATATTTTCAATCAAAACCATGTTTGCCATCAACAAGTAACTGATTTCTAATGATTAGGACCAAAAAACTCACTTCTGCGAACTTCCTGCAGTTTTTACTGTAACATTTGTAAAAAAAATAGCTCTCTTGCTGCGAAGGGCCAGAAGTGACAACTACAGTTTTTCTTAAACAAAGAGCAATATTTTCATCAAAACCATGTTTTCCATCAACAAGTAACTGATTTCTAATGCTTAGGACCAAAAAACTCACTTCTGCGAACTTCTTGCAGCTTTTACTGTAACATTTGTGAAAAAATAGGTTTCTCTCGCGAGACAAGGCCAGAAATGACAACTACAGTTTTTCTTAAACAAAGAGCAATATTTTCAATCAAAACCATGTTTGTCATCAACAAGTAACTGATTTCTAATGATTAGGACCAAAAAACTCACTTCTGCAAGCTTCCTACAACTTTTACTGTAACATTTGTAAAAAATAGCTTTCTCTCGGCGTGAGAAGGCCAGAAGTGACAACTACAGTTTTTCTTAAACAAAGAGCAATATTTTCAATCAAAACCATGTTTGTCATCAACAAGTAACTGCTTTCTAAGGATTATTACCAAACAACTCACTTCTGCGAACTTCCTACAGGTTTTACTGTAACATTTGTAAAACATAGCTTTCTCTCGGCGCGAGAAGGCCAGAAGAGACAACTACAGTTTTTCTTAAACAATGAGCAATATTTTCAATCAAAACCATGTTTGTCATCAACAAGTAACGGATTTCTAATGATTAGGACCAAAAAACTCACTTCTGCGAACTTCTTGCAGCTTTTACTGTAATATTTGTAAAAAAAATAGGTTTCTCTCGCGAGACAAGGCCAGAAATCACAACTACAGTTTTTCTTAAACAAAGAGCAATATTTTCATCAAAACCATGTTTGCCATCAACAAGTAACTGATTTCTAATGATTAGGACCAAAAAACTCACTTCTGCGAACTTCCTACAGCTTTTACTGTAACATTTGCCGCCGCCATCACACAAGATGGCGGCGCGTGCACAACGCGAGGCTCAGCGTCTCTCCAGTTTTTGCAAATTAACAGTGATTTGCCTAGTTATTGCAAGTCTGCTCACTCAGAACAGTCTTGCAAACACCTCATACAGCCGCCAGGAACTTTTGGACTTAAGAACAAACTTTCTTGGCAACTTTTTCGGCGATCTACGGCTCATCCCAGAGATCGAAAGAACAGCGGATCCCACCGACTCAGCCCTGCCGACCGGAAGGGCTCGTAGGCGGCGTCGGGATCGTAAACAAAGGCGAGGGACTCGCGGAGGGCTAAAGGCTAAGCTAAAGCTAACCCCTTACCGGCTCTCTCTACCAAGCATCTTCCTCGCCAATGTTCGGTCCCTGGTGAACAAAATGGATGAGTTACGACTGCGGATCACCACAAACAAACTGATTATGGACTGCAACGTCATGATTTTAACAGAAACATGGCTCAACAGCGGCGTTCCGGACAGCGCTATTCAGCTTCCCGGGCGGCAGACTTTCCGGGCAGACAGATCGACAGATGACTCCGGTAAGACCAGAGGTGGAGGTTTGTGCATTTATGTGAACAAAGCATGGTGTACGGACACTACTATCACCGAGAGTCATTGCTCCGCTAACCTGGAATACATCATGGTTAAGTGTAGACCGTTCTATCTGCCCAGAGAGTTTACATCTACTGTTGTTACTGCAGCCTACATCCCCCCTGATGCTAATGCAAAGCTAGCTATGAAGGACCTTCATACAGCCATTAGCAAACAACAAACAAAACACCCGGAGGCTGCCTTTATCATTGCGGGTGATTTCAATCACTCCAACTTAAAGACAGTACTCCCCAAATTTCACCAACATGTCTCCTGCCCCACAAGAGGTAACAAGACTTTGGATCATGTTTACACCAACATGCCCGATGCCTACAAAGCAGTCCCCCTCCCCCATCTTGGACAGTCTGACCACCTCTCATTGTTCCTGTTCCCCAAGTACACCCCCCTCATCAAACGCATCAAACCCACAGTGAGGACAGTCAAAGTTTGGCCTGTGGACGCTGACTCTCTGCTCCAACACCAGTTTGAAAACACTGACTGGAGTGAGTTTGCCACTCAGGCTACCTGTGACTCCCATACAGACATCAACTCATACGCCTCCTCAGTAATGGACTTTATCAACTCCACCATCAACAGCATCACCACCTTCAAACAGATCACGACATTCCCGAATCAGAAGCCGTGGATGAATAAAGAGGTCCGCCTTCTGCTGAAGGCACGCGACACCGCTTTCAGATCAGGTGACGCACAGGCCTACAGTTCATCCAGGGCTGACCTGAAGAGGGGCATCAAGAAGGCCAAGCATGACTACAAGCTGAGGATCGAGGAGCACTTTAAGTGCAACTCCGACCCCCGACGCATGTGGCAAGGCATCCAGGCTATCACAGACTACAAATCCAGCAACTCCAGCCCCCCTACCAGTGACGCCTCCCTCCCTGAAGAGCTCAACAGCTTCTATGCTCGATTCGACAGGGACAACCAGGAGGTTGCCATCAAGGCTGTGCTCCCTGCGGACCACCAGCCCCTCATACTCTCCCCCACTGATGTGTGTGCTGCACTAAGCCGGATTAATGCACGAAAAGCTGCAGGTCCCGATGGCATACCAGGACGTGTGCTCAGGGCCTGTGCTGGACAGCTGACCGGAGTCATGACCAACATCTTTAACATGTCTCTAGCCCAAGCAGCTGTCCCCTCGTGTTTTAAGACCACCTCCATCGTGCCGGTGCCTAAACACTCCACAGCAGCGAGCCTCAACGACTACCGCCCTGTTGCACTTACCCCCATCATCATGAAGTGCTTCGAGCGGCTGGTCCTGGCCCAGCTCAAATCTTGCCTCCCCCCCACACTGGACCCCCTCCAATTCGCTTACCGTCAGAACAGGAGCACGGAGGATGCCATTTCCACGGCTCTACATCTCGCCCTTTCCCACCTGGACAATAACAACTCCTACGTTAGAATGCTGTTCATTGACTTTAGTTCAGCATTCAACACAATCATCCCCTCCAAACTGGTGTCCAAGCTCTGCGACCTGGGAATCAACACCTCCCTGTGCAACTGGATACTAGACTTTCTGACCAACAGACCCCAGTCTGTTAAACTAGATGGCCACATCTCCTCTACCCTCACTCTGAGCACTGGCGTTCCACAGGGCTGTGTGCTGAGCCCCCTCCTCTACTCCCTCTTCCCCTTCGACTGCACACCTGTACATGGCTCTAACTCCATCATCAAGTTTGCAGACGACACAACGGTGATAGGCCTCATCCGCAACAACGACGAGGCGGACTACAGGGAGGAGGTCCAGCACCTAGCGGCGTGGTGTGCCGACAACAACCTGACACTCAACACCAAGATGACCAAAGAGATCATCATGGACTACAGGAAGACTAAACCTGACACGCACACTCCAGTCTGCATCAACGGGACAGAGGTGGAGCGTGTCTCCAGTTTTAAATTCCTGGGTGTCCACATCTCTGAGGATCTTACTTGGACCCTCAACACTTCCACTCTGGTCAAGAAGGCTCACCAGCGTCTGTTCTTCCTGAGGAGACTGAAGAAGATCAACCTGTCTCCCCAGATCCTGGTGAACTTCTACCGCTGTACCATCGAGAGCATCCTCACCAACTGCATCACAGTGTGGTATGGTAACTGCTCTGTCGCGGACCGGAAATCACTGCAGAGGGTGGTGAAAACTGCCCAACGCATCACCGGTTCCTCACTCCCCACCATAGACACTATACAGTGCAAGCGACGCCTGCGGAAGGCTCACTGCATCACCAAAGACACTTCCCACCCCAACCACAGACTGTTTACCCCCCTTCCCTCCGGCAGACGCTTCAGGTCTCTCCGTTCCCGGACCAGCAGGTTCAGGAACAGCTTCTTCCCTGCTGCTATCACACTGTTGAACTCTAAACCACGGTGATAGCAGGACTCACCCCACCCCTATTTATACAACTATTTATTCTGTCTATAATGTACATTCACTCCATATCCTACCTCTCTATAGTACACTCTTAAAGTGTTTTCTATTTATTAGTGTATTCATTCTGCTTTAACTTACCCAATGTAAATATAGTGTAAAATACTGTAAAATAGTATATTCATTTGTAAATAGTGTAATCATACTCATCTAGTGTACTTATCGCTATAGTGTATTTTTCTTACTGTTTCACTGACACATTGCACTCACTCATCTAGTGTACTTCCAATACCTGCTCTTCATACCACTATTTATATTTATATTGTTCATTTGCACATACTCTGCACTTTCTGCTGTTTTTGCACTTCTGGATGGATGCTAACTGCATTTCGTTGTCTCTGTACTCGTACTCTGCACAATGACAATAAAGTTGAATCTCATCTCATCTCATCTCATCTCATTTGTAAAAAATAGCTTTCTCTCAGCGCGAGAATGCCAGAAGTGAAAACTACAGTTTTTCTTAAACAAAAGCAATATTTTCAATCAAAACCATTTTTGCCATCAACAAGTAACTGATTTGTAATGATTAGGACCAAAAAACTCACTTCTGCGAACTTCTTGCAGCTTTTACTGTAATATTTGTGAAAAAATAGGTTTCTCTCGCGAGACAAGGCCAGAAATGACAACTACAGTTTTTCTTAAACAAAGAGCAATATTTTCATCAAAACCATGTTTGTCATCAACAAGTAACTGATTTATAATGATTAGGACCAGAAAAACTCACTTATGAGAGCTTCTTGCAGCTTTTACTGTAACATTTGTAAAAATAGCTTTCTCTCGGCGAGAGAAGGCCAACAATGACAACTACAGTTTTTCTTAAACAAAGAGCAATATTTTCAATCAAAACCATGTTTGCCATCAACAAGTAACTGATTTCTAATGATTAGGACCAAAAAACTCACTTCTGCGAACTTCTTGCAGCTTTTACTGTAACATTTGTGAAAAAATAGGTTTCTCTCGCGAGACAAGGCCAGAAATGACAACTACAGTTTTTCTTAAACAAAGAGCAATATTTTCAATCAAAACCATGTTTTCCATCAACAAGTAACTGATTTCTAATGATTATTACCAAACAACTCACTTCTGCGAACTTCCTACAGCTTTTACTGTAACATTTGTAAAAAATAGCTTTCTCTCGGCGCGAGAAGGCCAGAAGTGACAACTACAGTTTTTCTTAAACAAAGAGCAATATTTTCATCAAAACCATGTTTGTCATCAACAAGTAACTAATTTCTAATGATTAGGACCAAAAAACTCACTTCTGCGAGCTTCCTACATCGTTTACTGTAACATTTGTAAAGAATAGCTTTCTCTCGCTGCGAGAATGCCAGAAGTGACAACTACAGTTTTTCTTAAACAAAGAGCAATATTTTCAATCAAAACCATGTTTGTCATCAACAAGTAACTGATTTCTAATGATTAGGACCAAAAAACTCACTTCTGCAAGCTTCCTACAACTTTTACTGTAACATTTGTAAAAAATAGCTTTCTCTCGGCGTGAGAAGGCCAGAAGTGACAACTACAGTTTTTCTTAAACAAAGAGCAATATTTTCAATCAAAACCATGTTTGTCATCAACAAGTAACTGCTTTCTAAGGATTATTACCAAACAACTCACTTCTGCGAACTTCCTACAGGTTTTACTGTAACATTTGTAAAAAATAGCTTTCTCTCGGCGCGAGAAGGCCAGAAGAGACAACTACAGTTTTTCTTAAACAATGAGCAATATTTTCAATCAAAACCATGTTTGTCATCAACAAGTAACAGGTTTCTAATGATTAGGACCAAAAAACTCACTTCTGCGAACTTCTTGCAGCTTTTACTGTAATATTTGTAAAAAAAATAGGTTTCTCTCGCGAGACAAGGCCAGAAATCAGAACTACAGTTTTTCTTAAACAAAGAGCAATATTTTCATCAAAACCATGTTTGCCATCAACAAGTAACTGATTTCTAATGATTAGGACCAAAAAACTCACTTCTGCGAACTTCCTACAGCTTTTACTGTAACATTTGTAAAAAATAGCTTTCTCTCGGCGAGAGAAGGCCAACAATGACAACAATAGTTTTTTCTTAAACAAAGAGCAATATTTTCAATCAAAACCATGTTTGTCATCAACAAGTAACTGATTTCTAATGATTAGGACCAAAAAACTCACTTCTGCGAACTTCTTGCAGCTTTTACTGTAACATTTGTGAAAAAATAGGTTTCTCTCGCGAGACAAGGCCAGAAATGACAACTACAGTTTTTCTTAAACAAAGAGCAATATTTTCATCAAAACCATGTTTTCCATCAACAAGTAACTGATTTCTAATGATTATTACCAAACAACTCACTTCTGCGAACTTCCTACAGCTTTTACTGTAACATTTGTAAAAAATAGCTTTCTCTCGGCGCGAGAAGGCCAGAAGTGACAACTACAGTTTTTCTTAAACAAAGAGCAATATTTTCAATCAAAACCATGTTTGTCATCAACAAGTAACTGATTTCTAATGATTAGGACCAAAAAACTCACTTCTGCAAGCTTCCTACAACTTTTACTGTAACATTTGTAAAAAATAGCTTTCTCTCGGCGCGAGAAGGCCAGAAGTGACAACTACAGTTTTTCTTAAACAAAGAGCAATATTTTCAATCAAAACCATGTTTGTCATCAACAAGTAACTGATTTCTAAGGATTATTACCAAACAACTCACTTCTGCGAACTTCCTACAGGTTTTACTGTAACATTTGTAAAAAATAGCTTTCTCTGGGCGAGAGAAGGCCAGAAGAGACAACTACAGTTTTTCTTAAACAAAGAGCAATATTTTCAATCAAAACCATGTTTGCCATCAACAAGTAACTGATTTCTAATGATTAGGACCAAAAAACTCACTTCTGCGAACTTCCTGCAGTTTTTACTGTAACATTTGTAAAAAAAATAGCTCTCTTGCTGCGAAGGGCCAGAAGTGACAACTACAGTTTTTCTTAAACAAAGAGCAATATTTTCATCAAAACCATGTTTTCCATCAACAAGTAACTGATTTCTAATGCTTAGGACCAAAAAACTCACTTCTGCGAACTTCTTGCAGCTTTTACTGTAACATTTGTGAGAAAATAGGTTTCTCTCGCGAGACAAGGCCAGAAATGACAACTACAGTTTTTCTTAAACAAAGAGCAATATTTTCATCAAAACCATGTTTGTCATCAACAAGTAACTGATTTCTAATGATTAGGACAAAAAAAAAACTCACTTATGAGAGCTTCTTGCAGCTTTTACTGTAACATTTGTAAAAATAGCTTTCTCTCGGTGAGAGAAGGCCAACAATGACAACAATAGTTTTTTCTTAAACAAAGAGCAATATTTTCAATCAAAACCATGTTTGTCATCAACAATTAACTGATTTCTAATGATTAGGACCAAAAAAACTCACTTCTGCGAACTTCTTGCAGCTTTTACTGTAACATTTGTAAAAATAGGTTTCTCTCTGCGAAAGAAGGCCAAAAATGACAACAATAGTTTTTCTTAAACAAAGAGCAATATTTTCAATCAAAACCATGTTTGTCATCAACAAGTAACTAATTTCTAATGATTAGGACCAAAAAACTCACTTCTGCGAGCTTCCTACATCGTTTACTGTAACATTTGTAAAAAATAGCTTTCTCTCGCTGCGAGAATGCCAGAAGTGACAACTACAGTTTTTCTTAAACAAAGAGCAATATTTTCATCAAAACCATGTTTTCCATCAACAAGTAACTGATTTCTAATGCTTAGGACCAAAAAACTCACTTCTGCGAACTTCTTGCAGCTTTTACTGTAATATTTGAAAAAAAATAGGTTTCTCTCGCGAGACAAGACCAGAAATGACAACTACAGTTTTTCTTAAACAAAGAGCAATATTTTCAATCAAAACCATGTTTGCCATCAACAAGTAACTAATTTCTATTGATTAGGACCAAAAAACTCACTTCTGCGAACTTCCTGCAGCTTTTACTGTAACATTTGTAAAAAATAGCTTTCTCTCGCTGCGAGAAGGCCAGAAGTGACAACTACAGTTTTTCTTAAACAAAGAGCAATATTTTCAATCAAAACCATGTTTGTCATCAACAAGTAACTGATTTCTAATGATTAGGACCAAGAAACTCACTTCTGCGAGCTTCCTACAGCTTTTACTGTAACATTTGTAAAAAAAAAATAGGTTTCTCTCGCGAGACAAGGCCAGAAATGACTACAGTTTTTCTTAAAAAAAGAGCAATATTTTCAATCAAAACCATGTTTGTCATCAACAAGTAACTGATTTCTAATTATTAGGACCAAAAAACTCACTTCTGCGAACTTCTTGCAGCTTTTACTGTAACATTTGTAAAAATAGGTTTCTCTCTGCGAAAGAAGGCCAACAATGACAACAATAGTTTTTCTTAAACAAAGAGCAATATTTTCAATCAAAACCATGTTTTCCATCAACAAGTAACTGATTTCTAATGATTATTACCAAACAACTCACTTCTGCGAACTTCCTACAGCTTTTACTGTAACATTTGTAAAAAAAAGCTTTCTCTCGGTGCGAGATGGCCAGAAGTGACAACTACAGTTTCTTAAAAAAAGAGCAATATTTTCAATCAAAACCATGTTTGTCATCAACAAGTAACTGATTTCTAATGATTAGGACCAAAAAACTCACTTCTGCGAACTTCTTGCAGCTTTTACTGTAATATTTGTGAAAAAATAGGTTTCTCTCGCGAGACAAGGCCAGAAATGACAACTACAGTTTTTCTTAAACAAAGAGCAATATTTTCATCAAAACCATGTTTGTCATCAACAAGTAACTGATTTATAATGATTAGGACCAGAAAAACTCACTTATGAGAGCTTCTTGCAGCTTTTACTGTAACATTTGTAAAAATAGCTTTCTCTCGGCGAGAGAAGGCCAACAATGACAACAATAGTTTTTTCTTAAACAAAGAGCAATATTTTCAATCAAAACCATGTTTGTCATCAACAAGTAACTGATTTCTAATGATTAGGACCAAAAAACTCACTTCTGCGAACTTCTTGCAGCTTTTACTGTAACATTTGTGAAAAAATAGGTTTCTCTCACGAGACAAGGCCAGAAATGACAACTACAGTTTTTCTTAAACAAAGAGCAATATTTTCATCAAAACCATGTTTGTCATCAACAAGTAACTGATTTCTAATGATTAGGACCAAAAAAACTCACTTATGAGAGCTTCTTGCAGCTTTTACTGTAACATTTGTAAAAATAGCTTTCTCTCGGTGAGAGAAGGCCAACAATGACAACAATAGTTTTTTCTTAAACAAAGAGCAATATTTTCAATCAAAACCATGTTTGTCATCAACAATTAACTGATTTCTAATGATTAGGACCAAAAAACTCACTTCTGCGAACTTCTTGCAGCTTTTACTGTAACATTTGTAAAAATAGGTTTCTCTATGCGAAAGAAGGCCAAAAATGACAACTACAGTTTTTCTTAAACAAAGAGCAATATTTTCATCAAAACCATGTTTGTCATCAACAAGTAACTGATTTCTAATGATTAGGACCAAAAAAACTCACTTATGAGAGCTTCTTGCAGCTTTTACTGTAACATTTGTAAAAATAGCTTTCTCTCGGCGAGAGAAGGCCAACAATGACAACAATAGTTTTTTCTTAAACAAAGAGCAATATTTTCAATCAAAACCATGTTTGTCATCAACAAGTAACTGATTTCTAATGATTAGGACCAAAAAACTCACTTCTGTGAGCTTCCTACAGCTTTTACTGTAACATTTGTAAAACATAGCTTTCTCTCGGCGCGAGAAGGCCAGAAGAGACAACTACAGTTTTTCTTAAACAATGAGCAATATTTTCAATCAAAACCATGTTTGTCATCAACAAGTAACGGATTTCTAATGATTAGGACCAAAAAACTCACTTCTGCGAACTTCTTGCAGCTTTTACTGTAATATTTGTGAAAAAATAGGTTTCTCTCGCGAGACAAGGCCAGAAATGACAACTACAGTTTTTCTTAAACAAAGAGCAATATTTTCATCAAAACCATGTTTGTCATCAACAAGTAACTGATTTATAATGATTAGGACCAGAAAAACTCACTTATGAGAGCTTCTTGCAGCTTTTACTGTAACATTTGTAAAAATAGCTTTCTCTCGGCGAGAGAAGGCCAACAATGACAACAATAGTTTTTTCTTAAACAAAGAGCAATATTTTCAATCAAAACCATGTTTGTCATCAACAAGTAACTGATTTCTAATGATTAGGACCAAAAAACTCACTTCTGCGAACTTCTTGCAGCTTTTACTGTAACATTTGTGAAAAAATAGGTTTCTCTCGCGAGAGAAGGCCAACAATGACAACAATAGTTTTTTCTTAAACAAAGAGCAATATTTTCAATCAAAACCATGTTTGTCATCAACAATTAACTGATTTCTAATGATTAGGACCAAAAAACTCACTTCTGCGAACTTCTTGCAGCTTTTACTGTAACATTTGTAAAAATAGGTTTCTCTATGCGAAAGAAGGCCAAAAATGACAACTACAGTTTTTCTTAAACAAAGAGCAATATTTTCATCAAAACCATGTTTGTCATCAACAAGTAACTGATTTCTAATGATTAGGACCAAAAAACTCACTTCTGTGAGCTTCCTACAGCTTTTACTTTAACATTTGTAAAACATAGCTTTCTCTCGGCGCGAGAAGGCCAGAAGAGACAACTACAGTTTTTCTTAAACAATGAGCAATATTTTCAATCAAAACCATGTTTGTCATCAACAAGTAACTGATTTCTAATGATTCAGACCAAAAAACTCACTTCTGCGAACTTCTTGCAGCTTTTACTGTAATATTTGGAAAAAAATAGGTTTCTCTCGCGAGACAAGACCAGAAATGACAACTACAGTTTTTCTTAAACAAAGAGCAATATTTTCATCAAAACCATGTTTGCCATCAACAAGTAACTAATTTCTATTGATTAGGACCAAAAAACTCACTTCTGAGAGCTTCCTGCAGCTTTTACTGTAACATTTGTAAAAAATAGCTTTCTCTCGGCGAGAGAAGGCCAGAAATGACAACTACAGTTTTTCTTAAACAAAGAGCAATATTTTCAATCAAAACCATGTTTGTCATCAACAAGCAACTGATTTCTAATGATTAGGACCAAAAAACTCACTTCTGCGAACTTCTTGCAGCTTTTACTGTAACATTTGTAAAAATAGGTTTCTCTATGCGAAAGAAGGCCAAAAATGACAACTACAGTTTTTCTTAAACAAAGAGCAATATTTTCATCAAAACCATGTTTGTCATCAACAAGTAACTGATTTCTAATGATTAGGACCAAAAAAACTCACTTATGAGAGCTTCTTGCAGCTTTTACTGTAACATTTGTAAAAAATAGCTTTCTCTCGGCGAGAGAAGGCCAACAATGACAACAATAGCTTTTTCTTAAACAAAGAGCAATATTTTCAATCAAAACCATGTTTGTCATCAACAAGTAACTGATTTCTAATGATTAGGACCAAAAAACTCACTTCTGCGAACTTCCTACAGCTTTTACTGTAACATTTGTAAAAAATAGCTTTCTCTCGGCGCGAGAATGCCAGAAGTGACAACTACAGTTTTTCTTAAACAAAAAGCAATATTTTCAATCAAAACCATTTTTGCCATCAACAAGTAACTGATTTGTAATGATTAGGACCAAAAAACTCACTTCTGCGAACTTCTTGCAGCTTTTACTGTAACATTTGTAAAAAAAAATAGCTCTCTTGCTGCGAAGGGCTAGAAGTGACAACTACAGTTTTTCTTAAACAAAGAGCAATATTTTCATCAAAACCATGTTTTCCATCAACAAGTAACTGATTTCTAATGCTTAGGACCAAAAAAACTCACTTATGAGAGCTTCTTGCAGCTTTTACTGTAACATTTGTAAAAATAGCTTTCTCTCGGTGAGAGAAGGCCAACAATGACAACAATAGTTTTTTCTTAAACAAAGAGCAATATTTTCAATCAAAACCATGTTTGTCATCAACAATTAACTGATTTCTAATGATTAGGACCAAAAAACTCACTTCTGCGAACTTCTTTCACCTTTTACTGTAACATTTGTAAAAAAATAGCTTTCTCTCGGCGCGAGAAGGCCAGAAGTGACAACTACAGTTTTTCTTAAACAAAGAGCAATATTTTCAATCAAAACCATGTTTGACATCAACAAGTAACTGATTTCTAATGATTAGGACCAAAAAACTCACTTCTGCGAACTTCTTGCAGCTTTTACTGTAACATTTGTAAAAATAGGTTTCTCTCTGCGAAAGAAGGCCAGAAGTGAAAACTACAGTTTTTCTTAAACAAAGAGCAATATTTTCAATCAAAACCATGTTTGCCATCAACAAGTAACTGATTTCTAATGATTAGGACCAAAAAACTCACTTCTGCGAACTTCTTGCAGCTTTTACTGTAACAATTGTAAAGAATAGCTTTCTCTCGTTACGAGAATGCCAAAATTGACAACTACAGTTTTTCTTAAACAAAGAGCAATATTTTCAATCAAAACCATGTTTGCCATCAACAAGTAACTGATTTCTAATGCTTAGGACCAAAAAACTCACTTCTAAGAGCTTCCTACAACTTTTACTGTAACATTTGTAAAAATAGGTTTCTCTATGCGAAAGAAGGCCAGAAGTGACAACTACAGTTTTTCTTAAAGAAAGAGCAATATTTTCAATCAAAACCATGTTTGTCATCAACAAGTAACTGATTTCTAATGATTCAGACCAAAAAACTCACTTCTGCGAACTTCCTGCAGCTTTTACTGTAACATGTGTAAAAAAAAATAGGTTTCTCTCGCTGCTAGAATGCCAGAAGTGACAACTACAGTTTTTCTTAAAAAAGAGCAATATTTTCAATCAAAACCATGTTTGTCATCAACAAGTAACTGATTTCTAATGATTATGACCAAAAAATTCACTTCTGCGACCTTCCTACAGCTTTTACTGTAACATTTGTAAAAAATAGATTTCTCTCGGCGCGAGAAGGCCAGAAGTGAAAACTACAGTTTTTCTTAAACAAACAGCAATATTTTCAATCAAAACCATGTTTGCCATCAACAAGTAACTGATTTCTAATGATTAGGACCAAAAAACTCACTTCTGCGAACTTCTTGCAGCTTTTACTGTAACATTTGTAAAAAATAGGTTTCTCTCTGCGAAAGAAGGCCAACAATGACAACAATAGTTTTTCTTAAACAAAGAGCAATATTTTCAATCAAAACCATGTTTGCCATCAACAAGTAACTAATTTCTATTGATTAGGACCAAAAAACTCACTTCTGCAAACTTCTTGCAGCTTTTACTGTAACATTTGTAAAAAATAGCTTTCTCTCGCTGCGAGAAGGCCAGAAGTGACAACTACAGTTTTTCTTAAACAAAAAGCAATATTTTCAATCAAAACCATGTTTGCCATCAACAAGTAACTGATTTCTAATGATTAGGACCAAAAAACTCACTTCTGCGAACTTCTTTCATCTTTTACTCTAACATTTGTAAAAAATAGCTTTCTCTTGGCGCGAGAAGGCCAGAAGTGACAACTACAGTTTTTCTTAAAGAAAGTGCAATATTTTCAATCAAAACCATGTTTGTCATCAACAAGTAACTGATTTCTAATGATTCAGACCAAAAAACTCACTTCTGCGAACTTCTTGCAGCTTTTACTGTAATATTTAGAAAAAAATAGGTTTCTCTCGCGAGACAAGACCAGAAATGACAACTACAGTTTTTCTTAAACAAAGAGCAATATTTTCATCAAAACCATGTTTGCCATCAACAAGTAACTAATTTCTATTGATTAGGACCAAAAAACTCACTTCTGAGAGCTTCCTACAGCTTTTACTTTAACATTTGTAAAACATAGCTTTCTCTCGGCGCGAGAAGGCCAGAAGAGACAACTACAGTTTTTCTTAAACAAAGAGCAATATTTTCATCAAAACCATGTTTGTCATCAACAAGCAACTGATTTCTAATGATTAGGACCAAAAAACTCACTTTTGCGAACTTCTTTCACCTTTTACTGTAACATTTGTAAAAAATAGCTTTCTCTCGGCGCGAGAAGGCCAGAAGTGACAACTACAGTTTTTCTTAAACAAAGAGTAATATTTTCAATCAAAACCATGTTTGCCATCAACAAGTTACTGATTTCTAATGATTAGGACCAAAAAACTCACTTCTGCGAACTTCTTGCAGCTTTTACTGTAACATTTGTAAAAATAGGTTTCTCTATGCGAATGAAGGCCAAAAATGACAACAACAGTTTTTTCTTAAACAAAGAGCAATATTTTCAATCAAAACCATGTTTGTCATCAACAAGTAACTGACTTCTAATGATTAGGACCAAAAAACTCACTTCTGCGAACTTCTTGCAGCTTTTACTGTAACATTTGTAAAAATAGGTTTCTCTATGCGAATGAAGGCCAAAAATGACAACAACAGTTTTTTCTTAAACAAAGAGCAATATTTTCAATCAAAACCATGTTTGTCATCAACAAGTAACTGACTTCTAATGATTAGGACCAAAAAACTCACTTCTGCGAACTTCTTTCACCTTTTACTTTAACATTTGTAAAAAATAGCTTTCTCTCGGCGCGAGAAGGCCAGAAGTGACAGCTACAGTTTTTCTTAAAAAAAGAGCAATATTTTCAATCAAAACCATGTTTGTCATCAACAAGTAACTGATTTCTAATGATTATGACCAAAAAATTCACTTCTGCGACCTTCCTACAGCTTTTACTGTAACATTTGTAAAAAATAGATTTCTCTCGGCGCGAGAAGGCCAGAAGTGACAACTACAGTTTTTCTTAAACAAAGAGCAATATTTTCAATCAAAACCATGTTTGTCATCAACAAGTAACTGATTTCTAATGATTATTACCAAACAACTCACTTCTGCGAACTTCCTACAGCTTTTACTGTAACATTTGTAAAAAATAGCTTTCTCTCGGCGCGAGAAGGCCAGAAGTGACAGCTACAGTTTTTCTTAAAAAAAGAGCAATATTTTCAATAAAACCATGTTTGTCATCAACAAGTAACTGATTTCTAATGATTATGACCAAAAAATTCACTTCTGCGACCTTCCTACAGCTTTTACTGTAACATTTGTAAAAAAATAGATTTCTCTCGGCGCGAGAAGGCCAGAAGTGACAACTACAGTTTTTCTTAAACAAAGAGCAATATTTTCAATAAAACCATGTTTGTCATCAACAAGTAACTGATTTCTAATGATTATGACCAAAAAATTCACTTCTGCGACCTTCCTACAGCTTTTACTGTAACATTTGTAAAAAAATAGATTTCTCTCGGCGCGAGAAGGCCAGAAGTGACAACTACAGTTTTTCTTAAACAAAGAGCAATATTTTCAATCAAAACCATGTTTGTCATCAACAAGTAACTGATTTCTAATGATTATGACCAAAAAATTCACTTCTGCGAGATTCCTACAGCTTTTATTGTAACATTTGTAAAAAAAAAAAAAAAAAAAAAATGCTTTCTATGGGCGAGAGAAGGCCAAAAATGACTAGTTTTTCTTAAACAAAGAGCAATATTTTCAATCAAAACCATGTTTGTCATCAACAAGTAACTGATTTCTAATGATTAGGACCAAAAAACTCACTTCTGCGAGCTTCCTACAGCTTTTACTGTAACATTTGTAAAACATAGCTTTCTCTCGGCGCGAGAAGGCCAGAAGTGAAAACTACAGTTTTTCTTAAACAAAAAGCAATATTTTCAATCAAAACCATTTTTGCCATCAACAAGTAACTGATTTGTAATGATTAGGACCAAAAAACTCACTTCTGCGAACTTCTTGCAGCTTTTACTGTAATATTTGTGAAAAAATAGGTTTCTCTCGCGAGACAAGGCCAGAAATGACAACTACAGTTTTTCTTAAACAAAGAGCAATATTTTCATCAAAACCATGTTTGTCATCAACAAGTAACTGATTTATAATGATTAGGACCAGAAAAACTCACTTATGAGAGCTTCTTGCAGCTTTTACTGTAACATTTGTAAAAATAGCTTTCTCTCGGCGAGAGAAGGCCAACAATGACAACAATAGTTTTTTCTTAAACAAAGAGCAATATTTTCAATCAAAACCATGTTTGTCATCAACAAGTAACTGATTTCTAATGATTAGGACCAAAAAACTCACTTCTGCGAACTTCTTGCAGCTTTTACTGTAACATTTGTGAAAAAATAGGTTTCTCTCGCGAGACAAGGCCAGAAATGACAACTACAGTTTTTCTTAAACAAAGAGCAATATTTTCATCAAAACCATGTTTTCCATCAACAAGTAACTGATTTCTAATGATTATTACCAAACAACTCACTTCTGCGAACTTCCTACAGCTTTTACTGTAACATTTGCAAAAAATAGCTTTCTCTCGGCGCGAGAAGGCCAGAAGTGACAACTACAGTTTTTCTTAAACAAAGAGCAATATTTTCAATCAAAACCATGTTTGTCATCAACAAGTAACTGATTTCTAATGATTAGGACCAAAAAACTCACTTCTGCAAGCTTCCTACAACTTTTACTGTAACATTTGTAAAAAATAGCTTTCTCTCGGCGCGAGAAGGCCAGAAGTGACAACTACAGTTTTTCTTAAACAAAGAGCAATATTTTCAATCAAAACCATGTTTGTCATCAACAAGTAACTGATTTCTAAGGATTATTACCAAACAACTCACTTCTGCGAACTTCCTACAGGTTTTACTGTAACATTTGTAAAAAATAGCTTTCTCTGGGCGCGAGAAGGCCAGAAGAGACAACTACAGTTTTTCTTAAACAAAGAGCAATATTTTCAATCAAAACCATTTTTGCCATCAACAAGTAACTGATTTCTAATGATTAGGACCAAAAAACTCACTTCTGCGAACTTCCTGCAGTTTTTACTGTAACATTTGTAAAAAAAATAGCTCTCTTGCTGCGAAGGGCCAGAAGTGACAACTACAGTTTTTCTTAAACAAAGAGCAATATTTTCATCAAAACCATGTTTTCCATCAACAAGTAACTGATTTCTAATGCTTAGGACCAAAAAACTCACTTCTGCGAACTTCTTGCAGCTTTTACTGTAACATTTGTGAAAAAATAGGTTTCTCTCGCGAGACAAGGCCAGAAATGACAACTACAGTTTTTCTTAAACAAAGAGCAATATTTTCATCAAAACCATGTTTGTCATCAACAAGTAACTAATTTCTAATGATTAGGACCAAAAAACTCACTTCTGCGAGCTTCCTACATCGTTTACTGTAACATTTGTAAAGAATAGCTTTCTCTCGCTGCGAGAATGCCAGAAGTGACAACTACAGTTTTTCTTAAACAAAGAGCAATATTTTCAATCAAAACCATGTTTGTCATCAACAAGTAACTGATTTCTAATGATTAGGACCAAAAAACTCACTTCTGCAAGCTTCCTACAACTTTTACTGTAACATTTGTAAAAAATAGCTTTCTCTCGGCGTGAGAAGGCCAGAAGTGACAACTACAGTTTTTCTTAAACAAAGAGCAATATTTTCAATCAAAACCATGTTTGTCATCAACAAGTAACTGCTTTCTAAGGATTATTACCAAACAACTCACTTCTGCGAACTTCCTACAGGTTTTACTGTAACATTTGTAAAAAATAGCTTTCTCTCGGCGCGAGAAGGCCAGAAGAGACAACTACAGTTTTTCTTAAACAATGAGCAATATTTTCAATCAAAACCATGTTTGTCATCAACAAGTAACGGATTTCTAATGATTAGGACCAAAAAACTCACTTCTGCGAACTTCTTGCAGCTTTTACTGTAATATTTGTAAAAAAAATAGGTTTCTCTCGCGAGACAAGGCCAGAAATCAGAACTACAGTTTTTCTTAAACAAAGAGCAATATTTTCATCAAAACCATGTTTGCCATCAACAAGTAACTGATTTCTAATGATTAGGACCAAAAAACTCACTTCTGCGAACTTCCTACAGCTTTTACTGTAACATTTGTAAAAAATAGCTTTCTCTCGGCGAGAGAAGGCCAACAATGACAACAATAGTTTTTTCTTAAACAAAGAGCAATATTTTCAATCAAAACCATGTTTGTCATCAACAAGTAACTGATTTCTAATGATTAGGACCAAAAAACTCACTTCTGCGAACTTCTTGCAGCTTTTACTGTAACATTTGTGAAAAAATAGGTTTCTCTCGCGAGACAAGGCCAGAAATGACAACTACAGTTTTTCTTAAACAAAGAGCAATATTTTCATCAAAACCATGTTTTCCATCAACAAGTAACTGATTTCTAATGATTATTACCAAACAACTCACTTCTGCGAACTTCCTACAGCTTTTACTGTAACATTTGTAAAAAATAGCTTTCTCTCGGCGCGAGAAGGCCAGAAGTGACAACTACAGTTTTTCTTAAACAAAGAGCAATATTTTCAATCAAAACCATGTTTGTCATCAACAAGTAACTGATTTCTAATGATTAGGACCAAAAAACTCACTTCTGCAAGCTTCCTACAACTTTTACTGTAACATTTGTAAAAAATAGCTTTCTCTCGGCGCGAGAAGGCCAGAAGTGACAACTACAGTTTTTCTTAAACAAAGAGCAATATTTTCAATCAAAACCATGTTTGTCATCAACAAGTAACTGATTTCTAATGATTAGGACCAAAAAACTCACTTCTGTGAGCTTCCTACAGCTTTTACTGTAACATTTGTAAAACATAGCTTTCTCTCGGCGCGAGAAGGCCAGAAGAGACAACTACAGTTTTTCTTAAACAATGAGCAATATTTTCAATCAAAACCATGTTTGTCATCAACAAGTAACGGATTTCTAATGATTAGGACCAAAAAACTCACTTCTGCGAACTTCTTGCAGCTTTTACTGTAATATTTGTGAAAAAATAGGTTTCTCTCGCGAGACAAGGCCAGAAATGACAACTACAGTTTTTCTTAAACAAAGAGCAATATTTTCATCAAAACCATGTTTGTCATCAACAAGTAACTGATTTATAATGATTAGGACCAGAAAAACTCACTTATGAGAGCTTCTTGCAGCTTTTACTGTAACATTTGTAAAAATAGCTTTCTCTCGGCGAGAGAAGGCCAACAATGACAACAATAGTTTTTTCTTAAACAAAGAGCAATATTTTCAATCAAAACCATGTTTGTCATCAACAAGTAACTGATTTCTAATGATTAGGACCAAAAAACTCACTTCTGCGAACTTCTTGCAGCTTTTACTGTAACATTTGTGAAAAAATAGGTTTCTCTCGCGAGAGAAGGCCAACAATGACAACAATAGTTTTTTCTTAAACAAAGAGCAATATTTTCAATCAAAACCATGTTTGTCATCAACAATTAACTGATTTCTAATGATTAGGACCAAAAAACTCACTTCTGCGAACTTCTTGCAGCTTTTACTGTAACATTTGTAAAAATAGGTTTCTCTATGCGAAAGAAGGCCAAAAATGACAACTACAGTTTTTCTTAAACAAAGAGCAATATTTTCATCAAAACCATGTTTGTCATCAACAAGTAACTGATTTCTAATGATTAGGACCAAAAAACTCACTTCTGTGAGCTTCCTACAGCTTTTACTTTAACATTTGTAAAACATAGCTTTCTCTCGGCGCGAGAAGGCCAGAAGAGACAACTACAGTTTTTCTTAAACAATGAGCAATATTTTCAATCAAAACCATGTTTGTCATCAACAAGTAACTGATTTCTAATGATTCAGACCAAAAAACTCACTTCTGCGAACTTCTTGCAGCTTTTACTGTAATATTTGGAAAAAAATAGGTTTCTCTCGCGAGACAAGACCAGAAATGACAACTACAGTTTTTCTTAAACAAAGAGCAATATTTTCATCAAAACCATGTTTGCCATCAACAAGTAACTAATTTCTATTGATTAGGACCAAAAAACTCACTTCTGAGAGCTTCCTGCAGCTTTTACTGTAACATTTGTAAAAAATAGCTTTCTCTCGGCGAGAGAAGGCCAGAAATGACAACTACAGTTTTTCTTAAACAAAGAGCAATATTTTCAATCAAAACCATGTTTGTCATCAACAAGCAACTGATTTCTAATGATTAGGACCAAAAAACTCACTTCTGCGAACTTCTTGCAGCTTTTACTGTAACATTTGTAAAAATAGGTTTCTCTATGCGAAAGAAGGCCAAAAATGACAACTACAGTTTTTCTTAAACAAAGAGCAATATTTTCATCAAAACCATGTTTGTCATCAACAAGTAACTGATTTCTAATGATTAGGACCAAAAAAACTCACTTATGAGAGCTTCTTGCAGCTTTTACTGTAACATTTGTAAAAAATAGCTTTCTCTCGGCGAGAGAAGGCCAACAATAACAACAATAGCTTTTTCTTAAACAAAGAGCAATATTTTCAATCAAAACCATGTTTGTCATCAACAAGTAACTGATTTCTAATGATTAGGACCAAAAAACTCACTTCTGCGAACTTCCTACAGCTTTTACTGTAACATTTGTAAAAAATAGCTTTCTCTCGGCGCGAGAATGCCAGAAGTGACAACTACAGTTTTTCTTAAACAAAAAGCAATATTTTCAATCAAAACCATTTTTGCCATCAACAAGTAACTGATTTGTAATGATTAGGACCAAAAAACTCACTTCTGCGAACTTCTTGCAGCTTTTACTGTAATATTTGTGAAAAAATAGGTTTCTCTCGCGAGACAAGGCCAGAAATGACAACTACAGTTTTTCTTAAACAAAGAGCAATATTTTTATCAAAACCATGTTTGTCATCAACAAGTAACTGATTTATAATGATTAGGACCAGAAAAACTCACTTATGAGAGCTTCTTGCAGCTTTTACTGTAACATTTGTAAAAATAGCTTTCTCTCGGCGAGAGAAGGCCAACAATGACAACAATAGTTTTTTCTTAAACAAAGAGCAATATTTTCAATCAAAACCATGTTTGTCATCAACAAGTAACTGATTTCTAATGATTAGGACCAAAAAACTAACTTCTGCGAACTTCTTGCAGCTTTTACTTTAACATTTGTAAAAAAAAATAGCTCTCTTGCTGCGAAGGGCTAGAAGTGACAACTACAGTTTTTCTTAAACAAAGAGCAATATTTTCATCAAAACCATGTTTTCCATCAACAAGTAACTGATTTCTAATGCTTAGGACCAAAAAAACTCACTTATGAGAGCTTCTTGCAGCTTTTACTGTAACATTTGTAAAAATAGCTTTCTCTCGGTGAGAGAAGGCCAACAATGACAACAATAGTTTTTTCTTAAACAAAGAGCAATATTTTCAATCAAAACCATGTTTGTCATCAACAATTAACTGATTTCTAATGATTAGGACCAAAAAACTCACTTCTGCGAACTTCTTTCACCTTTTACTGTAACATTTGTAAAAAAATAGCTTTCTCTCGGCGCGAGAAGGCCAGAAGTGACAACTACAGTTTTTCTTAAACAAAGAGCAATATTTTCAATCAAAACCATGTTTGACATCAACAAGTAACTGATTTCTAATGATTAGGACCAAAAAACTCACTTCTGCGAACTTCTTGCAGCTTTTACTGTAACATTTGTAAAAATAGGTTTCTCTCTGCGAAAGAAGGCCAGAAGTGAAAACTACAGTTTTTCTTAAACAAAGAGCAATATTTTCAATCAAAACCATGTTTGCCATCAACAAGTAACTGATTTCTAATGATTAGGACCAAAAAACTCACTTCTGCGAACTTCTTGCAGCTTTTACTGTAACAATTGTAAAGAATAGCTTTCTCTCGTTACGAGAATGCCAAAATTGACAACTACAGTTTTTCTTAAACAAAGAGCAATATTTTCAATCAAAACCATGTTTGCCATCAACAAGTAACTGATTTCTAATGCTTAGGACCAAAAAACTCACTTCTAAGAGCTTCCTACAACTTTTACTGTAACATTTGTAAAAATAGGTTTCTCTATGCGAAAGAAGGCCAGAAGTGACAACTACAGTTTTTCTTAAAGAAAGAGCAATATTTTCAATCAAAACCATGTTTGTCATCAACAAGTAACTGATTTCTAATGATTCAGACCAAAAAACTCACTTCTGCGAACTTCCTGCAGCTTTTACTGTAACATGTGTAAAAAAAAATAGGTTTCTCTCGCTGCTAGAATGCCAGAAGTGACAACTACAGTTTTTCTTAAAAAAGAGCAATATTTTCAATCAAAACCATGTTTGTCATCAACAAGTAACTGATTTCTAATGATTATGACCAAAAAATTCACTTCTGCGACCTTCCTACAGCTTTTACTGTAACATTTGTAAAAAATAGATTTCTCTCGGCGCGAGAAGGCCAGAAGTGAAAACTACAGTTTTTCTTAAACAAACAGCAATATTTTCAATCAAAACCATGTTTGCCATCAACAAGTAACTGATTTCTAATGATTAGGACCAAAAAACTCACTTCTGCGAACTTCTTGCAGCTTTTACTGTAACATTTGTAAAAAATAGGTTTCTCTCTGCGAAAGAAGGCCAACAATGACAACAATAGTTTTTCTTAAACAAAGAGCAATATTTTCAATCAAAACCATGTTTGCCATCAACAAGTAACTAATTTCTATTGATTAGGACCAAAAAACTCACTTCTGCAAACTTCCTGCAGCTTTTACTGTAACATTTGTAAAAAATAGCTTTCTCTCGCTGCGAGAAGGCCAGAAGTGACAACTACAGTTTTTCTTAAACAAAAAGCAATATTTTCAATCAAAACCATGTTTGCCATCAACAAGTAACTGATTTCTAATGATTAGGACCAAAAAACTCACTTCTGCGAACTTCTTTCATCTTTTACTCTAACATTTGTAAAAAATAGCTTTCTCTTGGCGCGAGAAGGCCAGAAGTGACAACTACAGTTTTTCTTAAAGAAAGTGCAATATTTTCAATCAAAACCATGTTTGTCATCAACAAGTAACTGATTTCTAATGATTCAGACCAAAAAACTCACTTCTGCGAACTTCTTGCAGCTTTTACTGTAATATTTAGAAAAAAATAGGTTTCTCTCGCGAGACAAGACCAGAAATGACAACTACAGTTTTTCTTAAACAAAGAGCAATATTTTCATCAAAACCATGTTTGCCATCAACAAGTAACTAATTTCTATTGATTAGGACCAAAAAACTCACTTCTGAGAGCTTCCTACAGCTTTTACTTTAACATTTGTAAAACATAGCTTTCTCTCGGCGCGAGAAGGCCAGAAGAGACAACTACAGTTTTTCTTAAACAAAGAGCAATATTTTCATCAAAACCATGTTTGTCATCAACAAGCAACTGATTTCTAATGATTAGGACCAAAAAACTCACTTTTGCGAACTTCTTTCACCTTTTACTGTAACATTTGTAAAAAATAGCTTTCTCTCGGCGCGAGAAGGCCAGAAGTGACAACTACAGTTTTTCTTAAACAAAGAGTAATATTTTCAATCAAAACCATGTTTGCCATCAACAAGTTACTGATTTCTAATGATTAGGACCAAAAAACTCACTTCTGCGAACTTCTTGCAGCTTTTACTGTAACATTTGTAAAAATAGGTTTCTCTATGCGAATGAAGGCCAAAAATGACAACAACAGTTTTTTCTTAAACAAAGAGCAATATTTTCAATCAAAACCATGTTTGTCATCAACAAGTAACTGACTTCTAATGATTAGGACCAAAAAACTCACTTCTGCGAACTTCTTGCAGCTTTTACTGTAACATTTGTAAAAATAGGTTTCTCTATGCGAATGAAGGCCAAAAATGACAACAACAGTTTTTTCTTAAACAAAGAGCAATATTTTCAATCAAAACCATGTTTGTCATCAACAAGTAACTGACTTCTAATGATTAGGACCAAAAAACTCACTTCTGCGAACTTCTTTCACCTTTTACTTTAACATTTGTAAAAAATAGCTTTCTCTCGGCGCGAGAAGGCCAGAAGTGACAGCTACAGTTTTTCTTAAAAAAAGAGCAATATTTTCAATCAAAACCATGTTTGTCATCAACAAGTAACTGATTTCTAATGATTATGACCAAAAAATTCACTTCTGCGACCTTCCTACAGCTTTTACTGTAACATTTGTAAAAAATAGATTTCTCTCGGCGCGAGAAGGCCAGAAGTGACAACTACAGTTTTTCTTAAACAAAGAGCAATATTTTCAATCAAAACCATGTTTGTCATCAACAAGTAACTGATTTCTAATGATTATTACCAAACAACTCACTTCTGCGAACTTCCTACAGCTTTTACTGTAACATTTGTAAAAAATAGCTTTCTCTCGGCGCGAGAAGGCCAGAAGTGACAGCTACAGTTTTTCTTAAAAAAAGAGCAATATTTTCAATAAAACCATGTTTGTCATCAACAAGTAACTGATTTCTAATGATTATGACCAAAAAATTCACTTCTGCGACCTTCCTACAGCTTTTACTGTAACATTTGTAAAAAAATAGATTTCTCTCGGCGCGAGAAGGCCAGAAGTGACAACTACAGTTTTTCTTAAACAAAGAGCAATATTTTCAATAAAACCATGTTTGTCATCAACAAGTAACTGATTTCTAATGATTATGACCAAAAAATTCACTTCTGCGACCTTCCTACAGCTTTTACTGTAACATTTGTAAAAAAATAGATTTCTCTCGGCGCGAGAAGGCCAGAAGTGACAACTACAGTTTTTCTTAAACAAAGAGCAATATTTTCAATCAAAACCATGTTTGTCATCAACAAGTAACTGATTTCTAATGATTATGACCAAAAAATTCACTTCTGCGAGATTCCTACAGCTTTTATTGTAACATTTGTAAAAAAAAAAAAAAAAAAAAAATGCTTTCTATGGGCGAGAGAAGGCCAAAAATGACTAGTTTTTCTTAAACAAAGAGCAATATTTTCAATCAAAACCATGTTTGTCATCAACAAGTAACTGATTTCTAATGATTAGGACCAAAAAACTCACTTCTGCGAGCTTCCTACAGCTTTTACTGTAACATTTGTAAAACATAGCTTTCTCTCGGCGCGAGAAGGCCAGAAGTGAAAACTACAGTTTTTCTTAAACAAAAAGCAATATTTTCAATCAAAACCATTTTTGCCATCAACAAGTAACTGATTTGTAATGATTAGGACCAAAAAACTCACTTCTGCGAACTTCTTGCAGCTTTTACTGTAATATTTGTGAAAAAATAGGTTTCTCTCGCGAGACAAGGCCAGAAATGACAACTACAGTTTTTCTTAAACAAAGAGCAATATTTTCATCAAAACCATGTTTGTCATCAACAAGTAACTGATTTATAATGATTAGGACCAGAAAAACTCACTTATGAGAGCTTCTTGCAGCTTTTACTGTAACATTTGTAAAAATAGCTTTCTCTCGGCGAGAGAAGGCCAACAATGACAACAATAGTTTTTTCTTAAACAAAGAGCAATATTTTCAATCAAAACCATGTTTGTCATCAACAAGTAACTGATTTCTAATGATTAGGACCAAAAAACTCACTTCTGCGAACTTCTTGCAGCTTTTACTGTAACATTTGTGAAAAAATAGGTTTCTCTCGCGAGACAAGGCCAGAAATGACAACTACAGTTTTTCTTAAACAAAGAGCAATATTTTCATCAAAACCATGTTTTCCATCAACAAGTAACTGATTTCTAATGATTATTACCAAACAACTCACTTCTGCGAACTTCCTACAGCTTTTACTGTAACATTTGCAAAAAATAGCTTTCTCTCGGCGCGAGAAGGCCAGAAGTGACAACTACAGTTTTTCTTAAACAAAGAGCAATATTTTCAATCAAAACCATGTTTGTCATCAACAAGTAACTGATTTCTAATGATTAGGACCAAAAAACTCACTTCTGCAAGCTTCCTACAACTTTTACTGTAACATTTGTAAAAAATAGCTTTCTCTCGGCGCGAGAAGGCCAGAAGTGACAACTACAGTTTTTCTTAAACAAAGAGCAATATTTTCAATCAAAACCATGTTTGTCATCAACAAGTAACTGATTTCTAAGGATTATTACCAAACAACTCACTTCTGCGAACTTCCTACAGGTTTTACTGTAACATTTGTAAAAAATAGCTTTCTCTGGGCGCGAGAAGGCCAGAAGAGACAACTACAGTTTTTCTTAAACAAAGAGCAATATTTTCAATCAAAACCATTTTTGCCATCAACAAGTAACTGATTTCTAATGATTAGGACCAAAAAACTCACTTCTGCGAACTTCCTGCAGTTTTTACTGTAACATTTGTAAAAAAAATAGCTCTCTTGCTGCGAAGGGCCAGAAGTGACAACTACAGTTTTTCTTAAACAAAGAGCAATATTTTCATCAAAACCATGTTTTCCATCAACAAGTAACTGATTTCTAATGCTTAGGACCAAAAAACTCACTTCTGCGAACTTCTTGCAGCTTTTACTGTAACATTTGTGAAAAAATAGGTTTCTCTCGCGAGACAAGGCCAGAAATGACAACTACAGTTTTTCTTAAACAAAGAGCAATATTTTCATCAAAACCATGTTTGTCATCAACAAGTAACTAATTTCTAATGATTAGGACCAAAAAACTCACTTCTGCGAGCTTCCTACATCGTTTACTGTAACATTTGTAAAGAATAGCTTTCTCTCGCTGCGAGAATGCCAGAAGTGACAACTACAGTTTTTCTTAAACAAAGAGCAATATTTTCAATCAAAACCATGTTTGTCATCAACAAGTAACTGATTTCTAATGATTAGGACCAAAAAACTCACTTCTGCAAGCTTCCTACAACTTTTACTGTAACATTTGTAAAAAATAGCTTTCTCTCGGCGTGAGAAGGCCAGAAGTGACAACTACAGTTTTTCTTAAACAAAGAGCAATATTTTCAATCAAAACCATGTTTGTCATCAACAAGTAACTGCTTTCTAAGGATTATTACCAAACAACTCACTTCTGCGAACTTCCTACAGGTTTTACTGTAACATTTGTAAAAAATAGCTTTCTCTCGGCGCGAGAAGGCCAGAAGAGACAACTACAGTTTTTCTTAAACAATGAGCAATATTTTCAATCAAAACCATGTTTGTCATCAACAAGTAACGGATTTCTAATGATTAGGACCAAAAAACTCACTTCTGCGAACTTCTTGCAGCTTTTACTGTAATATTTGTAAAAAAAATAGGTTTCTCTCGCGAGACAAGGCCAGAAATCAGAACTACAGTTTTTCTTAAACAAAGAGCAATATTTTCATCAAAACCATGTTTGCCATCAACAAGTAACTGATTTCTAATGATTAGGACCAAAAAACTCACTTCTGCGAACTTCCTACAGCTTTTACTGTAACATTTGTAAAAAATAGCTTTCTCTCGGCGAGAGAAGGCCAACAATGACAACAATAGTTTTTTCTTAAACAAAGAGCAATATTTTCAATCAAAACCATGTTTGTCATCAACAAGTAACTGATTTCTAATGATTAGGACCAAAAAACTCACTTCTGCGAACTTCTTGCAGCTTTTACTGTAACATTTGTGAAAAAATAGGTTTCTCTCGCGAGACAAGGCCAGAAATGACAACTACAGTTTTTCTTAAACAAAGAGCAATATTTTCATCAAAACCATGTTTTCCATCAACAAGTAACTGATTTCTAATGATTATTACCAAACAACTCACTTCTGCGAACTTCCTACAGCTTTTACTGTAACATTTGTAAAAAATAGCTTTCTCTCGGCGCGAGAAGGCCAGAAGTGACAACTACAGTTTTTCTTAAACAAAGAGCAATATTTTCAATCAAAACCATGTTTGTCATCAACAAGTAACTGATTTCTAATGATTAGGACCAAAAAACTCACTTCTGCAAGCTTCCTACAACTTTTACTGTAACATTTGTAAAAAATAGCTTTCTCTCGGCGCGAGAAGGCCAGAAGTGACAACTACAGTTTTTCTTAAACAAAGAGCAATATTTTCAATCAAAACCATGTTTGTCATCAACAAGTAACTGATTTCTAATGATTAGGACCAAAAAACTCACTTCTGTGAGCTTCCTACAGCTTTTACTGTAACATTTGTAAAACATAGCTTTCTCTCGGCGCGAGAAGGCCAGAAGAGACAACTACAGTTTTTCTTAAACAATGAGCAATATTTTCAATCAAAACCATGTTTGTCATCAACAAGTAACGGATTTCTAATGATTAGGACCAAAAAACTCACTTCTGCGAACTTCTTGCAGCTTTTACTGTAATATTTGTGAAAAAATAGGTTTCTCTCGCGAGACAAGGCCAGAAATGACAACTACAGTTTTTCTTAAACAAAGAGCAATATTTTCATCAAAACCATGTTTGTCATCAACAAGTAACTGATTTATAATGATTAGGACCAGAAAAACTCACTTATGAGAGCTTCTTGCAGCTTTTACTGTAACATTTGTAAAAATAGCTTTCTCTCGGCGAGAGAAGGCCAACAATGACAACAATAGTTTTTTCTTAAACAAAGAGCAATATTTTCAATCAAAACCATGTTTGTCATCAACAAGTAACTGATTTCTAATGATTAGGACCAAAAAACTCACTTCTGCGAACTTCTTGCAGCTTTTACTGTAACATTTGTGAAAAAATAGGTTTCTCTCGCGAGAGAAGGCCAACAATGACAACAATAGTTTTTTCTTAAACAAAGAGCAATATTTTCAATCAAAACCATGTTTGTCATCAACAATTAACTGATTTCTAATGATTAGGACCAAAAAACTCACTTCTGCGAACTTCTTGCAGCTTTTACTGTAACATTTGTAAAAATAGGTTTCTCTATGCGAAAGAAGGCCAAAAATGACAACTACAGTTTTTCTTAAACAAAGAGCAATATTTTCATCAAAACCATGTTTGTCATCAACAAGTAACTGATTTCTAATGATTAGGACCAAAAAACTCACTTCTGTGAGCTTCCTACAGCTTTTACTTTAACATTTGTAAAACATAGCTTTCTCTCGGCGCGAGAAGGCCAGAAGAGACAACTACAGTTTTTCTTAAACAATGAGCAATATTTTCAATCAAAACCATGTTTGTCATCAACAAGTAACTGATTTCTAATGATTCAGACCAAAAAACTCACTTCTGCGAACTTCTTGCAGCTTTTACTGTAATATTTGGAAAAAAATAGGTTTCTCTCGCGAGACAAGACCAGAAATGACAACTACAGTTTTTCTTAAACAAAGAGCAATATTTTCATCAAAACCATGTTTGCCATCAACAAGTAACTAATTTCTATTGATTAGGACCAAAAAACTCACTTCTGAGAGCTTCCTGCAGCTTTTACTGTAACATTTGTAAAAAATAGCTTTCTCTCGGCGAGAGAAGGCCAGAAATGACAACTACAGTTTTTCTTAAACAAAGAGCAATATTTTCATCAAAACCATGTTTGTCATCAACAAGTAACTGATTTCTAATGATTAGGACCAAAAAAACTCACTTATGAGAGCTTCTTGCAGCTTTTACTGTAACATTTGTAAAAAATAGCTTTCTCTCGGCGAGAGAAGGCCAACAATAACAACAATAGCTTTTTCTTAAACAAAGAGCAATATTTTCAATCAAAACCATGTTTGTCATCAACAAGTAACTGATTTCTAATGATTAGGACCAAAAAACTCACTTCTGCGAACTTCCTACAGCTTTTACTGTAACATTTGTAAAAAATAGCTTTCTCTCGGCGCGAGAATGCCAGAAGTGACAACTACAGTTTTTCTTAAACAAAAAGCAATATTTTCAATCAAAACCATTTTTGCCATCAACAAGTAACTGATTTGTAATGATTAGGACCAAAAAACTCACTTCTGCGAACTTCTTGCAGCTTTTACTGTAATATTTGTGAAAAAATAGGTTTCTCTCGCGAGACAAGGCCAGAAATGACAACTACAGTTTTTCTTAAACAAAGAGCAATATTTTTATCAAAACCATGTTTGTCATCAACAAGTAACTGATTTATAATGATTAGGACCAGAAAAACTCACTTATGAGAGC
Organism: Pampus argenteus; assembly: GCA_036937835.1. Classification (NCBI taxonomy): domain Eukaryota; kingdom Metazoa; phylum Chordata; class Actinopteri; order Scombriformes; family Stromateidae; genus Pampus; species Pampus argenteus. The sequence goes on from CM072881.1 coordinate 1,652,881, forward strand.
TTCTTGCAGCTTTTACTGTAACATTTGTAAAAATAGCTTTCTCTCGGCGAGAGAAGGCCAACAATGACAACAATAGTTTTTTCTTAAACAAAGAGCAATATTTTCAATCAAAACCATGTTTGTCATCAACAAGTAACTGATTTCTAATGATTAGGACCAAAAAACTAACTTCTGCGAACTTCTTGCAGCTTTTACTTTAACATTTGTAAAAAAAAATAGCTCTCTTGCTGCGAAGGGCTAGAAGTGACAACTACAGTTTTTCTTAAACAAAGAGCAATATTTTCATCAAAACCATGTTTTCCATCAACAAGTAACTGATTTCTAATGCTTAGGACCAAAAAAACTCACTTATGAGAGCTTCTTGCAGCTTTTACTGTAACATTTGTAAAAATAGCTTTCTCTCGGTGAGAGAAGGCCAACAATGACAACAATAGTTTTTTCTTAAACAAAGAGCAATATTTTCAATCAAAACCATGTTTGTCATCAACAATTAACTGATTTCTAATGATTAGGACCAAAAAACTCACTTCTGCGAACTTCTTTCACCTTTTACTGTAACATTTGTAAAAAAATAGCTTTCTCTCGGCGCGAGAAGGCCAGAAGTGACAACTACAGTTTTTCTTAAACAAAGAGCAATATTTTCAATCAAAACCATGTTTGACATCAACAAGTAACTGATTTCTAATGATTAGGACCAAAAAACTCACTTCTGCGAACTTCTTGCAGCTTTTACTGTAACATTTGTAAAAATAGGTTTCTCTCTGCGAAAGAAGGCCAGAAGTGAAAACTACAGTTTTTCTTAAACAAAGAGCAATATTTTCAATCAAAACCATGTTTGCCATCAACAAGTAACTGATTTCTAATGATTAGGACCAAAAAACTCACTTCTGCGAACTTCTTGCAGCTTTTACTGTAACAATTGTAAAGAATAGCTTTCTCTCGTTACGAGAATGCCAAAATTGACAACTACAGTTTTTCTTAAACAAAGAGCAATATTTTCAATCAAAACCATGTTTGCCATCAACAAGTAACTGATTTCTAATGCTTAGGACCAAAAAACTCACTTCTAAGAGCTTCCTACAACTTTTACTGTAACATTTGTAAAAATAGGTTTCTCTATGCGAAAGAAGGCCAGAAGTGACAACTACAGTTTTTCTTAAAGAAAGAGCAATATTTTCAATCAAAACCATGTTTGTCATCAACAAGTAACTGATTTCTAATGATTCAGACCAAAAAACTCACTTCTGCGAACTTCCTGCAGCTTTTACTGTAACATGTGTAAAAAAAAATAGGTTTCTCTCGCTGCTAGAATGCCAGAAGTGACAACTACAGTTTTTCTTAAAAAAGAGCAATATTTTCAATCAAAACCATGTTTGTCATCAACAAGTAACTGATTTCTAATGATTATGACCAAAAAATTCACTTCTGCGACCTTCCTACAGCTTTTACTGTAACATTTGTAAAAAATAGATTTCTCTCGGCGCGAGAAGGCCAGAAGTGAAAACTACAGTTTTTCTTAAACAAACAGCAATATTTTCAATCAAAACCATGTTTGCCATCAACAAGTAACTGATTTCTAATGATTAGGACCAAAAAACTCACTTCTGCGAACTTCTTGCAGCTTTTACTGTAACATTTGTAAAAAATAGGTTTCTCTCTGCGAAAGAAGGCCAACAATGACAACAATAGTTTTTCTTAAACAAAGAGCAATATTTTCAATCAAAACCATGTTTGCCATCAACAAGTAACTAATTTCTATTGATTAGGACCAAAAAACTCACTTCTGCAAACTTCCTGCAGCTTTTACTGTAACATTTGTAAAAAATAGCTTTCTCTCGCTGCGAGAAGGCCAGAAGTGACAACTACAGTTTTTCTTAAACAAAAAGCAATATTTTCAATCAAAACCATGTTTGCCATCAACAAGTAACTGATTTCTAATGATTAGGACCAAAAAACTCACTTCTGCGAACTTCTTTCATCTTTTACTCTAACATTTGTAAAAAATAGCTTTCTCTTGGCGCGAGAAGGCCAGAAGTGACAACTACAGTTTTTCTTAAAGAAAGTGCAATATTTTCAATCAAAACCATGTTTGTCATCAACAAGTAACTGATTTCTAATGATTCAGACCAAAAAACTCACTTCTGCGAACTTCTTGCAGCTTTTACTGTAATATTTAGAAAAAAATAGGTTTCTCTCGCGAGACAAGACCAGAAATGACAACTACAGTTTTTCTTAAACAAAGAGCAATATTTTCATCAAAACCATGTTTGCCATCAACAAGTAACTAATTTCTATTGATTAGGACCAAAAAACTCACTTCTGAGAGCTTCCTACAGCTTTTACTTTAACATTTGTAAAACATAGCTTTCTCTCGGCGCGAGAAGGCCAGAAGAGACAACTACAGTTTTTCTTAAACAAAGAGCAATATTTTCATCAAAACCATGTTTGTCATCAACAAGCAACTGATTTCTAATGATTAGGACCAAAAAACTCACTTTTGCGAACTTCTTTCACCTTTTACTGTAACATTTGTAAAAAATAGCTTTCTCTCGGCGCGAGAAGGCCAGAAGTGACAACTACAGTTTTTCTTAAACAAAGAGTAATATTTTCAATCAAAACCATGTTTGTCATCAACAAGTAACTGATTTCTTATGATTATGACCAAAAAATTCACTTCTGCGAGATTCCTACAGCTTTTATTGTAACATTTGTAAAAAAAAAAAAAAAAAAATGCTTTCTATGGGCGAGAGAAGGCCAAAAATGACTAGTTTTTCTTAAACAAAGAGCAATATTTTCAATCAAAACCATGTTTGCCATCAACAAGTTACTGATTTCTAATGATTAGGACCAAAAAACTCACTTCTGCGAACTTCTTGCAGCTTTTACTGTAACATTTGTAAAAATAGGTTTCTCTATGCGAATGAAGGCCAAAAATGACAACAACAGTTTTTTCTTAAACAAAGAGCAATATTTTCAATCAAAACCATGTTTGTCATCAACAAGTAACTGACTTCTAATGATTAGGACCAAAAAACTCACTTCTGCGAACTTCTTTCACCTTTTACTTTAACATTTGTAAAAAATAGATTTCTCTCGGCGCGAGAAGGCCAGAAGTGACAGCTACAGTTTTTCTTAAAAAAAGAGCAATATTTTCAATCAAAACCATGTTTGTCATCAACAAGTAACTGATTTCTAATGATTATGACCAAAAAATTCACTTCTGCGACCTTCCTACAGCTTTTACTGTAACATTTGTAAAAAATAGATTTCTCTCGGCGCGAGAAGGCCAGAAGTGACAACTACAGTTTTTCTTAAACAAAGAGCAATATTTTCAATCAAAACCATGTTTGTCATCAACAAGTAACTGATTTCTAATGATTATGACCAAAAAATTCACTTCTGCGAGATTCCTACAGCTTTTATTGTAACATTTGTAAAAAAAAAAAAAAAAAAAAAAATGCTTTCTATGGGCGAGAGAAGGCCAAAAATGACTAGTTTTTCTTAAACAAAGAGCAATATTTTCAATCAAAACCATGTTTGTCATCAACAAGTAACTGATTTCTAATGATTAGGACCAAAAAACTCACTTCTGCGAGCTTCCTACATCGTTTACTGTAACATTTGTAAAAAATAGGTTTCTCTCGCGAGACAAGACCAGAAATGACAACTACAGTTTTTCTTAAACAAAGAGCAATATTTTCATCAAAACCATGTTTGCCATCAAAAGTAACTAATTTCTATTGATTAGGACCAAAAAACTCACTTCTGAGAGCTTCCTACAGCTTTTACTTTAACATTTGTAAAACATAGCTTTCTCTCGGCGCGAGAAGGCCAGAAGAGACAACTACAGTTTTTCTTAAACAAAGAGCAATATTTTCATCAAAACCATGTTTGTCATCAACAAGCAACTGATTTCTAATGATTAGGACCAAAAAACTCACTTTTGCGAACTTCTTTCACCTTTTACTGTAACATTTGTAAAAAATAGCTTTCTCTCGGCGCGAGAAGGCCAGAAGTGACAACTACAGTTTTTCTTAAACAAAGAGTAATATTTTCAATCAAAACCATGTTTGTCATCAACAAGTAACTGATTTCTAATGATTATGACCAAAAAATTCACTTCTGCGAGATTCCTACAGCTTTTATTGTAACATTTGTAAAAAAAAAAAAAAAAAAATGCTTTCTATGGGCGAGAGAAGGCCAAAAATGACTAGTTTTTCTTAAACAAAGAGCAATATTTTCAATCAAAACCATGTTTGCCATCAACAAGTTACTGATTTCTAATGATTAGGACCAAAAAACTCACTTCTGCGAACTTCTTGCAGCTTTTACTGTAACATTTGTAAAACATAGCTTTCTCTCGGCGCGAGAAGGCCAGAAGAGACAACTACAGTTTTTCTTAAACAATGAGCAATATTTTCAATCAAAACCATGTTTGTCATCAACAAGTAACGGATTTCTAATGATTAGGACCAAAAAACTCACTTCTGCGAACTTCTTGCAGCTTTTACTGTAATATTTGTAAAAAAAATAGGTTTCTCTCGCGAGACAAGGCCAGAAATCACAACTACAGTTTTTCTTAAACAAAGAGCAATATTTTCATCAAAACCATGTTTGCCATCAACAAGTAACTGATTTCTAATGATTAGGACCAAAAAACTCACTTCTGCGAACTTCCTATAGCTTTTACTGTAACATTTGTAAAAAATAGCTTTCTCTCAGCGCGAGAATGCCAGAAGTGAAAACTACAGTTTTTCTTAAACAAAAAGCAATATTTTCAATCAAAACCATTTTTGCTATCAACAAGTAACTGATTTGTAATGATTAGGACCAAAAAACTCACTTCTGCGAACTTCTTGCAGCTTTTACTGTAACATTTGTAAAAATAGCTTTCTCTCGGCGAGAGAAGGCCAACAATGACAACAATAGTTTTTTCTTAAACAAAGAGCAATATTTTCAATCAAAACCATGTTTGTCATCAACAAGTAACTGATTTCTAATGATTATTACCAAACAACTCACTTCTGCGAACTTCCTACAGCTTTTACTGTAACATTTGCAAAAAATAGCTTTCTCTCGGCGCGAGAAGGCCAGAAGTGACAACTACAGTTTTTCTTAAACAAAGAGCAATATTTTCAATCAAAACCATGTTTGTCATCAACAAGTAACTGATTTCTAATGATTAGGACCAAAAAAGTCACTTCTGCAAGCTTCCTACAACTTTTACTGTAACATTTGTAAAAAATAGCTTTCTCTCGGCGCGAGAAGGCCAGAAGTGACAACTACAGTTTTTCTTAAACAAAGAGCAATATTTTCAATCAAAACCATGTTTGTCATCAACAAGTAACTGATTTCTAAGGATTATGACCAAAAAATTCACTTCTGCGACCTTCCTACAGCTTTTACTGTAACATTTGTAAAAAATAGATTTCTCTCGGCGCGAGAAGGCCAGAAGTGAAAACTACAGTTTTTCTTAAACAAACAGCAATATTTTCAATCAAAACCATGTTTGCCATCAACAAGTAACTGATTTCTAATGATTAGGACCAAAAAACTCACTTCTGCGAACTTCTTGCAGCTTTTACTGTAACATTTGTAAAAAATAGGTTTCTCTCTGCGAAAGAAGGCCAACAATGACAACAATAGTTTTTCTTAAACAAAGAGCAATATTTTCAATCAAAACCATGTTTGCCATCAACAAGTAACTGATTTCTAATGATTAGGACCAAAAAACTCACTTCTGCGAACTTCCTGCAGTTTTTACTGTAACATTTGTAAAAAAAATAGCTCTCTTGCTGCGAAGGGCCAGAAGTGACAACTACAGTTTTTCTTAAACAAAGAGCAATATTTTCATCAAAACCATGTTTTCCATCAACAAGTAACTGATTTCTAATGCTTAGGACCAAAAAACTCACTTCTGCGAACTTCTTGCAGCTTTTACTGTAACATTTGTGAAAAAATAGGTTTCTCTCGCGAGACAAGGCCAGAAATGACAACTACAGTTTTTCTTAAACAAAGAGCAATATTTTCATCAAAACCATGTTTGTCATCAACAAGTAACTCATTTCTAATGATTAGGACCAAAAAACTCACTTCTGCGAGCTTCCTACATCGTTTACTGTAACATTTGTAAAGAATAGCTTTCTCTCGCTGCGAGAATGCCAGAAGTGACAACTACAGTTTTTCTTAAACAAAGAGCAATATTTTCAATCAAAACCATGTTTGTCATCAACAAGTAACTGATTTCTAATGATTAGGACCAAAAAACTCACTTCTGCAAGCTTCCTACAACTTTTACTGTAACATTTGTAAAAAATAGCTTTCTCTCGGCGTGAGAAGGCCAGAAGTGACAACTACAGTTTTTCTTAAACAAAGAGCAATATTTTCAATCAAAACCATGTTTGTCATCAACAAGTAACTGCTTTCTAAGGATTATTACCAAACAACTCACTTCTGCGAACTTCCTACAGGTTTTACTGTAACATTTGTAAAAAATAGCTTTCTCTCGGCGCGAGAAGGCCAGAAGAGACAACTACAGTTTTTCTTAAACAATGAGCAATATTTTCAATCAAAACCATGTTTGTCATCAACAAGTAACGGATTTCTAATGATTAGGACCAAAAAACTCACTTCTGCGAACTTCTTGCAGCTTTTACTGTAATATTTGTAAAAAAAATAGGTTTCTCTCGCGAGACAAGGCCAGAAATCAGAACTACAGTTTTTCTTAAACAAAGAGCAATATTTTCATCAAAACCATGTTTGCCATCAACAAGTAACTGATTTCTAATGATTAGGACCAAAAAACTCACTTCTGCGAACTTCCTACAGCTTTTACTGTAACATTTGTAAAAAATAGCTTTCTCTCGGCGAGAGAAGGCCAACAATGACAACAATAGTTTTTTCTTAAACAAAGAGCAATATTTTCAATCAAAACCATGTTTGTCATCAACAAGTAACTGATTTCTAATGATTAGGACCAAAAAACTCACTTCTGCGAACTTCTTGCAGCTTTTACTGTAACATTTGTGAAAAAATAGGTTTCTCTCGCGAGACAAGGCCAGAAATGACAACTACAGTTTTTCTTAAACAAAGAGCAATATTTTCATCAAAACCATGTTTTCCATCAACAAGTAACTGATTTCTAATGATTATTACCAAACAACTCACTTCTGCGAACTTCCTACAGCTTTTACTGTAACATTTGTAAAAAATAGCTTTCTCTCGGCGCGAGAAGGCCAGAAGTGACAACTACAGTTTTTCTTAAACAAAGAGCAATATTTTCAATCAAAACCATGTTTGTCATCAACAAGTAACTGATTTCTAAGGATTATTACCAAACAACTCACTTCTGCGAACTTCCTACAGGTTTTACTGTAACATTTGTAAAAAATAGCTTTCTCTGGGCGCGAGAAGGCCAGAAGAGACAACTACAGTTTTTCTTAAACAAAGAGCAATATTTTCAATCAAAACCATGTTTGCCATCAACAAGTAACTGATTTCTAATGATTAGGACCAAAAAACTCACTTCTGCGAACTTCCTGCAGTTTTTACTGTAACATTTGTAAAAAAAATAGCTCTCTTGCTGCGAAGGGCCAGAAGTGACAACTACAGTTTTTCTTAAACAAAGAGCAATATTTTCATCAAAACCATGTTTTCCATCAACAAGTAACTGATTTCTAATGCTTAGGACCAAAAAACTCACTTCTGCGAACTTCTTGCAGCTTTTACTGTAACATTTGTGAAAAAATAGGTTTCTCTCGCGAGACAAGGCCAGAAATGACAACTACAGTTTTTCTTAAACAAAGAGCAATATTTTCATCAAAACCATGTTTGTCATCAACAAGTAACTGATTTCTAATGATTAGGACCAAAAAAAAACTCACTTATGAGAGCTTCTTGCAGCTTTTACTGTAACATTTGTAAAAATAGCTTTCTCTCGGTGAGAGAAGGCCAACAATGACAACAATAGTTTTTTCTTAAACAAAGAGCAATATTTTCAATCAAAACCATGTTTGTCATCAACAATTAACTGATTTCTAATGATTAGGACCAAAAAACTCACTTCTGCGAACTTCTTGCAGCTTTTACTGTAACATTTGTAAAAATAGGTTTCTCTCTGCGAAAGAAGGCCAAAAATGACAACAATAGTTTTTCTTAAACAAAGAGCAATATTTTCAATCAAAACCATGTTTGTCATCAACAAGTAACTAATTTCTAATGATTAGGACCAAAAAACTCACTTCTGCGAGCTTCCTACATCGTTTACTGTAACATTTGTAAAAAATAGCTTTCTCTCGCTGCGAGAATGCCAGAAGTGACAACTGGGTCAATGACGTGACGCAATTTTTTTTGTGTTCCTATGGTTTAGTTACATTTAAAAACGTTAAAATTTGAAACTAAACTCACAAATTACTTGAATACATTCTCTTTTTGAAGACCTTGTCCAAAATTTCTGGATGTGCTAAATTTTGAGAGAATAGTCAAGGGATAATGGTAAAAATGTCAATGTGGTGTAACCATAAAAACTTTGTACCAAAAACTTTAACATGCTCAAAAAAGGTGAAATTCCCCAAAAACACATTATCTACTAGTTTGGCATAATTCTACATTTGTGTTGTTTAACAATGCATAAAATAAATGGAACACAATTGCTCTGAATATTATAACTAACTTGGGGAATTTTGTCTGTTAAGTCAACTTACTAAATTGTCAAGGCGGTGTAACCGACATTTGAGGAGCAATTTTGTTCATTTGTGTAAGAAGATCATGTTGCAGGAAATGACATCACAAAGAAGGACCCCTGATCACCCTAACTGCAGCTTGCCAAGGTTTGTAGCTTTCTTTAAATTATTGATAATTTGACATATTTAGGGTGTGGTCAGGTGTGCTTAGTTACATGTCAAATGGTATGACCTCAGGAAACTATTTATAATTCACAATAACTGTAAAACTAAGTATTTATTTTAAAAAATGTGTTTGAACTCTTCACATTAAGGCCACATACTTACATAGGTGTCTATCATAATGCCTGTTAAATTTGAATTTATATTGAAATGTCAAATGGTGTAACCGGTTACACCATTTGACATTCACTACAATCCTTTTGGTTGGAGGCTGATTTAGTCAAATATCAGAAGTTTTTGATGCTGATTAGAGATGTAATGTGAACTAACGTACTATGTGGAACTATTTGAGTGTTTAGTGTTATATTTTTTCGAGAAAAGTGGCAATTTATCCACAACTTAGTTATCAAAGCTTTGCTATGTTAAGATAAAATAATTATTTTGCTTTAATATTTTTGAAATGTTTAGCTTTAATATATTAAATGTATAATTAACACATATTTGTATTCCATTCACTTTCAACTGTAATCTATATATAATATAATGTATGTAATTTCATAATGTAGCAGCTGGGTGAACAGTGACAATGCTGAAAATGATCAGCAGCTTTAAAAAGACTTGAAACTCCAACAATATCATATATGTCAGTCAAAGATCTGTAAAATTACATTTATTAACTTTCTATTGTTTCATAATTATTGCAGTATAATAGAGCCTCTTCTCCCCCAACAGATGCCATTATCAAGCAAAGAAAAAGTGGCTCGTCAACTCAGATCCTGCAGCAAGGGCCATTTACCTTGCACACACACACGTTTCCAGCGAAAATACTGTTAAAGAATGTCAGGTTAAAGTCAGGGTAGTGATTTAGACTAATTGCTTTTATTTTTCTATTTTACCATTTAGTTATCAAAAGAGAAAAAGAGAGGGAAAGACTGAAAGCATCCCAGTAGCTGAGCTATCCAAATCAAAGCAGGAGAAGTTGAAAAGGGAACTCCAGGCAGCAAAACAAAAGACAAAACAGATACAGATATGACGTGCTTTTTATATGTTAAATGGATTTATAAAAGAACATGAGTTCACATGCTTTTTGGATTTTTTTTTTTTTTTTTTAAGATTTCATAAAAATCTGAAGTTGAAATGATTTTTGTTGCCATGTTTGTTTCCTAAACTAATTCCTAAATTAATATAAAACACCCAATTCTTGTTGTTGATGTTTTTTCTTCATTGAAAATAATAAAAAAACAAGTTCAATGGACCTTGTTGACTGTCATGCTTGATTTTCAAATGAAAAATACTGGTTACACCAATTGACACAAACCAGTGTCAATTGGTGTAACCAGTATTTTTCATAAAAATGTTATAATTTACAGGAAGATTCATGGGGAATAAGATGTAATCCTCTATTGCAATGTGCTAACATATTTTTTAAAAGTTTATACATAATTTGTCACATGTTATTTAGAAAACGGCAGAGGTTTTCAGAATTTGTCCTGCTCTATATTGCAAAAACGCATACAATTTTATTGAAAAATAATCCTAATAAAATCTATTTTCAAGTGATATATTAAAATCAAGTTACTGTTTTTATAGGTACACTTGCATACACTCTAGGTGGAAATAAAGAGGTAATATTTCTCCTTTTATTGTGGTTACACCACTTGACATTTTCAGGGCCAAACAGTCTTTTGTTTTGTAAAAAATAGTTCAAAAGCTATTTGAAATTACATGAAACCAACAGAAATACAAAATATACATTTTTGCAAACCTGATGGAAGCTTTTAAAACTATTTATTAAAACATTTTTTAATTTCTCATAATGCAAACTCTTATTTGTCACTGACCCAACTACAGTTTTTCTTAAACAAAGAGCAATATTTTCATCAAAACCATGTTTTCCATCAACAAGTAACTGATTTCTAATGCTTAGGACCAAAAAACTCACTTCTGCGAACTTCTTGCAGCTTTTACTGTAATATTTGAAAAAAAATAGGTTTCTCTCGCGAGACAAGACCAGAAATGACAACTACAGTTTTTCTTAAACAAAGAGCAATATTTTCAATCAAAACCATGTTTGCCATCAACAAGTAACTAATTTCTATTGATTAGGACCAAAAAACTCACTTCTGCGAACTTCCTGCAGCTTTTACTGTAACATTTGTAAAAAATAGCTTTCTCTCGCTGCGAGAAGGCCAGAAGTGACAACTACAGTTTTTCTTAAACAAAGAGCAATATTTTCAATCAAAACCATGTTTGTCATCAACAAGTAACTGATTTCTAATGATTAGGACCAAGAAACTCACTTCTGCGAGCTTCCTACAGCTTTTACTGTAACATTTGTAAAAAAAAAATAGGTTTCTCTCGCGAGACAAGGCCAGAAATGACTACAGTTTTTCTTAAAAAAAGAGCAATATTTTCAATCAAAACCATGTTTGTCATCAACAAGTAACTGATTTCTAATTATTAGGACCAAAAAACTCACTTCTGCGAACTTCTTGCAGCTTTTACTGTAACATTTGTAAAAATAGGTTTCTCTCTGCGAAAGAAGGCCAACAATGACAACAATAGTTTTTCTTAAACAAAGAGCAATATTTTCAATCAAAACCATGTTTTCCATCAACAAGTAACTGATTTCTAATGATTATTACCAAACAACTCACTTCTGCGAACTTCCTACAGCTTTTACTGTAACATTTGTAAAAAAAAGCTTTCTCTCGGTGCGAGATGGCCAGAAGTGACAACTACAGTTTCTTAAAAAAAGAGCAATATTTTCAATCAAAACCATGTTTGTCATCAACAAGTAACTGATTTTTTAATGATTAGGACCAAAAAACTCACTTCTGCAAGCTTCCTACAACTTTTACTGTAACATTTGTAAAAAATAGCTTTCTCTCGGCGCGAGAAGGCCAGAAGTGACAACTACAGTTTTTCTTAAACAAAGAGCAATATTTTCAATCAAAACCATGTTTGTCATCAACAAGTAACTGATTTCTAATGATTAGGATCAAAAAACTCACTTCTGCGAACTTCCTGCAGTTTTTACTGTAACATTTGTAAAAAAAATAGCTTTCTCTTGCTGCGAGAAGGCCAGAAGTGACAACTACAGTTTTTCTTAAAAAAAGAGCAATATTTTCAATCAAAACCATGTTTGTCATCAACAAGTAACTGATTTCTAATGATTAGGACCAAAAAACTCACTTCTGCGAACTTCTTGCAGCTTTTACTGTAACATTTGTAAAAATAGGTTTCTCTCTGCGAAAGAAGGCCAACAATGACAACAATAGTTTTTCTTAAACAAAGAGCAATATTTTCAATCTAAACCATGTGTTCCATCAACAAGTAACTGATTTCTAATGATTAGGACCAAAAAAACTCACTTATGAGAGCTTCTTGCAGCTTTTACTGTAACATTTGTAAAAATAGCTTTCTCTCGGCGAGAGAAGGCCAACAATGACAACAATAGTTTTTTCTTAAACAAAGAGCAATATTTTCAATCAAAACCATGTTTGTCATCAACAAGTAACTGATTTCTAATGATTAGGACCAAAAAACTCACTTCTGTGAGCTTCCTACAGCTTTTACTGTAACATTTGTAAAACATAGCTTTCTCTCGGCGCGAGAAGGCCAGAAGAGACAACTACAGTTTTTCTTAAACAATGAGCAATATTTTCAATCAAAACCATGTTTGTCATCAACAAGTAACGGATTTCTAATGATTAGGACCAAAAAACTCACTTCTGCGAACTTCTTGCAGCTTTTACTGTAATATTTGTGAAAAAATAGGTTTCTCTCGCGAGACAAGGCCAGAAATGACAACTACAGTTTTTCTTAAACAAAGAGCAATATTTTCATCAAAACCATGTTTGTCATCAACAAGTAACTGATTTATAATGATTAGGACCAGAAAAACTCACTTATGAGAGCTTCTTGCAGCTTTTACTGTAACATTTGTAAAAATAGCTTTCTCTCGGCGAGAGAAGGCCAACAATGACAACAATAGTTTTTTCTTAAACAAAGAGCAATATTTTCAATCAAAACCATGTTTGTCATCAACAAGTAACTGATTTCTAATGATTAGGACCAAAAAACTCACTTCTGCGAACTTCTTGCAGCTTTTACTGTAACATTTGTAAAAAAAATAGCTCTCTTGCTGCGAAGGGCCAGAAGTGACAACTACAGTTTTTCTTAAACAAAGAGCAATATTTTCATCAAAACCATGTTTTCCATCAACAAGTAACTGATTTCTAATGCTTAGGACCAAAAAACTCACTTCTGCGAACTTCTTGCAGCTTTTACTGTAACATTTGTGAAAAAATAGGTTTCTCTCGCGAGAGAAGGCCAACAATGACAACAATAGTTTTTTCTTAAACAAAGAGCAATATTTTCAATCAAAACCATGTTTGTCATCAACAATTAACTGATTTCTAATGATTAGGACCAAAAAACTCACTTCTGCGAACTTCTTGCAGCTTTTACTGTAACATTTGTAAAAATAGGTTTCTCTATGCGAAAGAAGGCCAAAAATGACAACTACAGTTTTTCTTAAACAAAGAGCAATATTTTCATCAAAACCATGTTTGTCATCAACAAGTAACTGATTTCTAATGATTAGGACCAAAAAACTCACTTCTGTGAGCTTCCTACAGCTTTTACTTTAACATTTGTAAAACATAGCTTTCTCTCGGCGCGAGAAGGCCAGAAGAGACAACTACAGTTTTTCTTAAACAATGAGCAATATTTTCAATCAAAACCATGTTTGTCATCAACAAGTAACTGATTTCTAATGATTCAGACCAAAAAACTCACTTCTGCGAACTTCTTGCAGCTTTTACTGTAATATTTGGAAAAAAATAGGTTTCTCTCGCGAGACAAGACCAGAAATGACAACTACAGTTTTTCTTAAACAAAGAGCAATATTTTCATCAAAACCATGTTTGCCATCAACAAGTAACTAATTTCTATTGATTAGGACCAAAAAACTCACTTCTGAGAGCTTCCTGCAGCTTTTACTGTAACATTTGTAAAAAATAGCTTTCTCTCGGCGAGAGAAGGCCAGAAATGACAACTACAGTTTTTCTTAAACAAAGAGCAATATTTTCAATCAAAACCATGTTTGTCATCAACAAGCAACTGATTTCTAATGATTAGGACCAAAAAACTCACTTCTGCGAACTTCTTGCAGCTTTTCCTGTAACATTTGTAAAAATAGGTTTCTCTATGCGAAAGAAGGCCAAAAATGACAACTACAGTTTTTCTTAAACAAAGAGCAATATTTTCATCAAAACCATGTTTGTCATCAACAAGTAACTGATTTCTAATGATTAGGACCAAAAAAACTCACTTATGAGAGCTTCTTGCAGCTTTTACTGTAACATTTGTAAAAAAATAGGTTTCTCTCGCGAGAGAAGGCCAACAATGACAACAATAGTTTTTTCTTAAACAAAGAGCAATATTTTCAATCAAAACCATGTTTGTCATCAACAATTAACTGATTTCTAATGATTAGGACCAAAAAACTCACTTCTGCGAACTTCTTGCAGCTTTTACTGTAACATTTGTAAAAATAGGTTTCTCTATGCGAGACAAGACCAGAAATGACAACTACAGTTTTTCTTAAACAAAGAGCAATATTTTCATCAAAACCATGTTTGCCATCAACAAGTAACTAATTTCTATTGATTAGGACCAAAAAACTCACTTCTGAGAGCTTCCTGCAGCTTTTACTGTAACATTTGTAAAAAATAGCTTTCTCTCGGCGAGAGAAGGCCAGAAATGACAACTACAGTTTTTCTTAAACAAAGAGCAATATTTTCAATCAAAACCATGTTTGTCATCAACAAGCAACTGATTTCTAATGATTAGGACCAAAAAACTCACTTCTGCGAACTTCTTGCAGCTTTTACTGTAACATTTGTAAAAATAGGTTTCTCTATGCGAAAGAAGGCCAAAAATGACAACTACAGTTTTTCTTAAACAAAGAGCAATATTTTCATCAAAACCATGTTTGTCATCAACAAGTAACTGATTTCTAATGATTAGGACCAAAAAAACTCACTTATGAGAGCTTCTTGCAGCTTTTACTGTAACATTTGTAAAAATAGCTTTCTCTCGGCGAGAGAAGGCCAACAATGACAACAATAGCTTTTTCTTAAACAAAGAGCAATATTTTCAATCAAAACCATGTTTGTCATCAACAAGTAACTGATTTCTAATGATTAGGACCAAAAAACTCACTTCTGCGAACTTCCTACAGCTTTTACTGTAACATTTGTAAAAAATAGCTTTCTCTCGGCGCGAGAATGCCAGAAGTGACAACTACAGTTTTTCTTAAACAAAAAGCAATATTTTCAATCAAAACCATTTTTGCCATCAACAAGTAACTGATTTGTAATGATTTGGACCAAAAAACTCACTTCTGCGAACTTTTTGCAGCTTTTACTGTAATATTTGTGAAAAAATAGGTTTCTCTCGCGAGACAAGGCCAGAAATGACAACTACAGTTTTTCTTAAACAAAGAGCAATATTTTTATCAAAACCATGTTTGTCATCAACAAGTAACTGATTTATAATGATTAGGACCAGAAAAACTCACTTATGAGAGCTTCTTGCAGCTTTTACTGTAACATTTGTAAAAATAGCTTTCTCTCGGCGAGAGAAGGCCAACAATGACAACAATAGTTTTTTCTTAAACAAAGAGCAATATTTTCAATCAAAACCATGTTTGTCATCAACAAGTAACTGATTTCTAATGATTAGGACCAAAAAACTCACTTCTGCGAACTTCTTGCAGCTTTTACTGTAACATTTGTAAAAAAAAATAGCTCTCTTGCTGCGAAGGGCCAGAAGTGACAACTACAGTTTTTCTTAAACAAAGAGCAATATTTTCATCAAAACCATGTTTTCCATCAACAAGTAACTGATTTCTAATGCTTAGGACCAAAAAAACTCACTTATGAGAGCTTCTTGCAGCTTTTACTGTAACATTTGTAAAAATAGCTTTCTCTCGGTGAGAGAAGGCCAACAATGACAACAATAGTTTTTTCTTAAACAACGAGCAATATTTTCAATCAAAACCATGTTTGTCATCAACAATTAACTGATTTCTAATGATTAGGACCAAAAAACTCACTTCTGCGAACTTCTTTCACCTTTTACTGTAACATTTGTAAAAAAATAGCTTTCTCTCGGCGCGAGAAGGCCAGAAGTGACAACTACAGTTTTTCTTAAACAAAGAGCAATATTTTCAATCAAAACCATGTTTGACATCAACAAGTAACTGATTTCTAATGATTAGGACCAAAAAACTCACTTCTTGCGAACTTCTTGCAGCTTTTACTGTAACAATTGTAAAGAATAGCTTTCTCTCGTTACGAGAATGCCAAAATTGACAACTACAGTTTTTCTTAAACAAAGAGCAATATTTTCAATCAAAACCATGTTTGCCATCAACAAGTAACTGATTTCTAATGCTTAGGACCAAAAAACTCACTTCTAAGAGCTTCCTACAACTTTTACTGTAACATTTGTAAAAATAGGTTTCTCTATGCGAAAGAAGGCCAGAAGTGACAACTACAGTTTTTCTTAAAGAAAGAGCAATATTTTCAATCAAAACCATGTTTGTCATCAACAAGTAACTGATTTCTAATGATTCAGACCAAAAAACTCACTTCTGCGAACTTCCTGCAGCTTTTACTGTAACATGTGTAAAAAAAAATAGGTTTCTCTCGCTGCTAGAATGCCAGAAGTGACAACTACAGTTTTTCTTAAAAAAGAGCAATATTTTCAATCAAAACCATGTTTGTCATCAACAAGTAACTGATTTCTAATGATTATGACCAAAAAATTCACTTCTGCGACCTTCCTACAGCTTTTACTGTAACATTTGTAAAAAATAGATTTCTCTCGGCGCGAGAAGGCCAGAAGTGAAAACTACAGTTTTTCTTAAACAAACAGCAATATTTTCAATCAAAACCATGTTTGCCATCAACAAGTAACTGATTTCTAATGATTAGGACCAAAAAACTCACTTCTGCGAACTTCTTGCAGCTTTTACTGTAACATTTGTAAAAAATAGGTTTCTCTCTGCGAAAGAAGGCCAACAATGACAACAATAGTTTTTCTTAAACAAAGAGCAATATTTTCAATCAAAACCATGTTTGCCATCAACAAGTAACTAATTTCTATTGATTAGGACCAAAAAACTCACTTCTGCAAACTTCCTGCAGCTTTTACTGTAACATTTGTAAAAAATAGCTTTCTCTCGCTGCGAGAAGGCCAGAAGTGACAACTACAGTTTTTCTTAAACAAAAAGCAATATTTTCAATCAAAACCATGTTTGCCATCAACAAGTAACTGATTTCTAATGATTAGGACCAAAAAACTCACTTCTGCGAACTTCTTTCATCTTTTACTCTAACATTTGTAAAAAATAGCTTTCTCTTGGCGCGAGAAGGCCAGAAGTGACAACTACAGTTTTTCTTAAAGAAAGTGCAATATTTTCAATCAAAACCATGTTTGTCATCAACAAGTAACTGATTTCTAATGATTCAGACCAAAAAACTCACTTCTGCGAACTTCTTGCAGCTTTTACTGTAATATTTAGAAAAAAATAGGTTTCTCTCGCGAGACAAGACCAGAAATGACAACTACAGTTTTTCTTAAACAAAGAGCAATATTTTCATCAAAACCATGTTTGCCATCAACAAGTAACTAATTTCTATTGATTAGGACCAAAAAACTCACTTCTGCAAACTTCCTGCAGCTTTTACTGTAACATTTGTAAAAAATAGCTTTCTCTCGCTGCGAGAAGGCCAGAAGTGACAACTACAGTTTTTCTTAAACAAAAAGCAATATTTTCAATCAAAACCATGTTTGCCATCAACAAGTAACTGATTTCTAATGATTAGGACCAAAAAACTCACTTCTGCGAACTTCTTTCATCTTTTACTCTAACATTTGTAAAAAATAGCTTTCTCTTGGCGCGAGAAGGCCAGAAGTGACAACTACAGTTTTTCTTAAAGAAAGTGCAATATTTTCAATCAAAACCATGTTTGTCATCAACAAGTAACTGATTTCTAATGATTCAGACCAAAAAACTCACTTCTGCGAACTTCTTGCAGCTTTTACTGTAATATTTAGAAAAAAATAGGTTTCTCTCGCGAGACAAGACCAGAAATGACAACTACAGTTTTTCTTAAACAAAGAGCAATATTTTCATCAAAACCATGTTTGCCATCAACAAGTAACTAATTTCTATTGATTAGGACCAAAAAACTCACTTCTGAGAGCTTCCTACAGCTTTTACTTTAACATTTGTAAAACATAGCTTTCTCTCGGCGCGAGAAGGCCAGAAGAGACAACTACAGTTTTTCTTAAACAAAGAGCAATATTTTCATCAAAACCATGTTTGTCATCAACAAGCAACTGATTTCTAATGATTAGGACCAAAAAACTCACTTTTGCGAACTTCTTTCACCTTTTACTGTAACATTTGTAAAAAATAGCTTTCTCTCGGCGCGAGAAGGCCAGAAGTGACAACTACAGTTTTTCTTAAACAAAGAGTAATATTTTCAATCAAAACCATGTTTGTCATCAACAAGTAACTGATTTCTTATGATTATGACCAAAAAATTCACTTCTGCGAGATTCCTACAGCTTTTATTGTAACATTTGTAAAAAAAAAAAAAAAAAAATGCTTTCTATGGGCGAGAGAAGGCCAAAAATGACTAGTTTTTCTTAAACAAAGAGCAATATTTTCAATCAAAACCATGTTTGCCATCAACAAGTTACTGATTTCTAATGATTAGGACCAAAAAACTCACTTCTGCGAACTTCTTGCAGCTTTTACTGTAACATTTGTAAAAATAGGTTTCTCTATGCGAATGAAGGCCAAAAATGACAACAACAGTTTTTTCTTAAACAAAGAGCAATATTTTCAATCAAAACCATGTTTGTCATTAACAAGTAACTGACTTCTAATGATTAGGACCAAAAAACTCACTTCTGCGAACTTCTTTCACCTTTTACTTTAACATTTGTAAAAAATAGATTTCTCTCGGCGCGAGAAGGCCAGAAGTGACAGCTACAGTTTTTCTTAAAAAAAGAGCAATATTTTCAATCAAAACCATGTTTGTCATCAACAAGTAACTGATTTCTAATGATTATGACCAAAAAATTCACTTCTGCGACCTTCCTACAGCTTTTACTGTAACATTTGTAAAAAATAGATTTCTCTCGGCGCGAGAAGGCCAGAAGTGACAACTACAGTTTTTCTTAAACAAAGAGCAATATTTTCAATCAAAACCATGTTTGCCATCAACAAGTAACTAATTTCTATTGATTAGGACCAAAAAACTCACTTCTGAGAGCTTCCTACAGCTTTTACTTTAACATTTGTAAAACATAGCTTTCTCTCGGCGCGAGAAGGCCAGAAGAGACAACTACAGTTTTTCTTAAACAAAGAGCAATATTTTCATCAAAACCATGTTTGTCATCAACAAGCAACTGATTTCTAATGATTAGGACCAAAAAACTCACTTTTGCGAACTTCTTTCACCTTTTACTGTAACATTTGTAAAAAATAGCTTTCTCTCGGCGCGAGAAGGCCAGAAGTGACAACTACAGTTTTTCTTAAACAAAGAGTAATATTTTCAATCAAAACCATGTTTGTCATCAACAAGTAACTGATTTCTTATGATTATGACCAAAAAATTCACTTCTGCGAGATTCCTACAGCTTTTATTGTAACATTTGTAAAAAAAAAAAAAAAAAAATGCTTTCTATGGGCGAGAGAAGGCCAAAAATGACTAGTTTTTCTTAAACAAAGAGCAATATTTTCAATCAAAACCATGTTTGCCATCAACAAGTTACTGATTTCTAATGATTAGGACCAAAAAACTCACTTCTGCGAACTTCTTGCAGCTTTTACTGTAACATTTGTAAAAATAGGTTTCTCTATGCGAATGAAGGCCAAAAATGACAACAACAGTTTTTTCTTAAACAAAGAGCAATATTTTCAATCAAAACCATGTTTGTCATTAACAAGTAACTGACTTCTAATGATTAGGACCAAAAAACTCACTTCTGCGAACTTCTTTCACCTTTTACTTTAACATTTGTAAAAAATAGATTTCTCTCGGCGCGAGAAGGCCAGAAGTGACAGCTACAGTTTTTCTTAAAAAAAGAGCAATATTTTCAATCAAAACCATGTTTGTCATCAACAAGTAACTGATTTCTAATGATTATGACCAAAAAATTCACTTCTGCGACCTTCCTACAGCTTTTACTGTAACATTTGTAAAAAATAGATTTCTCTCGGCGCGAGAAGGCCAGAAGTGACAACTACAGTTTTTCTTAAACAAAGAGCAATATTTTCAATCAAAACCATGTTTGTCATCAACAAGTAACTGATTTCTAATGATTATGACCAAAAAATTCACTTCTGCGAGATTCCTACAGCTTTTATTGTAACATTTGTAAAAAAAAAAAAAAAAAAAAAAATGCTTTCTATGGGCGAGAGAAGGCCAAAAATGACTAGTTTTTCTTAAACAAAGAGCAATATTTTCAATCAAAACCATGTTTGTCATCAACAAGTAACTGATTTCTAATGATTATGACCAAAAAATTCACTTCTGCGAGATTCCTACAGCTTTTATTGTAACATTTGTAAAAAAAAAAAAAAAAAAATGCTTTCTATGGGCGAGAGAAGGCCAAAAATGACTAGTTTTTCTTAAACAAAGAGCAATATTTTCAATCAAAACCATGTTTGCCATCAACAAGTTACTGATTTCTAATGATTAGGACCAAAAAACTCACTTCTGCGAACTTCTTGCAGCTTTTACTGTAACATTTGTAAAACATAGCTTTCTCTCGGCGCGAGAAGGCCAGAAGAGACAACTACAGTTTTTCTTAAACAATGAGCAATATTTTCAATCAAAACCATGTTTGTCATCAACAAGTAACGGATTTCTAATGATTAGGACCAAAAAACTCACTTCTGCGAACTTCTTGCAGCTTTTACTGTAATATTTGTAAAAAAAATAGGTTTCTCTCGCGAGACAAGGCCAGAAATCACAACTACAGTTTTTCTTAAACAAAGAGCAATATTTTCATCAAAACCATGTTTGCCATCAACAAGTAACTGATTTCTAATGATTAGGACCAAAAAACTCACTTCTGCGAACTTCCTATAGCTTTTACTGTAACATTTGTAAAAAATAGCTTTCTCTCAGCGCGAGAATGCCAGAAGTGAAAACTCCAGTTTTTCTTAAACAAAAAGCAATATTTTCAATCAAAACCATTTTTGCCATCAACAAGTAACTGATTTGTAATGATTAGGACCAAAAAACTCACTTCTGCGAACTTCTTGCAGCTTTTACTGTAATATTTGTGAAAAAATAGGTTTCTCTCGCGAGACAAGGCCAGAAATGACAACTACAGTTTTTCTTAAACAAAGAGCAATATTTTCATCAAAACCATGTTTGTCATCAACAAGTAACTGATTTATAATGATTAGGACCAGAAAAACTCACTTATGAGAGCTTCTTGCAGCTTTTACTGTAACATTTGTAAAAATAGCTTTCTCTCGGCGAGAGAAGGCCAACAATGACAACAATAGTTTTTTCTTAAACAAAGAGCAATATTTTCAATCAAAACCATGTTTGTCATCAACAAGTAACTGATTTCTAATGATTAGGACTAAAAAACTCACTTCTGCGAACTTCTTGCAGCTTTTACTGTAACATTTGTGAAAAAATAGGTTTCTCTCGCGAGACAAGGCCAGAAATGACAACTACAGTTTTTCTTAAACAAAGAGCAATATTTTCATCAAAACCATGTTTTCCATCAACAAGTAACTGATTTCTAATGATTATTACCAAACAACTCACTTCTGCGAACTTCCTACAGCTTTTACTGTAACATTTGCAAAAAATAGCTTTCTCTCGGCGCGAGAAGGCCAGAAGTGACAACTACAGTTTTTCTTAAACAAAGAGCAATATTTTCAATCAAAACCATGTTTGTCATCAACAAGTAACTGATTTCTAATGATTAGGACCAAAAAACTCACTTCTGCAAGCTTCCTACAACTTTTACTGTAACATTTGTAAAAAATAGCTTTCTCTCGGCGCGAGAAGGCCAGAAGTGACAACTACAGTTTTTCTTAAACAAAGAGCAATATTTTCAATCAAAACCATGTTTGTCATCAACAAGTAACTGATTTCTAAGGATTATTACCAAACAACTCACTTCTGCGAACTTCCTACAGGTTTTACTGTAACATTTGTAAAAAATAGCTTTCTCTGGGCGCAAGAAGGCCAGAAGAGACAACTACAGTTTTTCTTAAACAAAGAGCAATATTTTCAATCAAAACCATGTTTGCCATCAACAAGTAACTGATTTCTAATGATTAGGACCAAAAAACTCACTTCTGCGAACTTCCTGCAGTTTTTACTGTAACATTTGTAAAAAAAATAGCTCTCTTGCTGCGAAGGGCCAGAAGTGACAACTACAGTTTTTCTTAAACAAAGAGCAATATTTTCATCAAAACCATGTTTTCCATCAACAAGTAACTGATTTCTAATGCTTAGGACCAAAAAACTCACTTCTGCGAACTTCTTGCAGCTTTTACTGTAACATTTGTGAAAAAATAGGTTTCTCTCGCGAGACAAGGCCAGAAATGACAACTACAGTTTTTCTTAAACAAAGAGCAATATTTTCATCAAAACCATGTTTGTCATCAACAAGTAACTAATTTCTAATGATTAGGACCAAAAAACTCACTTCTGCGAGCTTCCTACATCGTTTACTGTAACATTTGTAAAGAATAGCTTTCTCTCGCTGCGAGAATGCCAGAAGTGACAACTACAGTTTTTCTTAAACAAAGAGCAATATTTTCAATCAAAACCATGTTTGTCATCAACAAGTAACTGATTTCTAATGATTAGGACCAAAAAACTCACTTCTGCAAGCTTCCTACAACTTTTACTGTAACATTTGTAAAAAATAGCTTTCTCTCGGCGTGAGAAGGCCAGAAGTGACAACTACAGTTTTTCTTAAACAAAGAGCAATATTTTCAATCAAAACCATGTTTGTCATCAACAAGTAACTGCTTTCTAAGGATTATTACCAAACAACTCACTTCTGCGAACTTCCTACAGGTTTTACTGTAACATTTGTAAAAAATAGCTTTCTCTCGGCGCGAGAAGGCCAGAAGAGACAACTACAGTTTTTCTTAAACAATAAGCAATATTTTCAATCAAAACCATGTTTGTCATCAACAAGTAACGGATTTCTAATGATTAGGACCAAAAAACTCACTTCTGCGAACTTCTTGCAGCTTTTACTGTAATATTTGTAAAAAAAATAGGTTTCTCTCGCGAGACAAGGCCAGAAATCAGAACTACAGTTTTTCTTAAACAAAGAGCAATATTTTCATCAAAACCATGTTTGCCATCAACAAGTAACTGATTTCTAATGATTAGGACCAAAAAACTCACTTCTGCGAACTTCCTACAGCTTTTACTGTAACATTTGTAAAAAATAGCTTTCTCTCGGCGAGAGAAGGCCAACAATGACAACAATAGTTTTTTCTTAAACAAAGAGCAATATTTTCAATCAAAACCATGTTTGTCATCAACAAGTAACTGATTTCTAATGATTAGGACCAAAAAACTCACTTCTGCGAACTTCTTGCAGCTTTTACTGTAACATTTGTGAAAAAATAGGTTTCTCTCGCGAGACAAGGCCAGAAATGACAACTACAGTTTTTCTTAAACAAAGAGCAATATTTTCATCAAAACCATGTTTTCCATCAACAAGTAACTGATTTCTAATGATTATTACCAAACAACTCACTTCTGCGAACTTCCTACAGCTTTTACTGTAACATTTGTAAAAAATAGCTTTCTCTCGGCGCGAGAAGGCCAGAAGTGACAACTACAGTTTTTCTTAAACAAAGAGCAATATTTTCAATCAAAACCATGTTTGTCATCAACAAGTAACTGATTTCTAAGGATTATTACCAAACAACTCACTTCTGCGAACTTCCTACAGGTTTTACTGTAACATTTGTAAAAAATAGCTTTCTCTGGGCGCGAGAAGGCCAGAAGAGACAACTACAGTTTTTCTTAAACAAAGAGCAATATTTTCAATCAAAACCATGTTTGCCATCAACAAGTAACTGATTTCTAATGATTAGGACCAAAAAACTCACTTCTGCGAACTTCCTGCAGTTTTTACTGTAACATTTGTAAAAAAAATAGCTCTCTTGCTGCGAAGGGCCAGAAGTGACAACTACAGTTTTTCTTAAACAAAGAGCAATATTTTCATCAAAACCATGTTTTCCATCAACAAGTAACTGATTTCTAATGCTTAGGACCAAAAAACTCACTTCTGCGAACTTCTTGCAGCTTTTACTGTAACATTTGTGAAAAAATAGGTTTCTCTCGCGAGACAAGGCCAGAAATGACAACTACAGTTTTTCTTAAACAAAGAGCAATATTTTCATCAAAACCATGTTTGTCATCAACAAGTAACTGATTTCTAATGATTAGGACCAAAAAAAAACTCACTTATGAGAGCTTCTTGCAGCTTTTACTGTAACATTTGTAAAAATAGCTTTCTCTCGGTGAGAGAAGGCCAACAATGACAACAATAGTTTTTTCTTAAACAAAGAGCAATATTTTCAATCAAAACCATGTTTGTCATCAACAATTAACTGATTTCTAATGATTAGGACCAAAAAACTCACTTCTGCGAACTTCTTGCAGCTTTTACTGTAACATTTGTAAAAATAGGTTTCTCTCTGCGAAAGAAGGCCAAAAATGACAACAATAGTTTTTCTTAAACAAAGAGCAATATTTTCAATCAAAACCATGTTTGTCATCAACAAGTAACTAATTTCTAATGATTAGGACCAAAAAACTCACTTCTGCGAGCTTCCTACATCGTTTACTGTAACATTTGTAAAAAATAGCTTTCTCTCGCTGCGAGAATGCCAGGAGTGACAACTACAGTTTTTCTTAAACAAAGAGCAATATTTTCATCAAAACCATGTTTTCCATCAACAAGTAACTGATTTCTAATGCTTAGGACCAAAAAACTCACTTCTGCGAACTTCTTGCAGCTTTTACTGTAATATTTGAAAAAAAATAGGTTTCTCTCGCGAGACAAGACCAGAAATGACAACTACAGTTTTTCTTAAACAAAGAGCAATATTTTCAATCAAAACCATGTTTGCCATCAACAAGTAACTAATTTCTATTGATTAGGACCAAAAAACTCACTTCTGCGAACTTCCTGCAGCTTTTACTGTAACATTTGTAAAAAATAGCTTTCTCTCGCTGCGAGAAGGCCAGAAGTGACAACTACAGTTTTTCTTAAACAAAGAGCAATATTTTCAATCAAAACCATGTTTGTCATCAACAAGTAACTGATTTCTAATGATTAGGACCAAGAAACTCACTTCTGCGAGCTTCCTACAGCTTTTACTGTAACATTTGTAAAAAAAAAATAGGTTTCTCTCGCGAGACAAGGCCAGAAATGACTACAGTTTTTCTTAAAAAAAGAGCAATATTTTCAATCAAAACCATGTTTGTCATCAACAAGTAACTGATTTCTAATTATTAGGACCAAAAAACTCACTTCTGCGAACTTCTTGCAGCTTTTACTGTAACATTTGTAAAAATAGGTTTCTCTCTGCGAAAGAAGGCCAACAATGACAACAATAGTTTTTCTTAAACAAAGAGCAATATTTTCAATCAAAACCATGTTTTCCATCAACAAGTAACTGATTTCTAATGATTATTACCAAACAACTCACTTCTGCGAACTTCCTACAGCTTTTACTGTAACATTTGTAAAAAAAAGCTTTCTCTCGGTGCGAGATGGCCAGAAGTGACAACTACAGTTTCTTAAAAAAAGAGCAATATTTTCAATCAAAACCATGTTTGTCATCAACAAGTAACTGATTTTTTAATGATTAGGACCAAAAAACTCACTTCTGCAAGCTTCCTACAACTTTTACTGTAACATTTGTAAAAAATAGCTTTCTCTCGGCGCGAGAAGGCCAGAAGTGACAACTACAGTTTTTCTTAAACAAAGAGCAATATTTTCAATCAAAACCATGTTTGTCATCAACAAGTAACTGATTTCTATTGATTAGGACCAAAAAACTCACTTCTGAGAGCTTCCTGCAGCTTTTACTGTAACATTTGTAAAAAATAGCTTTCTCTCGGCGAGAGAAGGCCAGAAATGACAACTACAGTTTTTCTTAAACAAAGAGCAATATTTTCAATCAAAACCATGTTTGTCATCAACAAGCAACTGATTTCTAATGATTAGGACCAAAAAACTCACTTCTGCGAACTTCTTGCAGCTTTTACTGTAACATTTGTAAAAATAGGTTTCTCTATGCGAAAGAAGGCCAAAAATGACAACTACAGTTTTTCTTAAACAAAGAGCAATATTTTCATCAAAACCATGTTTGTCATCAACAAGTAACTGATTTCTAATGATTAGGACCAAAAAAACTCACTTATGAGAGCTTCTTGCAGCTTTTACTGTAACATTTGTAAAAATAGCTTTCTCTCGGCGAGAGAAGGCCAACAATGACAACAATAGCTTTTTCTTAAACAAAGAGCAATATTTTCAATCAAAACCATGTTTGTCATCAACAAGTAACTGATTTCTAATGATTAGGACCAAAAAACTCACTTCTGCGAACTTCCTACAGCTTTTACTGTAACATTTGTAAAAAATAGCTTTCTCTCGGCGCGAGAATGCCAGAAGTGACAACTACAGTTTTTCTTAAACAAAAAGCAATATTTTCAATCAAAACCATTTTTGCCATCAACAAGTAACTGATTTGTAATGATTAGGACCAAAAAACTCACTTCTGCGAACTTTTTGCAGCTTTTACTGTAATATTTGTGAAAAAATAGGTTTCTCTCGCGAGACAAGGCCAGAAATGACAACTACAGTTTTTCTTAAACAAAGAGCAATATTTTTATCAAAACCATGTTTGTCATCAACAAGTAACTGATTTATAATGATTAGGACCAGAAAAACTCACTGTGGAGGGGGCGTGGTGCATCAGCTGCGGGAGAGAGGTGTGGAGAGGGCGCGGGAGAGCAGCGCCAGGTGAGAGTGATTGCCACACCGGTTCCCAGGTGGTTAATCACTCTCACCTCCCGATATAGTGGCGTGCTGGACAGAGGGAGAACCGGGGAGAGCATGACCGAGTGAAGCACGGCCACGGACGCACGGGAAAAGACTCACGGACAAAGACACACGGCAGACGGCAGCAAGTAGCCTGCGATCGGCTGCCGTGTGGTTAATGTGTATGTATTAAATAAAGCGTATAAACTGTCAACAAGCTGTGGTCCGTCTACTCTGTGCGGAAAGAACCCACGAGACGGAGAAACCGTCACATTTTGGCGCCCAATGTGGGGCAGCACGGAGGGAATGGCGGAGCCGCAGCAAGCGACGGCGCTGGCCCAGATGGTGGCGGAGGTCGCCGCGGTGAGGCGAGAGCAGGCCGTGCTCACCAGGGAACAGCTCGCGGCGCTACAGCAGAAGAGGGAGAGGCAGACGCAGCTGCTGGAGGCGATGTTGGTCCGGGAGGGGACAACATCGCCGGGTCCCTCGCGCTCCGGCATGACCCTGCCCAGGATGACTGGGAGCGATGATGCCCAGTCATACCTGGAAATGTACGAGGCAACGGCGTCGGCGTGCGGCTGGCCGGAGGCGGAGTGGGCCGTGCGGCTGCTCCCCCTGCTGTCGGGGGATGCCCAGACGGCGGCGCTCGGACTGCCGGGGCCCTCCCGGGATCGGTACGGGGACATCAAGGGAGCCATCCTGGATCGGATGGGCTCCTCGGCGGAGGACCACCGCCGCCGGTTTCGGGGAGCCAGGCTGGGGCCCGCTGATCGGCCGTTCATCTTCGCCCGGCAGCTGAAGGACGCAGCGACGCGATGGCTGCGACCGGGGGACTCCGCCGGCGAGGAACGGCTGATGGGGCAGATCGTGGCGGAGCAGTTTTTGGAGGGGCTCCCTGCGGCGACATCGGACTGGGTGCGCGGCCACCGCCCGGCGGACCTGGCCGCGGCCATCACCCTGGCGGAGAACCACCTAGCCGTCGTCTCCAGAGCCCGGGCGCAGGAGGGTCAGCCATCCGCTCCCGCCTGTCCCGTGCCGGCGCCCCGGAGAAGACCTGCTCCCGTTCCCCAGAGACACACCCCGGCTCGACCGACGCCCCCGCCCCGCACTAACATCCCTTCTTCTCCTTCTCTTCCACCACAGGGTCCTGCCGCTAGGGGCGCTGCGCCTAGCCCACGGAAGGTCCCTCGGGCGGCAGGACAGGAGTGCTGGAGGTGCAGGCGGCCCGGACACTTCCGCCGCGAGTGTCCGGTAAGGGAGGTCGGGCAGGTGATCCGGGTTGCCGGCCCGGTAAAGACAAAAGGAAGGAGACGGAGAAGAGGCCGGCGTCGCGGCATCACCAGGAAAACTGTGGAGGGAGGGACGCGCACCGGTCCCGAGTTTCCATGTCCCCCGCCTCTCGTTCCCCGTCTGTCAGCAGAGACGTGGACAGGGAGGAAGAGAGGAGTAGAGACGTGGAGAAAGGGAGGCGCTCGAGGAGCAGAGACCTGGAGGAAGGGATGCGCTCGAGGGCCAGAAGTGACTCTTCCTCTAACCTGTCTCCTTTGCCTCCTAGACTGGAAGCCAGGAGGGCGAGGAGCAGAGACCCTGTCCAGGAAAGGGAGAGGAGACACGACTCCTCGTCCCCTTCACCCCCACTTGAAAAGGAGAGGGGGATGAGGGTAAAGCAGGCTCTCTGTGGGGAACCCCTTTCTCCGCACCCTTAACTTTTCTCGTCCTTTTTGTCTTGCAGACTGATGCGTCGGGCGGAGGCGCCCATTCCCCTCCGGTGACTCCACCGCAGGCCGGGGGAGCAGATGCCTGTGGACGACTTCCGCTCCCGCTCCCTTGGGGGAGGCGGGGGGGAGTAGGTTAGGCCGGACAGCTCCCCGGCCTAAATCGGGCGGTGGGGATATGTGGAGGGGGCGTGGTGCATCAGCTGCGGGAGAGAGGTGTGGAGAGGGCGCGGGAGAGCAGCGCCAGGTGAGAGTGATTGCCACACCGGTTCCCAGGTGGTTAATCACTCTCACCTCCCGATATAGTGGCGTGCTGGACAGAGGGAGAACCGGGGAGAGCATGACCGAGTGAAGCACGGCCACGGACGCACGGGAAAAGACTCACGGACAAAGACACACGGCAGACGGCAGCAAGTAGCCTGCGATCGGCTGCCGTGTGGTTAATGTGTATGTATTAAATAAAGCGTATAAACTGTCAACAAGCTGTGGTCCGTCTACTCTGTGCGGAAAGAACCCACGAGACGGAGAAACCGTCACACTCACTTATGAGAGCTTCTTGCAGCTTTTACTGTAACATTTGTAAAAATAGCTTTCTCTCGGCGAGAGAAGGCCAACAATGACAACAATAGTTTTTTCTTAAACAAAGAGCAATATTTTCAATCAAAACCATGTTTGTCATCAACAAGTAACTGATTTCTAATGATTAGGACCAAAAAACTCACTTCTGCGAACTTCTTGCAGCTTTTACTGTAACATTTGTAAAAAAAAATAGCTCTCTTGCTGCGAAGGGCCAGAAGTGACAACTACAGTTTTTCTTAAACAAAGAGCAATATTTTCATCAAAACCATGTTTTCCATCAACAAGTAACTGATTTCTAATGCTTAGGACCAAAAAAACTCACTTATGAGAGCTTCTTGCAGCTTTTACTGTAACATTTGTAAAAATAGCTTTCTCTCGGTGAGAGAAGGCCAACAATGACAACAATAGTTTTTTCTTAAACAACGAGCAATATTTTCATCAAAACCATGTTTTCCATCAACAAGTAACTGATTTCTAATGATTAGGACCAAAAAACTCACTTCTGCGAACTTCTTGCAGCTTTTACTGTAACATTTGTAAAAATAGGTTTCTCTCTGCGAAAGAAGGCCAGAAGTGAAAACTACAGTTTTTCTTAAACAAAGAGCAATATTTTCAATCAAAACCATGTTTGCCATCAACAAGTAACTGATTTCTAATGATTAGGACCAAAAAACTCACTTCTGCGAACTTCTTGCAGCTTTTACTGTAACAATTGTAAAGAATAGCTTTCTCTCGTTACGAGAATGCCAAAATTGACAACTACAGTTTTTCTTAAACAAAGAGCAATATTTTCAATCAAAACCATGTTTGCCATCAACAAGTAACTGATTTCTAATGCTTAGGACCAAAAAACTCACTTCTAAGAGCTTCCTACAACTTTTACTGTAACATTTGTAAAAAAAATAGCTTTCTCTTGCTGCGAGAAGGCCAGAAGTGACAACTACAGTTTTTCTTAAAAAAAGAGCAATATTTTCAATCAAAACCATGTTTGTCATCAACAAGTAACTGATTTCTAATGATTAGGACCAAAAAACTCACTTCTGCGAACTTCTTGCAGCTTTTACTGTAACATTTGTAAAAATAGGTTTCTCTCTGCGAAAGAAGGCCAACAATGACAACAATAGTTTTTCTTAAACAAAGAGCAATATTTTCAATCTAAACCATGTGTTCCATCAACAAGTAACTGATTTCTAATGATTATTACCAAACAACTCACTTCTGCGAACTTCTTGCAGCTTTTACTGTAACATTTGTAAAAATAGGTTTCTCTATGCGAAAGAAGGCCAAAAATGACAACTACAGTTTTTCTTAAACAAAGAGCAATATTTTCATCAAAACCATGTTTGTCATCAACAAGTAACTGATTTCTAATGATTAGGACCAAAAAAACTCACTTATGAGAGCTTCTTGCAGCTTTTACTGTAACATTTGTAAAAATAGCTTTCTCTCGGCGAGAGAAGGCCAACAATGACAACAATAGTTTTTTCTTAAACAAAGAGCAATATTTTCAATCAAAACCATGTTTGTCATCAACAAGTAACTGATTTCTAATGATTAGGACCAAAAAACTCACTTCTGTGAGCTTCCTACAGCTTTTACTGTAACATTTGTAAAACATAGCTTTCTCTCGGCGCGAGAAGGCCAGAAGAGACAACTACAGTTTTTCTTAAACAATGAGCAATATTTTCAATCAAAACCATGTTTGTCATCAACAAGTAACGGATTTCTAATGATTAGGACCAAAAAACTCACTTCTGCGAACTTCTTGCAGCTTTTACTGTAATATTTGTGAAAAAATAGGTTTCTCTCGCGAGACAAGGCCAGAAATGACAACTACAGTTTTTCTTAAACAAAGAGCAATATTTTCATCAAAACCATGTTTGTCATCAACAAGTAACTGATTTATAATGATTAGGACCAGAAAAACTCACTTATGAGAGCTTCTTGCAGCTTTTACTGTAACATTTGTAAAAATAGCTTTCTCTCGGCGAGAGAAGGCCAACAATGACAACAATAGTTTTTTCTTAAACAAAGAGCAATATTTTCAATCAAAACCATGTTTGTCATCAACAAGTAACTGATTTCTAATGATTAGGACCAAAAAACTCACTTCTGCGAACTTCTTGCAGCTTTTACTGTAACATTTGTAAAAAAAATAGCTCTCTTGCTGCGAAGGGCCAGAAGTGACAACTACAGTTTTTCTTAAACAAAGAGCAATATTTTCATCAAAACCATGTTTTCCATCAACAAGTAACTGATTTCTAATGCTTAGGACCAAAAAACTCACTTCTGCGAACTTCTTGCAGCTTTTACTGTAACATTTGTGAAAAAATAGGTTTCTCTCGCGAGAGAAGGCCAACAATGACAACAATAGTTTTTTCTTAAACAAAGAGCAATATTTTCAATCAAAACCATGTTTGTCATCAACAATTAACTGATTTCTAATGATTAGGACCAAAAAACTCACTTCTGCGAACTTCCTACAGCTTTTACTTTAACATTTGTAAAACATAGCTTTCTCTCGGCGCGAGAAGGCCAGAAGAGACAACTACAGTTTTTCTTAAACAATGAGCAATATTTTCAATCAAAACCATGTTTGTCATCAACAAGTAACTGATTTCTAATGATTCAGACCAAAAAACTCACTTCTGCGAACTTCTTGCAGCTTTTACTGTAATATTTGGAAAAAAATAGGTTTCTCTCGCGAGACAAGACCAGAAATGACAACTACAGTTTTTCTTAAACAAAGAGCAATATTTTCATCAAAACCATGTTTGCCATCAACAAGTAACTAATTTCTATTGATTAGGACCAAAAAACTCACTTCTGAGAGCTTCCTGCAGCTTTTACTGTAACATTTGTAAAAAATAGCTTTCTCTCGGCGAGAGAAGGCCAGAAATGACAACTACAGTTTTTCTTAAACAAAGAGCAATATTTTCAATCAAAACCATGTTTGTCATCAACAAGCAACTGATTTCTAATGATTAGGACCAAAAAACTCACTTCTGCGAACTTCTTGCAGCTTTTCCTGTAACATTTGTAAAAATAGGTTTCTCTATGCGAAAGAAGGCCAAAAATGACAACTACAGTTTTTCTTAAACAAAGAGCAATATTTTCATCAAAACCATGTTTGTCATCAACAAGTAACTGATTTCTAATGATTAGGACCAAAAAAACTCACTTATGAGAGCTTCTTGCAGCTTTTACTGTAACATTTGTAAAAAAATAGGTTTCTCTCGCGAGAGAAGGCCAACAATGACAACAATAGTTTTTTCTTAAACAAAGAGCAATATTTTCAATCAAAACCATGTTTGTCATCAACAATTAACTGATTTCTAATGATTAGGACCAAAAAACTCACTTCTGCGAACTTCTTGCAGCTTTTACTGTAACATTTGTAAAAATAGGTTTCTCTATGCGAGACAAGACCAGAAATGACAACTACAGTTTTTCTTAAACAAAGAGCAATATTTTCATCAAAACCATGTTTGCCATCAACAAGTAACTAATTTCTATTGATTAGGACCAAAAAACTCACTTCTGAGAGCTTCCTGCAGCTTTTACTGTAACATTTGTAAAAAATAGCTTTCTCTCGGCGAGAGAAGGCCAGAAATGACAACTACAGTTTTTCTTAAACAAAGAGCAATATTTTCAATCAAAACCATGTTTGTCATCAACAAGCAACTGATTTCTAATGATTAGGACCAAAAAACTCACTTCTGCGAACTTCTTGCAGCTTTTACTGTAACATTTGTAAAAATAGGTTTCTCTATGCGAAAGAAGGCCAAAAATGACAACTACAGTTTTTCTTAAACAAAGAGCAATATTTTCATCAAAACCATGTTTGTCATCAACAAGTAACTGATTTCTAATGATTAGGACCAAAAAAACTCACTTATGAGAGCTTCTTGCAGCTTTTACTGTAACATTTTTAAAAATAGCTTTCTCTCGGCGAGAGAAGGCCAACAATGACAACAATAGCTTTTTCTTAAACAAAGAGCAATATTTTCAATCAAAACCATGTTTGTCATCAACAAGTAACTGATTTCTAATGATTAGGACCAAAAAACTCACTTCTGCGAACTTCCTACAGCTTTTACTGTAACATTTGTAAAAAATAGCTTTCTCTCGGCGCGAGAATGCCAGAAGTGACAACTACAGTTTTTCTTAAACAAAAAGCAATATTTTCAATCAAAACCATTTTTGCCATCAACAGGTAACTGATTTGTAATGATTAGGACCAAAAAACTCACTTCTGCGAACTTTTTGCAGCTTTTACTGTAATATTTGTGAAAAAATAGGTTTCTCTCGCGAGACAAGGCCAGAAATGACAACTACAGTTTTTCTTAAACAAAGAGCAATATTTTTATCAAAACCATGTTTGTCATCAACAAGTAACTGATTTATAATGATTAGGACCAGAAAAACTCACTTATGAGAGCTTCTTGCAGCTTTTACTGTAACATTTGTAAAAATAGCTTTCTCTCGGCGAGAGAAGGCCAACAATGACAACAATAGTTTTTTCTTAAACAAAGAGCAATATTTTCAATCAAAACCATGTTTGTCATCAACAAGTAACTGATTTCTAATGATTAGGACCAAAAAACTCACTTCTGCGAACTTCTTGCAGCTTTTACTGTAACATTTGTAAAAAAAAATAGCTCTCTTGCTGCGAAGGGCCAGAAGTGACAACTACAGTTTTTCTTAAACAAAGAGCAATATTTTCATCAAAACCATGTTTTCCATCAACAAGTAACTGATTTCTAATGCTTAGGACCAAAAAAACTCACTTATGAGAGCTTCTTGCAGCTTTTACTGTAACATTTGTAAAAATAGCTTTCTCTCGGTGAGAGAAGGCCAACAATGACAACAATAGTTTTTTCTTAAACAACGAGCAATATTTTCAATCAAAACCATGTTTGTCATCAACAATTAACTGATTTCTAATGATTAGGACCAAAAAACTCACTTCTGCGAACTTCTTTCACCTTTTACTGTAACATTTGTAAAAAAATAGCTTTCTCTCGGCGCGAGAAGGCCAGAAGTGACAACTACAGTTTTTCTTAAACAAAGAGCAATATTTTCAATCAAAACCATGTTTGACATCAACAAGTAACTGATTTCTAATGATTAGGACCAAAAAACTCACTTCTGCGAACTTCTTGCAGCTTTTACTGTAACATTTGTAAAAATAGGTTTCTCTCTGCGAAAGAAGGCCAGAAGTGAAAACTACAGTTTTTCTTAAACAAAGAGCAATATTTTCAATCAAAACCATGTTTGCCATCAACAAGTAACTGATTTCTAATGATTAGGACCAAAAAACTCACTTCTGCGAACTTCTTGCAGCTTTTACTGTAACAATTGTAAAGAATAGCTTTCTCTCGTTACGAGAATGCCAAAATTGACAACTACAGTTTTTCTTAAACAAAGAGCAATATTTTCAATCAAAACCATGTTTGCCATCAACAAGTAACTGATTTCTAATGCTTAGGACCAAAAAACTCACTTCTAAGAGCTTCCTACAACTTTTACTGTAACATTTGTAAAAATAGGTTTCTCTATGCGAAAGAAGGCCAGAAGTGACAACTACAGTTTTTCTTAAAGAAAGAGCAATATTTTCAATCAAAACCATGTTTGTCATCAACAAGTAACTGATTTCTAATGATTCAGACCAAAAAACTCACTTCTGCGAACTTCCTGCAGCTTTTACTGTAACATGTGTAAAAAAAAAATAGGTTTCTCTCGCTGCTAGAATGCCAGAAGTGACAACTACAGTTTTTCTTAAAAAAGAGCAATATTTTCAATCAAAACCATGTTTGTCATCAACAAGTAACTGATTTCTAATGATTATGACCAAAAAATTCACTTCTGCGACCTTCCTACAGCTTTTACTGTAACATTTGTAAAAAATAGATTTCTCTCGGCGCGAGAAGGCCAGAAGTGAAAACTACAGTTTTTCTTAAACAAACAGCAATATTTTCAATCAAAACCATGTTTGCCATCAACAAGTAACTGATTTCTAATGATTAGGACCAAAAAACTCACTTCTGCGAACTTCTTGCAGCTTTTACTGTAACATTTGTAAAAAATAGGTTTCTCTCTGCGAAAGAAGGCCAACAATGACAACAATAGTTTTTCTTAAACAAAGAGCAATATTTTCAATCAAAACCTAATTGCCATCAACAAGTAACTAATTTCTATTGATTAGGACCAAAAAACTCACTTCTGCAAACTTCCTGCAGCTTTTACTGTAACATTTGTAAAAAATAGCTTTCTCTCGCTGCGAGAAGGCCAGAAGTGACAACTACAGTTTTTCTTAAACAAAAAGCAATATTTTCAATCAAAACCATGTTTGCCATCAACAAGTAACTGATTTCTAATGATTAGGACCAAAAAACTCACTTCTGCGAACTTCTTTCATCTTTTACTCTAACATTTGTAAAAAATAGCTTTCTCTTGGCGCGAGAAGGCCAGAAGTGACAACTACAGTTTTTCTTAAAGAAAGTGCAATATTTTCAATCAAAACCATGTTTGTCATCAACAAGTAACTGATTTCTAATGATTCAGACCAAAAAACTCACTTCTGCGAACTTCTTGCAGCTTTTACTGTAATATTTAGAAAAAAATAGGTTTCTCTCGCGAGACAAGACCAGAAATGACAACTACAGTTTTTCTTAAACAAAGAGCAATATTTTCATCAAAACCATGTTTGCCATCAACAAGTAACTAATTTCTATTGATTAGGACCAAAAAACTCACTTCTGAGAGCTTCCTACAGCTTTTACTTTAACATTTGTAAAACATAGCTTTCTCTCGGCGCGAGAAGGCCAGAAGAGACAACTACAGTTTTTCTTAAACAAAGAGCAATATTTTCATCAAAACCATGTTTGTCATCAACAAGCAACTGATTTCTAATGATTAGGACCAAAAAACTCACTTTTGCGAACTTCTTTCACCTTTTACTGTAACATTTGTAAAAAATAGCTTTCTCTCGGCGCGAGAAGGCCAGAAGTGACAACTACAGTTTTTCTTAAACAAAGAGTAATATTTTCAATCAAAACCATGTTTGTCATCAACAAGTAACTGATTTCTAATGATTATGACCAAAAAATTGACTTCTGCGAGATTCCTACAGCTTTTATTGTAACATTTGTAAAAAAAAAAAAAAAAAAATGCTTTCTATGGGCGAGAGAAGGCCAAAAATGACTAGTTTTTCTTAAACAAAGAGCAATATTTTCAATCAAAACCATGTTTGCCATCAACAAGTTACTGATTTCTAATGATTAGGACCAAAAAACTCACTTCTGCGAACTTCTTGCAGCTTTTACTGTAACATTTGTAAAAATAGGTTTCTCTATGCGAATGAAGGCCAAAAATGACAACAACAGTTTTTTCTTAAACAAAGAGCAATAT
The DNA here is from genome assembly GCA_036937835.1 of Pampus argenteus. Taxonomy (NCBI): domain Eukaryota; kingdom Metazoa; phylum Chordata; class Actinopteri; order Scombriformes; family Stromateidae; genus Pampus; species Pampus argenteus. The sequence goes on from CM072881.1 coordinate 1,689,584, forward strand.
TTTCAATCAAAACCATGTTTGTCATCAACAAGTAACTGACTTCTAATGATTAGGACCAAAAAACTCACTTCTGCGAACTTCTTTCACCTTTTACTTTAACATTTGTAAAAAATAGCTTTCTCTCGGCGCGAGAAGGCCAGAAGTGACAGCTACAGTTTTTCTTAAAAAAAGAGCAATATTTTCAATCAAAACCATGTTTGTCATCAACAAGTAACTGATTTCTAATGATTATGACCAAAAAATTCACTTCTGCGACCTTCCTACAGCTTTTACTGTAACATTTGTAAAAAATAGATTTCTCTCGGCGCGAGAAGGCCAGAAGTGACAACTACAGTTTTTCTTAAACAAAGAGCAATATTTTCAATCAAAACCATGTTTGTCATCAACAAGTAACTGATTTCTAATGATTATGACCAAAAAATTCACTTCTGCGAGATTCCTACAGCTTTTATTGTAACATTTGTAAAAAAAAAAAAAAAAAAAAAAAATGCTTTCTATGGGCGAGAGAAGGCCAAAAATGACTAGTTTTTCTTAAACAAAGAGCAATATTTTCAATCAAAACCATGTTTGTCATCAACAAGTAACTGATTTCTAATGATTAGGACCAAAAAACTCACTTCTGCGAGCTTCCTACATCGTTTACTGTAACATTTGTAAAAAATAGCTTTCTCTCGCTGCGAGAATGCCAGAAGTGACAACTACAGTTTTTCTTAAACAAAGAGCAATATTTTCATCAAAACCATGTTTTCCATCAACAAGTAACTGATTTCTAATGCTAAGGACCAAAAAACTCACTTCTGCGAACTTCTTGCAGCTTTTACTGTAACAATTGTAAAGAATAGCTTTCTCTCGTTGCGAGAATGCTAAAATTGACAACTACAGTTTTTCTTAAACAAAGAGCAATATTTTCAATCAAAACCATGTTTGTCATCAACAAGTAACTGATTTCTAATGATTAGGACCAAAAAACTCACTTCTGAGAGCTTCCTACAACTTTTACTGTAACATTTGTAAAAAATAGCTTTCTCTCGGCGCGAGAAGGTCAGAAGTGACAACTACAGTTTTTCTTAAAGAAAGAGCAATATTTTCAATCAAAACCATGTTTGTCATCAACAAGTAACTGATTTCTAATGATTCAGACCAAAAAACTCACTTCTGCGAACTTCCTGCAGCTTTTACTGTAACATGTGTAAAAAAAATAGGTTTCTCTCGCTGCGAGAATGCCAGAAGTGACAACTACAGTTTCTTAAAAAAGAGCAATATTTTCAATCAAAACCATGTTTGTCATCAACAAGTAACTGATTTCTAATGATTATGACCAAAAAATTCACTTCTGCGACCTTCCTACAGCTTTTACTGTAACATTTGTGAAAAAATAGGTTTCTCTCGCGAGACAAGGCCAGAAATGACAACTACAGTTTTTCTTAAACAAAGAGCAATATTTTCATCAAAACCATGTTTGTCATCAACAAGTAACTGATTTCTAATGATTAGGACCAAAAAACTCACTTATGAGAGCTTCTTGCAGCTTTTACTGTAACATTTGTAAAAATAGCTTTCTCTCGGCGAGAGAAGGCCAACAATGACAACAATAGTTTTTTCTTAAACAAAGAGCAATATTTCAATCAAAACCATGTTTGTCATCAACAAGTAACTGATTTATAATGATTAGGACCAAAAAACTTACTTCTGCGAACTTCTTGCAGCTTTTACTGTAATATTTGTAAAAAAAATAGGTTTCTCTCGCGAGACAAGGCCAGAAATCACAACTACAGTTTTTCTTAAACAAAGAGCAATATTTTCAATCAAAACCATGTTTGTCATCAACAAGTAACTGATTTCTAATGATTAGGACCAAAAAACTCACTTCTGCGAACTTCTTGCAGCTTTTACTGTAACATTTGTAAAAATAGCTTTCTCTCGGTGAGAGAAGGCCAACAATGACAACAATAGTTTTTTCTTAAACAAAGAGCAATATTTTCAATCAAAACCATGTTTGTCATCAACAATTAACTGATTTCTAATGATTAGGACCAAAAAACTCACTTCTGTGAGCTTCCTACAGCTTTTACTGTAACATTTGTAAAAAATAGCTTTTTCTCGGCGAGAGAAGGCCAGAAATGACAACTACAGTTTTTCTTAAACAAAGAGCAATATTTTCAATCAAAACCATGTTTGTCATCAACAAGCAACTGATTTCTAATGATTAGGACCAAAAAACTCACTTCTGCGAACTTCTTTCACCTTTTACTGTAACATTTGTAAAAAATAGCTGTCTCTCGGCGAGAGAAGGCCAGAAGTGACAACTACAGTTTTTCTTAAACAAAGAGTAATATTTTCAATCAAAACCATGTTTGTCATCAACAAGTAACTGATTTCTAATGATTATGACCAAAAAATTCACTTCTGCGAGATTCCTACAGCTTTTACTGTAACATTTGTAAACAATAGCTTTCTCTCGCTGCGAGAATGCCAGAAGTGACAACTACAGCTTTTTCTTAAACAAAGAGCAATATTTTCAATCAAAACCATGTTTGTCATCAACAAGCAACTGATTTCTAATGATTAGGACCAAAAAACTCACTTCTGCGAACTTCTTTCACCTTTTACTGTAACATTTGTAAGAAATAGCTTTCTCTCGGCGCAAAAAGGCCAGAAGTGACAACTACAGTTTTTCTTAAACAAAGAGTAATATTTTAAATCAAAACCATGTTTGTCATCAACAAGTAACTGATTTCTAATGTTTATGACGAAAAAATTCACTTCTGCGAGCTTCCTACAGCTTTTACTGTAACAATTGTAAAGAATAGCTTTCTCTCGCTGCGAGAATGCCAGAAGTGACAACTACAGTTTTTCTTAAAAAAAGAGCAATATTTTCAATCAAAACCATGTTTGTCATCAACAAGTAACTGATTTCTAATGATTAAGACCAAAAAACTCACTTCTGCGAACTTCCTGCAGCTTTTACTGTAACATTTGTAAAAAATAGCTTTCTCTCGGCGCGAGAAGGCCAGAAGTGACAACTACAGTTTTTTATTAAACAAAGAGCAATATTTTCAATCAAAACCATGTTTGACATCAACAAGTAACTGATTTCTAATGATTAGGACCAAAAAACTCACTTCTGCGAACTTCTTGCAGCTTTTACTGTAACATTTGTAAAAATAGGTTTCTCTCTGCGAAAGAAGGCCAGAAGTGAAAACTACAGTTTTTCTTAAACAAAGAGCAATATTTTCAATCAAAACCATGTTTGCCATCAACAAGTAACTGATTTCTAATGATTAGGACCAAAAAACTCACTTCTGCGAACTTCTTGCAGCTTTTACTGTAACAATTGTAAAGAATAGCTTTCTCTCGTTGCGAGAATGCCAAAATTGACAACTACAGTTTTTCTTAAACAAAGAGCAATATTTTCAATCAAAACCATGTTTGCCATCAACAAGTAACTGATTTCTAATGCTTAGGACCAAAAAACTCACTTCTAAGAGCTTCCTGCAGCTTTTACTGTAACATTTGTAAAAATAGCTTTCTCTCGGCGAGAGAAGGCCAGAAATGACAACTACAGTTTTTCTTAAACAAAGAGCAATATTTTCAATCAAAACCATGTTTGTCATCAACAAGTAACTGATTTCTAATGATTAGGACCAAAAAACTCACTTCTGAGAGCTTCCTACAACTTTTACTGTAACATTTGTAAAAAATAGCTTTCTCTCGGCGCGAGAAGGTCAGAAGTGACAACTACAGTTTTTCTTAAACAAAGAGCAATATTTTCAATCAAAACCATGTTTGCCATCAACAAGTAACTAATTTCTATTGATTAGGACCAAAAAACTCACTTCTGAGAACTTCCTGCAGCTTTTACTGTAACATTTGTAAAAAATAGCTTTCTCTCGCTGCGAGAAGGCCAGAAGTGACAACTACAGTTTTTCTTAAACAAAGAGTAATATTTTCAATCAAAACCATGTTTGTCATCAACAAGTAACTGATTTCTAATGATTATGACCAAAAAATTCACTTCTGCGAGATTCCTACAGCTTTTACTGTAACATTTGTAAACAATAGCTTTCTCTCGCTGCGAGAATGCCAGAGGTGACAACTACAGCTTTTTCTTAAACAAAGAGCAATATTTTCAATCAAAACCATGTTTGCCATCAACAACTGATTTCTAATGATTAGGACCAAAAAACTCACTTCTGCGAACTTCTTGCAGCTTCTACTGTAATATTTGTTAAAAAAAAATAGGTTTCTCTCGCGAGACAAGGCCAGAAATGACAACTACAGTTTTTCTTAAACAAAGAGCAATATTTTCAATCAAAACCATGTTTGTCATCAACAAGTAACTAATTTCTATTGATTAGGACCAAAAAACTCACTTCTGAGAGCTTCCTGCAGCTTTTACTGTAACATTTGTAAAAAATAGCTTTCTCTCGGCGAGAGAAGGCCAGAAATGACAACTACAGTTTTTCTTAAACAAAGAGCAATATTTTCATCAAAACCATGTTTTCCATCAACAAATAACTGATTTCTAATGCTAAGGACCAAAAAACTCACTTCTGCGAACTTCTTGCAGCTTTTACTGTAATATTTGGAAAAAAATAGGTTTCTCTCGCGAGACAAGACCAGAAATGACAACTACAGTTTTTCTTAAACAAAGAGCAATATTTTCAATCAAAACCATGTTTGTCATCAACAAGCAACTGATTTCTAATGATTAGGACCAAAAAACTCACTTTTGCGAACTTCTTTCACCTTTTACTGTAACATTTGTAAAATATAGCTTTCTCTCGGCGCGAGAAGGCCAGAAGTGACAACTACAGTTTTTCTTAAACAAAGAGTAATATTTTCAATCAAAACCATGTTTGTCATCAACAAGTAACTGATTTCTAATGATTATGACCAAAAAATTCACTTCTGCGAGATTCCTACAGCTTTTACTGTAACATTTGTAAAAATAGCTGTCTCTCGGCGAGAGAAGGCCAAAACTGACAACTGCAGTTTTTCTTAAACAAAGAGCAATATTTTCAATCAAAACAATGTTTGTCATCAACAAGTAACTGATTTCTAATGATTCAGACCAAAAAACTCACTTCTGCGAACTTCTTGCAGCTTTTACTGTAATATTTGTAAAAAAAATAGGTTTCTCTCGCGAGACAAGGCCAGAAATCACAACTACAGTTTTTCTTAAACAAAGAGCAATATTTTCATCAAAACCATGTTTGCCATCAACAAGTAACTGATTTCTAATGATTAGGACCAAAAAACTCACTTCTGCGAACTTCCTACAGCTTTTACTGTAACATTTGTAAAAAATAGCTTTCTCTCGGCGCGAGAATGCCAGAAGTAACAACTACAGTTTTTCTTAAACAAAAAGCAATATTTTCAATCAAAACCATTTTTGCCATCAACAAGTAACTGATTTGTAATGATTAGGACCAAAAAACTCACTTCTGCGACTTTCTTGCAGCTTTTACTGTAATATTTGTGAAAAAATAGGTTTCTCTCGCGAGACAAGGCCAGAAATGACAACTACAGTTTTTCATAAACAAAGAGCAATATTTTCATCAAAACCATGTTTGTCATCAACAAGTAACTGATTTATAATGATTAGGACCAGAAAAACTCACTTATGAGAGCTTCTTGCAGCTTTTACTGTAACATTTGTAAAAATAGCTTTCTCTCGGCGAGAGAAGGCCAACAATGACAACAATAGTTTTTTCTTAAACAAAGAGCAATATTTTCAATCAAAACCATGTTTGTCATCAACAAGTAACTGGTTTCTAATGATTAGGACCAAAAAACTCACTTCTGCGAACTTCTTGCAGCTTTTACTGTAACATTTGTAAAAAAAATAGCTCTCTTGCTGCGAAGGGCCAGAAGTGACAACTACAGTTTTTCTTAAACAAAGAGCAATATTTTCATCAAAACCATGTTTTCCATCAACAAGTAACTGATTTCTAATGCTTAGGACCAAAAAACTCACTTCTGCGAACTTCTTGCAGCTTTTACTGTAACATTTGTGAAAAAATAGGTTTCTCTCGCGAGAGAAGGCCAACAATGACAACAATAGTTTTTTCTTAAACAAAGAGCAATATTTTCAATCAAAACCATGTTTGTCATCAACAAGTAACTGATTTCTAATGATTAGGACCAAAAAACTCACTTCTGCGAACTTCTTGCAGCTTTTACTGTAACATTTGTGAAAAAATAGGTTTCTCTCGCGAGACAAGGCCAGAAATGACAACTACAGTTTTTCTTAAACAAAGAGCAATATTTTCATCAAAACCATGTTTGTCATCAACAAGTAACTGATTTCTAATGATTAGGACCAAAAAAACTCACTTATGAGAGCTTCTTGCAGCTTTTACTGTAACATTTGTAAAAATAGCTTACTCTCGGTGAGAGAAGGCCAACAATGACAACAATAGTTTTTTCTTAAACAAAGAGCAATATTTTCAATCAAAACCATGTTTGTCATCAACAATTAACTGATTTCTAATGATTAGGACCAAAAAACTCACTTCTGCGAACTTCTTGCAGCTTTTACTGTAACATTTGTAAAAATAGGTTTCTCTATGCGAAAGAAGGCCAAAAATGACAACTACAGTTTTTCTTAAACAAAGAGCAATATTATCATCAAAACCATGTTTGTCATCAACAAGTAACTGATTTCTAATGATTAGGACCAAAAAACTCACTTCTGTGAGCTTCCTACAGCTTTTACTTTAACATTTGTAAAACATAGCTTTCTCTCGGCGCGAGAAGGCCAGAAGAGACAACTACAGTTTTTCTTAAACAATGAGCAATATTTTCAATCAAAACCATGTTTGTCATCAACAAGTAACTGATTTCTAATGATTCAGACCAAAAAACTCACTTCTGCGAACTTCTTGCAGCTTTTACTGTAATATTTGGAAAAAAATAGGTTTCTCTCGCGAGACAAGACCAGAAATGACAACTACAGTTTTTCTTAAACAAAGAGCAATATTTTCATCAAAACCATGTTTGCCATCAACAAGTAACTAATTTCTATTGATTAGGACCAAAAAACTCACTTCTGAGAGCTTCCTGCAGCTTTTACTGTAACATTTGTAAAAAATAGGTTTCTCTCTGCGAAAGAAGGCCAGAAGTGAAAACTACAGTTTTTCTTAAACAAAGAGCAATATTTTCAATCAAAACCATGTTTGCCATCAACAAGTAACTGATTTCTAATGATTAGGACCAAAAAACTCACTTCTGCGAACTTCTTGCAGCTTTTACTGTAACATTTGTAAAAATAGGTTTATATATGCGAAAGAAGGCCAAAAATGACAACTACAGTTTTTCTTAAACAAAGAGCAATATTTTCATCAAAACCATGTTTGTCATCAACAAGTAACTGATTTCTAATGATTAGGACCAAAAAAACTCACTTATGAGAGCTTCTTGCAGCTTTTACTGTAACATTTGTAAAAATAGCTTTCTCTCGGCGAGAGAAGGCCAACAATGACAACAATAGTTTTTTCTTAAACAAAGAGCAATATTTTCAATCAAAACCATGTTTGTCATCAACAAGTAACTGATTTCTAATGATTAGGACCAAAAACTTACTTCTGTGAGCTTCCTACAGCTTTTACTGTAACATTTGTAAAACATAGCTTTCTCTCGGCGCGAGAAGGCCAGAAGAGACAACTACAGTTTTTCTTAAACAATGAGCAATATTTTCAATCAAAACCATGTTTGTCATCAACAAGTAACGGATTTCTAATGATTAGGACCAAAAAACTCACTTCTGCGAACTTCTTGCAGCTTTTACTGTAATATTTGTAAAAAAAATAGGTTTCTCTCGCGAGACAAGGCCAGAAATCACAACTACAGTTTTTCTTAAACAAAGAGCAATATTTTCATCAAAACCATGTTTGTCATCAACAAGTAACTGATTTATAATGATTAGGACCAGAAAAACTCACTTATGAGAGCTTCTTGCAGCTTTTACTGTAACATTTGTAAAAATAGCTTTCTCTCGGCGAGAGAAGGCCAACAATGACAACAATAGTTTTTTCTTAAACAAAGAGCAATATTTTCAATCAAAACCATGTTTGTCATCAACAAGTAACTGATTTCTAATGATTATGACCAAAAAATTCACTTCTGCGAGATTCCTACAGCTTTTACTGTAACATTTGTAAACAATAGCTTTCTCTCGCTGCGAGAATGCCAGAAGTGACAACTACAGCTTTTTCTTAAACAAAGAGCAATATTTTCAATCAAAACCATGTTTGTCATCAACAAGCAACTGATTTCTAATGATTAGGACCAAAAAACTCACTTCTGCGAACTTCTTTCACCTTTTACTGTAACATTTGTAAGAAATAGCTTTCTCTCGGCGCGAAAAGGCCAGAAGTGACAACTACAGTTTTTCTTAAACAAAGAGTAATATTTTAAATCAAAACCATGTTTGTCATCAACAAGTAACTGATTTCTAATGCTTATGACCAAAAAATTCACTTCTGCGAGCTTCCTACAGCTTTTACTGTAACAATTGTAAAGAATAGCTTTCTCTCGCTGCGAGAATGCCAGAAGTGACAACTACAGTTTTTCTTAAAAAAAGAGCAATATTTTCAATCAAAACCATGTTTGTCATCAACAAGTAACTGATTTCTAATGATTAAGACCAAAAAACTCACTTCTGCGAACTTCCTGCAGCTTTTACTGTAACATTTGTAAAAAATAGCTTTCTCTCGGCGCGAGAAGGCCAGAAGTGACAACTACAGTTTTTTATTAAACAAAGAGCAATATTTTCAATCAAAACCATGTTTGACATCAACAAGTAACTGATTTCTAATGATTAGGACCAAAAAACTCACTTCTGCGAACTTCTTGCAGCTTTTACTGTAACATTTGTAAAAATAGGTTTCTCTCTGCGAAAGAAGGCCAGAAGTGAAAACTACAGTTTTTCTTAAACAAAGAGCAATATTTTCAATCAAAACCATGTTTGCCATCAACAAGTAACTGATTTCTAATGATTAGGACCAAAAAACTCACTTCTGCGAACTTCTTGCAGCTTTTACTGTAACAATTGTAAAGAATAGCTTTCTCTCGTTGCGAGAATGCCAAAATTGACAACTACAGTTTTTCTTAAACAAAGAGCAATATTTTCAATCAAAACCATGTTTGCCATCAACAAGTAACTGATTTCTAATGCTTAGGACCAAAAAACTCACTTCTAAGAGCTTCCTGCAGCTTTTACTGTAACATTTGTAAAAATAGCTTTCTCTCGGCGAGAGAAGGCCAGAAATGACAACTACAGTTTTTCTTAAACAAAGAGCAATATTTTCAATCAAAACCATGTTTGTCATCAACAAGTAACTGATTTCTAATGATTAGGACCAAAAAACTCACTTCTGCGAACTTCTTGCAGCTTTTACTGTAACATTTGTAAAAATAGGTTTCTCTATGCGAAAGAAGGCCAAAAATGACAACAACAGTTTTTTCTTAAACAAAGAGCAATATTTTCAATCCAAACCATGTTTGTCATCAACAAGTAACTGACTTCTAATGATTAGGACCAAAAAACTCACTTCTGCGAGCTTCCTACATCGTTAACTGTAACATTTGTAAAAAATAGCTTTCTCTCGCTGCGAGAATGCCAGAAGTGACAACTACAGTTTTTCTTAAACAAAGAGCAATATTTTCAATCAAAACCATGTTTGTCATCAACAAGCAACTGATTTCTAATGATTAGGACCAAAAAACTCACTTCTGCAAACTTCTTTCACCTTTTACTGTAACATTTGTAAAAAATAGCTTTCTCTCGGCGCGAGAAGGCCAGAAGTGACAACTACAGTTTTTCTTAAAGAAAGAGCAATATTTTCAATCAAAACCATGTTTGTCATCAACAAGTAACTGATTTCTAATGATTCAGACCAAAAAACTCACTTCTGCGAACTTCCTGCAGCTTTTACTGTAACATGTGTAAAAAAAAATAGGTTTCTCTCGCTGCAAGAATGCCAGAAGTGACAACTACAGTTTTTCTTAAAAAAGAGCAATATTTTCAATCAAAACCATGTTTGTCATCAACAAGTAACTGATTTCTAATGATTATGACCAAAAAATTCACTTCTGCGACCTTCCTACAGCTTTTACTGTAACATTTGTAAAAAATAGATTTCTCTCGGCGCGAGAAGGCCAGAAGTGAAAACTACAGTCTTTCTTAAACAAACAGCAATATTTTCAATCAAAACCATGTTTGCCATCAACAAGTAACTGATTTCTAATGATTAGGACCAAAAAACTCACTTCTGCGAACTTCTTGCAGCTTTTACTGTAACTTTTGTAAAAATAGGTTTCTCTATGCGAAAGAAGGCCAAAAATGACAACAACAGTTTTTTCTTAAACAAAGAGCAATATTTTCAATCAAAACCATGTTTGCCATCAACAAGTAACTAATTTCTATTGATTAGGACCAAAAAACTCACTTCTGCAAACTTCCTGCAGCTTTTACTGTAACATTTGTAAAAAATAGCTTTCTCTCGCTGCGAGAAGGCCAGAAGTGACAACTACAGTTTTTCTTAAACAAAAAGCAATATTTTCAATCAAAACCATGTTTGCCATCAACAAGTAACTGATTTCTAATGATTAGGACCAAAAAACTCACTTCTGCGAACTTCTTTCATCTTTTACTCTAACATTTGTAAAAAATAGCTTTCTCTCGGCGCGCGAAAGCCAGAAGTGACAACTACAGTTTTTCTTAAAGAAAGTGCAATATTTTCAATCAAAACCATGTTTGTCATCAACAAGTAACTGATTTCTAATGATTCAGACCAAAAAACTCACTTCTGCGAACTTCTTGCAGCTTTTACTGTAATATTTAGAAAAAAATAGGTTTCTCTCTCGAGACAAGACCAGAAATGACAATTACAGTTTTTCTTAAACAAAGAGCAATATTTTCATCAAAACCATGTTTGCCATCAACAAGTAACTAATTTCTATTGATTGGGACCAAAAAACTCACTTCTGAGAGCTTCCTGCAGCTTTTACTGTAACATTTGTAAAAAATAGCTTTCTCTCGGCGAGAGAAGGCCAGAAATGACAACTACAGTTTTTCTTAAACAAAGAGCAATATTTTCATCAAAACCATGTTTGCCATCAACAAGTAACTAATTTCTATTGATTAGGACCAAAAAACTCACTTCTGCGAACTTCTTGCAGCTTTTACTGTAACATTTGTAAAAAATAGCTTTCTCTCGCGAGACAAGACCAGAAATGACAACTACAGTTTTTCTTAAACAAAGAGCAATATTTTCATCAAAACCATGTTTGTCATCAACAAGTAACTGATTTCTAATGATTATGACCAAAAAATTCACTTCTGCGAGATTCCTACAGCTTTTATTGTAACATTTGTAAAAAAAAAAAAAAAAATGCTTTCTATGGGCGAGAGAAGGCCAAAAATGACTAGTTTTTCTTAAACAAAGAGCAATATTTTCAATCAAAACCATGTTTGCCATCAACAAGTTACTGATTTCTAATGATTAGGACCAAAAAACTCACTTCTGCGAACTTCTTGCAGCTTTTACTGTAACATTTGTAAAAATAGGTTTCTCTATGCGAATGAAGGCCAAAAATGACAACAACAGTTTTTTCTTAAACAAAGAGCAATATTTTCAATCAAAACCATGTTTGTCAAAAACAAGTAACTGACTTCTAATGATTAGGACCAAAAAACTCACTTCTGCGAACTTCTTTCACCTTTTACTTTAACATTTGTAAAAAATAGCTTTCTCTCGGCGCGAGAAGGCCAGAAGTGACAGCTACAGTTTTTCTTAAAAAAAGAGCAATATTTTCAATCAAAACCATGTTTGTCATCAACAAGTAACTGATTTCTAATGATTATGACCAAAAAATTCACTTCTGCGACCTTCCTACAGCTTTTACTGTAACATTTGTAAAAAATAGATTTCTCTCGGCGCGAGAAGGCCAGAAGTGACAACTACAGTTTTTCTTAAACAAAGAGCAATATTTTCAATCAAAACCATGTTTGTCATCAACAAGTAACTGATTTCTAATGATTATGACCAAAAAATTCACTTCTGCTAGATTCCTACAGCTTTTATTGTAACATTTGTAAAAAAAAAAAAAAAAAAAAAAATGCTTTCTATGGGCGAGAGAAGGCCAAAAATGACTAGTTTTTCTTAAACAAAGAGCAATATTTTCAATCAAAACCATGTTTGCCATCAACAAGTTACTGATTTCTAATGATTAGGACCAAAAAACTCACTTCTGCGAACTTCTTGCAGCTTTTACTGTAACATTTGTAAAAATAGGTTTCTCTATGCGAATGAAGGCCAAAAATGACAACAACAGTTTTTTCTTAAACAAAGAGCAATATTTTCAATCAAAACCATGTTTGTCATCAACAAGTAACTGACTTCTAATGATTAGGACCAAAAAACTCACTTCTGCGAACTTCTTTCACCTTTTACTTTAACATTTGTAAAAAATAGCTTTCTCTCGCGCGAGAAGGCCAGAAGTGACAGCTACAGTTTTTCTTAAAAAAAGAGCAATATTTTCAATCAAAACCATGTTTGTCATCAACAAGTATCTGATTTCTAATGATTATGACCAAAAAATTCACTTCTGCGACCTTCCTACAGCTTTTACTGTAACATTTGTAAAAAATAGATTTCTCTCGGCGCGAGAAGGCCAGAAGTGACAACTACAGTTTTTCTTAAACAAAGAGCAATATTTTCAATCAAAACCATGTTTGTCATCAACAAGTAACTGATTTCTAATGATTAGGACCAAAAAACTCACTTCTGCGAACTTCTTGCAGCTTTTACTGTAATATTTGTAAAAAAAATAGGTTTCTCTCGCGAGACAAGGCCAGAAATCACAACTACAGTTTTTCTTAAACAAAGAGCAATATTTTCATCAAAACCATGTTTGTCATCAACAAGTAACTGATTTATAATGATTAGGACCAGAAAAACTCACTTATGAGAGCTTCTTGCAGCTTTTACTGTAACATTTGTAAAAATAGCTTTCTCTCGGCGAGAGAAGGCCAACAATGACAACAATAGTTTTTTCTTAAACAAAGAGCAATATTTTCAATCAAAACCATGTTTGTCATCAACAAGTAACTGATTTCTAATGATTATGACCAAAAAATTCACTTCTGCGAGATTCCTACAGCTTTTACTGTAACATTTGTAAACAATAGCTTTCTCTCGCTGCGAGAATGCCAGAAGTGACAACTACAGCTTTTTCTTAAACAAAGAGCAATATTTTCAATCAAAACCATGTTTGTCATCAACAAGCAACTGATTTCTAATGATTAGGACCAAAAAACTCACTTCTGCGAACTTCTTTCACCTTTTACTGTAACATTTGTAAGAAATAGCTTTCTCTCGGCGCGAAAAGGCCAGAAGTGACAACTACAGTTTTTCTTAAACAAAGAGTAATATTTTAAATCAAAACCATGTTTGTCATCAACAAGTAACTGATTTCTAATGCTTATGACCAAAAAATTCACTTCTGCGAGCTTCCTACAGCTTTTACTGTAACAATTGTAAAGAATAGCTTTCTCTCGCTGCGAGAATGCCAGAAGTGACAACTACAGTTTTTCTTAAAAAAAGAGCATTATTTTCAATCAAAACCATGTTTGTCATCAACAAGTAACTGATTTCTAATGATTAAGACCAAAAAACTCACTTCTGCGAACTTCCTGCAGCTTTTACTGTAACATTTGTAAAAAATAGCTTTCTCTCGGCGCGAGAAGGCCAGAAGTGACAACTACAGTTTTTTATTAAACAAAGAGCAATATTTTCAATCAAAACCATGTTTGACATCAACAAGTAACTGATTTCTAATGATTAGGACCAAAAAACTCACTTCTGCGAACTTCTTGCAGCTTTTACTGTAACATTTGTAAAAATAGGTTTCTCTCTGCGAAAGAAGGCCAGAAGTGAAAACTACAGTTTTTCTTAAACAAAGAGCAATATTTTCAATCAAAACCATGTTTGCCATCAACAAGTAACTGATTTCTAATGATTAGGACCAAAAAACTCACTTCTGCGAACTTCTTGCAGCTTTTACTGTAACAATTGTAAAGAATAGCTTTCTCTCGTTGCGAGAATGCCAAAATTGACAACTACAGTTTTTCTTAAACAAAGAGCAATATTTTCAATCAAAACCATGTTTGCCATCAACAAGTAACTGATTTCTAATGCTTAGGACCAAAAAACTCACTTCTAAGAGCTTCCTGCAGCTTTTACTGTAACATTTGTAAAAATAGCTTTCTCTCGGCGAGAGAAGGCCAGAAATGACAACTACAGTTTTTCTTAAACAAAGAGCAATATTTTCAATCAAAACCATGTTTGTCATCAACAAGTAACTGATTTCTAATGATTAGGACCAAAAAACTCACTTCTGAGAGCTTCCTACAACTTTTACTGTAACATTTGTAAAAAATAGCTTTCTCTCGGCGCGAGAAGATCAGAAGTGACAACTACAGTTTTTCTTAAACAAAGAGCAATATTTTCAATCAAAACCATGTTTGTCATCAACAAGTAACTGATTTCTAATGATTAGGACCAAAAAACTCACTTCTGCGAACTTCTTGCAGCTTTTACTGTAACATTTGTAAAAATAGGTTTCTCTATGCGAAAAAGGCCAAAAATGACAACAACAGTTTTTTCTTAAACAAAGAGCAATATTTTCAATCCAAACCATGTTTGTCATCAACAAGTAACTGACTTCTAATGATTAGGACCAAAAAACTCACTTCTGCGAGCTTCCTACATCGTTAACTGTAACATTTGTAAAAAATAGCTTTCTCTCGCTGCGAGAATGCCAGAAGTGACAACTACAGTTTTTCTTAAACAAAGAGCAATATTTTCAATCAAAACCATGTTTGTCATCAACAAGCAACTGATTTCTAATGATTAGGACCAAAAAACTCACTTCTGCAAACTTCTTTCACCTTTTACTGTAACATTTGTAAAAAATAGCTTTCTCTCGGCGCGAGAAGGCCAGAAGTGACAACTACAGTTTTTCTTAAAGAAAGAGCAATATTTTCAATCAAAACCATGTTTGTCATCAACAAGTAACTGATTTCTAATGATTCAGACCAAAAAACTCACTTCTGCGAACTTCCTGCAGCTTTTACTGTAACATGTGTAAAAAAAAATAGGTTTCTCTCGCTGCAAGAATGCCAGAAGTGACAACTACAGTTTTTCTTAAAAAAGAGCAATATTTTCAATCAAAACCATGTTTGTCATCAACAAGTAACTGATTTCTAATGATTATGACCAAAAAATTCACTTCTGCGACCTTCCTACAGCTTTTACTGTAACATTTGTAAAAAATAGATTTCTCTCGGCGCGAGAAGGCCAGAAGTGAAAACTACAGTTTTTCTTAAACAAACAGCAATATTTTCAATCAAAACCATGTTTGCCATCAACAAGTAACTGATTTCTAATGATTAGGACCAAAAAACTCACTTCTGCGAACTTCTTGCAGCTTTTACTGTAACATTTGTAAAAATAGGTTTCTCTATGCGAAAGAAGGCCAAAAATGACAACAACAGTTTTTTCTTAAACAAAGAGCAATATTTTCAATCAAAACCATGTTTGCCATCAACAAGTAACTAATTTCTATTGATTAGGACCAAAAAACTCACTTCTGCAAACTTCCTGCAGCTTTTACTGTAACATTTGTAAAAAATAGCTTTCTCTCGCTGCGAGAAGGCCAGAAGTGACAACTACAGTTTTTCTTAAACAAAAAGCAATATTTTCAATCAAAACCATGTTTGCCATCAACAAGTAACTGATTTCTAATGATTAGGACCAAAAAACTCACTTCTGCGAACTTCTTTCATCTTTTACTCTAACATTTGTAAAAAATAGCTTTCTCTCGGCGCGCGAAAGCCAGAAGTGACAACTACAGTTTTTCTTAAAGAAAGTGCAATATTTTCAATCAAAACCATGTTTGTCATCAACAAGTAACTGATTTCTAATGATTCAGACCAAAAAACTCACTTCTGCGAACTTCTTGCAGCTTTTACTGTAATATTTAGAAAAAAATAGGTTTCTCTCTCGAGACAAGACCAGAAATGACAATTACAGTTTTTCTTAAACAAAGAGCAATATTTTCATCAAAACCATGTTTGCCATCAACAAGTAACTAATTTCTATTGATTAGGACCAAAAAACTCACTTCTGAGAGCTTCCTGCAGCTTTTACTGTAACATTTGTAAAAAATAGCTTTCTCTCGGCGAGAGAAGGCCAGAAATGACAACTACAGTTTTTCTTAAACAAAGAGCAATATTTTCATCAAAACCATGTTTGTCATCAACAAGTAACTGATTTCTAATGATTATGACCAAAAAATTCACTTCTGCGAGATTCCTACAGCTTTTATTGTAACATTTGTAAAAAAAAAAAAAAAAAATGCTTTCTATGGGCGAGAGAAGGCCAAAAATGACTAGTTTTTCTTAAACAAAGAGCAATATTTTCAATCAAAACCATGTTTGCCATCAACAAGTTACTGATTTCTAATGATTAGGACCAAAAAACTCACTTCTGCGAACTTCTTGCAGCTTTTACTGTAACATTTGTAAAAATAGGTTTCTCTATGCGAATGAAGGCCAAAAATGACAACAACAGTTTTTTCTTAAACAAAGAGCAATATTTTCAATCAAAACCATGTTTGTCATCAACAAGTAACTGACTTCTAATGATTAGGACCAAAAAACTCACTTCTGCGAACTTCTTTCACCTTTTACTTTAACATTTGTAAAAAATAGCTTTCTCTCGCGCGAGAAGGCCAGAAGTGACAGCTACAGTTTTTTCTTAAACAAAGAGCAATATTTTCAATCAAAACCATGTTTGCCATCAACAAGTAACTAATTTCTATTGATTAGGACCAAAAAACTCACTTCTGCAAACTTCCTGCAGCTTTTACTGTAACATTTGTAAAAAATAGCTTTCTCTCGCTGCGAGAAGGCCAGAAGTGACAACTACAGTTTTTCTTAAACAAAAAGCAATATTTTCAAT
The DNA here is from genome assembly GCA_036937835.1 of Pampus argenteus. NCBI lineage: Eukaryota > Metazoa > Chordata > Actinopteri > Scombriformes > Stromateidae > Pampus > Pampus argenteus. The sequence goes on from CM072881.1 coordinate 1,706,617, forward strand.
CAAAACCATGTTTGCCATCAACAAGTAACTGATTTCTAATGATTAGGACCAAAAAACTCACTTCTGCGAACTTCTTTCATCTTTTACTCTAACATTTGTAAAAAATAGCTTTCTCTCGGCGCGCGAAAGCCAGAAGTGACAACTACAGTTTTTCTTAAAGAAAGTGCAATATTTTCAATCAAAACCATGTTTGTCATCAACAAGTAACTGATTTCTAATGATTCAGACCAAAAAACTCACTTCTGCGAACTTCTTGCAGCTTTTACTGTAATATTTAGAAAAAAATAGGTTTCTCTCTCGAGACAAGACCAGAAATGACAATTACAGTTTTTCTTAAACAAAGAGCAATATTTTCATCAAAACCATGTTTGCCATCAACAAGTAACTAATTTCTATTGATTAGGACCAAAAAACTCACTTCTGAGAGCTTCCTGCAGCTTTTACTGTAACATTTGTAAAAAATAGCTTTCTCTCGGCGAGAGAAGGCCAGAAATGACAACTACAGTTTTTCTTAAACAAAGAGCAATATTTTCATCAAAACCATGTTTGTCATCAACAAGTAACTGATTTCTAATGATTATGACCAAAAAATTCACTTCTGCGAGATTCCTACAGCTTTTATTGTAACATTTGTAAAAAAAAAAAAAAAAAATGCTTTCTATGGGCGAGAGAAGGCCAAAAATGACTAGTTTTTCTTAAACAAAGAGCAATATTTTCAATCAAAACCATGTTTGCCATCAACAAGTTACTGATTTCTAATGATTAGGACCAAAAAACTCACTTCTGCGAACTTCTTGCAGCTTTTACTGTAACATTTGTAAAAATAGGTTTCTCTATGCGAATGAAGGCCAAAAATGACAACAACAGTTTTTTCTTAAACAAAGAGCAATATTTTCAATCAAAACCATGTTTGTCATCAACAAGTAACTGACTTCTAATGATTAGGACCAAAAAACTCACTTCTGCGAACTTCTTTCACCTTTTACTTTAACATTTGTAAAAAATAGCTTTCTCTCGCGCGAGAAGGCCAGAAGTGACAGCTACAGTTTTTCTTAAAAAAAGAGCAATATTTTCAATCAAAACCATGTTTGTCATCAACAAGTAACTGATTTCTAATGATTATGACCAAAAAATTCACTTCTGCGACCTTCCTACAGCTTTTACTGTAACATTTGTAAAAAATAGATTTCTCTCGGCGCGAGAAGGCCAGAAGTGACAACTACAGTTTTTCTTAAACAAAGAGCAATATTTTCAATCAAAACCATGTTTGTCATCAACAAGTAACTGATTTCTAATGATTAGGACCAAAAAACTCACTTCTGCGAACTTCTTGCAGCTTTTACTGTAACATTTGTAAAAATAGGTTTCTATATGCGAAAGAAGGCCAAAAATGACAACTACAGTTTTTCTTAAACAAAGAGCAATATTTTCATCAAAACCATGTTTGTCATCAACAAGTAACTGATTTCTAATGATTAGGACCAAAAAAACTCACTTATGAGAGCTTCTTGCAGCTTTTACTGTAACATTTGTAAAAATAGCTTTCTCTCGGCGAGAGAAGGCCAACAATGACAACAATAGTTTTTTCTTAAACAAAGAGCAATATTTTCAATCAAAACCATGTTTGTCATCAACAAGTAACTGATTTCTAATGATTAGGACCAAAAAACTCACTTCTGTGAGCTTCCTACAGCTTTTACTGTAACATTTGTAAAACATAGCTTTCTCTCGGCGCGAGAAGGCCAGAAGAGACAACTACAGTTTTTCTTAAACAATGAGCAATATTTTCAATCAAAACCATGTTTGTCATCAACAAGTAACGGATTTCTAATGATTAGGACCAAAAAACTCACTTCTGCGAACTTCTTGCAGCTTTTACTGTAATATTTGTAAAAAAAATAGGTTTCTCTCGCGAGACAAGGCCAGAAATCACAACTACAGTTTTTCTTAAACAAAGAGCAATATTTTCATCAAAACCATGTTTGTCATCAACAAGTAACTGATTTATAATGATTAGGACCAGAAAAACTCACTTCTGCGACCTTCCTACAGCTTTTACTGTAACATTTGTAAGAAATAGCTTTCTCTCGGCGCGAAAAGGCCAGAAGTGACAACTACAGTTTTTCTTAAACAAAGAGTAATATTTTAAATCAAAACCATGTTTGTCATCAACAAGTAACTGATTTCTAATGCTTATGACCAAAAAATTCACTTCTGCGAGATTCCTACAGCTTTTACTGTAACAATTGTAAAGAATAGCTTTCTCTCGCTGCGAGAATGCCAGAAGTGACAACTACAGTTTTTCTTAAAAAAAGAGCAATATTTTCAATCAAAACCATGTTTGTCATCAACAAGTAACTGATTTCTAATGATTAAGACCAAAAAACTCACTTCTGCGAACTTCCTGCAGCTTTTACTGTAACATTTGTAAAAAATAGCTTTCTCTCGGCGCGAGAAGGCCAGAAGTGACAACTACAGTTTTTTATTAAACAAAGAGCAATATTTTCAATCAAAACCATGTTTGACATCAACAAGTAACTGATTTCTAATGATTAAGACCAAAAAACTCACTTCTGCGAACTTCTTTCATCTTTTACTTTAACATTTGTAAAAAATAGCTTTCTCTCGGCGCGAGAAGGCCAGAAGTGACAACTACAGTTTTTTATTAAACAAAGAGCAATATTTTCAATCAAAACCATGTTTGACATCAACAAGTAACTGATTTCTAATGATTCAGACCAAAAAACTCACTTCTGCGAACTTCTTGCAGCTTTTACTGTAATATTTGGAAAAAAATAGGTTTCTCTCGCGAGACAAGACCAGAAATGACAACTACAGTTTTTCTTAAACAAAGAGCAATATTTTCATCAAAACCATGTTTGCCATCAACAAGTAACTAATTTCTATTGATTAGGACCAAAAAACTCACTTCTGAGAGCTTCCTGCAGCTTTTACTGTAACATTTGTAAAAAATAGCTTTCTCTCGGCGAGAGAAGGCCAGAAATGACAACTACAGTTTTTCTTAAACAAAGAGCAATATTTTCAATCAAAACCATGTTTGTCATCAACAAGCAACTGATTTCTAATGATTAGGACCAAAAAACTCACTTCTGCGAACTTCTTTCACCTTTTACTGTAACATTTGTAAAAAATAGCTTTCTCTCGGCGCGAGAAGGCCAGAAGTGACAACTACAGTTTTTCTTAAACAAAGAGTAATATTTTCAATCAAAACCATGTTTGTCATCAACAAGTAACTGATTTCTAATGATTATGACCAAAAAATTCACTTCTGCGAGATTCCTACAGCTTTTACTGTAACATTTGTAAAAATAGCTGTCTCTCGGCGAGAGAAGCCCAAAACTGACAACTGCAGTTTTTCTTAAACAAAGAGCAATATTTTCAATCAAAACCATGTTTGCCATCAACAAGTAACTGATTTCTAATGATTAGGACCAAAAAACTCACTTCTGCGAACTTCTTGCAGCTTTTACTGTAACATTTGTAAAAATAGGTTTCTCTCTGCGAAAGAAGGCCAAAAATGACAACAATAGTTTTTCTTAAACAAAGAGCAATATTTTCAATCAAAACCATGTTTGTCATCAACAAGTAACTGATTTCTAATGATTAGGACCAAAAAACTCACTTCTGCAAGCTTCCTACATCGTTTACTGTAACATTTGTAAAAAATAGCTTTCTCTCGCTGCGAGAATGCCAGAAGCGACAACGACAGTTTTTCTTAAACAAAGAGCAATATTTTCATCAAAACCATGTTTTCCATCAACAAATAACTGATTTCTAATGCTAAGGACCAAAAAACTCACTTCTGCGAACTTCTTGCAGCTTTTACTGTAATATTTGGAAAAAAATAGGTTTCTCTCGCGAGACAAGACCAGAAATGACAACTACAGTTTTTCTTAAACAAAGAGCAATATTTTCAATCAAAACCATGTTTGTCATCAACAAGCAACTGATTTCTAATGATTAGGACCAAAAAACTCACTTTTGCGAACTTCTTTCACCTTTTACTGTAACATTTGTAAAAAATAGCTTTCTCTCGGCGCGAGAAGGCCAGAAGTGACAACTACAGTTTTTCTTAAACAAAGAGTAATATTTTCAATCAAAACCATGTTTGTCATCAACAAGTAACTGATTTCTAATGATTATGACCAAAAAATTCACTTCTGCGAGATTCCTACAGCTTTTACTGTAACATTTGTAAAAAATAGCTGTCTCTCGGCGAGAGAAGGCCAAAACTGACAACTGCAGTTTTTCTTAAACAAAGAGCAATATTTTCAATCAAAACCATGTTTGCCATCAACAAGTAACTAATTTCTAATGATTAGGACCAAAAAACTCACTTCTGTAAGCTTCCTACAGCTTTTATTGTAACATTTGTAAAAAAAAAAAAAAAAAATGCTTTCTATGGGCGAGAGAAGGCCAAAAATGACTAGTTTTTCTTAAACAAAGAGCAATATTTTCAATCAAAACCATGTTTGCCATCAACAAGTTACTGATTTCTAATGATTAGGACCAAAAAACTCACTTCTGCGAACTTCTTGCAGCTTTTACTGTAACATTTGTAAAAATAGGTTTCTCTATGCGAATGAAGGCCAAAAATGACAACAACAGTTTTTTCTTAAACAAAGAGCAATATTTTCAATCAAAACCATGTTTGTCATCAACAAGTAACTGACTTCTAATGATTAGGACCAAAAAACTCACTTCTGCGAGCTTCCTACATCGTTTACTGTAACATTTGTAAAAAATAGCTTTTTCTCGCTGCGAGAATGCCAGAAGTGACAACTACAGTTTTTCTTAAACAAAGAGCAATATTTTCAATCAAAACCATGTTTGCCATCAACAAGTAACTAATTTCTATTGATTAGGACCAAAAAACTCACTTCTGCAAACTTCCTGCAGCTTTTACTGTAACATTTGTAAAAAATAGCTTTCTCTCGGCGCGAGAAGGCCAGAGGTGAAAACTACAGTTTTTCTTAAACAAACAGCAATATTTTCAATCAAAACCATGTTTGCCATCAACAAGTAACTGATTTCTAATGATTAGGACCAAAAAACTCACTTCTGCGAACTTCTTGCAGCTTTTACTGTAACATTTGTAAAAATAGGTTTCTCTCTGCAAAAGAAGGCCAAAAATGACAACAATAGTTTTTCTTAAACAAAGAGCAATATTTTCAATCAAAACCATGTTTGTCATCAACAAGTAACTAATTTCTAATGATTAGGACCAAAAAACTCACTTCTGCGAGCTTCCTACATCGTTTACTGTAACATTTGTAAAGAATAGCTTTCTCTCGCTGCGAGAATGCCAGAAGTGACAACTACAGTTTTTCTTAAACAAAGAGCAATATTTTCAATCAAAACCATGTTTGTCATCAACAAGTAACTGATTTCTAATGATTAGGACCAAAAAACTCACTTCTGCAAGCTTCCTACAACTTTTACTGTAACATTTGTAAAAAATAGCTTTCTCTCGGCGCGAGAAGGCCAGAAGTGACAACTACAGTTTTTCTTAAACAAAGAGCAATATTTTCAATCAAAACCATGTTTGTCATCAAGAAGTAACTGATTTCTAAGGATTATTACCAAACAACTCACTTCTGCGAACTTCCTACAGGTTTTACTGTAACATTTGTAAAAAATAGCTTTCTCTCGGCGCGAGAAGGCCAGAAGTGACAACTACAGTTTTTCTTAAACAAAGAGCAATATTTTCAATCAAAACCATGTTTGCCATCAACAAGTAACTGATTTCTAATGATTAGGACCAAAAAACTCACTTCTGCGAACTTCCTGCAGTTTTCACTGTAACATTTGTAAAAAAAATAGCTCTCTTGCTGCGAAGGGCCAGAAGTGACAACTACAGTTTTTCTTAAAAAAAGAGCAATATTTTCAATCAAAACCATGTTTGTCATCAACAAGTAACTGATTTCTAATGATTATGACCAAAAAATTCACTTCTGCGAGATTCCTACAGCTTTTACTGTAACATTTGTAAACAATAGCTTTCTCTCGCTGCGAGAATGCCAGAAGTGACAACTACAGCTTTTTCTTAAACAAAGAGCAATATTTTCAATCAAAACCATGTTTGTCATCAACAAGCAACTGATTTCTAATGATTAGGACCAAAAAACTCACTTCTGCGAACTTCTTTCACCTTTTACTGTAACATTTGTAAGAAATAGCTTTCTCTCGGCGCGAAAAGGCCAGAAGTGACAACTACAGTTTTTTATTAAACAAAGAGCAATATTTTCAATCAAAACCATGTTTGACATCAACAAGTAACTGATTTCTAATGCTTATGACCAAAAAATTCACTTCTGCGAGATTCCTACAGCTTTTACTGTAACAATTGTAAAGAATAGCTTTCTCTCGCTGCGAGAATGCCAGAAGTGACAACTACAGTTTTTCTTAAAAAAAGAGCAATATTTTCAATCAAAACCATGTTTGTCATCAACAAGTAACTGATTTCTAATGATTATGACCAAAAAATTCACTTCTGCGAGATTCCTACAGCTTTTACTGTAACATTTGTAAAAAATAGCTTTCTCTCGGCGCGAGAAGGCCAGAAGTGACAACTACAGTTTTTTATTAAACAAAGAGCAATATTTTCAATCAAAACCATGTTTGACATCAACAAGTAACTGATTTCTAATGATTCAGACCAAAAAACTCACTTCTGCGAACTTCTTGCAGCTTTTACTGTAATATTTGGAAAAAAATAGGTTTCTCTCGCGAGACAAGACCAGAAATGACAACTACAGTTTTTCTTAAACAAAGAGCAATATTTTCATCAAAACCATGTTTGCCATCAACAAGTAACTAATTTCTATTGATTAGGACCAAAAAACTCACTTCTGAGAGCTTCCTGCAGCTTTTACTGTAACATTTGTAAAAAATAGCTTTCTCTCGGCGAGAGAAGGCCAGAAATGACAACTACAGTTTTTCTTAAACAAAGAGCAATATTTTCAATCAAAACCATGTTTGTCATCAACAAGCAACTGATTTCTAATGATTAGGACCAAAAAACTCACTTCTGCGAACTTCTTTCACCTTTTACTGTAACATTTGTAAAAAATAGCTTTCTCTCGGCGCGAGAAGGCCAGAAGTGACAACTACAGTTTTTCTTAAACAAAGAGTAATATTTTCAATCAAAACCATGTTTGTCATCAACAAGTAACTGATTTCTAATGATTATGACCAAAAAATTCACTTCTGCGAGATTCCTACAGCTTTTACTGTAACATTTGTAAAAATAGCTGTCTCTCGGCGAGAGAAGCCCAAAACTGACAACTGCAGTTTTTCTTAAACAAAGAGCAATATTTTCAATCAAAACCATGTTTGCCATCAACAAGTAACTGATTTCTAATGATTAGGACCAAAAAACTCACTTCTGCGAACTTCTTGCAGCTTTTACTGTAACATTTGTAAAAATAGGTTTCTCTCTGCGAAAGAAGGCCAAAAATGACAACAATAGTTTTTCTTAAACAAAGAGCAATATTTTCAATCAAAACCATGTTTGTCATCAACAAGTAACTGATTTCTAATGATTAGGACCAAAAAACTCACTTCTGCAAGCTTCCTACATCGTTTACTGTAACATTTGTAAAAAATAGCTTTCTCTCGCTGCGAGAATGCCAGAAGCGACAACTACAGTTTTTCTTAAACAAAGAGCAATATTTTCATCAAAACCATGTTTTCCATCAACAAATAACTGATTTCTAATGCTAAGGACCAAAAAACTCACTTCTGCGAACTTCTTGCAGCTTTTACTGTAATATTTGGAAAAAAATAGGTTTCTCTCGCGAGACAAGACCAGAAATGACAACTACAGTTTTTCTTAAACAAAGAGCAATATTTTCAATCAAAACCATGTTTGTCATCAACAAGCAACTGATTTCTAATGATTAGGACCAAAAAACTCACTTTTGCGAACTTCTTTCACCTTTTACTGTAACATTTGTAAAAAATAGCTTTCTCTCGGCGCGAGAAGGCCAGAAGTGACAACTACAGTTTTTCTTAAACAAAGAGTAATATTTTCAATCAAAACCATGTTTGTCATCAACAAGTAACTGATTTCTAATGATTATGACCAAAAAATTCACTTCTGCGAGATTCCTACAGCTTTTACTGTAACATTTGTAAAAAATAGCTGTCTCTCGGCGAGAGAAGGCCAAAACTGACAACTGCAGTTTTTCTTAAACAAAGAGCAATATTTTCAATCAAAACCATGTTTGCCATCAACAAGTAACTAATTTCTAATGATTAGGACCAAAAAACTCACTTCTGTAAGCTTCCTACAGCTTTTATTGTAACATTTGTAAAAAAAAAAAAAAAAAATGCTTTCTATGGGCGAGAGAAGGCCAAAAATGACTAGTTTTTCTTAAACAAAGAGCAATATTTTCAATCAAAACCATGTTTGCCATCAACAAGTTACTGATTTCTAATGATTAGGACCAAAAAACTCACTTCTGCGAACTTCTTGCAGCTTTTACTGTAACATTTGTAAAAATAGGTTTCTCTATGCGAATGAAGGCCAAAAATGACAACAACAGTTTTTTCTTAAACAAAGAGCAATATTTTCAATCAAAACCATGTTTGTCATCAACAAGTAACTGACTTCTAATGATTAGGACCAAAAAACTCACTTCTGCGAGCTTCCTACATCGTTTACTGTAACATTTGTAAAAAATAGCTTTTTCTCGCTGCGAGAATGCCAGAAGTGACAACTACAGTTTTTCTTAAACAAAGAGCAATATTTTCAATCAAAACCATGTTTGCCATCAACAAGTAACTAATTTCTATTGATTAGGACCAAAAAACTCACTTCTGCAAACTTCCTGCAGCTTTTACTGTAACATTTGTAAAAAATAGCTTTCTCTCGGCGCGAGAAGGCCAGAGGTGAAAACTACAGTTTTTCTTAAACAAACAGCAATATTTTCAATCAAAACCATGTTTGCCATCAACAAGTAACTGATTTCTAATGATTAGGACCAAAAAACTCACTTCTGCGAACTTCTTGCAGCTTTTACTGTAACATTTGTAAAAATAGGTTTCTCTCTGCAAAAGAAGGCCAAAAATGACAACAATAGTTTTTCTTAAACAAAGAGAAATATTTTCAATCAAAACCATGTTTGTCATCAACAAGTAACTAATTTCTAATGATTAGGACCAAAAAACTCACTTCTGCGAGCTTCCTACATCGTTTACTGTAACATTTGTAAAGAATAGCTTTCTCTCGCTGCGAGAATGCCAGAAGTGACAACTACAGTTTTTCTTAAACAAAGAGCAATATTTTCAATCAAAACCATGTTTGTCATCAACAAGTAACTGATTTCTAATGATTAGGACCAAAAAACTCACTTCTGCAAGCTTCCTACAACTTTTACTGTAACATTTGTAAAAAATAGCTTTCTCTCGGCGCGAGAAGGCCAGAAGTGACAACTACAGTTTTTCTTAAACAAAGAGCAATATTTTCAATCAAAACCATGTTTGCCATCAACAAGTAACTGATTTCTAATGATTAGGACCAAAAAACTCACTTCTGCGAACTTCCTGCAGTTTTCACTGTAACATTTGTAAAAAAAATAGCTCTCTTGCTGCGAAGGGCCAGAAGTGACAACTACAGTTTTTCTTAAAAAAAGAGCAATATTTTCAATCAAAACCATGTTTGTCATCAACAAGTAACTGATTTCTAATGATTATGACCAAAAAATTCACTTCTGCGAGATTCCTACAGCTTTTACTGTAACATTTGTAAACAATAGCTTTCTCTCGCTGCGAGAATGCCAGAAGTGACAACTACAGCTTTTTCTTAAACAAAGAGCAATATTTTCAATCAAAACCATGTTTGTCATCAACAAGCAACTGATTTCTAATGATTAGGACCAAAAAACTCACTTCTGCGAACTTCTTTCACCTTTTACTGTAACATTTGTAAGAAATAGCTTTCTCTCGGCGCGAAAAGGCCAGAAGTGACAACTACAGTTTTTCTTAAACAAAGAGCAATATTTTCAATCAAAACCATGTTTGTCATCAACAAGTAACTGATTTCTAATGATTAGGAACAAAAAACTCACTTCTGCGAACTTCTTGCAGCTTTTACTGTAACATTTGTGAAAAAATAGGTTTCTCTCGCGAGACAAGGCCAGAAATGACAACTACAGTTTTTCTTAAACAAAGAGCAATATTTTCATCAAAACCATGTTTGTCATCAACAAGTAACTGATTTCTAATGATTAGGACCAAAAAAACTCACTTATGAGAGCTTCTTGCAGCTTTTACTGTAACATTTGTAAAAATAGCTTTCTCTCGGTGAGAGAAGGCCAACAATGACAACAATAGTTTTTTCTTAAACAAAGAGCAATATTTTCAAACCAAACCATGTTTGTCATCAACAAGTAACTGACTTCTAATGATTAGGACCAATAAACTCACTTCTGCGAGCTTCCTACATCGTTAACTGTAACATTTGTAAAAAAAATAGCTTTCTCTCGCTTCGAGAATGCCAGAAGTGACAACTACAGTTTTTCTTAAACAAAGAGCAATATTTTCAATCAAAACCATGTTTGTCATCAACAAGCAACTGATTTCTAATGATTAGGACCAAAAAACTCACTTCTGCAAACTTCTTTCACCTTTTACTGTAACATTTGTAAAAAATAGCTTTCTCTCGGCGCGAGGAGGCCAGAAGTGACAACTACAGTTTTTCTTAAAGAAAGAGCAATATTTTCAATCAAAACCATGTTTGTCATCAACAAGTAACTGATTTCTAATGATTCAGACCAAAAAACTCACTTCTGCGAACTTCCTGCAGCTTTTACTGTAACATGTGTAAAAAAAAATAGGTTTCTCTCGCTGCAAGAATGCCAGAAGTGACAACTACAGTTTTTCTTAAAAAAGAGCAATATTTTCAATCAAAACCATGTTTGTCATCAACAAGTAACTAATTTCTATTGATTAGGACCAAAAAACTCACTTCTGCAAACTTCCTGCAGCTTTTACTGTAACATTTGTAAAAAATAGCTTTCTCTCGCTGCGAGAAGGCCAGAAGTGACAACTACAGTTTTTCTTAAACAAAAAGCAATATTTTCAATCAAAACCATGTTTGCCATCAACAAGTAACTGATTTCTAATGATTAGGACCAAAAAACTCACTTCTGCGAACTTCTTTCATCTTTTACTCTAACATTTGTAAAAAATAGCTTTCTCTCGGCGCGAGAAGGCCAGAAGTGACAACTACAGTTTTTCTTAAAGAAAGTGCAATATTTTCAATCAAAACCATGTTTGTCATCAACAAGTAACTGATTTCTAATGATTCAGACCAAAAAACTCACTTCTGCGAACTTCTTGCAGCTTTTACTGTAATATTTAGAAAAAAATAGGTTTCTCTCGCGAGACAAGACCAGAAATGACAACTACAGTTTATCTTAAATAAAGAGCAATATTTTCATCAAAACCATGTTTGCCATCAACAAGTAACTAATTTCTATTGATTAGGACCAAAAAACTCACTTCTGAGAGCTTCCTGCAGCTTTCACTGTAACATTTGTAAAAAAATAGCTTTCTCTCGGCGAGAGAAGGCCAGAAATGACAACTACAGTTTTTCTTAAACAAAGAGCAATATTTTCAATCAAAACCATGTTTGTCATCAACAAGTAACTGATTTCTAATGATTAGGACCAAAAAACTCACTTTTGCGAACTTCTTGCAGCTTTTACTGTAATATTTGAAAAAAATAGGTTTCTCTCGCGAGACAAGACCAGAAATGACAACTACAGTTTTTCTTAAACAATGAGCAATATTTTCAATCAAAACCATGTTTGTCATCAACAAGTAACTGATTTCTAAGGATTCAGACCAAAAAACTCACTTCTGCGAACTTCTTGCAGCTTTTACTGTAATATTTGGAAAAAAATAGGTTTCTCTCGCGAGACAAGACCAGAAATGACAACTACAGTTTTTCTTAAACAAAGAGCAATATTTTCATCAAAACCATGTTTGCCATCAACAAGTAACTAATTTCCATTGATTAGGACCAAAAAACTCACTTCTGCGAACTTCTTGCAGCTTTTACTGTAACATTTGTAAAAAATAGCTTTCTCTCGCGAGACAAGACCAGAAATGACAACTACAGTTTTTCTTAAACAAAGAGCAATATTTTCATCAAAACCATGTTTGTCATCAACAAGCAACTGATTTCTAATGATTAGGACCAAAAAACTCACTTCTGCAAGATTCCTACAGCTTTTATTGTAACATTTGTAAAAAAAAAAAAAAAAAAAAATGCTTTCTATGGGCGAGAGAAGGCCAAAAATGACTAGTTTTTCTTAAACAAAGAGCAATATTTTCAATCAAAACCATGTTTGCCATCAACAAGTTACTGATTTCTAATGATTAGGACCAAAAAACTCACTTCTGCGAACTTCTTGCAGCTTTTACTGTAACATTTGTAAAAATAGGTTTCTCTATGCGAATGAAGGCCAAAAATGACAACAACAGTTTTTTCTTAAACAAAGAGCAATATTTTCAATCAAAACCATGTTTGTCATCAACAAGTAACTGACTTCTAATGATTAGGACCAAAAAACTCACTTCTGCGAACTTCTTTCACCTTTTACTTTAACATTTGTAAAAAATAGCTTTCTCTCGGCGCGAGAAGGCCAGAAGTGACAGCTACAGTTTTTCTTAAAAAAAGAGCAATATTTTAAATCAAAACCATGTTTGTCATCAACAAGTAACTGATTTCTAATGATTATGACCAAAAAATTCACTTCTGCGACCTTCCTACAGCTTTTACTGTAACATTTGTAAAAAATAGATTTCTCTCGGCGCGAGAAGGCCAGAAGTGACAACTACAGTTTTTCTTAAACAAAGAGCAATATTTTCAATCAAAACCATGTTTGTCATCAACAAGTAACTGATTTCTAATGATTAGGACCAAAAAACTCACTTCTGCGAGCTTCCTACATCGTTTACTGTAACATTTGTAAAAAATAGCTTTCTCTCGCTGCGAGAATGCCAGAAGTGACAACTACAGTTTTTCTTAAACAAAGAGCAATATTTTCAATCAAAACCATGTTTGCCATCAACAAGTAACTGATTTCTAATGCTTAGGACCAAAAAACTCACTTCTAAGAGCTTCCTGCAGCTTTTACTGTAACATGTGTAAAAAAAATAGGTTTCTCTCGCTGCGAGAATGCCAGAAGTGACAACTACAGTTTCTTAAAAAAGAGCAATATTTTCAATCAAAACCATGTTTGTCATCAACAAGTAACTGATTTCTAATGATTATGACCAAAAAATTCACTTCTGCGACCTTCCTACAACTTTTACTGTAACATTTGTAAAAAATAGATTTCTCTCGGCGCGAGAAGGCCAGAAGTGAAAACTACAGTTTTTCTTAAACAAACAGCAATATTTTTAATCAAAACCATGTTTGCCATCAACAAGTAACTGATTTCTAATGCTTAGGACCAAAAAACTCACTTCTGCGAACTTCTTGCAGCTTTTACTGTAATATTTGGAAAAAAATAGGTTTCTCTCGCGAGACAAGACCAGAAATGACAACTACAGTTTTTCTTAAACAGAGAGCAATATTTTCAATCAAAACCATGTTTGCCATCAACAAGTAACTAATTTCTATTGATTAGGACCAAAAAACTCACTTCTGCGAACTTCCTGCAGCTTTTACTGTAACATTTGTAAAAAATAGCTTTCTCTCGGTGCGAGATGGCCAGAAGTGACAACTACAGTTTCTTAAAAAAAGAGCAATATTTTCAATCAAAACCATGTTTGTCATCAACAAGTAACTGATTTCTAATGATTAGGACGAAAAAACTCACTTCTGCGAACTTCTTGCAGCTTTTACTGTAACATTTGTAAAAATAGGTTTCTCTCTGCGAAAGAAGGCCAACAATGACAACAATAGTTTTTCTGAAACAAAGAGCAATATTTTCAATCAAAACCATGTTTTCCATCAACAAGTAACTGATTTCTAATGATTATTACCAAACAACTCACTTCTGCGAACTTCCTACAGCTTTTACTGTAACATTTGTAAAAAAATAGCTTTCTCTCGGCGCGAGAAGGCCAGAAGTGACAACTACAGTTTTTCTTAAACAAAGAGCAATATTTTCAATCAAAACCATGTTTGTCATCAACAAGTAACTGATTTCTAATGATTAGGACCAAAAAACTCACTTCTGCAAGCTTCCTACAACTTTTACTGTAACATTTGTAAAAAATAGCTTTCTCTCGGCGCGAGAAGGCCAGAAGTGACAACTACAGTTTTTCTTAAACAAAGAGCAATATTTTCAATCAAAACCATGTTTGCCATCAACAAGTAACTGATTTCTAATGCTTAGGACCAAAAAACTCACTTCTAAGAGCTTCCTGCAGCTTTTACTGTAACATTTGTAAAAATAACTTTCTCTCGGCGAGAGAAGGCCAACAATGACAACAATAGTTTTTTCTTAAACAAAGAGCAATATTTTCAATCAAAACCATGTTTGTCATCAACAAGTAACTGATTTCTAATGATTAGGACCAAAAAACTCACTTCTGTGAGCTTCCTACAGCTTTTACTGTAACATTTGTAAAACATAGCTTTCTCTCGGCGCGAGAAGGCCAGAAGAGACAACTACAGTTTTTCTTAAACAATGAGCAATATTTTCAATCAAAACCATGTTTGTCATCAACAAGTAACGGATTTCTAATGATTAGGACCAAAAAACTCACTTCTGCGAACTTCTTGCAGCTTTTATTGTAACATTTGTAAAAAAAATAGCTCTCTTGCTGCGAAGGGCCAGAAGTGACAACTACAGTTTTTCTTAAACAAAGAGCAATATTTTCATCAAAACCATGTTTTCCATCAACAAGTAACTGATTTCTAATGCTTAGGACCAAAAAACTCACTTCTGCGAACTTCTTGCAGCTTTTACTGTAACATTTGTGAAAAAATAGGTTTCTCTCGCGAGACAAGGCCAGAAATGACAACTACAGTTTTTCTTAAACAAAGAGCAATATTTTCATCAAAACCATGTTTGTCATCAACAAGTAACTGATTTCTAATGATTAGGACCAAAAAAAAACTCACTTATGAGAGCTTCTTGCAGCTTTTACTGTAACATTTGTAAAAATAGCTTTCTCTCGGTGAGAGAAGGCCAACAATGACAACAATAGTTTTTTCTTAAACAAAGAGCACTATTTTCAATCAAAACCATGTTTGTCATCAACAATTAACTGATTTCTAATGATTAGGACCAAAAAACTCACTTCTGCGAACTTCTTGCAGCTTTTACTGTAACATTTGTAAAAATAGGTTTCTATATGCGAAAGAAGGCCAAAAATGACAACTACAGTTTTTCTTAAACAAAGAGCAATATTTTCATCAAAACCATGTTTGCCATCAACAAGTAACTGATTTCTAATGATTAGGACCAAAAAAACTCACTTATGAGAGCTTCTTGCAGCTTTTACTGTAACATTTGTAAAAATAGCTTTCTCTCGGCGAGAGAAGGCCAACAATGACAACAATAGTTTTTTCATAAACAAAGAGCAATATTTTCAATCAAAACCATGTTTGTCATCAACAAGTAACTGATTTCTAATGATTAGGACCAAAAAACTCACTTCTGTGAGCTTCCTACAGCTTTTACTGTAACATTTGTAAAACATAGCTTTCTCTCGGCGCGAGAAGGCCAGAAGAGACAACTACAGTTTTTCTTAAACAATGAGCAATATTTTCAATCAAAACAATGTTTGTCATCAACAAGTAACGGATTTCTAATGATTAGGACCAAAAAACTCACTTCTGCGAACTTCTTGCAGCTTTTACTGTAATATTTGTAAAAAAAATAGGTTTCTCTCGCGAGACAAGGCCAGAAATGACAACTACAGTTTTTCTTAAACAAAGAGCAATATTTTCATCAAAACCATGTTTGTCATCAACAAGTAACTGATTTATAATGATTAGGACCAGAAAAACTCACTTATGAGAGCTTCTTGCAGCTTTTACTGTAACATTTGTAAAAATAGCTTTCTCTCGGCGAGAGAAGGCCAACAATGACAACAATAGTTTTTTCTTAAACAAAGAGCAATATTTTCAATCAAAACCATGTTTGTCATCAACAAGTAACTGATTTCTAATGATTAGGACCAAAAAACTCACTTCTGTGAGCTTCCTACAGCTTTTACTGTAACATTTGTAAAACATAGCTTTCTCTCGTCGCGAGACAAGACCAGAAATGACAACTACAGTTTTTCTTAAACAAAGAGCAATATTTTCATCAAAACCATGTTTGCCATCAACAAGTAACTAATTTCTATTGAATAGGACCAAAAAACTCACTTCTGAGAGCTTCCTGCAGCTTTTACTGTAACATTTGTAAAAAATAGCTTTCTGTCGGCGAGAGAAGGCCAGAAATGACAACTACAGTTTTTCTTAAACAAAGAGCAATATTTTCAATCAAAACCATGTTTGTCATCAACAAGCAACTGATTTCTAATGATTAGGACCAAAAAACTCACTTCTGCGAACTTCTTTCACCTTTTACTGTAACATTTGTAAAAAATAGCTGTCTCTCGGCGAGAGAAGGCCAGAAGTGACAACTACAGTTTTTCTTAAACAAAGAGTAATATTTTAAATCAAAACCATGTTTGTCATCAACAAGTAACTGATTTCTAATGCTTATGACCAAAAAATTCACTTCTGCGAGCTTCCTACAGCTTTTACTGTAACAATTGTAAAGAATAGCTTTCTCTCGCTGCGAGAATGCCAGAAGTGACAACTACAGTTTTTCTTAAAAAAAGAGCAATATTTTCAATCAAAACCATGTTTGTCATCAACAAGTAACTGATTTCTAATGATTAAGACCAAAAAACTCACTTCTGCGAACTTCCTGCAGCTTTTACTGTAACATTTGTAAAAAATAGCTTTCTCTCGGCGCGAGAAGGCCAGAAGTGACAACTACAGTTTTTCTTAAACAAAGAGCAATATTTTCAATCAAAACCATGTTTGACATCAACAAGTAACTGATTTCTAATGATTAGGACCAAAAAACTCACTTCTGCGAACTTCTTGCAGCTTTTACTGTAACATTTGTAAAAATAGGTTTCTCTCTGCGAAAGAAGGCCAGAAGTGAAAACTACAGTTTTTCTTAAACAAAGAGCAATATTTTCAATCAAAACCATGTTTGCCATCAACAAGTAACTGATTTCTAATGATTAGGACCAAAAAACTCACTTCTGCGAACTTCTTGCAGCTTTTACTGTAACAATTGTAAAGAATAGCTTTCTCTCGTTGCGAGAATGCCAAAATTGACAACTACAGTTTTTCTTAAACAAAGAGCAATATTTTCAATCAAAACCATGTTTGCCATCAACAAGTAACTAATTTCTATTGATTAGGACCAAAAAACTCACTTCTGAGAACTTCCTGCAGCTTTTACTGTAACATTTGTAAAAAATAGCTTTCTCTCGCTGCGAGAAGGCCAGAAGTGACAACTACAGTTTTTCTTAAACAAAGAGTAATATTTTCAATCAAAACCATGTTTGTCATCAACAAGTAACTGATTTCTAATGATTATAAACAAAAAATTCACTTCTGCGAGATTCCTACAGCTTTTACTGTAACATTTGTAAACAATAGCTTTCTCTCGCTGCGAGAATGCCAGAAGTGACAACTACAGCTTTTTCTTAAACAAAGAGCAATATTTTCAATCAAAACCATGTTTGCCATCAACAACTGATTTCTAATGATTAGGACCAAAAAACTCACTTCTGCGAACTTCTTGCAGCTTCTACTGTAATATTTGTAAAAAAAAATAGGTTTCTCTCGGGAGACAAGGCCAGAAATGACAACTACAGTTTTTCTTAAACAAAGAGCAATATTTTCAATCAAAACCATGTTTGTCATCAACAAGTAACTGATTTCTAATGATTAGGACCAAAAAACTCACTTCTGCGAACTTCTTTCATCTTTTACTTTAACATTTGTAAAAAATAGCTTTCTCTCGGCGCGAGAAGGCCAGAAGTGACAACTACAGTTTTTCTTAAACAAAGAGCAATAATTTCCATCAAAACCATGTTTGTCATCAACAAGTAACTGATTTCTAATTATTCAGACCAAAAAACTCACTTCTGCGAACTTCTTGCAGCTTTTACTGTAATATTTGGAAAAAAATAGGTTTCTCTCGCGAGACAAGACCAGAAATGACAACTACAGTTTTTCTTAAACAAAGAGCAATATTTTCATCAAAACCATGTTTCCCATCAACAAGTAACTAATTTCTATTGATTAGGACCAAAAAACTCACTTCTGAGAGCTTCCTGCAGCTTTTACTGTAACATTTGTAAAAAATAGCTTTCTCTCGGCGAGAGAAGGCCAGAAATGACAACTACAGTTTTTCTTAAACAAAGAGCAATATTTTCAATCAAAACCATGTTTGTCATCAACAAGCAACTGATTTCTAATGATTAGGACCAAAAAACTCACTTCTGCGAACTTCTTTCACCTTTTACTGTAACATTTGTAAAAAATAGCTTTCTCTCGGCGCGAGAAGGCCAGAAGTGACAACTACAGTTTTTCTTAAACAAAGAGTAATATTTTCAATCAAAACCATGTTTGTCATCAACAAGTAACTGATTTCTAATGATTATGACCAAAAAATTCACTTCTGCGAGATTCCTACAGCTTTTACTGTAACATTTGTAAAAATAGCTGTCTCTCGGCGAGAGAAGGCCAAAACTGACAACTGCAGTTTTTCTTAAACAAAGAGCAATATTTTCAATCAAAACCATGTTTGCCATCAACAAGTAACTGATTTCTAATGATTAGGACCAAAAAACTCACTTCTGCGAACTTCTTGCAGCTTTTACTGTAACATTTGTGAAAATAGGTTTCTCTCTGCGAAAGAAGGCCAAAAATGACAACAATAGTTTTTCTTAAACAAAGAGCAATATTTTCAATCAAAACCATGTTTGTCATCAACAAGTAACTGATTTCTAATGATTAGGACCAAAAAACTCACTTCTGCGAACTTCTTGCAGCTTTTACTGTAATATTTGTAAAAAAAAATAGGTTTCTCTCGCGAGACAAGACCAGAAATGACAACTACAGTTTTTCTTAAACAAAGAGCAATATTTTCATCAAAACCATGTTTGCCATCAACAAGTAACTGATTTCTAATGCCTAGGACCAAAAAACTCACTTCTGCGAACTTCTTGCAGCTTTTACTGTAACATTTGTGAAAATAGGTTTCTCTCTGCGAAAGAAGGCCAAAAATGACAACAATAGTTTTTCTTAAACAAAGAGCAATATTTTCAATCAAAACCATGTTTTTCATCAACAAGTAACTGATTTCTAATGATTAGGACCAAAAAACTCACTTCTGCGAGCTTCCTACATCGTTTACTGTAACATTTGTAAAAAATAGCTTTCTCTCGGCGCGAGAAGGCCAGAAGTGACAACTACAGTTTTTCTTAAACAAAGAGCAATATTTTCAATCAAAACCATGTTTGCCATGAACAAGTAACTGATTTCTAATGATTAGGACCAAAAAACTCACTTCTGCGAACTTACTGCAGTTTTTACTGTAACATTTGTAAAAAAATAGCTTTCTCTTGCTGCGAGAAGGCCAGAAGTGACAACTACAGTTTTTCTTAAAAAAAGAGCAATATTTTCAATCAAAACCATGTTTGTCATCAACAAGTAACTGATTTCTAATGATTAGGACCAAAAAACTCACTTCTGCGAACTTCTTGCAGCTTTTACTGTAACATTTGTAAAAATAGGTTTCTCTCTGCGAAAGAAGGCCAGAAGTGAAAACTACAGTTTTTCTTAAACAAAGAGCAATATTTTCAATCAAAACCATGTTTGCCATCAACAAGTAACTGATTTCTAATGATTAGGATCAAAAAACTCACTTCTGCGAACTTCCTGCAGCTTTTACTGTAACATTTGTAAAGGATAGCTTTCTCTCGTTGCGAGAATGACAAAAGTGACAACTACAGTTTTTCTTAAACAAAGAGCAATATTTTCAATCAAAACCATGTTTGCCATCAACAAGTAACTGATTTCTAATGCCTAGGACCAAAAAACTCACTTCTGTGAACTTCTTGCAGCTTTTACTGTAACATTTGTAAAAATAGGTTTCTCTCTGCGAAAGAAGGCCAGAAGTGACAACTACAGTTTTTCTTAAACAAAGAGCAATATTTTCAATCAAAACCATGTTTGTCATCAACAAGTAATTAATTTCTAATGATTATTACCAAACAACTCACTTCTGCGAACTTCTTGCAGCTTTTACTGTAACATTTGTAAAAATAGCTTTCTCATGCTGCGAGAAGGCCAGAAGTGACAACTACAGTTTTTCTTAAAAAAAGAGCAATATTTTCAATCAAAACCATGTTTGTCATCAACAAGTAACTGATTTCTAATGATTAGGACCAAAAAACTCACTTCTGCGAACTTCTTGCAGCTTTTACTGTAACATTTGTGAAAATAGGTTTCTCTCTGCGAAAGAAGGCCAAAAATGACAACAATAGTTTTTCTTAAACAAAGAGCAATATTTTCAATCAAAACCATGTTTTTCATCAACAAGTAACTGATTTCTAATGATTAGGACCAAAAAACTCACTTCTGCGAGCTTCCTACATCGTTTACTGTAACATTTGTAAAAAATAGCTTTCTCTCGCTGCGAGAATGCCAGAAGTGACAACTACAGTTTTTCTTAAACAAAGAGCAATATTTTCAATCAAAACCATGTTTGCCATGAACAAGTAACTGATTTCTAATGATTAGGACCAAAAAACTCACTTCTGCGAACTTACTGCAGTTTTTACTGTAACATTTGTAAAAAAATAGCTTTCTCTTGCTGCGAGAAGGCCAGAAGTGACAACTACAGTTTTTCTTAAAAAAAGAGCAATATTTTCAATCAAAACCATGTTTGTCATCAACAAGTAACTGATTTCTAATGATTAGGACCAAAAAACTCACTTCTGCGAACTTCTTGCAGCTTTTACTGTAACATTTGTAAAAATAGGTTTCTCTCTGCGAAAGAAGGCCAGAAGTGAAAACTACAGTTTTTCTTAAACAAAGAGCAATATTTTCAATCAAAACCATGTTTGCCATCAACAAGTAACTGATTTCTAATGATTAGGATCAAAAAACTCACTTCTGCGAACTTCCTGCAGCTTTTACTGTAACATTTGTAAAGGATAGCTTTCTCTCGTTGCGAGAATGACAAAAGTGACAACTACAGTTTTTCTTAAACAAAGAGCAATATTTTCAATCAAAACCATGTTTGCCATCAACAAGTAACTGATTTCTAATGCCTAGGACCAAAAAACTCACTTCTGTGAACTTCTTGCAGCTTTTACTGTAACATTTGTAAAAATAGGTTTCTCTCTGCGAAAGAAGGCCAGAAGTGACAACTACAGTTTTTCTTAAACAAAGAGCAATATTTTCAATCAAAACCATGTTTGTCATCAACAAGTAATTAATTTCTAATGATTATTACCAAACAACTCACTTCTGCGAACTTCTTGCAGCTTTTACTGTAACATTTGTAAAAATAGCTTTCTCATGCTGCGAGAAGGCCAGAAGTGACAACTACAGTTTTTCTTAAAAAAAGAGCAATATTTTCAATCAAAACCATGTTTGTCATCAACAAGTAACTGATTTCTAATGATTAGGAGCAAAAAACTCACTTCTGCGAACTTCTTGCAGCTTTTACTGTAACATTTGTGAAAATAGGTTTCTCTCTGCGAAAGAAGGCCAAAAATGACAACAATAGTTTTTCTTAAACAAAGAGCAATATTTTCAATCAAAACCATGTTTTTCATCAACAAGTAACTGATTTCTAATGATTAGGACCAAAAAACTCACTTCTGCGAGCTTCCTACATCGTTTACTGTAACATTTGTAAAAAATAGCTTTCTCTCGCTGCGAGAATGCCAGAAGTGACAACTACAGTTTTTCTTAAACAAAGAGCAATATTTTCAATCAAAACCATGTTTGCCATGAACAAGTAACTGATTTCTAATGATTAGGACCAAAAAACTCACTTCTGCGAACTTACTGCAGTTTTTACTGTAACATTTGTAAAAAAATAGCTTTCTCTTGCTGCGAGAAGGCCAGAAGTGACAACTACAGTTTTTCTTAAAAAAAGAGCAATATTTTCAATCAAAACCATGTTTGTCATCAACAAGTAACTGATTTCTAATGATTAGGACCAAAAAACTCACTTTTGCGAACTTCTTGCAGCTTTTACTGTAACATTTGTAAAAATAGGTTTCTCTCTGCGAAAGAAGGCCAGAAGTGAAAACTACAGTTTTTCTTAAACAAAGAGCAATATTTTCAATCAAAACCATGTTTGCCATCAACAAGTAACTGATTTCTAATGATTAGGATCAAAAAACTCACTTCTGCGAACTTCCTGCAGCTTTTACTGTAACATTTGTAAAGGATAGCTTTCTCTCGTTGCGAGAATGACAAAAGTGACAACTACAGTTTTTCTTAAACAAAGAGCAATATTTTCAATCAAAACCATGTTTGCCATCAACAAGTAACTGATTTCTAATGCCTAGGACCAAAAAACTCACTTCTGTGAACTTCTTGCAGATTTTACTGTAACATTTGTAAAAATAGGTTTCTCTCTGCGAAAGAAGGCCAGAAGTGACAACTACAGTTTTTCTTAAACAAAGAGCAATATTTTCAATCAAAACCATGTTTGTCATCAACAAGTAATTAATTTCTAATGATTATTACCAAACAACTCACTTCTGCGAACTTCTTGCAGCTTTTACTGTAACATTTGTAAAAATAGCTTTCTCTTGCTGCGAGAAGGCCAGAAGTGACAACTACAGTTTTTCTTAAAAAAAGAACAATATTTTCAATCAAAACCATGTTTGTCATCAACAAGTAACTGATTTCTAATGATTAGGACCAAAAAACTCACTTCTGCGAACTTCTTGCAGCTTTTACTGTAACATTTGTGAAAATAGGTTTCTCTCTGAGAAAGAAGGCCAAAAATGACAACAATAGTTTTTCTTAAACAAAGAGCAATATTTTCAATCAAAACCATGTTTTTCATCAACAAGTAACTGATTTCTAATGATTAGGACCAAAAAACTCACTTCTGCGAGCTTCCTACATCGTTTACTGTAACATTTGTAAAAAATAGCTTTCTCTCGCTGCGAGAATGCCAGAAGTGACAACTACAGTTTTTCTTAAACAAAGAGCAATATTTTCAATCAAAACCATGTTTGTCATCAACAAGTAACTGATTTCTAATGATTAGGACAAAAAAACTCACTTCTGCGAACTTCTTGCAGCTTTTACTGTAACATTTGTAAAGGATAGCTTTCTCTCGTTGCGAGAATGACAAAAGTGACAACTACAGTTTTTCTTAAACAAAGAGCAATATTTTCAATCAAAACCATGTTTGCCATGAACAAGTAACTGATTTCTAATGATTAGGACCAAAAAACTCACTTCTGCGAACTTACTGCAGTTTTTACTGTAACATTTGTAAAAAAATAGCTTTCTCTTGCTGCGAGAAGGCCAGAAGTGACAACTACAGTTTTTCTTAAAAAAAGAGCAATATTTTCAATCAAAACCATGTTTGTCATCAACAAGTAACTGATTTCTAATGATTAGGACCAAAAAACTCACTTCTGCGAACTTCCTGCAGCTTTTACTGTAACATTTGTAAAGGATAGCTTTCTCTCGTTGCGAGAATGACAAAAGTGACAACTACAAATTTTCTCAAACAAAGAGCAATATTTTCAATCAAAACCATGTTTGCCATCAACAAGTAACTGATTTCTAATGCCTAGGACCAAAAAACTCACTTCTGCGAACTTCTTGCAGCTTTTACTGTAACATTTGTAAAGAATAGCTTTCTCTCGCTGCGAAAATGCCAGAAGTGAAAACTACAGTTTTTCTTAAACAAAGAGCAATATTTTCAATCAAAACCATGTTTGCCATCAACAAGTAACTGATTTCTAATGATTAGGACCAAAAAACTCACTTCTGCGAACTTCCTGCAGCTTTTACTATAACATTTGTAAAGAATAGCTTTCTCTCGTTGCGAAAATGCCAAAAGTGACAACTACAGTCTTTCTTAAACAAAGAGCAATATTTTCAATCAAAACCATGTTTGTCATCAACAAGTAACTGATTTCTAATGATTAGGACCAAAAAACTCACTTCTGCGAACTTTTACTGTAACATTTGTAAAGAATAGCTTTCTCTCGTTGCGAGAATGACAAAAGTGACAACTACAGTTTTTCTTAAACAAAGAGCAATATTTTCAATCAAAACCATGTTTGCCATCAACAAGTAACTGATTTCTAATGCCTAGGACCAAAAAACTCACTTCTGCGAACTTCTTCCAGCTTTTACTGTAACATTTGTAAAAAAAATATGTTTCTCTCGCGAGACAAGGCCAGAAATGACAACTACAGTTTTTCTTAAACAAAGAGCAATATTTTCATCAAAACCATGTTTGCCATCAACAAGTAACTGATTTCTAATGCCTAGGACCAAAAAACTCACTTCTGAAAGCTTCCTTCAGCTTTTACTGTAACATTTGTAAAAATAGCTTTCTATCTGCGAAAGAAGGCCAGAAATGACAACTACAGTTTTTCTTAAACAAAGAGCAATATTTTCAATCAAAACCATGTTTGTCATCAACAAGTAACTGATTTCTAATGATTAGGACCAAAAAACTCACTTCTGCGAGCTTCCTACATCGTTTACTGTAACATTTGTAAAAAATAGCTTTCTCTCGCTGCGAGAATGCCAGAAGTGACAACTACAGTTTTTCTTAAACAAAGAGCAATATTTTCAATCAAAACCATGTTTGTAATCAACAAGTAACTGATTTCTAATGATTAGGACCAAAAAACTCACTTCTGCGAGCTTCCTACATCGTTTACTGTAACATTTGTAAAAAATAGCTTTCTCTCGCTGCGAGAATGCCAGAAGTGACAACTACAGTTTTTCTTAAACAAAGAGCAATATTTTCAATCAAAACCATGTTTGTCATCAACAAGTAATTCATTTCTAATGATTATTACCAAACAACTCACTTCTGCGAACTTCCTACAGCTTTTACTGTAACATTTGTAAAAAATAGCTTTCTCTCGGCGCGAGAAGGCCAGAAGTGACAACTACAGTTTTTCTTAAACAAAGAGCAATATTTTCAATCAAAACCATGTTTGCCATGAACAAGTAACTGATTTCTAATGATTAGGACCAAAAAACTCACTTCTGCGAACTTCCTGCAGCTTTTACTGTAACATTTGTAAAGGATAGCTTTCTCTCGTTGCGAGAATGACAAAAGTGACAACTACAGTTTTTCTCAAACAAAGAGCAATATTTTCAATCAAAACCATGTTTGCCATCAACAAGTAACTGATTTCTAATGCCTAGGACCAAAAAACTCACTTCTGCGAACTTCTTGCAGCTTTTACTGTAACATTTGTAAAGAATAGCTTTCTCTCGCTGCGAAAATGCCAGAAGTGAAAACTACAGTTTTTCTTAAACAAAGAGCAATATTTTCAATCAAAACCATGTTTGCCATCAACAAGTAACTGATTTCTAATGATTAGGACCAAAAAACTCACTTCTGCGAACTTCCTGCAGCTTTTACTATAACATTTGTAAAGAATAGCTTTCTCTCGTTGCGAAAATGCCAAAAGTGACAACTACAGTCTTTCTTAAACAAAGAGCAATATTTTCAATCAAAACCATGTTTGTCATCAACAAGTAACTGATTTCTAATGATTAGGACCAAAAAACTCACTTCTGCGAACTTTTACTGTAACATTTGTAAAGAATAGCTTTCTCTCGTTGCGAGAATGACAAAAGTGACAACTACAGTTTTTCTTAAACAAAGAGCAATATTTTCAATCAAAACCATGTTTGCCATCAACAAGTAACTGATTTCTAATGCCTAGGACCAAAAAACTCACTTCTGCGAACTTCTTCCAGCTTTTACTGTAACATTTGTAAAAAAAATATGTTTCTCTCGCGAGACAAGGCCAGAAATGACAACTACAGTTTTTCTTAAACAAAGAGCAATATTTTCATCAAAACCATGTTTGCCATCAACAAGTAACTGATTTCTAATGCCTAGGACCAAAAAACTCACTTCTGAAAGCTTCCTTCAGCTTTTACTGTAACATTTGTAAAAATAGCTTTCTATCTGCGAAAGAAGGCCAGAAATGACAACTACAGTTTTTCTTAAACAAAGAGCAATATTTTCAATCAAAACCATGTTTGTCATCAACAAGTAACTGATTTCTAATGATTAGGACCAAAAAACTCACTTCTGCGAGCTTCCTACATCGTTTACTGTAACATTTGTAAAAAATAGCTTTCTCTCGCTGCGAGAATGCCAGAAGTGACAACTACAGTTTTTCTTAAACAAAGAGCAATATTTTCAATCAAAACCATGTTTGTCATCAACAAGTAACTGATTTCTAATGATTAGGACCAAAAA
Source organism: Pampus argenteus (assembly GCA_036937835.1). Taxonomy (NCBI): domain Eukaryota; kingdom Metazoa; phylum Chordata; class Actinopteri; order Scombriformes; family Stromateidae; genus Pampus; species Pampus argenteus. The sequence goes on from CM072881.1 coordinate 1,733,145, forward strand.
ACTCACTTCTGCGAGCTTCCTACATCGTTTACTGTAACATTTGTAAAAAATAGCTTTCTCTCGCTGCGAGAATGCCAGAAGTGACAACTACAGTTTTTCTTAAACAAAGAGCAATATTTTCAATCAAAACCATGTTTGTCATCAACAAGTAATTAATTTCTAATGATTATTACCAAACAACTCACTTCTGCGAACTTCCTACAGCTTTTACTGTAACATTTGTAAAAAATAGCTTTCTCTCGGCGCGAGAAGGCCAGAAGTGACAACTACAGTTTTTCTTAAACAAAGAGCAATATTTTCATCAAAACCATGTTTTCCATCAACAAGTAACTGATTTCTAATGCTTAAGACCAAAAAACTCACTTCTGCGAACTTCTTGCAGCTTTTACTGTAATATTTGGAAAAAAATAGGTTTCTCTCGCGAGACAAGACCAGAAATGACAACTACAGTTTTTCTTAAACAAAGAGCAATATTTTCATCAAAACCATGTTTGCCATGAACAAGTAACTGATTTCTAATGATTAGGACCAAAAAACTCACTTCTGCGAACTTCCTGCAGTTTTTACTGTAACATTTGTAAAAAAATAGCTTTCTCTTGCTGCGAGAAGGCCAGAAGTGACAACTACAGTTTTTCTTAAAAAAAGAGCAATATTTTCAATCAAAACCATGTTTGTCATCAACAAGTAACTGATTTCTAATGATTAGGACCAAAAAACTCACTTCTGCGAACTTCTTGCAGCTTTTACTGTAACATTTGTGAAAATAGGTTTCTCTCTGCGAAAGAAGGCCAAAAATGACAACAATAGTTTTTCTTAAACAAAGAGCAATATTTTCAATCAAAACCATGTTTTTCATCAACAAGTAACTGATTTCTAATGATTAGGACCAAAAAACTCACTTCTGCGAGCTTCCTACATCGTTTACTGTAACATTTGTAAAAAATAGCTTTCTCTCGCTGCGAGAATGCCAGAAGTGACAACTACAGTTTTTCTTAAACAAAGAGCAATATTTTCAATCAAAACCATGTTTGTCATCAACAAGTAATTAATTTCTAATGATTATTACCAAACAACTCACTTCTGCGAACTTCCTACAGCTTTTACTGTAACATTTGTAAAAAATAGCTTTCTCTCGGCGCGAGAAGGCCAGAAGTGACAACTACAGTTTTTCTTAAACAAAGAGCAATATTTTCATCAAAACCATGTTTTCCATCAACAAGTAACTGATTTCTAATGCTTAAGACCAAAAAACTCACTTCTGCGAACTTCTTGCAGCTTTTACTGTAATATTTGGAAAAAAATAGGTTTCTCTCGCGAGACAAGACCAGAAATGACAACTACAGTTTTTCTTAAACAAAGAGCAATATTTTCATCAAAACCATGTTTGCCATGAACAAGTAACTGATTTCTAATGATTAGGACCAAAAAACTCACTTCTGCGAACTTCCTGCAGTTTTTACTGTAACATTTGTAAAAAAATAGCTTTCTCTTGCTGCGAGAAGGCCAGAAGTGACAACTACAGTTTTTCTTAAAAAAAGAGCAATATTTTCAATCAAAACCATGTTTGTCATCAACAAGTAACTGATTTCTAATGATTAGGACCAAAAAACTCACTTCTGCGAACTTCTTGCAGCTTTTACTGTAACATTTGTAAAAATAGGTTTCTCTCTGCGAAAGAAGGCCAGAAGTGAAAACTACAGTTTTTCTTAAACAAAGAGCAATATTTTCAATCAAAACCATGTTTGCCATCAACAAGTAACTGATTTCTAATGATTAGGACCAAAAAACTCACTTCTGCGAACTTCCTGCAGCTTTTACTGTAACATTTGTAAAGGATAGCTTTCTCTCGTTGCGAGAATGACAAAAGTGACAACTACAGTTTTTCTTAAACAAAGAGCAATATTTTCAATCAAAACCATGTTTGCCATCAACAAGTAACTGATTTCTAATGCCTAGGACCAAAAAACTCACTTCTGTGAACTTCTTGCAGCTTTTACTGTAACATTTGTAAAAATAGGTTTCTCTCTGCGAAAGAAGGCCAGAAGTGACAACTACAGTTTTTCTTAAACAAAGAGCAATATTTTCAATCAAAACCATGTTTGTCATCAACAAGTAATTAATTTCTAATGATTATTACCAAACAACTCACTTCTGCGAACTTCTTGCAGCTTTTACTGTAACATTTGTAAAAATAGCTTTCTCTTGCTGCGAGAAGGCCAGAAGTGACAACTACAGTTTTTCTTAAAAAAAGAGCAATATTTTCAATCAAAACCATGTTTGTCATCAACAAGTAACTGATTTCTAATGATTAGGACCAAAAAACTCACTTCTGCGAACTTCTTGCAGCTTTTACTGTAACATTTGTGAAAATAGGTTTCTCTCTGCGAAAGAAGGCCAAAAATGACAACAATAGTTTTTCTTAAACAAAGAGCAATATTTTCAATCAAAACCATGTTTTTCATCAACAAGTAACTGATTTCTAATGATTAGGACCAAAAAACTCACTTCTGCGAACTTCTTGCAGCTTTTACTGTAACATTTGTGAAAATAGGTTTCTCTCTGCGAAAGAAGGCCAAAAATGACAACAATAGTTTTTCTTAAACAAAGAGCAATATTTTCAATCAAAACCATGTTTTTCATCAACAAGTAACTGATTTCTAATGATTAGGACCAAAAAACTCACTTCTGCGAGCTTCCTACATCGTTTACTGTAACATTTGTAAAAAATAGCTTTCTCTCGCTGCGAGAATGCCAGAAGTGACAACTACAGTTTTTCTTAAACAAAGAGCAATATTTTCAATCAAAACCATGTTTGTCATCAACAAGTAATTAATTTCTAATGATTATTACCAAACAACTCACTTCTGCGAACTTCCTACAGCTTTTACTGTAACATTTGTAAAAAATAGCTTTCTCTCGGCGCGAGAAGGCCAGAAGTGACAACTACAGTTTTTCTTAAACAAAGAGCAATATTTTCAATCAAAACCATGTTTGCCATCAACAAGTAACTGATTTCTAATGATTAGGACCAAAAAACTCACTTCTACGAACTTCCTGCAGCTTTTACTGTAACATTTGTAAAGGATAGCTTTCTCTCGTTGCGAGAGTGACAAAAGTGACAACTACAGTTTTTCTTAAACAAAGAGCAATATTTTCAATCAAAACCATGTTTGCCATGAACAAGTAACTGATTTCTAATGATTAGGACCAAAAAACTCACTTCTGCGAACTTACTGCAGTTTTTACTGTAACATTTGTAAAAATAGGTTTCTCTCTGCGAAAGAAGGCCAGAAGTGACAACTACAGTTTTTCTTAAACAAAGAGCAATATTTTCAATCAAAACCATGTTTGTCATCAACAAGTAATTAATTTCTAATGATTATTACCAAACAACTCACTTCTGCGAACTTCTTGCAGCTTTTACTGTAACATTTGTAAAAATAGCTTTCTCTTGCTGCGAGAAGGCCAGAAGTGACAACTACAGTTTTTCTTAAAAAAAGAGCAATATTTTCAATCAAAACCATGTTTGTCATCAACAAGTAACTGATTTCTAATGATTAGGACCAAAAAACTCACTTCTGCGAACTTCTTGCAGCTTTTACTGTAACATTTGTGAAAATAGGTTTCTCTCTGCGAAAGAAGGCCAAAAATGACAACAATAGTTTTTCTTAAACAAAGAGCAATATTTTCAATCAAAACCATGTTTTTCATCAACAAGTAACTGATTTCTAATGATTAGGACCAAAAAACTCACTTCTGCGAACTTCTTGCAGCTTTTACTGTAACATTTGTGAAAATAGGTTTCTCTCTGCGAAAGAAGGCCAAAAATGACAACAATAGTTTTTCTTAAACAAAGAGCAATATTTTCAATCAAAACCATGTTTTTCATCAACAAGTAACTGATTTCTAATGATTAGGACCAAAAAACTCACTTCTGCGAGCTTCCTACATCGTTTACTGTAACATTTGTAAAAAATAGCTTTCTCTCGCTGCGAGAATGCCAGAAGTGACAACTACAGTTTTTCTTAAACAAAGAGCAATATTTTCAATCAAAACCATGTTTGTCATCAACAAGTAATTAATTTCTAATGATTATTACCAAACAACTCACTTCTGCGAACTTCCTACAGCTTTTACTGTAACATTTGTAAAAAATAGCTTTCTCTCGGCGCGAGAAGGCCAGAAGTGACAACTACAGTTTTTCTTAAACAAAGAGCAATATTTTCAATCAAAACCATGTTTGCCATCAACAAGTAACTGATTTCTAATGATTAGGACCAAAAAACTCACTTCTACGAACTTCCTACAGCTTTTACTGTAACATTTGTAAAGGATAGCTTTCTCTCGTTGCGAGAATGACAAAAGTGACAACTACAGTTTTTCTTAAACAAAGAGCAATATTTTCAATCAAAACCATGTTTGCCATGAACAAGTAACTGATTTCTAATGATTAGGACCAAAAAACTCACTTCTGCGAACTTACTGCAGTTTTTACTGTAACATTTGTAAAAAAATAGCTTTCTCTTGCTGCGAGAAGGCCAGAAGTGACAACTACAGTTTTTCTTAAAAAAAGAGCAATATTTTCAATCAAAACCATGTTTGTCATCAACAAGTAACTGATTTCTAATGATTAGGACCAAAAAACTCACTTCTGCGAACTTCCTGCAGCTTTTACTGTAACATTTGTAAAGGATAGCTTTCTCTCGTTGCGAGAATGACAAAAGTGACAACTACAGTTTTTCTTAAACAAAGAGCAATATTTTCAATCAAAACCATGTTTGCCATCAACAAGTAACTGATTTCTAATGCCTAGGACCAAAAAACTCACTTCTGCGAACTTCTTGCAGCTTTTACTGTAACATTTGTAAAGAATAGCTTTCTCTCGCTGCGAAAATGCCAGAAGTGAAAACTAAAGTTTTTCTTAAACAAAGAGCAATATTTTCAATCAAAACCATGTTTGCCATCAACAAGTAACTGATTTCTAATGATTAGGACCAAAAAACTCACTTCTGCGAACTTCCTGCAGCTTTTACTATAACATTTGTAAAGAATAGCTTTCTCTCGTTGCGAAAATGCCAAAAGTGACAACTACAGTCTTTCTTAAACAAAGAGCAATATTTTCAATCAAAACCATGTTTGTCATCAACAAGTAACTGATTTCTAATGATTAGGACCAAAAAACTCACTTCTGCGAACTTTTACTGTAACATTTGTAAAGAATAGCTTTCTCTCGTTGCGAGAATGACAAAAGTGACAACTACAGTTTTTCTTAAACAAAGAGCAATATTTTCAATCAAAACCATGTTTGCCATCAACAAGTAACTGATTTCTAATGCCTAGGACCAAAAAACTCACTTCTGCGAACTTCTTCCAGCTTTTACTGTAACATTTGTAAAAAAAATATGTTTCTCTCGCGAGACAAGGCCAGAAATGACAACTACAGTTTTTCTTAAACAAAGAGCAATATTTTCATCAAAACCATGTTTGCCATCAACAAGTAACTGATTTCTAATGCCTAGGACCAAAAAACTCACTTCTGAAAGCTTCCTTCAGCTTTTACTGTAACATTTGTAAAAATAGCTTTCTATCTGCGAAAGAAGGCCAGAAATGACAACTACAGTTTTTCTTAAACAAAGAGCAATATTTTCAATCAAAACCATGTTTGTCATCAACAAGTAACTGATTTCTAATGATTAGGACCAAAAAACTCACTTCTGCGAGCTTCCTACATCGTTTACTGTAACATTTGTAAAAAATAGCTTTCTCTCGCTGCGAGAATGCCAGAAGTGACAACTACAGTTTTTCTTAAACAAAGAGCAATATTTTCATCAAAACCATGTTTTCCATCAACAAGTAACTGATTTCTAATGCTTAAGACCAAAAAACTCACTTCTGTGAACTTCTTGCAGCTTTTACTGTAATATTTGGAAAAAAATAGGTTTCTCTCGCGAGACAAGACCAGAAATGACAACTACAGTTTTTCTTAAACAAAGAGCAATATTTTCATCAAAACCATGTTTGCCATGAACAAGTAACTGATTTCTAATGATTAGGACCAAAAAACTCACTTCTGCGAACTTCCTGCAGTTTTTACTGTAACATTTGTAAAAAAATAGCTTTCTCTTGCTGCGAGAAGGCCAGAAGTGACAACTACAGTTTTTCTTAAAAAAAGAGCAATATTTTCAATCAAAACCATGTTTGTCATCAACAAGTAACTGATTTCTAATGATTAGGACCAAAAAACTCACTTCTGCGAACTTCTTGCAGCTTTTACTGTAACATTTGTAAAAATAGGTTTCTCTCTGCGAAAGAAGGCCAGAAGTGACAACTACAGTTTTTCTTAAACAAAGAGCAATATTTTCAATCAAAACCATGTTTGTCATCAACAAGTAATTAATTTCTAATGATTATTACCAAACAACTCACTTCTGCGAACTTCTTGCAGCTTTTACTGTAACATTTGTAAAAATAGCTTTCTCTTGCTGCGAGAAGGCCAGAAGTGACAACTACAGTTTTTCTTAAAAAAAGAGCAATATTTTCAATCAAAACCATGTTTGTCATCAACAAGTAACTGATTTCTAATGATTAGGACCAAAAAACTCACTTCTGCGAACTTCTTGCAGCTTTTACTGTAACATTTGTGAAAATAGGTTTCTCTCTGCGAAAGAAGGCCAAAAATGACAACAATAGTTTTTCTTAAACAAAGAGCAATATTTTCAATCAAAACCATGTTTTTCATCAACAAGTAACTGATTTCTAATGATTAGGACCAAAAAACTCACTTCTGCGAACTTCTTGCAGCTTTTACTGTAACATTTGTGAAAATAGGTTTCTCTCTGCGAAAGAAGGCCAAAAATGACAACAATAGTTTTTCTTAAACAAAGAGCAATATTTTCAATCAAAACCATGTTTTTCATCAACAAGTAACTGATTTCTAATGATTAGGACCAAAAAACTCACTTCTGCGAGCTTCCTACATCGTTTACTGTAACATTTGTAAAAAATAGCTTTCTCTCGCTGCGAGAATGCCAGAAGTGACAACTACAGTTTTTCTTAAACAAAGAGCAATATTTTCAATCAAAACCATGTTTGTCATCAACAAGTAATTAATTTCTAATGATTATTACCAAACAACTCACTTCTGCGAACTTCCTACAGCTTTTACTGTAACATTTGTAAAAAATAGCTTTCTCTCGGCGCGAGAAGGCCAGAAGTGACAACTACAGTTTTTCTTAAACAAAGAGCAATATTTTCAATCAAAACCATGTTTGCCATCAACAAGTAACTGATTTCTAATGATTAGGACCAAAAAACTCACTTCTACGAACTTCCTGCAGCTTTTACTGTAACATTTGTAAAGGATAGCTTTCTCTCGTTGCGAGAGTGACAAAAGTGACAACTACAGTTTTTCTTAAACAAAGAGCAATATTTTCAATCAAAACCATGTTTGCCATGAACAAGTAACTGATTTCTAATGATTAGGACCAAAAAACTCACTTCTGCGAACTTACTGCAGTTTTTACTGTAACATTTGTAAAAAAATAGCTTTCTCTTGCTGCGAGAAGGCCAGAAGTGACAACTGCAGTTTTTCTTAAAAAAAGAGCAATATTTTCAATCAAAACCATGTTTGCCATTAACAAGTAACTGATTTCTAATGATTAGGACCAAAAAACGCACTTCTGCGAACTTCCTGCAGCTTTTACTGTAACATTTGTAAAGGATAGCTTTCTCTCGTTGCGAGAATGACAAAAGTGACAACTACAGTTTTTCTTAAACAAAGAGCAATATTTTCAATCAAAACCATGTTTGCCATCAACAAGTAACTGATTTCTAATGCCTAGGACCAAAAAACTCACTTCTGCGAACTTCTTGCAGCTTTTACTGTAACATTTGTAAAGAATAGCTTTCTCTCGCTGCGAAAATGCCAGAAGTGAAAACTAAAGTTTTTCTTAAACAAAGAGCAATATTTTCAATCAAAACCATGTTTGCCATCAACAAGTAACTGATTTCTAATGATTAGGACCAAAAAACTCACTTCTGCGAACTTCCTGCAGCTTTTACTATAACATTTGTAAAGAATAGCTTTCTCTCGTTGCGAAAATGCCAAAAGTGACAACTACAGTCTTTCTTAAACAAAGAGCAATATTTTCAATCAAAACCATGTTTGTCATCAACAAGTAACTGATTTCTAATGATTAGGACCAAAAAACTCACTTCTGCGAACTTTTACTGTAACATTTGTAAAGAATAGCTTTCTCTCGTTGCGAGAATGACAAAAGTGACAACTACAGTTTTTCTTAAACAAAGAGCAATATTTTCAATCAAAACCATGTTTGCCATCAACAAGTAACTGATTTCTAATGCCTAGGACCAAAAAACTCACTTCTGCGAACTTCTTCCAGCTTTTACTGTAACATTTGTAAAAAAAAAATATGTTTCTCTCGCGAGACAAGGCCAGAAATGACAACTACAGTTTTTCTTAAACAAAGAGCAATATTTTCATCAAAACCATGTTTGCCATGAACAAGTAACTGATTTCTAATGATTAGGACCAAAAAACTCACTTCTGCGAACTTTTACTGTAACATTTGTAAAGAATAGCTTTCTCTCGTTGCGAGAATGACAAAAGTGACAACTACAGTTTTTCTTAAACAAAGAGCAATATTTTCAATGAAAACCATGTTTTCCATCAACAAGTAACTGATTTCTAATGATTAGGACCAAAAAACTCACTTCTGCGAACTTCTTGCAGCTTTTACTGTAACATTTGTAAAAATAGGTTTCTCTCTGCGTAAGAAGGCCAAAAATGACAACAATAGTTTTTCTTAAACAAAGAGCAATATTTTCAATCAAAACCATGTTTTCCATCAACAAGTAACTGATTTCTAATGATTATTACCAAACAACTCACTTCTGCGAACTTCCTACAGCTTTTAGTGTAACATTTATAAAAAATAGCTTTCTCTCGGCGCGAGAAGGCCAGAAGTGACAACTACAGTTTTTCTTAAAAAAAGAGCAATATTTTCAATCAAAACCATGTTTGTCATCAACATGTAACTGATTTCTAATGATTAGGACCAAAAAACTCACTTCTGCGAACTTACTGCAGTTTTTACTGTAACATTTGTAAAAAAATAGCTTTCTCTTGCTGCGAGAAGGCCAGAAGTGACAACTGCAGTTTTTCTTAAAAAAAGAGCAATATTTTCAATCAAAACCATGTTTGCCATTAACAAGTAACTGATTTCTAATGATTAGGACCAAAAAACGCACTTCTGCGAACTTCCTGCAGCTTTTACTGTAACATTTGTAAAGGATAGCTTTCTCTCGTTGCGAGAATGACAAAAGTGACAACTACAGTTTTTCTTAAACAAAGAGCAATATTTTCAATCAAAACCATGTTTGCCATCAACAAGTAACTGATTTCTAATGCCTAGGACCAAAAAACTCACTTCTGCGAACTTCTTGCAGCTTTTACTGTAACATTTGTAAAGAATAGCTTTCTCTCGCTGCGAAAATGCCAGAAGTGAAAACTAAAGTTTTTCTTAAACAAAGAGCAATATTTTCAATCAAAACCATGTTTGCCATCAACAAGTAACTGATTTCTAATGATTAGGACCAAAAAACTCACTTCTGCGAACTTCCTGCAGCTTTTACTATAACATTTGTAAAGAATAGCTTTCTCTCGTTGCGAAAATGCCAAAAGTGACAACTACAGTCTTTCTTAAACAAAGAGCAATATTTTCAATCAAAACCATGTTTGTCATCAACAAGTAACTGATTTCTAATGATTAGGACCAAAAAACTCACTTCTGCGAACTTTTACTGTAACATTTGTAAAGAATAGCTTTCTCTCGTTGCGAGAATGACAAAAGTGACAACTACAGTTTTTCTTAAACAAAGAGCAATATTTTCAATCAAAACCATGTTTGCCATCAACAAGTAACTGATTTCTAATGCCTAGGACCAAAAAACTCACTTCTGCGAACTTCTTCCAGCTTTTACTGTAACATTTGTAAAAAAAAAATATGTTTCTCTCGCGAGACAAGGCCAGAAATGACAACTACAGTTTTTCTTAAACAAAGAGCAATATTTTCATCAAAACCATGTTTGCCATGAACAAGTAACTGATTTCTAATGATTAGGACCAAAAAACTCACTTCTGCGAACTTTTACTGTAACATTTGTAAAGAATAGCTTTCTCTCGTTGCGAGAATGACAAAAGTGACAACTACAGTTTTTCTTAAACAAAGAGCAATATTTTCAATGAAAACCATGTTTTCCATCAACAAGTAACTGATTTCTAATGATTAGGACCAAAAAACTCACTTCTGCGAACTTCTTGCAGCTTTTACTGTAACATTTGTAAAAATAGGTTTCTCTCTGCGTAAGAAGGCCAAAAATGACAACAATAGTTTTTCTTAAACAAAGAGCAATATTTTCAATCAAAACCATGTTTTCCATCAACAAGTAACTGATTTCTAATGATTATTACCAAACAACTCACTTCTGCGAACTTCCTACAGCTTTTAGTGTAACATTTATAAAAAATAGCTTTCTCTCGGCGCGAGAAGGCCAGAAGTGACAACTACAGTTTTTCTTAAAAAAAGAGCAATATTTTCAATCAAAACCATGTTTGTCATCAACATGTAACTGATTTCTAATGATTAGGACCAAAAAACTCACTTCTGCGAACTTCTTCCAGCTTTTACTGTAACATTTGTAAAAAAAAATATGTTTCTCTCGCGAGACAAGGCCAGAAATGACAACTACAGTTTTTCTTAAACAAAGAGCAATATTTTCATCAAAACCATGTTTGCCATCAACAAGTAACTGATTTCTAATGCCTAAGACCAAAAAACTCACTTCTGAAAGCTTCCTTCAGCCTATACTGTAACATTTGTAAAAATAGCTTTCTATCTGCGAGAGAAGGCCAGAAATGACAACTACAGTTTTTCTTAAACAAAGAGCAATATTTTCAATCAAAACCATGTTTGTCATCAACAAGTAACTGATTTCTAATGATTAGGACCAAAAAACTCACTTCTGCGAACTTCCTGCAGTTTTTACTGTAACATTTGTAAAAAAATAGCTTTCTCTTGCTGCGAGAAGGCCAGAAGTGACAACTACAGTTTTTCTTAAAAAAAGAGCAATATTTTCAATCAAAACCATGTTTGTCATCAACAAGTAACTGATTTCTAATGATTAGGACCAAAAAACTCACTTCTGCGAACTTCTTGCAGCTTTTACTGTAACATTTGTAAAAATAGGTTTCTCTCTGCGAAAGAAGGCCAGAAGTGAAAACTACAGTTTTTCTTAAACAAAGAGCAATATTTTCAATCAAAACCATGTTTGCCATCAACAAGTAACTGATTTCTAATGATTAGGACCAAAAAACTCACTTCTGCGAACTTCCTGCAGCTTTTACTGTAACATTTGTAAAGGATAGCTTTCTCTCGTTGCGAGAATGACAAAAGTGACAACTACAGTTTTTCTTAAACAGAGAGCAATATTTTCAATCAAAACCATGTTTGCCATCAACAAGTAACTGATTTCTAATGCCTAGGACCAAAAAACTCACTTCTGCGAGCTTCCTACATCGTTTACTGTAACATTTGTAAAAAATAGCTTTCTCTCGCTGCGAGAATGCCAGAAGTGACAACTACAGTTTTTCTTAAACAAAGAGCAATATTTTCATCAAAACCATGTTTTCCATCAACAAGTAACTGATTTCTAATGCTTAAGACCAAAAAACTCACTTCTGTGAACTTCTTGCAGCTTTTACTGTAATATTTGGAAAAAAATAGGTTTCTCTCGCGAGACAAGACCAGAAATGACAACTACAGTTTTTCTTAAACAAAGAGCAATATTTTCATCAAAACCATGTTTGCCATGAACAAGTAACTGATTTCTAATGATTAGGACCAAAAAACTCACTTCTGCGAACTTCCTGCAGTTTTTACTGTAACATTTGTAAAAAAATAGCTTTCTCTTGCTGCGAGAAGGCCAGAAGTGACAACTACAGTTTTTCTTAAAAAAAGAGCAATATTTTCAATCAAAACCATGTTTGTCATCAACAAGTAACTGATTTCTAATGATTAGGACCAAAAAACTCACTTCTGCGAACTTCTTGCAGCTTTTACTGTAACATTTGTAAAAATAGGTTTCTCTCTGCGAAAGAAGGCCAGAAGTGAAAACTACAGTTTTTCTTAAACAAAGAGCAATATTTTCAATCAAAACCATGTTTGCCATCAACAAGTAACTGATTTCTAATGATTAGGACCAAAAAACTCACTTCTGCGAACTTCCTGCAGCTTTTACTGTAACATTTGTAAAGGATAGCTTTCTCTCGTTGCGAGAATGACAAAAGTGACAACTACAGTTTTTCTTAAACAAAGAGCAATATTTTCAATCAAAACCATGTTTGCCATCAACAAGTAACTGATTTCTAATGCCTAGGACCAAAAAACTCACTTCTGTGAACTTCTTGCAGCTTTTACTGTAACATTTGTAAAAATAGGTTTCTCTCTGCGAAAGAAGGCCAGAAGTGACAACTACAGTTTTTCTTAAACAAAGAGCAATATTTTCAATCAAAACCATGTTTGTCATCAACAAGTAATTAATTTCTAATGATTATTACCAAACAACTCACTTCTGCGAACTTCTTGCAGCTTTTACTGTAACATTTGTAAAAATAGCTTTCTCTTGCTGCGAGAAGGCCAGAAGTGACAACTACAGTTTTTCTTAAAAAAAGAGCAATATTTTCAATCAAAACCATGTTTGTCATCAACAAGTAACTGATTTCTAATGATTAGGACCAAAAAACTCACTTCTGCGAACTTCTTGCAGCTTTTACTGTAACATTTGTGAAAATAGGTTTCTCTCTGCGAAAGAAGGCCAAAAATGACAACAATAGTTTTTCTTAAACAAAGAGCAATATTTTCAATCAAAACCATGTTTTTCATCAACAAGTAACTGATTTCTAATGATTAGGACCAAAAAACTCACTTCTGCGAACTTCTTGCAGCTTTTACTGTAACATTTGTGAAAATAGGTTTCTCTCTGCGAAAGAAGGCCAAAAATGACAACAATAGTTTTTCTTAAACAAAGAGCAATATTTTCAATCAAAACCATGTTTTTCATCAACAAGTAACTGATTTCTAATGATTAGGACCAAAAAACTCACTTCTGCGAGCTTCCTACATCGTTTACTGTAACATTTGTAAAAAATAGCTTTCTCTCGCTGCGAGAATGCCAGAAGTGACAACTACAGTTTTTCTTAAACAAAGAGCAATATTTTCAATCAAAACCATGTTTGTCATCAACAAGTAATTAATTTCTAATGATTATTACCAAACAACTCACTTCTGCGAACTTCCTACAGCTTTTACTGTAACATTTGTAAAAAATAGCTTTCTCTCGGCGCGAGAAGGCCAGAAGTGACAACTACAGTTTTTCTTAAACAAAGAGCAATATTTTCAATCAAAACCATGTTTGCCATCAACAAGTAACTGATTTCTAATGATTAGGACCAAAAAACTCACTTCTACGAACTTCCTGCAGCTTTTACTGTAACATTTGTAAAGGATAGCTTTCTCTCGTTGCGAGAGTGACAAAAGTGACAACTACAGTTTTTCTTAAACAAAGAGCAATATTTTCAATCAAAACCATGTTTGCCATGAACAAGTAACTGATTTCTAATGATTAGGACCAAAAAACTCACTTCTGCGAACTTACTGCAGTTTTTACTGTAACATTTGTAAAAAAAAAACTTTCTCTTGCTGCGAGAAGGCCAGAAGTGACAACTGCAGTTTTTCTTAAAAAAAGAGCAATATTTTCAATCAAAACCATGTTTGCCATTAACAAGTAACTGATTTCTAATGATTAGGACCAAAAAACGCACTTCTGCGAACTTCCTGCAGCTTTTACTATAACATTTGTAAAGAATAGCTTTCTCTCGTTGCGAAAATGCCAAAAGTGACAACTACAGTCTTTCTTAAACAAAGAGCAATATTTTCAATCAAAACCATGTTTGTCATCAACAAGTAACTGATTTCTAATGATTAGGACCAAAAAACTCACTTCTGCGAACTTTTACTGTAACATTTGTAAAGAATAGCTTTCTCTCGTTGCGAGAATGACAAAAGTGACAACTACAGTTTTTCTTAAACAAAGAGCAATATTTTCAATCAAAACCATGTTTGCCATCAACAAGTAACTGATTTCTAATGCCTAGGACCAAAAAACTCACTTCTGCGAACTTCTTCCAGCTTTTACTGTAACATTTGTAAAAAAAAAATATGTTTCTCTCGCGAGACAAGGCCAGAAATGACAACTACAGTTTTTCTTAAACAAAGAGCAATATTTTCATCAAAACCATGTTTGCCATCAACAAGTAACTGATTTCTAATGCCTAGGACCAAAAAACTCACTTCTGAAAGCTTCCTTCAGCTTTTACTGTAACATTTGTAAAAATAGCTTTCTATCTGCGAAAGAAGGCCAGAAATGACAACTACAGTTTTTCTTAAACAAAGAGCAATATTTTCAATCAAAACCATGTTTGTCATCAACAAGTAACTGATTTCTAATGATTAGGACCAAAAAACTCACTTCTGCGAGCTTCCTACATCGTTTACTGTAACATTTGTAAAAAATAGCTTTCTCTCGCTGCGAGAATGCCAGAAGTGACAACTACAGTTTTTCTTAAACAAAGAGCAATATTTTCATCAAAACCATGTTTTCCATCAACAAGTAACCGATTTCTAATGCTTAAGACCAAAAAACTCACTTCTGCGAACTTCTTGCAGCTTTTACTGTAATATTTGGAAAAAAATAGGTTTCTCTCGCGAGACAAGACCAGAAATGACAACTACAGTTTTTCTTAAACAAAGAGCAATATTTTCATCAAAACCATGTTTGCCATGAACAAGTAACTGATTTCTAATGATTAGGACCAAAAAACTCACTTCTGCGAACTTTTACTGTAACATTTGTAAAGAATAGCTTTCTCTCGTTGCGAGAATGACAAAAGTGACAACTACAGTTTTTCTTAAACAAAGAGCAATATTTTCAATGAAAACCATGTTTTCCATCAACAAGTAACTGATTTCTAATGATTATTACCAAACAACTCACTTCTGCGAACTTCCTACAGCTTTTACTGTAACATTTGTAAAAAATAGCTTTCTCTCGGCGCGAGAATGCCAGAAGTGACAACTACAGTTTTTCTTAAAAAATGAGCAATATTTTCAATCAAAACCATGTTTGCCATCAACAAGTAACTGATTTCTAATGATTTGGACCAAAAAACTCACTTCTGCGAACTTCCTGCAGCTTTTACTGTAACATTTGTAAAAAAAATAGCTTTCTCTTGCTGCGAGAAGGCCAGAAGTGACAACTACAGTTTTTCTTAAAATAAGAGCAATATTTTCAATCAAAACCATGTTTGTCATCAACAAGTAACTGATTTCTAATGATTAGGACCAAAAAACTCACTTCTGCGAACTTCTTGCAGCTTTTACTGTAACATTTGTAAAAATAGGTTTCTCTCTGCGTAAGAAGGCCAAAAATGACAACAATAGTTTTTCTTAAACAAAGAGCAATATTTTCAATCAAAACCATGTTTTCCATCAACAAGTAACTGATTTCTAATGATTATTACCAAACAACTCACTTCTGCGAACTTCCTACAGCTTTTAGTGTAACATTTATAAAAAATAGCTTTCTCTCGGCGCGAGAAGGCCAGAAGTGACAACTACAGTTTTTCTTAAAAAAAGAGCAATATTTTCAATCAAAACCATGTTTGTCATCAACATGTAACTGATTTCTAATGATTAGGACCAAAAAACTCACTTCTGCGAACTTCTTCCAGCTTTTACTGTAACATTTGTAAAAAAAAATATGTTTCTCTCGCGAGACAAGGCCAGAAATGACAACTACAGTTTTTCTTAAACAAAGAGCAATATTTTCATCAAAACCATGTTTGCCATCAACAAGTAACTGATTTCTAATGCCTAAGACCAAAAAACTCACTTCTGAAAGCTTCCTTCAGCCTATACTGTAACATTTGTAAAAATAGCTTTCTATCTGCGAGAGAAGGCCAGAAATGACAACTACAGTTTTTCTTAAACAAAGAGCAATATTTTCAATCAAAACCATGTTTGTCATCAACAAGTAACTGATTTCTAATGATTAGGACCAAAAAACTCACTTCTGCGAACTTCCTGCAGTTTTTACTGTAACATTTGTAAAAAAATAGCTTTCTCTTGCTGCGAGAAGGCCAGAAGTGACAACTACAGTTTTTCTTAAAAAAAGAGCAATATTTTCAATCAAAACCATGTTTGTCATCAACAAGTAACTGATTTCTAATGATTAGGACCAAAAAACTCACTTCTGCGAACTTCTTGCAGCTTTTACTGTAACATTTGTAAAAATAGGTTTCTCTCTGCGAAAGAAGGCCAGAAGTGAAAACTACAGTTTTTCTTAAACAAAGAGCAATATTTTCAATCAAAACCATGTTTGCCATCAACAAGTAACTGATTTCTAATGATTAGGACCAAAAAACTCACTTCTGCGAACTTCCTGCAGCTTTTACTGTAACATTTGTAAAGGATAGCTTTCTCTCGTTGCGAGAATGACAAAAGTGACAACTACAGTTTTTCTTAAACAGAGAGCAATATTTTCAATCAAAACCATGTTTGCCATCAACAAGTAACTGATTTCTAATGCCTAGGACCAAAAAACTCACTTCTGCGAACTTCTTGCAGCTTTTACTGTAACATTTGTAAAGAATAGCTTTCTCTCGCTGCGAGAATGCCAGAAGTGAAAACTACAGTTTTTCTTAAACAAAGAGCAATATTTTCAATCAAAACCATGTTTGCCATCAACAAGTAACTGATTTCTAATGATTAGGACCAAAAAACTCACTTCTGCGAACTTCGTGCAGCTTTTACTATAACATTTGTAAAGAATAGCTTTCTCTCGTTGCGAAAATGCCAAAAGTGACAACTACAGTTTTTCTTAAACAAAGAGCAATATTTTCAATCAAAACCATGTTTGTCATCAACAAGTACCTGATTTCTAATGATTATGACCAAAAAACTCACTTCTGCGAACTTCTTGCAGCTTTTACTGTAACATTTGTGAAAATAGGTTTCTCTCTGCGAAAGAAGGCCAAAAATGACAACAATAGTTTTTCTTAAACAAAGAGCAATATTTTCATCAAAACCATGTTTTCCATTAACAAGTAACTGATTTCTAATGCTTAGGACCAAAAAACTCACTTCTGCGAACTTCTTGCAGCTTTTACTGTAATATTTGGAAAAAAATAGGTTTCTCACGCGAGACAAGACCAGAAATGACAACTACAGTTTTTCTTAAACAAAGAGCAATATTTTCAATCAAAACCATGTTTGTCATCAACAAGTAATAAATTTCTAATGATTATTACCAAACAACTCACTTCTGCGAACTTCCTACAGCTTTTACTGTAACATTTGTAAAAAATAGCTTTCTCTCGGCGCGAGAAGGCCAGAAGTGACAACTACAGTTTTTCTTAAACAAAGAGCAATATTTTCAATCAAAACCATGTTTGCCATGAACAAGTAACTGATTTCTAATGATTAGGACCAAAAAACTCACTTCTGCGAACTTTTACTGTAACATTTGTAAAGAATAGCTTTCTCTCGTTGCGGGAATGACAAAAGTGACAACTACAGTTTTTCTTAAACAAAGAGCAATATTTTCAATGAAAACCATGTTTTCCATCAACAAGTAACTGATTTCTAATGATTATTACCAAACAACTCACTTCTGCGAACTTCCTACAGCTTTTACTGTAACATTTGTAAAAAATAGCTTTCTCTCGGCGCGAGAATGCCAGAAGTGACAACTACAGTTTTTCTTAAAAAATGAGCAATATTTTCAATCAAAACCATGTTTGCCATCAACAAGTAACTGATTTCTAATGATTTGGACCAAAAAACTCACTTCTGCGAACTTCCTGCAGCTTTTACTGTAACATTTGTAAAAAATAGGTTTCTCTCTGCAAAAGAAGGCCAAAAATGACAACAATAGTTTTTCCTAAACAAAGAGCAATATTTTCATCAAAACCATGTTTTCCATCAACAAGTAACTGATTTCTAATGCTTAGGACCAAAAAACTCACTTCTGCAGTTTCTTGCAGCTTTTACTGTAACATTTGTTAAAAATAGCTTTCTCTTGGCGAGAGAAGGCCAGAAATGACAACTACAGTTTTTCTTAAACAAAGAGCAATATTTTCATCAAAGCCATGTTTTCCATCAACAAGTAACTGATTTCTAATGCCTAGGACCAAAAAACTCACTTCTGAGAGCTTTCTGCAGCTTTTACTGTAACATTTGTAAAAAAAATAGCTTTCTCTCGGCGAGAGAAGGCCAAAAATGACAACTACAGTTTTTCTTAAACAAAGAGCAATATTTTCAATCAAAACCATGTTTGTCATCAACAAGTAACTGATTTCTAATGATTAGGACCAAAAAACTCACTTCTGCGAACTTCTTGCATCTTTTACTGTATTATTTGTAAAAATAGGTTTCTCTCTGCGAAAGAAGGCCAAAAAAGACAACAATAGTTTTTCTTAAACAAAGAGCAATATTTTCAATGAAAACCATGTTTTCCATCAACAAGTAACTGATTTCTAATGATTATGACCAAAAAACTCACTTCTGCGAACTTCTTGCAGCTTTTACTGTAACATTTGTAAAAATAGCTTTCTCTCGGCGAGAGAAGGCCAGAAATGACAACTACAGTTTTTCTTAAGCAAAGAGCAATATTTTCAATCAAAACCATGTTTGTCCATCAACAAGTAACTGATTTCTAATGCCTAGGACCAAAAAACTCACTTCTGAAAGCTTCCTTCAGCTTTTACTGTAACATTTGTAAAAATAGCTTTCTATCTGCGAGAGAAGGCCAGAAATGACAACTACAGTTTTTCTTAAACAAAGAGCAATATTTTCAATCAAAACCATGTTTGTCATCAACAAGTAACTAATTTCTAATGATTAGGACCAAACAACTCACTTCTGCGAGCTTCCTACAAATTTTTACTGTAACATTTGTAAAAAATAGCTTTCTCTCAGCGCGAGAAGGCCAGAAGTGACAACTACAGCTTTTCTTAAACAAAGAGCAATATTTTCAATCAAAACCATGTTTGTCATCAACAAGTAACTAATTTCTAATGATTAGGACCAAAAAACTCACTTCTGCGAACTTTTACTGTAACATTTGTAAAGAATAGCTTTCTCTCGTTGCGAGAATGACAAAAGTGACAACTACAGTTTTTCTTAAACAAAGAGCAATATTTTCAATCACAACCATGTTTGCCATCAACAAGTAACTGATTTCTAATGCCTAGGACCAAAAAACTCACTTCTGCGAACTTCTTGCAGCTTTTACTGTAACATTTGTAAAGAATAGCTTTCTCTCGCTGCGAGAAGGCCAGAAGTGAAAACTACAGTTTTTCTTAAACAAAGAGCAATATTTTCAATCAAAACCATGTTTGCCATCAACAAGTAACTGATTTCTAATGATTAGGACCAAAAAACTCACTTCTGCGAACTTCTTGCAGCTTTTACTGTAACATTTGTAAAAATAGGTTTCTCTCTGCGAAAGAAGGCCAGAAGTGAAAACTACAGTTTTTCTTAAACAAAGAGCAATATTTTCAATCAAAACCATGTTTGTCATCAACAAGTAAATAATTTCTAATGATTAGGACCAAACAACTCACTTCTGCGAGCTTCCTACAACTTTTACTGTAACATTTGTAAAAAATAGCTTTCTCTCAGCGCGAGAAGGCCAGAAGTGACAACTACAGCTTTTCTTAAACAAAGAGCAATATTTTCAATCAAAACCATGTTTGCCATCAACAAGTAACTGATTTCTAATGATTAGGACCAAAAAACTCACTTCTGCGAACTTCTCGCAGCTTTTACTGTAACATTTGTAAATATAGGTTTCTCTCTGCGAAAGAAGGCCAAAAATGACAACAATAGTTTTTCTTAAACAAAGAGCAATATTTTCAATGAAAACCATGTTTTCCATCAACAAGTAACTGATTTCTAATGATTATGACCAAACAACTCACTGCTGCGAACTTCCTACAGCTTTTACTGTAACATTTGTAAAAAATAGCTTTCTCTCGGCGCGAGAATGCCAGAAGTGACAACTACAGTTTTTCTTAAAAAATTAGCAATATTTTCAATCAAAACCATGTTTGCCATCAACAAGTAACTGATTTCTAATGATTTGGACCAAAAAACTCACTTCTGCGAACTTCCTGCAGCTTTTACTGTAACATTTGTAAAAAAAATAGCTTTCTCTTGCTGCGAGAAGGCCAGAAGTGACAACTACAGTTTTTCTTAAAAAAAGAGCAATATTTTCAATCAAAACCATGTTTGTCATCAACAAGTAACTGATTTCTAATGATTAGGACCAAAAAACTCACTTCTGCGAACTTCTTGCAGCTTTTACTGTAACATTTGTAAAAAAATAGCTTTCTCTTGCTGCGAGAAGGCCAGAAGTGACAACTACAGTTTTTCTTAAACAAAGAGCAATATTTTCAATCAAAACCATGTTTGCCATCAACAAGTAACTGATTTCTAATGATTAGGACCAAAAAACTCACTTCTGCGAACTTCCTGCTGCTTTTACTGTAACATTTGTAAAAAATAGCTTTCTCTCGGCGCAAGGAGGCCTGAAGTGACAACTACAGTTTTTCTTAAACAAACAGCAATATTTTCAATCAAAACCATGTTTGCCATCAACAAGTAACTGATTTCTAATGATTAGGAACAAAAAACTCACTTCTGCGAACTTCCTGCAGCTTTTACTATAACATTTGTAAAGAATAGCTTTCTCTCGTTGCGAGAATGCCAAAAGTGACAACTACAGTTTTTCTTAAACAAAGAGCAATATTTTCAATCAAAACCATGTTTGCCATCAACAAGTAACTGATTTCTAATGATTATGATGAAACAACTCACTTCTGAGAGCTTCCTGCAGCTTTTACTGTAACATTTGTAAAAAAATAGCTTTCTCTCGGCGCGAGAATGCCAGAAGTGACAACTACAGTTTTTCTTAAAAAATGAGCAATATTTTCAATCAAAACCATGTTTGCCATCAACAAGTAACTGATTTCTAATGATTTGGACCAAAAAACTCACTTCTGCGAACTTCCTGCAGCTTTTACTGTAACATTTGTAAAAAAAATAGCTTTCTCTTGCTGCGAGAAGGCCAGAAGTGACAACTACAGTTTTTCTTAAAAAAAGAGCAATATTTTCAATCAAAACCATGTTTGTCATCAACAAGTAACTGATTTCTAATGATTAGGACGGAAAAACTCACTTCTGCGAACTTCTTGCAGCTTTTACTGTAACATTTGTAAAAATAGGTTTCTCTCTGCGAAAGAAGGCCAGAAGTGAAAACTACAGTTTTTCTTAAACAAAGAGCAATATTTTCAATCAAAACCATGTTTGCCATCAACAAGTAACTGATTTCTAATGATTAGAACCAAAAAACTCCCTTCTGCGAACTTCCTGCAGCTTTTACTGTAACATTTGTAAAAAAATAGCTTTCTCTTGCTGCGAGAAGGCCAGAAGTGACAACTACAGTTTTTCTTAAAAAAAGAGCAATATTTTCAATCAAAACCATGTTTGTCATCAACAAGTAACTAATTTCTAATGATTAGGACTAAAACAACTCACTTCTGCGAGCTTCCTACAACTTTTACTGTAACATTTGTAAAAAATAGCTTTCTCTCAGCGCGAGAAGGCCAGAAGTGACAACTACAGCTTTTCTTAAACAAAGAGCAATATTTTTAATCAAAACCATGTTTGTCATCAACAAGTAACTGATTTCTAATGATTAGGACCAAAAAACTCACTTCTGCGAAGTTCTTGCAGCTTTTACTGTAACATTTGTAAAAATAGGTTTCTCTCTGCAAAAGAAGGCCAAAAGTGACAACAATAGTTTTTCCTAAACAAAGAGCAATATTTTCATCAAAACCATGTTTTCCATCAACAAGTAACTGATTTCTAATGCTTAGGACCAAAAAACTCACTTCTGCAGTTTCTTGCAGCTTTTACTGTAACATTTGTTAAAAATAGCTTTCTCTCGGCGCGAGAATGCCAGAAGTGACAACTACAGTTTTTCTTAAAAAATGAGCAATATTTTCAATCAAAACCATGTTTGCCATCAACAAGTAACTGATTTCTAATGATTTGGACCAAAAAACTCACTTCTGCGAACTTCTTGCAGCTTTTACTGTAACATTTGTAAAAATAGGTTTCTCTCTGCGAAAGAAGGCCAGAAGTGAAAACTCCAGTTTTTCTTAAACAAAGAGCAATATTTTCAATCAAAACCATGTTTGCCATCAACAAGTAACTGATTTCTAATGATTAGAACCAAAAAACTCCCTTCTGCGAACTTCCTGCAGCTTTTACTATAACATTTGTAAAGAATAGCTTTCTCTCGTTGCGAGAATGCCAAAAGTGACAACTACAGTTTTTCTTAAACAAAGAGCAATATTTTCAATCAAAACCATGTTTGCCATCAACAATTAACTGATTTCTAATGATTAGAACCAAAAAACTCCCTTCTGCGAACTTCCTGCAGCTTTTACTATAACATTTGTAAAGAATAGCTTTCTCTCGTTGCGAGAATGCCAAAAGTGACAACTACAGTTTTTCTTAAACAAAGAGCAATATTTTCAATCAAAACCATGTTTGTCCATCAACAAGTAACTAATTTCTAATGATTAGGACCAAACAACTCACTTCTGCGAGCTTCCTACAACTTTTACTGTAACATTTGTAAAAAATAGCTTTCTCTCAGCGCGAGAAGGCCAGAAGTGACAACTACAGCTTTTCTTAAACAAAGAGCAATATTTTTAATCAAAACCATGTTTGTCATCAACAAGTAACTGATTTCTAATGATTAGGACCAAAAAACTCACTTCTGCGAAGTTCTTGCAGCTTTTACTGTAACATTTGTAAAAATAGGTTTCTCTCTGCAAAAGAAGGCCAAAAATGACAACAATAGTTTTTCCTAAACAAAGAGCAATATTTTCAATCAAAACCATGTTTGTCATCAACAAGTAACTGATTTCTAATGATTAGGACCAAACAACTCACTTCTGCGAACTTCTTTCAGCTTTTACTGTAACATTTGTAAAAAATAGCTTTCTCTCGGCGCGAGAAGGCCAGAAGTGACAACTACAGTTTTTCTTAAACAAAGAGCAATATTTTCAATCAAAACCATGTTTGTCATCAACAAGTAACTGATTTCTAATGATTAGGACCAAAAAACTCACTTCTGCGAGCTTCCTACAGCTTTTACTGTAACATTTGTAAAGAATAGCTTTCTCTCGCTGCGAGAATGCCAGAAGTGACAACTATAGTTTTTCTTAAAAAAAGAGCAATATTTTCAATCAAAACCATGTTTGACATCAACAAGTAACTGCTTTCTAATGCTTAGGACCAAAAAACTCACTTCTGAGAGCTTCCTGCAGCTTTTACTGTAACATTTGTAAAAAAAAAGCTTTCTATGGGCGAGAGAAGGCCAAAAATGACAACTACAGTTTTTCTTAAACAAAGAGCTATATTTTCAATCAATACCATGTTTGCCATCAACAAGTAACTGATTTCTAATGATTAGGACCAACAAACTCACTACTGCGAACTTCTTGCAGCTTTTACTGTAATATTTGTAAAAAAAATAGGTTTCTCTTGCGAGACAAGGCCAGAAATGACAACTACAGTTTTTCTTAAACAAAGAGCAATATTTTCATCAAAACCATGTTTGCCATCAACAAGTAACCAATTTCTAATGCCTAGGACCAAAAAACTCACTTCTGCGAACTTCTTGCAGCTTTTACTGTAACATTTGTAAAAATAGGTTTCTCTCTGCGAAAGAAGGTCAAAAAAGACAACAATATTTTTTCTTAAACAAAGAGCAATATTTTCAATGAAAACCATGTTTTCCATCAACAAGTAACTGATTTCTAATGATTATGACCAAACAACTCACTTCTGCGAACTTCCTAGAGCTTTTACTGTAACATTTGTAAAAAATAGCTTTCTCTCGGCGCGAGAAGGCCAGAAGTGACAACTACAGCTTTTCTTAAACAAAGAGCAATATTTTCAATCAAAACCATGTTTGCCATCAACAAGTAACTGATTTCTAATGATTAGGACCAAAAAACTCACTTCTGCGAACTTCTTGCAGCTTTTACTGTAACATTTGTAAAAAATAGCTTTCTCTTGGCGCAAGGAGGCCAGAAGTGACAACTACAGTTTTTCTTAACCCTTGTATTATGTTAAGGGTCAATTTGACCCGTTTCGGTTTTTGTCTTGACCAAAGTACTGGTTATCCTTTCTTTTTCTTCATGAAATTTTGTGACTTTTCCTCATCTAGGGTCATGAACTGGTGTGTAAAATCTGGACACTTTGATGTGTAGTGGAATGTCTGTGCAGAGTTTGTATACAAAGATGATGTTGCAGGTCATTTTGACCCGGACACTTTTATGTGGGTAAATAGCTGTACAGATCCAAAATAAAAATGCATTTTTTATGTCCTTTTAATCTACATCAAAGAGTACTGTGCTTTGATGTACAGTTAATTGTATTTTGACTACCAGAGACCCAGGTGTGTGTCAAGGAGGGACTTTCTCTCCCTTGTTCTTGTCACCTTTCTCACCTTTGGTCATCTTTTTGACCAACACACCAAAAATGAGCTCCAGAGGGGTTACAGCTGAAAAAGCTTTATAACAGATTTTGAACTCAGATAGTGACGCAGAAGAAGAGATTTCAGAGATAGGATATTTCAGAGACCGAGGACAATGTAATTGATGATCCAGATTGTCAATTTATTGACGATGAGGAGGATTCAGAGGACGAGCCTGCCATTGCCCGTCCATCGGTTGAAAGCCAAGGAATGCAGCAATCATCATCCACAGGGAGGACATGGGCATCTAAAGATGATAATATAAAATGGTCAACATCACCACACCAAAGCCGAGGTAGACGGTCATCTTTCAATGACATCAAAATGACTCCCGGTCCTACAAGATTTGCAGTCACACGACTTGATAATATCAAATCGGCATCAGAAATAAGCCAGAACTTCCCAGTGAAATTCTGAAGATGCAGGGCAGACCTCTGCATTGCTCAATATTTGTTTTCACAGAGAAAGCAGCACTTGTTTCATACTGCCCAAAGAGAAGCAAGAACTTTCTTGTAATGATCACAATGCACACAGATGCATCTCTGAGCAAGAGAAGACATGAAGCCACAAATGATCCTGGACTACAACTCCACCAAAGGAGGAGTTGAGAATCTGGACAAAGTCACAGCAACATACAGCTGCCAGCGCAAGACTGCCCGTTGGCCCTTGATGATTTTCTACAAGATTGTGGATGTGTCGGCTTACAATGCCTATGTCCTGTGGACTGAATTCAACCAGCAATGGAATGCCGGCAAATTGTAAAAACGTCGGCTTTTCCTGGAAAAACTCGGCAAAGCACTCGTTACTCCCAAGATCCAGAGGCGAGCCAGGCCAGCTCGATCCCCAGCAGCGGCAGCTCTCATTAGAAAGGTTACAAAGAAAAAGGAGCAAGTTAAATGAAAAAAAAAATGCTGAGGGAAAAACTTGAACAAAATAGTTCTTAAATATAGTGTTGAAATTAAAAATGTATTATGTCATGTATCTTCTAAATATTATCTAAAATTAAGTTATTGCTTTAAATGTTTTTTTTTTTTACTGTTTTGAGTGGATTTACACAGTACGGGTCAAAATGACCCGCAACATAATCAATGTCATTTTTTTTCAACATAATACAAGGGTTAAACAAAGAGCAATATTTTTAATCAAAACCATGTTTGCCATCAACAAGTAACTGATTTCTAATGATTAGGACCAAAAAACTCACTTCTGCGAACTTCCTGCAGCTTTTATTGTAACATTTGTAAAAAAAATAGCTTTCTCTTGCTGCAAGAAGGCTAGAAGTGACAACTACAGTTTTTCTTAAAAAAAGAGCAATATTTTCAATCAAAACCATGTTTGTCATCAACAAGTAACTGATTTTTAATGATTAGGACCAAAAAACTCACTTCTGCGAACTTCTTGCAGCTTTTACTGTAACATTTGTAAAAATAGGTTTCTCTCTGCGAACAAAGGCCAGAAGTGAAAACTACAGTTTTTCTTAAACAAAGAGCAATATTTTCAATCAAAACCATGTTTGTCATCAACAAGTAACTAATTTCTAATGATTAGGACCAAACAACTCACTTCTGCGAGCTTCCTACAACTTTTACTGTAACATTTGTAAAAAATAGCTTTCTCTCAGCGCGAGAAGGCCAGAAGTGACAACTACAGCTTTTCTTAAACAAAGAGCAATATTTTCAATCAAAACCATGTTTGCCATCAACAAGTAACTGATTTCTAATGATTAGGACCAAACAACTCACTTCTGCGAACTTCCTAGAGCTTTTACTGTAACATTTGTAAAAAAATAGCTTTCTCTCGGCGTGAGAAGGCCAGAAGTGACAACTACAGCTTTTCTTAAACAAAGAGCAATATTTTCAATCAAAACCATGTTTGTCATCAACAAGTAACTGATTTCTAATGATTAGGACCAAAAAACTCACTTCTGCGAACTTCTTTCAGCTTTTACTGTAACATTTGTAAAAAATAGCTTTCTCTCGGCGCGAGAAGGCCAGAAGTGACAACTACAGTTTTTCTTAAACAAAGAGCAATATTTTCAATCAAAACCATGTTTGTCATCAACAAGTAACTGATTTCTAATGATTAGGACCAAAAAACTCACTTCTGCGAACTTCTTGCAGCTTTTACTGTAACATTTGTAAAAAAATAGCTTTCTCTTGCTGCGAGAAGGCCAGAAGTGACAACTACAGTTTTTCTTAAACAAAGAGCAATATTTTCAATCAAAACCATGTTTGCCATCAACAAGTAACTGATTTCTAATGCCTACGACCAAAAAACTCACTTCTGAGAGCTTCCTGCAGCTTTTACTGTAACATTTGTAAAAATAGCTTTCTCTCGGCGAGAGAAGGCCAGGAATGACAACTACAGTTTTTCTTAAACAAAGAGCAATATTTTCAATCAAAACCATGTTTGTCCATCAACAAGTAACTTATTTCTAATGATTAGGACCAAACAACTCACTTCTGCGAGCTTCCTACAACTTTTACTGTAACATTTGTAAAAAATAGGTTTCTCTCTGCAAAAGAAGGCCAAAAATGACAACAATAGTTTTTCCTAAACAAAGAGCAATATTTTCATCAAAACCATGTTTTCCATCAACAAGTAACTGATTTCTAATGCTTAGGACCAAAAAACTCACTTCTGCAGTTTCTTGCAGCTTTTACTGTAACATTTGTTAAAAATAGCTTTCTCTTGGCGAGAGAAGGCCAGAAATGACAACTACAGTTTTTCTTAAACAAAGAGCAATATTTTCAATCAAAACCATGTTAGTCATCAACAAGTAACTGATTTCTAATGTTTAGGACCAAAAAACTCACTTCTGCGAACTTCCTGCTGCTTTTACTGTAACATTTGTAAAAATAGGTTTCTCTCGGCGAGAGAAGGCCAGGAATGACAACTATAGTTTTTCTTAACCAAAGATCAATATTTTCAATCAAAACCATGTTTGTCATCGACAAGTAACTGATTTCTAATGATTAGGACCAAAAAACTCACTTCTGCAAGCTTCCTACAGCTTTTACTGTAACATTTGTAAAAAAAAAATAGGTTTCTCTCGCGAGACAAGGCCAGAAATGACAACTACAGTTTTTCTTAAAAAAAAGAGCAATATTTTTAATCAAAACAATGTTTGTCATCAACAAGTAACTGATTTCTAATGATTAGGACCAAAAAACTCACTTCTGCGAACTTCCTGCCGCTTTTACTGTAACATTTGTAAAGGATAGCTTTGTCTCGTTGCGAGAATGACAAAAGTGACAACTACAGTTTTTCTTAAACAAAGAGCAATATTTTCATTCAAAACCATGTTTGTCATCAACAAGTAACTGATTTCTAATGATTAGGACCAAAAAACTCACTTCTGCGAACTTCTTGCAGCTTTTACTGTAACATTTGTAAAAATAGGTTTCTCTCTGCGAAAGAAGGCCAGAAGTGAAAACTACAGTTTTTCTTAAACAAAGAGCAATATTTTCAATCAAAACCATGTTTGCCATTAACAAGTAACTGATTTCTAATGATTAGGACAAAAAACTCACTTCTGCGAACTTCCTGCAGCTTTTATTGTAACATTTGTAAAAAAATAGCTTTCTCTTTCTGCGAGAAGGCCAGAAGTGACAACTACAGTTTTTCTTAAAAAAAGAGCAATATTTTCAATCAAAACCATGTTTGTCATCAACAAGTAACTGATTTTTAATGATTAGGACCAAAAAACTCACTTCTGCGAACTTCTTGCAGCTTTTACTGTAACATTTGTAAAAATAGGTTTCTCTCTGCGAAAGAAGGCCAGAAGTGAAAACTACAGTTTTTCTTAAACAAAGAGCAATATTTTCAATCAAAACCATGTTTGTCATCAACAAGTAACTAATTTCTAATGATTAGGACCAAACAACTCACTTTTGCGAGCTTCCTACAACTTTTACTGTGACATTTGTAAAAATAGGTTTCTCTCTGCAAAAGAAGGCCGAAAATGACAACAATAGTTTTTCCTAAACAAAGAGCAAAATTTTCATCAAAACCATGTTTTCCATCAACAAGTAACTGATTTCTAATGCTTAGGACCAAAAAACTCACTTCTGCAGTTTCTTTCAGCTTTTACTGTAACATTTGTAAAAAATAGCTTTCTCTCGGCGAGAGAAGGCCAGGAATGACAACTATAGTTTTTCTTAACCAAAGATCAATATTTTCAATCAAAACCATGTTTGTCATCAACAAGTAACTGATTTCTAATGATTAGGACCAAAAAACTCACTTCTGCAAAGTTCTTGCAGCTTTTACTGTAACATTTGTAAAAATAGGTTTCTCTCTGCGAAAGAAGGCCAAAAATGACAACAATAGTTTTTCTTAAACAAAGAGCAATATTTTCAATGAAAACCATGTTTTCCATCAACAAGTAACTGATTTCTAATGATTATGACCAAACAACTCACTTCTGCGAACTTCCTACAGCTTTTACTGTAACATTTGTAAAAAATAGCTTTCTCTCGGCGCAAGAATGCCAGAAGTGACAACTACAGTTTTTCTTAAACAAACAGCAATATTTTCAATCAAAACCATGTTTGCCATCAACAAGTAACTGATTTCTAATGATTAGGACCAAAAAACTCACTTCTGCGAACTTCCTGCAGCTTTTACTATAACATTTGTAAAGAATAGCTTTCTCTCGTTGCGAAAATGCCAAAAGTGACAACTACAGTTTTTCTTAAACAAAGAGCAATATTTTCAATCAAAACCATGTTAGCCATTAACAAGTAACAGATTTCTAATGCCTACGACCAAAAAACTCACTTCTGAGAGCTTCCTGCAGCTTTTACTGTAACATTTGTAAAAATAGCTTTCTCTCGGCGAGAGAAGGCCAGAAATGACAACTACAGTTTTTCTTAAACAAAGAGCAATATTTTCAATCAAAACCATGTTTGTCCATCAACAAGTAACTAATTTCTAATGATTAGGAGCAAACAACTCACTTCTGCGAGCTTCCTACAACTTTTACTGTAACATTTGTAAAAAATAGGTTTCTCTCTGCAAAAGAAGGCCAAAAATGACAACAATAGTTTTTCCTAAACAAAGAGCAATATTTTCATCAAAACCATGTTTTCCATCAACAAGTAACTGATTACTAATGCTTAGGACCAAAAAACTCACTTCTGAGAGCTTCCTGCAGCTTTTACTGTAACATTTGTAAAAATAGGTTTCTCTCGGCGAGAGAAGGCCAGGAATGACAACTATAGTTTTTCTTAACCAAAGATCAATATTTTCAATCAAAACCATGTTTGTCATCGACAAGTAACTGATTTCTAATGATTAGGACCAAAAAACTCACTTCTGCAAGCTTCCTACAGCTTTTACTGTAACATTTGTAAAAAAAAATAGGTTTCTCTCGCGAGACAAGGCCAGAAATGACAACTACAGTTTTTCTTAAATAAAGAGCAATATTTTCAATCAAAACCATGTTTTCCATCAACAAGTAACTGATTTCTAATGATTATTACCAAACAATTCACTTCTGCGAACTTCCTACAGCTTTTACTGTAACATTTGTAAAAAATAGCTTTCTCTTGGCGAGAGAAGGCCAGAAATGACAACTACAGTTTTTCTTAAACAAACAGCAATATTTTCAATCAAAACCATGTTTGCCATCAACAAGTAACTGATTTCTAATGATTAGGACCAAAAAACTCACTTCTGCGAACTTCTTGCAGCTTTTACTGTAACATTTGTAAAAATAGGTTTCTCTCTGCGAAAGAAGGCCAGAAGTGAAAACTACAGTTTTTCTTAAACAAAGAGCAATATTTTCAATCAAAACCATGTTTGTCATCAACAAGTAACTAATTTCTAATGATTAGGACCAAACAACTCACTTTTGCGAGCTTCCTACAACTTTTACTGTGACACTTGTAAAAAAAAGCTTTCTCTCAGCGCGAGAAGGCCAGAAGTGACAACTACAGCTTTTCTTAAACAAAGAGCAATATTTTCAATCAAAACCATGTTTTTCATCAACAAGTAACTGATTTCTAATGATTAGGACGAAAAAACTCACTTCTGCAAAGTTCTTGCAGCTTTTACTCTAACATTTGTAAAAATAGGTTTCTCTCTGCAAAAGAAGGCCAAAAATGGCAACAATAGATTTTCCTAAACAAAGAGCAAAATTTTCATCAAAACCATGTTTTCCATCAACAAGTAACTGATTTCTAATGCTTAGGACCAAAAAACTCACTTCTGCAGTTTCTTTCAGCTTTTACTGTAACATTTGTAAAAAATAGCTTTCTCTCGGCGAGAGAAGGCCAGGAATGACAACTATAGTTTTTCTTAACCAAAGATCAATATTTTCAATCAAAACCATGTTTGTCATCAACAAGTAACTGATTTCTAATGATTAGGACCAAAAAACTCACTTCTGCAAAGTTCTTGCAGCTTTTACTGTAACATTTGTAAAAATAGTTTTCTCTCTGCAAAAGAAGGCCAAAAATGACAACAATAGTTTTTCCTAAACAAAGAGCAAAATTTTCATCAAAACCATGTTTTCCATCAACAAGTAACTGATTTCTAATGCTTAGGACCAAAAAACTCACTTCTGCAGTTTCTTTCAGCTTTTACTGTAACATTTGTAAAAAATAGCTTTCTCTCGGCGAGAGAAGGCCAGGAATGACAACTATAGTTTTTCTTAACCAAAGATCAATATTTTCAATCAAAACCATGTTTGTCATCGACAAGTAACTGATTTCTAATGATTAGGACCAAAAAACTCACTTCTGCAAGCTTCCTACAGCTTTTACTGTAACATTTGTAAAAAAAATAGGTTTCTCTCGCGAGACAAGGCCAGAAATGACAACTACAGTTTTTCTTAAAAAAAAGAGCAATATTTTCAATCAAAACCATGTTTGTCATCAACAAGTAACTGATTTCTAATGATTAGGACCAAAAAACTCACTTCTGCGAACTTCTTGCAGCTTTTACTGTAACATTTGTAAAAATAGGTTTCTCTCTGCGTAAGAAGGCCAAAAATGACAACAATAGTTTTTCTTAAACAAAGAGCAATATTTTCAATCAAAACCATGTTTTCCATCAACAAGTAACTGATTTCTAATGATTAGGACCAAAAAACTCACTTCTGCGAACTTCCTGCAGCTTTTACTGTAACATTTGTAAAGGATAGCTTTCTCTCGTTGCGAGAATGACAAAAGTGACAACTACAGTTTTTCTTAAACAAAGAGCAATATTTTCAATCAAAACCATGTTTGCCATCAACAAGTAACTGATTTCTAATGCCTAGGACCAAAAAACTCACTTCTGCGAACTTCTTGCAGCTTTTACTGTAACATTTGTAAAGAATAGCTTTCTCTCGCTGCGAGAATGCCAGAAGTGAAAACTACAGTTTTTCTTAAACAAAGAGCAATATTTTCAATCAAAACCATGTTTGCCATCAACAAGTAACTGATTTCTAATGATTAGGACCAAAAAACTCACTTCTGCGAACTTCCTGCAGCTTTTACTATAACATTTGTAAAGAATAGCTTTCTCTCGATGCGAAAATGCCAAAAGTGACAACTACAGTTTTTCTTAAACAAAGAGCAATATTTTCAATCAAAACCATGTTTGTCATCAACAAGTAACTGATTTCTAATGATTAGGACCAAAAAACTCACTTCTGTGAACTTCTTGCAGCTTTTACTGTAACATTTGTAAAAATAGGTTTCTCTCTGCGAAAGAAGGCCAAAAATGACAACAATAGTTTTTCTTAAACAAAGAGCAATATTTTCAATGAAAACCATGTTTTCCATCAACAAGTAACTGATTTCTAATGATTATGACCAAACAACTCACTTCTGCGAACTTCCTACAGCTTTTACTGTAACATTTGTAAAAAATAGCTTTCTCTCGGCGCAAGAATGCCAGAAGTGACAACTACAGTTTTTCTTAAACAAAGAGCAATATTTTTAATCAAAACCATGTTTGTCATCAACAAGTAACTGATTTCTAATGATTTGGACCAAAAAACTCACTTCTGCGAACTTCCTGCAGCTTTTACTGTAACATTTGTAAAAATAGGTTTCTCTCTGCGAAAGAAGGCCAGAAGTGAAAACTACAGTTTTTCTTAAACAAAGAGCAATATTTTCAATCAAAACCATGTTTGCCATTAACAAGTAACTGATTTCTAATGATTAGGACCAAAAAACTGACTTCTGCGAACTTCCTGCAGCTTTTATTGTAACATTTGTAAAACAATAGCTTTCTCTTGCTGCGAGAAGGCCAGAAGTGACAACTACAGTTTTTCTTAAAAAAAGAGCAATATTTTCAATCAAAACCATGTTTGTCATCAACAAGTAACTGATTTCTAATGCCTAGGACCAAAAAACTCACTTCTGCGAACTTCTTGCAGCTTTTACTGTAACATTTGTAAAAATAGGTTTCTCTTGGCGAGAGAAGGCCAGAAATGACAACTACAGTTTTTCTTAAACAAACAGCAATATTTTCAATCAAAACCATGTTTGCCATCAACAAGTAACTGATTTCTAATGATTAGGACCAAAAAACTCACTTCTGCGAACTTCTTGCAGCTTTTACTGTAACATTTGTAAAAAATAGGTTTCTCTCTGCGAAAGAAGGCCAGAAGTGAAAACTACAGTTTTTCTTAAACAAAGAGCAATATTTTCAATCAAAACCATGTTTGCCATCAACAAGTAACTGATTTCTAATGATTAGGACCAAAAAACTCACTTCTGCGAACTTCCTGCAGCTTTTACTATAACATTTGTAAAGAATAGCTTTCTCTCGTTGCGAAAATGCCAAAAGTGACAACTACAGTTTTTCTTAAACAAAGAGCAATATTTTCAATCAAAACCATGTTTGCCATTAACAAGTAACTGATTTCTAATGCCTACGACCAAAAAAATCACTTCTGAGAGCTTCCTGCAGCTTTTACTGTAACATTTGTAAAAATAGCTTTCTCTCGGCGAGAGAAGGCCAGAAATGACAACTACAGTTTTTCTTAAACAAAGAGCAATATTTTCAATCAAAACCATGTTTGCCATTAACAAGTAACTGATTTCTAATGATTAGGACCAAAAAACTCACTTCTGCGAACTTCTTGCAGCTTTTACTGTAACATTTGCAAAAATAGGTTTCTCTCTGCGAAAGAAGGCCAGAAGTGAAAACTACAGTTTTTCTTAAACAAAGAGCAATATTTTCATCAAAACCATGTTTTCCATCAACAAGTAACTGATTTCTAATGCTTAGGACCAAAAAACTCACTTCTGCAGTTTCTTGCAGCTTTTACTGTAACATTTGTTAAAAATAGCTTTCTTTTGGCGAGAGAAGGCCAGAAATGACAACTACAGTTTTTCTTAAACAAACAGCAATATTTTCAATCAAAACCATGTTTGCCATCAACAAGTAACTGATTTCTAATGATTAGGACCAAAAAACTCACTTCTGCGAACTTCCTGCAGCTTTTACTATAACATTTGTAAAGAATAGCTTTCTCTCGTTGCGAAAATGCCAAAAGTGACAACTACAGTTTTTCTTAAACAAAGAGCAATATTTTCAATCAAAACCATGTTTGCCATTAACAAGTAACTGATTTCTAATGCCTACGACCAAAAAAATCACTTCTGAGAGCTTCCTGCAGCTTTTACTGTAACATTTGTAAAAATAGCTTTCTCTCGGCGAGAGAAGGCCAGAAATGACAACTACAGTTTTTCTTAAACAAAGAGCAATATTTTCAATCAAAACCATGTTTGCCATTAACAAGTAACTGATTTCTAATGATTAGGACCAAAAAACTCACTTCTGCGAACTTCTTGCAGCTTTTACTGTAACATTTGCAAAAATAGGTTTCTCTCTGCGAAAGAAGGCCAGAAGTGAAAACTACAGTTTTTCTTAAACAAAGAGCAATATTTTCATCAAAACCATGTTTTCCATCAACAAGTAACTGATTTCTAATGCTTAGGACCAAAAAACTCACTTCTGCAGTTTCTTGCAGCTTTTACTGTAACATTTGTTAAAAATAGCTTTCTTTTGGCGAGAGAAGGCCAGAAATGACAACTACAGTTTTTCTTAAACAAACAGCAATATTTTCAATCAAAACCATGTTTGCCATCAACAAGTAACTGATTTCTAATGATTAGGACCAAAAAACTCACTTCTGCGAACTTCTTGCAGCTTTTACTGTAACATTTGTAAAAATAGGTTTCTCTCTGCGAAAGAAGGCCAGAAGTGAAAACTACAGTTTTTCTTAAACAAACAGCAATATTTTCAATCAAAACCATGTTTGCCATCAACAAGTAACTGATTTCTAATGATTAGGACCAAAAAACTCACTTCTGCGAACTTCCTGCAGCTTTTACTATAACATTTGTAAAGAATAGCTTTCTCTCGTTGCGAAAATGCCAAAAGTGACAACTACAGTTTTTCTTAAACAAAGAGCAATATTTTCAATCAAAACCATGTTTGCCATTAACAAGTAACTGATTTCTAATGCCTACGACCAAAAAAATCACTTCTGAGAGCTTCCTGCAGCTTTTACTGTAACATTTGTAAAAATAGCTTTCTCTCGGCGAGAGAAGGCCAGAAATGACAACTACAGTTTTTCTTAAACAAAGAGCAATATTTTCAATCAAAACCATGTTTGCCATTAACAAGTAACTGATTTCTAATGATTAGGACCAAAAAACTCACTTCTGCGAACTTCTTGCAGCTTTTACTGTAACATTTGCAAAAATAGGTTTCTCTCTGCGAAAGAAGGCCAGAAGTGAAAACTACAGTTTTTCTTAAACAAAGAGCAATATTTTCATCAAAACCATGTTTTCCATCAACAAGTAACTGATTTCTAATGCTTAGGACCAAAAAACTCACTTCTGCAGTTTCTTGCAGCTTTTACTGTAACATTTGTTAAAAATAGCTTTCTTTTGGCGAGAGAAGGCCAGAAATGACAACTACAGTTTTTCTTAAACAAACAGCAATATTTTCAATCAAAACCATGTTTGCCATCAACAAGTAACTGATTTCTAATGATTAGGACCAAAAAACTCACTTCTGCGAACTTCCTGCAGCTTTTACTATAACATTTGTAAAGAATAGCTTTCTCTCGTTGCGAAAATGCCAAAAGTGACAACTACAGTTTTTCTTAAACAAAGAGCAATATTTTCAATCAAAACCATGTTTGCCATTAACAAGTAACTGATTTCTAATGCCTACGACCAAAAAAATCACTTCTGAGAGCTTCCTGCAGCTTTTACTGTAACATTTGTAAAAATAGCTTTCTCTCGGCGAGAGAAGGCCAGAAATGACAACTACAGTTTTTCTTAAACAAAGAGCAATATTTTCAATCAAAACCATGTTTGCCATTAACAAGTAACTGATTTCTAATGATTAGGACCAAAAAACTCACTTCTGCGAACTTCTTGCAGCTTTTACTGTAACATTTGCAAAAATAGGTTTCTCTCTGCGAAAGAAGGCCAGAAGTGAAAACTACAGTTTTTCTTAAACAAAGAGCAATATTTTCATCAAAACCATGTTTTCCATCAACAAGTAACTGATTTCTAATGATTAGGACCAAAAAACTCACTTCTGCGAACTTCTTGCAGCTTTTACTGTAACATTTGTAAAAATAGGTTTCTCTCTGCGAAAGAAGGCCAGAAGTGAAAACTACAGTTTTTCTTAAACAAACAGCAATATTTTCAATCAAAACCATGTTTGCCATCAACAAGTAACTGATTTCTAATGATTAGGACCAAAAAACTCACTTCTGCGAACTTCCTGCAGCTTTTACTATAACATTTGTAAAGAATAGCTTTCTCTCGTTGCGAAAATGCCAAAAGTGACAACTACAGTTTTTCTTAAACAAAGAGCAATATTTTCAATCAAAACCATGTTAGCCATTAACAAGTAACAGATTTCTAATGCCTACGACCAAAAAACTCACTTCTGAGAGCTTCCTGCAGCTTTTACTGTAACATTTGTAAAAATAGCTTTCTCTCGGCGAGAGAAGGCCAGAAATGACAACTACAGTTTTTCTTAAACAAAGAGCAATATTTTCAATCAAAACCATGTTTGTCCATCAACAAGTAACTAATTTCTAATGATTAGGAGCAAACAACTCACTTCTGCGAGCTTCCTACAACTTTTACTGTAACATTTGTAAAAAATAGGTTTCTCTCTGCAAAAGAAGGCCAAAAATGACAACAATAGTTTTTCCTAAACAAAGAGCAATATTTTCATCAAAACCATGTTTTCCATCAACAAGTAACTGATTACTAATGCTTAGGACCAAAAAACTCACTTCTGAGAGCTTCCTGCAGCTTTTACTGTAACATTTGTAAAAATAGGTTTCTCTCGGCGAGAGAAGGCCAGGAATGACAACTACAGTTTTTCTTAAACAAAGAGCAATATTTTCAATCAAAACCATGTTTGCCATTAACAAGTAACTGATTTCTAATGCCTACGACCAAAAAAATCACTTCTGAGAGCTTCCTGCAGCTTTTACTGTAACATTTGTAAAAATAGCTTTCTCTCGGCGAGAGAAGGCCAGAAATGACAACTACAGTTTTTCTTAAACAAAGAGCAATATTTTCAATCAAAACCATGTTTGCCATTAACAAGTAACTGATTTCTAATGATTAGGACCAAAAAACTCACTTCTGCGAACTTCTTGCAGCTTTTACTGTAACATTTGCAAAAATAGGTTTCTCTCTGCGAAAGAAGGCCAGAAGTGAAAACTACAGTTTTTCTTAAACAAAGAGCAATATTTTCATCAAAACCATGTTTTCCATCAACAAGTAACTGATTTCTAATGCTTAGGACCAAAAAACTCACTTCTGCAGTTTCTTGCAGCTTTTACTGTAACATTTGTTAAAAATAGCTTTCTTTTGGCGAGAGAAGGCCAGAAATGACAACTACAGTTTTTCTTAAACAAACAGCAATATTTTCAATCAAAACCATGTTTGCCATCAACAAGTAACTGATTTCTAATGATTAGGACCAAAAAACTCACTTCTGCGAACTTCCTGCAGCTTTTACTATAACATTTGTAAAGAATAGCTTTCTCTCGTTGCGAAAATGCCAAAAGTGACAACTACAGTTTTTCTTAAACAAAGAGCAATATTTTCAATCAAAACCATGTTTGCCATTAACAAGTAACTGATTTCTAATGCCTACGACCAAAAAAATCACTTCTGAGAGCTTCCTGCAGCTTTTACTGTAACATTTGTAAAAATAGCTTTCTCTCGGCGAGAGAAGGCCAGAAATGACAACTACAGTTTTTCTTAAACAAAGAGCAATATTTTCAATCAAAACCATGTTTGCCATTAACAAGTAACTGATTTCTAATGATTAGGACCAAAAAACTCACTTCTGCGAACTTCTTGCAGCTTTTACTGTAACATTTGCAAAAATAGGTTTCTCTCTGCGAAAGAAGGCCAGAAGTGAAAACTACAGTTTTTCTTAAACAAAGAGCAATATTTTCATCAAAACCATGTTTTCCATCAACAAGTAACTGATTTCTAATGATTAGGACCAAAAAACTCACTTCTGCGAACTTCTTGCAGCTTTTACTGTAACATTTGTAAAAATAGGTTTCTCTCTGCGAAAGAAGGCCAGAAGTGAAAACTACAGTTTTTCTTAAACAAACAGCAATATTTTCAATCAAAACCATGTTTGCCATCAACAAGTAACTGATTTCTAATGATTAGGACCAAAAAACTCACTTCTGCGAACTTCCTGCAGCTTTTACTATAACATTTGTAAAGAATAGCTTTCTCTCGTTGCGAAAATGCCAAAAGTGACAACTACAGTTTTTCTTAAACAAAGAGCAATATTTTCAATCAAAACCATGTTAGCCATTAACAAGTAACAGATTTCTAATGCCTACGACCAAAAAACTCACTTCTGAGAGCTTCCTGCAGCTTTTACTGTAACATTTGTAAAAATAGCTTTCTCTCGGCGAGAGAAGGCCAGAAATGACAACTACAGTTTTTCTTAAACAAAGAGCAATATTTTCAATCAAAACCATGTTTGTCCATCAACAAGTAACTAATTTCTAATGATTAGGAGCAAACAACTCACTTCTGCGAGCTTCCTACAACTTTTACTGTAACATTTGTAAAAAATAGGTTTCTCTCTGCAAAAGAAGGCCAAAAATGACAACAATAGTTTTTCCTAAACAAAGAGCAATATTTTCATCAAAACCATGTTTTCCATCAACAAGTAACTGATTACTAATGCTTAGGACCAAAAAACTCACTTCTGAGAGCTTCCTGCAGCTTTTACTGTAACATTTGTAAAAATAGGTTTCTCTCGGCGAGAGAAGGCCAGGAATGACAACTATAGTTTTTCTTAACCAAAGATCAATATTTTCAATCAAAACCATGTTTGTCATCGACAAGTAACGGATTTCTAATGATTAGGACCAAAAAACTCACTTCTGCAAGCTTCCTACAGCTTTTACTGTAACATTTGTAAAAAAAATAGGTTTCTCTCGCGAGACAAGGCCAGAAATGACAACTACAGTTTTTCTTAAAAAAAAGAGCAATATTTTCAATCAAAACCATGTTTGTCATCAACAAGTAACTGATTTCTAATGATTAGGACCAAAAAACTCACTTCTGCGAACTTCTTGCAGCTTTTACTGTAACATTTGTAAAAATAGGTTTCTCTCTGCGTAAGAAGGCCAAAAATGACAACAATAGTTTTTCTTAAACAAAGAGCAATATTTTCAATCAAAACCATGTTTTCCATCAACAAGTAACTGATTTCTAATGATTATTACCAAACAACTCACTTCTGCGAACTTCCTACAGCTTTTACTGTAACATTTGTAAAAAATAGCTTTCTCTCGGCGCGAGAAGGCCAGAAGTGACAACTACAGTTTTTCTTAAACAAAGAGCAATATTTTCAATCAAAACCATGTTTGCCATCAACAAGTAACTGATTTATAATGATTAGGACCAAAAAACTCACTTCTGCGAACTTCCTGCAGTTCTTACTGTAACATTTGTAAAAAAAATAGCTTTCTCTTGCTGCGAGAAGGCCAGAAGTGACAACTACAGTTTTTCTTAAAAAAAGAGCAATATTTTCAATCAAAACCATGTTTGTCATCAACAATTAACTGATTTCTAATGATTAGGACCAAAAAAACTCACCTCTGCGAACCTCTTGCAGCTTTTACTGTAACATTTGTAAAAATAGGTTTCTCTCTGCGAAAGAAGGCCAGAAGTGAAAACTACAGTTTTTCTTAAACAAAGAGCAATATTTTCAATCAAAACCATGTTTGCCATCAACAAGTAACTGATTTCTAATGATTAGGACCAAAAAACTCACTTCTGCGAACTTCCTGCAGCTTTTACTGTAACATTTGTAAAGGATAGCTTTCTCTCGTTGCGAGAATGACAAAAGTGACAACTACAGTTTTTCTTAAACAAAGAGCAATATTTTAATTCAAAACCATGTTTGTCATCAACAAGTAACTGATTTCTAATGATTAGGACCAAAAAACTCACTTCTGCGAACTTCTTGCAGCTTTTACTGTAACATTTGTAAAAATAGGTTTCTCTCTGCGAAAGAAGGCCAGAAGTGAAAACTACAGTTTTTCTTAAACAAAGAGCAATATTTTCAATCAAAACCATGTTTGTCATCAACAAGTAACTAATTTCTAATGATTAGGACCAAACAACTCACTTTTGCGAGCTTCCTACAACTTTTACTGTGACACTTGTAAAAAATAGCTTTCTCTCAGCGCGAGAAGGCCAGAAGTGACAACTACAGCTTTTCTTAAACAAAGAGCAATATTTTCAATCAAAACCATGTTTGTCATCAACAAGTAACTGATTTCTAATGATTAGGACCAAAAAACTCACTTCTGCAAAGTTCTTGCAGCTTTTACTGTAACATTTGTAAAAATAGGTTTCTCTCTGCAAAAGAAGGCCAAAAATGACAACAATAGTTTTTCCTAAACAAAGAGCAAAATTTTCATCAAAACCATGTTTTCCATCAACAAGTAACTGATTTCTAATGCTTAGGACCAAAAAACTCACTTCTGCAGTTTCTTTCAGCTTTTACTGTAACATTTGTAAAAAATAGCTTTCTCTCGGCGAGAGAAGGCCAGGAATGACAACTACAGTTTTTCTTAACCAAAGATCAATATTTTCAATCAAAACCATGTTTGTCATCAACAAGTAACTGATTTCTAATGATTAGGACCAAAAAACTCACTTCTGCGAACTTCCTACAGCTTTTACTGTAACATTTGTAAAAGAAAATAGGTTTCTCTCGCGAGACAAGGCCAGAAATGACAACTACAGTTTTTCTTAAAAAAAAGAGCAATATTTTCAATCAAAACCATGTTTGTCATCAACAAGTAACTGATTTCTAATGATTAGGACCAAAAAACTCACTTCTGCGAACTTCTTGCAGCTTTTACTGTAACATTTGTAAAAATAGGTTTCTCTCTGCGTAAGAAGGCCAAAAATGACAACAATAGTTTTTCTTAAACAAAGAGCAATATTTTCAATCAAAACCATGTTTTCCATCAACAAGTAACTGATTTCTAATGCTTAGGACCAAAA
The DNA here is from genome assembly GCA_036937835.1 of Pampus argenteus. Lineage (NCBI taxonomy): Eukaryota > Metazoa > Chordata > Actinopteri > Scombriformes > Stromateidae > Pampus > Pampus argenteus. The sequence continues at coordinate 1,774,454 of CM072881.1, forward strand.
AACTCACTTCTGCAGTTTCTTTCAGCTTTTACTGTAACATTTGTAAAAAATAGCTTTCTCTCGGCGAGAGAAGGCCAGGAATGACAACTACAGTTTTTCTTAACCAAAGATCAATATTTTCAATCAAAACCATGTTTGTCATCAACAAGTAACTGATTTCTAATGATTAGGACCAAAAAACTCACTTCTGCGAACTTCCTGCAGCTTTTACTGTAACATTTGTAAAGGATAGCTTTCTCTCGTTGCGAGAATGACAAAAGTGACAACTACAGTTTTTCTTAAACAAAGAGCAATATTTTCAATCAAAACCATGTTTGCCATCAACAAGTAACTGATTTCTAATGCCTAGGACCAAAAAACTCACTTCTGCGAACTTCTTGCAGCTTTTACTGTAACATTTGTAAAGAATAGCTTTCTCTCGCTGCGAGAATGCCAGAAGTGAAAACTACAGTTTTTCTTAAACAAAGAGCAATATTTTCAATCAAAACCATGTTTGCCATCAACAAGTAACTGATTTCTAATGATTAGGACCAAAAAACTCACTTCTGCGAACTTCCTGCAGCTTTTACTATAACATTTGTAAAGAATAGCTTTCTCTCGTTGCGAAAATGACAAAAGTGACAACTACAGTTTTTCTTAAACAAAGAGCAATATTTTCAATCAAAACCATGTTTGTCATCAACAAGTAACTGATTTCTAATGATTAGGACCAAAAAACTCACTTCTGTGAACTTCTTGCAGCTTTTACTGTAACATTTGTAAAAATAGGTTTCTCTCTGCGAAAGAAGGCCAAAAATGACAACAATAGTTTTTCTTAAACAAAGAGCAATATTTTCAATGAAAACCATGTTTTCCATCAACAAGTAACTGATTTCTAATGATTATGACCAAACAACTCACTTCTGCGAACTTCCTACAGCTTTTACTGTAACATTTGTAAAAAATAGCTTTCTCTCGCTGCGAGAATGCCAGAAGTGAAAACTACAGTTTTTCTTAAACAAAGAGCAATATTTTCAATCAAAACCATGTTTGCCATCAACAAGTAACTGATTCCTAATGATTTGGACCAAAAAACTCACTTCTGCGAACTTCCTGCAGCTTTTACTGTAACATTTGTAAAAATAGGTTTCTCTTGCTGCGAGAAGGCCAGAAGTGACAACTACAGTTTTTCTTAAAGAAAGAGCAATATTTTCAATCAAAACCATGTTTGCCATCAACAAGTAACTAATTTCTAATGATTAGGAGCAAACAACTCACTTCTGCGAGCTTCCTACAACTTTTACTGTAACATTTGTAAAAAATAGGTTTCTCTCTGCAAAAGAAGGCCAAAAATGACAACAATAGTTTTTCCTAAACAAAGAGCAATATTTTCATCAAAACCATGTTTTCCATCAACAAGTAACTGATTACTAATGCTTAGGACCAAAAAACTCACTTCTGCAGTTTCTTGCAGCTTTTACTGTAACATTTGTTAAAAATAGCTTTCTCTTGGCGAGAGAAGGCCAGAAATGACAACAATAGTTTTTCCTAAACAAAGAGCAATATTTTCAATCAAAACCATGTTTGTCATCAACAAGTAACTGACTTCTAATGATTAGCACCAAAAAAATCACTTCTGCGAGCTTCCTACATCGTTTAGTGTGATTCACACTTGCTACTAATCAACACATCAAAAACAGTAGAGATGCTGCTGGATCCCAGATCTGTCGGTCGTCAGGACCCAGTAACTATACATGGCCAGATCATCGACCAGGTAAAAAGTGTTAGGTATCTGGGAGTACAGGTAGACAGTGACCTTAGTTGGCGCACTCAGGTGGCCAATGTCTGCGCTAGAATCCACCAACGCCTTCATTTTTTGCGCAGACTCAGAGTTTTTGGAGTCTGTAAAAACATTATGCTCATCTTTTACAGAGCAACGATTGAATCAGTCCTTCGTTATGGTATCACCTGCTGGTTTGGCAATCTCACAGTAAAATCTAGAGCTGAGATTTTGAGCCTAGTCAAAACTGCAGGTAGGTGTGATGCCCCCCCTTAACCCACAGGATCTTTTTGAGCAGGCAACTATCAGACATGCAAAAGCCATTTTATCAGATAGTTCTCATGTGCTGAATGGGGAATATGTCCTTCTTAAGTCTGGGAAGAGATACAGGCTTCCCCTGTGCAAGCACAATCGCTTCAAGCACTCTTTTATTCCTTTATCTACTAAATTAATTAACGACCAGAAATGAACACTTGTTGTTTTTGGATGGATTCTTAACTTTTTTATTTTTATTTTTTTATCTCTTCATTTTATGTCATGCTGGTTTGTATTCACCGTTGGCTACTATGTTAGTACTGTATGTTGACATGTGTTTTATGGTGCTGTAACCTTCCCTATCTCTAAGAAAAATTTCTCCCTGGTGGAGACAAATAAAGGAAAACCTAACCTAACCTAACCTTTACTGTAACATTTGTAAAAAATAGCTTTCTCTCGCTGCGAGAAGGCCAAAAGTGACAACTACAGTTTTTCTTAAACAAAGACCAATATTTTCAATCAAAACCATGTTTGCCATCAACAAGTAACAAATTTCTATTGATTAGGACCAAAAAACTAACTTCTGCGAACTTCCTGCAGCTTTTACTGGCAGCACTGGTGAAGACCCAGAGGGAGTACCGCGAGTGTAGCATTTTTTGTTTTACTGAAACTTGGCTACACTCGCACATCCATGCTAACAGCGTCGGGTTGCCTGGTTACAGCTTGGTACGTGGAGACAGAGACTGTTCCTCAAGCCGGAAGAAGAAGGGTGGTGGGCTTGCACTTTTTGTGAGTGAGAGGTGGTGCAATCCTGGACATGTCAACCTGAAGGAACGTCTCTGTTCCCCGGACATTGATCTGCTAGCTGTGGGAATACGCCCGTATTATTTACCGAGAGAGTTCACGTCCACCATCGTGATAGTTGTTTACATCCCTCCGTCAGCTGATGCAGTGGTAGCATGTGACGTCATCAGTTCCGCTGCTGCCAAACTACAGACTGAACAGGAAATCTTTCCTGCCACAGGCCATCAGAGTGTATAATAATAGCTAAAATCCGGTCATATATTATATATTATTATATTATTATATTTTATTTTACTTATTCTTATGTAATTATTATCTTAATTTCTTATTCTTATTTAATTAACTTATTCTTATTTAATCATTAATTATTATCTTAATTGTTGGTTGTTCTTTTTATTTCATTGTGTTGTATTTGTGTTATGCTGCTGTTACACTTCTCTTGTTGCGAGAATGCCAAAAGTGACAACTACAGTTTTTCTTAAACAAAGAGCAATATTTTCAATCAAAACCATGTTTGCCATCAACAAGTAACTGATTTCTAATGCCTACGACCAAAAAACTCACTTCTGAGAGCTTCCTGCAGCTTTTACTGTAACATTTGTAAAAATAGCTTTCTCTCGGCGAGAGAAGGCCAGAAATGACAACTACAGTTTTTCTTAAACAAAGAGCAATATTTTCAATCAAAACCATCTTTGTCCATCAACAAGTAACTGATTTCTAATGATTAGGACCAAAAAACTCACTTCTGCGAAGTTCTTGCAGCTTTTACTGTAACATTTGTAAAAATAGGTTTCTCTCTGCAAAAGAAGGCCAAAAATGACAACAATAGTTTTTCCTAAACAAAGAGCAATATTTTCATCAAAACCATGTTTTCCATCAACAAGTAACTGATTTCTAATGCTTGGGACCAAAAAACTCACTTCTGCAGTTTCTTGCAGCTTTTACTGTAACATTTGTTAAAAATAGCTTTCTCTCGGCGCGAGAAGGCCAGAAGTGACAACTACAGTTTTTCTTAAACAAAGAGCAATATTTTCAATCAAAACCATGTTTGTCATCAACAAGTAACTGATTTCTAATGATTAGGACCAAAAAACTCACTTCTGCAAGCTTCCTACAGCTTTTACTGTAACATTTGTAAAAAAAAATAGGTTTCTCTAGCGAGACAAGGCCAGAAATGACAACTACAGTTTTTCTTAAAAAAAGAGCAATATTTTCAATCAAAACCATGTTTGTCATCAACAAGTAACTGATTTCTAATGATTAGGACCAAAAAACTCACTTCTGCGAACTTCTTGCAGCTTTTACTGTAACATTTGTAAAAATAGGTTTCTCTCTGCGAAAGAAGGCCAGAAGTGAAAACTACAGTTTTTCTTAAACAAAGAGCAATATTTTCAATCAAAACCATGTTTGCCATCAACAAGTAACTGATTTCTAATGATTAGGACTAAAAAAACTCACTTCTGCGAACTTCCTGCAGCTTTTACTGTAACATTTGTAAAGAATAGCTTTCTCTCGTTGCGAGAATGACAAAAGTGACAACTACAGTTTTTCTTAAACAAAGAGCAATATTTTCAATCAAAACCATGTTTGCCATCAACAAGTAACTGATTTCTAATGCCTAGGACCAAAAAACTCACTTCTGCGAACTTCTTGCAGCTTTTACTGTAACATTTGTAAAGAATAGCTTTCTCTCGCTGCGAGAATGCCAGAAGTGACAACTACAGTTTTTCTTAAACAAAGAGCAATATTTTCAATCAAAACTATTTTTGCCATCAACAAGTAACTGATTTCTAATGATTAGGACCAAAAAACTCACTTCTGTGAACTTCCTGCAGCTTTTACTGTAACATTTGTAAAAAAATAGCTTTCTCTCGCTGCGAGAAGGCCAGAAGTAAAAACTACAGTTTTTCTTAAACAAAGAGCAATGTTTTCAATCAAAACCATGTTTGCCATCAACAAGTAACTGATTTCTAATGATTAGGACCAAAAAACTCACTTCTGTGAACTTCCTGCAGCTTTTACTGTAACATTTGTAAAAAAATAGCTTTCTCTCGCTGCGAGAAGGCCAGAAGTAAAAACTACAGTTTTTCTTAAAAAAAGAGCAATATTTTCAATCAAAACCATGTTTGTCATCAACAAGTAACTGATTTCTAATGATTAGGACCAAAAAACTCACTTCTGCGAACTTCTTGCAGCTTTTACTGTAACATTTGTAAAAATAGGTTTCTCTCTGCGAAAGAAGGCCAGAAGTGAAAACTACAGTTTTTCTTAAACAAAGAGCAATATTTTCAATCAAAACCATGTTTGCCATCAACAAGTAACTGATTTCTAATGATTAGGACTAAAAAAACTCACTTCTGCGAACTTCCTGCAGCTTTTACTGTAACATTTGTAAAGAATAGCTTTCTCTCGTTACGAGAATGACAAAAGTGACAACAACAGTTTTTCTTAAACAAAGAGCAATATTTTCAATCAAAACCATGTTTGCCATCAACAAGTAACTGATTTCTAATGCCTAGGACCAAAAAACTCACTTCTGCGAACTTCTTGCAGCTTTTACTGTAACATTTGTAAAGAATACCTTTCTCTCGCTGCGAGAATGCCAGAAGTGACAACTACAGTTTTTCTTAAACAAAGAGCAATATTTTCAATCAAAACTATTTTTGCCATCAACAAGTAACTGATTTCTAATGATTAGGACCAAAAAACTCACTTCTGTGAACTTCCTGCAGCTTTTACTGTAACATTTGTAAAAAAATAGCTTTCTCTCGCTGCGAGAAGGCCAGAAGTAAAAACTACAGTTTTTCTTAAACAAAGAGCAATGTTTTCAATCAAAACCATGTTTGCCATCAACAAGTAACTGATTTCTAATGCCTAGGACCAAAAAACTCACTTCTGAGAGCTTCCTGCAGCTTTTACTGTAACATTTGTAAAAAATAGCTTTCTCTCGGCGCGAGAAGGCCAGAAGTGACAACTACAGTTTTTCTTAAACAAAGAGCAATATTTTCAATCAAAACCATGTTTGTCATCAACAAGTAACTGATTTCTAATGATTAGGACCAAAAAACTCACTTCTGCAAGCTTCCTACAGCTTTTACTGTAACATTTGTAAAAAAAAATAGGTTTCTCTCGCGAGACAAGGCCAGAAATGACAACTACAGTTTTTCTTAAAAAAAAAGCAATATTTTCAATCAAAACCATGTTTGTCATCAACAAGTAACTGATTTCTAATGATTAGGACCAAAAAACTCACTTCTGCGAACTTCTTGCAGCTTTTACTGTAACATTTGTAAAAATAGGTTTCTCTCTGCGAAAGAAGGCCAACAATGACAACAATAGTTTTTCTTAAACAAAGAGCAATATTTTCAATCAAAACCATGTTTTCCATCAACAAGTAACTGATTTCTAATGATTATTACCAAAAAACTCACTTCTGCGAACTTCTTGCAGCTTTTACTGTAACATTTGTAAAAATAGGTTTCTCTCTGCGAAAGAAGGCCAGAAGTGAAAACTACAGTTTTTCTTAAACAAAGAGCAATATTTTCAATCAAAACCATGTTTGCCATCAACAAGTAACTGATTTCTAATGATTAGGACTAAAAAAACTCACTTCTGCGAACTTCCTGCAGCTTTTACTGTAACATTTGTAAAGAATAGCTTTCTCTCGTTGCGAGAATGACAAAAGTGACAACTACAGTTTTTCTTAAACAAAGAGCAATATTTTCAATCAAAACCATGTTTGCCATCAACAAGTAACTGATTTCTAATGCCTAGGACCAAAAAACTCACTTCTGCGAACTTCTTGCAGCTTTTACTGTAACATTTGTAAAGAATAGCTTTCTCTCGCTGCGAGAATGCCAGAAGTGACAACTACAGTTTTTCTTAAACAAAGAGCAATATTTTCAATCAAAACTATTTTTGCCATCAACAAGTAACTGATTTCTAATGATTAGGACCAAAAAACTCACTTCTGTGAACTTCCTGCAGCTTTTACTGTAACATTTGTAAAAAAATAGCTTTCTCTCGCTGCGAGAAGGCCAGAAGTAAAAACTACAGTTTTTCTTAAACAAAGAGCAATGTTTTCAATCAAAACCATGTTTGCCATCAACAAGTAACTGATTACTAATGATTAGGACCAAAAAACTCACTTCTGTGAACTTCCTGCAGCTTTTACTGTAACATTTGTAAAAAAATAGCTTCCTCTCGCTGCGAGAAGGCCAGAAGTAAAAACTACAGTTTTTCTTAAAAAAAGAGCAATATTTTCAATCAAAACCATGTTTGTCATCAACAAGTAACTGATTTCTAATGATTAGGACCAAAAAACTCACTTCTGCGAACTTCTTGCAGCTTTTACTGTAACATTTGTAAAAATAGGTTTCTCTCTGCGAAAGAAGGCCAGAAGTGAAAACTACAGTTTTTCTTAAACAAAGAGCAATATTTTCAATCAAAACCATGTTTGCCATCAACAAGTAACTGATTTCTAATGATTAGGACTAAAAAAACTCACTTCTGCGAACTTCCTGCAGCTTTTACTGTAACATTTGTAAAGAATAGCTTTCTCTCGTTGCGAGAATGACAAAAGTGACAACTACAGTTTTTCTTAAACAAAGAGCAATATTTTCAATCAAAACCATGTTTGCCATCAACAAGTAACTGATTTCTAATGCCTAGGACCAAAAAACTCACTTCTGCGAACTTCTTGCAGCTTTTACTGTAACATTTGTAAAGAATACCTTTCTCTCGCTGCGAGAATGCCAGAAGTGACAACTACAGTTTTTCTTAAACAAAGAGCAATATTTTCAATCAAAACTATTTTTGCCATCAACAAGTAACTGATTTCTAATGATTAGGACCAAAAAACTCACTTCTGTGAACTTCCTGCAGCTTTTACTGTAACATTTGTAAAAAAAATAGCTTTCTCTCGCTGCGAGAAGGCCAGAAGTAAAAACTACAGTTTTTCTTAAAAAAAGAGCAATATTTTCAATCAAAACCATGTTTGTCATCAACAAGTAACTGATTTCTAATGATTAGGACCAAAAAACTCACTTCTGCGAACTTCTTGCAGCTTTTACTGTAACATTTGTAAAAATAGGTTTCTCTCTGCGAAAGAAGGCCAGAAGTGAAAACTACAGTATTTCTTAAACAAAGAGCAATATTTTCAATCAAAACCATGTTTGCCATCAACAAGTAACTGATTTCTAATGATTAGGACTAAAAAAAACTCACTTCTGCGAACTTCCTGCAGCTTTTACTGTAACATTTGTAAAGAATAGCTTTCTCTCGTTGCGAGAATGACAAAAGTGACAACTACAGTTTTTCTTAAACAAAGAGCAATATTTTCAATCAAAACCATGTTTGCCATCAACAAGTAACTGATTTCTAATGCCTAGGACCAAAAAACTCACTTCTGCGAACTTCTTGCAGCTTTTACTGTAACATTTGTAAAGAATACCTTTCTCTCGCTGCGAGAATGCCAGAAGTGACAACTACAGTTTTTCTTAAACAAAGAGCAATATTTTCAATCAAAACTATTTTTGCCATCAACAAGTAACTGATTTCTAATGATTAGGACCAAAAAACTCACTTCTGCGAACTTCTTGCAGCTTTTACTGTAACATGTCTAAAGAATAGCTTTCTCTCGCTGCGAGAATGCCAGAAGTGACAACTACAGTTTTTCTTAAACAAAGAGCAATATTTTCAATCAAAACTATTTTTGCCATCAACAAGTAACTGATTTCTAATGATTAGGACCAAAAAACTCACTTCTGAGAGCTTCCTGCAGCTTTTAATGTAACATTTGTAAAAATAGGTTTCTCTCTGCGAAAGAAGGCCGAAAATGACAACAATAGTTTTTCTTAAACAAAGAGCAATATTTTCAATCAAAACCATGTTTGCCATCAACAAATAACTGATTTCTAATGATTAGGACCAAAAAACTCACTTCTGCGAACTTCCTGCAGCTTTTAATGTAACATTTGTAAAGAATAGCTTTCTCTTGTTGCGAGAATGCCAAAAGTGACAACTACAGTTTTTCTTAAACAAAGAGCAATATTTTCAATCAAAACCATGTTTGCCATCAACAAGTAACTGATTTCTAATGCCTACGACCAAAAAACTCACTTCTGAGAGCTTCCTGCAGCTTTTACTGTAACATTTGTAAAAATAGCTTTCTCTCGGCGAGAGAAGGCCAGAAATGACAACTACAGTTTTTCTTAAACAAAGAGCAATATTTTCAATCAAAACCATCTTTGTCCATCAACAAGTAACTAATTTCTAATGATTAGGACCAAACAACTCACTTCTGCGAGCTTCCTACAACTTTTACTGTAACATTTGTAAAAAATAGCTTTCTCTCAGCGTGAGAAGGCCAGAAGTGACAACTACAGCTTTTCTTAAACAAAGAGCAATATTTTCAATCAAAACCATGTTTGTCATCAACAAGTAACTGATTTCTAATGATTAGGACCAAAAAACTCACTTCTGCGAAGTTCTTGCAGCTTTTACTGTAACATTTGTAAAAATAGGTTTCTCTCTGCAAAAGAAGGCCAAAAATGACAACAATAGTTTTTCCTAAACAAAGAGCAATATTTTCATCAAAACCATGTTTTCCATCAACAAGTAACTGATTTCTAATGCTTAGGACCAAAAAACTCACTTCTGCAGTTTCTTGCAGCTTTTACTGTAACATTTGTTAAAAATAGCTTTCTCTCGGCGTGAGAAGGCCAGAAGTGACAACTACAGTTTTTCTTAAACAAAGAGCAATATTTTCAATCAAAACCATGTTTGTCATCAACAAGTAACTGATTTCTAATGATTAGGACCAAAAAACTCACTTCTGCAAGCTTCCTACAGCTTTTACTGTAACATTTGTAAAAAAAAATAGGTTTCTCTCGCGAGACAAGGCCAGAAATGACAACTACAGTTTTTCTTAAAAAAAGAGCAATATTTTCAATCAAAACCATGTTTGTCATCAACAAGTAACTGATTTCTAATGATTAGGACCAAAAAACTAACTTCTGTAAGCTTCCTACAGCTTTTATTGTAACATTTGTAAAAAAAAAAAAAAAATGCTTTCTATGGGCGAGAGAAGGCCAAAAATGACTACAGTTTTTCTTAAACAAAGAGCAATATTTTCAATCAAAACCATGTTTGCCATCAACAAGTAACTGATTTCTAATGATTAGGACCAAAAAACTCACTTCTGAGAGCTTCCTGCAGCTTTTACTGTAACATTTGGAAACAATAGCTTTCTCTCGCTGCGAGAATGCCAGAAGTGACAACTACAGTTTTTCTTAAACAAAGAGCAATATTTTCAATCAAAACCATGTTTGCCATCAACAAGTAACTAATTTCTAATGATTAGGACCAAAAAACTCACTTTTGCGAACTTCTTGCAGCTTTTACTGTAACATTTGTAAAAAAAATAGCTTTCTCTCGCTGCGAGAAGGCCAGAAGTGACAACTACAGTTTTTCTTAAACAAAGAGCAATATTTTCAATCAAAACCATGTTTGTCATCAACAAGTAACTGATTTCTAATGATTAGGACCAAAAAACTCACTTCTGCGAGCTTCCTACAGCTTCTACTGTAACATTTGTAAAAAAAATAGCTTTCTCTTTGTGCGAGAAGGCCAGAATTGACTACTACAGTTTTTCTTAGACAAAGAGGAATATTTTCAATCAAAACCATGTTTGTCATCAACAAGTAACTGATTTCTAATGATTAGGACCAAAAAACTCACTTCTGCGAACTTCTTGCAGCTTTTACTGTAACATTTGTAAAAATAGGTTTCTCTATGCGAAAGAAGGCCAACAATGACAACAACAGTTTTTTCTTAAACAAAGAGCAATATTTTCAATCAAAACCATGTTTGTCATCAACAAGTAACTGATTTCTAATGCCTAGGACCAAAAAACTGACTTCTGCGAACTTCTTGCAGCTTTTACTGTAACATTTGTAAAGAATAGCTTTCTCTCGCTGCGAGAATGCCAGAAGTGACAACTACAGTTTTTCTTAAACAAAGAGCAATATTTTCAATCAAAACTATTTTTGCCATCAACAAGTAACTGATTTCTAATGATTAGGACCAAAAAACTCACTTCTGTGAACTTCCTGCAGCTTTTACTGTAACATTTGTAAAAAAATAGCTTTCTCTCGCTGCGAGAAGGCCAGAAGTAAAAACTACAGTTTTTCTTAAACAAAGAGCAATGTTTTCAATCAAAACCATGTTTGCCATCAACAAGTAACTGATTTCTAATGATTAGGACCAAAAAACTCACTTCTGTGAACTTCCTGCAGCTTTTACTGTAACATTTGTAAAAAAATAGCTTTCTCTCGCTGCGAGAAGGCCAGAAGTAAAAACTACAGTTTTTCTTAAAAAAAGAGCAATATTTTCAATCAAAACCATGTTTGTCATCAACAAGTAACTGATTTCTAATGATTAGGACCAAAAAACTCACTTCTGCGAACTTCTTGCAGCTTTTACTGTAACATTTGTAAAAATAGGTTTCTCTCTGCGAAAGAAGGCCAGAAGTGAAAACTACAGTTTTTCTTAAACAAAGAGCAATATTTTCAATCAAAACCATGTTTGCCATCAACAAGTAACTGATTTCTAATGATTAGGACTAAAAAAACTCACTTCTGCGAACTTCCTGCAGCTTTTACTGTAACATTTGTAAAGAATAGCTTTCTCTCGTTGCGAGAATGACAAAAGTGACAACAACAGTTTTTCTTAAACAAAGAGCAATATTTTCAATCAAAACCATGTTTGCCATCAACAAGTAACTGATTTCTAATGCCTAGGACCAAAAAACTCACCTCTGCGAACTTCTTGCAGCTTTTACTGTAACATTTGTAAAGAATACCTTTCTCTCGCTGCGAGAATGCCAGAAGTGACAACTACAGTTTTTCTTAAACAAAGAGCAATATTTTCAATCAAAACTATTTTTGCCATCAACAAGTAACTGATTTCTAATGATTAGGACCAAAAAACTCACTTCTGTGAACTTCCTGCAGCTTTTACTGTAACATTTGTAAAAAAATAGCTTTCTCTCGCTGCGAGAAGGACAGAAGTAAAAACTACAGTTTTTCTTAAACAAAGAGCAATGTTTTCAATCAAAACCATGTTTGTCATCAACAAGTAACTGATTTCTAATGATTAGGACCAAAAAACTCACTTCTGCAAGCTTCCTACAACTTTTACTGTAACATTTGCAAAAAATAGCTTTCTCTCGGCGCGAGAAGGCCAGAAGTGACAACTACAGTTTTTCTTAAACAAAGAGCAATATTTTCAATCAAAACCATGTTTGTCATCAACAAGTAACTGATTTCTAATGATTAGGACCAAAAAACTCACTTCTGCAAGCTTCCTACAGCTTTTACTGTAACATGTGTAAAAAAAAATAGGTTTCTCTCGCGAGACAAGGCCAGAAATGACAACTACAGTTTTTCTTAAAAAAAGAGCAATATTTTCAATCAAAACCATGTTTGTCATCAACAAGTAACTGATTTCTAATGATTAGGACCAAAAAACTCACTTCTGCGAACTTCTTGCAGCTTTTACTGTAACATTTGTAAAAATAGGTTTCTCTCTGCGAAAGAAGGCCAACAATGACAACAATAGTTTTTCTTAAACAAAGAGCAATATTTTCAATCAAAACCATGTTTTCCATCAACAAGTAACTGATTTCTAATGATTATTACCAAAAAACTCACTTCTGCGAACTTCCTGCAGCTTTTACTGTAACATTTGTAAAGAATAGCTTTCTCTCGTTGCGAGAATGACAAAAGTGACAACTACAGTTTTTCTTAAACAAAGAGCAATATTTTCAATCAAAACCATGTTTGTCATCAACAAGTAACTGATTTCTAATGATTAGGACTAAAAAAACTCACTTCTGCGAACTTCCTGCAGCTTTTACTGTAACATTTGTAAAGAATAGCTTTCTCTCGTTGCGAGAATGACAAAAGTGACAACTACAGTTTTTCTTAAACAAAGAGCAATATTTTCAATCAAAACCATGTTTGCCATCAACAAGTAACTGATTTCTAATGCCTAGGACCAAAAAACTCACTTCTGCGAACTTCTTGCAGCTTTTACTGTAACATTTGTAAAGAATACCTTTCTCTCGCTGCGAGAATGCCAGAAGTGACAACTACAGTTTTTCTTAAACAAAGAGCAATATTTTCAATCAAAACTATTTTTGCCATCAACAAGTAACTGATTTCTAATGATTAGGACCAAAAAACTCACTTCTGTGAACTTCCTGCAGCTTTTACTGTAACATTTGTAAAAAAATAGCTTTCTCTCGCTGCGAGAAGGCCAGAAGTAAAAACTACAGTTTTTCTTAAAAAAAGAGCAATATTTTCAATCAAAACCATGTTTGTCATCAACAAGTAACTGATTTCTAATGATTAGGACCAAAAAACTCACTTCTGCGAACTTCTTGCAGCTTTTACTGTAACATTTGTAAAAATAGGTTTCTCTCTGCGAAAGAAGGCCAGAAGTGAAAACTACAGTATTTCTTAAACAAAGAGCAATATTTTCAATCAAAACCATGTTTGCCATCAACAAGTAACTGATTTCTAATGATTAGGACTAAAAAAAACTCACTTCTGCGAACTTCCTGCAGCTTTTACTGTAACATTTGTAAAGAATAGCTTTCTCTCGTTGCGAGAATGACAAAAGTGACAACTACAGTTTTTCTTAAACAAAGAGCAATATTTTCAATCAAAACCATGTTTGCCATCAACAAGTAACTGATTTCTAATGCCTAGGACCAAAAAACTCACTTCTGCGAACTTCTTGCAGCTTTTACTGTAACATTTGTAAAGAATACCTTTCTCTCGCTGCGAGAATGCCAGAAGTGACAACTACAGTTTTTCTTAAACAAAGAGCAATATTTTTAATCAAAACTATTTTTGCCATCAACAAGTAACTGATTTCTAATGATTAGGACCAAAAAACTCACTTCTGTGAACTTCCTGCAGCTTTTACTGTAACATTTGTAAAAAAATAGCTTTCTCTCGCTGCGAGAAGGCCAGAAGTAAAAACTACAGTTTTTCTTAAACAAAGAGCAATGTTTTCAATCAAAACCATGTTTGCCATCAACAAGTAACTGATTTCTAATGATTAGGACCAAAAAACTCACTTCTGCGAGCTTCCTACATCGTTTACTGTAACATTTGTAAAAAATAGCTTTCTCTCGCTGCGAGAATGCCAGAAGTGACAACTACAGTTTTTCTTAAACAAAGACCAATATTTTCAATCAAAACCATGTTTGCCATCAACAAGTAACTAATTCCTATTGATTAGGACCAAAAAACTAACTTCTGCGAACTTCCTGCAGCTTTTACTGGCAGCACTGGTGAAGACCCAGAGGGAGTACCGCGAGTGTAGCATTTTTTGTTTTACTGAAACTTGGCTACACTCGCACATCCATGCTAACAGCGTCGGGTTGCCTGGTTACAGCTTGGTACGTGGAGACAGAGACTGTTCCTCAATCCGGAAGAAGAAGGGTGGTGGGCTTGCACTTTTTGTGAGTGAGAGGTGGTGCAATCCTGGACATGTCAACCTGAAGGAACGTCTCTGTTCCCCGGACATTGAACTGCTAGCTGTGGGAATACCACCGTATTATTTACTGAGAGAGTTCACCTCCACCATCGTGATAGTGGTTTACATCCCTCCGTCAGCTGATGCAGTGGTAGCATGTGACGTCATCAGTTCCGCTGCTGCCAAACTACAGACTGAACAGGAAATCTTTCCTGCCACAGGCCATCAGCGTGTATAATAATAGCTAAAATCCGGTCATATATTATATATTATTATATTATTATATTTTATTTTACTTATTCTTATGTAATTATTATCTTCATTTCTTATTCTTATTTAATTATCTTATTCTTATTTAATTATTAATTATTATCTTAATTGTTGGTTGTTCTTTTTATTTCATTGTGTTGTATTTGTGTTATGCTGCTGTTACACTCTAATTTCCCAGTTTTTGGGATTAATAAAGTATATCTATCTATTTGTAAAAAATAGCTTTCTCTCGCTGCGAGAAGGCCAGAAGTGACAACTACAGTTTTTCTTAAACAAAGAGCAATATTCTCAATCAAAACCATGTTTGTCATCAACAAGTAACTGATTTCTAATGCTTAGGACCAAAAAACTCACTTCTGCAGTTTCTTGCAGCTTTTACTGTAACATTTGTTAAAAATAGCTTTCTCTCGGCGCGAGAAGGCCAGAAGTGACAACTACAGTTTTTCTTAAACAAAGAGCAATATTTTCAATCAAAACCATGTTTGCCATTAACAAGTAACTGATTTCTAATGATTAGGAGCAAAAAACTAACTTCTGCAGTTTCTTGCAGCTTTTACTGTAACATTTGCAAAAAATAGGTTTCTCTCAGCGCAAGAAGGCCAGAAGTGACAACTACAGTTTTTCTTAAACAAAGAGGAATATTTTCAATCAAAACCATGTTTGACATCAACAAGTAACTGATTTCTAATGATTAGGACCAAAAAACTCACTTCTGCGAACTTCTTGCAGCTTTTACTGTAACATTTGTAAAAAAAAATAGGTTTCTCTCGCTACGAGAATGCCAGAAGTGACAACTACAGTTTTTCTTAAACAAAGAGGAATATTTTCAATCAAAACCATGTTTGCCATCAACAAGTAACTGATTTCTAATGATTAGGACAAAAAAACTCACTTCTGCGAACTTCTTGCAGCTTTTACTGTAACATTTGTAAAAATAGGTTTCTCTCTGCGAAAGAAGGCCAAAAATGACAACAATAGTTTTTTAACAAAGAGCAATATTTTCAATCAAAATCATGTTTGTCATCAACAAGTAACTGATTTCTAATGATTAGGACCAAAAAACTCACTTCTGCGAACTTCTTGCATCTTTTACTGTAATATTTGTTAAAATAGCTTTCTCTCAGCGAGAGAAGGTCAAAACTGACAACTACAGTTTTTCTTAAACAAAGAGCAATATTTTCAATCAAAACCATGTTTGCCATCAACAAGTAACTGATTTCTAATGATTAGGACAAAAAAACTCACTTCTGCGAACTTCTTGCAGCTTTTACTGTAACATTTGTAAAAATAGGTTTCTCTCTGCGAAAGAAGGCCAAAAATGACAACAATAGTTTTTCTTAAACAAAGAGCAAAATTTTCAATCAAAACCATGTTTGTCATCAACAAGTAACTGATTTCTAATGATTAGGACCAAAAAACTCACTTTTGCGAGCTTCCTACAGCTTTTCAAATCAAATCAAATCAAATCAAATTTTATTTATATAGCCCAAAATCACAAAATACATTTGTCTCAGAGGGCTTTACAATCTGTACAGGGAGTGACACCCTATGTCCTTAGACCCTAGATTCGAGTGAGGAAAAACTTGCCCACCAAAAAACCTTTTAACAGGGAAAAAGGTGAAAGAAACCTCAGGAAGAGCCACGGAGGAGGGATCCCTCTCCCAGGACGGACAGACGTGCAATGGATGTCACATGTACAGAACAAATCAACAAACACATATTGTATACTCACAATGAATAATAATGAATTACAATGGATGATAAGAATAGGTTACAATGAACGATGAATTATTACAGTAGCAGCAAATCATTACATAACTATAAACTGTAATGGGGATATGGCAACAATGATGACGGCGACAACACATGCAGTAGACGCCACGCAGGACCACAGCAGCAGACACAGTCCACAAGAGCCTGCTGGACGAGAGAGCACAGAAACTCTGGGGAAGAAGTTTAATTAGTAACATGATAGATAGATGGATTAGATAGATGGATAGATAAGGAGAGAGAGAGCATGAGATAGAGAGAGCGAGAGAGTATGTGAGTCCCCCAGCAGTCTAGTTCTATGGCAGCATAACTAAGGGATGACCTGAGCCAGCTTTTACTGTAACATTTGCAAAAAATAGCTTTCTCTCAGCGCGAGAAGGCCAGAAGTGACAACTACAGTTTTTTTAAACAAAGAGCAATATTTTCAATCAAAACCATGTTTGTCATCAACAAGTAACTGATTTCTAATGATTAGGACCAAAAAACTCACTTCTGCGGATTTCTTGCAGCTTTTACTGTAACATTTGTAAAAATAGGTTTCTCTCTGCGAAAGAAGGCCAAAAATGACAACAATAGTTTTTCTTAAACAAAGAGCAAAATTTTCAATCAAAACCATGTTTGTCATCAACAAGTAACTGATTTCTAATGATTAGGACCAAAAAACTCACTTTTGCGAGCTTCCTACAGCTTTTCAAATCAAATCAAATCAAATCAAATTTTATTTATATAGCCCAAAATCACAAAATACATTTGTCTCAGAGGGCTTTACAATCTGTACAGGGAGTGACACCCTATGTCCTTAGACCCTAGATTCGAGTGAGGAAAAACTTGCCCACCAAAAAACCTTTTAACAGGGAAAAAGGTGAAAGAAACCTCAGGAAGAGCCACGGAGGAGGGATCCCTCTCCCAGGACGGACAGACGTGCAATGGATGTCACATGTACAGAACAAATCAACAAACACATATTGTATACTCACAATGAATAATAATGAATTACAATGGATGATAAGAATAGGTTACAATGAATGATGAATTATTACAGTAGCAGCAAATCATTACATAACTATAAACTGTAATGGGGATATGGCAACAATGATGACGGCGACAACACATGCAGTAGACGCCACGCAGGACCACAGCAGCAGACACAGTCCACAAGAGCCTGCTGGACGAGAGAGCACAGAAACTCTGGGGAAGAAGTTTAATTAGTAACATGATAGATAGATGGATTAGATAGATGGATAGATAAGGAGAGAGAGAGCATGAGATAGAGAGAGCGAGAGAGTATGTGAGTCCCCCAGCAGTCTAGTTCTATGGCAGCATAACTAAGGGATGACCTGAGCCAGCTTTTACTGTAACATTTGCAAAAAATAGCTTTCTCTCAGCGCGAGAAGGCCAGAAGTGACAACTACAGTTTTTTTAAACAAAGAGCAATATTTTCAATCAAAACCATGTTTGTCATCAACAAGTAACTGATTTCTAATGATTAGGACCAAAAAACTCACTTCTGCAAACTTCTTGCAGCTTTTACTGTAACATTTGTAAAAAAAAAATAGGTTTCTCTCGCTGCGAGAATGCCAGAAGTGACAACTACAGTTTTTCTTAAACAAAGAGCAATATTTTCAATCAAAACCATGTTTGTCATCAACAAGTAAATGATTTCTAATGATTAGGACAAAAAAACTCACTTCTGCGAACTTCTTGCAGCTTTTACTGTAATATTTGTAAAAAAAATAGGTTTCTCTCGCGAGACAAGGCCAGAAATGACAACTACAGCTTTTCTTAAAAAAAGAGCAATATTTTCAATCAAAACCATGTTTGTCATCAACAAGTAACTGATTTCTAATGATTAGGACCAAAAAACTCACATCTGCGAACTTCTTGCAGCTTTTACTGTAACATTTGTAAAAATAGGTTTCTCTCTGCGAAAGAAGGCCAAAAATGACAACAATAGTTTTTCTTAAACAAAGAGCTATAATTTTAATCAAAACCATGTTTGTCATCAACAAGTAACTGATTTCTAATGATTAGGACCAAAAAACTCACTTTTGCGAGCTTCCTACAGCTTTTACTGTAACATTTGCAAAAAATAGCTTTCTCTCAGCGCCAGAAGGCCAGAAGTGACAACTACAGTTTTTCTTAAACAAAGAGCAATATTTTCAATTAAAACCATGTTTGTCATCAACAAGTAACTGATTTCTAATGATTAGGACCAAAAAACTCACTTCTGCGAACTTCTTTCAGCTTTTACTGTAACATTTGTAAAAAATAGCTTTCTCTCGGCGCGAGAAGGCCAGAAGTGACAACTACAGTTTTTCTTAAACAAAGAGCGATATTTTCAATCAAAACCATGTTTGTCATCAACAAGTAACTGATTTCTAATGATTAGGACCAAAAAACTCACTTCTGCGACCTTCCTACAGCTTTTACTGTAACATTTGTAAAGAATAGCTTTCTCTCGCTGCGAGAATGCCAGAAGTGACAACTACAGTTTTTCTTAAACAAAGAGCAATATTTTCAATTAAAACCATGTTTGTCATCAACAAGTAACTGATTTCTAATGATTAGGACCAAAAAACTCACTTCTGAGAGCTTCCTGCAGCTTTTACTGTAACATTTGTAAAAATAGCTTTCTCTCGGCGAGAGAAGGCCAAAACTGACAACTGCAGTTTTTCTTAAACAAAGAGCAATATTTTCAATCAAAACCATGTTTGTCATCAACAAGTAACTGATTTCTAATGATTAGGACCAAAAAACTCACTTCTGCGAACTTCTTCCAGCTTTTACTGTAACATTTGTAAAAATAGGTTTCTCTCTGCGAAAGAAGGCCAAAAATGACAACAATAGTTTTTCTTAAACAAAGAGCTATGTTTTCAATCAAAACCATGTTTGTCATCAACAAGTAACTGATTTCTAATGATTAGGACCAAAAAACTCACTTTTGCGAGCTTCCTACAGCTTTTACTGTAACATTTGCAAAAAATAGCTTTCTCTCAGCGCCAGAAGGCCAGAAGTGACAACTACAGTTTTTCTTAAACAAAGAGCAATATTTTTAATCAAAACCATGTTTGTCATCAACAAGTAACTGATTTCTAATGATTAGGACAAAAAAACTCACTTCTGCGAACTTCTTGCAGCTTTTACTGTAACATTTGTAAAAATAGGTTTCTCTCTGCGAAAGAAGGCCAAAAATGACAACAATAGTTTTTCTTAAACAAAGAGCAAAATTTTCAATCAAAACCATGTTTGTCATCAACAAGTAACTGATTTCTAATGATTAGGACCAAAAAACTCACTTTTGCGAGCTTCCTACAGCTTTTCAAATCAAATCAAATCAAATCAAATTTTATTTATATAGCCCAAAATCACAAAATACATTTGTCTCAGAGGGCTTTACAATCTGTACAGGGAGTGACACCCTATGTCCTTAGACCCTAGATTCGAGTGAGGAAAAACTTGCCCACCAAAAAACCTTTTAACAGGGAAAAAGGTGAAAGAAACCTCAGGAAGAGCCACGGAGGAGGGATCCCTCTCCCAGGACGGACAGACGTGCAATGGATGTCACATGTACAGAACAAATCAACAAACACATATTGTATACTCACAATGAATAATAATGAATTACAATGGATGATAAGAATAGGTTACAATGAACGATGAATTATTACAGTAGCAGCAAATCATTACATAACTATAAACTGTAATGGGGATATGGCAACAATGATGACGGCGACAACACATGCAGTAGACGCCACGCAGGACCACAGCAGCAGACACAGTCCACAAGAGCCTGCTGGACGAGAGAGCACAGAAACTCTGGGGAAGAAGTTTAATTAGTAACATGATAGATAGATGGATTAGATAGATGGATAGATAAGGAGAGAGAGAGCATGAGATAGAGAGAGCGAGAGAGTATGTGAGTCCCCCAGCAGTCTAGTTCTATGGCAGCATAACTAAGGGATGACCTGAGCCAGCTTTTACTGTAACATTTGCAAAAAATAGCTTTCTCTCAGCGCGAGAAGGCCAGAAGTGACAACTACAGTTTTTTTAAACAAAGAGCAATATTTTCAATCAAAACCATGTTTGTCATCAACAAGTAACTGATTTCTAATGATTAGGACCAAAAAACTCACTTCTGCGGATTTCTTGCAGCTTTTACTGTAACATTTGTAAAAATAGGTTTCTCTCTGCGAAAGAAGGCCAAAAATGACAACAATAGTTTTTCTTAAACAAAGAGCAAAATTTTCAATCAAAACCATGTTTGTCATCAACAAGTAACTGATTTCTAATGATTAGGACCAAAAAACTCACTTTTGCGAGCTTCCTACAGCTTTTCAAATCAAATCAAATCAAATCAAATTTTATTTATATAGCCCAAAATCACAAAATACATTTGTCTCAGAGGGCTTTACAATCTGTACAGGGAGTGACACCCTATGTCCTTAGACCCTAGATTCGAGTGAGGAAAAACTTGCCCACCAAAAAACCTTTTAACAGGGAAAAAGGTGAAAGAAACCTCAGGAAGAGCCACGGAGGAGGGATCCCTCTCCCAGGACGGACAGACGTGCAATGGATGTCACATGTACAGAACAAATCAACAAACACATATTGTATACTCACAATGAATAATAATGAATTACAATGGATGATAAGAATAGGTTACAATGAATGATGAATTATTACAGTAGCAGCAAATCATTACATAACTATAAACTGTAATGGGGATATGGCAACAATGATGACGGCGACAACACATGCAGTAGACGCCACGCAGGACCACAGCAGCAGACACAGTCCACAAGAGCCTGCTGGACGAGAGAGCACAGAAACTCTGGGGAAGAAGTTTAATTAGTAACATGATAGATAGATGGATTAGATAGATGGATAGATAAGGAGAGAGAGAGCATGAGATAGAGAGAGCGAGAGAGTATGTGAGTCCCCCAGCAGTCTAGTTCTATGGCAGCATAACTAAGGGATGACCTGAGCCAGCTTTTACTGTAACATTTGCAAAAAATAGCTTTCTCTCAGCGCGAGAAGGCCAGAAGTGACAACTACAGTTTTTTTAAACAAAGAGCAATATTTTCAATCAAAACCATGTTTGTCATCAACAAGTAACTGATTTCTAATGATTAGGACCAAAAAACTCACTTCTGCAAACTTCTTGCAGCTTTTACTGTAACATTTGTAAAAAAAAAATAGGTTTCTCTCGCTGCGAGAATGCCAGAAGTGACAACTACAGTTTTTCTTAAACAAAGAGCAATATTTTCAATCAAAACCATGTTTGTCATCAACAAGTAAATGATTTCTAATGATTAGGACAAAAAAACTCACTTCTGCGAACTTCTTGCAGCTTTTACTGTAATATTTGTAAAAAAAATAGGTTTCTCTCGCGAGACAAGGCCAGAAATGACAACTACAGCTTTTCTTAAAAAAAGAGCAATATTTTCAATCAAAACCATGTTTGTCATCAACAAGTAACTGATTTCTAATGATTAGGACCAAAAAACTCACATCTGCGAACTTCTTGCAGCTTTTACTGTAACATTTGTAAAAATAGGTTTCTCTCTGCGAAAGAAGGCCAAAAATGACAACAATAGTTTTTCTTAAACAAAGAGCTATAATTTTAATCAAAACCATGTTTGTCATCAACAAGTAACTGATTTCTAATGATTAGGACCAAAAAACTCACTTTTGCGAGCTTCCTACAGCTTTTACTGTAACATTTGCAAAAAATAGCTTTCTCTCAGCGCCAGAAGGCCAGAAGTGACAACTACAGTTTTTCTTAAACAAAGAGCAATATTTTTAATCAAAACCATGTTTGTCATCAACAAGTAACTGATTTCTAATGATTAGGACCAAAAAACTCACTTCTGCGAACTTCTTTCAGCTTTTACTGTAACATTTGTAAAAAATATCTTTCTCTCGGCGCGAGAAGGCCAGAAGTGACAACTACAGTTTTTCTTAAACAAAGAGCGATATTTTCAATCAAAACCATGTTTATCATCAACAAGTAACTGATTTCTAATGATTAGGACCAAAAAACTCACTTCTGCGACCTTCCTACAGCTTTTACTGTAACATTTGTAAAGAATAGCTTTCTCTCGCTGCGAGAATGCCAGAAGTGACAACTACAGTTTTTCTTAAACAAAGAGCAATATTTTCAATCAAAACCATGTTTGTCTTTAACAAGTAACTGATTTCTAATGATTAGGACCAAAAAACTCACTTCTGAGAGCTTCCTGCAGCTTTTACTGTAACATTTGTAAAAATAGCTTTCTCTCGGCGAGAGAAGGCCAAAGCTGACAACTGCAGTTTTTCTTAAACAAAAAGCAATATTTTTAATCAAAACCATGTTTGTCATCAACAAGTAACTGATTTCTAATGATTAGGACCAAAAAACTCACTTCTGAGAGCTTACTGCAGCTTTTACTGTAACATTTGTAAAAATAGCTTTCTCTCGGCGAGAGAAGGCCAAAACTGACAACTGCAGTTTTTCTTAAACAAAGAGCAATATTTTCAATCAAAACAATGTTTGCCATCAACAAGTAACTGATTTCTAATGATTATGACCAATAAACTCACTTCAGCGAACTTCTTGCAGTTTTTACTGTAATATTTGTAAAAAAAATAGGTTTCTCTCGCGAGACAAGGCCAGAAATGACAACTACAGCTTTTCTTAAAAAAAGAGCAATATTTTCAATCAAAACCATGTTTGTCATCAACAAGTAACTGATTTCTAATGATTAGGACCAAAAAACTCACATCTGCGAACTTCTTGCAGCTTTTACTGTAACATTTGTAAAAATAGGTTTCTCTCTGCGAAAGAAGGCCAAAAATGACAACAATAGTTTTTCTTAAACAAAGAGCTATAATTTTAATCAAAACCATGTTTGTCATCAACAAGTAACTGATTTCTAATGATTAGGACCAAAAAACTCACTTTTGCGAGCTTCCTACAGCTTTTACTGTAACATTTGCAAAAAATAGCTTTCTCTCAGCGCCAGAAGGCCAGAAGTGACAACTACAGTTTTTCTTAAACAAAGAGCAATATTTTCAATTAAAACCATGTTTGTCATCAACAAGTAACTGATTTCTAATGATTAGGACCAAAAAACTCACTTCTGCGAACTTCTTTCAGCTTTTACTGTAACATTTGTAAAAAATAGCTTTCTCTCGGCGCGAGAAGGCCAGAAGTGACAACTACAGTTTTTCTTAAACAAAGAGCGATATTTTCAATCAAAACCATGTTTGTCATCAACAAGTAACTGATTTCTAATGATTAGGACCAAAAAACTCACTTCTGCGACCTTCCTACAGCTTTTACTGTAACATTTGTAAAGAATAGCTTTCTCTCGCTGCGAGAATGCCAGAAGTGACAACTACAGTTTTTCTTAAACAAAGAGCAATATTTTCAATTAAAACCATGTTTGTCATCAACAAGTAACTGATTTCTAATGATTAGGACCAAAAAACTCACTTCTGAGAGCTTCCTGCAGCTTTTACTGTAACATTTGTAAAAATAGCTTTCTCTCGGCGAGAGAAGGCCAAAACTGACAACTGCAGTTTTTCTTAAACAAAGAGCAATATTTTCAATCAAAACCATGTTTGTCATCAACAAGTAACTGATTTCTAATGATTAGGACCAAAAAACTCACTTCTGCGAACTTCTTCCAGCTTTTACTGTAACATTTGTAAAAATAGGTTTCTCTCTGCGAAAGAAGGCCAAAAATGACAACAATAGTTTTTCTTAAACAAAGAGCTATGTTTTCAATCAAAACCATGTTTGTCATCAACAAGTAACTGATTTCTAATGATTAGGACCAAAAAACTCACTTTTGCGAGCTTCCTACAGCTTTTACTGTAACATTTGCAAAAAATAGCTTTCTCTCAGCGCCAGAAGGCCAGAAGTGACAACTACAGTTTTTCTTAAACAAAGAGCAATATTT
The DNA here is from genome assembly GCA_036937835.1 of Pampus argenteus. Taxonomy (NCBI): domain Eukaryota; kingdom Metazoa; phylum Chordata; class Actinopteri; order Scombriformes; family Stromateidae; genus Pampus; species Pampus argenteus. Next base: position 1,798,808 of record CM072881.1, read on the forward strand.
TCAATCAAAACCATGTTTGTCATCAACAAGTAACTGATTTCTAATGATTAGGACCAAAAAACTCACTTCTGCGAACTTCTTGCAGCTTTTACTGTAACATTTGTAAAAAAAAATAGCTTTCTCTCGCTGCGAGAATGCCAGAAGTGACAACTACAGTTTTTCTTAAACAAAGAGCAATATTTTCAATCAAAACCATGTTTGTCTTTAACAAGTAACTGATTTCTAATGATTAGGACCAAAAAACTCACTTCTGAGAGCTTCCTGCAGCTTTTACTGTAACATTTGTAAAAATAGCTTTCTCTCGGCGAGAGAAGGCCAAAGCTGACAACTGCAGTTTTTCTTAAACAAAAAGCAATATTTTCAATTAAAACCATGTTTGTCATCAACAAGTAACTGATTTCTAATGATTAGGACCAAAAAACTCACTTCTGAGAGCTTCCTGCAGCTTTTACTGTAACATTTGTAAAAATAGCTTTCTCTCGGCGAGAGAAGGCCAAAACTGACAACTGCAGTTTTTCTTAAACAAAGAGCAATATTTTCAATCAAAACCATGTTTGTCATCAACAAGAAACTGATTTCTAATGATTAGGACCAAAAAACTCACTTCTGCGAACTTCTTCCAGCTTTTACTGTAACATTTGTAAAAATAGGTTTCTCTCTGCGAAAGAAGGCCAAAAATGACAACAATAGTTTTTCTTAAACAAAGAGCTATGTTTTCAATCAAAACCATGTTTGTCATCAACAAGTAACTGATTTCTAATGATTAGGACCAAAAAACTCACTTTTGCGAGCTTCCTACAGCTTTTACTGTAACATTTGCAAAAAATAGCTTTCTCTCAGCGCCAGAAGGCCAGAAGTGACAACTACAGTTTTTCTTAAACAAAGAGCAATATTTTCAATCAAAACCATGTTTGTCATCAACAAGTAACTGATTTCTAATGATTAGGACCAAAAAACTCACTTCTGCGAACTTCTTTCAGCTTTTACTGTAACATTTGTAAAAAATATCTTTCTCTCGGCGCGAGAAGGCCAGAAGTGACAACTACAGTTTTTCTTAAACAAAGAGCGATATTTTCAATCAAAACCATGTTTATCATCAACAAGTAACTGATTTCTAATGATTAGGACCAAAAAACTCACTTCTGCGACCTTCCTACAGCTTTTACTGTAACATTTGTAAAGAATAGCTTTCTCTCGCTGCGAGAATGCCAGAAGTGACAACTACAGTTTTTCTTAAACAAAGAGCAATATTTTCAATCAAAACCATGTTTGTCTTTAACAAGTAACTGATTTCTAATGATTAGGACCAAAAAACTCACTTCTGAGAGCTTCCTGCAGCTTTTACTGTAACATTTGTAAAAATAGCTTTCTCTCGGCGAGAGAAGGCCAAAGCTGACAACTGCAGTTTTTCTTAAACAAAAAGCAATATTTTTAATCAAAACCATGTTTGTCATCAACAAGTAACTGATTTCTAATGATTAGGACCAAAAAACTCACTTCTGAGAGCTTACTGCAGCTTTTACTGTAACATTTGTAAAAATAGCTTTCTCTCGGCGAGAGAAGGCCAAAACTGACAACTGCAGTTTTTCTTAAACAAAGAGCAATATTTTCAATCAAAACAATGTTTGCCATCAACAAGTAACTGATTTCTAATGATTATGACCAATAAACTCACTTCAGCGAACTTCTTGCAGTTTTTACTGTAATATTTATAAAAATAGGTTTCTCTCGGCACGAGAAGGCCAGAAGTGACAACTACAGTTTTTCTTAAACAAAGAGCGATATTTTCAATCAAAACCATGTTTGTCATCAACAAGTAACTGATTTCTAATGATTAGGACCAAAAAACTCACTTCTGCGACCTTCCTACAGCTTTTACTGTAACATTTGTAAAGAATAGCTTTCTCTCGCTGCGAGAATGCCAGAAGTGACAACTACAGTTTTTCTTAAACAAAGAGCAATATTTTCAATCAAAACCATGTTTGTCATCAACAAGTAACTGATTTCTAATGATTAGGACCAAAAAACTCACTTCTGAGAGCTTCCTGCAGCTTTTACTGTAACATTTGTAAAAATAGCTTTCTCTCGGCGAGAGAAGGCCAAAACTGACAACTGCAGTTTTTCTTAAACAAAAAGCAATATTTTTAATCAAAACCATGTTTGTCATCAACAAGTAACTGATTTCTAATGATTAGGACCAAAAAACTCACTTCTGAGAGCTTACTGCAGCTTTTACTGTAACATTTGTAAAAATAGCTTTCTCTCGGCGAGAGAAGGCCAAAACTGACAACTGCAGTTTTTCTTAAACAAAGAGCAATATTTTCAATCAAAACAATGTTTGCCATCAAGAAGTAACTGATTTCTAATGATTATGACCAATAAACTCACTTCAGCGAACTTCTTGCAGTTTTTACTGTAATATTTATAAAAATAGGTTTCTCTCGGCGCGAGAAGGCCAAAAGTGACAACTACAGTTTTTCTTAAACAAAGAGCAATATTTTCAATCAAAACCATGTTTTCCATCAACAAGTAACTGATTTCTAATTCTTAGGACCAAAAAACTCACTTCTGCGAACTTCTTGCAGCTTTTACTGTAACATTTGGAAAAAAATAGGTTTCTCTCGCAAGACAAGGCCAGAAATGAAAACTACAGTTTTTCTTAAACAAAGAGCAATATTTTCAATCAAAACCATGTTTGTCATCAACAAGTAACTGATTTCTAATGATTAGGAACAAAAAACTCACTTCTGCGAACTTCTTTCAGCTTTTACTGTAACATTTGTAAAAAATAGCTTTCTCTCGGCGCGAGAAGGCCAGAAGTGACAACTACAGATTTTCTTAAACAAAGAGCGATATTTTTAATCAAAACCACGTTTGTCATCAACAAGTAACTGATTTCTAACGATTAGGACCAAAAAACTCACTTCTGCGACCTTCCTACAGCTTTTACTGTAACATTTGTAAAGAATAGCTTTCTCTCGCTGCGAGAATGCCAGAAGTGACAACTACAGTTTTTCTTAAACAAAGAGCAATATTTTCAATCAAAACCATGTTTGTCATCAACAAGTAACTGATTTCTAATGATTAGGACCAAAAAACTCACTTCTGCGACCTTCCTACAGCTTTTACTGTAACATTTGTAAAAAAGAAATAGGTTTCCCTCGGCGCGAGAAGGCCAGAAGTGACAACTAAAGTTTTTCTTAAACAAAGAGCAATATTTTAAATCAAAACCATGTTTGCCATCAACAAGTAACTGATTTCTAATGATTATGACCAATAAACTCACTTCGGCGAACTTCTTGCAGCTTTTACTGTAACATTTGTAAAGAATAGCTTTTTTCTCGCTGCGAGAATGCCAGAAGTGACAACTACAGTTTTTCTTAAAAAAAGAGCAATATTTTCAATCAAAACCATGTTTGTCATAAACAAATAACTGATGTCTAATTATTAGGACCAAAAAACTCACTTCTGCGAACTTCTTGCAGCTTTTACTGTAACATTTGCACAAAATAGCTTTCTCTCGGCGAGAGAAGGCCAGAAATGACAACTACAGTTTTTCTTAAACAAAGAGCAATTTTTTCAATCAAAACCATGTTTGTCATCAACAAGTAACTGATTTCTAATGATTATGACCAAAAAACTCACTCCTGCGAACTTCTTTAAGCTTTTACTGTAACATTTGTAAAAAATAGCTTTCTCTCGCTGCGAGAATGCGAGAAGTGACAACTACAGTTTTTCGTAAAAAAAGAGCAATATTTTCAATCAAAAGCATGTTTGCCATCAACAAGTAACTGATTTCTAATGATTTGGACCAAAAAACTCACTTCTGCGAGCTTCCTACAGCTTTTACTGTAACATTTGTAAAAAGATTAGAAATTCAGTTACTTGTTGATGGCATACATGGTTTTGATGAAAATATTGCTCTTTGTTTAAGAAAAACTATTGTTGTCATTTTTGGCCTTCTTTCGCAGAGAGAAACCTATTTTTTACAAATGTTACAGTAAAAGCTGTAGGAAGCTCGCAGACGTGAGTTTTTTGGTCCTGAGCATTAGAAATCAGTTACTTGTTGATGGCAAACATGGTTTTGATAAAAATATTGCTCTTTGTTTAAGAAAAACTGTAGTTCTCATTTATGGCCTTGTCTCGCGAGAGAAACCTATTTTTACAAATATTACAGTAAAAGTTGCAAGAAGTTCGCAGAAGTGAGTTTTTTGGTCCTAATCATTAGAAATCAGTTACTTGTTGATAGCAAACATGGTTTTGATTGAAAATATTGCTCTTTGTTTAAGAAAAACTGTAGTTGTCATTTATGGCCCTCTCGCACCGAGAGAAACCTATTTTTATGAATATATTACAGTAAAAGCTGCAAGAAGTTCGCAGAAGTGAGTTTTTTGGTCCTATTCATTAGAAATCAGTTACTTGTTGATGGCAAACATGCTTTTGATTGAAAATATTGCTCCTTGTTTAAGAAAAACTGTAGTTGTCAGTTTTGGGCTTCTCTCGCCGAGAGAAAGGTATTTTTACAAATGTTACAGTAAAAGCTGCAGGAAGCTCTCAGAAGTGAGTTTTTTGGTCCTAATCATTAGAAATCAGTTACTTGTTGATGGCCAACATGGTTTTGATTGAAAATATTGCTCTTTGTTTAAGAAAAACTGTAGTTGTCAGTTTTGGGCTTCTCTCGCCGAGAGAAAGCTATTTTTACAAATGTTACAGTAAAAGTTGCAGGAAGCTCTCAGAAGTGAGTTTTTTGCTCCTAATCATTAGAAATCAGTTACTTGTTGATGGCAAACATGGTTTTGATTGAAAATATTGCTCCTTGTTTAAGAAAAACTGTAGTTGTCAGTTTTGGCCTTCTCTCGCCGAGAGAAAGCTATTTTTACAAATGTTACAGTAAAAGCTGCAGGAAGCTCTCAGAAGTGAGTTTTTTGGTCCTAATCATTAGAAATCAGTTACTTGTTGATGGCCAACATGGTTTTGATTGAAAATATTGCTCCTTGTTTAAGAAAAACTGTAGTTGTCAGTTTTGGGCTTCTCTCGCCGAGAGAAAGCTATTTTTACAAATGTTACAGTAAAAGTTGCAGGAAGCTCTCAGAAGTGAGTTTTTTGCTCCTAATCATTAGAAATCAGTTACTTGTTGATGGCAAACATGGTTTTGATTGAAAATATTGCTCCTTGTTTAAGAAAAACTGTAGTTGTCAGTTTTGGGCTTCTCTCGCCGAGAGAAAGCTATTTTTACAAATGTTACAGTAAAAGCTGCAGGAAGCTCTCAGAAGTGAGTTTTTTGCACCTAATCATTAGAAATCAGTTACTTGTTGATGGCAAACATGGTTTTGATTGAAAATATTGCTCCTTGTTTAAGAAAAACTGTAGTTGTCAGTTTTGGGCTTCTCTCGCCGAGAGAAAGCTATTTTTACAAATGTTACAGTAAAAGCTGCAGGAAGCTCTCAGAAGTGAGTTTTTTGGTCCTTATCATTAGAAATCAGTTACTTGTTGATGGCCAACATGGTTTTGATTGAAAATATTGCTCCTTGTTTAAGAAAAACTGTAGTTGTCAGTTTTGGGCTTCTCTCGCCGAGAGAAAGGTATTTTTACAAATGTTACAGTAAAAGCTGCAGGAAGCTCTCAGAAGTGAGTTTTTTGGTCCTAATCATTAGAAATCAGTTACTTGTTGATGGCCAACATGGTTTTGATTGAAAATATTGCTCTTTGTTTAAGAAAAACTGTAGTTGTCAGTTTTGGGCTTCTCTCGCCGAGAGAAAGCTATTTTTACAAATGTTACAGTAAAAGTTGCAGGAAGCTCTCAGAAGTGAGTTTTTTGCTCCTAATCATTAGAAATCAGTTACTTGTTGATGGCAAACATGGTTTTGATTGAAAATATTGCTCCTTGTTTAAGAAAAACTGTAGTTGTCAGTTTTGGCCTTCTCTCGCCGAGAGAAAGCTATTTTTACAAATGTTACAGTAAAAGCTGCAGGAAGCTCTCAGAAGTGAGTTTTTTGCTCCTAATCATTAGAAATCAGTTACTTGTTGATGGCAAACATGGTTTTGATTGAAAATATTGCTCCTTGTTTAAGAAAAACTGTAGTTGTCAGTTTTGGCCTTCTCTCGCCGAGAGAAAGCTATTTTTACAAATGTTACAGTAAAAGCTGCAGGAAGCTCTCAGAAGTGAGTTTTTTGCTCCTAATCATTAGAAATCAGTTACTTGTTGATGGCCAACATGGTTTTGATTGAAAATATTGCTCCTTGTTTAAGAAAAACTGTAGTTGTCAGTTTTGGCCTTCTCTCGCCGAGAGAAAGCTATTTTTACAAATGTTACAGTAAAAGTTGCAGGAAGCTCTCAGAAGTGAGTTTTTTGGTCCTAATCATTAGAAATCAGTTACTTGTTGATGGCAAACATGGTTTTGATTGAAAATATTGCTCCTTGTTTAAGAAAAACTGTAGTTGTCAGTTTTGGGCTTCTCTCGCCGAGAGAAAGCTATTTTTACAAATGTTACAGTAAAAGCTGCAGGAAGCTCTCAGAAGTGAGTTTTTTGCACCTAATCATTAGAAATCAGTTACTTGTTGATGGCAAACATGGTTTTGATTGAAAATATTGCTCCTTGTTTAAGAAAAACTGTAGTTGTCAGTTTTGGCCTTCTCTCGCCGAGAGAAAGCTATTTTTACAAATGTTACAGTAAAAGCTGCAGGAAGCTCTCAGAAGTGAGTTTTTTGGTCCTAATCATTAGAAATCAGTTACTTGTTGATGGCAAACATGGTTTTGATTGAAAATATTGCTCCTTGTTTAAGAAAAACTGTAGTTGTCAGTTTTGGCCTTCTCTCGCCGAGAGAAAGCTATTTTTACAAATGTTACAGTAAAAGCTGCAGGAAGCTCTCAGAAGTGAGTTTTTTGCTCCTAATCATTAGAAATCAGTTACTTGTTGATGGCAAACATGGTTTTGATTGAAATTATTGCTCCTTGTTTAAGAAAAACTGTAGTTGTCAGTTTTGGCCTTGTCTCGCCGAGAGAAAGCTATTTTTACAAATGTTACAGTAAAAGCTGCAGGAAGCTCTCAGAAGTGAGTTTTTTGGTCCTAATCATTAGAAATCAGTTACTTGTTGATGGCAAACATGGTTTTGATTGAAAATATTGCTCCTTGTTTAAGAAAAACTGTAGTTGTCAGTTTTGGCCTTCTCTCGCCGAAAGAAAGCTATTTTTACAAATGTTACAGTAAAAGCTGCAGGAAGCTCTCAGAAGTGAGTTTTTTGGTCCTAATCATTAGAAATCAGTTACTTGTTGATGACAAACATGGTTTTGATTGAAAACATAGCTCTTTGTTTAAGAAAAACTATTGTTGTCATTTTTGGCCTTCTTTCGCAGAGAGAAACCTATTTTTACGAATGTTACAGTAAAAGCTGCAGGAAGCTCTCAGAAGTGAGTTTTTTTGTCCTAATCATTAGAAATCAGTTACTTGTTGATGGCAAACATGGTTTTGATTGAAAATATTGCTCCTTGTTTAAGAAAAACTGTAGTTGTCAGTTTTGGCCTTCTCTCGCCGAGAGAAAGCTATTTTTACAAATGTTACAGTAAAAGCTGCAGGAAGCTCTCAGAAGTGAGTTTTTTGGTCCTAATCATTAGAAATCAGTTACTTGTTGATGGCAAACATGGTTTTGATTGAAAATATTGCTCCTTGTTTAAGAAAAACTGTAGTTGTCAGTTTTGGCCTTCTCTCGCCGAGAGAAAGCTATTTTTACAAATGTTACAGTAAAAGCTGCAGGAAGCTCTCAGAAGTGAGTTTTTTGCTCCTAATCATTAGAAATCAGTTACTTGTTGATGGCAAACATGGTTTTGATTGAAATTATTGCTCCTTGTTTAAGAAAAACTGTAGTTGTCAGTTTTGGCCTTGTCTCGCCGAGAGAAAGCTATTTTTACAAATGTTACAGTAAAAGCTGCAGGAAGCTCTCAGAAGTGAGTTTTTTGGTCCTAATCATTAGAAATCAGTTACTTGTTGATGGCAAACATGGTTTTGATTGAAAATATTGCTCCTTGTTTAAGAAAAACTGTAGTTGTCAGTTTTGGCCTTCTCTCGCCGAAAGAAAGCTATTTTTACAAATGTTACAGTAAAAGCTGCAGGAAGCTCTCAGAAGTGAGTTTTTTGGTCCTAATCATTAGAAATCAGTTACTTGTTGATGACAAACATGGTTTTGATTGAAAACATAGCTCTTTGTTTAAGAAAAACTATTGTTGTCATTTTTGGCCTTCTTTCGCAGAGAGAAACCTATTTTTACGAATGTTACAGTAAAAGCTGCAGGAAGCTCTCAGAAGTGAGTTTTTTTGTCCTAATCATTAGAAATCAGTTACTTGTTGATGGCAAACATGGTTTTGATTGAAAATATTGCTCCTTGTTTAAGAAAAACTGTAGTTGTCAGTTTTGGCCTTCTCTCGCCGAGAGAAAGCTATTTTTACGAATGTTACAGTAAAAGCTGCAGGAAGCTCTCAGAAGTGAGTTTTTTGCTCCTAATCATTAGAAATCAGTTACTTGTTGATGGCAAACATGGTTTTGATTGAAAATATTGCTCCTTCTTTAAGATAAAACTGTAGTTGTCAGTTTTGGGCTTCTCTCGCCGAGAGAAAGCTATTTTTACAAATGTTACAGTAAAAGCTGCAGGAAGCTCTCAGAAGTGAGTTTTTTTGGTCCTAATCATTAGAAATCAGTTACTTGTTGATGGCAAACATGGTTTTGATTGAAAATATTGCTCCTTGTTTAAGAAAAACTGTAGTTGTCAGTTTTGGGCTTCTCTCGCCGAGAGAAAGCTATTTTTACAAATGTTACAGTAAAAGCTGCAGGAAGCTCTCAGAAGTGAGTTAGAAATCAGTTACTTGTTGATGGCAAACATGGTTTTGATTGAAAATATTGCTCCTTGTTTAAGAAAAACTGTAGTTGTCAGTTTTGGGCTTCTCTCGCCGAGAGAAAGCTATTTTTTACAAATGTTACAGTAAAAGCTGCAGGAAGCTCTCAGAAGTGAGTTTTTTGGTCCTAATCATTAGAAATCAGTTACTTGTTGATGGCAAACATGGTTTTGATTGAAAATATTGCTCCTTGTTTAAGAAAAACTGTAGTTGTCAGTTTTGGCCTTCTCTCGCCGAGAGAAAGCTATTTTTACAAATGTTACAGTAAAAGCTGCAGGAAGCTCTCAGAAGTGAGTTTTTTGGTCCTAATCATTAGAAATCAGTTACTTGTTGATGGAAAACATGGTTTTGATGAAAATTTTGCTCTTTGTTTTAGAAAAACTGTGGTTCTCACTTCTGACCTTCTCGCGCCGAGAGAAAGCTATTTTTTTACAAATGTTACAGTAAAAGCTGTAGGAAGCTCGCAGAAGTGAGTTTTTTGGTCCAAATCATTAGAAATCAGTTACTTGTTGATGGCAAACATGCTTTTGATTGAAAATATTGCTCTTTGTTTAAGAAAAACTGTAGTTGTCATTTCTGGCCCTCTCGCACCGAGAGAAACCTACTTTTATGAATATATTACAGTAAAAGCTGCAAGAAGTTCGCAGAAGTGAGTTTTTTGGTCCTAATCATTAGAAATCAGTTACTTGTTGATAGCAAACATGGTTTTGATGAAAATATTGCTCTTTGTTTAAGAAAAACTGTAGTTGTCATTTTTGGCCTTCTTTCGCAGAGAGAAACCTATTTTTTACAAATGTTACAGTAAAAGCTGTAGGAAGGTCGCAGACGTGAGTTTTTTGGTCCTGAGCATTAGAAATTCAGTTACTTGTTGATGGCAAACATGCTTTTGATCGAATATATTGCTCTTTGGTTAAGAAAAACTGTAGTTGTCATTTCTGGCCCTCTCGCGCCGAGAGAAAGCTATTTTTACAAATGTTACAGTAAAAGCTGCAAGAAGTTCGCAGAAGTGAGTTTTTTGTCCTAATCATTAGAAATCAGTTACTTGTTGATGGCAAACATGCTTTTGATTGAAAATATTGCTCTTTGTTAAGAAAAACTGTAGTTGTCATTTCTGGCCTTGTCTCGCGAGAGAAAGCTATTTTTTACAAATGTTACAGTAAAAGCTGTAGGAAGCTCGCAGAAGTGAGTTTTTTGGTCCTAATCATTAGAAATCAGTTACTTGGTTTTGATGAAAATTTTGATCTTTGTTTTAGAAAAACTGTAGTTTTCACTTCTGGCCTTCAAATTTTGCTTTTTGTTTTAGAAAAACTGTAGTTCTCACTTCTGGCCTTCTCGCGCCGAGAGAAAGCTATTTTTACAAATGTTACAGTAAAAGCTGTAGGAAGCTCGCAGAAGTGAGTTTTTTGGTCCAAATCATTAGAAATCAGTTACTTGTTGATGGCAAACATGCTTTCGATTAAAAATATTGCTCTTTTTTTACGAAAAACTGTAGTTGTCATTTCTGGCCTTGTCTCGCGAGAGAAAGCTATTTTTTACAAATGTTACAGTAAAAGCTGTAGGAAGCTCGCAGAAGTGAGTTTTTTGGTCCTAATCATTAGAAATCAGTTACTTGGTTTTGATGAAAATTTTGATCTTTGTTTTAGAAAAACTGTAGTTTTCACTTCTGGCCTTCAAATTTTGCTTTTTGTTTTAGAAAAACTGTAGTTCTCACTTCTGGCCTTCTCGCGCCGAGAGAAAGCTATTTTTACAAATGTTACAGTAAAAGCTGTAGGAAGCTCGCAGAAGTGAGTTTTTTGGTCCAAATCATTAGAAATCAGTTACTTGTTGATGGCAAACATGCTTTCGATTAAAAATATTGCTCTTTTTTTACGAAAAACTGTAGTTGTCACTTCTGGCCTTTTCGCGCCGAGAGAAAGCCATTTCTTTTAAAATGTTACAGTAAAAGCTGTAGGAAGCTCGCAGAAGTGAGTTTTTTGGTCCTAATCATTAGAAATCAGTTACTTGTTGATGGCAAACATGCTTTTGATTAAAAATATTGCTCTTTGTTTAAGAAAAACTGTAGTTGTCACTTCTGGCTTCTCGGGCCGAGAGAAATCTATTTTTACCAATGTTACAGTAAAAGCTGTAGGAAGCTTGCAGAAGTGAGTTTTTTGGTCCCAATCATTAAAAATCAGTTACTTGTTGATGGCAAACATGGTTTTGATGAAAATATTGCTCTTTGTTTAAGAAAAACTGTAGTTGTCATTGCTGGCCTTCTCGCGCAGAGAGAAACCTCTTTTTACAAATGTTACAGTAAAAGCTGTAGGAAGCTCGCAGAAGTGAGTTTTTTGGTCCAAATCATTAGAAATCAGTTACTTGTTGATGGCAAACATGGTTTTGATTGAAAATATTGCTCCTTGTTTAAGAAAAACTGTAGTTGTCAGTTTTGGGCTTTTCTCGCCGAGAGAAAGCTATTTTTACAAATGTAACAGTAAAAGCTGCAGGAAGCTCTCAGAAGTGAGTTTTTTGGTCCTAATCATTAGAAATCAGTTACTTGTTGATGGCAAACATGGTTTTGATTGAAAATATTGATCCTTGTTTAAGAAAAACTGTAGTTGTCAGTTTTGGGCTTCTCTCGCCGAGAGAAAGCTATTTTTACAAATGTTACAGTAAAAGCTGCAGGAAGCTCTCAGAAGTGAGTTTTTTGGTCCTAATCATTAGAAATCAGTTACTTGTTGATGGCAAACATGGTTTTGATTGAAAATATTGCTCCTTGTTTAAGAAAAACTGTAGTTGTCAGTTTTGGGCTTCTCTCGCCGAGAGAAAGCTATTTTTACAAATGTTACAGTAAAAGCTGCAGGAAGCTCTCAGAAGTGAGTTTTTTGGTCCTAATCATTAGAAATCAGTTACTTGTTGATGGCAAACATGGTTTTGATTGAAAATATTGCTCCTTGTTTAAGAAAAACTGTAGTTGTCAGTTTTGGGCTTCTCTCGCCGAGAGAAAGCTATTTTTTACAAATGTTACAGTAAAAGCTGCAGGAAGCTCTCAGAAGTGAGTTTTTTGGTCCTAATCATTAGAAATCAGTTACTTGTTGATGGCAAACATGGTTTTGATTGAAAATATTGCTCCTTGTTTAAGAAAAACTGTAGTTGTCAGTTTTGGGCTTCTCTCGCAGAGAAAAAGCTATTTTTACAAATGTTACAGTAAAAGCTGCAGGAAGCTCTCAGAAGTGAGTTTTTTGCACCTAATCATTAGAAATCAGTTACTTGTTGATGGCAAACATGGTTTTGATTGAAAATATTGCTCCTTGTTTAAGAAAAACTGTAGTTGTCAGTTTTGGGCTTTTCTCGCCGAGAGAAAGCTATTTTTACAAATGTTACAGTAAAAGCTGCAGGAAGCTCTCAGAAGTGAGTTTTTTGGTCCTAATCATTAGAAATCAGTTACTTGTTGATGGCAAACATGGTTTTGATTGAAAATATTGCTCCTTGTTTAAGAAAAACTGTAGTTGTCAGTTTTGGCCTTCTCTCGGCGAGAGAAAGCTATTTTTACAAATGTTACAGTAAAAGTTGCAGGAATCTCTCAGAAGTGAGTTTTTTGGTCCTAATCATTAGAAATCAGTTACTTGTTGATGGCAAACATGGTTTTGATTGAAAATATTGCTCCTTGTTTAAGAAAAAACTGTAGTTGTCAGTTTTGGCCTTCTCTCGCCGAGAGAAAGCTATTTTTACAAATGTTACAGTAAAAGCTGCAGGAAGCTCTCAGAAGTGAGTTTTTTGCTCCTAATCATTAGAAATCAGTTACTTGTTGATGGCAAACATGGTTTTGATTGAAAATATTGCTCCTTGTTTAAGAAAAACTGTAGTTGTCAGTTTTGGCCTTCTCTCGCCGAGAGAAAGCTATTTTTACAAATGTTACAGTAAAAGCTGCAGGAAGCTCTCAGAAGTGAGTTTTTTGGTCCTAATCATTAGAAATCAGTTACTTGTTGATGGCAAACATGGTTTTGATTGAAAATATTGCTCCTTGTTTAAGAAAAACTGTAGTTGTCAGTTTTGGGCTTCTCTCGCCGAGAGAAAGCTATTTTTACAAATGTTACAGTAAAAGCTGCAGGAAGCTCTCAGAAGTGAGTTTTTTGCTCCTAATCATTAGAAATCAGTTACTTGTTGATGGCAAAAATGGCTTTGATTGAAAATATTGCTCCTTGTTTAAGAAAAACTGTAGTTGTCAGTTTTGGGCTTCTCTCGCCGAGAGAAAGCTATTTTTACAAATGTTACAGTAAAAGCTGCAGGAAGCTCTTAGAAGTGAGTTTTTTAGTCCTAATCATTAGAAATCAGTTACTTGTTGATGGCCAACATGGTTTTGATTGAAAATATTGCTCCTTGTTTAAGAAAAACTGTAGTTGTCAGTTTTGGGCTTCTCTCGCCGAGAGAAAGCTATTTTTACAAATGTTACAGTAAAAGCTGCAGGAAGCTCTCAGAAGTGAGTTTTTTGCACCTAATCATTAGAAATCAGTTACTTGTTGATGGCAAACATGGTTTTGATTGAAAATATTGCTCCTTGTTTAAGAAAAACTGTAGTTGTCAGTTTTGAGCTTCTCTCGCCGAGAGAAAGCTATTTTTACAAATGTTACAGTAAAAGCTGCAGGAAGCTCTCAGAAGTGAGTTTTTTGGTCCTAATCATTAGAAATCAGTTACTTGTTGATAGAAAAAATGGTTTTGATTGAAAATATTGCTCCTTGTTTAAGAAAAACTGTAGTTGTCAGTTTTGGGCTTCTCTCGCCGAGAGAAAGCTATTTTTACAAATGTTACAGTAAAAGCTGCAGGAAGCTCTTAGAAGTGAGTTTTTTGGTCCTAATCATTAGAAATCAGTTACTTGTTGATGGCCAACATGGTTTTGATTGAAAATATTGCTCCTTGTTTAAGAAAAACTGTAGTTGTCAGTTTTGGGCTTCTCTCGCCGAGAGAAAGCTATTTTTACAAATGTTACAGTAAAAGCTGCAGGAAGCTCTCAGAAGTGAGTTTTTTGGTCCTAATCATTAGAAATCAGTTACTTGTTGATGGCAAACATGGTTTTGATTGAAAATATTGCTCCTTGTTTAAGAAAAACTGTAGTTGTCAGTTTTGGGCTTCTCTCGCCGAGAGAAAGCTATTTTTACAAATGTTACAGTAAAAGCTGCAGGAAGCTCTCAGAAGTGAGTTTTTTGGTCCTAATCATTAGAAATCAGTTACTTGTTGATGGCAAACATGGTTTTGATTGAAAATATTGCTCCTTGTTTAAGAAAAACTGTAGTTGTCAGTTTTGGCCTCCTTTCGCCGAGAGAAAGCTATTTTTACAAATGTTACAGTAAAAGCTGCAGGAAGCTCTCAGAAGTGAGTTTTTTGGTCCTAATCATTAGAAATCAGTTACTTGTTGATGGCAAACATGGTTTTGATTGAAAATATTGCTCCTTGTTTAAGAAAAACTGTAGTTGTCAGTTTTGGGCTTCTCTCGCCGAGAGAAAGCTATTTTTACAAATGTTACAGTAAAAGCTGCAGGAAGCTCTCAGAAGTGAGTTTTTTGCTCCTAATCATTAGAAATCAGTTACTTGTTGATGGCAAACATGGTTTTGATTGAAAATATTGCTCCTTGTTTAAGAAAAACTGTAGTTGTCAGTTTTGAGCTTCTCTCGCCGAGAGAAAGCTATTTTTACAAATGTTACAGTAAAAGCTGCAGGAAGCTCTCAGAAGTGAGTTTTTTGGTCCTAATCATTAGAAATCAGTTACTTGTTGATGGCCAACATGGTTTTGATTGAAAATATTGCTCCTTGTTTAAGAAAAACTGTAGTTGTCAGTTTTGGGCTTCTCTCGCCGAGAGAAAGCTATTTTTACAAATGTTACAGTAAAAGCTGCAGGAAGCTCTCAGAAGTGAGTTTTTTGCTCCTAATCATTAGAAATCAGTTACTTGTTGATGGCAAACATGGTTTTGATTGAAAATATTGCTCCTTGTTTAAGAAAAACTGTAGTTGTCAGTTTTGGCCTTCTCTCGCCGAGAGAAAGCTATTTTTACAAATGTTACAGTAAAAGCTGCAGGAAGCTCTCAGAAGTGAGTTTTTTGGTCCTAATCATTAGAAATCAGTTACTTGTTGATGGCAAACATGGTTTTGATTGAAAATATTGCTCCTTGTTTAAGAAAAACTGTAGTTGTCAGTTTTGGCCTTCTCTCGCCGAGAGAAAGCTATTTTTACAAATGTTACAGTAAAAGCTGCAGGAAGCTCTCAGAAGTGAGTTTTTTGGTCCTAATCATTAGAAATCAGTTACTTGTTGATGGCAAACATGGTTTTGATTGAAAATATTGCTCCTTGTTTAAGAAAAACTGTAGTTGTCAGTTTTGGCCTTCTCTCGCCGAGAGAAAGCTATTTTTACAAATGTTACAGTAAAAGCTGCAGGAAGCTCTCAGAAGTGAGTTTTTTGGTCCTAATCATTAGAAATCAGTTACTTGTTGATGGCAAACATGGTTTTGATTGAAAATAACGCTCCTTGTTTAAGAAAAACTGTAGTTGTCAGTTTTGGCCTTCTCTCGCCGAGAGAAAGCTATTTTTACAAATGTTACAGTAAAAGCTGCAGGAAGCTCTCAGAAGTGAGTTTTTTGCTCCTAATCATTAGAAATCAGTTACTTGTTGATGGTAAACATGGTTTTGATTGAAAATATTGCTTCTTGTTTAAGAAAAACTGTAGTTGTCAGTTTTGGCCTTCTCTCGCCGAGAGAAAGCTATTTTTACAAATGTTACAGTAAAAGCTGCAGGAAGCTCTCAGAAGTGAGTTTTTTGGTCCTAATCATTAGAAATCAGTTACTTGTTGATGGCAAACATGGTTTTGATTGAAAATAACGCTCCTTGTTTAAGAAAAACTGTAGTTGTCAGTTTTGGCCTTCTCTCGCCGAGAGAAAGCTATTTTTACAAATGTTACAGTAAAAGCTGCAGGAAGCTCTCAGAAGTGAGTTTTTTGCTCCTAATCATTAGAAATCAGTTACTTGTTGATGGTAAACATGGTTTTGATTGAAAATATTGCTTCTTGTTTAAGAAAAACTGTAGTTGTCAGTTTTGGCCTTCTCTCGCCGAGAGAAAGCTATTTTTACAAATGTTACAGTAAAAGCTGCAGGAAGCTTTCAGAAGTGAGTTTTTTGCTCCTAATCATTAGAAATCAGTTACTTGTTGATGGCAAACATGGTTTTGATTGAAAATATTGCTCCTTGTTTAAGAAAAACTGTAGTTGTCAGTTTTGGGCTTCTCTCGCCGAGAGAAAGCTATTTTTACAAATGTTACAGTAAAAGCTGCAGGAAGCTCTCAGAAGTGAGTTTTTTGCACCTAATCATTAGAAATCAGTTACTTGTTGATGGCAAACATGGTTTTGATTGAAAATATTGCTCCTTGTTTAAGAAAAACTGTAGTTGTCAGTTTTGAGCTTCTCTCGCCGAGAGAAAGCTATTTTTACAAATGTTACAGTAAAAGCTGCAGGAAGCTCTCAGAAGTGAGTTTTTTGGTCCTAATCATTAGAAATCAGTTACTTGTTGATAGAAAAAATGGTTTTGATTGAAAATATTGCTCCTTGTTTAAGAAAAACTGTAGTTGTCAGTTTTGGGCTTCTCTCGCCGAGAGAAAGCTATTTTTACAAATGTTACAGTAAAAGCTGCAGGAAGCTCTTAGAAGTGAGTTTTTTGGTCCTAATCATTAGAAATCAGTTACTTGTTGATGGCCAACATGGTTTTGATTGAAAATATTGCTCCTTGTTTAAGAAAAACTGTAGTTGTCAGTTTTGGGCTTCTCTCGCCGAGAGAAAGCTATTTTTACAAATGTTACAGTAAAAGCTGCAGGAAGCTCTCAGAAGTGAGTTTTTTGGTCCTAATCATTAGAAATCAGTTACTTGTTGATGGCAAACATGGTTTTGATTGAAAATATTGCTCCTTGTTTAAGAAAAACTGTAGTTGTCAGTTTTGGGCTTCTCTCGCCGAGAGAAAGCTATTTTTACAAATGTTACAGTAAAAGCTGCAGGAAGCTCTCAGAAGTGAGTTTTTTGGTCCTAATCATTAGAAATCAGTTACTTGTTGATGGCAAACATGGTTTTGATTGAAAATATTGCTCCTTGTTTAAGAAAAACTGTAGTTGTCAGTTTTGGCCTTCTTTCGCCGAGAGAAAGCTATTTTTACAAATGTTACAGTAAAAGCTGCAGGAAGCTCTCAGAAGTGAGTTTTTTGGTCCTAATCATTAGAAATCAGTTACTTGTTGATGGCAAACATGGTTTTGATTGAAAATATTGCTCCTTGTTTAAGAAAAACTGTAGTTGTCAGTTTTGGGCTTCTCTCGCCGAGAGAAAGCTATTTTTACAAATGTTACAGTAAAAGCTGCAGGAAGCTCTCAGAAGTGAGTTTTTTGCTCCTAATCATTAGAAATCAGTTACTTGTTGATGGCAAACATGGTTTTGATTGAAAATATTGCTCCTTGTTTAAGAAAAACTGTAGTTGTCAGTTTTGAGCTTCTCTCGCCGAGAGAAAGCTATTTTTACAAATGTTACAGTAAAAGCTGCAGGAAGCTCTCAGAAGTGAGTTTTTTGGTCCTAATCATTAGAAATCAGTTACTTGTTGATAGCAAAAATGGTTTTGATTGAAAATATTCCTCCTTGTTTAAGAAAAACTGTAGTTGTCAGTTTTGGGCTTCTCTCGCCGAGAGAAAGCTATTTTTACAAATGTTACAGTAAAAGCTGCAGGAAGCTCTTAGAAGTGAGTTTTTTGGTCCTAATCATTAGAAATCAGTTACTTGTTGATGGCCAACATGGTTTTGATTGAAAATATTGCTCCTTGTTTAAGAAAAACTGTAGTTGTCAGTTTTGGGCTTCTCTCGCCGAGAGAAAGCTATTTTTACAAATGTTACAGTAAAAGCTGCAGGAAGCTCTCAGAAGTGAGTTTTTTGCTCCTAATCATTAGAAATCAGTTACTTGTTGATGGCAAACATGGTTTTGATTGAAAATATTGCTCCTTGTTTAAGAAAAACTGTAGTTGTCAGTTTTGGCCTTCTCTCGCCGAGAGAAAGCTATTTTTACAAATGTTACAGTAAAAGCTGCAGGAAGCTCTCAGAAGTGAGTTTTTTGCTCCTAATCATTAGAAATCAGTTACTTGTTGATGGCAAACATGGTTTTGATTGAAAATATTGCTCCTTGTTTAAGAAAAACTGTAGTTGTCAGTTTTGGCCTTCTCTCGCCGAGAGAAAGCTATTTTTACAAATGTTACAGTAAAAGCTGCAGGAAGCTCTCAGAAGTGAGTTTTTTGGTCCTAATCATTAGAAATCAGTTACTTGTTGATGGCAAACATGGTTTTGATTGAAAATATTGCTCCTTGTTTAAGAAAAACTGTAGTTGTCAGTTTTGGCCTTCTCTCGCCGAGAGAAAGCTATTTTTACAAATGTTACAGTAAAAGCTGCAGGAAGCTCTCAGAAGTGAGTTTTTTGGTCCTAATCATTAGAAATCAGTTACTTGTTGATGGCAAACATGGTTTTGATTGAAAATAACGCTCCTTGTTTAAGAAAAACTGTAGTTGTCAGTTTTGGCCTTCTCTCGCCGAGAGAAAGCTATTTTTACAAATGTTACAGTAAAAGCTGCAGGAAGCTCTCAGAAGTGAGTTTTTTGCTCCTAATCATTAGAAATCAGTTACTTGTTGATGGCAAACATGGTTTTGATTGAAAATATTGCTTCTTGTTTAAGAAAAACTGTAGTTGTCAGTTTTGGCCTTCTCTCGCCGAGAGAAAGCTATTTTTACAAATGTTACAGTAAAAGCTGCAGGAAGCTCTCAGAAGTGAGTTTTTTGCTCCTAATCATTAGAAATCAGTTACTTGTTGATGGCAAACATGGTTTTGATTGAAAATATTGCTCCTTGTTTAAGAAAAACTGTAGTTGTCAGTTTTGGGCTTCTCTCGCCGAGAGAAAGCTATTTTTACAAATGTTACAGTAAAAGCTGCAGGAAGCTCTCAGAAGTGAGTTTTTTGCACCTAATCATTAGAAATCAGTTACTTGTTGATGGCAAACATGGTTTTGATTGAAAATATTGCTCCTTGTTTAAGAAAAACTGTAGTTGTCAGTTTTGGGCTTCTCTCGCCGAGAGAAAGCTATTTTTACAAATGTTACAGTAAAAGCTGCAGGAAGCTCTCAGAAGTGAGTTTTTTGGTCCTTATCATTAGAAATCAGTTACTTGTTGATGGCAAACATGGTTTTGATTGAAAATATTGCTCCTTGTTTAAGAAAAACTGTAGTTGTCAGTTTTGGGCTTCTCTCGCCGATAGAAAGCTATTTTTACAAATGTTACAGTAAAAGCTGCAGGAAGCTCTCAGAAGTGAGTTTTTTGGTCCTTATCATTAGAAATCAGTTACTTGTTGATGGCAAACATGGTTTTGATTGAAAATATTGCTCCTTGTTTAAGAAAAACTGTAGTTGTCAGTTTTGGGCTTCTCTCGCCGAGAGAAAGCTATTTTTACAAATGTTACAGTAAAAGCTGCAGGAAGCTCTCAGAAGTGAGTTTTTTGCACCTAATCATTAGAAATCAGTTACTTGTTGATGGCAAACATGGTTTTGATTGAAAATATTGCTCCTTGTTTAAGAAAAACTGTAGTTGTCAGTTTTGAGCTTCTCTCGCCGAGAGAAAGCTATTTTTACAAATGTTACAGTAAAAGCTGCAGGAAGCTCTCAGAAGTGAGTTTTTTGGTCCTAATCATTAGAAATCAGTTACTTGTTGATAGAAAAAATGGTTTTGATTGAAAATATTGCTCCTTGTTTAAGAAAAACTGTAGTTGTCAGTTTTGGGCTTCTCTCGCCGAGAGAAAGCTATTTTTACAAATGTTACAGTAAAAGCTGCAGGAAGCTCTTAGAAGTGAGTTTTTTGGTCCTAATCATTAGAAATCAGTTACTTGTTGATGGCCAACATGGTTTTGATTGAAAATATTGCTCCTTGTTTAAGAAAAACTGTAGTTGTCAGTTTTGGGCTTCTCTCGCCGAGAGAAAGCTATTTTTACAAATGTTACAGTAAAAGCTGCAGGAAGCTCTCAGAAGTGAGTTTTTTGGTCCTAATCATTAGACATCAGTTACTTGTTGATGGCAAACATGGTTTTGATTGAAAATATTGCTCCTTGTTTAAGAAAAACTGTAGTTGTCAGTTTTGGCCTTCTTTCGCCGAGAGAAAGCTATTTTTACAAATGTTACAGTAAAAGCTGCAGGAAGCTCTCAGAAGTGAGTTTTTTGGTCCTAATCATTAGAAATCAGTTACTTGTTGATGGCAAACATGGTTTTGATTGAAAATATTGCTCCTTGTTTAAGAAAAACTGTAGTTGTCAGTTTTGGGCTTCTCTCGCCGAGAGAAAGCTATTTTTACAAATGTTACAGTAAAAGCTGCAGGAAGCTCTCAGAAGTGAGTTTTTTGCTCCTAATCATTAGAAATCAGTTACTTGTTGATGGCAAACATGGTTTTGATTGAAAATATTGCTCCTTGTTTAAGAAAAACTGTAGTTGTCAGTTTTGAGCTTCTCTCGCCGAGAGAAAGCTATTTTTACAAATGTTACAGTAAAAGCTGCAGGAAGCTCTCAGAAGTGAGTTTTTTGGTCCTAATCATTAGAAATCAGTTACTTGTTGATAGCAAAAATGGTTTTGATTGAAAATATTCCTCCTTGTTTAAGAAAAACTGTAGTTGTCAGTTTTGGGCTTCTCTCGCCGAGAGAAAGCTGTTTTTACAAATGTTACAGTATGTTACAGCTGCAGGAAGCTCTTAGAAGTGAGTTTTTTGGTCCTAATCATTAGAAATCAGTTACTTGTTGATGGCCAACATGGTTTTGATTGAAAATATTGCTCCTTGTTTAAGAAAAACTGTAGTTGTCAGTTTTGGGCTTCTCTCGCCGAGAGAAAGGTATTTTTACAAATGTTACAGTAAAAGCTGCAGGAAGCTCTCAGAAGTGAGTTTTTTGGTCCTAATCATTAGAAATCAGTTACTTGTTGATGGCCAACATGGTTTTGATTGAAAATATTGCTCTTTGTTTAAGAAAAACTGTAGTTGTCAGTTTTGGCCTTCTCTCGCCGAGAGAAAGCTATTTTTACAAATGTTACAGTAAAAGCTGCAGGAAGCTCTCAGAAGTGAGTTTTTTGGTCCTAATCATTAGAAATCAGTTACTTGTTGATGGCAAACATGGTTTTGATTGAAAATATTGCTCCTTGTTTAAGAAAAACTGTAGTTGTCAGTTTTGGCCTTCTCTCGCCGATAGAAAGCTATTTTTACAAATGTTACAGTAAAAGCTGCAGGAAGCTCTCAGAAGTGAGTTTTTTGGTCCTTATCATTAGAAATCAGTTACTTGTTGATGGCAAACATGGTTTTGATTGAAAATATTGCTCCTTGTTTAAGAAAAACTGTAGTTGTCAGTTTTGGGCTTCTCTCGCCGAGAGAAAGCTATTTTTACAAATGTTACAGTAAAAGCTGCAGGAAGCTCTCAGAAGTGAGTTTTTTGCACCTAATCATTAGAAATCAGTTACTTGTTGATGGCAAACATGGTTTTGATTGAAAATATTGCTCCTTGTTTAAGAAAAACTGTAGTTGTCAGTTTTGAGCTTCTCTCGCCGAGAGAAAGCTATTTTTACAAATGTTACAGTAAAAGCTGCAGGAAGCTCTCAGAAGTGAGTTTTTTGGTCCTAATCATTAGAAATCAGTTACTTGTTGATAGAAAAAATGGTTTTGATTGAAAATATTGCTCCTTGTTTAAGAAAAACTGTAGTTGTCAGTTTTGGGCTTCTCTCGCCGAGAGAAAGCTATTTTTACAAATGTTACAGTAAAAGCTGCAGGAAGCTCTTAGAAGTGAGTTTTTTGGTCCTAATCATTAGAAATCAGTTACTTGTTGATGGCCAACATGGTTTTGATTGAAAATATTGCTCCTTGTTTAAGAAAAACTGTAGTTGTCAGTTTTGGGCTTCTCTCGCCGAGAGAAAGCTATTTTTACAAATGTTACAGTAAAAGCTGCAGGAAGCTCTCAGAAGTGAGTTTTTTGGTCCTAATCATTAGAAATCAGTTACTTGTTGATGGCAAACATGGTTTTGATTGAAAATATTGCTCCTTGTTTAAGAAAAACTGTAGTTGTCAGTTTTGGGCTTCTCTCGCCGAGAGAAAGCTATTTTTACAAATGTTACAGTAAAAGCTGCAGGAAGCTCTCAGAAGTGAGTTTTTTGGTCCTAATCATTAGAAATCAGTTACTTGTTGATGGCAAACATGGTTTTGATTGAAAATATTGCTCCTTGTTTAAGAAAAACTGTAGTTGTCAGTTTTGGCCTTCTTTCGCCGAGAGAAAGCTATTTTTACAAATGTTACAGTAAAAGCTGCAGGAAGCTCTCAGAAGTGAGTTTTTTGGTCCTAATCATTAGAAATCGGTTACTTGTTGATGGCAAACATGGTTTTGATTGAAAATATTGCTCCTTGTTTAAGAAAAACTGTAGTTGTCAGTTTTGGGCTTCTCTCGCCGAGAGAAAGCTATTTTTACAAATGTTACAGTAAAAGCTGCAGGAAGCTCTCAGAAGTGAGTTTTTTGCTCCTAATCATTAGAAATCAGTTACTTGTTGATGGCAAACATGGTTTTGATTGAAAATATTGCTCCTTGTTTAAGAAAAACTGTAGTTGTCAGTTTTGAGCTTCTCTCGCCGAGAGAAAGCTATTTTTACAAATGTTACAGTAAAAGCTGCAGGAAGCTCTCAGAAGTGAGTTTTTTGGTCCTAATCATTAGAAATCAGTTACTTGTTGATAGCAAAAATGGTTTTGATTGAAAATATTCCTCCTTGTTTAAGAAAAACTGTAGTTGTCAGTTTTGGGCTTCTCTCGCCGAGAGAAAGCTATTTTTACAAATGTTACAGTAAAAGCTGCAGGAAGCTCTTAGAAGTGAGTTTTTTGGTCCTAATCATTAGAAATCAGTTACTTGTTGATGGCCAACATGGTTTTGATTGAAAATATTGCTCCTTGTTTAAGAAAAACTGTAGTTGTCAGTTTTGGGCTTCTCTCGCCGAGAGAAAGCTATTTTTACAAATGTTACAGTAAAAGCTGCAGGAAGCTCTCAGAAGTGAGTTTTTTGCTCCTAATCATTAGAAATCAGTTACTTGTTGATGGCAAACATGGTTTTGATTGAAAATATTGCTCCTTGTTTAAGAAAAACTGTAGTTGTCAGTTTTGGCCTTCTCTCGCCGAGAGAAAGCTATTTTTACAAATGTTACAGTAAAAGCTGCAGGAAGCTCTCAGAAGTGAGTTTTTTGGTCCTAATCATTAGAAATCAGTTACTTGTTGATAGCAAAAATGGTTTTGATTGAAAATATTCCTCCTTGTTTAAGAAAAACTGTAGTTGTCAGTTTTGGGCTTCTCTCGCCGAGAGAAAGCTGTTTTTACAAATGTTACAGTATGTTACAGCTGCAGGAAGCTCTTAGAAGTGAGTTTTTTGGTCCTAATCATTAGAAATCAGTTACTTGTTGATGGCCAACATGGTTTTGATTGAAAATATTGCTCCTTGTTTAAGAAAAACTGTAGTTGTCAGTTTTGGGCTTCTCTCGCCGAGAGAAAGGTATTTTTACAAATGTTACAGTAAAAGCTGCAGGAAGCTCTCAGAAGTGAGTTTTTTGGTCCTAATCATTAGAAATCAGTTACTTGTTGATGGCCAACATGGTTTTGATTGAAAATATTGCTCTTTGTTTAAGAAAAACTGTAGTTGTCAGTTTTGGCCTTCTCTCGCCGAGAGAAAGCTATTTTTACAAATGTTACAGTAAAAGCTGCAGGAAGCTCTCAGAAGTGAGTTTTTTGGTCCTAATCATTAGAAATCAGTTACTTGTTGATGGCAAACATGGTTTTGATTGAAAATATTGCTCCTTGTTTAAGAAAAACTGTAGTTGTCAGTTTTGGCCTTCTCTCGCCGATAGAAAGCTATTTTTACAAATGTTACAGTAAAAGCTGCAGGAAGCTCTCAGAAGTGAGTTTTTTGGTCCTTATCATTAGAAATCAGTTACTTGTTGATGGCAAACATGGTTTTGATTGAAAATATTGCTCCTTGTTTAAGAAAAACTGTAGTTGTCAGTTTTGGGCTTCTCTCGCCGAGAGAAAGCTATTTTTACAAATGTTACAGTAAAAGCTGCAGGAAGCTCTCAGAAGTGAGTTTTTTGCACCTAATCATTAGAAATCAGTTACTTGTTGATGGCAAACATGGTTTTGATTGAAAATATTGCTCCTTGTTTAAGAAAAACTGTAGTTGTCAGTTTTGAGCTTCTCTCGCCGAGAGAAAGCTATTTTTACAAATGTTACAGTAAAAGCTGCAGGAAGCTCTCAGAAGTGAGTTTTTTGGTCCTAATCATTAGAAATCAGTTACTTGTTGATAGAAAAAATGGTTTTGATTGAAAATATTGCTCCTTGTTTAAGAAAAACTGTAGTTGTCAGTTTTGGGCTTCTCTCGCCGAGAGAAAGCTATTTTTACAAATGTTACAGTAAAAGCTGCAGGAAGCTCTTAGAAGTGAGTTTTTTGGTCCTAATCATTAGAAATCAGTTACTTGTTGATGGCCAACATGGTTTTGATTGAAAATATTGCTCCTTGTTTAAGAAAAACTGTAGTTGTCAGTTTTGGGCTTCTCTCGCCGAGAGAAAGCTATTTTTACAAATGTTACAGTAAAAGCTGCAGGAAGCTCTCAGAAGTGAGTTTTTTGGTCCTAATCATTAGAAATCAGTTACTTGTTGATGGCAAACATGGTTTTGATTGAAAATATTGCTCCTTGTTTAAGAAAAACTGTAGTTGTCAGTTTTGGGCTTCTCTCGCCGAGAGAAAGCTATTTTTACAAATGTTACAGTAAAAGCTGCAGGAAGCTCTCAGAAGTGAGTTTTTTGGTCCTAATCATTAGAAATCAGTTACTTGTTGATGGCAAACATGGTTTTGATTGAAAATATTGCTCCTTGTTTAAGAAAAACTGTAGTTGTCAGTTTTGGCCTTCTTTCGCCGAGAGAAAGCTATTTTTACAAATGTTACAGTAAAAGCTGCAGGAAGCTCTCAGAAGTGAGTTTTTTGGTCCTAATCATTAGAAATCGGTTACTTGTTGATGGCAAACATGGTTTTGATTGAAAATATTGCTCCTTGTTTAAGAAAAACTGTAGTTGTCAGTTTTGGGCTTCTCTCGCCGAGAGAAAGCTATTTTTACAAATGTTACAGTAAAAGCTGCAGGAAGCTCTCAGAAGTGAGTTTTTTGCTCCTAATCATTAGAAATCAGTTACTTGTTGATGGCAAACATGGTTTTGATTGAAAATATTGCTCCTTGTTTAAGAAAAACTGTAGTTGTCAGTTTTGAGCTTCTCTCGCCGAGAGAAAGCTATTTTTACAAATGTTACAGTAAAAGCTGCAGGAAGCTCTCAGAAGTGAGTTTTTTGGTCCTAATCATTAGAAATCAGTTACTTGTTGATAGCAAAAATGGTTTTGATTGAAAATATTCCTCCTTGTTTAAGAAAAACTGTAGTTGTCAGTTTTGGGCTTCTCTCGCCGAGAGAAAGCTATTTTTACAAATGTTACAGTAAAAGCTGCAGGAAGCTCTTAGAAGTGAGTTTTTTGGTCCTAATCATTAGAAATCAGTTACTTGTTGATGGCCAACATGGTTTTGATTGAAAATATTGCTCCTTGTTTAAGAAAAACTGTAGTTGTCAGTTTTGGGCTTCTCTCGCCGAGAGAAAGCTATTTTTACAAATGTTACAGTAAAAGCTGCAGGAAGCTCTCAGAAGTGAGTTTTTTGCTCCTAATCATTAGAAATCAGTTACTTGTTGATGGCAAACATGGTTTTGATTGAAAATATTGCTCCTTGTTTAAGAAAAACTGTAGTTGTCAGTTTTGGCCTTCTCTCGCCGAGAGAAAGCTATTTTTACAAATGTTACAGTAAAAGCTGCAGGAAGCTCTCAGAAGTGAGTTTTTTGGTCCTAATCATTAGAAATCAGTTACTTGTTGATGGCAAACATGGTTTTGATTGAAAATATTGCTCCTTGTTTAAGAAAAACTGTAGTTGTCAGTTTTGGCCTTCTCTCGCCGAGAGAAAGCTATTTTTACAAATGTTACAGTAAAAGCTGCAGGAAGCTCTCAGAAGTGAGTTTTTTGGTCCTAATCATTAGAAATCAGTTACTTGTTGATGGCAAACATGGTTTTGATTGAAAATATTGCTCCTTGTTTAAGAAAAACTGTAGTTGTCAGTTTTGGCCTTCTCTCGCCGAGAGAAAGCTATTTTTACAAATGTTACAGTAAAAGCTGCAGGAAGCTCTCAGAAGTGAGTTTTTTGGTCCTAATCATTAGAAATCAGTTACTTGTTGATGGCAAACATGGTTTTGATTGAAAATAACGCTCCTTGTTTAAGAAAAACTGTAGTTGTCAGTTTTGGCCTTCTCTCGCCGAGAGAAAGCTATTTTTACAAATGTTACAGTAAAAGCTGCAGGAAGCTCTCAGAAGTGAGTTTTTTGGTCCTAATCATTAGAAATCAGTTACTTGTTGATGGCAAACATGGTTTTGATTGAAAATATTGCTTCTTGTTTAAGAAAAACTGTAGTTGTCAGTTTTGGCCTTCTCTCGCCGAGAGAAAGCTATTTTTACAAATGTTACAGTAAAAGCTGCAGGAAGCTCTCAGAAGTGAGTTTTTTGCTCCTAATCATTAGAAATCAGTTACTTGTTGATGGCAAACATGGTTTTGATTGAAAATATTGCTCCTTGTTTAAGAAAAACTGTAGTTGTCAGTTTTGGGCTTCTCTCGCCGAGAGAAAGCTATTTTTACAAATGTTACAGTAAAAGCTGCAGGAAGCTCTCAGAAGTGAGTTTTTTGCACCTAATCATTAGAAATCAGTTACTTGTTGATGGCAAACATGGTTTTGATTGAAAATATTGCTCCTTGTTTAAGAAAAACTGTAGTTGTCAGTTTTGGGCTTCTCTCGCCGAGAGAAAGCTATTTTTACAAATGTTACAGTAAAAGCTGCAGGAAGCTCTCAGAAGTGAGTTTTTTGGTCCTTATCATTAGAAATCAGTTACTTGTTGATGGCAAACATGGTTTTGATTGAAAATATTGCTCCTTGTTTAAGAAAAACTGTAGTTGTCAGTTTTGGGCTTCTCTCGCCGATAGAAAGCTATTTTTACAAATGTTACAGTAAAAGCTGCAGGAAGCTCTCAGAAGTGAGTTTTTTGGTCCTTATCATTAGAAATCAGTTACTTGTTGATGGCAAACATGGTTTTGATTGAAAATATTGCTCCTTGTTTAAGAAAAACTGTAGTTGTCAGTTTTGGGCTTCTCTCGCCGAGAGAAAGCTATTTTTACAAATGTTACAGTAAAAGCTGCAGGAAGCTCTCAGAAGTGAGTTTTTTGCACCTAATCATTAGAAATCAGTTACTTGTTGATGGCAAACATGGTTTTGATTGAAAATATTGCTCCTTGTTTAAGAAAAACTGTAGTTGTCAGTTTTGAGCTTCTCTCGCCGAGAGAAAGCTATTTTTACAAATGTTACAGTAAAAGCTGCAGGAAGCTCTTAGAAGTGAGTTTTTTGGTCCTAATCATTAGAAATCAGTTACTTGTTGATGGCCAACATGGTTTTGATTGAAAATATTGCTCCTTGTTTAAGAAAAACTGTAGTTGTCAGTTTTGGCCTTCTCTCGCCGAGAGAAAGCTATTTTTACAAATGTTACAGTAAAAGCTGCAGGAAGCTCTCAGAAGTGAGTTTTTTGGTCCTAATCATTAGAAATCAGTTACTTGTTGATGGCAAACATGGTTTTGATTGAAAATATTGCTCCTTGTTTAAGAAAAACTGTAGTTGTCAGTTTTGGCCTTCTCTCGCCGAGAGAAAGCTATTTTTACAAATGTTACAGTAAAAGCTGCAGGAAGCTCTCAGAAGTGAGTTTTTTGGTCCTAATCATTAGAAATCAGTTACTTGTTGATGGCAAACATGGTTTTGATTGAAAATAACGCTCCTTGTTTAAGAAAAACTGTAGTTGTCAGTTTTGGCCTTCTCTCGCCGAGAGAAAGCTATTTTTACAAATGTTACAGTAAAAGCTGCAGGAAGCTCTCAGAAGTGAGTTTTTTGCTCCTAATCATTAGAAATCAGTTACTTGTTGATGGCAAACATGGTTTTGATTGAAAATATTGCTTCTTGTTTAAGAAAAACTGTAGTTGTCAGTTTTGGCCTTCTCTCGCCGAGAGAAAGCTATTTTTACAAATGTTACAGTAAAAGCTGCAGGAAGCTCTCAGAAGTGAGTTTTTTGCTCCTAATCATTAGAAATCAGTTACTTGTTGATGGCAAACATGGTTTTGATTGAAAATATTGCTCCTTGTTTAAGAAAAACTGTAGTTGTCAGTTTTGGGCTTCTCTCGCCGAGAGAAAGCTATTTTTACAAATGTTACAGTAAAAGCTGCAGGAAGCTCTCAGAAGTGAGTTTTTTGCACCTAATCATTAGAAATCAGTTACTTGTTGATGGCAAACATGGTTTTGATTGAAAATATTGCTCCTTGTTTAAGAAAAACTGTAGTTGTCAGTTTTGGGCTTCTCTCGCCGAGAGAAAGCTATTTTTACAAATGTTACAGTAAAAGCTGCAGGAAGCTCTCAGAAGTGAGTTTTTTGGTCCTTATCATTAGAAATCAGTTACTTGTTGATGGCAAACATGGTTTTGATTGAAAATATTGCTCCTTGTTTAAGAAAAACTGTAGTTGTCAGTTTTGGGCTTCTCTCGCCGATAGAAAGCTATTTTTACAAATGTTACAGTAAAAGCTGCAGGAAGCTCTCAGAAGTGAGTTTTTTGGTCCTTATCATTAGAAATCAGTTACTTGTTGATGGCAAACATGGTTTTGATTGAAAATATTGCTCCTTGTTTAAGAAAAACTGTAGTTGTCAGTTTTGGGCTTCTCTCGCCGAGAGAAAGCTATTTTTACAAATGTTACAGTAAAAGCTGCAGGAAGCTCTCAGAAGTGAGTTTTTTGGTCCTAATCATTAGAAATCAGTTACTTGTTGATGGCAAACATGGTTTTGATTGAAAATATTGCTCCTTGTTTAAGAAAAACTGTAGTTGTCAGTTTTGGGCTTCTCTCGCCGAGAGAAAGCTGTTTTTACAAATGTTACAGTAAAAGCTGCAGGAAGCTCTTAGAAGTGAGTTTTTTGGTCCTAATCATTAGAAATCAGTTACTTGTTGATGGCCAACATGGTTTTGATTGAAAATATTGCTCCTTGTTTAAGAAAAACTGTAGTTGTCAGTTTTGGGCTTCTCTCGCCGAGAGAAAGGTATTTTTACAAATGTTACAGTAAAAGCTGCAGGAAGCTCTCAGAAGTGAGTTTTTTGGTCCTAATCATTAGAAATCAGTTACTTGTTGATGGCCAACATGGTTTTGATTGAAAATATTGCTCTTTGTTTAAGAAAAACTGTAGTTGTCAGTTTTGGCCTTCTCTCGCTGAGAGAAAGCTATTTTTACAAATGTTACAGTAAAAGCTGCAGGAAGCTCTCAGAAGTGAGTTTTTTGCTCCTAATCATTAGAAATCAGTTACTTGTTGATGGCAAACATGGTTTTGATTGAAAATATTGCTCATTGTTTAAGAAAAACTGTAGTTGTCAGTTTTGGGCTTCTCTCGCCGAGAGAAAGCTATTTTTACAAATGTTACAGTAAAAGCTGCAGGAAGCTCTCAGAAGTGAGTTTTTTGGTCCTTATCATTAGAAATCAGTTACTTGTTGATGGCAAACATGGTTTTGATTGAAAATATTGCTCCTTGTTTAAGAAAAACTGTAGTTGTCAGTTTTGGGCTTCTCTCGCCGAGAGAAAGCTCTTTTTACAAATGTTACAGTAAAAGCTGCAGGAAGCTCTTAGAAGTGAGTTTTTTGGTCCTAATCATTAGAAATCAGTTACTTGTTGATGGCCAACATGGTTTTGATTGAAAATATTGCTCCTTGTTTAAGAAAAACTGTAGTTGTCAGTTTTGGGCTTCTCTCGCCGAGAGAAAGGTATTTTTACAAATGTTACAGTAAAAGCTGCAGGAAGCTCTCAGAAGTGAGTTTTTTGGTCCTAATCATTAGAAATCAGTTACTTGTTGATGGCCAACATGGTTTTGATTGAAAATATTGCTCTTTGTTTAAGAAAAACTGTAGTTGTCAGTTTTGGGCTTCTCTCGCCGAGAGAAAGCTATTTTTACAAATGTTACAGTAAAAGTTGCAGGAAGCTCTCAGAAGTGAGTTTTTTGCTCCTAATCATTAGAAATCAGTTACTTGTTGATGGCAAACATGGTTTTGATTGAAAATATTGCTCCTTGTTTAAGAAAAACTGTAGTTGTCAGTTTTGGCCTTCTCTCGCCGAGAGAAAGCTATTTTTACAAATGTTACAGTAAAAGCTGCAGGAAGCTCTCAGAAGTGAGTTTTTTGCTCCTAATCATTAGAAATCAGTTACTTGTTGATGGCAAACATGGTTTTGATTGAAAATATTGCTCCTTGTTTAAGAAAAACTGTAGTTGTCAGTTTTGGCCTTCTCTCGCCGAGAGAAAGCTATTTTTACAAATGTTACAGTAAAAGCTGCAGGAAGCTCTCAGAAGTGAGTTTTTTGGTCCTAATCATTAGAAATCAGTTACTTGTTGATGGCAAACATGGTTTTGATTGAAAATATTGCTCCTTGTTTAAGAAAAACTGTAGTTGTCAGTTTTGGCCTTCTCTCGCCGAGAGAAAGCTATTTTTACAAATGTTACAGTAAAAGCTGCAGGAAGCTCTCAGAAGTGAGTTTTTTTGGTCCTAATCATTAGAAATCAGTTACTTGTTGATGGCAAACATGGTTTTGATTGAAAATATTGCTCCTTGTTTAAGAAAAACTGTAGTTGTCAGTTTTGGGCTTCTCTCGCCGAGAGAAAGCTATTTTTACAAATGTTACAGTAAAAGCTGCAGGAAGCTCTCAGAAGTGAGTTTTTTGGTCCTAATCATTAGAAATCAGTTACTTGTTGATGGCAAACATGGTTTTGATTGAAAATATTGCTCCTTGTTTAAGAAAAACTGTAGTTGTCAGTTTTGGGCTTCTCTCGCCGAGAGAAAGCTATTTTTTACAAATGTTACAGTAAAAGCTGCAGGAAGCTCTCAGAAGTGAGTTTTTTGGTCCTAATCATTAGAAATCAGTTACTTGTTGATGGCAAACATGGTTTTGATTGAAAATATTGCTCCTTGTTTAAGAAAAACTGTAGTTGTCAGTTTTGGCCTTCTCTCGCCGAGAGAAAGCTATTTTTACAAATGTTACAGTAAAAGCTGCAGGAAGCTCTCAGAAGTGAGTTTTTTGGACCTAATCATTAGAAATCAGTTACTTGTTGATTGCAAACATGGTTTTGATTGAAAATATTGCTCCTTGTTTAAGAAAAACTGTAGTTGTCAGTTTTGGCCTTCTCTCGCCGAGAGAAAGCTATTTTTACAAATGTTACAGTAAAAGCTGCAGGAAGCTCTCAGAAGTGAGTTTTTTGCTCCTAATCATTAGAAATCAGTTACTTGTTGATGGCAAACATGGTTTTGATTGAAAATATTGCTCCTTGTTTAAGAAAAACTGTAGTTGTCAGTTTTGGCCTTCTCTCGCCGAGAGAAAGCTATTTTTACAAATGTTACAGTAAAAGCTGCAGGAAGCTCTCAGAAGTGAGTTTTTTGGACCTAATCATTAGAAATCAGTTACTTGTTGATTGCAAACATGGTTTTGATTGAAAATATTGCTCCTTGTTTAAGAAAAACTGTAGTTGTCAGTTTTGGCCTTCTCTCGCCGAGAGAAAGCTATTTTTACAAAGGTTACAGTAAAAGCTGCAGGAAGCTCTCAGAAGTGAGTTTTTTTTGGTCCTAATCATTAGAAATCAGTTACTTGTTGATGGCAAACATGGTTTTGATTGAAAATATTGCTCCTTGTTTAAGAAAAACTGTAGTTGTCAGTTTTGGGCTTCTCTCGCCGAGAGAAAGCTATTTTTACAAATGTTACAGTAAAAGCTGCAGGAAGCTCTCAGAAGTGAGTTTTTTGCTCCTAATCATTAGAAATCAGTTACTTGTTGATGGCAAACATGGTTTTGATTGAAAATATTGCTCCTTGTTTAAGAAAAACTGTAGTTGTCAGTTTTGGGCTTCTCTCGCCGAGAGAAAGCTATTTTTTACAAATGTTACAGTAAAAGCTGCAGGAAGCTCTCAGAAGTGAGTTTTTTGGTCCTAATCATTAGAAATCAGTTACTTGTTGATGGCAAACATGGTTTTGATTGAAAATATTGCTCCTTGTTTAAGAAAAACTGTAGTTGTCAGTTTTGGCCTTCTCTCGCCGAGAGAAAGCTATTTTTACAAATGTTACAGTAAAAGCTGCAGGAAGCTCTCAGAAGTGAGTTTTTTGGTCCTAATCATTAGAAATCAGTTACTTGTTGATGGAAAACATGGTTTTGATGAAAATTTTGCTCTTTGTTTTAGAAAAACTGTGGTTCTCACTTCTGACCTTCTCGCGCCGAGAGAAAGCTATTTTTTACAAATGTTACAGTAAAAGCTGTAGGAAGCTCGCAGAAGTGAGTTTTTTGGTCCAAATCATTAGAAATCAGTTACTTGTTGATGGCAAACATGCTTTTGATTGAAAATATTGCTCTTTTTTTTCGAAAAACTGTAGTTGTCACTTCTGGCCTTCTCGCGCCGAGAGAATCTATTTTTATAAATGATACAGTAAAAGCTGTAGGAAGCTTGCAGAAGTGAGTTTCTTGGTCCTAATCATTAGAAATCACTTACTTGTTGATGACAAACATGGTTTTGATTGCAAATATTGCTCTTTGTTTAAGAAAAACTGTAGTTGTCAGTTTTGGCCTTCTCTCGCTGAAATAAAGCTATTTTTACAAATGTTACAGTAAAAGCTGCAGGAAGCTCTCAGAAGTGAGTTTTTTGCTCCTAATCATTAGAAATCAGTTACTTGTTGATGGCAAACATGGTTTTGATTGAAAATATTGCTCCTTGTTTAAGAAAAACTACAGTTGTCAGTTTTGGGTTTCTCTCACCGAGAGAAAGCTATTTTTATAAATGTTACAGTAAAAGCTGCAGGAAGCTCTCAGAAGTGAGTTTTTTGCTCCTAATCATTAGAAATCAGTTACTTGTTGATGGCAAACATGGTTTTGTTTGAAAATATTGCTCCTTGTTTAAGAAAAACAGTAGTTGTCAGTTTAGGCCTTCTCTCGCTGAGATAAAGCTATTTTTACAAATGTTACAGTAAAAGCTGCAGGAAGCTCTCAGAAGTGAGTTTTTTGCTCATAATCATTAGAAATCAGTTACTTGTTGATGGCAAACATGGTTTTGATTGAAAATATTGCTCCTTGTTTAAGAAAAACAGTAGTTGTCAGTTTTGGGCTTCTCTCGCTGAGATAAAGCTATTTTTACAAATGTTACAGTAAAAGCTGCAGGAAGCTCTCAGAAGTGAGTTTTTTGCTCCTAATCATTAGAAATCAGTTACTTGTTGATGGCAAACAAGGTTTTGTTTGAAAATATTGCTCCTTGTTTAAGAAAAACAGTAGTTGTCAGTTTTGGCCTTCTCTCGCTGAGATAAAGCTATTTTTACAAATGTTACAGTAAAAGCTGCAGGAAGCTCTCAGAAGTGAGTTTTTTGCTCCTAATCATTAGAAATCAGTTACTTGTTGATGGCAAACATGGTTTTGATTGAAAATATTGCTCCTTGTTTAAGAAAAACAGTAGTTGTCAGTTTTGGGCTTCTCTCGCTGAGATAAAGCTATTTTTACAAATGTTACAGTAAAAGCTGCAGGAAGCTCTCAGAAGTGAGTTTTTTGCTCCTAATCATTAGAAATCAGTTACTTGTTGATGGCAAACATGGTTTTGATTGAAAATATTGCTCCTTGTTTAAGAAAAACTACAGTTGTTAGTTTTGGGTTTCTCTCACCGAGAGAAAGCTATTTTTACAAATGTTACAGTAAAAGCTGCAGGAAGCTCTCAGAAGTGAGTTTTTTGCTCCTAATCATTAGAAATCAGTTACTTGTTGATGGCAAACATGGTTTTGTTTGAAAATATTGCTCCTTATTTAAGAAAAACAGTAGTTGTCAGTTTTGGCCTTCTCTCGCCGAGAGAAAGCTATTTTTACAAATGTTACAGTAAAAGCTGCAGGAAGCTCTCAGAAGTGAGTTTTTTGCTCCTAATCATTAGAAATCAGTTACTTGTTGATGGCAAACATGGTTTTGATTGAAAATATTGCTCCTTGTTTAAGAAAAACTACAGTTGTCAGTTTTGGGTTTCTCTCACCGAGAGAAAGCTATTTTTACAAATGTTACAGTAAAAGCTGCAGGAAGCTCTCAGAAGTGAGTTTTTTGCTCCTAATCATTAGAAATCAGTTACTTGTTGATGGCAAACATGGTTTTGTTTGAAAATATTGCTCCTTATTTAAGAAAAACAGTAGTTGTCAGTTTTGGCCTTCTCTCGCCGAGAGAAAGCTATTTTTACAAATGTTACAGTAAAAGCTGCAGGAAGCTCTCAGAAGTGAGTTTTTTGCTCCTAATCATTAGAAATCAGTTACTTGTTGATGGCAAACATGGTTTTGATTGAAAATATTGCTCCTTGTTTAAGAAAAACTACAGTTGTCAGTTTTGGGTTTCTCTCACCGAGAGAAAGCTATTTTTACAAATGTTACAGTAAAAGCTGCAGGAAGCTCTCAGAAGTGAGTTTTTTGCTCCTAATCATTTGAAATCAGTTACTTGTTGATGGCAAACATGGTTTTGATTGAAAATATTGCTCCTTGTTTAAGAAAAACAGTAGTTGTCAGTTTTGGCCTTCTCTCGCTGAAATAAAGCTATTTTTACAAATGTTACAGTAAAAGCTGCAGGAAGCTCTCAGAAGTGAGTTTTTTGCTCCTAATCATTAGAAATCAGTTACTTGTTGATGGCAAACATGGTTTTGATTGAAAATATTGCTCCTTGTTTAAGAAAAACTGTAGTTGTCAGTTTTGGGCTTCTCTCGCCGAGAGAAAGCTATTTTTACAAATGTTACAGTAAAAGCTGCAGGAAGCTCTCAGAAGTGAGTTTTTTGCACCTAATCATTAGAAATCAGTTACTTGTTGATGGCAAACATGGTTTTGATTGAAAATATTGCTCCTTGTTTAAGAAAAACTGTAGTTGTCAGTTTTGAGCTTCTCTCGCCGAGAGAAAGCTATTTTTACAAATGTTACAGTAAAAGCTGCAGGAAGCTCTCAGAAGTGAGTTTTTTGGTCCTAATCATTAGAAATCAGTTACTTGTTGATAGAAAAAATGGTTTTGATTGAAAATATTGCTCCTTGTTTAAGAAAAACTGTAGTTGTCAGTTTTGGGCTTCTCTCGCCGAGAGAAAGCTATTTTTACAAATGTTACAGTAAAAGCTGCAGGAAGCTCTTAGAAGTGAGTTTTTTGGTCCTAATCATTAGAAATCAGTTACTTGTTGATGGCCAACATGGTTTTGATTGAAAATATTGCTCCTTGTTTAAGAAAAACTGTAGTTGTCAGTTTTGGGCTTCTCTCGCCGAGAGAAAGCTATTTTTACAAATGTTACAGTAAAAGCTGCAGGAAGCTCTCAGAAGTGAGTTTTTTGGTCCTAATCATTAGAAATCAGTTACTTGTTGATGGCAAACATGGTTTTGATTGAAAATATTGCTCCTTGTTTAAGAAAAACTGTAGTTGTCAGTTTTGGGCTTCTCTCGCCGAGAGAAAGCTATTTTTACAAATGTTACAGTAAAAGCTGCAGGAAGCTCTCAGAAGTGAGTTTTTTGGTCCTAATCATTAGAAATCAGTTACTTGTTGATGGCAAACATGGTTTTGATTGAAAATATTGCTCCTTGTTTAAGAAAAACTGTAGTTGTCAGTTTTGGCCTTCTTTCGCCGAGAGAAAGCTATTTTTACAAATGTTACAGTAAAAGCTGCAGGAAGCTCTCAGAAGTGAGTTTTTTGGTCCTAATCATTAGAAATCGGTTACTTGTTGATGGCAAACATGGTTTTGATTGAAAATATTGCTTCTTGTTTAAGAAAAACTGTAGTTGTCAGTTTTGGCCTTCTCTCGCCGAGAGAAAGCTATTTTTACAAATGTTACAGTAAAAGCTGCAGGAAGCTCTCAGAAGTGAGTTTTTTGCTCCTAATCATTAGAAATCAGTTACTTGTTGATGGCAAACATGGTTTTGATTGAAAATATTGCTCCTTGTTTAAGAAAAACTGTAGTTGTCAGTTTTGGGCTTCTCTCGCCGAGAGAAAGCTATTTTTACAAATGTTACAGTAAAAGCTGCAGGAAGCTCTCAGAAGTGAGTTTTTTGCACCTAATCATTAGAAATCAGTTACTTGTTGATGGCAAACATGGTTTTGATTGAAAATATTGCTCCTTGTTTAAGAAAAACTGTAGTTGTCAGTTTTGGGCTTCTCTCGCCGAGAGAAAGCTATTTTTACAAATGTTACAGTAAAAGCTGCAGGAAGCTCTCAGAAGTGAGTTTTTTGGTCCTAATCATTAGAAATCAGTTACTTGTTGATAGCAAAAATGGTTTTGATTGAAAATATTCCTCCTTGTTTAAGAAAAACTGTAGTTGTCAGTTTTGGGCTTCTCTCGCCGAGAGAAAGCTATTTTTACAAATGTTACAGTAAAAGCTGCAGGAAGCTCTTAGAAGTGAGTTTTTTGGTCCTAATCATTAGAAATCAGTTACTTGTTGATGGCCAACATGGTTTTGATTGAAAATATTGCTCCTTGTTTAAGAAAAACTGTAGTTGTCAGTTTTGGGCTTCTCTCGCCGAGAGAAAGCTATTTTTACAAATGTTACAGTAAAAGCTGCAGGAAGCTCTCAGAAGTGAGTTTTTTGCTCCTAATCATTAGAAATCAGTTACTTGTTGATGGCAAACATGGTTTTGATTGAAAATATTGCTCCTTGTTTAAGAAAAACTGTAGTTGTCAGTTTTGGCCTTCTCTCGCCGAGAGAAAGCTATTTTTACAAATGTTACAGTAAAAGCTGCAGGAAGCTCTCAGAAGTGAGTTTTTTGGTCCTAATCATTAGAAATCAGTTACTTGTTGATGGCAAACATGGTTTTGATTGAAAATAACGCTCCTTGTTTAAGAAAAACTGTAGTTGTCTGTTTTGGCCTTCTCTCGCCGAGAGAAAGCTATTTTTACAAATGTTACAGTAAAAGCTGCAGGAAGCTCTCAGAAGTGAGTTTTTTGCTCCTAATCATTAGAAATCAGTTACTTGTTGATGGCAAACATGGTTTTGATTGAAAATATTGCTTCTTGTTTAAGAAAAACTGTAGTTGTCAGTTTTGGCCTTCTCTCGCCGAGAGAAAGCTATTTTTACAAATGTTACAGTAAAAGCTGCAGGAAGCTCTCAGAAGTGAGTTTTTTGCTCCTAATCATTAGAAATCAGTTACTTGTTGATGGCAAACATGGTTTTGATTGAAAATATTGCTCCTTGTTTAAGAAAAACTGTAGTTGTCAGTTTTGGGCTTCTCTCGCCGAGAGAAAGCTATTTTTACAAATGTTACAGTAAAAGCTGCAGGAAGCTCTCAGAAGTGAGTTTTTTGCACCTAATCATTAGAAATCAGTTACTTGTTGATGGCAAACATGGTTTTGATTGAAAATATTGCTCCTTGTTTAAGAAAAACTGTAGTTGTCAGTTTTGGGCTTCTCTCGCCGAGAGAAAGCTATTTTTACAAATGTTACAGTAAAAGCTGCAGGAAGCTCTCAGAAGTGAGTTTTTTGGTCCTTATCATTAGAAATCAGTTACTTGTTGATGGCAAACATGGTTTTGATTGAAAATATTGCTCCTTGTTTAAGAAAAACTGTAGTTGTCAGTTTTGGGCTTCTCTCGCCGATAGAAAGCTATTTTTACAAATGTTACAGTAAAAGCTGCAGGAAGCTCTCAGAAGTGAGTTTTTTGGTCCTTATCATTAGAAATCAGTTACTTGTTGATGGCAAACATGGTTTTGATTGAAAATATTGCTCCTTGTTTAAGAAAAACTGTAGTTGTCAGTTTTGGGCTTCTCTCGCCGAGAGAAAGCTATTTTTACAAATGTTACAGTAAAAGCTGCAGGAAGCTCTCAGAAGTGAGTTTTTTGCACCTAATCATTAGAAATCAGTTACTTGTTGATGGCAAACATGGTTTTGATTGAAAATATTGCTCCTTGTTTAAGAAAAACTGTAGTTGTCAGTTTTGAGCTTCTCTCGCCGAGAGAAAGCTATTTTTACAAATGTTACAGTAAAAGCTGCAGGAAGCTCTCAGAAGTGAGTTTTTTGGTCATAATCATTAGAAATCAGTTACTTGTTGATAGAAAAAATGGTTTTGATTGAAAATATTGCTCCTTGTTTAAGAAAAACTGTAGTTGTCAGTTTTGGGCTTCTCTCGCCGAGAGAAAGCTATTTTTACAAATGTTACAGTAAAAGCTGCAGGAAGCTCTTAGAAGTGAGTTTTTTGGTCCTAATCATTAGAAATCAGTTACTTGTTGATGGCCAACATGGTTTTGATTGAAAATATTGCTCCTTGTTTAAGAAAAACTGTAGTTGTCAGTTTTGGGCTTCTCTCGCCGAGAGAAAGCTATTTTTACAAATGTTACAGTAAAAGCTGCAGGAAGCTCTCAGAAGTGAGTTTTTTGGTCCTAATCATTAGAAATCAGTTACTTGTTGATGGCAAACATGGTTTTGATTGAAAATATTGCTCCTTGTTTAAGAAAAACTGTAGTTGTCAGTTTTGGGCTTCTCTCGCCGAGAGAAAGCTATTTTTACAAATGTTACAGTAAAAGCTGCAGGAAGCTCTCAGAAGTGAGTTTTTTGGTCCTAATCATTAGAAATCAGTTACTTGTTGATGGCAAACATGGTTTTGATTGAAAATATTGCTCCTTGTTTAAGAAAAACTGTAGTTGTCAGTTTTGGCCTTCTTTCGCCGAGAGAAAGCTATTTTTACAAATGTTACAGTAAAAGCTGCAGGAAGCTCTCAGAAGTGAGTTTTTTGGTCCTAATCATTAGAAATCGGTTACTTGTTGATGGCAAACATGGTTTTGATTGAAAATATTGCTCCTTGTTTAAGAAAAACTGTAGTTGTCAGTTTTGGGCTTCTCTCGCCGAGAGAAAGCTATTTTTACAAATGTTACAGTAAAAGCTGCAGGAAGCTCTCAGAAGTGAGTTTTTTGCTCCTAATCATTAGAAATCAGTTACTTGTTGATGGCAAACATGGTTTTGATTGAAAATATTGCTCCTTGTTTAAGAAAAACTGTAGTTGTCAGTTTTGAGCTTCTCTCGCCGAGAGAAAGCTATTTTTACAAATGTTACAGTAAAAGCTGCAGGAAGCTCTCAGAAGTGAGTTTTTTGGTCCTAATCATTAGAAATCAGTTACTTGTTGATAGCAAAAATGGTTTTGATTGAAAATATTCCTCCTTGTTTAAGAAAAACTGTAGTTGTCAGTTTTGGGCTTCTCTCGCCGAGAGAAAGCTATTTTTACAAATGTTACAGTAAAAGCTGCAGGAAGCTCTTAGAAGTGAGTTTTTTGGTCCTAATCATTAGAAATCAGTTACTTGTTGATGGCCAACATGGTTTTGATTGAAAATATTGCTCCTTGTTTAAGAAAAACTGTAGTTGTCAGTTTTGGGCTTCTCTCGCCGAGAGAAAGCTATTTTTACAAATGTTACAGTAAAAGCTGCAGGAAGCTCTCAGAAGTGAGTTTTTTGCTCCTAATCATTAGAAATCAGTTACTTGTTGATGGCAAACATGGTTTTGATTGAAAATATTGCTCCTTGTTTAAGAAAAACTGTAGTTGTCAGTTTTGGCCTTCTCTCGCCGAGAGAAAGCTATTTTTACAAATGTTACAGTAAAA
Source organism: Pampus argenteus (assembly GCA_036937835.1). Lineage (NCBI taxonomy): Eukaryota > Metazoa > Chordata > Actinopteri > Scombriformes > Stromateidae > Pampus > Pampus argenteus. The sequence goes on from CM072881.1 coordinate 1,838,484, forward strand.
GCTGCAGGAAGCTCTCAGAAGTGAGTTTTTTGGTCCTAATCATTAGAAATCAGTTACTTGTTGATGGCAAACATGGTTTTGATTGAAAATATTGCTCCTTGTTTAAGAAAAACTGTAGTTGTCAGTTTTGGCCTTCTCTCGCCGAGAGAAAGCTATTTTTACAAATGTTACAGTAAAAGCTGCAGGAAGCTCTCAGAAGTGAGTTTTTTGGTCCTAATCATTAGAAATCAGTTACTTGTTGATGGCAAACATGGTTTTGATTGAAAATATTGCTCCTTGTTTAAGAAAAACTGTAGTTGTCAGTTTTGGCCTTCTCTCGCCGAGAGAAAGCTATTTTTACAAATGTTACAGTAAAAGCTGCAGGAAGCTCTCAGAAGTGAGTTTTTTGGTCCTAATCATTAGAAATCAGTTACTTGTTGATGGCAAACATGGTTTTGATTGAAAATAACGCTCCTTGTTTAAGAAAAACTGTAGTTGTCAGTTTTGGCCTTCTCTCGCCGAGAGAAAGCTATTTTTACAAATGTTACAGTAAAAGCTGCAGGAAGCTCTCAGAAGTGAGTTTTTTGCTCCTAATCATTAGAAATCAGTTACTTGTTGATGGCAAACATGGTTTTGATTGAAAATATTGCTTCTTGTTTAAGAAAAACTGTAGTTGTCAGTTTTGGCCTTCTCTCGCCGAGAGAAAGCTATTTTTACAAATGTTACAGTAAAAGCTGCAGGAAGCTCTCAGAAGTGAGTTTTTTGCTCCTAATCATTAGAAATCAGTTACTTGTTGATGGCAAACATGGTTTTGATTGAAAATATTGCTCCTTGTTTAAGAAAAACTGTAGTTGTCAGTTTTGGGCTTCTCTCGCCGAGAGAAAGCTATTTTTACAAATGTTACAGTAAAAGCTGCAGGAAGCTCTCAGAAGTGAGTTTTTTGCACCTAATCATTAGAAATCAGTTACTTGTTGATGGCAAACATGGTTTTGATTGAAAATATTGCTCCTTGTTTAAGAAAAACTGTAGTTGTCAGTTTTGGGCTTCTCTCGCCGAGAGAAAGCTATTTTTACAAATGTTACAGTAAAAGCTGCAGGAAGCTCTCAGAAGTGAGTTTTTTGGTCCTTATCATTAGAAATCAGTTACTTGTTGATGGCAAACATGGTTTTGATTGAAAATATTGCTCCTTGTTTAAGAAAAACTGTAGTTGTCAGTTTTGGGCTTCTCTCGCCGATAGAAAGCTATTTTTACAAATGTTACAGTAAAAGCTGCAGGAAGCTCTCAGAAGTGAGTTTTTTGGTCCTTATCATTAGAAATCAGTTACTTGTTGATGGCAAACATGGTTTTGATTGAAAATATTGCTCCTTGTTTAAGAAAAACTGTAGTTGTCAGTTTTGGGCTTCTCTCGCCGAGAGAAAGCTATTTTTACAAATGTTACAGTAAAAGCTGCAGGAAGCTCTCAGAAGTGAGTTTTTTGGTCCTAATCATTAGAAATCAGTTACTTGTTGATGGCAAACATGGTTTTGATTGAAAATATTGCTCCTTGTTTAAGAAAAACTGTAGTTGTCAGTTTTGGGCTTCTCTCGCCGAGAGAAAGCTGTTTTTACAAATGTTACAGTAAAAGCTGCAGGAAGCTCTTAGAAGTGAGTTTTTTGGTCCTAATCATTAGAAATCAGTTACTTGTTGATGGCCAACATGGTTTTGATTGAAAATATTGCTCCTTGTTTAAGAAAAACTGTAGTTGTCAGTTTTGGGCTTCTCTCGCCGAGAGAAAGGTATTTTTACAAATGTTACAGTAAAAGCTGCAGGAAGCTCTCAGAAGTGAGTTTTTTGGTCCTAATCATTAGAAATCAGTTACTTGTTGATGGCCAACATGGTTTTGATTGAAAATATTGCTCTTTGTTTAAGAAAAACTGTAGTTGTCAGTTTTGGCCTTCTCTCGCTGAGAGAAAGCTATTTTTACAAATGTTACAGTAAAAGCTGCAGGAAGCTCTCAGAAGTGAGTTTTTTGCTCCTAATCATTAGAAATCAGTTACTTGTTGATGGCAAACATGGTTTTGATTGAAAATATTGCTCATTGTTTAAGAAAAACTGTAGTTGTCAGTTTTGGGCTTCTCTCGCCGAGAGAAAGCTATTTTTACAAATGTTACAGTAAAAGCTGCAGGAAGCTCTCAGAAGTGAGTTTTTTGGTCCTTATCATTAGAAATCAGTTACTTGTTGATGGCAAACATGGTTTTGATTGAAAATATTGCTCCTTGTTTAAGAAAAACTGTAGTTGTCAGTTTTGGGCTTCTCTCGCCGAGAGAAAGCTCTTTTTACAAATGTTACAGTAAAAGCTGCAGGAAGCTCTTAGAAGTGAGTTTTTTGGTCCTAATCATTAGAAATCAGTTACTTGTTGATGGCCAACATGGTTTTGATTGAAAATATTGCTCCTTGTTTAAGAAAAACTGTAGTTGTCAGTTTTGGGCTTCTCTCGCCGAGAGAAAGGTATTTTTACAAATGTTACAGTAAAAGCTGCAGGAAGCTCTCAGAAGTGAGTTTTTTGGTCCTAATCATTAGAAATCAGTTACTTGTTGATGGCCAACATGGTTTTGATTGAAAATATTGCTCTTTGTTTAAGAAAAACTGTAGTTGTCAGTTTTGGGCTTCTCTCGCCGAGAGAAAGCTATTTTTACAAATGTTACAGTAAAAGTTGCAGGAAGCTCTCAGAAGTGAGTTTTTTGCTCCTAATCATTAGAAATCAGTTACTTGTTGATGGCAAACATGGTTTTGATTGAAAATATTGCTCCTTGTTTAAGAAAAACTGTAGTTGTCAGTTTTGGCCTTCTCTCGCCGAGAGAAAGCTATTTTTACAAATGTTACAGTAAAAGCTGCAGGAAGCTCTCAGAAGTGAGTTTTTTGCTCCTAATCATTAGAAATCAGTTACTTGTTGATGGCAAACATGGTTTTGATTGAAAATATTGCTCCTTGTTTAAGAAAAACTGTAGTTGTCAGTTTTGGCCTTCTCTCGCCGAGAGAAAGCTATTTTTACAAATGTTACAGTAAAAGCTGCAGGAAGCTCTCAGAAGTGAGTTTTTTGGTCCTAATCATTAGAAATCAGTTACTTGTTGATGGCAAACATGGTTTTGATTGAAAATATTGCTCCTTGTTTAAGAAAAACTGTAGTTGTCAGTTTTGGCCTTCTCTCGCCGAGAGAAAGCTATTTTTACAAATGTTACAGTAAAAGCTGCAGGAAGCTCTCAGAAGTGAGTTTTTTTGGTCCTAATCATTAGAAATCAGTTACTTGTTGATGGCAAACATGGTTTTGATTGAAAATATTGCTCCTTGTTTAAGAAAAACTGTAGTTGTCAGTTTTGGGCTTCTCTCGCCGAGAGAAAGCTATTTTTACAAATGTTACAGTAAAAGCTGCAGGAAGCTCTCAGAAGTGAGTTTTTTGGTCCTAATCATTAGAAATCAGTTACTTGTTGATGGCAAACATGGTTTTGATTGAAAATATTGCTCCTTGTTTAAGAAAAACTGTAGTTGTCAGTTTTGGCCTTCTCTCGCCGAGAGAAAGCTATTTTTACAAATGTTACAGTAAAAGCTGCAGGAAGCTCTCAGAAGTGAGTTTTTTTGGTCCTAATCATTAGAAATCAGTTACTTGTTGATGGCAAACATGGTTTTGATTGAAAATATTGCTCCTTGTTTAAGAAAAACTGTAGTTGTCAGTTTTGGGCTTCTCTCGCCGAGAGAAAGCTATTTTTACAAATGTTACAGTAAAAGCTGCAGGAAGCTCTCAGAAGTGAGTTTTTTGGTCCTAATCATTAGAAATCAGTTACTTGTTGATGGCAAACATGGTTTTGATTGAAAATATTGCTCCTTGTTTAAGAAAAACTGTAGTTGTCAGTTTTGGGCTTCTCTCGCCGAGAGAAAGCTATTTTTTACAAATGTTACAGTAAAAGCTGCAGGAAGCTCTCAGAAGTGAGTTTTTTGGTCCTAATCATTAGAAATCAGTTACTTGTTGATGGCAAACATGGTTTTGATTGAAAATATTGCTCCTTGTTTAAGAAAAACTGTAGTTGTCAGTTTTGGCCTTCTCTCGCCGAGAGAAAGCTATTTTTACAAATGTTACAGTAAAAGCTGCAGGAAGCTCTCAGAAGTGAGTTTTTTGGACCTAATCATTAGAAATCAGTTACTTGTTGATTGCAAACATGGTTTTGATTGAAAATATTGCTCCTTGTTTAAGAAAAACTGTAGTTGTCAGTTTTGGCCTTCTCTCGCCGAGAGAAAGCTATTTTTACAAAGGTTACAGTAAAAGCTGCAGGAAGCTCTCAGAAGTGAGTTTTTTGCTCCTAATCATTAGAAATCAGTTACTTGTTGATGGCAAACATGGTTTTGATTGAAATTATTGCTCCTTGTTTAAGAAAAACTGTAGTTGTCAGTTTTGGCCTTCTCTCGCCGAGAGAAAGCTATTTTTACAAATGTTACAGTAAAAGCTGCAGGAAGCTCTCAGAAGTGAGTTTTTTGGTCCTAATCATTAGAAATCAGTTACTTGTTGATGGCAAACATGGTTTTGATTGAAAATATTGCTTCTTGTTTAAGAAAAACTGTAGTTGTCAGTTTTGGCCTTCTCTCGCCGAGAGAAAGCTATTTTTACAAATGTTACAGTAAAAGCTGCAGGAAGCTCTCAGAAGTGAGTTTTTTGCTCCTAATCATTAGAAATCAGTTACTTGTTGATGGCAAACATGGTTTTGATTGAAAATATTGCTCCTTGTTTAAGAAAAACTGTAGTTGTCAGTTTTGGCCTTCTCTCGCCGAGAGAAAGCTATTTTTACAAATGTTACAGTAAAGGCTGCAGGAAGCTCTCAGAAGTGAGTTTTTTGGTCCTAATCATTAGAAATCAGTTACTTGTTGATGGCAAACATGGTTTTGATTGAAAATATTGCTCCTTGTTTAAGAAAAACTGTAGTTGTCAGTTTTGGCCTTCTCTCGCCGAAAGAAAGCTATTTTTACAAATGTTACAGTAAAAGCTGCAGGAAGCTCTCAGAAGTGAGTTTTTTGGTCCTAATCATTAGAAATCAGTTACTTGTTGATGGCAAAGATGGTTTTGATTAAAAATATTGCTCCTTGTTTAAGAAAAACTGTAGTTGTCAGTTTTGGCCTTCTCTCGCCGAGAGAAAGCTATTTTTACAAATGTTACAGTAAAAGCTGCAGGAAGCTCTCAGAAGTGAGTTTTTTTGTCCTAATCATTAGAAATCAGTTACTTGTTGATGGCAAACATGGTTTTGATTGAAAATATTGCTCCTTGTTTAAGAAAAACTGTAGTTGTCAGTTTTGGCCTTCTCTCGCCGAGAGAAAGCTATTTTTACGAATGTTACAGTAAAAGCTGCAGGAAGCTCTCAGAAGTGAGTTTTTTGCTCCTAATCATTAGAAATCAGTTACTTGTTGATGGCAAACATGGTTTTGATTGAAAATATTGCTCCTTCTTTAAGAAAAAACTGTAGTTGTCAGTTTTGGGCTTCTCTCGCCGAGAGAAAGCTATTTTTACAAATGTTACAGTAAAAGCTGCAGGAAGCTCTCAGAAGTGAGTTTTTTTTGGTCCTAATCATTAGAAATCAGTTACTTGTTGATGGCAAACATGGTTTTGATTGAAAATATTGCTCCTTGTTTAAGAAAAACTGTAGTTGTCAGTTTTGGCCTTCTCTCGCCGAGAGAAAGCTATTTTTACAAATGTTACAGTAAAAGCTGCAGGAAGCTCTCAGAAGTGAGTTTTTTGGTCCTAATCATTAGAAATCAGTTACTTGTTGATGGAAAACATGGTTTTGATGAAAATTTTGCTCTTTGTTTTAGAAAAACTGTGGTTCTCACTTCTGACCTTCTCGCGCCGAGAGAAAGCTATTTTTTACAAATGTTACAGTAAAAGCTGTAGGAAGCTCGCAGAAGTGAGTTTTTTGGTCCAAATCATTAGAAATCAGTTACTTGTTGATGGCAAACATGCTTTTGATTGAAAATATTGCTCTTTTTTTTCGAAAAACTGTAGTTGTCACTTCTGGCCTTCTCGCGCCGAGAGAATCTATTTTTATAAATGATACAGTAAAAGCTGTAGGAAGCTTGCAGAAGTGAGTTTCTTGGTCCTAATCATTAGAAATCACTTACTTGTTGATGACAAACATGGTTTTGATTGCAAATATTGCTCTTTGTTTAAGAAAAACTGTAGTTGTCAGTTTTGGCCTTCTCTCGCTGAAATAAAGCTATTTTTACAAATGTTACAGTAAAAGCTGCAGGAAGCTCTCAGAAGTGAGTTTTTTGCTCCTAATCATTAGAAATCAGTTACTTGTTGATGGCAAACATGGTTTTGATTGAAAATATTGCTCCTTGTTTAAGAAAAACTACAGTTGTCAGTTTTGGGTTTCTCTCACCGAGAGAAAGCTATTTTTATAAATGTTACAGTAAAAGCTGCAGGAAGCTCTCAGAAGTGAGTTTTTTGCTCCTAATCATTAGAAATCAGTTACTTGTTGATGGCAAACATGGTTTTGTTTGAAAATATTGCTCCTTGTTTAAGAAAAACAGTAGTTGTCAGTTTTGGCCTTCTCTCGCTGAGATAAAGCTATTTTTACAAATGTTACAGTAAAAGCTGCAGGAAGCTCTCAGAAGTGAGTTTTTTGCTCATAATCATTAGAAATCAGTTACTTGTTGATGGCAAACATGGTTTTGATTGAAAATATTGCTCCTTGTTTAAGAAAAACAGTAGTTGTCAGTTTTGGGCTTCTCTCGCTGAGATAAAGCTATTTTTACAAATGTTACAGTAAAAGCTGCAGGAAGCTCTCAGAAGTGAGTTTTTTGCTCCTAATCATTAGAAATCAGTTACTTGTTGATGGCAAACAAGGTTTTGTTTGAAAATATTGCTCCTTGTTTAAGAAAAACAGTAGTTGTCAGTTTTGGCCTTCTCTCGCTGAGATAAAGCTATTTTTACAAATGTTACAGTAAAAGCTGCAGGAAGCTCTCAGAAGTGAGTTTTTTGCTCCTAATCATTAGAAATCAGTTACTTGTTGATGGCAAACATGGTTTTGATTGAAAATATTGCTCCTTGTTTAAGAAAAACAGTAGTTGTCAGTTTTGGGCTTCTCTCGCTGAGATAAAGCTATTTTTACAAATGTTACAGTAAAAGCTGCAGGAAGCTCTCAGAAGTGAGTTTTTTGCTCCTAATCATTAGAAATCAGTTACTTGTTGATGGCAAACATGGTTTTGATTGAAAATATTGCTCCTTGTTTAAGAAAAACTACAGTTGTTAGTTTTGGGTTTCTCTCACCGAGAGAAAGCTATTTTTACAAATGTTACAGTAAAAGCTGCAGGAAGCTCTCAGAAGTGAGTTTTTTGCTCCTAATCATTAGAAATCAGTTACTTGTTGATGGCAAACATGGTTTTGTTTGAAAATATTGCTCCTTATTTAAGAAAAACAGTAGTTGTCAGTTTTGGCCTTCTCTCGCCGAGAGAAAGCTATTTTTACAAATGTTACAGTAAAAGCTGCAGGAAGCTCTCAGAAGTGAGTTTTTTGCTCCTAATCATTAGAAATCAGTTACTTGTTGATGGCAAACATGGTTTTGATTGAAAATATTGCTCCTTGTTTAAGAAAAACTACAGTTGTCAGTTTTGGGTTTCTCTCACCGAGAGAAAGCTATTTTTACAAATGTTACAGTAAAAGCTGCAGGAAGCTCTCAGAAGTGAGTTTTTTGCTCCTAATCATTTGAAATCAGTTACTTGTTGATGGCAAACATGGTTTTGATTGAAAATATTGCTCCTTGTTTAAGAAAAACAGTAGTTGTCAGTTTTGGCCTTCTCTCGCTGAAATAAAGCTATTTTTACAAATGTTACAGTAAAAGCTGCAGGAAGCTCTCAGAAGTGAGTTTTTTGCTCCTAATCATTAGAAATCAGTTACTTGTTGATGGCAAACATGGTTTTGATTGAAAATATTGCTCCTTGTTTAAGAAAAACTACAGTTGTCAGTTTTGGGTTTCTCTCACCGAGAGAAAGCTATTTTTATAAATGTTACAGTAAAAGCTGCAGGAAGCTCTCAGAATTAATTTTTTTGCTTCTAATCATTAGAAATCAGTTACTTGTTGATGGCAAACATGGTTTTGTTTGAAAATATTGCTCCTTGTTTAAGAAAAACAGTAGTTGTCAGTTTTGGCCTTCTCTCGCTGAGATAAAGCTATTTTTACAAATGTTACAGTAAAAGCTGCAGGAAGCTCTCAGAAGTGAGTTTTTTGCTCATAATCATTAGAAATCAGTTACTTGTTGATGGCAAACATGGTTTTGTTTGAAAATATTGCTCCTTGTTTAAGAAAAACAGTAGTTGTCAGTTTTGGCCTTCTCTCGCTGAGATAAAGCTATTTTTACAAATGTTACAGTAAAAGCTGCAGGAAGCTCTCAGAAGTGAGTTTTTTGCTCCTAATCATTAGAAATCAGTTACTTGTTGATGGCAAACATGGTTTTGATTGAAAATATTGCTCCTTATTTAAGAAAAACTATAGTTGTCAGTTTTGGGCTTCTCTCGCCGAGATAAAGCTATTTTTACAAATGTTACAGTAAAAGCTGCAGGAAGCTCTCAGAAGTGAGTTTTTTGCTCCTAATCATTAGAAATCAGTTACTTGTTGATGGCAAACATGGTTTTGATTGAAAATATTGCTCCTTGTTTAAGAAAAACAGTAGTTGTCAGTTTTGGGCTTCTCTCGCTGAGATAAAGCTATTTTTACAAATGTTACAGTAAAAGCTGCAGGAAGCTCTCAGAAGTGAGTTTTTTGCTCCTAATCATTAGAAATCAGTTACTTGTTGATGGCAAACATGGTTTTGTTTGAAAATATTGCTCCTTATTTAAGAAAAACAGTAGTTGTCAGTTTTGGCCTTCTCTCGCTGAGATAAAGCTATTTTTTACAAATGTTACAGTAAAAGCTGCAGGAAGCTCTCAGAAGTGAGTTTTTTGCTCCTAATCATTAGAAATCAGTTACTTGTTGATGGCAAACATGGTTTTGTTTGAAAATATTGCTCCTTGTTTAAGAAAAACAGTAGTTGTCAGTTCTGGCCTTCTCTCGCTGAGATAAAGCTATTTTTACAAATGTTACAGTAAAAGCTGCAGGAAGCTCTCAGAAGTAAGTTTTTTGCTCCTAATCATTAGAAATCAGTTACTTGTTGATGGCAAACATGGTTTTGATTGAAAATATTGCTCCTTGTTTAAGAAAAACAGTAGTTGTCAGTTTTGGGCTTCTCTCGCTGAGATAAAGCTATTTTTTACAAATGTTACAGTAAAAGCTGCAGGAAGCTCTCAGAAGTGAGTTTTTTGCTCCTAATCATTAGAAATCAGTTACTTGTTGATGGCAAACAAGGTTTTGTTTGAAAATATTGCTCCTTGTTTAAGAAAAACAGTAGTTGTCAGTTTTGGCCTTCTCTCGCTGAGATAAAGCTATTTTTACAAATGTTACAGTAAAAGCTGCAGGAAGCTCTCAGAAGTGAGTTTTTTGCTCCTAATCATTAGAAATCAGTTACTTGTTGATGGCAAACATGGTTTTGATTGAAAATATTGCTCCTTGTTTAAGAAAAACAGTAGTTGTCAGTTTTGGCCTTCTCTCGCTGAGATAAAGCTATTTTTACAAATGTTACAGTAAAAGCTGCAGGAAGCTCTCAGAAGTAAGTTTTTTGCTCCTAATCATTAGAAATCAGTTACTTGTTGATGGCAAACATGGTTTTGATTGAAAATAACGCTCCTTGTTTAAGAAAAACTGTAGTTGTCAGTTTTGGCCTTCTCTCGCCGAGAGAAAGCTATTTTTACAAATGTTACAGTAAAAGCTGCAGGAAGCTCTCAGAAGTGAGTTTTTTGCTCCTAATCATTAGAAATCAGTTACTTGTTGATGGCAAACAAGGTTTTGTTTGAAAATATTGCTCCTTGTTTAAGAAAAACAGTAGTTGTCAGTTTTGGGCTTCTCTCGCTGAGATAAAGCTATTTTTACAAATGTTACAGTAAAAGCTGCAGGAAGCTCTCAGAAGTGAGTTTTTTGCTCCTAATCATTAGAAATCAGTTACTTGTTGATGGCAAACATGGTTTTGATTGAAAATATTGCTCCTTGTTTAAGAAAAACAGTAGTTGTCAGTTTTGGCCTTCTCTCGCTGAAATAAAGCTATTTTTACAAATGTTACAGTAAAAGCTGCAGGAAGCTCTCAGAAGTGAGTTTTTTGGTCCTAATCATTAGAAATCAGTTACTTGTTGATGGCAAACATGGTTTTGATTGAAAATATTGCTCCTTGTTTAAGAAAAACTGTAGTTGTCAGTTTTGGCCTTCTCTCGCCGAGAGAAAGCTATTTTTACAAATGTTACAGTAAAAGCTGCAGGAAGCTCTCAGAAGTGAGTTTTTTTGGTCCTAATCATTAGAAATCAGTTACTTGTTGATGGCAAACATGGTTTTGATTGAAAATATTGCTCCTTGTTTAAGAAAAACTGTAGTTGTCAGTTTTGGGCTTCTCTCGCCGAGAGAAAGCTATTTTTACAAATGTTACAGTAAAAGCTGCAGGAAGCTCTCAGAAGTGAGTTTTTTGGTCCTAATCATTAGAAATCAGTTACTTGTTGATGGCAAACATGGTTTTGATTGAAAATATTGCTCCTTGTTTAAGAAAAACTGTAGTTGTCAGTTTTGGGCTTCTCTCGCCGAGAGAAAGCTATTTTTTACAAATGTTACAGTAAAAGCTGCAGGAAGCTCTCAGAAGTGAGTTTTTTGGTCCTAATCATTAGAAATCAGTTACTTGTTGATGGCAAACATGGTTTTGATTGAAAATATTGCTCCTTGTTTAAGAAAAACTGTAGTTGTCAGTTTTGGCCTTCTCTCGCCGAGAGAAAGCTATTTTTACAAATGTTACAGTAAAAGCTGCAGGAAGCTCTCAGAAGTGAGTTTTTTGGACCTAATCATTAGAAATCAGTTACTTGTTGATTGCAAACATGGTTTTGATTGAAAATATTGCTCCTTGTTTAAGAAAAACTGTAGTTGTCAGTTTTGGCCTTCTCTCGCCGAGAGAAAGCTATTTTTACAAATGTTACAGTAAAAGCTGCAGGAAGCTCTCAGAAGTGAGTTTTTTGCTCCTAATCATTAGAAATCAGTTACTTGTTGATGGCAAACATGGTTTTGATTGAAATTATTGCTCCTTGTTTAAGAAAAACTGTAGTTGTCAGTTTTGGCCTTCTCTCGCCGAGAGAAAGCTATTTTTACAAATGTTACAGTAAAAGCTGCAGGAAGCTCTCAGAAGTGAGTTTTTTGCTCCTAATCATTAGAAATCAGTTACTTGTTGATGGCAAACATGGTTTTGATTGAAAATATTGCTCCTTGTTTAAGAAAAACTGTAGTTGTCAGTTTTGGGCTTCTCTCGCCGAGAGAAAGCTATTTTTTACAAATGTTACAGTAAAAGCTGCAGGAAGCTCTCAGAAGTGAGTTTTTTGGTCCTAATCATTAGAAATCAGTTACTTGTTGATGGCAAACATGGTTTTGATTGAAAATATTGCTCCTTGTTTAAGAAAAACTGTAGTTGTCAGTTTTGGCCTTCTCTCGCCGAGAGAAAGCTATTTTTACAAATGTTACAGTAAAAGCTGCAGGAAGCTCTCAGAAGTGAGTTTTTTGGTCCTAATCATTAGAAATCAGTTACTTGTTGATGGAAAACATGGTTTTGATGAAAATTTTGCTCTTTGTTTTAGAAAAACTGTGGTTCTCACTTCTGACCTTCTCGCGCCGAGAGAAAGCTATTTTTTACAAATGTTACAGTAAAAGCTGTAGGAAGCTCGCAGAAGTGAGTTTTTTGGTCCAAATCATTAGAAATCAGTTACTTGTTGATGGCAAACATGCTTTTGATTGAAAATATTGCTCTTTTTTTTCGAAAAACTGTAGTTGTCACTTCTGGCCTTCTCGCGCCGAGAGAATCTATTTTTATAAATGATACAGTAAAAGCTGTAGGAAGCTTGCAGAAGTGAGTTTCTTGGTCCTAATCATTAGAAATCACTTACTTGTTGATGACAAACATGGTTTTGATTGCAAATATTGCTCTTTGTTTAAGAAAAACTGTAGTTGTCATTTCTGGCCCTCTCGCACCGAGAGAAACCTACTTTTATGAATATATTACAGTAAAAGCTGCAAGAAGTTCGCAGAAGTGAGTTTTTTGGTCCTAATCATTAGAAATCAGTTACTTGTTGATAGCAAACATGGTTTTGATGAAAATATTGCTCTTTGTTTAAGAAAAACTGTAGTTGTCATTTTTGGTCTTCTTTCGCAGAGAGAAACCTATTTTTTACAAATGTTACAGTAAAAGCTGCAAGAAGTTCGCAGAAGTGAGTTTTTTGGTCCTAATCATTAGAAATTCAGTTACTTGTTGATGGCAAACATGCTTTTGATCGAATATATTGCTCTTTGGTTAAGAAAAACTGTAGTTGTCATTTCTGGCCCTCTCGCGCCGAGAGAAAGCTATTTTTACAAATGTTACAGTAAAAGCTGCAAGAAGTTCGCAGAAGTGAGTTTTTTGTCCTAATCATTAGAAATCAGTTACTTGTTGATGGCAAACATGCTTTTGATTGAAAATATTGCTCTTTGTTAAGAAAAACTGTAGTTGTCATTTCTGGCCTTGTCTCGCGAGAGAAACCTATTTTTTACAAATGTTACAGTAAAAGCTGTAGGAAGCTCGCAGAAGTGAGTTTTTTGGTCCTAATCATTAGAAATCAGTTACTTGGTTTTGATGAAAATTTTGATCTTTGTTTTAGAAAAACTGTAGTTTTCACTTCTGGCCTTCAAATTTTGCTTTTTGTTTTAGAAAAACTGTAGTTCTCACTTCTGGCCTTCTCGCGCCGAGAGAAAGCTATTTTTACAAATGTTACAGTGAAAGCTGTAGGAAGCTCGCAGAAGTGAGTTTTTTGGTCCAAATCATAAGAAATCAGTTACTTGTTGATGGCAAACATGCTTTCGATTAAAAATATTGCTCTTTTTTTACGAAAAACTGTAGTTGTCACTTCTGGCCTTTTCGCGCCGAGAGAAAGCTATTTTTTTTAAAATGTTACAGTAAAAGCTGTAGGAAGCTCGCAGAAGTGAGTTTTTTGGTCCTAATCATTAGAAATCAGTTACTTGTTGATGGAAAACATGGTTTTGATTGAAAATATTGCTCTTTGTTTAAGAAAAACTGTAGTTGTCACTTCTGGCTTCTCGGGCCGACAGAAATCTATTTTTACAAATGTTACAGTAAAAGCTGTAGGAAGCTTGCAGAAGTGAGTTTTTTGGTCCCAATCATTAAAAATCAGTTACTTGTTGATGGCAAACATGGTTTTGATGAAAATATTGCTCTTTGTTTAAGAAAAACTGTAGTTGTCATTGCTGGCCTTCTCGCGCAGAGAGAAACCTCTTTTTACAAATGTTACAGTAAAAGCTGCAAGAAGTTGGCAGAAGTGAGTTTTTTGGTCCTAATCATTAAAAAACCAGTTACTTTTTGATGGCAAACATGCTTTTGATTAAAAATATTGCTCTTTGTTTAAGAAAAACTGTAGTTGTCACTTCTGGCTTCTCGGGCCGAGAGAAATCTATTTTTACCAATGTTACAGTAAAAGCTGTAGGAAGCTTGCAGAAGTGAGTTTTTTGGTCCCAATCATTAAAAATCAGTTACTTGTTGATGGCAAACATGGTTTTGATGAAAATATTGCTCTTTGTTTAAGAAAAACTGTAGTTGTCATTGCTGGCCTTCTCGCGCAGAGAGAAACCTCTTTTTACAAATGTTACAGTAAAAGCTGTAGGAAGCTCGCAGAAGTGAGTTTTTTGGTCCAAATCATTAGAAATCAGTTACTTGTTGATGGCAAACATGGTTTTGATGAAAATATTGGTCTTTGTTTAAGAAAAACTATTGTTGTCATTTTTGGCCTTCTTTCGCAGAGAGAAAGCTATTTTTTACAAATGTTACAGTAAAAGCTGTAGGAAGCTTGCAGAAGTGAGTTTTTTGGTCCTAATCATTAAAAAAGCAGTTACTTGCTGATGGAAAACATGGTTTTGATGAAACTTTTGCTCTTTGTTTTAGAAAAACTGTAGTTGTCACTTCTGGCCTTCTTGCGCCGAGAGAATCTATTTTTATAAATGATACAGTAAAAGCTGTAGGAAGCTCGCAGAAATGAGTTTCTTGGTCCTAATCATTAGAAATCAGTTACTTGTTGATGGTAAACATGGATTTGATGAAAATATTGCTCTTTGTTTAAGAAAAACTGTAGTTGTCAGTTTTGGCCTTCTTTCGCAGAGAGAAACCTATTTTTACAAATGTTACAGTAAAAGCTGCAGGAAGCTCTCAGAAGTGAGTTTTTTGGTCCTAATCATTAGAAATCAGTTACTTGTTGATGGCAAACATGGTTTTGATGAAAATTTTGCTCTTTGTTTTAGAAAAACTATAGTTCTCACTTCTGGCCTTCTCGCGCCGAGAGAAAGCTATTTTTTACAAATGTTACAGTAAAAGCTGTAGGAAGCTCGCAGAAGTGAGTTGTTTGGTCCTAATCATTAGAAATCAGTTACTTGTTGATGGAAAACATGGTTTTGATTGAAAATATTGCTCTTTGTTTAAAAAAAACTGTAGTTGTCATTTCTGGCCTTCTCGCGCCGAGAGAAACCTCTTTTTATAAATATTACAGTAAAAGCTGCAAGAAGTTCGCAGAAGTGAGTTTTTTAGTCCTAATCATTAGAAATCAGTTACTTGTTGATAGCAAACATGGTTTTGATTTAAAAAGTTGCTCTTTGTTTAAGAAAAACTGTAGTTGTCACTTCTGGCTTCTCGGGCCGAGAGAAATCTATTTTTACAAATGTTACAGTAAAAGCTGCAGGAAGCTCTCAGAAGTGAGTTTTTTGGTCCTAATCATTAGAAATCAGTTACTTGTTGACGGCAAACATGGTTTTGATTGAAAATATTGCTCCTTGTTTAAGAAAAACTGTAGTTGTCAGTTTTGGGCTTTTCTCGCCGAGAGAAAGCTATTTTTACAAATGTTACAGTAAAAGCTGCAGGAAGCTCTCAGAAGTGAGTTTTTTGGTCCTAATCATTAGAAATCAGTTACTTGTTGATGGCAAACATGGTTTTGATTGAAAATATTGCTCCTTGTTTAAGAAAAACTGTAGTTGTCAGTTTTGGCCTTCTCTCGCCGAAAGAAAGCTATTTTTACAAATGTTACAGTAAAAGCTGCAGGAAGCTCTTAGAAGTGAGTTTTTTGGTCCTAATCATTAGAAATCAGTTACTTGTTGATAGCAAAAATGGTTTTGATTGAAAATATTCCTCCTTGTTTAAGAAAAACTGTAGTTGTCAGTTTTGGGCTTCTCTCGCCGAGAGAAAGCTATTTTTACAAATGTTACAGTAAAAGCTGCAGGAAGCTCTTAGAAGTGAGTTTTTTGGTCCTAATCATTAGAAATCAGTTACTTGTTGATGGCCAACATGGTTTTGATTGAAAATATTGCTCCTTGTTTAAGAAAAACTGTAGTTGTCAGTTTTGGGCTTCTCTCGCAGAGAGAAAGCTATTTTTACAAATGTTACAGTAAAAGCTGCAGGAAGCTCTCAGAAGTGAGTTTTTTGCACCTAATCATTAGAAATCAGTTACTTGTTGACGGCAAACATGGTTTTGATTGAAAATATTGCTCCTTGTTTAAGAAAAACTGTAGTTGTCAGTTTTGGGCTTTTCTCGCCGAGAGAAAGCTATTTTTACAAATGTTACAGTAAAAGCTGCAGGAAGCTCTCAGAAGTGAGTTTTTTGGTCCTAATCATTAGAAATCAGTTACTTGTTGATGGCAAACATGGTTTTGATTGAAAATATTGCTCCTTGTTTAAGAAAAACTGTAGTTGTCAGTTTTGGCCTTCTCTCGCCGAGAGAAAGCTATTTTTACAAATGTTACAGTAAAAGCTGCAGGAAGCTCTTAGAAGTGAGTTTTTTGGTCCTAATCATTAGAAATCAGTTACTTGTTGATGGCCAACATGTTTTTGATTGAAAATATTGCTCCTTGTTTAAGAAAAACTGTAGTTGTCAGTTTTGGGCTTCTCGCGCAGAGAGAAACCTCTTTTTACAAATGTTACAGTAAAAGCTGCAAGAAGTTGGCAGAAGTGAGTTTTTTGGTCCTAATCATTAAAAAATCAGTTACTTTTTGATGGCAAACATGCTTTTGATTAAAAATATTGCTCTTTGTTTAAGAAAAACTGTAGTTGTCACTTCTGGCTTCTCGGGCCGAGAGAAATCTATTTTTACCAATGTTACAGTAAAAGCTGTAGGAAGCTTGCAGAAGTGAGTTTTTTGGTCCCAATCATTAAAAATCAGTTACTTGTTGATGGCAAACATGGTTTTGATGAAAATATTGCTCTTTGTTTAAGAAAAACTGTAGTTGTCATTGCTGGCCTTCTCGCGCAGAGAGAAACCTCTTTTTACAAATGTTACAGTAAAAGCTGTAGGAAGCTCGCAGAAGTGAGTTTTTTGGTCCAAATCATTAGAAATCAGTTACTTGTTGATGGCAAACATGGTTTTGATGAAAATATTGGTCTTTGTTTAAGAAAAACTATTGTTGTCATTTTTGGCCTTCTTTCGCAGAGAGAAAGCTATTTTTTACAAATGTTACAGTAAAAGCTGTAGGAAGCTTGCAGAAGTGAGTTTTTTGGTCCTAATCATTAAAAAAGCAGTTACTTGCTGATGGAAAACATGGTTTTGATGAAACTTTTGCTCTTTGTTTTAGAAAAACTGTAGTTGTCACTTCTGGCCTTCTTGCGCCGAGAGAATCTATTTTTATAAATGATACAGTAAAAGCTGTAGGAAGCTCGCAGAAATGAGTTTCTTGGTCCTAATCATTAGAAATCAGTTACTTGTTGATGGTAAACATGGATTTGATGAAAATATTGCTCTTTGTTTAAGAAAAACTGTAGTTGTCAGTTTTGGCCTTCTTTCGCAGAGAGAAAACCTATTTTTACAAATGTTACAGTAAAAGCTGCAGGAAGCTCTCAGAAGTGAGTTTTTTGGTCCTAATCATTAGAAATCAGTTACTTGTTGATGGCAAACATGGTTTTGATGAAAATTTTGCTCTTTGTTTTAGAAAAACTATAGTTCTCACTTCTGGCCTTCTCGCGCCGAGAGAAAGCTATTTTTTACAAATGTTACAGTAAAAGCTGTAGGAAGCTCGCAGAAGTGAGTTGTTTGGTCCTAATCATTAGAAATCAGTTACTTGTTGATGGAAAACATGGTTTTGATTGAAAATATTGCTCTTTGTTTAAAAAAAACTGTAGTTGTCATTTCTGGCCTTCTCGCGCCGAGAGAAACCTCTTTTTATAAATATTACAGTAAAAGCTGCAAGAAGTTCGCAGAAGTGAGTTTTTTAGTCCTAATCATTAGAAATCAGTTACTTGTTGATAGCAAACATGGTTTTGATTTAAAAAGTTGCTCTTTGTTTAAGAAAAACTGTAGTTGTCACTTCTGGCTTCTCGGGCCGAGAGAAATCTATTTTTACAAATGTTACAGTAAAAGCTCCAGGAAGCTCTCAGAAGTGAGTTTTTTGGTCCTAATCATTAGAAATCAGTTACTTGTTGATGGCAAACATGGTTTTGATTGAAAATATTGCTCCTTGTTTAAGAAAAACTGTAGTTGTCAGTTTTGGGCTTCTCTCGCCGAGAGAAAGCTATTTTTACAAATGTTACAGTAAAAGCTGCAGGAAGCTCTCAGAAGTGAGTTTTTTGCTCCTAATCATTAGAAATCAGTTACTTGTTGATGGCAAACATGGTTTTGATTGAAAATATTGCTCCTTGTTTAAGAAAAACTGTAGTTGTCAGTTTTGAGCTTCTCTCGCCGAGAGAAAGCTATTTTTACAAATGTTACAGTAAAAGCTGCAGGAAGCTCTCAGAAGTGAGTTTTTTGGTCCTAATCATTAGAAATCAGTTACTTGTTGATAGCAAAAATGGTTTTGATTGAAAATATTCCTCCTTGTTTAAGAAAAACTGTAGTTGTCAGTTTTGGGCTTCTCTCGCCGAGAGAAAGCTATTTTTACAAATGTTACAGTAAAAGCTGCAGGAAGCTCTTAGAAGTGAGTTTTTTGGTCCTAATCATTAGAAATCAGTTACTTGTTGATGGCCAACATGGTTTTGATTGAAAATATTGCTCCTTGTTTAAGAAAAACTGTAGTTGTCAGTTTTGGGCTTCTCTCGCAGAGAGAAAGCTATTTTTACAAATGTTACAGTAAAAGCTGCAGGAAGCTCTTAGAAGTGAGTTTTTTGGTCCTAATCATTAGAAATCAGTTACTTGTTGATGGCCAACATGGTTTTGATTGAAAATATTGCTCCTTGTTTAAGAAAAACTGTAGTTGTCAGTTTTGGGCTTCTCTCGGCGAGAGAAAGCTATTTTTACAAATGTTACAGTAAAAGCTGCAGGAAGCTCTCAGAAGTGAGTTTTTTGCACCTAATCATTAGAAATCAGTTACTTGTTGATGGCAAACATGGTTTTGATTGAAAATATTGCTCCTTGTTTAAGAAAAACTGTAGTTGTCAGTTTTGAGCTTCTCTCGCCGAGAGAAAGCTATTTTTACAAATGTTACAGTAAAAGCTGCAGGAAGCTCTCAGAAGTGAGTTTTTTGGTCCTAATCATTAGAAATCAGTTACTTGTTGATGGCAAACATGGTTTTGATTGAAAATATTGCTCCTTGTTTAAGAAAAACTGTAGTTGTCAGTTTTGGGCTTCTCTCGCCGTGAGAAAGCTATTTTTACAAATGTTACAGTAAAAGCTGCAGGAAGCTCTCAGAAGTGAGTTTTTTGGTCCTAATCATTAGAAATCAGTTACTTGTTGATGGCAAACATGGTTTTGATTGAAAATATTGCTCCTTGTTTAAGAAAAACTGTAGTTGTCAGTTTTGGCCTTCTCTCGCCGAGAGAAAGCTATTTTTACAAATGTTACAGTAAAAGCTGCAGGAAGCTCTCAGAAGTGAGTTTTTTGGTCCTAATCATTAGAAATCAGTTACTTGTTGATGGCAAACATGGTTTTGATTGAAAATATTGCTCCTTGTTTAAGAAAAACTGTAGTTGTCAGTTTTGGGCTTCTCTCGCCGAGAGAAAGGTATTTTTACAAATGTTACAGTAAAAGCTGCAGGAAGCTCTTAGAAGTGAGTTTTTTGGTCCTAATCATTAGAAATCAGTTACTTGTTGATGGCCAACATGGTTTTGATTGAAAATATTGCTCTTTGTTTAAGAAAAACTGTAGTTGTCAGTTTTGGGCTTCTCTCGCCGAGAGAAAGCTATTTTTACAAATGTTACAGTAAAAGTTGCAGGAAGCTCTCAGAAGTGAGTTTTTTGCTCCTAATCATTAGAAATCAGTTACTTGTTGATGGCAAACATGGTTTTGATTGAAAATATTGCTCCTTGTTTAAGAAAAACTGTAGTTGTCAGTTTTGGGCTTCTCTCGCCGAGAGAAAGCTATTTTTACAAATGTTACAGTAAAAGCTGCAGGAAGCTCTCAGAAGTGAGTTTTTTGCTCCTAATCATTAGAAATCAGTTACTTGTTTATGGCAAACATGGTTTTGATTGAAAATATTGCTCCTTGTTTAAGAAAAACTGTAGTTGTCAGTTTTGGCCTTCTCTCGCCGAGAGAAAGCTATTTTTACAAATGTTACAGTAAAGGCTGCAGGAAGCTCTCAGAAGTGAGTTTTTTGGTCCTAATCATTAGAAATCAGTTACTTGTTGATGGCAAACATGGTTTTGATTGAAAATATTGCTCCTTGTTTAAGAAAAACTGTAGTTGTCAGTTTTGGGCTTCTCTCGCCGAGAGAAAGCTATTTTTACAAATGTTACAGTAAAAGCTGCAGGAAGCTCTCAGAAGTGAGTTTTTTGGTCCTAATCATTAGAAATCAGTTACTTGTTGATGGCAAACATGGTTTTGATTGAAAATATTGCTCCTTGTTTAAGAAAAACTGTAGTTGTCAGTTTTGGCCTTCTCTCGCCGAGAGAAAGCTATTTTTACAAATGTTACAGTAAAAGCTGCAGGAAGCTCTCAGAAGTGAGTTTTTTGGTCCTAATCATTAGAAATCAGTTACTTGTTGATGGCAAACATGGTTTTGATGAAAATTTTGCTCTTTGTTTTAGAAAAACTATAGTTCTCACTTCTGGCCTTCTCGCGCCGAGAGAAAGCTATTTTTTACAAATGTTACAGTAAAAGCTGTAGGAAGCTCGCAGAAGTGAGTTGTTTGGTCCTAATCATTAGAAATCAGTTACTTGTTGATGGAAAACATGGTTTTGATTGAAAATATTGCTCTTTGTTTAAAAAAAACTGTAGTTGTCATTTCTGGCCTTCTCGCGCCGAGAGAAACCTCTTTTTATAAATATTACAGTAAAAGCTGCAAGAAGTTCGCAGAAGTGAGTTTTTTAGTCCTAATCATTAGAAATCAGTTACTTGTTGATAGCAAACATGGTTTTGATTTAAAAAGTTGCTCTTTGTTTAAGAAAAACTGTAGTTGTCACTTCTGGCTTCTCGGGCCGAGAGAAATCTATTTTTACAAATGTTACAGTAAAAGCTGCAGGAAGCTCTCAGAAGTGAGTTTTTTGGTCCTAATCATTAGAAATCAGTTACTTGTTGATGGCAAACATGGTTTTGATTGAAAATATTGCTCCTTGTTTAAGAAAAACTGTAGTTGTCAGTTTTGGGCTTCTCTCGCCGAGAGAAAGGTATTTTTACAAATGTTACAGTAAAAGCTGCAGGAAGCTCTTAGAAGTGAGTTTTTTGGTCCTAATCATTAGAAATCAGTTACTTGTTGATGGCCAACATGGTTTTGATTGAAAATATTGCTCTTTGTTTAAGAAAAACTGTAGTTGTCAGTTTTGGGCTTCTCTCGCCGAGAGAAAGCTATTTTTACAAATGTTACAGTAAAAGTTGCAGGAAGCTCTCAGAAGTGAGTTTTTTGCTCCTAATCATTAGAAATCAGTTACTTGTTGATGGCAAACATGGTTTTGATTGAAAATATTGCTCCTTGTTTAAGAAAAACTGTAGTTGTCAGTTTTGGCCTTCTCTCGCCGAAAGAAAGCTATTTTGACAAATGTTACAGTAAAAGCTGCAGGAAGCTCTCAGAAGTGAGTTTTTTGGTCCTTATCATCAGAAATCAGTTACTTGTTGATGGCAAACATGGTTTTGATTGAAAATATTGCTCCTTGTTTAAGAAAAACTGTAGTTGTCAGTTTTGGCCTTCTCTCGCCGAGAGAAAGCTATTTTTACAAATGTTACAGTAAAGGCTGCAGGAAGCTCTCAGAAGTGAGTTTTTTGGTCCTAATCATTAGAAATCAGTTACTTGTTGATGGCAAACATGGTTTTGATTGAAAATATTGCTCCTTGTTTAAGAAAAACTGTAGTTGTCAGTTTTGGGCTTCTCTCGCCGAGAGAAAGCTATTTTTACAAATGTTACGGTAAAAGCTGCAGGAAGCTCTCAGAAGTGAGTTTTTTTGGTCCTAATCATTAGAAATCAGTTACTTGTTGATGGCAAACATGGTTTTGATTGAAAATATTGCTCCTTGTTTAAGAAAAACTGTAGTTGTCAGTTTTGGCCTTCTCTCGCCGAGAGAAAGCTATTTTTACAAATGTTACAGTAAAAGCTGCAGGAAGCTCTCAGAAGTGAGTTTTTTGGTCCTAATCATTAGAAATCAGTTACTTGTTAATGGCAAACATGGTTTTGATTGAAAATATTGCTCCTTGTTTAAGAAAAACTGTAGTTGTCAGTTTTGGGCTTCTCTCGCCGAGAGAAAGCTATTTTTACAAATGTTACAGTAAAAGCTGCAGAAAGCTCTCAGAAGTGAGTTTTTTGGTCCTAATCATTAGAAATCAGTTACTTGTTGATGGCAAACATGGTTTTGATTGAAAACATTGCTCCTTGTTTAAGAAAAACTGTATTTGTCAGTTTTGGGCTTCTCTCGCCGAGAGAAAGCTATTTTTACAAATGTTACAGTAAAAGCTGCAGGAAGCTCTCAGAAGTGAGTTTTTTGCTCCTAATCATTAGAAATCAGTTACTTGTTGATGGCAAACATGGTTTTGATTGAAAATATTGCTCCTTGTTTAAGAAAAACTGTAGTTGTCAGTTTTGGCCTTCTCTCGCCGAGAGAAAGCTATTTTTACAAATGTTACAGTAAAAGCTGCAGGAAGCTCTCAGAAGTGAGTTTTTTGCTCCTAATCATTAGAAATCAGTTACTTGTTGATGGCAAACATGGTTTTGATTGAAAATATTGCTCCTTGTTTAAGAAAAACTGTAGTTGTCAGTTTTGGCCTTCTCTCGCCGAGAGAAAGCCATTTTTACAAATGTTACAGTAAAGGCTGCAGGAAGCTCTCAGAAGTGAGTTTTTTGGTCCTAATCATTAGAAATCAGTTACTTGTTGATGGCAAACATGGTTTTGATTGAAAATATTGCTCCTTGTTTAAGAAAAACTGTAGTTGTCAGTTTTGGCCTTCTCTCGCCGAGAGAAAGCTATTTTTACAAATGTTACAGTAAAAGCTGCAGGAAGCTCTCAGAAGTGAGTTTTTTGGTCCTGATCATTAGAAATCAGTTACTTGTTGATGGCAAACATGATTTTGATTGAAAATATTGCTCCTTGTTTAAGAAAAACTGTAGTTGTCAGTTTTGGCCTTCTCTCGCCGAGAGAAAGCTATTTTTACAAATGTTACAGTAAAAGCTGCAGGAAGCTCTCAGAAGTGAGTTTTTTGCTCCTAATCATTAGAAATCAGTTACTTGTTGATGGCAAACATGGTTTTGATTGAAATTATTGCTCCTTGTTTAAGAAAAACTGTAGTTGTCAGTTTTGGCCTTCTCTCGCCGAGAGAAAGCTATTTTTACAAATGTTACAGTAAAAGCTGCAGGAAGCTCTCAGAAGTGAGTTTTTTGGTCCTAATCATTAGAAATCAGTTACTTGTTGATGGCAAACATGGTTTTGATTGAAAATATTGCTCCTTGTTTAAGAAAAACTGTAGTTGTCAGTTTTGGCCTTCTCTCGCCGAGAGAAAGCTATTTTTACAAATGTTACAGTAAAAGCTGCAGGAAGCTCTCAGAAGTGAGTTTTTTGCTCCTAATCATTAGAAATCAGTTACTTGTTGATGGCAAACATGGTTTTGATTGAAAATATTGCTCCTTGTTTAAGAAAAACTGTAGTTGTCAGTTTTGGGCTTCTCACGCCGAGAGAAAGCTATTTTTACAAATGTTACAGTAAAAGCTGCAGGAAGCTCCTAGAAGTGAGTTTTTTGGTCCTAATCGTTAGAAATCAGTTACTTGTTGATGGCCAACATGGTTTTGATTGAAAATATTGCTCCTTGTTTAAGAAAAACTGTAGTTGTCAGTTTTGGCCTTCTCTCGCCGAGAGAAAGCTATTTTTACAAATGTTACAGTAAAAGCTGCAGGAAGCTCTCAGAAGTGAGTTTTTTGCTCCTAATCATTAGAAATCAGTTACTTGTTGATGGCAAACATGGTTTTGATTGAAAATATTGCTCCTTGTTTAAGAAAAATTGTAGTTGTCAGTTTTGGCCTTCTCTTGGCGAGAGAAAGCTATTTTTACAAATGTTACAGTAAAAGCTGCAGGAAGCTCTCAGAAGTGAGTTTTTTGGTCCTAATCATTAGAAATCAGTTACTTGTTGATGGCAAACATGGTTTTGATTGAAAATATTGCTCCTTGTTTAAGAAAAACTGTAGTTGTCAGTTTTGGCCTTCTCTCGCCGAGAGAAAGCTATTTTTACAAATGTTACAGTAAAAGCTGCAGGAAGCTCTCAGAAGTGAATTGTTTGGTCCTAATCATTAGAAATCAGTTACTTGTTGATGGCAAACATGGTTTTGATTGAAAATATTGCTCCTTGTTTAAGAAAAACTGTAGTTGTCAGTTTTGGCCTTCTCTCGCCGAGAGAAAGCCATTTTTACAAATGTTACAGTAAAGGCTGCAGGAAGCTCTCAGAAGTGAGTTTTTTGGTCCTAATCATTAGAAATCAGTTACTTGTTGATGGCAAACATGGTTTTGATTGAAAATATTGCTCCTTGTTTAAGAAAAACTGTAGTTGTCAGTTTTGGCCTTCTCTCGCCGAGAGAAAGCTATTTTTACAAATGTTACAGTAAAAGCTGCAGGAAGCTCTCAGAAGTGAGTTTTTTGGTCCTAATCATTAGAAATCAGTTACTTGTTGATGGCAAACATGATTTTGATTGAAAATATTGCTCCTTGTTTAAGAAAAACTGTAGTTGTCAGTTTTGGCCTTCTCTCGCCGAGAGAAAGCTATTTTTACAAATGTTACAGTAAAAGCTGCAGGAAGCTCTCAGAAGTGAGTTTTTTGGTTCTAATCATTAGAAATCAGTTACTTGTTGATGGCAAACATGGTTTTGATTGAAAATATTGCTCCTTGTTTAAGAAAAACTGTAGTTGTCAGTTTTGGCCTTCTCTCGCCGAGAGAAAGCTATTTTTACAAATGTTACAGTAAAAGCTGCAGGAAGCTCTCAGAAGTGAGTTTTTTGCTCCTAATCATTAGAAATCAGTTACTTGTTGATGGCAAACATGGTTTTGATTGAAAATATTGCTCCTTGTTTAAGAAAAACTGTAGTTGTCAGTTTTGGCCTTCTCTCGCCGAGAGAAAGCTATTTTTACAAATGTTACAGTAAAAGCTGCAGGAAGCTCTCAGAAGTGAGTTTTTTGCTCCTAATCATTAGAAATCAGTTACTTGTTGATGGCAAACATGGTTTTGATTGAAATTATTGCTCCTTGTTTAAGAAAAACTGTAGTTGTCAGTTTTGGCCTTCTCTCGCCGAGAGAAAGCTATTTTTACAAATGTTACAGTAAAAGCTGCAGGAAACTCTCAGAAGTGAGTTTTTTGGTCCTAATCATTAGAAATCAGTTACTTGTTGATGGCAAACATGGTTTTGATTGAAAATATTGCTCCTTGTTTACGAAAAAATGTAGTTGTCAGTTTTGGCCTTCTCTCGCCGAGAGAAAGCTATTTTTACAAATGTTACAGTAAAAGCTGCAGGAAGCTCTCAGAAGTGAGTTTTTTGCTCCTAATCATTAGAAATCAGTTACTTGTTGATGGCAAACATGGTTTTGATTGAAAATATTGCTCCTTGTTTAAGAAAAATTGTAGTTGTCAGTTTTGGCCTTCTCTTGGCGAGAGAAAGCTATTTTTACAAATGTTACAGTAAAAGCTGCAGGAAGCTCTCAGAAGTGAGTTTTTTGGTCCTAATCATTAGAAATCAGTTACTTGTTGATGGCAAACATGGTTTTGTTTGAAAATATTGCTCCTTGTTTAAGAAAAACAGTACTTGTCAGTTTTGGCCTTCTCTCGCTGAGATAAAGCTATTTTTACAAATGTTACAGTAAAAGCTGCAGGAAGCTCTCAGAAGTGAGTTTTTTGGTCCTAATCATTAGAAATCAGTTACTTGTTGATGGCAAACATGGTTTTGATTGAAAATATTGCTCCTTGTTTAAGAAAAACTGTAGTTATCAGTTTTGGGCTTCTCTCGCCGAGAGAAAGCTATTTTTACAAATGTTATAGTAAAAGCTGCAGGAAGCTCTCAGAAGTGAGTTTTTTGGTCCTAATTATTAGAAATCAGTTACTTGTTGATGGCAAACATGGTTTTGATTGAAAATATTGCTCCTTGTTTAAGAAAAACTGTAGTTGTCAGTTTTTTGGCTTCTCACGCCGAGAGAAAGCTATTTTTACAAATGTTACAGTAAAAGCTGCAGGAAGCTCTCAGAAGTGAGTTTTTTGCTCCTAATCATTAGAAATCAGTTACTTGTTGATGGCAAACATGGTTTTGATTGAAAATATTGCTCCTTATTTAAGAAAAACTATAGTTGTCAGTTTTGGGCTTCTCTCGCCGAGAGAAAGCTATTTTTACAAATGTTACAGTAAAAGCTGCAGGAAGCTCTCAGAAGTGAGTTTTTTGCTCCTAATCATTAGAAATCAGTTACTTGTTGATGGCAAACATGGTTTTGTTTGAAAATATTGCTCCTTGTTTAAGAAAAACAGTACTTGTCAGTTTTGGCCTTCTCTCGCTGAGATAAAGCTATTTTTACAAATGTTACAGTAAAAGCTGCAGGAAGCTCTCAGAAGTGAGTTTTTTGCTCATAATCATTAGAAATCAGTTACTTGTTGATGGCAAACATGGTTTTGATTGAAAATATTGCTCCTTGTTTAAGAAAAACTGTAGTTGTCAGTTTTGGGCTTCTCTCGCCGAGAGAAAGCTATTTTTACAAATGTTACAGTAAAAGCTGCAGGAAGCTCTCAGAAGTGAGTTTTTTGCTCCTAATCATTAGAAATCAGTTACTTGTTTATGGCAAACATGGTTTTGATTGAAAATATTGCTCCTTGTTTAAGAAAAACTGTAGTTGTCAGTTTTGGCCTTCTCTCGCCGAGAGAAAGCTATTTTTACAAATGTTACAGTAAAGGCTGCAGGAAGCTCTCAGAAGTGAGTTTTTTGGTCCTAATCATTAGAAATCAGTTACTTGTTGATGGCAAACATGGTTTTGATTGAAAATATTGCTCCTTGTTTAAGAAAAACTGTAGTTGTCAGTTTTGGGCTTCTCTCGCCGAGAGAAAGCTATTTTTACAAATGTTACAGTAAAAGCTGCAGGAAGCTCTCAGAAGTGAGTTTTTTGGTCCTAATCATTAGAAATCAGTTACTTGTTGATGGCAAACATGGTTTTGATTGAAAATATTGCTCCTTGTTTAAGAAAAACTGTAGTTGTCAGTTTTGGCCTTCTCTCGCCGAGAGAAAGCTATTTTTACAAATGTTACAGTAAAAGCTGCAGGAAGCTCTCAGAAGTGAGTTTTTTGGTCCTAATCATTAGAAATCAGTTACTTGTTAATGGCAAACATGGTTTTGATTGAAAATATTGCTCCTTGTTTAAGAAAAACTGTAGTTGTCAGTTTTGGGCTTCTCTCGCCGAGAGAAAGCTATTTTTACAAATGTTACAGTAAAAGCTGCAGGAAGCTCTCAGAAGTGAGTTTTTTGGTCCTAATCATTAGAAATCAGTTACTTGTTGATGGCAAACATGGTTTTGATTGAAAACATTGCTCCTTGTTTAAGAAAAACTGTATTTGTCAGTTTTGGGCTTCTCTCGCCGAGAGAAAGCTATTTTTACAAATGTTACAGTAAAAGCTGCAGGAAGCTCTCAGAAGTGAGTTTTTTGCTCCTAATCATTAGAAATCAGTTACTTGTTGATGGCAAACATGGTTTTGATTGAAAATATTGCTCCTTGTTTAAGAAAAACTGTAGTTGTCAGTTTTGGCCTTCTCTCGCCGAGAGAAAGCTATTTTTACAAATGTTACAGTAAAAGCTGCAGGAAGCTCTCAGAAGTGAGTTTTTTGCTCCTAATCATTAGAAATCAGTTACTTGTTGATGGCAAACATGGTTTTGATTGAAAATATTGCTCCTTGTTTAAGAAAAACTGTAGTTGTCAGTTTTGGCCTTCTCTCGCCGAGAGAAAGCTATTTTTACAAATGTTACAGTAAAGGCTGCAGGAAGCTCTCAGAAGTGAGTTTTTTGGTCCTAATCATTAGAAATCAGTTACTTGTTGATGGCAAACATGGTTTTGATTGAAAATATTGCTCCTTGTTTAAGAAAAACTGTAGTTGTCAGTTTTGGGCTTCTCTCGCCGAGAGAAAGCTATTTTTACAAATGTTACAGTAAAGGCTGCAGGAAGCTCTCAGAAGTGAGTTTTTTGGTCCTAATCATTAGAAATCAGTTACTTGTTGATGGCAAACATGGTTTTGATTGAAAATATTGCTCCTTGTTTAAGAAAAACTGTAGTTGTCAGTTTTGGGCTTCTCTCGCCGAGAGAAAGCTATTTTTACAAATGTTACAGTAAAAGCTGCAGGAAGCTCTCAGAAGTGAGTTTTTTGGTCCTAATCATTAGAAATCAGTTACTTGTTGATGGCAAACATGGTTTTGATTGAAAATATTGCTCCTTGTTTAAGAAAAACTGTAGTTGTCAGTTTTGGCCTTCTCTCGCCGAGAGAAAGCTATTTTTACAAATGTTACAGTAAAAGCTGCAGGAAGCTCTCAGAAGTGAGTTTTTTGGTCCTAATCATTAGAAATCAGTTACTTGTTAATGGCAAACATGGTTTTGATTGAAAATATTGCTCCTTGTTTAAGAAAAACTGTAGTTGTCAGTTTTGGGCTTCTCTCGCCGAGAGAAAGCTATTTTTACAAATGTTACAGTAAAAGCTGCAGGAAGCTCTCAGAAGTGAGTTTTTTGCTCCTAATCATTAGAAATCAGTTACTTGTTGATGGCAAACATGGTTTTGATTGAAAACATTGCTCCTTGTTTAAGAAAAACTGTATTTGTCAGTTTTGGGCTTCTCTCGCCGAGAGAAAGCTATTTTTACAAATGTTACAGTAAAAGCTGCAGGAAGCTCTCAGAAGTGAGTTTTTTGCTCCTAATCATTAGAAATCAGTTACTTGTTGATGGCAAACATGGTTTTGATTGAAAATATTGCTCCTTGTTTAAGAAAAACTGTAGTTGTCAGTTTTGGCCTTCTCTCGCCGAGAGAAAGCTATTTTTACAAATGTTACAGTAAAAGCTGCAGGAAGCTCTCAGAAGTGAGTTTTTTGGTCCTAATCATTAGAAATCAGTTACTTGTTGATGGCAAACATGGTTTTGATTGAAAATATTGCTCCTTGTTTAAGAAAAACTGTAGTTGTCAGTTTTGGCCTTCTCTCGCCGAGAGAAAGCTATTTTTACAAATGTTACAGTAAAAGCTGCAGGAAGCTCTCAGAAGTGAGTTTTTTGCTCCTAATCATTAGAAATCAGTTACTTGTTGATGGCAAACATGGTTTTGATTGAAATTATTGCTCCTTGTTTAAGAAAAACTGTAGTTGTCAGTTTTGGCCTTCTCTCGCCGAGAGAAAGCTATTTTTACAAATGTTACAGTAAAAGCTGCAGGAAGCGCTCAGAAGTGAGTTTTTTGCTCCTAATCATTAGAAATCAGTTACTTGTTGATGGCAAACATGGTTTTGATTGAAAATATTGCTCCTTGTTTAAGAAAAACTGTAGTTGTCAGTTTTGGGCTTCTCTCGCCGAGAGAAAGCTATTTTTACAAATGTTACAGTAAAAGCTGCAGGAAGCTCTCAGAAGTGAGTTTTTTGGTCCTAATCATTAGAAATCAGTTACTTGTTGATGGCAAACATGGTTTTGATTGAAAATATTGCTCCTTGTTTAAGAAAAACTGTAGTTGTCAGTTTTGGCCTTCTCTCGCCGAGAGAAAGCTATTTTTACAAATGTTACAGTAAAAGCTGCAGGAAGCTCTCAGAAGTGAGTTTTTTGGTCCTAATCATTAGAAATCAGTTACTTGTTAATGGCAAACATGGTTTTGATTGAAAATATTGCTCCTTGTTTAAGAAAAACTGTAGTTGTCAGTTTTGGGCTTCTCTCGCCGAGAGAAAGCTATTTTTACAAATGTTACAGTAAAAGCTGCAGGAAGCTCTCAGAAGTGAGTTTTTTGGTCCTAATCATTAGAAATCAGTTACTTGTTGATGGCAAACATGGTTTTGATTGAAAACATTGCTCCTTGTTTAAGAAAAACTGTATTTGTCAGTTTTGGGCTTCTCTCGCCGAGAGAAAGCTATTTTTACAAATGTTACAGTAAAAGCTGCAGGAAGCTCTCAGAAGTGAGTTTTTTGGTCCTAATCATTAGAAATCAGTTACTTGTTGATGGCAAACATGGTTTTGATTGAAAATATTGCTCCTTGTTTAAGAAAAACTGTAGTTGTCAGTTTTGGCCTTCTCTCGCCGAGAGAAAGCTATTTTTACAAATGTTACAGTAAAAGCTGCAGGAAGCTCTCAGAAGTGAGTTTTTTGCTCCTAATCATTAGAAATCAGTTACTTGTTGATGGCAAACATGGTTTTGATTGAAATTATTGCTCCTTGTTTAAGAAAAACTGTAGTTGTCAGTTTTGGCCTTCTCTCGCCGAGAGAAAGCTATTTTTACAAATGTTACAGTAAAAGCTGCAGGAAGCGCTCAGAAGTGAGTTTTTTGCTCCTAATCATTAGAAATCAGTTACTTGTTGATGGCAAACATGGTTTTGATTGAAAATATTGCTCCTTGTTTAAGAAAAACTGTAGTTGTCAGTTTTGGCCTTCTCTCGCCGAGAGAAAGCTATTTTTACAAATGTTACAGTAAAAGCTGCAGGAAGCTCTCAGAAGTGAGTTTTTTGCTCCTAATCATTAGAAATCAGTTACTTGTTGATGGCAAACATGGTTTTGATTGAAAATATTGCTCCTTGTTTAAGAAAAACTGTAGTTGTCAGTTTTGGCCTTCTCTCGCCGAGAGAAAGCTATTTTTACAAATGTTACAGTAAAAGCTGCAGGAAGCTCTCAGAACTGAGTTTTTTGCTCCTAATCATTAGAAATCAGTTACTTGTTGATGGCAAACATGGTTTTGATTGAAAATATTGCTCCTTGTTTAAGAAAAACTGTAGTTGTCAGTTTTGGCCTTCTCTCGCCGAGAGAAAGCTATTTTTACAAATGTTACAGTAAAAGCTGCAGGAAGCTCTCAGAAGTGAGTTTTTTGCTCCTAATCATTAGAAATCAGTTACTTGTTGATGGCAAACATGGTTTTGATTGAAAATATTGCTCCTTGTTTAAGAAAAACTGTAGTTGTCAGTTTTGGCCTTCTCTCGCCGAGAGAAAGCTATTTTTACAAATGTTACAGTAAAAGCTGCAGGAAGCTCTCAGAAGTGAGTTTTTTGCTCCTAATCATTAGAAATCAGTTACTTGTTGATGGCAAACATGGTTTTGATTGAAAATATTGCTCCTTGTTTAAGAAAAACTGTAGTTGTCAGTTTTGGCCTTCTCTCGCCGAGAGAAAGCTATTTTTACAAATGTTACAGTAAAGGCTGCAGGAAGCTCTCAGAAGTGAGTTTTTTGCTCCTAATCATTAGAAATCAGTTACTTGTTGATGGCAAACATGGTTTTGATTGAAAATATTGCTCCTTGTTTAAGAAAAACTGTAGTTGTCAGTTTTGGCCTTCTCTCGCCGAGAGAAAGCTATTTTTACAAATGTTACAGTAAAAGCTGCAGGAAGCTCTCAGAAGTGAATTGTTTGGTCCTAATCATTAGAAATCAGTTACTTGTTGATGGCAAACATGATTTTGATTGAAAATATTGCTCCTTGTTTAAGAAAAACTGTAGTTGTCAGTTTTGGCCGTCTCTCGCCGAGAGAAAGCTATTTTTACAAATGTTACAGTAAAAGCTGCAGGAAGCTCTCAGAAGTGAGTTTTTTGGTCCTAATCATTAGAAATCAGTTACTTGTTGATGGCAA
The DNA here is from genome assembly GCA_036937835.1 of Pampus argenteus. Taxonomy (NCBI): domain Eukaryota; kingdom Metazoa; phylum Chordata; class Actinopteri; order Scombriformes; family Stromateidae; genus Pampus; species Pampus argenteus. The sequence continues at coordinate 1,869,742 of CM072881.1, forward strand.
ACATGGTTTTGATTGAAAATATTGCTCCTTGTTTAAGAAAAACTGTAGTTGTCAGTTTTGGCCTTCTCTCGCCGAGAGAAAGCTATTTTTACAAATGTTACAGTAAAAGCTGCAGGAAGCTCTCAGAAGTGAGTTTTTTGGTCCTAATCATTAGAAATCAGTTACTTGTTGATGGCAAACATGGTTTTGATTGAACATATTGCTCCTTGTTTAAGAAAAACTGTAGTTGTCAGTTTTGGGCTTCTCTCGCCGAGAGAAAGCTATTTTTACAAATGTTACAGTAAAAGCTGCAGGAAGCTCTCAGAAGTGAGTTTTTTGCTCCTAATCATTAGAAATCAGTTACTTGTTGATGGCAAACATGGTTTTGATTGAAAATATTGCTCCTTGTTTAAGAAAAACTGTAGTTGTCAGTTTTGGCCTTCTCTCGCCGAGAGAAAGCTATTTTTACAAATGTTACAGTAAAAGCTGCAGGAAGCTCTCAGAAGTGAGTTTTTTGGTTCTAATCATTAGAAATCAGTTACTTGTTGATGGCAAACATGGTTTTGATTGAAAATATTGCTCCTTGTTTAAGAAAAACTGTAGTTGTCAGTTTTGGCCTTCTCTCGCCGAGAGAAAGCTATTTTTACAAATGTTACAGTAAAAGCTGCAGGAAGCTCTCAGAAGTGAGTTTTTTGCTCCTAATCATTAGAAATCAGTTACTTGTTGATGGCAAACATGGTTTTGATTGAAAATATTGCTCCTTGTTTAAGAAAAACTGTAGTTGTCAGTTTTGGGCTTCTCTCGCCGAGAGAAAGCTATTTTTACAAATGTTACAGTAAAAGCTGCAGGAAGCTCTCAGAAGTGAGTTTTTTGGTCCTAATCATTAGAAATCAGTTACTTGTTGATGGCAAACATGGTTTTGATTGAAAATATTGCTCCTTGTTTAAGAAAAACAGTAGTTGTCAGTTTTGGCCTTCTCTCGCTGAGATAAAGCTATTTTTACAAATGTTACAGTAAAAGCTGCAGGAAGCTCTCAGAAGTGAGTTTTTTGCTCATAATCATTAGAAATCAGTTACTTGTTGATGGCAAACATGGTTTTGTTTGAAAATATTGCTCCTTGTTTAAGAAAAACTATAGTTGTCAGCTTTGGGCTTCTCTCGCCGAGAGAAAGCTATTTTTACAAATGTTACAGTAAAAGCTGCAGGAAGCTCTCAGAAGTGAGTTTTTTGCTCCTAATCATTAGAAATCAGTTACTTGTTGATGGCAAACATGGTTTTGTTTGAAAATATTGCTCCTTGTTTAAGAAAAACAGTACTTGTCAGTTTTGGCCTTCTCTCGCTGAGATAAAGCTATTTTTACAAATGTTACAGTAAAAGCTGCAGGAAGCTCTCAGAAGTGAGTTTTTTGGTCCTAATCATTAGAAATCAGTTACTTGTTGATGGCAAACATGGTTTTGATTGAAAATATTGCTCCTTGTTTAAGAAAAACTGTAGTTGTCAGTTTTGGGCTTCTCTCGCCGAGAGAAAGCTATTTTTACAAATGTTACAGTAAAAGCTGCAGGAAGCTCCTAGAAGTGAGTTTTTTGGTCCTAATCGTTAGAAATCAGTTACTTGTTGATGGCAAACATGGTTTTGATTGAAAATATTGCTCCTTGTTTAAGAAAAACTGTAGTTGTCAGTTTTGGGCTTCTCTCGCCGAGAGAAAGCTATTTTTACAAATGTTACAGTAAAAGCTGCGGGAAGCTCTCAGAAGTGAGTTTTTTGGTCCTTATCATTAGAAATCAGTTACTTGTTGATGGCAAACATTGTTTTGATTGAAAATATTGCTCCTTGTTTAAGAAAAACTGTAGTTGTCAGTTTTGGGCTTCCCTCGCCGAGAGAAAGCTATTTTTACAAATGTTACAGTAAAAGCTGCAGGAAGCTCTCAGAAGTGAGTTTTTTGCTCCTAATCATTAGAAATCAGTTACTTGTTGATGGCAAACATGGTTTTGATTGAAAATATTGCTCCTTATTTAAGAAAAACTATAGTTGTCAGTTTTGGCCTTCTCTCGCCGAGAGAAAGCTATTTTTACAAATGTTACAGTAAAAGCTGCAGGAAGCTCTCAGAAGTGAGTTTTTTGCTCCTAATCATTAGAAATCAGTTACTTGTTGATGGCAAACATGGTTTTGTTTGAAAATATTGCTCCTTGTTTAAGAAAAACAGTACTTGTCAGTTTTGGCCTTCTCTCGCTGAAATAAAGCTATTTTTACAAATGTTACAGTAAAAGCTGCAGGAAGCTCTCAGAAGTGAGTTTTTTGCTCCTAATCATTAGAAATCAGTTACTTGTTGATGGCAAACATTGTTTTGATTGAAAATATTGCTCCTTGTTTAAGAAAAACTATAGTTGTCAGCTTTGGGCTTCTCTCGCCGAGAGAAAGCTAATTTTACAAATGTTACAGTAAAAGCTGCAGGAAGCTCTCAGAAGTGAGTTTTTTGCTCCTAATCATTAGAAATCAGTTACTTGTTGATGGCAAACATGGTTTTGTTTGAAAATATTGCTCCTTGTTTAAGAAAAACAGTACTTGTCAGTTTTGCCCTTCTCTCGCTGAGATAAAGCTATTTTTACAAATGTTACAGTAAAAGCTGCAGGAAGCTCTCAGAAGTGAATTTTTTGCTTCTAATCATTAGAAATCAGTTACTTGTTGATGGCAAACATGGTTTTGTTTGAAAATATTGCTCCTTGTTTAAGAAAAACAGTACTTGTCAGTTTTGGGCTTCTCTCGCCGAGAGAAAGCTATTTTTACAAATGTTACAGTAAAAGCTGCAGGAAGCTCTCAGAAGTGAGTTTTTTGCTCCTAATCATTAGAAATCAGTTACTTGTTGATGGCAAACATGGTTTTAATTGAAAATATTGCTCCTTGTTTAAGAAAAACTGTAGTTGTCAGTTTTGGCCTTCTCTCGCCGAGAGAAAGCTATTTTTACAAATGTTACAGTAAAAGCTGCAGGAAGCTCTCAGAAGTGAGTTTTTTGCTCCTAATCATTAGAAATCAGTTACTTGTTGATGGCAAACATGGTTTTGATTGAAATTATTGCTCCTTGTTTAAGAAAAACTGTAGTTGTCAGTTTTGGCCTTCTCTCGCCGAGAGAAAGCTATTTTTACAAATGTTACAGTAAAAGCTGCAGGAAGCTCTCAGAAGTGAGTTTTTTGCTACTAATCATTAGAAATCAGTTACTTGTTGATGGCAAACATGGTTTTGATTGAAAATATTGCTCCTTGTTTAAGAAAAACTGTAGTTGTCAGTTTTGGCCTTCTCTCGCCGAGAGAAAGCTATTTTTACAAATGTTACAGTAAAAGCTGCAGGAAGCTCTCAGAAGTGAGTTTTTTGCTCCTAATCATTAGAAATCAGTTACTTGTTGATGGCAAACATGGTTTTGATTGAAATTATTGCTCCTTGTTTAAGAAAAACTGTAGTTGTCAGTTTTGGCCTTCTCTCGCCGAGAGAAAGCTATTTTTACAAATGTTACAGTAAAAGCTGCAGGAAGCTCTCAGAAGTGAGTTTTTTGCTACTAATCATTAGAAATCAGTTACTTGTTGATGGCAAACATGGTTTTGATTGAAAATATTGCTCCTTGTTTAAGAAAAACTGTAGTTGTCAGTTTTGGCCTTCTCTCGCCGAGAGAAAGCTATTTTTACAAATGTTACAGTAAAAGCTGCAGGAAGCTCTCAGAAGTGAGTTTTTTGCTCCTAATCATTAGAAATCAGTTACTTGTTGATGGCAAACATGGTTTTGATTGAAAATATTGCTCCTTGTTTAAGAAAAACTGTAGTTGTCAGTTTTGGCCTTCTCTCGCCGAGAGAAAGCTATTTTTACAAATGTTACAGTAAAAGCTGCAGGAAGCTCTCAGAAGTGAGTTTTTTGCTCCTAATCATTAGAAATCAGTTACTTGTTGATGGCAAACATGGTTTTGATTGAAAATATTGCTCCTTGTTTAAGAAAAACTGTAGTTGTCAGTTTTGGCCTTCTCTCGCCGAGAGAAAGCTATTTTTACAAATGTTACAGTAAAAGCTGCAGGAAGCTCTCAGAAGTGGGTTTTTTGCTCCTAATCATTAGAAATCAGTTACTTGTTGATGGCAAACATGGTTTTGATTGAAAATATTGCTCCTTGTTTAAGAAAAACTGTAGTTGTCAGTTTTGGCCTTCTCTCGCCGAGAGAAAGCTATTTTTACAAATGTTACAGTAAAAGCTGCAGGAAGCTCTCAGAAGTGAGTTTTTTGCTCCTAATCATTAGAAATCAGTTACTTGTTGATGGCAAACATGGTTTTGATTGAAAATATTGCTCCTTGTTTAAGAAAAACTGTAGTTGTCAGTTTTGGCCTTCTCTCGCCGAGAGAAAGCTATTTTTACAAATGTTACAGTAAAAGCTGCAGGAAGCTCTCAGAAGTGAGTTTTTTGCTCCTAATCATTAGAAATCAGTTACTTGTTGATGGCAAACATGGTTTTGATTGAAAATATTGCTCCTTGTTTAAGAAAAACTGTAGTTGTCAGTTTTGGCCTTCTCTCGCCGAGAGAAAGCTATTTTTACAAATGTTACAGTAAAAGCTGCAGGAAGCTCTCAGAAGTGAGTTTTTTGCTCCTAATCATTAGAAATCAGTTACTTGTTGATGGCAAACATGGTTTTGATTGAAAATATTGCTCCTTGTTTAAGAAAAACTGTAGTTGTCAGTTTTGGCCTTCTCTCGCCGAGAGAAAGCCATTTTTACAAATGTTACAGTAAAGGCTGCAGGAAGCTCTCAGAAGTGAGTTTTTTGGTCCTAATCATTAGAAATCAGTTACTTGTTGATGGCAAACATGGTTTTGATTGAAAATATTGCTCCTTGTTTAAGAAAAACTGTAGTTGTCAGTTTTGGCCTTCTCTCGCCGAGAGAAAGCTATTTTTACAAATGTTACAGTAAAAGCTGCAGGAAGCTCTCAGAAGTGAGTTTTTTGGTCCTAATCATTAGAAATCAGTTACTTGTTGATGGCAAACATGATTTTGATTGAAAATATTGCTCCTTGTTTAAGAAAAACTGTAGTTGTCAGTTTTGGCCTTCTCTCGCCGAGAGAAAGCTATTTTTACAAATGTTACAGTAAAAGCTGCAGGAAGCTCTCAGAAGTGAGTTTTTTGCTCCTAATCATTAGAAATCAGTTACTTGTTGATGGCAAACATGGTTTTGATTGAAATTATTGCTCCTTGTTTAAGAAAAACTGTAGTTGTCAGTTTTGGCCTTCTCTCGCCGAGAGAAAGCTATTTTTACAAATGTTACAGTAAAAGCTGCAGGAAGCTCTCAGAAGTGAGTTTTTTGGTCCTAATCATTAGAAATCAGTTACTTGTTGATGGCAAACATGGTTTTGATTGAAAATATTGCTCCTTGTTTAAGAAAAACTGTAGTTGTCAGTTTTGGCCTTCTCTCGCCGAGAGAAAGCTATTTTTACAAATGTTACAGTAAAAGCTGCAAGAAGCTCTCAGAAGTGAGTTTTTTGGTCCTAATCATTAGAAATCAGTTACTTGTTGATGGCAAACATGGTTTTGATTGAACATATTGCTCCTTGTTTAAGAAAAACTGTAGTTGTCAGTTTTGGGCTTCTCTCGCCGAGAGAAAGCTATTTTTACAAATGTTACAGTAAAAGCTGCAGGAAGCTCTCAGAAGTGAGTTTTTTGCTCCTAATCATTAGAAATCAGTTACTTGTTGATGGCAAACATGGTTTTGATTGAAAATAATGCTCCTTGTTTAAGAAAAACTGTAGTTGTCAGTTTTGGCCTTCTCTCGCCGAGAGAAAGCTATTTTTACAAATGTTACAGTAAAAGCTGCAGGAAGCTCTCAGAAGTGAGTTTTTTGGTTCTAATCATTAGAAATCAGTTACTTGTTGATGGCAAACATGGTTTTGATTGAAAATATTGCTCCTTGTTTAAGAAAAACTGTAGTTGTCAGTTTTGGCCTTCTCTCGCCGAGAGAAAGCTATTTTTACAAATGTTACAGTAAAAGCTGCAGGAAGCTCTCAGAAGTGAGTTTTTTGCTCCTAATCATTAGAAATCAGTTACTTGTTGATGGCAAACATGGTTTTGATTGAAAATATTGCTCCTTGTTTAAGAAAAACTGTAGTTGTCAGTTTTGGCCTTCTCTCGCCGAGAGAAAGCTATTTTTACAAATGTTACAGTAAAAGCTGCAGGAAGCTCTCAGAAGTGAGTTTTTTGCTCCTAATCATTAGAAATCAGTTACTTGTTGATGGCAAACATGGTTTTGATTGAAAATATTGCTCCTTATTTAAGAAAAACTATAGTTGTCAGTTTTGGGCTTCTCTCGCCGAGAGAAAGCTATTTTTACAAATGTTACAGTAAAAGCTGCAGGAAGCTCTCAGAAGTGAGTTTTTTGCTCCTAATCATTAGAAATCAGTTACTTGTTGATGGCAAACATGGTTTTGTTTGAAAATATTGCTCCTTGTTTAAGAAAAACAGTACTTGTCAGTTTTGGCCTTCTCTCGCTGAGATAAAGCTATTTTTACAAATGTTACAGTAAAAGCTGCAGGAAGCTCTCAGAAGTGAGTTTTTTGCTCATAATCATTAGAAATCAGTTACTTGTTGATGGCAAACATGGTTTTGATTGAAAATATTGCTCCTTGTTTAAGAAAAACAGTAGTTGTCAGTTTTGGCCTTCTCTCGCTGAAATAAAGCTATTTTTACAAATGTTACAGTAAAAGCTGCAGGAAGCTCTCAGAAGTGAGTTTTTTGCTCCTAATCATTAGAAATCAGTTACTTGTTGATGGCAAACATTGTTTTGATTGAAAATATTGCTCCTTGTTTAAGAAAAACTATAGTTGTCAGCTTTGGGCTTCTCTCGCCGAGAGAAAGCTATTTTTACAAATGTTACAGTAAAAGCTGCAGGAAGCTCTCAGAAGTGAGTTTTTTGCTCCTAATCATTAGAAATCAGTTACTTGTTGATGGCAAACATGGTTTTGGTTGAAAATATTGCTCCTTGTTTAAGAAAAACAGTACTTGTCAGTTTTGCCCTTCTCTCGCTGAGATAAAGCTATTTTTACAAATGTTACAGTAAAAGCTGCAGGAAGCTCTCAGAAGTGAGTTTTTTGCTTCTAATCATTAGAAATCAGTTACTTGTTGATGGCAAACATGGTTTTGTTTGAAAATATTGCTCCTTGTTTAAGAAAAACAGTACTTGTCAGTTTTGGCCTTCTCTCGCTGAGATAAAGCTATTTTTACAAATGTTACAGTAAAAGCTGCAGGAAGCACTCAGAAGTGAGTTTTTTTGCTCCTAATCATTAGAAATTAGTTACTTGTTGATGTCAAACATGGTTTTGATTGAAAATATTGCTCCCTGTTTAAGAAAAACAGTAGTTGTCAGTTTTGGCCTTCTCTCGCCGAGAGAAAGCTATTTTTACAAATGTTACAGTAAAAGCTGCAGGAAGCTCTCAGAAGTGAGTTTTTTGCTCCTAATCATTAGAAATCAGTTACTTGTTGATGGCAAACATGGTTTTGATTGAAAATATTGCTCCTTGTTTAAGAAAAACAGTAGTTGTCAGTTTTGGCCTTCTCTCGCTGAAATAAAGCTATTTTTACAAATGTTACAGTAAAAGCTGCAGGAAGCTCTCAGAAGTGAGTTTTTTGCTCCTAATCATTAGAAATCAGTTACTTGTTGATGGCAAACATGGTTTTGATTGAAAATATTGCTCCTTGTTTAAGAAAAACTATAGTTGTCAGTTTTGGGTTTCTCTCACCGAGAGAAAGCTATTTTTACAAATGTTACAGTAAAAGCTGCCGGAAGCTCTCAGAAGTGAGTTTTTTTGCTCCTAATCATTAGAAATCAGTTACTTGTTGATGGCAAACATGGTTTTGTTTGAAAATATTGCTCCTTGTTTAAGAAAAACAGTAGTTGTCAGTTTTGGCCTTCTCTCGCTGAGATAAAGCTATTTTTACAAATGTTACAGTAAAAGCTGCAGGAAGCTCTCAGAAGTAAGTTTTTTGCTCCTAATCATTAGAAATCAGTTACTTGTTGATGGCAAACATGGTTTTGATTGAAAATATTGCTCCTTGTTTAGGAAAAACAGTAGTTGTCAGTTTTGGGCTTCTCTCGCCGAGAGAAAGCTATTTTTACAAATGTTACAGTAAAAGCTGCAGGAAGCTCTCAGAAGTGAGTTTTTTGCTCATAATCATTAGAAATCAGTTACTTGTTGATGGCAAACATGGTTTTGATTGAAAATATTGCTCCTTATTTAAGAAAAACTATAGTTGTCAGTTTTGGGCTTCTCTCGCCGAGAGAAAGCTATTTTTACAAATGTTACAGTAAAAGCTGCAGGAAGCTCTCAGAAGTGAGTTTTTTGCTCATAATCATTAGAAATCAGTTACTTGTTGATGGCAAACATGGTTTTGATTGAAAATATTGCTCCTTGTTTAAGAAAAACTATAGTTGTCAGTTTTGGCCTTCTCTCGACGAGAGAAAGCTATTTTTACAAATGTTACAGTAAAAGCTGCAGGAAGCTCTCAGAAGTGAGTTTTTTGCTCCTAATCATTAGAAATCAGTTACTTGTTGATGGCAAACATGGTTTTGATTGAAAATATTGCTCCTTGTTTAAGAAAAACAGTAGTTGTCAGTTTTGGGCTTCTCTCGCCGAGAGAAAGCTATTTTTACAAATGTTACAGTAAAAGCTGCAGGAAGCTCTCAGAAGTGAGTTTTTTGCTCCTAATCATTAGAAATCAGTTACTTGTTGATGGCAAACATGGTTTTGTTTGAAAATATTGCTCCTTGTTTAAGAAAAACAGTACTTGTCAGTTTTGGCCTTCTCTCGCTGAGATAAAGCTATTTTTACAAATGTTACAGTAAAAGCTGCAGGAAGCTCTCAGTAGTGAGTTTTTTGCTCATAATCATTAGAAATCAGCTACTTGTTGATGGCAAACATGGTTTTGATTGAAAATATTGCTCCTTGTTTAAAGAAAACTATAGTTGTCAGTTTTGGGCTTCTCTCGCCGAGAGAAAGCTATTTTTACAAATGTTACACTAAAAGCTGCAGGAAGCTCTCAGAAGTGAGTTTTTTGCTCCTAATCATTAGAAATCAGTTACTTGTTGATGGCAAACATGGTTTTGTTTGAAAATATTGCTCCTTGTTTAAGAAAAACAGTACTTGTCAGTTTTGGCCTTCTCTCGCTGAGATAAAGCTATTTTTACAAATGTTACAGTAAAAGCTGCAGGAAGCTCTCAGAAGTGAGTTTTTTGCTCATAATCATTAGAAATCAGTTACTTGTTGATGGCAAACATGGTTTTGATTGAAAATATTTCCCCTTGTTTAAGAAAAACAGTAGTTGTCAGTTTTGGCCTTCTCTCGCTGAAATAAAGCTATTTTTACAAATGTTACAGTAAAAGCTGCAGGAAGCTTTCAGAAGTGAGTTTTTTGCTCCTAATCATTAGAAATCAGTTACTTGTTGATGGCAAACATGGTTTTGATTGAAAATATTTCCCCTTGTTTAAGAAAAACTGTAGTTGTCAGTTTTGGCCTTCTCTCGCCGAGAGAAAGCTATTTTTACAAATGTTACAGTAAAAGCTGCAGGAAGCTCTCAGAAGTGAGTTTTTTGCTCCTAATCATTAGAAATCAGTTACTTGTTGATGGCAAACATGGTTTTGATTGAAATTATTGCTCCTTGTTTAAGAAAAACTGTAGTTGTCAGTTTTGGCCTTCTCTCGCCGAGAGAAAGCTATTTTTACAAATGTTACAGTAAAAGCTGCAGGAAGCTCTCAGAAGTGAGTTTTTTGGTCCTAATCATTAGAAATCAGTTACTTGTTGATGGCAAACATGGTTTTGATTGAAAATATTGCTCCTTGTTTAAGAAAAACTGTAGTTGTCAGTTTTGGGCTTCTCTCGCCGAGAGAAAGCTATTTTTACAAATGTTACAGTAAAAGCTGCGGGAAGCTCTCAGAAGTGAGTTTTTTGGTCCTTATCATTAGAAATCAGTTACTTGTTGATGGCAAACATTGTTTTGATTGAAAATATTGCTCCTTGTTTAAGAAAAACTGTAGTTGTCAGTTTTGGGCTTCTCTCGCCGAGAGAAAGCTATTTTTACAAATGTTACAGTAAAAGCTGCAGGAAGCTCTCAGAAGTGAGTTTTTTGCTCCTAATCATTAGAAATCAGTTACTTGTTGATGGCAAACATGGTTTTGATTGAAAATATTGCTCCTTATTTAAGAAAAACTATAGTTGTCAGTTTTGGGCTTCTCTCGCCGAGAGAAAGCTATTTTTACAAATGTTACAGTAAAAGCTGCAGGAAGCTCTCAGAAGTGAGTTTTTTGCTCCTAATCATTAGAAATCAGTTACTTGTTGATGGCAAACATGGTTTTGTTTGAAAATATTGCTCCTTGTTTAAGAAAAACAGTACTTGTCAGTTTTGGCCTTCTCTCGCTGAGATAAAGCTATTTTTACAAATGTTACAGTAAAAGCTGCAGGAAGCTCTCAGAAGTGAGTTTTTTGCTCATAATCATTAGAAATCAGTTACTTGTTGATGGCAAACATGGTTTTGATTGAAAATATTGCTCCTTGTTTAAGAAAAACAGTACTTGTCAGTTTTGCCCTTCTCTCGCTGAAATAAAGCTATTTTTACAAATGTTACAGTAAAAGCTGCAGGAAGCTCTCAGAAGTGAGTTTTTTGCTCCTAATCATTAGAAATCAGTTACTTGTTGATGGCAAACATGGTTTTGATTGAAATTATTGCTCCTTGTTTAAGAAAAACTGTAGTTGTCAGTTTTGGCCTTCTCTCGCCGAGAGAAAGCTATTTTTACAAATGTTACAGTAAAAGCTGCAGGAAGCTCTCAGAAGTGAGTTTTTTGGTCCTAATCATTAGAAATCAGTTACTTGTTGATGGCAAACATGGTTTTGATTGAAAATATTGCTCCTTGTTTAAGAAAAACTGTAGTTGTCAGTTTTGGGCTTCTCTCGCCGAGAGAAAGCTATTTTTACAAATGTTACAGTAAAAGCTGCGGGAAGCTCTCAGAAGTGAGTTTTTTGGTCCTTATCATTAGAAATCAGTTACTTGTTGATGGCAAACATTGTTTTGATTGAAAATATTGCTCCTTGTTTAAGAAAAACTGTAGTTGTCAGTTTTGGGCTTCTCTCGCCGAGAGAAAGCTATTTTTACAAATGTTACAGTAAAAGCTGCAGGAAGCTCTCAGAAGTGAGTTTTTTGCTCCTAATCATTAGAAATCAGTTACTTGTTGATGGCAAACATGGTTTTGATTGAAAATATTGCTCCTTATTTAAGAAAAACTATAGTTGTCAGTTTTGGGCTTCTCTCGCCGAGAGAAAGCTATTTTTACAAATGTTACAGTAAAAGCTGCAGGAAGCTCTCAGAAGTGAGTTTTTTGCTCCTAATCATTAGAAATCAGTTACTTGTTGATGGCAAACATGGTTTTGTTTGAAAATATTGCTCCTTGTTTAAGAAAAACAGTACTTGTCAGTTTTGGCCTTCTCTCGCTGAGATAAAGCTATTTTTACAAATGTTACAGTAAAAGCTGCAGGAAGCTCTCAGAAGTGAGTTTTTTGGTCCTAATCATTAGAAATCAGTTACTTGTTGATGGCAAACATGGTTTTGATTGAAAATATTGCTCCTTGTTTAAGAAAAACTACAGTTGTCAGTTTTGGGTTTCTCTCACCGAGAGAAAGCTATTTTTACAAATGTTACAGTAAAAGCTGCCGGAAGCTCTCAGAAGTGAGTTTTTTTGCTCCTAATCATTAGAAATCAGTTACTTGTTGATGGCAAAAATGGTTTTGTTTGAAAATATTGCTCCTTGTTTAAGAAAAACAGTAGTTGTCAGTTTTGGCCTTCTCTCGCTGAGATAAAGCTATTTTTACAAATGTTACAGTAAAAGCTGCAGGAAGCTCTCAGAAGTGAGTTTTTTGCTCATAATCATTAGAAATCAGTTACTTGTTGATGGCAAACATGGTTTTGATTGAAAATATTGCTCCTTGTTTAAGAAAAACAGTACTTGTCAGTTTTGCCCTTCTCTCGCTGAAATAAAGCTATTTTTACAAATGTTACAGTAAAAGCTGCAGGAAGCTCTCAGAAGTGAGTTTTTTGCTCCTAATCATTAGAAATCAGTTACTTGTTGATGGCAAACATGGTTTTGATTGAAATTATTGCTCCTTGTTTAAGAAAAACTGTAGTTGTCAGTTTTGGCCTTCTCTCGCCGAGAGAAAGCTATTTTTACAAATGTTACAGTAAAAGCTGCAGGAAGCTCTCAGAAGTGAGTTTTTTGGTCCTAATCATTAGAAATCAGTTACTTGTTGATGGCAAACATGGTTTTGATTGAAAATATTGCTCCTTGTTTAAGAAAAACTGTAGTTGTCAGTTTTGGGCTTCTCTCGCCGAGAGAAAGCTATTTTTACAAATGTTACAGTAAAAGCTGCGGGAAGCTCTCAGAAGTGAGTTTTTTGGTCCTTATCATTAGAAATCAGTTACTTGTTGATGGCAAACATTGTTTTGATTGAAAATATTGCTCCTTGTTTAAGAAAAACTGTAGTTGTCAGTTTTGGGCTTCTCTCGCCGAGAGAAAGCTATTTTTACAAATGTTACAGTAAAAGCTGCAGGAAGCTCTCAGAAGTGAGTTTTTTGCTCCTAATCATTAGAAATCAGTTACTTGTTGATGGCAAACATGGTTTTGATTGAAAATATTGCTCCTTATTTAAGAAAAACTATAGTTGTCAGTTTTGGGCTTCTCTCGCCGAGAGAAAGCTATTTTTACAAATGTTACAGTAAAAGCTGCAGGAAGCTCTCAGAAGTGAGTTTTTTGCTCCTAATCATTAGAAATCAGTTACTTGTTGATGGCAAACATGGTTTTGTTTGAAAATATTGCTCCTTGTTTAAGAAAAACAGTACTTGTCAGTTTTGGCCTTCTCTCGCTGAGATAAAGCTATTTTTACAAATGTTACAGTAAAAGCTGCAGGAAGCTCTCAGAAGTGAGTTTTTTGGTCCTAATCATTAGAAATCAGTTACTTGTTGATGGCAAACATGGTTTTGATTGAAAATATTGCTCCTTGTTTAAGAAAAACTACAGTTGTCAGTTTTGGGTTTCTCTCACCGAGAGAAAGCTATTTTTACAAATGTTACAGTAAAAGCTGCCGGAAGCTCTCAGAAGTGAGTTTTTTTGCTCCTAATCATTAGAAATCAGTTACTTGTTGATGGCAAAAATGGTTTTGTTTGAAAATATTGCTCCTTGTTTAAGAAAAACAGTAGTTGTCAGTTTTGGCCTTCTCTCGCTGAGATAAAGCTATTTTTACAAATGTTACAGTAAAAGCTGCAGGAAGCTCTCAGAAGTAAGTTTTTTGCTCCTAATCATTAGAAATCAGTTACTTGTTGATGGCAAACATTGTTTTGATTGAAAATATTGCTCCTTGTTTAAGAAAAACTGTAGTTGTCAGTTTTGGGCTTCTCTCGCCGAGAGAAAGCTATTTTTACAAATGTTACAGTAAAAGCTGCAGGAAGCTCTCAGAAGTGAGTTTTTTGCTCCTAATCATTAGAAATCAGTTACTTGTTGATGGCAAACATGGTTTTGTTTGAAAATATTGCTCCTTGTTTAAGAAAAACAGTACTTGTCAGTTTTGGCCTTCTCTCGCTGAGATAAAGCTATTTTTACAAATGTTACAGTAAAAGCTGCAGGAAGCTCTCAGAAGTGAGTTTTTTGCTCATAATCATTAGAAATCAGTTACTTGTTGATGGCAAACATGGTTTTGATTGAAAATATTGCTCCTTGTTTAAGAAAAACAGTACTTGTCAGTTTTGCCCTTCTCTCGCTGAAATAAAGCTATTTTTACAAATGTTACAGTAAAAGCTGCAGGAAGCTCTCAGAAGTGAGTTTTTTGCTCCTAATCATTAGAAATCAGTTACTTGTTGATGGCAAACATTGTTTTGATTGAAAATATTGCTCCTTGTTTAAGAAAAACTATAGTTGTCAGCTTTGGGCTTCTCTCGCCGAGAGAAAGCTATTTTTACAAATGTTACAGTAAAAGCTGCAGGAAGCTCTCAGAAGTGAGTTTTTTGCTCCTAATCATTAGAAATCAGTTACTTGTTGATGGCAAACATGGTTTTGTTTGAAAATATTGCTCCTTGTTTAAGAAAAACAGTACTTGTCAGTTTTGCCCTTCTCTCGCTGAGATAAAGCTATTTTTACAAATGTTACAGTAAAAGCTGCAGGAAGCTCTCAGAAGTGAGTTTTTTGCTTCTAATCATTAGAAATCAGTTACTTGTTGATGGCAAACATGGTTTTGTTTGAAAATATTGCTCCTTGTTTAAGAAAAACAGTACTTGTCAGTTTTGGCCTTCTCTCGCTGAGATAAAGCTATTTTTACAAATGTTACAGTAAAAGCTGCAGGAAGCACTCAGAAGTGAGTTTTTTTGCTCCTAATCATTAGAAATTAGTTACTTGTTGATGTCAAACATGGTTTTGATTGAAAATATTGCTCCCTGTTTAAGAAAAACAGTAGTTGTCAGTTTTGGCCTTCTCTCGCCGAGAGAAAGCTATTTTTACAAATGTTACAGTAAAAGCTGCAGGAAGCTCTCAGAAGTGAGTTTTTTGCTCCTAATCATTAGAAATCAGTTACTTGTTGATGGGAAACATGGTTTTGATTGAAAATATTGCTCCTTGTTTAAGAAAAACAGTAGTTGTCAGTTTTGGCCTTCTCTCGCTGAAATAAAGCTATTTTTACAAATGTTACAGTAAAAGCTGCAGGAAGCTCTCAGAAGTGAGTTTTTTGCTCCTAATCATTAGAAATCAGTTACTTGTTGATGGCAAACATGGTTTTGATTGAAAATATTGCTCCTTGTTTAAGAAAAACTATAGTTGTCAGTTTTGGGTTTCTCTCACCGAGAGAAAGCTATTTTTACAAATGTTACAGTAAAAGCTGCCGGAAGCTCTCAGAAGTGAGTTTTTTGCTCCTAATCATTAGAAATCAGTTACTTGTTGATGGCAAACATGGTTTTGATTGAAAATATTGCTCCTTGTTTAAGAAAAACTATAGTTGTCAGTTTTGGGTTTCTCTCACCGAGAGAAAGCTATTTTTACAAATGTTACAGTAAAAGCTGCCGGAAGCTCTCAGAAGTGAGTTTTTTTGCTCCTAATCATTAGAAATCAGTTACTTGTTGATGGCAAAAATGGTTTTGTTTGAAAATATTGCTCCTTGTTTAAGAAAAACAGTAGTTGTCAGTTTTGGCCTTCTCTCGCTGAGATAAAGCTATTTTTACAAATGTTACAGTAAAAGCTGCAGGAAGCTCTCAGAAGTAAGTTTTTTGCTCCTAATCATTAGAAATCAGTTACTTGTTGATGGCAAACATTGTTTTGATTGAAAATATTGCTCCTTGTTTAAGAAAGACTGTAGTTGTCAGTTTTGGGCTTCTCTCGCCGAGAGAAAGCTATTTTTACAAATGTTACAGTAAAAGCTGCAGGAAGCTCTCAGAAGTGAGTTTTTTGCTCCTAATCATTAGAAATCAGTTACTTGTTGATGGCAAACATGGTTTTGATTGAAAATATTGCTCCTTATTTAAGAAAAACTATAGTTGTCAGTTTTGGGCTTCTCTCGCCGAGAGAAAGCTATTTTTACAAATGTTACAGTAAAAGCTGCAGGAAGCTCTCAGAAGTGAGTTTTTTGGTCCTAATCATTAGAAATCAGTTACTTGTTGATGGCAAACATGGTTTTGATTGAAAATATTGCTCCTTGTTTAAGAAAAACTGTAGTTGTCAGTTTTGGGCTTCTCTCGCCGAGAGAAAGCTATTTTTACAAATGTTACAGTAAAAGCTGCGGGAAGCTCTCAGAAGTGAGTTTTTTGGTCCTTATCATTAGAAATCAGTTACTTGTTGATGGCAAACATTGTTTTGATTGAAAATATTGCTCCTTGTTTAAGAAAAACTGTAGTTGTCAGTTTTGGGCTTCTCTCGCCGAGAGAAAGCTATTTTTACAAATGTTACAGTAAAAGCTGCAGGAAGCTCTCAGAAGTGAGTTTTTTGCTCCTAATCATTAGAAATCAGTTACTTGTTGATGGCAAACATGGTTTTGATTGAAAATATTGCTCCTTATTTAAGAAAAACTATAGTTGTCAGTTTTGGGCTTCTCTCGCCGAGAGAAAGCTATTTTTACAAATGTTACAGTAAAAGCTGCAGGAAGCTCTCAGAAGTGAGTTTTTTGCTCCTAATCATTAGAAATCAGTTACTTGTTGATGGCAAACATGGTTTTGTTTGAAAATATTGCTCCTTGTTTAAGAAAAACAGTACTTGTCAGTTTTGGCCTTCTCTCGCTGAGATAAAGCTATTTTTACAAATGTTACAGTAAAAGCTGCAGGAAGCTCTCAGAAGTGAGTTTTTTGCTCATAATCATTAGAAATCAGTTACTTGTTGATGGCAAACATGGTTTTGATTGAAAATATTGCTCCTTGTTTAAGAAAAACAGTACTTGTCAGTTTTGCCCTTCTCTCGCTGAAATAAAGCTATTTTTACAAATGTTACAGTAAAAGCTGCAGGAAGCTCTCAGAAGTGAGTTTTTTGCTCCTAATCATTAGAAATCAGTTACTTGTTGATGGCAAACATTGTTTTGATTGAAAATATTGCTCCTTGTTTAAGAAAAACTATAGTTGTCAGCTTTGGGCTTCTCTCGCCGAGAGAAAGCTATTTTTACAAATGTTACAGTAAAAGCTGCAGGAAGCTCTCAGAAGTGAGTTTTTTGCTCCTAATCATTAGAAATCAGTTACTTGTTGATGGCAAACATGGTTTTGTTTGAAAATATTGCTCCTTGTTTAAGAAAAACAGTACTTGTCAGTTTTGCCCTTCTCTCGCTGAGATAAAGCTATTTTTACAAATGTTACAGTAAAAGCTGCAGGAAGCTCTCAGAAGTGAGTTTTTTGCTTCTAATCATTAGAAATCAGTTACTTGTTGATGGCAAACATGGTTTTGTTTGAAAATATTGCTCCTTGTTTAAGAAAAACAGTACTTGTCAGTTTTGGCCTTCTCTCGCTGAGATAAAGCTATTCTTACAAATGTTACAGTAAAAGCTGCAGGAAGCACTCAGAAGTGAGTTTTTTTGCTCCTAATCATTAGAAATTAGTTACTTGTTGATGGCAAACATTGTTTTGATTGAAAATATTGCTCCTTGTTTAAGAAAAACTATAGTTGTCAGCTTTGGGCTTCTCTCGCCGAGAGAAAGCTATTTTTACAAATGTTACAGTAAAAGCTGCAGGAAGCTCTCAGAAGTGAGTTTTTTGCTCCTAATCATTAGAAATCAGTTACTTGTTGATGGCAAACATGGTTTTGTTGGAAAATATTGCTCCTTGTTTAAGAAAAACAGTACTTGTCAGTTTTGCCCTTCTCTCGCTGAGATAAAGCTATTTTTACAAATGTTACAGTAAAAGCTGCAGGAAGCTCTCAGAAGTGAGTTTTTTGCTTCTAATCATTAGAAATCAGTTACTTGTTGATGGCAAACATGGTTTTGTTTGAAAATATTGCTCCTTGTTTAAGAAAAACAGTACTTGTCAGTTTTGGCCTTCTCTCGCTGAGATAAAGCTATTTTTACAAATGTTACAGTAAAAGCTGCAGGAAGCACTCAGAAGTGAGTTTTTTTGCTCCTAATCATTAGAAATTAGTTACTTGTTGATGTCAAACATGGTTTTGATTGAAAATATTGCTCCCTGTTTAAGAAAAACAGTAGTTGTCAGTTTTGGCCTTCTCTCGCCGAGAGAAAGCTATTTTTACAAATGTTACAGTAAAAGCTGCAGGAAGCTCTCAGAAGTGAGTTTTTTGCTCCTAATCATTAGAAATCAGTTACTTGTTGATGGCAAACATGGTTTTGATTGAAAATATTGCTCCTTGTTTAAGAAAAACAGTAGTTGTCAGTTTTGGCCTTCTCTCGCTGAAATAAAGCTATTTTTACAAATGTTACAGTAAAAGCTGCAGGAAGCTCTCAGAAGTGAGTTTTTTGCTCCTAATCATTAGAAATCAGTTACTTGTTGATGGCAAACATGGTTTTGATTGAAAATATTGCTCCTTGTTTAAGAAAAACTATAGTTGTCAGTTTTGGGTTTCTCTCACCGAGAGAAAGCTATTTTTACAAATGTTACAGTAAAAGCGGCCGGAAGCTCTCAGAAGTGAGTTTTTTTGCTCCTAATCATTAGAAATCAGTTACTTGTTGATGGCAAAAATGGTTTTGTTTGAAAATATTGCTCCTTGTTTAAGAAAAACAGTAGTTGTCAGTTTTGGCCTTCTCTCGCTGAGAAAAAGCTATTTTTACAAATGTTACAGTAAAAGCTGCAGGAAGCTCTCAGAAGTAAGTTTTTTGCTCCTAATCATTAGAAATCAGTTACTTGTTGATGGCAAACATTGTTTTGATTGAAAATATTGCTCCTTGTTTAAGAAAGACTGTAGTTGTCAGTTTTGGGCTTCTCTCGCCGAGAGAAAGCTATTTTTACAAATGTTACAGTAAAAGCTGCAGGAAGCTCTCAGAAGTGAGTTTTTTGCTCCTAATCATTAGAAATCAGTTACTTGTTGATGGCAAACATGGTTTTGATTGAAAATATTGCTCCTTGTTTAAGAAAAACTATAGTTGTCAGTTTTGGGTTTCTCTCACCGAGAGAAAGCTATTTTTACAAATGTTACAGTAAAAGCTGCCGGAAGCTCTCAGAAGTGAGTTTTTTTGCTCCTAATCATTAGAAATCAGTTACTTGTTGATGGCAAAAATGGTTTTGTTTGAAAATATTGCTCCTTGTTTAAGAAAAACAGTAGTTGTCAGTTTTGGCCTTCTCTCGCTGAGATAAAGCTATTTTTACAAATGTTACAGTAAAAGCTGCAGGAAGCTCTCAGAAGTAAGTTGTTTGCTCCTAATCATTAGAAATCAGTTACTTGTTGATGGCAAACATTGTTTTGATTGAAAATATTGCTCCTTGTTTAAGAAAAACTGTAGTTGTCAGTTTTGGGCTTCTCTCGCCGAGAGAAAGCTATTTTTACAAATGTTACAGTAAAAGCTGCAGGAAGCTCTCAGAAGTGAGTTTTTTGCTCCTAATCATTAGAAATCAGTTACTTGTTGATGGCAAACATGGTTTTGTTTGAAAATATTGCTCCTTGTTTAAGAAAAACAGTACTTGTCAGTTTTGGCCTTCTCTCGCTGAGATAAAGCTATTTTTACAAATGTTACAGTAAAAGCTGCAGGAAGCTCTCAGAAGTGAGTTTTTTGCTCATAATCATTAGAAATCAGTTACTTGTTGATGGCAAACATGGTTTTGATTGAAAATATTGCTCCTTGTTTAAGAAAAACAGTACTTGTCAGTTTTGCCCTTCTCTCGCTGAAATAAAGCTATTTTTACAAATGTTACAGTAAAAGCTGCAGGAAGCTCTCAGGAGTGAGTTGTTTGCTCCTAATCATTAGAAATCAGTTACTTGTTGATGGCAAACATGGTTTTGATTGAAAATATTGCTCCTTATTTAAGAAAAACTATAGTTGTCAGTTTTGGGCTTCTCTCGCCGAGAGAAAGCTATTTTTACAAATGTTACAGTAAAAGCTGCAGGAAGCTCTCAGAAGTGAGTTTTTTGCTCCTAATCATTAGAAATCAGTTACTTGTTGATGGCAAACATGGTTTTGTTTGAAAATATTGCTCCTTGTTTAAGAAAAACAGTACTTGTCAGTTTTGGCCTTCTCTCGCTGAGATAAAGCTATTTTTACAAATGTTACAGTAAAAGCTGCAGGAAGCTCTCAGAAGTGAGTTTTTTGCTCATAATCATTAGAAATCAGTTACTTGTTGATGGCAAACATGGTTTTGATTGAAAATATTGCTCCTTGTTTAAGAAAAACAGTACTTGTCAGTTTTGCCCTTCTCTCGCTGAAATAAAGCTATTTTTACAAATGTTACAGTAAAAGCTGCAGGAAGCTCTCAGAAGTGAGTTTTTTGCTCCTAATCATTAGAAATCAGTTACTTGTTGATGGCAAACATTGTTTTGATTGAAAATATTGCTCCTTGTTTAAGAAAAACTATAGTTGTCAGCTTTGGGCTTCTCTCGCCGAGAGAAAGCTATTTTTACAAATGTTACAGTAAAAGCTGCAGGAAGCTCTCAGAAGTGAGTTTTTTGCTCCTAATCATTAGAAATCAGTTACTTGTTGATGGCAAACATGGTTTTGTTTGAAAATATTGCTCCTTGTTTAAGAAAAACAGTACTTGTCAGTTTTGCCCTTCTCTCGCTGAGATAAAGCTATTTTTACAAATGTTACAGTAAAAGCTGCAGGAAGCTCTCAGAAGTGAGTTTTTTGCTTCTAATCATTAGAAATCAGTTACTTGTTGATGGCAAACATGGTTTTGTTTGAAAATATTGCTCCTTGTTTAAGAAAAACAGTACTTGTCAGTTTTGGCCTTCTCTCGCTGAGATAAAGCTATTCTTACAAATGTTACAGTAAAAGCTGCAGGAAGCACTCAGAAGTGAGTTTTTTTGCTCCTAATCATTAGAAATTAGTTACTTGTTGATGGCAAACATTGTTTTGATTGAAAATATTGCTCCTTGTTTAAGAAAAACTATAGTTGTCAGCTTTGGGCTTCTCTCGCCGAGAGAAAGCTATTTTTACAAATGTTACAGTAAAAGCTGCAGGAAGCTCTCAGAAGTGAGTTTTTTGCTCCTAATCATTAGAAATCAGTTACTTGTTGATGGCAAACATGGTTTTGTTGGAAAATATTGCTCCTTGTTTAAGAAAAACAGTACTTGTCAGTTTTGCCCTTCTCTCGCTGAGATAAAGCTATTTTTACAAATGTTACAGTAAAAGCTGCAGGAAGCTCTCAGAAGTGAGTTTTTTGCTTCTAATCATTAGAAATCAGTTACTTGTTGATGGCAAACATGGTTTTGTTTGAAAATATTGCTCCTTGTTTAAGAAAAACAGTACTTGTCAGTTTTGGCCTTCTCTCGCTGAGATAAAGCTATTTTTACAAATGTTACAGTAAAAGCTGCAGGAAGCACTCAGAAGTGAGTTTTTTTGCTCCTAATCATTAGAAATTAGTTACTTGTTGATGTCAAACATGGTTTTGATTGAAAATATTGCTCCCTGTTTAAGAAAAACAGTAGTTGTCAGTTTTGGCCTTCTCTCGCCGAGAGAAAGCTATTTTTACAAATGTTACAGTAAAAGCTGCAGGAAGCTCTCAGAAGTGAGTTTTTTGCTCCTAATCATTAGAAATCAGTTACTTGTTGATGGCAAACATGGTTTTGATTGAAAATATTGCTCCTTGTTTAAGAAAAACAGTAGTTGTCAGTTTTGGCCTTCTCTCGCTGAAATAAAGCTATTTTTACAAATGTTACAGTAAAAGCTGCAGGAAGCTCTCAGAAGTGAGTTTTTTGCTCCTAATCATTAGAAATCAGTTACTTGTTGATGGCAAACATGGTTTTGATTGAAAATATTGCTCCTTGTTTAAGAAAAACTATAGTTGTCAGTTTTGGGTTTCTCTCACCGAGAGAAAGCTATTTTTACAAATGTTACAGTAAAAGCGGCCGGAAGCTCTCAGAAGTGAGTTTTTTTGCTCCTAATCATTAGAAATCAGTTACTTGTTGATGGCAAAAATGGTTTTGTTTGAAAATATTGCTCCTTGTTTAAGAAAAACAGTAGTTGTCAGTTTTGGCCTTCTCTCGCTGAGAAAAAGCTATTTTTACAAATGTTACAGTAAAAGCTGCAGGAAGCTCTCAGAAGTAAGTTTTTTGCTCCTAATCATTAGAAATCAGTTACTTGTTGATGGCAAACATTGTTTTGATTGAAAATATTGCTCCTTGTTTAAGAAAGACTGTAGTTGTCAGTTTTGGGCTTCTCTCGCCGAGAGAAAGCTATTTTTACAAATGTTACAGTAAAAGCTGCAGGAAGCTCTCAGAAGTGAGTTTTTTGCTCCTAATCATTAGAAATCAGTTACTTGTTGATGGCAAACATGGTTTTGATTGAAAATATTGCTCCTTGTTTAAGAAAAACTATAGTTGTCAGTTTTGGGTTTCTCTCACCGAGAGAAAGCTATTTTTACAAATGTTACAGTAAAAGCTGCCGGAAGCTCTCAGAAGTGAGTTTTTTTGCTCCTAATCATTAGAAATCAGTTACTTGTTGATGGCAAAAATGGTTTTGTTTGAAAATATTGCTCCTTGTTTAAGAAAAACAGTAGTTGTCAGTTTTGGCCTTCTCTCGCTGAGATAAAGCTATTTTTACAAATGTTACAGTAAAAGCTGCAGGAAGCTCTCAGAAGTAAGTTGTTTGCTCCTAATCATTAGAAATCAGTTACTTGTTGATGGCAAACATTGTTTTGATTGAAAATATTGCTCCTTGTTTAAGAAAAACTGTAGTTGTCAGTTTTGGGCTTCTCTCGCCGAGAGAAAGCTATTTTTACAAATGTTACAGTAAAAGCTGCAGGAAGCTCTCAGAAGTGAGTTTTTTGCTCCTAATCATTAGAAATCAGTTACTTGTTGATGGCAAACATGGTTTTGTTTGAAAATATTGCTCCTTGTTTAAGAAAAACAGTACTTGTCAGTTTTGGCCTTCTCTCGCTGAGATAAAGCTATTTTTACAAATGTTACAGTAAAAGCTGCAGGAAGCTCTCAGAAGTGAGTTTTTTGCTCATAATCATTAGAAATCAGTTACTTGTTGATGGCAAACATGGTTTTGATTGAAAATATTGCTCCTTGTTTAAGAAAAACAGTACTTGTCAGTTTTGCCCTTCTCTCGCTGAAATAAAGCTATTTTTACAAATGTTACAGTAAAAGCTGCAGGAAGCTCTCAGGAGTGAGTTTTTTGCTCCTAATCATTAGAAATCAGTTACTTGTTGATGGCAAACATTGTTTTGATTGAAAATATTGCTCCTTGTTTAAGAAAAACTATAGTTGTCAGCTTTGGGCTTCTCTCGCCGAGAGAAAGCTATTTTTACAAATGTTACAGTAAAAGCTGCAGGAAGCTCTCAGAAGTGAGTTTTTTGCTCCTAATCATTAGAAATCAGTTACTTGTTGATGGCAAACATGGTTTTGTTTGAAAATATTGCTCCTTGTTTAAGAAAAACAGTACTTGTCAGTTTTGCCCTTCTCTCGCTGAGATAAAGCTATTTTTACAAATGTTACAGTAAAAGCTGCAGGAAGCTCTCAGAAGTGAGTTTTTTGCTTCTAATCATTAGAAATCAGTTACTTGTTGATGGCAAACATGGTTTTGTTTGAAAATATTGCTCCTTGTTTAAGAAAAACAGTACTTGTCAGTTTTGGCCTTCTCTCGCTGAGATAAAGCTATTTTTACAAATGTTACAGTAAAAGCTGCAGGAAGCACTCAGAAGTGAGTTTTTTTGCTCCTAATCATTAGAAATTAGTTACTTGTTGATGTCAAACATGGTTTTGATTGAAAATATTGCTCCCTGTTTAAGAAAAACAGTAGTTGTCAGTTTTGGCCTTCTCTCGCCGAGAGAAAGCTATTTTTACAAATGTTACAGTAAAAGCTGCAGGAAGCTCTCAGAAGTGAGTTTTTTGCTCCTAATCATTAGAAATCAGTTACTTGTTGATGGCAAACATGGTTTTGATTGAAAATATTGCTCCTTGTTTAAGAAAAACAGTAGTTGTCAGTTTTGGCCTTCTCTCGCTGAAATAAAGCTATTTTTACAAATGTTACAGTAAAAGCTGCAGGAAGCTCTCAGAAGTGAGTTTTTTGCTCCTAATCATTAGAAATCAGTTACTTGTTGATGGCAAACATGGTTTTGATTGAAAATATTGCTCCTTGTTTAAGAAAAACTATAGTTGTCAGTTTTGGGTTTCTCTCACCGAGAGAAAGCTATTTTTACAAATGTTACAGTAAAAGCTGCCGGAAGCTCTCAGAAGTGAGTTTTTTTGCTCCTAATCATTAGAAATCAGTTACTTGTTGATGGCAAACACGGTTTTGATTGAAAATATTGCTCCTTGTTTAAGAAAAACTATAGTTGTCAGCTTTGGGCTTCTCTCGCCGAGAGAAAGCTATTTTTACAAATGTTACAGTAAAAGCTGCAGGAAGCTCTCAGAAGTGAGTTTTTTGCTCCTAATCATTAGAAATCAGTTACTTGTTGATGGCAAACATGGTTTTGATTGAAAATATTGCTCCTTGTTTAAGAAAAACTGTAGTTGTCAGTTTTGGCCTTCTCTCGCCGAGAGAAAGCTATTTTTACAAATGTTACAGTAAAAGCTGCAGGAAGCTCTCAGAAGTGAGTTTTTTGGTCCTAATCATTAGAAATCAGTTACTTGTTGATGGCAAACATGATTTTGATTGAAAATATTGCTCCTTGTTTAAGAAAAACTGTAGTTGTCAGTTTTGGCCTTCTCTCGCCGAGAGAAAGCTATTTTTACAAATGTTACAGTAAAAGCTGCAGGAAGCTCTCAGAAGTGAGTTTTTTGCTCCTAATCATTAGAAATCAGTTACTTGTTGATGGCAAACATGGTTTTGATTGAAATTATTGCTCCTTGTTTAAGAAAAACTGTAGTTGTCAGTTTTGGCCTTCTCTCGCCGAGAGAAAGCTATTTTTACAAATGTTACAGTAAAAGCTGCAGGAAGCTCTCAGAAGTGAGTTTTTTGCTCCTAATCATTAGAAATCAGTTACTTGTTGATGGCAAACATTGTTTTGATTGAAAATATTGCTCCTTGTTTAAGAAAAACTATAGTTGTCAGCTTTGGGCTTCTCTCGCCGAGAGAAAGCTATTTTTACAAATGTTACAGTAAAAGCTGCAGGAAGCTCTCAGAAGTGAGTTTTTTGCTCCTAATCATTAGAAATCAGTTACTTGTTGATGGCAAACATGGTTTTGGTTGAAAATATTGCTCCTTGTTTAAGAAAAACAGTACTTGTCAGTTTTGGCCTTCTCTCGCTGAGAGAAAGCTATTTTTACAAATGTTACAGTAAAAGCTGCAGGAAGCTCTCAGAAGTGAGTTTTTTGCTCCTAATCATTAGAAATCAGTTACTTGTTGATGGCAAACATGGTTTTGATTGAAAATATTGCTCCTTGTTTAAGAAAAACTGTAGTTGTCAGTTTTGGCCTTCTCTCGCCGAGAGAAAGCTATTTTTACAAATGTTACAGTAAAAGCTGCAGGAAGCTCTCAGAAGTGAGTTTTTTGGTCCTAATCATTAGAAATCAGTTACTTGTTGATGGCAAACATGATTTTGATTGAAAATATTGCTCCTTGTTTAAGAAAAACTGTAGTTGTCAGTTTTGGCCTTCTCTCGCCGAGAGAAAGCTATTTTTACAAATGTTACAGTAAAAGCTGCAGGAAGCTCTCAGAAGTGAGTTTTTTGCTCCTAATCATTAGAAATCAGTTACTTGTTGATGGCAAACATGGTTTTGATTGAAATTATTGCTCCTTGTTTAAGAAAAACTGTAGTTGTCAGTTTTGGCCTTCTCTCGCCGAGAGAAAGCTATTTTTACAAATGTTACAGTAAAAGCTGCAGGAAGCTCTCAGAAGTGAGTTTTTTGGTCCTAATCATTAGAAATCAGTTACTTGTTGATGGCAAACATGGTTTTGATTGAACATATTGCTCCTTGTTTAAGAAAAACTGTAGTTGTCAGTTTTGGGCTTCTCTCGCCGAGAGAAAGCTATTTTTACAAATGTTACAGTAAAAGCTGCAGGAAGCTCTCAGAAGTGAGTTTTTTGCTCCTAATCATTAGAAATCAGTTACTTGTTGATGGCAAACATGGTTTTGATTGAAAATATTGCTCCTTGTTTAAGAAAAACTGTAGTTGTCAGTTTTGGCCTTCTCTCGCCGAGAGAAAGCTATTTTTACAAATGTTACAGTAAAAGCTGCAGGAAGCTCTCAGAAGTGAGTTTTTTGCTCCTAATCATTAGAAATCAGTTACTTGTTGATGGCAAACATGGTTTTGATTGAAAATATTGCTCCTTATTTAAGAAAAACTATAGTTGTCAGTTTTGGGCTTCTCTCGCCGAGAGAAAGCTATTTTTACAAATGTTACAGTAAAAGCTGCAGGAAGCTCTCAGAAGTGAGTTTTTTGCTCCTAATCATTAGAAATCAGTTACTTGTTGATGGCAAACATGGTTTTGTTTGAAAATATTGCTCCTTGTTTAAGAAAAACAGTACTTGTCAGTTTTGGCCTTCTCTCGCTGAGATAAAGCTATTTTTACAAATGTTACAGTAAAAGCTGCAGGAAGCTCTCAGAAGTGAGTTTTTTGCTCATAATCATTAGAAATCAGTTACTTGTTGATGGCAAACATGGTTTTGATTGAAAATATTGCTCCTTGTTTAAGAAAAACAGTAGTTGTCAGTTTTGGCCTTCTCTCGCTGAAATAAAGCTATTTTTACAAATGTTACAGTAAAAGCTGCAGGAAGCTCTCAGAAGTATGTTTTTTGCTCCTAATCATTAGAAATCAGTTACTTGTTGATGGCAAACATTGTTTTGATTGAAAATATTGCTCCTTGTTTAAGAAAAACTATAGTTGTCAGCTTTGGGCTTCTCTCGCCGAGAGAAAGCTATTTTTACAAATGTTACAGTAAAAGCTGCAGGAAGCTCTCAGAAGTGAGTTTTTTGCTCCTAATCATTAGAAATCAGTTACTTGTTGATGGCAAACATGGTTTTGGTTGAAAATATTGCTCCTTGTTTAAGAAAAACAGTACTTGTCAGTTTTGCCCTTCTCTCGCTGAGATAAAGCTATTTTTACAAATGTTACAGTAAAAGCTGCAGGAAGCTCTCAGAAGTGAGTTTTTTGCTTCTAATCATTAGAAATCAGTTACTTGTTGATGGCAAACATGGTTTTGATTGAAAATATTGCTCCCTGTTTAAGAAAAACAGTAGTTGTCAGTTTTGGCCTTCTCTCGCCGAGAGAAAGCTATTTTTACAAATGTTACAGTAAAAGCTGCAGGAAGCTCTCAGAAGTGAGTTTTTTGCTCCTAATCATTAGAAATCAGTTACTTGTTGATGGCAAACATGGTTTTGATTGAAAATATTGCTCCTTGTTTAAGAAAAACAGTAGTTGTCAGTTTTGGCCTTCTCTCGCTGAAATAAAGCTATTTTTACAAATGTTACAGTAAAAGCTGCAGGAAGCTCTCAGAAGTGAGTTTTTTGCTCCTAATCATTAGAAATCAGTTACTTGTTGATGGCAAACATGGTTTTGATTGAAAATATTGCTCCTTGTTTAAGAAAAACAGTAGTTGTCAGTTTTGGCCTTCTCTCGCTGAAATAAAGCTATTTTTACAAATGTTACAGTAAAAGCTGCAGGAAGCTCTCAGAAGTGAGATTTTGCTCCTAATCATTAGAAATCAGTTACTTGTTGATGGCAAACATGGTTTTGATTGAAAATATTGCTCCTTGTTTAAGAAAAACTATAGTTGTCAGTTTTGGGTTTCTCTCACCGAGAGAAAGCTATTTTTACAAATGTTACAGTAAAAGCTGCCGGAAGCTCTCAGAAGTGAGTTTTTTTGCTCCTAATCATTAGAAATCAGTTACTTGTTGATGGCAAACATGGTTTTGTTTGAAAATATTGCTCCTTGTTTAAGAAAAACAGTAGTTGTCAGTTTTGGCCTTCTCTCGCTGAGATAAAGCTATTTTTACAAATGTTACAGTAAAAGCTGCAGGAAGCTCTCAGAAGTAAGTTTTTTGCTCCTAATCATTAGAAATCAGTTACTTGTTGATGGCAAACATGGTTTTGATTGAAAATATTGCTCCTTGTTTAGGAAAAACAGTAGTTGTCAGTTTTAGGCTTTTCTCGCCGAGAGAAAGCTATTTTTACAAATGTTACAGTAAAAGCTGCAGGAAGCTCTCAGAAGTGAGTTTTTTGCTCCTAATCATTAGAAATCAGTTACTTGTTGATGGCAAACATGGTTTTGATTGAAAATATTGCTCCTTGTTTAAGAAAAACTATAGTTGTCAGTTTTGGGCTTCTCTCGCCGAGAGAAAGCTATTTTTACAAATGTTACAGTAAAAGCTGCAGGAAGCTCTCAGAAGTGAGTTTTTTGCTCCTAATCATTAGAAATCAGTTACTTGTTGATGGCAAACATGGTTTTGATTGAAAATATTGCTCCTTATTTAAGAAAAACTATAGTTGTCAGTTTTGGGCTTCTCTCGCCGAGAGAAAGCTATTTTTACAAATGTTACAGTAAAAGCTGCAGGAAGCTCTCAGAAGTGAGTTTTTTGCTCATAATCATTAGAAATCAGTTACTTGTTGATGGCAAACATGGTTTTGATTGAAAATATTGCTCCTTGTTTAAGAAAAACTATAGTTGTCAGTTTTGGCCTTCTCTCGACGAGAGAAAGCTATTTTTACAAATGTTACAGTAAAAGCTGCAGGAAGCTCTCAGAAGTGAGTTTTTTGCTCCTAATCATTAGAAATCAGTTACTTGTTGATGGCAAACATGGTTTTGTTTGAAAATATTGCTCCTTGTTTAAGAAAAACAGTACTTGTCAGTTTTGGCCTTCTCTCGCTGAGATAAAGCTATTTTTACAAATGTTACAGTAAAAGCTGCAGGAAGCTCTCAGAAGTGAGTTTTTTGCTCCTAATCATTAGAAATCAGTTACTTGTTGATGGCAAACATGGTTTTGTTTGAAAATATTGCTCCTTGTTTAAGAAAAACAGTACTTGTCAGTTTTGGCCTTCTCTCGCTGAGATAAAGCTATTTTTACAAATGTTACAGTAAAAGCTGCAGGAAGCTCTCAGTAGTGAGTTTTTTGCTCCTAATCATTAGAAATCAGTTACTTGTTGATGGCAAACATGGTTTTGATTGAAAATATTGCTCCTTGTTTAAGAAAAACAGTAGTTGTCAGTTTTGGGCTTCTCTCGCCGAGAGAAAGCTATTTTTACAAATGTTACAGTAAAAGCTGCAGGAAGCTCTCAGAAGTGAGTTTTTTTGCTCCTAATCATTAGAAATCAGTTACTTGTTGATGGCAAACATGGTTTTGTTTGAAAATATTGCTCCTTGTTTAAGAAAAACAGTACTTGTCAGTTTTGGCCTTCTCTCGCTGAGATAAAGCTATTTTTACAAATGTTACAGTAAAAGCTGCAGGAAGCTCTCAGTAGTGAGTTTTTTGCTCCTAATCATTAGAAATCAGTTACTTGTTGATGGCAAACATGGTTTTGATTGAAAATATTGCTCCTTGTTTAAGAAAAACAGTAGTTGTCAGTTTTGGGCTTCTCTCGCCGAGAGAAAGCTATTTTTACAAATGTTACAGTAAAAGCTGCAGGAAGCTCTCAGAAGTGAGTTTTTTGCTCCTAATCATTAGAAATCAGTTACTTGTTGATGGCAAACATGGTTTTGATTGAAAATATTGCTCCTTGTTTAAGAAAAACTATAGTTGTCAGTTTTGGGCTTCTCTCGCCGAGAGAAAGCTATTTTTACAAATGTTACAGTAAAAGCTGCAGGACGCTCTCAGAAGTGAGTTTTTTGCTCCTAATCATTAGAAATCAGTTACTTGTTGATGGCAAACATGGTTTTGATTGAAAATATTGCTCCTTATTTAAGAAAAACTATAGTTGTCAGTTTTGGGCTTCTCTCGCCGAGAGAAAGCTATTTTTACAAATGTTACAGTAAAAGCTGCAGGAAGCTCTCAGAAGTGAGTTTTTTGCTCATAATCATTAGAAATCAGTTACTTGTTGATGGCAAACATGGTTTTGATTGAAAATATTGCTCCTTGTTTAAGAAAAACTATAGTTGTCAGTTTTGGCCTTCTCTCGACGAGAGAAAGCTATTTTTACAAATGTTACAGTAAAAGCTGCAGGAAGCTCTCAGAAGTGAGTTTTTTGCTCCTAATCATTAGAAATCAGTTACTTGTTGATGGCAAACATGGTTTTGTTTGAAAATATTGCTCCTTGTTTAAGAAAAACAGTACTTGTCAGTTTTGGCCTTCTCTCGCTGAGATAAAGCTATTTTTACAAATGTTACAGTAAAAGCTGCAGGAAGCTCTCAGTAGCGAGTTTTTTGCTCCTAATCATTAGAAATCAGTTACTTGTTGATGGCAAACATGGTTTTGATTGAAAATATTGCTCCTTGTTTAAGAAAAACAGTAGTTGTCAGTTTTGGGCTTCTCTCGCCGAGAGAAAGCTATTTTTACAAATGTTACAGTAAAAGCTGCAGGAAGCTCTCAGAAGTGAGTTTTTTGCTCCTAATCATTAGAAATCAGTTACTTGTTGATGGCAAACATGGTTTTGTTTGAAAATATTGCTCCTTGTTTAAGAAAAACAGTACTTGTCAGTTTTGGCCTTCTCTCGCTGAGATAAAGCTATTTTTACAAATGTTACAGTAAAAGCTGCAGGAAGCTCTCAGAAGTGAGTTTTTTGCTCCTAATCATTAGAAATCAGTTACTTGTTGATGGCAAACATGGTTTTGTTTGAAAATATTGCTCCTTGTTTAAGAAAAACAGTACTTGTCAGTTTTGGCCTTCTCTCGCTGAGATAAAGCTATTTTTACAAATGTTACAGTAAAAGCTGCAGGAAGCTCTCAGTAGTGAGTTTTTTGCTCCTAATCAATAGAAATCAGTTACTTGTTGATGGCAAACATGGTTTTGATTGAAAATATTGCTCCTTGTTTAAGAAAAACAGTAGTTGTCAGTTTTGGGCTTCTCTCGCCGAGAGAAAGCTATTTTTACAAATGTTACAGTAAAAGCTGCAGGAAGCTCTCAGAAGTGAGTTTTTTGCTCCTAATCATTAGAAATCAGTTACTTGTTGATGGCAAACATGGTTTTGTTTGAAAATATTGCTCCTTGTTTAAGAAAAACAGTACTTGTCAGTTTTGGCCTTCTCTCGCTGAGATAAAGCTATTTTTACAAATGTTACAGTAAAAGCTGCAGGAAGCTCTCAGTAGTGAGTTTTTTGCTCCTAATCATTAGAAATCAGTTACTTGTTGATGGCAAACATGGTTTTGATTGAAAATATTGCTCCTTGTTTAAGAAAAACAGTAGTTGTCAGTTTTGGGCTTCTCTCGCCGAGAGAAAGCTATTTTTACAAATGTTACAGTAAAAGCTGCAGGAAGCTCTCAGAAGTGAGTTTTTTGCTCCTAATCATTAGAAATCAGTTACTTGTTGATGGCAAACATGGTTTTGTTTGAAAATATTGCTCCTTGTTTAAGAAAAACAGTACTTGTCAGTTTTGGCCTTCTCTCGCTGAGATAAAGCTATTTTTACAAATGTTACAGTAAAAGCTGCAGGAAGCTCTCAGAAGTGAGTTTTTTGCTCCTAATCATTAGAAATCAGTTACTTGTTGATGGCAAACATGGTTTTGTTTGAAAATATTGCTCCTTGTTTAAGAAAAACAGTACTTGTCAGTTTTGGCCTTCTCTCGCTGAGATAAAGCTATTTTTACAAATGTTACAGTAAAAGCTGCAGGAAGCTCTCAGTAGTGAGTTTTTTGCTCCTAATCATTAGAAATCAGTTACTTGTTGATGGCAAACATGGTTTTGATTGAAAATATTGCTCCTTGTTTAAGAAAAACAGTAGTTGTCAGTTTTGGGCTTCTCTCGCCGAGAGAAAGCTATTTTTACAAATGTTACAGTAAAAGCTGCAGGAAGCTCTCAGAAGTGAGTTTTTTGCTCCTAATCATTAGAAATCAGTTACTTGTTGATGGCAAACATGGTTTTGTTTGAAAATATTGCTCCTTGTTTAAGAAAAACAGTACTTGTCAGTTTTGGCCTTCTCTCGCTGAGATAAAGCTATTTTTACAAATGTTACAGTAAAAGCTGCAGGAAGCTCTCAGTAGTGAGTTTTTTGCTCATAATCATTAGAAATCAGCTACTTGTTGATGGCAAACATGGTTTTGATTGAAAATATTGCTCCTTGTTTAAAGAAAACTATAGTTGTCAGTTTTGGGCTTCTCTCGCCGAGAGAAAGCTATTTTTACAAATGTTACACTAAAAGCTGCAGGAAGCTCTCAGAAGTGAGTTTTTTGCTCCTAATCATTAGAAATCAGTTACTTGTTGATGGCAAACATGGTTTTGTTTGAAAATATTGCTCCTTGTTTAAGAAAAACAGTACTTGTCAGTTTTGGCCTTCTCTCGCTGAGATAAAGCTATTTTTACAAATGTTACAGTAAAAGCTGCAGGAAGCTCTCAGAAGTGAGTTTTTTGCTCATAATCATTAGAAATCAGTTACTTGTTGATGGCAAACATGGTTTTGATTGAAAATATTTCCCCTTGTTTAAGAAAAACAGTAGTTGTCAGTTTTGGCCTTCTCTCGCTGAAATAAAGCTATTTTTACAAATGTTACAGTAAAAGCTGCAGGAAGCTTTCAGAAGTGAGTTTTTTGCTCCTAATCATTAGAAATCAGTTACTTGTTGATGGCAAACATTGTTTTGATTGAAAATATTGCTCCTTGTTTAAGAAAAACTATAGTTGTCAGCTTTGGGCTTCTCTCGCCGAGAGAAAGCTATTTTTACAAATGTTACAGTAAAAGCTGCAGGAAGCTCTCAGAAGTGAGTTTTTTGCTCCTAATCATTAGAAATAAGTTACTTGTTGATGGCAAACATGGTTTTGTTTGAAAATATTGCTCCTTGTTTAAGAAAAACAGTAGTTGTCAGTTTTGGCCTTCTCTCGCTGAAATAAAGCTATTTTTACAAATGTTACAGTAAAAGCTGCAGGAAGCTCTCAGAAGTGAGATTTTGCTCCTAATCATTAGAAATCAGTTACTTGTTGATGGCAAACATGGTTTTGATTGAAAATATTGCTCCTTGTTTAAGAAAAACTATAGTTGTCAGTTTTGGGTTTCTCTCACCGAGAGAAAGCTATTTTTACAAATGTTACAGTAAAAGCTGCCGGAAGCTCTCAGAAGTGAGTTTTTTTGCTCCTAATCATTAGAAATCAGTTACTTGTTGATGGCAAACATGGTTTTGTTTGAAAATATTGCTCCTTGTTTAAGAAAAACAGTAGTTGTCAGTTTTGGCCTTCTCTCGCTGAGATAAAGCTATTTTTACAAATGTTACAGTAAAAGCTGCAGGAAGCTCTCAGAAGTAAGTTTTTTGCTCCTAATCATTAGAAATCAGTTACTTGTTGATGGCAAACATGGTTTTGATTGAAAATATTGCTCCTTGTTTAGGAAAAACAGTAGTTGTCAGTTTTAGGCTTTTCTCGCCGAGAGAAAGCTATTTTTACAAATGTTACAGTAAAAGCTGCAGGAAGCTCTCAGAAGTGAGTTTTTTGCTCCTAATCATTAGAAATCAGTTACTTGTTGATGGCAAACATGGTTTTGATTGAAAATATTGCTCCTTGTTTAAGAAAAACTATAGTTGTCAGTTTTGGGCTTCTCTCGCCGAGAGAAAGCTATTTTTACAAATGTTACAGTAAAAGCTGCAGGAAGCTCTCAGAAGTGAGTTTTTTGCTCCTAATCATTAGAAATCAGTTACTTGTTGATGGCAAACATGGTTTTGATTGAAAATATTGCTCCTTATTTAAGAAAAACTATAGTTGTCAGTTTTGGGCTTCTCTCGCCGAGAGAAAGCTATTTTTACAAATGTTACAGTAAAAGCTGCAGGAAGCTCTCAGAAGTGAGTTTTTTGCTCATAATCATTAGAAATCAGTTACTTGTTGATGGCAAACATGGTTTTGATTGAAAATATTGCTCCTTGTTTAAGAAAAACTATAGTTGTCAGTTTTGGCCTTCTCTCGACGAGAGAAAGCTATTTTTACAAATGTTACAGTAAAAGCTGCAGGAAGCTCTCAGAAGTGAGTTTTTTGCTCCTAATCATTAGAAATCAGTTACTTGTTGATGGCAAACATGGTTTTGTTTGAAAATATTGCTCCTTGTTTAAGAAAAACAGTACTTGTCAGTTTTGGCCTTCTCTCGCTGAGATAAAGCTATTTTTACAAATGTTACAGTAAAAGCTGCAGGAAGCTCTCAGTAGTGAGTTTTTTGCTCCTAATCATTAGAAATCAGTTACTTGTTGATGGCAAACATGGTTTTGATTGAAAATATTGCTCCTTGTTTAAGAAAAACAGTAGTTGTCAGTTTTGGGCTTCTCTCGCCGAGAGAAAGCTATTTTTACAAATGTTACAGTAAAAGCTGCAGGAAGCTCTCAGAAGTGAGTTTTTTGCTCCTAATCATTAGAAATCAGTTACTTGTTGATGGCAAACATGGTTTTGTTTGAAAATATTGCTCCTTGTTTAAGAAAAACAGTACTTGTCAGTTTTGGCCTTCTCTCGCTGAGATAAAGCTATTTTTACAAATGTTACAGTAAAAGCTGCAGGAAGCTCTCAGAAGTGAGTTTTTTGCTCCTAATCATTAGAAATCAGTTACTTGTTGATGGCAAACATGGTTTTGTTTGAAAATATTGCTCCTTGTTTAAGAAAAACAGTACTTGTCAGTTTTGGCCTTCTCTCGCTGAGATAAAGCTATTTTTACAAATGTTACAGTAAAAGCTGCAGGAAGCTCTCAGTAGTGAGTTTTTTGCTCCTAATCATTAGAAATCAGTTACTTGTTGATGGCAAACATGGTTTTGATTGAAAATATTGCTCCTTGTTTAAGAAAAACAGTAGTTGTCAGTTTTGGGCTTCTCTCGCCGAGAGAAAGCTATTTTTACAAATGTTACAGTAAAAGCTGCAGGAAGCTCTCAGAAGTGAGTTTTTTTGCTCCTAATCATTAGAAATCAGTTACTTGTTGATGGCAAACATGGTTTTGTTTGAAAATATTGCTCCTTGTTTAAGAAAAACAGTACTTGTCAGTTTTGGCCTTCTCTCGCTGAGATAAAGCTATTTTTACAAATGTTACAGTAAAAGCTGCAGGAAGCTCTCAGTAGTGAGTTTTTTGCTCCTAATCATTAGAAATCAGTTACTTGTTGATGGCAAACATGGTTTTGATTGAAAATATTGCTCCTTGTTTAAGAAAAACAGTAGTTGTCAGTTTTGGGCTTCTCTCGCCGAGAGAAAGCTATTTTTACAAATGTTACAGTAAAAGCTGCAGGAAGCTCTCAGAAGTGAGTTTTTTGCTCCTAATCATTAGAAATCAGTTACTTGTTGATGGCAAACATGGTTTTGATTGAAAATATTGCTCCTTGTTTAAGAAAAACTATAGTTGTCAGTTTTGGGCTTCTCTCGCCGAGAGAAAGCTATTTTTACAAATGTTACAGTAAAAGCTGCAGGACGCTCTCAGAAGTGAGTTTTTTGCTCCTAATCATTAGAAATCAGTTACTTGTTGATGGCAAACATGGTTTTGATTGAAAATATTGCTCCTTATTTAAGAAAAACTATAGTTGTCAGTTTTGGGCTTCTCTCGCCGAGAGAAAGCTATTTTTACAAATGTTACAGTAAAAGCTGCAGGAAGCTCTCAGAAGTGAGTTTTTTGCTCATAATCATTAGAAATCAGTTACTTGTTGATGGCAAACATGGTTTTGATTGAAAATATTGCTCCTTGTTTAAGAAAAACTATAGTTGTCAGTTTTGGCCTTCTCTCGACGAGAGAAAGCTATTTTTACAAATGTTACAGTAAAAGCTGCAGGAAGCTCTCAGAAGTGAGTTTTTTGCTCCTAATCATTAGAAATCAGTTACTTGTTGATGGCAAACATGGTTTTGTTTGAAAATATTGCTCCTTGTTTAAGAAAAACAGTACTTGTCAGTTTTGGCCTTCTCTCGCTGAGATAAAGCTATTTTTACAAATGTTACAGTAAAAGCTGCAGGAAGCTCTCAGTAGCGAGTTTTTTGCTCCTAATCATTAGAAATCAGTTACTTGTTGATGGCAAACATGGTTTTGATTGAAAATATTGCTCCTTGTTTAAGAAAAACAGTAGTTGTCAGTTTTGGGCTTCTCTCGCCGAGAGAAAGCTATTTTTACAAATGTTACAGTAAAAGCTGCAGGAAGCTCTCAGAAGTGAGTTTTTTGCTCCTAATCATTAGAAATCAGTTACTTGTTGATGGCAAACATGGTTTTGTTTGAAAATATTGCTCCTTGTTTAAGAAAAACAGTACTTGTCAGTTTTGGCCTTCTCTCGCTGAGATAAAGCTATTTTTACAAATGTTACAGTAAAAGCTGCAGGAAGCTCTCAGAAGTGAGTTTTTTGCTCCTAATCATTAGAAATCAGTTACTTGTTGATGGCAAACATGGTTTTGTTTGAAAATATTGCTCCTTGTTTAAGAAAAACAGTACTTGTCAGTTTTGGCCTTCTCTCGCTGAGATAAAGCTATTTTTACAAATGTTACAGTAAAAGCTGCAGGAAGCTCTCAGTAGTGAGTTTTTTGCTCCTAATCAATAGAAATCAGTTACTTGTTGATGGCAAACATGGTTTTGATTGAAAATATTGCTCCTTGTTTAAGAAAAACAGTAGTTGTCAGTTTTGGGCTTCTCTCGCCGAGAGAAAGCTATTTTTACAAATGTTACAGTAAAAGCTGCAGGAAGCTCTCAGAAGTGAGTTTTTTGCTCCTAATCATTAGAAATCAGTTACTTGTTGATGGCAAACATGGTTTTGTTTGAAAATATTGCTCCTTGTTTAAGAAAAACAGTACTTGTCAGTTTTGGCCTTCTCTCGCTGAGATAAAGCTATTTTTACAAATGTTACAGTAAAAGCTGCAGGAAGCTCTCAGTAGTGAGTTTTTTGCTCCTAATCATTAGAAATCAGTTACTTGTTGATGGCAAACATGGTTTTGATTGAAAATATTGCTCCTTGTTTAAGAAAAACAGTAGTTGTCAGTTTTGGGCTTCTCTCGCCGAGAGAAAGCTATTTTTACAAATGTTACAGTAAAAGCTGCAGGAAGCTCTCAGAAGTGAGTTTTTTGCTCCTAATCATTAGAAATCAGTTACTTGTTGATGGCAAACATGGTTTTGTTTGAAAATATTGCTCCTTGTTTAAGAAAAACAGTACTTGTCAGTTTTGGCCTTCTCTCGCTGAGATAAAGCTATTTTTACAAATGTTACAGTAAAAGCTGCAGGAAGCTCTCAGAAGTGAGTTTTTTGCTCCTAATCATTAGAAATCAGTTACTTGTTGATGGCAAACATGGTTTTGTTTGAAAATATTGCTCCTTGTTTAAGAAAAACAGTACTTGTCAGTTTTGGCCTTCTCTCGCTGAGATAAAGCTATTTTTACAAATGTTACAGTAAAAGCTGCAGGAAGCTCTCAGTAGTGAGTTTTTTGCTCCTAATCATTAGAAATCAGTTACTTGTTGATGGCAAACATGGTTTTGATTGAAAATATTGCTCCTTGTTTAAGAAAAACAGTAGTTGTCAGTTTTGGGCTTCTCTCGCCGAGAGAAAGCTATTTTTACAAATGTTACAGTAAAAGCTGCAGGAAGCTCTCAGAAGTGAGTTTTTTGCTCCTAATCATTAGAAATCAGTTACTTGTTGATGGCAAACATGGTTTTGTTTGAAAATATTGCTCCTTGTTTAAGAAAAACAGTACTTGTCAGTTTTGGCCTTCTCTCGCTGAGATAAAGCTATTTTTACAAATGTTACAGTAAAAGCTGCAGGAAGCTCTCAGTAGTGAGTTTTTTGCTCATAATCATTAGAAATCAGCTACTTGTTGATGGCAAACATGGTTTTGATTGAAAATATTGCTCCTTGTTTAAAGAAAACTATAGTTGTCAGTTTTGGGCTTCTCTCGCCGAGAGAAAGCTATTTTTACAAATGTTACACTAAAAGCTGCAGGAAGCTCTCAGAAGTGAGTTTTTTGCTCCTAATCATTAGAAATCAGTTACTTGTTGATGGCAAACATGGTTTTGTTTGAAAATATTGCTCCTTGTTTAAGAAAAACAGTACTTGTCAGTTTTGGCCTTCTCTCGCTGAGATAAAGCTATTTTTACAAATGTTACAGTAAAAGCTGCAGGAAGCTCTCAGAAGTGAGTTTTTTGCTCATAATCATTAGAAATCAGTTACTTGTTGATGGCAAACATGGTTTTGATTGAAAATATTTCCCCTTGTTTAAGAAAAACAGTAGTTGTCAGTTTTGGCCTTCTCTCGCTGAAATAAAGCTATTTTTACAAATGTTACAGTAAAAGCTGCAGGAAGCTTTCAGAAGTGAGTTTTTTGCTCCTAATCATTAGAAATCAGTTACTTGTTGATGGCAAACATTGTTTTGATTGAAAATATTGCTCCTTGTTTAAGAAAAACTATAGTTGTCAGCTTTGGGCTTCTCTCGCCGAGAGAAAGCTATTTTTACAAATGTTACAGTAAAAGCTGCAGGAAGCTCTCAGAAGTGAGTTTTTTGCTCCTAATCATTAGAAATAAGTTACTTGTTGATGGCAAACATGGTTTTGTTTGAAAATATTGCTCCTTGTTTAAGAAAAACAGTACTTGTCAGTTTTGGCCTTCTCTCGCTGACATAAAGCTATTTTTACAAATGTTACAGTAAAAGCTGCAGGAAGCTCTCAGAAGTGAGTTTTTTGCTCATAATCATTAGAAATCAGTTACTTGTTGATGGCAAACATGGTTTTGATTGAAAATATTGCTCCTTGTTTAAGAAAAACAGTACTTGTCAGTTTTGCCCTTCTCTCGCTGAAATAAAGCTATTTTTACAAATGTTACAGTAAAAGCTGCAGGAAGCTCTCAGAAGTGAGTTTTTTGCTCCTAATCATTAGAAATCAGTTACTTGTTGATGGCAAACATGGTTTTGATTGAAATTATTGCTCCTTGTTTAAGAAAAACTGTAGTTGTCAGTTTTGGCCTTCTCTCGCCGAGAGAAAGCTATTTTTACAAATGTTACAGTAAAAGCTGCAGGAAGCACTCAGAAGTGAGTTTTTTTGCTCCTAATCATTAGAAATTAGTTACTTGTTGATGTCAAACATGGTTTTGATTGAAAATATTGCTCCCTGTTTAAGAAAAACAGTAGTTGTCAGTTTTGGCCTTCTCTCGCCGAGAGAAAGCTATTTTTACAAATGTTACAGTAAAAGCTGCAGGAAGCTCTCAGAAGTGAGTTTTTTGCTCCTAATCATTAGAAATCAGTTACTTGTTGATGGCAAACATGGTTTTGATTGAAAATATTGCTCCTTGTTTAAGAAAAACAGTAGTTGTCAGTTTTGGCCTTCTCTCGCTGAAATAAAGCTATTTTTACAAATGTTACAGTAAAAGATGCAGGAAGCTCTCAGAAGTGAGTTTTTTGCTCCTAATCATTAGAAATCAGTTACTTGTTGATGGCAAACATGGTTTTGATTGAAAATATTGCTCCTTGTTTAAGAAAAACTATAGTTGTCAGTTTTGGGTTTCTCTCACCGAGAGAAAGCTATTTTTACAAATGTTACAGTAAAAGCTGCCGGAAGCTCTCAGAAGTGAGTTTTTTTGCTCCTAATCATTAGAAATCAGTTACTTGTTGATGGCAAAAATGGTTTTGTTTGAAAATATTGCTCCTTGTTTAAGAAAAACAGTAGTTGTCAGTTTTGGCCTTCTCTCGCTGAGATAAAGCTATTTTTACAAATGTTACAGTAAAAGCTGCAGGAAGCTCTCAGAAGTAAGTTTTTTGCTCCTAATCATTAGAAATCAGTTACTTGTTGATGGCAAACATTGTTTTGATTGAAAATATTGCTCCTTGTTTAAGAAAAACTGTAGTTGTCAGTTTTGGGCTTCTCTCGCCGAGAGAAAGCTATTTTTACAAATGTTACAGTAAAAGCTGCAGGAAGCTCTCAGAAGTGAGTTTTTTGCTCCTAATCATTAGAAATCAGTTACTTGTTGATGGCAAACATGGTTTTGATTGAAAATATTGCTCCTTATTTAAGAAAAACTGTAGTTGTCAGTTTTGGCCTTCTCTCGCCGAGAGAAAGCTATTTTTACAAATGTTACAGTAAAAGCTGCAGGAAGCTCTCAGAAGTGAGTTTTTTGCTCCTAATCATTAGAAATCAGTTACTTGTTGATGGCAAACATGGTTTTGTTTGAAAATATTGCTCCTTGTTTAAGAAAAACAGTACTTGTCAGTTTTGGCCTTCTCTCGCTGAGATAAAGCTATTTTTACAAATGTTACAGTAAAAGCTGCAGGAAGCTCTCAGAAGTGAGTTTTTTGCTCATAATCATTAGAAATCAGTTACTTGTTGATGGCAAACATGGTTTTGATTGAAAATATTGCTCCTTGTTTAAGAAAAACAGTACTTGTCAGTTTTGCCCTTCTCTCGCTGAAATAAAGCTATTTTTACAAATGTTACAGTAAAAGCTGCAGGAAGCTCTCAGAAGTGAGTTTTTTGCTCCTAATCATTAGAAATCAGTTACTTGTTGATGGCAAACATGGTTTTGATTGAAATTATTGCTCCTTGTTTAAGAAAAACTGTAGTTGTCAGTTTTGGCCTTCTCTCGCCGAGAGAAAGCTATTTTTACAAATGTTACAGTAAAAGCTGCAGGAAGCTCTCAGAAGTGAGTTTTTTGGTCCTAATCATTAGAAATCAGTTACTTGTTGATGGCAAACATGGTTTTGATTGAAAATATTGCTCCTTGTTTAAGAAAAACTGTAGTTGTCAGTTTTGGGCTTCTCTCGCCGAGAGAAAGCTATTTTTACAAATGTTACAGTAAAAGCTGCGGGAAGCTCTCAGAAGTGAGTTTTTTGGTCCTTATCATTAGAAATCAGTTACTTGTTGATGGCAAACATTGTTTTGATTGAAAATATTGCTCCTTGTTTAAGAAAAACTGTAGTTGTCAGTTTTGGGCTTCTCTCGCCGAGAGAAAGCTATTTTTACAAATGTTACAGTAAAAGCTGCAGGAAGCTCTCAGAAGTGAGTTTTTTGCTCCTAATCATTAGAAATCAGTTACTTGTTGATGGCAAACATGGTTTTGATTGAAAATATTGCTCCTTATTTAAGAAAAACTATAGTTGTCAGTTTTGGGCTTCTCTCGCCGAGAGAAAGCTATTTTTACAAATGTTACAGTAAAAGCTGCAGGAAGCTCTCAGAAGTGAGTTTTTTGCTCCTAATCATTAGAAATCAGTTACTTGTTGATGGCAAACATGGTTTTGTTTGAAAATATTGCTCCTTGTTTAAGAAAAACAGTACTTGTCAGTTTTGGCCTTCTCTCGCTGAGATAAAGCTATTTTTACAAATGTTACAGTAAAAGCTGCAGGAAGCTCTCAGAAGTGAGTTTTTTGGTCCTAATCATTAGAAATCAGTTACTTGTTGATGGCAAACATGGTTTTGATTGAAAATATTGCTCCTTGTTTAAGAAAAACTGTAGTTGTCAGTTTTGGGCTTCTCTCGCCGAGAGAAAGCTATTTTTACAAATGTTACAGTAAAAGCTGCGGGAAGCTCTCAGAAGTGAGTTTTTTGGTCCTTATCATTAGAAATCAGTTACTTGTTGATGGCAAACATTGTTTTGATTGAAAATATTGCTCCTTGTTTAAGAAAAACTGTAGTTGTCAGTTTTGGGCTTCTCTCGCCGAGAGAAAGCTATTTTTACAAATGTTACAGTAAAAGCTGCAGGAAGCTCTCAGAAGTGAGTTTTTTGCTCCTAATCATTAGAAATCAGTTACTTGTTGATGGCAAACATGGTTTTGATTGAAAATATTGCTCCTTATTTAAGAAAAACTATAGTTGTCAGTTTTGGGCTTCTCTCGCCGAGAGAAAGCTATTTTTTACAAATGTTACAGTAAAAGCTGCAGGAAGCTCTCAGAAGTGAGTTTTTTGCTCCTAATCATTAGAAATCAGTTACTTGTTGATGGCAAACATGGTTTTGTTTGAAAATATTGCTCCTTGTTTAAGAAAAACAGTACTTGTCAGTTTTGGCCTTCTCTCGCTGAGATAAAGCTATTTTTACAAATGTTACAGTAAAAGCTGCAGGAAGCTCTCAGAAGTGAGTTTTTTGCTCATAATCATTAGAAATCAGTTACTTGTTGATGGCAAACATGGTTTTGATTGAAAATATTGCTCCTTGTTTAAGAAAAACAGTACTTGTCAGTTTTGCCCTTCTCTCGCTGAAATAAAGCTATTTTTACAAATGTTACAGTAAAAGCTGCAGGAAGCTCTCAGAAGTGAGTTTTTTGCTCCTAATCATTAGAAATCAGTTACTTGTTGATGGCAAACATTGTTTTGATTGAAAATATTGCTCCTTGTTTAAGAAAAACTATAGTTGTCAGCTTTGGGCTTCTCTCGCCGAGAGAAAGCTATTTTTACAAATGTTACAGTAAAAGCTGCAGGAAGCTCTCAGAATTGAGTTTTTTGCTCCTAATCATTAGAAATCAGTTACTTGTTGATGGCAAACATGGTTTTGTTTGAAAATATTGCTCCTTGTTTAAGAAAAACAGTACTTGTCAGTTTTGCCCTTCTCTCGCTGAGATAAAGCTATTTTTACAAATGTTACAGTAAAAGCTGCAGGAAGCTCTCAGAAGTGAGTTTTTTGCTTCTAATCATTAGAAATCAGTTACTTGTTGATGGCAAACATGGTTTTGTTTGAAAATATTGCTCCTTGTTTAAGAAAAACAGTACTTGTCAGTTTTGGCCTTCTCTCGCTGAGATAAAGCTATTTTTACAAATGTTACAGTAAAAGCTGCAGGAAGCACTCAGAAGTGAGTTTTTTTGCTCCTAATCATTAGAAATTAGTTACTTGTTGATG
Organism: Pampus argenteus; assembly: GCA_036937835.1. Classification (NCBI taxonomy): domain Eukaryota; kingdom Metazoa; phylum Chordata; class Actinopteri; order Scombriformes; family Stromateidae; genus Pampus; species Pampus argenteus. The sequence continues at coordinate 1,912,124 of CM072881.1, forward strand.
TCAAACATGGTTTTGATTGAAAATATTGCTCCCTGTTTAAGAAAAACAGTAGTTGTCAGTTTTGGCCTTCTCTCGCCGAGAGAAAGCTATTTTTACAAATGTTACAGTAAAAGCTGCAGGAAGCTCTCAGAAGTGAGTTTTTTGCTCCTAATCATTAGAAATCAGTTACTTGTTGATGGCAAACATGGTTTTGATTGAAAATATTGCTCCTTGTTTAAGAAAAACAGTAGTTGTCAGTTTTGGCCTTCTCTCGCTGAAATAAAGCTATTTTTACAAATGTTACAGTAAAAGCTGCAGGAAGCTCTCAGAAGTGAGTTTTTTGCTCCTAATCATTAGAAATCAGTTACTTGTTGATGGCAAACATGGTTTTGATTGAAAATATTGCTCCTTGTTTAAGAAAAACTATAGTTGTCAGTTTTGGGTTTCTCTCACCGAGAGAAAGCTATTTTTACAAATGTTACAGTAAAAGCTGCCGGAAGCTCTCAGAAGTGAGTTTTTTTGCTCCTAATCATTAGAAATCAGTTACTTGTTGATGGCAAAAATGGTTTTGTTTGAAAATATTGCTCCTTGTTTAAGAAAAACAGTAGTTGTCAGTTTTGGGCTTCTCTCGCCGAGAGAAAGCTATTTTTACAAATGTTACAGTAAAAGCTGCAGGAAGCTCTCAGAAGTGAGTTTTTTGCTCCTAATCATTAGAAATCAGTTACTTGTTGATGGCAAACATGGTTTTGATTGAAAATATTGCTCCTTATTTAAGAAAAACTATAGTTGTCAGTTTTGGGCTTCTCTCGCCGAGAGAAAGCTATTTTTACAAATGTTACAGTAAAAGCTGCAGGAAGCTCTCAGAAGTGAGTTTTTTGGTCCTAATCATTAGAAATCAGTTACTTGTTGATGGCAAACATGGTTTTGATTGAAAATATTGCTCCTTGTTTAAGAAAAACTGTAGTTGTCAGTTTTGGGCTTCTCTCGCCGAGAGAAAGCTATTTTTACAAATGTTACAGTAAAAGCTGCGGGAAGCTCTCAGAAGTGAGTTTTTTGGTCCTTATCATTAGAAATCAGTTACTTGTTGATGGCAAACATTGTTTTGATTGAAAATATTGCTCCTTGTTTAAGAAAAACTGTAGTTGTCAGTTTTGGCCTTCTCTCGCCGAGAGAAAGCTATTTTTACAAATGTTACAGTAAAAGCTGCAGGAAGCTCTCAGAAGTGAGTTTTTTGCTCCTAATCATTAGAAATCAGTTACTTGTTGATGGCAAACATGGTTTTGATTGAAAATATTGCTCCTTATTTAAGAAAAACTATAGTTGTCAGTTTTGGGCTTCTCTCGCCGAGAGAAAGCTATTTTTACAAATGTTACAGTAAAAGCTGCAGGAAGCTCTCAGAAGTGAGTTTTTTGCTCCTAATCATTAGAAATCAGTTACTTGTTGATGGCAAACATGGTTTTGTTTGAAAATATTGCTCCTTGTTTAAGAAAAACAGTACTTGTCAGTTTTGGCCTTCTCTGGCTGAGATAAAGCTATTTTTACAAATGTTACAGTAAAAGCTGCAGGAAGCTCTCAGAAGTGAGTTTTTTGCTCATAATCATTAGAAATCAGTTACTTGTTGATGGCAAACATGGTTTTGATTGAAAATATTGCTCCTTGTTTAAGAAAAACAGTACTTGTCAGTTTTGCCCTTCTCTCGCTGAAATAAAGCTATTTTTACAAATGTTACAGTAAAAGCTGCAGGAAGCTCTCAGAAGTGAGTTTTTTGCTCCTAATCATTAGAAATCAGTTACTTGTTGATGGCAAACATTGTTTTGATTGAAAATATTGCTCCTTGTTTAAGAAAAACTATAGTTGTCAGCTTTGGGCTTCTCTCGCCGAGAGAAAGCTATTTTTACAAATGTTACAGTAAAAGCTGCAGGAAGCTCTCAGAAGTGAGTTTTTTGCTCCTAATCATTAGAAATCAGTTACTTGTTGATGGCAAACATGGTTTTGTTTGAAAATATTGCTCCTTGTTTAAGAAAAACAGTACTTGTCAGTTTTGCCCTTCTCTCGCTGAGATAAAGCTATTTTTACAAATGTTACAGTAAAAGCTGCAGGAAGCTCTCAGAAGTGAGTTTTTTGCTTCTAATCATTAGAAACCAGTTACTTGTTGATGGCAAACATGGTTTTGTTTGAAAATATTGCTCCTTGTTTAAGAAAAACAGTACTTGTCAGTTTTGGCCTTCTCTCGCTGAGATAAAGCTATTCTTACAAATGTTACAGTAAAAGCTGCAGGAAGCACTCAGAAGTGAGTTTTTTTGCTCCTAATCATTAGAAATTAGTTACTTGTTGATGTCAAACATGGTTTTGATTGAAAATATTGCTCCCTGTTTAAGAAAAACAGTAGTTGTCAGTTTTGGCCTTCTCTCGCCGAGAGAAAGCTATTTTTACAAATGTTACAGTAAAAGCTGCAGGAAGCTCTCAGAAGTGAGTTTTTTGCTCCTAATCATTAGAAATCAGTTACTTGTTGATGGCAAACATGGTTTTGATTGAAAATATTGCTCCTTGTTTAAGAAAAACAGTAGTTGTCAGTTTTGGCCTTCTCTCGCTCAAATAAAGCTATTTTTACAAATGTTACAGTAAAAGCTGCAGGAAGCTCTCAGAAGTGAGTTTTTTGCTCCTAATCATTAGAAATCAGTTACTTGTTGATGGCAAACATGGTTTTGATTGAAAATATTGCTCCTTGTTTAAGAAAAACTATAGTTGTCAGTTTTGGGTTTCTCTCACCGAGAGAAAGCTATTTTTACAAATGTTACAGTAAAAGCTGCCGGAAGCTCTCAGAAGTGAGTTTTTTTGCTCCTAATCATTAGAAATCAGTTACTTGTTGATGGCAAACATTGTTTTGATTGAAAATATTGCTCCTTGTTTAAGAAAAACTGTAGTTGTCAGTTTTGGGCTTCTCTCGCCGAGAGAAAGCTATTTTTACAAATGTTACAGTAAAAGCTGCAGGAAGCTCTCAGAAGTGAGTTTTTTGCTCCTAATCATTAGAAATCAGTTACTTGTTGATGGCAAACATGGTTTTGTTTGAAAATATTGCTCCTTGTTTAAGAAAAACAGTACTTGTCAGTTTTGGCCTTCTCTCGCTGAGATAAAGCTATTTTTACAAATGTTACAGTAAAAGCTGCAGGAAGCTCTCAGAAGTGAGTTTTTTGCTCATAATCATTAGAAATCAGTTACTTGTTGATGGCAAACATGGTTTTGATTGAAAATATTGCTCCTTGTTTAAGAAAAACAGTACTTGTCAGTTTTGCCCTTCTCTCGCTGAAATAAAGCTATTTTTACAAATGTTACAGTAAAAGCTGCAGGAAGCTCTCAGGAGTGAGTTTTTTGCTCCTAATCATTAGAAATCAGTTACTTGTTGATGGCAAACATTGTTTTGATTGAAAATATTGCTCCTTGTTTAAGAAAAACTATAGTTGTCAGCTTTGGGCTTCTCTCGCCGAGAGAAAGCTATTTTTACAAATGTTACAGTAAAAGCTGCAGGAAGCTCTCAGAAGTGAGTTTTTTGCTCCTAATCATTAGAAATCAGTTACTTGTTGATGGCAAACATGGTTTTGTTTGAAAATATTGCTCCTTGTTTAAGAAAAACAGTACTTGTCAGTTTTGCCCTTCTCTCGCTGAGATAAAGCTATTTTTACAAATGTTACAGTAAAAGCTGCAGGAAGCTCTCAGAAGTGAGTTTTTTGCTTCTAATCATTAGAAATCAGTTACTTGTTGATGGCAAACATGGTTTTGTTTGAAAATATTGCTCCTTGTTTAAGAAAAACAGTACTTGTCAGTTTTGGCCTTCTCTCGCTGAGATAAAGCTATTTTTACAAATGTTACAGTAAAAGCTGCAGGAAGCACTCAGAAGTGAGTTTTTTTGCTCCTAATCATTAGAAATTAGTTACTTGTTGATGTCAAACATGGTTTTGATTGAAAATATTGCTCCCTGTTTAAGAAAAACAGTAGTTGTCAGTTTTGGCCTTCTCTCGCCGAGAGAAAGCTATTTTTACAAATGTTACAGTAAAAGCTGCAGGAAGCTCTCAGAAGTGAGTTTTTTGCTCCTAATCATTAGAAATCAGTTACTTGTTGATGGCAAACATGGTTTTGATTGAAAATATTGCTCCTTGTTTAAGAAAAACAGTAGTTGTCAGTTTTGGCCTTCTCTCGCTGAAATAAAGCTATTTTTACAAATGTTACAGTAAAAGCTGCAGGAAGCTCTCAGAAGTAAGTTGTTTCCTCCTAATCATTAGAAATCAGTTACTTGTTGATGGCAAACATTGTTTTGATTGAAAATATTGCTCCTTGTTTAAGAAAAACTGTAGTTGTCAGTTTTGGCCTTCTCTCGCCGAGAGAAAGCTATTTTTACAAATGTTACAGTAAAAGCTGCAGGAAGCTCTCAGAAGTGAGTTTTTTGCTCCTAATCATTAGAAATCAGTTACTTGTTGATGGCAAACATGGTTTTGTTTGAAAATATTGCTCCTTGTTTAAGAAAAACAGTACTTGTCAGTTTTGGCCTTCTCTCGCTGAGATAAAGCTATTTTTACAAATGTTACAGTAAAAGCTGCAGGAAGCTCTCAGAAGTGAGTTTTTTGCTCATAATCATTAGAAATCAGTTACTTGTTGATGGCAAACATGGTTTTGATTGAAAATATTGCTCCTTATTTAAGAAAAACTATAGTTGTCAGTTTTGGGCTTCTCTCGCCGAGAGAAAGCTATTTTTACAAATGTTACAGTAAAAGCTGCAGGAAGCTCTCAGGAGTGAGTTTTTTGCTCCTAATCATTAGAAATCAGTTACTTGTTGATGGCAAACATTGTTTTGATTGAAAATATTGCTCCTTGTTTAAGAAAAACTATAGTTGTCAGCTTTGGGCTTCTCTCGCCGAGAGAAAGCTATTTTTACAAATGTTACAGTAAAAGCTGCAGGAAGCTCTCAGAAGTGAGTTTTTTGCTCCTAATCATTAGAAATCAGTTACTTGTTGATGGCAAACATGGTTTTGTTTGAAAATATTGCTCCTTGTTTAAGAAAAACAGTACTTGTCAGTTTTGCCCTTCTCTCGCTGAGATAAAGCTATTTTTACAAATGTTACAGTAAAAGCTGCAGGAAGCTCTCAGAAGTGAGTTTTTTGCTTCTAATCATTAGAAATCAGTTACTTGTTGATGGCAAACATGGTTTTGTTTGAAAATATTGCTCCTTGTTTAAGAAAAACAGTACTTGTCAGTTTTGGCCTTCTCTCGCTGAGATAAAGCTATTTTTACAAATGTTACAGTAAAAGCTGCAGGAAGCACTCAGAAGTGAGTTTTTTTGCTCCTAATCATTAGAAATTAGTTACTTGTTGATGTCAAACATGGTTTTGATTGAAAATATTGCTCCCTGTTTAAGAAAAACAGTAGTTGTCAGTTTTGGCCTTCTCTCGCCGAGAGAAAGCTATTTTTACAAATGTTACAGTAAAAGCTGCAGGAAGCTCTCAGAAGTGAGTTTTTTGCTCCTAATCATTAGAAATCAGTTACTTGTTGATGGCAAACATGGTTTTGATTGAAAATATTGCTCCTTGTTTAAGAAAAACAGTAGTTGTCAGTTTTGGCCTTCTCTCGCTGAAATAAAGCTATTTTTACAAATGTTACAGTAAAAGCTGCAGGAAGCTCTCAGAAGTGAGTTTTTTGCTTCTAATCATTAGAAATCAGTTACTTGTTGATGGCAAACATGGTTTTGTTTGAAAATATTGCTCCTTGTTTAAGAAAAACAGTACTTGTCAGTTTTGGCCTTCTCTCGCTGAGATAAAGCTATTTTTACAAATGTTACAGTAAAAGCTGCAGGAAGCACTCAGAAGTGAGTTTTTTTGCTCCTAATCATTAGAAATTAGTTACTTGTTGATGTCAAACATGGTTTTGATTGAAAATATTGCTCCCTGTTTAAGAAAAACAGTAGTTGTCAGTTTTGGCCTTCTCTCGCCGAGAGAAAGCTATTTTTACAAATGTTACAGTAAAAGCTGCAGGAAGCTCTCAGAAGTGAGTTTTTTGCTCCTAATCATTAGAAATCAGTTACTTGTTGATGGCAAACATGGTTTTGATTGAAAATATTGCTCCTTGTTTAAGAAAAACAGTAGTTGTCAGTTTTGGCCTTCTCTCGCTGAAATAAAGCTATTTTTACAAATGTTACAGTAAAAGCTGCAGGAAGCTCTCAGAAGTGAGTTTTTTGCTCCTAATCATTAGAAATCAGTTACTTGTTGATGGCAAACATGGTTTTGATTGAAAATATTGCTCCTTGTTTAAGAAAAACTATAGTTGTCAGTTTTGGGTTTCTCTCACCGAGAGAAAGCTATTTTTACAAATGTTACAGTAAAAGCTGCCGGAAGCTCTCAGAAGTGAGTTTTTTTGCTCCTAATCATTAGAAATCAGTTACTTGTTGATGGCAAAAATGGTTTTGTTTGAAAATATTGCTCCTTGTTTAAGAAAAACAGTAGTTGTCAGTTTTGGCCTTCTCTCGCTGAGATAAAGCTATTTTTACAAATGTTACAGTAAAAGCTGCAGGAAGCTCTCAGAAGTAAGTTTTTTGCTCCTAATCATTAGAAATCAGTTACTTGTTGATGGCAAACATTGTTTTGATTGAAAATATTGCTCCTTGTTTAAGAAAGACTGTAGTTGTCAGTTTTGGGCTTCTCTCGCCGAGAGAAAGCTATTTTTACAAATGTTACAGTAAAAGCTGCAGGAAGCTCTCAGAAGTGAGTTTTTTGCTCCTAATCATTAGAAATCAGTTACTTGTTGATGGCAAACATGGTTTTGATTGAAAATATTGCTCCTTATTTAAGAAAAACTATAGTTGTCAGTTTTGGGCTTCTCTCGCCGAGAGAAAGCTATTTTTACAAATGTTACAGTAAAAGCTGCAGGAAGCTCTCAGAAGTGAGTTTTTTGCTCCTAATCATTAGAAATCAGTTACTTGTTGATGGCAAACATGGTTTTGATTGAAAATATTGCTCCTTGTTTAAGAAAAACAGTAGTTGTCAGTTTTGGCCTTCTCTCGCTGAAATAAAGCTATTTTTACAAATGTTACAGTTAAAGCTGCAGGAAGCTCTCAGAAGTGAGTTTTTTGCTCCTAATCATTAGAAATCAGTTACTTGTTGATGGCAAACATTGTTTTGATTGAAAATATTGCTCCTTGTTTAAGAAAAACTATAGTTGTCAGCTTTGGGCTTCTCTCGCCGAGAGAAAGCTATTTTTACAAATGTTACAGTAAAAGCTGCAGGAAGCTCTCAGAAGTGAGTTTTTTGCTCCTAATCATTAGAAATCAGTTACTTGTTGATGGCAAACATGGTTTTGTTTGAAAATATTGCTCCTTGTTTAAGAAAAACAGTACTTGTCAGTTTTGCCCTTCTCTCGCTGAGATAAAGCTATTTTTACAAATGTTACAGTAAAAGCTGCAGGAAGCTCTCAGAAGTGAGTTTTTTGCTTCTAATCATTAGAAATCAGTTACTTGTTGATGGCAAACATGCTTTTGTTTGAAAATATTGCTCCTTGTTTAAGAAAAACAGTACTTGTCAGTTTTGGCCTTCTCTCGCTGAGATAAAGCTATTTTTACAAATGTTACAGTAAAAGCTGCAGGAAGCACTCAGAAGTGAGTTTTTTTGCTCCTAATCATTAGAAATTAGTTACTTGTTGATGTCAAACATGGTTTTGATTGAAAATATTGCTCCCTGTTTAAGAAAAACAGTAGTTGTCAGTTTTGGCCTTCTCTCGCCGAGAGAAAGCTATTTTTACAAATGTTACAGTAAAAGCTGCAGGAAGCTCTCAGAAGTGAGTTTTTTGCTCCTAATCATTAGAAATCAGTTACTTGTTGATGGCAAACATGGTTTTGATTGAAAATATTGCTCCTTGTTTAAGAAAAACAGTAGTTGTCAGTTTTGGCCTTCTCTCGCTGAAATAAAGCTATTTTTACAAATGTTACAGTAAAAGCTGCAGGAAGCTCTCAGAAGTGAGTTTTTTGCTCCTAATCATTAGAAATCAGTTACTTGTTGATGGCAAACATGGTTTTGATTGAAAATATTGCTCCTTGTTTAAGAAAAACTATAGTTGTCAGTTTGGGTTTCTCTCACCGAGAGAAAGCTATTTTTACAAATGTTACAGTAAAAGCTGCCGGAAGCTCTCAGAAGTGAGTTTTTTTGCTCCTAATCATTAGAAATCAGTTACTTGTTGATGGCAAACATGGTTTTGTTTGAAAATATTGCTCCTTGTTTAAAAAAAACAGTAGTTGTCAGTTTTGGCCTTCTCTCGCTGAGATAAAGCTATTTTTACAAATGTTACAGTAAAAGCTGCAGGAAGCTCTCAGAAGTAAGTTTTTTGCTCCTAATCATTAGAAATCAGTTACTTGTTGATGGCAAACATGGTTTTGATTGAAAATATTGCTCCTTGTTTAAGAAAAACTATAGTTGTCAGTTTTGGGTTTCTCTCACCGAGAGAAAGCTATTTTTACAAATGTTACAGTAAAAGCTGCAGGAAGCTCTCAGAAGTGAGTTTTTTGCTCATAATCATTAGAAATCAGTTACTTGTTGATGGCAAACATGGTTTTGATTGAAAATATTGCTCCTTATTTAAGAAAAACTATAGTTGTCAGTTTTGGGCTTCTCTCGACGAGAGAAAGCTATTTTTACAAATGTTACAGTAAAAGCTGCAGGAAGCTCTCAGAAGTGAGTTTTTTGCTCCTAATCATTAGAAATCAGTTACTTGTTGATGGCAAACATGGTTTTGTTTGAAAATATTGCTCCTTGTTTAAGAAAAACAGTACTTGTCAGTTTTGGCCTTCTCTCGCTGAGATAAAGCTATTTTTACAAATGTTACAGTAAAAGCTGCAGGAAGCTCTCAGTAGTGAGTTTTTTGCTCCTAATCATTAGAAATCAGTTACTTGTTGATGGCAAACATGGTTTTGATTGAAAATATTGCTCCTTGTTTAAGAAAAACAGTAGTTGTCAGTTTTGGGCTTCTCTCGCCGAGAGAAAGCTATTTTTACAAATGTTACAGTAAAAGCTGCAGGAAGCTCTCAGAAGTGAGTTTTTTGCTCCTAATCATTAGAAATCAGTTACTTGTTGATGGCAAACATGGTTTTGTTTGAAAATATTGCTCCTTTTTTAAGAAAAACAGTACTTGTCAGTTTTGGCCTTCTCTCGCTGAGATAAAGCTATTTTTACAAATGTTACAGTAAAAGCTGCAGGAAGCTCTCAGTAGTGAGTTTTTTGCTCATAATCATTAGAAATCAGTTACTTGTTGATGGCAAACATGGTTTTGATTGAAAATATTGCTCCTTGTTTAAAGAAAACTATAGTTGTCAGTTTTGGGCTTCTCTCGCCGAGAGAAAGCTATTTTTACAAATGTTACACTAAAAGCTGCAGGAAGCTCTCAGAAGTGAGTTTTTTGCTCCTAATCATTAGAAATCAGTTACTTGTTGATGGCAAACATGGTTTTGTTTGAAAATATTGCTCCTTGTTTAAGAAAAACAGTACTTGTCAGTTTTGGCCTTCTCTCGCTGAGATAAAGCTATTTTTACAAATGTTACAGTAAAAGCTGCAGGAAGCTCTCAGAAGTGAGTTTTTTGCTCCTAATCATTAGAAATCAGTTACTTGTTGATGGCAAACATGGTTTTGATTGAAAATATTGCTCCTTGTTTAAGAAAAACAGTACTTGTCAGTTTTGGCCTTCTCTCGCTGAGATAAAGCTATTTTTACAAATGTTACAGTAAAAGCTGCAGGAAGCACTCAGATTGAGTTTTTTGCTCCTAATCATTAGAAACCAGTTACTTGTTGATGGCAAACATGGTTTTGATTGAAAATATTGCTCCTTGTTTAAAGAAAACTATAGTTGTCAGTTTTGGGCTTCTCTCGCCGAGAGAAAGCTATTTTTACAAATGTTACACTAAAAGCTGCAGGAAGCTCTCAGAAGTGAGTTTTTTGCTCATAATCATTAGAAATCAGTTACTTGTTGATGGCAAACATGGTTTTGATTGAAAATATTGCTCCTTGTTTAAGAAAAACAGTAGTTGTCAGTTTTGGCCTTCTCTTGCTGAAATAAAGCTATTTTTACAAATGTTACAGTAAAAGCTGCAGGAAGCTCTCAGAAGTGAGTTTTTTGCTCCTAATCATTAGAAATCAGTTACTTGTTGATGGCAAACATGGTTTTGTTTGAAAATATTGCTCCTTGTTTAAGAAAAACAGTACTTGTCAGTTTTGGCCTTCTCTCGCCGAGATAAAGCTATTTTTACAAATGTTACAGTAAAAGCTGCAGGAAGCTCTCAGAAGTGAGTTTTTTGCTCCTAATCATTAGAAATCAGTTACTTGTTGATGGCAAACATGGTTTTGATTGAAAATATTGCTCCTTGTTTAAGAAAAACAGTACTTGTCAGTTTTGGCCTTCTCTCGCCGAGAGAAAGCTATTTTTACAAATGTTACAGTAAAAGCTGCAGGAAGCTCTCAGAAGTGAGTTTTTTGCTCCTAATCATTAGAAATCAGTTACTTGTTGATGGCAAACATGGTTTTGATTGAAAATATTGCTCCTTATTTAAGAAAAACTATAGTTGTCAGTTTTGGGCTTCTCTCGCCGAGAGAAAGCTATTTTTACAAATGTTACAGTAAAAGCTGCAGGAAGCTCTCAGAAGTGAGTTTTTTGCTCCTAATCATTAGAAATCAGTTACTTGTTGATTGCAAACATGGTTTTGATTGAAAATATTGCTCCTTGTTTAAGAAAAACTATAGTTGTCAGTTTTGGGCTTCTCTCGCCGAGAGAAAGCTATTTTTACAAATGTTACAGTAAAAGCTGCAGGAAGCTCTCAGAAGTCAGTTTTTTGCTCCTAATCATTAGAAATCAGTTACTTGTTGATGGCAAACATGGTTTTGATTGAAAATATTGCTCCTTGTTTAAGAAAAACTATAGTTGTCAGTTTTGGCCTTCTCTCGCTGAGATAAAGCTATTTTTACAAATGTTACAGTAAAAGCTGCAGGAAGCTCTCAGAAGTGAGTTTTTTGCTTCTAATCATTGGAAATCAGTTACTTGTTGATGGCAAACATGGTTTTGTTTGAAAATATTGCTCCTTGTTTAAGAAAAACAGTACTTGTCAGTTTTGGCCTTCTCTCGCTGAGATAAAGCTATTTTTACAAATGTTACAGTAAAAGCTGCAGGAAGCTCTCAGAAGACAGTTTTTTGCTCCTAATCATTAGAAATCAGTTACTTGTTGATGACAAACATGGTTTTGTTTGAAAATATTGCTCCTTGTTTAAGAAAAACAGTACTTGTCAGTTTTGGGCTTCTCTCGCCGAGAGAAAGCAATTTTTACAAATGTTACAGTAAAAGCTGCAGGAAGCTCTCAGAAGTGAGTTTTTTGCTTCTAATCATTAGAAATCAGTTACTTGTTGATGACAAACATGGTTTTGTTTGAAAATATTGCTCCTTGTTTAAGAAAAACAGTACTTGTCAGTTTTGGCCTTCTCTCGCTGAGATAAAGCTATTTTTACAAATGTTACAGTAAAAGCTGCAGGAAGCTCTCAGTAGTGAGTTTTTTGCTCATAATCATTAGAAATCAGTTACTTGTTGATGGCAAACATGGTTTTGTTTGAAAATATTGCTCCTTTTTTAAGAAAAACAGTACTTGTCAGTTTTGGCCTTCTCTCGCTGAGATAAAGCTATTTTTACAAATGTTACAGTAAAAGCTGCAGGAAGCTCTCAGTAGTGAGTTTTTTGCTCATAATCATTAGAAATCAGTTACTTGTTGATGGCAAACATGGTTTTGATTGAAAATATTGCTCCTTGTTTAAAGAAAACTATAGTTGTCAGTTTTGGGCTTCTCTCGCCGAGAGAAAGCTATTTTTACAAATGTTACACTAAAAGCTGCAGGAAGCTCTCAGAAGTGAGTTTTTTGCTCCTAATCATTAGAAATCAGTTACTTGTTGATGGCAAACATGGTTTTGTTTGAAAATATTGCTCCTTGTTTAAGAAAAACAGTACTTGTCAGTTTTGGCCTTCTCTCGCTGAGATAAAGCTATTTTTACAAATGTTACAGTAAAAGCTGCAGGAAGCTCTCAGAAGTGAGTTTTTTGCTCCTAATCATTAGAAATCAGTTACTTGTTGATGGCAAACATGGTTTTGATTGAAAATATTGCTCCTTGTTTAAGAAAAACAGTACTTGTCAGTTTTGGCCTTCTCTCGCTGAGATAAAGTTTTTTTTACAAATGTTACAGTAAAAGCTGCAGGAAGCACTCAGAAGTGAGTTTTTTGCTCCTAATCATTAGAAACCAGTTACTTGTTGATGGCAAACATGGTTTTGATTGAAAATATTGCTCCTTGTTTAAAGAAAACTATAGTTGTCAGTTTTGGGCTTCTCTCGCCGAGAGAAAGCTATTTTTACAAATGTTACACTAAAAGCTGCAGGAAGCTCTCAGAAGTGAGTTTTTTGCTCATAATCATTAGAAATCAGTTACTTGTTGATGGCAAACATGGTTTTGATTGAAAATATTGCTCCTTGTTTAAGAAAAACAGTAGTTGTCAGTTTTGGCCTTCTCTTGCTGAAATAAAGCTATTTTTACAAATGTTACAGTAAAAGCTGCAGGAAGCTCTCAGAAGTGAGTTTTTTGCTCCTAATCATTAGAAATCAGTTACTTGTTGATGGCAAACATGGTTTTGTTTGAAAATATTGCTCCTTGTTTAAGAAAAACAGTACTTGTCAGTTTTGGCCTTCTCTCGCCGAGATAAAGCTATTTTTACAAATGTTACAGTAAAAGCTGCAGGAAGCTCTCAGAAGTGAGTTTTTTGCTCCTAATCATTAGAAATCAGTTACTTGTTGATGGCAAACATGGTTTTGATTGAAAATATTGCTCCTTGTTTAAGAAAAACAGTACTTGTCAGTTTTGGCCTTCTCTCGCAGAGAGAAAGCTATTTTTACAAATGTTACAGTAAAAGCTGCAGGAAGCTCTCAGAAGTGAGTTTTTTGCTCCTAATCATTAGAAATCAGTTACTTGTTGATGGCAAACATGGTTTTGATTGAAAATATTGCTCCTTATTTAAGAAAAACTATAGTTGTCAGTTTTGGGCTTCTCTCGCCGAGAGAAAGCTATTTTTACAAATGTTACAGTAAAAGCTGCAGGAAGCTCTCAGAAGTGAGTTTTTTGCTCATAATCATTAGAAATCAGTTACTTGTTGATGGCAAACATGGTTTTGTTTGAAAATATTGCTCCTTGTTTAAGAAAAACAGTACTTGTCAGTTTTGGCCTTCTCTCGCTGAGATAAAGCTATTTTTACAAATGTTACAGTAAAAGCTGCAGGAAGCTCTCAGAAGTGAGTTTTTTGCTCCTAATCATTAGAAATCAGTTACTTGTTGATGGCAAACATGGTTTTGATTGAAAATATTGCTCCTTGTTTAAGAAAAACAGTACTTGTCAGTTTTTGCCTTCTCTCGCTGAGATAAAGCTATTTTTACAAATGTTACAGTAAAAGCTGCAGGAAGCTCTCAGAAGTAAGTTTTTTGCTCCTAATCATTAGAAATCAGTTACTTGTTGATGACAAACATGGTTTTGTTTGAAAATATTGCTCCTTGTTTAAGAAAAACAGTACTTGTCAGTTTTGGGCTTCTCTCGCCGAGAGAAAGCAATTTTTACAAATGTTACAGTAAAAGCTGCAGGAAGCTCTCAGAAGTGAGTTTTTTGCTCCTAATCATTAGAAATCAGTTACTTGTTGATGACAAAAATGGTTTTGTTTGAAAATATTGCTCCTTGTTTAAGAAAAACAGTACTTGTCAGTTTTGGCCTTCTCTCGCTGAGATAAAGCTATTTTTACAAATGTTACAGTAAAAGCTGCAGGAAGCTCTCAGTAGTGAGTTTTTTGCTCATAATCATTAGAAATCAGTTACTTGTTGATGGCAAACATGGTTTTGATTGAAAATATTGCTCCTTATTTAAGAAAAACTATAGTTGTCAGTTTTGGGCTTCTCTCGCCGAGAGAAAGCTATTTTTACAAATGTTACAGTAAAAGCTGCAGGAAGCTCTCAGAAGTGAGTTTTTTGCTCATAATCATTAGAAATCAGTTACTTGTTGATGACAAACATGGTTTTGTTTGAAAATATTGCTCCTTGTTTAAGAAAAACAGTACTTGTCAGTTTTGGCCTTCTCTCGCTGAAATAAAGCTATTTTTACAAATGTTACAGTAAAAGCTGCAGGAAGCTCTCAGAAGTGAGTTTTTTGCTCATAATCATTAGAAATCAGTTACTTGTTGATGGCAAACATGGTTTTGATTGAAAATATTGCTCCTTATTTAAGAAAAACTATAGTTGTCAGTTTTGGGCTTCTCTCGCCGAGAGAAAGCTATTTTTACAAATGTTACAGTAAAAGCTGCAGGAAGCTCTCAGAAGTGAGTTTTTTGCTCATAATCATTAGAAATCAGTTACTTGTTGATGACAAACATGGTTTTGTTTGAAAATATTGCTCCTTGTTTAAGAAAAACAGTACTTGTCAGTTTTGGCCTTCTCTCGCTGAGATAAAGCTATTTTAACAAATGTTACAGTAAAAGCTGCAGGAGGCTCTCAGAAGTGAGTTTTTTCCTCATAATCATTAGAAATCAGTTACTTGTTGATGACAAACATGGTTTTGTTTGAAAATATTGCTCCTTGTTTAAGAAAAACAGTACTTGTCAGTTTTGGCCTTCTCTCGCTGAAATAAAGCTATTTTTACAAATGTTACAGTAAAAGCTGCAGGAAGCTCTCAGAAGTGAGTTTTTTGCTCCTAATCATTAGAAATCAGTTACTTGTTGATGGCAAACATGGTTTTGATTGAAAATATTGCTCCTTGTTTAAGAAAAACTATAGTTGTCAGTTTTGGGCTTCTCTCGCCGAGAGAAAGCTATTTTTACAAATGGTACAGTAAAAGCTGCAGGAAGCTCTCAGAAGTGAGTTTTTTGCTCCTAATCATTAGAAATCAGCTACTTGTTGATGGCAAACATGGTTTTGATTGAAAATATTGCTCCTTGTTTAAAGAAAACTATAGTTGTCAGTTTTGGGCTTCTCTCGCCGAGAGAAAGCTATTTTTACAAATGTTACAGTAAAAGCTGCAGGAAGCTCTCAGAAGTGAGTTTTTTGCTCCTAATCATTAGAAATCAGTTACTTGTTGATGGCAAACATGGTTTTGATTGAAAATATTGCTCCTTGTTTAAGAAAAACAGTACTTGTCAGTTTTGGCCTTCTCTCGCTGAGATAAAGCTATTTTTACAAATGTTACAGTAAAAGCTGCAGGAAGCACTCAGAAGTGAGTTTTTTGCTCCTAATCATTAGAAACCAGTTACTTGTTGATGGCAAACATGGTTTTGATTGAAAATATTGCTCCTTGTTTAAAGAAAACTATAGTTGTCAGTTTTGGGCTTCTCTCGCCGAGAGAAAGCTATTTTTACAAATGTTACACTAAAAGCTGCAGGAAGCTCTCAGAAGTGAGTTTTTTGCTCATAATCATTAGAAATCAGTTACTTGTTGATGGCAAACATGGTTTTGATTGAAAATATTGCTCCTTGTTTAAGAAAAACAGTAGTTGTCAGTTTTGGCCTTCTCTTGCTGAAATAAAGCTATTTTTACAAATGTTACAGTAAAAGCTGCAGGAAGCTCTCAGAAGTGAGTTTTTTGCTCCTAATCATTAGAAATCAGTTACTTGTTGATGGCAAACATGGTTTTGATTGAAAATATTGCTCCTTGTTTAAGAAAAACTATAGTTGTCAGTTTTGGCCTTCTCTCGCTGAGATAAAGCTATTTTTACAAATGTTACAGTAAAAGCTGCAGGAAGCTCTCAGAAGTGAGTTTTTTGCTTCTAATCATTGGAAATCAGTTACTTGTTGATGGCAAACATGGTTTTGATTGAAAATATTGCTCCTTGTTTAAGAAAAACAGTAGTTGTCAGTTTTGGGCTTCTCTCGCCGAGAGAAAGCAATTTTTACAAATGTTACAGTAAAAGCTGCAGGAAGCTCTCAGAAGTGAGTTTTTTGCTCCTAATCATTAGAAATCAGTTACTTGTTGATGGCAAACATGGTTTTGATTGAAAATATTGCTCCTTGTTTAAGAAAAACTATAGTTGTCAGTTTTGGGCTTCTCTCGCCGAGAGAAAGCTATTTTTACAAATGTTACAGTAAAAGCTGCAGGAAGCTCTCAGAAGTGAGTTTTTTGCTCCTAATCATTAGAAATCAGTTACTTGTTGATGGCAAACATGGTTTTGTTTGAAAATATTGCTCCTTGTTTAAGAAAAACAGTACTTGTCAGTTTTGGCCTTCTCTCGCTGAGATAAAGCTATTTTTACAAATGTTACAGTAAAAGCTGCAGGAAGCTCTCAGAAGTGAGTTTTTTGCTCCTAATCATTAGAAATCAGTTACTTGTTGATGGCAAACATGGTTTTGATTGAAAATATTGCTCCTTGTTTAAGAAAAACAGTACTTGTCAGTTTTTGCCTTCTCTCGCTGAGATAAAGCTATTTTTACAAATGTTACAGTAAAAGCTGCAGGAAGCTCTCAGAAGTAAGTTTTTTGCTCCTAATCATTAGAAATCAGTTACTTGTTGATGACAAACATGGTTTTGTTTGAAAATATTGCTCCTTGTTTAAGAAAAACAGTACTTGTCAGTTTTGGGCTTCTCTCGCCGAGAGAAAGCAATTTTTACAAATGTTACAGTAAAAGCTGCAGGAAGCTCTCAGAAGTGAGTTTTTTGCTCCTAATCATTAGAAATCAGTTACTTGTTGATGACAAAAATGGTTTTGTTTGAAAATATTGCTCCTTGTTTAAGAAAAACAGTACTTGTCAGTTTTGGCCTTCTCTCGCTGAGATAAAGCTATTTTTACAAATGTTACAGTAAAAGCTGCAGGAAGCTCTCAGTAGTGAGTTTTTTGCTCATAATCATTAGAAATCAGTTACTTGTTGATGGCAAACATGGTTTTGATTGAAAATATTGCTCCTTATTTAAGAAAAACTATAGTTGTCAGTTTTGGGCTTCTCTCGCCGAGAGAAAGCTATTTTTACAAATGTTACAGTAAAAGCTGCAGGAAGCTCTCAGAAGTGAGTTTTTTGCTCATAATCATTAGAAATCAGTTACTTGTTGATGACAAACATGGTTTTGTTTGAAAATATTGCTCCTTGTTTAAGAAAAACAGTACTTGTCAGTTTTGGCCTTCTCTCGCTGAAATAAAGCTATTTTTACAAATGTTACAGTAAAAGCTGCAGGAAGCTCTCAGAAGTGAGTTTTTTGCTCATAATCATTAGAAATCAGTTACTTGTTGATGGCAAACATGGTTTTGATTGAAAATATTGCTCCTTATTTAAGAAAAACTATAGTTGTCAGTTTTGGGCTTCTCTCGCCGAGAGAAAGCTATTTTTACAAATGTTACAGTAAAAGCTGCAGGAAGCTCTCAGAAGTGAGTTTTTTGCTCATAATCATTAGAAATCAGTTACTTGTTGATGACAAACATGGTTTTGTTTGAAAATATTGCTCCTTGTTTAAGAAAAACAGTACTTGTCAGTTTTGGCCTTCTCTCGCTGAGATAAAGCTATTTTAACAAATGTTACAGTAAAAGCTGCAGGAGGCTCTCAGAAGTGAGTTTTTTCCTCATAATCATTAGAAATCAGTTACTTGTTGATGACAAACATGGTTTTGTTTGAAAATATTGCTCCTTGTTTAAGAAAAACAGTACTTGTCAGTTTTGGCCTTCTCTCGCTGAAATAAAGCTATTTTTACAAATGTTACAGTAAAAGCTGCAGGAAGCTCTCAGAAGTGAGTTTTTTGCTCCTAATCATTAGAAATCAGTTACTTGTTGATGGCAAACATGGTTTTGATTGAAAATATTGCTCCTTGTTTAAGAAAAACTATAGTTGTCAGTTTTGGGCTTCTCTCGCCGAGAGAAAGCTATTTTTACAAATGGTACAGTAAAAGCTGCAGGAAGCTCTCAGAAGTGAGTTTTTTGCTCCTAATCATTAGAAATCAGCTACTTGTTGATGGCAAACATGGTTTTGATTGAAAATATTGCTCCTTGTTTAAAGAAAACTATAGTTGTCAGTTTTGGGCTTCTCTCGCCGAGAGAAAGCTATTTTTACAAATGTTACAGTAAAAGCTGCAGGAAGCTCTCAGAAGTGAGTTTTTTGCTCCTAATCATTAGAAATCAGTTACTTGTTGATGGCAAACATGGTTTTGATTGAAAATATTGCTCCTTGTTTAAGAAAAACAGTACTTGTCAGTTTTGGCCTTCTCTCGCTGAGATAAAGCTATTTTTACAAATGTTACAGTAAAAGCTGCAGGAAGCACTCAGAAGTGAGTTTTTTGCTCCTAATCATTAGAAACCAGTTACTTGTTGATGGCAAACATGGTTTTGATTGAAAATATTGCTCCTTGTTTAAAGAAAACTATAGTTGTCAGTTTTGGGCTTCTCTCGCCGAGAGAAAGCTATTTTTACAAATGTTACACTAAAAGCTGCAGGAAGCTCTCAGAAGTGAGTTTTTTGCTCATAATCATTAGAAATCAGTTACTTGTTGATGGCAAACATGGTTTTGATTGAAAATATTGCTCCTTGTTTAAGAAAAACAGTAGTTGTCAGTTTTGGCCTTCTCTTGCTGAAATAAAGCTATTTTTACAAATGTTACAGTAAAAGCTGCAGGAAGCTCTCAGAAGTGAGTTTTTTGCTCCTAATCATTAGAAATCAGTTACTTGTTGATGGCAAACATGGTTTTGATTGAAAATATTGCTCCTTGTTTAAGAAAAACTATAGTTGTCAGTTTTGGCCTTCTCTCGCTGAGATAAAGCTATTTTTACAAATGTTACAGTAAAAGCTGCAGGAAGCTCTCAGAAGTGAGTTTTTTGCTTCTAATCATTGGAAATCAGTTACTTGTTGATGGCAAACATGGTTTTGATTGAAAATATTGCTCCTTGTTTAAGAAAAACAGTAGTTGTCAGTTTTGGGCTTCTCTCGCCGAGAGAAAGCAATTTTTACAAATGTTACAGTAAAAGCTGCAGGAAGCTCTCAGAAGTGAGTTTTTTGCTCCTAATCATTAGAAATCAGTTACTTGTTGATGGCAAACATGGTTTTGATTGAAAATATTGCTCCTTGTTTAAGAAAAACTATAGTTGTCAGTTTTGGGCTTCTCTCGCCGAGAGAAAGCTATTTTTACAAATGTTACAGTAAAAGCTGCAGGAAGCTCTCAGAAGTGAGTTTTTTGCTCCTAATCATTAGAAATCAGTTACTTGTTGATGGCAAACATGGTTTTGTTTGAAAATATTGCTCCTTGTTTAAGAAAAACAGTAGTTGTCAGTTTTGGCCTTCTCTCGCTGAGATAAAGCTATTTTAACAAATGTTACAGTAAAAGCTGCAGGAAGCTCTCAGAAGTAAGTTTTTTGCTCATAATCATTAGAAATCAGTTACTTGTTGATGGCGAACATGGTTTTGATTGAAAATATTGCTCCTTGTTTAAGAAAAACAGTAGTTGTCAGTTTTGGGCTTCTCTCGCCGAGAGAAAGCTTTTTTTACAAATGTTACAGTAAAAGCTGCAGGAAGCTCTCAGAAGTGAGTTTTTTGCTCCTAATCATTAGAAATCAGTTACTTGTTGATGGCAAACATGGTTTTGATTGAAAATATTGCTCCTTGTTTAAGAAAAACAGTAGTTGTCAGTTTTGGCCTTCTCTCGCCGAGAGAAAGCTATTTTTACAAATGTTACAGTAAAAGCTGCAGGAAGCTCTCAGAAGTGAGTTTTTTGCTCATAATCATTAGAAATCAGTTACTTGTTGATGACAAACATGGTTTTGTTTGAAAATATTGCTCCTTGTTTAAGAAAAACAGTAGTTGTCAGTTTTGGCCTTCTCTCGCCGAGATAAAGCTATTTTTACAAATGTTACAGTAAAAGCTGCAGGAAGCTCTCAGAAGTGAGTTTTTTGCTCCTAATCATTAGAAATCAGTTACTTGTTGATGGCAAACATGGTTTTGATTGAAAATATTGCTCCTTGTTTAAGAAAAACAGTACTTGTCAGTTTTGGCCTTCTCTCGCAGAGAGAAAGCTATTTTTACAAATGTTACAGTAAAAGCTGCAGGAAGCTCTCAGAAGTGAGTTTTTTGCTCCTAATCATTAGAAATCAGTTACTTGTTGATGGCAAACATGGTTTTGATTGAAAATATTGCTCCTTATTTAAGAAAAACTATAGTTGTCAGTTTTGGGCTTCTCTCGCCGAGAGAAAGCTATTTTTACAAATGTTACAGTAAAAGCTGCAGGAAGCTCTCAGAAGTGAGTTTTTTGCTCATAATCATTAGAAATCAGTTACTTGTTGATGGCAAACATGGTTTTGATTGAAAATATTGCTCCTTGTTTAAGAAAAACTATAGTTGTCAGTTTTGGGCTTCTCTCGCCGAGAGAAAGCTATTTTTACAAATATTACAGTAAAAGCTGCAGGAAGCTCTCAGAAGTGAGTTTTTTGCTCCTAATCATTAGAAATCAGCTACTTGTTGATGGCAAACATGGTTTTGATTGAAAATATTGCTCCTTGTTTAAAGAAAACTATAGTTGTCAGTTTTGGGCTTCTCTCGCCGAGAGAAAGCTATTTTTACAAATGTTACAGTAAAAGCTGCAGGAAGCTCTCAGAAGTGAGTTTTTTGCTCCTAATCATTAGAAATCAGTTACTTGTTGATGGCAAACATGGTTTTGATTGAAAATATTGCTCCTTGTTTAAGAAAAACAGTACTTGTCAGTTTTGGCCTTCTCTCGCTGAGATAAAGCTATTTTTACAAATGTTACAGTAAAAGCTGCAGGAAGCACTCAGAAGTGAGTTTTTTGCTCCTAATCATTAGAAACCAGTTACTTGTTGATGGCAAACATGGTTTTGATTGAAAATATTGCTCCTTGTTTAAAGAAAACTATAGTTGTCAGTTTTGGGCTTCTCTCGCCGAGAGAAAGCTATTTTTACAAATGTTACACTAAAAGCTGCAGGAAGCTCTCAGAAGTGAGTTTTTTGCTCATAATCATTAGAAATCAGTTACTTGTTGATGGCAAACATGGTTTTGATTGAAAATATTGCTCCTTGTTTAAGAAAAACAGTAGTTGTCAGTTTTGGCCTTCTCTTGCTGAAATAAAGCTATTTTTACAAATGTTACAGTAAAAGCTGCAGGAAGCTCTCAGAAGTGAGTTTTTTGCTCCTAATCATTAGAAATCAGTTACTTGTTGATGGCAAACATGGTTTTGATTGAAAATATTGCTCCTTGTTTAAGAAAAACTATAGTTGTCAGTTTTGGCCTTCTCTCGCTGAGATAAAGCTATTTTTACAAATGTTACAGTAAAAGCTGCAGGAAGCTCTCAGAAGTGAGTTTTTTGCTTCTAATCATTGGAAATCAGTTACTTGTTGATGGCAAACATGGTTTTGATTGAAAATATTGCTCCTTGTTTAAGAAAAACAGTAGTTGTCAGTTTTGGGCTTCTCTCGCCGAGAGAAAGCAATTTTTACAAATGTTACAGTAAAAGCTGCAGGAAGCTCTCAGAAGTGAGTTTTTTGCTCCTAATCATTAGAAATCAGTTACTTGTTGATGGCAAACATGGTTTTGATTGAAAATATTGCTCCTTGTTTAAGAAAAACTATAGTTGTCAGTTTTGGGCTTCTCTCGCCGAGAGAAAGCTATTTTTACAAATGTTACAGTAAAAGCTGCAGGAAGCTCTCAGAAGTGAGTTTTTTGCTCCTAATCATTAGAAATCAGTTACTTGTTGATGGCAAACATGGTTTTGTTTGAAAATATTGCTCCTTGTTTAAGAAAAACAGTAGTTGTCAGTTTTGGCCTTCTCTCGCTGAGATAAAGCTATTTTAACAAATGTTACAGTAAAAGCTGCAGGAAGCTCTCAGAAGTAAGTTTTTTGCTCATAATCATTAGAAATCAGTTACTTGTTGATGGCGAACATGGTTTTGATTGAAAATATTGCTCCTTGTTTAAGAAAAACAGTAGTTGTCAGTTTTGGGCTTCTCTCGCCGAGAGAAAGCTTTTTTTACAAATGTTACAGTAAAAGCTGCAGGAAGCTCTCAGAAGTGAGTTTTTTGCTCCTAATCATTAGAAATCAGTTACTTGTTGATGGCAAACATGGTTTTGATTGAAAATATTGCTCCTTGTTTAAGAAAAACAGTAGTTGTCAGTTTTGGCCTTCTCTCGCCGAGAGAAAGCTATTTTTACAAATGTTACAGTAAAAGCTGCAGGAAGCTCTCAGAAGTGAGTTTTTTGCTCATAATCATTAGAAATCAGTTACTTGTTGATGACAAACATGGTTTTGTTTGAAAATATTGCTCCTTGTTTAAGAAAAACAGTAGTTGTCAGTTTTGGCCTTCTCTCGCTGAAATAAGGCTATTTTTACAAATGTTACAGTAAAAGCTGCAGGAAGCTCTCAGAAGTGAGTTTTTTGCTCCTAATCATTAGAAATCAGTTACTTGTTGATGGCAAACATGGTTTTGATTGAAAATATTGCTCCTTGTTTAAGAAAAACTATAGTTGTCAGTTTTGGGCTTCTCTCGCCGAGAGAAAGCTATTTTTACAAATGTTACAGTAAAAGCTGCAGGAAGCTCTCAGAAGTGAGTTTTTTGCTCCTAATCATTAGAAATCAGTTACTTGTTGATGGCAAACATGGTTTTGTTTGAAAATATTGCTCCTTGTTTAAGAAAAACAGTAGTTGTCAGTTTTGGCCTTCTCTCGCTGAGATAAAGCTATTTTAACAAATGTTACAGTAAAAGCTGCAGGAAGCTCTCAGAAGTAAGTTTTTTGCTCCTAATCATTAGAAATCAGTTACTTGTTGATGGCGAACATGGTTTTGATTGAAAATATTGCTCCTTGCTTAAGAAAAACAGTAGTTGTCAGTTTTGGGCTTCTCTCGCCGAGAGAAAGCTTTTTTTACAAATGTTACAGTAAAAGCTGCAGGAAGCTCTCAGAAGTGAGTTTTTTGCTCATAATCATTAGAAATCAGTTACTTGTTGATGGCAAACATGGTTTTGATTGAAAATATTGCTCCTTGTTTAAGAAAAACTATAGTTGTCAGTTTTGGCCTTCTCTCGACGAGAGAAAGCTATTTTTACAAATGTTACAGTAAAAGCTGCAGGAAGCTCTCAGAAGTGAGTTTTTTGCTCCTAATCATTAGAAATCAGTTACTTGTTGATGGCAAACATGGTTTTGATTGAAAATATTGCTCCTTGTTTAAGAAAAACAGTAGTTGTCAGTTTTGGCCTTCTCTCGCCGAGAGAAAGCTATTTTTACAAATGTTACAGTAAAAGCTGCAGGAAGCTCTCAGAAGTGAGTTTTTTGCTCATAATCATTAGAAATCAGTTACTTGTTGATGACAAACATGGTTTTGTTTGAAAATATTGCTCCTTGTTTAAGAAAAACAGTAGTTGTCAGTTTTGGCCTTCTCTCGCTGAAATAAGGCTATTTTTACAAATGTTACAGTAAAAGCTGCAGGAAGCTCTCAGAAGTGAGTTTTTTGCTCCTAATCATTAGAAATCAGTTACTTGTTGATGGCAAACATGGTTTTGATTGAAAATATTGCTCCTTGTTTAAGAAAAACTATAGTTGTCAGTTTTGGGCTTCTCTCGCCGAGAGAAAGCTATTTTTACAAATGTTACAGTAAAAGCTGCAGGAAGCTCTCAGAAGTGAGTTTTTTGCTCCTAATCATTAGAAATCAGTTACTTGTTGATGGCAAACATGGTTTTGTTTGAAAATATTGCTCCTTGTTTAAGAAAAACAGTAGTTGTCAGTTTTGGCCTTCTCTCGCTGAGATAAAGCTATTTTTACAAATGTTACAGTAAAAGCTGCAGGAAGCTCTCAGAAGTAAGTTTTTGCTCCTAATCATTAGAAATCAGTTACTTGTTGATGGCGAACATGGTTTTGATTGAAAATATTGCTCCTTGTTTAAGAAAAACAGTAGTTGTCAGTTTTGGGCTTCTCTCGCCGAGAGAAAGCTATTTTTACAAATGTTACAGTAAAAGCTGCAGGAAGCTCTCAGAAGTGAGTTTTTTGCTCCTAATCATTAGAAATCAGTTACTTGTTGATGGCAAACATGGTTTTGTTTGAAAATATTGCTCCGTGTTTAAGAAAAACAGTACTTGTCAGTTTTGGCCTTCTCTCGCTGAGATAAAGCTATTTTTACAAATGTTACAGTAAAAGCTGCAGGAAGCTCTCAGAAGTGAGTTTTTTGCTTCTAATCATTGGAAATCAGTTACTTGTTGATGGCAAACATGGTTTTGTTTGAAAATATTGCTCCTTGTTTAAGAAAAACAGTACTTGTCAGTTTTGGCCTTCTCTCGCTGAGATAAAGCTATTTTTACAAATGTTACAGTAAAAGCTGCAGGAAGCTCTCAGAAGTGAGTTTTTTGCTCATAATCATTAGAAATCAGTTACTTGTTGATGGCAAACATGGTTTTGATTGAAAATATTGCTCCTTGTTTAAGAAAAACAGTACTTGTCAGTTTTGGCCTTCTCTCGCTGAGATAAAGCTATTTTTACAAATGTTACAGTAAAAGCTGCAGGAAGCTCTCAGAAGTGAGTTTTTTGCTCATAATCATTAGAAATCAGTTACTTGTTGATGGCAAACATGGTTTTGATTGAAAATATTGCTCCTTATTTAAGAAAAACTATAGTTGTCAGTTTTGGGCTTCTCTCGCCGAGAGAAAGCTATTTTTACAAATGTTACAGTAAAAGCTGCAGGAAGCTCTCAGAAGTGAGTTTTTTGCTCATAATCATTAGAAATCAGTTACTTGTTGATGGCAAACATGGTTTTGATTGAAAATATTGCTCCTTGTTTAAGAAAAACTATAGTTGTCAGTTTTGGGCTTCTCTCGACGAGAGAAAGCTATTTTTACAAATGTTACAGTAAAAGCTGCAGGAAGCTCTCAGAAGTGAGTTTTTTGCTCCTAATCATTAGAAATCAGTTACTTGTTGATGGCAAACATGGTTTTGATTGAAAATATTGCTCCTTGTTTAAGAAAAACTACAGTTGTCAGTTTTGGGTTTCTCTCACCGAGAGAAAGCTATTTTTACAAATGTTACAGTAAAAGCTGAAGGAAGCTCTCAGAAGTGAGTTTTTTGCTCCTAATCATTAGAAATCAGTTACTTGTTGATGGCAAACATGGTTTTGTTTGAAAATATTGCTCCTTGTTTAAGAAAAACAGTAGTTGTCAGTTTTGGCCTTCTCTCGCTGAAATAAGGCTATTTTTACAAATGTTACAGTAAAAGCTGCAGGAAGCTCTCAGAAGTGAGTTTTTTGCTTCTAATCATTAGAAATCAGTTACTTGTTGATGGCAAACATGGTTTTGATTGAAAATATTGCTCCTTGTTTAAGAAAAACAGTAGTTGTCAGTTTTGGCCTTCTCTCGCCGAGAGAAAGCTATTTTTACAAATGTTACAGTAAAAGCTGCAGGAAGCTCTCAGAAGTGAGTTTTTTGCTCCTAATCATTAGAAATCAGTTACTTGTTGATGGCAAACATGGTTTTGATTGAAAATATTGCTCCTTGTTTAAGAAAAACAGTAGTTGTCAGTTTTGACCTTCTCTCGCTGAAATAAAGCTATTTTTACAAATGTTACAGTAAAAGCTGCAGGAAGCTCTCAGAAGTGAGTTTTTTGCTCCTAATCATTAGAAATCAGTTACTTGTTGATGGCAAACATGGTTTTGTTTGAAAATATTGCTCCTTGTTTAAGAAAAACAGTACTTGTCAGTTTTGGCCTTCTCTCGCTGAAATAAGGCTATTTTCACAAATGTTACAGTAAAAGCTGCAGGAAGCTCTCAGAAGTGAGTTTTTTGCTCCTAATCATTAGAAATCAGTTACTTGTTGATGGCAAACATGGTTTTGATTGAAAATATTGCTCCTTGTTTAAGAAAAACTATAGTTGTCAGTTTTGGGCTTCTCTCGCCGAGAGAAAGCTATTTTTACAAATGTTACAGTAAAAGCTGCAGGAAGCTCTCAGAAGTGAGTTTTTTGCTCCTAATCATTAGAAATCAGTTACTTGTTGATGGCAAACATGGTTTTGTTTGAAAATATTGCTCCTTGTTTAAGAAAAACAGTAGTTGTCAGTTTTGGCCTTCTCTCGCTGAGATAAAGCTATTTTTACAAATGTTACAGTAAAAGCTGCAGGAAGCTCTCAGAAGTAAGTTTTTGCTCCTAATCATTAGAAATCAGTTACTTGTTGATGGCGAACATGGTTTTGATTGAAAATATTGCTCCTTGTTTAAGAAAAACAGTAGTTGTCAGTTTTGGGCTTCTCTCGCCGAGAGAAAGCTATTTTTACAAATGTTACAGTAAAAGCTGCAGGAAGCTCTCAGAAGTGAGTTTTTTGCTCCTAATCATTAGAAATCAGTTACTTGTTGATGGCAAACATGGTTTTGTTTGAAAATATTGCTCCGTGTTTAAGAAAAACAGTACTTGTCAGTTTTGGCCTTCTCTCGCTGAGATAAAGCTATTTTTACAAATGTTACAGTAAAAGCTGCAGGAAGCTCTCAGAAGTGAGTTTTTTGCTCCTAATCATTAGAAATCAGTTACTTGTTGATGGCAAACATGGTTTTGATTGAAAATATTGCTCCTTGTTTAAGAAAAACAGTAGTTGTCAGTTTTGACCTTCTCTCGCTGAAATAAAGCTATTTTTACAAATGTTACAGTAAAAGCTGCAGGAAGCTCTCAGAAGTGAGTTTTTTGCTCCTAATCATTAGAAATCAGTTACTTGTTGATGGCAAACATGGTTTTGTTTGAAAATATTGCTCCTTGTTTAAGAAAAACAGTAGTTGTCAGTTTTGGCCTTCTCTCGCTGAAATAAAGCTATTTTTACAAATGTTACAGTAAAAGCTGCAGGAAGCTCTCAGAAGTGAGTTTTTTGCTCCTAATCATTAGAAATCAGTTACTTGTTGATAGCAAACATGGTTTTGTTTGAAAATATTGCTCCTTGTTTAAGAAAAACAGTACTTGTCAGTTTTGGCCTTCTCTCGCTGAGATAAAGCTATTTTTACAAATGTTACAGTAAAAGCTGCAGGAAGCTCTCAGAAGTGAGTTTTTTGCTTCTAATCATTAGAAATCAGTTACTTGTTGATGGCAAACATGGTTTTGATTGAAAATATTGCTCCTTGTTTAAGAAAAACAGTAGTTGTCAGTTTTGGCCTTCTCTCGCCGAGAGAAAGCTATTTTTACAAATGTTACAGTAAAAGCTGCAGGAAGCTCTCAGAAGTGAGTTTTTTGCTCCTAATCATTAGAAATCAGTTACTTGTTGATGGCAAACATGGTTTTGATTGAAAATATTGCTCCTTGTTTAAGAAAAACAGTAGTTGTCAGTTTTGACCTTCTCTCGCTGAAATAAAGCTATTTTTACAAATGTTACAGTAAAAGCTGCAGGAAGCTCTCAGAAGTGAGTTTTTTGCTCCTAATCATTAGAAATCAGTTACTTGTTGATGGCAAACATGGTTTTGAATTAAAATATTGCTCCTTGTTTAAGAAAAACTATAGTTGTCAGTTTTGGGCTTCTCTCGACGAGAGAAAGCTATTTTTACAAATGTTACAGTAAAAGCTGCAGGAAGCTCCTAGAAGTGAGTTTTTTGGTCCTAATCGTTAGAAATCAGTTACTTGTTGATGGCCAACATGGTTTTGATTGAAAATATTGCTCCTTGTTTAAGAAAAACAGTACTTGTCAGTTTTGGCCTTCTCTCGCTGAAATAAGGCTATTTTTACAAATGTTACAGTGAAAGCTGCAGGAAGCTCTCAGAAGTGAGTTTTTTGCTCCTAATCATTAGAAATCAGTTACTTGTTGATGGCAAACATGGTTTTGATTGAAAATATTGCTCCTTGTTTAAGAAAAACTATAGTTGTCAGTTTTGGGCTTCTCTCGCCGAGAGAAAGCTATTTTTACAAATGTTACAGTAAAAGCTGCAGGAAGCTCTCAGAAGTGAGTTTTTTGCTCCTAATCATTAGAAATCAGTTACTTGTTGATGGCGAACATGGTTTTGATTGAAAATATTGCTCCTTGTTTAAGAAAAACAGTAGTTGTCAGTTTTGGCCTTCTCTCGCCGAGAGAAAGCTATTTTTACAAATGTTACAGTAAAAGCTGCAGGAAGCTCTCAGAAGTGAGTTTTTTGCTCCTAATCATTAGAAATCAGTTACTTGTTGATGGCAAACATGGTTTTGTTTGAAAATATTGCTCCGTGTTTAAGAAAAACAGTACTTGTCAGTTTTGGCCTTCTCTCGCTGAGATAAAGCTATTTTTACAAATGTTACAGTAAAAGCTGCAGGAAGCTCTCAGAAGTGAGTTTTTTGCTCATAATCATTAGAAATCAGTTACTTGTTGATGGCAAACATGGTTTTGATTGAAAATATTGCTCCTTATTTAAGAAAAACTATAGTTGTCAGTTTTGGGCTTCTCTCGCCGAGAGAAAGCTATTTTTTACAAATGTTACAGTAAAAGCTGCAGGAAGCTCTCAGAAGTGAGTTTTTTGCTCATAATCATTAGAAATCAGTTACTTGTTGATGGCAAACATGGTTTTGATTGAAAATATTGCTCCTTGTTTAAGAAAAACTATAGTTGTCAGTTTTGGCCTTCTCTCGACGAGAGAAAGCTATTTTTACAAATGTTACAGTAAAAGCTGCAGGAAGCTCTCAGAAGTGAGTTTTTTGCTCCTAATCATTAGAAATCAGTTACTTGTTGATGGCAAACATGGTTTTGATTGAAAATATTGCTCCTTGTTTAAGAAAAACTACAGTTGTCAGTTTTGGGTTTCTCTCACCGAGAGAAAGCTATTTTTACAAATGTTACAGTAAAAGCTGAAGGAAGCTCTCAGAAGTGAGTTTTTTGCTCCTAATCATTAGAAATCACTTACTTGTTGATGGCAAACATGGTTTTGAATTAAAATATTGCTCCTTGTTTAAGAAAAACTATAGTTGTCAGTTTTGGGCTTCTCTCAACGAGAGAAAGCTATTTTTACAAATGTTACAGTAAAAGCTGCAGGAAGCTCTCAGAAGTGAGTTTTTTGCTCCTAATCATTAGAAATCAGTTACTTGTTGATGGCAAACATGGTTTTGTTTGAAAATATTGCTCCTTGTTTAAGAAAAACAGTAGTTGTCAGTTTTGGCCTTCTCTCGCTGAAATAAAGCTATTTTTACAAATGTTACAGTAAAAGCTGCAGGAAGCTCTCAGAAGTGAGTTTTTTGCTCCTAATCATTAGAAATCAGTTACTTGTTGATGGCAAACATGGTTTTGATTGAAAATATTGCTCCTTGTTTAAGAAAAACAGTAGTTGTCAGTTTTGGCCTTCTCTCGCTGAAATAAAGCTATTTTTACAAATGTTACAGTAAAAGCTGCAGGAAGCTCTCAGAAGTGAGTTTTTTGCTCCTAATCATTAGAAATCAGTTACTTGTTGATAGCAAACATGGTTTTGTTTGAAAATATTGCTCCTTGTTTAAGAAAAACAGTACTTGTCAGTTTTGGCCTTCTCTCGCTGAGATAAAGCTATTTTTACAAATGTTACAGTAAAAGCTGCAGGAAGCTCTCAGAAGTGAGTTTTTTGGTTCTAATCATTGGAAATCAGTTACTTGTTGATGGCAAACATGGTTTTGATTGAAAATATTGCTCCTTGTTTAAGAAAAACAGTAGTTGTCAGTTTTGGCCTTCTCTCGCCGAGAGAAAGCTATTTTTACAAATGTTACAGTAAAAGCTGCAGGAAGCTCTCAGAAGTGAGTTTTTTGCTCCTAATCATTAGAAATCAGTTACTTGTTGATGGCAAACATGGTTTTGATTGAAAATATTGCTCCTTGTTTAAGAAAAACAGTAGTTGTCAGTTTTGACCTTCTCTCGCTGAAATAAAGCTATTTTTACAAATGTTACAGTAAAAGCTGCAGGAAGCTCTCAGAAGTGAGTTTTTTGCTCCTAATCATTAGAAATCAGTTACTTGTTGATGGCAAACATGGTTTTGATTGAAAATATTGCTCCTTGTTTAAGAAAAACAGTAGTTGTCAGTTTTGACCTTCTCTCGCTGAAATAAAGCTATTTTTACAAATGTTACAGTAAAAGCTGCAGGAAGCTCTCAGAAGTGAGTTTTTTGCTCCTAATCATTAGAAATCAGTTACTTGTTGATGGCAAACATGGTTTTGTTTGAAAATATTGCTCCTTGTTTAAGAAAAACAGTAGTTGTCAGTTTTGGCCTTCTCTCGCTGAAATAAAGCTATTTTTACAAATGTTACAGTAAAAGCTGCAGGAAGCTCTCAGAAGTGAGTTTTTTGCTCCTAATCATTAGAAATCAGTTACTTGTTGATAGCAAACATGGTTTTGTTTGAAAATATTGCTCCTTGTTTAAGAAAAACAGTACTTGTCAGTTTTGGCCTTCTCTCGCTGAGATAAAGCTATTTTTACAAATGTTACAGTAAAAGCTGCAGGAAGCTCTCAGAAGTGAGTTTTTTGCTTCTAATCATTAGAAATCAGTTACTTGTTGATGGCAAACATGGTTTTGATTGAAAATATTGCTCCTTGTTTAAGAAAAACAGTAGTTGTCAGTTTTGGCCTTCTCTCGCCGAGAGAAAGCTATTTTTACAAATGTTACAGTAAAAGCTGCAGGAAGCTCTCAGAAGTGAGTTTTTTGCTCCTAATCATTAGAAATCAGTTACTTGTTGATGGCAAACATGGTTTTGATTGAAAATATTGCTCCTTGTTTAAGAAAAACAGTAGTTGTCAGTTTTGACCTTCTCTCGCTGAAATAAAGCTATTTTTACAAATGTTACAGTAAAAGCTGCAGGAAGCTCTCAGAAGTGAGTTTTTTGCTCCTAATCATTAGAAATCAGTTACTTGTTGATGGCAAACATGGTTTTGTTTGAAAATATTGCTCCTTGTTTAAGAAAAACAGTACTTGTCAGTTTTGGCCTTCTCTCGCTGAAATAAGGCTATTTTCACAAATGTTACAGTAAAAGCTGCAGGAAGCTCTCAGAAGTGAGTTTTTTGCTCCTAATCATTAGAAATCAGTTACTTGTTGATGGCAAACATGGTTTTGATTGAAAATATTGCTCCTTGTTTAAGAAAAACTATAGTTGTCAGTTTTGGGCTTCTCTCGCCGAGAGAAAGCTATTTTTACAAATGTTACAGTAAAAGCTGCAGGAAGCTCTCAGAAGTGAGTTTTTTGCTCCTAATCATTAGAAATCAGTTACTTGTTGATGGCAAACATGGTTTTGTTTGAAAATATTGCTCCTTGTTTAAGAAAAACAGTAGTTGTCAGTTTTGGCCTTCTCTCGCTGAGATAAAGCTATTTTTACAAATGTTACAGTAAAAGCTGCAGGAAGCTCTCAGAAGTAAGTTTTTGCTCCTAATCATTAGAAATCAGTTACTTGTTGATGGCGAACATGGTTTTGATTGAAAATATTGCTCCTTGTTTAAGAAAAACAGTAGTTGTCAGTTTTGGGCTTCTCTCGCCGAGAGAAAGCTATTTTTACAAATGTTACAGTAAAAGCTGCAGGAAGCTCTCAGAAGTGAGTTTTTTGCTCCTAATCATTAGAAATCAGTTACTTGTTGATGGCAAACATGGTTTTGTTTGTAAATATTGCTCCGTGTTTAAGAAAAACAGTACTTGTCAGTTTTGGCCTTCTCTCGCTGAGATAAAGCTATTTTTACAAATGTTACAGTAAAAGCTGCAGGAAGCTCTCAGAAGTGAGTTTTTTGCTCATAATCATTAGAAATCAGTTACTTGTTGATGGCAAACATGGTTTTGATTGAAAATATTGCTCCTTATTTAAGAAAAACTATAGTTGTCAGTTTTGGGCTTCTCTCGCCGAGAGAAAGCTATTTTTTACAAATGTTACAGTAAAAGCTGCAGGAAGCTCTCAGAAGTGAGTTTTTTGCTCATAATCATTAGAAATCAGTTACTTGTTGATGGCAAACATGGTTTTGATTGAAAATATTGCTCCTTGTTTAAGAAAAACTACAGTTGTCAGTTTTGGGTTTCTCTCACCGAGAGAAAGCTATTTTTACAAATGTTACAGTAAAAGCTGAAGGAAGCTCTCAGAAGTGAGTTTTTTGCTCCTAATCATTAGAAATCACTTACTTGTTGATGGCAAACATGGTTTTGAATTAAAATATTGCTCCTTGTTTAAGAAAAACTATAGTTGTCAGTTTTGGGCTTCTCTCGACGAGAGAAAGCTATTTTTACAAATGTTACAGTAAAAGCTGCAGGAAGCTCCTAGAAGTGAGTTTTTTGGTCCTAATCGTTAGAAATCAGTTACTTGTTGATGGCCAACATGGTTTTGATTGAAAATATTGCTCCTTGTTTAAGAAAAACAGTACTTGTCAGTTTTGGCCTTCTCTCGCTGAAATAAGGCTATTTTTACAAATGTTACAGTGAAAGCTGCAGGAAGCTCTCAGAAGTGAGTTTTTTGCTCCTAATCATTAGAAATCAGTTACTTGTTGATGGCAAACATGGTTTTGATTGAAAATATTGCTCCTTGTTTAAGAAAAACTATAGTTGTCAGTTTTGGGCTTCTCTCGCCGAGAGAAAGCTATTTTTACAAATGTTACAGTAAAAGCTGCAGGAAGCTCTCAGAAGTGAGTTTTTTGCTCCTAATCATTAGAAATCAGTTACTTGTTGATGGCGAACATGGTTTTGATTGAAAATATTGCTCCTTGTTTAAGAAAAACAGTAGTTGTCAGTTTTGGGCTTCTCTCGCCGAGAGAAAGCTATTTTTACAAATGTTACAGTAAAAGCTGCAGGAAGCTCTCAGAAGTGAGTTTTTTGCTCCTAATCATTAGAAATCAGTTACTTGTTGATGGCAAACATGGTTTTGTTTGAAAATATTGCTCCGTGTTTAAGAAAAACAGTACTTGTCAGTTTTGGCCTTCTCTCGCTGAGATAAAGCTATTTTTACAAATGTTACAGTAAAAGCTGCAGGAAGCTCTCAGAAGTGAGTTTTTTGCTCATAATCATTAGAAATCAGTTACTTGTTGATGGCAAACATGGTTTTGATTGAAAATATTGCTCCTTATTTAAGAAAAACTATAGTTGTCAGTTTTGGGCTTCTCTCGCCGAGAGAAAGCTATTTTTTACAAATGTTACAGTAAAAGCTGCAGGAAGCTCTCAGAAGTGAGTTTTTTGCTCATAATCATTAGAAATCAGTTACTTGTTGATGGCAAACATGGTTTTGATTGAAAATATTGCTCCTTGTTTAAGAAAAACTATAGTTGTCAGTTTTGGCCTTCTCTCGACGAGAGAAAGCTATTTTTACAAATGTTACAGTAAAAGCTGCAGGAAGCTCTCAGAAGTGAGTTTTTTGCTCCTAATCATTAGAAATCAGTTACTTGTTGATGGCAAACATGGTTTTGATTGAAAATATTGCTCCTTGTTTAAGAAAAACTACAGTTGTCAGTTTTGGGTTTCTCTCACCGAGAGAAAGCTATTTTTACAAATGTTACAGTAAAAGCTGAAGGAAGCTCTCAGAAGTGAGTTTTTTGCTCCTAATCATTAGAAATCACTTACTTGTTGATGGCAAACATGGTTTTGAATTAAAATATTGCTCCTTGTTTAAGAAAAACTATAGTTGTCAGTTTTGGGCTTCTCTCAACGAGAGAAAGCTATTTTTACAAATGTTACAGTAAAAGCTGCAGGAAGCTCTCAGAAGTGAGTTTTTTGCTCCTAATCATTAGAAATCAGTTACTTGTTGATGGCAAACATGGTTTTGTTTGAAAATATTGCTCCTTGTTTAAGAAAAACAGTAGTTGTCAGTTTTGGCCTTCTCTCGCTGAAATAAAGCTATTTTTACAAATGTTACAGTAAAAGCTGCAGGAAGCTCTCAGAAGTGAGTTTTTTGCTCCTAATCATTAGAAATCAGTTACTTGTTGATGGCAAACATGGTTTTGATTGAAAATATTGCTCCTTGTTTAAGAAAAACAGTAGTTGTCAGTTTTGGCCTTCTCTCGCTGAAATAAAGCTATTTTTACAAATGTTACAGTAAAAGCTGCAGGAAGCTCTCAGAAGTGAGTTTTTTGCTCCTAATCATTAGAAATCAGTTACTTGTTGATAGCAAACATGGTTTTGTTTGAAAATATTGCTCCTTGTTTAAGAAAAACAGTACTTGTCAGTTTTGGCCTTCTCTCGCTGAGATAAAGCTATTTTTACAAATGTTACAGTAAAAGCTGCAGGAAGCTCTCAGAAGTGAGTTTTTTGGTTCTAATCATTGGAAATCAGTTACTTGTTGATGGCAAACATGGTTTTGATTGAAAATATTGCTCCTTGTTTAAGAAAAACAGTAGTTGTCAGTTTTGGCCTTCTCTCGCCGAGAGAAAGCTATTTTTACAAATGTTACAGTAAAAGCTGCAGGAAGCTCTCAGAAGTGAGTTTTTTGCTCCTAATCATTAGAAATCAGTTACTTGTTGATGGCAAACATGGTTTTGATTGAAAATATTGCTCCTTGTTTAAGAAAAACAGTAGTTGTCAGTTTTGACCTTCTCTCGCTGAAATAAAGCTATTTTTACAAATGTTACAGTAAAAGCTGCAGGAAGCTCTCAGAAGTGAGTTTTTTGCTCCTAATCATTAGAAATCAGTTACTTGTTGATGGCAAACATGGTTTTGTTTGAAAATATTGCTCCTTGTTTAAGAAAAACAGTAGTTGTCAGTTTTGGCCTTCTCTCGCTGAAATAAAGCTATTTTTACAAATGTTACAGTAAAAGCTGCAGGAAGCTCTCAGAAGTGAGTTTTTTGCTCCTAATCATTAGAAATCAGTTACTTGTTGATAGCAAACATGGTTTTGTTTGAAAATATTGCTCCTTGTTTAAGAAAAACAGTACTTGTCAGTTTTGGCCTTCTCTCGCTGAGATAAAGCTATTTTTACAAATGTTACAGTAAAAGCTGCAGGAAGCTCTCAGAAGTGAGTTTTTTGCTTCTAATCATTAGAAATCAGTTACTTGTTGATGGCAAACATGGTTTTGATTGAAAATATTGCTCCTTGTTTAAGAAAAACAGTAGTTGTCAGTTTTGGCCTTCTCTCGCCGAGATAAAGCTATTTTTACAAATGTTACAGTAAAAGCTGCAGGAAGCTCTCAGAAGTGAGTTTTTTGCTTCTAATCATTAGAAATCAGTTACTTGTTGATGGCAAACATGGTTTTGATTGAAAATATTGCTCCTTGTTTAAGAAAAACTGTAGTTGTCAGTTTTGGCCTTCTCTCGCCGAGAGAAAGCTATTTTTACAAATGTTACAGTAAAAGCTGCAGGAAGCTCTCAGAAGTGAGTTTTTTGCTCCTAATCATTAGAAATCAGTTACTTGTTGATGGCAAACATGGTTTTGATTGAAAATATTGCTCCTTGTTTAAGAAAAACTGTAGTTGTCAGTTTTGGGCTTCTCTCGCCGAGAGAAAGCTATTTTTACAAATGTTACAGTAAAAGCTGCAGGAAGCTCTCAGAAGTGAGTTTTTTGCTCATAATCATTAGAAATCAGTTACTTTTTGATGGCAAACATGGTTTTGATTGAAAATATTGCTCCTTGTTTAAGAAAAACAGTAGTTGTCAGTTTTGGCCTTCTCTCGCTGAAATAAAGCTATTTTTACAAATGTTACAGTAAAAGCTGCAGGAAGCTCTCAGAAGTGAGTTTTTTGCTCCTAATCATTAGAAATCAGTTACTTGTTGATGGCAAACATTGTTTTGATTGAAAATATTGCTCCTTGTTTAAGAAAAACTGTAGTTGTCAGCTTTGGGCTTCTCTCGCCGAGAGAAAGCTATTTTTACAAATGTTACAGTAAAAGCTGCGGGAAGCTCTCAGAAGTGAGTTTTTTGGTCCTAATCATTAGAAATCAGTTACTTGTTGATGGCAAACATGGTTTTGATTGAAAATATTGCTCCTTGTTTAAGAAAAACTGTAGTTGTCAGTTTTGGGCTTCTCACGCCGAGAGAAAGCTATTTTTACAAATGTTACAGTAAAAGCTGCAGGAAGCTCCTAGAAGTGAGTTTTTCGGTCCTAATCATTAGAAATCAGTTACTTGTTGATGGCAAACATGGTTTTGATTGAAAATATTGCTCCTTGTTTAAGAAAAACAGTAGTTGTCAGTTTTGACCTTCTCTCGCTGAAATAAAGCTATTTTTACAAATGTTACAGTAAAAGCTGCAGGAAGCTCTCAGAAGTGAGTTTTTTGCTCCTAATCATTAGAAATCAGTTACTTGTTGATGGCAAACATGGTTTTGTTTGAAAATATTGCTCCTTGTTTAAGAAAAACAGTACTTGTCAGTTTTGGCCTTCTCTCGCTGAAATAAGGCTATTTTCACAAATGTTACAGTAAAAGCTGCAGGAAGCTCTCAGAAGTGAGTTTTTTGCTCCTAATCATTAGAAATCAGTTACTTGTTGATGGCAAACATGGTTTTGATTGAAAATATTGCTCCTTGTTTAAGAAAAACTATAGTTGTCAGTTTTGGGCTTCTCTCGCCGAGAGAAAGCTATTTTTACAAATGTTACAGTAAAAGCTGCAGGAAGCTCTCAGAAGTGAGTTTTTTGCTACTAATCATTAGAAATCAGTTACTTGTTGATGGCAAACATGGTTTTGTTTGAAAATATTGCTCCTTGTTTAAGAAAAACAGTAGTTGTCAGTTTTGGCCTTCTCTCGCTGAGATAAAGCTATTTTTACAAATGTTACAGTAAAAGCTGCAGGAAGCTCTCAGAAGTAAGTTTTTGCTCCTAATCATTAGAAATCAGTTACTTGTTGATGGCGAACATGGTTTTGATTGAAAATATTGCTCCTTGTTTAAGAAAAACAGTAGTTGTCAGTTTTGGGCTTCTCTCGCCGAGAGAAAGCTATTTTTACAAATGTTACAGTAAAAGCTGCAGGAAGCTCTCAGAAGTGAGTTTTTTGCTCCTAATCATTAGAAATCAGTTACTTGTTGATGGCAAACATGGTTTTGTTTGAAAATATTGCTCCGTGTTTAAGAAAAACAGTACTTGTCAGTTTTGGCCTTCTCTCGCTGAGATAAAGCTATTTTTACAAATGTTACAGTAAAAGCTGCAGGAAGCTCTCAGAAGTGAGTTTTTTGCTCATAATCATTAGAAATCAGTTACTTGTTGATGGCAAACATGGTTTTGATTGAAAATATTGCTCCTTATTTAAGAAAAACTATAGTTGTCAGTTTTGGGCTTCTCTCGCCGAGAGAAAGCTATTTTTTACAAATGTTACAGTAAAAGCTGCAGGAAGCTCTCAGAAGTGAGTTTTTTGCTCATAATCATTAGAAATCAGTTACTTGTTGATGGCAAACATGGTTTTGATTGAAAATATTGCTCCTTGTTTAAGAAAAACTACAGTTGTCAGTTTTGGGTTTCTCTCACCGAGAGAAAGCTATTTTTACAAATGTTACAGTAAAAGCTGAAGGAAGCTCTCAGAAGTGAGTTTTTTGCTCCTAATCATTAGAAATCACTTACTTGTTGATGGCAAACATGGTTTTGAATTAAAATATTGCTCCTTGTTTAAGAAAAACAGTACTTGTCAGTTTTGGCCTTCTCTCGCTGAAATAAGGCTATTTTTACAAATGTTACAGTGAAAGCTGCAGGAAGCTCTCAGAAGTGAGTTTTTTGCTCCTAATCATTAGAAATCAGTTACTTGTTGATGGCAAACATGGTTTTGATTGAAAATATTGCTCCTTGTTTAAGAAAAACTATAGTTGTCAGTTTTGGGCTTCTCTCGCCGAGAGAAAGCTATTTTTACAAATGTTACAGTAAAAGCTGCAGGAAGCTCTCAGAAGTGAGTTTTTTGCTCCTAATCATTAGAAATCAGTTACTTGTTGATGGCGAACATGGTTTTGATTGAAAATATTGCTCCTTGTTTAAGAAAAACAGTAGTTGTCAGTTTTGGGCTTCTCTCGCCGAGAGAAAGCTATTTTTACAAATGTTACAGTAAAAGCTGCAGGAAGCTCTCAGAAGTGAGTTTTTTGCTCCTAATCATTAGAAATCAGTTACTTGTTGATGGCAAACATGGTTTTGTTTGAAAATATTGCTCCGTGTTTAAGAAAAACAGTACTTGTCAGTTTTGGCCTTCTCTCGCTGAGATAAAGCTATTTTTACAAATGTTACAGTAAAAGCTGCAGGAAGCTCTCAGAAGTGAGTTTTTTGCTCATAATCATTAGAAATCAGTTACTTGTTGATGGCAAACATGGTTTTGATTGAAAATATTGCTCCTTATTTAAGAAAAACTATAGTTGTCAGTTTTGGGCTTCTCTCGCCGAGAGAAAGCTATTTTTTACAAATGTTACAGTAAAAGCTGCAGGAAGCTCTCAGAAGTGAGTTTTTTGCTCATAATCATTAGAAATCAGTTACTTGTTGATGGCAAACATGGTTTTGATTGAAAATATTGCTCCTTGTTTAAGAAAAACTATAGTTGTCAGTTTTGGCCTTCTCTCGACGAGAGAAAGCTATTTTTACAAATGTTACAGTAAAAGCTGCAGGAAGCTCTCAGAAGTGAGTTTTTTGCTCCTAATCATTAGAAATCAGTTACTTGTTGATGGCAAACATGGTTTTGATTGAAAATATTGCTCCTTGTTTAAGAAAAACTACAGTTGTCAGTTTTGGGTTTCTCTCACCGAGAGAAAGCTATTTTTACAAATGTTACAGTAAAAGCTGAAGGAAGCTCTCAGAAGTGAGTTTTTTGCTCCTAATCATTAGAAATCACTTACTTGTTGATGGCAAACATGGTTTTGAATTAAAATATTGCTCCTTGTTTAAGAAAAACTATAGTTGTCAGTTTTGGGCTTCTCTCAACGAGAGAAAGCTATTTTTACAAATGTTACAGTAAAAGCTGCAGGAAGCTCTCAGAAGTGAGTTTTTTGCTCCTAATCATTAGAAATCAGTTACTTGTTGATGGCAAACATGGTTTTGTTTGAAAATATTGCTCCTTGTTTAAGAAAAACAGTAGTTGTCAGTTTTGGCCTTCTCTCGCTGAAATAAAGCTATTTTTACAAATGTTACAGTAAAAGCTGCAGGAAGCTCTCAGAAGTGAGTTTTTTGCTCCTAATCATTAGAAATCAGTTACTTGTTGATGGCAAACATGGTTTTGATTGAAAATATTGCTCCTTGTTTAAGAAAAACAGTAGTTGTCAGTTTTGGCCTTCTCTCGCTGAAATAAAGCTATTTTTACAAATGTTACAGTAAAAGCTGCAGGAAGCTCTCAGAAGTGAGTTTTTTGCTCCTAATCATTAGAAATCAGTTACTTGTTGATAGCAAACATGGTTTTGTTTGAAAATATTGCTCCTTGTTTAAGAAAAACAGTACTTGTCAGTTTTGGCCTTCTCTCGCTGAGATAAAGCTATTTTTACAAATGTTACAGTAAAAGCTGCAGGAAGCTCTCAGAAGTGAGTTTTTTGGTTCTAATCATTGGAAATCAGTTACTTGTTGATGGCAAACATGGTTTTGATTGAAAATATTGCTCCTTGTTTAAGAAAAACAGTAGTTGTCAGTTTTGGCCTTCTCTCGCCGAGAGAAAGCTATTTTTACAAATGTTACAGTAAAAGCTGCAGGAAGCTCTCAGAAGTGAGTTTTTTGCTCCTAATCATTAGAAATCAGTTACTTGTTGATGGCAAACATGGTTTTGATTGAAAATATTGCTCCTTGTTTAAGAAAAACAGTAGTTGTCAGTTTTGACCTTCTCTCGCTGAAATAAAGCTATTTTTACAAATGTTACAGTAAAAGCTGCAGGAAGCTCTCAGAAGTGAGTTTTTTGCTCCTAATCATTAGAAATCAGTTACTTGTTGATGGCAAACATGGTTTTGTTTGAAAATATTGCTCCTTGTTTAAGAAAAACAGTAGTTGTCAGTTTTGGCCTTCTCTCGCTGAAATAAAGCTATTTTTACAAAT
Source organism: Pampus argenteus (assembly GCA_036937835.1). Lineage (NCBI taxonomy): Eukaryota > Metazoa > Chordata > Actinopteri > Scombriformes > Stromateidae > Pampus > Pampus argenteus. The sequence goes on from CM072881.1 coordinate 1,951,926, forward strand.
GTTACAGTAAAAGCTGCAGGAAGCTCTCAGAAGTGAGTTTTTTGCTCCTAATCATTAGAAATCAGTTACTTGTTGATAGCAAACATGGTTTTGTTTGAAAATATTGCTCCTTGTTTAAGAAAAACAGTACTTGTCAGTTTTGGCCTTCTCTCGCTGAGATAAAGCTATTTTTACAAATGTTACAGTAAAAGCTGCAGGAAGCTCTCAGAAGTGAGTTTTTTGCTTCTAATCATTAGAAATCAGTTACTTGTTGATGGCAAACATGGTTTTGATTGAAAATATTGCTCCTTGTTTAAGAAAAACAGTAGTTGTCAGTTTTGGCCTTCTCTCGCCGAGATAAAGCTATTTTTACAAATGTTACAGTAAAAGCTGCAGGAAGCTCTCAGAAGTGAGTTTTTTGCTTCTAATCATTAGAAATCAGTTACTTGTTGATGGCAAACATGGTTTTGATTGAAAATATTGCTCCTTGTTTAAGAAAAACTGTAGTTGTCAGTTTTGGCCTTCTCTCGCCGAGAGAAAGCTATTTTTACAAATGTTACAGTAAAAGCTGCAGGAAGCTCTCAGAAGTGAGTTTTTTGCTCCTAATCATTAGAAATCAGTTACTTGTTGATGGCAAACATGGTTTTGATTGAAAATATTGCTCCTTGTTTAAGAAAAACTGTAGTTGTCAGTTTTGGGCTTCTCTCGCCGAGAGAAAGCTATTTTTACAAATGTTACAGTAAAAGCTGCAGGAAGCTCTCAGAAGTGAGTTTTTTGCTCATAATCATTAGAAATCAGTTACTTTTTGATGGCAAACATGGTTTTGATTGAAAATATTGCTCCTTGTTTAAGAAAAACAGTAGTTGTCAGTTTTGGCCTTCTCTCGCTGAAATAAAGCTATTTTTACAAATGTTACAGTAAAAGCTGCAGGAAGCTCTCAGAAGTGAGTTTTTTGCTCCTAATCATTAGAAATCAGTTACTTGTTGATGGCAAACATTGTTTTGATTGAAAATATTGCTCCTTGTTTAAGAAAAACTGTAGTTGTCAGCTTTGGGCTTCTCTCGCCGAGAGAAAGCTATTTTTACAAATGTTACAGTAAAAGCTGCGGGAAGCTCTCAGAAGTGAGTTTTTTGGTCCTAATCATTAGAAATCAGTTACTTGTTGATGGCAAACATGGTTTTGATTGAAAATATTGCTCCTTGTTTAAGAAAAACTGTAGTTGTCAGTTTTGGGCTTCTCACGCCGAGAGAAAGCTATTTTTACAAATGTTACAGTAAAAGCTGCAGGAAGCTCCTAGAAGTGAGTTTTTCGGTCCTAATCGTTAGAAATCAGTTACTTGTTGATGGCCAACATGGTTTTGATTGAAAATATTGCTCCTTGTTTAAGAAAAACTGTAGTTGTCAGTTTTGGGCTTCTCTCGCCGAGAGAAAGCTATTTTTACAAATGTTACAGTAAAAGCTGCGGGAAGCTCTCAGAAGTGAGTTTTTTGGTCCTTATCATTAGAAATCAGTTACTTGTTGATGGCAAACATGGTTTTGATTGAAAATATTGCTCCTTGTTTAAGAAAAACTGTAGTTGTCAGTTTTGGCCTTCTCTCGCTGAGATAAAGCTATTTTTACAAATGTTACAGTAAAAGCTGCAGGAAGCTCTCAGAAGTGAGTTTTTTGCTCATAATCATTAGAAATCAGTTACTTGTTGATGGCAAACATGGTTTTGATTGAAAATATTGCTCCTTGTTTAAGAAAAACAGTAGTTGTCAGTTTTGGCCTTCTCTCGCTGAAATAAAGCTTTTTTTACAAATGTTACAGTAAAAGCTGCAGGAAGCTCTCAGAAGTGAGTTTTTTGCTCCTAATCATTAGAAATCAGTTACTTGTTGATGGCAAACATTGTTTTGATTGAAAATATTGCTCCTTGTTTAAGAAAAACTATAGTTGTCAGCTTTGGGCTTCTCTCACTGAGAGAAAGCTATTTTTACAAATGTTACAGTAAAAGCTGCAGGAAGCTCTCAGAAGTGAGTTTTTTGCTCCTAATCATTAGAAATCAGTTACTTGTTGATGGCAAACATGGTTTTGTTTGAAAATATTGCTCCTTGTTTAAGAAAAACAGTACTTGTCAGTTTTGGCCTTCTCTCGCTGAGATAAAGCTATTTTTACAAATGTTACAGTAAAAGCTGCAGGAAGCTCTCAGAAGTGAGTTTTTTGCTTCTAATCATTAGAAATCAGTTACTTGTTGATGGCAAACATGGTTTTGTTTGAAAATATTGCTCCTTGTTTAAGAAAAACAGTAGTTGTCAGTTTTGGCCTTCTCTCGCTGAGATAAAGCTATTTTTACAAATGTTACAGTAAAAGCTGCAGGAAGCACTCAGAAGTGAGTTTTTTTGCTCCTAATCATTAGAAATTAGTTACTTGTTGATGTCAAACATGGTTTTGATTGAAAATATTGCTCCCTGTTTAAGAAAAACAGTAGTTGTCAGTTTTGGCCTTCTCTCGCCGAGAGAAAGCTATTTTTACAAATGTTACAGTAAAAGCTGCAGGAAGCTCTCAGAAGTGAGTTTTTTGCTCATAATCATTAGAAATCAGTTACTTGTTGATGGCAAACATGGTTTTGATTGAAAATATTGCTCCTTGTTTAAGAAAAACAGTAGTTGTCAGTTTTGGCCTTCTCTCGCTGAAATAAAGCTTTTTTTACAAATGTTACAGTAAAAGCTGCAGGAAGCTCTCAGAAGTGAGTTTTTTGCTCCTAATCATTAGAAATCAGTTACTTGTTGATGGCAAACATTGTTTTGATTGAAAATATTGCTCCTTGTTTAAGAAAAACTATAGTTGTCAGCTTTGGGCTTCTCTCACCGAGAGAAAGCTATTTTTACAAATGTTACAGTAAAAGCTGCAGGAAGCTCTCAGAAGTGAGTTTTTTGCTCATAATCATTAGAAATCAGTTACTTGTTGATGGCCAACATGGTTTTGATTGAAAATATTGCTCCTTGTTTAAGAAAAACTGTAGTTGTCAGTTTTGGGCTTCTCTCGCCGAGAGAAAGCTATTTTTACAAATGTTACAGTAAAAGCTGCGGGAAGCTCTCAGAAGTGAGTTTTTTGGTCCTTATCATTAGAAATCAGTTACTTGTTGATGGCAAACATGGTTTTGATTGAAAATATTGCTCCTTGTTTAAGAAAAACTGTAGTTGTCAGTTTTGGCCTTCTCTCACTGAGATAAAGCTATTTTTACAAATGTTACAGTAAAAGCTGCAGGAAGCTCTCAGAAGTGAGTTTTTTGCTCATAATCATTAGAAATCAGTTACTTGTTGATGGCAAACATGGTTTTGATTGAAAATATTGCTCCTTGTTTAAGAAAAACAGTAGTTGTCAGTTTTGGCCTTCTCTCGCTGAAATAAAGCTTTTTTTACAAATGTTACAGTAAAAGCTGCAGGAAGCTCTCAGAAGTGAGTTTTTTGCTCCTAATCATTAGAAATCAGTTACTTGTTGATGGCAAACATTGTTTTGATTGAAAATATTGCTCCTTGTTTAAGAAAAACTATAGTTGTCAGCTTTGGGCTTCTCTCACTGAGAGAAAGCTATTTTTACAAATGTTACAGTAAAAGCTGCGGGAAGCTCTCAGAAGTGAGTTTTTTGCTCCTAATCATTAGAAATCAGTTACTTGTTGATGGCAAACATGGTTTTGTTTGAAAATATTGCTCCTTGTTTAAGAAAAACAGTACTTGTCAGTTTTGGCCTTCTCTCGCTGAGATAAAGCTATTTTTACAAATGTTACAGTAAAAGCTGCAGGAAGCTCTCAGAAGTGAGTTTTTTGCTTCTAATCATTAGAAATCAGTTACTTGTTGATGGCAAACATGGTTTTGTTTGAAAATATTGCTCCTTGTTTAAGAAAAACAGTAGTTGTCAGTTTTGGCCTTCTCTCGCTGAGATAAAGCTATTTTTACAAATGTTACAGTAAAAGCTGCAGGAAGCACTCAGAAGTGAGTTTTTTTGCTCCTAATCATTAGAAATTAGTTACTTGTTGATGTCAAACATGGTTTTGATTGAAAATATTGCTCCCTGTTTAAGAAAAACAGTAGTTGTCAGTTTTGGCCTCCTCTCGCCGAGAGAAAGCTATTTTTACAAATGTTACAGTAAAAGCTGCAGGAAGCTCTCAGAAGTGAGTTTTTTGCTCATAATCATTAGAAATCAGTTACTTGTTGATGGCAAACATGGTTTTGATTGAAAATATTGCTCCTTGTTTAAGAAAAACAGTAGTTGTCAGTTTTGGCCTTCTCTCGCTGAAATAAAGCTTTTTTTACAAATGTTACAGTAAAAGCTGCAGGAAGCTCTCAGAAGTGAGTTTTTTGCTCCTAATCATTAGAAATCAGTTACTTGTTGATGGCAAACATTGTTTTGATTGAAAATATTGCTCCTTGTTTAAGAAAAACTATAGTTGTCAGCTTTGGGCTTCTCTCACCGAGAGAAAGCTATTTTTACAAATGTTACAGTAAAAGCTGCAGGAAGCTCTCAGAAGTGAGTTTTTTGCTCATAATCATTAGAAATCAGTTACTTGTTGATGGCAAACATGGTTTTGATTGAAAATATTGCTCCTTGTTTAAGAAAAACAGTAGTTGTCAGTTTTGGCCTTCTCTCCCTGAAATAAAGCTATTTTTACAAATGTTACAGTAAAAGCTGCAGGAAGCTCTCAGAAGTGAGTTTTTTGCTCCTAATCATTAGAAATCAGTTACTTGTTGATGACAAACATGGTTTTGTTTGAAAATATTGCTCCTTGTTTAAGAAAAACTATAGTTGTCAGTTTTGGGCTTCTCTCGCCGAGAGAAAGCTATTTTTACAAATGTTACAGTAAAAGCTGCAGGAAGCTCTCAGAAGTGAGTTTTTTGCTCCTAATCATTAGAAATCAGTTACTTGTTGATGGCAAACATGGTTTTGATTGAAAATATTGCTCCTTGTTTAAAGAAAACTATAGTTGTCAGTTTTGGGCTTCTCTCGCCGAGAGAAAGCTATTTTTACAAATGTTACACTAAAAGCTGCAGGAAGCTCTCAGAAGTGAGTTTTTTGCTCCTAATCATTAGAAATCAGTTACTTGTTGATGGCAAACATGGTTTTGTTTGAAAATATTGCTCCTTGTTTAAGAAAAACAGTACTTGTCAGTTTTGGCCTTCTCTCGCTGAGATAAAGCTATTTTTACAAATGTTACAGTAAAAGCTGCAGGAAGCTCTCAGAAGTGAGTTTTTTGCTCCTAATCATTAGAAATCAGTTACTTGTTGATGGCAAACATGGTTTTGATTGAAAATATTGCTCCTTGTTTAAGAAAAACAGTACTTGTCAGTTTTGGCCTTCTCTCGCTGAGATAAAGCTATTTTTACAAATGTTACAGTAAAAGCTGCAGGAAGCACTCAGAAGTGAGTTTTTTGCTCCTAATCATTAGAAACCAGTTACTTGTTGATGGCAAACATGGTTTTGATTGAAAATATTGCTCCTTGTTTAAAGAAAACTATAGTTGTCAGTTTTGGGCTTCTCTCGCCGAGAGAAAGCTATTTTTACAAATGTTACACTAAAAGCTGCAGGAAGCTCTCAGAAGTGAGTTTTTTGCTCATAATCATTAGAAATCAGTTACTTGTTGATGGCAAACATGGTTTTGATTGAAAATATTGCTCCTTGTTTAAGAAAAACAGTAGTTGTCAGTTTTGGCCTTCTCTTGCTGAAATAAAGCTATTTTTACAAATGTTACAGTAAAAGCTGCAGGAAGCTCTCAGAAGTGAGTTTTTTGCTCCTAATCATTAGAAATCAGTTACTTGTTGATGGCAAACATGGTTTTGATTGAAAATATTGCTCCTTGTTTAAGAAAAACTATAGTTGTCAGTTTTGGCCTTCTCTCGCTGAGATAAAGCTATTTTTACAAATGTTACAGTAAATGCTGCAGGAAGCTCTCAGAAGTGAGTTTTTTGCTTCTAATCATTGGAAATCAGTTACTTGTTGATGGCAAACATGGTTTTGATTGAAAATATTGCTCCTTGTTTAAGAAAAACAGTAGTTGTCAGTTTTGGGCTTCTCTCGCCGAGAGAAAGCAATTTTTACAAATGTTACAGTAAAAGCTGCAGGAAGCTCTCAGAAGTGAGTTTTTTGCTCCTAATCATTAGAAATCAGTTACTTGTTGATGGCAAACATGGTTTTGATTGAAAATATTGCTCCTTGTTTAAGAAAAACTATAGTTGTCAGTTTTGGGCTTCTCTCGCCGAGAGAAAGCTATTTTTACAAATGTTACAGTAAAAGCTGCAGGAAGCTCTCAGAAGTGAGTTTTTTGCTCCTAATCATTAGAAATCAGTTACTTGTTGATGGCAAACATGGTTTTGTTTGAAAATATTGCTCCTTGTTTAAGAAAAACAGTAGTTGTCAGTTTTGGCCTTCTCTCGCTGAGATAAAGCTATTTTAACAAATGTTACAGTAAAAGCTGCAGGAAGCTCTCAGAAGTAAGTTTTTTGCTCCTAATCATTAGAAATCAGTTACTTGTTGATGGCGAACATGGTTTTGATTGAAAATATTGCTCCTTGTTTAAGAAAAACAGTAGTTGTCAGTTTTGGGCTTCTCTCGCCGAGAGAAAGCTTTTTTTACAAATGTTACAGTAAAAGCTGCAGGAAGCTCTCAGAAGTGAGTTTTTTGCTCCTAATCATTAGAAATCAGTTACTTGTTGATGGCAAACATGGTTTTGATTGAAAATATTGCTCCTTGTTTAAGAAAAATAGTAGTTGTCAGTTTTGGCCTTCTCTCGCCGAGAGAAAGCTATTTTTACAAATGTTACAGTAAAAGCTGCAGGAAGCTCTCAGAAGTGAGTTTTTTGCTCATAATCATTAGAAATCAGTTACTTGTTGATGACAAACATGGTTTTGTTTGAAAATATTGCTCCTTGTTTAAGAAAAACAGTAGTTGTCAGTTTCGGCCTTCTCTCGCTGAAATAAGGCTATTTTTACAAATGTTACAGTAAAAGCTGCAGGAAGCTCTCAGAAGTGAGTTTTTTGCTCCTAATCATTAGAAATCAGTTACTTGTTGATGGCAAACATGGTTTTGATTGAAAATATTGCTCCTTGTTTAAGAAAAACTATAGTTGTCAGTTTTGGGCTTCTCTCGCCGAGAGAAAGCTATTTTTACAAATGTTACAGTAAAAGCTGCAGGAAGCTCTCAGAAGTGAGTTTTTTGCTCCTAATCATTAGAAATCAGTTACTTGTTGATGGCAAACATGGTTTTGTTTGAAAATATTGCTCCTTGTTTAAGAAAAACAGTAGTTGTCAGTTTTGGCCTTCTCTCGCTGAGATAAAGCTATTTTTACAAATGTTACAGTAAAAGCTGCAGGAAGCTCTCAGAAGTAAGTTTTTGCTCCTAATCATTAGAAATCAGTTACTTGTTGATGGCGAACATGGTTTTGATTGAAAATATTGCTCCTTGTTTAAGAAAAACAGTAGTTGTCAGTTTTGGGCTTCTCTCGCCGAGAGAAAGCTATTTTTACAAATGTTACAGTAAAAGCTGCAGGAAGCTCTCAGAAGTGAGTTTTTTGCTCCTAATCATTAGAAATCAGTTACTTGTTGATGGCAAACATGGTTTTGTTTGAAAATATTGCTCCTTGTTTAAGAAAAACAGTAGTTGTCAGTTTTGGCCTTCTCTCGCTGAAATAAAGCTTTTTTTACAAATGTTACAGTAAAAGCTGCAGGAAGCTCTCAGAAGTGAGTTTTTTGCTCCTAATCATTAGAAATCAGTTACTTGTTGATGGCAAACATTGTTTTGATTGAAAATATTGCTCCTTGTTTAAGAAAAACTATAGTTGTCAGCTTTGGGCTTCTCTCACCGAGAGAAAGCTATTTTTACAAATGTTACAGTAAAAGCTGCAGGAAGCTCTCAGAAGTGAGTTTTTTGCTCATAATCATTAGAAATCAGTTACTTGTTGATGGCAAACATGGTTTTGATTGAAAATATTGCTCCTTGTTTAAGAAAAACAGTAGTTGTCAGTTTTGGCCTTCTCTCCCTGAAATAAAGCTATTTTTACAAATGTTACAGTAAAAGCTGCAGGAAGCTCTCAGAAGTGAGTTTTTTGCTCCTAATCATTAGAAATCAGTTACTTGTTGATGACAAACATGGTTTTGTTTGAAAATATTGCTCCTTGTTTAAGAAAAACAGTACTTGTCAGTTTTGGCCTTCTCTCGCTGAAATAAAGCTATTTTTACAAATGTTACAGTAAAAGCTGCAGGAAGCTCTCAGAAGTGAGTTTTTTGCTCATAATCATTAGAAATCAGTTACTTGTTGATGGCAAACATGGTTTTGATTGAAAATATTGCTCCTTATTTAAGAAAAACTATAGTTGTCAGTTTTGGGCTTCTCTCGCCGAGAGAAAGCTATTTTTACAAATGTTACAGTAAAAGCTGCAGGAAGCTCTCAGAAGTGAGTTTTTTGCTCATAATCATTAGAAATCAGTTACTTGTTGATGACAAACATGGTTTTGTTTGAAAATATTGCTCCTTGTTTAAGAAAAACAGTACTTGTCAGTTTTGGCCTTCTCTCGCTGAGATAAAGCTATTTTAACAAATGTTACAGTAAAAGCTGCAGGAGGCTCTCAGAAGTGAGTTTTTTCCTCATAATCATTAGAAATCAGTTACTTGTTGATGACAAACATGGTTTTGTTTGAAAATATTGCTCCTTGTTTAAGAAAAACAGTACTTGTCAGTTTTGGCCTTCTCTCGCTGAAATAAAGCTATTTTTACAAATGTTACAGTAAAAGCTGCAGGAAGCTCTCAGAAGTGAGTTTTTTGCTCCTAATCATTAGAAATCAGTTACTTGTTGATGGCAAACATGGTTTTGATTGAAAATATTGCTCCTTGTTTAAGAAAAACTATAGTTGTCAGTTTTGGGCTTCTCTCGCCGAGAGAAAGCTATTTTTACAAATGTTACAGTAAAAGCTGCAGGAAGCTCTCAGAAGTGAGTTTTTTGCTCCTAATCATTAGAAATCAGTTACTTGTTGATGGCAAACATGGTTTTGATTGAAAATATTGCTCCTTGTTTAAAGAAAACTATAGTTGTCAGTTTTGGGCTTCTCTCGCCGAGAGAAAGCTATTTTTACAAATGTTACACTAAAAGCTGCAGGAAGCTCTCAGAAGTGAGTTTTTTGCTCCTAATCATTAGAAATCAGTTACTTGTTGATGGCAAACATGGTTTTGTTTGAAAATATTGCTCCTTGTTTAAGAAAAACAGTACTTGTCAGTTTTGGCCTTCTCTCGCTGAGATAAAGCTATTTTTACAAATGTTACAGTAAAAGCTGCAGGAAGCTCTCAGAAGTGAGTTTTTTGCTCCTAATCATTAGAAATCAGTTACTTGTTGATGGCAAACATGGTTTTGATTGAAAATATTGCTCCTTGTTTAAGAAAAACAGTACTTGTCAGTTTTGGCCTTCTCTCGCTGAGATAAAGCTATTTTTACAAATGTTACAGTAAAAGCTGCAGGAAGCACTCAGAAGTGAGTTTTTTGCTCCTAATCATTAGAAACCAGTTACTTGTTGATGGCAAACATGGTTTTGATTGAAAATATTGCTCCTTGTTTAAAGAAAACTATAGTTGTCAGTTTTGGGCTTCTCTCGCCGAGAGAAAGCTATTTTTACAAATGTTACACTAAAAGCTGCAGGAAGCTCTCAGAAGTGAGTTTTTTGCTCATAATCATTAGAAATCAGTTACTTGTTGATGGCAAACATGGTTTTGATTGAAAATATTGCTCCTTGTTTAAGAAAAACAGTAGTTGTCAGTTTTGGCCTTCTCTTGCTGAAATAAAGCTATTTTTACAAATGTTACAGTAAAAGCTGCAGGAAGCTCTCAGAAGTGAGTTTTTTGCTCCTAATCATTAGAAATCAGTTACTTGTTGATGGCAAACATGGTTTTGATTGAAAATATTGCTCCTTGTTTAAGAAAAACTATAGTTGTCAGTTTTGGCCTTCTCTCGCTGAGATAAAGCTATTTTTTACAAATGTTACAGTAAAAGCTGCAGGAAGCTCTCAGAAGTGAGTTTTTTGCTCCTAATCATTAGAAATCAGTTACTTGTTGATGGCAAACATGGTTTTGATTGAAAATATTGCTCCTTGTTTAAGAAAAACTATAGTTGTCAGTTTTGGGCTTCTCTCGCCGAGAGAAAGCTATTTTTACAAATGTTACAGTAAAAGCTGCAGGAAGCTCTCAGAAGTGAGTTTTTTGCTCCTAATCATTAGAAATCAGTTACTTGTTGATGGCAAACATGGTTTTGTTTGAAAATATTGCTCCTTGTTTAAGAAAAACAGTAGTTGTCAGTTTTGGCCTTCTCTCGCTGAGATAAAGCTATTTTAACAAATGTTACAGTAAAAGCTGCAGGAAGCTCTCAGAAGTAAGTTTTTTGCTCCTAATCATTAGAAATCAGTTACTTGTTGATGGCGAACATGGTTTTGATTGAAAATATTGCTCCTTGTTTAAGAAAAACAGTAGTTGTCAGTTTTGGGCTTCTCTCGCCGAGAGAAAGCTTTTTTTACAAATGTTACAGTAAAAGCTGCAGGAAGCTCTCAGAAGTGAGTTTTTTGCTCCTAATCATTAGAAATCAGTTACTTGTTGATGGCAAACATGGTTTTGATTGAAAATATTGCTCCTTGTTTAAGAAAAACAGTAGTTGTCAGTTTTGGCCTTCTCTCGCCGAGAGAAAGCTATTTTTACAAATGTTACAGTAAAAGCTGCAGGAAGCTCTCAGAAGTGAGTTTTTTGCTCATAATCATTAGAAATCAGTTACTTGTTGATGACAAACATGGTTTTGTTTGAAAATATTGCTCCTTGTTTAAGAAAAACAGTAGTTGTCAGTTTTGGCCTTCTCTCGCTGAAATAAGGCTATTTTTACAAATGTTACAGTAAAAGCTGCAGGAAGCTCTCAGAAGTGAGTTTTTTGCTCCTAATCATTAGAAATCAGTTACTTGTTGATGGCAAACATGGTTTTGATTGAAAATATTGCTCCTTGTTTAAGAAAAACTATAGTTGTCAGTTTTGGGCTTCTCTCGCCGAGAGAAAGCTATTTTTACAAATGTTACAGTAAAAGCTGCAGGAAGCTCTCAGAAGTGAGTTTTTTGCTCCTAATCATTAGAAATCAGTTACTTGTTGATGGCAAACATGGTTTTGTTTGAAAATATTGCTCCTTGTTTAAGAAAAACAGTAGTTGTCAGTTTTGGCCTTCTCTCGCTGAGATAAAGCTATTTTTACAAATGTTACAGTAAAAGCTGCAGGAAGCTCTCAGAAGTAAGTTTTTGCTCCTAATCATTAGAAATCAGTTACTTGTTGATGGCGAACATGGTTTTGATTGAAAATATTGCTCCTTGTTTAAGAAAAACAGTAGTTGTCAGTTTTGTGCTTCTCTCGCCGAGAGAAAGCTATTTTTACAAATGTTACAGTAAAAGCTGCAGGAAGCTCTCAGAAGTGAGTTTTTTGCTCCTAATCATTAGAAATCAGTTACTTGTTGATGGCAAACATGGTTTTGTTTGAAAATATTGCTCCGTGTTTAAGAAAAACAGTACTTGTCAGTTTTGGCCTTCTCTCGCTGAGATAAAGCTATTTTTACAAATGTTACAGTAAAAGCTGCAGGAAGCTCTCAGAAGTGAGTTTTTTGCTTCTAATCATTGGAAATCAGTTACTTGTTGATGGCAAACATGGTTTTGTTTGAAAATATTGCTCCTTGTTTAAGAAAAACAGTACTTGTCAGTTTTGGCCTTCTCTCGCTGAGATAAAGCTATTTTTACAAATGTTACAGTAAAAGCTGCAGGAAGCTCTCAGAAGTGAGTTTTTTGCTCATAATCATTAGAAATCAGTTACTTGTTGATGGCAAACATGGTTTTGATTGAAAATATTGCTCCTTATTTAAGAAAAACTATAGTTGTCAGTTTTGGGCTTCTCTCGCCGAGAGAAAGCTATTTTTACAAATGTTACAGTAAAAGCTGCAGGAAGCTCTCAGAAGTGAGTTTTTTGCTCATAATCATTAGAAATCAGTTACTTGTTGATGGCAAACATGGTTTTGATTGAAAATATTGCTCCTTGTTTAAGAAAAACTATAGTTGTCAGTTTTGGGCTTCTCTCGACGAGAGAAAGCTATTTTTACAAATGTTACAGTAAAAGCTGCAGGAAGCTCTCAGAAGTGAGTTTTTTGCTCCTAATCATTAGAAATCAGTTACTTGTTGATGGCAAACATGGTTTTGATTGAAAATATTGCTCCTTGTTTAAGAAAAACTACAGTTGTCAGTTTTGGGTTTCTCTCACCGAGAGAAAGCTATTTTTACAAATGTTACAGTAAAAGCTGAAGGAAGCTCTCAGAAGTGAGTTTTTTGCTCCTAATCATTAGAAATCACTTACTTGTTGATGGCAAACATGGTTTTGAATTAAAATATTGCTCCTTGTTTAAGAAAAACTATAGTTGTCAGTTTTGGGCTTCTCTCGACGAGAGAAAGCTATTTTTACAAATGTTACAGTAAAAGCTGCAGGAAGCTCCTAGAAGTGAGTTTTTTGGTCCTAATCGTTAGAAATCAGTTACTTGTTGATGGCCAACATGGTTTTGATTGAAAATATTGCTCCTTGTTTAAGAAAAACAGTACTTGTCAGTTTTGGCCTTCTCTCGCTGAAATAAGGCTATTTTTACAAATGTTACAGTAAAAGCTGCAGGAAGCTCTCAGAAGTGAGTTTTTTGCTCCTAATCATTAGAAATCAGTTACTTGTTGATGGCAAACATGGTTTTGATTGAAAATATTGCTCCTTGTTTAAGAAAAACTATAGTTGTCAGTTTTGGCCTTCTCTCGACGAGAGAAAGCTATTTTTACAAATGTTACAGTAAAAGCTGCAGGAAGCTCTCAGAAGTGAGTTTTTTGCTCCTAATCATTAGAAATCAGTTACTTGTTGATGGCAAACATGGTTTTGATTGAAAATATTGCTCCTTGTTTAAGAAAAACTATAGTTGTCAGTTTTGGGCTTCTCTCGCCGAGAGAAAGCTATTTTTACAAATGTTACAGTAAAAGCTGCAGGAAGCTCTCAGAAGTGAGTTTTTTGCTCCTAATCATTAGAAATCAGTTACTTGTTGATGGCAAACATGGTTTTGTTTGAAAATATTGCTCCTTGTTTAAGAAAAACAGTAGTTGTCAGTTTTGGCCTTCTCTCGCTGAGATAAAGCTATTTTTACAAATGTTACAGTAAAAGCTGCAGGAAGCTCTCAGAAGTAAGTTTTTGCTCCTAATCATTAGAAATCAGTTACTTGTTGATGGCGAACATGGTTTTGATTGAAAATATTGCTCCTTGTTTAAGAAAAACAGTAGTTGTCAGTTTTGGGCTTCTCTCGCCGAGAGAAAGCTATTTTTACAAATGTTACAGTAAAAGCTGCAGGAAGCTCTCAGAAGTGAGTTTTTTGCTCCTAATCATTAGAAATCAGTTACTTGTTGATGGCAAACATGGTTTTGTTTGAAAATATTGCTCCGTGTTTAAGAAAAACAGTACTTGTCAGTTTTGGCCTTCTCTCGCTGAGATAAAGCTATTTTTACAAATGTTACAGTAAAAGCTGCAGGAAGCTCTCAGAAGTGAGTTTTTTGCTCATAATCATTAGAAATCAGTTACTTGTTGATGGCAAACATGGTTTTGATTGAAAATATTGCTCCTTATTTAAGAAAAACTATAGTTGTCAGTTTTGGGCTTCTCTCGCCGAGAGAAAGCTATTTTTTACAAATGTTACAGTAAAAGCTGCAGGAAGCTCTCAGAAGTGAGTTTTTTGCTCATAATCATTAGAAATCAGTTACTTGTTGATGGCAAACATGGTTTTGATTGAAAATATTGCTCCTTGTTTAAGAAAAACTATAGTTGTCAGTTTTGGCCTTCTCTCGACGAGAGAAAGCTATTTTTACAAATGTTACAGTAAAAGCTGCAGGAAGCTCTCAGAAGTGAGTTTTTTGCTCCTAATCATTAGAAATCAGTTACTTGTTGATGGCAAACATGGTTTTGATTGAAAATATTGCTCCTTGTTTAAGAAAAACTACAGTTGTCAGTTTTGGGTTTCTCTCACCGAGAGAAAGCTATTTTTACAAATGTTACAGTAAAAGCTGAAGGAAGCTCTCAGAAGTGAGTTTTTTGCTCCTAATCATTAGAAATCACTTACTTGTTGATGGCAAACATGGTTTTGAATTAAAATATTGCTCCTTGTTTAAGAAAAACTATAGTTGTCAGTTTTGGGCTTCTCTCGACGAGAGAAAGCTATTTTTACAAATGTTACAGTAAAAGCTGCAGGAAGCTCCTAGAAGTGAGTTTTTTGGTCCTAATCGTTAGAAATCAGTTACTTGTTGATGGCCAACATGGTTTTGATTGAAAATATTGCTCCTTGTTTAAGAAAAACAGTACTTGTCAGTTTTGGCCTTCTCTCGCTGAAATAAGGCTATTTTTACAAATGTTACAGTAAAAGCTGCAGGAAGCTCTCAGAAGTGAGTTTTTTGCTCCTAATCATTAGGAATCAGTTACTTGTTGATGGCAAACATGGTTTTGATTGAAAATATTGCTCCTTGTTTAAGGAAAACTATAGTTGTCAGTTTTGGGCTTCTCTCGCCGAGAGAAAGCTATTTTTACAAATGTTACAGTAAAAGCTGCAGGAAGCTCCTAGAAGTGAGTTTTTTGGTCCTAATCGTTAGAAATCAGTTACTTGTTGATGGCCAACATGGTTTTGATTGAAAATATTGCTCCTTGTTTAAGAAAAACAGTACTTGTCAGTTTTGGCCTTCTCTCGCTGAAATAAGGCTATTTTTACAAATGTTACAGTAAAAGCTGCAGGAAGCTCTCAGAAGTGAGTTTTTTGCTCCTAATCATTAGAAATCAGTTACTTGTTGATGGCAAACATGGTTTTGATTGAAAATATTGCTCCTTGTTTAAGGAAAACTATAGTTGTCAGTTTTGGGCTTCTCTCGCCGAGAGAAAGCTATTTTTACAAATGTTACAGTAAAAGCTGCAGGAAGCTCTCAGAAGTGAGTTTTTTGCTCCTAATCATTAGAAATCAGTTACTTGTTGATGGCAAACATGGTTTTGTTTGAAAATATTGCTCCTTGTTTAAGAAAAACAGTAGTTGTCAGTTTTGGCCTTCTCTCGCTGAGATAAAGCTATTTTTACAAATGTTACAGTAAAAGCTGCAGGAAGCTCTCAGAAGTAAGTTTTTGCTCCTAATCATTAGAAATCAGTTACTTGTTGATGGCGAACATGGTTTTGATTGAAAATATTGCTCCTTGTTTAAGAAAAACAGTAGTTGTCAGTTTTGGGCTTCTCTCGCCGAGAGAAAGCTATTTTTACAAATGTTACAGTAAAAGCTGCAGGAAGCTCTCAGAAGTGAGTTTTTTGCTCCTAATCATTAGAAATCAGTTACTTGTTGATGGCAAACATGGTTTTGTTTGAAAATATTGCTCCGTGTTTAAGAAAAACAGTACTTGTCAGTTTTGGCCTTCTCTCGCTGAGATAAAACTATTTTTACAAATGTTACAGTAAAAGCTGCAGGAAGCTCTCAGAAGTGAGTTTTTTGCTCATAATCATTAGAAATCAGTTACTTGTTGATGGCAAACATGGTTTTGATTGAAAATATTGCTCCTTATTTAAGAAAAACTATAGTTGTCAGTTTTGGGCTTCTCTCGCCGAGAGAAAGCTATTTTTTACAAATGTTACAGTAAAAGCTGCAGGAAGCTCTCAGAAGTGAGTTTTTTGCTCATAATCATTAGAAATCAGTTACTTGTTGATGGCAAACATGGTTTTGATTGAAAATATTGCTCCTTGTTTAAGAAAAACTATAGTTGTCAGTTTTGGCCTTCTCTCGACGAGAGAAAGCTATTTTTACAAATGTTACAGTAAAAGCTGCAGGAAGCTCTCAGAAGTGAGTTTTTTGCTCCTAATCATTAGAAATCAGTTACTTGTTGATGGCAAACATGGTTTTGATTGAAAATATTGCTCCTTGTTTAAGAAAAACTACAGTTGTCAGTTTTGGGTTTCTCTCACCGAGAGAAAGCTATTTTTACAAATGTTACAGTAAAAGCTGAAGGAAGCTCTCAGAAGTGAGTTTTTTGCTCCTAATCATTAGAAATCACTTACTTGTTGATGGCAAACATGGTTTTGAATTAAAATATTGCTCCTTGTTTAAGAAAAACTATAGTTGTCAGTTTTGGGCTTCTCTCAACGAGAGAAAGCTATTTTTACAAATGTTACAGTAAAAGCTGCAGGAAGCTCTCAGAAGTGAGTTTTTTGCTCCTAATCATTAGAAATCAGTTACTTGTTGATGGCAAACATGGTTTTGATTGAAAATATTGCTCCTTGTTTAAGAAAAACAGTAGTTGTCAGTTTTGGCCTTCTCTCGCTGAGATAAAGCTATTTTTACAAATGTTACAGTAAAAGCTGCAGGAAGCTCTCAGAAGTGAGTTTTTTGGTTCTAATCATTGGAAATCAGTTACTTGTTGATGGCAAACATGGTTTTGATTGAAAATATTGCTCCTTGTTTAAGAAAAACAGTAGTTGTCAGTTTTGGCCTTCTCTCGCCGAGAGAAAGCTATTTTTACAAATGTTACAGTAAAAGCTGCAGGAAGCTCTCAGAAGTGAGTTTTTTGCTCCTAATCATTAGAAATCAGTTACTTGTTGATGGCAAACATGGTTTTGATTGAAAATATTGCTCCTTGTTTAAGAAAAACAGTAGTTGTCAGTTTTGACCTTCTCTCGCTGAAATAAAGCTATTTTTACAAATGTTACAGTAAAAGCTGCAGGAAGCTCTCAGAAGTGAGTTTTTTGCTCCTAATCATTAGAAATCAGTTACTTGTTGATGGCAAACATGGTTTTGTTTGAAAATATTGCTCCTTGTTTAAGAAAAACAGTAGTTGTCAGTTTTGGCCTTCTCTCGCTGAAATAAAGCTATTTTTACAAATGTTACAGTAAAAGCTGCAGGAAGCTCTCAGAAGTGAGTTTTTTGCTCCTAATCATTAGAAATCAGTTACTTGTTGATAGCAAACATGGTTTTGTTTGAAAATATTGCTCCTTGTTTAAGAAAAACAGTACTTGTCAGTTTTGGCCTTCTCTCGCTGAGATAAAGCTATTTTTACAAATGTTACAGTAAAAGCTGCAGGAAGCTCTCAGAAGTGAGTTTTTTGCTTCTAATCATTGGAAATCAGTTACTTGTTGATGGCAAACATGGTTTTGATTGAAAATATTGCTCCTTGTTTAAGAAAAACAGTAGTTGTCAGTTTTGGCCTTCTCTCGCCGAGAGAAAGCTATTTTTACAAATGTTACAGTAAAAGCTGCAGGAAGCTCTCAGAAGTGAGTTTTTTGCTCCTAATCATTAGAAATCAGTTACTTGTTGATGGCAAACATGGTTTTGATTGAAAATATTGCTCCTTGTTTAAGAAAAACAGTAGTTGTCAGTTTTGACCTTCTCTCGCTGAAATAAAGCTATTTTTACAAATGTTACAGTAAAAGCTGCAGGAAGCTCTCAGAAGTGAGTTTTTTGCTCCTAATCATTAGAAATCAGTTACTTGTTGATGGCAAACATGGTTTTGTTTGAAAATATTGCTCCTTGTTTAAGAAAAACAGTAGTTGTCAGTTTTGGCCTTCTCTCGCTGAGATAAAGCTATTTTTACAAATGTTACAGTAAAAGCTGCAGGAAGCTCTCAGAAGTAAGTTTTTTGCTCCTAATCATTAGGAATCAGTTACTTGTTGATGGCAAACATGGTTTTGATTGAAAATATTGCTCCTTGTTTAAGAAAAAACAGTAGTTGTCAGTTTTGGGCTTCTCTCGCCGAGAGAAAGCAATTTTTACAAATGTTACAGTAAAAGCTGCAGGAAGCTCTCAGAAGTGAGTTTTTTGCTCCTAATCATTAGAAATCAGTTACTTGTTGATGACAAACATGGTTTTGTTTGAAAATATTGCTCCTTGTTTAAGAAAAACTGTAGTTGTCAGTTTTGGCCTTCTCTCGCCGAGAGAAAGCTATTTTTACAAATGTTACAGTAAAAGCTGCAGGAAGCTCTCAGAAGTGAGTTTTTTGGTCCTAATCATTAGAAATCAGTTACTTGTTGATGGCAAACATGGTTTTGATTGAAAATATTGCTCCTTGTTTAAGAAAAACTGTAGTTGTCAGTTTTGGCCTTCTCTCGCCGAGAGAAAGCTATTTTTACAAATGTTACAGTAAAAGCTGCAGGAAGCTCTCAGAAGTGAGTTTTTTGCTCCTAATCATTAGAAATCAGTTAATTGTTGATGGCAAACATGGTTTTGATTGAAAATATTGCTCCTTGTTTAAGAAAAACTGTAGTTGTCAGTTTTGGGCTTCTCTCGCCGAGAGAAAGCTATTTTTACAAATGTTACAGTAAAAGCTGCAGGAAGCTCTCAGAAGTGAGTTTTTTGCTCATAATCATTAGAAATCAGTTACTTTTTGATGGCAAACATGGTTTTGATTGAAAATATTGCTCCTTGTTTAAGAAAAACAGTAGTTGTCAGTTTTGGCCTTCTCTCGCTGAAATAAAGCTATTTTTACAAATGTTACAGTAAAAGCTGCAGGAAGCTCTCAGAAGTGAGTTTTTTGCTCCTAATCATTAGAAATCAGTTACTTGTTGATGGCAAACATTGTTTTGATTGAAAATATTGCTCCTTGTTTAAGAAAAACTATAGTTGTCAGCTTTGGGCTTCTCTCGCCGAGAGAAAGCTATTTTTACAAATGTTACAGTAAAAGCTGCGGGAAGCTCTCAGAAGTGAGTTTTTTGGTCCTAATCATTAGAAATCAGTTACTTGTTGATGGCAAACATGGTTTTGATTGAAAATATTGCTCCTTGTTTAAGAAAAACTGTAGTTGTCAGTTTTGGGCTTCTCACGCCGAGAGAAAGCTATTTTTACAAATGTTACAGTAAAAGCTGCAGGAAGCTCCTAGAAGTGAGTTTTTCGGTCCTAATCGTTAGAAATCAGTTACTTGTTGATGGCCAACATGGTTTTGATTGAAAATATTGCTCCTTGTTTAAGAAAAACTGTAGTTGTCAGTTTTGGGCTTCTCTCGCCGAGAGAAAGCTATTTTTACAAATGTTACAGTAAAAGCTGCGGGAAGCTCTCAGAAGTGAGTTTTTTGGTCCTTATCATTAGAAATCAGTTACTTGTTGATGGCAAACATGGTTTTGATTGAAAATATTGCTCCTTGTTTAAGAAAAACTGTAGTTGTCAGTTTTGGCCTTCTCTCGCTGAGATAAAGCTATTTTTACAAATGTTACAGTAAAAGCTGCAGGAAGCTCTCAGAAGTGAGTTTTTTGCTCATAATCATTAGAAATCAGTTACTTGTTGATGGCAAACATGGTTTTGATTGAAAATATTGCTCCTTGTTTAAGAAAAACAGTAGTTGTCAGTTTTGGCCTTCTCTCGCTGAAATAAAGCTTTTTTTACAAATGTTACAGTAAAAGCTGCAGGAAGCTCTCAGAAGTGAGTTTTTTGCTCCTAATCATTAGAAATCAGTTACTTGTTGATGGCAAACATTGTTTTGATTGAAAATATTGCTCCTTGTTTAAGAAAAACTATAGTTGTCAGCTTTGGGCTTCTCTCACTGAGAGAAAGCTATTTTTACAAATGTTACAGTAAAAGCTGCAGGAAGCTCTCAGAAGTGAGTTTTTTGCTCCTAATCATTAGAAATCAGTTACTTGTTGATGGCAAACATGGTTTTGTTTGAAAATATTGCTCCTTGTTTAAGAAAAACAGTACTTGTCAGTTTTGGCCTTCTCTCGCTGAGATAAAGCTATTTTTACAAATGTTACAGTAAAAGCTGCAGGAAGCTCTCAGAAGTGAGTTTTTTGCTTCTAATCATTAGAAATCAGTTACTTGTTGATGGCAAACATGGTTTTGTTTGAAAATATTGCTCCTTGTTTAAGAAAAACAGTAGTTGTCAGTTTTGGCCTTCTCTCGCTGAGATAAAGCTATTTTTACAAATGTTACAGTAAAAGCTGCAGGAAGCACTCAGAAGTGAGTTTTTTTGCTCCTAATCATTAGAAATTAGTTACTTGTTGATGTCAAACATGGTTTTGATTGAAAATATTGCTCCCTGTTTAAGAAAAACAGTAGTTGTCAGTTTTGGCCTTCTCTCGCCGAGAGAAAGCTATTTTTACAAATGTTACAGTAAAAGCTGCAGGAAGCTCTCAGAAGTGAGTTTTTTGCTCATAATCATTAGAAATCAGTTACTTGTTGATGGCAAACATGGTTTTGATTGAAAATATTGCTCCTTGTTTAAGAAAAACAGTAGTTGTCAGTTTTGGCCTTCTCTCGCTGAAATAAAGCTTTTTTTACAAATGTTACAGTAAAAGCTGCAGGAAGCTCTCAGAAGTGAGTTTTTTGCTCCTAATCATTAGAAATCAGTTACTTGTTGATGGCAAACATTGTTTTGATTGAAAATATTGCTCCTTGTTTAAGAAAAACTATAGTTGTCAGCTTTGGGCTTCTCTCACCGAGAGAAAGCTATTTTTACAAATGTTACAGTAAAAGCTGCAGGAAGCTCTCAGAAGTGAGTTTTTTGCTCATAATCATTAGAAATCAGTTACTTGTTGATGGCAAACATGGTTTTGATTGAAAATATTGCTCCTTGTTTAAGAAAAACAGTAGTTGTCAGTTTTGGCCTTCTCTCCCTGAAATAAAGCTATTTTTACAAATGTTACAGTAAAAGCTGCAGGAAGCTCTCAGAAGTGAGTTTTTTGCTCCTAATCATTAGAAATCAGTTACTTGTTGATGACAAACATGGTTTTGTTTGAAAATATTGCTCCTTGTTTAAGAAAAACTGTAGTTGTCAGTTTTGGCCTTCTCTCGCCGAGAGAAAGCTATTTTTACAAATGTTACAGTAAAAGCTGCAGGAAGCTCTCAGAAGTGAGTTTTTTGCTCCTAATCATTAGAAATCAGTTACTTGTTGATGGCAAACATGGTTTTGATTGAAATTATTGCTCCTTGTTTAAGAAAAACTGTAGTTGTCAGTTTTGGCCTTCTCTCGCCGAGAGAAAGCTATTTTTACAAATGTTACAGTAAAAGCTGCAGGAAGCTCTCAGAAGTGAGTTTTTTGGTCCTAATCATTAGAAATCAGTTACTTGTTGATGGCAAACATGGTTTTGATTGAAAATATTGCTCCTTGTTTAAGAAAAACTGTAGTTGTCAGTTTTGGCCTTCTCTCGCCGAGAGAAAGCTATTTTTACAAATGTTACAGTAAAAGCTGCAGGAAGCTCTCAGAAGTGAGTTTTTTGCTCCTAATCATTAGAAATCAGTTACTTGTTGATGGCAAACATGGTTTTGATTGAAAATATTGCTCCTTGTTTAAGAAAAACAGTACTTGTCAGTTTTGGCCTTCTCTCGCTGAGATAAAGCTATTTTTACAAATGTTACAGTAAAAGCTGCAGGAAGCTCTCAGTAGTGAGTTTTTTGCTCATAATCATTAGAAATCAGTTACTTGTTGATGGCAAACATGGTTTTGATTGAAAATATTGCTCCTTGTTTAAAGAAAACTATAGTTGTCAGTTTCGGGCTTCTCTCGCCGAGAGAAAGCTATTTTTACAAATGTTACACTAAAAGCTGCAGGAAGCTCTCAGAAGTGAGTTTTTTGCTCATAATCATTAGAAATCAGTTACTTGTTGATGGCAAACATGGTTTTGATTGAAAATATTGCTCCTTGTTTAAGAAAAACAGTAGTTGTCAGTTTTGGCCTTCTCTCCCTGAAATAAAGCTATTTTTACAAATGTTACAGTAAAAGCTGCAGGAAGCTCTCAGAAGTGAGTTTTTTGCTCCTAATCATTAGAAATCAGTTACTTGTTGATGGCAAACATGGTTTTGTTTGAAAATATTGCTCCTTGTTTAAGAAAAACAGTACTTGTCAGTTTTGGCCTTCTCTCGCTGAGATAAAGCTATTTTTACAAATGTTACAGTAAAAGCTGCAGGAAGCTCTCAGCAGCGAGTTTTTTGCTCATAATCATTAGAAATCAGTTACTTGTTGATGGCAAACATGGTTTTGATTGAAAATATTGCTCCTTGTTTAAAGAAGACTATAGTTGTCAGTTTTGGGCTTCTCTCGCCGAGAGAAAGCTATTTTTACAAATGTTACACTAAAAGCTGCAAGAAGCTCTCAGAAGTGAGTTTTTTGCTCATAATCATTAGAAATCAGTTACTTGTTGATGGCAAACATGGTTTTGATTGAAAATATTGCTCCTTGTTTAAGAAAAACAGTAGTTGTCAGTTTTGGCCTTCTCTCCCTGAAATAAAGCTATTTTTACAAATGTTACAGTAAAAGCTGCAGGAAGCTCTCAGAAGTGAGTTTTTTGCTCCTAATCATTAGAAATCAGTTACTTGTTGATGGCAAACATGGTTTTGTTTGAAAATATTGCTCCTTGTTTAAGAAAAACAGTACTTGTCAGTTTTGGCCTTCTCTCGCTGAGATAAAGCTATTTTTACAAATGTTACAGTAAAAGCTGCAGGAAGCTCTCAGAAGTGAGTTTTTTTCTCCTAATCATTAGAAATCAGTTACTTGTTGATGGCAAACATGGTTTTGTTTGAAAATATTGCTCCTTGTTTAAGAAAAACAGTAGTTGTCAGTTTTTGCCTTCTCTCGCTGAGATAAAGCTATTTTTTACAAATGTTACAGTAAAAGCTGCAGGAAGCTCTCAGTAGTGAGTTTTTTGCTCCTAATCATTAGAAATCAGTTACTTGTTGATGGCAAACATGGTTTTGTTTGAAAATATTGCTCCTTGTTTAAGAAAAACAGTACTTGTCAGTTTTGGCCTTCTCTCGCTGAGATAAAGCTATTTTTACAAATGTTACAGTAAAAGCTGCAGGAAGCTCTCAGCAGCGAGTTTTTTGCTCATAATCATTAGAAATCAGTTACTTGTTGATGGCAAACATGGTTTTGATTGAAAATATTGCTCCTTGTTTAAAGAAGACTATAGTTGTCAGTTTTGGGCTTCTCTCGCCGAGAGAAAGCTATTTTTACAAATGTTACAGTAAAAGCTGCAGGAAGCTCTCAGAAGTGAGTTTTTTGCTCCTAATCATTAGAAATCAGTTACTTGTTGATGGCAAACATGGTTTTGATTGAAAATATTGCTCCTTGTTTAAGAAAAACTATAGTTGTCAGTTTTGGGTTTCTCTCACCGAGAGAAAGCTATTTTTACAAATGTTACAGTAAAAGCTGCAGGAAGCTCTCAGAAGTGAGTTTTTTGCTCCTAATCATTAGAAATCAGTTACTTGTTGATGGCAAACATGGTTTTGTTTGAAAATATTGCTCCTTGTTTAAGAAAAACAGTAGTTGTCAGTTTTGGCCTTCTCTTGCTGAAATAAAGCTATTTTTACAAATGTTACAGTAAAAGCTGCAGGAAGCTCTCAGAAGTGAGTTTTTTGCTCCTAATCATTAGAAATCAGTTACTTGTTGATGGCAAACATGGTTTTGTTTGAAAATATTGCTCCTTGTTTAAGAAAAACAGTACTTGTCAGTTTTGGCCTTCTCTCGCCGAGATAAAGCTATTTTTACAAATGTTACAGTAAAAGCTGCAGGAAGCTCTCAGAAGTGAGTTTTTTGCTCCTAATCATTAGAAATCAGTTACTTGTTGATGGCAAACATGGTTTTGATTGAAAATATTGCTCATTGTTTAAGAAAAACAGTACTTGTCAGTTTTGGCCTTCTCTCGCCGAGAGAAAGCTATTTTTACAAATGTTACAGTAAAAGCTGCAGGAAGCTCTCAGAAGTGAGTTTTTTGCTCCTAATCATTAGAAATCAGTTACTTGTTGATGGCAAACATGGTTTTGATTGAAAATATTGCTCCTTATTTAAGAAAAACTATAGTTGTCAGTTTTGGGCTTCTTTCGCCGAGAGAAAGCTATTTTTACAAATGTTACAGTAAAAGCTGCAGGAAGCTCTCAGAAGTGAGTTTTTTGCTCATAATCATTAGAAATCAGTTACTTGTTGATGGCAAACATGGTTTTGTTTGAAAATATTGCTCCTTGTTTAAGAAAAACAGTACTTGTCAGTTTTGGCCTTCTCTCGCTGAGATAAAGCTATTTTTACAAATGTTACAGTAAAAGCTGCAGGAAGCTCTCAGAAGTGAGTTTTTTGCTCCTAATCATTAGAAATCAGTTACTTGTTGATGGCAAACATGGTTTTGATTGAAAATATTGCTCCTTGTTTAAGAAAAACAGTACTTGTCAGTTTTTGCCTTCTCTCGCTGAGATAAAGCTATTTTTACAAATGTTACAGTAAAAGCTGCAGGAAGCTCTCAGAAGTAAGTTTTTTGCTCCTAATCATTAGAAATCAGTTACTTGTTGATGGCAAACATGGTTTTGATTGAAAATATTGCTCCTTGTTTAAGAAAAACAGTAGTTGTCAGTTTTGGGCTTCTCTCGCCGAGAGAAAGCTTTTTTTTACAAATGTTACAGTAAAAGCTGCAGGAAGCTCTCAGAAGTGAGTTTTTTGCTCCTAATCATTAGAAATCAGTTACTTGTTGATTGCAAACATGGTTTTGATTGAAAATATTGCTCCTTGTTTAAGAAAAACTATAGTTGTCAGTTTTGGGCTTCTCTCGCCGAGAGAAAGCTATTTTTACAAATGTTACAGTAAAAGCTGCAGGAAGCTCTCAGAAGTCAGTTTTTTGCTCCTAATCATTAGAAATCAGTTACTTGTTGATGGCAAACATGGTTTTGATTGAAAATATTGCTCCTTGTTTAAGAAAAACTATAGTTGTCAGTTTTGGCCTTCTCTCGCTGAGATAAAGCTATTTTTACAAATGTTACAGTAAAAGCTGCAGGAAGCTCTCAGAAGTGAGTTTTTTGCTTCTAATCATTGGAAATCAGTTACTTGTTGATGGCAAACATGGTTTTGTTTGAAAATATTGCTCCTTGTTTAAGAAAAACAGTACTTGTCAGTTTTGGCCTTCTCTCGCTGAGATAAAGCTATTTTTACAAATGTTACAGTAAAAGCTGCAGGAAGCTCTCAGAAGTCAGTTTTTTGCTCCTAATCATTAGAAATCAGTTACTTGTTGATGGCAAACATGGTTTTGATTGAAAATATTGCTCCTTGTTTAAGAAAAACTATAGTTGTCAGTTTTGGCCTTCTCTCGCTGAGATAAAGCTATTTTTACAAATGTTACAGTAAAAGCTGCAGGAAGCTCTCAGAAGTGAGTTTTTTGCTCCAAATCATTAGAAATCAGTTACTTGTTGATGACAAACATGGTTTTGTTTGAAAATATTGCTCCTTGTTTAAGAAAAACAGTACTTGTCAGTTTTGGGCTTCTCTCGCCGAGAGAAAGCAATTTTTACAAATGTTACAGTAAAAGCTGCAGGAAGTTCTCAGAAGTGAGTTTTTTGCTCCTAATCATTAGAAATCAGTTACTTGTTGATGACAAACATGGTTTTGTTTGAAAATATTGCTCCTTGTTTAAGAAAAACAGTACTTGTCAGTTTTGGCCTTCTCTCGCTGAGATAAAGCTATTTTTACAAATGTTACAGTAAAAGCTGCAGGAAGCTCTCAGTAGTGAGTTTTTTGCTCATAATCATTAGAAATCAGTTACTTGTTGATGGCAAACATGGTTTTGATTGAAAATATTGCTCCTTATTTAAGAAAAACTATAGTTGTCAGTTTTGGGCTTCTCTCGCCGAGAGAAAGCTATTTTTACAAATGTTACAGTAAAAGCTGCAGGAAGCTCTCAGAAGTGAGTTTTTTGCTCATAATCATTAGAAATCAGTTACTTGTTGATGACAAACATGGTTTTGTTTGAAAATATTGCTCCTTGTTTAAGAAAAACAGTACTTGTCAGTTTTGGCCTTCTCTCGCTGAAATAAAGCTATTTTTACAAATGTTACAGTAAAAGCTGCAGGAAGCTCTCAGAAGTGAGTTTTTTGCTCATAATCATTAGGAATCAGTTACTTGTTGATGGCAAACATGGTTTTGATTGAAAATATTGCTCCTTATTTAAGAAAAACTATAGTTGTCAGTTTTGGGCTTCTCTCGCCGAGAGAAAGCTATTTTTACAAATGTTACAGTAAAAGCTGCAGGAAGCTCTCAGAAGTGAGTTTTTTGCTCATAATCATTAGAAATCAGTTACTTGTTGATGACAAACATGGTTTTGTTTGAAAATATTGCTCCTTGTTTAAGAAAAACAGTACTTGTCAGTTTTGGCCTTCTCTCGCTGAGATAAAGCTATTTTAACAAATGTTACAGTAAAAGCTGCAGGAAGCTCTCAGAAGTGAGTTTTTTCCTCATAATCATTAGAAATCAGTTACTTGTTGATGACAAACATGGTTTTGTTTGAAAATATTGCTCCTTGTTTAAGAAAAACAGTACTTGTCAGTTTTGGCCTTCTCTCGCTGAAATAAAGCTATTTTTTACAAATGTTACAGTAAAAGCTGCAGGAAGCTCTCAGAAGTGAGTTTTTTGCTCCTAATCATTAGAAATCAGTTACTTGTTGATGGCAAACATGGTTTTGATTGAAAATATTGCTCCTTGTTTAAGAAAAACTATAGTTGTCAGTTTTGGGCTTCTCTCGCCGAGAGAAAGCTATTTTTACAAATGTTACAGTAAAAGCTGCAGGAAGCTCTCAGAAGTGAGTTTTTTGCTCCTAATCATTAGAAATCAGTTACTTGTTGATGGCAAACATGGTTTTGATTGAAAATATTGCTCCTTGTTTAAAGAAAACTATAGTTGTCAGTTTTGGGCTTCTCTCGCCGAGAGAAAGCTATTTTTACAAATGTTACACTAAAAGCTGCAGGAAGCTCTCAGAAGTGAGTTTTTTGCTCCTAATCATTAGAAATCAGTTACTTGTTGATGGCAAACATGGTTTTGTTTGAAAATATTGCTCCTTGTTTAAGAAAAACAGTACTTGTCAGTTTTGGCCTTCTCTCGCTGAGATAAAGCTATTTTTACAAATGTTACAGTAAAAGCTGCAGGAAGCTCTCAGAAGTGAGTTTTTTGCTCCTAATCATTAGAAATCAGTTACTTGTTGATGGCAAACATGGTTTTGATTGAAAATATTGCTCCTTGTTTAAGAAAAACAGTACTTGTCAGTTTTGGCCTTCTCTCGCTGAGATAAAGCTATTTTTACAAATGTTACAGTAAAAGCTGCAGGAAGCTCTCAGAAGTGAGTTTTTTGCTCCTAATCATTAGAAATCAGTTACTTGTTGATGACAAACATGGTTTTGTTTGAAAATATTGCTCCTTGTTTAAGAAAAACAGTACTTGTCAGTTTTGGGCTTCTCTCGCCGAGAGAAAGCAATTTTTACAAATGTTACAGTAAAAGCTGCAGGAAGTTCTCAGAAGTGAGTTTTTTGCTCCTAATCATTAGAAATCAGTTACTTGTTGATGACAAACATGGTTTTGTTTGAAAATATTGCTCCTTGTTTAAGAAAAACAGTACTTGTCAGTTTTGGCCTTCTCTCGCTGAGATAAAGCTATTTTTACAAATGTTACAGTAAAAGCTGCAGGAAGCTCTCAGTAGTGAGTTTTTTGCTCATAATCATTAGAAATCAGTTACTTGTTGATGGCAAACATGGTTTTGATTGAAAATATTGCTCCTTATTTAAGAAAAACTATAGTTGTCAGTTTTGGGCTTCTCTCGCCGAGAGAAAGCTATTTTTACAAATGTTACAGTAAAAGCTGCAGGAAGCTCTCAGAAGTGAGTTTTTTGCTCATAATCATTAGAAATCAGTTACTTGTTGATGACAAACATGGTTTTGTTTGAAAATATTGCTCCTTGTTTAAGAAAAACAGTACTTGTCAGTTTTGGCCTTCTCTCGCTGAGATAAAGCTATTTTAACAAATGTTACAGTAAAAGCTGCAGGAAGCTCTCAGAAGTGAGTTTTTTCCTCATAATCATTAGAAATCAGTTACTTGTTGATGACAAACATGGTTTTGTTTGAAAATATTGCTCCTTGTTTAAGAAAAACAGTACTTGTCAGTTTTGGCCTTCTCTCGCTGAAATAAAGCTATTTTTTACAAATGTTACAGTAAAAGCTGCAGGAAGCTCTCAGAAGTGAGTTTTTTGCTCCTAATCATTAGAAATCAGTTACTTGTTGATGGCAAACATGGTTTTGATTGAAAATATTGCTCCTTGTTTAAGAAAAACTATAGTTGTCAGTTTTGGGCTTCTCTCGCCGAGAGAAAGCTATTTTTACAAATGTTACAGTAAAAGCTGCAGGAAGCTCTCAGAAGTGAGTTTTTTGCTCCTAATCATTAGAAATCAGTTACTTGTTGATGGCAAACATGGTTTTGATTGAAAATATTGCTCCTTGTTTAAAGAAAACTATAGTTGTCAGTTTTGGGCTTCTCTCGCCGAGAGAAAGCTATTTTTACAAATGTTACACTAAAAGCTGCAGGAAGCTCTCAGAAGTGAGTTTTTTGCTCCTAATCATTAGAAATCAGTTACTTGTTGATGGCAAACATGGTTTTGTTTGAAAATATTGCTCCTTGTTTAAGAAAAACAGTACTTGTCAGTTTTGGCCTTCTCTCGCTGAGATAAAGCTATTTTTACAAATGTTACAGTAAAAGCTGCAGGAAGCTCTCAGAAGTGAGTTTTTTGCTCCTAATCATTAGAAATCAGTTACTTGTTGATGGCAAACATGGTTTTGATTGAAAATATTGCTCCTTGTTTAAGAAAAACAGTACTTGTCAGTTTTGGCCTTCTCTCGCTGAGATAAAGCTATTTTTACAAATGTTACAGTAAAAGCTGCAGGAAGCACTCAGAAGTGAGTTTTTTGCTCCTAATCATTAGAAACCAGTTACTTGTTGATGGCAAACATGGTTTTGATTGAAAATATTGCTCCTTGTTTAAAGAAAACTATAGTTGTCAGTTTTGGGCTTCTCTCGCCGAGAGAAAGCTATTTTTACAAATGTTACACTAAAAGCTGCAGGAAGCTCTCAGAAGTGAGTTTTTTGCTCCTAATCATTAGAAACCAGTTACTTGTTGATGGCAAACATGGTTTTGATTGAAAATATTGCTCCTTGTTTAAAGAAAACTATAGTTGTCAGTTTTGGGCTTCTCTCGCCGAGAGAAAGCTATTTTTACAAATGTTACACTAAAAGCTGCAGGAAGCTCTCAGTAGTGAGTTTTTTGCTCATAATCATTAGAAATCAGTTACTTGTTGATGGCAAACATGGTTTTGATTGAAAATATTGCTCCTTATTTAAGAAAAACTATAGTTGTCAGTTTTGGGCTTCTCTCGCCGAGAGAAAGCTATTTTTACAAATGTTACAGTAAAAGCTGCAGGAAGCTCTCAGAAGTGAGTTTTTTGCTCATAATCATTAGAAATCAGTTACTTGTTGATGACAAACATGGTTTTGTTTGAAAATATTGCTCCTTGTTTAAGAAAAACAGTACTTGTCAGTTTTGGCCTTCTCTCGCTGAGATAAAGCTATTTTAACAAATGTTACAGTAAAAGCTGCAGGAAGCTCTCAGAAGTGAGTTTTTTCCTCATAATCATTAGAAATCAGTTACTTGTTGATGACAAACATGGTTTTGTTTGAAAATATTGCTCCTTGTTTAAGAAAAACAGTACTTGTCAGTTTTGGCCTTCTCTCGCTGAAATAAAGCTATTTTTTACAAATGTTACAGTAAAAGCTGCAGGAAGCTCTCAGAAGTGAGTTTTTTGCTCCTAATCATTAGAAATCAGTTACTTGTTGATGGCAAACATGGTTTTGATTGAAAATATTGCTCCTTGTTTAAGAAAAACTATAGTTGTCAGTTTTGGGCTTCTCTCGCCGAGAGAAAGCTATTTTTACAAATGTTACAGTAAAAGCTGCAGGAAGCTCTCAGAAGTGAGTTTTTTGCTCCTAATCATTAGAAATCAGTTACTTGTTGATGGCAAACATGGTTTTGATTGAAAATATTGCTCCTTGTTTAAAGAAAACTATAGTTGTCAGTTTTGGGCTTCTCTCGCCGAGAGAAAGCTATTTTTACAAATGTTACACTAAAAGCTGCAGGAAGCTCTCAGAAGTGAGTTTTTTGCTCCTAATCATTAGAAATCAGTTACTTGTTGATGGCAAACATGGTTTTGTTTGAAAATATTGCTCCTTGTTTAAGAAAAACAGTACTTGTCAGTTTTGGCCTTCTCTCGCTGAGATAAAGCTATTTTTACAAATGTTACAGTAAAAGCTGCAGGAAGCTCTCAGAAGTGAGTTTTTTGCTCCTAATCATTAGAAATCAGTTACTTGTTGATGGCAAACATGGTTTTGATTGAAAATATTGCTCCTTGTTTAAGAAAAACAGTACTTGTCAGTTTTGGCCTTCTCTCGCTGAGATAAAGCTATTTTTACAAATGTTACAGTAAAAGCTGCAGGAAGCACTCAGAAGTGAGTTTTTTGCTCCTAATCATTAGAAACCAGTTACTTGTTGATGGCAAACATGGTTTTGATTGAAAATATTGCTCCTTGTTTAAAGAAAACTATAGTTGTCAGTTTTGGGCTTCTCTCGCCGAGAGAAAGCTATTTTTACAAATGTTACACTAAAAGCTGCAGGAAGCTCTCAGAAGTGAGTTTTTTGCTCCTAATCATTAGAAACCAGTTACTTGTTGATGGCAAACATGGTTTTGATTGAAAATATTGCTCCTTGTTTAAAGAAAACTATAGTTGTCAGTTTTGGGCTTCTCTCGCCGAGAGAAAGCTATTTTTACAAATGTTACACTAAAAGCTGCAGGAAGCTCTCAGAAGTGAGTTTTTTGATCATAATCATTAGAAATCAGTTACTTGTTGATGGCAAACATGGTTTTGATTGAAAATATTGCTCCTTGTTTAAGAAAAACAGTAGTTGTCAGTTTTGGCCTTCTCTTGCTGAAATAAAGCTATTTTTACAAATGTTACAGTAAAAGCTGCAGGAAGCTCTCAGAAGTGAGTTTTTTGCTCCTAATCATTAGAAATCAGTTACTTGTTGATGGCAAACATGGTTTTGATTGAAAATATTGCTCCTTGTTTAAGAAAAACTATAGTTGTCAGTTTTGGCCTTCTCTCGCTGAGATAAAGCTATTTTTACAAATGTTACAGTAAAAGCTGCAGGAAGCTCTCTGAAGTGAGTTTTTTGCTTCTAATCATTGGAAATCAGTTACTTGTTGATGGCAAACATGGTTTTGATTGAAAATATTGCTCCTTGTTTAAGAAAAACAGTAGTTGTCAGTTTTGGGCTTCTCTCGCCGAGAGAAAGCAATTTTTACAAATGTTACAGTAAAAGCTGCAGGAAGCTCTCAGAAGTGAGTTTTTTGCTCCTAATCATTAGAAATCAGTTACTTGTTGATGACAAACATGGTTTTGTTTGAAAATATTGCTCCTTGTTTAAGAAAAACAGTACTTGTCAGTTTTGGCCTTCTCTCGCTGAGATAAAGCTATTTTTACAAATGTTACAGTAAAAGCTGCAGGAAGCTCTCAGTAGTGAGTGTTTTGCTCATAATCATTAGAAATCAGTTACTTGTAGATGGCAAACATGGTTTTGATTGAAAATATTGCTCCTTATTTAAGAAAAACTATAGTTGTCAGTTTTGGGCTTCTCTCGCCGAGAGAAAGCTATTTTTACAAATGTTACAGTAAAAGCTGCAGGAAGCTCTCAGAAGTGAGTTTTTTGCTCATAATCATTAGAAATCAGTTACTTGTTGATGACAAACATGGTTTTGTTTGAAAATATTGCTCCTTGTTTAAGAAAAACAGTACTTGTCAGTTTTGGCCTTCTCTCGCTGAAATAAAGCTATTTTTACAAATGTTACAGTAAAAGCTGCAGGAAGCTCTCAGAAGTGAGTTTTTTGCTCCTAATCATTAGAAATCAGTTACTTGTTGATGGCAAACATGGTTTTGATTGAAAATATTGCTCCTTGTTTAAGAAAAACTATAGTTGTCAGTTTTGGGCTTCTCTCGCCGAGAGAAAGCTATTTTTACAAATGTTACAGTAAAAGCTGCAGGAAGCTCTCAGAAGTGAGTTTTTTGCTCCTAATCATTAGAAATCAGTTACTTGTTGATGGCAAACATGGTTTTGTTTGAAAATATTGCTCCTTGTTTAAGAAAAACAGTAGTTGTCAGTTTTGGCCTTCTCTCGCTGAGATAAAGCTATTTTAACAAATGTTACAGTAAAAGCTGCAGGAAGCTCTCAGAAGTAAGTTTTTTGCTCCTAATCATTAGAAATCAGTTACTTGTTGATGGCGAACATGGTTTTGATTGAAAATATTGCTCCTTGTTTAAGAAAAACAGTAGTTGTCAGTTTTGGGCTTCTCTCGCCGAGAGAAAGCTATTTTTACAAATGTTACAGTAAAAGCTGCAGTAGGCTCTCAGAAGTGAGTTTTTTGCTCATAATCATTAGAAATCAGTTACTTGTTGATGACAAACATGGTTTTGTTTGAAAATATTGCTCCTTGTTTAAGAAAAACAGTACTTGTCAGTTTTGGCCTTCTCTCGCTGAGATAAAGCTATTTTTACAAATGTTACAGTAAAAGCTGCAGGAAGCTCTCAGAAGTGAGTTTTTTGCTCATAATCATTAGAAATCAGTTACTTGTTGATGGCAAACATGGTTTTGATTGAAAATATTGCTCCTTATTTAAGAAAAACTATAGTTGTCAGTTTTGGGCTTCTCTCGCCGAGAGAAAGCTATTTTTACAAATGTTACAGTAAAAGCTGCAGGAAGCTCCTAGAAGTGAGTTTTTTGCTCATAATCATTAGAAATCAGTTACTTGTTGATGGCAAACATGGTTTTGATTGAAAATATTGCTCCTTGTTTAAGAAAAACTATAGTTGTCAGTTTTGGGCTTCTCTCGACGAGAGAAAGCTATTTTTACAAATGTTACAGTAAAAGCTGCAGGAAGCTCTCAGAAGTGAGTTTTTTGCTCCTAATCATTAGAAATCAGTTACTTGTTGATGGCAAACATGGTTTTGATTGAAAATATTGCTCCTTGTTTAAGAAAAACTACAGTTGTCAGTTTTGGGTTTCTCTCACCGAGAGAAAGCTATTTTTACAAATGTTACAGTAAAAGCTGAAGGAAGCTCTCAGAAGTGAGTTTTTTGCTCCTAATCATTAGAAATCACTTACTTGTTGATGGCAAACATGGTTTTGAATTAAAATATTGCTCCTTGTTTAAGAAAAACTATAGTTGTCAGTTTTGGGCTTCTCTCGACGAGAGAAAGCTATTTTTACAAATGTTACAGTAAAAGCTGCAGGAAGCTCCTAGAAGTGAGTTTTTTGGTCCTAATCGTTAGAAATCAGTTACTTGTTGATGGCCAACATGGTTTTGATTGAAAATATTGCTCCTTGTTTAAGAAAAACAGTACTTGTCAGTTTTGGCCTTCTCTCGCTGAAATAAGGCTATTTTTACAAATGTTACAGTAAAAGCTGCAGGAAGCTCTCAGAAGTGAGTTTTTTGCTCCTAATCATTAGAAATCAGTTACTTGTTGATGGCCAACATGGTTTTGATTGAAAATATTGCTCCTTGTTTAAGAAAAACAGTACTTGTCAGTTTTGGCCTTCTCTCGCTGAAATAAGGCTATTTTTACAAATGTTACAGTAAAAGCTGCAGGAAGCTCTCAGAAGTGAGTTTTTTGCTCCTAATCATTAGAAATCAGTTACTTGTTGATGGCAAACATGGTTTTGATTGAAAATATTGCTCCTTGTTTAAGAAAAACTATAGTTGTCAGTTTTGGGCTTCTCTCGCCGAGAGAAAGCTATTTTTACAAATGTTACAGTAAAAGCTGCAGGAAGCTCTCAGAAGTGAGTTTTTTGCTCCTAATCATTAGAAATCAGTTACTTGTTGATGGCAAACATGGTTTTGTTTGAAAATATTGCTCCTTGTTTAAGAAAAACAGTAGTTGTCAGTTTTGGCCTTCTCTCGCTGAGATAAAGCTATTTTTACAAATGTTACAGTAAAAGCTGCAGGAAGCTCTCAGAAGTAAGTTTTTGCTCCTAATCATTAGAAATCAGTTACTTGTTGATGGCGAACATGGTTTTGATTGAAAATATTGCTCCTTGTTTAAGAAAAACAGTAGTTGTCAGTTTTGGGCTTCTCTCGCCGAGAGAAAGCTATTTTTACAAATGTTACAGTAAAAGCTGCAGGAAGCTCTCAGAAGTGAGTTTTTTGCTCCTAATCATTAGAAATCAGTTACTTGTTGATGGCAAACATGGTTTTGTTTGAAAATATTGCTCCGTGTTTAAGAAAAACAGTACTTGTCAGTTTTGGCCTTCTCTCGACGAGAGAAAGCTATTTTTACAAATGTTACAGTAAAAGCTGCAGGAAGCTCTCAGAAGTGAGTTTTTTGCTCCTAATCATTAGAAATCAGTTACTTGTTGATGGCAAACATGGTTTTGATTGAAAATATTGCTCCTTGTTTAAGAAAAACTACAGTTGTCAGTTTTGGGTTTCTCTCACCGAGAGAAAGCTATTTTTACAAATGTTACAGTAAAAGCTGCAGGAAGTTCTCAGAAGTGAGTTTTTTGCTCCTAATCATTAGAAATCAGTTACTTGTTGATGGCAAACATGGTTTTGTTTGAAAATATTGCTCCTTGTTTAAGAAAAACTATAGTTGTCAGTTTTGGGCTTCTCTCAACGAGAGAAAGCTATTTTTACAAATGTTACAGTAAAAGCTGCAGGAAGCTCTCAGAAGTGAGTTTTTTGCTCCTAATCATTAGAAATCAGTTACTTGTTGATGGCAAACATGGTTTTGTTTGAAAATATTGCTCCTTGTTTAAGAAAAACAGTAGTTGTCAGTTTTGGCCTTCTCTCGCCGAGAGCAAGCTATTTTTTACAAATGTTACAGTAAAAGCTGCAGGAAGCTCTCAGAAGTGAGTTTTTTGCTCCTAATCATTAGAAATCAGTTACTTGTTGATGGCAAACATGGTTTTGATTGAAAATATTGCTCCTTGTTTAAGAAAAACTATAGTTGTCAGTTTTGGGCTTCTCTCAACGAGAGAAAGCTATTTTTACAAATGTTACAGTAAAAGCTGCAGGAAGCTCTCAGAAGTGAGTTTTTTGCTCCTAATCATTAGAAATCAGTTACTTGTTGATGGCAAACATGGTTTTGTTTGAAAATATTGCTCCTTGTTTAAGAAAAACAGTAGTTGTCAGTTTTGGCCTTCTCTCGCCGAGAGCAAGCTATTTTTTACAAATGTTACAGTAAAAGCTGCAGGAAGCTCTCAGAAGTGAGTTTTTTGCTCCTAATCATTAGAAATCAGTTACTTGTTGATGGCAAACATGGTTTTGATTGAAAATATTGCTCCTTGTTTAAGAAAAACAGTAGTTGTCAGTTTTGGCCTTCTCTCGCCGAGAGAAAGCTATTTTTACAAATGTTACAGTAAAAGCTGCAGGAAGCTCTCAGAAGTGAGTTTTTTGCTCCTAATCATTAGAAATCAGTTACTTGTTGATGGCAAACATGGTTTTGATTGAAAATATTGCTCCTTGTTTAAGAAAAACTACAGTTGTCAGTTTTGGGTTTCTCTCACCGAGAGAAAGCTATTTTTACAAATGTTACAGTAAAAGCTGCAGGAAGTTCTCAGAAGTGAGTTTTTTGCTCCTAATCATTAGAAATCAGTTACTTGTTGATGGCAAACATGGTTTTGTTTGAAAATATTGCTCCTTGTTTAAGAAAAACTATAGTTGTCAGTTTTGGGCTTCTCTCAACGAGAGAAAGCTATTTTTACAAATGTTACAGTAAAAGCTGCAGGAAGCTCTCAGAAGTGAGTTTTTTGCTCCTAATCATTAGAAATCAGTTACTTGTTGATGGCAAACATGGTTTTGTTTGAAAATATTGCTCCTTGTTTAAGAAAAACAGTAGTTGTCAGTTTTGGCCTTCTCTCGCCGAGAGCAAGCTATTTTTTACAAATGTTACAGTAAAAGCTGCAGGAAGCTCTCAGAAGTGAGTTTTTTGCTCCTAATCATTAGAAATCAGTTACTTGTTGATGGCAAACATGGTTTTGATTGAAAATATTGCTCCTTGTTTAAGAAAAACTATAGTTGTCAGTTTTGGGCTTCTCTCAACGAGAGAAAGCTATTTTTACAAATGTTACAGTAAAAGCTGCAGGAAGCTCTCAGAAGTGAGTTTTTTGCTCCTAATCATTAGAAATCAGTTACTTGTTGATGGCAAACATGGTTTTGTTTGAAAATATTGCTCCTTGTTTAAGAAAAACAGTAGTTGTCAGTTTTGGCCTTCTCTCGCCGAGAGCAAGCTATTTTTTACAAATGTTACAGTAAAAGCTGCAGGAAGCTCTCAGAAGTGAGTTTTTTGCTCCTAATCATTAGAAATCAGTTACTTGTTGATGGCAAACATGGTTTTGATTGAAAATATTGCTCCTTGTTTAAGAAAAACAGTAGTTGTCAGTTTTGGCCTTCTCTCGCCGAGAGAAAGCTATTTTTACAAATGTTACAGTAAAAGCTGCAGGAAGCTCTCAGAAGTGAGTTTTTTGCTCCTAATCATTAGAAATCAGTTACTTGTTGATGGCAAACATGGTTTTGATTGAAAATATTGCTCCTTGTTTAAGAAAAACTATAGTTGTCAGTTTTGGGCTTCTCTCAACGAGAGAAAGCTATTTTTACAAATGTTACAGTAAAAGCTGCAGGAAGCTCTCAGAAGTGAGTTTTTTGCTCCTAATCATTAGAAATCAGTTACTTGTTGATGGCAAACATGGTTTTGTTTGAAAATATTGCTCCTTGTTTAAGAAAAACAGTAGTTGTCAGTTTTGGCCTTCTCTCGCCGAGAGCAAGCTATTTTTTACAAATGTTACAGTAAAAGCTGCAGGAAGCTCTCAGAAGTGAGTTTTTTGCTCCTAATCATTAGAAATCAGTTACTTGTTGATGGCAAACATGGTTTTGATTGAAAATATTGCTCCTTGTTTAAGAAAAACAGTAGTTGTCAGTTTTGGCCTTCTCTCGCCGAGAGAAAGCTATTTTTACAAATGTTACAGTAAAAGCTGCAGGAAGCTCTCAGAAGTGAGTTTTTTGCTCCTAATCATTAGAAATCAGTTACTTGTTGATGGCAAACATGGTTTTGATTGAAAATATTGCTCCTTGTTTAAGAAAAACAGTAGTTGTCAGTTTTGGCCTTCTCTCGCTGAAATAAAGCTATTTTTACAAATGTTACAGTAAAAGCTGCAGGAAGCTCTCAGAAGTGAGTTTTTTGCTCCTAATCATTAGAAATCAGTTACTTGTTGATGGCAAACATGGTTTTGATTGAAAATATTGCTCCTTGTTTAAGAAAAACTACAGTTGTCAGTTTTGGGTTTTTCTCACCGAGAGAAAGCTATTTTTACAAATGTTACAGTAAAAGCTGCAGGAAGCTCTCAGAAGTGAGTTTTTTGCTCCTAATCATTAGAAATCAGTTACTTGTTGATGGCAAACATGGTTTTGTTTGAAAATATTGCTCCTTGTTTAAGAAAAACAGTAGTTGTCAGTTTTGGCCTTCTCTCGCTGAGATAAAGCTATTTTTACAAATGTTACAGTAAAAGCTGCAGGAAGCTCTCAGAAGTGAGTTTTTTGCTCATAATCATTAGAAATCAGTTACTTGTTGATGGCAAACATGGTTTTGATTGAAAATATTGCTCCTTGTTTAAGAAAAACTATAGTTGTCAGTTTTGGGCTTCTCTCGACAAGAGAAAGCTATTTTTACAAA
This sequence comes from Pampus argenteus, assembly GCA_036937835.1. Taxonomy (NCBI): domain Eukaryota; kingdom Metazoa; phylum Chordata; class Actinopteri; order Scombriformes; family Stromateidae; genus Pampus; species Pampus argenteus. Next base: position 1,989,495 of record CM072881.1, read on the forward strand.
TGTTACAGTAAAAGCTGCAGGAAGCTCTCAGAAGTGAGTTTTTTGCTCCTAATCATTAGAAATCAGTTACTTGTTGATGGCAAACATGGTTTTGTTTGAAAATATTGCTCCTTGTTTAAGAAAAACAGTAGTTGTCAGTTTTGGCCTTCTCTCGCTGAGATAAAGCTATTTTTACAAATGTTACAGTAAAAGCTGCAGGAAGCTCTCAGAAGTGAGTTTTTTGCTCCTAATCATTAGAAATCAGTTACTTGTTGATGGCAAACATGGTTTTGATTGAAAATATTGCTCCTTGTTTAAGAAAAACAGTAGTTGTCAGTTTTGGGCTTCTCTCGCTGAGATAAAGCTATTTTTACAAATGTTACAGTAAAAGCTGCAGGAAGCTCTCAGAAGTGAGTTTTTTGCTCCTAATCATTAGAAATCAGTTACTTGTTGATGGCAAACATGGTTTTGTTTGAAAATATTGCTCCTTATTTAAGAAAAACAGTAGTTGTCAGTTTTGGCCTTCTCTCGCTGAGATAAAGCTATTTTTACAAATGTTACAGTAAAAGCTGCAGGAAGCTCTCAGAAGTAAGTTTTTTGCTCCTAATCATTAGAAATCAGTTACTTGTTGATGGCAAACATGGTTTTGATTGAAAATATTGCTCCTTGTTTAAGAAAAACAGTAGTTGTCAGTTTTGGGCTTCTCTCGCTGAGATAAAGCTATTTTTACAAATGTTACAGTAAAAGCTGCAGGAAGCTCTCAGAAGTGAGTTTTTTTGCTCCTAATCATTAGAAATCAGTTACTTGTTGATGGCAAACATGGTTTTGATTGAAAATATTGCTCCTTGTTTAAGAAAAACAGTAGTTGTCAGTTTTGGCCTTCTCTCGCCGAGAGAAAGCTATTTTGACAAATGTTACAGTAAAAGCTGCAGGAAGCTCTCAGAAGTGAGTTTTTTGCTCCTAATTATTAGAAATCAGTTACTTGTTGATGGCAAACATGGTTTTGATTGAAAATATTGCTCCTTGTTTAAGAAAAACAGTAGTTGTCAGTTTTGGCCTTCTCTCGCTGAAATAAAGCTATTTTTACAAATGTTACAGTAAAAGCTGCAGGAAGCTCTCAGAAGTGAGTTTTTTGCTCCTAATCATTAGAAATCAGTTACTTGTTGATAGCAAACATGGTTTTGTTTGAAAATATTGCTCCTTGTTTAAGAAAAACAGTACTTGTCAGTTTTGGCCTTCTCTCGCTGAGATAAAGCTATTTTTACAAATGTTACAGTAAAAGCTGCAGGAAGCTCTCAGAAGTGAGTTTTTTGCTTCTAATCATTGGAAATCAGTTACTTGTTGATGACAAACATGGTTTTGTTTGAATATATTGCTCCTTGTTTAAGAAAAACAGTACTTGTCAGTTTTGGCCTTCTCTCGCTGAAATAAAGCTATTTTTACAAATGTTACAGTAAAAACTGCAGGAAGCTCTCAGAAGTGAGTTTTTTGCTCCTAATCATTAGAAATCAGTTACTTGTTGATGGCAAACATGGTTTTGATTGAAAATATTGCTCCTTGTTTAAGAAAAAACAGTAGTTGTCAGTTTTGGGCTTCTCTCGCTGAGAGAAAGCAATTTTTACAAATGTTACAGTAAAAGCTGCAGGAAGCTCTCAGAAGTGAGTTTTTTGCTCCTAATCATTAGAAATCAGTTACTTGTTGATGGCAAACATGGTTTTGATTGAAAATATTGCTCCTTGTTTAAGAAAAACAGTAGTTGTCAGTTTTGGCCTTCTCTCGCTGAAATAAAGCTATTTTTACAAATGTTACTGTAAAAGCTGCAGGAAGCTCTCAGAAGTGAGTTTTTTGCTCCTAATCATTAGAAATCAGTTACTTGTTGATAGCAAACATGGTTTTGTTTGAAAATATTGCTCCTTGTTTAAGAAAAACAGTACGTGTCAGTTTTGGCCTTCTCTCGCTGAGATAAAGCTATTTTTACAAATGTTACAGTAAAAGCTGCAGGAAGCTCTCAGAAGTGAGTTTTTTGATTCTAATCATTGGAAATCAGTTACTTGTTGATGGCAAACATGGTTTTGTTTGAAAATATTGCTCCTTGTTTAAGAAAAACAGTACTTGTCAGTTTTGGCCTTCTCTCGCTGAGATAAAGCTATTTTTACAAATGTTACAGTAAAAGCTGCAGGAAGCTCTCAGAAGTGAGTTTTTTGCTCATAATCATTAGAAATCAGTTACTTGTTGATGACAAACATGGTTTTGTTTGAAAGTATTGCTCCTTGTTTAAGAAAAACAGTACTTGTCAGTTTTGGCCTTCTCTCGCTGAAATAAAGCTATTTTTACAAATGTTACAGTAAAAACTGCAGGAAGCTCTCAGAAGTGAGTTTTTTGCTCCTAATCATTAGAAATTAGTTACTTGTTGATGGCAAACATGGTTTTGATTGAAAATATTGCTCCTTGTTTAAGAAAAACTATAGTTGTCAGTTTTGGGCTTCTCTCGCCGAGAGAAAGCTATTTTTACAAATGTTACAGTAAAAACTGCAGGAAGCTCTCAGAAGTGAGTTTTTTGCTCCTAATCATTAGAAATCAGTTACTTGTTGATGGCAAACATGGTTTTGATTGAAAATATTGCTCCTTGTTTAAGAAAAACAGTAGTTGTCAGTTTTGGCCTTCTCTCGCTGAAATAAAGCTATTTTTACAAATGTTACTGTAAAAGCTGCAGGAAGCTCTCAGAAGTGAGTTTTTTGCTCCTAATCATTAGAAATCAGTTACTTGTTGATAGCAAACATGGTTTTGTTTGAAAATATTGCTCCTTGTTTAAGAAAAACAGTACTTGTCAGTTTTGGCCTTCTCTCGCTGAGATAAAGCTATTTTTACAAATGTTACAGTAAAAGCTGCAGGAAGCTCTCAGAAGTGAGTTTTTTGATTCTAATCATTGGAAATCAGTTACTTGTTGATGGCAAACATGGTTTTGTTTGAAAATATTGCTCCTTGTTTAAGAAAAACAGTACTTGTCAGTTTTGGCCTTCTCTCGCTGAGATAAAGCTATTTTTACAAATGTTACAGTAAAAGCTGCAGGAAGCTCTCAGAAGTGAGTTTTTTGCTCATAATCATTAGAAATCAGTTACTTGTTGATGACAAACATGGTTTTGTTTGAAAGTATTGCTCCTTGTTTAAGAAAAACAGTACTTGTCAGTTTTGGCCTTCTCTCGCTGAAATAAAGCTATTTTTACAAATGTTACAGTAAAAACTGCAGGAAGCTCTCAGAAGTGAGTTTTTTGCTCCTAATCATTAGAAATCAGTTACTTGTTGATGGCAAACATGGTTTTGATTGAAAATATTGCTCCTTGTTTAAGAAAAACTATAGTTGTCAGTTTTGGGCTTCTCTCGCCGAGAGAAAGCTATTTTTACAAATGTTACAGTAAAAGCTGCAGGAAGCTCTCAGAAGTGAGTTTTTTGCTCCCAATCATTAGAAATCAGTTACTTGTTGATGACAAACATGGTTTTGTTTGAAAATATTGCTCCTTGTTTAAGAAAAACAGTACTTGTCAGTTTTGGCCTTCTCTCGCTGAGATAAAGCTATTTTTACAAATGTTACAGTCAAAGCTGCAAGAAGCTCTCAGAAGTGAGTTTTTTGCTCCTAATCATTAGAATTCAGTTACTTGTTGATGGCAAACATGGTTTTGATTGAAAATATTGCTCCTTGTTTAAGAAAAACAGTAGTTGTCAGTTTTGGCCTTCTCTCGCTGAAATAAAGCTATTTTTACAAATGTTACAGTAAAAGCTGCAGGAAGCTCTCAGAAGTGAGTTTTTTGCTCATAATCATTAGAAATCAGTTACTTGTTGATGACAAACATGGTTTTGTTTGAATATATTGCTCCTTGTTTAAGAAAAACAGTACTTGTCAGTTTTGGCCTTCTCTCGCTGAAATAAAGCTATTTTTACAAATGTTACAGTAAAAGCTGCAGGAAGCTCTCAGAAGTGAGTTTTTTGCTTCTAATCATTGGAAATCAGTTACTTGTTGATGGCAAACATGGTTTTGTTTGAAAATATTGCTCCTTGTTTAAGAAAAACAGTACTTGTCAGTTTTGGCGTTCTCTCGCTGAAATAAAGCTATTTTTACAAATGTTACAGTAAAAACTGCAGGAAGCTCTCAGAAGTGAGTTTTTTGCTCCTAATCATTAGAAATCAGTTACTTGTTGATGGCAAACATGGTTTTGATTGAAAATATTGCTCCTTGTTTAAGAAAAAACAGTAGTTGTCAGTTTTGGGCTTCTCTCGCTGAGATAAAGCTATTTTTACAAATGTTACAGTAAAAGCTGCAGGAAGCTCTCAGAAGTGAGTTTTTTGCTCATAATCATTAGAAATCAGTTACTTGTTGATGACAAACATGGTTTTGTTTGAATATATTGCTCCTTGTTTAAGAAAAACAGTACTTGTCAGTTTTGGCCTTCTCTCGCTGAAATAAAGCTATTTTTACAAATGTTACAGTAAAAACTGCAGTAAAGCTCTCAGAAGTGAGTTTTTTGCTCCTAATCATTAGAAATCAGTTACTTGTTGATGGCAAACATGGTTTTGATTGAAAATATTGCTCCTTGTTTAAGAAAAAACAGTAGTTGTCAGTTTTGGGCTTCTCTCGCTGAGAGAAAGCAATTTTTACAAATGTTACAGTAAAAGCTGCAGGAAGCTCTCAGAAGTGAGTTTTTTGCTCCTAATCATTAGAAATCAGTTACTTGTTGATGGCAAACATGGTTTTGATTGAAAATATTGCTCCTTGTTTAAGAAAAACAGTAGTTGTCAGTTTTGGCCTTCTCTCGCTGAAATAAAGCTATTTTTACAAATGTTACTGTAAAAGCTGCAGGAAGCTCTCAGAAGTGAGTTTTTTGCTCCTAATCATTAGAAATCAGTTACTTGTTGATAGCAAACATGGTTTTGTTTGAAAATATTGCTCCTTGTTTAAGAAAAACAGTACGTGTCAGTTTTGGCCTTCTCTCGCTGAGATAAAGCTATTTTTACAAATGTTACAGTAAAAGCTGCAGGAAGCTCTCAGAAGTGAGTTTTTTGATTCTAATCATTGGAAATCAGTTACTTGTTGATGGCAAACATGGTTTTGTTTGAAAATATTGCTCCTTGTTTAAGAAAAACAGTACTTGTCAGTTTTGGCCTTCTCTCGCTGAGATAAAGCTATTTTTACAAATGTTACAGTAAAAGCTGCAGGAAGCTCTCAGAAGTGAGTTTTTTGCTCATAATCATTAGAAATCAGTTACTTGTTGATGACAAACATGGTTTTGTTTGAAAGTATTGCTCCTTGTTTAAGAAAAACAGTACTTGTCAGTTTTGGCCTTCTCTCGCTGAAATAAAGCTATTTTTACAAATGTTACAGTAAAAACTGCAGGAAGCTCTCAGAAGTGAGTTTTTTGCTCCTAATCATTAGAAATTAGTTACTTGTTGATGGCAAACATGGTTTTGATTGAAAATATTGCTCCTTGTTTAAGAAAAACTATAGTTGTCAGTTTTGGGCTTCTCTCGCCGAGAGAAAGCTATTTTTACAAATGTTACAGTAAAAGCTGCAGGAAGCTCTCAGAAGTGAGTTTTTTGCTCCTAATCATTAGAAATCAGTTACTTGTTGATGGCAAACATGGTTTTGATTGAAAATATTGCTCCTTGTTTAAGAAAAACAGTAGTTGTCAGTTTTGGCCTTCTCTCGCTGAAATAAAGCTATTTTTACAAATGTTACTGTAAAAGCTGCAGGAAGCTCTCAGAAGTGAGTTTTTTGCTCCTAATCATTAGAAATCAGTTACTTGTTGATAGCAAACATGGTTTTGTTTGAAAATATTGCTCCTTGTTTAAGAAAAACAGTACTTGTCAGTTTTGGCCTTCTCTCGCTGAGATAAAGCTATTTTTACAAATGTTACAGTAAAAGCTGCAGGAAGCTCTCAGAAGTGAGTTTTTTGATTCTAATCATTGGAAATCAGTTACTTGTTGATGGCAAACATGGTTTTGTTTGAAAATATTGCTCCTTGTTTAAGAAAAACAGTACTTGTCAGTTTTGGCCTTCTCTCGCTGAGATAAAGCTATTTTTACAAATGTTACAGTAAAAGCTGCAGGAAGCTCTCAGAAGTGAGTTTTTTGCTCATAATCATTAGAAATCAGTTACTTGTTGATGACAAACATGGTTTTGTTTGAAAGTATTGCTCCTTGTTTAAGAAAAACAGTACTTGTCAGTTTTGGCCTTCTCTCGCTGAAATAAAGCTATTTTTACAAATGTTACAGTAAAAACTGCAGGAAGCTCTCAGAAGTGAGTTTTTTGCTCCTAATCATTAGAAATCAGTTACTTGTTGATGGCAAACATGGTTTTGATTGAAAATATTGCTCCTTGTTTAAGAAAAACTATAGTTGTCAGTTTTGGGCTTCTCTCGCCGAGAGAAAGCTATTTTTACAAATGTTACAGTAAAAGCTGCAGGAAGCTCTCAGAAGTGAGTTTTTTGCTCCTAATCATTAGAAATCAGTTACTTGTTGATGGCAAACATGGTTTCGATTGAAAATATTGCTCCTTGTTTAAGAAAAACTATAGTTGTCAGTTTTGGGCTTCTCTCGACGAGAGAAAGCTATTTTTACAAATGTTAAAGTAAAAGCTGCAGGAAGCTCTCAGAAGTGAGTTTTTTGCTCCTAATCATTAGAAATCAGTTACTTGTTGATGGCAAACATGGTTTTGTTTGAAAATATTGCTCCTTGTTTAAGAAAAACAGTACTTGTCAGTTTTGGCCTTCTCTCGCTGAAATAAAGCTATTTTTACAAATGTTACAGTAAAAACTGCAGGAAGCTCTCAGAAGTGAGTTTTTTGCTCCTAATCATTAGAAATCAGTTACTTGTTGATGACAAACATGGTTTTGTTTGAAAATATTGCTCCTTGTTTAAGAAAAACAGTACTTGTCAGTTTTGGCCTTCTCTCGCTGAGATAAAGCTATTTTTACAAATGTTACAGTCAAAGCTGCAAGAAGCTCTCAGAAGTGAGTTTTTTGCTCCTAATCATTAGAATTCAGTTACTTGTTGATGGCAAACATGGTTTTGATTGAAAATATTGCTCCTTGTTTAAGAAAAACAGTAGTTGTCAGTTTTGGCCTTCTCTCGCTGAAATAAAGCTATTTTTACAAATGTTACAGTAAAAGCTGCAGGAAGCTCTCAGAAGTGAGTTTTTTGCTCATAATCATTAGAAATCAGTTACTTGTTGATGACAAACATGGTTTTGTTTGAATATATTGCTCCTTGTTTAAGAAAAACAGTACTTGTCAGTTTTGGCCTTCTCTCGCTGAAATAAAGCTATTTTTACAAATGTTACAGTAAAAACTGCAGGAAGCTCTCAGAAGTGAGTTTTTTGCTCCTAATCATTAGAAATCAGTTACTTGTTGATGGCAAACATGGTTTTGATTGAAAATATTGCTCCTTGTTTAAGAAAAAACAGTAGTTGTCAGTTTTGGGCTTCTCTCGCTGAGAGAAAGCAATTTTTACAAATGTTACAGTAAAAGCTGCAGGAAGCTCTCAGAAGTGAGTTTTTTGCTCCTAATCATTAGAAATCAGTTACTTGTTGATGGCAAACATGGTTTTGATTGAAAATATTGCTCCTTGTTTAAGAAAAACAGTAGTTGTCAGTTTTGGCCTTCTCTCGCTGAAATAAAGCTATTTTTACAAATGTTCCTGTAAAAGCTGCAGGAAGCTCTCAGAAGTGAGTTTTTTGCTCCTAATCATTAGAAATCAGTTACTTGTTGATGGCAAACATGGTTTTGATTGAAAATATTGCTCCTTGTTTAAGAAAAACAGTACTTGTCAGTTTTGGCCTTCTCTCGCTGAGATAAAGCTATTTTTACAAATGTTACAGTAAAAGCTGCAGGAAGCTCTCAGAAGTGAGTTTTTTGATTCTAATCATTGGAAATCAGTTACTTGTTGATGGCAAACATGGTTTTGTTTGAAAATATTGCTCCGTGTTTAAGAAAAACAGTACTTGTCAGTTTTGGCCTTCTCTCGCTGAGATAAAGCTATTTTTACAAATGTTACAGTAAAAGCTGCAGGAAGCTCTCAGAAGTGAGTTTTTTGCTCATAATCATTAGAAATCAGTTACTTGTTGATGACAAACATGGTTTTGTTTGAAAGTATTGCTCCTTGTTTAAGAAAAACAGTACTTGTCAGTTTTGGCCTTCTCTCGCTGAAATAAAGCTATTTTTACAAATGTTACAGTAAAAGCTGCAGGAAGCTCTCAGAAGTGAGTTTTTTGCTCATAATCATTAGAAATCAGTTACTTGTTGATGGCAAACATGGTTTTGATTGAAAATATTGCTCCTTGTTTAAGAAAAACAGTAGTTGTGAGTTTTGGGCTTCTCTCGCTGAGATAAAGCTATTTTTACAAATGTTACAGTAAAAGCTGCAGGAAGCTCTCAGAAGTGAGTTTTTTGCTCCTAATCATTAGAAATCAGTTACTTGTTGATGGCAAACAAGGTTGTGTTTGAAGATAATGCTCCTTGTTTAAGAAAAACAGTAGTTGTCAGTTTTGGCCTTCTATCGCTGAGATAAAGCTATTTTTACAAATGTTACAGTAAAAGCTGCAGGAAGCTCTCAGAAGTGAGTTTTTTGCTCCTAATCATTAGAAATCAGTTACTTGTTGATGGCAAACATGGTTTTGATTGAAAATATTGCTCCTTGTTTAAGAAAAACAGTAGTTGTCAGTTTTGGCCTTCTCTCGCTGAAATAAAGCTATTTTTACAAATGTTACAGTAAAAGCTGCAGGAAGCTCTCAGAAGTGAGTTTTTTGCTCCTAATCATTAGAAATCAGTTACTTGTTGATAGCAAACATGGTTTTGTTTGAAAATATTGCTCCTTGTTTAAAGAAAAACAGTACTTGTCAGTTTTGGCCTTCTCTCGCCGAGAGAAAGCTATTTTTACAAATGTTACAGTAAAAGCTGCAGGAAGCTCTCAGAAGTGAGTTTTTTGCTCCTAATCATTAGAAATCAGTTACTTGTTGATGGCAAACATGGTTTTGATTGAAAATATTGCTCCTTGTTTAAGAAAAACAGTAGTTGTCAGTTTTGGCCTTCTCTCGCTGAAATAAAGCTATTTTTACAAATGTTACAGTAAAAGCTGCAGGAAGCTCTCAGAAGTGAGTTTTTTGCTCCTAATCATTAGAAATCAGTTACTTGTTGATGGCAAACATGGTTTTGATTGAAAATATTGCTCCTTGTTTAAGAAAAAACAGTAGTTGTCAGTTTTGGGCTTCTCTCGCCGAGAGAAAGCAATTTTTACAAATGTTACAGTAAAAGCTGCAGGAAGCTCTCAGAAGTGAGTTTTTTGCTCCTAATTATTAGAAATCAGTTACTTGTTGATGGCAAACATGGTTTTGATTGAAAATATTGCTCCTTGTTTAAGAAAAACAGTAGTTGTCAGTTTTGGCCTTCTCTCGCTGAAATAAAGCTATTTTTACAAATGTTACAGTAAAAGCTGCAGGAAGCTCTCAGAAGTGAGTTTTTTGCTCCTAATCATTAGAAATCAGTTACTTGTTGATAGCAAACATGGTTTTGTTTGAAAATATTGCTCCTTGTTTAAGAAAAACAGTACTTGTCAGTTTTGGCCTTCTCTCGCTGAGATAAAGCTATTTTTACAAATGTTACAGTAAAAGCTGCAGGAAGCTCTCAGAAGTGAGTTTTTTGCTTCTAATCATTGGAAATCAGTTACTTGTTGATGGCAAACATGGTTTTGTTTGAAAATATTGCTCCTTGTTTAAGAAAAACAGTACTTGTCAGTTTTGGCCTTCTCTCGCTGAAATAAAGCTATTTTTACAAATGTTACAGTAAAAACTGCAGGAAGCTCTCAGAAGTGAGTTTTTTGCTCCTAATCATTAGAAATCAGTTACTTGTTGATGGCAAACATGGTTTTGATTGAAAATATTGCTCCTTGTTTAAGAAAAAACAGTAGTTGTCAGTTTTGGGCTTCTCTCGCTGAGATAAAGCTATTTTTACAAATGTTACAGTAAAAGCTGCAGGAAGCTCTCAGAAGTGAGTTTTTTGCTCATAATCATTAGAAATCAGTTACTTGTTGATGACAAACATGGTTTTGTTTGAATATATTGCTCCTTGTTTAGGAAAACCGTACTTGTCAGTTTTGGCCTTCTCTCGCTGAAATAAAGCTATTTTTACAAATGTTACAGTAAAAACTGCAGGAAGCTCTCAGAAGTGAGTTTTTTGCTCCTAATCATTAGAAATCAGTTACTTGTTGATGGCAAACATGGTTTTGATTGAAAATATTGCTCCTTGTTTAAGAAAAAACAGTAGTTGTCAGTTTTGGGCTTCTCTCGCTGAGAGAAAGCAATTTTTACAAATGTTACAGTAAAAGCTGCAGGAAGCTCTCAGAAGTGAGTTTTTTGCTCCTAATCATTAGAAATCAGTTACTTGTTGATGGCAAACATGGTTTTGATTGAAAATATTGCTCCTTGTTTAAGAAAAACAGTAGTTGTCAGTTTTGGCCTTCTCTCGCTGAAATAAAGCTATTTTTACAAATGTTACTGTAAAAGCTGCAGGAAGCTCTCAGAAGTGAGTTTTTTGCTCCTAATCATTAGAAATCAGTTACTTGTTGATAGCAAACATGGTTTTGTTTGAAAATATTGCTCCTTGTTTAAGAAAAACAGTACTTGTCAGTTTTGGCCTTCTCTCGCTGAGATAAAGCTATTTTTACAAATGTTACAGTAAAAGCTGCAGGAAGCTCTCAGAAGTGAGTTTTTTGATTCTAATCATTGGAAATCAGTTACTTGTTGATGGCAAACATGGTTTTGTTTGAAAATATTGCTCCTTGTTTAAGAAAAACAGTACTTGTCAGTTTTGGCCTTCTCTCGCTGAGATAAAGCTATTTTTACAAATGTTACAGTAAAAGCTGCAGGAAGCTCTCAGAAGTGAGTTTTTTGCTCATAATCATTAGAAATCAGTTACTTGTTGATGACAAACATGGTTTTGTTTGAAAGTATTGCTCCTTGTTTAAGAAAAACAGTACTTGTCAGTTTTGGCCTTCTCTCGCTGAAATAAAGCTATTTTTACAAATGTTACAGTAAAAACTGCAGGAAGCTCTCAGAAGTGAGTTTTTTGCTCCTAATCATTAGAAATTAGTTACTTGTTGATGGCAAACATGGTTTTGATTGAAAATATTGCTCCTTGTTTAAGAAAAACTATAGTTGTCAGTTTTGGGCTTCTCTCGCCGAGAGAAAGCTATTTTTACAAATGTTACAGTAAAAGCTGCAGGAAGCTCTCAGAAGTGAGTTTTTTGCTCCTAATCATTAGAAATCAGTTACTTGTTGATGACAAACATGGTTTTGTTTGAAAATATTGCTCCTTGTTTAAGAAAAACAGTACTTGTCAGTTTTGGCCTTCTCTCGCTGAGATAAAGCTATTTTTACAAATGTTACAGTAAAAGCTGCAAGAAGCTCTCAGAAGTGAGTTTTTTGCTCCTAATCATTAGAATTCAGTTACTTGTTGATGGCAAACATGGTTTTGATTGAAAATATTGCTCCTTGTTTAAGAAAAACAGTAGTTGTCAGTTTTGGCCTTCTCTCGCTGAAATAAAGCTATTTTTACAAATGTTACAGTAAAAGCTGCAGGAAGCTCTCAGAAGTGAGTTTTTTGCTCATAATCATTAGAAATCAGTTACTTGTTGATGACAAACATGGTTTTGTTTGAATATATTGCTCCTTGTTTAAGAAAAACAGTACTTGTCAGTTTTGGCCTTCTCTCGCTGAAATAAAGCTATTTTTACAAATGTTCCTGTAAAAGCTGCAGGAAGCTCTCAGAAGTGAGTTTTTTGCTCCTAATCATTAGAAATCAGTTACTTGTTGATAGCAAACATGGTTTTGTTTGAAAATATTGCTCCTTGTTTAAGAAAAACAGTACTTGTCAGTTTTGGCCTTCTCTCGCTGAGATAAAGCTATTTTTACAAATGTTACAGTAAAAGCTGCAGGAAGCTCTCAGAAGTGAGTTTTTTGATTCTAATCATTGGAAATCAGTTACTTGTTGATGGCAAACATGGTTTTGTTTGAAAATATTGCTCCTTGTTTAAGAAAAACAGTACTTGTCAGTTTTGGCCTTCTCTCGCTGAGATAAAGCTATTTTTACAAATGTTACAGTAAAAGCTGCAGGAAGCTCTCAGAAGTGAGTTTTTTGCTCATAATCATTAGAAATCAGTTACTTGTTGATGGCAAACATGGTTTTGATTGAAAATATTGCTCCTTGTTTAAGAAAAACAGTAGTTGTCAGTTTTGGGCTTCTCTCGCTGAGATAAAGCTATTTTTACAAATGTTACAGTAAAAGCTGCAGGAAGCTCTCAGAAGTGAGTTTTTTGCTCCTAATCATTAGAAATCAGTTACTTGTTGATGGCAAACAAGCTTGTGTTTGAAGATAATGCTCCTTGTTTAAGAAAAACAGTAGTTGTCAGTTTTGGCCTTCTCTCGCCGAGAGAAAGCTATTTTTACAAATGTTAGAGTAAAAGCTGCAGGAAGCTCTCAGAAGTGAGTTTTTTGCTCATAATCATTAGAAATCAGTTACTTGTTGATGGCAAACATGGTTTTGATTGAAAATATACCTCCTTGTTTAAGAAAAAACAGTAGTTGTCAGTTTTGGGCTTCTCTCGCCGAGAGAAAGCTATTTTTACAAATGTTACAGTAAAAGCTGCAGGAAGCTCTCAGAAGTGAGTTTTTTGCTCCTAATCATTAGAAATCAGTTACTTGTTGATGACAAACATGGTTTTGTTTGAAAATATTGCTCCTTGTTTAAGAAAAACAGTACTTGTCAGTTTTGGCCTTCTCTCGCTGAGATAAAGCTATTTTTACAAATGTTACAGTAAAAGCTGCAGGAAGCTCTCAGAAGTGAGTTTTTTGCTCATAATCATTAGAAATCAGTTACTTGTTGATGGCAAACATGGTTTTGATTGAAAATATAGCTCCTTGTTTAAGAAAAACAGTAGTTGTCAGTTTTGGCCTTCTCTCGCCGAGAGAAAGCTATTTTTACAAATGTTACAGTAAAAGCTGCAGGAAGCTCTCAGAAGTGAGTTTTTTGCTCCTAATCATTAGAAATCAGTTACTTGTTGATGGCAAACATGGTTTTGATTGAAAATATTGCTCCTTGTTTAAGAAAAACAGTACTTGTCATTTTTGGCCTTCTCTCGCTGAGATAAAGCTATTTTTTACAAATGTTACAGTAAAAGCTGCAGGAAGCTCTCAGAAGTGAGTTTTTTGCTCATAATCATTAGAAATCAGTTACTTGTTGATGGCAAACATGGTTTTGATTGAAAATATTGCTCCTTATTTAAGAAAAACTATAGTTGTCAGTTTTGGGCTTCTCTCGCCGAGAGAAAGCTATTTTTACAAATGTTACAGTAAAAGCTGCAGGAAGCTCTCAGAAGTGAGTTTTTTGCTCATAATCATTAGAAATCAGTTACTTGTTGATGGCAAACATGGTTTTGATTGAAAATATTGCTCCTTGTTTAAGAAAAACTATAGTTGTCAGTTTTGGGCTTCTCTCGACGAGAGAAAGCTATTTTTACAAATGTTACAGTAAAAGCTGCAGGAAGCTCTCAGAAGTGAGTTTTTTTGCTCCTAATCATTAGAAATCAGTTACTTGTTGATGGCAAACATGGTTTTGATTGAAAATATTGCTCCTTGTTTAAGAAAAACTACAGTTGTCAGTTTTGGGTTTCTCTCACCGAGAGAAAGCTATTTTTACAAATGTTACAGTAAAAGCTGCAGGAAGCTCTCAGAAGTAAGTTTTTTGCTCCTAATCATTAGGAATCAGTTACTTGTTGATGGCAAACATGGTTTTGATTGAAAATATTGCTCCTTGTTTAAGAAAAACAGTAGTTGTCAGTTTTGGCCTTCTCTCGCTGAAATAAAGCTATTTTTACAAATGTTACAGTAAAAGCTGCAGGAAGCTCTCAGAAGTGAGTTTTTTGCTCCTAATCATTAGAAATCAGTTACTTGTTGATAGCAAACATGGTTTTGTTTGAAAATATTGCTCCTTGTTTAAAGAAAAACAGTACTTGTCAGTTTTGGCCTTCTCTCGCCGAGAGAAAGCTATTTTTACAAATGTTACAGTAAAAGCTGCAGGAAGCTCTCAGAAGTGAGTTTTTTGCTCCTAATCATTAGAAATCAGTTACTTGTTGATGGCAAACATGGTTTTGATTGAAAATATTGCTCCTTGTTTAAGAAAAACAGTAGTTGTCAGTTTTGGCCTTCTCTCGCTGAAATAAAGCTATTTTTACAAATGTTACAGTAAAAGCTGCAGGAAGCTCTCAGAAGTGAGTTTTTTGCTCCTAATCATTAGAAATCAGTTACTTGTTGATGGCAAACATGGTTTTGATTGAAAATATTGCTCCTTGTTTAAGAAAAAACAGTAGTTGTCAGTTTTGGGCTTCTCTCGCCGAGAGAAAGCAATTTTTACAAATGTTACAGTAAAAGCTGCAGGAAGCTCTCAGAAGTGAGTTTTTTGCTCCTAATTATTAGAAATCAGTTACTTGTTGATGGCAAACATGGTTTTGATTGAAAATATTGCTCCTTGTTTAAGAAACACAGTAGTTGTCAGTTTTGGCCTTCTCTCGCTGAAATAAAGCTATTTTTACAAATGTTACAGTAAAAGCTGCAGGAAGCTCTCAGAAGTGAGTTTTTTGCTCCTAATCATTAGAAATCAGTTACTTGTTGATAGCAAACATGGTTTTGTTTGAAAATATTGCTCCTTGTTTAAGAAAAACAGTACTTGTCAGTTTTGGCCTTCTCTCGCTGAGATAAAGCTATTTTTACAAATGTTACAGTAAAAGCTGCAGGAAGCTCTCAGAAGTGAGTTTTTTGCTTCTAATCATTGGAAATCAGTTACTTGTTGATGGCAAACATGGTTTTGTTTGAAAATATTGCTCCTTGTTTAAGAAAAACAGTACTTGTCAGTTTTGGCCTTCTCTCGCTGAGATAAAGCTATTTTTACAAATGTTACAGTAAAAGCTGCAGGAAGCTCTTAGAAGTGAGTTTTTTGCTCATAATCATTAGAAATCAGTTACTTGTTGATGACAAACATGGTTTTGTTTGAAAGTATTGCTCCTTGTTTAAGAAAAACAGTACTTGTCAGTTTTGGCCTTCTCTCGCTGAAATAAAGCTATTTTTACAAATGTTACAGTAAAAACTGCAGGAAGCTCTCAGAAGTGAGTTTTTTGGTCCTAATCATTAGAAATTAGTTACTTGTTGATGGCAAACATGGTTTTGATTGAAAATATTGCTCCTTGTTTAAGAAAAACTATAGTTGTCAGTTTTGGGCTTCTCTCGCCGACAGAAAGCTATTTTTACAAATGTTACAGTAAAAGCTGCAGGAAGCTCTCAGAAGTGAGTTTTTTGCTCCTAATCATTAGAAATCAGTTACTTGTTGATGGCAAACATGGTTTTGATTGAAAATATTGCTCCTTGTTTAAGAAAAACAGTAGTTGTCAGTTTTGGCCTTCTCTCGCTGAAATAAAGCTATTTTTACAAATGTTACTGTAAAAGCTGCAGGAAGCTCTCAGAAGTGAGTTTTTTGCTCCTAATCATTAGAAATCAGTTACTTGTTGATAGCAAACATGGTTTTGTTTGAAAATATTGCTCCTTGTTTAAGAAAAACAGTACTTGTCAGTTTTGGCCTTCTCTCGCTGAAATAAAGCTATTTTTACAAATGTTACAGTAAAAACTGCAGGAAGCTCTCAGAAGTGAGTTTTTTGCTCCTAATCATTAGAAATCAGTTACTTGTTGATAGCAAACATGGTTTTGTTTGAAAATATTGCTCCTTGTTTAAAGAAAAACAGTACTTTTCAGTTTTGGCCTTCTCTCGCTGAGATAAAGCTATTTTTACAAATGTTACAGTAAAAGCTGCAGGAAGCTCTCAGAAGTGAGTTTTTTGATTCTAATCATTGGAAATCAGTTACTTGTTGATGGCAAACATGGTTTTGTTTGAAAATTTTGCTCCTTGTTTAAGAAAAACAGTACTTGTCAGTTTTGGCCTTCTCTCGCTGAGATAAAGCTATTTTTACAAATGTTACAGTAAAAGCTGCAGGAAGCTCTCAGAAGTGAGTTTTTTGCTCATAATCATTAGAAATCAGTTACTTGTTGATGACAAACATGGTTTTGTTTGAAAGTATTGCTCCTTGTTTAAGAAAAACAGTACTTGTCAGTTTTGGCCTTCTCTCGCTGAAATAAAGCTATTTTTACAAATGTTACAGTAAAAACTGCAGGAAGCTCTCAGAAGTGAGTTTTTTGCTCCTAATCATTAGAAATCAGTTACTTGTTGATAGCAAACATGGTTTTGTTTGAAAATATTGCTCCTTGTTTAAAGAAAAACAGTACTTTTCAGTTTTGGCCTTCTCTCGCCGAGAGAAAGCTATTTTTACAAATGTTACAGTAAAAGCTGCAGGAAGCTCTCAGAAGTGAGTTTTTTGCTCCTAATCATTAGAAATCAGTTACTTGTTGATGACAAACATGGTTTTGTTTGAAAATATTGCTCCTTGTTTAAGAAAAACAGTACTTGTCAGTTTTGGCCTTCTCTCGCTGAAATAAAGCTATTTTTACAAATGTTACAGTAAAAGCTGCAGGAAGCTCTCAGAAGTGAGTTTTTTGCTCATAATCATTAGAAATCAGTTACTTGTTGATGACAAACATGGTTTTGTTTGAATATATTGCTCCTTGTTTAAGAAAAACAGTACTTGTCAGTTTTGGCCTTCTCTCGCTGAAATAAAGCTATTTTTACAAATGTTACAGTAAAAACTGCAGGAAGCTCTCAGAAGTGAGTTTTTTGCTCCTAATCATTAGAAATCAGTTACTTGTTGATGGCAAACATGGTTTAGATTGAAAATATTGCTCCTTGTTTAAGAAAAAACAGTAGTTGTCAGTTTTGGGCTTCTCTCGCTGAGAGAAAGCAATTTTTACAAATGTTACAGTAAAAGCTGCAGGAAGCTCTCAGAAGTGAGTTTTTTGCTCCTAATCATTAGAAATCAGTTACTTGTTGATGGCAAACATGGTTTTGATTGAAAATATTGCTCCTTGTTTAAGAAAAACAGTAGTTGTCAGTTTTGGCCTTCTCTCGCTGAGATAAAGCTATTTTTACAAATGTTACAGTAAAAGCTGCAGGAAGCTCTCAGAAGTGAGTTTTTTGATTCTAATCATTGGAAATCAGTTACTTGTTGATGGCAAACATGGTTTTGTTTGAAAATATTGCTCCTTGTTTAAGAAAAACAGTACTTGTCAGTTTTGGCCTTCTCTCGCTGAGATAAAGCTATTTTTACAAATGTTACAGTAAAAGCTGCAGGAAGCTCTCAGAAGTGAGTTTTTTGCTCATAATCATTAGAAATCAGTTACTTGTTGATGACAAACATGGTTTTGTTTGAAAGTATTGCTCCTTGTTTAAGAAAAACAGTACTTGTCAGTTTTGGCCTTCTCTCGCTGAAATAAAGCTATTTTTACAAATGTTACAGTAAAAGCTGCAGGAAGCTCTCAGAAGTGAGTTTTTTGTTCATAATCATTAGAAATCAGTTACTTGTTGATGGCAAACATGGTTTTGATTGAAAATATTGCTCCTTGTTTAAGAAAAACAGTAGTTGTCAGTTTTGGGCTTCTCTCGCTGAGATAAAGCTATTTTTACAAATGTTACAGTAAAAGCTGCAGGAAGCTCTCAGAAGTGAGTTTTTTGCTCCTAATCATTAGAAATCAGTTACTTGTTGATGGCAAACAAGGTTGTGTTTGAAGATAATGCTCCTTGTTTAAGAAAAACAGTAGTTGTCAGTTTTGGCCTTCTATCGCTGAGATAAAGCTATTTTTACAAATGTTAGAGTAAAAGCTGCAGGAAGCTCTCAGAAGTGAGTTTTTTGCTCATAATCATTAGAAATCAGTTACTTGTTGATGGCAAACATGGTTTTGATTGAAAATATACCTCCTTGTTTAAGAAAAAACAGTAGTTGTCAGTTTTGGGCTTCTCTCGCCGAGAGAAAGCTATTTTTACAAATGTTACAGTAAAAGCTGCAGGAAGCTCTCAGAAGTGAGTTTTTTGCTCCTAATCATTAGAAATCAGTTACTTGTTGATGACAAACATGGTTTTGTTTGAAAATATTGCTCCTTGTTTAAGAAAAACAGTACTTGTCAGTTTTGGCCTTCTCTCGCTGAGATAAAGCTATTTTTACAAATGTTACAGTAAAAGCTGCAGGAAGCTCTCAGAAGTGAGTTTTTTGCTCATAATCATTAGAAATCAGTTACTTGTTGATGGCAAACATGGTTTTGATTGAAAATATAGCTCCTTGTTTAAGAAAAACAGTAGTTGTCAGTTTTGGCCTTCTCTCGCCGAGAGAAAGCTATTTTTACAAATGTTACAGTAAAAGCTGCAGGAAGCTCTCAGAAGTGAGTTTTTTGCTCCTAATCATTAGAAATCAGTTACTTGTTGATGGCAAACATGGTTTTGATTGAAAATATTGCTCCTTGTTTAAGAAAAACAGTACTTGTCATTTTTGGCCTTCTCTCGCTGAGATAAAGCTATTTTTTACAAATGTTACAGTAAAAGCTGCAGGAAGCTCTCAGAAGTGAGTTTTTTGCTCATAATCATTAGAAATCAGTTACTTGTTGATGGCAAACATGGTTTTGATTGAAAATATTGCTCCTTATTTAAGAAAAACTATAGTTGTCAGTTTTGGGCTTCTCTCGCCGAGAGAAAGCTATTTTTACAAATGTTACAGTAAAAGCTGCAGGAAGCTCTCAGAAGTGAGTTTTTTGCTCATAATCATTAGAAATCAGTTACTTGTTGATGGCAAACATGGTTTTGATTGAAAATATTGCTCCTTGTTTAAGAAAAACTATAGTTGTCAGTTTTGGGCTTCTCTCGACGAGAGAAAGCTATTTTTACAAATGTTACAGTAAAAGCTGCAGGAAGCTCTCAGAAGTGAGTTTTTTTGCTCCTAATCATTAGAAATCAGTTACTTGTTGATGGCAAACATGGTTTTGATTGAAAATATTGCTCCTTGTTTAAGAAAAACTACAGTTGTCAGTTTTGGGTTTCTCTCACCGAGAGAAAGCTATTTTTACAAATGTTACAGTAAAAGCTGCAGGAAGCTCTCAGAAGTAAGTTTTTTGCTCCTAATCATTAGGAATCAGTTACTTGTTGATGGCAAACATGGTTTTGATTGAAAATATTGCTCCTTGTTTAAGAAAAACAGTAGTTGTCAGTTTTGGCCTTCTCTCGCTGAAATAAAGCTATTTTTACAAATGTTACAGTAAAAGCTGCAGGAAGCTCTCAGAAGTGAGTTTTTTGCTCCTAATCATTAGAAATCAGTTACTTGTTGATAGCAAACATGGTTTTGTTTGAAAATATTGCTCCTTGTTTAAAGAAAAACAGTACTTGTCAGTTTTGGCCTTCTCTCGCCGAGAGAAAGCTATTTTTACAAATGTTACAGTAAAAGCTGCAGGAAGCTCTCAGAAGTGAGTTTTTTGCTCCTAATCATTAGAAATCAGTTACTTGTTGATGGCAAACATGGTTTTGATTGAAAATATTGCTCCTTGTTTAAGAAAAACAGTAGTTGTCAGTTTTGGCCTTCTCTCGCTGAAATAAAGCTATTTTTACAAATGTTACAGTAAAAGCTGCAGGAAGCTCTCAGAAGTGAGTTTTTTGCTCCTAATCATTAGAAATCAGTTACTTGTTGATGGCAAACATGGTTTTGATTGAAAATATTGCTCCTTGTTTAAGAAAAAACAGTAGTTGTCAGTTTTGGGCTTCTCTCGCCGAGAGAAAGCAATTTTTACAAATGTTACAGTAAAAGCTGCAGGAAGCTCTCAGAAGTGAGTTTTTTGCTCCTAATTATTAGAAATCAGTTACTTGTTGATGGCAAACATGGTTTTGATTGAAAATATTGCTCCTTGTTTAAGAAAAACAGTAGTTGTCAGTTTTGGCCTTCTCTCGCTGAAATAAAGCTATTTTTACAAATGTTACAGTAAAAGCTGCAGGAAGCTCTCAGAAGTGAGTTTTTTGCTCCTAATCATTAGAAATCAGTTACTTGTTGATAGCAAACATGGTTTTGTTTGAAAATATTGCTCCTTGTTTAAGAAAAACAGTACTTGTCAGTTTTGGCCTTCTCTCGCTGAGATAAAGCTATTTTTACAAATGTTACAGTAAAAGCTGCAGGAAGCTCTCAGAAGTGAGTTTTTTGCTTCTAATCATTGGAAATCAGTTACTTGTTGATGGCAAACATGGTTTTGTTTGAAAATATTGCTCCTTGTTTAAGAAAAACAGTACTTGTCAGTTTTGGCCTTCTCTCGCTGAGATAAAGCTATTTTTACAAATGTTACAGTAAAAGCTGCAGGAAGCTCTCAGAAGTGAGTTTTTTGCTCATAATCATTAGAAATCAGTTACTTGTTGATGACAAACATGGTTTTGTTTGAAAGTATTGCTCCTTGTTTAAGAAAAACAGTACTTGTCAGTTTTGGCCTTCTCTCGCTGAAATAAAGCTATTTTTACAAATGTTACAGTAAAAACTGCAGGAAGCTCTCAGAAGTGAGTTTTTTGGTCCTAATCATTAGAAATTAGTTACTTGTTGATGGCAAACATGGTTTTGATTGAAAATATTGCTCCTTGTTTAAGAAAAACTATAGTTGTCAGTTTTGGGCTTCTCTCGCCGAGAGAAAGCTATTTTTACAAATGTTACAGTAAAAGCTGCAGGAAGCTCTCAGAAGTGAGTTTTTTGCTCCTAATCATTAGAAATCAGTTACTTGTTGATGGCAAACATGGTTTTGATTGAAAATATTGCTCCTTGTTTAAGAAAAACAGTAGTTGTCAGTTTTGGCCTTCTCTCGCTGAAATAAAGCTATTTTTACAAATGTTACTGTAAAAGCTGCAGGAAGCTCTCAGAAGTGAGTTTTTTGCTCCTAATCATTAGAAATCAGTTACTTGTTGATAGCAAACATGGTTTTGTTTGAAAATATTGCTCCTTGTTTAAGAAAAACAGTACTTGTCAGTTTTGGCCTTCTCTCGCTGAGATAAAGCTATTTTTACAAATGTTACAGTAAAAGCTGCAGGAAGCTCTCAGAAGTGAGTTTTTTGATTCTAATCATTGGAAATCAGTTACTTGTTGATGGCAAACATGGTTTTGTTTGAAAATATTGCTCCTTGTTTAAGAAAAACAGTACTTGTCAGTTTTGGCCTTCTCTCGCTGAGATAAAGCTATTTTTACAAATGTTACAGTAAAAGCTGCAGGAAGCTCTCAGAAGTGAGTTTTTTGCTCATAATCATTAGAAATCAGTTACTTGTTGATGACAAACATGGTTTTGTTTGAAAGTATTGCTCCTTGTTTAAGAAAAACAGTACTTGTCAGTTTTGGCCTTCTCTCGCTGAAATAAAGCTATTTTTACAAATGTTACAGTAAAAACTGCAGGAAGCTCTCAGAAGTGAGTTTTTTGCTCCTAATCATTAGAAATCAGTTACTTGTTGATAGCAAACATGGTTTTGTTTGAAAATATTGCTCCTTGTTTAAAGAAAAACAGTACTTTTCAGTTTTGGCCTTCTCTCGCCGAGAGAAAGCTATTTTTACAAATGTTACAGTAAAAGCTGCAGGAAGCTCTCAGAAGTGAGTTTTTTGCTCCTAATCATTAGAAATCAGTTACTTGTTGATGACAAACATGGTTTTGTTTGAAAATATTGCTCCTTGTTTAAGAAAAACAGTACTTGTCAGTTTTGGCCTTCTCTCGCTGAGATAAAGCTATTTTTACAAATGTTACAGTAAAAGCTGCAGGAAGCTCTCAGTAGTGAGTTTTTTGCTCATAATCATTAGAAATCAGTTACTTGTTGATGGCAAACATGGTTTTGATTGAAAATATTGCTCCTTGTTTAAGAAAAACAGTAGTTGTCAGTTTTGGCCTTCTCTCGCCGAGAGAAAGCTATTTTTTACAAATGTTACAGTAAAAGCTGCAAGAAGCTCTCAGAAGTGAGTTTTTTGCTCCTAATCATTAGAATTCAGTTACTTGTTGATGGCAAACATGGTTTTGATTGAAAATATTGCTCCTTGTTTAAGAAAAACAGTACTTGTCAGTTTTGGCCTTCTCTCGCTGAAATAAAGCTATTTTTACAAATGTTACAGTAAAAACTGCAGGAAGCTCTCAGAAGTGAGTTTTTTGCTCCTAATCATTAGAAATCAGTTACTTGTTGATGGCAAACATGGTTTTGATTGAAAATATTGCTCCTTGTTTAAGAAAAAACAGTAGTTGTCAGTTTTGGGCTTCTCTCGCTGAGAGAAAGCAATTTTTACAAATGTTACAGTAAAAGCTGCAGGAAGCTCTCAGAAGTGAGTTTTTTGCTCCTAATCATTAGAAATCAGTTACTTGTTGATGGCAAACATGGTTTTGATTGAAAATATTGCTCCTTGTTTAAGAAAAACAGTAGTTGTCAGTTTTGGCCTTCTATCGCTGAAATAAAGCTATTTTTACAAATGTTACTGTAAAAGCTGCAGGAAGCTCTCAGAAGTGAGTTTTTTGCTCCTAATCATTAGAAATCAGTTACTTGTTGATAGCAAACATGGTTTTGTTTGAAAATATTGCTCCTTGTTTAAGAAAAACAGTACTTGTCAGTTTTGGCCTTCTCTCGCTGAGATAAAGCTATTTTTACAAATGTTACAGTAAAAGCTGCAGGAAGCTCTCAGAAGTGAGTTTTTTTATTCTAATCATTGGAAATCAGTTACTTGTTGATGGCAAACATGGTTTTGTTTGAAAATATTGCTCCTTGTTTAAGAAAAACAGTACTTGTCAGTTTTGGCCTTCTCTCGCTGAGATAAAGCTATTTTTACAAATGTTACAGTAAAAGCTGCAGGAAGCTCTCAGAAGTGAGTTTTTTGCTCATAATCATTAGAAATCAGTTACTTGTTGATGACAAACATGGTTTTGTTTGAAAGTATTGCTCCTTGTTTAAGAAAAACAGTACTTGTCAGTTTTGGCCTTCTCTCGCTGAAATAAAGCTATTTTTACAAATGTTACAGTAAAAACTGCAGGAAGCTCTCAGAAGTGAGTTTTTTGCTCCTAATCATTAGAAATCAGTTACTTGTTGATGGCAAACATGGTTTTGATTGAAAATATTGCTCCTTGTTTAAGAAAAACTATAGTTGTCAGTTTTGGGCTTCTCTCGCCGAGAGAAAGCTATTTTTACAAATGTTACAGTAAAAGCTGCAGGAAGCTCTCAGTAGTGAGTTTTTTGCTCATAATCATTAGAAATCAGTTACTTGTTGATGGCAAACATGGTTTTGTTTGAAAATATTGCTCCTTGTTTAAGAAAAACAGTACTTGTCAGTTTTGGCCTTCTCTCGCTGAGATAAAGCTATTTTTACAAATGTTACAGTAAAAGCTGCAGGAAGCTCTCAGAAGTGAGTTTTTTGCTCATAATCACTAGAAATCAGTTACTTGTTGATGGCAAACATGGTTTTGATTGAAAATATTGCTCCTTGTTTAAGAAAAACAGTAGTTGTCAGTTTTGGCCTTCTCTCGCTGAAATAAAGCTATTTTTACAAATGTTACTGTAAAAGCTGCAGGAAGCTCTCAGAAGTGAGTTTTTTGCTCCTAATCATTAGAAATCAGTTACTTGTTGATAGCAAACATGGTTTTGTTTGAAAATATTGCTCCTTGTTTAAGAAAAACAGTACTTGTCAGTTTTGGCCTTCTCTCGCTGAGATAAAGCTATTTTTACAAATGTTACAGTAAAAGCTGCAGGAAGCTCTCAGAAGTGAGTTTTTTTATTCTAATCATTTGATTCAAATCAGTTACTTGTTGATGGCAAACATGGTTTTGATTTAAAATATTGCTCCTTGTTTAAGAAAAACTATAGTTGTCAGTTTTGGGCTTCTCTCGCCGAGAGAAAGCTATTTTTACAAATGTTACAGTAAAAGCTGCAGGAAGCTCTCAGAAGTGAGTTTTTTGCTCCTAATCATTAGAAATCAGTTACTTGTTGATGACAAACATGGTTTTGTTTGAAAATATTGCTCCTTGTTTAAGAAAAACAGTACTTGTCAGTTTTGGCCTTCTCTCGCTGAGATAAAGCTATTTTTACAAATGTTACAGTAAAAGCTGCAGGAAGCTCTCAGTAGTGAGTTTTTTGCTCATAATCATTAGAAATCAGTTACTTGTTGATGGCAAACATGGTTTTGTTTGAAAATATTGCTCCTTGTTTAAGAAAAACAGTACTTGTCAGTTTTGGCCTTCTCTCGCTGAGATAAAGCTATTTTTACAAATGTTACAGTAAAAGCTGCAGGAAGCTCTCAGAAGTGAGTTTTTTGCTCATAATCACTAGAAATCAGTTACTTGTTGATGGCAAACATGGTTTTGATTGAAAATATTGCTCCTTGTTTAAGAAAAACAGTAGTTGTCAGTTTTGGCCTTCTCTCGCTGAGATAAAGCTATTTTTACAAATGTTACAGTAAAAGCTGCAGGAAGCTCTCAGAAGTGAGTTTTTTGCTCCTAATCATTAGAAATCAGTTACTTGTTGATGGCAAACATGGTTTTGATTGAAAATATTGCTCCTTGTTTAAGAAAAACAGTAGTTGTCAGTTATGGCCTTCTCTTGCGGAGAGAAAGCTATTTTTTACAAATGTTACAGTAAAAGCTGCAAGAAGCTCTCAGAAGTGAGTTTTTTGCTCCTAATCATTAGAAATCAGTTACTTGTTGATGGCAAACATGGTTTTGATTGAAAATATTGCTCCTTGTTTAAGAAAAACAGTAGTTGTCAGTTTTGGCCTTCTCTCGCTGAAATAAAGCTATTTTTACAAATGTTACAGTAAAAGCTGCAGGAAGCTCTCAAAAGTGAGTTTTTTGCTCCTAATCATTAGAAATCAGTTACTTGTTGATGGCAAACATGGTTTTGATTGAAAATATTGCTCCTTGTTTAAGAAAAACTACAGTTGTCAGTTTTGGGTTTTTCTCACCGAGAGAAAGCTATTTTTACAAATGTTACAGTAAAAGCTGCAGGAAGCTCTCAGAAGTGAGTTTTTTGCTCCTAATCATTAGAAATCAGTTACTTGTTGATGGCAAACATGGTTTTGTTTGAAAATATTGCTCCTTGTTTAAGAAAAACAGTAGTTGTCAGTTTTGGCCTTCTCTCGCCGAGAGAAAGCTATTTTTACAAATGTTACAGTAAAAGCTGCAGGAAGCTCTCAGAAGTGAGTTTTTTGCTCCTAATCATTAGAAATCAGTTACTTGTTGATGGCAAACATGGTTTTGATTGAAAATATTGCTCCTTGTTTAAGAAAAACAGTAGTTGTCAGTTTTGGCCTTCTCTCGCTGAAATGTTACAGTAAAAGCTGCAGGAAGCTCTCAGAAGTGAGTTTTTTGCTCCTAATCATTAGAAATCAGTTACTTGTTGATGGCAAACATGGTTTTGATTGAAAATATTGCTCCTTGTTTAAAGAAAACTATAGTTGTCAGTTTTGGGCTTCTCTCGCCGAGAGAAAGCTATTTTTACAAATGTTGCACTAAAAGCTGCAGGAAGCTCTCAGAAGTGAGTTTTTTTGCTCCTAATCATTAGAAATCAGTTACTTGTTGATGGCAAACATGGTTTTGATTGAAAATATTGCTCCTTGTTTAAGAAAAACAGTAGTTGTCAGTTTTGGCCTTCTCTCGCTGAAATAAAGCTATTTTTACAAATGTTACAGTAAAAGCTGCAGGAAGCTCTCAGAAGTGAGTTTTTTGCTCCTAATCATTAGAAATCAGTTACTTGTTGATGGCAAACATGGTTTTGATTGAAAATATTGCTCCTTATTTAAGAAAAACTATAGTTGTCAGTTTTGGGCTTCTCTCGCCGAGAGAAAGCTATTTTTACAAATGTTACAGTAAAAGCTGCAGGAAGCTCTCAGAAGTGAGTTTTTTGCTCCTAATCATTAGAAATCAGTTACTTGTTGATGGCAAACATGGTTTTGTTTGAAAATATTGCTCCTTGTTTAAGAAAAACAGTACTTGTCAGTTTTGGCCTTCTCTCGCTGAGATAAAGCTATTTTTACAAATGTTACAGTAAAAGCTGCAGGAAGCTCTCAGAAGTGAGTTTTTTGCTCCTAATCATTAGAAATCAGTTACTTGTTGATGGCAAACATGGTTTTGTTTGAAAATATTGCTCCTTGTTTAAGAAAAACAGTACTTGTCAGTTTTGGCCTTCTCTCGCTGAGATAAAGCTATTTTTACAAATGTTACAGTAAAAGCTGCAGGAAGCTCTCAGAAGTGAGTTTTTTGCTCCTAATCATTAGAAATCAGTTACTTGTTGATGGCAAACATGGTTTTGATTGAAAATATTGCTCCTTGTTTAAGAAAAACAGTACTTGTCAGTTTTGGCCTTCTCTCGCTGAGATAAAGCTATTTTTACAAATGTTACAGTAAAAGCTGCAGGAAGCACTCAGAAGTGAGTTTTTTTGCTCCTAATCATTAGAAATTAGTTACTTGTTGATGTCAAACATGGTTTTGATTGAAAATATTGCTCCTTGTTTAAGAAAAACTATAGTTGTCAGTTTTGGGCTTCTCTCGACGAGAGAAAGCTATTTTTACAAATGTTACAGTAAAAGCTGCAGGAAGCTCTCAGAAGTGAGTTTTTTGCTCCTAATCATTAGAAATCAGTTACTTGTTGATGGCAAACATGGTTTTGATTGAAAATATTGCTCCTTGTTTAAGAAAAACAGTACTTGTCAGTTTTGGCCGTCTCTCGCTGAGATAAAGCTATTTTTACAAATGTTACAGTAAAAGCTGCAGGAAGCACTCAGAAGTGAGTTTTTTTGCTCCTAATCATTAGAAATTAGTTACTTGTTGATGTCAAACATGGTTTTGATTGAAAATATTGCTCCTTGTTTAAGAAAAACTATAGTTGTCAGTTTTGGGTTTCTCTCACCGAGAGAAAGCTATTTTTACAAATGTTACAGTAAAAGCTGCAGGAAGCTCTCAGAAGTGAGTTTTTTGCTCCTAATCATTAGAAATCAGTTACTTGTTGATGGCAAACATGGTTTTGTTTGAAAATATTGCTCCTTGTTTAAGAAAAACAGTAGTTGTCAGTTTTGGCCTTCTCTCGCTGAGATAAAGCTATTTTTACAAATGTTACAGTAAAAGCTGCAGGAAGCTCTCAGAAGTAAGTTTTTTGCTCCTAATAATTAGAAATCAGTTACTTGTTGATGGCAAACATGGTTTTGATTGAAAATATTGCTCCTTGTTTAAGAAAAACAGTAGTTGTCAGTTTTGGCCTTCTCTCGCCGAGAGAAAGCTATTTTTTACAAATGTTACAGTAAAAGCTGCAGGAAGCTCTCAGAAGTGAGTTTTTTGCTCATAATCATTAGAAATCAGTTACTTGTTGATGGCAAACATGGTTTTGATTGAAAATATTGCTCCTTATTTAAGAAAAACTATAGTTGTCAGTTTTGGGCTCCTCTCGCCGAGAGAAAGCTATTTTTACAAATGTTACAGTAAAAGCTGCAGGAAGCTCTCAGAAGTGAGTTTTTTGCTCCTAATCATTGGAAATCAGTTACTTGTTGATGGCAAACATGGTTTTGATTGAAAATATTGCTCCTTGTTTAAGAAAAACTATAGTTGTCAGTTTTGGGCTTCTCTCGACGAGAGAAAGCTATTTTTACAAATGTTACAGTAAAAGCTGCAGGAAGCTCTCAGAAGTGAGTTTTTTGCTCCTAATCATTAGAAATCAGTTACTTGTTGATGGCAAACATGGTTTTGATTGAGAATATTGCTCCTTGTTTAAGAAAAACAGTAGTTGTCAGTTTTGGCCTTCTCTCGCCGAGAGAAAGCTATTTTTACAAATGTTACAGTAAAAGCTGCAGGAAGCTCTCAGAAGTGAGTTTTTTGCTCCTAATCATTAGAAATCAGTTACTTGTTGATGTCAAACATGGTTTTGATTGAAAATATTGCTCCTTGTTTAATAAAAACAGTAGTTGTCAGTTTTGGCCTTCTCTCGCTGAAATAAAGCTATTTTTACAAATGTTACAGTAAAAGCTGCAGGAAGCTCTCAGAAGTGAGTTTTTTGCTCCTAATCATTAGAAATCAGTTACTTGTTGATGGCAAACATGGTTTTGATTGAAATTATTGCTCCTTGTTTAAGAAAAACAGTACTTGTCAGTTTTGGCCTTCTCTCGCTGAGATAAAGCTATTTTTACAAATGTTACAGTAAAAGCTGCAGGAAGCTCTCAGAAGTAAGTTTTTTGCTCCTAATAATTAGAAATCAGTTACTTGTTGATGGCAAACATGGTTTTGATTGAAAATATTGCTCCTTGTTTAAGAAAAACAGTAGTTGTCAGTTTTGGCCTTCTCTCGCCGAGAGAAAGCTATTTTTTACAAATGTTACAGTAAAAGCTGCAGGAAGCTCTCAGAAGTGAGTTTTTTGCTCATAATCATTAGAAATCAGTTACTTGTTGATGGCAAACATGGTTTTGATTGAAAATATTGCTCCTTATTTAAGAAAAACTATAGTTGTCAGTTTTGGGCTCCTCTCGCCGAGAGAAAGCTATTTTTACAAATGTTACAGTAAAAGCTGCAGGAAGCTCTCAGAAGTGAGTTTTTTGCTCCTAATCATTGGAAATCAGTTACTTGTTGATGGCAAACATGGTTTTGATTGAGAATATTGCTCCTTGTTTAAGAAAAACAGTAGTTGTCAGTTTTGGCCTTCTCTCGCCGAGAGAAAGCTATTTTTACAAATGTTACAGTAAAAGCTGCAGAAAGCTCTCAGAAGTGAGTTTTTTGCTCCTAATCATTAGAAATCAGTTACTTGTTGATGGCAAACATGGTTTTGATTGAAAATATTGCTCCTTGTTTAAGAAAAACAGTAGTTGTCAGTTTTGGCCTTCTCTCGCTGAAATAAAGCTATTTTTACAAATGTTACAGTAAAAGCAGCAGGAAGCTCTCAGAAGTGAGTTTTTTTGCTTCTAATAATTAGAAATCAGTTACTTGTTGATGGCAAACATGGTTTTGATTGAAAATATTGCTCCTTGTTTAAGAAAAACAGTAGTTGTCAGATTTGGCCTTCTCTCGCCGAGAGAAAGCTATTTTTTACAAATGTTACAGTAAAAGCTGCAGGAAGCTCTCAGAAGTGAGTTTTTTGCTCATAATCATTAGAAATCAGTTACTTGTTGATGGCAAACATGGTTTTGATTGAGAATATTGCTCCTTATTTAAGAAAAACTATAGTTGTCAGTTTTGGGCTCCTCTCGCCGAGAGAAAGCTATTTTTACAAATGTTACAGTAAAAGCTGCAGGAAGCTCTCAGAAGTGAGTTTTTTGCTCCTAATCATTGGAAATCAGTTACTTGTTGATGGCAAACATGGTTTTGATTGAAAATATTGCTCCTTGTTTAAGAAAAACTATAGTTGTCAGTTTTGGGCTTCTCTCGACGAGAGAAAGCTATTTTTACAAATGTTACAGTAAAAGCTGCAGGAAGCTCTCATAAGTGAGTTTTTTGCTCCTAATCATTAGAAATCAGTTACTTGTTGATGGCAAACATGGTTTTGATTGAGAATATTGCTCCTTGTTTAAGAAAAACAGTAGTTGTCAGTTTTGGCCTTCTCTCGCCGAGAGAAAGCTATTTTTACAAATGTTACAGTAAAAGCTGCAGGAAGCTCTCAGAAGTGAGTTTTTTGCTCCTAATCATTAGAAATCAGTTACTTGTTGATGGCAAACATGGTTTTGATTGAAAATATTGCTCCTTGTTTAAGAAAAACAGTACTTGTCAGTTTTGGCCTTCTCTCGCCGAGAGAAAGCTATTTTTACAAATGTTACAGTAAAAGCTGCAGGAAGCTCTCAGAAGTGAGTTTTTTGCTCCTAATCATTAGAAATCAGTTACTTGTTGATGGCAAACATGGTTTTGATTGAAAATATTGCTCCTTGTTTAAGAAAAACAGTAGTTGTCAGTTTTGGCCTTCTCTCGCTGAAATAAAGCTATTTTTACAAATGTTACAGTAAAAGCTGCAGGAAGCTCTCAGAAGTGAGTTTTTTGCTCCTAATCATTAGAAATCAGTTACTTGTTGATGGCAAACATGGTTTTGATTGAAAATATTGCTCCTTATTTAAGAAAAACTATAGTTGTCAGTTTTGGGCTTCTCTCGCCGAGAGAAAGCTATTTTTACAAATGTTACAGTAAAAGCTGCAGGAAGCTCTCAGAAGTGAGTTTTTTGCTCATAATCATTAGAAATCAGTTACTTGTTGATGGCAAACATGGTTTTGTTTGAAAATATTGCTCCTTGTTTAAGAAAAACAGTACTTGTCAGTTTTGGCCTTCTCTCGCTGAGATAAAGCTATTTTTACAAATGTTACAGTAAAAGCTGCAGGAAGCTCTCAGAAGTGAGTTTTGTGCTCCTAATCATTAGAAATCAGTTACTTGTTGATGGCAAACATGGTTTTGATTGAAAATATTGCTCCTTGTTTAAAGAAAACTATAGTTGTCAGTTTTGGGCTTCTCTCGCCGAGAGAAAGCTATTTTTACAAATGTTGCACTAAAAGCTGCAGGAAGCTCTCAGAAGTGAGTTTTTTGCTCATAATCATTAGAAATCAGTTACTTGTTGATGGCAAACATGGTTTTGATTGAAAATATTGCTCCGTGTTTAAGAAAAACAGTAGTTGTCAGTTTTGGCCTTCTCTCGCTGAGATAAAGCTATTTTTACAAATGTTACAGTAAAAGCTGCAGGAAGCTCTCAGAAGTGAGTTTTTTGCTCCTAATCATTAGAAATCAGTTACTTGTTGATGGCAAACATGGTTTTGTTTGAAAATATTGCTCCTTGTTTAAGAAAAACAGTAGTTGTCAGTTTTGGCCTTCTCTCGCTGAGATAAAGCTATTTTTACAAATGTTACAGTAAAAGCTGCAGGAAGCTCTCAGAAGTAAGTTTTTTGCTCCTAATAATTAGAAATCAGTTACTTGTTGATGGCAAACATGGTTTTGATTGAAAATATTGCTCCTTGTTTAAGAAAAACAGTTGTTGTCAGTTTTGGCCTTCTCTCGCCGAGAGAAAGCTATTTTTTACAAATGTTACAGTAAAAGCTGCAGGAAGCTCTCAGAAGTGAGTTTTTTGCTCATAATCATTATAAATCAGTTACTTGTTGATGGCAAACATGGTTTTGATTGAAAATATTGCTCCTTATTTAAGAAAAACTATAGTTGTCAGTTTTGGGCTCCTCTCGCCGAGAGAAAGATATTTTTACAAATGTTACAGTAAAAGCTGCAGGAAGCTCTCAGAAGTGAGTTTTTTGCTCATAATCATTAGAAATCAGTTACTTGTTGATGGCAAACATGGTTTTGATTGAAAATATTGCTCCTTGTTTAAGAAGAACAGTAGTTGTCAGATTTGGCCTTCTCTCGCCGAGAGAAAGCTATTTTTTACAAATGTTACAGTAAAAGCTGCAGGAAGCTCTCAGAAGTGAGTTTTTTGCTCATAATCATTAGAAATCAGTTACTTGTTGATGGCAAACATGGTTTTGATTGAAAATATTGCTCCTTATTTAAGAAAAACTATAGTTGTCAGTTTTGGGCTCCTCTCGCCGAGAGAAAGCTATTTTTACAAATGTTACAGTAAAAGCTGCAGGAAGCTCTCAGAAGTGAGTTTTTTGCTCCTAATCATTGGAAATCAGTTACTTGTTGATGGCAAACATGGTTTTGATTGAAAATATTGCTCCTTGTTTAAGAAAAACTATAGTTGTCAGTTTTGGGCTTCTCTCGACGAGAGAAAGCTATTTTTACAAATGTTACAGTAAAAGCTGCAGGAAGCTCTCATAAGTGAGTTTTTTGCTCCTAATCATTAGAAATCAGTTACTTGTTGATGGCAAACATGGTTTTGATTGAGAATATTGCTCCTTGTTTAAGAAAAACAGTAGTTGTCAGTTTTGGCCTTCTCTCGCCGAGAGAAAGCTATTTTTACAAATGTTACAGTAAAAGCTGCAGGAAGCTCTCAGAAGTGAGTTTTTTGCTCCTAATCATTAGAAATCAGTTACTTGTTGATGGCAAACATGGTTTTGATTGAAAATATTGCTCCTTGTTTAAGAAAAACAGTAGTTGTCAGTTTTGGCCTTCTCTCGCCGAGAGAAAGCTATTTTTACAAATGTTACAGTAAAAGCTGCAGGAAGCTCTCAGAAGTGAGTTTTTTGCTCCTAATCATTAGAAATCAGTTACTTGTTGATGGCAAACATGGTTTTGATTGAAAATATTGCTCCTTGTTTAAGAAAAACAGTAGTTGTCAGTTTTGGCCTTCTCTCGCTGAAATAAAGCTATTTTTACAAATGTTACAGTAAAAGCTGCAGGAAGCTCTCAGAAGTGAGTTTTTTGCTCCTAATCATTAGAAATCAGTTACTTGTTGATGGCAAACATGGTTTTGATTGAAAATATTGCTCCTTATTTAAGAAAAACTATAGTTGTCAGTTTTGGGCTTCTCTCGCCGAGAGAAAGCTATTTTTACAAATGTTACAGTAAAAGCTGCAGGAAGCTCTCAGAAGTGAGTTTTTTGCTCATAATCATTAGAAATCAGTTACTTGTTGATGGCAAACATGGTTTTGTTTGAAAATATTGCTCCTTGTTTAAGAAAAACAGTACTTGTCAGTTTTGGCCTTCTCTCGCTGAGATAAAGCTATTTTTACAAATGTTACAGTAAAAGCTGCAGGAAGCTCTCAGAAGTGAGTTTTTTGCTCCTAATCATTAGAAATCAGTTACTTGTTGATGGCAAACATGGTTTTGATTGAAAATATTGCTCCTTGTTTAAAGAAAACTATAGTTGTCAGTTTTGGGCTTCTCTCGCCGAGAGAAAGCTATTTTTACAAATGTTGCACTAAAAGCTGCAGGAAGCTCTCAGAAGTGAGTTTTTTGCTCATAATCATTAGAAATCAGTTACTTGTTGATGGCAAACATGGTTTTGATTGAAAATATTGCTCCGTGTTTAAGAAAAACAGTAGTTGTCAGTTTTGGCCTTCTCTCGCTGAGATAAAGCTATTTTTACAAATGTTACAGTCAAAGCTGCAGGAAGCTCTCAGAAGTGAGTTTTTTGCTCCTAATCATTAGAAATCAGTTACTTGTTGATGGCAAACATGGTTTTGATTGAAAATATTGCTCCTTGTTTAAGAAAAACAGTAGTTGTCAGTTTTGGCCTTCTCTCGCCGAGAGAAAGCTATTTTTTACAAATGTTACAGTAAAAGCTGCAGGAAGCTCTCAGAAGTGAGTTTTTTGCTCATAATCATTAGAAATCAGTTACTTGTTGATGGCAAACATGGTTTTGATTGAAAATATTGCTCCTTATTTAAGAAAAACTATAGTTGTCAGTTTTGGGCTCCTCTCGCCGAGAGAAAGCTATTTTTACAAATGTTACAGTAAAAGCTGCAGGAAGCTCTCAGAAGTGAGTTTTTTGCTCCTAATCATTAGAAATCAGTTACTTGTTGATGGCAAACATGGTTTTGATTGAAAATATTGCTCCTTGTTTAAGAAAAACTATAGTTGTCAGTTTTGGGCTTCTCTCGACGAGAGAAAGCTATTTTTACAAATGTTACAGTAAAAGCTGCAGGAAGCTCTCAGAAGTGAGTTTTTTGCTCCTAATCATTAGAAATCAGTTACTTGTTGATGGCAAACATGGTTTTGATTGAAAATATTGCTCCGTGTTTAAGAAAAACAGTAGTTGTCAGTTTTGGCCTTCTCTCGCTGAGATAAAGCTATTTTTACAAATGTTACAGTAAAAGCTGCAGGAAGCTCTCAGAAGTAAGTTTTTTGCTCCTAATAATTAGAAATCAGTTACTTGTTGATGGCAAACATGGTTTTGATTGAAAATATTGCTCCTTGTTTAAGAAAAACAGTAGTTGTCAGTTTTGGCCTTCTCTCGCTGAGATAAAGCTATTTTTACAAATGTTACAGTAAAAGCTGCAGGAAGCTCTCAGTAGTGAGTTTTTTGCTCATAATCATTAGAAATCAGTTACTTGTTGATGGCAAACATGGTTTTGATTGAAAATATTGCTCCTTGTTTAAAGAAAACTATAGTTGTCAGTTTTGGGCTTATCTCGCCGAGAGAAAGCTATTTTTACAAATGTTGCACTAAAAGCTGCAGGAAGCTCTCAGAAGTGAGTTTTTTGGTCCTAATCATTAGAAATCAGTTACTTGTTGATGGCAAACATGGTTTTGATTGAAAATATTGCTCCTTGTTTAAGAAAAACAGTAGTTGTCAGTTTTGGCCTTCTCTCCCTGAAATACAGCTATTTTTACAAATGTTACAGTAAAAGCTGCAGGAAGCTCTCAGAAGTGAGTTTTTTGCTCCTAATCATTAGAAATCAGTTACTTGTTGATGGCAAACATGGTTTTGTTTGAAAATATTGCTCCTTGTTTAAGAAAAACAGTAGTTGTCTGTTTTGGCCTTCTCTCGCTGAGATAAAGCTATTTTTACAAATGTTACAGTAAAAGCTGCAGGAAGCTCTCAGAAGTAAGTTTTTTGCTCCTAATCATTAGAAATCAGTTACTTGTTGATGGCAAACATGGTTTTGATTGAAAATATTGCTCCTTGTTTAAGAAAAACAGTAGTTGTCAGTTTTGGCCTTCTCTCGCAGAGAGAAAGCTATTTTTTACAAATGTTACAGTAAAAGCTGCAGGAAGCTCTCAGAAGTGAGTTTTTTGCTCATAATCATTAGAAATCAGTTACTTGTTGATGGCAAACATGGTTTTGATTGAAAATATTGCTCCTTGTTTAAGAAAAACTATAGTTGTCAGTTTTGGGCTTTTCTCGACGAGAGAAAGCTATTTTTACAAATGTTACAGTAAAAGCTGCAGGAAGCTCTCAGAAGTGAGTTTTTTGCTCCTAATCATTAGAAATCAGTTACTTGTTGATGGCAAACATGGTTTTGATTGAAAATATTGCTCCTTGTTTAAGAAAAACAGTAGTTGTCAGTTTTGGCCTTCTCTCGCCGAGAGAAAGCTATTTTTACAAATGTTACAGTAAAAGTTGCAGGAAGCTCTCAGAAGTGAGTTTTTTGCTCATAATCATTAGAAATCAGTTACTTGTTGATGGCAAACATGGTTTTGATTGAAAATATTGCTCCTTGTTTAAGAAAAACTATAGTTGTCAGTTTTGGGCTTCTCTCGACGAGAGAAAGCTATTTTTACAAATGTTACAGTAAAAGCTGCAGGAAGCTCTCAGAAGTGAGTTTTTTGCTCATAATCATTAGAAATCAGTTACTTGTTGATGGCAAACATGGTTTTGTTTGAAAATATTGCTCCTTGTTTAAGAAAAACAGTAGTTGTCAGTTTTGGCCTTCTCTCGCTGAGATAAAGCTATTTTTACAAATGTTACAGTAAAAGCTGCAGGAAGCTCTCAGAAGTAAGTTTTTTGCTCCTAATAATTAGAAATCAGTTACTTGTTGATGGCAAACATGGTTTTGATTGAAAATATTGCTCCTTGTTTAAGAAAAACAGTAGTTGTCAGTTTTGGCCTTCTCTCGCCGAGAGAAAGCTATTTTTTACAAATGTTACAGTAAAAGCTGCAGGAAGCTCTCAGAAGTGAGTTTTTTGCTCATAATCATTAGAAATCAGTTACTTGTTGATGGCAAACATGGTTTTGATTGAAAATATTGCTCCTTATTTAAGAAAAACTATAGTTGTCAGTTTTGGGCTCCTCTCGCCGAGAGAAAGCTATTTTTACAAATGTTACAGTAAAAGCTGCAGGAAGCTCTCAGAAGTGAGTTTTTTGCTCCTAATCATTGGAAATCAGTTACTTGTTGATGGCAAACATGGTTTTGATTGAAAATATTGCTCCTTGTTTAAGAAAAACTATAGTTGTCAGTTTTGGGCTTCTCTCGACGAGAGAAAGCTATTTTTACAAATGTTACAGTAAAAGCTGCAGGAAGCTCTCAGAAGTGAGTTTTTTGCTCCTAATCATTAGAAATCAGTTACTTGTTGATGGCAAACATGGTTTTGATTGAGAATATTGCTCCTTGTTTAAGAAAAACACTAGTTGTCAGTTTTGGCCTTCTCTCGCCGAGAGAAAGCTATTTTTACAAATGTTACAGTAAAAGCTGCAGGAAGCTCTCAGAAGTGAGTTTTTTGCTCCTAATCATTAGAAATCAGTTACTTGTTGATGGCAAACATGGTTTTGATTGAAAATATTGCTCCTTATTTAAGAAAAACTATAGTTGTCAGTTTTGGGCTCCTCTCGCCGAGAGAAAGCTATTTTTACAAATGTTACAGTAAAAGCTGCAGGAAGCTCTCAGAAGTGAGTTTTTTGCTCCTAATCATTGGAAATCAGTTACTTGTTGATGGCAAACATGGTTTTGATTGAAAATATTGCTCCTTGTTTAAGAAAAACTATAGTTGTCAGTTTTGGGCTTCTCTCGACGAGAGAAAGCTATTTTTACAAATGTTACAGTAAAAGCTGCAGGAAGCTCTCAGAAGTGAGTTTTTTGCTCCTAATCATTAGAAATCAGTTACTTGTTGATGGCAAACATGGTTTTGATTGAGAATATTGCTCCTTGTTTAAGAAAAACACTAGTTGTCAGTTTTGGCCTTCTCTCGCCGAGAGAAAGCTATTTTTACAAATGTTACAGTAAAAGCTGCAGGAAGCTCTCAGAAGTGAGTTTTTTGCTCCTAATCATTAGAAATCAGTTACTTGTTGATGGCAAACATGGTTTTGATTGAAAATATTGCTCCTTATTTAAGAAAAACTATAGTTGTCAGTTTTGGGCTCCTCTCGCCGAGAGAAAGCTATTTTTACAAATGTTACAGTAAAAGCTGCAGGAAGCTCTCAGAAGTGAGTTTTTTGCTCCTAATCATTGGAAATCAGTTACTTGTTGATGGCAAACATGGTTTTGATTGAAAATATTGCTCCTTGTTTAAGAAAAACTATAGTTGTCAGTTTTGGGCTTCTCTCGACGAGAGAAAGCTATTTTTACAAATGTTACAGTAAAAGCTGCAGGAAGCTCTCAGAAGTGAGTTTTTTGCTCCTAATCATTAGAAATCAGTTACTTGTTGATGGCAAACATGGTTTTGATTGAAAATATTGCTCCTTGTTTAAGAAAAACAGTAGTTGTCAGTTTTGGCCTTCTCTCGCTGAAATAAAGCTATTTTTACAAATGTTACAGTAAAAGCTTCAGGAAGCTCTCAGAAGTGAGTTTTTTGCTCCTACTCATTAGAAATCAGTTACTTGTTGATGGCAAACATGGTTTTGATTGAAAATATTGCTCCTTATTTAAGAAAAACTATAGTTGTCAGTTTTGGGCTTCTCTCGCCGAGAGAAAGCTATTTTTACAAATGTTACAGTAAAAGCTGCAGGAAGCTCTCAGAAGTGAGTTTTTTGCTCATAATCATTAGAAATCAGTTACTTGTTGATGGCAAACATGGTTTTGTTTGAAAATATTGCTCCTTGTTTAAGAAAAACAGTACTTGTCAGTTTTGGCCTTCTCTCGCTGAGATAAAGCTATTTTTACAAATGTTACAGTAAAAGCTGCAGGAAGCACTCAGAAGTGAGTTTTTTTGCTCCTAATCATTAGAAATTAGTGACTTGTTGATGTCAAACATGGTTTTGATTGAAAATATTGCTCCTTGTTTAAGAAAAACTATAGTTGTCAGTTTTGGGTTTCTCTCACCGAGAGAAAGCTATTTTTACAAATGTTACAGTAAAAGCTGCAGGAAGCTCTCAGAAGTGAGTTTTTTGCTCCTAATCATTAGAAATCAGTTACTTGTTGATGGCAAACATGGTTTTGTTTGAAAATATTGCTCCTTGTTTAAGAAAAACAGTAGTTGTCAGTTTTGGCCTTCTCTCGCTGAGATAAAGCTATTTTTACAAATGTTACAGTAAAAGCTGCATGAAGCTCTCAGAAGTAAGTTTTTTGCTCCTAATAATTAGAAATCAGTTACTTGTTGATGGCAAACATGGTTTTGATTGAAAATATTGCTCCTTATTTAAGAAAAACTATAGTTGTC
Source organism: Pampus argenteus (assembly GCA_036937835.1). Lineage (NCBI taxonomy): Eukaryota > Metazoa > Chordata > Actinopteri > Scombriformes > Stromateidae > Pampus > Pampus argenteus. Next base: position 2,027,392 of record CM072881.1, read on the forward strand.
AGTTTTGGGCTCCTCTCGCCGAGAGAAAGCTATTTTTACAAATGTTACAGTAAAAGCTGCAGGAACCTCTCAGAGGTGAGTTTTTTGCTCCTAATCATTGGAAATCAGTTACTTGTTGATGGCAAACATGGTTTTGATTGAAAATATTGCTCCTTGTTTAAGAAAAACTATAGTTGTCAGTTTTGGGCTTCTCTCGACGAGAGAAAGCTATTTTTACAAATGTTACAGTAAAAGCTGCAGGAAGCTCTCAGAAGTGAGTTTTTTGCTCCTAATCATTAGAAATCAGTTACTTGTTGATGGCAAACATGGTTTTGATTGAGAATATTGCTCCTTGTTTAAGAAAAACAGTAGTTGTCAGTTTTGGCCTTCTCTCGCCGAGAGAAAGCTATTTTTACAAATGTTACAGTAAAAGCTGCAGGAAGCTCTCAGAAGTGAGTTTTTTGCTCCTAATCATTAGAAATCAGTTACTTGTTGATGGCAAACATGGTTTTGATTGAAAATATTGCTCCTTGTTTAAGAAAAACAGTAGTTGTCAGTTTTGGCCTTCTCTCGCTGAAATAAAGCTATTTTTACAAATGTTACAGTAAAAGCTGCAGGAAGCTCTCAGAAGTGAGTTTTTTGCTCATAATCATTAGAAATCAGTTACTTGTTGATGGCAAACATGGTTTTGTTTGAAAATATTGCTCCTTGTTTAAGAAAAACAGTACTTGTCAGTTTTGGCCTTCTCTCGCTGAGATAAAGCTATTTTTACAAATGTTACAGTAAAAGCTGCAGGAAGCTCTCAGAAGTGAGTTTTTTGCTCCTAATCATTAGAAATCAGTTACTTGTTGATGGCAAACATGGTTTTGATTGAAAATATTGCTCCTTGTTTAAAGAAAACTATAGTTGTCAGTTTTGGGCTTCTCTCGCCGAGAGAAAGCTATTTTTACAAATGTTGCACTAAAAGCTGCAGGAAGCTCTCAGAAGTGAGTTTTTTGCTCATAATCATTAGAAATCAGTTACTTGTTGATGGCAAACATGGTTTTGATTGAAAATATTGCTCCTTGTTTAAGAAAAACAGTAGTTGTCAGTTTTGGCCTTCTCTCCCTGAAATACAGCTATTTTTACAAATGTTACAGTAAAAGCTGCAGGAAGCTCTCAGAAGTCAGTTTTTTGCTCCTAATCATTAGAAATCAGTTACTTGTTGATGGCAAACATGGTTTTGTTTGAAAATATTGCTCCTTGTTTAAGAAAAACAGTAGTTGTCAGTTTTGGCCTTCTCTCGCTGAGATAAAGCTATTTTTACAAATGTTACAGTAAAAGCTGCAGGAAGCTCTCAGAAGTAAGTTTTTTGCTCCTAATAATTAGAAATTAGTTACTTGTTGATGGCAAACATGGTTTTGATTGAAAATATTGCTCCTTGTTTCAGAAAAACAGTAGTTGTCAGTTTTGGCCTTCTCTCGCCGAGAGAAAGCTATTTTTACAAATGTTACAGTAAAAGCTGCAGGAAGCTCTCAGAAGTGAGTTTTTTGCTCCTAATCATTAGAAATCAGTTACTTGTTGATGGCAAACATGGTTTTGTTTGAAAATATTGCTCCTTGTTTAAGAAAAACAGTAGTTGTCAGTTTCGGCCTTCTCTCGCTGAGATAAAGCTATTTTTACAAATGTTACAGTAAAAGCTGCAGGAAGCTCTCAGAAGTAAGTTTTTTGCTCCTAATAATTAGAAATCAGTTACTTGTTGATGGCAAACATGGTTTTGATTGAAAATATTGCTCCTTGTTTAAGAAAAACAGTAGTTGTCAGTTTTGGCCTTCTCTCGCCGAGAGAAAGCTATTTTTTACAAATGTTACAGTAAAAGCTGCAGGAAGCTCTCAGAAGTGAGTTTTTTGCTCCTAATCATTAGAAATCAGTTACTTGTTGATGGCAAACATGGTTTTGATTGAAAATATTGCTCCTTATTTAAGAAAAACTATAGTTGTCAGTTTTGGGCTCCTCTCGCCGAGAGAAAGCTATTTTTACAAATGTTACAGTAAAAGCTGCAGGAAGCTCTCAGAAGTGAGTTTTTTGCTCCTAATCATTAGAAATCAGTTACTTGTTGATGGCAAACATGGTTTTGATTGAAAATATTGCTCCTTGTTTAAGAAAAACTATAGTTGTCAGTTTTGGGCTTCTCTCGACGAGAGAAAGCTATTTTTACAAATGTTACAGTAAAAGCTGCAGGAAGCTCTCAGAAGTGAGTTTTTTGCTCCTAATCATTAGAAATCAGTTACTTGTTGATGGCAAACATGGTTTTGATTGAAAATATTGCTCCGTGTTTAAGAAAAACAGTAGTTGTCAGTTTTGGCCTTCTCTCGCTGAGATAAAGCTATTTTTACAAATGTTACAGTAAAAGCTGCAGGAAGCTCTCAGAAGTAAGTTTTTTGCTCCTAATAATTAGAAATCAGTTACTTGTTGATGGCAAACATGGTTTTGATTGAAAATATTGCTCCTTGTTTAAGAAAAACAGTAGTTGTCAGTTTTGGCCTTCTCTCGCTGAGATAAAGCTATTTTTACAAATGTTACAGTAAAAGCTGCAGGAAGCTCTCAGTAGTGAGTTTTTTGCTCATAATCATTAGAAATCAGTTACTTGTTGATGGCAAACATGGTTTTGATTGAAAATATTGCTCCTTGTTTAAAGAAAACTATAGTTGTCAGTTTTGGGCTTATCTCGCCGAGAGAAAGCTATTTTTACAAATGTTGCACTAAAAGCTGCAGGAAGCTCTCAGAAGTGAGTTTTTTGGTCCTAATCATTAGAAATCAGTTACTTGTTGATGGCAAACATGGTTTTGATTGAAAATATTGCTCCTTGTTTAAGAAAAACAGTAGTTGTCAGTTTTGGCCTCCTCTCCCTGAAATACAGCTATTTTTACAAATGTTACAGTAAAAGCTGCAGGAAGCTCTCAGAAGTGAGTTTTTTGCTCCTAATCATTAGAAATCAGTTACTTGTTGATGGCAAACATGGTTTTGTTTGAAAATATTGCTCCTTGTTTAAGAAAAACAGTAGTTGTCTGTTTTGGCCTTCTCTCGCTGAGATAAAGCTATTTTTACAAATGTTACAGTAAAAGCTGCAGGAAGCTCTCAGAAGTAAGTTTTTTGCTCCTAATCATTAGAAATCAGTTACTTGTTGATGGCAAACATGGTTTTGATTGAAAATATTGCTCCTTGTTTAAGAAAAACAGTAGTTGTCAGTTTTGGCCTTCTCTCGCCGAGAGAAAGCTATTTTTACAAATGTTACAGTAAAAGCTGCAGGAAGCTCTCAGAAGTGAGTTTTTTGCTCATAATCATTAGAAATCAGTTACTTGTTGATGGCAAACATGGTTTTGATTGAAAATATTGCTCCTTGTTTAAGAAAAACTATAGTTGTCAGTTTTGGGCTTTTCTCGACGAGAGAAAGCTTTTTTTACAAATGTTACAGTAAAAGCTGCAGGAAGCTCTCAGAAGTGAGTTTTTTGCTCCTAATCATTAGAAATCAGTTACTTGTTGATGGCAAACATGGTTTTGTTTGAAAATATTGCTCCTTGTTTAAGAAAAACAGTAGTTGTCAGTTTTGGCCTTCTCTCGCTGAGATAAAGCTATTTTTACAAATGTTACAGTAAAAGCTGCAGGAAGCTCTCAGAAGTAAGTTTTTTGCTCCTAATAATTAGAAATCAGTTACTTGTTGATGGCAAACATGGTTTTGATTGAAAATATTGCTCCTTGTTTAAGAAAAACAGTAGTTGTCAGTTTTGGCCTTCTCTCGCCGAGAGAAAGCTATTTTTTACAAATGTTACAGTAAAAGCTGCAGGAAGCTCTCAGAAGTGAGTTTTTTGCTCATAATCATTAGAAATCAGTTACTTGTTGATGGCAAACATGGTTTTGATTGAAAATATTGCTCCTTATTTAAGAAAAACTATAGTTGTCAGTTTTGGGCTCCTCTCGCCGAGAGAAAGCTATTTTTACAAATGTTACAGTAAAAGCTGCAGGAAGCTCTCAGAAGTGAGTTTTTTGCTCCTAATCATTGGAAATCAGTTACTTGTTGATGGCAAACATGGTTTTGATTGAAAATATTGCTCCTTGTTTAAGAAAAACTATAGTTGTCAGTTTTGGGCTTCTCTCGACGAGAGAAAGCTATTTTTACAAATGTTACAGTAAAAGCTGCAGGAAGCTCTCAGAAGTGAGTTTTTTGCTCCTAATCATTAGAAATCAGTTACTTGTTGATGGCAAACATGGTTTTGATTGAGAATATTGCTCCTTGTTTAAGAAAAACACTAGTTGTCAGTTTTGGCCTTCTCTCGCCGAGAGAAAGCTATTTTTACAAATGTTACAGTAAAAGCTGCAGGAAGCTCTCAGAAGTGAGTTTTTTGCTCCTAATCATTAGAAATCAGTTACTTGTTGATGGCAAACATGGTTTTGATTGAAAATATTGCTCCTTATTTAAGAAAAACTATAGTTGTCAGTTTTGGGCTCCTCTCGCCGAGAGAAAGCTATTTTTACAAATGTTACAGTAAAAGCTGCAGGAAGCTCTCAGAAGTGAGTTTTTTGCTCCTAATCATTAGAAATCAGTTACTTGTTGATGGCAAACATGGTTTTGATTGAAAATATTGCTCCTTGTTTAAAGAAAACTATAGTTGTCAGTTTTGGGCTTATCTCGCCGAGAGAAAGCTATTTTTACAAATGTTGCACTAAAAGCTGCAGGAAGCTCTCAGAAGTGAGTTTTTTGGTCCTAATCATTAGAAATCAGTTACTTGTTGATGGCAAACATGGTTTTGATTGAAAATATTGCTCCTTGTTTAAGAAAAACAGTAGTTGTCAGTTTTGGCCTTCTCTCCCTGAAATACAGCTATTTTTACAAATGTTACAGTAAAAGCTGCAGGAAGCTCTCAGAAGTGAGTTTTTTGCTCCTAATCATTAGAAATCAGTTACTTGTTGATGGCAAACATGGTTTTGTTTGAAAATATTGCTCCTTGTTTAAGAAAAACAGTAGTTGTCTGTTTTGGCCTTCTCTCGCTGAGATAAAGCTATTTTTACAAATGTTACAGTAAAAGCTGCAGGAAGCTCTCAGAAGTAAGTTTTTTGCTCCTAATCATTAGAAATCAGTTACTTGTTGATGGCAAACATGGTTTTGATTGAAAATATTGCTCCTTGTTTAAGAAAAACAGTAGTTGTCAGTTTTGGCCTTCTCTCGCCGAGAGAAAGCTATTTTTACAAATGTTACAGTAAAAGCTGCAGGAAGCTCTCAGAAGTGAGTTTTTTGCTCATAATCATTAGAAATCAGTTACTTGTTGATGGCAAACATGGTTTTGATTGAAAATATTGCTCCTTGTTTAAGAAAAACTATAGTTGTCAGTTTTGGGCTTTTCTCGACGAGAGAAAGCTTTTTTTACAAATGTTACAGTAAAAGCTGCAGGAAGCTCTCAGAAGTGAGTTTTTTGCTCCTAATCATTAGAAATCAGTTACTTGTTGATGGCAAACATGGTTTTGTTTGAAAATATTGCTCCTTGTTTAAGAAAAACAGTAGTTGTCAGTTTTGGCCTTCTCTCGCTGAGATAAAGCTATTTTTACAAATGTTACAGTAAAAGCTGCAGGAAGCTCTCAGAAGTAAGTTTTTTGCTCCTAATAATTAGAAATCAGTTACTTGTTGATGGCAAACATGGTTTTGATTGAAAATATTGCTCCTTGTTTAAGAAAAACAGTAGTTGTCAGTTTTGGCCTTCTCTCGCCGAGAGAAAGCTATTTTTTACAAATGTTACAGTAAAAGCTGCAGGAAGCTCTCAGAAGTGAGTTTTTTGCTCATAATCATTAGAAATCAGTTACTTGTTGATGGCAAACATGGTTTTGATTGAAAATATTGCTCCTTATTTAAGAAAAACTATAGTTGTCAGTTTTGGGCTCCTCTCGCCGAGAGAAAGCTATTTTTACAAATGTTACAGTAAAAGCTGCAGGAAGCTCTCAGAAGTGAGTTTTTTGCTCCTAATCATTGGAAATCAGTTACTTGTTGATGGCAAACATGGTTTTGATTGAAAATATTGCTCCTTGTTTAAGAAAAACTATAGTTGTCAGTTTTGGGCTTCTCTCGACGAGAGAAAGCTATTTTTACAAATGTTACAGTAAAAGCTGCAGGAAGCTCTCAGAAGTGAGTTTTTTGCTCCTAATCATTAGAAATCAGTTACTTGTTGATGGCAAACATGGTTTTGATTGAGAATATTGCTCCTTGTTTAAGAAAAACACTAGTTGTCAGTTTTGGCCTTCTCTCGCCGAGAGAAAGCTATTTTTACAAATGTTACAGTAAAAGCTGCAGGAAGCTCTCAGAAGTGAGTTTTTTGCTCCTAATCATTAGAAATCAGTTACTTGTTGATGGCAAACATGGTTTTGATTGAAAATATTGCTCCTTATTTAAGAAAAACTATAGTTGTCAGTTTTGGGCTCCTCTCGCCGAGAGAAAGCTATTTTTACAAATGTTACAGTAAAAGCTGCAGGAAGCTCTCAGAAGTGAGTTTTTTGCTCCTAATCATTGGAAATCAGTTACTTGTTGATGGCAAACATGGTTTTGATTGAAAATATTGCTCCTTGTTTAAGAAAAACTATAGTTGTCAGTTTTGGGCTTCTCTCGACGAGAGAAAGCTATTTTTACAAATGTTACAGTAAAAGCTGCAGGAAGCTCTCAGAAGTGAGTTTTTTGCTCCTAATCATTGGAAATCAGTTACTTGTTGATGGCAAACATGGTTTTGATTGAAAATATTGCTCCTTGTTTAAGAAAAACTATAGTTGTCAGTTTTGGGCTTCTCTCGACGAGAGAAAGCTATTTTTACAAATGTTACAGTAAAAGCTGCAGGAAGCTCTCAGAAGTGAGTTTTTTGCTCCTAATCATTAGAAATCAGTTACTTGTTGATGGCAAACATGGTTTTGATTGAAAATATTGCTCCTTGTTTAAGAAAAACAGTAGTTGTCAGTTTTGGCCTTCTCTCGCTGAAATAAAGCTATTTTTACAAATGTTACAGTAAAAGCTTCAGGAAGCTCTCAGAAGTGAGTTTTTTGCTCCTACTCATTAGAAATCAGTTACTTGTTGATGGCAAACATGGTTTTGATTGAAAATATTGCTCCTTATTTAAGAAAAACTATAGTTGTCAGTTTTGGGCTTCTCTCGCCGAGAGAAAGCTATTTTTACAAATGTTACAGTAAAAGCTGCAGGAAGCTCTCAGAAGTGAGTTTTTTGCTCATAATCATTAGAAATCAGTTACTTGTTGATGGCAAACATGGTTTTGTTTGAAAATATTGCTCCTTGTTTAAGAAAAACAGTACTTGTCAGTTTTGGCCTTCTCTCGCTGAGATAAAGCTATTTTTACAAATGTTACAGTAAAAGCTGCAGGAAGCACTCAGAAGTGAGTTTTTTTGCTCCTAATCATTAGAAATTAGTGACTTGTTGATGTCAAACATGGTTTTGATTGAAAATATTGCTCCTTGTTTAAGAAAAACTATAGTTGTCAGTTTTGGGTTTCTCTCACCGAGAGAAAGCTATTTTTACAAATGTTACAGTAAAAGCTGCAGGAAGCTCTCAGAAGTGAGTTTTTTGCTCCTAATCATTAGAAATCAGTTACTTGTTGATGGCAAACATGGTTTTGTTTGAAAATATTGCTCCTTGTTTAAGAAAAACAGTAGTTGTCAGTTTTGGCCTTCTCTCGCTGAGATAAAGCTATTTTTACAAATGTTACAGTAAAAGCTGCATGAAGCTCTCAGAAGTAAGTTTTTTGCTCCTAATAATTAGAAATCAGTTACTTGTTGATGGCAAACATGGTTTTGATTGAAAATATTGCTCCTTGTTTAAGAAAAACAGTAGTTGTCAGTTTTGGCCTTCTCTCGCCGAGAGAAAGCTATTTTTTACAAATGTTACAGTAAAAGCTGCAGGAAGCTCTCAGAAGTGAGTTTTTTGCTCATAATCATTAGAAATCAGTTACTTGTTGATGGCAAACATGGTTTTGATTGAAAATATTGCTCCTTATTTAAGAAAAACTATAGTTGTCAGTTTTGGGCTCCTCTCGCCGAGAGAAAGCTATTTTTACAAATGTTACAGTAAAAGCTGCAGGAACCTCTCAGAGGTGAGTTTTTTGCTCCTAATCATTGGAAATCAGTTACTTGTTGATGGCAAACATGGTTTTGATTGAAAATATTGCTCCTTGTTTAAGAAAAACTATAGTTGTCAGTTTTGGGCTTCTCTCGACGAGAGAAAGCTATTTTTACAAATGTTACAGTAAAAGCTGCAGGAAGCTCTCAGAAGTGAGTTTTTTGCTCCTAATCATTAGAAATCAGTTACTTGTTGATGGCAAACATGGTTTTGATTGAGAATATTGCTCCTTGTTTAAGAAAAACAGTAGTTGTCAGTTTTGGCCTTCTCTCGCCGAGAGAAAGCTATTTTTACAAATGTTACAGTAAAAGCTGCAGGAAGCTCTCAGAAGTGAGTTTTTTGCTCCTAATCATTAGAAATCAGTTACTTGTTGATGGCAAACATGGTTTTGATTGAAAATATTGCTCCTTGTTTAAGAAAAACAGTAGTTGTCAGTTTTGGCCTTCTCTCGCTGAAATAAAGCTATTTTTACAAATGTTACAGTAAAAGCTGCAGGAAGCTCTCAGAAGTGAGTTTTTTGCTCATAATCATTAGAAATCAGTTACTTGTTGATGGCAAACATGGTTTTGTTTGAAAATATTGCTCCTTGTTTAAGAAAAACAGTACTTGTCAGTTTTGGCCTTCTCTCGCTGAGATAAAGCTATTTTTACAAATGTTACAGTAAAAGCTGCAGGAAGCTCTCAGAAGTGAGTTTTTTGCTCCTAATCATTAGAAATCAGTTACTTGTTGATGGCAAACATGGTTTTGATTGAAAATATTGCTCCTTGTTTAAAGAAAACTATAGTTGTCAGTTTTGGGCTTCTCTCGCCGAGAGAAAGCTATTTTTACAAATGTTGCACTAAAAGCTGCAGGAAGCTCTCAGAAGTCAGTTTTTTGCTCCTAATCATTAGAAATCAGTTACTTGTTGATGGCAAACATGGTTTTGTTTGAAAATATTGCTCCTTGTTTAAGAAAAACAGTAGTTGTCAGTTTTGGCCTTCTCTCGCTGAGATAAAGCTATTTTTACAAATGTTACAGTAAAAGCTGCAGGAAGCTCTCAGAAGTAAGTTTTTTGCTCCTAATAATTAGAAATTAGTTACTTGTTGATGGCAAACATGGTTTTGATTGAAAATATTGCTCCTTGTTTCAGAAAAACAGTAGTTGTCAGTTTTGGCCTTCTCTCGCCGAGAGAAAGCTATTTTTACAAATGTTACAGTAAAAGCTGCAGGAAGCTCTCAGAAGTGAGTTTTTTGCTCCTAATCATTAGAAATCAGTTACTTGTTGATGGCAAACATGGTTTTGTTTGAAAATATTGCTCCTTGTTTAAGAAAAACAGTAGTTGTCAGTTTTGGCCTTCTCTCGCTGAGATAAAGCTATTTTTACAAATGTTACAGTAAAAGCTGCAGGAAGCTCTCAGAAGTAAGTTTTTTGCTCCTAATAATTAGAAATCAGTTACTTGTTGATGGCAAACATGGTTTTGATTGAAAATATTGCTCCTTGTTTAAGAAAAACAGTAGTTGTCAGTTTTGGCCTTCTCTCGCCGAGAGAAAGCTATTTTTACAAATGTTACAGTAAAAGCTGCAGGAAGCTCTCAGAAGTAAGTTTTTTGCTCATAATCATTAGAAATCAGTTACTTGTTGATGGCAAACATGGTTTTGATTGAAAATATTGCTCCTTATTTAAGAAAAAACTATAGTTGTCAGTTTTGGGCTTCTCTCGCCGAGAGAAAGCTATTTTTACAAATGTTACAGTAAAAGCTGCAGGAAGCTCTCAGAAGTGAGTTTTTTGCTCCTAATCATTAGAAATCAGTTACTTGTTGATGGCAAACATGGTTTTGTTTGAAAATATTGCTCCTTGTTTAAGAAAAACAGTACTTGTCAGTTTTGGCCTTCTCTCGCTGAGATAAAGCTATTTTTATAAATGTTACAGTAAAAGCTGCAGGAAGCTCTCAGAAGTGAGTTTTTTGCTCCTAATCATTAGAAATCAGTTACTTGTTGATGGCAAACATGGTTTTGATTGAAAATATTGCTCCTTGTTTAAGAAAAACTATAGTTGTCATTTTTGGGCTTCTCTCGACGAGAGAAAGCTATTTTTACAAATGTTACAGTAAAAGCTGCAGGAAGCTCTCAGAAGTGAGTTTTTTGCTCCTAATCATTAGAAATCAGTTACTTGTTGATGGCAAACATGGTTTTGTTTGAAAATATTGCTCCTTGTTTAAGAAAAACAGTACTTGTCAGTTTTGGCCTTCTCTCGCTGAGATAAAGCTATTTTTACAAATGTTACAGTAAAAGCTGCAGGAAGCTCTCAGAAGTGAGTTTTTTGCTCCTAATCATTAGAAATCAGTTACTTGTTGATGTCAAACATGGTTTTGATTGAAAATATTGCTCCTTGTTTAAGAAAAACTATAGTTGTCAGTTTTGGGTTTCTCTCACCGAGAGAAAGCTATTTTTACAAATGTTACAGTAAAAGCTGCAGGAAGCTCTCAGAAGTGAGTTTTTTGCTCCTAATCATTAGAAATCAGTTACTTGTTGATGGCAAACATGGTTTTGTTTGAAAATATTGCTCCTTGTTTAAGAAAAACAGTAGTTGTCAGTTTTGGCCTTCTCTCGCTGAGATAAAGCTATTTTTACAAATGTTACAGTAAAAGCTGCAGGAAGCTCTCAGAAGTGAGTTTTTTGCTCATAATCATTAGAAATCAGTTACTTGTTGATGGCAAACATGGTTTTGATTGAAAATATTGCTCCTTGTTTAAGAAAAACAGTAGTTGTCAGTTTTGGGCTCCTCTCGCCGAGAGAAAGCTATTTTTACAAATGTTACAGTAAAAGCTGCAGGAAGCTCTCAGAAGTGAGTTTTTTGCTCCTAATCATTGGAAATCAGTTACTTGTTGATGGCAAACATGGTTTTGTTTGAAAATATTGCTCCTTGTTTAAGAAAAACAGTAGTTGTCAGTTTTGGCCTTCTCTCGCTGAGATAAAGCTATTTTTACAAATGTTACAGTAAAAGCTGCAGGAAGCTCTCAGAAGTAAGTTTTTTGCTCCTAATAATTAGAAATCAGTTACTTGTTGATGGCAAACATGGTTTTGATTGAAAATATTGCTCCTTGTTTAAGAAAAACAGTAGTTGTCAGTTTTGGCCTTCTCTCGCCGAGAGAAAGCTATTTTTTACAAATGTTACAGTAAAAGCTGCAGGAAGCTCTCAGAAGTGAGTTTTTTGCTCATAATCATTAGAAATCAGTTACTTGTTGATGGCAAACATGGTTTTGATTGAAAATATTGCTCCTTATTTAAGAAAAACTATAGTTGTCAGTTTTGGGCTCCTCTCGCCGAGAGAAAGCTATTTTTACAAATGTTACAGTAAAAGCTGCAGGAAGCTCTCAGAAGTGAGTTTTTTGCTCCTAATCATTGGAAATCAGTTACTTGTTGATGGCAAACATGGTTTTGATTGAAAATATTGCTCCTTGTTTAAGAAAAACTATAGTTGTCAGTTTTGGGCTTCTCTCGACGAGAGAAAGCTATTTTTACAAATGTTACAGTAAAAGCTGCAGGAAGCTCTCAGAAGTGAGTTTTTTGCTCCTAATCATTAGAAATCAGTTACTTGTTGATGGCAAACATGGTTTTGATTGAGAATATTGCTCCTTGTTTAAGAAAAACAGTAGTTGTCAGTTTTGGCCTTCTCTCGCCGAGAGAAAGCTATTTTTACAAATGTTACAGTAAAAGCTGCAGGAAGCTCTTAGAAGTGAGTTTTTTGCTCCTAATCATTAGAAATCAGTTACTTGTTGATGGCAAACATGGTTTTGATTGAAAATATTGCTCCTTATTTAAGAAAAACTATAGTTGTCAGTTTTGGGCTTCTCTCGCCGAGAGAAAGCTATTTTTACAAATGTTACAGTAAAAGCTGCAGGAAGCTCTCAGAAGTGAGTTTTTTGCTCATAATCATTAGAAATCAATTACTTGTTGATGGCAAACATGGTTTTGTTTGAAAATATTGCTCCTTGTTTAAGAAAAACAGTACTTGTCAGTTTTGGCCTTCTCTCGCTGAGATAAAGCTATTTTTACAAATGTTACAGTAAAAGCTGCAGGAAGCTCTCAGAAGTGAGTTTTTTGCTCCTAATCATTAGAAATCAGTTACTTGTTGATGGCAAACATGGTTTTGTTTGAAAATATTGCTCCTTGTTTAAGAAAAACAGTACTTGTCAGTTTTGGCCTTCTCTCGCTGAGATAAAGCTATTTTTACAAATGTTACAGTAAAAGCTGCAGGAAGCTCTCAGAAGTGAGTTTTTTGCTCCTAATCATTAGAAATCAGTTACTTGTTGATGTCAAACATGGTTTTGATTGAAAATATTGCTCCTTGTTTAAGAAAAACAGTAGTTGTCAGTTTTGGCCTTCTCTCGCTGAAATAAAGCTATTTTTACAAATGTTACAGTAAAAGCTGCAGGAAGCTCTCAGAAGTGAGTTTTTTGCTCCTAATCATTAGAAATCAGTTACTTGTTGATGGCAAACATGGTTTTGATTGAAAATATTGCTCCTTATTTAAGAAAAACTATAGTTGTCAGTTTTGGGCTTCTCTCGCCGAGAGAAAGCTATTTTTACAAATGTTACAGTAAAAGCTGCAGGAAGCTCTCAGAAGTGAGTTTTTTGCTCATAATCATTAGAAATCAGTTACTTGTTGATGGCAAACATGGTTTTGTTTGAAAATATTGCTCCTTGTTTAAGAAAAACAGTACTTGTCAGTTTTGGCCTTCTCTCGCTGAGATAAAGCTATTTTTACAAATGTTACAGTAAAAGCTGCAGGAAGCTCTCAGAAGTGAGTTTTTTGCTCCTAATCATTAGAAATCAGTTACTTGTTGATGGCAAACATGGTTTTGTTTGAAAATATTGCTCCTTGTTTAAGAAAAACAGTACTTGTCAGTTTTGGCCTTCTCTCGCTGAGATAAAGCTATTTTTACAAATGTTACAGCAAAAGCTGCAGGAAGCTCTCAGAAGTGAGTTTTTTGCTCCTAATCATTAGAAATCAGTTACTTGTTGATGACAAACATGGTTTTGTTTGAAAATATTGCTCCTTGTTTAAGAAAAACAGTACTTGTCAGTTTTGGCCTTCTCTCGCTGAAATAAAGCTATTTTTTACAAATGTTACAGTAAAAGCTGCAGGAAGCTCTCAGAAGTGAGTTTTTTGCTCCTAATCATTAGAAATCAGTTACTTGTTGATGGCAAACATGGTTTTGATTGAAAATATTGCTCCTTGTTTAAGAAAAACTATAGTTGTCAGTTTTGGGCTTCTCTCGCCGAGAGAAAGCTATTTTTACAAATGTTACAGTAAAAGCTGCAGGAAGCTCTCAGAAGTGAGTTTTTTGCTCCTAATCATTAGAAATCAGTTACTTGTTGATGGCAAACATGGTTTTGTTTGAAAATATTGCTCCTTGTTTAAGAAAAACAGTACTTGTCAGTTTTGGCCTTCTCTCGCTGAGATAAAGCTATTTTTACAAATGTTACAGCAAAAGCTGCAGGAAGCTCTCAGAAGTGAGTTTTTTGCTCCTAATCATTAGAAATCAGTTACTTGTTGATGACAAACATGGTTTTGTTTGAAAATATTGCTCCTTGTTTAAGAAAAACAGTACTTGTCAGTTTTGGCCTTCTCTCGCTGAAATAAAGCTATTTTTACAAATGTTACAGTAAAAGCTGCAGGAAGCTCTCAGAAGTGAGTTTTTTGCTCCTAATCATTAGAAATCAGTTACTTGTTGATGGCAAACATGGTTTTGATTGAAAATATTGCTCCTTGTTTAAGAAAAACTATAGTTGTCAGTTTTGGGCTTCTCTCGCCGAGAGAAAGCTATTTTTACAAATGTTACAGTAAAAGCTGCAGGAAGCTCTCAGAAGTGAGTTTTTTGCTCCTAATCATTAGAAATCAGTTACTTGTTGATGGCAAACATGGTTTTGATTGAAAATATTGCTCCTTGTTTAAGAAAAACAGTAGTCAGTTTTGGCCTTCTCTCGCTGAAATAAAGCTATTTTTTACAAATGTTACAGTAAAAGCTGCAGGAAGCTCTCAGAAGTGAGTTTTTTGCTCCTAATCATTAGAAATCAGTTACTTGTTGATGGCAAACATGGTTTTGTTTGAAAATATTGCTCCTTGTTTAAGAAAAACAGTACTTGTCAGTTTTGGCCTTCTCTCGCTGAGATAAAGCTATTTTTACAAATGTTACAGTAAAAGCTGCAGGAAGCTCTCAGAAGTAAGTTTTTTGCTCCTAATAATTAGAAATCAGTTACTTGTTGATGGCAAACATGGTTTTGATTGAAAATATTGCTCCTTGTTTAAGAAAAACAGTAGTTGTCAGTTTTGGCCTTCTCTCGCCGAGAGAAAGCTATTTTTACAAATGTTACAGTAAAAGCTGCAGGAAGCTCTCAGAAGTGAGTTTTTTGCTCCTAATCATTAGAAATCAGTTACTTGTTGATGGCAAACATGGTTTTGTTTGAAAATATTGCTCCTTGTTTAAGAAAAACAGTAGTTGTCAGTTTTGGGCTTCTCTCGCTGAGATAAAGCTATTTTTACAAATGTTACAGTAAAAGCTGCAGGAAGCTCTCAGAAGTAAGTTTTTTGCTCCTAATAATTAGAAATCAGTTACTTGTTGATGGCAAACATGGTTTTGATTGAAAATATTGCTCCTTGTTTAAGAAAAACAGTAGTTGTCAGTTTTGGCCTTCTCTCGCCGAGAGAAAGCTATTTTTACAAATGTTACAGTAAAAGCTGCAGGAAGCTCTCAGAAGTGAGTTTTTTGCTCCTAATCATTAGAAATCAGTTACTTGTTGATGACAAACATGGTTTTGTTTGAAAATATTGCTCCTTGTTTAAGAAAAACAGTACTTGTCAGTTTTGGCCTTCTCTCGCTGAGATAAAGCTATTTTTACAAATGTTACAGTAAAAGCTGCAGGAAGCTCTGAGAAATGAGTTTTTTGCTCATAATCATTAGAAATCAGTTACTTGTTGATGGCAAACATGGTTTTGATTGAAAATATTGCTCCTTATTTAAGAAAAACTATAGTTGTCAGTTTTGGGCTTCTCTCGCCGAGAGAAAGCTATTTTTACAAATGTTACAGTAAAAGCTGCAGGAAGCACTCAGAAGTGAGTTTTTTTGCTCCTAATCATTAGAAATTAGTTACTTGTTGATGGCAAACATGGTTTTGTTTGAAAATATTGCTCCTTGTTTAAGAAAAACAGTAGTTGTCAGTTATGGCCTTCTCTCGCTGAAATAAAGCTATTTTTACAAATGTTACAGTAAAAGCTGCAGGAAGCTCTCAGAAGTGAGTTTTTTGCTCCTAATCATTAGAAATCAGTTACTTGTTGATGGCAAACATGGTTTTGTTTGAAAATATTGCTCCTTGTTTAAGAAAAACAGTAGTTGTCAGTTTTGGCCTTCTCTCGCTGAAATAAAGCTATTTTTACAAATGTTACAGTAAAAGCTGCAGGAAGCTCTCAGAAGTGAGTTTTTTGCTTCTAATCATTGGAAATCAGTTACTTGTTGATGGCAAACATGGTTTTGTTTGAAAATATTGCTCCTTGTTTAAGAAAAACAGTAGTTGTCAGTTTTGGGCTTCTCTCGCCGAGAGAAAGCAATTTTTACAAATGTTACAGTAAAAGCTGCAGGAAGCTCTCAGAAGTGAGTTTTTTGCTCCTAATCATTAGAAAACAGTTACTTGTTGATGGCAAACATGGTTTTGATTGAAAATATTGCTCCTTGTTTAAGAAAAACTATAGTTGTCAGTTTTGGGCTTCTCTCGCTGAGATAAAGCTATTTTTACAAATGTTACAGTAAAAGCTGCAGGAAGCTCTCAGAAGTAAGTTTTTTGCTCCTAATAATTAGAAATCAGTTACTTGTTGATGGCAAACATGGTTTTGATTGAAAATATTGCTCCTTGTTTAAGAAAAACAGTAGTTGTCAGTTTTGGCCTTCTCTCGCTGAGATAAAGCTATTTTTACAAATGTTACAGTAAAAGCTGCAGGAAGCTCTCAGAAGTAAGTTTTTTGCTCCTAATAATTAGAAATCAGTTACTTGTTGATGGCAAACATGGTTTTGATTGAAAATATTGCTCCTTGTTTAAGAAAAACTATAGTTGTCAGTTTTGGGCTTCTCTCGCTGAAATAAAGCTATTTTTACAAATGTTACAGTAAAAGCTGCAGGAAGCTCTCAGAAGTGAGTTTTTTGCTCCTAATCATTAGAAATCAGTTACTTGTTGATGGCAAACATGGTTTTGTTTGAAAATATTGCTCCTTGTTTAAGAAAAACAGTAGTTGTCAGTTTTGGCCTTCTCTCGCTGAAATAAAGCTATTTTTACAAATGTTACAGTAAAAGCTGCAGGAAGCTCTCAGAAGTGAGTTTTTTGCTTCTAATCATTGGAAATCAGTTACTTGTTGATGGCAAACATGGTTTTGTTTGAAAATATTGCTCCTTGTTTAAGAAAAACAGTAGTTGTCAGTTTTGGGCTTCTCTCGCCGAGAGAAAGCAATTTTTACAAATGTTACAGTAAAAGCTGCAGGAAGCTCTCAGAAGTGAGTTTTTTGCTCCTAATCATTAGAAAACAGTTACTTGTTGATGGCAAACATGGTTTTGATTGAAAATATTGCTCCTTGTTTAAGAAAAACTATAGTTGTCAGTTTTGGGCTTCTCTCGCTGAGATAAAGCTATTTTTACAAATGTTACAGTAAAAGCTGCAGGAAGCTCTCAGAAGTAAGTTTTTTGCTCCTAATAATTAGAAATCAGTTACTTGTTGATGGCAAACATGGTTTTGATTGAAAATATTGCTCCTTGTTTAAGAAAAACAGTAGTTGTCAGTTTTGGCCTTCTCTCGCTGAGATAAAGCTATTTTTACAAATGTTACAGTAAAAGCTGCAGGAAGCTCTCAGAAGTAAGTTTTTTGCTCCTAATAATTAGAAATCAGTTACTTGTTGATGGCAAACATGGTTTTGATTGAAAATATTGCTCCTTGTTTAAGAAAAACTATAGTTGTCAGTTTTGGGCTTCTCTCGCTGAAATAAAGCTATTTTTACAAATGTTACAGTAAAAGCTGCAGGAAGCTCTCAGAAGTGAGTTTTTTGCTCCTAATCATTAGAAATCAGTTACTTGTTGATGGCAAACATGGTTTTGTTTGAAAATATTGCTCCTTGTTTAAGAAAAACAGTAGTTGTCAGTTTTGGCCTTCTCTCGCTGAAATAAAGCTATTTTTACAAATGTTACAGTAAAAGCTGCAGGAAGCTCTCAGAAGTGAGTTTTTTGCTTCTAATCATTGGAAATCAGTTACTTGTTGATGGCAAACATGGTTTTGTTTGAAAATATTGCTCCTTGTTTAAGAAAAACAGTAGTTGTCAGTTTTGGGCTTCTCTCGCCGAGAGAAAGCAATTTTTACAAATGTTACAGTAAAAGCTGCAGGAAGCTCTCAGAAGTGAGTTTTTTGCTCCTAATCATTAGAAAACAGTTACTTGTTGATGGCAAACATGGTTTTGATTGAAAATATTGCTCCTTGTTTAAGAAAAACTATAGTTGTCAGTTTTGGGCTTCTCTCGCTGAGATAAAGCTATTTTTACAAATGTTACAGTAAAAGCTGCAGGAAGCTCTCAGAAGTAAGTTTTTTGCTCCTAATAATTAGAAATCAGTTACTTGTTGATGGCAAACATGGTTTTGATTGAAAATATTGCTCCTTGTTTAAGAAAAACAGTAGTTGTCAGTTTTGGCCTTCTCTCGCCGAGAGAAAGCTATTTTTACAAATGTTACAGTAAAAGCTGCAGGAAGCTCTCAGAAGTGAGTTTTTTGCTCCTAATCATTAGAAATCAGTTACTTGTTGATGACAAACATGGTTTTGTTTGAAAATATTGCTCCTTGTTTAAGAAAAACAGTACTTGTCAGTTTTGGCCTTCTCTCGCTGAGATAAAGCTATTTTTACAAATGTTACAGTAAAAGCTGCAGGAAGCTCTGAGAAGTGAGTTTTTTGCTCATAATCATTAGAAATCAGTTACTTGTTGATGGCAAACATGGTTTTGATTGAAAATATTGCTCCTTATTTAAGAAAAACTATAGTTGTCAGTTTTGGGCTTCTCTCGCCGAGAGAAAGCTATTTTTACAAATGTTACAGTAAAAGCTGCAGGAAGCACTCAGATGTGAGTTTTTTTGCTCCTAATCATTAGAAATTAGTTACTTGTTGATGGCAAACATGGTTTTGTTTGAAAATATTGCTCCTTGTTTAAGAAAAACAGTAGTTGTCAGTTTTGGCCTTCTCTCGCTGAAATAAAGCTATTTTTACAAATGTTACAGTAAAAGCTGCAGGAAGCTCTCAGAAGTGAGTTTTTTGCTCCTAATCATTAGAAATCAGTTACTTGTTGATGGCAAACATGGTTTTGTTTGAAAATATTGCTCCTTGTTTAAGAAAAACAGTAGTTGTCAGTTTTGGCCTTCTCTCGCTGAAATAAAGCTATTTTTACAAATGTTACAGTAAAAGCTGCAGGAAGCTCTCAGAAGTGAGTTTTTTGCTTCTAATCATTGGAAATCAGTTACTTGTTGATGGCAAACATGGTTTTGTTTGAAAATATTGCTCCTTGTTTAAGAAAAACAGTAGTTGTCAGTTTTGGGCTTCTCTCGCCGAGAGAAAGCAATTTTTACAAATGTTACAGTAAAAGCTGCAGGAAGCTCTCAGAAGTGAGTTTTTTGCTCATAATCATTAGAAATCAGTTACTTGTTGATGGCAAACATGGTTTTGATTGAAAATATTGCTCCTTGTTTAAGAAAAACTATAGTTGTCAGTTTTGGGCTTCTCTCGCCGAGAGAAAGCTATTTTTACAAATGTTACAGTAAAAGCTGCAGGAAGCTCTCAGAAGTGAGTTTTTTGCTCCTAATCATTAGAAATCAGTTACTTGTTGATGGCAAACATGGTTTTGATTGAAAATATTGCTCCTTGTTTAAGAAAAACAGTAGTTGTCAGTTTTGGCCTTCTCTCGCTGAAATAAAGCTATTTTTTACAAATGTTACAGTAAAAGCTGCAGGAAGCTCTCAGAAGTGAGTTTTTTGCTCCTAATCATTAGAAATCAGTTACTTGTTGATGGCAAACATGGTTTTGATTGAAAATATTGCTCCTTGTTTAAGAAAAACTATAGTTGTCAGTTTTGGGTTTATCTCACCGAGAGAAAGCTATTTTTACAAATGTTACAGTAAAAGCTGCAGGAAGCTCTCAGAAGTGAGTTTTATGCTCCTAATCATTAAAAAATCAGTTACTTGTTGATGGCAAACATGGTTTTGTTTGAAAATATTGCTCCTTGTTTAAGAAAAACAGTAGTTGTCAGTTTTTGCCTTCTCTCGCTGAGATAAAGCTATTTTTACAAATGTTACAGTAAAAGCTGCAGGAAGCTCTCAGAAGTAAGTTTTTTGCTCCTAATCATTAGAAATCAGTTACTTGTTGATGGCAAACATGGTTTTGATTGAAAATATTGCTCCTTGTTTAAGAAAAACAGTAGTTGTCAGTTTTGGGCTTCACTCGCCGAGAGAAAGCTTTTTTTACAAATGTTACAGTAAAAGCTGCAGGAAGCTCTCAGAAGTGAGTTTTTTGCTCCTAATCATTAGAAATCAGTTACTTGTTGATGGCAAACATGGTTTTGTTTGAAAATATTGCTCCTTGTTTAAGAAAAACAGTAGTTGTCAGTTTTGGGCTTCTCTCGCCGAGAGAAAGCAATTTTTACAAATGTTACAGTAAAAGCTGCAGGAATCTCTCAGAAGTGAGTTTTTTGCTCCTAATCATTAGAAATCAGTTACTTGTTAATGGCAAACATGGTTTTGATTGAAAATATTGCTCCTTGTTTAAGAAAAACTATATTTGTCAGTTTTGGGCTTCTCTCGCCGAGAGAAAGCTATTTTTACAAATGTTACAGTAAAAGCTGCAGGAAGCTCTCAGAAGTGAGTTTTTTGCTCCTAATCATTATAAATCAGTTACTTGTTGATGACAAACATGGTTTTGTTTGAAAATATTGCTCCTTGTTTAAGAAAAACAGTACTTGTCAGTTTTGGCCTTCTCTCGCTGAGATAAAGCTATTTTTACAAATGTTACAGTAAAAGCTGCAGGAAGCTCTGAGAAGTGAGTTTTTTGCTCATAATCATTAGAAATCAGTTACTTGTTGATGGCAAACATGGTTTTGATTGAAAATATTGCTCCTTATTTAAGAAAAACTATAGTTGTCAGTTTTGGGCTTCTCTCGCCGAGAGAAAGCTATTTTTACAAATGTTACAGTAAAAGCTGCAGGAAGCACTCAGAAGTGAGTTTTTTTGCTCCTAATCATTAGAAATTAGTTACTTGTTGATGGCAAACATGGTTTTGTTTGAAAATATTGCTCCTTGTTTAAGAAAAACAGTAGTTGTCAGTTTTGGCCTTCTCTCGCTGAAATAAAGCTATTTTTACAAATGTTACAGTAAAAGCTGCAGGAAGCTCTCAGAAGTGAGTTTTTTGCTCCTAATCATTAGAAATCAGTTACTTGTTGATGGCAAACATGGTTTTGTTTGAAAATATTGCTCCTTGTTTAAGAAAAACAGTAGTTGTCAGTTTTGGGCTTCTCTCGCCGAGAGAAAGCAATTTTTACAAATGTTACAGTAAAAGCTGCAGGAAGCTCTCAGAAGTGAGTTTTTTGCTCATAATCATTAGAAATCAGTTACTTGTTGATGGCAAACATGGTTTTGATTGAAAATATTGCTCCTTGTTTAAGAAAAACTATAGTTGTCAGTTTTGGGCTTCTCTCGCCGAGAGAAAGCTATTTTTACAAATGTTACAGTAAAAGCTGCAGGAAGCTCTCAGAAGTGAGTTTTTTGCTCCTAATCATTAGAAATCAGTTACTTGTTGATGGCAAACATGGTTTTGATTGAAAATATTGCTCCTTGTTTAAGAAAAACAGTAGTTGTCAGTTTTGGCCTTCTCTCGCTGAAATAAAGCTATTTTTTACAAATGTTACAGTAAAAGCTGCAGGAAGCTCTCAGAAGTGAGTTTTTTGCTCCTAATCATTAGAAATCAGTTACTTGTTGATGGCAAACATGGTTTTGATTGAAAATATTGCTCCTTGTTTAAGAAAAACTATAGTTGTCAGTTTTGGGTTTCTCTCACCGAGAGAAAGCTATTTTTACAAATGTTACAGTAAAAGCTGCAGGAAGCTCTCAGAAGTGAGTTTTATGCTCCTAATCATTAGAAATCAGTTACTTGTTGATGGCAAACATGGTTTTGTTTGAAAATATTGCTCCTTGTTTAAGAAAAACAGTAGTTGTCAGTTTTTGCCTTCTCTCGCTGAGATAAAGCTATTTTTACAAATGTTACAGTAAAAGCTGCAGGAAGCTCTCAGAAGTAAGTTTTTTGCTCCTAATCATTAGAAATCAGTTACTTGTTGATGGCAAACATGGTTTTGATTGAAAATATTGCTCCTTGTTTAAGAAAAACAGTAGTTGTCAGTTTTGGGCTTCACTCGCCGAGAGAAAGCTTTTTTTACAAATGTTACAGTAAAAGCTGCAGGAAGCTCTCAGAAGTGAGTTTTTTGCTCCTAATCATTAGAAATCAGTTACTTGTTGATGGCAAACATGGTTTTGTTTGAAAATATTGCTCCTTGTTTAAGAAAAACAGTAGTTGTCAGTTTTGGGCTTCTCTCGCCGAGAGAAAGCAATTTTTACAAATGTTACAGTAAAAGCTGCAGGAATCTCTCAGAAGTGAGTTTTTTGCTCCTAATCATTAGAAATCAGTTACTTGTTGATGGCAAACATGGTTTTGATTGAAAATATTGCTCCTTGTTTAAGAAAAACTATAGTTGTCAGTTTTGGGCTTCTCTCGCCGAGAGAAAGCTATTTTTACAAATGTTACAGTAAAAGCTGCAGGAAGCTCTCAGAAGTGAGTTTTTTGCTCCTAATCATTAGAAATCAGTTACTTGTTGATGACAAACATGGTTTTGTTTGAAAATATTGCTCCTTGTTTAAGAAAAACAGTACTTGTCAGTTTTGGCCTTCTCTCGCTGAGATAAAGCTATTTTTACAAATGTTACAGTAAAAGCTGCAGGAAGCTCTCAGAAGTGAGTTTTTTGCTCCTAATCATTAGAAATCAGTTACTTGTTGATGGCAAACATGGTTTTGATTGAAAATATTGCTTCTTGTTTAAGAAAAACTATAGTTGTCAGTTTTGGGTTTCTCTCACCGAGAGAAAGCTATTTTTACAAATGTTACAGTAAAAGCTGCAGGAAGCTCTCAGAAGTGAGTTTTATGCTCCTAATCATTAGAAATCAGTTACTTGTTGATGGCAAACATGGTTTTGATTGAAAATATTGCTCCTTGTTTAAGAAAAACAGTAGTTGTCAGTTTTGGCCTTCTCTCGCTGAAATAAAGCTATTTTTTACAAATGTTACAGTAAAAGCTGCAGGAAGCTCTCAGAAGTGAGTTTTTTGCTCCTAATCATTAGAAATCAGTTACTTGTTGATGGCAAACATGGTTTTGATTGAAAATATTGCTCCTTGTTTAAGAAAAACTATAGTTGTCAGTTTTGGGTTTCTCTCACCGAGAGAAAGCTATTTTTACAAATGTTACAGTAAAAGCTGCAGGAAGCTCTCAGAAGTGAGTTTTATGCTCCTAATCATTAGAAATCAGTTACTTGTTGATGGCAAACATGGTTTTGTTTGAAAATATTGCTCCTTGTTTAAGAAAAACAGTAGTTGTCAGTTTTTGCCTTCTCTCGCTGAGATAAAGCTATTTTTACAAATGTTACAGTAAAAGCTGCAGGAAGCTCTCAGAAGTAAGTTTTTTGCTCCTAATCATTAGAAATCAGTTACTTGTTGATGGCAAACATGGTTTTGATTGAAAATATTGCTCCTTGTTTAAGAAAAACAGTAGTTGTCAGTTTTGGGCTTCACTCGCCGAGAGAAAGCTTTTTTTACAAATGTTACAGTAAAAGCTGCAGGAAGCTCTCAGAAGTGAGTTTTTTGCTCCTAATCATTAGAAATCAGTTACTTGTTGATGGCAAACATGGTTTTGTTTGAAAATATTGCTCCTTGTTTAAGAAAAACAGTAGTTGTCAGTTTTGGGCTTCTCTCGCCGAGAGAAAGCAATTTTTACAAATGTTACAGTAAAAGCTGCAGGAATCTCTCAGAAGTGAGTTTTTTGCTCCTAATCATTAGAAATCAGTTACTTGTTAATGGCAAACATGGTTTTGATTGAAAATATTGCTCCTTGTTTAAGAAAAACTATATTTGTCAGTTTTGGGCTTCTCTCGCCGAGAGAAAGCTATTTTTACAAATGTTACAGTAAAAGCTGCAGGAAGCTCTCAGAAGTGAGTTTTTTGCTCCTAATCATTAGAAATCAGTTACTTGTTGATGACAAACATGGTTTTGTTTGAAAATATTGCTCCTTGTATAAGAAAAACAGTACTTGTCAGTTTTGGCCTTCTCTCGCTGAGATAAAGCTATTTTTACAAATGTTACAGTAAAAGCTGCAGGAAGCTCTCAGAAGTGAGTTCTTTGCTCCTAATCATTAGAAAACAGTTACTTGTTGATGGCAAACATGGTTTTGATTGAAAATATTGCTCCTTGTTTAAGAAAAACTATAGTTGTCAGTTTTGGGCTTCTCTCGACGAGAGAAAGCTATTTTTACAAATGTTACAGTAAAAGCTGCAGGAAGCTCTCAGAAGTGAGTTTTATGCTCCTAATCATTAGAAATCAGTTACTTGTTGATGGCAAACATGGTTTTGTTTGAAAATATTGCTCCTTGTTTAAGAAAAACAGTAGTTGTCAGTTTTTGCCTTCTCTCGCTGAGATAAAGCTATTTTTACAAATGTTACAGTAAAAGCTGCAGGAAGCTCTCAGAAGTAAGTTTTTTGCTCCTAATCATTAGAAATCAGTTACTTGTTGATGGCAAACATGGTTTTGATTGAAAATATTGCTCCTTGTTTAAGAAAAACAGTAGTTGTCAGTTTTGGGCTTCACTCGCCGAGAGAAAGCTTTTTTTACAAATGTTACAGTAAAAGCTGCAGGAAGCTCTCAGAAGTGAGTTTTTTGCTCCTAATCATTAGAAATCAATTACTTGTTGATGGCAAACATGGTTTTGTTTGAAAATATTGCTCCTTGTTTAAGAAAAACAGTAGTTGTCAGTTTTGGGCTTCTCTCGCCGAGAGAAAGCAATTTTTACAAATGTTACAGTAAAAGCTGCAGGAATCTCTCAGAAGTGAGTTTTTTGCTCCTAATCATTAGAAATCAGTTACTTGTTAATGGCAAACATGGTTTTGATTGAAAATATTGCTCCTTGTTTAAGAAAAACTATAGTTGTCAGTTTTGGGCTTCTCTCGCCGAGAGAAAGCTATTTTTACAAATGTTACAGTAAAAGCTGCAGGAAGCTCTCAGAAGTGAGTTTTTTGCTCCTAATCATTAGAAATCAGTTACTTGTTGATGACAAACATGGTTTTGTTTGAAAATATTGCTCCTTGTTTAAGAAAAACAGTACTTGACAGTTTTGGCCTTCTCTCGCTGAGATAAAGCTATTTTTACAAATGTTACAGTAAAAGCTGCAGGAAGCTCTCAGAAGTGAGTTTTTTGCTCCTAATCATTAGAAATCAGTTACTTGTTGATGGCAAACATGGTTTTGATTGAAAATATTGCTTCTTGTTTAAGAAAAACTATAGTTGTCAGTTTTGGGTTTCTCTCACCGAGAGAAAGCTATTTTTACAAATGTTACAGTAAAAGCTGCAGGAAGCTCTCAGAAGTGAGTTTTATGCTCCTAATCATTAGAAATCAGTTACTTGTTGATGGCAAACATGGTTTTGATTGAAAATATTGCTCCTTGTTTAAGAAAAACAGTAGTTGTCAGTTTTGGGCTTCTCTCGCCGAGAGAAAGCTTTTTTTACAAATGTTACAGTAAAAGCTGCAGGAAGCTCTCAGAAGTGAGTTTTTTGCTCCTAATCATTAGAAAACAGTTACTTGTTGATGGCAAACATGGTTTTGATTGAAAATATTGCTCCTTGTTTAAGAAAAACTATAGTTGTCAGTTTTGGGCTTCTCTCGCCGAGAGAAAGCTATTTTTACAAATGTTACAGTAAAAGCTGCAGGAAGCACTCAGAAGTGAGTTTTCTTGCTCCTAATCATTAGAAATTAGTTACTTGTTGATGTCAAACATGGTTTTGATTGAAAATATTGCTCCTTGTTTAAGAAAAACAGTATTTGTCAGTTTTGGCCTTCTCTCGTTGAAATAAAGCTATTTTTTACAAATGTTACAGTAAAAGCTGCAGGAAGCTCTCAGAAGTGAGTTTTTTGCTCCTAATCATTAGAAATCAGTTACTTGTTGATGGCAATCATGGTTTTGATTGAAAATATTGCTCCTTGTTTAAGAAAAACTATAGTTGTCAGTTTTGGGTTTCTCTCACCGAGAGAAAGCTATTTTTACAAATGTTACAGTAAAAGCTGCAGGAAGCTCTCAGAAGTGAGTTTTTTGCTCCTAATCATTAGAAATCAGTTACTTGTTGATGGCAAACATGGTTTTGATTGAAAATATTGCTCCTTGTTTAAGAAAAACAGTAGTTGTCAGTTTTTGCCTTCTCTCGCTGAGATAAAGCTATTTTTACAAATGTTACAGTAAAAGCTGCAGGAAGCTCTCAGAAGTAAGTTTTTTGCTCCTAATCATTAGAAATCAGTTACTTGTTGATGGCAAACATGGTTTTGATTGAAAATATTGCTCCTTGTTTAAGAAAAACAGTAGTTGTCAGTTTTGGGCTTCTCTCGCCGAGAGAAAGCTTTTTTTACAAATGTTACAGTAAAAGCTGCAGGAAGCTCTCAGAAGTGAGTTTTTTGCTCCTAATCATTAGAAATCAGTTACTTGTTGATGGCAAACATGGTTTTGTTTGAAAATATTGCTCCTTGTTTAAGAAAAACAGTAGTTGTCAGTTTTTGCCTTCTCTCGCTGAGATAAAGCTATTTTTACAAATGTTACAGTAAAAGCTGCAGGAAGCTCTCAGAAGTAAGTTTTTTGCTCCTAATCATTAGAAATCAGTTACTTGTTGATGGCAAACATGGTTTTGATTGAAAATATTGCTCCTTGTTTAAGAAAAACAGTAGTTGTCAGTTTTGGGCTTCACCCGCCGAGAGAAAGCTTTTTTTTACAAATGTTACAGTAAAAGCTGCAGGAAGCTCTCAGAAGTGAGTTTTTTGCTCCTAATCATTAGAAATCAGTTACTTGTTGATGGCAAACATGGTTTTGATTGAAAATATTGCTCCTTGTTTAAGAAAAACTATAGTTGTCAGTTTTGGGCTTCTCTCGCCGAGAGAAAGCTATTTTTACAAATGTTACAGTAAAAGCTGAAGGAAGCTCTCAGAAGTCAGTTTTTTGCTCCTAATCATTAGAAATCAGTTACTTGTTGATGGCAAACATGGTTTTGATTGAAAATATTGCTCCTTGTTTAAGAAAAACTATAGTTGTCAGTTTGGCCTTCTCTCGCTGAGATAAAGCTTTTTTTACAAATGTTACAGTAAAAGCTGCAGGAAGCTCTCAGAAGTGAGTTTTTTGCTTCTAATCATTGGAAATCAGTTACTTGTTGATGGCAAACATGGTTTTGTTTGAAAATATTGCTCCTTGTTTAAGAAAAACAGTACTTGTCAGTTTTGGCCTTCTCTTGCTGAGATAAAGCTATTTTTACAAATGTTACAGTAAAAGCTGCAGGAAGCTCTCATAAGTGAGTTTGTTGCTCATAATCATTAGAAATCAGTTACTTGTTGATGGCAAACATGGTTTTGATTGAAAATATTGCTCCTTATTTAAGAAAAACTATAGTTGTCAGTTTTGGGCTTCTCTCGCCGAGAGAAAGCTATTTTTACAAATGTTACAGTAAAAGCTGCAGGAAGCACTCAGAAGTGAGTTTTTTGCTCCTAATCATTAGAAATCAGTTACTTGTTGATGGCAAACATGGTTTTGATTGAAAATATTGCTCCTTGTTTAAGAAAAACTACAGTTGTCAGTTTTGGGTTTCTCTCACCGAGAGAAAGCTATTTTTACAAATGTTACAGTAAAAGCTGCAGGAAGCTCTCAGAAGTGAGTTTTTTGCTCCTAATCATTAGAAATCAGTTACTTGTTGATGGCAAACATGGTTTTGATTGAAAATATTGCTCCTTGTTTAAGAAAAACAGTAGTTGTCAGTTTTGGCCTTCTCTCGCTGAAATAAAGCTATTTTTACAAATGTTACAGTAAAAGCTGCAGGAAGCTCTCAGAAGTGAGTTTTTTGCTCCTAATCATTAGAAATCAGTTACTTGTTGATGGCAAACATGGTTTTGTTTGAAAATATTGCTCCTTGTTTAAGAAAAACAGTAGTTGTCAGTTTTGGCCTTCTCTCGCTGAAATAAAGCTATTTTTACAAATGTTACAGTAAAAGCTGCAGGAAGCTCTCAGAAGTGAGTTTTTTGCTCCTAATCATTAGAAATCAGTTACTTGTTGATGGCAAACATGGTTTTGTTTGAAAATATTGCTCCTTGTTTAAGAAAAACAGTACTTGTCAGTTTTGGCCTTCTCTCGCTGAGATAAAGCTATTTTTACAAATGTTACAGTAAAAGCTGCAGGAAGCTCTCAGAAGTGAGTTTTTTGCTCCTAATCATTAGAAATCAGTTACTTGTTGATGGAAAACATGGTTTTGATTGAAAATATTGCTTCTTGTTTAAGAAAAACAGTACTTGTCAGTTTTGGCCTTCTCTCGCTGAGATAAAGCTATTTTTACAAATGTTACAGTAAAAGCTGCAGGAAGCACTCAGAAGTGAGTTTTTTTTGCTCCTAATCATTAGAAATTAGTTACTTGTTGATGTCAAACATGGTTTTGATTGAAAATATTGCTCCTTGTTTAAGAAAAACAGTAGTTGTCAGTTTTGGCCTTCTCTCGCCGAGAGAAAGCTATTTTTACAAATGTTACAGTAAAAGCTGCAGGAAGCTCTCAGAAGTGAGTTTTTTGCTCCTAATCATTAGAAATCAGTTACTTGTTGATGGCAAACATGGTTTTGATTGAAAATATTGCTCCTTGTTTAAGAAAAACAGTAGTTGTCAGTTTTGGCCTTCTCTCGCTGAAATAAAGCTATTTTTTACAAATGTTTCAGCAAAAGCTGCAGGAAGCTCTCAGAAGTGAGTTTTTTGCCCCTAATCATTAGAAATCAGTTACTTGTTGATGGCAAACATGGTTTTGATTGAAAATATTGCTCCTTGTTTAAGAAAAACTATAGTTGTCAGTTTTGGGTTTCTCTCACCGAGAGAAAGGTATTTTTACAAATGTTACAGTAAAAGCTGCAGGAAGCTCTCAGAAGTGAGTTTTATGCTCCTAATCATTAGAAATCAGTTACTTGTTGATGGCAAACATGGTTTTGTTTGAAAATATTGCTCCTTGTTTAAGAAAAACAGTAGTTGTCAGTTTTTGCCTTCTCTCGCTGAGATAAAGCTATTTTTACAAATGTTACAGTAAAAGCTGCAGGAAGCTCTCAGAAGTAAGTTTTTTGCTCCTAATCATTAGAAATCAGTTACTTGTTGATGGCAAACATGGTTTTGTTTGAAAATATTGCTCCTTGTTTAAGAAAAACAGTAGTTGTCAGTTTTGGCCTTCTCTTGCTGAGATAAAGCTATTTTTACAAATGTTACAGTAAAAGCTGCAGGAAGCTCTCATAAGTGAGTTTGTTGCTCATAATCATTAGAAATCAGTTACTTGTTGATGGCAAACATGGTTTTGATTGAAAATATTGCTCCTTATTTAAGAAAAACTATAGTTGTCAGTTTTGGGCTTCTCTCGCTGAGAGAAAGCTATTTTTACAAATGTTACAGTAAAAGCTGCAGGAAGCTCTCAGAAGTGAGTTTTTTGCTCCTAATCATTAGAAATCAGTTACTTGTTGATGGCAAACATGGTTTTGATTGAAAATATTGCTCCTTGTTTAAGAAAAACTACAGTTGTCAGTTTTGGGTTTCTCTCACCGAGAGAAAGCTATTTTTACAAATGTTGCAGTAAAAGCTGCAGGAAGCTCTCAGAAGTGAGTTTTTTGCTCCTAATCATTAGAAATCAGTTACTTGTTGATGGCAAACATGGTTTTGATTGAAAATATTGCTCCTTGTTTAAGAAAAACTATAGTTGTCAGTTTTGGGTTTCTCTCACCGAGAGAAAGCTATTTTTACAAATGTTACAGTAAAAGCTGCAGGAAGCTCTCAGAAGTGAGTTTTATGCTCCTAATCATTAGAAATCAGTTACTTGTTGATGGCAAACATAGTTTTGTTTGAAAATATTGCTCCTTGTTTAAGAAAAACAGTAGTTGTCAGTTTTTGCCTTCTCTCGCTGAGATAAAGCTATTTTTACAAATGTTACAGTAAAAGCTGCAGGAAGCTCTCAGAAGTAAGTTTTTTGCTCCTAATCATTAGAAATCAGTTACTTGTTGATGGCAAACATGGTTTTGTTTGAAAATATTGCTCCTTGTTTAAGAAAAACAGTAGTTGTCAGTTTTGTCCTTCTCTTGCTGAGATAAAGCTATTTTTACAAATGTTACAGTAAAAGCTGCAGGAAGCTCTCATAAGTGAGTTTGTTGCTCATAATCATTAGAAATCAGTTACTTGTTGATGGCAAACATGGTTTTGATTGAAAATATTGCTCCTTATTTAAGAAAAACTATAGTTGTCAGTTTTGGGCTTCTCTCGCCGAGAGAAAGCTATTTTTACAAATGTTACAGTAAAAGCTGCAGGAAGCTCTCAGAAGTGAGTTTTTTGCTCCTAATCATTAGAAATCAGTTACTTGTTGATGGCAAACATGGTTTTGATTGAAAATATTGCTCCTTGTTTAAGAAAAACTACAGTTGTCAGTTTTGGGTTTCTCTCACCGAGAGAAAGCTATTTTTACAAATGTTGCAGTAAAAGCTGCAGGAAGCTCTCAGAAGTGAGTTTTTTGCTCCTAATCATTAGAAATCAGTTACTTGTTGATGGCAAACATGGTTTTGTTTGAAAATATTGCTCCTTGTTTAAGAAAAACAGTAGTTGTCAGTTTTGGCCTTCTCTCGCTGAGATAAAGCTATTTTTACAAATGTTACAGTAAAAGCTGCAGGAAGCTCTCAGAAGTAAGTTTTTTGCTCCTAATAATTAGAAATCAGTTACTTGTTGATGGCAAACATGGTTTTGATTGAAAATATTGCTCCTTGTTTAAGAAAAACAGTAGTTGTCAGTTTTTGCCTTCTCTCGCTGAGATAAAGCTATTTTTACAAATGTTACAGTAAAAGCTGCAGGAAGCTCTCAGAAGTAAGTTTTTTGCTCCTAATCATTAGAAATCAGTTACTTGTTGATGGCAAACATGGTTTTGTTTGAAAATATTGCTCCTTGTTTAAGAAAAACAGTAGTTGTCAGTTTTGGCCTTCTCTTGCTGAGATAAAGCTATTTTTACAAATGTTACAGTAAAAGCTGCAGGAAGCTCTCATAAGTGAGTTTGTTGCTCATAATCATTAGAAATCAGTTACTTGTTGATGGCAAACATGGTTTTGATTGAAAATATTGCTCCTTATTTAAGAAAAACTATAGTTGTCAGTTTTGGGCTTCTCTCGCCGAGAGAAAGCTATTTTTACAAATGTTACAGTAAAAGCTGCAGGAAGCTCTCAGAAGTGAGTTTTTTGCTCCTAATCATTAGAAATCAGTTACTTGTTGATGGCAAACATGGTTTTGATTGAAAATATTGCTCCTTGTTTAAGAAAAACTACAGTTGTCAGTTTTGGGTTTCTCTCACCGAGAGAAAGCTATTTTTACAAATGTTGCAGTAAAAGCTGCAGGAAGCTCTCAGAAGTGAGTTTTTTGCTCCTAATCATTAGAAATCAGTTACTTGTTGATGGCAAACATGGTTTTGTTTGAAAATATTGCTCCTTGTTTAAGAAAAACAGTAGTTGTCAGTTTTGGCCTTCTCTCGCTGAGATAAAGCTATTTTTACAAATGTTACAGTAAAAGCTGCAGGAAGCTCTCAGAAGTAAGTTTTTTGCTCCTAATAATTAGAAGTCAGTTACTTGTTGATGGCAAACATGGTTTTGATTGAAAATATTGCTCCTTGTTTAAGAAAAACAGTAGTTGTCAGTTTTGGCCTTCTCTCGCCGAGAGAAAGCTATTTTTACAAATGTTACAGTAAAAGCTGCAGGAAGCTCTCAGAAGTGAGTTTTTTGCTCCTAATCATTAGAAATCAGTTACTTGTTGATGGCAAACATGGTTTTGATTGAAAATATTGCTCCTTGTTTAAGAAAAACTATAGTTGTCAGTTTTGGGCTTCTCTCGCCGAGAGAAAGCTATTTTTACAAATGTTACAGTAAAAGCTGCAGGAAGCTCTCAGAAGTGAGTTTTTTGCTCATAATCATTAGAAATCAGTTACTTGTTGATGGCAAACATGGTTTTGATTGAAAATATTGCTCCTTGTTTAAGAAAAACAGTAGTTGTCAGTTTTGGCCTTCTCTCGCCGAGAGAAAGCTATTTTTACAAATGTTACAGTAAAAGCTGCAGGAAGCTCTCAGAAGTGAGTTTTTTGCTCCTAATCATTAGAAATCAGTTACTTGTTGATGGCAAACATGGTTTTGATTGAAAATATTGCTCCTTGTTTAAGAAAAACAGTAGTTGTCAGTTTTGGGCTTCTCTCGCCGAGAGGAAGCTATTTTTACAAATGTTACAGTAAAAGCTGCAGGAAGCTCTCAGAAGTGAGTTTTTTGCTCCTAATCATTAGAAATCAGTTACTTGTTGATGGCAAACATGGTTTTGATTGAAAATATTGCTCCTTGTTTAAGAAAAACAGTACTTGTCAGTTTTGGCCTTCTCTCGCTGAGATAAAGCTATTTTTACAAATGTTACAGTAAAAGCTGCAGGAAGCTCTCAGAAGTGAGTTTTTTGCTCCTAATCATTAGAAATCAGTTACTTGTTGATGGCAAACATGGTTTTGTTTGAAAATATTGCTCCTTGTTTAAGAAAAACAGTAGTTGTCAGTTTTGGCCTTCTCTTGCTGAGATAAAGCTATTTTTACAAATGTTACAGTAAAAGCTGCAGGAAGCTCTCATAAGTGAGTTTGTTGCTCATAATCATTAGAAATCAGTTACTTGTTGATGGCAAACATGGTTTTGATTGAAAATATTGCTCCTTATTTAAGAAAAACTATAGTTGTCAGATTTGGGCTTCTCTCGCCGAGAGAAAGCTATTTTTACAAATGTTACAGTAAAAGCTGCAGGAAGCTCTCAGAAGTGAGTTTTTTGCTCCTAATCATTAGAAATCAGTTACTTGTTGATGGCAAACATGGTTTTGATTGAAAATATTGCTCCTTGTTTAAGAAAAACTACAGTTGTCAGTTTTGGGTTTCTCTCGCTGAGATAAAGCTATTTTTACAAATGTTACAGTAAAAGCTGCAGGAAGCTCTCAGAAGTGAGTTTTTTGCTCCTAATCATTAGAAAACAGTTACTTGTTGATGGCAAACATGGTTTTGATTGAAAATATTGCTCCTTGTTTAAGAAAAACTATAGTTGTCAGTTTTGGGCTTCTCTCGCCGAGAGAAAGCTATTTTTACAAATGTTACAGTAAAAGCTGCAGGAAGCACTCAGAAGTGAGTTTTCTTGCTCCTAATCATTAGAAATTAGTTACTTGTTGATGTCAAACATGGTTTTGATTGAAAATATTGCTCCTTGTTTAAGAAAAACAGTATTTGTCAGTTTTGGCCTTCTCTCGTTGAAATAAAGCTATTTTTTACAAATGTTACAGTAAAAGCTGCAGGAAGCTCTCAGAAGTGAGTTTTTTGCTCCTAATCATTAGAAATCAGTTACTTGTTGATGGCAATCATGGTTTTGATTGAAAATATTGCTCCTTGTTTAAGAAAAACTATAGTTGTCAGTTTTGGGTTTCTCTCACCGAGAGAAAGCTATTTTTACAAATGTTACAGTAAAAGCTGCAGGAAGCTCTCAGAAGTGAGTTTTTTGCTCCTAATCATTAGAAATCAGTTACTTGTTGATGGCAAACATGGTTTTGATTGAAAATATTGCTCCTTGTTTAAGAAAAACAGTAGTTGTCAGTTTTTGCCTTCTCTCGCTGAGATAAAGCTATTTTTACAAATGTTACAGTAAAAGCTGCAGGAAGCTCTCAGAAGTAAGTTTTTTGCTCCTAATCATTAGAAATCAGTTACTTGTTGATGGCAAACATGGTTTTGATTGAAAATATTGCTCCTTGTTTAAGAAAAACAGTAGTTGTCAGTTTTGGGCTTCTCTCGCCGAGAGAAAGCTTTTTTTACAAATGTTACAGTAAAAGCTGCAGGAAGCTCTCAGAAGTGAGTTTTTTGCTCCTAATCATTAGAAATCAGTTACTTGTTGATGGCAAACATGGTTTTGTTTGAAAATATTGCTCCTTGTTTAAGAAAAACAGTAGTTGTCAGTTTTTGCCTTCTCTCGCTGAGATAAAGCTATTTTTACAAATGTTACAGTAAAAGCTGCAGGAAGCTCTCAGAAGTAAGTTTTTTGCTCCTAATCATTAGAAATCAGTTACTTGTTGATGGCAAACATGGTTTTGATTGAAAATATTGCTCCTTGTTTAAGAAAAACAGTAGTTGTCAGTTTTGGGCTTCACCCGCCGAGAGAAAGCTTTTTTTTACAAATGTTACAGTAAAAGCTGCAGGAAGCTCTCAGAAGTGAGTTTTTTGCTCCTAATCATTAGAAATCAGTTACTTGTTGATGGCAAACATGGTTTTGATTGAAAATATTGCTCCTTGTTTAAGAAAAACTATAGTTGTCAGTTTTGGGCTTCTCTCGCCGAGAGAAAGCTATTTTTACAAATGTTACAGTAAAAGCTGAAGGAAGCTCTCAGAAGTCAGTTTTTTGCTCCTAATCATTAGAAATCAGTTACTTGTTGATGGCAAACATGGTTTTGATTGAAAATATTGCTCCTTGTTTAAGAAAAACTATAGTTGTCAGTTTGGCCTTCTCTCGCTGAGATAAAGCTTTTTTTACAAATGTTACAGTAAAAGCTGCAGGAAGCTCTCAGAAGTGAGTTTTTTGCTTCTAATCATTGGAAATCAGTTACTTGTTGATGGCAAACATGGTTTTGTTTGAAAATATTGCTCCTTGTTTAAGAAAAACAGTACTTGTCAGTTTTGGCCTTCTCTTGCTGAGATAAAGCTATTTTTACAAATGTTACAGTAAAAGCTGCAGGAAGCTCTCATAAGTGAGTTTGTTGCTCATAATCATTAGAAATCAGTTACTTGTTGATGGCAAACATGGTTTTGATTGAAAATATTGCTCCTTATTTAAGAAAAACTATAGTTGTCAGTTTTGGGCTTCTCTCGCCGAGAGAAAGCTATTTTTACAAATGTTACAGTAAAAGCTGCAGGAAGCACTCAGAAGTGAGTTTTTTGCTCCTAATCATTAGAAATCAGTTACTTGTTGATGGCAAACATGGTTTTGATTGAAAATATTGCTCCTTGTTTAAGAAAAACTACAGTTGTCAGTTTTGGGTTTCTCTCACCGAGAGAAAGCTATTTTTACAAATGTTACAGTAAAAGCTGCAGGAAGCTCTCAGAAGTGAGTTTTTTGCTCCTAATCATTAGAAATCAGTTACTTGTTGATGGCAAACATGGTTTTGATTGAAAATATTGCTCCTTGTTTAAGAAAAACAGTAGTTGTCAGTTTTGGCCTTCTCTCGCTGAAATAAAGCTATTTTTACAAATGTTACAGTAAAAGCTGCAGGAAGCTCTCAGAAGTGAGTTTTTTGCTCCTAATCATTAGAAATCAGTTACTTGTTGATGGCAAACATGGTTTTGTTTGAAAATATTGCTCCTTGTTTAAGAAAAACAGTAGTTGTCAGTTTTGGCCTTCTCTCGCTGAAATAAAGCTATTTTTACAAATGTTACAGTAAAAGCTGCAGGAAGCTCTCAGAAGTGAGTTTTTTGCTCCTAATCATTAGAAATCAGTTACTTGTTGATGGCAAACATGGTTTTGTTTGAAAATATTGCTCCTTGTTTAAGAAAAACAGTACTTGTCAGTTTTGGCCTTCTCTCGCTGAGATAAAGCTATTTTTACAAATGTTACAGTAAAAGCTGCAGGAAGCTCTCAGAAGTGAGTTTTTTGCTCCTAATCATTAGAAATCAGTTACTTGTTGATGGAAAACATGGTTTTGATTGAAAATATTGCTTCTTGTTTAAGAAAAACAGTACTTGTCAGTTTTGGCCTTCTCTCGCTGAGATAAAGCTATTTTTACAAATGTTACAGTAAAAGCTGCAGGAAGCACTCAGAAGTGAGTTTTTTTTGCTCCTAATCATTAGAAATTAGTTACTTGTTGATGTCAAACATGGTTTTGATTGAAAATATTGCTCCTTGTTTAAGAAAAACAGTAGTTGTCAGTTTTGGCCTTCTCTCGCCGAGAGAAAGCTATTTTTACAAATGTTACAGTAAAAGCTGCAGGAAGCTCTCAGAAGTGAGTTTTTTGCTCCTAATCATTAGAAATCAGTTACTTGTTGATGGCAAACATGGTTTTGATTGAAAATATTGCTCCTTGTTTAAGAAAAACAGTAGTTGTCAGTTTTGGCCTTCTCTCGCTGAAATAAAGCTATTTTTTACAAATGTTTCAGCAAAAGCTGCAGGAAGCTCTCAGAAGTGAGTTTTTTGCCCCTAATCATTAGAAATCAGTTACTTGTTGATGGCAAACATGGTTTTGATTGAAAATATTGCTCCTTGTTTAAGAAAAACTATAGTTGTCAGTTTTGGGTTTCTCTCACCGAGAGAAAGGTATTTTTACAAATGTTACAGTAAAAGCTGCAGGAAGCTCTCAGAAGTGAGTTTTATGCTCCTAATCATTAGAAATCAGTTACTTGTTGATGGCAAACATGGTTTTGTTTGAAAATATTGCTCCTTGTTTAAGAAAAACAGTAGTTGTCAGTTTTTGCCTTCTCTCGCTGAGATAAAGCTATTTTTACAAATGTTACAGTAAAAGCTGCAGGAAGCTCTCAGAAGTAAGTTTTTTGCTCCTAATCATTAGAAATCAGTTACTTGTTGATGGCAAACATGGTTTTGTTTGAAAATATTGCTCCTTGTTTAAGAAAAACAGTAGTTGTCAGTTTTGGCCTTCTCTTGCTGAGATAAAGCTATTTTTACAAATGTTACAGTAAAAGCTGCAGGAAGCTCTCATAAGTGAGTTTGTTGCTCATAATCATTAGAAATCAGTTACTTGTTGATGGCAAACATGGTTTTGATTGAAAATATTGCTCCTTATTTAAGAAAAACTATAGTTGTCAGTTTTGGGCTTCTCTCGCTGAGAGAAAGCTATTTTTACAAATGTTACAGTAAAAGCTGCAGGAAGCTCTCAGAAGTGAGTTTTTTGCTCCTAATCATTAGAAATCAGTTACTTGTTGATGGCAAACATGGTTTTGATTGAAAATATTGCTCCTTGTTTAAGAAAAACTACAGTTGTCAGTTTTGGGTTTCTCTCACCGAGAGAAAGCTATTTTTACAAATGTTGCAGTAAAAGCTGCAGGAAGCTCTCAGAAGTGAGTTTTTTGCTCCTAATCATTAGAAATCAGTTACTTGTTGATGGCAAACATGGTTTTGATTGAAAATATTGCTCCTTGTTTAAGAAAAACTATAGTTGTCAGTTTTGGGTTTCTCTCACCGAGAGAAAGCTATTTTTACAAATGTTACAGTAAAAGCTGCAGGAAGCTCTCAGAAGTGAGTTTTATGCTCCTAATCATTAGAAATCAGTTACTTGTTGATGGCAAACATAGTTTTGTTTGAAAATATTGCTCCTTGTTTAAGAAAAACAGTAGTTGTCAGTTTTTGCCTTCTCTCGCTGAGATAAAGCTATTTTTACAAATGTTACAGTAAAAGCTGCAGGAAGCTCTCAGAAGTAAGTTTTTTGCTCCTAATCATTAGAAATCAGTTACTTGTTGATGGCAAACATGGTTTTGTTTGAAAATATTGCTCCTTGTTTAAGAAAAACAGTAGTTGTCAGTTTTGTCCTTCTCTTGCTGAGATAAAGCTATTTTTACAAATGTTACAGTAAAAGCTGCAGGAAGCTCTCATAAGTGAGTTTGTTGCTCATAATCATTAGAAATCAGTTACTTGTTGATGGCAAACATGGTTTTGATTGAAAATATTGCTCCTTATTTAAGAAAAACTATAGTTGTCAGTTTTGGGCTTCTCTCGCCGAGAGAAAGCTATTTTTACAAATGTTACAGTAAAAGCTGCAGGAAGCTCTCAGAAGTGAGTTTTTTGCTCCTAATCATTAGAAATCAGTTACTTGTTGATGGCAAACATGGTTTTGATTGAAAATATTGCTCCTTGTTTAAGAAAAACTACAGTTGTCAGTTTTGGGTTTCTCTCACCGAGAGAAAGCTATTTTTACAAATGTTGCAGTAAAAGCTGCAGGAAGCTCTCAGAAGTGAGTTTTTTGCTCCTAATCATTAGAAATCAGTTACTTGTTGATGGCAAACATGGTTTTGTTTGAAAATATTGCTCCTTGTTTAAGAAAAACAGTAGTTGTCAGTTTTGGCCTTCTCTCGCTGAGATAAAGCTATTTTTACAAATGTTACAGTAAAAGCTGCAGGAAGCTCTCAGAAGTAAGTTTTTTGCTCCTAATAATTAGAAATCAGTTACTTGTTGATGGCAAACATGGTTTTGATTGAAAATATTGCTCCTTGTTTAAGAAAAACAGTAGTTGTCAGTTTTTGCCTTCTCTCGCTGAGATAAAGCTATTTTTACAAATGTTACAGTAAAAGCTGCAGGAAGCTCTCAGAAGTAAGTTTTTTGCTCCTAATCATTAGAAATCAGTTACTTGTTGATGGCAAACATGGTTTTGTTTGAAAATATTGCTCCTTGTTTAAGAAAAACAGTAGTTGTCAGTTTTGGCCTTCTCTTGCTGAGATAAAGCTATTTTTACAAATGTTACAGTAAAAGCTGCAGGAAGCTCTCATAAGTGAGTTTGTTGCTCATAATCATTAGAAATCAGTTACTTGTTGATGGCAAACATGGTTTTGATTGAAAATATTGCTCCTTATTTAAGAAAAACTATAGTTGTCAGTTTTGGGCTTCTCTCGCCGAGAGAAAGCTATTTTTACAAATGTTACAGTAAAAGCTGCAGGAAGCTCTCAGAAGTGAGTTTTTTGCTCCTAATCATTAGAAATCAGTTACTTGTTGATGGCAAACATGGTTTTGATTGAAAATATTGCTCCTTGTTTAAGAAAAACTACAGTTGTCAGTTTTGGGTTTCTCTCACCGAGAGAAAGCTATTTTTACAAATGTTGCAGTAAAAGCTGCAGGAAGCTCTCAGAAGTGAGTTTTTTGCTCCTAATCATTAGAAATCAGTTACTTGTTGATGGCAAACATGGTTTTGTTTGAAAATATTGCTCCTTGTTTAAGAAAAACAGTAGTTGTCAGTTTTGGCCTTCTCTCGCTGAGATAAAGCTATTTTTACAAATGTTACAGTAAAAGCTGCAGGAAGCTCTCAGAAGTAAGTTTTTTGCTCCTAATAATTAGAAGTCAGTTACTTGTTGATGGCAAACATGGTTTTGATTGAAAATATTGCTCCTTGTTTAAGAAAAACAGTAGTTGTCAGTTTTGGCCTTCTCTCGCCGAGAGAAAGCTATTTTTACAAATGTTACAGTAAAAGCTGCAGGAAGCTCTCAGAAGTGAGTTTTTTGCTCCTAATCATTAGAAATCAGTTACTTGTTGATGGCAAACATGGTTTTGATTGAAAATATTGCTCCTTGTTTAAGAAAAACTATAGTTGTCAGTTTTGGGCTTCTCTCGCCGAGAGAAAGCTATTTTTACAAATGTTACAGTAAAAGCTGCAGGAAGCTCTCAGAAGTGAGTTTTTTGCTCATAATCATTAGAAATCAGTTACTTGTTGATGGCAAACATGGTTTTGATTGAAAATATTGCTCCTTGTTTAAGAAAAACAGTAGTTGTCAGTTTTGGCCTTCTCTCGCCGAGAGAAAGCTATTTTTACAAATGTTACAGTAAAAGCTGCAGGAAGCTCTCAGAAGTGAGTTTTTTGCTCCTAATCATTAGAAATCAGTTACTTGTTGATGGCAAACATGGTTTTGATTGAAAATATTGCTCCTTGTTTAAGAAAAACAGTAGTTGTCAGTTTTGGGCTTCTCTCGCCGAGAGGAAGCTATTTTTACAAATGTTACAGTAAAAGCTGCAGGAAGCTCTCAGAAGTGAGTTTTTTGCTCCTAATCATTAGAAATCAGTTACTTGTTGATGGCAAACATGGTTTTGATTGAAAATATTGCTCCTTGTTTAAGAAAAACAGTACTTGTCAGTTTTGGCCTTCTCTCGCTGAGATAAAGCTATTTTTACAAATGTTACAGTAAAAGCTGCAGGAAGCTCTCAGAAGTGAGTTTTTTGCTCCTAATCATTAGAAATCAGTTACTTGTTGATGGCAAACATGGTTTTGTTTGAAAATATTGCTCCTTGTTTAAGAAAAACAGTAGTTGTCAGTTTTGGCCTTCTCTTGCTGAGATAAAGCTATTTTTACAAATGTTACAGTAAAAGCTGCAGGAAGCTCTCATAAGTGAGTTTGTTGCTCATAATCATTAGAAATCAGTTACTTGTTGATGGCAAACATGGTTTTGATTGAAAATATTGCTCCTTATTTAAGAAAAACTATAGTTGTCAGATTTGGGCTTCTCTCGCCGAGAGAAAGCTATTTTTACAAATGTTACAGTAAAAGCTGCAGGAAGCTCTCAGAAGTGAGTTTTTTGCTCCTAATCATTAGAAATCAGTTACTTGTTGATGGCAAACATGGTTTTGATTGAAAATATTGCTCCTTGTTTAAGAAAAACTACAGTTGTCAGTTTTGGGTTTCTCTCGCTGAGATAAAGCTATTTTTACAAATGTTACAGTAAAAGCTGCAGGAAGCTCTCAGAAGTAAGTTTTTTGCTCCTAATAATTAGAAATCAGTTACTTGTTGATGGCAAACATGGTTTTGATTGAAAATATTGCTCCTTGTTTAAGAAAAACAGTAGTTGTCAGTTTTGGCCTTCTCTCGCCGAGAGAAAGCTATTTTTACAAATGTTACAGTAAAAGCTGCAGGAAGCTCTCAGAAGTGAGTTTTTTGCTCCTAATCATTAGAAATCAGTTACTTGTTGATGGCAAACATGGTTTTGATTGAAAATATTGCTCCTTGTTTAAGAAAAACTATAGTTGTCAGTTTTGGGCTTCTCTCGCCGAGAGAAAGCTATTTTTAAAATGTTACAGTAAAAGCTGCAGGAAGCTCTCAGAAGTGAGTTTTTTGCTCATAATCATTAGAAATCAGTTACTTGTTGATAGCAAACATGGTTTTGATTGAAAATATTGCTCCTTGTTTAAGAAAAACAGTAGTTGTCAGTTTTGGCCTTCTCTCGCCGAGAGAAAGCTATTTTTACAAATGTTACAGTAAAAGCTGCAGGAAGCTCTCAGAAGTGAGTTTTTTGCTCCTAATCATTAGAAATCAGTTACTTGTTGATGGCAAACATGGTTTTGATTGAAAATATTGCTCCTTGTTTAAGAAAAACTATAGTTGTCAGTTTTGGGCTTCTCTCGCCGAGAGGAAGCTATTTTTACAAATGTTACAGTAAAAGCTGCAGGAAGCTCTCAGAAGTGAGTTTTTTGCTCCTAATCATTAGAAATCAGTTACTTGTTGATGGCAAACATGGTTTTGATTGAAAATATTGCTCCTTGTTTAAGAAAAACGGTACTTGTCAGTTTTGGCCTTCTCTCGCTGAGATAAAGCTATTTTTACAAATGTTACAGTAAAAGCTGCAGGAAGCTCTCAGAAGTGAGTTTTTTGCTCCTAATCATTAGAAATCAGTTACTTGTTGATGGCAAACATGGTTTTGATTGAAATTATTGCTCCTTGTTTAAGAAAAACAGTAGTTGTCAGTTTTGGCCTTCTCTCGCTGAAATAAAGCTATTTTTACAAATGTTACAGTAAAAGCTGCAGGAAGCTCTCAGAAGTGAGTTTTTTACGCCTAATCATTAGAAATCAGTTACTTGTTGATGGCAAACATGGTTTTGATTGAAAATATTGCTCCTTGTTTAAGAAAAACTGTAGTTGTCAGTTTTGGGTTTCTCTCACCGAGAGAAAGCTATTTTTACAAATGTTACAGTAAAAGCTGCAGGAAGCTCTCAGAAGTGAGTTTTTTGCTCCTAATCATTAGAAATCAGTTACTTGTTGATGGCAAACATGGTTTTGTTTGAAAATATTGCTCCTTGTTTAAGAAAAACAGTAGTTGTCAGGTTTTGCCTTCTCTCGCTGAGATAAAGCTATTTTTACAAATGTTACAGTAAAAGCTGCAGGAAGCTCTCAGAAGTAAGTTTTTTGCTCCTAATCATTAGAAATCAGTTACTTGTTGATGGCAAACATGGTTTTGATTGAAAATATTGCTCCTTGTTTAAGAAAAACAGTAGTTGTCAGTTTTGGGCTTCTCTCGCCGAGAGAAAGCTTTTTTTACAAATGTTACAGTAAAAGCTGCAGGAAGCTCTCAGAAGTGAGTTTTTTGCTCCTAATCATTAGAAATCAGTTACTTGTTGATGGCAAACATGGTTTTGATTGAAAATATTGCTCCTTATTTAAGAAAAACTATAGTTGTCAGTTTTGGGATTCTGTCGCCGAGAGAAAGCTATTTTTACAAATGTTACAGTAAAAGCTGCAGGAAGCTCTCAGAAGTCAGTTTTTTGCTCCTAATCATTAGAAATCAGTTACTTGTTGATGGCAAACATGGTTTTGATTGAAAATATTGCTCCTTGTTTAAGAAAAACTATAGTTGTCAGTTTTGGCCTTCTCTCGCTGAGATAAAGCTATTTTTACAAATGTTACAGTAAAAGCTGCAGGAAGCTCTCAGAAGTGAGTTTTTTGCTTCTAATCATTGGAAATCAGTTACTTGTTGATGGCAAACATGGTTTTGTTTGAAAATATTGCTCCTTGTTTAAGAAAAACAGTACTTGTCAGTTTTGGCCTTCTCTCGCTGAGATAAAGCTATTTTTACAAATGTTACAGTAAAAGCTGCAGGAAGCTCTCAGAAGTGAGTTTTTTGCTCATAATCATTAGAAATCAGTTACTTGTTGATGGCAAACATGGTTTTGATTGAAAATATTGCTCCTTTTTTAAGAAAAACTATAGTTATCAGTTTTGGGCTTCTCTCGCCGAGAGAAAGCTATTTTTACAAATGTTACAGTAAAAGCTGCAGGAAGCTCTCAGAAGTGAGTTTTTTGCTCATAATCATTAGAAATCAGTTACTTGTTGATGGCAAACATGGTTTTGATTGAAAATATTGCTCCTTGTTTAAGAAAAACAGTAGTTGTCAGTTTTGGGCTTCTCTGGCCGAGAGAAAGCAATTTTTACAAATGTTACAGTAAAAGCTGCAGGAAGCTCTCAGAAGTGAGTTTTTTGCTCCTAATCATTAGAAATCAGTAACTTGTTGATAGCAAACATGGTTTTGATTGAAAATATTGCTTCTTGTTTAAGAAAAACAGTACTTGTCAGTTTTGGCCTTCTCTCGCTGAGATAAAGCTATTTTTACAAATGTTACAGTAAAAGCTGCAGGAAGCACTCAGAAGTGAGTTTTTTTTGCTCCTAATCATTAGAAATTAGTTACTTGTTGATGTCAAACATGGTTTTGATTGAAAATATTGCTCCTTGTTTAAGAAAAACAGTAGTTGTCAGTTTTGGCCTTCTCTCGCTGAAATAAAGCTATTTTTTACAAATGTTTCAGCAAAAGCTGCAGGAAGCTCTCAGAAGTGAGTTTTTTGCCCCTAATCATTAGAAATCAGTTACTTGTTGATGGCAAACATGGTTTTGATTGAAAATATTGCTCCTTGTTTAAGAAAAACTATAGTTGTCAGTTTTGGGTTTCTCTCACCGAGAGAAAGCTATTTTTACAAATGTTACAGTAAAAGCTGCAGGAAGCTCTCAGAAGTGAGTTTTATGCTCCTAATCATTAGAAATCAGTTACTTGTTGATGGCAAACATGGTTTTGTTTGAAAATATTGCTCCTTGTTTAAGAAAAACAGTAGTTGTCAGTTTTTGCCTTCTCTCGCTGAGATAAAGCTATTTTTACAAATGTTACAGTAAAAGCTGCAGGAAGCTCTCAGAAGTAAGTTTTTTGCTCCTAATCATTAGAAATCAGTTACTTGTTGATGGCAAACATGGTTTTGTTTGAAAATATTGCTCCTTGTTTAAGAAAAACAGTAGTTGTCAGTTTTGGCCTTCTCTTGCTGAGATAAAGCTATTTTTACAAATGTTACAGTAAAAGCTGCAGGAAGCTCTCATAAGTGAGTTTGTTGCTCATAATCATTAGAAATCAGTTACTTGTTGATGGCAAACATGGTTTTGATTGAAAATATTGCTCCTTATTTAAGAAAAACTATAGTTGTCAGTTTTGGGCTTCTCTCGCTGAGAGAAAGCTATTTTTACAAATGTTACAGTAAAAGCTGCAGGAAGCTCTCAGAAGTGAGTTTTTTGCTCCTAATCATTAGAAATCAGTTACTTGTTGATGGCAAACATGGTTTTGATTGAAAATATTGCTCCTTGTTTAAGAAAAACTACAGTTGTCAGTTTTGGGTTTCTCTCACCGAGAGAAAGCTATTTTTACAAATGTTGCAGTAAAAGCTGCAGGAAGCTCTCAGAAGTGAGTTTTTTGCTCCTAATCATTAGAAATCAGTTACTTGTTGATGGCAAACATGGTTTTGATTGAAAATATTGCTCCTTGTTTAAGAAAAACTATAGTTGTCAGTTTTGGGTTTCTCTCACCGAGAGAAAGCTATTTTTACAAATGTTACAGTAAAAGCTGCAGGAAGCTCTCAGAAGTGAGTTTTATGCTCCTAATCATTAGAAATCAGTTACTTGTTGATGGCAAACATGGTTTTGTTTGAAAATATTGCTCCTTGTTTAAGAAAAACAGTAGTTGTCAGTTTTTGCCTTCTCTCGCTGAGATAAAGCTATTTTTACAAATGTT
This sequence comes from Pampus argenteus, assembly GCA_036937835.1. Taxonomy (NCBI): domain Eukaryota; kingdom Metazoa; phylum Chordata; class Actinopteri; order Scombriformes; family Stromateidae; genus Pampus; species Pampus argenteus. The sequence goes on from CM072881.1 coordinate 2,071,429, forward strand.
ACAGTAAAAGCTGCAGGAAGCTCTCAGAAGTAAGTTTTTTGCTCCTAATCATTAGAAATCAGTTACTTGTTGATGGCAAACATGGTTTTGTTTGAAAATATTGCTCCTTGTTTAAGAAAAACAGTAGTTGTCAGTTTTGGCCTTCTCTTGCTGAGATAAAGCTATTTTTACAAATGTTACAGTAAAAGCTGCAGGAAGCTCTCATAAGTGAGTTTGTTGCTCATAATCATTAGAAATCAGTTACTTGTTGATGGCAAACATGGTTTTGATTGAAAATATTGCTCCTTATTTAAGAAAAACTATAGTTGTCAGTTTTGGGCTTCTCTCGCCGAGAGAAAGCTATTTTTACAAATGTTACAGTAAAAGCTGCAGGAAGCTCTCAGAAGTGAGTTTTTTGCTCCTAATCATTAGAAATCAGTTACTTGTTGATGGCAAACATGGTTTTGATTGAAAATATTGCTCCTTGTTTAAGAAAAACTACAGTTGTCAGTTTTGGGTTTCTCTCACCGAGAGAAAGCTATTTTTACAAATGTTGCAGTAAAAGCTGCAGGAAGCTCTCAGAAGTGAGTTTTTTGCTCCTAATCATTAGAAATCAGTTACTTGTTGATGGCAAACATGGTTTTGTTTGAAAATATTGCTCCTTGTTTAAGAAAAACAGTAGTTGTCAGTTTTGGCCTTCTCTCGCTGAGATAAAGCTATTTTTACAAATGTTACAGTAAAAGCTGCAGGAAGCTCTCAGAAGTAAGTTTTTTGCTCCTAATAATTAGAAATCAGTTACTTGTTGATGGCAAACATGGTTTTGATTGAAAATATTGCTCCTTGTTTAAGAAAAACAGTAGTTGTCAGTTTTTGCCTTCTCTCGCTGAGATAAACCTATTTTTACAAATGTTACAGTAAAAGCTGCAGGAAGCTCTCAGAAGTAAGTTTTTTGCTCCTAATCATTAGAAATCAGTTACTTGTTGATGGCAAACATGGTTTTGTTTGAAAATATTGCTCCTTGTTTAAGAAAAACAGTAGTTGTCAGTTTTGGCCTTCTCTTGCTGAGATAAAGCTATTTTTACAAATGTTACAGTAAAAGCTGCAGGAAGCTCTCATAAGTGAGTTTGTTGCTCATAATCATTAGAAATCAGTTACTTGTTGATGGCAAACATGGTTTTGATTGAAAATATTGCTCCTTATTTAAGAAAAACTATAGTTGTCAGTTTTGGGCTTCTCTCGCCGAGAGAAAGCTATTTTTACAAATGTTACAGTAAAAGCTGCAGGAAGCTCTCAGAAGTGAGTTTTTTGCTCCTAATCATTAGAAATCAGTTACTTGTTGATGGCAAACATGGTTTTGATTGAAAATATTGCTCCTTGTTTAAGAAAAACTACAGTTGTCAGTTTTGGGTTTCTCTCACCGAGAGAAAGCTATTTTTACAAATGTTGCAGTAAAAGCTGCAGGAAGCTCTCAGAAGTGAGTTTTTTGCTCCTAATCATTAGAAATCAGTTACTTGTTGATGGCAAACATGGTTTTGTTTGAAAATATTGCTCCTTGTTTAAGAAAAACAGTAGTTGTCAGTTTTGGCCTTCTCTCGCTGAGATAAAGCTATTTTTACAAATGTTACAGTAAAAGCTGCAGGAAGCTCTCAGAAGTAAGTTTTTTGCTCCTAATAATTAGAAATCAGTTACTTGTTGATGGCAAACATGGTTTTGATTGAAAATATTGCTCCTTGTTTAAGAAAAACAGTAGTTGTCAGTTTTGGCCTTCTCTCGCCGAGAGAAAGCTATTTTTACAAATGTTACAGTAAAAGCTGCAGGAAGCTCTCAGAAGTGAGTTTTTTGCTCCTAATCATTAGAAATCAGTTACTTGTTGATGGCAAACATGGTTTTGATTGAAAATATTGCTCCTTGTTTAAGAAAAACTATAGTTGTCAGTTTTGGGCTTCTCTCGCCGAGAGAAAGCTATTTTTACAAATGTTACAGTAAAAGCTGCAGGAAGCTCTCAGAAGTGAGTTTTTTGCTCCTAATCATTAGAAATCAGTTACTTGTTGATGGCAAACATGGTTTTGATTGAAAATATTGCTCCTTGTTTAAGAAAAACAGTAGTTGTCAGTTTTGGCCTTCTCTCGCTGAAATAAAGCTATTTTTACAAATGTTACAGTAAAAGCTGCAGGAAGCTCTCAGAAGTGAGTTTTTTGCTCCTAATCATTAGAAATCAGTTACTTGTTGATGGCAAACATGGTTTTGTTTGAAAATATTGCTCCTTGTTTAAGAAAAACAGTACTTGTCAGTTTTGGCCTTCTCTCGCTGAGATAAAGCTATTTTTACAAATGTTACAGTAAAAGCTGCAGGAAGCTCTCAGAAGTGAGTTTTTTGCTCCTAATCATTAGAAATCAGTTACTTGTTGATGGCAAACATGGTTTTGATTGAAAATATTGCTCCTTGTTTAAGAAAAACAGTACTTGTCAGTTTTGGCCTTCTCTCGCTGAGATAAAGCTATTTTTACAAATGTTACAGTAAAAGCTGCAGGAAGCACTCAGAAGTGAGTTTTTTTGCTCCTAATCATTAGAAATTAGTTACTTGTTGATGTCAAACATGGTTTTGATTGAAAATATTGCTCCTTGTTTAAGAAAAACAGTAGTTGTCAGTTTTGGCCTTCTCTCGCTGAAATAAAGCTATTTTTTACAAATGTTACAGTAAAAGCTGCAGGAAGCTCTCAGAAGTGAGTTTTTTGCTCCTAATCATTAGAAATCAGTTTACTTGTTGATGGCAAACATGGTTTTGATTGAAAATATTGCTCCTTGTTTAAGAAAAACTATAGTTGTCAGTTTTGGGCTTCTCTCGCCGAGAGAAAGCTATTTTTACAAATGTTACAGTAAAAGCTGCAGGAAGCTCTCAGAAGTGAGTTTTTTGCTCCTAATCATTAGAAATCAGTTACTTGTTGATGACAAACATGGTTTTGTTTGAAAATATTGCTCCTTGTTTAAGAAAAACAGTACTTGTCAGTTTTGGCCTTCTCTCGCTGAAATAAAGCTATTTTTACAAATGTTACAGTAAAAGCTGCAGGAAGCTCTCAGAAGTGAGTTTTTTGCTCCTAATCATTAGAAATCAGTTACTTGTTGATGGCAAACATGGTTTTGATTGAAAATATTGCTCCTTGTTTAAGAAAAACTATAGTTGTCAGTTTTGGGTTTCTCTCACCGAGAGAAAGCTATTTTTACAAATGTTACAGTAAAAGCTGCAGGAAGCTCTCAGAAGTGAGTTTTATGCTCCTAATCATTAGAAATCAGTTACTTGTTGATGGCAAACATGGTTTTGTTTGAAAATATTGCTCCTTGTTTAAGAAAAACAGTAGTTGTCAGTTTTTGCCTTCTCTCGCTGAGATAAAGCTATTTTTACAAATGTTACAGTAAAAGCTGCAGGAAGCTCTCAGAAGTAAGTTTTTTGCTCCTAATCATTAGAAATCAGTTACTTGTTGATGGCAAACATGGTTTTGATTGAAAATATTGCTCCTTGTTTAAGAAAAACAGTAGTTGTCAGTTTTGGGCTTCTCTCGCCGAGAGAAACCTTTTTTTACAAATGTTACAGTAAAAGCTGCAGGAAGCTCTCAGAAGTGAGTTTTTTGCTCCTAATCATTAGAAATCAGTTACTTGTTGATGGCAAACATGGTTTTGATTGAAAATATTGCTCCTTGTTTAAGAAAAACTATAGTTGTCAGTTTTGGGCTTCTCTCGCCGAGAGAAAGCTATTTTTACAAATGTTACAGTAAAAGCTGAAGGAAGCTCTCAGAAGTCAGTTTTTTGCTCCTAATCATTAGAAATCAGTTACTTGTTAATGGCAAACATGGTTTTGATTGAAAATATTGCTCCTTGTTTAAGAAAAACTATAGTTGTCAGTTTTGGCCTTCTCTCGCTGAGATAAAGCTATTTTTACAAATGTTACAGTAAAAGCTGCAGGAAGCTCTCATAAGTGAGTTTGTTGCTCATAATCATTAGAAATCAGTTACTTGTTGATGGCAAACATGGTTTTGATTGAAAATATTGCTCCTTATTTAAGAAAAACTATAGTTGTCAGTTTTGGGCTTCTCTCGCCGAGAGAAAGCTATTTTTACAAATGTTACAGTAAAAGCTGCAGGAAGCTCTCAGAAGTGAGTTTTTTGCTCCTAATCATTAGAAATCAGTTACTTGTTGATGGCAAACATGGTTTTGATTGAAAATATTGCTCCTTGTTTAAGAAAAACTACAGTTGTCAGTTTTGGGTTTCTCTCACCGAGAGAAAGCTATTTTTACAAATGTTACAGTAAAAGCTGCAGGAAGCTCTCAGAAGTGAGTTTTTTGCTCCTAATCATTAGAAATCAGTTACTTGTTGATGGCAAACATGGTTTTGTTTGAAAATATTGCTCCTTGTTTAAGAAAAACAGTAGTTGTCAGTTTTGGCCTTCTCTCGCTGAGATAAAGCTATTTTTACAAATGTTACAGTAAAAGCTGCAGGAAGCTCTCAGAAGTGAGTTTTTTGCTCCTAATCATTAGAAATCAGTTACTTGTTGATGGCAAACATGGTTTTGATTGAAAATATTGCTCCTTGTTTAAGAAAAACTACAGTTGTCAGTTTTGGGTTTCTCTCACCGAGAGAAAGCTATTTTTACAAATGTTACAGTAAAAGCTGCAGGAAGCTCTCAGAAGTGAGTTTTTTGCTCCTAATCATTAGAAATCAGTTACTTGTTGATGGCAAACATGGTTTTGTTTGAAAATATTGCTCCTTGTTTAAGAAAAACAGTAGTTGTCAGTTTTGGCCTTCTCTCGCTGAGAAAAAGCTATTTTTACAAATGTTACAGTAAAAGCTGCAGGAAGCTCTCAGAAGTAAGTTTTTTGCTGCTAATAATTAGAAATCAGTTACTTGTTGATGGCAAACATGGTTTTGATTGAAAATATTGCTCCTTGTTTAAGAAAAACAGTAGTTGTCAGTTTTGGCCTTCTCTCGCCGAGAGAAAGCTATTTTTACAAATGTTACAGTAAAAGCTGCAGGAAGCTCTCAGAAGTGAGTTTTTTGCTCCTAATCATTAGAAATCAGTTACTTGTTGATGGCAAACATGGTTTTGATTGAAAATATTGCTCCTTGTTTAAGAAAAGCAGTAGTTGTCAGTTTTGGCCTTCTCTCGCTGAAATAAAGCAATTTTTACAAATGTTACAGTAAAAGCTGCAGGAAGCTCTCAGAAGTGAGTTTTTTGCTCCTAATCATTAGAAATCAGTTACTTGTTGATGGCAAACATGGTTTTGATTGAAAATATTGCTCCTTGTTTAAGAAAAACTACAGTTGTCAGTTTTGGGTTTCTCTCACCGAGAGAAAGCTATTTTTACAAATGTTACAGTAAAAGCTGCAGGAAGCTCTCAGAAGTGAGTTTTTTGCTCCTAATCATTAGAAATCAGTTACTTGTTGATGGCAAACATGGTTTTGTTTGAAAATATTGCTCCTTGTTTAAGAAAAACAGTAGTTGTCAGTTTTGGCCTTCTCTGGCTGAGATAAAGCTATTTTTACAAATGTTACAGTAAAAGCTGCAGGAAGCTCTCAGAAGTAAGTTTTTTGCTGCTAATAATTAGAAATCAGTTACTTGTTGATGGCAAACATGGTTTTGATTGAAAATATTGCTCCTTGTTTAAGAAAAACAGTAGTTGTCAGTTTTGGCCTTCTCTCGCCGAGAGAAAGCTATTTTTACAAATGTTACAGTAAAAGCTGCAGGAAGCTCTCAGAAGTGAGTTTTTTGCTCCTAATCATTAGAAATCAGTTACTTGTTGATGGCAAACATGGTTTTGATTGAAAATATTGCTCCTTGTTTAAGAAAAACAGTACTTGTCAGTTTTGGCCTTCTCTCGCTGAAATAAAGCAATTTTTACAAATGTTACAGTAAAAGCTGCAGGAAGCTCTCAGAAGTGAGTTTTTTGCTCCTAATCATTAGAAATCAGTTACTTGTTGATGGCAAACATGGTTTTGATTGAAAATATTGCTCCTTGTTTAAGAAAAACAGTACTTGTCAGTTTTGGCCTTCTCTCGCTGAGATAAAGCTATTTTTACAAATGTTACAGTAAAAGCTGCAGGAAGCTCTGAGAAGTGAGTTTTTTGCTCATAATCATTAGAAATCAGTTACTTGTTGATGGCAAACATGGTTTTGATTGAAAATATTGCTCCTTATTTAAGAAAAACTATAGTTGTCAGTTTTGGGCTTCTCTCGCCGAGAGAAAGCTATTTTTACAAATGTTACAGTAAAAGCTGCAGGAAGCACTCAGAAGTGAGTTTTTTTGCTCCTAATCATTAGAAATTAGTTACTTGTTGATGGCAAACATGGTTTTGTTTGAAAATATTGCTCCTTGTTTAAGAAAAACAGTAGTTGTCAGTTTTGGCCTTCTCTCGCTGAAATAAAGCTATTTTTACAAATGTTACAGTAAAAGCTGCAGGAAGCTCTCAGAAGTGAGTTTTTTGCTCCTAATCATTAGAAATCAGTTACTTGTTGATGGCAAACATGGTTTTGATTGAAAATATTGCTCCTTGTTTAAGAAAAACTACAGTTGTCAGTTTTGGGTTTCTCTCACCGAGAGAAAGCTATTTTTACAAATGTTACAGTAAAAGCTGCAGGAAGCTCTCAGAAGTGAGTTTTTTGCTCCTAATCATTAGAAATCAGTTACTTGTTGATGGCAAACATGGTTTTGTTTGAAAATATTGCTCCTTGTTTAAGAAAAACAGTAGTTGTCAGTTTTGGCCTTCTCTCGCTGAGATAAAGCTATTTTTACAAATGTTACAGTAAAAGCTGCAGGAAGCTCTCAGAAGTAAGTTTTTTGCTGCTAATAATTAGAAATCAGTTACTTGTTGATGGCAAACATGGTTTTGATTGAAAATATTGCTCCTTGTTTAAGAAAAACAGTAGTTGTCAGTTTTGGCCTTCTCTCGCCGAGAGAAAGCTATTTTTACAAATGTTACAGTAAAAGCTGCAGGAAGCTCTCAGAAGTGAGTTTTTTGCTCCTAATCATTAGAAATCAGTTACTTGTTGATGGCAAACATGGTTTTGATTGAAAATATTGCTCCTTGTTTAAGAAAAACAGTAGTTGTCAGTTTTGGCCTTCTCTCGCTGAAATAAAGCAATTTTTACAAATGTTACAGTAAAAGCTGCAGGAAGCTCTCAGAAGTGAGTTTTTTGCTCCTAATCATTAGAAATCAGTTACTTGTTGATGGCAAACATGGTTTTGATTGAAAATATTGCTCCTTGTTTAAGAAAAACTACAGTTGTCAGTTTTGGGTTTCTCTCACCGAGAGAAAGCTATTTTTACAAATGTTACAGTAAAAGCTGCAGGAAGCTCTCAGAAGTGAGTTTTTTGCTCCTAATCATTAGAAATCAGTTACTTGTTGATGGCAAACATGGTTTTGTTTGAAAATATTGCTCCTTGTTTAAGAAAAACAGTACTTGTCAGTTTTGGCCTTCTCTCGCTGAGATAAAGCTATTTTTACAAATGTTACAGTAAAAGCTGCAGGAAGCTCTCAGAAGTGAGTTTTTTGCTCCTAATCATTAGAAATCAGTTACTTGTTGATGGCAAACATGGTTTTGATTGAAAATATTGCTCCTTGTTTAAGAAAAACAGTACTTGTCAGTTTTGGCCTTCTCTCGCTGAGATAAAGCTATTTTTACAAATGTTACAGTAAAAGCTGCAGGAAGCTCTGAGAAGTGAGTTTTTTGCTCATAATCATTAGAAATCAGTTACTTGTTGATGGCAAACATGGTTTTGATTGAAAATATTGCTCCTTATTTAAGAAAAACTATAGTTGTCAGTTTTGGGCTTCTCTCGCCGAGAGAAAGCTATTTTTACAAATGTTACAGTAAAAGCTGCAGGAAGCACTCAGAAGTGAGTTTTTTTTGCTCCTAATCATTAGAAATTAGTTACTTGTTGATGGCAAACATGGTTTTGTTTGAAAATATTGCTCCTTGTTTAAGAAAAACAGTAGTTGTCAGTTTTGGCCTTCTCTCGCTGAAATAAAGCTATTTTTACAAATGTTACAGTAAAAGCTGCAGGAAGCTCTCAGAAGTGAGTTTTTTGCTCCTAATCATTAGAAATCAGTTACTTGTTGATGGCAAATATGGTTTTGTTTGAAAATATTGCTCCTTGTTTAAGAAAAACAGTACTTGTCAGTTTTGGCCTTCTCTCGCTGAGATAAAGCTATTTTTACAAATGTTACAGTAAAAGCTGCAGGAAGCTCTCAGAAGTGAGTTTTTTGCTCCTAATCATTAGAAATCAGTTACTTGTTGATGGCAAACATGGTTTTGATTGAAAATATTGCTCCTTGTTTAAGAAAAACAGTACTTGTCAGTTTTGGCCTTCTCTCGCTGAGATAAAGCTATTTTTACAAATGTTACAGTAAAAGCTGCAGGAAGCACTCAGAAGTGAGTTTTTTTGCTCCTAATCATTAGAAATTAGTTACTTGTTGATGTCAAACATGGTTTTGATTGAAAATATTGCTCCTTGTTTAAGAAAAACAGTAGTTGTCAGTTTTGGCCTTCTCTCGCTGAAATAAAGCTATTTTTTACAAATGTTACAGTAAAAGCTGCAGGAAGCTCTCAGAAGTGAGTTTTTTGCTCCTAATCATTAGAAATCAGTTACTTGTTGATGGCAATCATGGTTTTGATTGAAAATATTGCTCCTTGTTTAAGAAAAACTATAGTTGTCAGTTTTGGGTTTCTCTCACCGAGATAAAGCTATTTTTACAAATGTTACAGTAAAAGCTGCAGGAAGCTCTCAGAAGTGAGTTTTTTGCTCCTAATCATTAGAAATCAGTTACTTGTTGATGGCAAACATGGTTTTGATTGAAAATATTGCTCCTTGTTTAAGAAAAACTATAGTTGTCAGTTTTGGGCTTCTCTCGCCGAGAGAAAGCTATTTTTACAAATGTTACAGTAAAAGCTGCAGGAAGCTCTCAGAAGTGAGTTTTTTGCTCCTAATCATTAGAAATCAGTTACTTGTTGATGACAAACATGGTTTTGTTTGAAAATATTGCTCCTTGTTTAAGAAAAACTATAGTTGTCAGTTTTGGCCTTCTCTCGCTGAAATAAAGCAATTTTTACAAATGTTACAGTAAAAGCTGCAGGAAGCTCTCAGAAGTGAGTTTTTTGCTCCTAATCATTAGAAATCAGTTACTTGTTGATGGCAAACATGGTTTTGATTGAAAATATTGCTCCTTGTTTAAGAAAAACTACAGTTGTCAGTTTTGGGTTTCTCTCACCGAGAGAAAGCTATTTTTACAAATGTTACAGTAAAAGCTGCAGGAAGCTCTCAGAAGTAAGTTTTTCGCTCCTAATAATTAGAAATCAGTTACTTGTTGATGGCAAACATGGTTTTGATTGAAAATATTGCTCCTTGTTTAAGAAAAACAGTAGTTGTCAGTTTTGGCCTTCTCTCGCCGAGAGAAAGCTATTTTTACAAATGTTACGGTAAAAGCTGCAGGAAGCTCTCAGAAGTGAGTTTTTTGCTCCTAATCATTAGAAATCAGTTACTTGTTGATGGCAAACATGGTTTTGATTGAAAATATTGCTCCTTGTTTAAGAAAAACTACAGTTGTCAGTTTTGGGTTTCTCTCACCGAGAGAAAGCTATTTTTACAAATGTTACAGTAAAAGCTGCAGGAAGCTCTCAGAAGTGAGTTTTTTGCTCCTAATCATTAGAAATCAGTTACTTGTTGATGGCAAACATGGTTTTGTTTGAAAATATTGCTCCTTGTTTAAGAAAAACAGTACTTGTCAGTTTTGGCCTTCTCTCGCTGAGATAAAGCTATTTTTACAAATGTTACAGTAAAAGCTGCAGGAAGCTCTCAGAAGTGAGTTTTTTGCTCCTAATCATTAGAAATCAGTTACTTGTTGATGGCAAACATGGTTTTGATTGAAAATATTGCTCCTTGTTTAAGAAAAACAGTACTTGTCAGTTTTGGCCTTCTCTCGCTGAGATAAAGCTATTTTTACAAATGTTACAGTAAAAGCTGCAGGAAGCTCTGAGAAGTGAGTTTTTTGCTCATAATCATTAGAAATCAGTTACTTGTTGATGGCAAACATGGTTTTGATTGAAAATATTGCTCCTTATTTAAGAAAAACTATAGTTGTCAGTTTTGGGCTTCTCTCGCCGAGAGAAAGCTATTTTTACAAATGTTACAGTAAAAGCTGCAGGAAGCACTCAGAAGTGAGTTTTTTTGCTCCTAATCATTAGAAATTAGTTACTTGTTGATGGCAAACATGGTTTTGTTTGAAAATATTGCTCCTTGTTTAAGAAAAACAGTAGTTGTCAGTTTTGGCCTTCTCTCGCTGAAATAAAGCTATTTTTACAAATGTTACAGTAAAAGCTGCAGGAAGCTCTCAGAAGTGAGTTTTTTGCTCCTAATCATTAGAAATCAGTTACTTGTTGATGGCAAATATGGTTTTGTTTGAAAATATTGCTCCTTGTTTAAGAAAAACAGTACTTGTCAGTTTTGGCCTTCTCTCGCTGAGATAAAGCTATTTTTACAAATGTTACAGTAAAAGCTGCAGGAAGCTCTCAGAAGTGAGTTTTTTGCTCCTAATCATTAGAAATCAGTTACTTGTTGATGGCAAACATGGTTTTGATTGAAAATATTGCTCCTTGTTTAAGAAAAACAGTACTTGTCAGTTTTGGCCTTCTCTCGCTGAGATAAAGCTATTTTTACAAATGTTACAGTAAAAGCTGCAGGAAGCACTCAGAAGTGAGTTTTTTTGCTCCTAATCATTAGAAATTAGTTACTTGTTGATGTCAAACATGGTTTTGATTGAAAATATTGCTCCTTGTTTAAGAAAAACAGTAGTTGTCAGTTTTGGCCTTCTCTCGCTGAAATAAAGCTATTTTTTACAAATGTTACAGTAAAAGCTGCAGGAAGCTCTCAGAAGTGAGTTTTTTGCTCCTAATCATTAGAAATCAGTTACTTGTTGATGGCAATCATGGTTTTGATTGAAAATATTGCTCCTTGTTTAAGAAAAACTATAGTTGTCAGTTTTGGGTTTCTCTCACCGAGATAAAGCTATTTTTACAAATGTTACAGTAAAAGCTGCAGGAAGCTCTCAGAAGTGAGTTTTTTGCTCCTAATCATTAGAAATCAGTTACTTGTTGATGGCAAACATGGTTTTGATTGAAAATATTGCTCCTTGTTTAAGAAAAACTATAGTTGTCAGTTTTGGGCTTCTCTCGCCGAGAGAAAGCTATTTTTACAAATGTTACAGTAAAAGCTGCAGGAAGCTCTCAGAAGTGAGTTTTTTGCTCCTAATCATTAGAAATCAGTTACTTGTTGATGACAAACATGGTTTTGTTTGAAAATATTGCTCCTTGTTTAAGAAAAACTATAGTTGTCAGTTTTGGCCTTCTCTCGCTGAAATAAAGCAATTTTTACAAATGTTACAGTAAAAGCTGCAGGAAGCTCTCAGAAGTGAGTTTTTTGCTCCTAATCATTAGAAATCAGTTACTTGTTGATGGCAAACATGGTTTTGATTGAAAATATTGCTCCTTGTTTAAGAAAAACTACAGTTGTCAGTTTTGGGTTTCTCTCACCGAGAGAAAGCTATTTTTACAAATGTTACAGTAAAAGCTGCAGGAAGCTCTCAGAAGTAAGTTTTTCGCTCCTAATAATTAGAAATCAGTTACTTGTTGATGGCAAACATGGTTTTGATTGAAAATATTGCTCCTTGTTTAAGAAAAACAGTAGTTGTCAGTTTTGGCCTTCTCTCGCCGAGAGAAAGCTATTTTTACAAATGTTACGGTAAAAGCTGCAGGAAGCTCTCAGAAGTGAGTTTTTTGCTCCTAATCATTAGAAATCAGGTACTTGTTGATGGCAAACATGGTTTTGATTGAAAATATTGCTCCTTGTTTAAGAAAAACTATAGTTGTCAGTTTTGGGCTTCTCTCGCCGAGAGAAAGCTATTTTTACAAATGTTACAGTAAAAGCTGCAGGAAGCTCTCAGAAGTGAGTTTTTTGCTCCTAATCATTAGAAATCAGTTACTTGTTGATGACAAACATGGTTTTGTTTGAAAATATTGCTCCTTGTTTAAGAAAAACTATAGTTGTCAGTTTTGGCCTTCTCTCGCTGAAATAAAGCAATTTTTACAAATGTTACAGTAAAAGCTGCAGGAAGCTCTCAGAAGTGAGTTTTTTGCTCCTAATCATTAGAAATCAGTTACTTGTTGATGGCAAACATGGTTTTGATTGAAAATATTGCTCCTTGTTTAAGAAAAGCAGTAGTTGTCAGTTTTGGCCTTCTCTCGCTGAAATAAAGCAATTTTTACAAATGTTACAGTAAAAGCTGCAGGAAGCTCTCAGAAGTGAGTTTTTTGCTCCTAATCATTAGAAATCAGTTACTTGTTGATGGCAAACATGGTTTTGATTGAAAATATTGCTCCTTGTTTAAGAAAAACTACAGTTGTCAGTTTTGGGTTTCTCTCACCGAGAGAAAGCTATTTTTACAAATGTTACAGTAAAAGCTGCAGGAAGCTCTCAGAAGTGAGTTTTTTGCTCCTAATCATTAGAAATCAGTTACTTGTTGATGGCAAACATGGTTTTGTTTGAAAATATTGCTCCTTGTTTAAGAAAAACAGTAGTTGTCAGTTTTGGCCTTCTCTGGCTGAGATAAAGCTATTTTTACAAATGTTACAGTAAAAGCTGCAGGAAGCTCTCAGAAGTAAGTTTTTTGCTGCTAATAATTAGAAATCAGTTACTTGTTGATGGCAAACATGGTTTTGATTGAAAATATTGCTCCTTGTTTAAGAAAAACAGTAGTTGTCAGTTTTGGCCTTCTCTCGCCGAGAGAAAGCTATTTTTACAAATGTTACAGTAAAAGCTGCAGGAAGCTCTCAGAAGTGAGTTTTTTGCTCCTAATCATTAGAAATCAGTTACTTGTTGATGGCAAACATGGTTTTGATTGAAAATATTGCTCCTTGTTTAAGAAAAACAGTACTTGTCAGTTTTGGCCTTCTCTCGCTGAAATAAAGCAATTTTTACAAATGTTACAGTAAAAGCTGCAGGAAGCTCTCAGAAGTGAGTTTTTTGCTCCTAATCATTAGAAATCAGTTACTTGTTGATGGCAAACATGGTTTTGATTGAAAATATTGCTCCTTGTTTAAGAAAAACAGTACTTGTCAGTTTTGGCCTTCTCTCGCTGAGATAAAGCTATTTTTACAAATGTTACAGTAAAAGCTGCAGGAAGCTCTGAGAAGTGAGTTTTTTGCTCATAATCATTAGAAATCAGTTACTTGTTGATGGCAAACATGGTTTTGATTGAAAATATTGCTCCTTATTTAAGAAAAACTATAGTTGTCAGTTTTGGGCTTCTCTCGCCGAGAGAAAGCTATTTTTACAAATGTTACAGTAAAAGCTGCAGGAAGCACTCAGAAGTGAGTTTTTTTGCTCCTAATCATTAGAAATTAGTTACTTGTTGATGGCAAACATGGTTTTGTTTGAAAATATTGCTCCTTGTTTAAGAAAAACAGTAGTTGTCAGTTTTGGCCTTCTCTCGCTGAAATAAAGCTATTTTTACAAATGTTACAGTAAAAGCTGCAGGAAGCTCTCAGAAGTGAGTTTTTTGCTCCTAATCATTAGAAATCAGTTACTTGTTGATGGCAAACATGGTTTTGTTTGAAAATATTGCTCCTTGTTTAAGAAAAACAGTACTTGTCAGTTTTGGCCTTCTCTCGCTGAGATAAAGCTATTTTTACAAATGTTACAGTAAAAGCTGCAGGAAGCTCTCAGAAGTGAGTTTTTTGCTCCTAATCATTAGAAATCAGTTACTTGTTGATGGCAAACATGGTTTTGATTGAAAATATTGCTCCTTGTTTAAGAAAAACAGTACTTGTCAGTTTTGGCCTTCTCTCGCTGAGATAAAGCTATTTTTACAAATGTTACAGTAAAAGCTGCAGGAAGCACTCAGAAGTGAGTTTTTTTGCTCCTAATCATTAGAAATTAGTTACTTGTTGATGTCAAACATGGTTTTGATTGAAAATATTGCTCCTTGTTTAAGAAAAACTATAGTTGTCAGTTTTGGCCTTCTCTCGCTGAAATAAAGCAATTTTTACAAATGTTACAGTAAAAGCTGCAGGAAGCTCTCAGAAGTGAGTTTTTTGCTCCTAATCATTAGAAATCAGTTACTTGTTGATGGCAATCATGGTTTTGATTGAAAATATTGCTCCTTGTTTAAGAAAAACTATAGTTGTCAGTTTTGGGTTTCTCTCACCGAGATAAAGCTATTTTTACAAATGTTACAGTAAAAGCTGCAGGAAGCTCTCAGAAGTGAGTTTTTTGCTCCTAATCATTAGAAATCAGTTACTTGTTGATGGCAAACATGGTTTTGATTGAAAATATTGCTCCTTGTTTAAGAAAAACAGTACTTGTCAGTTTTGGCCTTCTCTCGCTGAGATAAAGCTATTTTTACAAATGTTACAGTAAAAGCTGCAGGAAGCACTCAGAAGTGAGTTTTTTTGCTCCTAATCATTAGAAATTAGTTACTTGTTGATGTCAAACATGGTTTTGATTGAAAATATTGCTCCTTGTTTAAGAAAAACAGTAGTTGTCAGTTTTGGCCTTCTCTCGCTGAAATAAAGCTATTTTTTACAAATGTTACAGTAAAAGCTGCAGGAAGCTCTCAGAAGTGAGTTTTTTGCTCCTAATCATTAGAAATCAGTTACTTGTTGATGGCAATCATGGTTTTGATTGAAAATATTGCTCCTTGTTTAAGAAAAACTATAGTTGTCAGTTTTGGGTTTCTCTCACCGAGATAAAGCTATTTTTACAAATGTTACAGTAAAAGCTGCAGGAAGCTCTCAGAAGTGAGTTTTTTGCTCCTAATCATTAGAAATCAGTTACTTGTTGATGGCAAACATGGTTTTGATTGAAAATATTGCTCCTTGTTTAAGAAAAACTATAGTTGTCAGTTTTGGGCTTCTCTCGCCGAGAGAAAGCTATTTTTACAAATGTTACAGTAAAAGGTGCAGGAAGCTCTCAGAAGTGAGTTTTTTGCTCCTAATCATTAGAAATCAGTTACTTGTTGATGACAAACATGGTTTTGTTTGAAAATATTGCTCCTTGTTTAAGAAAAACTATAGTTGTCAGTTTTGGCCTTCTCTCGCTGAAATAAAGCAATTTTTACAAATGTTACAGTAAAAGCTGCAGGAAGCTCTCAGAAGTGAGTTTTTTGCTCCTAATCATTAGAAATCAGTTACTTGTTGATGGCAAACATGGTTTTGATTGAAAATATTGCTCCTTGTTTAAGAAAAACTACAGTTGTCAGTTTTGGGTTTCTCTCACCGAGAGAAAGCTATTTTTACAAATGTTACAGTAAAAGCTGCAGGAAGCTCTCAGAAGTAAGTTTTTCGCTCCTAATAATTAGAAATCAGTTACTTGTTGATGGCAAACATGGTTTTGATTGAAAATATTGCTCCTTGTTTAAGAAAAACAGTAGTTGTCAGTTTTGGCCTTCTCTCGCCGAGAGAAAGCTATTTTTACAAATGTTACGGTAAAAGCTGCAGGAAGCTCTCAGAAGTGAGTTTTTTGCTCCTAATCATTAGAAATCAGGTACTTGTTGATGGCAAACATGGTTTTGATTGAAAATATTGCTCCTTGTTTAAGAAAAACTATAGTTGTCAGTTTTGGGCTTCTCTCGCCGAGAGAAAGCTATTTTTACAAATGTTACAGTAAAAGCTGCAGGAAGCTCTCAGAAGTGAGTTTTTTGCTCCTAATCATTAGAAATCAGTTACTTGTTGATGACAAACATGGTTTTGTTTGAAAATATTGCTCCTTGTTTAAGAAAAACTATAGTTGTCAGTTTTGGCCTTCTCTCGCTGAAATAAAGCAATTTTTACAAATGTTACAGTAAAAGCTGCAGGAAGCTCTCAGAAGTGAGTTTTTTGCTCCTAATCATTAGAAATCAGTTACTTGTTGATGGCAAACATGGTTTTGATTGAAAATATTGCTCCTTGTTTAAGAAAAGCAGTAGTTGTCAGTTTTGGCCTTCTCTCGCTGAAATAAAGCAATTTTTACAAATGTTACAGTAAAAGCTGCAGGAAGCTCTCAGAAGTGAGTTTTTTGCTCCTAATCATTAGAAATCAGTTACTTGTTGATGGCAAACATGGTTTTGATTGAAAATATTGCTCCTTGTTTAAGAAAAACTACAGTTGTCAGTTTTGGGTTTCTCTCACCGAGAGAAAGCTATTTTTACAAATGTTACAGTAAAAGCTGCAGGAAGCTCTCAGAAGTGAGTTTTTTGCTCCTAATCATTAGAAATCAGTTACTTGTTGATGGCAAACATGGTTTTGTTTGAAAATATTGCTCCTTGTTTAAGAAAAACAGTAGTTGTCAGTTTTGGCCTTCTCTGGCTGAGATAAAGCTATTTTTACAAATGTTACAGTAAAAGCTGCAGGAAGCTCTCAGAAGTAAGTTTTTTGCTGCTAATAATTAGAAATCAGTTACTTGTTGATGGCAAACATGGTTTTGATTGAAAATATTGCTCCTTGTTTAAGAAAAACAGTAGTTGTCAGTTTTGGCCTTCTCTCGCCGAGAGAAAGCTATTTTTACAAATGTTACAGTAAAAGCTGCAGGAAGCTCTCAGAAGTGAGTTTTTTGCTCCTAATCATTAGAAATCAGTTACTTGTTGATGGCAAACATGGTTTTGATTGAAAATATTGCTCCTTGTTTAAGAAAAACAGTACTTGTCAGTTTTGGCCTTCTCTCGCTGAAATAAAGCAATTTTTACAAATGTTACAGTAAAAGCTGCAGGAAGCTCTCAGAAGTGAGTTTTTTGCTCCTAATCATTAGAAATCAGTTACTTGTTGATGGCAAACATGGTTTTGATTGAAAATATTGCTCCTTGTTTAAGAAAAACAGTACTTGTCAGTTTTGGCCTTCTCTCGCTGAGATAAAGCTATTTTTACAAATGTTACAGTAAAAGCTGCAGGAAGCTCTGAGAAGTGAGTTTTTTGCTCATAATCATTAGAAATCAGTTACTTGTTGATGGCAAACATGGTTTTGATTGAAAATATTGCTCCTTATTTAAGAAAAACTATAGTTGTCAGTTTTGGGCTTCTCTCGCCGAGAGAAAGCTATTTTTACAAATGTTACAGTAAAAGCTGCAGGAAGCACTCAGAAGTGAGTTTTTTTGCTCCTAATCATTAGAAATTAGTTACTTGTTGATGGCAAACATGGTTTTGTTTGAAAATATTGCTCCTTGTTTAAGAAAAACAGTAGTTGTCAGTTTTGGCCTTCTCTCGCTGAAATAAAGCTATTTTTACAAATGTTACAGTAAAAGCTGCAGGAAGCTCTCAGAAGTGAGTTTTTTGCTCCTAATCATTAGAAATCAGTTACTTGTTGATGGCAAACATGGTTTTGTTTGAAAATATTGCTCCTTGTTTAAGAAAAACAGTACTTGTCAGTTTTGGCCTTCTCTCGCTGAGATAAAGCTATTTTTACAAATGTTACAGTAAAAGCTGCAGGAAGCTCTCAGAAGTGAGTTTTTTGCTCCTAATCATTAGAAATCAGTTACTTGTTGATGGCAAACATGGTTTTGATTGAAAATATTGCTCCTTGTTTAAGAAAAACAGTACTTGTCAGTTTTGGCCTTCTCTCGCTGAGATAAAGCTATTTTTACAAATGTTACAGTAAAAGCTGCAGGAAGCACTCAGAAGTGAGTTTTTTTGCTCCTAATCATTAGAAATTAGTTACTTGTTGATGTCAAACATGGTTTTGATTGAAAATATTGCTCCTTGTTTAAGAAAAACTATAGTTGTCAGTTTTGGCCTTCTCTCGCTGAAATAAAGCAATTTTTACAAATGTTACAGTAAAAGCTGCAGGAAGCTCTCAGAAGTGAGTTTTTTGCTCCTAATCATTAGAAATCAGTTACTTGTTGATGGCAATCATGGTTTTGATTGAAAATATTGCTCCTTGTTTAAGAAAAACTATAGTTGTCAGTTTTGGGTTTCTCTCACCGAGATAAAGCTATTTTTACAAATGTTACAGTAAAAGCTGCAGGAAGCTCTCAGAAGTGAGTTTTTTGCTCCTAATCATTAGAAATCAGTTACTTGTTGATGGCAAACATGGTTTTGATTGAAAATATTGCTCCTTGTTTAAGAAAAACTATAGTTGTCAGTTTTGGGCTTCTCTCGCCGAGAGAAAGCTATTTTTACAAATGTTACAGTAAAAGCTGCAGGAAGCTCTCAGAAGTGAGTTTTTTGCTCCTAATCATTAGAAATCAGTTACTTGTTGATGACAAACATGGTTTTGTTTGAAAATATTGCTCCTTGTTTAAGAAAAACTATAGTTGTCAGTTTTGGCCTTCTCTCGCTGAAATAAAGCAATTTTTACAAATGTTACAGTAAAAGCTGCAGGAAGCTCTCAGAAGTGAGTTTTTTGCTCCTAATCATTAGAAATCAGTTACTTGTTGATGGCAAACATGGTTTTGATTGAAAATATTGCTCCTTGTTTAAGAAAAACAGTACTTGTCAGTTTTGGCCTTCTCTCGCTGATATAAAGCTATTTTTACAAATGTTACAGTAAAAGCTGCAGGAAGCTCTCAGAAGTAAGTTTTTCGCTCCTAATAATTAGAAATCAGTTACTTGTTGATGGCAAACATGGTTTTGATTGAAAATATTGCTCCTTGTTTAAGAAAAACAGTAGTTGTCAGTTTTGGCCTTCTCTCGCCGAGAGAAAGCTATTTTTACAAATGTTACAGTAAAAGCTGCAGGAAGCTCTTAGAAGTGAGTTTTTTGCTCCTAATCATTAGAAATCAGGTACTTGTTGATGGCAAACATGGTTTTGATTGAAAATATTGCTCCTTGTTTAAGAAAAACAGTACTTGTCAGTTTTGGCCTTCTCTCGCTGAGATAAAGCTATTTTTACAAATGTTACAGTAAAAGCTGCAGGAAGCTCTGAGAAGTGAGTTTTTTGCTCATAATCATTAGAAATCAGTTACTTGTTGATGGCAAACATGGTTTTGATTGAAAATATTGCTCCTTATTTAAGAAAAACTATAGTTGTCAGTTTTGGGCTTCTCTCGCCGAGAGAAAGCTATTTTTACAAATGTTACAGTAAAAGCTGCAGGAAGCACTCAGAAGTGAGTTTTTTTGCTCCTAATCATTAGAAATTAGTTACTTGTTGATGGCAAACATGGTTTTGTTTGAAAATATTGCTCCTTGTTTAAGAAAAACAGTAGTTGTCAGTTTTGGCCTTCTCTCGCTGAAATAAAGCTATTTTTACAAATGTTACAGTAAAAGCTGCAGGAAGCTCTCAGAAGTGAGTTTTTTGCTCCTAATCATTAGAAATCAGTTACTTGTTGATGGCAAACATGGTTTTGTTTGAAAATATTGCTCCTTGTTTAAGAAAAACAGTACTTGTCAGTTTTGGCCTTCTCTCGCTGAGATAAAGCTATTTTTACAAATGTTACAGTAAAAGCTGCAGGAAGCTCTCAGAAGTGAGTTTTTTGCTCCTAATCATTAGAAATCAGTTACTTGTTGATGGCAAACATGGTTTTGATTGAAAATATTGCTCCTTGTTTAAGAAAAACAGTACTTGTCAGTTTTGGCCTTCTCTCGCTGAGATAAAGCTATTTTTACAAATGTTACAGTAAAAGCTGCAGGAAGCACTCAGAAGTGAGTTTTTTTGCTCCTAATCATTAGAAATTAGTTACTTGTTGATGTCAAACATGGTTTTGATTGAAAATATTGCTCCTTGTTTAAGAAAAACAGTAGTTGTCAGTTTTGGCCTTCTCTCGCTGAAATAAAGCTATTTTTACAAATGTTACAGTAAAAGCTGCAGGAAGCTCTCAGAAGTGAGTTTTTTGCTCCTAATCATTAGAAATCAGTTACTTGTTGATGGCAAACATGGTTTTGATTGAAAATATTGCTCCTTGTTTAAGAAAAACTATAGTTGTCAGTTTTGGGCTTCTCTCGCCGAGAGAAAGCTATTTTTACAAATGTTACAGTAAAAGCTGCAGGAAGCTCTCAGAAGTGAGTTTTTTGCTCCTAATCATTAGAAATCAGTTACTTGTTGATGACAAACATGGTTTTGTTTGAAAATATTGCTCCTTGTTTAAGAAAAACAGTACTTGTCAGTTTTGGCCTTCTCTCGCTGAGATGAAGCTATTTTTACAAATGTTACAGTAAAAGCTGCAGGAAGCTCTCAGAAGTGAGTTTTTTGCTCCTAATCATTAGAAATCAGTTACTTGTTGATGGCAAACATGGTTTTGATTGAAAATATTGCTCCTTGTTTAAGAAAAACTATAGTTGTCAGTTTTGGGTTTCTCTCACCGAGAG
The DNA here is from genome assembly GCA_036937835.1 of Pampus argenteus. Lineage (NCBI taxonomy): Eukaryota > Metazoa > Chordata > Actinopteri > Scombriformes > Stromateidae > Pampus > Pampus argenteus. Next base: position 2,091,719 of record CM072881.1, read on the forward strand.
AAAGCTATTTTTACAAATGTTACAGTAAAAGCTGCAGGAAGCTCTCAGAAGTGAGTTTTATGCTCCTAATCATTAGAAATCAGTTACTTGTTGATGGCAAACATGGTTTTGATTGAAAATATTGCTCCTTGTTTAAGAAAAACTATAGTTGTCAGTTTTGGGTTTCTCTCACCGAGAGAAAGCTATTTTTACAAATGTTACAGTAAAAGCTGCAGGAAGCTCTCAGAAGTGAGTTTTATGCTCCTAATCATTAGAAATCAGTTACTTGTTGATGGCAAACATGGTTTTGTTTGAAAATATTGCTCCTTGTTTAAGAAAAACAGTACTTGTCAGTTTTGGCCTTCTCTCGCTGATATAAAGCTATTTTTACAAATGTTACAGTAAAAGCTGCAGGAAGCTCTCAGAAGTAAGTTTTTCGCTCCTAATAATTAGAAATCAGTTACTTGTTGATGGCAAACATGGTTTTGATTGAAAATATTGCTCCTTGTTTAAGAAAAACAGTAGTTGTCAGTTTTGGCCTTCTCTCGCCGAGAGAAAGCTATTTTTACAAATGTTACAGTAAAAGCTGCAGGAAGCTCTTAGAAGTGAGTTTTTTGCTCCTAATCATTAGAAATCAGGTACTTGTTGATGGCAAACATGGTTTTGATTGAAAATATTGCTCCTTGTTTAAGAAAAACAGTACTTGTCAGTTTTGGCCTTCTCTCGCTGAGATAAAGCTATTTTTACAAATGTTACAGTAAAAGCTGCAGGAAGCTCTGAGAAGTGAGTTTTTTGCTCATAATCATTAGAAATCAGTTACTTGTTGATGGCAAACATGGTTTTGATTGAAAATATTGCTCCTTATTTAAGAAAAACTATAGTTGTCAGTTTTGGGCTTCTCTCGCCGAGAGAAAGCTATTTTTACAAATGTTACAGTAAAAGCTGCAGGAAGCACTCAGAAGTGAGTTTTTTTGCTCCTAATCATTAGAAATTAGTTACTTGTTGATGGCAAACATGGTTTTGTTTGAAAATATTGCTCCTTGTTTAAGAAAAACAGTAGTTGTCAGTTTTGGCCTTCTCTCGCTGAAATAAAGCTATTTTTACAAATGTTACAGTAAAAGCTGCAGGAAGCTCTCAGAAGTGAGTTTTTTGCTCCTAATCATTAGAAATCAGTTACTTGTTGATGGCAAACATGGTTTTGTTTGAAAATATTGCTCCTTGTTTAAGAAAAACAGTACTTGTCAGTTTTGGCCTTCTCTCGCTGAGATAAAGCTATTTTTACAAATGTTACAGTAAAAGCTGCAGGAAGCTCTCAGAAGTGAGTTTTTTGCTCCTAATCATTAGAAATCAGTTACTTGTTGATGGCAAACATGGTTTTGATTGAAAATATTGCTCCTTGTTTAAGAAAAACAGTACTTGTCAGTTTTGGCCTTCTCTCGCTGAGATAAAGCTATTTTTACAAATGTTACAGTAAAAGCTGCAGGAAGCACTCAGAAGTGAGTTTTTTTGCTCCTAATCATTAGAAATTAGTTACTTGTTGATGTCAAACATGGTTTTGATTGAAAATATTGCTCCTTGTTTAAGAAAAACAGTAGTTGTCAGTTTTGGCCTTCTCTCGCTGAAATAAAGCTATTTTTACAAATGTTACAGTAAAAGCTGCAGGAAGCTCTCAGAAGTGAGTTTTTTGCTCCTAATCATTAGAAATCAGTTACTTGTTGATGGCAAACATGGTTTTGATTGAAAATATTGCTCCTTGTTTAAGAAAAACTATAGTTGTCAGTTTTGGGCTTCTCTCGCCGAGAGAAAGCTATTTTTACAAATGTTACAGTAAAAGCTGCAGGAAGCTCTCAGAAGTGAGTTTTTTGCTCCTAATCATTAGAAATCAGTTACTTGTTGATGACAAACATGGTTTTGTTTGAAAATATTGCTCCTTGTTTAAGAAAAACAGTACTTGTCAGTTTTGGCCTTCTCTCGCTGAGATGAAGCTATTTTTACAAATGTTACAGTAAAAGCTGCAGGAAGCTCTCAGAAGTGAGTTTTTTGCTCCTAATCATTAGAAATCAGTTACTTGTTGATGGCAAACATGGTTTTGATTGAAAATATTGCTCCTTGTTTAAGAAAAACTATAGTTGTCAGTTTTGGGTTTCTCTCACCGAGAGAAAGCTATTTTTACAAATGTTACAGTAAAAGCTGCAGGAAGCTCTCAGAAGTGAGTTTTATGCTCCTAATCATTAGAAATCAGTTACTTGTTGATGGCAAACATGGTTTTGATTGAAAATATTGCTCCTTGTTTAAGAAAAACTATAGTTGTCAGTTTTGGGTTTCTCTCACCGAGAGAAAGCTATTTTTACAAATGTTACAGTAAAAGCTGCAGGAAGCTCTCAGAAGTGAGTTTTATGCTCCTAATCATTAGAAATCAGTTACTTGTTGATGGCAAACATGGTTTTGTTTGAAAATATTGCTCCTTGTTTAAGAAAAACAGTAGTTGTCAGTTTTTGCCTTCTCTCGCTGAGATAAAGCTATTTTTACAAATGTTACAGTAAAAGCTGCAGGAAGCTCTCAGAAGTAAGTTTTTTGCTCCTAATCATTAGAAATCAGTTACTTGTTGATGGCAAACATGGTTTTGATTGAAAATATTGCTCCTTGTTTAAGAAAAACAGTAGTTGTCAGTTTTGGGCTTCTCTCGCCGAGAGAAAGCTTTTTTTTACAAATGTTACAGTAAAAGCTGCAGGAAGCTCTCAGAAGTGAGTTTTTTGCTCCTAATCATTAGAAATCAGTTACTTGTTGATGGCAAACATGGTTTTGATTGAAAATATTGCTCCTTGTTTAAGAAAAACTATAGTTGTCAGTTTTGGGCTTCTCTCGCCGAGAGAAAGCTATTTTTACAAATGTTACAGTAAAAGCTGAAGGAAGCTCTCAGAAGTCAGTTTTTTGCTCCTAATCATTAGAAATCAGTTACTTGTTAATGGCAAACATGGTTTTGATTGAAAATATTGCTCCTTGTTTAAGAAAAACTATAGTTGTCAGTTTTGGCCTTCTCTCGCTGAGATAAAGCTATTTTTACAAATGTTACAGTAAAAGCTGCAGGAAGCTCTCATAAGTGAGTTTGTTGCTCATAATCATTAGAAATCAGTTACTTGTTGATGGCAAACATGGTTTTGATTGAAAATATTGCTCCTTATTTAAGAAAAACTTTAGTTGTCAGTTTTGGGCTTCTCTCGCCGAGAGAAAGCTATTTTTACAAATGTTACAGTTAAAGCTGCAGGAAGCTCTCAGAAGTGAGTTTTTTGCTCCTAATCATTAGAAATCAGTTACTTGTTGATGACAAACATGGTTTTGTTTGAAAATATTGCTCCTTGTTTAAGAAAAACAGTACTTGTCAGTTTTGGCCTTCTCTCGCTGAGATAAAGCTATTTTTACAAATGTTACAGTAAAAGCTGCAGGAAGCTCTGAGAAGTGAGTTTTTTGCTCATAATCATTAGAAATCAGTTACTTGTTGATGGCAAACATGGTTTTGATTGTAAATATTGCTCCTTATTTAAGAAAAACTATAGTTGTCAGTTTTGGGCTTCTCTCGCCGAGAGAAAGCTATTTTTACAAATGTTACAGTAAAAGCTGCAGGAAGCACTCAGAAGTGAGTTTTTTTGCTCCTAATCATTAGAAATTAGTTACTTGTTGATGGCAAACATGGTTTTGTGTGAAAATATTGCTCCTTGTTTAAGAAAAACAGTAGTTGTCAGTTTTGGCCTTCTCTCGCTGAAATAAAGCTATTTTTACAAATGTTACATTAAAAGCTGCAGGAAGCTCTCAGAAGTGAGTTTTTTGCTCCTAATCATTATAAATCAGTTACTTGTTGATGGCAAACATGGTTTTGTTTGAAAATATTGCTCCTTGTTTAAGAAAAACAGTAGTTGTCAGTTTTGGCCTTCTCTCGCTGAAATAAAGCTATTTTTACAAATGTTACAGTAAAAGCTGCAGGAAGCTCTCAGAAGTGAGTTTTTTGCTCCTAATCATTAGAAATCAGTTACTTGTTGATGGCAAACATGGTTTTGTTTGAAAATATTGCTCCTTGTTTAAGAAAAACAGTAGTTGTCAGTTTTGGGCTTCTCTCGCTGAGAGAAAGCAATTTTTACAAATGTTACAGTAAAAGCTGCAGGAAGCTCTCAGAAGTGAGTTTTTTGCTCCTAATCATTAGAAATCAGTTACTTGTTGATGGCAAACATGGTTTTGATTGAAAATATTGCTCCTTGTTTAAGAAAAACTATAGTTGTCAGTTTTGGGCTTCTCTCGCCGAGAGAAAGCTATTTTTACAAATGTTACAGTAAAAGCTGCAGGAAGCTCTCAGAAGTGAGTTTTTTGCTCCTAATCATTAGAAATCAGTTACTTGTTGATGACAAACATGGTTTTGTTTGAAAATATTGCTCCTTGTTTAAGAAAAACAGTACTTGTCAGTTTTGGCCTTCTCTCGCTGAGATAAAGCTATTTTTACAAATGTTACAGTAAAAGCTGCAGGAAGCTCTGAGAAGTGAGTTTTTTGCTCATAATCATTAGAAATCAGTTACTTGTTGATGGCAAACATGGTTTTGATTGAAAATATTGCTCCTTATTTAAGAAAAACTATAGTTGTCAGTTTTGGGCTTCTCTCGCCGAGAGAAAGCTATTTTTACAAATGTTACAGTAAAAGCTGCAGGAAGCACTCAGAAGTGAGTTTTTTTGGTCCTAATCATTAGAAATTAGTTACTTGTTGATGGCAAACATGGTTTTGTTTTAAAATATTGCTCCTTGTTTAAGAAAAACAGTAGTTGTCAGTTTTGGCCTTCTCTCGCTGAAATAAAGCTATTTTTACAAATGTTACAGTAAAAGCTGCAGGAAGCTCTCAGAAGTGAGTTTTTTGCTCCTAATCATTAGAAATCAGTTACTTGTTGATGGCAAACATGGTTTTGTTTGAAAATATTGCTCCTTGTTTAAGAAAAACAGTACTTGTCAGTTTTGGCCTTCTCTCGCTGAGATAAAGCTATTTTTACAAATGTTACAGTAAAAGCTGCAGGAAGCTCTCAGAAGTGAGTTTTTTGATCCTAATCATTAGAAATCAGTTACTTGTTGATGGCAAACATGGTTTTGATTGAAAATATTGCTCCTTGTTTAAGAAAAACAGTACTTGTCAGTTTTGGCCTTCTCTCGCTGAGATAAAGCTATTTTTACAAATGTTACAGTAAAAGCTGCAGGAAGCACTCAGAAGTGAGTTTTTTTTGCTCCTAATCATTAGAAATTAGTTACTTGTTGATGTCAAACATGGTTTTGATTGAAAATATTGCTCCTTGTTTAAGAAAAACAGTAGTTGTCAGTTTTGGCCTTCTCTCGCCGAGAGAAAGCTATTTTTACAAATGTTACAGTAAAAGCTGCAGGAAGCTCTCAGAAGTGAGTTTTTTGCTCCTAATCATTAGAAATCAGTTACTTGTTGATGGCAAACATGGTTTTGATTGAAAATATTGCTCCTTGTTTAAGAAAAACAGTAGTTGTCAGTTTTGGCCTTCTCTCGCCGAGAGAAAGCTATTTTTACAAATGTTACAGTAAAAGCTGCGGGAAGCTCTCAGAAGTGAGTTTTTTGCTCCTAATCATTAGAAATCAGTTACTTGTTGATGGCAAACATGGTTTTGATTGAAAATATTGCTCCTTGTTTAAGAAAAACAGTAGTTGTCAGTTTTGGCCTTCTCTCGCTGAGATAAAGCTATTTTTACAAATGTTACAGTAAAAGCTGCAGGAAGCTCTCAGAAGTGAGTTTTTTGCTCATAATCATTAGAAATCAGTTACTTGTTGATGGCAAACATGGTTTTGATTGAAAATATTGCTCCTTGTTTAAGAAAAACAGTAGTTGTCAGTTTTGGCCTTCTCTCGCCGAGAGAAAGCTATTTTTACAAATGTTACAGTAAAAGCTGCAGGAAGCTCTCAGAAGTGAGTTTTTTGCTCCTAATCATTAGAAATCAGTTACTTGTTGATGGCTAACATGGTTTTGATTGAAAATATTGCTCCTTGTTTAAGAAAAACAGTAGTTGTCAGTTTTGGCCTTCTCTCGCTGAAATAAAGCAATTTTTACAAATGTTACAGTAAAAGCTGCAGGAAGCTCTCAGAAGTGAGTTTTTTGCTCCTAATCATTAGAAATCAGTTACTTGTTGATGGCAAACATGGTTTTGATTGAAAATATTGCTCCTTGTTTAAGAAAAACTATAGTTGTCAGTTTTGGGCTTCCCTCGCCGAGAGAAAGCTATTTTTACAAATGTTACAGTAAAAGCTGCAGGAAGCTCTCAGAAGTGAGTTTTTTGCTCCTAATCATTAGAAATCAGTTACTTGTTGATGACAAACATGGTTTTGTGTGAAAATATTGCTCCTTGTTTAAGAAAAACTACAGTTGTCAGTTTTGGGTTTCTCTCACCGAGAGAAAGCTATTTTTACAAATGTTACAGTAAAAGCTGCAGGAAGCTCTCAGAAGTGAGTTTTTTGCTCCTAATCATTAGAAATCAGTTACTTGTTGATGGCAAACATGGTTTTGTTTGAAAATATTGCTCCTTGTTTAAGAAAAACAGTAGTTGTCAGTTTTGGCCTTCTCTCGCTGAGATAAAGCTATTTTTACAAATGTTACAGTAAAAGCTGCAGGAAGCTCTCAGAAGTAAGTTTTTTGCTCCTAATAATTAGAAATCAGTTACTTGTTGATGGCAAACATGGTTTTGATTGAAAATATTGCTCCTTGTTTAAGAAAAACAGTAGTTGTCAGTTTTGGCCTTCTCTCGCCGAGAGAAAGCTATTTTTACAAATGTTACAGTAAAAGCTGCAGGAAGCTCTCAGAAGTGAGTTTTTTGCTCCTAATCATTAGAAATCAGTTACTTGTTGATGGCAAACATGGTTTTGATTGAAAATATTGCTCCTTGTTTAAGAAAAACAGTAGTTGTCAGTTTTGGCCTTCTCTCGCTGAAATAAAGCTATTTTTACAAATGTTACAGTAAAAGCTGCAGGAAGCTCTCAGAAGTGAGTTTTTTGCTCCTAATCATTAGAAATCAGTTACTTGTTGATGGCAAACATGGTTTTGTTTGAAAATATTGCTCCTTGTTTAAGAAAAACAGTAGTTGTCAGTTTTGGGCTTCTCTCGCCGAGAGAAAGCAATTTTTACAAATGTTACAGTAAAAGCTGCAGGAAGCTCTCAGAAGTGAGTTTTTTGCTCCTAATCATTAGAAATCAGTTACTTGTTGATGGCAAACATGGTTTTGATTGAAAATATTGCTCCTTGTTTAAGAAAAACTATAGTTGTCAGTTTTGGGCTTCTCTCGCCGAGAGAAAGCTATTTTTACAAATGTTACAGTAAAAGCTGCAGGAAGCTCTCAGAAGTGAGTTTTTTGCTCCTAATCATTAGAAATCAGTTACTTGTTGATGACAAACATGGTTTTGTTTGAAAATATTGCTCCTTGTTTAAGAAAAACAGTACTTGTCAGTTTTGGCCTTCTCTCGCTGAGATAAAGCTATTTTTACAAATGTTACAGTAAAAGCTGCAGGAAGCTCTCAGAAGTGAGTTTTTTGCTCCTAATCATTAGAAATCAGTTACTTGTTGATGGCAAACATGGTTTTGATTGAAAATATTGCTCCTTGTTTAAGAAAAACAGTACTTGTCAGTTTTGGCCTTCTCTCGCTGAGATAAAGCTATTTTTACAAATGTTACAGTAAAAGCTGCAGGAAGCACTCAGAAGTGAGTTTTTTTTGCTCCTAATCATTAGAAATTAGTTACTTGTTGATGTCAAACATGGTTTTGATTGAAAATATTGCTCCTTGTTTAAGAAAAACAGTAGTTGTCAGTTTTGGCCTTCTCTCGCCGAGAGAAAGCTATTTTTACAAATGTTACAGTAAAAGCTGCAGGAAGCTCTCAGAAGTGAGTTTTTTGCTCCTAATCATTAGAAATCAGTTACTTGTTGATGGCAAACATGGTTTTGATTGAAAATATTGCTCCTTGTTTAAGAAAAACAGTAGTTGTCAGTTTTGGCCTTCTCTCGCTGAAATAAAGCTATTTTTTACAAATGTTACAGTAAAAGCTGCAGGAAACTCTCAGAAGTGAGTTTTTTGCTCCTAATCATTAGAAATCAGTTACTTGTTGATGGCAAACATGAATTTGATTGAAAATATTGCTCCTTGTTTAAGAAAAACTATAGTTGTCAGTTTTGGGTTTCTCTCACCGAGAGAAAGCTATTTTTACAAATGTTACAGTTAAAGCTGCAGGAAGCTCTCAGAAGTGAGTTTTATGCTCCTAATCATTAGAAATCAGTTACTTGTTGATGGCAAACATGGTTTTGTTTGAAAATATTGCTCCTTGTTTAAGAAAAACAGTAGTTGTCAGTTTTTGCCTTCTCTCGCTGAGATAAAGCTATTTTTACAAATGTTACAGTAAAAGCTGCAGGAAGCTCTCAGAAGTAAGTTTTTTGCTCCTAATCATTAGAAATCAGTTACTTGTTGATGGCAAACATGGTTTTGATTGAAAATATTGCTCCTTGTTTAAGAAAAACAGTACTTGTCAGTTTTGGCCTTCTCTTGCTGAGATAAAGCTATTTTTACAAATGTTACAGTAAAAGCTGCAGGAAGCTCTCATAAGTGAGTTTGTTGCTCATAATCATTAGAAATCAGTTACTTGTTGATGGCAAACATGGTTTTGATTGAAAATATTGCTCCTTATTTAAGAAAAACTATAGTTGTCAGTTTTGGGCTTCTCTCGCCGAGAGAAAGCTATTTTTACAAATGTTACAGTAAAAGCTGCAGGAAGCTCTCAGAAGTGAGTTTTTTGCTCCTAATCATTAGAAATCAGTTACGTGTTGATGGCAAACATGGTTTTGATTGAAAATATTGCTCCTTGTTTAAGAAAAACTATAGTTGTCAGTTTTGGGCTTCTCTCGACGAGAGAAAGCTATTTTTACAAATGTTACAGTAAAAGCTGCAGGAAGCTCTCAGAAGTGAGTTTTTTGCTCCTAATCATTAGAAATCAGTTACTTGTTGATGGCAAACATGGTTTTGTTTGAAAATATTGCTCCTTGTTTAAGAAAAACAGTAGTTGTCAGTTTTGGCCTTCTCTCGCTGAGATAAAGCTATTTTTACAAATGTTACAGTAAACGCTGCAGGAAGCTCTCAGAAGTAAGTTTTTTGCTCCTAATAATTAGAAATCAGTTACTTGTTGATGGCAAACATGGTTTTGATTGAAAATATTGCTCCTTGTTTAAGAAAAACAGTAGTTGTCAGTTTTGGCCTTCTCTCGCCGAGAGAAAGCTATTTTTACAAATGTTACAGTAAAAGCTGCAGGAAGCTCTCAGAAGTGAGTTTTTTGCTCATAATCATTAGAAATCAGTTACTTGTTGATGGCAAACATGGTTTTGATTGAAAATATTGCTCCTTATTTAAGAAAAACTATAGTTGTCAGTTTTGGGCTTCTCTCGCCGAGAGAAAGCTATTTTTACAAATGTTACAGTAAAAGCTGCAGGAAGCTCTCAGAAGTGAGTTTTTTGCTCATAATCATTAGAAATCAGTTACTTGTTGATGGCAAACATGGTTTTGATTGAAAATATTGCTCCTTGTTTAAGAAAAACTATAGTTGTCAGTTTTGGGCTTCTCTCGACGAGAGAAAGCTATTTTTACAAATGTTACAGTAAAAGCTGCAGGAAGCTCTCAGAAGTGAGTTTTTTGCTCCTAATCATTAGAAATCAGTTACTTGTTGATGACAAACATGGTTTTGATTGAAAATATTGCTCCTTGTTTAAGAAAAACTACAGTTGTCAGTTTTGGGTTTCTCTCACCGAGAGAAAGCTATTTTTACAAATGTTACAGTAAAAGCTGCAGGAAGCTCTCAGAAGTGAGTTTTTTGCTCCTAATCATTAGAAATCAGTTACTTGTTGATGGCAAACATGGTTTTGTTTGAAAATATTGCTCCTTGTTTAAGAAAAACAGTAGTTGTCATTTTTGGCCTTCTCTCGCTGAGATAAAGCTATTTTTACAAATGTTACAGTAAAAGCTGCAGGAAGCTCTCAGAAGTAGGTTTTTTGCTCCTAATAATTAGAAATCAGTTACTTGTTGATGGCAAACATGGTTTTGATTGAAAATATTGCTCCTTGTTTAAGAAAAACAGTAGTTGTCAGTTTTGGCCTTCTCTCGCCGAGAGAAAGCTATTTTTTACAAATGTTACAGTAAAAGCTGCAGGAAGCTCTCAGAAGTGAGTTTTTTTGCTCCTAATCATTAGAAATCAGTTACTTGTTGATGGCAAACATGGTTTTCTTTGAAAATATTGCTCCTTGTTTAAGAAAAACAGTAGTTGTCAGTTTTGGCCTTCTCTCGCTGAGATAAAGCTATTTTTACAAATGTTACAGTAAAAGCTGCAGGAAGCTCTCAGAAGTGAGTTTTTTGCTCCTAATCATTAGAAATCAGTTACTTGTTGATGGCAAACATGGTTTTGTTTGAAAATATTGCTCCTTGTTTAAGAAAAACAGTACTTGTCAGTTTTGGCCTTCTCTCGCTGAGATAAAGCTATTTTTACAAATGTTACAGTAAAAGCTGCAGGAAGCTCTCAGTAGTGAGTTTTTTGCTCATAATCATTAGAAATCAGTTACTTGTTGATGGCAAACATGGTTTTGATTGAAAATATTGCTCCTCGTTTAAGAAAAACAGTAGTTGTCAGTTTTGGCCTTCTCTCCCTGAAATACAGCTATTTTTACAAATGTTACAGTAAAAGCTGCAGGAAGCTCTCAGAAGTGAGTTTTTTGCTCCTAATCATTAGAAATCAGTTACTTGTTGATGGCAAACATGGTTTTGTTTGAAAATATTGCTCCTTGTTTAAGAAAAACAGTACTTGTCAGTTTTGGCCTTCTCTCGCTGAGATAAAGCTATTTTTACAAATGTTACAGTAAAAGCTGCAGGAAGCTCTCAGTAGTGAGTTTTTTGCTCATAATCATTAGAAATCAGTTACTTGTTGATGGCAAACATGGTTTTGATTGAAAATATTGCTCCTTGTTTAAGAAAAACAGTAGTTGTCAGTTTTGGCCTTCTCTCGCTGAAATAAAGCTATTTTTACAAATGTTACAGTAAAAGCTGCAGGAAGCTCTCAGAAGTGAGTTTTTTGCTCATAATCATTAGAAATCAGTTACTTGTTGATGGCAAACATGGTTTTGATTGAAAATATTGCTCCTTGTTTAAGAAAAACTATAGTTGTCAGTTTTGGGCTTCTCTCGACGAGAGAAAGCTATTTTTACAAATGTTACAGTAAAAGCTGCAGGAAGCTCTCAGTAGTGAGTTTTTTGCTCATAGTCATTAGAAATCAGTTACTTGTTGATGGCAAACATGGTTTTGATTGAAAATATTGCTCCTTGTTTAAGAAAAACAGTAGTTGTCAGTTTTGGCCTTCTCTCGCTGAAATAAAGCTATTTTTACAAATCTTACAGTAAAAGCTGCAGGAAGCTCTCAGAAGTGAGTTTTTTGCTCCTAATCATTAGAAATCAGTTACTTGTTGATGGCAAACATGGTTTTGTTTGAAAATATTGCTCCTTGTTTAAGAAAAACAGTACTTGTCAGTTTTGGCCTTCTCTCGCTGAGATAACGCTATTTTTACAAATGTTACAGTAAAAGCTGCAGGAAGCTCTCAGAAGTGAGTTTTTTGCTCATAATCATTAGAAATCAGTTACTTGTTGATGGCAAACATGGTTTTGATTGAAAATATTGCTCCTTGTTTAAGAAAAACTATAGTTGTCAGTTTTGGGCTTGTCTCGACGAGAGAAAGCTATTTTTACAAATGTTACAGTAAAAGCTGCAGGAAGCTCTCAGAAGTGAGTTTTTTGCTCCTAATCATTAGAAATCAGTTACTTGTTGATGGCAAACATGGTTTTGTTTGAAAATATTGCTCCTTGTTTAAGAAAAACTATAGTTGTCAGTTTTGGGCTTGTCTCGACGAGAGAAAGCTATTTTTACAAATGTTACAGTAAAAGCTGCAGGAAGCTCTCAGAAGTGAGTTTTTTTGCTCCTAATCATTAGAAATCAGTTACTTGTTGATGGCAAACATGGTTTTCTTTGAAAATATTGCTCCTTGTTTAAGAAAAACAGTAGTTGTCAGTTTTGGCCTTCTCTCGCTGAGATAAAGCTATTTTTACAAATGTTACAGTAAAAGCTGCAGGAAGCTCTCAGAAGTGAGTTTTTTGCTCCTAATCATTAGAAATCAGTTACTTGTTGATGGCAAACATGGTTTTGTTTGAAAATATTGCTCCTTGTTTAAGAAAAACAGTACTTGTCAGTTTTGGCCTTCTCTCGCTGAGATAAAGCTATTTTTACAAATGTTACAGTAAAAGCTGCAGGAAGCTCTCAGTAGTGAGTTTTTTGCTCATAATCATTAGAAATCAGTTACTTGTTGATGGCAAACATGGTTTTGATTGAAAATATTGCTCCTCGTTTAAGAAAAACAGTAGTTGTCAGTTTTGGCCTTCTCTCCCTGAAATACAGCTATTTTTACAAATGTTACAGTAAAAGCTGCAGGAAGCTCTCAGAAGTGAGTTTTTTGCTCCTAATCATTAGAAATCAGTTACTTGTTGATGGCAAACATGGTTTTGTTTGAAAATATTGCTCCTTGTTTAAGAAAAACAGTACTTGTCAGTTTTGGCCTTCTCTCGCTGAGATAAAGCTATTTTTACAAATGTTACAGTAAAAGCTGCAGGAAGCTCTCAGTAGTGAGTTTTTTGCTCATAATCATTAGAAATCAGTTACTTGTTGATGGCAAACATGGTTTTGATTGAAAATATTGCTCCTTGTTTAAGAAAAACAGTAGTTGTCAGTTTTGGCCTTCTCTCGCTGAAATAAAGCTATTTTTACAAATGTTACAGTAAAAGCTGCAGGAAGCTCTCAGAAGTGAGTTTTTTGCTCATAATCATTAGAAATCAGTTACTTGTTGATGGCAAACATGGTTTTGATTGAAAATATTGCTCCTTGTTTAAGAAAAACTATAGTTGTCAGTTTTGGGCTTCTCTCGACGAGAGAAAGCTATTTTTACAAATGTTACAGTAAAAGCTGCAGGAAGCTCTCAGTAGTGAGTTTTTTGCTCATAGTCATTAGAAATCAGTTACTTGTTGATGGCAAACATGGTTTTGATTGAAAATATTGCTCCTTGTTTAAGAAAAACAGTAGTTGTCAGTTTTGGCCTTCTCTCGCTGAAATAAAGCTATTTTTACAAATCTTACAGTAAAAGCTGCAGGAAGCTCTCAGAAGTGAGTTTTTTGCTCCTAATCATTAGAAATCAGTTACTTGTTGATGGCAAACATGGTTTTGTTTGAAAATATTGCTCCTTGTTTAAGAAAAACAGTACTTGTCAGTTTTGGCCTTCTCTCGCTGAGATAACGCTATTTTTACAAATGTTACAGTAAAAGCTGCAGGAAGCTCTCAGAAGTGAGTTTTTTGCTCATAATCATTAGAAATCAGTTACTTGTTGATGGCAAACATGGTTTTGATTGAAAATATTGCTCCTTGTTTAAGAAAAACTATAGTTGTCAGTTTTGGGCTTGTCTCGACGAGAGAAAGCTATTTTTACAAATGTTACAGTAAAAGCTGCAGGAAGCTCTCAGAAGTGAGTTTTTTGCTCCTAATCATTAGAAATCAGTTACTTGTTGATGGCAAACATGGTTTTGTTTGAAAATATTGCTCCTTGTTTAAGAAAAACTATAGTTGTCAGTTTTGGGCTTGTCTCGACGAGAGAAAGCTATTTTTACAAATGTTACAGTAAAAGCTGCAGGAAGCTCTCAGAAGTGAGTTTTTTGCTCCTAATCATTAGAAATCAGTTACTTGTTGATGGCAAACATGGTTTTGTTTGAAAATATTGCTCCTTGTTTAAGAAAAACAGTAGTTGTCAGTTTTGGCCTTCTCTCGCTGAGATAAAGCTATTTTTACAAATGTTACAGTAAACGCTGCAGGAAGCTCTCAAAAGTAAGTTTTTTGCTCCTAATAATTAGAAATCAGTTACTTGTTGATGGCAAACATGGTTTTGATTGAAAATATTGCTCCTTGTTTAAGAAAAACAGTAGTTGTCAGTTTTGGCCTTCTCTCGCCGAGAGAAAGCTATTTTTACAAATGTTACAGTAAAAGCTGCAGGAAGCTCTCAGAAGTGAGTTTTTTGCTCATAATCATTAGAAATCAGTTACTTGTTGATGGCAAACATGGTTTTGATTGAAAATATTGCTCCTTATTTAAGAAAAACTATAGTTGTCAGTTTTGGGCTTCTCTCGCCGAGAGAAAGCTATTTTTACAAATGTTACAGTAAAAGCTGCAGGAAGCTCTCAGAAGTGAGTTTTTTGCTCCTAATCATTAGAAATCAGTTACTTGTTGATGGCAAACATGGTTTTGATTGAAAATATTGCTCCTTGTTTAAGAAAAACTATAGTTGTCAGTTTTGGGTTTCTCTCACCGAGAGAAAGCTATTTTTACAAATGTTACAGTAAAAGCTGCAGGAAGCTCTCAGAAGTGAGTTTTTTGCTCCTAATCATTAGAAATCAGTTACTTGTTGATGGCAAACATGGTTTTGTTTGAAAATATTGCTCCTTGTTTAAGAAAAACAGTAGTTGTCAGTTTTGGCCTTCTCTCGCTGAGATAAAGCTATTTTTACAAATGTTACAGTAAAAGCTGCAGGAAGCTCTCAGAAGTAAGTTTTTTGCTCCTAATCATTAGAAATCAGTTACTTGTTGATGGCAAACATGGTTTTGATTGAAAATATTGCTCCTTGTTAAAAAAAAAAAACAGTAGTTGTCAGTTTTGGGCTTCTCTCGCTGAGAGAAAGCTATTTTTTCAAATGTTACAGTAAAAGCTGCAGGAAGCTCTCAGAAGTGAGTTTTTTGCTCCTAATCATTAGAAATCAGTTACTTGTTGATGGCAAACATGGTTTTGATTGAAAATATTGCTCCTTGTTTAAGAAAAACTACAGTTGTCAGTTTTGGGTTTTTCTCACCGAGAGAAAGCTATTTTTACAAATGTTACAGTAAAAGCTGCAGGAAGCTCTCAGAAGTGAGTTTTTTGCTCCTAATCATTAGAAATCAGTTACTTGTTGATGGCAAACATGGTTTTGATTGAAAATATTGCTCCTTGTTTAAGAAAAACAGTACTTGTCAGTTTTGGCCTTCTCTCGCTGAAATAAAGCTATTTTTACAAATGTTACAGTAAAAGCTGCAGGAAGCTCTCAGAAGTGAGTTTTTTGCTCCTAATCATTAGAAATCAGTTACTTGTTGATGGCAAACATGGTTTTGTTTGAAAATATTGCTCCTTGTTTAAGAAAAACAGTAGTTGTCAGTTTTGGCCTTCTCTCGCCGAGATAAAGCTATTTTTACAAATGTTACAGTAAAAGCTGCAGGAAGCTCTCAGAAGTGAGTTTTTTGCTCCTAATCATTAGAAATCAGTTACTTGTTGATGGCAAACATGGTTTTGATTGAAAATATTGCTCCTTGTTTAAGAAAAACAGTAGTTGTCAGTTTTGGGCTTCTCTCGCTGAGATAAAGCTATTTTTACAAATGTTACAGTAAAAGCTGCAGGAAGCTCTCAGAAGTGAGTTTTTTGCTCCTAATCATTAGAAATCAGTTACTTGTTGATGGCAAACATGGTTTTGTTTGAAAATATTGCTCCTTGTTTAAGAAAAACAGTAGTTGTCAGTTTTGGGCTTCTCTCGCTGAGATAAAGCTATTTTTACAAATATTACAGTAAAAGCTGCAGGAAGCTCTCAGAATTAAGTTTTTTGCTCCTAATCATTAGAAATCAGTTACTTGTTGATGGCAAACAAGGTTTTGTTTGAAAATATTGCTCCTTGTTTAAGAAAAAACAGTAGTTGTCAGTTTTGGCCTTCTCTCGCTGAGATAAAGCTATTTTTACAAATGTTACAGTAAAAGCTGCAGGAAGCTCTCAGAAGTGAGTTTTTTGCTCCTAATCATTAGAAATCAGTTACTTGTTGATGGCAAACATGGTTTTGTTTGAAAATATTGCTCCTTGTTTAAGAAAAACAGTAGTTGTCAGTTTTGGCCTTCTCTCGCTGAGATAAAGCTATTTTTACAAATGTTACAGTAAAAGCTGCAGGAAGCTCTCAGAAGTGAGTTTTTTGCTCATAATCATTAGAAATCAGTTACTTGTTGATGGCAAACATGGTTTTGATTGAAAATATTGCTCCTTATTTAAGAAAAGCTATAGTTGTCAGTTTTGGGCTTCTCTCGCCGAGAGAAAGCTATTTTTACAAATGTTACAGTAAAAGCTGCAGGAAGCTCTCAGAAGTGAGTTTTTTGCTCCTAATCATTAGAAATCAGTTACTTGTTGATGGCAAACATGGTTTTGTTTGAAAATATTGCTCCTTGTTTAAGAAAAACAGTAGTTGTCAGTTTTGGCCTTCTCTCGCTGAGATAAAGCTATTTTTACAAATGTTACAGTAAAAGCTGCAGGAAGCTCTCAGAAGTGAGTTTTTTGCTCCTAATCATTAGAAATCAGTTACTTGTTGATGGCAAACATGGTTTTGATTGAAAATATTGCTCCTTGTTTAAGAAAAACAGTAGTTGTCAGTTTTGGCCTTCTCTCGCTGAGATAAAGCTATTTTTACAAATGTTACAGTAAAAGCTGCAGGAAGCTCTCAGAAGTGAGTTTTTTGCTCATAATCATTAGAAATCAGTTACTTGTTGATGGCAAACATGGTTTTGATTGAAAATATTGCTCCTTATTTAAGAAAAGCTATAGTTGTCAGTTTTGGGCTTCTCTCGCCGAGAGAAAGCTATTTTTACAAATGTTACAGTAAAAGCTGCAGGAAGCTCTCAGAAGTGAGTTTTTTGCTCATAATCATTAGAAATCAGTTACTTGTTGATGGCAAACATGGTTTTGATTGAAAATATTGCTCCTTGTTTAAGAAAAACTATAGTTGTCAGTTTTGGGTTTCTCTCACCGAGAGAAAGCTATTTTTACAAATGTTACAGTAAAAGCTGCAGGAAGCTCTCAGAAGTGAGTTTTATGCTCCTAATCATTAGAAATCAGTTACTTGTTGATGGCAAACATGGTTTTGTTTGAAAATATTCCTCCTTGTTTAAGAAAAACAGTAGTTGTCAGTTTTTGCCTTCTCTCGCCGAGAGAAAGCTATTTTTACAAATGTTACAGTAAAAGCTGCAGGAAGCTCTCAGAAGTAAGTTTTTTGCTCCTAATCATTAGAAATCAGTTACTTGTTGATGGCAAACATGGTTTTGATTGAAAATATTGCTCCTTGTTTATGAAAAACAGTACTTGTCAGTTTTGGCCTTCTCTTGCTGAGATAAAGCTATTTTTACAAATGTTACAGTAAAAGCTGCAGGAAGCTCTCAGAAGTGAGTTTGTTGCTCATAATCATTAGAAATCAGTTACTTGTTGATGGCAAACATGGTTTTGATTGAAAATATTGCTCCTTATTTAAGAAAAACTATAGTTGTCAGTTTTGGGCTTCTCTCGCCGAGAGAAAGCTATTTTTACAAATGTTACAGTAAAAGCTGCAGGAAGCTCTCAGAAGTGAGTTTTTTGCTCCTAATCATTAGAAATCAGTTACTTGTTGATGGCAAACATGGTTTTGATTGAAAATATTGCTCCTTGTTTAAGAAAAACTATAGTTGTCAGTTTTGGGCTTCTCTCGACGAGAGAAAGCTATTTTTACAAATGTTACAGTAAAAGCTGCAGGAAGCTCTCAGAAGTGAGTTTTTTGCTCCTAATCATTAGAAATCAGTTACTTGTTGATGGCAAACATGGTTTTGTTTGAAAATATTGCTCCTTGTTTAAGAAAAACAGTAGTTGTCAGTTTTGGCCTTCTCTCGCTGAGATAAAGCTATTTTTACAAATGTTACAGTAAACGCTGCAGGAAGCTCTCAGAAGTAAGTTTTTTGCTCCTAATAATTAGAAATCAGTTACTTGTTGATGGCAAACATGGTTTTGATTGAAAATATTGCTCCTTGTTTAAGAAAAACAGTAGTTGTCAGTTTTGGCCTTCTCTCGCCGAGAGAAAGCTATTTTTACAAATGTTACAGTAAAAGCTGCAGGAAGCTCTCAGAAGTGAGTTTTTTGCTCATAATCATTAGAAATCAGTTACTTGTTGATGGCAAACATGGTTTTGATTGAAAATATTGCTCCTTATTTAAGAAAAACTATAGTTGTCAGTTTTGGGCTTCTCTCGCCGAGAGAAAGCTATTTTTACAAATGTTACAGTAAAAGCTGCAGGAAGCTCTCAGAAGTGAGTTTTTTGCTCATAATCATTAGAAATCAGTTACTTGTTGATGGCAAACATGGTTTTGATTGAAAATATTGCTCCTTGTTTAAGAAAAACTATAGTTGTCAGTTTTGGGCTTCTCTCGACGAGAGAAAGCTATTTTTACAAATGTTACAGTAAAAGCTGCAGGAAGCTCTCAGAAGTGAGTTTTTTGCTCCTAATCATTAGAAATCAGTTACTTGTTGATGACAAACATGGTTTTGATTGAAAATATTGCTCCTTGTTTAAGAAAAACTACAGTTGTCAGTTTTGGGTTTCTCTCACCGAGAGAAAGCTATTTTTACAAATGTTACAGTAAAAGCTGCAGGAAGCTCTCAGAAGTGAGTTTTTTGCTCCTAATCATTAGAAATCAGTTACTTGTTGATGGCAAACATGGTTTTGTTTGAAAATATTGCTCCTTGTTTAAGAAAAACAGTAGTTGTCATTTTTGGCCTTCTCTCGCTGAGATAAAGCTATTTTTACAAATGTTACAGTAAAAGCTGCAGGAAGCTCTCAGAAGTAGGTTTTTTGCTCCTAATAATTAGAAATCAGTTACTTGTTGATGGCAAACATGGTTTTGATTGAAAATATTGCTCCTTGTTTAAGAAAAACAGTAGTTGTCAGTTTTGGCCTTCTCTCGCCGAGAGAAAGCTATTTTTTACAAATGTTACAGTAAAAGCTGCAGGAAGCTCTCAGAAGTGAGTTTTTTTGCTCCTAATCATTAGAAATCAGTTACTTGTTGATGGCAAACATGGTTTTCTTTGAAAATATTGCTCCTTGTTTAAGAAAAACAGTAGTTGTCAGTTTTGGCCTTCTCTCGCTGAGATAAAGCTATTTTTACAAATGTTACAGTAAAAGCTGCAGGAAGCTCTCAGAAGTGAGTTTTTTGCTCCTAATCATTAGAAATCAGTTACTTGTTGATGGCAAACATGGTTTTGTTTGAAAATATTGCTCCTTGTTTAAGAAAAACAGTACTTGTCAGTTTTGGCCTTCTCTCGCTGAGATAAAGCTATTTTTACAAATGTTACAGTAAAAGCTGCAGGAAGCTCTCAGTAGTGAGTTTTTTGCTCATAATCATTAGAAATCAGTTACTTGTTGATGGCAAACATGGTTTTGATTGAAAATATTGCTCCTCGTTTAAGAAAAACAGTAGTTGTCAGTTTTGGCCTTCTCTCCCTGAAATACAGCTATTTTTACAAATGTTACAGTAAAAGCTGCAGGAAGCTCTCAGAAGTGAGTTTTTTGCTCCTAATCATTAGAAATCAGTTACTTGTTGATGGCAAACATGGTTTTGTTTGAAAATATTGCTCCTTGTTTAAGAAAAACAGTACTTGTCAGTTTTGGCCTTCTCTCGCTGAGATAAAGCTATTTTTACAAATGTTACAGTAAAAGCTGCAGGAAGCTCTCAGTAGTGAGTTTTTTGCTCATAATCATTAGAAATCAGTTACTTGTTGATGGCAAACATGGTTTTGATTGAAAATATTGCTCCTTGTTTAAGAAAAACAGTAGTTGTCAGTTTTGGCCTTCTCTCGCTGAAATAAAGCTATTTTTACAAATGTTACAGTAAAAGCTGCAGGAAGCTCTCAGAAGTGAGTTTTTTGCTCATAATCATTAGAAATCAGTTACTTGTTGATGGCAAACATGGTTTTGATTGAAAATATTGCTCCTTGTTTAAGAAAAACTATAGTTGTCAGTTTTGGGCTTCTCTCGACGAGAGAAAGCTATTTTTACAAATGTTACAGTAAAAGCTGCAGGAAGCTCTCAGTAGTGAGTTTTTTGCTCATAGTCATTAGAAATCAGTTACTTGTTGATGGCAAACATGGTTTTGATTGAAAATATTGCTCCTTGTTTAAGAAAAACAGTAGTTGTCAGTTTTGGCCTTCTCTCGCTGAAATAAAGCTATTTTTACAAATCTTACAGTAAAAGCTGCAGGAAGCTCTCAGAAGTGAGTTTTTTGCTCCTAATCATTAGAAATCAGTTACTTGTTGATGGCAAACATGGTTTTGTTTGAAAATATTGCTCCTTGTTTAAGAAAAACAGTACTTGTCAGTTTTGGCCTTCTCTCGCTGAGATAACGCTATTTTTACAAATGTTACAGTAAAAGCTGCAGGAAGCTCTCAGAAGTGAGTTTTTTGCTCATAATCATTAGAAATCAGTTACTTGTTGATGGCAAACATGGTTTTGATTGAAAATATTGCTCCTTATTTAAGAAAAACTATAGTTGTCAGTTTTGGGCTTCTCTCGCCGAGAGAAAGCTATTTTTACAAATGTTTACAGTAAAAGCTGCAGGAAGCTCTCAGAAGTGAGTTTTTTGCTCATAATCATTAGAAAACAGTTACTTGTTGATGGCAAACATGGTTTTGATTGAAAATATTGCTCCTTGTTTAAGAAAAACTATAGTTGTCAGTTTTGGGCTTGTCTCGACGAGAGAAAGCTATTTTTACAAATGTTACAGTAAAAGCTGCAGGAAGCTCTCAGAAGTGAGTTTTTTGCTCCTAATCATTAGAAATCAGTTACTTGTTGATGGCAAACATGGTTTTGTTTGAAAATATTGCTCCTTGTTTAAGAAAAACAGTAGTTGTCAGTTTTGGCCTTCTCTCGCTGAGATAAAGCTATTTTTACAAATGTTACAGTAAACGCTGCAGGAAGCTCTCAAAAGTAAGTTTTTTGCTCCTAATAATTAGAAATCAGTTACTTGTTGATGGCAAACATGGTTTTGATTGAAAATATTGCTCCTTGTTTAAGAAAAACAGTAGTTGTCAGTTTTGGCCTTCTCTCGCCGAGAGAAAGCTATTTTTACAAATGTTACAGTAAAAGCTGCAGGAAGCTCTCAGAAGTGAGTTTTTTGCTCATAATCATTAGAAATCAGTTACTTGTTGATGGCAAACATGGTTTTGATTGAAAATATTGCTCCTTATTTAAGAAAAACTATAGTTGTCAGTTTTGGGCTTCTCTCGCCGAGAGAAAGCTATTTTTACAAATGTTACAGTAAAAGCTGCAGGAAGCTCTCAGAAGTGAGTTTTTTGCTCCTAATCATTAGAAATCAGTTACTTGTTGATGGCAAACATGGTTTTGATTGAAAATATTGCTCCTTGTTTAAGAAAAACTATAGTTGTCAGTTTTGGGTTTCTCTCACCGAGAGAAAGCTATTTTTACAAATGTTACAGTAAAAGCTGCAGGAAGCTCTCAGAAGTGAGTTTTTTGCTCCTAATCATTAGAAATCAGTTACTTGTTGATGGCAAACATGGTTTTGTTTGAAAATATTGCTCCTTGTTTAAGAAAAACAGTAGTTGTCAGTTTTGGCCTTCTCTCGCTGAGATAAAGCTATTTTTACAAATGTTACAGTAAAAGCTGCAGGAAGCTCTCAGAAGTAAGTTTTTTGCTCCTAATCATTAGAAATCAGTTACTTGTTGATGGCAAACATGGTTTTGATTGAAAATATTGCTCCTTGTTAAAAAAAAAAAACAGTAGTTGTCAGTTTTGGGCTTCTCTCGCCGAGAGAAAGCTATTTTTTCAAATGTTACAGTAAAAGCTGCAGGAAGCTCTCAGAAGTGAGTTTTTTGCTCCTAATCATTAGAAATCAGTTACTTGTTGATGGCAAACATGGTTTTGATTGAAAATATTGCTCCTTGTTTAAGAAAAACTACAGTTGTCAGTTTTGGGTTTTTCTCACCGAGAGAAAGCTATTTTTACAAATGTTACAGTAAAAGCTGCAGGAAGCTCTCAGAAGTGAGTTTTTTGCTCCTAATCATTAGAAATCAGTTACTTGTTGATGGCAAACATGGTTTTGATTGAAAATATTGCTCCTTGTTTAAGAAAAACAGTACTTGTCAGTTTTGGCCTTCTCTCGCTGAAATAAAGCTATTTTTACAAATGTTACAGTAAAAGCTGCAGGAAGCTCTCAGAAGTGAGTTTTTTGCTCCTAATCATTAGAAATCAGTTACTTGTTGATGGCAAACATGGTTTTGTTTGAAAATATTGCTCCTTGTTTAAGAAAAACAGTAGTTGTCAGTTTTGGCCTTCTCTCGCCGAGATAAAGCTATTTTTACAAATGTTACAGTAAAAGCTGCAGGAAGCTCTCAGAAGTGAGTTTTTTGCTCCTAATCATTAGAAATCAGTTACTTGTTGATGGCAAACATGGTTTTGATTGAAAATATTGCTCCTTGTTTAAGAAAAACAGTAGTTGTCAGTTTTGGGCTTCTCTCGCTGAGATAAAGCTATTTTTACAAATGTTACAGTAAAAGCTGCAGGAAGCTCTCAGAAGTGAGTTTTTTGCTCCTAATCATTAGAAATCAGTTACTTGTTGATGGCAAACATGGTTTTGTTTGAAAATATTGCTCCTTGTTTAAGAAAAACAGTAGTTGTCAGTTTTGGGCTTCTCTCGCTGAGATAAAGCTATTTTTACAAATATTACAGTAAAAGCTGCAGGAAGCTCTCAGAATTAAGTTTTTTGCTCCTAATCATTAGAAATCAGTTACTTGTTGATGGCAAACAAGGTTTTGTTTGAAAATATTGCTCCTTGTTTAAGAAAAAACAGTAGTTGTCAGTTTTGGCCTTCTCTCGCTGAGATAAAGCTATTTTTACAAATGTTACAGTAAAAGCTGCAGGAAGCTCTCAGAAGTGAGTTTTTTGCTCCTAATCATTAGAAATCAGTTACTTGTTGATGGCAAACATGGTTTTGTTTGAAAATATTGCTCCTTGTTTAAGAAAAACAGTAGTTGTCAGTTTTGGCCTTCTCTCGCTGAGATAAAGCTATTTTTACAAATGTTACAGTAAAAGCTGCAGGAAGCTCTCAGAAGTGAGTTTTTTGCTCCTAATCATTAGAAATCAGTTACTTGTTGATGGCAAACATGGTTTTGATTGAAAATAATGCTCCTTGTTTAAGAAAAACAGTAGTTGTCAGTTTTGGCCTTCTCTCGCTGAGATAAAGCTATTTTTACAAATGTTACAGTAAAAGCTGCAGGAAGCTCTCAGAAGTGAGTTTTTTGCTCATAATCATTAGAAATCAGTTACTTGTTGATGGCAAACATGGTTTTGATTGAAAATATTGCTCCTTGTTTAAGAAAAACTATAGTTGTCAGTTTTGGGTTTCTCTCACCGAGAGAAAGCTATTTTTACAAATGTTACAGTAAAAGCTGCAGGAAGCTCTCAGAAGTGAGTTTTATGCTCCTAATCATTAGAAATCAGTTACTTGTTGATGGCAAACATGGTTTTGTTTGAAAATATTGCTCCTTGTTTAAGAAAAACAGTAGTTTTCAGTTTTTGCCTTCCCTCGCTGAGATAAAGCTATTTTTACAAATGTTACAGTAAAAGCTGCAGGAAGCTCTCAGAAGTAAGTTTTTTGCTCCTAATCATTGGAAATCAGTTACTTGTTGATGGCAAACATGGTTTTGATTGAAAATATTGCTCCTTGTTTAAGAAAAACAGTAGTTGTCAGTTTTGGGCTTCTCTCGCCGAGAGAAAGCTTTTTTTTACAAATGTTACAGTAAAAGCTGCAGGAAGCTCTCAGAAGTGAGTTTTTTGCTCCTAATCATTAGAAATCAGTTACTTGTTGATGGCAAACATGGTTTTGATTGAAAATATTGCTCCTTGTTTAAGAAAAACTATAGTTGTCAGTTTTGGGCTTCTCTTGCCGAGAGAAAGCTATTTTTACAAATGTTACAGTAAAAGCTGCAGGAAGCTCTCAGAAGTCAGTTTTTTGCTCCTAATCATTAGAAATCAGTTACTTGTTGATGGCAAACATGGTTTTGATTGAAAATATTGCTCCTTGTTTAAGAAAAACTATAGTTGTCAGTTTTGGCCTTCTCTCGCTGAGATAAAGCTATTTTTACAAATGTTACAGTAAAAGCTGCAGGAAGCTCTCAGAAGTGAGTTTTTTGCTTCTAATCATTGGAAATCAGTTACTTGTTGATGGCAAACATGGTTTTGTTTGAAAATATTGCTCCTTGTTTAAGAAAAACAGTACTTGTCAGTTTTGGCCTTCTCTTGCTGAGATAAAGCTATTTTTACAAATGTTACAGTAAAAGCTGCAGGAAGCTCTCATAAGTGAGTTTGTTGCTCATAATCATTAGAAATCAGTTACTTGTTGATGGCAAACATGGTTTTGATTGAAAATATTGCTCCTTATTTAAGAAAAACTATAGTTGTCAGTTTTGGGCTTCTCTCGCCGAGAGAAAGCTATTTTTACAAATGTTACAGTAAAAGCTGCAGGAAGCTCTCAGAAGTGAGTTTTTTGCTCCTAATCATTAGAAATCAGTTACTTGTTGATGGCAAACATGGTTTTGATTGAAAATATTGCTCCTTGTTTAAGAAAAACTATAGTTGTCAGTTTTGGGCTTCTCTCGCCGAGAGAAAGCTATTTTTACAAATGTTACAGTAAAAGCTGCAGGAAGCTCTCAGAAGTGAGTTTTTTGCTCCTAATCATTAGAAATCAGTTACTTGTTGATGGCAAACATGGTTTTGTTTAAAAATATTGCTCCTTGTTTAAGAAAAACAGTAGTTGTCAGTTTTGGCCTTCTCTCGCTGAGATAAAGCTATTTTTACAAATGTTACAGTAAAAGCTGCAGGAAGCTCTCAGAAGTGAGTTTTTTGCTCCTAATCATTAGAAATCAGTTACTTGTTGATGGCAAACATGGTTTTGATTGAAAATATTGCTCCTTGTTTAAGAAAAACAGTAGTTGTCAGTTTTGGCCTTCTCTCGCTGAGATAAAGCTATTTTTACAAATGTTACAGTAAAAGCTGCAGGAAGCTCTCAGAAGTGAGTTTTTTGCTCATAATCATTAGAAATCAGTTACTTGTTGATGGCAAACATGGTTTTGATTGAAAATATTGCTCCTTATTTAAGAAAAGCTATAGTTGTCAGTTTTGGGCTTCTCTCGCCGAGAGAAAGCTATTTTTACAAATGTTACAGTAAAAGCTGCAGGAAGCTCTCAGAAGTGAGTTTTTTGCTCATAATCATTAGAAATCAGTTACTTGTTGATGGCAAACATGGTTTTGATTGAAAATATTGCTCCTTGTTTAAGAAAAACTATAGTTGTCAGTTTTGGGTTTCTCTCACCGAGAGAAAGCTATTTTTACAAATGTTACAGTAAAAGCTGCAGGAAGCTCTCAGAAGTGAGTTTTATGCTCCTAATCATTAGAAAT
Source organism: Pampus argenteus (assembly GCA_036937835.1). Lineage (NCBI taxonomy): Eukaryota > Metazoa > Chordata > Actinopteri > Scombriformes > Stromateidae > Pampus > Pampus argenteus. Next base: position 2,117,100 of record CM072881.1, read on the forward strand.
CAGTTACTTGTTGATGGCAAACATGGTTTTGTTTGAAAATATTCCTCCTTGTTTAAGAAAAACAGTAGTTGTCAGTTTTTGCCTTCTCTCGCTGAGATAAAGCTATTTTTACAAATGTTACAGTAAAAGCTGCAGGAAGCTCTCAGAAGTAAGTTTTTTGCTCCTAATCATTAGAAATCAGTTACTTGTTGATGGCAAACATGGTTTTGATTGAAAATATTGCTCCTTGTTTAAGAAAAACAGTAGTTGTCAGTTTTGGGCTTCTCTCGCCGAGAGAAAGCTTTTTTTTACAAATGTTACAGTAAAAGCTGCAGGAAGCTCTCAGAAGTGAGTTTTTTGCTCCTAATCATTAGAAATCAGTTACTTGTTGATGGCAAACATGGTTTTGATTGAAAATATTGCTCCTTGTTTAAGAAAAACTATAGTTGTCAGTTTTGGGCTTCTCTCGCCGAGAGAAAGCTATTTTTACAAATGTTACAGTAAAAGCTGCAGGAAGCTCTCAGAAGTCAGTTTTTTGCTCCTAATCATTAGAAATCAGTTACTTGTTGATGGCAAACATGGTTTTGATTGAAAATATTGCTCCTTGTTTAAGAAAAACTATAGTTGTCAGTTTTGGCCTTCTCTCGCTGAGATAAAGCTATTTTTACAAATGTTACAGTAAAAGCTGCAGGAAGCTCTCAGAAGTGAGTTTTTTGCTTCTAATCATTGGAAATCAGTTACTTGTTGATGGCAAACATGGTTTTGTTTGAAAATATTGCTCCTTGTTTAAGAAAAACAGTACTTGTCAGTTTTGGCCTTCTCTTGCTGAGATAAAGCTATTTTTACAAATGTTACAGTAAAAGCTGCAGGAAGCTCTCATAAGTGAGTTTGTTGCTCATAATCATTAGAAATCAGTTACTTGTTGATGGCAAACATGGTTTTGATTGAAAATATTGCTCCTTATTTAAGAAAAACTATAGTTGTCAGTTTTGGGCTTCTCTCGCCGAGAGAAAGCTATTTTTACAAATGTTACAGTAAAAGCTGCAGGAAGCTCTCAGAAGTGAGTTTTTTGCTCCTAATCATTAGAAATCAGTTACTTGTTGATGGCAAACATGGTTTTGTTTGAAAATATTGCTCCTTGTTTAAGAAAAACTGTAGTTGTCAGTTTTGGCCTTCTCTCGCTGAGATAAAGCTATTTTTACAAATGTTACAGTAAACGCTGCAGGAAGCTCTCAGAAGTAAGTTTTTTGCTCCTAATAATTAGAAATCAGTTACTTGTTGATGGCAAACATGGTTTTGATTGAAAATATTGCTCCTTGTTTAAGAAAAACAGTAGTTGTCAGTTTTGGCCTTCTCTCGCCGAGAGAAAGCTATTTTTACAAATGTTACAGTAAAAGCTGCAGGAAGCTCTCAGAAGTGAGTTTTTTGCTCATAATCATTAGAAATCAGTTACTTGTTGATGGCAAACATGGTTTTGATTGAAAATATTGCTCCTTATTTAAGAAAAACTATAGTTGTCAGTTTTGGGCTTCTCTCGCCGAGAGAAAGCTATTTTTACAAATGTTACAGTAAAAGCTGCAGGAAGCTCTCAGAAGTGAGTTTTTTGCTCATAATCATTAGAAATCAGTTACTTGTTGATGGCAAACATGGTTTTGATTGAAAATATTGCTCCTTGTTTAAGAAAAACAGTAGTTGTCAGTTTTGGCCTTCTCTCGCCGAGAGAAAGCTATTTTTTACAAATGTTACAGTAAAAGCTGCAGGAAGCTCTCAGAAGTGAGTTTTTTTGCTCCTAATCATTAGAAATCAGTTACTTGTTGATGGCAAACATGGTTTTGTTTGAAAATATTGCTCCTTGTTTAAGAAAAACAGTAGTTGTCAGTTTTGGCCTTCTCTCGCTGAGATAAAGCTATTTTTACAAATGTTACAGTAAAAGCTGCAGGAAGCTCTCAGTAGTGAGTTTTTTGCTCATAATCATTAGAAATCAGTTACTTGTTGATGGCAAACATGGTTTTGATTGAAAATATTGCTCCTCGTTTAAGAAAAACAGTAGTTGTCAGTTTTGGCCTTCTCTCCCTGAAATACAGCTATTTTTACAAATGTTACAGTAAAAGCTGCAGGAAGCTCTCAGAAGTGAGTTTTTTGCTCCTAATCATTAGAAATCAGTTACTTGTTGATGGCAAACATGGTTTTGTTTGAAAATATTGCTCCTTGTTTAAGAAAAACAGTACTTGTCAGTTTTGGCCTTCTCTCGCTGAGATAAAGCTATTTTTACAAATGTTACAGTAAAAGCTGCAGGAAGCTCTCAGTAGTGAGTTTTTTGCTCATAATCATTAGAAATCAGTTACTTGTTGATGGCAAACATGGTTTTGATTGAAAATATTGCTCCTTGTTTAAGAAAAACAGTAGTTGTCAGTTTTGGCCTTCTCTCGCTGAAATAAAGCTATTTTTACAAATGTTACAGTGAAAGCTGCAGGAAGCTCTCAGAAGTGAGTTTTTTGCTCATAATCATTAGAAATCAGTTACTTGTTGATGGCAAACATGGTTTTGATTGAAAATATTGCTCCTTGTTTAAGAAAAACTATAGTTGTCAGTTTTGGGCTTCTCTCGACGAGAGAAAGCTATTTTTACAAATGTTACAGTAAAAGCTGCAGGAAGCTCTCAGTAGTGAGTTTTTTGCTCATAGTCATTAGAAATCAGTTACTTGTTGATGGCAAACATGGTTTTGATTGAAAATATTGCTCCTTGTTTAAGAAAAACAGTAGTTGTCAGTTTTGGCCTTCTCTCGCTGAAATAAAGCTATTTTTACAAATCTTACAGTAAAAGCTGCAGGAAGCTCTCAGAAGTGAGTTTTTTGCTCCTAATCATTAGAAATCAGTTACTTGTTGATGGCAAACAGGGTTTTGTTTGAAAATATTGCTCCTTGTTTAAGAAAAACAGTACTTGTCAGTTTTGGCCTTCTCTCGCTGAGATAACGCTATTTTTACAAATGTTACAGTAAAAGCTGCAGGAAGCTCTCAGAAGTGAGTTTTTTGCTCATAATCATTAGAAATCAGTTACTTGTTGATGGCAAACATGGTTTTGATTGAAAATATTGCTCCTTATTTAAGAAAAACTATAGTTGTCAGTTTTGGGCTTCTCTCGCCGAGAGAAAGCTATTTTTACAAATGTTTACAGTAAAAGCTGCAGGAAGCTCTCAGAAGTGAGTTTTTTGCTCCTAATCATTAGAAATCAGTTACTTGTTGATGGCAAACATGGTTTTGTTTGAAAATATTGCTCCTTGTTTAAGAAAAACAGTAGTTGTCAGTTTTGGCCTTCTCTCGCTGAGATAAAGCTATTTTTACAAATGTTAGAGTAAACGCTGCAGGAAGCTCTCAAAAGTAAGTTTTTTGCTCCTAATAATTAGAAATCAGTTACTTGTTGATGGCAAACATGGTTTTGATTGAAAATATTGCTCCTTGTTTAAGAAAAACAGTAGTTGTCAGTTTTGGCCTTCTCTCGCCGAGAGAAAGCTATTTTTACAAATGTTACAGTAAAAGCTGCAGGAAGCTCTCAGAAGTGAGTTTTTTGCTCATAATCATTAGAAATCAGTTACTTGTTGATGGCAAACATGGTTTTGATTGAAAATATTGCTCCTTATTTAAGAAAAACTATAGTTGTCAGTTTTGGGCTTCTCTCGCCGAGAGAAAGCTATTTTTACAAATGTTACAGTAAAAGCTGCAGGAAGCTCTCAGAAGTGAGTTTTTTGCTCCTAATCATTAGAAATCAGTTACTTGTTGATGGCAATCATGGTTTTGATTGAAAATATTGCTCCTTGTTTAAGAAAAACTATAGTTGTCAGTTTTGGGTTTCTCTCACCGAGAGAAAGCTATTTTTACAAATGTTACAGTAAAAGCTGCAGGAAGCTCTCAGAAGTGAGTTTTTTGCTCCTAATCATTAGAAATCAGTTACTTGTTGATGGCAAACATGGTTTTGTTTGAAAATATTGCTCCTTGTTTAAGAAAAACAGTAGTTGTCAGTTTTGGCCTTCTCTCGCTGAGATAAAGCTATTTTTACAAATGTTACAGTAAAAGCTGCAGGAAGCTCTCAGAAGTAAGTTTTTTGCTCCTAATCATTAGAAATCAGTTACTTGTTGATGGCAAACATGGTTTTGATTGAAAATATTGCTCCTTGTTTAAGAAAAACTACAGTTGTCAGTTTTGGGTTTTTCTCACCGAGAGAAAGCTATTTTTACAAATGTTACAGTAAAAGCTGCAGGAAGCTCTCAGAAGTGAGTTTTTTGCTCCTAATCATTAGAAATCAGTTACTTGTTGATGGCAAACATGGTTTTGATTGAAAATATTGCTCCTTGTTTAAGAAAAACAGTACTTGTCAGTTTTGGCCTTCTCTCGCTGAAATAAAGCTATTTTTACAAATGTTACAGTAAAAGCTGCAGGAAGCTCTCAGAAGTGAGTTTTTTGCTCCTAATCATTAGAAATCAGTTACTTGTTGATGGCAAACATGGTTTTGTTTGAAAATATTGCTCCTTGTTTAAGAAAAACAGTAGTTGTCAGTTTTGGCCTTCTCTCGCCGAGATAAAGCTATTTTTACAAATGTTACAGTAAAAGCTGCAGGAAGCTCTCAGAAGTGAGTTTTTTGCTCCTAATCATTAGAAATCAGTTACTTGTTGATGGCAAACATGGTTTTGATTGAAAATATTGCTCCTTGTTTAAGAAAAACAGTAGTTGTCAGTTTTGGGCTTCTCTCGCTGAGATAAAGCTATTTTTACAAATATTACAGTAAAAGCTGCAGGAAGCTCTCAGAAGTGAGTTTTTTGCTCATAATCATTAGAAATCAGTTACTTGTTGATGGCAAACATGGTTTTGATTGAAAATATTGCTCCTTATTTAAGAAAAGCTATAGTTGTCAGTTTTGGGCTTCTCTCGCCGAGAGAAAGCTATTTTTACAAATGTTACAGTAAAAGCTGCAGGAAGCTCTCAGAAGTGAGTTATTTGCTCATAATCATTAGAAATCAGTTACTTGTTGATGGCAAACATGGTTTTGATTGAAAATATTGCTCCTTGTTTAAGAAAAACTATAGTTGTCAGTTTTGGGCTTCTCTCGACGAGAGAAAGCTATTTTTACAAATGTTACAGTAAAAGCTGCAGGAAGCTCTCAGAAGTGAGTTTTTTGCTCCTAATCATTAGAAATCAGTTACTTGTTGATGGCAAACATGGTTTTGTTTGAAAATATTGCTCCTTGTTTAAGAAAAACAGTAGTTGTCAGTTTTGGCCTTCTCTCGCTGAGATAAAGCTATTTTTACAAATGTTACAGTAAAAGCTGCAGGAAGCTCTCAGAAGTGAGTTTTTTGCTCCTAATCATTAGAAATCAGTTACTTGTTGATGGCAAACATGGTTTTGATTGAAAATATTGCTCCTTGTTTAAGAAAAACAGTAGTTGTCAGTTTTGGCCTTCTCTCGCTGAGATAAAGCTATTTTTACAAATGTTACAGTAAAAGCTGCAGGAAGCTCTCAGAAGTGAGTTTTTTGCTCATAATCATTAGAAATCAGTTACTTGTTGATGGCAAACATGGTTTTGATTGAAAATATTGCTCCTTATTTAAGAAAAACTATAGTTGTCAGTTTTGGCCTTCTCTCGCTGAGAGAAAGCTATTTTTACAAATGTTACAGTAAAAGCTGCAGGAAGCTCTCAGAAGTGAGTTTTTTGCTCATAATCATTAGAAATCAGTTACTTGTTGATGGCAAACATGGTTTTGATTGAAAATATTGCTCCTTGTTTAAGAAAAACTATAGTTGTCAGTTTTGGGCTTCTCTCGACTAGGGGAAAGCTATTTTTACAAATGTTACTGTAAAAGCTGCAGGAAGCTCTCAGAAGTGAGTTTTTTGCTCCTAATCATTAGAAATCAGTTACTTGTTGATGGCAAACATGGTTTTGTTTGAAAATATTGCTCCTTGTTTAAGAAAAACAGTAGTTGTCAGTTTTGGCCTTCTCTCGCCGAGATAAAGCTATTTTTACAAATGTTACAGTAAAAGCTGCAGGAAGCTCTCAGAAGTGAGTTTTTTGGTCCTAATCATTAGAAATCAGTTACTTGTTGATGGCAAACATGGTTTTGATTGAAAATATTGCTCCTTGTTTAAGAAAAACAGTAGTTGTCAGTTTTGGGCTTCTCTCGCTGAGATAAAGCTATTTTTACAAATGTTACAGTAAAAGCTGCAGGAAGCTCTCAGAAGTGAGTTTTTTGCTCCTAATCATTAGAAATCAGTTACTTGTTGATGGCAAACATGGTTTTGTTTGAAAATATTGCTCCTTGTTTAAGAAAAACAGTACTTGTCAGTTTTGGCCTTCTCTCGCTGAGATAAAGCTATTTTTACAAATGTTACAGTAAAAGCTGCAGGAAGCTCTCAGTAGTGAGTTTTTTTGCTCATAATCATTAGAAATCAGTTACTTGTTGATGGCAAACATGGTTTTGATTGAAAATATTGCTCCTCGTTTAAGAAAAACAGTAGTTGTCAGTTTTGGCCTTCTCTCGCTGAAATACAGCTATTTTTACAAATGTTACAGTAAAAGCTGCAGGAAGCTCTCAGAAGTGAGTTTTTTGCTCCTAATCATTAGAAATCAGTTACTTGTTGATGGCAAACATGGTTTTGTTTGAAAATATTGCTCCTTGTTTAAGAAAAACAGTACTTATCAGTTTTGGGCTTCTCTCGACGAGAGAAAGCTATTTTTACAAATGTTACAGTAAAAGCTGCAGGAAGCTCTCAGTAGTGAGTTTTTTTCTCATAGTCATTAGAAATCAGTTACTTGTTGATGGCAAACATGGTTTTGATTGAAAATATTGCTCCTTGTTTAAGAAAAACAGTAGTTGTCAGTTTTGGCCTTCTCTCGCTGAAATAAAGCTATTTTTACAAATCTTACAGTAAAAGCTGCAGGAAGCTCTCAGAAGTGAGTTTTTTGCTCCTAATCATTAGAAATCAGTTACTTGTTGATGGCAAACATGGTTTTGTTTGAAAATATTGCTCCTTGTTTAAGAAAAACAGTACTTGTCAGTTTTGGCCTTCTCTCGCTGAGATAACGCTATTTTTACAAATGTTACAGTAAAAGCTGCAGGAAGCTCTCAGAAGTGAGTTTTTTGCTCATAATCATTAGAAATCAGTTACTTGTTAATGGCAAACATGGTTTTGATTGAAAATATTGCTCCTTATTTAAGAAAAACTATAGTTGTCAGTTTTGGGCTTCTCTCGCCGAGAGAAAGCTATTTTTTCAAATGTTTACAGTAAAAGCTGCAGGAAGCTCTCAGAAGTGAGTTTTTTGCTCATAATCATTAGAAATCAGTTACTTGTTGATGGCAAACATGGTTTTGATTGAAAATATTGCTCCTTGTTTAAGAAAAACTATAGTTGTCAGTTTTGGGCTTGTCTCGACGAGAGAAAGCTATTTTTACAAATGTTACAGTAAAAGCTGCAGGAAGCTCTCAGAAGTGAGTTTTTTGCTCCTAATCATTAGAAATCAGTTACTTGTTGATGGCAAACATGGTTTTGTTTGAAAATATTGCTCCTTGTTTAAGAAAAACAGTAGTTGTCAGTTTTGGCCTTCTCTCGCTGAGATAAAGCTATTTTTACAAATGTTACAGTAAACGCTGCAGGAAGCTCTCAAAAGTAAGTTTTTTGCTCCTAATAATTAGAAATCAGTTACTTGTTGATGGCAAACATGGTTTTGATTGAAAATATTGCTCCTTGTTTAAGAAAAACAGTAGTTGTCAGTTTTGGCCTTCTCTCGCCGAGAGAAAGCTATTTTTACAAATGTTACAGTAAAAGCTGCAGGAAGCTCTCAGAAGTGAGTTTTTTGCTCATAATCATTAGAAATCAGTTACTTGTTGATGGCAAACATGGTTTTGATTGAAAATATTGCTCCTTATTTAAGAAAAACTATAGTTGTCAGTTTTGGGCTTCTCTCGCCGAGAGAAAGCTATTTTTACAAATGTTACAGTAAAAGCTGCAGGAAGCTCTCAGAAGTGAGTTTTTTGCTCCTAATCATTAGAAATCAGTTACTTGTTGATGGCAAACATGGTTTTGATTGAAAATATTGCTCCTTGTTTAAGAAAAACTATAGTTGTCAGTTTTGGGTTTCTCTCACCGAGAGAAAGCTATTTTTACAAATGTTACAGTAAAAGCTGCAGGAAGCTCTCAGAAGTGAGTTTTTTGCTCCTAATCATTAGAAATCAGTTACTTGTTGATGGCAAACATGGTTTTGTTTGAAAATATTGCTCCTTGTTTAAGAAAAACAGTAGTTGTCAGTTTTGGCCTTCTCTCGCTGAGATAAAGCTATTTTTACAAATGTTACAGTAAAAGCTGCAGGAAGCTCTCAGAAGTAAGTTTTTTGCTCCTAATCATTAGAAATCAGTTACTTGTTGATGGCAAACATGGTTTTGATTTTAAATATTGCTCCTTGTTAAAAAAAAAAAACAGTAGTTGTCAGTTTTGGGCTTCTCTCGCCGAGAGAAAGCTATTTTTTTAAATGTTACAGTAAAAGCTGCAGGAAGCTCTCAGAAGTGAGTTTTTTGCTCCTAATCATTAGAAATCAGTTACTTGTTGATGGCAAACATGGTTTTGATTGAAAATATTGCTCCTTGTTTAAGAAAAACTACAGTTGTCAGTTTTGGGTTTTTCTCACCGAGAGAAAGCTATTTTTACAAATGTTACAGTAAAAGCTGCAGGAAGCTCTCAGAAGTGAGTTTTTTGCTCCTAATCATTAGAAATCAGTTACTTGTTGATGGCAAACATGGTTTTGATTGAAAATATTGCTCCTTGTTTAAGAAAAACAGTACTTGTCAGTTTTGGCCTTCTCTCGCTGAAATAAAGCTATTTTTACAAATGTTACAGTAAAAGCTGCAGGAAGCTCTCAGAAGTGAGTTTTTTGCTCCTAATCATTAGAAATCAGTTACTTGTTGATGGCAAACATGGTTTTGTTTGAAAATATTGCTCCTTGTTTAAGAAAAACAGTAGTTGTCAGTTTTGGCCTTCTCTCGCCGAGATAAAGCTATTTTTACAAATGTTACAGTAAAAGCTGCAGGAAGCTCTCAGAAGTGAGTTTTTTGCTCCTAATCATTAGAAATCAGTTACTTGTTGATGGCAAACATGGTTTTGATTGAAAATATTGCTCCTTGTTTAAGAAAAACAGTAGTTGTCAGTTTTGGGCTTCTCTCGCTGAGATAAAGCTATTTTTACAAATGTTACAGTAAAAGCTGCAGGAAGCTCTCAGAAGTGAGTTTTTTGCTCCTAATCATTAGAAATCAGTTACTTGTTGATGGCAAACATGGTTTTGATTGAAAATATTGCTCCTTGTTTAAGAAAAACAGTAGTTGTCAGTTTTGGCCTTCTCTCGCTGAGATAAAGCTATTTTTACAAATGTTACAGTAAAAGCTGCAGGAAGCTCTCAGAAGTGAGTTTTTTGCTCATAATCATTAGAAATCAGTTACTTGTTGATGGCAAACATGGTTTTGATTGAAAATATTGCTCCTTATTTAAGAAAAGCTATAGTTGTCAGTTTTGGGCTTCTCTCGCCGAGAGAAAGCTATTTTTACAAATGTTACAGTAAAAGCTGCAGGAAGCTCTCAGAAGTGAGTTTTTTGCTCATAATCATTAGAAATCAGTTACTTGTTGATGGCAAACATGGTTTTGATTGAAAATATTGCTCCTTGTTTAAGAAAAACTATAGTTGTCAGTTTTGGGCTTCTCTCGACGAGAGAAAGCTATTTTTACAAATGTTACAGTAAAAGCTGCAGGAAGCTCTCAGAAGTGAATTTTTTGCTCCTAATCATTAGAAATCAGTTACTTGTTGATGGCAAACATGGTTTTGATTGAAAATATTGCTCCTTGTTTAAGAAAAACAGTAGTTGTCAGTTTTGGCCTTCTCTCGCTGAGATAAAGCTATTTTTACAAATGTTACAGTAAAAGCTGCAGGAAGCTCTCAGAAGTAAGTTTTTTGCTCCTAATCATTAGAAATCAGTTACTTGTTGATGGCAAACATGGTTTTGATTTTAAATATTGCTCCTTGTTAAAAAAAAAAAAACAGTAGTTGTCAGTTTTGGGCTTCTCTCGCCGAGAGAAAGCTATTTTTTTAAATGTTACAGTAAAAGCTGCAGGAAGCTCTCAGAAGTGAGTTTTTTGCTCCTAATCATTAGAAATCAGTTACTTGTTGATGGCAAACATGGTTTTGATTGAAAATATTGCTCCTTGTTTAAGAAAAACTACAGTTGTCAGTTTTGGGTTTTTCTCACCGAGAGAAAGCTATTTTTACAAATGTTACAGTAAAAGCTGCAGGAAGCTCTCAGAAGTGAGTTTTTTGCTCCTAATCATTAGAAATCAGTTACTTGTTGATGGCAAACATGGTTTTGATTGAAAATATTGCTCCTTGTTTAAGAAAAACAGTACTTGTCAGTTTTGGCCTTCTCTCGCTGAAATAAAGCTATTTTTACAAATGTTACAGTAAAAGCTGCAGGAAGCTCTCAGAAGTGAGTTTTTTGCTCCTAATCATTAGAAATCAGTTACTTGTTGATGGCAAACATGGTTTTGTTTGAAAATATTGCTCCTTGTTTAAGAAAAACAGTAGTTGTCAGTTTTGGCCTTCTCTCGCCGAGATAAAGCTATTTTTACAAATGTTACAGTAAAAGCTGCAGGAAGCTCTCAGAAGTGAGTTTTTTGCTCCTAATCATTAGAAATCAGTTACTTGTTGATGGCAAACATGGTTTTGATTGAAAATATTGCTCCTTGTTTAAGAAAAACAGTAGTTGTCAGTTTTGGGCTTCTCTCGCTGAGATAAAGCTATTTTTACAAATGTTACAGTAAAAGCTGCAGGAAGCTCTCAGAAGTGAGTTTTTTGCTCCTAATCATTAGAAATCAGTTACTTGTTGATGGCAAACATGGTTTTGTTTGAAAATATTGCTCCTTGTTTAAGAAAAACAGTAGTTGTCAGTTTTGGGCTTCTCTCGCTGAGATAAAGCTATTTTTACAAATATTACAGTAAAAGCTGCAGGAAGCTCTCAGAAGTAAGTTTTTTGCTCCTAATCATTAGAAATCAGTTACTTGTTGATGGCAAACAAGGTTTTGTTTGAAAATATTGCTCCTTGTTTAAGAAAAAACAGTAGTTGTCAGTTTTGGCCTTCTCTCGCTGAGATAAAGCTATTTTTACAAATGTTACAGTAAAAGCTGCAGGAAGCTCTCAGAAGTGAGTTTTTTGCTCCTAATCATTAGAAATCAGTTACTTGTTGATGGCAAACATGGTTTTGTTTGAAAATATTGCTCCTTGTTTAAGAAAAACAGTAGTTGTCAGTTTTGGCCTTCTCTCGCTGAGATAAAGCTATTTTTACAAATGTTACAGTAAAAGCTGCAGGAAGCTCTCAGAAGTGAGTTTTTTGCTCCTAATCATTAGAAATCAGTTACTTGTTGATGGCAAACATGGTTTTGATTGAAAATATTGCTCCTTGTTTAAGAAAAACAGTAGTTGTCAGTTTTGGCCTTCTCTCGCTGAGATAAAGCTATTTTTACAAATGTTACAGTAAAAGCTGCAGGAAGCTCTCAGAAGTGAGTTTTTTGCTCATAATCATTAGAAATCAGTTACTTGTTGATGGCAAACATGGTTTTGATTGAAAATATTGCTCCTTATTTAAGAAAAGCTATAGTTGTCAGTTTTGGGCTTCTCTCGCCGAGAGAAAGCTATTTTTACAAATGTTACAGTAAAAGCTGCAGGAAGCTCTCAGAAGTGAGTTTTTTGCTCATAATCATTAGAAATCAGTTACTTGTTGATGGCAAACATGGTTTTGATTGAAAATATTGCTCCTTGTTTAAGAAAAACTATAGTTGTCAGTTTTGGGCTTCTCTCGACGAGAGAAAGCTATTTTTACAAATGTTACAGTAAAAGCTGCAGGAAGCTCTCAGAAGTGAATTTTTTGCTCCTAATCATTAGAAATCAGTTACTTGTTGATGGCAAACATGGTTTTGATTGAAAATATTGCTCCTTGTTTAAGAAAAACAGTAGTTGTCAGTTTTGGCCTTCTCTCGCTGAGATAAAGCTATTTTTACAAATGTTACAGTAAAAGCTGCAGGAAGCTCTCAGAAGTGAGTTTTTTGCTCATAATCATTAGAAATCAGTTACTTGTTGATGGCAAACATGGTTTTGATTGAAAATATTGCTCCTTATTTAAGAAAAACTATAGTTGTCAGTTTTGGCCTTCTCTCGCTGAGAGAAAGCTATTTTTACAAATGTTACAGTAAAAGCTGCAGGAAGCTCTCAGAAGTGAGTTTTTTGCTCATAATCATTAGAAATCAGTTACTTGTTGATGGCAAACATGGTTTTGATTGAAAATATTGCTCCTTGTTTAAGAAAAACTATAGTTGTCAGTTTTGGGCTTCTCTCGACGAGAGAAAGCTATTTTTACAAATGTTACAGTAAAAGCTGCAGGAAGCTCTCAGAAGTGAGTTTTTTGCTCCTAATCATTAGAAATCAGTTACTTGTTGATGGCAAACATGGTTTTGTTTGAAAATATTGCTCCTTGTTTAAGAAAAACAGTAGTTGTCAGTTTTGGCCTTCTCTCGCCGAGATAAAGCTATTTTTACAAATGTTACAGTAAAAGCTGCAGGAAGCTCTCAGAAGTGAGTTTTTTGGTCCTAATCATTAGAAATCAGTTACTTGTTGATGGCAAACATGGTTTTGATTGAAAATATTGCTCCTTGTTTAAGAAAAACAGTAGTTGTCAGTTTTGGCCTTCTCTCGCCGAGAGAAAGCTATTTTTACAAATGTTACAGTAAAAGCTGCAGGAAGGTCTCAGAAGTGAGTTTTTTGCTCATAATCATTAGAAATCAGTTACTTGTTGATGGCAAACATGGTTTTGATTGAAAATATTGCTCCTTGTTTAAGAAAAACTATAGTTGTCAGTTTTGGGCTTCTCTCGACGAGAGAAAGCTATTTTTACAAATGTTACAGTAAAAGCTGCAGGAAGCTCTCAGAAGTGAGTTTTTTGCTCCTAATCATTAGAAATCAGTTACTTGTTGATGGCAAACATGGTTTTGTTTGAAAATATTGCTCCTTGTTTAAGAAAAACAGTAGTTGTCAGTTTTGGGCTTCTCTCGCTGAGATAAAGCTATTTTTACAAATGTTACAGTAAAAGCTGCAGGAAGCTCTCAGAAGTGAGTTTTTTGCTCATAATCATTAGAAATCAGTTACTTGTTGATGGCAAACATGGTTTTGATTGAAAATATTGCTCCTTGTTTAAGAAAAACTATAGTTGTCAGTTTTGGGCTTCTCTCGACGAGAGAAAGCTATTTTTACAAATGTTACAGTAAAAGCTGCAGGAAGCTCTCAGAAGTGAGTTTTTTGCTCCTAATCATTAGAAATCAGTTACTTGTTGATGGCAAACATGGTTTTGTTTGAAAATATTGCTCCTTGTTTAAGAAAAACAGTAGTTGTCAGTTTTGGCCTTCTCTCGCCGAGATAAAGCTATTTTTACAAATGTTACAGTAAAAGCTGCAGGAAGGTCTCAGAAGTGAGTTTTTTGCTCCTAATCATTAGAAATCAGTTACTTGTTGATGGCAAACATGGTTTTGATTGAAAATATTGCTCCTTGTTTAAGAAAAACAGTAGTTGTCAGTTTTGGGCTTCTCTCGCTGAGATAAAGCTATTTTTACAAATGTTACAGTAAAAGCTGCAGGAAGCTCTCAGAAGTGAGTTTTTTGCTCCTAATCATTAGAAATCAGTTACTTGTTGATGGCAAACATGGTTTTGTTTGAAAATATTGCTCCTTGTTTAAGAAAAACAGTAGTTGTCAGTTTTGGGCTTCTCTCGCCGAGATAAAGCTATTTTTACAAATGTTACAGTAAAAGCTGCAGGAAGCTCTCAGAAGTAAGTTTTTTGCTCCTAATCATTAGAAATCAGTTACTTGTTGATGGCAAACATGGTTTTGATTGAAAATATTGCTCCTTGTTTAAGAAAAACAGTAGTTGTCAGTTTTGGCCTTCTCTCGCCGAGAGAAAGCTATTTTTACAAATGTTACAGTAAAAGCTGCAGGAAGGTCTCAGAAGTGAGTTTTTTGCTCCTAATCATTAGAAATCAGTTACTTGTTGATGGCAAACATGGTTTTGATTGAAAATATTGCTCCTTGTTTAAGAAAAACAGTAGTTGTCAGTTTTGGCCTTCTCTCGCTGAGATAAAGCTATTTTTACAAATGTTACAGTAAAAGCTGCAGGAAGCTCTCAGAAGTGAGTTTTTTGCTCCTAATCATTAGAAATCAGTTACTTGTTGATGGCAAACATGGTTTTGATTGAAAATATTGCTCCTTGTTTAAGAAAAACTATAGTTGTCAGTTTTGGGCTTCTCTCGCCGAGAGAAAGCTATTTTTACAAATGTTACAGTAAAAGCTGCAGGAAGCTCTCAGAAGTGAGTTTTTTGCTCCTAATCATTAGAAATCAGTTACTTGTTGATGGCAAACATGGTTTTGTTTGAAAATATTGCTCCTTGTTTAAGAAAAACAGTAGTTGTCAGTTTTGGCCTTCTCTCGCCGAGATAAAGCTATTTTTACAAATGTTACAGTAAAAGCTGCAGGAAGCTCTCAGAAGTGAGTTTTTTGCTCCTAATCATTAGAAATCAGTTACTTGTTGATGGCAAACATGGTTTTGATTGAAAATATTGCTCCTTGTTTAAGAAAAACAGTAGTTGTCAGTTTTGGGCTTCTCTCGCTGAGATAAAGCTATTTTTACAAATGTTACAGTAAAAGCTGCAGGAAGCTCTCAGAAGTAAGTTTTTTGCTCCTAATCATTAGAAATCAGTTACTTGTTGATGGCAAACATGGTTTTGATTGAAAATATTGCTCCTTGTTTAAGAAAAACAGTAGTTGTCAGTTTTGGCCTTCTCTCGCTGAGATAAAGCTATTTTTACAAATGTTACAGTAAAAGCTGCAGGAAGCTCTCAGAAGTGAGTTTTTTACTCATAATCATTAGAAATCAGTTACTTGTTGATGGCAAACATGGTTTTAATTGAAAATATTGCTCCTTATTTAAGAAAAACTATAGTTGTCAGTTTTGGGCTTCTCTCGCCGAGAGAAAGCTATTTTTACAAATGTTACAGTAAAAGCTGCAGGAAGCTCTCAGAAGTGAGTTTTTTGGTCATAATCATTAGAAATCAGTTACTTGTTGATGGCAAACATGGTTTTGTTTGAAAATATTGCTCCTTGTTTAAGAAAAACAGTAGTTGTCAGTTTTGGCCTTCTCTCGCCGAGATAAAGCTATTTTTACAAATGTTACAGTAAAAGCTGCAGGAAGCTCTCAGAAGTGAGTTTTTTGCTCCTAATCATTAGAAATCAGTTACTTGTTGATGGCAAACATCTTTTTGATTGAAAATATTGCTCCTTGTTTAAGAAAAACAGTAGTTGTCAGTTTTGGCCTTCTCTCGCTGAGATAAAGCTATTTTTACAAATGTTACAGTAAAAGCTGCAGGAAGCTCTCAGAAGTGAGTTTTTTGCTCATAATCATTAGAAATCAGTTACTTGTTGATGGCAAACATGGTTTTGATTGAAAATATTGCTCCTTGTTTAAGAAAAACTATAGTTGTCAGTTTTGGGCTTCTCTCGCCGAGAGAAAGCTATTTTTACAAATGTTACAGTAAAAGCTGCAGGAAGCTCTCAGAAGTGAGTTTTTTGCTCCTAATCATTAGAAATCAGTTACTTGTTGATGGCAAACATGGTTTTGTTTGAAAATATTGCTCCTTGTTTAAGAAAAACAGTAGTTGTCAGTTTTGGCCTTCTCTCGCCGAGAGAAAGCTATTTTTACAAATGTTACAGTAAAAGCTGCAGGAAGCTCTCAGAAGTGAGTTTTTTGCTCCTAATCATTAGAAATCAGTTACTTGTTGATGGCAAACATGGTTTTGTTTGAAAATATTGCTCCTTGTTTAAGAAAAACAGTAGTTGTCAGTTTTGGGCTTCTCTCGCTGAGATAAAGCTATTTTTACAAATGTTACAGTAAAAGCTGCAGGAAGCTCTCAGAAGTAAGTTTTTTGCTCCTAATCATTAGAAATCAGTTACTTGTTGATGGCAAACATGGTTTTGATTGAAAATATTGCTCCTTGTTTAAGAAAAACAGTAGTTGTCAGTTTTGGCCTTCTCTCGCCGAGAGAAAGCTATTTTTACAAATGTTACAGTAAAAGCTGCAGGAAGCTCTCAGAAGTGAGTTTTTTGCTCCTAATCATTAGAAATCAGTTACTTGTTGATGGCAAACATGGTTTTGTTTGAAAATATTGCTCCTTGTTTAAGAAAAACAGTAGTTGTCAGTTTTGGGCTTCTCTCGCTGAGATAAAGCTATTTTTACAAATGTTACAGTAAAAGCTGCAGGAAGCTCTTAGAAGTAAGTTTTTTGCTCCTAATCATTAGAAATCAGTTACTTGTTGATGGCAAACATGGTTTTGATTGAAAATATTGCTCCTTGTTTAAGAAAAACAGTAGTTGTCAGTTTTGGCCTTCTCTCGCTGAGATAAAGCTATTTTTACAAATGTTACAGTAAAAGCTGCAGGAAGCTCTCAGAAGTGAGTTTTTTACTCATAATCATTAGAAATCAGTTACTTGTTGATGGCAAACATGGTTTTGATTGAAAATATTGCTCCTTATTTAAGAAAAACTATAGTTGTCAGTTTTGGGCTTCTCTCGCCGAGAGAAAGCTATTTTTACAAATGTTACAGTAAAAGCTGCAGGAAGCTCTCAGAAGTGAGTTTTTTGGTCATAATCATTAGAAATCAGTTACTTGTTGATGGCAAACATGGTTTTGTTTGAAAATATTGCTCCTTGTTTAAGAAAAACAGTAGTTGTCAGTTTTGGCCTTCTCTCGCCGAGATAAAGCTATTTTTACAAATGTTACAGTAAAAGCTGCAGGAAGCTCTCAGAAGTGAGTTTTTTGCTCCTAATCATTAGAAATCAGTTACTTGTTGATGGCAAACATCTTTTTGATTGAAAATATTGCTCCTTGTTTAAGAAAAACAGTAGTTGTCAGTTTTGGCCTTCTCTTGCTGAGATAAAGCTATTTTTACAAATGTTACAGTAAAAGCTGCAGGAAGGTCTCAGAAGTGAGTTTTTTGCTCCTAATCATTAGAAATCAGTTACTTGTTGATGGCAAACATGGTTTTGATTGAAAATATTGCTCCTTGTTTAAGAAAAACAGTAGTTGTCAGTTTTGGCCTTCTCTCGCTGAAATAAAGCTATTTTTACAAATGTTACAGTAAAAGCTGCAGGAAGCTCTCAGAAGTGAGTTTTTTGCTCCTAATCATTAGAAATCAGTTACTTGTTGATGGCAAACATGGTTTTGTTTGAAAATATTGCTCCTTGTTTAAGAAAAACAGTAGTTGTCAGTTTTGGGCTTCTCTCGCTGAGATAAAGCTATTTTTACAAATGTTACAGTAAAAGCTGCAGGAAGCTCTCAGAAGTGAGTTTTTTGCTCCTAATCATTAGAAATCAGTTACTTGTTGATGGCAAACATGGTTTTGATTGAAAATATTGCTCCTTGTTTAAGAAAAACAGTAGTTGTCAGTTTTGGCCTTCTCTCGCTGAGATAAAGCTATTTTTACAAATGTTACAGTAAAAGCTGCAGGAAGCTCTCAGAAGTGAGTTTTTTGCTCATAATCATTAGAAATCAGTTACTTGTTGATGGCAAACATGGTTTTGATTGAAAATATTGCTCCTTATTTAAGAAAAACTATAGTTGTCAGTTTTGGGCTTCTCTCGCCGAGAGAAAGCTATTTTTACAAATGTTACAGTAAAAGCTGCAGGAAGCTTTCACAAGTGAGTTTTTGCTCATAATCATTAGAAATCAGTTACTTGTTGATGGCAAACATGGTTTTGATTGAAAATATTGCTCCTTGTTTAAGAAAAACAGTAGTTGTCAGTTTTGGCCTTCTCTCGCCGAGATAAAGCTATTTTTACAAATGTTACAGTAAAAGCTGCAGGAAGGTCTCAGAAGTGAGTTTTTTGCTCCTAATCATTAGAAATCAGTTACTTGTTGATGGCAAACATGGTTTTGATTGAAAATATTGCTCCTTGTTTAAGAAAAACAGTAGTTGTCAGTTTTGGCCTTCTCTCGCTGAGATAAAGCTATTTTTACAAATGTTACAGTAAAAGCTGCAGGAAGCTCTCAGAAGTGAGTTTTTTACTCATAATCATTAGAAATCAGTTACTTGTTGATGGCAAACATGGTTTTGATTGAAAATATTGCTCCTTATTTAAGAAAAACTATAGTTGTCAGTTTTGGGCTTCTCTCGCCGAGAGAAAGCTATTTTTACAAATGTTACAGTAAAAGCTGCAGGAAGCTCTCAGAAGTGAGTTTTTTGGTCATAATCATTAGAAATCAGTTACTTGTTGATGGCAAACATGGTTTTGTTTGAAAATATTGCTCCTTGTTTAAGAAAAACAGTAGTTGTCAGTTTTGGCCTTCTCTCGCCGAGATAAAGCTATTTTTACAAATGTTACAGTAAAAGCTGCAGGAAGCTCTCAGAAGTGAGTTTTTTGCTCCTAATCATTAGAAATCAGTTACTTGTTGATGGCAAACATCTTTTTGATTGAAAATATTGCTACTTGTTTAAGAAAAACAGTAGTTGTCAGTTTTGGCCTTCTCTCGCTGAAATAAAGCTATTTTTACAAATGTTACAGTAAAAGCTGCAGGAAGCTCTCAGAAGTGAGTTTTTTGCTCCTAATCATTAGAAATCAGTTACTTGTTGATGGCAAACATGGTTTTGTTTGAAAATATTGCTCCTTGTTTAAGAAAAACAGTAGTTGTCAGTTTTGGGCTTCTCTCGCTGAGATAAAGCTATTTTTACAAATGTTACAGTAAAAGCTGCAGGAAGCTCTCAGAAGTAAGTTTTTTGCTCCTAATCATTAGAAATCAGTTACTTGTTGATGGCAAACATGGTTTTGATTGAAAATATTGCTCCTTATTTAAGAAAAACTATAGTTGTCAGTTTTGGGCTTCTCTCGCCGAGAGAAAGCTATTTTTACAAATGTTACAGTAAAAGCTGCAGGAAGCTCTCAGAAGTGAGTTTTTTGCTCATAATCATTAGAAATCAGTTACTTGTTGATGGCAAACATGGTTTTGATTGAAAATATTGCTCCTTGTTTAAGAAAAACTATAGTTGTCAGTTTTGGGCTTCTCTCGACGAGAGAAAGCTATTTTTACAAATGTTACAGTAAAAGCTGCAGGAAGCTCTCAGAAGTGAGTTTTTTGCTCCTAATCATTAGAAATCAGTTACTTGTTGATGGCAAACATGGTTTTGATTGAAAATATTGCTCCTTGTTTAAGAAAAACTACAGTTGTCAGTTTTGGGTTTCTCTCACCGAGAGAAAGCTATTTTTACAAATGTTACAGTAAAAGCTGCAGGAAGCTCTCAGAAGTGAGTTTTTTGCTCCTAATCATTAGAAATCAGTTACTTGTTGATGGCAAACATGGTTTTGTTTGAAAATATTGCTCCTTGTTTAAGAAAAACAGTAGTTGTCATTTTTGGCCTTCTCTCGCTGAGATAAAGCTATTTTTACAAATGTTACAGTAAAAGCTGCAGGAAGCTCTCAGAAGTAAGTTTTTTGCTCCTAATAATTAGAAATCAGTTACTTGTTGATGGCAAACATGGTTTTGATTGAAAATATTGCTCCTTGTTTAAGAAAAACAGTAGTTGTCAGTTTTGGCCTTCTCTCGCCGAGAGAAAGCTATTTTTTACAAATGTTACAGTAAAAGCTGCAGGAAGCTCTCAGAAGTGAGTTTTTTTGCTCCTAATCATTAGAAATCAGTTACTTGTTGATGGCAAACATGGTTTTCTTTGAAAATATTGCTCCTTGTTTAAGAAAAACAGTAGTTGTCAGTTTTGGCCTTCTCTCGCTGAGATAAAGCTATTTTTACAAATGTTACAGTAAAAGCTGCAGGAAGCTCTCAGAAGTGAGTTTTTTGCTCCTAATCATTAGAAATCAGTTACTTGTTGATGGCAAACATGGTTTTGTTTGAAAATATTGCTCCTTGTTTAAGAAAAACAGTACTTGTCAGTTTTGGCCTTCTCTCGCTGAGATAAAGCTATTTTTACAAATGTTACAGTAAAAGCTGCAGGAAGCTCTCAGTAGTGAGTTTTTTTGCTCATAATCATTAGAAATCAGTTACTTGTTGATGGCAAACATGGTTTTGATTGAAAATATTGCTCCTCGTTTAAGAAAAACAGTAGTTGTCAGCTTTGGCCTTCTCTCGCTGAAATACAGCTATTTTTACAAATGTTACAGTAAAAGCTGCAGGAAGCTCTCAGTAGTGAGTTTTTTTCTCATAGTCATTAGAAATCAGTTACTTGTTGATGGCAAACATGGTTTTGATTGAAAATATTGCTCCTTGTTTAAGAAAAACAGTAGTTGTCAGTTTTGGCCTTCTCTCGCTGAAATAAAGCTATTTTTACAAATCTTACAGTAAAAGCTGCAGGAAGCTCTCAGAAGTGAGTTTTTTGCTCCTAATCATTAGAAATCAGTTACTTGTTGATGGCAAACATGGTTTTGTTTGAAAATATTGCTCCTTGTTTAAGAAAAACAGTACTTGTCAGTTTTGGCCTTCTCTCGCTGAGATAACGCTATTTTTACAAATGTTACAGTAAAAGCTGCAGGAAGCTCTCAGAAGTGAGTTTTTTGCTCATAATCATTAGAAATCAGTTACTTGTTAATGGCAAACATGGTTTTGATTGAAAATATTGCTCCTTATTTAAGAAAAACTATAGTTGTCAGTTTTGGGCTTCTCTCGCCGAGAGAAAGCTATTTTTTCAAATGTTTACAGTAAAAGCTGCAGGAAGCTCTCAGAAGTGAGTTTTTTGCTCATAATCATTAGAAATCAGTTACTTGTTGATGGCAAACATGGTTTTGATTGAAAATATTGCTCCTTGTTTAAGAAAAACTATAGTTGTCAGTTTTGGGCTTGTCTCGACGAGAGAAAGCTATTTTTACAAATGTTACAGTAAAAGCTGCAGGAAGCTCTCAGAAGTGAGTTTTTTGCTCCTAATCATTAGAAATCAGTTACTTGTTGATGGCAAACATGGTTTTGTTTGAAAATATTGCTCCTTGTTTAAGAAAAACAGTAGTTGTCAGTTTTGGCCTTCTCTCGCTGAGATAAAGCTATTTTTACAAATGTTACAGTAAACGCTGCAGGAAGCTCTCAAAAGTAAGTTTTTTGCTCCTAATAATTAGAAATCAGTTACTTGTTGATGGCAAACATGGTTTTGATTGAAAATATTGCTCCTTGTTTAAGAAAAACAGTAGTTGTCAGTTTTGGCCTTCTCTCGCCGAGAGAAAGCTATTTTTACAAATGTTACAGTAAAAGCTGCAGGAAGCTCTCAGAAGTGAGTTTTTTGCTCATAATCATTAGAAATCAGTTACTTGTTGATGGCAAACATGGTTTTGATTGAAAATATTGCTCCTTATTTAAGAAAAACTATAGTTGTCAGTTTTGGGCTTCTCTCGCCGAGAGAAAGCTATTTTTACAAATGTTACAGTAAAAGCTGCAGGAAGCTCTCAGAAGTGAGTTTTTTGCTCCTAATCATTAGAAATCAGTTACTTGTTGATGGCAAACATGGTTTTGATTGAAAATATTGCTCCTTGTTTAAGAAAAACTATAGTTGTCAGTTTTGGGTTTCTCTCACCGAGAGAAAGCTATTTTTACAAATGTTACAGTAAAAGCTGCAGGAAGCTCTCAGAAGTGAGTTTTTTGCTCCTAATCATTAGAAATCAGTTACTTGTTGATGGCAAACATGGTTTTGTTTGAAAATATTGCTCCTTGTTTAAGAAAAACAGTAGTTGTCAGTTTTGGCCTTCTCTCGCTGAGATAAAGCTATTTTTACAAATGTTACAGTAAAAGCTGCAGGAAGCTCTCAGAAGTAAGTTTTTTGCTCCTAATCATTAGAAATCAGTTACTTGTTGATGGCAAACATGGTTTTGATTTTAAATATTGCTCCTTGTTAAAAAAAAAAAACAGTAGTTGTCAGTTTTGGGCTTCTCTCGCCGAGAGAAAGCTATTTTTTTAAATGTTACAGTAAAAGCTGCAGGAAGCTCTCAGAAGTGAGTTTTTTGCTCCTAATCATTAGAAATCAGTTACTTGTTGATGGCAAACATGGTTTTGATTGAAAATATTGCTCCTTGTTTAAGAAAAACTACAGTTGTCAGTTTTGGGTTTTTCTCACCGAGAGAAAGCTATTTTTACAAATGTTACAGTAAAAGCTGCAGGAAGCTCTCAGAAGTGAGTTTTTTGCTCCTAATCATTAGAAATCAGTTACTTGTTGATGGCAAACATGGTTTTGATTGAAAATATTGCTCCTTGTTTAAGAAAAACAGTACTTGTCAGTTTTGGCCTTCTCTCGCTGAAATAAAGCTATTTTTACAAATGTTACAGTAAAAGCTGCAGGAAGCTCTCAGAAGTGAGTTTTTTGCTCCTAATCATTAGAAATCAGTTACTTGTTGATGGCAAACATGGTTTTGTTTGAAAATATTGCTCCTTGTTTAAGAAAAACAGTAGTTGTCAGTTTTGGCCTTCTCTCGCCGAGATAAAGCTATTTTTACAAATGTTACAGTAAAAGCTGCAGGAAGCTCTCAGAAGTAAGTTTTTTGCTCCTAATCATTAGAAATCAGTTACTTGTTGATGGCAAACATGGTTTTGATTGAAAATATTGCTCCTTGTTTAAGAAAAACAGTAGTTGTCAGTTTTGGGCTTCTCTCGCTGAGATAAAGCTATTTTTACAAATGTTACAGTAAAAGCTGCAGGAAGCTCTCAGAAGTGAGTTTTTTGCTCCTAATCATTAGAAATCAGTTACTTGTTGATGGCAAACATGGTTTTGTTTGAAAATATTGCTCCTTGTTTAAGAAAAACAGTAGTTGTCAGTTTTGGGCTTCTCTCGCTGAGATAAAGCTATTTTTACAAATATTACAGTAAAAGCTGCAGGAAGCTCTCAGAAGTAAGTTTTTTGCTCCTAATCATTAGAAATCAGTTACTTGTTGATGGCAAACAAGGTTTTGTTTGAAAATATTGCTCCTTGTTTAAGAAAAAACAGTAGTTGTCAGTTTTGGCCTTCTCTCGCTGAGATAAAGCTATTTTTACAAATGTTACAGTAAAAGCTGCAGGAAGCTCTCAGAAGTGAGTTTTTTGCTCCTAATCATTAGAAATCAGTTACTTGTTGATGGCAAACATGGTTTTGTTTGAAAATATTGCTCCTTGTTTAAGAAAAACAGTAGTTGTCAGTTTTGGCCTTCTCTCGCTGAGATAAAGCTATTTTTACAAATGTTACAGTAAAAGCTGCAGGAAGCTCTCAGAAGTGAGTTTTTTGCTCCTAATCATTAGAAATCAGTTACTTGTTGATGGCAAACATGGTTTTGATTGAAAATATTGCTCCTTGTTTAAGAAAAACAGTAGTTGTCAGTTTTGGCCTTCTCTCGCTGAGATAAAGCTATTTTTACAAATGTTACAGTAAAAGCTGCAGGAAGCTCTCAGAAGTGAGTTTTTTGCTCATAATCATTAGAAATCAGTTACTTGTTGATGGCAAACATGGTTTTGATTGAAAATATTGCTCCTTATTTAAGAAAAGCTATAGTTGTCAGTTTTGGGCTTCTCTCGCCGAGAGAAAGCTATTTTTACAAATGTTACAGTAAAAGCTGCAGGAAGCTCTCAGAAGTGAGTTTTTTGCTCATAATCATTAGAAATCAGTTACTTGTTGATGGCAAACATGGTTTTGATTGAAAATATTGCTCCTTGTTTAAGAAAAACTATAGTTGTCAGTTTTGGGCTTCTCTCGACGAGAGAAAGCTATTTTTACAAATGTTACAGTAAAAGCTGCAGGAAGCTCTCAGAAGTGAATTTTTTGCTCCTAATCATTAGAAATCAGTTACTTGTTGATGGCAAACATGGTTTTGATTGAAAATATTGCTCCTTGTTTAAGAAAAACAGTAGTTGTCAGTTTTGGCCTTCTCTCGCTGAGATAAAGCTATTTTTACAAATGTTACAGTAAAAGCTGCAGGAAGCTCTCAGAAGTAAGTTTTTTGCTCCTAATCATTAGAAATCAGTTACTTGTTGATGGCAAACATGGTTTTGATTTTAAATATTGCTCCTTGTTAAAAAAAAAAAAACAGTAGTTGTCAGTTTTGGGCTTCTCTCGCCGAGAGAAAGCTATTTTTTTAAATGTTACAGTAAAAGCTGCAGGAAGCTCTCAGAAGTGAGTTTTTTGCTCCTAATCATTAGAAATCAGTTACTTGTTGATGGCAAACATGGTTTTGATTGAAAATATTGCTCCTTGTTTAAGAAAAACTACAGTTGTCAGTTTTGGGTTTTTCTCACCGAGAGAAAGCTATTTTTACAAATGTTACAGTAAAAGCTGCAGGAAGCTCTCAGAAGTGAGTTTTTTGCTCCTAATCATTAGAAATCAGTTACTTGTTGATGGCAAACATGGTTTTGATTGAAAATATTGCTCCTTGTTTAAGAAAAACAGTACTTGTCAGTTTTGGCCTTCTCTCGCTGAAATAAAGCTATTTTTACAAATGTTACAGTAAAAGCTGCAGGAAGCTCTCAGAAGTGAGTTTTTTGCTCCTAATCATTAGAAATCAGTTACTTGTTGATGGCAAACATGGTTTTGTTTGAAAATATTGCTCCTTGTTTAAGAAAAACAGTAGTTGTCAGTTTTGGCCTTCTCTCGCCGAGATAAAGCTATTTTTACAAATGTTACAGTAAAAGCTGCAGGAAGCTCTCAGAAGTGAGTTTTTTGCTCCTAATCATTAGAAATCAGTTACTTGTTGATGGCAAACATGGTTTTGATTGAAAATATTGCTCCTTGTTTAAGAAAAACAGTAGTTGTCAGTTTTGGGCTTCTCTCGCTGAGATAAAGCTATTTTTACAAATGTTACAGTAAAAGCTGCAGGAAGCTCTCAGAAGTGAGTTTTTTGCTCCTAATCATTAGAAATCAGTTACTTGTTGATGGCAAACATGGTTTTGTTTGAAAATATTGCTCCTTGTTTAAGAAAAACAGTAGTTGTCAGTTTTGGGCTTCTCTCGCTGAGATAAAGCTATTTTTACAAATATTACAGTAAAAGCTGCAGGAAGCTCTCAGAAGTAAGTTTTTTGCTCCTAATCATTAGAAATCAGTTACTTGTTGATGGCAAACAAGGTTTTGTTTGAAAATATTGCTCCTTGTTTAAGAAAAAACAGTAGTTGTCAGTTTTGGCCTTCTCTCGCTGAGATAAAGCTATTTTTACAAATGTTACAGTAAAAGCTGCAGGAAGCTCTCAGAAGTGAGTTTTTTGCTCCTAATCATTAGAAATCAGTTACTTGTTGATGGCAAACATGGTTTTGTTTGAAAATATTGCTCCTTGTTTAAGAAAAACAGTAGTTGTCAGTTTTGGCCTTCTCTCGCTGAGATAAAGCTATTTTTACAAATGTTACAGTAAAAGCTGCAGGAAGCTCTCAGAAGTGAGTTTTTTGCTCCTAATCATTAGAAATCAGTTACTTGTTGATGGCAAACATGGTTTTGATTGAAAATATTGCTCCTTGTTTAAGAAAAACAGTAGTTGTCAGTTTTGGCCTTCTCTCGCTGAGATAAAGCTATTTTTACAAATGTTACAGTAAAAGCTGCAGGAAGCTCTCAGAAGTGAGTTTTTTGCTCATAATCATTAGAAATCAGTTACTTGTTGATGGCAAACATGGTTTTGATTGAAAATATTGCTCCTTATTTAAGAAAAGCTATAGTTGTCAGTTTTGGGCTTCTCTCGCCGAGAGAAAGCTATTTTTACAAATGTTACAGTAAAAGCTGCAGGAAGCTCTCAGAAGTGAGTTTTTTGCTCATAATCATTAGAAATCAGTTACTTGTTGATGGCAAACATGGTTTTGATTGAAAATATTGCTCCTTGTTTAAGAAAAACTATAGTTGTCAGTTTTGGGCTTCTCTCGACGAGAGAAAGCTATTTTTACAAATGTTACAGTAAAAGCTGCAGGAAGCTCTCAGAAGTGAATTTTTTGCTCCTAATCATTAGAAATCAGTTACTTGTTGATGGCAAACATGGTTTTGATTGAAAATATTGCTCCTTGTTTAAGAAAAACAGTAGTTGTCAGTTTTGGCCTTCTCTCGCTGAGATAAAGCTATTTTTACAAATGTTACAGTAAAAGCTGCAGGAAGCTCTCAGAAGTGAGTTTTTTGCTCATAATCATTAGAAATCAGTTACTTGTTGATGGCAAACATGGTTTTGATTGAAAATATTGCTCCTTATTTAAGAAAAACTATAGTTGTCAGTTTTGGCCTTCTCTCGCTGAGAGAAAGCTATTTTTACAAATGTTACAGTAAAAGCTGCAGGAAGCTCTCAGAAGTGAGTTTTTTGCTCATAATCATTAGAAATCAGTTACTTGTTGATGGCAAACATGGTTTTGATTGAAAATATTGCTCCTTGTTTAAGAAAAACTATAGTTGTCAGTTTTGGGCTTCTCTCGACGAGAGAAAGCTATTTTTACAAATGTTACAGTAAAAGCTGCAGGAAGCTCTCAGAAGTGAGTTTTTTGCTCCTAATCATTAGAAATCAGTTACTTGTTGATGGCAAACATGGTTTTGTTTGAAAATATTGCTCCTTGTTTAAGAAAAACAGTAGTTGTCAGTTTTGGCCTTCTCTCGCCGAGATAAAGCTATTTTTACAAATGTTACAGTAAAAGCTGCAGGAAGCTCTCAGAAGTGAGTTTTTTGGTCCTAATCATTAGAAATCAGTTACTTGTTGATGGCAAACATGGTTTTGATTGAAAATATTGCTCCTTGTTTAAGAAAAACAGTAGTTGTCAGTTTTGGCCTTCTCTCGCCGAGAGAAAGCTATTTTTACAAATGTTACAGTAAAAGCTGCAGGAAGGTCTCAGAAGTGAGTTTTTTGCTCATAATCATTAGAAATCAGTTACTTGTTGATGGCAAACATGGTTTTGATTGAAAATATTGCTCCTTGTTTAAGAAAAACTATAGTTGTCAGTTTTGGGCTTCTCTCGACGAGAGAAAGCTATTTTTACAAATGTTACAGTAAAAGCTGCAGGAAGCTCTCAGAAGTGAGTTTTTTGCTCCTAATCATTAGAAATCAGTTACTTGTTGATGGCAAACATGGTTTTGTTTGAAAATATTGCTCCTTGTTTAAGAAAAACAGTAGTTGTCAGTTTTGGCCTTCTCTCGCCGAGATAAAGCTATTTTTACAAATGTTACAGTAAAAGCTGCAGGAAGCTCTCAGAAGTGAGTTTTTTGCTCCTAATCATTAGAAATCAGTTACTTGTTGATGGCAAACATGGTTTTGATTGAAAATATTGCTCCTTGTTTAAGAAAAACAGTAGTTGTCAGTTTTGGGCTTCTCTCGCTGAGATAAAGCTATTTTTACAAATGTTACAGTAAAAGCTGCAGGAAGCTCTCAGAAGTGAGTTTTTTGCTCATAATCATTAGAAATCAGTTACTTGTTGATGGCAAACATGGTTTTGATTGAAAATATTGCTCCTTGTTTAAGAAAAACTATAGTTGTCAGTTTTGGGCTTCTCTCGACGAGAGAAAGCTATTTTTACAAATGTTACAGTAAAAGCTGCAGGAAGCTCTCAGAAGTGAGTTTTTTGCTCCTAATCATTAGAAATCAGTTACTTGTTGATGGCAAACATGGTTTTGTTTGAAAATATTGCTCCTTGTTTAAGAAAAACAGTAGTTGTCAGTTTTGGCCTTCTCTCGCCGAGATAAAGCTATTTTTACAAATGTTACAGTAAAAGCTGCAGGAAGGTCTCAGAAGTGAGTTTTTTGCTCCTAATCATTAGAAATCAGTTACTTGTTGATGGCAAACATGGTTTTGATTGAAAATATTGCTCCTTGTTTAAGAAAAACAGTAGTTGTCAGTTTTGGGCTTCTCTCGCTGAGATAAAGCTATTTTTACAAATGTTACAGTAAAAGCTGCAGGAAGCTCTCAGAAGTGAGTTTTTTGCTCCTAATCATTAGAAATCAGTTACTTGTTGATGGCAAACATGGTTTTGTTTGAAAATATTGCTCCTTGTTTAAGAAAAACAGTAGTTGTCAGTTTTGGGCTTCTCTCGCCGAGATAAAGCTATTTTTACAAATGTTACAGTAAAAGCTGCAGGAAGCTCTCAGAAGTAAGTTTTTTGCTCCTAATCATTAGAAATCAGTTACTTGTTGATGGCAAACATGGTTTTGATTGAAAATATTGCTCCTTGTTTAAGAAAAACAGTAGTTGTCAGTTTTGGCCTTCTCTCGCCGAGAGAAAGCTATTTTTACAAATGTTACAGTAAAAGCTGCAGGAAGGTCTCAGAAGTGAGTTTTTTGCTCCTAATCATTAGAAATCAGTTACTTGTTGATGGCAAACATGGTTTTGATTGAAAATATTGCTCCTTGTTTAAGAAAAACAGTAGTTGTCAGTTTTGGCCTTCTCTCGCTGAGATAAAGCTATTTTTACAAATGTTACAGTAAAAGCTGCAGGAAGCTCTCAGAAGTGAGTTTTTTGCTCCTAATCATTAGAAATCAGTTACTTGTTGATGGCAAACATGGTTTTGATTGAAAATATTGCTCCTTGTTTAAGAAAAACTATAGTTGTCAGTTTTGGGCTTCTCTCGCCGAGAGAAAGCTATTTTTACAAATGTTACAGTAAAAGCTGCAGGAAGCTCTCAGAAGTGAGTTTTTTGCTCCTAATCATTAGAAATCAGTTACTTGTTGATGGCAAACATGGTTTTGTTTGAAAATATTGCTCCTTGTTTAAGAAAAACAGTAGTTGTCAGTTTTGGCCTTCTCTCGCCGAGATAAAGCTATTTTTACAAATGTTACAGTAAAAGCTGCAGGAAGCTCTCAGAAGTGAGTTTTTTGCTCCTAATCATTAGAAATCAGTTACTTGTTGATGGCAAACATGGTTTTGATTGAAAATATTGCTCCTTGTTTAAGAAAAACAGTAGTTGTCAGTTTTGGCCTTCTCTCGCCGAGAGAAAGCTATTTTTACAAATGTTACAGTAAAAGCTGCAGGAAGCTCTCAGAAGTGAGTTTTTTGCTCCTAATCATTAGAAATCAGTTACTTGTTGATGGCAAACATGGTTTTGTTTGAAAATATTGCTCCTTGTTTAAGAAAAACAGTAGTTGTCAGTTTTGGGCTTCTCTCGCTGAGATAAAGCTATTTTTACAAATGTTACAGTAAAAGCTGCAGGAAGCTCTCAGAAGTAAGTTTTTTGCTCCTAATCATTAGAAATCAGTTACTTGTTGATGGCAAACATGGTTTTGATTGAAAATATTGCTCCTTGTTTAAGAAAAACAGTAGTTGTCAGTTTTGGCCTTCTCTCGCTGAGATAAAGCTATTTTTACAAATGTTACAGTAAAAGCTGCAGGAAGCTCTCAGAAGTGAGTTTTTTACTCATAATCATTAGAAATCAGTTACTTGTTGATGGCAAACATGGTTTTAATTGAAAATATTGCTCCTTATTTAAGAAAAACTATAGTTGTCAGTTTTGGGCTTCTCTCGCCGAGAGAAAGCTATTTTTACAAATGTTACAGTAAAAGCTGCAGGAAGCTCTCAGAAGTGAGTTTTTTGGTCATAATCATTAGAAATCAGTTACTTGTTGATGGCAAACATGGTTTTGTTTGAAAATATTGCTCCTTGTTTAAGAAAAACAGTAGTTGTCAGTTTTGGCCTTCTCTCGCCGAGATAAAGCTATTTTTACAAATGTTACAGTAAAAGCTGCAGGAAGCTCTCAGAAGTGAGTTTTTTGCTCCTAATCATTAGAAATCAGTTACTTGTTGATGGCAAACATGGTTTTGTTTGAAAATATTGCTCCTTGTTTAAGAAAAACAGTAGTTGTCAGTTTTGGCCTTCTCTCGCCGAGAGAAAGCTATTTTTACAAATGTTACAGTAAAAGCTGCAGGAAGCTCTCAGAAGTGAGTTTTTTGCTCCTAATCATTAGAAATCAGTTACTTGTTGATGGCAAACATGGTTTTGTTTGAAAATATTGCTCCTTGTTTAAGAAAAACAGTAGTTGTCAGTTTTGGGCTTCTCTCGCTGAGATAAAGCTATTTTTACAAATGTTACAGTAAAAGCTGCAGGAAGCTCTCAGAAGTAAGTTTTTTGCTCCTAATCATTAGAAATCAGTTACTTGTTGATGGCAAACATGGTTTTGATTGAAAATATTGCTCCTTGTTTAAGAAAAACAGTAGTTGTCAGTTTTGGCCTTCTCTCGCCGAGAGAAAGCTATTTTTACAAATGTTACAGTAAAAGCTGCAGGAAGCTCTCAGAAGTGAGTTTTTTGCTCCTAATCATTAGAAATCAGTTACTTGTTGATGGCAAACATGGTTTTGTTTGAAAATATTGCTCCTTGTTTAAGAAAAACAGTAGTTGTCAGTTTTGGGCTTCTCTCGCTGAGATAAAGCTATTTTTACAAATGTTACAGTAAAAGCTGCAGGAAGCTCTCAGAAGTAAGTTTTTTGCTCCTAATCATTAGAAATCAGTTACTTGTTGATGGCAAACATGGTTTTGATTGAAAATATTGCTCCTTGTTTAAGAAAAACAGTAGTTGTCAGTTTTGGCCTTCTCTCGCTGAGATAAAGCTATTTTTACAAATGTTACAGTAAAAGCTGCAGGAAGCTCTCAGAAGTGAGTTTTTTACTCATAATCATTAGAAATCAGTTACTTGTTGATGGCAAACATGGTTTTGATTGAAAATATTGCTCCTTATTTAAGAAAAACTATAGTTGTCAGTTTTGGGCTTCTCTCGCCGAGAGAAAGCTATTTTTACAAATGTTACAGTAAAAGCTGCAGGAAGCTCTCAGAAGTGAGTTTTTTGGTCATAATCATTAGAAATCAGTTACTTGTTGATGGCAAACATGGTTTTGTTTGAAAATATTGCTCCTTGTTTAAGAAAAACAGTAGTTGTCAGTTTTGGCCTTCTCTCGCCGAGATAAAGCTATTTTTACAAATGTTACAGTAAAAGCTGCAGGAAGCTCTCAGAAGTGAGTTTTTTGCTCCTAATCATTAGAAATCAGTTACTTGTTGATGGCAAACATCTTTTTGATTGAAAATATTGCTCCTTGTTTAAGAAAAACAGTAGTTGTCAGTTTTGGCCTTCTCTTGCTGAGATAAAGCTATTTTTACAAATGTTACAGTAAAAGCTGCAGGAAGGTCTCAGAAGTGAGTTTTTTGCTCCTAATCATTAGAAATCAGTTACTTGTTGATGGCAAACATGGTTTTGATTGAAAATATTGCTCCTTGTTTAAGAAAAACAGTAGTTGTCAGTTTTGGCCTTCTCTCGCTGAAATAAAGCTATTTTTACAAATGTTACAGTAAAAGCTGCAGGAAGCTCTCAGAAGTGAGTTTTTTGCTCCTAATCATTAGAAATCAGTTACTTGTTGATGGCAAACATGGTTTTGTTTGAAAATATTGCTCCTTGTTTAAGAAAAACAGTAGTTGTCAGTTTTGGGCTTCTCTCGCTGAGATAAAGCTATTTTTACAAATGTTACAGTAAAAGCTGCAGGAAGCTCTCAGAAGTGAGTTTTTTGCTCCTAATCATTAGAAATCAGTTACTTGTTGATGGCAAACATGGTTTTGATTGAAAATATTGCTCCTTGTTTAAGAAAAACAGTAGTTGTCAGTTTTGGCCTTCTCTCGCTGAGATAAAGCTATTTTTACAAATGTTACAGTAAAAGCTGCAGGAAGCTCTCAGAAGTGAGTTTTTTGCTCATAATCATTAGAAATCAGTTACTTGTTGATGGCAAACATGGTTTTGATTGAAAATATTGCTCCTTATTTAAGAAAAACTATAGTTGTCAGTTTTGGGCTTCTCTCGCCGAGAGAAAGCTATTTTTACAAATGTTACAGTAAAAGCTGCAGGAAGCTTTCACAAGTGAGTTTTTGCTCATAATCATTAGAAATCAGTTACTTGTTGATGGCAAACATGGTTTTGTTTGAAAATATTGCTCCTTGTTTAAGAAAAACAGTAGTTGTCAGTTTTGGCCTTCTCTCGCTGAGATAAAGCTATTTTTACAAATGTTACAGTAAAAGCTGCAGGAAGCTCTCAGAAGTGAGTTTTTTGCTCCTAATCATTAGAAATCAGTTACTTGTTGATGGCAAACATGGTTTTGATTGAAAATATTGCTCCTTGTTTAAGAAAAACAGTAGTTGTCAGTTTTGGCCTTCTCTCGCTGAGATAAAGCTATTTTTACAAATGTTACAGTAAAAGCTGCAGGAAGCTCTCAGAAGTGAGTTTTTTGCTCATAATCATTAGAAATCAGTTACTTGTTGATGGCAAACATGGTTTTGATTGAAAATATTGCTCCTTATTTAAGAAAAGCTATAGTTGTCAGTTTTGGGCTTCTCTCGCCGAGAGAAAGCTATTTTTACAAATGTTACAGTAAAAGCTGCAGGAAGCTCTCAGAAGTGAGTTTTTTGCTCATAATCATTAGAAATCAGTTACTTGTTGATGGCAAACATGGTTTTGATTGAAAATATTGCTCCTTGTTTAAGAAAAACTATAGTTGTCAGTTTTGGGCTTCTCTCGACGAGAGAAAGCTATTTTTACAAATGTTACAGTAAAAGCTGCAGGAAGCTCTCAGAAGTGAATTTTTTGCTCCTAATCATTAGAAATCAGTTACTTGTTGATGGCAAACATGGTTTTGATTGAAAATATTGCTCCTTGTTTAAGAAAAACAGTAGTTGTCAGTTTTGGCCTTCTCTCGCTGAGATAAAGCTATTTTTACAAATGTTACAGTAAAAGCTGCAGGAAGCTCTCAGAAGTGAGTTTTTTGCTCATAATCATTAGAAATCAGTTACTTGTTGATGGCAAACATGGTTTTGATTGAAAATATTGCTCCTTATTTAAGAAAAACTATAGTTGTCAGTTTTGGCCTTCTCTCGCTGAGAGAAAGCTATTTTTACAAATGTTACAGTAAAAGCTGCAGGAAGCTCTCAGAAGTGAGTTTTTTGCTCATAATCATTAGAAATCAGTTACTTGTTGATGGCAAACATGGTTTTGATTGAAAATATTGCTCCTTGTTTAAGAAAAACTATAGTTGTCAGTTTTGGGCTTCTCTCGACGAGAGAAAGCTATTTTTACAAATGTTACAGTAAAAGCTGCAGGAAGCTCTCAGAAGTGAGTTTTTTGCTCCTAATCATTAGAAATCAGTTACTTGTTGATGGCAAACATGGTTTTGTTTGAAAATATTGCTCCTTGTTTAAGAAAAACAGTAGTTGTCAGTTTTGGCCTTCTCTCGCCGAGATAAAGCTATTTTTACAAATGTTACAGTAAAAGCTGCAGGAAGCTCTCAGAAGTGAGTTTTTTGGTCCTAATCATTAGAAATCAGTTACTTGTTGATGGCAAACATGGTTTTGATTGAAAATATTGCTCCTTGTTTAAGAAAAACAGTAGTTGTCAGTTTTGGCCTTCTCTCGCCGAGAGAAAGCTATTTTTACAAATGTTACAGTAAAAGCTGCAGGAAGGTCTCAGAAGTGAGTTTTTTGCTCATAATCATTAGAAATCAGTTACTTGTTGATGGCAAACATGGTTTTGATTGAAAATATTGCTCCTTGTTTAAGAAAAACTATAGTTGTCAGTTTTGGGCTTCTCTCGACGAGAGAAAGCTATTTTTACAAATGTTACAGTAAAAGCTGCAGGAAGCTCTCAGAAGTGAGTTTTTTGCTCCTAATCATTAGAAATCAGTTACTTGTTGATGGCAAACATGGTTTTGTTTGAAAATATTGCTCCTTGTTTAAGAAAAACAGTAGTTGTCAGTTTTGGCCTTCTCTCGCCGAGATAAAGCTATTTTTACAAATGTTACAGTAAAAGCTGCAGGAAGCTCTCAGAAGTGAGTTTTTTGCTCCTAATCATTAGAAATCAGTTACTTGTTGATGGCAAACATGGTTTTGATTGAAAATATTGCTCCTTGTTTAAGAAAAACAGTAGTTGTCAGTTTTGGGCTTCTCTCGCTGAGATAAAGCTATTTTTACAAATGTTACAGTAAAAGCTGCAGGAAGCTCTCAGAAGTGAGTTTTTTGCTCATAATCATTAGAAATCAGTTACTTGTTGATGGCAAACATGGTTTTGATTGAAAATATTGCTCCTTGTTTAAGAAAAACTATAGTTGTCAGTTTTGGGCTTCTCTCGACGAGAGAAAGCTATTTTTACAAATGTTACAGTAAAAGCTGCAGGAAGCTCTCAGAAGTGAGTTTTTTGCTCCTAATCATTAGAAATCAGTTACTTGTTGATGGCAAACATGGTTTTGTTTGAAAATATTGCTCCTTGTTTAAGAAAAACAGTAGTTGTCAGTTTTGGCCTTCTCTCGCCGAGATAAAGCTATTTTTACAAATGTTACAGTAAAAGCTGCAGGAAGGTCTCAGAAGTGAGTTTTTTGCTCCTAATCATTAGAAATCAGTTACTTGTTGATGGCAAACATGGTTTTGATTGAAAATATTGCTCCTTGTTTAAGAAAAACAGTAGTTGTCAGTTTTGGGCTTCTCTCGCTGAGATAAAGCTATTTTTACAAATGTTACAGTAAAAGCTGCAGGAAGCTCTCAGAAGTGAGTTTTTTGCTCCTAATCATTAGAAATCAGTTACTTGTTGATGGCAAACATGGTTTTGTTTGAAAATATTGCTCCTTGTTTAAGAAAAACAGTAGTTGTCAGTTTTGGGCTTCTCTCGCCGAGATAAAGCTATTTTTACAAATGTTACAGTAAAAGCTGCAGGAAGCTCTCAGAAGTAAGTTTTTTGCTCCTAATCATTAGAAATCAGTTACTTGTTGATGGCAAACATGGTTTTGATTGAAAATATTGCTCCTTGTTTAAGAAAAACAGTAGTTGTCAGTTTTGGCCTTCTCTCGCCGAGAGAAAGCTATTTTTACAAATGTTACAGTAAAAGCTGCAGGAAGGTCTCAGAAGTGAGTTTTTTGCTCCTAATCATTAGAAATCAGTTACTTGTTGATGGCAAACATGGTTTTGATTGAAAATATTGCTCCTTGTTTAAGAAAAACAGTAGTTGTCAGTTTTGGCCTTCTCTCGCTGAGATAAAGCTATTTTTACAAATGTTACAGTAAAAGCTGCAGGAAGCTCTCAGAAGTGAGTTTTTTGCTCCTAATCATTAGAAATCAGTTACTTGTTGATGGCAAACATGGTTTTGATTGAAAATATTGCTCCTTGTTTAAGAAAAACTATAGTTGTCAGTTTTGGGCTTCTCTCGCCGAGAGAAAGCTATTTTTACAAATGTTACAGTAAAAGCTGCAGGAAGCTCTCAGAAGTGAGTTTTTTGCTCCTAATCATTAGAAATCAGTTACTTGTTGATGGCAAACATGGTTTTGTTTGAAAATATTGCTCCTTGTTTAAGAAAAACAGTAGTTGTCAGTTTTGGCCTTCTCTCGCCGAGATAAAGCTATTTTTACAAATGTTACAGTAAAAGCTGCAGGAAGCTCTCAGAAGTGAGTTTTTTGCTCCTAATCATTAGAAATCAGTTACTTGTTGATGGCAAACATGGTTTTGATTGAAAATATTGCTCCTTGTTTAAGAAAAACAGTAGTTGTCAGTTTTGGCCTTCTCTCGCCGAGAGAAAGCTATTTTTACAAATGTTACAGTAAAAGCTGCAGGAAGCTCTCAGAAGTGAGTTTTTTGCTCCTAATCATTAGAAATCAGTTACTTGTTGATGGCAAACATGGTTTTGTTTGAAAATATTGCTCCTTGTTTAAGAAAAACAGTAGTTGTCAGTTTTGGGCTTCTCTCGCTGAGATAAAGCTATTTTTACAAATGTTACAGTAAAAGCTGCAGGAAGCTCTCAGAAGTAAGTTTTTTGCTCCTAATCATTAGAAATCAGTTACTTGTTGATGGCAAACATGGTTTTGATTGAAAATATTGCTCCTTGTTTAAGAAAAACAGTAGTTGTCAGTTTTGGCCTTCTCTCGCTGAGATAAAGCTATTTTTACAAATGTTACAGTAAAAGCTGCAGGAAGCTCTCAGAAGTGAGTTTTTTACTCATAATCATTAGAAATCAGTTACTTGTTGATGGCAAACATGGTTTTAATTGAAAATATTGCTCCTTATTTAAGAAAAACTATAGTTGTCAGTTTTGGGCTTCTCTCGCCGAGAGAAAGCTATTTTTACAAATGTTACAGTAAAAGCTGCAGGAAGCTCTCAGAAGTGAGTTTTTTGGTCATAATCATTAGAAATCAGTTACTTGTTGATGGCAAACATGGTTTTGTTTGAAAATATTGCTCCTTGTTTAAGAAAAACAGTAGTTGTCAGTTTTGGCCTTCTCTCGCCGAGATAAAGCTATTTTTACAAATGTTACAGTAAAAGCTGCAGGAAGCTCTCAGAAGTGAGTTTTTTGCTCCTAATCATTAGAAATCAGTTACTTGTTGATGGCAAACATGGTTTTGTTTGAAAATATTGCTCCTTGTTTAAGAAAAACAGTAGTTGTCAGTTTTGGCCTTCTCTCGCCGAGAGAAAGCTATTTTTACAAATGTTACAGTAAAAGCTGCAGGAAGCTCTCAGAAGTGAGTTTTTTGCTCCTAATCATTAGAAATCAGTTACTTGTTGATGGCAAACATGGTTTTGTTTGAAAATATTGCTCCTTGTTTAAGAAAAACAGTAGTTGTCAGTTTTGGGCTTCTCTCGCTGAGATAAAGCTATTTTTACAAATGTTACAGTAAAAGCTGCAGGAAGCTCTCAGAAGTAAGTTTTTTGCTCCTAATCATTAGAAATCAGTTACTTGTTGATGGCAAACATGGTTTTGATTGAAAATATTGCTCCTTGTTTAAGAAAAACAGTAGTTGTCAGTTTTGGCCTTCTCTCGCCGAGAGAAAGCTATTTTTACAAATGTTACAGTAAAAGCTGCAGGAAGCTCTCAGAAGTGAGTTTTTTGCTCCTAATCATTAGAAATCAGTTACTTGTTGATGGCAAACATGGTTTTGTTTGAAAATATTGCTCCTTGTTTAAGAAAAACAGTAGTTGTCAGTTTTGGGCTTCTCTCGCTGAGATAAAGCTATTTTTACAAATGTTACAGTAAAAGCTGCAGGAAGCTCTCAGAAGTAAGTTTTTTGCTCCTAATCATTAGAAATCAGTTACTTGTTGATGGCAAACATGGTTTTGATTGAAAATATTGCTCCTTGTTTAAGAAAAACAGTAGTTGTCAGTTTTGGCCTTCTCTCGCTGAGATAAAGCTATTTTTACAAATGTTACAGTAAAAGCTGCAGGAAGCTCTCAGAAGTGAGTTTTTTACTCATAATCATTAGAAATCAGTTACTTGTTGATGGCAAACATGGTTTTGATTGAAAATATTGCTCCTTATTTAAGAAAAACTATAGTTGTCAGTTTTGGGCTTCTCTCGCCGAGAGAAAGCTATTTTTACAAATGTTACAGTAAAAGCTGCAGGAAGCTCTCAGAAGTGAGTTTTTTGGTCATAATCATTAGAAATCAGTTACTTGTTGATGGCAAACATGGTTTTGTTTGAAAATATTGCTCCTTGTTTAAGAAAAACAGTAGTTGTCAGTTTTGGCCTTCTCTCGCCGAGATAAAGCTATTTTTACAAATGTTACAGTAAAAGCTGCAGGAAGCTCTCAGAAGTGAGTTTTTTGCTCCTAATCATTAGAAATCAGTTACTTGTTGATGGCAAACATCTTTTTGATTGAAAATATTGCTCCTTGTTTAAGAAAAACAGTAGTTGTCAGTTTTGGCCTTCTCTTGCTGAGATAAAGCTATTTTTACAAATGTTACAGTAAAAGCTGCAGGAAGGTCTCAGAAGTGAGTTTTTTGCTCCTAATCATTAGAAATCAGTTACTTGTTGATGGCAAACATGGTTTTGATTGAAAATATTGCTCCTTGTTTAAGAAAAACAGTAGTTGTCAGTTTTGGCCTTCTCTCGCTGAAATAAAGCTATTTTTACAAATGTTACAGTAAAAGCTGCAGGAAGCTCTCAGAAGTGAGTTTTTTGCTCCTAATCATTAGAAATCAGTTACTTGTTGATGGCAAACATGGTTTTGTTTGAAAATATTGCTCCTTGTTTAAGAAAAACAGTAGTTGTCAGTTTTGGGCTTCTCTCGCTGAGATAAAGCTATTTTTACAAATGTTACAGTAAAAGCTGCAGGAAGCTCTCAGAAGTGAGTTTTTTGCTCCTAATCATTAGAAATCAGTTACTTGTTGATGGCAAACATGGTTTTGATTGAAAATATTGCTCCTTGTTTAAGAAAAACAGTAGTTGTCAGTTTTGGCCTTCTCTCGCTGAGATAAAGCTATTTTTACAAATGTTACAGTAAAAGCTGCAGGAAGCTCTCAGAAGTGAGTTTTTTGCTCATAATCATTAGAAATCAGTTACTTGTTGATGGCAAACATGGTTTTGATTGAAAATATTGCTCCTTATTTAAGAAAAACTATAGTTGTCAGTTTTGGGCTTCTCTCGCCGAGAGAAAGCTATTTTTACAAATGTTACAGTAAAAGCTGCAGGAAGCTTTCACAAGTGAGTTTTTGCTCATAATCATTAGAAATCAGTTACTTGTTGATGGCAAACATGGTTTTGATTGAAAATATTGCTCCTTGTTTAAGAAAAACAGTAGTTGTCAGTTTTGGCCTTCTCTCGCCGAGATAAAGCTATTTTTACAAATGTTACAGTAAAAGCTGCAGGAAGGTCTCAGAAGTGAGTTTTTTGCTCCTAATCATTAGAAATCAGTTACTTGTTGATGGCAAACATGGTTTTGATTGAAAATATTGCTCCTTGTTTAAGAAAAACAGTAGTTGTCAGTTTTGGCCTTCTCTCGCTGAGATAAAGCTATTTTTACAAATGTTACAGTAAAAGCTGCAGGAAGCTCTCAGAAGTGAGTTTTTTACTCATAATCATTAGAAATCAGTTACTTGTTGATGGCAAACATGGTTTTGATTGAAAATATTGCTCCTTATTTAAGAAAAACTATAGTTGTCAGTTTTGGGCTTCTCTCGCCGAGAGAAAGCTATTTTTACAAATGTTACAGTAAAAGCTGCAGGAAGCTCTCAGAAGTGAGTTTTTTGGTCATAATCATTAGAAATCAGTTACTTGTTGATGGCAAACATGGTTTTGTTTGAAAATATTGCTCCTTGTTTAAGAAAAACAGTAGTTGTCAGTTTTGGCCTTCTCTCGCCGAGATAAAGCTATTTTTACAAATGTTACAGTAAAAGCTGCAGGAAGCTCTCAGAAGTGAGTTTTTTGCTCCTAATCATTAGAAATCAGTTACTTGTTGATGGCAAACATCTTTTTGATTGAAAATATTGCTACTTGTTTAAGAAAAACAGTAGTTGTCAGTTTTGGCCTTCTCTCGCTGAAATAAAGCTATTTTTACAAATGTTACAGTAAAAGCTGCAGGAAGCTCTCAGAAGTGAGTTTTTTGCTCCTAATCATTAGAAATCAGTTACTTGTTGATGGCAAACATGGTTTTGTTTGAAAATATTGCTCCTTGTTTAAGAAAAACAGTAGTTGTCAGTTTTGGGCTTCTCTCGCTGAGATAAAGCTATTTTTACAAATGTTACAGTAAAAGCTGCAGGAAGCTCTCAGAAGTGAGTTTTTTGCTCCTAATCATTAGAAATCAGTTACTTGTTGATGGCAAACATGGTTTTGTTTGAAAATATTGCTCCTTGTTTAAGAAAAACAGTAGTTGTCAGTTTTGGCCTTCTCTCGCTGAGATAAAGCTATTTTTACAAATGTTACAGTAAAAGCTGCAGGAAGCTCTCAGAAGTGAGTTTTTTGCTCCTAATCATTAGAAATCAGTTACTTGTTGATGGCAAACATGGTTTTGATTGAAAATATTGCTCCTTGTTTAAGAAAAACAGTAGTTGTCAGTTTTGGCCTTCTCTCGCTGAGATAAAGCTATTTTTACAAATGTTACAGTAAAAGCTGCAGGAAGCTCTCAGAAGTGAGTTTTTTGCTCATAATCATTAGAAATCAGTTACTTGTTGATGGCAAACATGGTTTTGATTGAAAATATTGCTCCTTGTTTAAGAAAAACAGTAGTTGTCAGTTTTGGCCTTCTCTCGCCGAGATAAAGCTATTTTTACAAATGTTACAGTAAAAGCTGCAGGAAGGTCTCAGAAGTGAGTTTTTTGCTCCTAATCATTAGAAATCAGTTACTTGTTGATGGCAAACATGGTTTTGATTGAAAATATTGCTCCTTGTTTAAGAAAAACAGTAGTTGTCAGTTTTGGCCTTCTCTCGCTGAGATAAAGCTATTTTTACAAATGTTACAGTAAAAGCTGCAGGAAGCTCTCAGAAGTGAGTTTTTTACTCATAATCATTAGAAATCAGTTACTTGTTGATGGCAAACATGGTTTTGATTGAAAATATTGCTCCTTATTTAAGAAAAACTATAGTTGTCAGTTTTGGGCTTCTCTCGCCGAGAGAAAGCTATTTTTACAAATGTTACAGTAAAAGCTGCAGGAAGCTCTCAGAAGTGAGTTTTTTGGTCATAATCATTAGAAATCAGTTACTTGTTGATGGCAAACATGGTTTTGTTTGAAAATATTGCTCCTTGTTTAAGAAAAACAGTAGTTGTCAGTTTTGGCCTTCTCTCGCCGAGATAAAGCTATTTTTACAAATGTTACAGTAAAAGCTGCAGGAAGCTCTCAGAAGTGAGTTTTTTGCTCCTAATCATTAGAAATCAGTTACTTGTTGATGGCAAACATCTTTTTGATTGAAAATATTGCTCCTTGTTT
Organism: Pampus argenteus; assembly: GCA_036937835.1. Lineage (NCBI taxonomy): Eukaryota > Metazoa > Chordata > Actinopteri > Scombriformes > Stromateidae > Pampus > Pampus argenteus. Next base: position 2,157,763 of record CM072881.1, read on the forward strand.
AAGAAAAACAGTAGTTGTCAGTTTTGGCCTTCTCTTGCTGAGATAAAGCTATTTTTACAAATGTTACAGTAAAAGCTGCAGGAAGGTCTCAGAAGTGAGTTTTTTGCTCCTAATCATTAGAAATCAGTTACTTGTTGATGGCAAACATGGTTTTGTTTGAAAATATTGCTCCTTGTTTAAGAAAAACAGTAGTTGTCAGTTTTGGGCTTCTCTCGCTGAGATAAAGCTATTTTTACAAATGTTACAGTAAAAGCTGCAGGAAGCTCTCAGAAGTGAGTTTTTTGCTCCTAATCATTAGAAATCAGTTACTTGTTGATGGCAAACATGGTTTTGTTTGAAAATATTGCTCCTTGTTTAAGAAAAACAGTAGTTGTCAGTTTTGGCCTTCTCTCGCTGAGATAAAGCTATTTTTACAAATGTTACAGTAAAAGCTGCAGGAAGCTCTCAGAAGTGATTTTTTTGCTCCTAATCATTAGAAATCAGTTACTTGTTGATGGCAAACATGGTTTTGATTGAAAATATTGCTCCTTGTTTAAGAAAAACAGTAGTTGTCAGTTTTGGCCTTCTCTCGCTGAGATAAAGCTATTTTTACAAATGTTACAGTAAAAGCTGCAGGAAGCTCTCAGAAGTGAGTTTTTTGCTCATAATCATTAGAAATCAGTTACTTGTTGATGGCAAACATGGTTTTGATTGAAAATATTGCTCCTTATTTAAGAAAAACTATAGTTGTCAGTTTTGGGCTTCTCTCGCCGAGAGAAAGCTATTTTTACAAATGTTACAGTAAAAGCTGCAGGAAGCTTTCACAAGTGAGTTTTTTGCTCATAATCATTAGAAATCAGTTACTTGTTGATGGCAAACATGGTTTTGATTGAAAATATTGCTCCTTGTTTAAGAAAAACAGTAGTTGTCAGTTTTGGCCTTCTCTCGCTGAGATAAAGCTATTTTTACAAATGTTACAGTAAAAGCTGCAGGAAGCTCTCAGAAGTGATTTTTTTGCTCCTAATCATTAGAAATCAGTTACTTGTTGATGGCAAACATGGTTTTGATTGAAAATATTGCTCCTTGTTTAAGAAAAACAGTAGTTGTCAGTTTTGGCCTTCTCTCGCTGAGATAAAGCTATTTTTACAAATGTTACAGTAAAAGCTGCAGGAAGCTCTCAGAAGTGAGTTTTTTGCTCATAATCATTAGAAATCAGTTACTTGTTGATGGCAAACATGGTTTTGATTGAAAATATTGCTCCTTATTTAAGAAAAACTATAGTTGTCAGTTTTGGGCTTCTCTCGCCGAGAGAAAGCTATTTTTACAAATGTTACAGTAAAAGCTGCAGGAAGCTTTCACAAGTGAGTTTTTTGCTCATAATCATTAGAAATCAGTTACTTGTTGATGGCAAACATGGTTTTGATTGAAAATATTGCTCCTTGTTTAAGAAAAACAGTAGTTGTCAGTTTTGGCCTTCTCTCGCCGAGATAAAGCTATTTTTACAAATGTTACAGTAAAAGCTGCAGGAAGGTCTCAGAAGTGAGTTTTTTGCTCCTAATCATTAGAAATCAGTTACTTGTTGATGGCAAACATGGTTTTGATTGAAAATATTGCTCCTTGTTTAAGAAAAACAGTAGTTGTCAGTTTTGGGCTTCTCTCGCTGAGATAAAGCTATTTTTACAAATGTTACAGTAAAAGCTGCAGGAAGCTCTCAGAAGTGAGTTTTTTGCTCCTAATCATTAGAAATCAGTTACTTGTTGATGGCAAACATGGTTTTGTTTGAAAATATTGCTCCTTGTTTAAGAAAAACAGTAGTTGTCAGTTTTGGCCTTCTCTCGCTGAGATAAAGCTATTTTTACAAATGTTACAGTAAAAGCTGCAGGAAGCTCTCAGAAGTAAGTTTTTTGCTCCTAATCATTAGAAATCAGTTACTTGTTGATGGCAAACAAGGTTTTGTTTGAAAATATTGCTCCTTGTTTAAGAAAAACAGTAGTTGTCAGTTTTGGCCTTCTCTCGCTGAGATAAAGCTATTTTTACAAATGTTACAGTAAAAGCTGCAGGAAGCTCTCAGAAGTGAGTTTTTTGCTCATAATCATTAGAAATCAGTTACTTGTTGATGGCAAACATGGTTTTGATTGAAAATATTGCTCCTTTAATTAAGAAAAACTATAGTTGTCAGTTTTGGGCTTCTCTCGCCGAGAGAAAGCTATTTTTACAAATGTTACAGTAAAAGCTGCAGGAAGCTCTCAGAAGTGAGTTTTTTGCTCCTAATCATTAGAAATCAGTTACTTGTTGATGGCAAACAAGGTTTTGTTTGAAAATATTGCTCCTTGTTTAAGAAAAACAGTAGTTGTCAGTTTTGGCCTTCTCTCGCTGAGATAAAGCTATTTTTACAAATGTTACAGTAAAAGCTGCAGGAAGCTCTCAGAAGTAAGTTTTTTGCTCCTAATCATTAGAAATCAGTTACTTGTTGATGGCAAACATGGTTTTGATTGAAAATATTGCTCCTTATTTAAGAAAAACTATAGTTGTCAGTTTTGGGCTTCTCTCGCCGAGAGAAAGCTATTTTTACAAATGTTACAGTAAAAGCTGCAGGAAGCTCTCAGAAGTGAGTTTTTTGCTCCTAATCATTAGAAATCAGTTACTTGTTGATGGCAAACATGGTTTTGTTTGAAAATATTGCTCCTTGTTTAAGAAAAACAGTAGTTGTCAGTTTTGGGCTTCTCTCGCTGAGATAAAGCTATTTTTACAAATGTTACAGTAAAAGCTGCAGGAAGCTCTCAGAAGTAAGTTTTTTGCTCCTAATCATTAGAAATCAGTTACTTGTTGATGGCAAACATGGTTTTGATTGAAAATATTGCTCCTTGTTTAAGAAAAACAGTAGTTGTCAGTTTTGGCCTTCTCTCGCCGAGAGAAAGCTATTTTTACAAATGTTACAGTAAAAGCTGCAGGAAGGTCTCAGAAGTGAGTTTTTTGCTCCTAATCATTAGAAATCAGTTACTTGTTGATGGCAAACATGGTTTTGATTGAAAATATTGCTCCTTGTTTAAGAAAAACAGTAGTTGTCAGTTTTGGGCTTCTCTCGCTGAGATAAAGCTATTTTTACAAATGTTACAGTAAAAGCTGCAGGAAGCTCTCAGAAGTGAGTTTTTTGCTCCTAATCATTAGAAATCAGTTACTTGTTGATGGCAAACATGGTTTTGTTTGAAAATATTGCTCCTTGTTTAAGAAAAACAGTAGTTGTCAGTTTTGGGCTTCTCTCGCTGAGAGAAAGCTATTTTTACAAATGTTACAGTAAAAGCTGCAGGAAGCTCTCAGAAGTGAGTTTTTTGCTCATAATCATTAGAAATCAGTTACTTGTTGATGGCAAACATGGTTTTGATTGAAAATATTGCTCCTTGTTTAAGAAAAACTATAGTTGTCAGTTTTGGGCTTCTCTCGACGAGAGAAAGCTATTTTTACAAATGTTACAGTAAAAGCTGCAGGAAGCTCTCAGAAGTGAGTTTTTTGCTCCTAATCATTAGAAATCAGTTACTTGTTGATGGCAAACATGGTTTTGTTTGAAAATATTGCTCCTTGTTTAAGAAAAACAGTAGTTGTCAGTTTTGGCCTTCTCTCGCCGAGATAAAGCTATTTTTACAAATGTTACAGTAAAAGCTGCAGGAAGCTCTCAGAAGTGAGTTTTTTGGTCCTAATCATTAGAAATCAGTTACTTGTTGATGGCAAACATGGTTTTGATTGAAAATATTGCTCCTTGTTTAAGAAAAACAGTAGTTGTCAGTTTTGGCCTTCTCTCGCCGAGAGAAAGCTATTTTTACAAATGTTACAGTAAAAGCTGCAGGAAGGTCTCAGAAGTGAGTTTTTTGCTCCTAATCATTAGAAATCAGTTACTTGTTGATGGCAAACATGGTTTTGATTGAAAATATTGCTCCTTGTTTAAGAAAAACAGTAGTTGTCAGTTTTGGGCTTCTCTCGCTGAGATAAAGCTATTTTTACAAATGTTACAGTAAAAGCTGCAGGAAGCTCTCAGAAGTGAGTTTTTTGCTCCTAATCATTAGAAATCAGTTACTTGTTGATGGCAAACATGGTTTTGTTTGAAAATATTGCTCCTTGTTTAAGAAAAACAGTAGTTGTCAGTTTTGGGCTTCTCTCGCTGAGATAAAGCTATTTTTACAAATGTTACAGTAAAAGCTGCAGGAAGCTCTCAGAAGTAAGTTTTTTGCTCCTAATCATTAGAAATCAGTTACTTGTTGATGGCAAACATGGTTTTGATTGAAAATATTGCTCCTTGTTTAAGAAAAACAGTAGTTGTCAGTTTTGGCCTTCTCTCGCCGAGAGAAAGCTATTTTTACAAATGTTACAGTAAAAGCTGCAGGAAGGTCTCAGAAGTGAGTTTTTTGCTCCTAATCATTAGAAATCAGTTACTTGTTGATGGCAAACATGGTTTTGATTGAAAATATTGCTCCTTGTTTAAGAAAAACAGTAGTTGTCAGTTTTGGGCTTCTCTCGCTGAGATAAAGCTATTTTTACAAATGTTACAGTAAAAGCTGCAGGAAGCTCTCAGAAGTGAGTTTTTTGCTCCTAATCATTAGAAATCAGTTACTTGTTGATGGCAAACATGGTTTTGTTTGAAAATATTGCTCCTTGTTTAAGAAAAACAGTAGTTGTCAGTTTTGGGCTTCTCTCGCTGAGATAAAGCTATTTTTACAAATGTTACAGTAAAAGCTGCAGGAAGCTCTCAGAAGTAAGTTTTTTGCTCCTAATCATTAGAAATCAGTTACTTGTTGATGGCAAACATGGTTTTGATTGAAAATATTGCTCCTTGTTTAAGAAAAACAGTAGTTGTCAGTTTTGGCCTTCTCTCGCCGAGAGAAAGCTATTTTTACAAATGTTACAGTAAAAGCTGCAGGAAGGTCTCAGAAGTGAGTTTTTTGCTCCTAATCATTAGAAATCAGTTACTTGTTGATGGCAAACATGGTTTTGATTGAAAATATTGCTCCTTGTTTAAGAAAAACAGTAGTTGTCAGTTTTGGGCTTCTCTCGCTGAGATAAAGCTATTTTTACAAATGTTACAGTAAAAGCTGCAGGAAGCTCTCAGAAGTAAGTTTTTTGCTCCTAATCATTAGAAATCAGTAACTTGTTGATGGCAAACATGGTTTTGATTGAAAATATTGCTCCTTGTTTAAGAAAAACAGTAGTTGTCAGTTTTGGCCTTCTCTCGCCGAGAGAAAGCTATTTTTACAAATGTTACAGTAAAAGCTGCAGGAAGGTCTCAGAAGTGAGTTTTTTGCTCCTAATCATTAGAAATCAGTTACTTGTTGATGGCAAACATGGTTTTGATTGAAAATATTGCTCCTTGTTTAAGAAAAACAGTAGTTGTCAGTTTTGGGCTTCTCTCGCTGAGATAAAGCTATTTTTACAAATGTTACAGTAAAAGCTGCAGGAAGCTCTCAGAAGTGAGTTTTTTGCTCCTAATCATTAGAAATCAGTTACTTGTTGATGGCAAACATGGTTTTGTTTGAAAATATTGCTCCTTGTTTAAGAAAAACAGTAGTTGTCAGTTTTGGGCTTCTCTCGCTGAGAGAAAGCTATTTTTACAAATGTTACAGTAAAAGCTGCAGGAAGCTCTCAGAAGTGAGTTTTTTGCTCCTAATCATTAGAAATCAGTTACTTGTTGATGGCAAACATGGTTTTGTTTGAAAATATTGCTCCTTGTTTAAGAAAAACAGTAGTTGTCAGTTTTGGCCTTCTCTCGCCGAGATAAAGCTATTTTTACAAATGTTACAGTAAAAGCTGCAGGAAGCTCTCAGAAGTGAGTTTTTTGGTCCTAATCATTAGAAATCAGTTACTTGTTGATGGCAAACATGGTTTTGATTGAAAATATTGCTCCTTGTTTAAGAAAAACAGTAGTTGTCAGTTTTGGCCTTCTCTCGCCGAGAGAAAGCTATTTTTACAAATGTTACAGTAAAAGCTGCAGGAAGGTCTCAGAAGTGAGTTTTTTGCTCCTAATCATTAGAAATCAGTTACTTGTTGATGGCAAACATGGTTTTGTTTGAAAATATTGCTCCTTGTTTAAGAAAAACAGTAGTTGTCAGTTTTGGGCTTCTCTCGCTGAGATAAAGCTATTTTTACAAATGTTACAGTAAAAGCTGCAGGAAGCTCTCAGAAGTAAGTTTTTTGCTCCTAATCATTAGAAATCAGTTACTTGTTGATGGCAAACATGGTTTTGATTGAAAATATTGCTCCTTGTTTAAGAAAAACAGTAGTTGTCAGTTTTGGCCTTCTCTCGCCGAGAGAAAGCTATTTTTACAAATGTTACAGTAAAAGCTGCGGGAAGGTCTCAGAAGTGAGTTTTTTGCTCCTAATCATTAGAAATCAGTTACTTGTTGATGGCAAACATGGTTTTGTTTGAAAATATTGCTCCTTGTTTAAGAAAAACAGTAGTTGTCAGTTTTGGGCTTCTCTCGCTGAGATAAAGCTATTTTTACAAATGTTACAGTAAAAGCTGCAGGAAGCTCTCAGAAGTAAGTTTTTTGCTCCTAATCATTAGAAATCAGTTACTTGTTGATGGCAAACATGGTTTTGATTGAAAATATTGCTCCTTGTTTAAGAAAAACAGTAGTTGTCAGTTTTGGCCTTCTCTCGCCGAGAGAAAGCTATTTTTACAAATGTTACAGTAAAAGCTGCGGGAAGGTCTCAGAAGTGAGTTTTTTGCTCCTAATCATTAGAAATCAGTTACTTGTTGATGGCAAACATGGTTTTGATTGAAAATATTGCTCCTTGTTTAAGAAAAACAGTAGTTGTCAGTTTTGGGCTTCTCTCGCTGAGATAAAGCTATTTTTACAAATGTTACAGTAAAAGCTGCAGGAAGCTCTCAGAAGTGAGTTTTTTGCTCCTAATCATTAGAAATCAGTTACTTGTTGATGGCAAACATGGTTTTGTTTGAAAATATTGCTCCTTGTTTAAGAAAAACAGTAGTTGTCAGTTTTGGGCTTCTCTCGCTGAGATAAAGCTATTTTTACAAATGTTACAGTAAAAGCTGCAGGAAGCTCTCAGAAGTAAGTTTTTTGCTCCTAATCATTAGAAATCAGTTACTTGTTGATGGCAAACATGGTTTTGATTGAAAATATTGCTCCTTGTTTAAGAAAAACAGTAGTTGTCAGTTTTGGCCTTCTCTCGCCGAGAGAAAGCTATTTTTACAAATGTTACAGTAAAAGCTGCAGGAAGGTCTCAGAAGTGAGTTTTTTGCTCCTAATCATTAGAAATCAGTTACTTGTTGATGGCAAACATGGTTTTGATTGAAAATATTGCTCCTTGTTTAAGAAAAACAGTAGTTGTCAGTTTTGGGCTTCTCTCGCTGAGATAAAGCTATTTTTACAAATGTTACAGTAAAAGCTGCAGGAAGCTCTCAGAAGTGAGTTTTTTGCTCCTAATCATTAGAAATCAGTTACTTGTTGATGGCAAACATGGTTTTGATTGAAAATATTGCTCCTTGTTTAAGAAAAACAGTAGTTGTCAGTTTTGGCCTTCTCTCGCTGAGATAAAGCTATTTTTACAAATGTTACAGTAAAAGCTGCAGGAAGCTCTCAGAAGTAAGTTTTTTGCTCCTAATCATTAGAAATCAGTTACTTGTTGATGGCAAACATGGTTTTGATTGAAAATATTGCTCCTTGTTCAAGAAAAACAGTAGTTGTCAGTTTTGGGCTTCTCTCGCTGAGATAAAGCTATTTTTACAAATGTTACAGTAAAAGCTGCAGGAAGCTCTCAGAAGTGAGTTTTTTGCTCCTAATCATTAGAAATCAGTTACTTGTTGATGGCAAACATGGTTTTGTTTGAAAATATTGCTCCTTGTTTAAGAAAAACAGTAGTTGTCAGTTTTGGGCTTCTCTCGCTGAGATAAAGCTATTTTTACAAATGTTACAGTAAAAGCTGCAGGAAGCTCTCAGAAGTGAGTTTTTTGCTCCTAATCATTAGAAATCAGTTACTTGTTGATGGCAAACATGGTTTTGATTGAAAATATTGCTCCTTGTTTAAGAAAAACAGTAGTTGTCAGTTTTGGCCTTCTCTCGCTGAGATAAAGCTATTTTTACAAATGTTACAGTAAAAGCTGCAGGAAGCTCTCAGAAGTGAGTTTTTTGCTCCTAATCATTAGAAATCAGTTACTTGTTGATGGCAAACATGGTTTTGATTGAAAATATTGCTCCTTGTTTAAGAAAAACAGTAGTTGTCAGTTTTGGCCTTCTCTCGCTGAGATAAAGCTATTTTTACAAATGTTACAGTAAAAGCTGCAGGAAGCTCTCAGAAGTGAGTTTTTTGCTCAGAATCATTAGAAATCAGTTACTTGTTGATGGCAAACATGGTTTTGATTGAAAATATTGCTCCTTGTTTAAGAAAAACTATAGTTGTCAGTTTTGGGCTTCTCTCGACGAGAGAAAGCTATTTTTACAAATGTTACAGTAAAAGCTGCAGGAAGCTCTCAGAAGTGAGTTTTTTGCTCCTAATCATTAGAAATCAGTTACTTGTTGATGGCAAACATGGTTTTGTTTGAAAATATTGCTCCTTGTTTAAGAAAAACAGTAGTTGTCAGTTTTGGCCTTCTCTCGCCGAGATAAAGCTATTTTTACAAATGTTACAGTAAAAGCTGCAGGAAGCTCTCAGAAGTGAGTTTTTTGGTCCTAATCATTAGAAATCAGTTACTTGTTGATGGCAAACATGGTTTTGATTGAAAATATTGCTCCTTGTTTAAGAAAAACAGTAGTTGTCAGTTTTGGCCTTCTCTCGCCGAGAGAAAGCTATTTTTACAAATGTTACAGTAAAAGCTGCAGGAAGGTCTCAGAAGTGAGTTTTTTGCTCCTAATCATTAGAAATCAGTTACTTGTTGATGGCAAACATGGTTTTGTTTGAAAATATTGCTCCTTGTTTAAGAAAAACAGTAGTTGTCAGTTTTGGGCTTCTCTCGCTGAGATAAAGCTATTTTTACAAATGTTACAGTAAAAGCTGCAGGAAGCTCTCAGAAGTAAGTTTTTTGCTCCTAATCATTAGAAATCAGTTACTTGTTGATGGCAAACATGGTTTTGATTGAAAATATTGCTCCTTGTTTAAGAAAAACAGTAGTTGTCAGTTTTGGCCTTCTCTCGCCGAGAGAAAGCTATTTTTACAAATGTTACAGTAAAAGCTGCGGGAAGGTCTCAGAAGTGAGTTTTTTGCTCCTAATCATTAGAAATCAGTTACTTGTTGATGGCAAACATGGTTTTGATTGAAAATATTGCTCCTTGTTTAAGAAAAACAGTAGTTGTCAGTTTTGGGCTTCTCTCGCTGAGATAAAGCTATTTTTACAAATGTTACAGTAAAAGCTGCAGGAAGCTCTCAGAAGTGAGTTTTTTGCTCCTAATCATTAGAAATCAGTTACTTGTTGATGGCAAACATGGTTTTGTTTGAAAATATTGCTCCTTGTTTAAGAAAAACAGTAGTTGTCAGTTTTGGGCTTCTCTCGCTGAGATAAAGCTATTTTTACAAATGTTACAGTAAAAGCTGCAGGAAGGTCTCAGAAGTGAGTTTTTTGCTCCTAATCATTAGAAATCAGTTACTTGTTGATGGCAAACATGGTTTTGTTTGAAAATATTGCTCCTTGTTTAAGAAAAACAGTAGTTGTCAGTTTTGGGCTTCTCTCGCTGAGATAAAGCTATTTTTACAAATGTTACAGTAAAAGCTGCAGGAAGCTCTCAGAAGTAAGTTTTTTGCTCCTAATCATTAGAAATCAGTTACTTGTTGATGGCAAACATGGTTTTGATTGAAAATATTGCTCCTTGTTTAAGAAAAACAGTAGTTGTCAGTTTTGGCCTTCTCTCGCCGAGAGAAAGCTATTTTTACAAATGTTACAGTAAAAGCTGCGGGAAGGTCTCAGAAGTGAGTTTTTTGCTCCTAATCATTAGAAATCAGTTACTTGTTGATGGCAAACATGGTTTTGATTGAAAATATTGCTCCTTGTTTAAGAAAAACAGTAGTTGTCAGTTTTGGGCTTCTCTCGCTGAGATAAAGCTATTTTTACAAATGTTACAGTAAAAGCTGCAGGAAGCTCTCAGAAGTGAGTTTTTTGCTCCTAATCATTAGAAATCAGTTACTTGTTGATGGCAAACATGGTTTTGTTTGAAAATATTGCTCCTTGTTTAAGAAAAACAGTAGTTGTCAGTTTTGGGCTTCTCTCGCTGAGATAAAGCTATTTTTACAAATGTTACAGTAAAAGCTGCAGGAAGCTCTCAGAAGTAAGTTTTTTGCTCCTAATCATTAGAAATCAGTTACTTGTTGATGGCAAACATGGTTTTGATTGAAAATATTGCTCCTTGTTTAAGAAAAACAGTAGTTGTCAGTTTTGGCCTTCTCTCGCCGAGAGAAAGCTATTTTTACAAATGTTACAGTAAAAGCTGCAGGAAGGTCTCAGAAGTGAGTTTTTTGCTCCTAATCATTAGAAATCAGTTACTTGTTGATGGCAAACATGGTTTTGATTGAAAATATTGCTCCTTGTTTAAGAAAAACAGTAGTTGTCAGTTTTGGGCTTCTCTCGCTGAGATAAAGCTATTTTTACAAATGTTACAGTAAAAGCTGCAGGAAGCTCTCAGAAGTGAGTTTTTTGCTCCTAATCATTAGAAATCAGTTACTTGTTGATGGCAAACATGGTTTTGATTGAAAATATTGCTCCTTGTTTAAGAAAAACAGTAGTTGTCAGTTTTGGCCTTCTCTCGCTGAGATAAAGCTATTTTTACAAATGTTACAGTAAAAGCTGCAGGAAGCTCTCAGAAGTAAGTTTTTTGCTCCTAATCATTAGAAATCAGTTACTTGTTGATGGCAAACATGGTTTTGATTGAAAATATTGCTCCTTGTTTAAGAAAAACAGTAGTTGTCAGTTTTGGGCTTCTCTCGCTGAGATAAAGCTATTTTTACAAATGTTACAGTAAAAGCTGCAGGAAGCTCTCAGAAGTGAGTTTTTTGCTCCTAATCATTAGAAATCAGTTACTTGTTGATGGCAAACATGGTTTTGTTTGAAAATATTGCTCCTTGTTTAAGAAAAACAGTAGTTGTCAGTTTTGGGCTTCTCTCGCTGAGATAAAGCTATTTTTACAAATGTTACAGTAAAAGCTGCAGGAAGCTCTCAGAAGTGAGTTTTTTGCTCCTAATCATTAGAAATCAGTTACTTGTTGATGGCAAACATGGTTTTGATTGAAAATATTGCTCCTTGTTTAAGAAAAACAGTAGTTGTCAGTTTTGGCCTTCTCTCGCTGAGATAAAGCTATTTTTACAAATGTTACAGTAAAAGCTGCAGGAAGCTCTCAGAAGTGAGTTTTTTGCTCCTAATCATTAGAAATCAGTTACTTGTTGATGGCAAACATGGTTTTGTTTGAAAATATTGCTCCTTGTTTAAGAAAAACAGTAGTTGTCAGTTTTGGGCTTCTCTCGCTGAGATAAAGCTATTTTTACAAATGTTACAGTAAAAGCTGCAGGAAGCTCTCAGAAGTGAGTTTTTTGCTCCTAATCATTAGAAATCAGTTACTTGTTGATGGCAAACATGGTTTTGTTTGAAAATATTGCTCCTTGTTTAAGAAAAACAGTAGTTGTCAGTTTTGGGCTTCTCTCGCTGAGAGAAAGCTATTTTTACAAATGTTACAGTAAAAGCTGCAGGAAGCTCTCAGAAGTGAGTTTTTTGCTCCTAATCATTAGAAATCAGTTACTTGTTGATGGCAAACATGGTTTTGTTTGAAAATATTGCTCCTTGTTTAAGAAAAACAGTAGTTGTCAGTTTTGGCCTTCTCTCGCCGAGATAAAGCTATTTTTACAAATGTTACAGTAAAAGCTGCAGGAAGCTCTCAGAAGTGAGTTTTTTGGTCCTAATCATTAGAAATCAGTTACTTGTTGATGGCAAACATGGTTTTGATTGAAAATATTGCTCCTTGTTTAAGAAAAACAGTAGTTGTCAGTTTTGGCCTTCTCTCGCCGAGAGAAAGCTATTTTTACAAATGTTACAGTAAAAGCTGCAGGAAGGTCTCAGAAGTGAGTTTTTTGCTCCTAATCATTAGAAATCAGTTACTTGTTGATGGCAAACATGGTTTTGTTTGAAAATATTGCTCCTTGTTTAAGAAAAACAGTAGTTGTCAGTTTTGGGCTTCTCTCGCTGAGATAAAGCTATTTTTACAAATGTTACAGTAAAAGCTGCAGGAAGCTCTCAGAAGTAAGTTTTTTGCTCCTAATCATTAGAAATCAGTTACTTGTTGATGGCAAACATGGTTTTGATTGAAAATATTGCTCCTTGTTTAAGAAAAACAGTAGTTGTCAGTTTTGGCCTTCTCTCGCCGAGAGAAAGCTATTTTTACAAATGTTACAGTAAAAGCTGCGGGAAGGTCTCAGAAGTGAGTTTTTTGCTCCTAATCATTAGAAATCAGTTACTTGTTGATGGCAAACATGGTTTTGTTTGAAAATATTGCTCCTTGTTTAAGAAAAACAGTAGTTGTCAGTTTTGGGCTTCTCTCGCTGAGATAAAGCTATTTTTACAAATGTTACAGTAAAAGCTGCAGGAAGCTCTCAGAAGTAAGTTTTTTGCTCCTAATCATTAGAAATCAGTTACTTGTTGATGGCAAACATGGTTTTGATTGAAAATATTGCTCCTTGTTTAAGAAAAACAGTAGTTGTCAGTTTTGGCCTTCTCTCGCCGAGAGAAAGCTATTTTTACAAATGTTACAGTAAAAGCTGCGGGAAGGTCTCAGAAGTGAGTTTTTTGCTCCTAATCATTAGAAATCAGTTACTTGTTGATGGCAAACATGGTTTTGATTGAAAATATTGCTCCTTGTTTAAGAAAAACAGTAGTTGTCAGTTTTGGGCTTCTCTCGCTGAGATAAAGCTATTTTTACAAATGTTACAGTAAAAGCTGCAGGAAGCTCTCAGAAGTGAGTTTTTTGCTCCTAATCATTAGAAATCAGTTACTTGTTGATGGCAAACATGGTTTTGTTTGAAAATATTGCTCCTTGTTTAAGAAAAACAGTAGTTGTCAGTTTTGGGCTTCTCTCGCTGAGATAAAGCTATTTTTACAAATGTTACAGTAAAAGCTGCAGGAAGCTCTCAGAAGTAAGTTTTTTGCTCCTAATCATTAGAAATCAGTTACTTGTTGATGGCAAACATGGTTTTGATTGAAAATATTGCTCCTTGTTTAAGAAAAACAGTAGTTGTCAGTTTTGGCCTTCTCTCGCCGAGAGAAAGCTATTTTTACAAATGTTACAGTAAAAGCTGCAGGAAGGTCTCAGAAGTGAGTTTTTTGCTCCTAATCATTAGAAATCAGTTACTTGTTGATGGCAAACATGGTTTTGATTGAAAATATTGCTCCTTGTTTAAGAAAAACAGTAGTTGTCAGTTTTGGGCTTCTCTCGCTGAGATAAAGCTATTTTTACAAATGTTACAGTAAAAGCTGCAGGAAGCTCTCAGAAGTGAGTTTTTTGCTCCTAATCATTAGAAATCAGTTACTTGTTGATGGCAAACATGGTTTTGATTGAAAATATTGCTCCTTGTTTAAGAAAAACAGTAGTTGTCAGTTTTGGCCTTCTCTCGCTGAGATAAAGCTATTTTTACAAATGTTACAGTAAAAGCTGCAGGAAGCTCTCAGAAGTAAGTTTTTTGCTCCTAATCATTAGAAATCAGTTACTTGTTGATGGCAAACATGGTTTTGATTGAAAATATTGCTCCTTGTTCAAGAAAAACAGTAGTTGTCAGTTTTGGGCTTCTCTCGCTGAGATAAAGCTATTTTTACAAATGTTACAGTAAAAGCTGCAGGAAGCTCTCAGAAGTGAGTTTTTTGCTCCTAATCATTAGAAATCAGTTACTTGTTGATGGCAAACATGGTTTTGTTTGAAAATATTGCTCCTTGTTTAAGAAAAACAGTAGTTGTCAGTTTTGGGCTTCTCTCGCTGAGATAAAGCTATTTTTACAAATGTTACAGTAAAAGCTGCAGGAAGCTCTCAGAAGTGAGTTTTTTGCTCCTAATCATTAGAAATCAGTTACTTGTTGATGGCAAACATGGTTTTGATTGAAAATATTGCTCCTTGTTTAAGAAAAACAGTAGTTGTCAGTTTTGGCCTTCTCTCGCTGAGATAAAGCTATTTTTACAAATGTTACAGTAAAAGCTGCAGGAAGCTCTCAGAAGTGAGTTTTTTGCTCCTAATCATTAGAAATCAGTTACTTGTTGATGGCAAACATGGTTTTGATTGAAAATATTGCTCCTTGTTTAAGAAAAACAGTAGTTGTCAGTTTTGGCCTTCTCTCGCTGAGATAAAGCTATTTTTACAAATGTTACAGTAAAAGCTGCAGGAAGCTCTCAGAAGTGAGTTTTTTGCTCAGAATCATTAGAAATCAGTTACTTGTTGATGGCAAACATGGTTTTGATTGAAAATATTGCTCCTTGTTTAAGAAAAACTATAGTTGTCAGTTTTGGGCTTCTCTCGACGAGAGAAAGCTATTTTTACAAATGTTACAGTAAAAGCTGCAGGAAGCTCTCAGAAGTGAGTTTTTTGCTCCTAATCATTAGAAATCAGTTACTTGTTGATGGCAAACATGGTTTTGTTTGAAAATATTGCTCCTTGTTTAAGAAAAACAGTAGTTGTCAGTTTTGGCCTTCTCTCGCCGAGATAAAGCTATTTTTACAAATGTTACAGTAAAAGCTGCAGGAAGCTCTCAGAAGTGAGTTTTTTGGTCCTAATCATTAGAAATCAGTTACTTGTTGATGGCAAACATGGTTTTGATTGAAAATATTGCTCCTTGTTTAAGAAAAACAGTAGTTGTCAGTTTTGGCCTTCTCTCGCCGAGAGAAAGCTATTTTTACAAATGTTACAGTAAAAGCTGCAGGAAGGTCTCAGAAGTGAGTTTTTTGCTCCTAATCATTAGAAATCAGTTACTTGTTGATGGCAAACATGGTTTTGTTTGAAAATATTGCTCCTTGTTTAAGAAAAACAGTAGTTGTCAGTTTTGGGCTTCTCTCGCTGAGATAAAGCTATTTTTACAAATGTTACAGTAAAAGCTGCAGGAAGCTCTCAGAAGTAAGTTTTTTGCTCCTAATCATTAGAAATCAGTTACTTGTTGATGGCAAACATGGTTTTGATTGAAAATATTGCTCCTTGTTTAAGAAAAACAGTAGTTGTCAGTTTTGGCCTTCTCTCGCCGAGAGAAAGCTATTTTTACAAATGTTACAGTAAAAGCTGCGGGAAGGTCTCAGAAGTGAGTTTTTTGCTCCTAATCATTAGAAATCAGTTACTTGTTGATGGCAAACATGGTTTTGATTGAAAATATTGCTCCTTGTTTAAGAAAAACAGTAGTTGTCAGTTTTGGGCTTCTCTCGCTGAGATAAAGCTATTTTTACAAATGTTACAGTAAAAGCTGCAGGAAGCTCTCAGAAGTGAGTTTTTTGCTCCTAATCATTAGAAATCAGTTACTTGTTGATGGCAAACATGGTTTTGTTTGAAAATATTGCTCCTTGTTTAAGAAAAACAGTAGTTGTCAGTTTTGGGCTTCTCTCGCTGAGATAAAGCTATTTTTACAAATGTTACAGTAAAAGCTGCAGGAAGGTCTCAGAAGTGAGTTTTTTGCTCCTAATCATTAGAAATCAGTTACTTGTTGATGGCAAACATGGTTTTGTTTGAAAATATTGCTCCTTGTTTAAGAAAAACAGTAGTTGTCAGTTTTGGGCTTCTCTCGCTGAGATAAAGCTATTTTTACAAATGTTACAGTAAAAGCTGCAGGAAGCTCTCAGAAGTAAGTTTTTTGCTCCTAATCATTAGAAATCAGTTACTTGTTGATGGCAAACATGGTTTTGATTGAAAATATTGCTCCTTGTTTAAGAAAAACAGTAGTTGTCAGTTTTGGCCTTCTCTCGCCGAGAGAAAGCTATTTTTACAAATGTTACAGTAAAAGCTGCGGGAAGGTCTCAGAAGTGAGTTTTTTGCTCCTAATCATTAGAAATCAGTTACTTGTTGATGGCAAACATGGTTTTGATTGAAAATATTGCTCCTTGTTTAAGAAAAACAGTAGTTGTCAGTTTTGGGCTTCTCTCGCTGAGATAAAGCTATTTTTACAAATGTTACAGTAAAAGCTGCAGGAAGCTCTCAGAAGTGAGTTTTTTGCTCCTAATCATTAGAAATCAGTTACTTGTTGATGGCAAACATGGTTTTGTTTGAAAATATTGCTCCTTGTTTAAGAAAAACAGTAGTTGTCAGTTTTGGGCTTCTCTCGCTGAGATAAAGCTATTTTTACAAATGTTACAGTAAAAGCTGCAGGAAGCTCTCAGAAGTAAGTTTTTTGCTCCTAATCATTAGAAATCAGTTACTTGTTGATGGCAAACATGGTTTTGATTGAAAATATTGCTCCTTGTTTAAGAAAAACAGTAGTTGTCAGTTTTGGCCTTCTCTCGCCGAGAGAAAGCTATTTTTACAAATGTTACAGTAAAAGCTGCAGGAAGGTCTCAGAAGTGAGTTTTTTGCTCCTAATCATTAGAAATCAGTTACTTGTTGATGGCAAACATGGTTTTGATTGAAAATATTGCTCCTTGTTTAAGAAAAACAGTAGTTGTCAGTTTTGGGCTTCTCTCGCTGAGATAAAGCTATTTTTACAAATGTTACAGTAAAAGCTGCAGGAAGCTCTCAGAAGTGAGTTTTTTGCTCCTAATCATTAGAAATCAGTTACTTGTTGATGGCAAACATGGTTTTGATTGAAAATATTGCTCCTTGTTTAAGAAAAACAGTAGTTGTCAGTTTTGGCCTTCTCTCGCTGAGATAAAGCTATTTTTACAAATGTTACAGTAAAAGCTGCAGGAAGCTCTCAGAAGTAAGTTTTTTGCTCCTAATCATTAGAAATCAGTTACTTGTTGATGGCAAACATGGTTTTGATTGAAAATATTGCTCCTTGTTTAAGAAAAACAGTAGTTGTCAGTTTTGGGCTTCTCTCGCTGAGATAAAGCTATTTTTACAAATGTTACAGTAAAAGCTGCAGGAAGCTCTCAGAAGTGAGTTTTTTGCTCCTAATCATTAGAAATCAGTTACTTGTTGATGGCAAACATGGTTTTGTTTGAAAATATTGCTCCTTGTTTAAGAAAAACAGTAGTTGTCAGTTTTGGGCTTCTCTCGCTGAGATAAAGCTATTTTTACAAATGTTACAGTAAAAGCTGCAGGAAGCTCTCAGAAGTGAGTTTTTTGCTCCTAATCATTAGAAATCAGTTACTTGTTGATGGCAAACATGGTTTTGATTGAAAATATTGCTCCTTGTTTAAGAAAAACAGTAGTTGTCAGTTTTGGCCTTCTCTCGCTGAGATAAAGCTATTTTTACAAATGTTACAGTAAAAGCTGCAGGAAGCTCTCAGAAGTGAGTTTTTTGCTCCTAATCATTAGAAATCAGTTACTTGTTGATGGCAAACATGGTTTTGATTGAAAATATTGCTCCTTGTTTAAGAAAAACAGTAGTTGTCAGTTTTGGGCTTCTCTCGCTGAGATAAAGCTATTTTTACAAATGTTACAGTAAAAGCTGCAGGAAGCTCTCAGAAGTGAGTTTTTTGCTCCTAATCATTAGAAATCAGTTACTTGTTGATGGCAAACATGGTTTTAATTGAAAATATTGCTCCTTGTTTAAGAAAAACAGTAGTTGTCAGTTTTGGCCTTCTCTCGCTGAGATAAAGCTATTTTTACAAATGTTACAGTAAAAGCTGCAGGAAGCTCTCAGAAGTGAGTTTTTTGCTCCTAATCATTAGAAATCAGTTACTTGTTGATGGCAAACATGGTTTTGATTGAAAATATTGCTCCTTGTTTAAGAAAAACAGTAGTTGTCAGTTTTGGCCTTCTCTCGCTGAGATAAAGCTATTTTTACAAATGTTACAGTAAAAGCTGCAGGAAGCTCTCAGAAGTGAGTTTTTTGCTCCTAATCATTAGAAATCAGTTACTTGTTGATGGCAAACATGGTTTTGTTTGAAAATATTGCTCCTTGTTTAAGAAAAACAGTAGTTGTCAGTTTTGGCCCTCTCTCGCCGAGATAAAGCTATTTTTACAAATGTTACAGTAAAAGCTGCAGGAAGCTCTCAGAAGTGAGTTTTTTGCTCCTAATCATTAGAAATCAGTTACTTGTTGATGGCAAACATGGTTTTGATTGAAAATATTGCTCCTTGTTTAAGAAAAACAGTAGTTGTCAGTTTTGGCCTTCTCTCGCTGAGATAAAGCTATTTTTACAAATGTTACAGTAAAAGCTGCAGGAAGCTCTCAGAAGTGAGTTTTTTGCTCCTAATCATTAGAAATCAGTTACTTGTTGATGGCAAACATGGTTTTGTTTGAAAATATTGCTCCTTGTTTAAGAAAAACAGTAGTTGTCAGTTTTGGCCTTCTCTCGCCGAGAGAAAGCTATTTTTACAAATGTTACAGTAAAAGCTGCAGGAAGCTCTCAGAAGTGAGTTTTTTGCTCATAATCATTAGAAATCAATTACTTGTTGATGGCAAACATGGTTTTGATTGAAAATATTGCTCCTTATTTAAGAAAAACTATAGTTGTCAGTTTTGGGCTTCTCTCGCCGAGAGAAAGCTATTTTTACAAATGTTACAGTAAAAGCTGCAGGAAGCTCTCAGAAGTGAGTTTTTTGCTCCTAATCATTAGAAATCAGTTACTTGTTGATGGCAAACATGGTTTTGATTGAAAATATTGCTCCTTGTTTAAGAAAAACTATAGTTGTCAGTTTTGGGCTTCTCTCGACGAGAGAAAGCTATTTTTACAAATGTTACAGTAAAAGCTGCAGGAAGCTCTCAGAAGTGAGTTTTTTGCTCCTAATCATTAGAAATCAGTTACTTGTTGATGGCAAACATGGTTTTGTTTGAAAATATTGCTCCTTGTTTAAGAAAAACAGTACTTGTCAGTTTTGGCCTTCTCTCGCTGAGATAAAGCTATTTTTACAAATGTTACAGTAAAAGCTGCAGGAAGCTCTCAGAAGTGAGTTTTTTGCTCCTAATCATTAGAAATCAGTTACTTGTTGATGGCAAACAAGGTTTTGTTTGAAAATATTGCTCCTTGTTTAAGAAAAACAGTAGTTGTCAGTTTTGGCCTTCTCTCGCTGAGATAAAGCTATTTTTACAAATGTTACAGTAAAAGCTGCAGGAAGCTCTCAGAAGTGAGTTTTTTGCTCCTAATCATTAGAAATCAGTTACTTGTTGATGGCAAACATGGTTTTGTTTGAAAATATTGCTCCTTGTTTAAGAAAAACAGTAGTTGTCAGTTTTGGCCTTCTCTCGCTGAGATAAAGCTATTTTTACAAATGTTACAGTAAAAGCTGCAGGAAGCTCTCAGAAGTGAGTTTTTTGCTCCTAATCATTAGAAATCAGTTACTTGTTGATGGCAAACATGGTTTTGATTGAAAATATTGCTCCTTGTTTAAGAAAAACAGTAGTTGTCAGTTTTGGCCTTCTCTCGCTGAGAGAAAGCTATTTTTACAAATGTTACAGTAAAAGCTGCAGGAAGCTCTCAGAAGTGAGTTTTTTGCTCCTAATCATTAGAAATCAGTTACTTGTTGATGGCAAACATGGTTTTGATTGAAAATATTGCTCCTTGTTTAAGAAAAACAGTAGTTGTCAGTTTTGGCCTTCTCTCGCTGAGATAAAGCTATTTTTACAAATGTTACAGTAAAAGCTGCAGGAAGCTCTCAGAAGTGAGTTTTTTGCTCCTAATCATTAGAAATCAGTTACTTGTTGATGGCAAACATGGTTTTGTTTGAAAATATTGCTCCTTGTTTAAGAAAAACAGTACTTGTCAGTTTTGGCCTTCTCTCGCTGAGATAAAGCTATTTTTACAAATGTTACAGTAAAAGCTGCAGGAAGCTCTCAGAAGTGAGTTTTTTGCTCCTAATCATTAGAAATCAGTTACTTGTTGATGGCAAACAAGGTTTTGTTTGAAAATATTGCTCCTTGTTTAAGAAAAACAGTAGTTGTCAGTTTTGGCCTTCTCTCGCTGAGATAAAGCTATTTTTACAAATTTTACAGTAAAAGCTGCAGGAAGCTCTCAGAAGTGAGTTTTTTGCTCCTAATCATTAGAAATCAGTTACTTGTTGATGGCAAACATGGTTTTGATTGAAAATATTGCTCCTTGTTTAAGAAAAACAGTAGTTGTCAGTTTTGGCCTTCTCTCGTCGAGAGAAAGCTATTTTTACAAATGTTACAGTAAAAGCTGCAGGAAGCTCTCAGAAGTGAGTTTTTTGCTCCTAATCATTAGAAATCAGTTACTTGTTGATGGCAAACATGGTTTTGTTTGAAAATATTGCTCCTTGTTTAAGAAAAACAGTAGTTGTCAGTTTTGGCCTTCTCTCGCTGAGATAAAGCTATTTTTACAAATGTTACAGTAAAAGCTGCAGGAAGCTCTCAGAAGTGAGTTTTTTGCTCCTAATCATTAGAAATCAGTTACTTGTTGATGGCAAACATGGTTTTGATTGAAAATATTGCTCCTTGTTTAAGAAAAACAGTAGTTGTCAGTTTTGGCCTTCTCTCGCTGAGATAAAGCTATTTTTACAAATGTTACAGTAAAAGCTGCAGGAAGCTCTCAGAAGTGAGTTTTTTGCTCCTAATCATTAGAAATCAGTTACTTGTTGATGGCAAACATGGTTTTGATTGAAAATATTGCTCCTTGTTTAAGAAAAACAGTAGTTGTCAGTTTTGGCCTTCTCTCGCTGAGATAAAGCTATTTTTACAAATGTTACAGTAAAAGCTGCAGGAAGCTCTCAGAAGTGAGTTTTTTGCTCCTAATCATTAGAAATCAGTTACTTGTTGATGGCAAACAAGGTTTTGTTTGAAAATATTGCTCCTTGTTTAAGAAAAACAGTAGTTGTCAGTTTTGGCCTTCTCTCGCTGAGATAAAGCTATTTTTACAAATGTTACAGTAAAAGCTGCAGGAAGCTCTCAGAAGTGAGTTTTTTGCTCATAATCATTAGAAATCAGTTACTTGTTGATGGCAAACATGGTTTTGATTGAAAATATTGCTCCTTGTTTAAGAAAAACTATAGTTGTCAGTTTTGGGTTTCTCTCACCGAGAGAAAGCTATTTTTACAAATGTTACAGTAAAAGCTGCAGGAAGCTCTCAGAAGTAAGTTTTTTGCTCCTAATAATTAGAAATCAGTTACTTGTTGATGGCAAACATGGTTTTGATTGAAAATATTGCTCCTTGTTTAAGAAAAACTATAGTTGTCAGTTTTGGGCTTCTCTCGCCGAGAGAAAGCTATTTTTACAAATGTTACAGTAAAAGCTGCAGGAAGCTCTCAGAAGTGAGTTTTTTGCTCCTAATCATTAGAAATCAGTTACTTGTTGATGACAAACATGGTTTTGTTTGAAAATATTGCTCCTTGTTTAAGAAAAACAGTACTTGTCAGTTTTGGCCTTCTCTCGCTGAGATAAAGCTATTTTTACAAATGTTACAGTAAAAGCTGCAGGAAGCTCTCAGAAGTGAGTTTTTTGCTCCTAATCATTAGAAATCAGTTACTTGTTGATGGCAAACATGGTTTTGATTGAAAATATTGCTCCTTGTTTAAGAAAAACAGTAGTTGTCAGTTTTGGCCTTCTCTCGCTGAGATAAAGCTATTTTTACAAATGTTACAGTAAAAGCTGCAGGAAGCTCTCAGAAGTGAGTTTTTTGCTCATAATCATTAGAAATCAGTTACTTGTTGATGGCAAACATGGTTTTGATTGAAAATATTGCTCCTTATTTAAGAAAAACTATAGTTGTCAGTTTTGGGCTTCTCTCGCCGAGAGAAAGCTATTTTTACAAATGTTACAGTAAAAGCTGCAGGAAGCTCTCAGAAGTGAGTTTTTTGCTCCTAATCATTAGAAATCAGTTACTTGTTGATGGCAAACATGGTTTCGATTGAAAATATTGCTCCTTGTTTAAGAAAAACTATAGTTGTCAGTTTTGGGCTTCTCTCGACGAGAGAAAGCTATTTTTACAAATGTTAAAGTAAAAGCTGCAGGAAGCTCTCAGAAGTGAGTTTTTTGCTCCTAATCATTAGAAATCAGTTACTTGTTGATGGCAAACATGGTTTTGTTTGAAAATATTGCTCCTTGTTTAAGAAAAACAGTACTTGTCAGTTTTGGCCTTCTCTCGCTGAGATAAAGCTATTTTTACAAATGTTACAGTAAAAGCTGCAGGAAGCTCTCAGAAGTGAGTTTTTTGCTCCTAATCATTAGAAATCAGTTACTTGTTGATGGCAAACAAGGTTTTGTTTGAAAATATTGCTCCTTGTTTAAGAAAAACAGTAGTTGTCAGTTTTGGCCTTCTCTCGCTGAGATAAAGCTATTTTTACAAATGTTACAGTAAAAGCTGCAGGAAGCTCTCAGAAGTGAGTTTTTTGCTCATAATCATTAGAAATCAGTTACTTGTTGATGGCAAACATGGTTTTGATTGAAAATATTGCTCCTTGTTTAAGAAAAACTATAGTTGTCAGTTTTGGGTTTCTCTCACCGAGAGAAAGCTATTTTTACAAATGTTACAGTAAAAGCTGCAGGAAGCTCTCAGAAGTGAGTTTTTTGCTCCTAATCATTAGAAATCAGTTACTTGTTGATGGCAAACATGGTTTTGATTGAAAATATTGCTCCTTGTTTAAGAAAAACTATAGTTGTCAGTTTTGGGCTTCTCTCGACGAGAGAAAGCTATTTTTACAAATGTTACAGTAAAAGCTGCAGGAAGCTCTCAGAAGTGAGTTTTTTGCTCCTAATCATTAGAAATCAGTTACTTGTTGATGGCAAACATGGTTTTGTTTGAAAATATTGCTCCTTGTTTAAGAAAAACAGTACTTGTCAGTTTTGGCCTTCTCTCGCTGAGATAAAGCTATTTTTACAAATGTTACAGTAAAAGCTGCAGGAAGCTCTCAGAAGTGAGTTTTTTGCTCCTAATCATTAGAAATCAGTTACTTGTTGATGGCAAACAAGGTTTTGTTTGAAAATATTGCTCCTTGTTTAAGAAAAACAGTAGTTGTCAGTTTTGGCCTTCTCTCGCTGAGATAAAGCTATTTTTACAAATTTTACAGTAAAAGCTGCAGGAAGCTCTCAGAAGTGAGTTTTTTGCTCCTAATCATTAGAAATCAGTTACTTGTTGATGGCAAACATGGTTTTGATTGAAAATATTGCTCCTTGTTTAAGAAAAACAGTAGTTGTCAGTTTTGGCCTTCTCTCGTCGAGAGAAAGCTATTTTTTACAAATGTTACAGTAAAAGCTGCAGGAAGCTCTCAGAAGTGAGTTTTTTGCTCCTAATCATTAGAAATCAGTTACTTGTTGATGGCAAACATGGTTTTGTTTGAAAATATTGCTCCTTGTTTAAGAAAAACAGTAGTTGTCAGTTTTGGCCTTCTCTCGCTGAGATAAAGCTATTTTTACAAATGTTACAGTAAAAGCTGCAGGAAGCTCTCAGAAGTGAGTTTTTTGCTCCTAATCATTAGAAATCAGTTACTTGTTGATGGCAAACATGGTTTTGATTGAAAATATTGCTCCTTGTTTAAGAAAAACAGTAGTTGTCAGTTTTGGCCTTCTCTCGCTGAAATAAAGCTATTTTTACAAATGTTACAGTAAAAGCTGCAGGAAGCTCTCAGAAGTGAGTTTTTTGCTCCTAATCATTAGAAATCAGTTACTTGTTGATGGCAAACATGGTTTTGATTGAAAATATTGCTCCTTGTTTAAGAAAAACAGTAGTTGTCAGTTTTGGGCTTCTCTCGCTGAGATAAAGCTATTTTTACAAATGTTACAGTAAAAGCTGCAGGAAGCTCTCAGAAGTGAGTTTTTTGCTCCTAATCATTAGAAATCAGTTACTTGTTGATGGCAAACATGGTTTTGTTTGAAAATATTGCTCCTTGTTTAAGAAAAACAGTAGTTGTCAGTTTTGGGCTTCTCTCGCCGAGATAAAGCTATTTTTACAAATGTTACAGTAAAAGCTGCAGGAAGCTCTCAGAAGTAAGTTTTTTGCTCCTAATCATTAGAAATCAGTTACTTGTTGATGGCAAACAAGGTTTTGTTTGAAAATATTGCTCCTTGTTTAAGAAAAACAGTAGTTGTCAGTTTTGGCCTTCTCTCGCTGAGATAAAGCTATTTTTACAAATGTTACAGTAAAAGCTGCAGGAAGCTCTCAGAAGTGAGTTTTTTGCTCCTAATCATTAGAAATCAGTTACTTGTTGATGGCAAACATGGTTTTGATTGAAAATATTGCTCCTTGTTTAAGAAAAACAGTAGTTGTCAGTTTTGGCCTTCTCTCGCTGAGATAAAGCTATTTTTACAAATGTTACAGTAAAAGCTGCAGGAAGCTCTCAGAAGTGAGTTTTTTGCTCATAATCATTAGAAATCAGTTACTTGTTGATGGCAAACATGGTTTTGATTGAAAATATTGCTCCTTATTTAAGAAAAACTATAGTTGTCAGTTTTGGGCTTCTCTCGCCGAGAGAAAGCTATTTTTACAAATGTTACAGTAAAAGCTGCAGGAAGCTCTCAGAAGTGAGTTTTTTGCTCATAATCATTAGAAATCAGTTACTTGTTGATGGCAAACATGGTTTTGATTAAAAATATTGCTCCTTGTTTAAGAAAAACTATAGTTGTCAGTTTTGGGTTTCTCTCACCGAGAGAAAGCTATTTTTACAAATGTTACAGTAAAAGCTGCAGGAAGCTCTCAGAAGTGAGTTTTTTTGCTCCTAATCATTAGAAATCAGTTACTTGTTGATGGCAAACATGGTTTTGATTGAAAATATTGCTCCTTGTTTAAGAAAAACAGTAGTTGTCAGTTTTGGGCTTCTCTCGCTGAAATAAAGCTATTTTTACAAATGTTACAGTAAAAGCTGCAGGAAGCTCTCAGAAGTGAGTTTTTTGCTCATAATCATTAGAAATCAGTTACTTGTTGATGGCAAACATGGTTTTGATTGAAAATATTGCTCCTTGTTTAAGAAAAACTATAGTTGTCAGTTTTGGGTTTCTCTCACCGAGAGAAAGCTATTTTTACAAATGTTACAGTAAAAGCTGCAGGAAGCTCTCAGAAGTAAGTTTTTTGCTCCTAATAATTAGAAATCAGTTACTTGTTGATGGCAAACATGGTTTTGATTGAAAATATTGCTCCTTCTTTAAGAAAAACTATAGTTGTCAGTTTTGGGCTTCTCTCGCCGAGAGAAAGCTATTTTTACAAATGTTACAGTAAAAGCTGCAGGAAGCTCTCAGAAGTGAGTTTTTTGCTCCTAATCATTAGAAATCACTTACTTGTTGATGACAAACATGGTTTTGTTTGAAAATATTGCTCCTTGTTTAAGAAAAACAGTACTTGTCAGTTTTGGCCTTCTCTCGCTGAGATAAAGCTATTTTTACAAATGTTACAGTAAAAGCTGCAGGAAGCTCTCAGTAGTGAGTTTTTTGCTCATAATCATTAGAAATCAGTTACTTGTTGATGGCAAACATGGTTTTGATTGAAAATATTGCTCCTTGTTTAAGAAAAACAGTAGTTGTCAGTTTTGGCCTTCTCTCGCTGAGATAAAGCTATTTTTTACAAATGTTACAGTAAAAGCTGCAGGAAGCTCTCAGAAGTGAGTTTTTTTCTTCTAATCATTGGAAATCAGTTACTTGTTGATGGCAAACATGGTTTTGTTTGAAAATATTGCTCCTTGTTTAAGAAAAACAGTACTTGTCAGTTTTGGCCTTCTCTCGCCGAGAGAAAGCTATTTTTACAAATGTTATAGTAAAAGCTGCAGGAAGCTCTCAGAAGTGAGTTTTTTGCTCCTAATCATTAGAAATCAGTTACTTGTTGATGGCAAACATGGTTTTGATTGAAAATATTGCTCCTTGTTTAAGAAAAACAGTAGTTGTCAGTTTTGGCCTTCTCTCGCTGAGATAAAGCTATTTTTTACAAATGTTACAGTAAAAGCTGCAGGAAGCTCTCAGAAGTGAGTTTTTTGCTCCTAATCATTAGAAATCAGTTACTTGTTGATGGCAAACATGGTTTTGATTGAAAATATTGCTCCTTGTTTAAGAAAAACTACAGTTGTCAGTTTTGGGTTTCTCTCACCGAGAGAAAGCTATTTTTTACAAATGTTACAGTAAAAGATGCAGGAAGCTCTCAGAAGTGAGTTTTTTGCTCCTAATCATTAGAAATCAGTTACTTGTTGATGGCAAACATGGTTTTGATTGAAAATATTGCTCCTTGTTTAAGAAAAACAGTAGTTGTCAGTTTTGGCCTTCTCTCGCTGAAATAAAGCTATTTTTACAAATGTTACAGTAAAAGCTGCAGGAAGCTCTCAGAAGTGAGTTTTTTGCTCCTAATCATTAGAAATCAGTTACTTGTTGATGGCAAACATGGTTTTGATTGAAAATATTGCTCCTTGTTTAAGAAAAACTACAGTTGTCGGTTTTGGGTTTCTCTCACCGAGAGAAAGCTATTTTTACAAATGTTACAGTAAAAGCTGCAGGAAGCTCTCAGAAGTAAGTTTTTTGCTCCTAATCATTAGAAATCAGTTACTTGTTGATGGCAAACATGGTTTTGATTGAAAATATTGCTCCTTGTTTAAGAAAAACTATAGTTGTCAGTTTTGGCCTTCTCTCGCTGAGATAAAGCTATTTTTACAAATGTTACAGTAAAAGCTGCAGGAAGCTCTCAGAAGTGAGTTTTTTGCTCCTAATCATTAGAAATCAGTTACTTGTTGATGGCAAACATGGTTTTGATTGAAAATATTGCTCCTTGTTTAAGAAAAACAGTAGTTGTCAGTTTGGGGCTTCTCTCGCCGAGAGAAAGCAATTTTTACAAATGTTACAGTAAAAGCTGCAGGAAGCTCTCAGAAGTGAGTTTTTTGCTCCTAATCATTAGAAATCAGTTACTTGTTGATGGCAAACATGGTTTTGATTGAAAATATTGCTCCTTGTTTAAGAAAAACAGTAGTTGTCAGTTTTGGCCTTCTCTCGCTGAGATAAAGCTATTTTTTACAAATGTTACAGTAAAAGCTGCAGGAAGCTCTCAGAAGTGAGTTTTTTGCTCCTAATCATTAGAAATCAGTTACTTGTTGATGGCAAACATGGTTTTGATTGAAAATATTGCTCCTTGTTTAAGAAAAACTACAGTTGTCAGTTTTGGGTTTCTCTCACCGAGAGAAAGCTATTTTTTACAAATGTTACAGTAAAAGATGCAGGAAGCTCTCAGAAGTGAGTTTTTTGCTCCTAATCATTAGAAATCAGTTACTTGTTGATGGCAAACATGGTTTTGATTGAAAATATTGCTCGTTGTTTAAGAAAAACAGTAGTTGTCAGTTTTGGCCTTCTCTCGCTGAAATAAAGCTATTTTTACAAATGTTACAGTAAAAGCTGCAGGAAGCTCTCAGAAGTGAGTTTTTTGCTCCTAATCATTAGAAATCAGTTACTTGTTGATGGCAAACATGGTTTTGATTGAAAATATTGCTCCTTGTTTAAGAAAAACTATAGTTGTCAGTTTTGGCCTTCTCTCGCTGAGATAAAGCTATTTTTACAAATGTTACAGTAAAAGCTGCAGGAAGCTCTCAGAAGTGAGTTTTTTGCTCCTAATCATTAGATATCAGTTACTTGTTGATGGCAAACATGGTTTTGATTGAAAATATTGCTCCTTGTTTAAGAAAAACAGTAGTTGTCAGTTTTGGGCTTCTCTCGCTGAGATAAAGCTATTTTTACAAATGTTACAGTAAAAGCTGCAGGAAGCTCTCAGAAGTGAGTTTTTTGCTCCTAATCATTAGAAATCAGTTACTTGTTGATGGCAAACATGGTTTTGATTGAAAATATTGCTCCTTGTTTAAGAAAAACAGTAGTTGTCAGTTTTGGCCTTCTCCCGTCGAGAGAAAGCTATTTTTACAAATGTTACAGTAAAAGCTGCAGGAAGCTCTCAGAAGTGAGTTTTTTGCCCCTAATCATTAGAAATCAGTTACTTGTTGATGGCAAACATGGTTTTGATTGAAAATATTGCTCCTTGTTTAAGAAAAACAGTAGTTGTCAGTTTGGGGCTTCTCTCGCCGAGAGAAAGCAATTTTTACAAATGTTACAGTAAAAGCTGCAGGAAGCTCTCAGAAGTGAGTTTTTTGCTCCTAATCATTAGAAATCAGTTACTTGTTGATGGCAAACATGGTTTTGATTGAAAATATTGCTCCTTGTTTAAGAAAAACAGTAGTTGTCAGTTTTGGCCTTCTCTCGCTGAGATAAAGCTATTTTTTACAAATGTTACAGTAAAAGCTGCAGGAAGCTCTCAGAAGTGAGTTTTTTTCTTCTAATCATTGGAAATCAGTTACTTGTTGATGGCAAACATGGTTTTGTTTGAAAATATTGCTCCTTGTTTAAGAAAAACAGTACTTGTCAGTTTTGGCCTTCTCTCGCCGAGAGAAAGCTATTTTTACAAATGTTATAGTAAAAGCTGCAGGAAGCTCTCAGAAGTGAGTTTTTTGCTCCTAATCATTAGAAATCAGTTACTTGTTGATGGCAAACATGGTTTTGATTGAAAATATTGCTCCTTGTTTAAGAAAAACAGTAGTTGTCAGTTTTGGCCTTCTCTCGCTGAGATAAAGCTATTTTTTACAAATGTTACAGTAAAAGCTGCAGGAAGCTCTCAGAAGTGAGTTTTTTGCTCCTAATCATTAGAAATCAGTTACTTGTTGATGGCAAACATGGTTTTGATTGAAAATATTGCTCCTTGTTTAAGAAAAACTACAGTTGTCAGTTTTGGGTTTCTCTCACCGAGAGAAAGCTATTTTTTACAAATGTTACAGTAAAAGATGCAGGAAGCTCTCAGAAGTGAGTTTTTTGCTCCTAATCATTAGAAATCAGTTACTTGTTGATGGCAAACATGGTTTTGATTGAAAATATTGCTCGTTGTTTAAGAAAAACAGTAGTTGTCAGTTTTGGCCTTCTCTCGCTGAAATAAAGCTATTTTTACAAATGTTACAGTAAAAGCTGCAGGAAGCTCTCAGAAGTGAGTTTTTTGCTCCTAATCATTAGAAATCAGTTACTTGTTGATGGCAAACATGGTTTTGATTGAAAATATTGCTCCTTGTTTAAGAAAAACTATAGTTGTCAGTTTTGGCCTTCTCTCGCTGAGATAAAGCTATTTTTACAAATGTTACAGTAAAAGCTGCAGGAAGCTCTCAGAAGTGAGTTTTTTGCTCCTAATCATTAGAAATCAGTTACTTGTTGATGGCAAACATGGTTTTGATTGAAAATATTGCTCCTTGTTTAAGAAAAACAGTAGTTGTCAGTTTTGGGCTTCTCTCGCTGAGATAAAGCTATTTTTACAAATGTTACAGTAAAAGCTGCAGGAAGCTCTCAGAAGTGAGTTTTTTGCTCCTAATCATTAGAAATAAGTTACTTGTTGATGGCAAACATGGTTTTGTTTGAAAATATTGCTCCTTGTTTAAGAAAAACAGTAGTTGTCAGTTTTGGGCTTCTCTCGCTGAGATAAAGCTATTTTTACAAATGTTACAGTAAAAGCTGCAGGAAGCTCTCAGAAGTAAGTTTTTTGCTCCTAATCATTAGAAATCAGTTACTTGTTGATGGCAAACAAGGTTTTGTTTGAAAATATTGCTCCTTGTTTAAGAAAAACAGTAGTTGTCAGTTTTGGCCTTCTCTCGCTGAGATAAAGCTATTTTTACAAATGTTACAGTAAAAGCTGCAGGAAGCTCTCAGAAGTGAGTTTTTTGCTCCTAATCATTAGAAATCAGTTACTTGTTGATGGCAAACATGGTTTTGTTTGAAAATATTGCTCCTTGTTTAAGAAAAACAGTAGTTTTCAGTTTTGGCCTTCTCTCGCTGAGATAAAGCTATTTTTACAAATGTTACAGTAAAAGCTGCAGGAAGCTCTCAGAAGTGAGTTTTTTGCTCCTAATCATTAGAAATCAGTTACTTGTTGATGGCAAACATGGTTTTGATTGAAAATATTGCTCCTTGTTTAAGAAAAACAGTAGTTGTCAGTTTTGGCCTTCTCCCGTCGAGAGAAAGCTATTTTTACAAATGTTACAGTAAAAGCTGCAGGAAGCTCTCAGAAGTGAGTTTTTTGCTCCTAATCATTAGAAATCAGTTACTTGTTGATGGCAAACATGGTTTTGATTGAAAATATTGCTCCTTGTTTAAGAAAAACTATAGTTGTCAGTTTTGGGCTTCTCTCGCCGAGAGAAAGCTATTTTTACAAATGTTACAGTAAAAGCTGCAGGAAGCTCTCAGAAGTGAGTTTTTTGCTCCTAATCATTAGAAATCAGTTACTTGTTGATGGCAAACATGGTTTTGATTGAAAATATTGCTCCTTGTTTAAGAAAAACAGTAGTTGTCAGTTTTGGCCTTCTCTCGCTGAGATAAAGCTATTTTTTACAAATGTTACAGTAAAAGCTGCAGGAAGCTCTCAGAAGTGAGTTTTTTGCTCCTAATCATTAGAAATCAGTTACTTGTTGATGGCAAACATGGTTTTGATTGAAAATATTGCTCCTTGTTTAAGAAAAACTACAGTTGTCAGTTTTGGGTTTCTCTCACCGAGAGAAAGCTATTTTTTACAAATGTTACAGTAAAAGATGCAGGAAGCTCTCAGAAGTGAGTTTTTTGCTCCTAATCATTAGAAATCAGTTACTTGTTGATGGCAAACATGGTTTTGATTGAAAATATTGCTCCTTGTTTAAGAAAAACAGTAGTTGTCAGTTTTGGCCTTCTCTCGCTGAGATAAAGCTATTTTTTACAAATGTTACAGTAAAAGCTGCAGGAAGCTCTCAGAAGTGAGTTTTTTGCTCCTAATCATTAGAAATCAGTTACTTGTTGATGGCAAACATGGTTTTGATTGAAAATATTGCTCCTTGTTTAAGAAAAACTACAGTTGTCAGTTTTGGGTTTCTCTCACCGAGAGAAAGCTATTTTTTACAAATGTTACAGTAAAAGATGCAGGAAGCTCTCAGAAGTGAGTTTTTTGCTCCTAATCATTAGAAATCGGTTACTTGTTGATGGCAAACATGGTTTTGATTGAAAATATTGCTCCTTGTTTAAGAAAAACAGTAGTTGTCAGTTTTGGCCTTCTCTCGCTGAAATAAAGCTATTTTTACAAATGTTACAGTAAAAGCTGCAGGAAGCTCTCAGAAGTGAGTTTTTTGCTCCTAATCATTAGAAATCAGTTACTTGTTGATGGCAAACATGGTTTTGATTGAAAATATTTCTCCTTGTTTAAGAAAAACTACAGTTGTCGGTTTTGGGTTTCTCTCACCGAGAGAAAGCTATTTTTACAAATGTTACAGTAAAAGCTGCAGGAAGCTCTCAGAAGTAAGTTTTTTGCTCCTAATCATTAGAAATCAGTTACTTGTTGATGGCAAACATGGTTTTGATTGAAAATATTGCTCCTTGTTTAAGAAAAACTATAGTTGTCAGTTTTGGCCTTCTCTCGCTGAGATAAAGCTATTTTTACAAATGTTACAGTAAAAGCTGCAGGAAGCTCTCAGAAGTGAGTTTTTTGCTCCTAATCATTAGAAATCAGTTACTTGTTGATGGCAAACATGGTTTTGATTGAAAATATTGCTCCTTGTTTAAGAAAAACAGTAGTTGTCAGTTTTGGCCTTCTCTCGCTGAAATAAAGCTATTTTTACAAATGTTACAGTAAAAGCTGCAGGAAGCTCTCAGAAGTGAGTTTTTTGCTCCTAATCATTAGAAATCAGTTACTTGTTGATGGCAAACATGGTTTTGATTGAAAATATTGCTCCTTGTTTAAGAAAAACTATAGTTGTCAGTTTTGGCCTTCTCTCGCTGAGATAAAGCTATTTTTACAAATGTTACAGTAAAAGCTGCAGGAAGCTCTCAGAAGTGAGTTTTTTGCTCATAATCATTAGAAATCAGTTACTTGTTGATAGCAAACATGGTTTTGATTGAAAATATTGCTCCTTATTTAAGAAAAACTATAGTTGTCAGTTTTGGGCTTCTCTCGCCGAGAGAAAGCTATTTTTACAAATGTTACAGTAAAAGCTGCAGGAAGCTCTCAGAAGTGAGTTTTTTGCTCCTAATCATTAGAAATCAGTTACTTGTTGATGGCAAACATGGTTTTGATTGAAAATATTGCTCCTTGTTTAAGAAAAACAGTAGTTGTCAGTTTTGGGCTTCTCTCGCTGAGATAAAGCTATTTTTACAAATGTTACAGTAAAAGCTGCAGGAAGCTCTCAGAAGTAAGTTTTTTGCTCCTAATCATTAGAAATCAGTTACTTGTTGATGGCAAACATGGTTTTGATTGAAAATATTGCTCCTTGTTTAAGAAAAACAGTAGTTGTCAGTTTTGGGCTTCTCTCGCCGAGAGAAAGCAATTTTTACAAATGTTACAGTAAAAGCTGCAGGAAGCTCTCAGAAGTGAGTTTTTTGCTCCTAATCATTAGAAATCAGTTACTTGTTGATGGTAAACATGGTTTTGATTGAAAATATTGCTCCTTGTTTAAGAAAAACTATAGTTGTCAGTTTTGGCCTTCTCTCGCTGAGATAAAGCTATTTTTACAAATGTTACAGTAAAAGCTGCAGGAAGCTCTCAGAAGTGAGTTTTTTGCTCCTAATCATTAGAAATCAGTTACTTGTTGATGGCAAACATGGTTTTGATTGAAAATATTGCTCCTTGTTTAAGAAAAAGAGTAGTTGTCAGTTTTGGGCTTCTCTCGCTGAGATAAAGCTATTTTTACAAATGTTACAGTAAAAGCTGCAGGAAGCTCTCAGAAGTGAGTTTTTTGCTCCTAATCATTAGAAATCAGTTACTTGTTGATGGCAAACAAGGTTTTGTTTGAAAATATTGCTCCTTGTTTAAGAAAAACAGTAGTTGTCAGTTTTGGCCTTCTCTCGCTGAGATAAAGCTATTTTTACAAATGTTACAGTAAAAGCTGCAGGAAGCTCTCAGAATTGAGTTTTTTGCTCCTAATCATTAGAAATCAGTTACTTGTTGATGGCAAACATGGTTTTAATTGAAAATATTGCTACTTGTTTAAGAAAAACTACAGTTGTCAGTTTTGGGTTTCTCTCACCGAGAGAAAGCCATTTTTACAAATGTTACAGTAAAAGATGCAGGAAGCTCTCAGAATTGAGTTTTTTGCTCCTAATCATTAGAAATCAGTTACTTGTTGATGGCAAACATGGTTTTGTTTGAAAATATTGCTCCTTGTTTAAGAAAAACAGTAGTTGTCAGTTTTGGGCTTCTCTCGCTGATATAAAGCTATTTTTTACAAATGTTACAGTAAAAGCTGCAGGAAGCTCTCAGAAGTGAGTTTTTTGCTGCTAATCATTAGAAATCAGTTACTTGTTGATGGCAAACATGGTTTTGATTGAAAATATTGCTCCTTGTTTAAGAAAAACAGTAGTTGTCAGTTTTGGCCTTCTCTCGCTGAGATAAAGCTATTTTTACAAATGTTACAGTAAAAGCTGCAGGAAGCTCTCAGAAGTGAGTTTTTTGCTCCTAATCATTAGAAATCAGTTACTTGTTGATGGCAAACATGGTTTTGATTGAAAATATTGGTCCTTGTTTAAGAAAAACAGTAGTTGTCAGTTTTGGCCTTCTCTCGCTGAAATAAAGCTATTTTTACAAATGTTACAGTAAAAGCTGCAGGAAGCTCTCAGAAGTGAGTTTTTTGCTCCTAATCATTAGAAATCAGTTACTTGTTGATGGCAAACATGGTTTTGATTGAAAATATTGCTCCTTGTTTAAGAAAAACAGTAGTTGTCAGTTTTGGCCTTCTCTCGCTGAAATAAAGCTATTTTTACAAATGTTACAGTAAAAGCT
Organism: Pampus argenteus; assembly: GCA_036937835.1. Lineage (NCBI taxonomy): Eukaryota > Metazoa > Chordata > Actinopteri > Scombriformes > Stromateidae > Pampus > Pampus argenteus. The sequence continues at coordinate 2,191,498 of CM072881.1, forward strand.
GCAGGAAGCTCTCAGAAGTGAGTTTTTTGCTCCTAATCATTAGAAATCAGTTACTTGTTGATGGCAAACATGGTTTTGATTGAAAATATTGCTCCTTGTTTAAGAAAAACTATAGTTGTCAGTTTTGGCCTTCTCTCGCTGAGATAAAGCTATTTTTACAAATGTTACAGTAAAAGCTGCAGGAAGCTCCCAGAAGTGAGTTTTTTGCTCATAATCATTAGAAATCAGTTACTTGTTGATGGCAAACATGGTTTTGATTGAAAATATTGCTCCTTGTTTAAGAAAAACTACAGTTGTCAGTTTTGGGCTTCTCTCACCGAGAGAAAGCTATTTTTACAAATGTTACAGTAAAAGATGCAGGAAGCTCTCAGAAGTGAGTTTTTTGCTCCTAATCATTAGAAATCAGTTACTTGTTGATGGCAAACATGGTTTTGATTGAAAATATTGCTCCTTGTTTAAGAAAAACAGTAGTTGTCAGTTTTGGCCTTCTCTCGCTGAAATAAAGCTATTTTTACAAATGTTACAGTAAAAGCTGCAGGAAGCTCTCAGAAGTGAGTTTTTTGCTCCTAATCATTAGAAATCAGTTACTTGTTGATGGCAAACATGGTTTTGATTGAAAATATTGCTCCTTGTTTAAGAAAAACTACAGTTGTCAGTTTTGGGTTTCTCTGACCGAGAGAAAGCTATTTTTACAAATGTTACAGTAAAAGCTGCAGGAAGCTCTCAGAATATAAGTTTTTTGCTCCTAATCATTAGAAATCAGTTACTTGTTGATGGCAAACATGGTTTTGATTGAAAATATTGCTCCTTGTTTAAGAAAAACTATAGTTGTCAGTTTTGGCCTTCTCTCGCCGAGAGAAAGCAATTTTTACAAATGTTACAGTAAAAGCTGCAGGAAGCTCTCAGAAGTGAGTTTTTTGCTCCTAATCATTAGAAATCAGTTACTTGTTGATGGCAAACATGGTTTTGATTGAAAATATTGCTCCTTGTTTAAGAAAAACAGTAGTTGTCAGTTTTGGCCTTCTCTCGCTGAAATAAAGCTATTTTTACAAATGTTACAGTAAAAGCTGCAGGAAGCTCTCAGAAGTGAGTTTTTTGCTCCTAATCATTAGAAATCAGTTACTTGTTGATGGCAAACATGGTTTTGATTGAAAATATTGCTCCTTGTTTAAGAAAAACTATAGTTGTCAGTTTTGGCCTTCTCTCGCTGAGATAAAGCTATTTTTACAAATGTTACAGTAAAAGCTGCAGGAAGCTCTCAGAAGTGAGTTTTTTGCTCATAATCATTAGAAATCAGTTACTTGTTGATGGCAAACATGGTTTTGATTGAAAATGTTGCTCCTTATTTAAGAAAAACTATAGTTGTCAGTTTTGGGCTTCTCTCGCCGAGAGAAAGCTATTTTTACAAATGTTACAGTAAAAGCTGCAGGAAGCTCTCAGAAGTGAGTTTTTTGCTCCTAATCATTAGAAATCAGTTACTTGTTGATGGCAAACATGGTTTTGATTGAAAATATTGTTCCTTGTTTAAGAAAAACTATAGTTGTCAGTTTTGGCCTTCTCTCGCTGAGATAAAGCTATTATTACAAATGTTACACTAAAAGCTGCAGGAAGCTGTCAGAAGTGAGTTTTTTGCTCATAATCATTAGAAATCATTTACTTGTTGATGGCAAACATGGTTTTGATTGAAAATATTGCTCCTTGTTTAAGAAAAACTACAGTTGTCAGTTTTGGGTTTCTCTGACCGAGAGAAAGCTATTTTTACAAATGTTACAGTAAAAGCTGCAGGAAGCTCTCAGAAGTAAGTTTTTTGCTCCTAATCATTAGAAATCAGTTACTTGTTGATGGCAAACATGGTTTTGATTGAAAATATTGCTCCTTGTTTAAGAAAAACTATAGTTGTCAGTTTTGGCCTTCTCTCGCCGAGAGAAAGCAATTTTTACAAATGTTACAGTAAAAGCTGCAGGAAGCTCTCAGAAGTGAGTTTTTTGCTCCTAATCATTAGAAATCAGTTACTTGTTGATGGCAAACATGGTTTTGATTGAAAATATTGCTCCTTGTTTAAGAAAAACAGTAGTTGTCAGTTTTGGCCTTCTCTCGCTGAAATAAAGCTATTTTTACAAATGTTACAGTAAAAGCTGCAGGAAGCTCTCAGAAGTGAGTTTTTTGCTCCTAATCATTAGAAATCAGTTACTTGTTGATGGCAAACATGGTTTTGATTGAAAATATTGCTCCTTGTTTAAGAAAAACTATAGTTGTCAGTTTTGGCCTTCTCTCGCTGAGATAAAGCTATTTTTACAAATGTTACAGTAAAAGCTGCAGGAAGCTCTCAGAAGTGAGTTTTTTGCTCATAATCATTAGAAATCAGTTACTTGTTGATGGCAAACATGGTTTTGATTGAAAATATTGCTCCTTATTTAAGAAAAACTATAGTTGTCAGTTTTGGGCTTCTCTCGCCGAGAGAAAGCTATTTTTACAAATGTTACAGTAAAAGCTGCAGGAAGCTCTCAGAAGTGAGTTTTTTGCTCCTAATCATTAGAAATCAGTTACTTGTTGATGGCAAACATGGTTTTGATTGAAAATATTGTTCCTTGTTTAAGAAAAACTATAGTTGTCAGTTTTGGCCTTCTCTCGCTGAGATAAAGCTATTATTACAAATGTTACACTAAAAGCTGCAGGAAGCTGTCAGAAGTGAGTTTTTTGCTCATAATCATTAGAAATCATTTACTTGTTGATGGCAAACATGGTTTTGATTGAAAATATTGCTCCTTGTTTAAGAAAAACTACAGTTGTCAGTTTTGGGTTTCTCTCACCGAGAGAAAGCTATTTTTTACAAATGTTACAGTAAAAGCTGCAGGAAGCTCTCAGAAGTGAGTTTTTTGCTCCTAATCATTAGAAATCAGTTACTTGTTGATGGCAAACATGGTTTTGATTGAAAATATTGCTCCTTGTTTAAGAAAAACAGTAGTTGTCAGTTTTGGGCTTCTCTCGCCGAGAGAAAGCAATTTTTACAAATGTTACAGTAAAAGCTGCAGGAAGCTCTCAGAAGTGAGTTTTTTGCTCCTAATCATTATGTGGCGGCACGAGCTTACAAGGTTTGGCTACAGCCTTAACCAGTTGAATTTTTGTCCGACAACGCCACCCTGGGAATTTCACCCAGAGATTTATTTATAGTAATTGCAGGTAAAAGCACTCAGGTCCGTTTCACAAGCGAGGACAGAGACAGTGGCTCGGAGTAAGATGCAAATATTTTTATTACAAGTTCATTTTCTTTTTTAAACTCCAACCTTAAAATCTTTCACTCTGGATATTTAAAAGAAGGGAAACCAACCAGGGCTGAGACCTACTATGGTGACTGGGTCCAACAGAACAGGGATTCCAGGGACACCACACGTGAAGAAACAAAGAAAACCAAAAGTGCAAGCACAATATAAAGGGAAGGGCACCGTCACCGGGACACCAAACCACCACTACGTGGGCTCAGCACCTGGATGGGGAGGACCAGAGACAACAGGTTAAAGAAAGAAAACTAAACAATGCACTTAATCACAAAAGCAACAAAATCTGAATTAGATTGACTTATAAAGAACACAAGAAATTAACCAAAGTTTTAATAATGAAAATACAAATTAACCTAAATCTATAAATGGAGGAAATCACAATCTAAACTAATAAACAAATATACTCAAAGGCAGCAACACCACTTGCTGCACAAAACAAAAAAAAGGAAACAAACAAAATAATACAAAACAAACAACAACTAAACATTAAATGTCACCCGTTTCTCATCCATACACACGCACACACACACACTTAAAACGTGGCTGGGCCGCGGTTCTACCCGCCACAGCACAGTCCCAGACGAGACAACACAACCGGGGAGGTAAAACAGCTCAGTCCGGATGGTCCAACAAGACGGTCCGTGAGGCACACGATCTTGAAGTAAAACAGTATAATCTGTGAGGCAAAACAGTCTTCCTAAAGGCAAACGATCTGCCTAAGAGCAATACCAGTAGGTAAAGCAATCTTCAAAAAGGCAAAGCAATCTTCCGAAAGCAAAGCACCGGTAGGCAAAGCAATCTTCCGAAAGCAAAGCACCGGTAGGCAAAGCAGCAGTGATTAGTGGGTGGTTCGCTGCTGTGCGCCGCTGTTGTGTGGCAGTCTTCAAGCCTACAATTAAAAAAAACACAGTATGAGTGACTTACGAGTGGCTGGAGGAGGAAGCTGAGGCCGTAGCGCTACATACCGGTCAGGCAGTCCCGGACAACACCGCAGGGAAGTGACGCACCAGCGATGAGCAGCGAGCAAGGCAGCAAGCAAGGCAGCAAGCAGCATGCAGCCAAAACCACCCGATCGGACCTCTAGTAAACAAACATATATTTGTACTGGACAGGCAACATGAGGGAGCTACAGCCGCGATCAACAGCCTACCTACCACACTGAAGGGGAAGTGGTGGGCATCAGGACATGACGTAACCCGGACATCAGCCAAGCAAGAGGGGGACAGGTGCGTCCTGCCCGCCTTTATGCGGCCGTCTGCCGCTGCGATTGGCCGAGGCTGCGCCACCAATAAATATTCCCAGGACCAAAGAGTGCGTCCTGCTACAATCCACCCCCAGCAACTGAATCGTCGTCCCGACGATGGAAAGTCCAAACACAAAATGCTTAACTCCAAGGCCTAAATAGTGCGACAACTGCATTAGACACAGGGGCAGGAGGATTAACCCCTCCTTGTTCGGCCCCCGCTGCAGGCCTTGGGAGATGGTGGACATTGGAATGGTGACCTGCAGTTGACCTGGCTGTCCGCCGCACCGCACCACTTGCAGCAAGAGGGAGAGAAGAAATACCTGTCACCACAGGAGCAGGATCCACAGACGAGGATGGTACGGAGGGGGCCAAGCCAGACAGTGGAACCTGCAGGCGAGGGGTGGTTTGGGTGACGGCTTCTGCCTGGATACAAGTGGGCAATGAGTTCTCAGGCCTCAAAACCAACCAATCACCATCACATGACAGCTCATCCTCTGACTGAGACTGCTGTGGAGGCGATGGGGGAGCAACCGCAGCACAACCTGGCGAATTGCCCCTTACCACAGCCTTTAGCAACGAGCGATGGACCTGTCTGGCTCTAGTTGGATCATCCCTAGGGGCGATTGTGTAGACCGATCCCCCTTCCCTCGGTGCCCTCAAGACACAATACATAACCGAAGCCCACTGATCTTGAATCTTGTGGCGGCCCCGTACACCAAGGTCTCGCAACCATACCAACTGGCCCTCCTGCAGGGGAACATCTCGCACATGCTGGTCATAGTTTTTCTTCCGGCGCTCGGCAGCAACCTTCAACCGCTCACGAGCTCCCTCAAAAGCGATCTGTAAACGAGTTTGGTGCTCTTGGACCCACTCATGGACATAGCCGCCCACAGGATCCTGAACTCGCCCTAGCAGAAAATCCACTGGGAGTCTCGGCTCCTGGCCAAACATCAAGAAAAAGGGAGACTCACCAGTGGCCTGATGCGGGGTGGTGTTATAGGCGTACAGGACCTGGGGCAGACAGAAATTCCAGTCACGCTTACGGGACACAGGTAATGTACGCAGCAGGTCATGGAGTGTTCTGTTGAAGCGCTCACACTGCCCATCCCCTGAAGGATGGTAAGGCGTGGTGCGAGACTTTTCTATACCATACAGAACACACAACTGCTGAATGAGAATACCCTCAAAGCTACGTCCCTGGTCGGAGTGTATCCGGGCTGGAACACCGAATTTTGAAAACCACTCGACAACAAGGACCTGAGCTACAGTGGCAGCTCTCTGATCACGGGTAGGGACAGCCCACGTGTACTTTGTAAAAACATCCGTCATCACAAGGACGTTTTCCATGCCATTATGGCTGGGCTCCAGAAGAGTAAAATCAATGGCAAGGATTTCGTTAGGCCGAGAGGCCAACAGGTGCCCCATAGCACTACGAGCTGCAGGTTGACTCACCTTCGCAACCTGGCACCTTTCACATGCCTGGCACCACTGTGCCACCTCAGCAGACATCCCTGGCCAATAACAGCGCTGGCGTAGGAGCTCCAAGGTCCTCTCGACCCCCTGATGACCATGCCCCTGGTGAACCTCAGTCAATACATTTGTTTTTAACGCTGCAGGCAACAACAACTGACACACAACCTCACCGCCATCTGGCCGAAAAACCTGCTGATACAAAACACCGCTCCTTTCGACCAGCCGATCCCACTGCCGAAGCAACACCAAGGCTGACTGAGACAACCGTTTCCGCTCCTCCTTGTTGGGACACAGTCCACGTGTCCAGAAAACCAAGACTTCCTGAATAACTGGGTCAGTGTGTTGGAGCGTGGCAATGTCTGAGGGGGGCTGATGGGGCAAGGCTGCAATAGTGGCTTGTGTCACATCTACCCTATCTATTTGTAGGGCCTGCTGCAAAGGCTTTGGGAGCGATGTACCCTGGACCATGGCCTGCATATCCTGTGGCTTAGGGGAATGCTGACGAGAGAGGGCATCAGCGTTCTTATTGCTGCGGCCTGAACGGTACTTGAGTTCAAAGTCAAACGATGCGAGCTGGGCGGCCCAACGCTGTTCGGTGGCCCCCAACTTGGCGGATGACAGGTGACTCAAGGGGTTGTTGTCGGTGTAAACGACACATTTATGGCCCAACAGGTACTCCCTAAATTTCTCCGTCATTGCCCACTTGAGCGCCAAAAACTCCAACTTCATGGAGCTATAATTGCTCATATTGCGTTCAGTGGGCCTCAGACCGCGGCTCGCATAGGCTATGGGCCTAACCTTACCATGCTGTTCCTGTGATAAAACAGCTCCAAGACCACCATAGCTGGCATCCACCTCCAAAATGAATGGGAGGTTGAAGTCGGCATATGCCAAAACAGGTGCAGAGGTGAGACGAGCTTTCAATGCCTCAAAGCTATGGCCACACTCTTCCGTCCAACGACCAGAAACTGTCTGATCTACTCGCTTGGGTTTGAGACCTGCCAGCTCTGCCACCAGCTTGTGCAGAGGCGCAGCCAGCCTTGCAAAACCCTCCACAAAGCGGCGGTAGTAGCTGGCAAAACCAAGGAAGGAGCGCAGTTCTGACAGAGTGGCGGGAGATGGCCAACGTGAAACCGCCTCAACCTTGCTGGGGTCAGTGGAGACACCTTGGTCAGAGATGACATGCCCCAAGTAACGCACTTCCCGCTGAAAGAAGGCACACTTACTGAGTTTCACCTTTAGCCCTTCGCGCTGCAAGCGCCCCAACACCACACCCAACCTCTGCAGATGTTGCTCAATGGTGGAGGAGAAAACCACAATGTCATCCAGGTAGAGCAGCAGGGATTGGCACTGCTGGTCACCAAAAATCCGCTGCATCAACCGCTGGAAGGTGCTGGGTGCATTGCAAAGCCCAAAGGGCATGCGGTTCCACTCAAAAAGTCCAAAGGGGGTACAAAAGGCCGTCTTGGAACGATCAGCCTCTGCGACAGGGACCTGATTGTACCCACTAGCCAGGTCCATAGTGGAAAACCAACAAGCTCCAGTCAGGGCATCCAATGACTCGTCAATACGGGGCAAGGGAAAGGCATCTTTCCTGGTCTTACTATTCAAGAGCCTGTAGTCAACACACATCCGAATACTGCCGTCCTTCTTTCTGACCAACACAATTGGCGAGGCATAAGGACTGCTACTCTCCCTAATGACCTGGGCTCCAAGCAGCTGATTGATGTGGTCTTTGACGACCTCATACTCGGATGGGGGAATTCGACGATACCGTTGCCGCACTGGGACATCATCGAGCAAAGGGATCTCGTGAGAAATCAAGTCAGTGCACCCTAGGTCCCCGTCATGGGCTGAGAAAATGGAGCTATACTGACCAAGAAGAGCCCTGACCTTATCCTGTGCTTCCTCAGGCAAATGACCCAATTCCACGGCCGCTACCTGATCCTGTACTGGTACAGAAACTGACTGAGAGGCCACAGTAGCCACCACAGGTGGTACTTCGGTGACACCAGTAGGCAAACTTACCACACGTACCTCCTCTAAGGTCCCAACAACCGCACGGGGATAGAGCAACACATCGGAAGACCCCACATTCACGATGGGAATGTAGGCTGTGCCCTGTACCACAGACACCAAGGCAGGAGAAACAAGCAGCCCTGCAGGCAGGCCAGAGTCGAAAGACTCGAAAAGGACAGTAGTGCCAGAGTACTGCTCCGAGCATGTGGCCGCGACAACCTTCATCGTACCCCCTGGGATACGACATGCCTTTTTACCACGTACCCTGACTTTACCTGCTCCCGGGTCAGCTGAAACACTGGCTTCATGACACTTCTGGAAGGCCTGCATGACAAGCTGGGGGGCCTCTGATACTACTCGCAGGTCAAACAAAGCCAGGCCATACTGCCCAAAGAGTTCCCCATAGCACCTACGGATGACATTCATCCCTAGAACGCCCGGAGCCTGCGAAGATACACCAGGGGGGTCCTTAACCACCAGAATTCCACAGGCTGGCAACAACTTGCCACAAAGCTCCACCTCCAACTCCAAGTAGCCAACATAGGGTATGGCCAAACCATTAGCTGCTCTAAGCTGTAACCAATGACAAGATTTAAGCTGCTCTTGGCCCCAGGGCTCAAAATGCTGGCGAAAAAAGGACTCCGTGATGGTCGACACCATAGACCCTGTATCTACCAGGCAAGAAGCCACAACTCCCCCCATGCTCACACCTAGATGGGGACAAGACGACATGAGTTTGGACACTTCCATGTCGCCTGCACCTGAAATCGAGCCAGTAACTGCCCCCTCCGAACTGTGGCTCTGCAGCTCGGTGGGTGCTAGTTTTCCGGCACCTGGGTGGAGCGGAACGGCCTACTGGACTGAGAGGGTGGCAAGGGAGGCTGAGTGTGAGCAGGACCACGGGCCCCATCGCAATCCCTGGCTATGTGACCTGGTTGCTGACAGCGTCTACAAATGATGGGACCACGAAAAGCTGCTCGATTATGCTGATGAGAGCTCTGTAGACGAGAAATGCTTTGAGTCAGTTGGTTCAACTGCTCCTGTTGCAACTTCAGCATTTCCCTCATCTCATGCAGCTCTGAAGTTTGAGGGGGGCCAACACCCAACTGACGACTGCCCTGGACCACACACTGAGCACCGAAGACAGCAGGGACAGAATTACTACGACCCCTAAAACCTCCAGGTAAACCCTCTCGTTCCCACCTGATCGCCTCACTCCTAACTTACAGCAAGGTAGCGGTAGGCTGCCTGCGCACAAACTGTTTCAGCTCCCGACGAAGTGACCCATCCAGCACATGCTCCACAAACTGGTCACGCAGCAAAACCTCTGCATTGGGTACGCCACTGGGTGCACGCTGCTTTACAGACGCCATGAGGCCCATCAAAGCAAGTGAGAACTCAAGTAGAGTCTCTCCCTCATGCTGCCTTCGGGAGAAAAAGGCCTCTTGTAAAGCAACATATGACTCTGCACACCCATATAGCTCCTGCAACACCTCTATGATCTTAGCAGGGTCTAACCGCTCATCGCTGGGGCGATACTTAATTTCCTCACGCGCCTCCCCCTCCAGGTGGTCAAATAGAAAGAATGCCTGATCGGATGCAGACAAATGCCGTGCTCTCATACAAGCTTGCACCTCCTCCAGCCACTCTGCTAACCCTATACCTAACTTTCCCCTGAATGTGGGACATTTTCTGTCTCTGGACATAAAAATCAGCCTCTCCGTTAAAGGAGCACTGGCAGTGGACGAACTAGTGGGTGGAAGCGAAACTGAGGGCGCTGTACTAGGGCCAGGCACCGCTGCAACCTGTTCCTGTCTCAGCCTGTCATTATCTGTCCTCAGCTGAGCAACTAAATCCCTCAGTTCCTGTAATTCTGACTCCATCACTAACTGTAATACAATTGCTATCCCTACCGTAAAGCTGAAACCAGGGGAAGTAGGTGGGCTCGACACAGGTCCACAAAACCAACTGCTGCTTTGCCTCAAAAGGAAGAAAAAGAAAGACACAGGTTAAACACAGACACTTAAAATGACAGCCACGATTTTGTTGACAATAAAAGAAAACAAAACAACCCAGAACCGAACACACGTCTCTGCTCTCCAATTGCAATATCCTGCCGACAACGCCAGATTGTGGCGGCACGAGCTTACAAGGTTTGGCTACAGCCTTAACCAGTTGAATTTTTGTCCGACAACGCCACCCTGGGAATTTCACCCAGAGATTTATTTATAGTAATTGCAGGTAAAAGCACTCAGGTCCGTTTCACAAGGGAGGACAGAGACAGTGGCTCGGAGTAAGATGCAAATATTTTTATTACAAGTTCATTTTCTTTTTTAAACTCCAACCTTAAAATCTTTCACTCTGGATATTTAAAAGAAGGGAAACCAACCAGGGCTGAGACCTACTATGGTGACTGGGTCCAACAGAAGAGGGATTCCAGGGACACCACACGTGAAGAAACAAAGAAAACCAAAAGTGCAAGCACAATATAAAGGGAAGGGCACCGTCACCGGGACACCAAACCACCACTACGTGGGCTCAGCACCTGGATGGGGAGGACCAGAGACAACAGGTTAAAGAAAGAAAACTAAACAATGCACTTAATCACAAAAGCAACAAAATCTGAATTAGATTGACTTATAAAGAACACAAGAAATTAACCAAAGTTTTAATAATGAAAATACAAATTAACCTAAATCTATAAATGGAGGAAATCACAATCTAAACTAATAAACAAATATACTCAAAGGCAGCAACACCACTTGCTGCACAAAACAAAAAAAAGGAAACAAACAAAATAATACAAAACAAACAACAACTAAACATTAAATGTCACCCGTTTCTCATCCATACACACGCACACACACACACTTAAAACGTGGCTGGGCCGCGGTTCTACCCGCCACAGCACAGTCCCAGACGAGACAACACAACCGGGGAGGTAAAACAGCTCAGTCCGGATGGTCCAACAAGACGGTCCGTGAGGCACACGATCTTGAAGTAAAACAGTATAATCTGTGAGGCAAAACAGTCTTCCTAAAGGCAAACGATCTGCCTAAGAGCAATACCAGTAGGTAAAGCAATCTTCAAAAAGGCAAAGCAATCTTCCGAAAGCAAAGCACCGGTAGGCAAAGCAATCTTCCGAAAGCAAAGCACCGGTAGGCAAAGCAGCAGTGATTAGTGGGTGGTTCGCTGCTGTGCGCCGCTGTTGTGCGGCAGTCTTCAAGCCTACAATTAAAAAAAACACAGTATGAGTGACTTACGAGTGGCTGGAGGAGGAAGCTGAGGCCGTAGCGCTACATACCGGTCAGGCAGTCCCGGACAACACCGCAGGGAAGTGACGCACCAGCGATGAGCAGCGAGCAAGGCAGCAAGCAAGGCAGCAAGCAGCATGCAGCCAAAACCACCCGATCGGACCTCTAGTAAACAAACATATATTTGTAAAGGACAGGCAACATGAGGGAGCTACAGCCGCGATCAACAGCCTACCTACCACACTGAAGGGGAAGTGGTGGGCGTCAGGACATGACGTAACCCGGACATCAGCCAAGCAAGAGGGGGACAGGTGCGTCCTGCCCGCCTTTATGCGGCCGTCTGCCGCTGCGATTGGCCGAGGCTGCGCCACCAATAAATATTCCCAGGACCAAAGAGTGCGTCCTGCTACAATTAGAAATCAGTTACTTGTTGATGGTAAACATGGTTTTGATTGAAAATATTGCTCCTTGTTTAAGAAAAACTATAGTTGTCAGTTTTGGCCTTCTCTCGCTGAGATAAAGCTATTTTTACAAATGTTACAGTAAAAGCTGCAGGAAGCTCTCAGAAGTGAGTTTTTTGCTCCTAATCATTAGAAATCAGTTACTTGTTGATGGCAAACATGGTTTTGATTGAAAATATTGCTCCTTGTTTAAGAAAAAGAGTAGTTGTCAGTTTTGGGCTTCTCTCGCTGAGATAAAGCTATTTTTACAAATGTTACAGTAAAAGCTGCAGGAAGCTCTCAGAAGTGAGTTTTTTGCTCCTAATCATTAGAAATCAGTTACTTGTTGATGGCAAACAAGGTTTTGTTTGAAAATATTGCTCCTTGTTTAAGAAAAACAGTAGTTGTCAGTTTTGGCCTTCTCTCGCTGAGATAAAGCTATTTTTACAAATGTTACAGTAAAAGCTGCAGGAAGCTCTCAGAAGTGAGTTTTTTGCTCCTAATCATTAGAAATCAGTTACTTGTTGATGGCAAACAAGGTTTTGTTTGAAAATATTGCTCCTTGTTTAAGAAAAACAGTAGTTGTCAGTTTTGGGCTTCTCTCGCTGAGATAAAGCTATTTTTACAAATGTTACAGTAAAAGCTGCAGGAAGCTCTCAGAAGTGAGTTTTTTGCTCCTAATCATTAGAAATCAGTTACTTGTTGATGGCAAACATGGTTTTGATTGAAAATATTGCTCCTTGTTTAAGAAAAAGAGTAGTTGTCAGTTTTGGGCTTCTCTCGCTGAGATAAAGCTATTTTTACAAATGTTACAGTAAAAGCTGCAGGAAGCTCTCAGAAGTGAGTTTTTTGCTCCTAATCATTAGAAATCAGTTACTTGTTGATGGCAAACAAGGTTTTGTTTGAAAATATTGCTCCTTGTTTAAGAAAAACAGTAGTTGTCAGTTTTGGCCTTCTCTCGCTGAGATAAAGCTATTTTTACAAATGTTACAGTAAAAGCTGCAGGAAGCTCTCAGAAGTGAGTTTTTTGCTCCTAATCATTAGAAATCAGTTACTTGTTGATGGCAAACAAGGTTTTGTTTGAAAATATTGCTCCTTGTTTAAGAAAAACAGTAGTTGTCAGTTTTGGGCTTCTCTCGCTGAGATAAAGCTATTTTTACAAATGTTACAGTAAAAGCTGCAGGAAGCTCTCAGAAGTGAGTTTTTTGCTCCTAATCATTAGAAATCAGTTACTTGTTGATGGCAAACATGGTTTTGATTGAAAATATTGCTCCTTGTTTAAGAAAAACAGTAGTTGTCAGTTTTGGCCTTCTCTCGCTGAAATAAAGCTATTTTTACAAATGTTACAGTAAAAGCTGCAGGAAGCTCTCAGAAGTGAGTTTTTTGCTCCTAATCATTAGAAATCAGTTACTTGTTGATGGCAAACATGGTTTTGATTGAAAATATTGCTCCTTGTTTAAGAAAAACTACAGTTGTCAGTTTTGGGTTTCTCTCACCGAGAGAAAGCTATTTTTACAAATGTTACAGTAAAAGCTGCAGGAAGCTCTCAGAAGTGAGTTTTTTGCTCCTAATCATTAGAAATCAGTTACTTGTTGATGGCAAACATGGTTTTGATTGAAAATATTGCTCCTTGTTTAAGAAAAACTACAGTTGTCAGTTTTGGGTTTCTCTCACCGAGAGAAAGCTATTTTTACAAATGTTACAGTAAAAGCTGCAGGAAGCTCTCAGAAGTGAGTTTTTTGCTCCTAATCATTAGAAATCAGTTACTTGTTGATGGCAAACATGGTTTTGATTGAAAATATTGCTCCTTGTTTAAGAAAAAGAGTAGTTGTCAGTTTTGGGCTTCTCTCGCTGAGATAAAGCTATTTTTACAAATGTTACAGTAAAAGCTGCAGGAAGCTCTCAGAAGTGAGTTTTTTGCTCCTAATCATTAGAAATCAGTTACTTGTTGATGGCAAACAAGGTTTTGTTTGAAAATATTGCTCCTTGTTTAAGAAAAACAGTAGTTGTCAGTTTTGGCCTTCTCTCGCTGAGATAAAGCTATTTTTACAAATGTTACAGTAAAAGCTGCAGGAAGCTCTCAGAAGTGAGTTTTTTGCTCCTAATCATTAGAAATCAGTTACTTGTTGATGGCAAACAAGGTTTTGTTTGAAAATATTGCTCCTTGTTTAAGAAAAACAGTAGTTGTCAGTTTTGGGCTTCTCTCGCTGAGATAAAGCTATTTTTACAAATGTTACAGTAAAAGCTGCAGGAAGCTCTCAGAAGTGAGTTTTTTGCTCCTAATCATTAGAAATCAGTTACTTGTTGATGGCAAACATGGTTTTGATTGAAAATATTGCTCCTTGTTTAAGAAAAACAGTAGTTGTCAGTTTTGGCCTTCTCTCGCTGAAATAAAGCTATTTTTACAAATGTTACAGTAAAAGCTGCAGGAAGCTCTCAGAAGTGAGTTTTTTGCTCCTAATCATTAGAAATCAGTTACTTGTTGATGGCAAACATGGTTTTGATTGAAAATATTGCTCCTTGTTTAAGAAAAACTACAGTTGTCTGTTTTGGGTTTCTCTCACCGAGAGAAAGCTATTTTTACAAATGTTACAGTAAAAGCTGCAGGAAGCTCTCAGAAGTGAGTTTTTTGCTCCTAATCATTAGAAATCAGTTACTTGTTGATGGCAAACATGGTTTTGTTTGAAAATATTGCTCCTTGTTTAAGAAAAACAGTAGTTGTCAGTTTTGGCCTTCTCTCGCTGAGATAAAGCTATTTTTACAAATGTTACAGTAAAAGCTGCAGGAAGCTCTCAGAAGTGAGTTTTTTTGCTCATAATCATTAGAAATCAGTTACTTGTTGATGGCAAACATGGTTTTGTTTGAAAATATTGCTCCTTGTTTAAGAAAAACAGTAGTTGTCAGTTTTGGCCTTCTCTCGCTGAGATAAAGCTATTTTTACAAATGTTACAGTAAAAGCTGCAGAAAGCTCTCAGACGTGAGTTTTTTGCTCATAATCATTAGAAATCAGTTACTTGTTGATGGCAAACATGGTTTTGATTGAAAATATTGCTCCTTATTTAAGAAAAACTATAGTTGTCAGTTTTGGGCTTCTCTCGCCGAGAGAAAGCTATTTTTACAAATGTTACAGTAAAAGCTGCAGGAAGCTCTCAGAAGTGAGTTTTTTGCTCCTAATCATTAGAAATCAGTTACTTGTTGATGGCAAACATGGTTTTGATTGAAAATATTGCTCCTTGTTTAAGAAAAACTACAGTTGTCAGTTTTGGGTTTCTCTCACCGAGAAAAAGCTATTTTTACAAATGTTACAGTAAAAGCTGCAGGAAGCTCTCAGAAGTGAGTTTTTTCCTCCTAATCATTAGAAATCAGTTACTTGTTGGTGGCAAACATGGTTTTGTTTGAAAATATTGCTCCTTGTTTAAGAAAAACAGTAGTTGTCAGTGTTGGCCTTCTCTTGCCGAGAGAAAGCAATTTTTACAAATGTTACAGTAAAAGCTGCAGGAAGCTCTCAGAAGTGAGTTTTTTGCTCCTAATCATTATAAATCAGTTACTTGTTGATGGTAAACATGGTTTTGATTGAAAATATTGCTCCTTGTTTAAGAAAAACTATAGTTGTCAGTTTTGGCCTTCTCTCGCTGAGATAAAGCTATTTTTACAAATGTTACAGTAAAAGCTGCAGGAAGCTCTCAGAAGTGAGTTTTTTGCTCCTAATCATTCGAAATCAGTTACTTGTTGATGGCAAACATGGTTTTGATTGAAAATATTGCTCCTTGTTTAAGAAAAAGAGTAGTTGTCAGTTTTGGCCTTCTCTCGCTGAGATAAAGCTATTTTTACAAATGTTACAGTAAAAGCTGCAGGAAGCTCTCAGAAGTGAGTTTTTTGCTCCTAATCATTAGAAATCAGTTACTTGTTGATGGCAAACAAGGTTTTGTTTGAAAATATTGCTCCTTGTTTAAGAAAAACAGTAGTTGTCAGTTTTGGGCTTCTCTCGCTGAGATAAAGCTATTTTTACAAATGTTACAGTAAAAGCTGCAGGAAGCTCTCAGAAGTGAGTTTTTTGCTCCTAATCATTAGAAATCAGTTACTTGTTGATGGCAAACAAGGTTTTGTTTGAAAATATTGCTCCTTATTTAAGAAAAACTATAGTTGTCAGTTTTGGGCTTCTCTCGCCGAGAGAAAGCTATTTTTACAAATGTTACAGTAAAAGCTGCAGGAAGCTCTCAGAAGTGAGTTTTTTGCTCCTAATCATTAGAAATCAGTTACTTGTTGATGGCAAACATGGTTTTGATTGAAAATATTGCTCCTTGTTTAAGAAAAACTACAGTTGTCAGTTTTGGGTTTCTCTCACCGAGAAAAAGCTATTTTTACAAATGTTACAGTAAAAGCTGCAGGAAGCTCTCAGAAGTGAGTTTTTTCCTCCTAATCATTAGAAATCAGTTACTTGTTGGTGGCAAACATGGTTTTGTTTGAAAATATTGCTCCTTGTTTAAGAAAAACAGTAGTTGTCAGTGTTGGCCTTCTCTTGCCGAGAGAAAGCAATTTTTACAAATGTTACAGTAAAAGCTGCAGGAAGCTCTCAGAAGTGAGTTTTTTGCTCCTAATCATTATAAATCAGTTACTTGTTGATGGTAAACATGGTTTTGATTGAAAATATTGCTCCTTGTTTAAGAAAAACTATAGTTGTCAGTTTTGGCCTTCTCTCGCTGAGATAAAGCTATTTTTACAAATGTTACAGTAAAAGCTGCAGGAAGCTCTCAGAAGTGAGTTTTTTGCTCCTAATCATTCGAAATCAGTTACTTGTTGATGGCAAACATGGTTTTGATTGAAAATATTGCTCCTTGTTTAAGAAAAAGAGTAGTTGTCAGTTTTGGCCTTCTCTCGCTGAGATAAAGCTATTTTTACAAATGTTACAGTAAAAGCTGCAGGAAGCTCTCAGAAGTGAGTTTTTTGCTCCTAATCATTAGAAATCAGTTACTTGTTGATGGCAAACAAGGTTTTGTTTGAAAATATTGCTCCTTGTTTAAGAAAAACAGTAGTTGTCAGTTTTGGGCTTCTCTCGCTGAGATAAAGCTATTTTTACAAATGTTACAGTAAAAGCTGCAGGAAGCTCTCAGAAGTGAGTTTTTTGCTCCTAATCATTAGAAATCAGTTACTTGTTGATGGCAAACAAGGTTTTGTTTGAAAATATTGCTCCTTGTTTAAGAAAAACAGTAGTTGTCAGTTTTGGGCTTCTCTCGCTGAGATAAAGCTATTTTTACAAATGTTACAGTAAAAGCTGCAGGAAGCTCTCAGAAGTGAGTTTTTTGCTCCTAATCATTAGAAATCAGTTACTTGTTGATGGCAAACATGGTTTTGATTGAAAATATTGCTCCTTGTTTAAGAAAAACTACAGTTGTCAGTTTTGGGTTTCTCTCACCGAGAGAAAGCTATTTTTACAAATGTTACAGTAAAAGCTGCAGGAAGCTCTCAGAAGTGAATTTTTTGCTCCTAATCATTAGAAATCAGTTACTTGTTGATGGCAAACATGGCTTTGATTGAAAATATTGCTCCTTGTTTAAGAAAAAGAGTAGTTGTCAGTTTTGGGCTTCTCTCGCTGAGATAAAGCTATTTTTACAAATGTTACAGTAAAAGCTGCAGGAAGCTCTCAGAAGTGAGTTTTTTGCTCCTAATCATTAGAAATCAGTTACTTGTTGATGGCAAACAAGGTTTTGTTTGAAAATATTGCTCCTTGTTTAAGAAAAACAGTAGTTGTCAGTTTTGGCCTTCTCTCGCTGAGATAAAGCTATTTTTACAAATGTTACAGTAAAAGCTGCAGGAAGCTCTCAGAAGTGAGTTTTTTGCTCCTAATCATTAGAAATCAGTTACTTGTTGATGGCAAACAAGGTTTTGTTTGAAAATATTGCTCGTTGTTTAAGAAAAACAGTAGTTGTCAGTTTTGGGCTTCTCTCGCTGAGATAAAGCTATTTTTACAAATGTTACAGTAAAAGCTGCAGGAAGCTCTCAGACGTGAGTTTTTTGCTCATAATCATTAGAAATCAGTTACTTGTTGATGGCAAACATGGTTTTTATTGAAAATATTGCTCCTTATTTAACAAAAACTATAGTTGTCAGTTTTGGGCTTCTCTCGCCGAGAGAAAGCTATTTTTACAAATGTTACAGTAAAAGCTGCAGGAAGCTCTCAGAAGTGAGTTTTTTCCTCCTAATCATTAGAAATCAGTTACTTGTTGATGGCAAACATGGTTTTGATTGAAAATATTGCTCCTTGTTTAAGAAAAACAGTAGTTGTCAGTTTTGGCCTTCTCTCGTCGAGAGAAAGCTATTTTTACAAATGTTACAGTAAAAGCTGCAGGAAGCTCTCAGAAGTGAGTTTTTTGCTCCTAATCATTAGAAATCAGTTACTTGTTGATGGCAAACATGGTTTTGATTGAAAATATTGCTCCTTGTTTAAGAAAAACAGTAGTTGTTAGTTTTGGCCTTCTCTGGACGAGAGAAAGCTATTTTTACAAATGTTACAGTAAAAGCTGCAGGAAGCTCTCAGAAGTGAGTTTTTTGCTCCTAATCATTAGAAATCAGTTACTTGTTGATGGCAAACATGGTTTTGATTGAAAATATTGCTCCTTGTTTAAGAAAAACTACAGTTGTCAGTTTTGGGTTTCTCTCACCGAGAGAAAGCTATTTTTACAAATGTTACAGTAAAAGCTGCAGGAAGCTCTCAGAAGTAAGTTTTTTGCTCCTAATCATTAGAAATCAGTTACTTGTTGATGGCAAACATGGTTTTGTTTGAAAATATTGCTCCTTGTTTAAGAAAAACAGTAGTTGTCAGTTTTGGCCTTCTCTCGCTGAGATAAAGCTATTTTTACAAATGTTACAGTAAAAGCTGCAGGAAGCTCTCAGAAGTGAGTTTTTTGCTCATAATCATTAGAAATCAGTTACTTGTTGATGGCAAACATGGTTTTGTTTGAAAATATTGCTCCTTGTTTAAGAAAAACAGTAGTTGTCAGTTTTGGCCTTCTCTTGAGATAAAGCTATTTTTACAAATGTTACAGTAAAAGCTGCAGGAAGCTCTCAGACGTGAGTTTTTTGCTCATAATCATTAGAAATCAGTTACTTGTTGATGGCAAACATGGTTTTGATTGAAAATATTGCTCCTTATTTAAGAAAAACTATAGTTGTCAGTTTTGGGCTTCTCTCGCCGAGAGAAAGCTATTTTTACAAATGTTACAGTAAAAGCTGCAGGAAGCTCTCAGAAGTGAGTTTTTTGCTCCTAATCATTAGAAATCAGTTACTTGTTGATGGCAAACAAGGTTTTGTTTGAAAGTATTGCTCCTTGTTTAAGAAAAACAGTAGTTGTCAGTTTTGGGCTTCTCTCGCTGAGATAAAGCTATTTTTACAAATGTTACAGTAAAAGCTGCAGGAAGCTCTCAGAAGTGAGTTTTTTGCTCCTAATCATTAGAAATCAGTTACTTGTTGATGGCAAACAAGGTTTTGTTTGAAAATATTGCTCGTTGTTTAAGAAAAACAGTAGTTGTCAGTTTTGGGCTTCTCTCGCTGAGATAAAGCTATTTTTACAAATGTTACAGTAAAAGCTGCAGGAAGCTCTCAGACGTGAGTTTTTTGCTCATAATCATTAGAAATCAGTTACTTGTTGATGGCAAACATGGTTTTTATTGAAAATATTGCTCCTTATTTAACAAAAACTATAGTTGTCAGTTTTGGGCTTCTCTCGCCGAGAGAAAGCTATTTTTACAAATGTTACAGTAAAAGCTGCAGGAAGCTCTCAGAAGTGAGTTTTTTCCTCCTAATCATTAGAAATCAGTTACTTGTTGATGGCAAACATGGTTTTGATTGAAAATATTGCTCCTTGTTTAAGAAAAACAGTAGTTGTCAGTTTTGGCCTTCTCTCGTCGAGAGAAAGCTATTTTTACAAATGTTACAGTAAAAGCTGCAGGAAGCTCTCAGAAGTGAGTTTTTTGCTCCTAATCATTAGAAATCAGTTACTTGTTGATGGCAAACATGGTTTTGATTGAAAATATTGCTCCTTGTTTAAGAAAAACAGTAGTTGTTAGTTTTGGCCTTCTCTGGACGAGAGAAAGCTATTTTTACAAATGTTACAGTAAAAGCTGCAGGAAGCTCTCAGAAGTGAGTTTTTTGCTCCTAATCATTAGAAATCAGTTACTTGTTGATGGCAAACATGGTTTTGATTGAAAATATTGCTCCTTGTTTAAGAAAAACTACAGTTGTCAGTTTTGGGTTTCTCTCACCGAGAGAAAGCTATTTTTACAAATGTTACAGTAAAAGCTGCAGGAAGCTCTCAGAAGTAAGTTTTTTGCTCCTAATCATTAGAAATCAGTTACTTGTTGATGGCAAACATGGTTTTGTTTGAAAATATTGCTCCTTGTTTAAGAAAAACAGTAGTTGTCAGTTTTGGCCTTCTCTCGCTGAGATAAAGCTATTTTTACAAATGTTACAGTAAAAGCTGCAGGAAGCTCTCAGAAGTGAGTTTTTTGCTCATAATCATTAGAAATCAGTTACTTGTTGATGGCAAACATGGTTTTGTTTGAAAATATTGCTCCTTGTTTAAGAAAAACAGTAGTTGTCAGTTTTGGCCTTCTCTTGAGATAAAGCTATTTTTACAAATGTTACAGTAAAAGCTGCAGGAAGCTCTCAGACGTGAGTTTTTTGCTCATAATCATTAGAAATCAGTTACTTGTTGATGGCAAACATGGTTTTGATTGAAAATATTGCTCCTTATTTAAGAAAAACTATAGTTGTCAGTTTTGGGCTTCTCTCGCCGAGAGAAAGCTATTTTTACAAATGTTACAGTAAAAGCTGCAGGAAGCTCTCAGAAGTGAGTTTTTTCCTCCTAATCATTAGAAATCAGTTACTTGTTGATGGCAAACATGGTTTTGTTTGAAAATATTGCTCCTTGTTTAAGAAAAACAGTAGTTGTCAGTTTTGGCCTTCTCTCGCCGAGAGAAAGCAATTTTTACAAATGTTACAGTAAAAGCTGCAGGAAGCTCTCAGAAGTGAGTTTTTTGCTCCTAATCATTATAAATCAGTTACTTGTTGATGGTAAACATGGTTTTGATTGAAAATATTGCTCCTTGTTTAAGAAAAACTATAGTTGTCAGTTTTGGCCTTCTCTCGCTGAGATAAAGCTATTTTTACAAATGTTACAGTAAAAGCTGCAGGAAGCTCTCAGACGTGAGTTTTTTGCTCATAATCATTAGAAATCAGTTACTTGTTGATGGCAAACATGGTTTTTATTGAAAATATTGCTCCTTATTTAACAAAAACTATAGTTGTCAGTTTTGGGCTTCTCTCGCCGAGAGAAAGCTATTTTTACAAATGTTACAGTAAAAGCTGCAGGAAGCTCTCAGAAGTGAGTTTTTTCCTCCTAATCATTAGAAATCAGTTACTTGTTGATGGCAAACATGGTTTTGATTGAAAATATTGCTCCTTGTTTAAGAAAAACAGTAGTTGTCAGTTTTGGCCTTCTCTCGTCGAGAGAAAGCTATTTTTACAAATGTTACAGTAAAAGCTGCAGGAAGCTCTCAGAAGTGAGTTTTTTGCTCCTAATCATTAGAAATCAGTTACTTGTTGATGGCAAACATGGTTTTGATTGAAAATATTGCTCCTTGTTTAAGAAAAACAGTAGTTGTTAGTTTTGGCCTTCTCTGGACGAGAGAAAGCTATTTTTACAAATGTTACAGTAAAAGCTGCAGGAAGCTCTCAGAAGTGAGTTTTTTGCTCCTAATCATTAGAAATCAGTTACTTGTTGATGGCAAACATGGTTTTGATTGAAAATATTGCTCCTTGTTTAAGAAAAACTACAGTTGTCAGTTTTGGGTTTCTCTCACCGAGAGAAAGCTATTTTTACAAATGTTACAGTAAAAGCTGCAGGAAGCTCTCAGAAGTAAGTTTTTTGCTCCTAATCATTAGAAATCAGTTACTTGTTGATGGCAAACATGGTTTTGTTTGAAAATATTGCTCCTTGTTTAAGAAAAACAGTAGTTGTCAGTTTTGGCCTTCTCTCGCTGAGATAAAGCTATTTTTACAAATGTTACAGTAAAAGCTGCAGGAAGCTCTCAGAAGTGAGTTTTTTGCTCATAATCATTAGAAATCAGTTACTTGTTGATGGCAAACATGGTTTTGTTTGAAAATATTGCTCCTTGTTTAAGAAAAACAGTAGTTGTCAGTTTTGGCCTTCTCTTGAGATAAAGCTATTTTTACAAATGTTACAGTAAAAGCTGCAGGAAGCTCTCAGACGTGAGTTTTTTGCTCATAATCATTAGAAATCAGTTACTTGTTGATGGCAAACATGGTTTTGATTGAAAATATTGCTCCTTATTTAAGAAAAACTATAGTTGTCAGTTTTGGGCTTCTCTCGCCGAGAGAAAGCTATTTTTACAAATGTTACAGTAAAAGCTGCAGGAAGCTCTCAGAAGTGAGTTTTTTGCTCCTAATCATTAGAAATCAGTTACTTGTTGATGGCAAACAAGGTTTTGTTTGAAAGTATTGCTCCTTGTTTAAGAAAAACAGTAGTTGTCAGTTTTGGGCTTCTCTCGCTGAGATAAAGCTATTTTTACAAATGTTACAGTAAAAGCTGCAGGAAGCTCTCAGAAGTGAGTTTTTTGCTCCTAATCATTAGAAATCAGTTACTTGTTGATGGCAAACAAGGTTTTGTTTGAAAATATTGCTCGTTGTTTAAGAAAAACAGTAGTTGTCAGTTTTGGGCTTCTCTCGCTGAGATAAAGCTATTTTTACAAATGTTACAGTAAAAGCTGCAGGAAGCTCTCAGACGTGAGTTTTTTGCTCATAATCATTAGAAATCAGTTACTTGTTGATGGCAAACATGGTTTTTATTGAAAATATTGCTCCTTATTTAACAAAAACTATAGTTGTCAGTTTTGGGCTTCTCTCGCCGAGAGAAAGCTATTTTTACAAATGTTACAGTAAAAGCTGCAGGAAGCTCTCAGAAGTGAGTTTTTTCCTCCTAATCATTAGAAATCAGTTACTTGTTGATGGCAAACATGGTTTTGATTGAAAATATTGCTCCTTGTTTAAGAAAAACAGTAGTTGTCAGTTTTGGCCTTCTCTCGTCGAGAGAAAGCTATTTTTACAAATGTTACAGTAAAAGCTGCAGGAAGCTCTCAGAAGTGAGTTTTTTGCTCCTAATCATTAGAAATCAGTTACTTGTTGATGGCAAACATGGTTTTGATTGAAAATATTGCTCCTTGTTTAAGAAAAACAGTAGTTGTTAGTTTTGGCCTTCTCTGGACGAGAGAAAGCTATTTTTACAAATGTTACAGTAAAAGCTGCAGGAAGCTCTCAGAAGTGAGTTTTTTGCTCCTAATCATTAGAAATCAGTTACTTGTTGATGGCAAACATGGTTTTGATTGAAAATATTGCTCCTTGTTTAAGAAAAACTACAGTTGTCAGTTTTGGGTTTCTCTCACCGAGAGAAAGCTATTTTTACAAATGTTACAGTAAAAGCTGCAGGAAGCTCTCAGAAGTAAGTTTTTTGCTCCTAATCATTAGAAATCAGTTACTTGTTGATGGCAAACATGGTTTTGTTTGAAAATATTGCTCCTTGTTTAAGAAAAACAGTAGTTGTCAGTTTTGGCCTTCTCTCGCTGAGATAAAGCTATTTTTACAAATGTTACAGTAAAAGCTGCAGGAAGCTCTCAGAAGTGAGTTTTTTGCTCATAATCATTAGAAATCAGTTACTTGTTGATGGCAAACATGGTTTTGTTTGAAAATATTGCTCCTTGTTTAAGAAAAACAGTAGTTGTCAGTTTTGGCCTTCTCTTGAGATAAAGCTATTTTTACAAATGTTACAGTAAAAGCTGCAGGAAGCTCTCAGACGTGAGTTTTTTGCTCATAATCATTAGAAATCAGTTACTTGTTGATGGCAAACATGGTTTTGATTGAAAATATTGCTCCTTATTTAAGAAAAACTATAGTTGTCAGTTTTGGGCTTCTCTCGCCGAGAGAAAGCTATTTTTACAAATGTTACAGTAAAAGCTGCAGGAAGCTCTCAGAAGTGAGTTTTTTGCTCCTAATCATTAGAAATCAGTTACTTGTTGATGGCAAACATGGTTTTGATTGAAAATATTGCTCCTTGTTTAAGAAAAACTACAGTTGTCAGTTTTGGGTTTCTCTCACCGAGAGAAAGCTATTTTTACAAATGTTACAGTAAAAGCTGCAGGAAGCTCTCAGAAGTGAGTTTTTTCCTCCTAATCATTAGAAATCAGTTACTTGTTGATGGCAAACATGGTTTTGTTTGAAAATATTGCTCCTTGTTTAAGAAAAACAGTAGTTGTCAGTTTTGGCCTTCTCTCGCCGAGAGAAAGCAATTTTTACAAATGTTACAGTAAAAGCTGCAGGAAGCTCTCAGAAGTGAGTTTTTTGCTCCTAATCATTATAAATCAGTTACTTGTTGATGGTAAACATGGTTTTGATTGAAAATATTGCTCCTTGTTTAAGAAAAACTATAGTTGTCAGTTTTGGCCTTCTCTCGCTGAGATAAAGCTATTTTTACAAATGTTACAGTAAAAGCTGCAGGAAGCTCTCAGAAGTGAGTTTTTTGCTCCTAATCATTAGAAATCAGTTACTTGTTGATGGCAAACATGGTTTTGATTGAAAATATTGCTCCTTGTTTAAGAAAAAGAGTAGTTGTCAGTTTTGGCCTTCTCTCGCTGAGATAAAGCTATTTTTACAAATGTTACAGTAAAAGCTGCAGGAAGCTCTCAGAAGTGAGTTTTTTGCTCCTAATCATTAGAAATCAGTTACTTGTTGATGGCAAACAAGGTTTTGTTTGAAAATATTGCTCCTTGTTTAAGAAAAACAGTAGTTGTCAGTTTTGGCCTTCTCTCGCTGAGATAAAGCTATTTTTACAAATGTTACAGTAAAAGCTGCAGGAAGCTCTCAGAAGTGAGTTTTTTGCTCATAATCATTAGAAATCAGTTACTTGTTGATGGCAAACATGGTTTTGTTTGAAAATATTGCTCCTTGTTTAAGAAAAACAGTAGTTGTCAGTTTTGGCCTTCTCTTGAGATAAAGCTATTTTTACAAATGTTACAGTAAAAGCTGCAGGAAGCTCTCAGACGTGAGTTTTTTGCTCATAATCATTAGAAATCAGTTACTTGTTGATGGCAAACATGGTTTTGATTGAAAATATTGCTCCTTATTTAAGAAAAACTATAGTTGTCAGTTTTGGGCTTCTCTCGCCGAGAGAAAGCTATTTTTACAAATGTTACAGTAAAAGCTGCAGGAAGCTCTCAGAAGTGAGTTTTTTGCTCCTAATCATTAGAAATCAGTTACTTGTTGATGGCAAACATGGTTTTGATTGAAAATATTGCTCCTTGTTTAAGAAAAACTACAGTTGTCAGTTTTGGGTTTCTCTCACCGAGAGAAAGCTATTTTTACAAATGTTACAGTAAAAGCTGCAGGAAGCTCTCAGAAGTGAGTTTTTTCCTCCTAATCATTAGAAATCAGTTACTTGTTGATGGCAAACATGGTTTTGTTTGAAAATATTGCTCCTTGTTTAAGAAAAACAGTAGTTGTCAGTTTTGGCCTTCTCTCGCCGAGAGAAAGCAATTTTTACAAATGTTACAGTAAAAGCTGCAGGAAGCTCTCAGAAGTGAGTTTTTTGCTCCTAATCATTATAAATCAGTTACTTGTTGATGGTAAACATGGTTTTGATTGAAAATATTGCTCCTTGTTTAAGAAAAACTATAGTTGTCAGTTTTGGCCTTCTCTCGCTGAGATAAAGCTATTTTTACAAATGTTACAGTAAAAGCTGCAGGAAGCTCTCAGAAGTGAGTTTTTTGCTCCTAATCATTAGAAATCAGTTACTTGTTGATGGCAAACATGGTTTTGATTGAAAATATTGCTCCTTGTTTAAGAAAAAGAGTAGTTGTCAGTTTTGGCCTTCTCTCGCTGAGATAAAGCTATTTTTACAAATGTTACAGTAAAAGCTGCAGGAAGCTCTCAGAAGTGAGTTTTTTGCTCCTAATCATTAGAAATCAGTTACTTGTTGATGGCAAACAAGGTTTTGTTTGAAAATATTGCTCCTTGTTTAAGAAAAACAGTAGTTGTCAGTTTTGGGCTTCTCTCGCTGAGATAAAGCTATTTTTACAAATGTTACAGTAAAAGCTGCAGGAAGCTCTCAGAAGTGAGTTTTTTGCTCCTAATCATTAGAAATCAGTTACTTGTTGATGGCAAACATGGTTTTGATTGAAAATATTGCTCCTTGTTTAAGAAAAACTACAGTTGTCAGTTTTGGGTTTCTCTCACCGAGAGAAAGCTATTTTTACAAATGTTACAGTAAAAGCTGCAGGAAGCTCTCAGAAGTGAGTTTTTTGCTCCTAATCATTAGAAATCAGTTACTTGTTGATGGCAAACATGGTTTTGATTGAAAATATTGCTCCTTGTTTAAGAAAAAGAGTAGTTGTCAGTTTTGGGCTTCTCTCGCTGAGATAAAGCTATTTTTACAAATGTTACAGTAAAAGCTGCAGGAAGCTCTCAGAAGTGAGTTTTTTGCTCCTAATCATTATAAATCAGTTACTTGTTGATGGCAAACAAGGTTTTGTTTGAAAATATTGCTCCTTGTTTAAGAAAAACAGTAGTTGTCAGTTTTGGCCTTCTCTAGCTGAGATAAAGCTATTTTCACAAATGTTACAGTAAAAGCTGCAGGAAGCTCTCAGAAGTGAGTTTTTTGCTCCTAATCATTAGAAATCAGTTACTTGTTGATGGCAAACATGGTTTTGATTGAAAATATTGCTCCTTGTTTAAGAAAAACTACAGTTGTCAGTTTTGGGTTTCTCTCGCCGAGAGAAAGCTATTTTTACAAATGTTACAGTAAAAGCTGCAGGAAGCTCTCAGAAGTGAGTTTTTTGCTCCTAATCATTAGAAATCAGTTACTTGTTGATGGCAAACATGGTTTTGATTGAAAATATTGCTCCTTGTTTAAGAAAAACAGTAGTTGTCAGTTTTGGCCTTCTCTCGTCGAGAGAAAGCTATTTTTACAAATGTTACAGTAAAAGCTGCAGGAAGCTCTCAGAAGTGAGTTTTTTGCTCCTAATCATTAGAAATCAGTTACTTGTTGATGGCAAACAAGGTTTTGTTTGAAAGTATTGCTCCTTGTTTAAGAAAAACAGTAGTTGTCAGTTTTGGGCTTCTCTCGCTGAGATAAAGCTATTTTTACAAATGTTACAGTAAAAGCTGCAGGAAGCTCTCAGAAGTGAGTTTTTTGCTCCTAATCATTAGAAATCAGTTACTTGTTGATGGCAAACAAGGTTTTGTTTGAAAATATTGCTCGTTGTTTAAGAAAAACAGTAGTTGTCAGTTTTGGGCTTCTCTCGCTGAGATAAAGCTATTTTTACAAATGTTACAGTAAAAGCTGCAGGAAGCTCTCAGACGTGAGTTTTTTGCTCATAATCATTAGAAATCAGTTACTTGTTGATGGCAAACATGGTTTTTATTGAAAATATTGCTCCTTATTTAACAAAAACTATAGTTGTCAGTTTTGGGCTTCTCTCGCCGAGAGAAAGCTATTTTTACAAATGTTACAGTAAAAGCTGCAGGAAGCTCTCAGAAGTGAGTTTTTTCCTCCTAATCATTAGAAATCAGTTACTTGTTGATGGCAAACATGGTTTTGATTGAAAATATTGCTCCTTGTTTAAGAAAAACAGTAGTTGTCAGTTTTGGCCTTCTCTCGTCGAGAGAAAGCTATTTTTACAAATGTTACAGTAAAAGCTGCAGGAAGCTCTCAGAAGTGAGTTTTTTGCTCCTAATCATTAGAAATCAGTTACTTGTTGATGGCAAACATGGTTTTGATTGAAAATATTGCTCCTTGTTTAAGAAAAACAGTAGTTGTTAGTTTTGGCCTTCTCTGGACGAGAGAAAGCTATTTTTACAAATGTTACAGTAAAAGCTGCAGGAAGCTCTCAGAAGTGAGTTTTTTGCTCCTAATCATTAGAAATCAGTTACTTGTTGATGGTAAACATGGTTTTGATTGAAAATATTGCTCCTTGTTTAAGAAAAACTACAGTTGTCAGTTTTGGGTTTCTCTCACCGAGAGAAAGCTATTTTTACAAATGTTACAGTAAAAGCTGCAGGAAGCTCTCAGAAGTAAGTTTTTTGCTCCTAATCATTAGAAATCAGTTACTTGTTGATGGCAAACATGGTTTTGTTTGAAAATATTGCTCCTTGTTTAAGAAAAACAGTAGTTGTCAGTTTTGGCCTTCTCTCGCTGAGATAAAGCTATTTTTACAAATGTTACAGTAAAAGCTGCAGGAAGCTCTCAGAAGTGAGTTTTTTGCTCATAATCATTAGAAATCAGTTACTTGTTGATGGCAAACATGGTTTTGTTTGAAAATATTGCTCCTTGTTTAAGAAAAACAGTAGTTGTCAGTTTTGGCCTTCTCTTGAGATAAAGCTATTTTTACAAATGTTACAGTAAAAGCTGCAGGAAGCTCTCAGACGTGAGTTTTTTGCTCATAATCATTAGAAATCAGTTACTTGTTGATGGCAAACATGGTTTTGATTGAAAATATTGCTCCTTATTTAAGAAAAACTATAGTTGTCAGTTTTGGGCTTCTCTCGCCGAGAGAAAGCTATTTTTACAAATGTTACAGTAAAAGCTGCAGGAAGCTCTCAGAAGTGAGTTTTTTGCTCCTAATCATTAGAAATCAGTTACTTGTTGATGGCAAACATGGTTTTGATTGAAAATATTGCTCCTTGTTTAAGAAAAACTACAGTTGTCAGTTTTGGGTTTCTCTCACCGAGAGAAAGCTATTTTTACAAATGTTACAGTAAAAGCTGCAGGAAGCTCTCAGAAGTGAGTTTTTTCCTCCTAATCATTAGAAATCAGTTACTTGTTGATGGCAAACATGGTTTTGTTTGAAAATATTGCTCCTTGTTTAAGAAAAACAGTAGTTGTCAGTTTTGGCCTTCTCTCGCCGAGAGAAAGCAATTTTTACAAATGTTACAGTAAAAGCTGCAGGAAGCTCTCAGAAGTGAGTTTTTTGCTCCTAATCATTATAAATCAGTTACTTGTTGATGGTAAACATGGTTTTGATTGAAAATATTGCTCCTTGTTTAAGAAAAACTATAGTTGTCAGTTTTGGCCTTCTCTCGCTGAGATAAAGCTATTTTTACAAATGTTACAGTAAAAGCTGCAGGAAGCTCTCAGAAGTGAGTTTTTTGCTCCTAATCATTAGAAATCAGTTACTTGTTGATGGCAAACATGGTTTTGATTGAAAATATTGCTCCTTGTTTAAGAAAAAGAGTAGTTGTCAGTTTTGGCCTTCTCTCGCTGAGATAAAGCTATTTTTACAAATGTTACAGTAAAAGCTGCAGGAAGCTCTCAGAAGTGAGTTTTTTGCTCCTAATCATTAGAAATCAGTTACTTGTTGATGGCAAACAAGGTTTTGTTTGAAAATATTGCTCCTTGTTTAAGAAAAACAGTAGTTGTCAGTTTTGGCCTTCTCTCGCTGAGATAAAGCTATTTTTACAAATGTTACAGTAAAAGCTGCAGGAAGCTCTCAGAAGTGAGTTTTTTGCTCATAATCATTAGAAATCAGTTACTTGTTGATGGCAAACATGGTTTTGTTTGAAAATATTGCTCCTTGTTTAAGAAAAACAGTAGTTGTCAGTTTTGGCCTTCTCTTGAGATAAAGCTATTTTTACAAATGTTACAGTAAAAGCTGCAGGAAGCTCTCAGACGTGAGTTTTTTGCTCATAATCATTAGAAATCAGTTACTTGTTGATGGCAAACATGGTTTTGATTGAAAATATTGCTCCTTATTTAAGAAAAACTATAGTTGTCAGTTTTGGGCTTCTCTCGCCGAGAGAAAGCTATTTTTACAAATGTTACAGTAAAAGCTGCAGGAAGCTCTCAGAAGTGAGTTTTTTGCTCCTAATCATTAGAAATCAGTTACTTGTTGATGGCAAACATGGTTTTGATTGAAAATATTGCTCCTTGTTTAAGAAAAACTACAGTTGTCAGTTTTGGGTTTCTCTCACCGAGAGAAAGCTATTTTTACAAATGTTACAGTAAAAGCTGCAGGAAGCTCTCAGAAGTGAGTTTTTTCCTCCTAATCATTAGAAATCAGTTACTTGTTGATGGCAAACATGGTTTTGTTTGAAAATATTGCTCCTTGTTTAAGAAAAACAGTAGTTGTCAGTTTTGGCCTTCTCTCGCCGAGAGAAAGCAATTTTTACAAATGTTACAGTAAAAGCTGCAGGAAGCTCTCAGAAGTGAGTTTTTTGCTCCTAATCATTATAAATCAGTTACTTGTTGATGGTAAACATGGTTTTGATTGAAAATATTGCTCCTTGTTTAAGAAAAACTATAGTTGTCAGTTTTGGCCTTCTCTCGCTGAGATAAAGCTATTTTTACAAATGTTACAGTAAAAGCTGCAGGAAGCTCTCAGAAGTGAGTTTTTTGCTCCTAATCATTAGAAATCAGTTACTTGTTGATGGCAAACATGGTTTTGATTGAAAATATTGCTCCTTGTTTAAGAAAAAGAGTAGTTGTCAGTTTTGGCCTTCTCTCGCTGAGATAAAGCTATTTTTACAAATGTTACAGTAAAAGCTGCAGGAAGCTCTCAGAAGTGAGTTTTTTGCTCCTAATCATTAGAAATCAGTTACTTGTTGATGGCAAACAAGGTTTTGTTTGAAAATATTGCTCCTTGTTTAAGAAAAACAGTAGTTGTCAGTTTTGGGCTTCTCTCGCTGAGATAAAGCTATTTTTACAAATGTTACAGTAAAAGCTGCAGGAAGCTCTCAGAAGTGAGTTTTTTGCTCCTAATCATTAGAAATCAGTTACTTGTTGATGGCAAACATGGTTTTGATTGAAAATATTGCTCCTTGTTTAAGAAAAACTACAGTTGTCAGTTTTGGGTTTCTCTCACCGAGAGAAAGCTATTTTTACAAATGTTACAGTAAAAGCTGCAGGAAGCTCTCAGAAGTGAGTTTTTTGCTCCTAATCATTAGAAATCAGTTACTTGTTGATGGCAAACATGGTTTTGATTGAAAATATTGCTCCTTGTTTAAGAAAAAGAGTAGTTGTCAGTTTTGGGCTTCTCTCGCTGAGATAAAGCTATTTTTACAAATGTTACAGTAAAAGCTGCAGGAAGCTCTCAGAAGTGAGTTTTTTGCTCCTAATCATTATAAATCAGTTACTTGTTGATGGCAAACAAGGTTTTGTTTGAAAATATTGCTCCTTGTTTAAGAAAAACAGTAGTTGTCAGTTTTGGCCTTCTCTAGCTGAGATAAAGCTATTTTCACAAATGTTACAGTAAAAGCTGCAGGAAGCTCTCAGAAGTGAGTTTTTTGCTCCTAATCATTAGAAATCAGTTACTTGTTGATGGCAAACATGGTTTTGATTGAAAATATTGCTCCTTGTTTAAGAAAAACTACAGTTGTCAGTTTTGGGTTTCTCTCGCCGAGAGAAAGCTATTTTTACAAATGTTACAGTAAAAGCTGCAGGAAGCTCTCAGAAGTGAGTTTTTTGCTCCTAATCATTAGAAATCAGTTACTTGTTGATGGCAAACATGGTTTTGATTGAAAATATTGCTCCTTGTTTAAGAAAAACAGTAGTTGTCAGTTTTGGCCTTCTCTCGTCGAGAGAAAGCTATTTTTACAAATGTTACAGTAAAAGCTGCAGGAAGCTCTCAGAAGTGAGTTTTTTGCTCCTAATCATTAGAAATCAGTTACTTGTTGATGGCAAACATGGTTTTGATTGAAAATATTGCTCCTTGTTTAAGAAGAACAGTAGTTGTCAGTTTTGGCCTTCTCTCGCTGAAATAAAGCTATTTTTACAAATGTTACAGTAAAAGCTGCAGGAAGCTCTCAGAAGTGAGTTTTTTGCTCCTAATCATTAGAAATCAGTTACTTGTTGATGGCAAACATGGTTTTGATTGAAAATATTGCTCCTTGTTTAAGAAAAACAGTAGTTGTCAGTTTTGGCCTTCTCTGGACGAGAGAAAGCTATTTTTACAAATGTTACAGTAAAAGCTGCAGGAAGCTCTCAGAAGTGAGTTTTTTGCTCCTAATCATTAGAAATCAGTTACTTGTTGATGGCAAACATGGTTTTGATTGAAAATATTGCTCCTTGTTTAAGAAAAACTATAGTTGTCAGTTTTGGCCTTCTCTGGCTGAGATAAAGCTATTTTTACAAATGTTACACTAAAAGCTGCAGGAAGCTGTCAGAAGTGAGTTTTTTGCTCATAATCATTAGAAATCATTTACTTGTTGATGGCAAACATGGTTTTGATTGAAAATATTGCTCCTTGTTTAAGAAAAACTACAGTTGTTAGTTTTGGGTTTCTCTCGCCGAGAGAAAGCTATTTTTACAAATGTTACAGTAAAAGCTGCAGGAAGCTCTCAGAAGTGAGTTTTTTGCTCATAATCATTAGAAATCAGTTACTTGTTGATGGCAAACATGGTTTTGATTGAAAATATTGCTCCTTGTTTAAGAAAAAGTAGTTGTCAGTTTTGGCCTTCTCTCGCTGAGATAAAGCTATTTTTACAAATGTTACAGTAAAAGCTGCAGGAAGCTCTCAGAAGTGAGTTTTTTGCTCATAATCATTAGAAATCAGTTACTTGTTGATGGCAGACATGGTTTTGATTGAAAATATTGCTCCTTATTTAAGAAAAACTATAGTTGTCAGTTTTGGGCTTCTCTCGCCGAGAGAAAGCTATTTTTACAAATGTTACAGTAAAAGCTGCAGGAAGCTCTCAGAAGTGAGTTTTTTGCTCCTAATCATTAGAAATCAGTTACTTGTTGATGGCAAAAATGGTTTTGATTGAAAATATTGCTCCTTGTTTAAGAAAAACAGTAGTTGTCAGTTTTGGCCTTCTCTCGCTGAAATAAAGCTATTTTTACAAATGTTACAGTAAAAGCTGCAGGAAGCTCTCAGAAGTGAGTTTTTTGCTCCTAATCATTAGAAATCAGTTACTTGTTGATGGCAAACATGGTTTTGATTGAAAATATTGCTCCTTGTTTAAGAAAAACTACAGTTGTCAGTTTTGGGTTTCTCTCACCGAGAGAAAGCTATTTTTACAAATGTTACAGTAAAAGCTGCAGGAAGCTCTCAGAAGTGAGTTTTTTGCTCCTAATCATTAGAAATCAGTTACTTGTTGATGGCAAACATGGTTTTGTTTGAAAATATTGCTCCTTGTTTAAGAAAAACAGTAGTTGTCAGTTTTGGCCTTCTCTCGCTGAGATAAAGCTATTTTTACAAATGTTACAGTAAAAGCTGCAGGAAGCTCTCAGAAGTGAGTTTTTTGCTCATAATCATTAGAAATCAGTTACTTGTTGATGGCAAACATGGTTTTGATTGAAAATATTGCTCCTTGTTTAAGAAAAACTATAGTTGTCAGTTTTGGCCTTCTCTCGCTGAGATAAAGCTATTTTTACAAATGTTACAGTAAAAGCTGCAGGAAGTTCTCAGAAGTGAGTTTTTTTGCTCCTAATCATTAGAAATCAGTTACTTGTTGATGGCAAACAAGGTTTTGTTTGAAAATATTGCTCCTTGTTTAAGAAAATCAGTAGTTGTCAGTTTTGGCCTTCTCTCGCTGAGATAAAGCTATTTTTACAAATGTTACAGTAAAAGCTGCAGGAAGCTCTCAGAAGTGAGTTTTTTGCTCCTAATCATTAGAAATCAGTTACTTGTTGATGGCAAACAAGGTTTTGTTTGAAAATATTGCTCCTTGTTTAAGAAAAACAGTAGTTGTCAGTTTTGGCCTTCTCTCGTCGAGAGAAAGCTATTTTTACAAATGTTACAGTAAAAGCTGCAGGAAGCTCTCAGAAGTGAGTTTTTTGCTCCTAATCATTAGAAATCAGTTACTTGTTGATGGCAAACATGGTTTTGATTGAAAATATTGCTCCTTGTTTAAGAAAAACAGTAGTTGTCAGTTTTGGCCTTCTCTCGCTGAAATAAAGCTATTTTTACAAATGTTACAGTAAAAGCTGCAGGAAGCTCTCAGAAGTGAGTTTTTTGCTCCTAATCATTAGAAATCAGTTACTTGTTGATGGCAAACATGGTTTTGATTGAAAATATTGCTCCTTGTTTAAGAAAAACTACAGTTGTTAGTTTTGGGTTTCTCTCACCGAGAGAAAGCTATTTTTACAAATGTTACAGTAAAAGCTGCAGGAAGCTCTCAGAAGTGAGTTTTTTGCTCCTAATCATTAGAAATCAGTTACTTGTTGATGGCAAACATGGTTTTGATTGAAAATATTGCTCCTTGTTTAAGAAAAACAGTAGTTGTCAGTTTTGGGCTTCTCTCGCTGAGATAAAGCTATTTTTACAAATGTTACAGTAAAAGCTGCAGGAAGCTCTCAGAAGTGAGTTTTTTGCTCCTAATCATTAGAAATCAGTTACTTGTTGATAGCAAACAAGGTTTTGTTTGAAAATATTGCTCCTTGTTTAAGAAAAACAGTAGTTGTCAGTTTTGGCCTTCTCTCGCTGAGATAAAGCTATTTTTACAAATGTTACAGTAAAAGCTGCAGGAAGCTCTCAGAAGTGAGTTTTTTGCTCCTAATCATTAGAAATCAGTTACTTGTTGATGGCAAACATGGTTTTGATTGAAAATATTGCTCCTTGTTTAAGAAAAACTATAGTTGTCAGTTTTGGCCTTCTCTCGCTGAGATAAAGCTATTTTTACAAATGTTACACTAAAAGCTGCAGGAAGCTGTCAGAAGTGAGTTTTTTGCTCATAATCATTAGAAATCATTTACTTGTTGATGGCAAACATGGTTTTGATTGAAAATATTGCTCCTTGTTTAAGAAAAACAGTACTTGTCAGTTTTGGCCTTCTCTCGCTGAGATAAAGCTATTTTTACAAATGTTACAGTAAAAGCTGCAGGAAGCTCTCAGAAGTGAGTTTTTTGCTCCTAATCATTAGAAATCAGTTACTTGTTGATGGCAAACATGGTTTTGATTGAAAATATTGCTCCTTGTTTAAGAAAAACTACCGTTGTTAGTTTTGGGTTTCTCTCACCGAGAGAAAGCTATTTTTACAAATGTTACAGTAAAAGCTGCAGGAAGCTCTCAGAAGTGAGTTTTTTGCTCCTAATCATTAGAAATCAGTTACTTGTTGATGGCAAACATGGTTTTGATTGAAAATATTGCTCCTTGTTTAAGAAAAACAGTAGTTGTCAGTTTTGGGCTTCTCTCGCTGAGATAAAGCTATTTTTACAAATGTTACAGTAAAAGCTGCAGGAAGCTCTCAGAAGTGAGTTTTTTGCTCCTAATCATTAGAAATCAGTTACTTGTTGATGGCAAACAAGGTTTTGTTTGAAAATATTGCTCCTTGTTTAATAAAAACAGTAGTTGTCAGTTTTGGCCTTCTCTCGCTGAGATAAAGCTATTTTTACAAATGTTACAGTAAAAGCTGCAGGAAGCTCTCAGAAGTGAGTTTTTTGCTCCTAATCATTAGAAATCAGTTACTTGTTGATGGCAAACATGGTTTTGATTGAAAATATTGCTCCTTGTTTAAGAAAAACAGTAGTTGTCAGTTTTGGCCTTCTCTCGCTGAGATAAAGCTATTTTTACAAATGTTACAGTAAAAGCTGCAGGAAGCTCTCAGAAGTGAGTTTTTTGCTCCTAATCATTAGAAATCAGTTACTTGTTGATGGCAAACATGGTTTTGTTTGAAAATATTGCTCCTTATTTAAGAAAAACAGTAGTTGTCAGTTTTGGCCTTCTCTCGCTGAGATAAAGCTATTTTTACAAATGTTACAGTAAAAGCTGCAGGAAGCTCACAGAAGTAAGTTTTTTGCTCCTAATCATTAGAAATCAGTTACTTGTTGATGGCAAACATGGTTTTGATTGAAAATATTGCTCCTTGTTTAAGAAAAACAGTAGTTGTCAGTTTTGGGCTTCTCTCGCTGAGATAAAGCTATTTTTACAAATGTTACAGTAAGAGCTGCAGGAAGCTCTCAGAAGTGAGTTTTTTGCTCCTAATCATTAGAAATCAGTTACTTGTTGATGGCAAACATGGTTTTGATTGAAAATATTGCTCCTTGTTTAAGAAAAACAGTAGTTGTCAGTTCTGGCCTTCTCTCGCTGAGATAAAGCTATTTTTACAAATGTTACAGTAAAAGCTGCAGGAAGCTCTCAGAAGTGAGTTTTTTGCTCCTAATCATTAGAAATCAGTTACTTGTTGATGGCAAACAAGGTTTTGTTTGAAAATATTGCTCCTTGTTTAAGAAAAACAGTAGTTGTCAGTTTTGGGCTTCTCTCGCTGAGATAAAGCTATTTTTACAAATGTTACAGTAAAAGCTGCAGGAAGCTCTCAGAAGTGAGTTTTTTGCTCCTAATCATTAGAAATCAGTTACTTGTTGATGGCAAACATGGTTTTGATTGAAAATATTGCTCCTTGTTTTAGAAAAACTACAGTTGTTAGTTTTGGGTTTCTCTCACCGAGATGAAGCTATTTTTACAAATGTTACAGTAAAAGCTGCAGGAAGCTCTCAGAAGTTAGTTTTTTGCTCCTAATCATTAGAAATCAGTTACTTGTTGATGGCAAACATGGTTTTGATTGAAAATATTGCTCCTTGTTTAAGAAAAACAGTAGTTGTCAGTTTTGGGCTTCTCTCGCTGAGATAAAGCTATTTTTACAAATGTTACAGTAAAAGCTGCAGGAAGCTCTCAGAAGTGAGTTTTTTGCTCATAATCATTAGATATCAGTTACTTGTTGATGGCAAACATGGTTTTGTTTGAAAATATTGCTCCTTGTTTAAGAAAAACTATAGTTGTCAGTTTTGGCCTTCTCTCGCTGAGATAAAGCTATTTTTACAAATGTTACACTAAAAGCTGCAGGAAGCTGTCAGAAGTGAGTTTTTTGCTCATAATCATTAGAAATCATTTACTTGTTGATGGCAAACATGGTTTTGATTGAAAATATTGCTCCTTGTTTAAGAAAAACAGTACTTGTCAGTTTTGGCCTTCTCTCGCTGAGATAAACCTATTTTTACAAATGTTACAGTAAAAGCTGCAGGAAGCTCTCAGAAGTGAGTTTTTTGCTCCTAATCATTAGAAATCAGTTACTTGTTGATGGCAAACATGGTTTTGATTGAAAATATTGCTCCTTGTTTAAGAAAAACTATAGTTGTCAGTTTTGGCCTTCTCTCGCTGAGATAAAGCTATTTTTACAAATGTTACAGTAAAAGCTGCAGGAAGCTCTCAGAAGTGAGTTTTTTGCTCCTAATCATTAGAAATCAGTTACTTGTTGATGGCAAACATGGTTTTGATTGAAAACATTGCTCCTTGTTTAAGAAAAACTATAGTTGTCAGTTTTGGCCTTCTCTCGCTGAGATAAAGCTATTTTTACAAATGTTACACTAAAAGCTGCAGGAAGCTGTCAGAAGTGAGTTTTTTGCTCATAATCATTAGAAATCATTTACTTGTTGATGGCAAACATGGTTTTGATTGAAAATATTGCTCCTTGTTTAAGAAAAACAGTACTTGTCAGTTTTGGCCTTCTCTCGCTGAGATAAAGCTATTTTTACAAATGTTACAGTAAAAGCTGCAGGAAGCTCTCAGAAGTGAGTTTTTTGCTCCTAATCATTAGAAATAAGTTACTTGTTGATGGCAAACATGGTTTTGATTGAAAATATTGCTCCTTGTTTAAGAAAAACTACAGTTGTCAGTTTTGGGTTTCTCTCACCGAGAGAAAGCTATTTTTATAAATGTTACAGTAAAAGCTGCAGGAAGCTCTCAGAAGTGAGTTTTTTGCTCCTAATCATTAGAAATCAGTTACTTGTTGATGGCAAACATGGTTTTGTTTGAAAATATTGCTCCTTGTTTAAGAAAAACAGTAGTTGTCAGTTTTGGCCTTCTCTCGCTGAGATAAAGCTATTTTTACAAATGTTACAGTAAAAGCTGCAGGAAGCTCTCAGAAGTGAGTTTTTTGCTCATAATCATTAGAAATCAGTTACTTGTTGATGGCAAACATGGTTTTGATTGAAAATATTGCTCCTTGTTTAAGAAAAACAGTAGTTGTCAGTTTTGGGCTTCTCTCGCTGAGATAAAGCTATTTTTACAAATGTTACAGTAAAAGCTGCAGGAAGCTCTCAGAAGTGAGTTTTTTGCTCCTAATCATTAGAAATCAGTTACTTGTTGATGGCAAACAAGGTTTTGTTTGAAAATATTGCTCCTTGTTTAAGAAAAACAGTAGTTGTCAGTTTTGGCCTTCTCTCGCTGAGATAAAGCTATTTTTACAAATGTTACAGTAAAAGCTGCAGGAAGCTCTCAGAAGTGAGTTTTTTGCTCCTAATCATTAGAAATCAGTTACTTGTTGATGGCAAACATGGTTTTGATTGAAAATATTGCTCCTTGTTTAAGAAAAACAGTAGTTGTCAGTTTTGGGCTTCTCTCGCTGAGATAAAGCTATTTTTACAAATGTTACAGTAAAAGCTGCAGGAAGCTCTCAGAAGTGAGTTTTTTGCTCCTAATCATTAGAAATCAGTTACTTGTTGATGGCAAACATGGTTTTGTTTGAAAATATTGCTCCTTATTTAAGAAAAACAGTAGTTGTCAGTTTTGGCCTTCTCTCGCCGAGAGAAAGCTATTTTTACAAATGTTACAGTTAAAGCTGCAGGAAGCTCTCAGAAGTGAGTTTTTTGCTCCTAATCATTAGAAATCAGTTACTTGTTGATGGCAAACATGGTTTTGATTGAAAATATTGCTCCTTGTTTAAGAAAAACTATAGTTGTCAGTTTTGGCCTTCTCTCGCTGAGATAAAGCTATTTTTACAAATGTTACACTAAAAGCTGCAGGAAGCTGTCAGAAGTGAGTTTTTTGCTCATAATCATTAGAAATCATTTACTTGTTGATGGCAAACATGGTTTTGATTGAAAATATTGCTCCTTGTTTAAGAAAAACAGTACTTGTCAGTTTTGGCCTTCTCTCGCTGAGATAAAGCTATTTTTACAAATGTTACAGTAAAAGCTGCAGGAAGCTCTCAGAAGTGAGTTTTTTGCTCCTAATCATTAGAAATCAGTTACTTGTTGATGGCAAACATGGTTTTGTTTGAAAATATTGCTCCTTGTTTAAGAAAAACAGTAGTTGTCAGTTTTGGCCTTCTCTCGCTGAGATAAAGCTATTTTTACAAATGTTACAGTAAAAGCTGCAGGAAGCTCTCAGAAGTGAGTTTTTTGCTCCTAATCATTAGAAATCAGTTACTTGTTGATGGCAAACATGGTTTTGTTTGAAAATATTGCTCCTTATTTAAGAAAAACAGTAGTTGTCAGTTTTGGCCTTCTCTCGCCGAGAGAAAGCTATTTTTACAAATGTTACAGTTAAAGCTGCAGGAAGCTCTCAGAAGTGAGTTTTTTGCTCCTAATCATTAGAAATCAGTTACTTGTTGATGGCAAACATGGTTTTGATTGAAAATATTGCTCCTTGTTTAAGAAAAACTATAGTTGTCAGTTTTGGCCTTCTCTCGCTGAGATAAAGCTATTTTTACAAATGTTACACTAAAAGCTGCAGGAAGCTGTCAGAAGTGAGTTTTTTGCTCATAATCATTAGAAATCATTTACTTGTTGATGGCAAACATGGTTTTGATTGAAAATATTGCTCCTTGTTTAAGAAAAACAGTACTTGTCAGTTTTGGCCTTCTCTCGCTGAGATAAAGCTATTTTTACAAATGTTACAGTAAAAGCTGCAGGAAGCTCTCAGAAGTGAGTTTTTTGCTCCTAATCATTAGAAATCAGTTACTTGTTGATGGCAAACATGGTTTTGTTTGAAAATATTGCTCCTTGTTTAAGAAAAACAGTAGTTGTCAGTTTTGGCCTTCTCTCGCTGAGATAAAGCTATTTTTACAAATGTTACAGTAAAAGCTGCAGGAAGCTCTCAGAAGTGAGTTTTTTGCTCATAATCATTAGAAATCAGTTACTTGTTGATGGCAAACATGGTTTTGTTTGAAAATATTGCTCCTTGTTTAAGAAAAACAGTAGTTGTCAGTTTTGGCCTTCTCTCGCTGAGATAAAGCTATTTTTACAAATGTTACAGTAAAAGCTGCAGGAAGCTCTCAGAAGTGAGTTTTTTGCTCATAATCATTAGAAATCAGTTACTTGTTGATGGCAAACATGGTTTTGATTGAAAATATTGCTCCTTATTTAAGAAAAACTATAGTTGTCAGTTTTGGGCTTCTCTCGCCGAGAGAAAGCTATTTTTACAAATGTTACAGTAAAAGCTGCAGGAAGCTCTCAGAAGTGAGTTTTTTGCTCATAATCATTAGAAATCAGTTACTTGTTGATGGCAAACATGGTTTTGATTGAAAATATTGCTCCTTGTTTAAGAAAAACAGTAGTTGTCAGTTTTGGGCTTCTCTCGCTGAGATAAAGCTATTTTTACAAATGTTACAGTAAAAGCTGCAGGAAGCTCTCAGAAGTGAGTTTTTTGCTCCTAATCATTAGAAATCAGTTACTTGTTGATGGCAAACATGGTTTTGATTGAAAATATTGCTCCTTGTTTAAGAAAAACAGTAGTTGTCAGTTTTGGGCTTCTCTCGCTGAGATAAAGCTATTTTTACAAATGTTACAGTAAAAGCTGCAGGAAGCTCTCAGAAGTGAGTTTTTTGCTCCTAATCATTAGAAATCAGTTACTTGTTGATGGCAAACATGGTTTTGATTGAAAATATTGCTCCTTGTTTAAGAAAAACTACAGTTGTTAGTTTTGGGTTTCTCTCACCGAGAGAAAGCTATTTTTACAAATGTTACAGTAAAAGCTGCAGGAAGCTCTCAGAAGTGAGTTTTTTGCTCCTAATCATTAGAAATCAGTTACTTGTTGATGGCAAACATGGTTTTGTTTGAAAATATTGCTCCTTATTTAAGAAAAACAGTAGTTGTCAGTTTTGGCCTTCTCTCGCCGAGAGAAAGCTATTTTTACAAATGTTACAGTTAAAGCTGCAGGAAGCTCTCAGAAGTGAGTTTTTTGCTCCTAATCATTAGAAATCAGTTACTTGTTGATGGCAAACATGGTTTTGATTGAAAATATTGCTCCTTGTTTAAGAAAAACTATAGTTGTCAGTTTTGGCCTTCTCTCGCTGAGATAAAGCTATTTTTACAAATGTTACACTAAAAGCTGCAGGAAGCTGTCAGAAGTGAGTTTTTTGCTCATAATCATTAGAAATCATTTACTTGTTGATGGCAAACATGGTTTTGATTGAAAATATTGCTCCTTGTTTAAGAAAAACAGTACTTGTCAGTTTTGGCCTTCTCTCGCTGAGATAAAGCTATTTTTACAAATGTTACAGTAAAAGCTGCAGGAAGCTCTCAGAAGTGAGTTTTTTGCTCCTAATCATTAGAAATCAGTTACTTGTTGATGGCAAACATGGTTTTGTTTGAAAATATTGCTCCTTGTTTAAGAAAAACAGTAGTTGTCAGTTTTGGCCTTCTCTCGCTGAGATAAAGCTATTTTTACAAATGTTACAGTAAAAGCTGCAGGAAGCTCTCAGAAGTGAGTTTTTTGCTCATAATCATTAGAAATCAGTTACTTGTTGATGGCAAACATGGTTTTGTTTGAAAATATTGCTCCTTGTTTAAGAAAAACAGTAGTTGTCAGTTTTGGCCTTCTCTCGCTGAGATAAAGCTATTTTTACAAATGTTACAGTAAAAGCTGCAGGAAGCTCTCAGAAGTGAGTTTTTTGCTCATAATCATTAGAAATCAGTTACTTGTTGATGGCAAACATGGTTTTGATTGAAAATATTGCTCCTTATTTAAGAAAAACTATAGTTGTCAGTTTTGGGCTTCTCTCGCCGAGAGAAAGCTATTTTTACAAATGTTACAGTAAAAGCTGCAGGAAGCTCTCAGAAGTGAGTTTTTTGCTCCTAATCATTAGAAATCAGTTACTTGTTGATGGCAAACATGGTTTTGATTGAAAATATTGCTCCTTGTTTAAGAAAAACAGTAGTTGTCAGTTTTGGGCTTCTCTCGCTGAGATAAAGCTATTTTTACAAATGTTACAGTAAAAGCTGCAGGAAGCTCTCAGAAGTGAGTTTTTTGCTCCTAATCATTAGAAATCAGTTACTTGTTGATGGCAAACATGGTTTTGATTGAAAATATTGCTCCTTGTTTAAGAAAAACTACAGTTGTTAGTTTTGGGTTTCTCTCACCGAGAGAAAGCTATTTTTACAAATGTTACAGTAAAAGCTGCAGGAAGCTCTCAGAAGTGAGTTTTTTGCTCCTAATCATTAGAAATCAGTTACTTGTTGATGGCAAACATGGTTTTGTTTGAAAATATTGCTCCTTATTTAAGAAAAACAGTAGTTGTCAGTTTTGGCCTTCTCTCGCCGAGAGAAAGCTATTTTTACAAATGTTACAGTTAAAGCTGCAGGAAGCTCTCAGAAGTGAGTTTTTTGCTCCTAATCATTAGAAATCAGTTACTTGTTGATGGCAAACATGGTTTTGATTGAAAATATTGCTCCTTGTTTAAGAAAAACTATAGTTGTCAGTTTTGGCCTTCTCTCGCTGAGATAAAGCTATTTTTACAAATGTTACACTAAAAGCTGCAGGAAGCTGTCAGAAGTGAGTTTTTTGCTCATAATCATTAGAAATCATTTACTTGTTGATGGCAAACATGGTTTTGATTGAAAATATTGCTCCTTGTTTAAGAAAAACAGTAGTTGTCAGTTTTGGCCTTCTCTCGCTGAAATAAAGCTATTTTTACAAATGTTACAGTAAAAGCTGCAGGAAGCTCTCAGAAGTGAGTTTTTTGCTCCTAATCATTAGAAATCAGTTACTTGTTGATGGCAAACATGGTTTTGATTGAAAATATTGCTCCTTGTTTAAGAAAAACTACAGTTGTCAGTTTTGGGTTTCTCTCACCGAGAGAAAGCTATTTTTATAAATGTTACAGTAAAAGCTGCAGGAAGCTCTCAGAAGTGAGGTTTTTTGGTCCTAATCATTAGAAATCAGTTACTTGTTGATGGCAAACATGGTTTTGATTGAAAATATTGCTCCTTGTTTAAGAAAAACAGTACTTGTCAGTTTTGGCCTTCTCTCGCTGAGATAAAGCTATTTTTACAAATGTTACAGTAAAAGCTGCAGGAAGCTCTCAGAAGTGAGTTTTTTGCTCCTAATCATTAGAAATCAGTTACTTGTTGATGGCAAACATGGTTTTGTTTGAAAATATTGCTCCTTGTTTAAGAAAAACAGTAGTTGTCAGTTTTGGCCTTCTCTCGCTGAGATAAAGCTATTTTTACAAATGTTACAGTAAAAGCTGCAGGAAGCTCTCAGAAGTGAGTTTTTTGCTCATAATCATTAGAAATCAGTTACTTGTTGATGGCAAACATGGTTTTGTTTGAAAATATTGCTCCTTGTTTAAGAAAAACAGTAGTTGTCAGTTTTGGCCTTCTCTCGCTGAGATAAAGCTATTTTTACAAATGTTACAGTAAAAGCTGCAGGAAGCTCTCAGAAGTGAGTTTTTTGCTCATAATCATTAGAAATCAGTTACTTGTTGATGGCAAACATGGTTTTGATTGAAAATATTGCTCCTTATTTAAGAAAAACTATAGTTGTCAGTTTTGGGCTTCTCTCGCCGAGAGAAAGCTATTTTTACAAATGTTACAGTAAAAGCTGCAGGAAGCTCTCAGAAGTGAGTTTTTTGCTCCTAATCATTAGAAATCAGTTACTTGTTGATGGCAAACATGGTTTTGATTGAAAATATTGCTCCTTGTTTAAGAAAAACAGTAGTTGTCAGTTTTGGCCTTCTCCCGCCGAGAGAAAGCTATTTTTAAAAATGTTACAGTAAAAGCTGCAGGAAGCTCTCAGAAGTAAGTTTTTTGCTCCTAATCATTAGAAATCAGTTACTTGTTGATGGCAAACATGGTTTTGATTGAAAATATTGCTCCTTGTTTAAGAAAAAGAGTAGTTGTCAGTTTTGGGCTTCTCTCGCTGAGATAAAGCTATTTTTACAAATGTTACAGTAAAAGCTGCAGGATCTCTCAGAAGTGAGTTTTTTGCTCCTAATCATTAGAAATCAGTTACTTGTTGATGGCAAACATGGTTTTGATTGAAAATATTGCTCCTTGTTTAAGAAAAACAGTAGTTGTCAGTTTTGGGCTTCTCTCGCTGAGATAAAGCTATTTTTACAAATGTTACAGTAAAAGCTGCAGGAAGCTCTCAGAAGTGAGTTTTTTGCTCATAATCATTAGAAATCAGTTACTTGTTGATGGCAAACATGGTTTTGATTGAAAATATTGCTCCTTGTTTAAGAAAAACAGTAGTTGTCAGTTTTGGGCTTCTCTCGCTGAGATAAAGCTATTTTTACAAATGTTACAGTAAAAGCTGCAGGAAGCTCTCAGAAGTGAGTTTTTTGCTCCTAATCATTAGAAATCAGTTACTTGTTGATGGCAAACAAGGTTTTGTTTGAAAATATTGCTCCTTGTTTAAGAAAAACAGTAGTTGTCAGTTTTGGCCTTCTCTCGCTGAGATAAAGCTATTTTTACAAATGTTACAGTAAAAGCTGCAGGAAGCTCTCAGAAGTGAGTTTTTTGCTCCTAATCATTAGAAATCAGTTACTTGTTGATGGCAAACATGGTTTTGATTGAAAATATTGCTCCTTGTTTAAGAAAAACAGTAGTTGTCAGTTTTGGGCTTCTCTCGCTGAGATAAAGCTATTTTTACAAATGTTACAGTAAAAGCTGCAGGAAGCTCTCAGAAGTGAGTTTTTTGCTCCTAA
This sequence comes from Pampus argenteus, assembly GCA_036937835.1. Taxonomy (NCBI): domain Eukaryota; kingdom Metazoa; phylum Chordata; class Actinopteri; order Scombriformes; family Stromateidae; genus Pampus; species Pampus argenteus. The sequence continues at coordinate 2,235,908 of CM072881.1, forward strand.
TCATTAGAAATCAGTTACTTGTTGATGGCAAACATGGTTTTGATTGAAAATATTGCTCCTTGTTTAAGAAAAACTACAGTTGTTAGTTTTGGGTTTCTCTCACCGAGAGAAAGCTATTTTTACAAATGTTACAGTAAAAGCTGCAGGAAGCTCTCAGAAGTGAGTTTTTTGCTCCTAATCATTAGAAATCAGTTACTTGTTGATGGCAAACAAGGTTTTGTTTGAAAATATTGCTCCTTGTTTAAGAAAAACAGTAGTTGTCAGTTTTGGGCTTCTCTCGCTGAGATAAAGCTATTTTTACAAATGTTACAGTAAAAGCTGCAGGAAGCTCTCAGAAGTGAGTTTTTTGCTCCTAATCATTAGAAATCAGTTACTTGTTGATGGCAAACAAGGTTTTGTTTGAAAATATTGCTCCTTGTTTAAGAAAAACAGTAGTTGTCAGTTTTGGGCTTCTCTCGCTGAGATAAAGCTATTTTTACAAATGTTACAGTAAAAGCTGCAGGAAGCTCTCAGAAGTGATTTTTTTGCTCCTAATCATTAGAAATCAGTTACTTGTTGATGGCAAACATGGTTTTGATTGAAAATATTGCTCCTTGTTTAAGAAAAACAGTAGTTGTCAGTTTTGGCCTTCTCTCGCTGAAATAAAGCTATTTTTACAAATGTTACAGTAAAAGCTGCAGGAAGCTCTCAGAAGTGAGTTTTTTGCTCCTAATCATTAGAAATCAGTTACTTGTTGATGGCAAACATGGTTTTGATTGAAAATATTGCTCCTTGTTTAAGAAAAACTACAGTTGTCAGTTTTGGGTTTCTCTCACCGAGAGAAAGCTATTTTTATAAATGTTACAGTAAAAGCTGCAGGAAGCTCTCAGAAGTGAGGTTTTTTGGTCCTAATCATTAGAAATCAGTTACTTGTTGATGGCAAACATGGTTTTGATTGAAAATATTGCTCCTTGTTTAAGAAAAACTGTAGTTGTCAGTTTTGGCCTGAGACAAAGCTATTTTTACAAATGTTACAGTAAAAGCTGCAGGAAGCTCTCAGAAGTGAGGTTTTTTGGTCCTAATCATTAGAAATCAGTTACTTGTTGATGGCAAACATGGTTTTGATTGAAAATATTGCTCCTTGTTTAAGAAAAACTGTAGTTGTCAGTTTTGGCCTGAGACAAAGCTATTTTTACAAATGTTACAGTAAAAGCTGCAGGAAGCTCTCAGAAGTGAGTTTTTTGCTCCTAATCATTAGAAATCAGTTACTTGTTGATGGCAAACATGGTTTTGTTTGAAAATATTGCTCCTTGTTTAAGAAAAACAGTAGTTGTCAGTTTTGGCCTTCTCTCGCTGAGATAAAGCTATTTTTACAAATGTTACAGTAAAAGCTGCAGGAAGCTCTCAGAAGTGAGTTTTTTGCTCATAATCATTAGAAATCAGTTACTTGTTGATGGCAAACATGGTTTTGATTGAAAATATTGCTCCTTGTTTAAGAAAAACAGTAGTTGTCAGTTTTGGGCTTCTCTCGCTGAGATAAAGCTATTTTTACAAATGTTACAGTAAAAGCTGCAGGAAGCTCTCAGAAGTGAGTTTTTTGCTCCTAATCATTAGAAATCAGTTACTTGTTGATGGCAAACAAGGTTTTGTTTGAAAATATTGCTCCTTGTTTAAGAAAAACAGTAGTTGTCAGTTTTGGCCTTCTCTCGCTGAGATAAAGCTATTTTTACAAATGTTACAGTAAAAGCTGCAGGAAGCTCTCAGAAGTGAGTTTTTTGCTCCTAATCATTAGAAATCAGTTACTTGTTGATGGCAAACATGGTTTTGATTGAAAATATTGCTCCTTGTTTAAGAAAAACAGTAGTTGTCAGTTTTGGGCTTCTCTCGCTGAGATAAAGCTATTTTTACAAATGTTACAGTAAAAGCTGCAGGAAGCTCTCAGAAGTGAGTTTTTTGCTCCTAATCATTAGAAATCAGTTACTTGTTGATGGCAAACATGGTTTTGATTGAAAATATTGCTCCTTGTTTAAGAAAAACTACAGTTGTTAGTTTTGGGTTTCTCTCACCGAGAGAAAGCTATTTTTACAAATGTTACAGTAAAAGCTGCAGGAAGCTCTCAGAAGTGAGTTTTTTGCTCCTAATCATTAGAAATCAGTTACTTGTTGATGGCAAACATGGTTTTGTTTGAAAATATTGCTCCTTATTTAAGAAAAACAGTAGTTGTCAGTTTTGGCCTTCTCTCGCCGAGAGAAAGCTATTTTTACAAATGTTACAGTAAAAGCTGCAGGAAGCTCTCAGAAGTGAGTTTTTTGCTCCTAATCATTAGAAATCAGTTACTTGTTGATGGCAAACATGGTTTTGATTGAAAATATTGCTCCTTGTTTAAGAAAAACTACAGTTGTCAGTTTTGGGTTTCTCTCACCGAGAGAAAGCTATTTTTACAAATGTTACAGTAAAAGCTGCAGGAAGCTCTCAGAAGTGAGTTTTTTGCTCCTAATCATTTGAAATCAGTTACTTGTTGATGGCAAACATGGTTTTGATTGAAAATATTGCTCCTTGTTTAAGAAAAACAGTAGTTGTCAGTTTTGGCCTTCTCTCGCTGAAATAAAGCTATTTTTACAAATGTTACAGTAAAAGCTGCAGGAAGCTCTCAGAAGTGAGTTTTTTGCTCCTAATCATTAGAAATCAGTTACTTGTTGATGGCAAACATGGTTTTGATTGAAAATATTGCTCCTTGTTTAAGAAAAACTACAGTTGTCAGTTTTGGGTTTCTCTCACCGAGAGAAAGCTATTTTTATAAATGTTACAGTAAAAGCTGCAGGAAGCTCTCAGAATTAATTTTTTTGCTTCTAATCATTAGAAATCAGTTACTTGTTGATGGCAAACATGGTTTTGTTTGAAAATATTGCTCCTTGTTTAAGAAAAACAGTAGTTGTCAGTTTTGGCCTTCTCTCGCTGAGATAAAGCTATTTTTACAAATGTTACAGTAAAAGCTGCAGGAAGCTCTCAGAAGTGAGTTTTTTGCTCATAATCATTAGAAATCAGTTACTTGTTGATGGCAAACATGGTTTTGTTTGAAAATATTGCTCCTTGTTTAAGAAAAACAGTAGTTGTCAGTTTTGGCCTTCTCTCGCTGAGATAAAGCTATTTTTACAAATGTTACAGTAAAAGCTGCAGGAAGCTCTCAGAAGTGAGTTTTTTGCTCCTAATCATTAGAAATCAGTTACTTGTTGATGGCAAACATGGTTTTGATTGAAAATATTGCTCCTTATTTAAGAAAAACTATAGTTGTCAGTTTTGGGCTTCTCTCGCCGAGATAAAGCTATTTTTACAAATGTTACAGTAAAAGCTGCAGGAAGCTCTCAGAAGTGAGTTTTTTGCTCCTAATCATTAGAAATCAGTTACTTGTTGATGGCAAACAAGGTTTTGTTTGAAAATATTGCTCCTTGTTTAAGAAAAACAGTAGTTGTCAGTTTTGGCCTTCTCTCGCTGAGATAAAGCTATTTTTACAAATGTTACAGTAAAAGCTGCAGGAAGCTCTCAGAAGTGAGTTTTTTGCTCCTAATCATTAGAAATCAGTTACTTGTTGATGGCAAACATGGTTTTGTTTGAAAATATTGCTCCTTATTTAAGAAAAACAGTAGTTGTCAGTTTTGGCCTTCTCTCGCCGAGAGAAAGCTATTTTTACAAATGTTACAGTTAAAGCTGCAGGAAGCTCTCAGAAGTGAGTTTTTTGCTCCTAATCATTAGAAATCAGTTACTTGTTGATGGCAAACATGGTTTTGATTGAAAATATTGCTCCTTGTTTAAGAAAAACTACAGTTGTCAGTTTTGGGTTTTTCTCACCGAGAGAAAGCTATTTTTACAAATGTTACAGTAAAAGCTGCAGGAAGCTCTCAGAAGTGAGTTTTTTGCTCCTAATCATTAGAAATCAGTTACTTGTTGATGGCAAACATGGTTTTGATTGAAAATATTGCTCCTTGTTTAAGAAAAACTACAGTTGTCAGTTTTGGGTTTCTCTCCCTGAGATAAAGCTATTTTTACAAATGTTACAGTAAAAGCTGCAGGAAGCTCTCAGAAGTGAGTTTTTTGCTCCTAATCATTAGAAATCAGTTACTTGTTGATGGCAAACAAGGTTTTGTTTGAAAATATTGCTCCTTGTTTAAGAAAAACAGTAGTTGTCAGTTTTGGGCTTCTCTCGCTGAGATAAAGCTATTTTTACAAATGTTACAGTAAAAGCTGCAGGAAGCTCTCAGAAGTGAGTTTTTTGCTCCTAATCATTAGAAATCAGTTACTTGTTGATGGCAAACAAGGTTTTGTTTGAAAATATTGCTCCTTGTTTAAGAAAAACAGTAGTTGTCAGTTTTGGGCTTCTCTCGCTGAGATAAAGCTATTTTTACAAATGTTACAGTAAAAGCTGCAGGAAGCTCTCAGAAGTGATTTTTTTGCTCCTAATCATTAGAAATCAGTTACTTGTTGATGGCAAACATGGTTTTGATTGAAAATATTGCTCCTTGTTTAAGAAAATCAGTAGTTGTCAGTTTTGGCCTTCTCTCGCTGAAATAAAGCTATTTTTACAAATGTTACAGTAAAAGCTGCAGGAAGCTCTCAGAAGTGAGTTTTTTGCTCCTAATCATTAGAAATCAGTTACTTGTTGATGGCAAACATGGTTTTGATTGAAAATATTGCTCCTTGTTTAAGAAAAACTACAGTTGTCAGTTTTGGGTTTCTCTCACCGAGAGAAAGCTATTTTTATAAATGTTACAGTAAAAGCTGCAGGAAGCTCTCAGAAGTGAGTTTTTTGCTCCTAATCATTAGAAATCAGTTACTTGTTGATGGCAAACATGGTTTTGTTTGAAAATATTGCTCCTTGTTTAAGAAAAACAGTAGTTGTCAGTTTTGGCCTTCTCTCGCTGAGATAAAGCTATTTTTACAAATGTTACAGTAAAAGCTGCAGGAAGCTCTCAGAAGTGAGTTTTTTGCTCATAATCATTAGAAATCAGTTACTTGTTGATGGCAAACATGGTTTTGATTGAAAATATTGCTCCTTGTTTAAGAAAAACAGTAGTTGTCAGTTTTGGGCTTCTCTCGCTGAGATAAAGCTATTTTTACAAATGTTACAGTAAAAGCTGCAGGAAGCTCTCAGAAGTGAGTTTTTTGCTCCTAATCATTAGAAATCAGTTACTTGTTGATGGCAAACAAGGTTTTGTTTGAAAATATTGCTCCTTGTTTAAGAAAAACAGTAGTTGTCAGTTTTGGCCTTCTCTCGCTGAGATAAAGCTATTTTTACAAATGTTACAGTAAAAGCTGCAGGAAGCTCTCAGAAGTGAGTTTTTTGCTCCTAATCATTAGAAATCAGTTACTTGTTGATGGCAAACATGGTTTTGATTGAAAATATTGCTCCTTGTTTAAGAAAAACAGTAGTTGTCAGTTTTGGGCTTCTCTCGCTGAGATAAAGCTATTTTTACAAATGTTACAGTAAAAGCTGCAGGAAGCTCTCAGAAGTGAGTTTTTTGCTCCTAATCATTAGAAATCAGTTACTTGTTGATGGCAAACATGGTTTTGATTGAAAATATTGCTCCTTGTTTAAGAAAAACTACAGTTGTTAGTTTTGGGTTTCTCTCACCGAGAGAAAGCTATTTTTACAAATGTTACAGTAAAAGCTGCAGGAAGCGCTCAGAAGTGAGTTTTTTGCTCCTAATCATTAGAAATCAGTTACTTGTTGATGGCAAACATGGTTTTGATTGAAAATATTGCTCCTTGTTTAAGAAAAACTACAGTTGTCAGTTTTGGGTTTCTCTCACCGAGAGAAAGCTATTTTTACAAATGTTACAGTAAAAGCTGCAGGAAGCTCTCAGAAGTGAGTTTTTTGCTCCTAATCATTTGAAATCAGTTACTTGTTGATGGCAAACATGGTTTTGATTGAAAATATTGCTCCTTGTTTAAGAAAAACAGTAGTTGTCAGTTTTGGCCTTCTCTCGCTGAAATAAAGCTATTTTTACAAATGTTACAGTAAAAGCTGCAGGAAGCTCTCAGAAGTGAGTTTTTTGCTCCTAATCATTAGAAATCAGTTACTTGTTGATGGCAAACATGGTTTTGATTGAAAATATTGCTCCTTGTTTAAGAAAAACTACAGTTGTCAGTTTTGGGTTTCTCTCACCGAGAGAAAGCTATTTTTATAAATGTTACAGTAAAAGCTGCAGGAAGCTCTCAGAATTAATTTTTTTGCTTCTAATCATTAGAAATCAGTTACTTGTTGATGGCAAACATGGTTTTGTTTGAAAATATTGCTCCTTGTTTAAGAAAAACAGTAGTTGTCAGTTTTGGCCTTCTCTCGCTGAGATAAAGCTATTTTTACAAATGTTACAGTAAAAGCTGCAGGAAGCTCTCAGAAGTGAGTTTTTTGCTCATAATCATTAGAAATCAGTTACTTGTTGATGGCAAACATGGTTTTGTTTGAAAATATTGCTCCTTGTTTAAGAAAAACAGTAGTTGTCAGTTTTGGCCTTCTCTCGCTGAGATAAAGCTATTTTTACAAATGTTACAGTAAAAGCTGCAGGAAGCTCTCAGAAGTGAGTTTTTTGCTCCTAATCATTAGAAATCAGTTACTTGTTGATGGCAAACATGGTTTTGATTGAAAATATTGCTCCTTATTTAAGAAAAACTATAGTTGTCAGTTTTGGGCTTCTCTCGCCGAGATAAAGCTATTTTTACAAATGTTACAGTAAAAGCTGCAGGAAGCTCTCAGAAGTGAGTTTTTTGCTCCTAATCATTAGAAATCAGTTACTTGTTGATGGCAAACATGGTTTTGATTGAAAATATTGCTCCTTGTTTAAGAAAAACAGTAGTTGTCAGTTTTGGGCTTCTCTCGCTGAGATAAAGCTATTTTTACAAATGTTACAGTAAAAGCTGCAGGAAGCTCTCAGAAGTGAGTTTTTTGCTCCTAATCATTAGAAATCAGTTACTTGTTGATGGCAAACATGGTTTTGTTTGAAAATATTGCTCCTTATTTAAGAAAAACAGTAGTTGTCAGTTTTGGCCTTCTCTCGCTGAGATAAAGCTATTTTTTACAAATGTTACAGTAAAAGCTGCAGGAAGCTCTCAGAAGTGAGTTTTTTGCTCCTAATCATTAGAAATCAGTTACTTGTTGATGGCAAACATGGTTTTGTTTGAAAATATTGCTCCTTGTTTAAGAAAAACAGTAGTTGTCAGTTCTGGCCTTCTCTCGCTGAGATAAAGCTATTTTTACAAATGTTACAGTAAAAGCTGCAGGAAGCTCTCAGAAGTAAGTTTTTTGCTCCTAATCATTAGAAATCAGTTACTTGTTGATGGCAAACATGGTTTTGATTGAAAATATTGCTCCTTGTTTAAGAAAAACAGTAGTTGTCAGTTTTGGGCTTCTCTCGCTGAGATAAAGCTATTTTTTACAAATGTTACAGTAAAAGCTGCAGGAAGATCTCAGAAGTGAGTTTTTTGCTCCTAATCATTAGAAATCAGTTACTTGTTGATGGCAAACAAGGTTTTGTTTGAAAATATTGCTCCTTGTTTAAGAAAAACAGTAGTTGTCAGTTTTGGCCTTCTCTCGCTGAGATAAAGCTATTTTTACAAATGTTACAGTAAAAGCTGCAGGAAGCTCTCAGAAGTGAGTTTTTTGCTCCTAATCATTAGAAATCAGTTACTTGTTGATGGCAAACATGGTTTTGATTGAAAATATTGCTCCTTGTTTAAGAAAAACAGTAGTTGTCAGTTTTGGCCTTCTCTCGCTGAGATAAAGCTATTTTTACAAATGTTACAGTAAAAGCTGCAGGAAGCTCTCAGAAGTAAGTTTTTTGCTCCTAATCATTAGAAATCAGTTACTTGTTGATGGCAAACATGGTTTTGATTGAAAATATTGCTCCTTGTTTAAGAAAAACAGTAGTTGTCAGTTTTGGGCTTCTCTCGCTGAGATAAAGCTATTTTTACAAATGTTACAGTAAAAGCTGCAGGAAGCTCTCAGAAGTGAGTTTTTTGCTCATAATCATTAGAAATCAGTTACTTCTTGATGGCAAACATGGTTTTGATTGAAAATATTGCTCCTTGTTTAAGAAAAACAGTAGTTGTCAGTTTTGGGCTTCTCTCGCTGAGATAAAGCTTCTTTTTTACAAATGTTACAGTAAAAGCTGCAGGAAGCTCTCAGAAGTGAGTTTTTTGCTCCTAATCATTAGAAATCAGTTACTTGTTGAGGGCAAACAAGGTTTTGTTTGAAAATATTGCTCCTTGTTTAAGAAAAACAGTAGTTGTCAGTTTTGGGCTTCTCTCGCTGAGATAAAGCTATTTTTACAAATGTTACAGTAAAAGCTGCAGGAAGCTCTCAGAAGTGAGTTTTTTGCTCCTAATCATTAGAAATCAGTTACTTGTTGATGGCAAACATGGTTTTGATTGAAAATATTGCTCCTTGTTTAAGAAAAACAGTAGTTGTCAGTTTTGGCCTTCTCTCGCTGAAATAAAGCTATTTTTACAAATGTTACAGTAAAAGCTGCAGGAAGCTCTCAGAAGTGAGTTTTTTGCTCCTAATCATTAGAAATCAGTTACTTGTTGATGGCAAACATGGTTTTGATTGAAAATATTGCTCCTTGTTTAAGAAAAACTACAGTTGTCAGTTTTGGGTTTCTCTCACCGAGAGAAAGCTATTTTTACAAATGTTACAGTAAAAGCTGCAGGAAGCTCTCAGAAGTGAGTTTTTTGCTCCTAATCATTAGAAATCAGTTACTTGTTGATGGCAAACATGGTTTTGATTGAAAATATTGCTCCTTGTTTAAGAAAAAGAGTAGTTGTCAGTTTTGGGCTTCTCTCGCTGAGATAAAGCTATTTTTACAAATGTTACAGTAAAAGCTGCAGGAAGCTCTCAGAAGTGAGTTTTTTGCTCCTAATCATTAGAAATCAGTTACTTGTTGATGGCAAACATGGTTTTGATTGAAAATATTGCTCCTTGTTTAAGAAAAACAGTAGTTGTCAGTTTTGGGCTTCTCTCGCTGAGATAAAGCTATTTTTACAAATGTTACAGTAAAAGCTGCAGGAAGCTCTCATAAGTGAGTTTTTTGCTCCTAATCATTAGAAATCAGTTACTTGTTGATGGCAAACAAGGTTTTGTTTGAAAATATTGCTCCTTGTTTAAGAAAAACAGTAGTTGTCAGTTTTGGGCTTCTCTCGCTGAGATAAAGCTATTTTTACAAATGTTACAGTAAAAGCTGCAGGAAGCTCTCAGAAGTGAGTTTTTTGCTCCTAATCATTAGAAATCAGTTACTTGTTGATGGCAAACATGGTTTTGATTGAAAATATTGCTCCTTGTTTAAGAAAAACAGTAGTTGTCAGTTTTGGCCTTCTCTCGCTGAAATAAAGCTATTTTTACAAATGTTACAGTAAAAGCTGCAGGAAGCTCTCAGAAGTGAGTTTTTTGCTCCTAATCATTAGAAATCAGTTACTTGTTGATGGCAAACATGGTTTTGATTGAAAATATTGCTCCTTGTTTAAGAAAAACAGTAGTTGTCAGTTTTGGCCTTCTCTCGTCGAGAGAAAGCTATTTTTACAAATGTTACAGTAAAAGCTGCAGGAAGCTCTCAGAAGTGAGTTTTTTGCTCCTAATCATTAGAAATCAGTTACTTGTTGATGGCAAACATGGTTTTGATTGAAAATATTGCTCCTTGTTTAAGAAAAACTACAGTTGTCAGTTTTGGGTTTCTCTCACCGAGAGAAAGCTATTTTTACAAATGTTACAGTAAAAGCTGCAGGAAGCTCTCAGAAGTGAGTTTTTTGCTCCTAATCATTAGAAATCAGTTACTTGTTGATGGCAAACATGGTTTTGATTGAAAATATTGCTCCTTGTTTAAGAAAAACAGTAGTTGTCAGTTTTGGCCTTCTCTCGCTGAAATAAAGCTATTTTTACAAATGTTACAGTAAAAGCTGCAGGAAGCTCTCAGAAGTGAGTTTTTTGCTCCTAATCATTAGAAATCAGTTACTTGTTGATGGCAAACATGGTTGTAGCTCCTCTCGGTAGTGAAACATGAGACCCGAGATCATTTTTATAAAACAGGGTTTATTCCGTCATAGAGCGACCCAGACAGACCCGTGAGAACTGAAGCAAAGAAAAGTAACAAACAATCACGTAAATTAATATGCTAATGCAGAGCTTATAACTTAATGTAATTACACAATACACCAAATAAACACACCTCGTAGGCTGCACACTACCAAAGGGCTGAATCTTGTCTTTCTTCTTTCTTTGTCTTCTTTGTTTACGTTTAACGTTTTAACTCTTTATATTAACTTTACTCGTGTGTGTGTGGAGACAACTTGTCGTACCGTTTCTCCCTTGCCATGCTCTGCCAGGTGTTGTATCATTAAAAGGGGTACCGTGTAGGAACAAAAAACAAACAATGAGCCCGCTTCACTGAAAAGTAGGTAGGAACCAAAATTAAATAAATAACAATGTAATAACTGACGTGGGCAGTTACACTCCCACCAAATCACAAGTGATTTCTTAGAACGACTTATGGAAGACATATACTGTATATGAACGACACTTTAAATATTATCATGTAACAAACTATAATAAATAGATAAGCATAGCTATCACACTGAGAGTGATGATGGTACACTGTGGTCTTTTAGTCTGCTTCCAACAATGTGACCGTCTTCTGAATGGGCCTCTCCAAGTAGACTGGTTTGGAGGTGCGTCTTCCCATTTTATCCAGCGTTGGATCACTGAGCAACAACTTGAGTGTTCTCACTCTCCCATCGTTCCCAGGATGAACTTGCATGACCTTTGCCAACTTCCACTTGTTCCGTGGTATCCCATCCTCCTTCAGAAGGACAATGTCATTGATCTGTGCATTCCTGCGGTCCTTAGTCCACCTTTGTCTGTTTTGGAGATTTAGGAGATACTCCTTCTTCCAACGTGACCAGAAGTTGTTTGCCAAGAGTTGAACTCTACGCCATCTCTTCTGGAGGTAAAGGTCTTCCCTGATGAACTTTCCAGGGGGAGGTGATATGATTGTGGACTTCATTGTCAGAATGTGGTTTGGTGTCAATGGCTCTGGACTGGATGAATCATTCAGGTTGTCCGTAGTCAGCGGCCTGCTATTCACTACTGCCATGACTTCATACAAGAATGTTCGTAGAGAGGAGGAGTCAAGCTGTTTGGCAGACTGTTCTAGGATAGACATCAAAACACTTCTGATGGTGCGGATCTGTCTTTCCCAGACTCCGCCCATGTGGCTTGAACTTGGGGTATTAAAGATGAACTCACAACCCCTCTCCTTGAGTTCCTCTTGATCCATCTCTCTCAATGCTTCCGCAAACTCTCGCCTTGCACCGACGAAGTTCGTCCCCTGATCGCATCTTATCTGCCGCACTGCTCCACGAATGGCAATGACTGAACGCAGGGCGTTAATGAATGCATCAGAGGTCAAGTCATCGAGCATTTCAATGTGAATTGCTCTGGAGCACATACAGGTGAGTAACAGTCCATACCTCTTTAACTCTTTTCTTCCTTCCTTGATGTAAAATGGACCGAAACAATCCAAACCACAGAAAGTGAATGGTGGTGTAGCTTCTGTTCGGTCTACAGGAAGGTCTGACATCCTTTGTTGTTCCGTACCTCTTCTATATTTCCTGCACTTAGTGCACTTGTAGATGTGGGATGAGACCAGGTTGCTGCATCCGAGGATCCATATGCCGTTGGCACGGAGCTCATTCGTGGTCATTCCTCGGCCTTGATGGTGTACTCTTTCGTGATAGTGCTTGACCAGTAATGATGAGATGTGACTGTCTCTTGGAAGAACCGCTGGGTGCTTTACATGTGTATGTAAGGCAGCATGAGTCAAACGGCCTCCAACTCTGATGATACCTTGGTCATCCAGGAATGGATTTAATTTATGCAGCTTGGACTTTGGTTGTGTCTCCTTGTGATGCTGAAGATACTGGATTTCTTGAGACAGGTTTGTTTCTTGAACCATTTTTATTATGGCTATCTGTGCTTCTCTCCTTTCTGCTAAACTGGTGGCTTCACAGGACCGGGGCTTCAGGCCTTTGACTTCTTTAACAAGGCGCTTTAATCTGGCAATGGCTTTCACCAATCTTGACCAATCAGAGAACTTGTGTAGGCGAGCCAACAGTGACCTTACCTCCTTTGCTTGTGTGTCATGAACTTGGGCTTTCTTGAGCTCTGGGTCACTACTTGGGATCTCTCCTACCTTGACATCTTCTGTTGGTAACTCTTTCTGCCAAAGCAGGTCTGGGCCTGTGAACCAGTTAGAGGTTGACAGCTGGTCAGCTGAGAGACCTCTTGACGCGTGATCTCCTGAGGTTCTTTCCACAAAGTCGGACTCCAGGACCTTAATGGCATCTACAGGTGAGACTACTTCCTTGATCAGCGTTCTACAGACATAATGTACTTCACTTGTGACATCTGAAGCCAACTGACAATCTGGAGTGACTTGTTTCACAACAACTTGGTGACTTACTCCTATTGCATCTCCATAATCAAGACAGAGGTTGCCATAGCCTACTATGCTCCAGCCCAAGTCTGTTTTCAGTCCGAATGGCTGATTTCCTTCACCAGGCATCACCTGTCTTGGAACGAGAGCTTGAGGACAGTTGTAGCCTATTAACAAGCCAATGTCACAACTTTGTTGAGGAGCTATCTCAGCTGCGATGTGTTCAAGGTGAGGCCAAACCTTAGCCGTCTCTGGTGTGGGAATATGTTCTCTGTTTGCAGGTATAAAGTCTCTAGTGTATGTCACCGGCAGAGGTATTACCTTGTCTGAGTAGAATCCTCTTACTTGCAGACCGGTGACTCTTCGGCATGGCACTATGGTGTTCCTTGAAGCCATGGTGGACAGCCTTAATTGAACTGGTTCATTTTTTGCATGCAGAGCCTTTGCAGTTTCTTCAAGAAGAAAGGTTGTGTCGCTCTGTGTATCTAGGAGCGCATACACAAGAATTTCACAATCAGGCTCACTTGTGGCTGACACCCACACTGGGATGATAGTGGATGTATGAGTGTCTTTAATGTTCTGTATAACTCTGTTTGACGTTGCCTCGAACGAGGGTTTCATTGCCTTGTCTTGTCGCCATTCAGTGCCTTTGTCCTTTAACTTGTCATAGTCACCTGCTCCATTAGCCTTTGTTAGCATTTTTGTTTCTTTAGTGCGATTGTCATGGAGGCAAGTTGGATGTTTTTTCTTACATATATTGCAGGTCTGTCTCCTTTCACAGTCTTTCGAGCGATGACCAGATTGCAGACAGCCGAAACACAACTTGTTTTCCTGTACAAACTTAACTCGTGCAGAGACAGTTTCCTCCATGAACTTATAACACTTCAGTAAATTGTGACCTGCCTTCTCACAGAATACACAACTTATAACAGCAGTCCTTTCACCTGCATTTGTTGCAAGCACCTTTGCACCCGGACCTCTGTTCCTTGAGACCTTGATTTTATCGCTTTCACTTGGCTTTAGCGCATAGAGAGACGTTATTGGGTTGCAGGCGATTCTGGCTTCACGTGTGACAAATTTCACAAAGCTGCTGAAGCTTGGGAACTCGTGACTTTGCTCTAACACTTCCATGACCTTTCTATTCCATCTAGAGGTCAGCCAATCTGGAAGTTTAGCAAGTATCTTCTGATTCTCATTACAGTCGTTGAGAATTTCAAGACCCTTGATTTGAGACATGGCTGTCTCGCAGCTGCGGAGAAAGTCAGCAAGTTCTTGAAGTTCCACACTGCTCTTTGAGTTTAACTTGGGCCATGAATCAAGCTTGTCCCTGAAAGCTTTGGCGATGAGGAATGGATTGCCATATCGCTCTTCGAGGATGGTCCATGCTGCACGATAGGCTGACTCTGTGCCTAGCAGGAAATAGCTCTCTATGGCTTTCTTGGCTGTGCCACTCACATACTTTCGCAGGTAATATATCTTTTCTTCACCTGGTATGTTCTTCCTGTCAATTAGTGTCTGAAAGGAAACCTTCCAATCATTAAACCTGAGTGGATCACCACAGAATGTTGTTGGTTCAGGTATAGGAAGACGACTTGCACTGATGGACTCTGCAAACACTCTCACAAGAGCTGCTGTGCTATCTTCTTTTCCTATCAGTGTCATAGCTTGTGGTGGAGGCTGATGTTGAGACAGGTTACTTTCATCTTTAATTTCTTCCTTCAACTTCAAAGGGACATGTTGATGAAGCAGTTGATCTATATCATCATCTGAGCATTCACTTTGCTCATACACTTGCTGTCGTGCCTTGGCAGCCTTTAACTTCCTTACTGTCTCTAATCGTTCCACTTCTCTTCGCTTGGCCTGTAGCACTCTTTGCATCTCTGCATTTTCAGCCTCAAGTCGTTCAAGTTCTTTGATATGAGCTTCTTTCTCTAACAGTACCTGCAATTCAGCTTCATTGGCGGCGACTTCAGCAGCAGCTTCTTGTCTGTGAGCAGAATACTGGCTTGAGTGTCTGGATGTGACCCTTGAGTTGCTTCGAGAATGAACCGAAGACCTGGCGAACTTGGACTTGGTATGGTGAGAGATACTTGTCCTATCTGATGCTGCAGACTTAAACACAGATTCTCTCTCTCTCTCATTCTTGTCTTGGGTTTTAATCTCTTGATCTTCATCAGCTTCTGTGGTTAGATGATCTTTAGCAGTTTTAATTATTGTCTTTGTTACTGCTTCACAGGTGTCGATTCTGCGACGTGTGTCCTGATCTGGGATGTCAATGCAGCTCAACTCTTCATAAACATCATTTAGTTCTCTTGCAGCATTGTTTACCTTTGTGATGTGTTCATGCAGCAGGCTGTTTGAGCATGCTCCACTCAGCACTCCTTTAGCATCCTTAATGATTGCCTTCCACTTATTGTAGCTCTTAATGAAACGGCGTTCAACCCTTTTGACTTGCTCCTTGTGCAATTCTTGGCCTTTTTCCGTTAACCTGCGAGCTCTTTGACTTCTTTGTGGCTCTGGCGAAGAAGTGTGGTAAGCAGCTTCAATGCCTTCCAATGCTTGTGGTTGCATGTCTTCACCACCACCATTTCTGTCACTCTCAGCAAAGGATTCAATGTCTGACATTTTACCTTGATTAAATTGGTTAGATTAAATGTTATACAACTCTTAGCTTTGTAGTTACCTTATTAAATGGTCAAAATAATCTTAGTGTAGCTAATGCAAAACACTCAATTTAACTTAAAGCAATAATTGTACCTTTCTGTTAAATAATTTGGCTTATTTGGCTTATCCACTTATAATCTTATTACCATCAGTGATAACTACACAAACAGTGTTAAATCTAACACAGGTAAGTTAGAAATGCAATAAAACCTTGCAATGCACCTTTAAATTACTGTAGCGCTGTTGTAATCTTAATATTAACACTTATTTTAACGCAAATTTTTACTGTATAACTGTCGATAAACACAATCTCAATATCAGCGCAATTCTTATCAATAAACCGTAACGGACTTCAACAATGAAAGGCAGGTAAACAACACCAACTTGAAAATGTTTCAGTCTCTTGTGCAAACACTCAAAGTCTCTTAATTACATAAATTCACACTAGCAGCACCGTAACACTCCCGCAGCTGCTTCCTTGGTTGCCGTGGGGATGGTGATAAATGATGCACCCGCGACGTGGAAAGGCTTCATCCCGACCGCGGATCACCGTGCTCTAGCGACCTTTCCTCGGCTACTCACGCGAAGCAGACGAGTTCTCACTGTAGCTCCTCTCGGTAGTGAAACATGAGACCCGAGATCATTTTTATAAAACAGGGTTTATTCCGTCATAGAGCGACCCAGACAGACCCGTGAGAACTGAAGCAAAGAAAAGTAAGAAACAATCACGTAAATTAATATGCTAATGCAGAGCTTATAACTTAATGTAATTACACAATACACCAAATAAACACACCTCGTAGGCTGCACACTACCAAAGGGCTGAATCTTGTCTTTCTTCTTTCTTTGTCTTCTTTGTTTACGTTTAACGTTTTAACTCTTTATATTAACTTTACTCGTGTGTGTGTGGAGACAACCTGTCGTACCGTTTCTCCCTTGCCATGCTCTGCCAGGTGTTGTATCATTAAAAGGGGTACCGTGTAGGAACAAAAAACAAACAATGAGCCCGCTTCACTGAAAAGTAGGTAGGAACCAAAATTAAATAAATAACAATGTAATAACTGACGTGGGCAGTTACAATGGTTTTGATTGAAAATATTGCTCCTTGTTTAAGAAAAACTACAGTTGTCAGTTTTGGGTTTCTCTCACCGAGAGAAAGCTATTTTTATAAATGTTACAGTAAAAGCTGCAGGAAGCTCTCAGAAGTGAGTTTTTTGCTCCTAATCATTAGAAATCAGTTACTTGTTGATGGCAAACATAGTTTTGTTTGAAAATATTGCTCCTTGTTTAAGAAAAACAGTAGTTGTCAGTTTTGGCCTTCTCTCGCTGAGATAAAGCTATTTTTACAAATGTTACAGTAAAAGCTGCAGGAAGCTCTCAGAAGTGAGTTTTTTGCTCCTAATCATTAGAAATCAGTTACTTGTTGATGGCAAACATGGTTTTGATTGAAAATATTGCTCCTTATTTAAGAAAAACTATAGTTGTCAGTTTTGGGCTTCTCTCGCCGAGAGAAAGCTATTTTTACAAATGTTACAGTAAAAGCTGCAGGAAGCTCTCAGAAGTGAGTTTTTTGCTCCTAATCATTAGAAATCAGTTACTTGTTGATGGCAAACATGGTTTTGATTGAAAATATTGCTCCTTGTTTAAGAAAAACAGTAGTTGTCAGTTTTGGGCTTCTCTCGCTGAGATAAAGCTATTTTTACAAATGTTACAGTAAAAGCTGCAGGAAGCTCTCAGAAGTGAGTTTTTTGCTCCTAATCATTAGAAATCAGTTACTTGTTGATGGCAAACATGGTTTTGTTTGAAAATATTGCTCCTTATTTAAGAAAAACAGTAGTTGTCAGTTTTGGCCTTCTCTCGCTGAGATAAAGCTATTTTTACAAATGTTACAGTAAAAGCTGCAGGAAGCTCTCAGAAGTAAGTTTTTTGCTCCTAATCATTAGAAATCAGTTACTTGTTGATGGCAAACATGGTTTTGATTGAAAATATTGCTCCTTGTTTAAGAAAAACAGTAGTTGTCAGTTTTGGCCTTCTCTCGCCGAGAGAAAGCTATTTTTACAAATGTTACAGTAAAAGCTGCAGGAAGCTCTCAGAAGTGAGTTTTTTGCTCCTAATCATTAGAAATCAGTTACTTGTTGATGGCAAACATGGTTTTGATTGAAAATATTGCTCCTTGTTTAAGAAAAACAGTAGTTGTCAGTTTTGGCCTTCTCTCGCTGAAATAAAGCTATTTTTACAAATGTTACAGTAAAAGCTGCAGGAAGCTCTCAGAAGTAAGTTTTTTGCTCCTAATCATTAGAAATCAGTTACTTGTTGATGGCAAACAAGGTTTTGTTTGAAAATATTGCTCCTTGTTTAAGAAAAACAGTAGTTGTCAGTTTTGGCCTTCTCTCGCTGAGATAAAGCTATTTTTACAAATGTTACAGTAAAAGCTGCAGGAAGCTCTCAGAAGTGAGTTTTTTGCTCCTAATCATTAGAAATCAGTTACTTGTTGATGGCAAACATGGTTTTGATTGAAAATATTGCTCCTTGTTTAAGAAAAACAGTAGTTGTCAGTTTTGGCCTTCTCTCGTCGAGAGAAAGCTATTTTTACAAATGTTACAGTAAAAGCTGCAGGAAGCTCTCAGAAGTGAGTTTTTTGCTCCTAATCATTAGAAATCAGTTACTTGTTGATGGCAAACATGGTTTTGTTTGAAAATATTGCTCCTTGTTTAAGAAAAACAGTAGTTGTCAGTTCTGGCCTTCTCTCGCTGAGATAAAGCTATTTTTACAAATGTTACAGTAAAAGCTGCAGGAAGCTCTCAGAAGTAAGTTTTTTGCTCCTAATCATTAGAAATCAGTTACTTGTTGATGGCAAACATGGTTTTGATTGAAAATATTGCTCCTTGTTTAAGAAAAACAGTAGTTGTCAGTTTTGGGCTTCTCTCGCTGAGATAAAGCTATTTTTACAAATGTTACAGTAAGAGCTGCAGGAAGCTCTCAGAAGTGAGTTTTTTGCTCCTAATCATTAGAAATCAGTTACTTGTTGATGGCAAACATGGTTTTGATTGAAAATATTGCTCCTTGTTTAAGAAAAACTATAGTTGTCAGTTTTGGCCTTCTCTCGCTGAGATAAAGCTATTTTTACAAATGTTACAGTAAAAGCTGCAGGAAGCTCTCAGAAGTGAGTTTTTTGCTCCTAATCATTAGAAATCAGTTACTTGTTGATGGCAAACAAGGTTTTGTTTGAAAATATTGCTCCTTGTTTAAGAAAAACAGTAGTTGTCAGTTTTGGGCTTCTCTCGCTGAGATAAAGCTATTTTTACAAATGTTACAGTAAAAGCTGCAGGAAGCTCTCAGAAGTGAATTTTTTGCTCCTAATCATTAGAAATCAGTTACTTGTTGATGGCAAACATGGTTTTGATTGAAAATATTGCTCCTTGTTTAAGAAAAACTACAGTTGTCAGTTTTGGGTTTCTCTCACCGAGAGAAAGCTATTTTTACAAATGTTACAGTAAAAGCTGCAGGAAGCTCTCAGAAGTGAGTTTTTTGCTCCTAATCATTAGAAATCAGTTACTTGTTGATGGCAAACATGGTTTTGATTGAAAATATTGCTCCTTGTTTAAGAAAAACAGTAGTTGTCAGTTTTGGCCTTCTCTCGCCGAGAGAAAGCTATTTTTACAAATGTTACAGTAAAAGCTGCAGGAAGCTCTCAGAAGTGAGTTTTTTGCTCCTAATCATTAGAAATCAGTTACTTGTTGATGGCAAACATGGTTTTGATTGAAAATATTGCTCCTTGTTTAAGAAAAACAGTAGTTGTCATTTTTGGGCTTCTCTCGCTGAGATAAAGCTATTTTTTACAAATGTTACAGTAAAAGCTGCAGGAAGCTCTCAGAAGTGAGTTTTTTGCTCCTAATCATTAGAAATCAGTTACTTGTTGATGGCAAACATGGTTTTGATTAAAAATATTGCTCCTTGTTTAAGAAAAACAGTAGTTGTCAGTTTTGGCCTTCTCTCGCCGAGAGAAAGCTATTTTTACAAATGTTACAGTAAAAGCTGCAGGAAGCTCTCAGAAGTGAGTTTTTTGCTCCTAATCATTAGAAATCAGTTACTTGTTGATGGCAAACATGGTTTTGATTGAAAATATTGCTCCTTGTTTAAGAAAAACAGTAGTTGTCATTTTTGGGCTTCTCTCGCTGAGATAAAGCTATTTTTACAAATGTTACAGTAAAAGCTGCAGGAAGCTCTCAGAAGTGAGTTTTTTGCTCCTAATCATTAGAAATCAGTTACTTGTTGATGGCAAACATGGTTTTGATTGAAAATATTGCTCCTTGTTTAAGAAAAACAGTAGTTGTCATTTTTGGGCTTCTCTCGCTGAGATAAAGCTATTTTTACAAATGTTACAGTAAAAGCTGCAGGAAGCTCTCAGAAGTGAGTTTTTTGCTCCTAATCATTAGAAATCAGTTACTTGTTGATGGCAAACATGGTTTTGATTGAAAATATTGCTCCTTGTTTAAGAAAAACAGTAGTTGTCAGTTCTGGCCTTCTCTCGCTGAGAGAAAGCTATTTTTACAAATGTTACAGTAAAAGCTGCAGGAAGATCTCAGAAGTAAGTTTTTTGCTCCTAATCATTAGAAATCAGTTACTTGTTGATGGCAAACATGGTTTTGATTAAAAATATTGCTCCTTGTTTAAGAAAAACTGTAATTGTCAGTTTTGGGCTTCTCTCGTCGAGAGAAAGCTATTTATACAAATGTTACAGTAAGAGCTGCAGGAAGCTCTCAGAAGTGAGTTTTTTGCTCCTAATCATTAGAAATCAGTTATTGTTGATGGCAAACATGGTTTTGATTGAAAATATTGCTCCTTGTTTAAGAAAAACTATAGTTGTCAGTTTTGGCCTTCTCTCGCTGAGATAAAGCTATTTTTACAAATGTTACAGTAAAAGCTGCAGGAAGCTCTCAGAAGTGAGTTTTTTGCTCCTAATCATTAGAAATCAGTTACTTGTTGATGGCAAACAAGGTTTTGTTTGAAAATATTGCTCCTTGTTTAAGAAAAACAGTAGTTGTCAGTTTTGGGCTTCTCTCGCTGAGATAAAGCTATTTTTACAAATGTTACAGTAAAAGCTGCAGGAAGCTCTCAGAAGTGAGTTTTTTGCTCCTAATCATTAGAAATCAGTTACTTGTTGATGGCAAACATGGTTTTGATTGAAAATATTGCTCCTTGTTTAAGAAAAACAGTAGTTGTCAGTTCTGGCCTTCTCTCGTCGAGAGAAAGCTATTTTTACAAATGTTACAGTAAAAGCTGCAGGAAGCTCTCAGAAGTGAGTTTTTTGCTCCTAATCATTAGAAATCAGTTACTTGTTGATGGCAAACATGGTTTTGTTTGAAAATATTGCTCCTTGTTTAAGAAAAACAGTAGTTGTCAGTTCTGGCCTTCTCTCGCTGAGATAAAGCTATTTTTACAAATGTTACAGTAAAAGCTGCAGGAAGCTCTCAGAAGTAAGTTTTTTGCTCCTAATCATTAGAAATCAGTTACTTGTTGATGGCAAACATGGTTTTGATTGAAAATATTGCTCCTTGTTTAAGAAAAACAGTAGTTGTCAGTTTTGGGCTTCTCTCGCTGAGATAAAGCTATTTTTACAAATGTTACAGTAAGAGCTGCAGGAAGCTCTCAGAAGTGAGTTTTTTGCTCCTAATCATTAGAAATCAGTTACTTGTTGATGGCAAACATGGTTTTGATTGAAAATATTGCTCCTTGTTTAAGAAAAACTATAGTTGTCAGTTTTGGCCTTCTCTCGCTGAGATAAAGCTATTTTTACAAATGTTACAGTAAAAGCTGCAGGAAGCTCTCAGAAGTGAGTTTTTTGCTCCTAATCATTAGAAATCAGTTACTTGTTGATGGCAAACAAGGTTTTGTTTGAAAATATTGCTCCTTGTTTAAGAAAAACAGTAGTTGTCAGTTTTGGCCTTCTCTCGCCGAGAGAAAGCTATTTTTACAAATGTTACAGTAAAAGCTGCAGGAAGCTCTCAGAAGTGAGTTTTTTGCTCCTAATCATTAGAAATCAGTTACTTGTTGATGGCAAACATGGTTTTGATTGAAAATATTGCTCCTTGTTTAAGAAAAACAGTAGTTGTCAGTTCTGGCCTTCTCTCGCTGAGAGAAAGCTATTTTTACAAATGTTACAGTAAAAGCTGCAGGAAGCTCTCAGAAGTAAGTTTTTTGCTCCTAATCATTAGAAATCAGTTACTTGTTGATGGCAAACATGGTTTTGATTGAGAATATTGCTCCTTGTTTAAGAAAAACAGTAGTTGTCAGTTTTGGCCTTCTCTCGCTGAAATAAAGCTATTTTTACAAATGTTACAGTAAAAGCTGCAGGAAGCTCTCAGAAGTGAGTTTTTTGCTCCTAATCATTAGAAATCAGTTACTTGTTGATGGCAAACAAGGTTTTGTTTGAAAATATTGCTCCTTGTTTAAGAAAAACAGTAGTTGTCAGTTTTGGGCTTCTCTCGCTGAGATAAAGCTATTTTTACAAATGTTACAGTAAAAGCTGCAGGAAGCTCTCAGAAGTGAGTTTTTTGCTCCTAATCATTAGAAATCAGTTACTTGTTGATGGCAAACATGGTTTTGATTGAAAATATTGCTCCTTGTTTAAGAAAAACAGTAGTTGTCAGTTCTGGCCTTCTCTCGTCGAGAGAAAGCTATTTTTACAAATGTTACAGTAAAAGCTGCAGGAAGCTCTCAGAAGTAAGTTTTTTGCTCCTAATCATTAGAAATCAGTTACTTGTTGATGGCAAACATGGTTTTGATTGAAAATATTGCTCCTTGTTTAAGAAAAACAGTAGTTGTCAGTTTTGGGCTTCTCTCGCTGAGATAAAGCTATTTTTACAAATGTTACAGTAAGAGCTGCAGGAAGCTCTCAGAAGTGAGTTTTTGCTCCTAATCATTAGAAATCAGTTACTTGTTGATGGCAAACATGGTTTTGTTTGAAAATATTGCTCCTTATTTAAGAAAAACAGTAGTTGTCAGTTTTGGCCTTCTCTCGCTGAGATAAAGCTATTTTTACAAATGTTACAGTAAAAGCTGCAGGAAGCTCTCAGAAGTAAGTTTTTTGCTCCTAATCATTAGAAATCAGTTACTTGTTGATGGCAAACATGGTTTTGATTGAAAATATTGCTCCTTGTTTAAGAAAAACAGTAGTTGTCAGTTTTGGCCTTCTCTCGCCGAGAGAAAGCTATTTTTACAAATGTTACAGTAAAAGCTGCAGGAAGCTCTCAGAAGTGAGTTTTTTGCTCCTAATCATTAGAAATCAGTTACTTGTTGATGGCAAACATGGTTTTGATTGAAAATATTACTCCTTGTTTAAGAAAAACAGTAGTTGTCAGTTTTGGCCTTCTCTCGCTGAAATAAAGCTATTTTTACAAATGTTACAGTAAAAGCTGCAGGAAGCTCTCAGAAGTAAGTTTTTTGCTCCTAATCATTAGAAATCAGTTACTTGTTGATGGCAAACATGGTTTTGATTGAAAATATTGCTCCTTGTTTAAGAAAAACTACAGTTGTCAGTTTTGGGTTTCTCTCACCGAGAGAAAGCTATTTTTACAAATGTTACAGTAAAAGCTGCAGGAAGCTCTCAGAAGTGAGTTTTTTGCTCCTAATCATTAGAAATCAGTTACTTGTTGATGGCAAACATGGTTTTGATTGAAAATATTGCTCCTTGTTTATGAAAAACAGTAGTTGTCAGTTTTGGGCTTCTCTCGCTGAGATAAAGCTATTTTTACAAATGTTACAGTAAAAGCTGCAGGAAGCTCTCAGAAGTGAGTTTTTTGCTCCTAATCATTAGAAATCAGTTACTTGTTGATGGCAAACATGGTTTTGATTGAAAATATTGCTCCTTGTTTAAGAAAAACAGTAGTTGTCAGTTTTGGCCTTCTCTCGCCGAGAGAAAGCTATTTTTACAAATGTTACAGTAAAAGCTGCAGGAAGCTCTCAGAAGTGAGTTTTTTGCTCCTAATCATTAGAAATCAGTTACTTGTTGATGGCAAACATGGTTTTGATTGAAAATATTGCTCCTTGTTTAAGAAAAACAGTAGTTGTCATTTTTGGGGTTCTCTCGCTGAGATAAAGCTATTTTTACAAATGTTACAGTAAGAGCTGCAGGAAGCTCTCAGAAGTAAGTTTTTTGTTCCTAATCATTAGAAATCAGTTACTTGTTGATGGCAAACATGGTTTTGATTGAAAATATTGCTCCTTGTTTAAGAAAAACAGTAGTTGTCAGTTTTGGCCTTCTCTCGCTGAAATAAAGCTATTTTTACAAATGTTACAGTAAAAGCTGCAGGAAGCTCTCAGAAGTGAGTTTTTTGCTCCTAATCATTAGAAATCAGTTACTTGTTGATGGCAAACATGGTTTTGTTTGAAAATATTGCTCCTTGTTTAAGAAAAACAGTAGTTGTCAGTTTTGGCCTTCTCTCGCTGAGATAAAGCTATTTTTACAAATGTTACAGTAAAAGCTGCAGGAAGCTCTCAGAAGTGAGTTTTTTGCTCCTAATCATTAGAAATCAGTTACTTGTTGATGGCAAACATGGTTTTGATTGAAAATATTGCTCCTTGTTTAAGAAAAACAGTAGTTGTCAGTTTTGGCCTTCTCTCGCTGAAATAAAGCTATTTTTACAAATGTTACAGTAAAAGCTGCAGGAAGCTCTCAGAAGTGAGTTTTTTGCTCCTAATCATTAGAAATCAGTTACTTGTTGATGGCAAACATGGTTTTGATTGAAAACATTGCTCCTTGTTTAAGAAAAACAGTAGTTGTCAGTTTTGGGCTTCTCTCGCTGAGATAAAGCTATTTTTACAAATGTTACAGTAAAAGCTGCAGGAAGCTCTCAGAAGTAAGTTTTTTGCTCCTAATCATTAGAAATCAGTTACTTGTTGATGGCAAACAAGGTTTTGTTTGAAAATATTGCTCCTTGTTTAAGAAAAACAGTAGTTGTCAGTTTTGGGCTTCTCTCGCTGAGATAAAGCTATTTTTACAAATGTTACAGTAAAAGCTGCAGGAAGCTCTCAGAAGTGAATTTTTTGCTCCTAATCATTAGAAATCAGTTACTTGTTGATGGCAAACATGGTTTTGATTGAAAATATTGCTCCTTGTTTAAGAAAAACTACAGTTGTCAGTTTTGGGTTTCTCTCACCGAGAGAAAGCTATTTTTACAAATGTTAGAGTAAAAGCTGCAGGAAGCTCTCAGAAGTGAGTTTTTTGCTCCTAATCATTAGAAATCAGTTACTTGTTGATGGCAAACATGGTTTTGATTGAAAATATTGCTCCTTGTTTAAGAAAAACAGTAGTTGTCAGTTTTGGCCTTCTCTCGCCGAGAGAAAGCTATTTTTACAAATGTTACAGTAAAAGCTGCAGGAAGCTCTCAGAAGTGAGTTTTTTGCTCCTAATCATTAGAAATCAGTTACTTGTTGATGGCAAACATGGTTTTGATTGAAAATATTGCTCCTTGTTTAAGAAAAACAGTAGTTGTCATTTTTGGGCTTCTCTCGCTGAGATAAAGCTATTTTTTACAAATGTTACAGTAAGAGCTGCAGGAAGCTCTCAGAAGTGAGTTTTTTGCTCCTAATCATTAGAAATCAGTTACTTGTTGATGGCAAACATGGTTTTGTTTGAAAATATTGCTCCTTGTTTAAGAAAAACAGTAGTTGTCAGTTCTGGCCTTCTCTCGCTGAGATAAAGCTATTTTTACAAATGTTACAGTAAAAGCTGCAGGAAGCTCTCAGAAGTAAGTTTTTTGCTCCTAATCATTAGAAATCAGTTACTTGTTGATGGCAAACATGGTTTTGATTGAAAATATTGCTCCTTGTTTAAGAAAAACAGTAGTTGTCAGTTTTGGGCTTCTCTCGCTGAGATAAAGCTATTTTTACAAATGTTACAGTAAGAGCTGCAGGAAGCTCTCAGAAGTGAGTTTTTTGCTCCTAATCATTAGAAATCAGTTACTTGTTGATGGCAAACATGGTTTTGATTGAAAATATTGCTCCTTGTTTAAGAAAAACTATAGTTGTCAGTTTTGGCCTTCTCTCGCTGAGATAAAGCTATTTTTACAAATGTTACAGTAAAAGCTGCAGGAAGCTCTCAGAAGTGAGTTTTTTGCTCCTAATCATTAGAAATCAGTTACTTGTTGATGGCAAACAAGGTTTTGTTTGAAAATATTGCTCCTTGTTTAAGAAAAACAGTAGTTGTCAGTTTTGGCCTTCTCTCGCCGAGAGAAAGCTATTTTTACAAATGTTACAGTAAAAGCTGCAGGAAGCTCTCAGAAGTGAGTTTTTTGCTCCTAATCATTAGAAATCAGTTACTTGTTGATGGCAAACATGGTTTTGATTGAAAATATTGCTCCTTGTTTAAGAAAAACAGTAGTTGTCAGTTCTGGCCTTCTCTCGCTGAGAGAAAGCTATTTTTACAAATGTTACAGTAAAAGCTGCAGGAAGCTCTCAGAAGTAAGTTTTTTGCTCCTAATCATTAGAAATCAGTTACTTGTTGATGGCAAACATGGTTTTGATTGAGAATATTGCTCCTTGTTTAAGAAAAACAGTAGTTGTCAGTTTTGGCCTTCTCTCGCTGAAATAAAGCTATTTTTACAAATGTTACAGTAAAAGCTGCAGGAAGCTCTCAGAAGTGAGTTTTTTGCTCCTAATCATTAGAAATCAGTTACTTGTTGATGGCAAACAAGGTTTTGTTTGAAAATATTGCTCCTTGTTTAAGAAAAACAGTAGTTGTCAGTTTTGGGCTTCTCTCGCTGAGATAAAGCTATTTTTACAAATGTTACAGTAAAAGCTGCAGGAAGCTCTCAGAAGTGAGTTTTTTGCTCCTAATCATTAGAAATCAGTTACTTGTTGATGGCAAACATGGTTTTGATTGAAAATATTGCTCCTTGTTTAAGAAAAACAGTAGTTGTCAGTTCTGGCCTTCTCTCGTCGAGAGAAAGCTATTTTTACAAATGTTACAGTAAAAGCTGCAGGAAGCTCTCAGAAGTGAGTTTTTTGCTCCTAATCATTAGAAATCAGTTACTTGTTGATGGCAAACATGGTTTTGTTTGAAAATATTGCTCCTTGTTTAAGAAAAACAGTAGTTGTCAGTTCTGGCCTTCTCTCGCTGAGATAAAGCTATTTTTACAAATGTTACAGTAAAAGCTGCAGGAAGCTCTCAGAAGTAAGTTTTTTGCTCCTAATCATTAGAAATCAGTTACTTGTTGATGGCAAACATGGTTTTGATTGAAAATATTGCTCCTTGTTTAAGAAAAACAGTAGTTGTCAGTTTTGGGCTTCTCTCGCTGAGATAAAGCTATTTTTACAAATGTTACAGTAAGAGCTGCAGGAAGCTCTCAGAAGTGAGTTTTTTGCTCCTAATCATTAGAAATCAGTTACTTGTTGATGGCAAACATGGTTTTGATTGAAAATATTGCTCCTTGTTTAAGAAAAACTATAGTTGTCAGTTTTGGCCTTCTCTCGCTGAGATAAAGCTATTTTTACAAATGTTACAGTAAAAGCTGCAGGAAGCTCTCAGAAGTGAGTTTTTTGCTCCTAATCATTAGAAATCAGTTACTTGTTGATGGCAAACAAGGTTTTGTTTGAAAATATTGCTCCTTGTTTAAGAAAAACAGTAGTTGTCAGTTTTGGCCTTCTCTCGCCGAGAGAAAGCTATTTTTACAAATGTTACAGTAAAAGCTGCAGGAAGCTCTCAGAAGTGAGTTTTTTGCTCCTAATCATTAGAAATCAGTTACTTGTTGATGGCAAACATGGTTTTGATTGAAAATATTGCTCCTTGTTTAAGAAAAACAGTAGTTGTCAGTTCTGGCCTTCTCTCGCTGAGAGAAAGCTATTTTTACAAATGTTACAGTAAAAGCTGCAGGAAGCTCTCAGAAGTAAGTTTTTTGCTCCTAATCATTAGAAATCAGTTACTTGTTGATGGCAAACATGGTTTTGATTGAGAATATTGCTCCTTGTTTAAGAAAAACAGTAGTTGTCAGTTTTGGCCTTCTCTCGCTGAAATAAAGCTATTTTTACAAATGTTACAGTAAAAGCTGCAGGAAGCTCTCAGAAGTGAGTTTTTTGCTCCTAATCATTAGAAACCAGTTACTTGTTGATGGCAAACATGGTTTTGTTTGAAAATATTGCTCCTTGTTTAAGAAAAACAGTAGTTGTCAGTTTTGGCCTTCTCTCGCTGAGATAAAGCTATTTTTACAAATGTTACAGTAAAAGCTGCAGGAAGCTCTCAGAAGTGAGTTTTTGCTCCTAATCATTAGAAATCAGTTACTTGTTGATGGCAAACATGGTTTTGTTTGAAAATATTGCTCCTTATTTAAGAAAAACAGTAGTTGTCAGTTTTGGCCTTCTCTCGCTGAGATAAAGCTATTTTTACAAATGTTACAGTAAAAGCTGCAGGAAGCTCTCAGAAGTAAGTTTTTTGCTCCTAATCATTAGAAATCAGTTACTTGTTGATGGCAAACATGGTTTTGATTGAAAATATTGCTCCTTGTTTAAGAAAAACAGTAGTTGTCAGTTTTGGCCTTCTCTCGCCGAGAGAAAGCTATTTTTACAAATGTTACAGTAAAAGCTGCAGGAAGCTCTCAGAAGTGAGTTTTTTGCTCCTAATCATTAGAAATCAGTTACTTGTTGATGGCAAACATGGTTTTGATTGAAAATATTGCTCCTTGTTTAAGAAAAACAGTAGTTGTCAGTTTTGGCCTTCTCTCGCTGAAATAAAGCTATTTTTACAAATGTTACAGTAAAAGCTGCAGGAAGCTCTCAGAAGTAAGTTTTTTGCTCCTAATCATTAGAAATCAGTTACTTGTTGATGGCAAACATGGTTTTGATTGAAAATATTGCTCCTTGTTTAAGAAAAACTACAGTTGTCAGTTTTGGGTTTCTCTCACCGAGAGAAAGCTATTTTTACAAATGTTACAGTAAAAGCTGCAGGAAGCTCTCAGAAGTGAGTTTTTTGCTCCTAATCATTAGAAATCAGTTACTTGTTGATGGCAAACATGGTTTTGATTGAAAATATTGCTCCTTGTTTATGAAAAACAGTAGTTGTCAGTTTTGGGCTTCTCTCGCTGAGATAAAGCTATTTTTACAAATGTTACAGTAAAAGCTGCAGGAAGCTCTCAGAAGTGAGTTTTTTGCTCCTAATCATTAGAAATCAGTTACTTGTTGATGGCAAACATGGTTTTGATTGAAAATATTGCTCCTTGTTTAAGAAAAACAGTAGTTGTCAGTTTTGGCCTTCTCTCGCCGAGAGAAAGCTATTTTTACAAATGTTACAGTAAAAGCTGCAGGAAGCTCTCAGAAGTGAGTTTTTTGCTCCTAATCATTAGAAATCAGTTACTTGTTGATGGCAAACATCGTTTTGATTGAAAATATTGCTCCTTGTTTAAGAAAAACAGTAGTTGTCATTTTTGGGGTTCTCTCGCTGAGATAAAGCTATTTTTACAAATGTTACAGTAAGAGCTGCAGGAAGCTCTCAGAAGTAAGTTTTTTGTTCCTAATCATTAGAAATCAGTTACTTGTTGATGGCAAACATGGTTTTGATTGAAAATATTGCTCCTTGTTTAAGAAAAACAGTAGTTGTCAGTTTTGGCCTTCTCTCGCTGAAATAAAGCTATTTTTACAAATGTTACAGTAAAAGCTGCAGGAAGCTCTCAGAAGTGAGTTTTTTGCTCCTAATCATTAGAAATCAGTTACTTGTTGATGGCAAACATGGTTTTGTTTGAAAATATTGCTCCTTGTTTAAGAAAAACAGTAGTTGTCAGTTTTGGCCTTCTCTCGCTGAGATAAAGCTATTTTTACAAATGTTACAGTAAAAGCTGCAGGAAGCTCTCAGAAGTGAGTTTTCTGCTCCTAATCATTAGAAATCAGTTACTTGTTGATGGCAAACATGGTTTTGATTGAAAATATTGCTCCTTGTTTAAGAAAAACAGTAGTTGTCAGTTTTGGCCTTCTCTCGCTGAAATAAAGCTATTTTTACAAATGTTACAGTAAAAGCTGCAGGAAGCTCTCAGAAGTGAGTTTTTTGCTCCTAATCATTAGAAATCAGTTACTTGTTGATGGCAAACATGGTTTTGATTGAAAACATTGCTCCTTGTTTAAGAAAAACAGTAGTTGTCAGTTTTGGGCTTCTCTCGCTGAGATAAAGCTATTTTTACAAATGTTACAGTAAAAGCTGCAGGAAGCTCTCAGAAGTAAGTTTTTTGCTCCTAATCATTAGAAATCAGTTACTTGTTGATGGCAAACAAGGTTTTGTTTGAAAATATTGCTCCTTGTTTAAGAAAAACAGTAGTTGTCAGTTTTGGGCTTCTCTCGCTGAGATAAAGCTATTTTTACAAATGTTACAGTAAAAGCTGCAGGAAGCTCTCAGAAGTGAATTTTTTGCTCCTAATCATTAGAAATCAGTTACTTGTTGATGGCAAACATGGTTTTGATTGAAAATATTGCTCCTTGTTTAAGAAAAACTACAGTTGTCAGTTTTGGGTTTCTCTCACCGAGAGAAAGCTATTTTTACAAATGTTACAGTAAAAGCTGCAGGAAGCTCTCAGAAGTGAGTTTTTTGCTCCTAATCATTAGAAATCAGTTACTTGTTGATGGCAAACATGGTTTTGATTGAAAATATTGCTCCTTGTTTAAGAAAAACAGTAGTTGTCAGTTTTGGCCTTCTCTCGCCGAGAGAAAGCTATTTTTACAAATGTTACAGTAAAAGCTGCAGGAAGCTCTCAGAAGTGAGTTTTTTGCTCCTAATCATTAGAAATCAGTTACTTGTTGATGGCAAACATGGTTTTGATTGAAAATATTGCTCCTTGTTTAAGAAAAACAGTAGTTGTCATTTTTGGGCTTCTCTCGCTGAGATAAAGCTATTTTTTACAAATGTTACAGTAAAAGCTGCAGGAAGCTCTCAGAAGTGAGTTTTTTGCTCCTAATCATTAGAAATCAGTTACTTGTTGATGGCAAACATGGTTTTGTTTGAAAATATTGCTCCTTATTTAAGAAAAACAGTAGTTGTCAGTTTTGGCCTTCTCTCGCTGAGATAAAGCTATTTTTACAAATGTTACAGTAAAAGCTGCAGGAAGCTCTCAGAAGTAAGTTTTTTGCTCCTAATCATTAGAAATCAGTTACTTGTTGATGGCAAACAAGGTTTTGTTTGAAAATATTGCTCCTTGTTTAAGAAAAACAGTAGTTGTCAGTTTTGGGCTTCTCTCGCTGAGATAAAGCTATTTTTACAAATGTTACAGTAAAAGCTGCAGGAAGCTCTCAGAAGTGAATTTTTTGCTCCTAATCATTAGAAATCAGTTACTTGTTGATGGCAAACATGGTTTTGATTGAAAATATTGCTCCTTGTTTAAGAAAAACTACAGTTGTCAGTTTTGGGTTTCTCTCACCGAGAGAAAGCTATTTTTACAAATGTTACAGTAAAAGCTGCAGGAAGCTCTCAGAAGTGAGTTTTTTGCTCCTAATCATTAGAAATCAGTTACTTGTTGATGGCAAACATGGTTTTGATTGAAAATATTGCTCCTTGTTTAAGAAAAACAGTAGTTGTCAGTTTTGGCCTTCTCTCGCCGAGAGAAAGCTATTTTTACAAATGTTACAGTAAAAGCTGCAGGAAGCTCTCAGAAGTGAGTTTTTTGCTCCTAATCATTAGAAATCAGTTACTTGTTGATGGCAAACATGGTTTTGATTGAAAATATTGCTCCTTGTTTAAGAAAAACAGTAGTTGTCATTTTTGGGCTTCTCTCGCTGAGATAAAGCTATTTTTTACAAATGTTACAGTAAAAGCTGCAGGAAGCTCTCAGAAGTGAGTTTTTTGCTCCTAATCATTAGAAATCAGTTACTTGTTGATGGCAAACATGGTTTTGTTTGAAAATATTGCTCCTTATTTAAGAAAAACAGTAGTTGTCAGTTTTGGCCTTCTCTCGCTGAGATAAAGCTATTTTTACAAATGTTACAGTAAAAGCTGCAGGAAGCTCTCAGAAGTAAGTTTTTTGCTCCTAATCATTAGAAATCAGTTACTTGTTGATGGCAAACAAGGTTTTGTTTGAAAATATTGCTCCTTGTTTAAGAAAAACAGTAGTTGTCAGTTTTGGGCTTCTCTCGCTGAGATAAAGCTATTTTTACAAATGTTACAGTAAAAGCTGCAGGAAGCTCTCAGAAGTGAATTTTTTGCTCCTAATCATTAGAAATCAGTTACTTGTTGATGGCAAACATGGTTTTGATTGAAAATATTGCTCCTTGTTTAAGAAAAACTACAGTTGTCAGTTTTGGGTTTCTCTCACCGAGAGAAAGCTATTTTTACAAATGTTACAGTAAAAGCTGCAGGAAGCTCTCAGAAGTGAGTTTTTTGCTCCTAATCATTAGAAATCAGTTACTTGTTGATGGCAAACATGGTTTTGATTGAAAATATTGCTCCTTGTTTAAGAAAAACAGTAGTTGTCATTTTTGGGCTTCTCTCGCTGAGATAAAGCTATTTTTTACAAATGTTACAGTAAAAGCTGCAGGAAGCTCTCAGAAGTGAGTTTTTTGCTCCTAATCATTAGAAATCAGTTACTTGTTGATGGCAAACATGGTTTTGTTTGAAAATATTGCTCCTTATTTAAGAAAAACAGTAGTTGTCAGTTTTGGCCTTCTCTCGCTGAGATAAAGCTATTTTTACAAATGTTACAGTAAAAGCTGCAGGAAGCTCTCAGAAGTAAGTTTTTTGCTCCTAATCATTAGAAATCAGTTACTTGTTGATGGCAAACATGGTTTTGTTTGAAAATATTGCTCCTTGTTTAAGAAAAACAGTAGTTGTCAGTTTTGGCCTTCTCTCGCTGAGATAAAGCTATTTTTACAAATGTTACAGTAAAAGCTGCAGGAATCTCTCAGAAGTGAGTTTTTTGCTCCTAATCATTAGAAATCAGTTACTTGTTGATGGCAAACATGGTTTTGATTGAAAATATTGCTCCTTGTTTAAGAAAAACAGTAGTTGTCAGTTTTGGCCTTCTCTCGCTGAAATAAAGCTATTTTTACAAATGTTACAGTAAAAGCTGCAGGAAGCTCTCAGAAGTGAGTTTTTTGCTCCTAATCATTAGAAATCAGTTACTTGTTGATGGCAAACATGGTTTTGATTGAAAACATTGCTCCTTGTTTAAGAAAAACAGTAGTTGTCAGTTTTGGGCTTCTCTCGCTGATATAAAGCTATTTTTACAAATGTTACAGTAAAAGCTGCAGGAAGCTCTCAGAAGTGAGTTTTTTGCTCCTAATCATTAGAAATCAGTTACTTGTTGATGGCAAACATGGTTTTGTTTGAAAATATTGCTCCTTATTTAAGAAAAACAGTAGTTGTCAGTTTTGGCCTTCTCTCGCTGAGATAAAGCTATTTTTACAAATGTTACAGTAAAAGCTGCAGGAAGCTCTCAGAAGTGAGTTTTTTGCTCATAATCATTAGAAATCAGTTACTTGTTGATGGCAAACATGGTTTTGATTGAAAATATTGCTCCTTGTTTAAGAAAAACAGTAGTTGTCAGTTTTGGGCTTCTCTCGCTGAGATAAAGCTATTTTTACAAATGTTACAGTAAAAGCTGCAGGAAGCTCTCAGAAGTGAGTTTTTTGCTCCTAATCATTAGAAATCAGTTACTTGTTGATGGCAAACATGGTTTTGTTTGAAAATATTTCTCCTTATTTAAGAAAAACAGTAGTTGTCAGTTTTGGCCTTCTCTCGCTGAGATAAAGCTATTTTTACAAATGTTACAGTAAAAGCTGCAGGAAGCTCTCAGAAGTAAGTTTTTTTGCTCCTAATCATTAGAAATCAGTTACTTGTTGATGGCAAACATGGTTTTGATTGAAAATATTGCTCCTTGTTTAAGAAAAACAGTAGTTGTCATTTTTGGGCTTCTCTCGCTGAGATAAAGCTATTTTTACAAATGTTACAGTAAGAGCTGCAGGAAGCTCTCAGAAGTGAGTTTTTTGCTCCTAATCATTAGAAATCAGTTACTTGTTGATGGCAAACATGGTTGTGATTGAAAATATTGCTCCTTGTTTAAGAAAAACAGTAGTTGTCAGTTTTGGGCTTCTCTCGCTGAGATAAAGCTATTTTTACAAATGTTACAGTAAAAGCTGCAGGAAGCTCTCAGAAGTGAGTTTTTTGCTCCTAATCATTAGAAATCAGTTACTTGTTGATGGCAAACATGGTTTTGATTGAAAACATTGCTCCTTGTTTAAGAAAAACAGTAGTTGTCAGTTTTGGGCTTCTCTCGCTGAGATAAAGCTATTTTTACAAATGTTACAGTAAAAGCTGCAGGAAGCTCTCAGAAGTGAGTTTTTTGCTCCTAATCATTAGAAATCAGTTACTTGTTGATGGCAAACATGGTTTTGTTTGAAAATATTGCTCCTTATTTAAGAAAAACAGTAGTTGTCAGTTTTGGCCTTCTCTCGCTGAGATAAAGCTATTTTTACAAATGTTACAGTAAAAGCTGCAGGAAGCTCTCAGAAGTAAGTTTTTTGCTCCTAATCATTAGAAATCAGTTACTTGTTGATGGCAAACATGGTTTTGTTTGAAAATATTGCTCCTTGTTTAAGAAAAACAGTAGTTGTCAGTTTTGGCCTTCTCTCGCTGAGATAAAGCTATTTTTACAAATGTTACAGTAAAAGCTGCAGGAAGCTCTCAGAAGTGAGTTTTTTGCTCCTAATCATTAGAAATCAGTTACTTGTTGATGGCAAACATGGTTTTGTTTGAAAATATTGCTCCTTATTTAAGAAAAACAGTAGTTGTCAGTTTTGGCCTTCTCTCGCTGAGATAAAGCTATTTTTACAAATGTTACAGTAAAAGCTGCAGGAAGCTCTCAGAAGTAAGTTTTTTGCTCCTAATCATTAGAAATCAGTTACTTGTTGATGGCAAACATGGTTTTGATTGAAAATATTGCTCCTTGTTTAAGAAAAACAGTAGTTGTCAGTTTTGGCCTTCTCTCGCCGAGAGAAAGCTATTTTTACAAATGTTACAGTAAAAGCTGCAGGAAGCTCTCAGAAGTGAGTTTTTTGGTCCTAATCATTAGAAATCAGTTACTTGTTGATGGCAAACATGGTTTTGATTGAAAATATTGCTCCTTGTTTAAGAAAAACAGTAGTTGTCAGTTTTGGCCTTCTCTCGCTGAAATAAAGCTATTTTTACAAATGTTACAGTAAAAGCTGCAGGAAGCTCTCAGAAGTGAGTTTTTTGCTCCTAATCATTAGAAATCAGTTACTTGTTGATGGCAAACATGGTTTTGATTGAAAACATTGCTCCTTGTTTAAGAAAAACAGTAGTTGTCAGTTTTGGGCTTCTCTCGCTGATATAAAGCTATTTTTACAAATGTTACAGTAAAAGCTGCAGGAAGCTCTCAGAAGTGAGTTTTTTGCTCCTAATCATTAGAAATCAGTTACTTGTTGATGGCAAACATGGTTTTGTTTGAAAATATTGCTCCTTATTTAAGAAAAACAGTAGTTGTCAGTTTTGGCCTTCTCTCGCTGAGATAAAGCTATTTTTACAAATGTTACAGTAAAAGCTGCAGGAAGCTCTCAGAAGTAAGTTTTTTGCTCCTAATCATTAGAAATCAGTTACTTGTTTATGGCAAACATGGTTTTGATTGAAAATATTGCTCCTTGTTTAAGAAAAACAGTAGTTGTCAGTTTTGGGCTTCTCTCGCTGAGATAAAGCTATTTTTACAAATGTTACAGTAAAAGCTGCAGGAAGCTCTCAGAAGTGAGTTTTTTGCTCATAATCATTAGAAATCAGTTACTTGTTGATGGCAAACGTGGTTTTGATTGAAAATATTGCTCCTTGTTTAAGAAAAACAGTAGTTGTCAGTTTTGGGCTTCTCTCGCTGAGATAAAGCTATTTTTACAAATGTTACAGTAAAAGCTGCAGGAAGCTCTCAGAAGTGAGTTTTTTGCTCCTAATCATTAGAAATCAGTTACTTGTTGATGGCAAACATGGTTTTGTTTGAAAATATTTCTCCTTATTTAAGAAAAACAGTAGTTGTCAGTTTTGGCCTTCTCTCGCTGAGATAAAGCTATTTTTACAAATGTTACAGTAAAAGCTGCAGGAAGCTCTCAGAAGTAAGTTTTTTTGCTCCTAATCATTAGAAATCAGTTACTTGTTGATGGCAAACATGGTTTTGATTGAAAATATTGCTCCTTGTTTAAGAAAAACAGTAGTTGTCATTTTTGGGCTTCTCTCGCTGAGATAAAGCTATTTTTACAAATGTTACAGTAAGAGCTGCAGGAAGCTCTCAGAAGTGAGTTTTTTGCTCCTAATCATTAGAAATCAGTTACTTGTTGATGGCAAACATGGTTGTGATTGAAAATATTGCTCCTTGTTTAAGAAAAACAGTAGTTGTCAGTTTTGGGCTTCTCTCGCTGAGATAAAGCTATTTTTACAAATGTTACAGTAAAAGCTGCAGGAAGCTCTCAGAAGTGAGTTTTTTGCTCCTAATCATTAGAAATCAGTTACTTGTTGATGGCAAACATGGTTTTGATTGAAAATATTGCTCCTTGTTTAAGAAAAACAGTAGTTGTCAGTTTTGGCCTTCTCTCGCCGAGAGAAAGCTATTTTTACAAATGTTACAGTAAAAGCTGCAGGAAGCTCTCAGAAGTGAGTTTTTTGCTCCTAATCATTAGAAATCAGTTACTTGTTGATGGCAAACATGGTTTTGATTGAAAATATTGCTCCTTGTTTAAGAAAAACAGTAGTTGTCAGTTTTGGCCTTCTCTCGCTGAGATAAAGCTATTTTTACAAATGTTACAGTAAAAGCTGCAGGAAGCTCTCAGAAGTGAGTTTTTTGCTCCTAATCATTAGAAATCAGTTACTTGTTGATGGCAAACATGGTTTTGTTTGAAAATATTGCTCCTTATTTAAGAAAAACAGTAGTTGTCAGTTTTGGCCTTCTCTCGCTGAGATAAAGCTATTTTTACAAATGTTACAGTAAAAGCTGCAGGAAGCTCTCAGAAGTGAGTTTTTTGCTCCTAATCATTAGAAATCAGTTACTTGTTGATGGCAAACATGGTTTTGATTGAAAATATTGCTCCTTGTTTAAGAAAAACAGTAGTTGTCATTTTTGGGCTTCTCTCGCTGAGATAAAGCTATTTTTACAAATGTTACAGTAAGAGCTGCAGGAAGCTCTCAGAAGTGAGTTTTTTGCTCCTAATCATTAGAAATCAGTTACTTGTTGATGGCAAACATGGTTGTGATTGAAAATATTGCTCCTTGTTTAAGAAAAACAGTAGTTGTCAGTTTTGGGCTTCTCTCGCTGAGATAAAGCTATTTTTACAAATGTTACAGTAAAAGCTGCAGGAAGCTCTCAGAAGTGAGTTTTTTGCTCCTAATCATTAGAAATCAGTTACTTGTTGATGGCAAACATGGTTTTGATTGAAAATATTGCTCCTTGTTTAAGAAAAACAGTAGTTGTCAGTTTTGGCCTTCTCTCGCCGAGAGAAAGCTATTTTTACAAATGTTACAGTAAAAGCTGCAGGAAGCTCTCAGAAGTGAGTTTTTTGCTCCTAATCATTAGAAATCAGTTACTTGTTGATGGCAAACATGGTTTTGTTTGAAAATATTGCTCCTTATTTAAGAAAAACAGTAGTTGTCAGTTTTGGCCTTCTCTCGCTGAAATAAAGCTATTTTTACAAATGTTACAGTAAAAGCTGCAGTAAGCTCTCAGAAGTGAGTTTTTTGCTCCTAATCATTAGAAATCAGTTACTTGTTGATGGCAAACATGGTTTTGTTTGAAAATATTGCTCCTTGTTTAAGAAAAACAGTAGTTGTCAGTTTTGGGCTTCTCTCGCTGAGATAAAGCTATTTTTACAAATGTTACAGTAAAAGCTGCAGGAAGCTCTCAGAAGTGAGTTTTTTGCTCCTAATCATTAGAAATCAGTTACTTGTTGATGGCAAACATGGTTTTGATTGAAAATATTGCTCCTTGTTTAAGAAAAACAGTAGTTGTCAGTTTTGGCCTTCTCTCGCCGAGAGAAAGCTATTTTTACAAATGTTACAGTAAAAGCTGCAGGAAGCTCTCAGAAGTGAGTTTTTTGCTCCTAATCATTAGAAATCAGTTACTTGTTGATGGCAAACATGGTTTTGATTGAAAATATTGCTCCTTGTTTAAGAAAAACAGTAGTTGTCATTTTTGGGCTTCTCTCGCTGAGATAAAGCTATTTTTACAAATGTTACAGTAAGAGCTGCAGGAAGCTCTCAGAAGTAAGTTTTTTGTTCCTAATCATTAGAAATCAGTTACTTGTTGATGGCAAACATGGTTTTGATTGAAAATATTGCTCCTTGTTTAAGAAAAACAGTAGTTGTCAGTTTTGGCCTTCTCTCGCTGAAATAAAGCTATTTTTACAAATGTTACAGTAAAAGCTGCAGGAAGCTCTCAGAAGTGAGTTTTTTGCTCCTAATCATTAGAAATCAGTTACTTGTTGATGGCAAACATGGTTTTGATTGAAAACATTGCTCCTTGTTTTAGAAAAACAGTAGTTGTCAGTTTTGGGCTTCTCTCGCTGAGATAAAGCTATTTTTACAAATGTTACAGTAAAAGCTGCAGGAAGCTCTCAGAAGTGAGTTTTTTGCTCCTAATCATTAGAAATCAGTTACTTGTTGATGGCAAACATGGTTTTGATTGAAAACATTGCTCCTTGTTTTAGAAAAACAGTAGTTGTCAGTTTTGGGCTTCTCTCGCTGAGATAAAGCTATTTTTACAAATGTTACAGTAAAAGCTGCAGGAAGCTCTCAGAAGTGAGTTTTTTGCTCCTAATCATTAGAAATCAGTTACTTGTTGATGGCAAACATGGTTTTGTTTGAAAATATTGCTCCTTATTTAAGAAAAACAGTAGTTGTCAGTTTTGGCCTTCTCTCGCTGAGATAAAGCTATTTTTACAAATGTTACAGTAAAAGCTGCAGGAAGCTCTCAGAAGTAAGTTTTTTGCTCCTAATCATTAGAAATCAGTTACTTGTTGATGGCAAACATGGTTTTGTTTGAAAATATTGCTCCTTGTTTAAGAAAAACAGTAGTTGTCAGTTTTGGCCTTCTCTCGCTGAGATAAAGCTATTTTTACAAATGTTACAGTAAAAGCTGCAGGAAGCTCTCAGAAGTGAGTTTTTTGCTCCTAATCATTAGAAATCAGTTACTTGTTGATGGCAAACATGGTTTTGTTTGAAAATATTGCTCCTTATTTAAGAAAAACAGTAGTTGTCAGTTTTGGCCTTCTCTCGCTGAGATAAAGCTATTTTTACAAATGTTACAGTAAAAGCTGCAGGAAGCTCTCAGAAGTAAGTTTTTTGCTCCTAATCATTAGAAATCAGTTACTTGTTGATGGCAAACATGGTTTTGATTGAAAATATTGCTCCTTGTTTAAGAAAAACAGTAGTTGTCAGTTTTGGCCTTCTCTCGCCGAGAGAAAGCTATTTTTACAAATGTTACAGTAAAAGCTGCAGGAAGCTCTCAGAAGTG
This sequence comes from Pampus argenteus, assembly GCA_036937835.1. Classification (NCBI taxonomy): domain Eukaryota; kingdom Metazoa; phylum Chordata; class Actinopteri; order Scombriformes; family Stromateidae; genus Pampus; species Pampus argenteus. The sequence continues at coordinate 2,274,486 of CM072881.1, forward strand.
AGTTTTTTGGTCCTAATCATTAGAAATCAGTTACTTGTTGATGGCAAACATGGTTTTGATTGAAAATATTGCTCCTTGTTTAAGAAAAACAGTAGTTGTCAGTTTTGGCCTTCTCTCGCTGAAATAAAGCTATTTTTACAAATGTTACAGTAAAAGCTGCAGGAAGCTCTCAGAAGTGAGTTTTTTGCTCCTAATCATTAGAAATCAGTTACTTGTTGATGGCAAACATGGTTTTGATTGAAAACATTGCTCCTTGTTTAAGAAAAACAGTAGTTGTCAGTTTTGGGCTTCTCTCGCTGAGATAAAGCTATTTTTACAAATGTTACAGTAAAAGCTGCAGGAAGCTCTCAGAAGTGAGTTTTTTGCTCCTAATCATTAGAAATCAGTTACTTGTTGATGGCAAACATGGTTTTGTTTGAAAATATTGCTCCTTATTTAAGAAAAACAGTAGTTGTCAGTTTTGGCCTTCTCTCGCTGAGATAAAGCTATTTTTACAAATGTTACAGTAAAAGCTGCAGGAAGCTCTCAGAAGTAAGTTTTTTGCTCCTAATCATTAGAAATCAGTTACTTGTTTATGGCAAACATGGTTTTGATTGAAAATATTGCTCCTTGTTTAAGAAAAACAGTAGTTGTCAGTTTTGGGCTTCTCTCGCTGAGATAAAGCTATTTTTACAAATGTTACAGTAAAAGCTGCAGGAAGCTCTCAGAAGTGAGTTTTTTGCTCATAATCATTAGAAATCAGTTACTTGTTGATGGCAAACATGGTTTTGATTGAAAATATTGCTCCTTGTTTAAGAAAAACAGTAGTTGTCAGTTTTGGGCTTCTCTCGCTGAGATAAAGCTATTTTTACAAATGTTACAGTAAAAGCTGCAGGAAGCTCTCAGAAGTGAGTTTTTTGCTCCTAATCATTAGAAATCAGTTACTTGTTGATGGCAAACATGGTTTTGTTTGAAAATATTTCTCCTTATTTAAGAAAAACAGTAGTTGTCAGTTTTGGCCTTCTCTCGCTGAGATAAAGCTATTTTTACAAATGTTACAGTAAAAGCTGCAGGAAGCTCTCAGAAGTAAGTTTTTTTGCTCCTAATCATTAGAAATCAGTTACTTGTTGATGGCAAACATGGTTTTGATTGAAAATATTGCTCCTTGTTTAAGAAAAACAGTAGTTGTCATTTTTGGGCTTCTCTCGCTGAGATAAAGCTATTTTTACAAATGTTACAGTAAGAGCTGCAGGAAGCTCTCAGAAGTGAGTTTTTTGCTCCTAATCATTAGAAATCAGTTACTTGTTGATGGCAAACATGGTTTTGATTGAAAATATTGCTCCTTGTTTAAGAAAAACAGTAGTTGTCAGTTTTGGCCTTCTCTCGCTGAAATAAAGCTATTTTTACAAATGTTACAGTAAAAGCTGCAGGAAGCTCTCAGAAGTGAGTTTTTTGCTCCTAATCATTAGAAATCAGTTACTTGTTGATGGCAAACATGGTTTTGATTGAAAACATTGCTCCTTGTTTAAGAAAAACAGTAGTTGTCAGTTTTGGGCTTCTCTCGCTGAGATAAAGCTATTTTTACAAATGTTACAGTAAAAGCTGCAGGAAGCTCTCAGAAGTGAGTTTTTTGCTCCTAATCATTAGAAATCAGTTACTTGTTGATGGCAAACATGGTTTTGTTTGAAAATATTGCTCCTTATTTAAGAAAAACAGTAGTTGTCAGTTTTGGCCTTCTCTCGCTGAGATAAAGCTATTTTTACAAATGTTACAGTAAAAGCTGCAGGAAGCTCTCAGAAGTAAGTTTTTTGCTCCTAATCATTAGAAATCAGTTACTTGTTTATGGCAAACATGGTTTTGATTGAAAATATTGCTCCTTGTTTAAGAAAAACAGTAGTTGTCAGTTTTGGGCTTCTCTCGCTGAGATAAAGCTATTTTTACAAATGTTACAGTAAAAGCTGCAGGAAGCTCTCAGAAGTGAGTTTTTTGCTCATAATCATTAGAAATCAGTTACTTGTTGATGGCAAACATGGTTTTGATTGAAAATATTGCTCCTTGTTTAAGAAAAACAGTAGTTGTCAGTTTTGGGCTTCTCTCGCTGAGATAAAGCTATTTTTACAAATGTTACAGTAAAAGCTGCAGGAAGCTCTCAGAAGTGAGTTTTTTGCTCCTAATCATTAGAAATCAGTTACTTGTTGATGGCAAACATGGTTTTGATTGAAAATATTGCTCCTTGTTTAAGAAAAACAGTAGTTGTCATTTTTGGGCTTCTCTCGCTGAGATAAAGCTATTTTTACAAATGTTACAGTAAGAGCTGCAGGAAGCTCTCAGAAGTGAGTTTTTTGCTCCTAATCATTAGAAATCAGTTACTTGTTGATGGCAAACATGGTTGTGATTGAAAATATTGCTCCTTGTTTAAGAAAAACAGTAGTTGTCAGTTTTGGGCTTCTCTCGCTGAGATAAAGCTATTTTTACAAATGTTACAGTAAAAGCTGCAGGAAGCTCTCAGAAGTGAGTTTTTTGCTCCTAATCATTAGAAATCAGTTACTTGTTGATGGCAAACATGGTTTTGTTTGAAAATATTGCTCCTTATTTAAGAAAAACAGTAGTTGTCAGTTTTGGCCTTCTCTCGCTGAGATAAAGCTATTTTTACAAATGTTACAGTAAAAGCTGCAGGAAGCTCTCAGAAGTGAGTTTTTTGCTCCTAATCATTAGAAATCAGTTACTTGTTGATGGCAAACATGGTTTTGATTGAAAATATTGCTCCTTGTTTAAGAAAAACAGTAGTTGTCATTTTTGGGCTTCTCTCGCTGAGATAAAGCTATTTTTACAAATGTTACAGTAAGAGCTGCAGGAAGCTCTCAGAAGTGAGTTTTTTGCTCCTAATCATTAGAAATCAGTTACTTGTTGATGGCAAACATGGTTGTGATTGAAAATATTGCTCCTTGTTTAAGAAAAACAGTAGTTGTCAGTTTTGGGCTTCTCTCGCTGAGATAAAGCTATTTTTACAAATGTTACAGTAAAAGCTGCAGGAAGCTCTCAGAAGTGAGTTTTTTGCTCCTAATCATTAGAAATCAGTTACTTGTTGATGGCAAACATGGTTTTGATTGAAAATATTGCTCCTTGTTTAAGAAAAACAGTAGTTGTCAGTTTTGGCCTTCTCTCGCCGAGAGAAAGCTATTTTTACAAATGTTACAGTAAAAGCTGCAGGAAGCTCTCAGAAGTGAGTTTTTTGCTCCTAATCATTAGAAATCAGTTACTTGTTGATGGCAAACATGGTTTTGATTGAAAATATTGCTCCTTGTTTAAGAAAAACAGTAGTTGTCAGTTTTGGGCTTCTCTCGCTGAGATAAAGCTATTTTTACAAATGTTACAGTAAAAGCTGCAGGAAGCTCTCAGAAGTGAGTTTTTTGCTCATAATCATTAGAAATCAGTTACTTGTTGATGGCAAACATGGTTTTGATTGAAAATATTGCTCCTTGTTTAAGAAAAACAGTAGTTGTCAGTTTTGGGCTTCTCTCGCTGAGATAAAGCTATTTTTACAAATGTTACAGTAAAAGCTGCAGGAAGCTCTCAGAAGTGAGTTTTTTACTCCTAATCATTAGAAATCAGTTACTTGTTGATGGCAAACATGGTTTTGATTGAAAATATTGCTCCTTGTTTAAGAAAAACAGTAGTTGTCATTTTTGGGCTTCTCTCGCTGAGATAAAGCTATTTTTACAAATGTTACAGTAAGAGCTGCAGGAAGCTCTCAGAAGTGAGTTTTTTGCTCCTAATCATTAGAAATCAGTTACTTGTTGATGGCAAACATGGTTGTGATTGAAAATATTGCTCCTTGTTTAAGAAAAACAGTAGTTGTCAGTTTTGGGCTTCTCTCGCTGAGATAAAGCTATTTTTACAAATGTTACAGTAAAAGCTGCAGGAAGCTCTCAGAAGTGAGTTTTTTGCTCCTAATCATTAGAAATCAGTTACTTGTTGATGGCAAACATGGTTTTGTTTGAAAATATTGCTCCTTATTTAAGAAAAACAGTAGTTGTCAGTTTTGGCCTTCTCTCGCTGAGATAAAGCTATTTTTACAAATGTTACAGTAAAAGCTGCAGGAAGCTCTCAGAAGTGAGTTTTTTGCTCCTAATCATTAGAAATCAGTTACTTGTTGATGGCAAACATGGTTTTGATTGAAAATATTGCTCCTTGTTTAAGAAAAACAGTAGTTGTCATTTTTGGGCTTCTCTCGCTGAGATAAAGCTATTTTTACAAATGTTACAGTAAGAGCTGCAGGAAGCTCTCAGAAGTGAGTTTTTTGCTCCTAATCATTAGAAATCAGTTACTTGTTGATGGCAAACATGGTTGTGATTGAAAATATTGCTCCTTGTTTAAGAAAAACAGTAGTTGTCAGTTTTGGGCTTCTCTCGCTGAGATAAAGCTATTTTTACAAATGTTACAGTAAAAGCTGCAGGAAGCTCTCAGAAGTGAGTTTTTTGCTCCTAATCATTAGAAATCAGTTACTTGTTGATGGCAAACATGGTTTTGATTGAAAATATTGCTCCTTGTTTAAGAAAAACAGTAGTTGTCAGTTTTGGCCTTCTCTCGCCGAGAGAAAGCTATTTTTACAAATGTTACAGTAAAAGCTGCAGGAAGCTCTCAGAAGTGAGTTTTTTGCTCCTAATCATTAGAAATCAGTTACTTGTTGATGGCAAACATGGTTTTGATTGAAAATATTGCTCCTTGTTTAAGAAAAACAGTAGTTGTCAGTTTTGGCCTTCTCTCGCTGAGATAAAGCTATTTTTACAAATGTTACAGTAAAAGCTGCAGGAAGCTCTCAGAAGTGAGTTTTTTGCTCCTAATCATTAGAAATCAGTTACTTGTTGATGGCAAACATGGTTTTGTTTGAAAATATTGCTCCTTATTTAAGAAAAACAGTAGTTGTCAGTTTTGGCCTTCTCTCGCTGAGATAAAGCTATTTTTACAAATGTTACAGTAAAAGCTGCAGGAAGCTCTCAGAAGTGAGTTTTTTGCTCCTAATCATTAGAAATCAGTTACTTGTTGATGGCAAACATGGTTGTGATTGAAAATATTGCTCCTTGTTTAAGAAAAACAGTAGTTGTCAGTTTTGGGCTTCTCTCGCTGAGATAAAGCTATTTTTACAAATGTTACAGTAAAAGCTGCAGGAAGCTCTCAGAAGTGAGTTTTTTGCTCCTAATCATTAGAAATCAGTTACTTGTTGATGGCAAACAAGGTTTTGTTTGAAAATATTGCTCCTTGTTTAAGAAAAACAGTAGTTGTCAGTTTTGGGCTTCTCTCGCTGAGATAAAGCTATTTTTACAAATGTTACAGTAAAAGCTGCAGGAAGCTCTCAGAAGTGAATTTTTTGCTCCTAATCATTAGAAATCAGTTACTTGTTGATGGCAAACATGGTTTTGATTGAAAATATTGCTCCTTGTTTAAGAAAAACAGTAGTTGTCAGTTCTGGCCTTCTCTCGCTGAGAGAAAGCTATTTTTACAAATGTTACAGTAAAAGCTGCAGGAAGCTCTCAGAAGTAAGTTTTTTGCTCCTAATCATTAGAAATCAGTTACTTGTTGATGGCAAACATGGTTTTGATTGAAAATATTGCTCCTTGTTTAAGAAAAACAGTAGTTGTCAGGCCTTCTCTCGCTGAAATAAAGCTATTTTTACAAATGTTACAGTAAAAGCTGCAGGAAGCTCTCAGAAGTGAGTTTTTTGCTCCTAATCATTAGAAATCAGTTACTTGTTGATGGCAAACATGGTTTTGTTTGAAAATATTGCTCCTTGTTTAAGAAAAACAGTAGTTGTCAGTTTTGGCCTTCTCTCGCCGAGAGAAAGCTATTTTTACAAATGTTACAGTAAAAGCTGCAGGAAGCTCTCAGAAGTGAATTTTTTGCTCCTAATCATTAGAAATCAGTTACTTGTTGATGGCAAACATGGTTTTGATTGAAAATATTGCTCCTTGTTTAAGAAAAACAGTAGTTGTCAGTTTTGGCCTTCTCTCGCTGAAATAAAGCTATTTTTACAAATGTTACAGTAAAAGCTGCAGGAAGCTCTCAGAAGTAAGTTTTTTGCTCCTAATCATTAGAAATCAGTTACTTGTTGATGGCAAACATGGTTTTGATTGAAAATATTGCTCCTTGTTTAAGAAAAACTACAGTTGTCAGTTTTGGGTTTCTCTCACCGAGAGAAAGCTATTTTTACAAATGTTACAGTAAAAGCTGCAGGAAGCTCTCAGAAGTGAGTTTTTTGCTCCTAATCATTAGAAATCAGTTACTTGTTGATGGCAAACATGGTTTTGATTGAAAATATTGCTCCTTGTTTAAGAAAAACAGTAGTTGTCAGTTTTGGCCTTCTCTCGCCGAGAGAAAGCTATTTTTACAAATGTTACAGTAAAAGCTGCAGGAAGCTCTCAGAAGTGAGTTTTTTGCTCCTAATCATTAGAAATCAGTTACTTGTTGATGGCAAACAAGGTTTTGTTTGAAAATATTGCTCCTTGTTTAAGAAAAACAGTAGTTGTCAGTTTTGGGCTTCTCTCGCTGAGATAAAGCTATTTTTACAAATGTTACAGTAAAAGCTGCAGGAAGCTCTCAGAAGTGAGTTTTTTGCTCCTAATCATTAGAAATCAGTTACTTGTTGATGGCAAACATGGTTTTGATTGAAAATATTGCTCCTTGTTTAAGAAAAACAGTAGTTGTCAGTTTTGGCCTTCTCTCGCCGAGAGAAAGCTATTTTTACAAATGTTACAGTAAAAGCTGCAGGAAGCTCTCAGAAGTGAGTTTTTTGCTCCTAATCATTAGAAATCAGTTACTTGTTGATGGCAAACATGGTTTTGATTGAAAATATTGCTCCTTGTTTAAGAAAAACAGTAGTTGTCATTTTTGGGCTTCTCTCGCTGAGATAAAGCTATTTTTACAAATGTTACAGTAAAAGCTGCAGGAAGCTCTCAGAAGTGAGTTTTTTGCTCCTAATCATTAGAAATCAGTTACTTGTTGATGGCAAACATGGTTTTGATTGAAAATATTGCTCCTTGTTTAAGAAAAACAGTAGTTGTCAGTTTTGGCCTTCTCTCGCCGAGAGAAAGCTATTTTTACAAATGTTACAGTAAAAGCTGCAGGAAGCTCTCAGAAGTGAGTTTTTTGCTCCTAATCATTAGAAATCAGTTACTTGTTGATGGCAAACATGGTTTTGATTGAAAATATTGCTCCTTGTTTAAGAAAAACAGTAGTTGTCATTTTTGGGCTTCTCTCGCTGAGATAAAGCTATTTTTACAAATGTTACAGTAAAAGCTGCAGGAAGCTCTCAGAAGTGAGTTTTTTGCTCCTAATCATTAGAAATCAGTTACTTGTTGATGGCAAACATGGTTTTGATTGAAAATATTGCTCCTTGTTTAAGAAAAACAGTAGTTGTCAGTTCTGGCCTTCTCTCGCTGAGAGAAAGCTATTTTTACAAATGTTACAGTAAAAGCTGCAGGAAGATCTCAGAAGTAAGTTTTTTGCTCCTAATCATTAGAAATCAGTTACTTGTTGATGGCAAACATGGTTTTGATTGAAAATATTGCTCCTTGTTTAAGAAAAACAGTAGTTGTCAGTTTTGGCCTTCTCTCGCTGAAATAAAGCTATTTTTACAAATGTTACAGTAAAAGCTGCAGGAAGCTCTCAGAAGTGAGTTTTTTGCTCCTAATCATTAGAAATCAGTTACTTGTTGATGGCAAACATGGTTTTGTTTGAAAATATTGCTCCTTGTTTAAGAAAAACAGTAGTTGTCAGTTTTGGCCTTCTCTCGCTGAGATAAAGCTATTTTTACAAATGTTACAGTAAAAGCTGCAGGAAGCTCTCAGAAGTGAGTTTTTTGCTCCTAATCATTAGAAATCAGTTACTTGTTGATGGCAAACATGGTTTTGATTGAAAATATTGCTCCTTGTTTAAGAAAAACAGTAGTTGTCAGTTTTGGCCTTCTCTCGCTGAAATAAAGCTATTTTTACAAATGTTACAGTAAAAGCTGCAGGAAGCTCTCAGAAGTGAGTTTTTTGCTCCTAATCATTAGAAATCAGTTACTTGTTGATGGCAAACATGGTTTTGATTGAAAATATTGCTCCTTGTTTAAGAAAAACAGTAGTTGTCAGTTTTGGCCTTCTCTCGTCGAGAGAAAGCTATTTTTACAAATGTTACAGTAAAAGCTGCAGGAAGCTCTCAGAAGTGAGTTTTTTGCTCCTAATCATTAGAAATCAGTTACTTGTTGATGGCAAACATGGTTTTGATTGAAAATATTGCTCCTTGTTTAAGAAAAACAGTAGTTGTCAGTTTTGGCCTTCTCTCGCTGAAATAAAGCTATTTTTACAAATGTTACAGTAAAAGCTGCAGGAAGCTCTCAGAAGTGAGTTTTTTGGTCCTAATCATTAGAAATCAGTTACTTGTTGATGGCAAACATAGTTTTGTTTGAAAATATTGCTCCTTGTTTAAGAAAAACAGTAGTTGTCAGTTTTGGCCTTCTCTCGCTGAGATAAAGCTATTTTTACAAATGTTACAGTAAAAGCTGCAGGAAGCTCTCAGAAGTAAGTTTTTTGCTCCTAATCATTAGAAATCAGTTACTTGTTGATGGCAAACAAGGTTTTGTTTGAAAATATTGCTCCTTGTTTAAGAAAAACAGTAGTTGTCAGTTTTGGCCTTCTCTCGCTGAGATAAAGCTATTTTTACAAATGTTACAGTAAAAGCTGCAGGAAGCTCTCAGAAGTGAATTTTTTGCTCCTAATCATTAGAAATCAGTTACTTGTTGATGGCAAACATGGTTTTGATTGAAAATATTGCTCCTTGTTTAAGAAAAACAGTAGTTGTCAGTTCTGGCCTTCTCTCGCTGAGAGAAAGCTATTTTTACAAATGTTACAGTAAAAGCTGCAGGAAGCTCTCAGAAGTAAGTTTTTTGCTCCTAATCATTAGAAATCAGTTACTTGTTGATGGCAAACATGGTTTTGATTGAAAATATTGCTCCTTGTTTAAGAAAAACAGTAGTTGTCAGGCCTTCTCTCGCTGAAATAAAGCTATTTTTACAAATGTTACAGTAAAAGCTGCAGGAAGCTCTCAGAAGTGAGTTTTTTGCTCCTAATCATTAGAAATCAGTTACTTGTTGATGGCAAACATGGTTTTGTTTGAAAATATTGCTCCTTGTTTAAGAAAAACAGTAGTTGTCAGTTTTGGCCTTCTCTCGCCGAGAGAAAGCTATTTTTACAAATGTTACAGTAAAAGCTGCAGGAAGCTCTCAGAAGTGAATTTTTTGCTCCTAATCATTAGAAATCAGTTACTTGTTGATGGCAAACATGGTTTTGATTGAAAATATTGCTCCTTGTTTAAGAAAAACAGTAGTTGTCAGTTTTGGCCTTCTCTCGCTGAAATAAAGCTATTTTTACAAATGTTACAGTAAAAGCTGCAGGAAGCTCTCAGAAGTAAGTTTTTTGCTCCTAATCATTAGAAATCAGTTACTTGTTGATGGCAAACATGGTTTTGATTGAAAATATTGCTCCTTGTTTAAGAAAAACTACAGTTGTCAGTTTTGGGTTTCTCTCACCGAGAGAAAGCTATTTTTACAAATGTTACAGTAAAAGCTGCAGGAAGCTCTCAGAAGTGAGTTTTTTGCTCCTAATCATTAGAAATCAGTTACTTGTTGATGGCAAACATGGTTTTGATTGAAAATATTGCTCCTTGTTTAAGAAAAACAGTAGTTGTCAGTTTTGGCCTTCTCTCGCCGAGAGAAAGCTATTTTTACAAATGTTACAGTAAAAGCTGCAGGAAGCTCTCAGAAGTGAGTTTTTTGCTCCTAATCATTAGAAATCAGTTACTTGTTGATGGCAAACAAGGTTTTGTTTGAAAATATTGCTCCTTGTTTAAGAAAAACAGTAGTTGTCAGTTTTGGGCTTCTCTCGCTGAGATAAAGCTATTTTTACAAATGTTACAGTAAAAGCTGCAGGAAGCTCTCAGAAGTGAGTTTTTTGCTCCTAATCATTAGAAATCAGTTACTTGTTGATGGCAAACATGGTTTTGATTGAAAATATTGCTCCTTGTTTAAGAAAAACAGTAGTTGTCAGTTTTGGCCTTCTCTCGCCGAGAGAAAGCTATTTTTACAAATGTTACAGTAAAAGCTGCAGGAAGCTCTCAGAAGTGAGTTTTTTGCTCCTAATCATTAGAAATCAGTTACTTGTTGATGGCAAACATGGTTTTGATTGAAAATATTGCTCCTTGTTTAAGAAAAACAGTAGTTGTCATTTTTGGGCTTCTCTCGCTGAGATAAAGCTATTTTTACAAATGTTACAGTAAAAGCTGCAGGAAGCTCTCAGAAGTGAGTTTTTTGCTCCTAATCATTAGAAATCAGTTACTTGTTGATGGCAAACATGGTTTTGATTGAAAATATTGCTCCTTGTTTAAGAAAAACAGTAGTTGTCAGTTTTGGCCTTCTCTCGCCGAGAGAAAGCTATTTTTACAAATGTTACAGTAAAAGCTGCAGGAAGCTCTCAGAAGTGAGTTTTTTGCTCCTAATCATTAGAAATCAGTTACTTGTTGATGGCAAACATGGTTTTGATTGAAAATATTGCTCCTTGTTTAAGAAAAACAGTAGTTGTCATTTTTGGGCTTCTCTCGCTGAGATAAAGCTATTTTTACAAATGTTACAGTAAAAGCTGCAGGAAGCTCTCAGAAGTGAGTTTTTTGCTCCTAATCATTAGAAATCAGTTACTTGTTGATGGCAAACATGGTTTTGATTGAAAATATTGCTCCTTGTTTAAGAAAAACAGTAGTTGTCAGTTCTGGCCTTCTCTCGCTGAGAGAAAGCTATTTTTACAAATGTTACAGTAAAAGCTGCAGGAAGATCTCAGAAGTAAGTTTTTTGCTCCTAATCATTAGAAATCAGTTACTTGTTGATGGCAAACATGGTTTTGATTGAAAATATTGCTCCTTGTTTAAGAAAAACAGTAGTTGTCAGTTTTGGCCTTCTCTCGCTGAAATAAAGCTATTTTTACAAATGTTACAGTAAAAGCTGCAGGAAGCTCTCAGAAGTGAGTTTTTTGCTCCTAATCATTAGAAATCAGTTACTTGTTGATGGCAAACATGGTTTTGTTTGAAAATATTGCTCCTTGTTTAAGAAAAACAGTAGTTGTCAGTTTTGGCCTTCTCTCGCTGAGATAAAGCTATTTTTACAAATGTTACAGTAAAAGCTGCAGGAAGCTCTCAGAAGTGAGTTTTTTGCTCCTAATCATTAGAAATCAGTTACTTGTTGATGGCAAACATGGTTTTGATTGAAAATATTGCTCCTTGTTTAAGAAAAACAGTAGTTGTCAGTTTTGGCCTTCTCTCGCTGAAATAAAGCTATTTTTACAAATGTTACAGTAAAAGCTGCAGGAAGCTCTCAGAAGTGAGTTTTTTGCTCCTAATCATTAGAAATCAGTTACTTGTTGATGGCAAACATGGTTTTGATTGAAAATATTGCTCCTTGTTTAAGAAAAACAGTAGTTGTCAGTTTTGGCCTTCTCTCGTCGAGAGAAAGCTATTTTTACAAATGTTACAGTAAAAGCTGCAGGAAGCTCTCAGAAGTGAGTTTTTTGCTCCTAATCATTAGAAATCAGTTACTTGTTGATGGCAAACATGGTTTTGATTGAAAATATTGCTCCTTGTTTAAGAAAAACAGTAGTTGTCAGTTTTGGCCTTCTCTCGCTGAAATAAAGCTATTTTTACAAATGTTACAGTAAAAGCTGCAGGAAGCTCTCAGAAGTGAGTTTTTTGGTCCTAATCATTAGAAATCAGTTACTTGTTGATGGCAAACATAGTTTTGTTTGAAAATATTGCTCCTTGTTTAAGAAAAACAGTAGTTGTCAGTTTTGGCCTTCTCTCGCTGAGATAAAGCTATTTTTACAAATGTTACAGTAAAAGCTGCAGGAAGCTCTCAGAAGTAAGTTTTTTGCTCCTAATCATTAGAAATCAGTTACTTGTTGATGGCAAACAAGGTTTTGTTTGAAAATATTGCTCCTTGTTTAAGAAAAACAGTAGTTGTCAGTTTTGGCCTTCTCTCGCTGAGATAAAGCTATTTTTACAAATGTTACAGTAAAAGCTGCAGGAAGCTCTCAGAAGTGAGTTTTTTGCTCCTAATCATTAGAAATCAGTTACTTGTTGATGGCAAACATGGTTTTGATTGAAAATATTGCTCCTTGTTTAAGAAAAACAGTAGTTGTCAGTTTTGGCCTTCTCTCGTCGAGAGAAAGCTATTTTTACAAATGTTACAGTAAAAGCTGCAGGAAGCTCTCAGAAGTGAGTTTTTTGCTCCTAATCATTAGAAATCAGTTACTTGTTGATGGCAAACATGGTTTTGTTTGAAAATATTGCTCCTTGTTTAAGAAAAACAGTAGTTGTCAGTTCTGGCCTTCTCTCGCTGAGATAAAGCTATTTTTACAAATGTTACAGTAAAAGCTGCAGGAAGCTCTCAGAAGTAAGTTTTTTGCTCCTAATCATTAGAAATCAGTTACTTGTTGATGGCAAACATGGTTTTGATTGAAAATATTGCTCCTTGTTTAAGAAAAACAGTAGTTGTCAGTTTTGGGCTTCTCTCGCTGAGATAAAGCTATTTTTACAAATGTTACAGTAAGAGCTGCAGGAAGCTCTCAGAAGTGAGTTTTTTGCTCCTAATCATTAGAAATCAGTTACTTGTTGATGGCAAACATGGTTTTGATTGAAAATATTGCTCCTTGTTTAAGAAAAACAGTAGTTGTCAGTTCTGGCCTTCTCTCGCTGAGAGAAAGCTATTTTTACAAATGTTACAGTAAAAGCTGCAGGAAGCTCTCAGAAGTGAGTTTTTTGCTCCTAAACATTAGAAACCAGTTACTTGTTGATGGCAAACATGGTTTTGTTTGAAAATATTGCTCCTTGTTTAAGAAAAACAGTAGTTGTCAGTTTTGGCCTTCTCTCGCTGAGATAAAGCTATTTTTCAAATGTTACAGTAAAAGCTGCAGGAAGCTCTCAGAAGTGAGTTTTTGCTCCTAATCATTAGAAATCAGTTACTTGTTGATGGCAAACATGGTTTTGTTTGAAAATATTGCTCCTTATTTAAGAAAAACAGTAGTTGTCAGTTTTGGCCTTCTCTCGCTGAGATAAAGCTATTTTTACAAATGTTACAGTAAAAGCTGCAGGAAGCTCTCAGAAGTAAGTTTTTTGCTCCTAATCATTAGAAATCAGTTACTTGTTGATGGCAAACATGGTTTTGATTGAAAATATTGCTCCTTGTTTAAGAAAAACAGTAGTTGTCAGTTTTGGCCTTCTCTCGCCGAGAGAAAGCTATTTTTACAAATGTTACAGTAAAAGCTGCAGGAAGCTCTCAGAAGTAAGTTTTTTGATCCTAATCATTAGAAATCAGTTACTTGTTGATGGCAAACATGGTTTTGATTGAAAATATTGCTCCTTGTTTAAGAAAAACAGTAGTTGTCAGTTTTGGCCTTCTCTCGCTGAAATAAAGCTATTTTTACAAATGTTACAGTAAAAGCTGCAGGAAGCTCTCAGAAGTGAGTTTTTTGCTCCTAATCATTAGAAATCAGTTACTTGTTGATGGCAAACATGGTTTTGATTGAAAATATTGCTCCTTGTTTAAGAAAAACAGTAGTTGTCAGTTTTGGCCTTCTCTCGCTGAAATAAAGCTATTTTTACAAATGTTACAGTAAAAGCTGCAGGAAGCTCTCAGAAGTAAGTTTTTTGCTCCTAATCATTAGAAATCAGTTACTTGTTGATGGCAAACATGGTTTTGTTTGAAAATATTGCTCCTTGTTTAAGAAAAACAGTAGTTGTCAGTTTTGGCCTTCTCTCGCTGAGATAAAGCTATTTTTACAAATGTTACAGTAAAAGCTGCAGGAAGCTCTCAGAAGTGAGTTTTTTGCTCCTAATCATTAGAAATCAGTTACTTGTTGATGGCAAACATGGTTTTGATTGAAAATATTGCTCCTTGTTTAAGAAAAACAGTAGTTGTCAGTTTTGGCCTTCTCTCGCCGAGAGAAAGCTATTTTTACAAATGTTACAGTAAAAGCTGCAGGAAGCTCTCAGAAGTGAGTTTTTTGGTCCTAATCATTAGAAATCAGTTACTTGTTGATGGCAAACATGGTTTTGATTGAAAATATTGCTCCTTGTTTAAGAAAAACAGTAGTTGTCAGTTTTGGCCTTCTCTCGCTGAAATAAAGCTATTTTTACAAATGTTACAGTAAAAGCTGCAGGAAGCTCTCAGAAGTGAGTTTTTTGCTCCTAATCATTAGAAATCAGTTACTTGTTGATGGCAAACATGGTTTTGATTGAAAACATTGCTCCTTGTTTAAGAAAAACAGTAGTTGTCAGTTTTGGGCTTCTCTCGCTGAGATAAAGCTATTTTTACAAATGTTACAGTAAAAGCTGCAGGAAGCTCTCAGAAGTGAGTTTTTTGCTCCTAATCATTAGAAATCAGTTACTTGTTGATGGCAAACATGGTTTTGTTTGAAAATATTGCTCCTTATTTAAGAAAAACAGTAGTTGTCAGTTTTGGCCTTCTCTCGCTGAAATAAAGCTATTTTTACAAATGTTACAGTAAAAGCTGCAGGAAGCTCTCAGAAGTGAGTTTTTTGCTCCTAATCATTAGAAATCAGTTACTTGTTGATGGCAAACATGGTTTTGATTGAAAATATTGCTCCTTGTTTAAGAAAAACTACAGTTGTCAGTTTTGGGTTTCTCTCACCGAGAGAAAGCTATTTTTACAAATGTTACAGTAAAAGCTGCAGGAAGCTCTCAGAAGTGAGTTTTTTGCTCCTAATCATTAGAAATCAGTTACTTGTTGATGGCAAACATGGTTTTGATTGAAAATATTGCTCCTTGTTTAAGAAAAAGAGTAGTTGTCAGTTTTGGGCTTCTCTCGCTGAGATAAAGCTATTTTTACAAATGTTACAGTAAAAGCTGCAGGAAGCTCTCAGAAGTGAGTTTTTTGCTCCTAATCATTAGAAATCAGTTACTTGTTGATGGCAAACATGGTTTTGATTGAAAATATTGCTCCTTGTTTAAGAAAAACAGTAGTTGTCAGTTTTGGGCTTCTCTCGCTGAGATAAAGCTATTTTTACAAATGTTACAGTAAAAGCTGCAGGAAGCTCTCATAAGTGAGTTTTTTGCTCCTAATCATTAGAAATCAGTTACTTGTTGATGGCAAACAAGGTTTTGTTTGAAAATATTGCTCCTTGTTTAAGAAAAACAGTAGTTGTCAGTTTTGGGCTTCTCTCGCTGAGATAAAGCTATTTTTACAAATGTTACAGTAAAAGCTGCAGGAAGCTCTCAGAAGTGAGTTTTTTGCTCCTAATCATTAGAAATCAGTTACTTGTTGATGGCAAACATGGTTTTGATTGAAAATATTGCTCCTTGTTTAAGAAAAACAGTAGTTGTCAGTTTTGGCCTTCTCTCGCTGAAATAAAGCTATTTTTACAAATGTTACAGTAAAAGCTGCAGGAAGCTCTCAGAAGTGAGTTTTTTGCTCCTAATCATTAGAAATCAGTTACTTGTTGATGGCAAACATGGTTTTGATTGAAAATATTGCTCCTTGTTTAAGAAAAACAGTAGTTGTCAGTTTTGGCCTTCTCTCGTCGAGAGAAAGCTATTTTTACAAATGTTACAGTAAAAGCTGCAGGAAGCTCTCAGAAGTGAGTTTTTTGCTCCTAATCATTAGAAATCAGTTACTTGTTGATGGCAAACATGGTTTTGATTGAAAATATTGCTCCTTGTTTAAGAAAAACTACAGTTGTCAGTTTTGGGTTTCTCTCACCGAGAGAAAGCTATTTTTACAAATGTTACAGTAAAAGCTGCAGGAAGCTCTCAGAAGTGAGTTTTTTGCTCCTAATCATTAGAAATCAGTTACTTGTTGATGGCAAACATGGTTTTGATTGAAAATATTGCTCCTTGTTTAAGAAAAACAGTAGTTGTCAGTTTTGGCCTTCTCTCGCTGAAATAAAGCTATTTTTACAAATGTTACAGTAAAAGCTGCAGGAAGCTCTCAGAAGTGAGTTTTTTGCTCCTAATCATTAGAAATCAGTTACTTGTTGATGGCAAACATGGTTGTAGCTCCTCTCGGTAGTGAAACATGAGACCCGAGATCATTTTTATAAAACAGGGTTTATTCCGTCATAGAGCGACCCAGACAGACCCGTGAGAACTGAAGCAAAGAAAAGTAACAAACAATCACGTAAATTAATATGCTAATGCAGAGCTTATAACTTAATGTAATTACACAATACACCAAATAAACACACCTCGTAGGCTGCACACTACCAAAGGGCTGAATCTTGTCTTTCTTCTTTCTTTGTCTTCTTTGTTTACGTTTAACGTTTTAACTCTTTATATTAACTTTACTCGTGTGTGTGTGGAGACAACTTGTCGTACCGTTTCTCCCTTGCCATGCTCTGCCAGGTGTTGTATCATTAAAAGGGGTACCGTGTAGGAACAAAAAACAAACAATGAGCCCGCTTCACTGAAAAGTAGGTAGGAACCAAAATTAAATAAATAACAATGTAATAACTGACGTGGGCAGTTACACTCCCACCAAATCACAAGTGATTTCTTAGAACGACTTATGGAAGACATATACTGTATATGAACGACACTTTAAATATTATCATGTAACAAACTATAATAAATAGATAAGCATAGCTATCACACTGAGAGTGATGATGGTACACTGTGGTCTTTTAGTCTGCTTCCAACAATGTGACCGTCTTCTGAATGGGCCTCTCCAAGTAGACTGGTTTGGAGGTGCGTCTTCCCATTTTATCCAGCGTTGGATCACTGAGCAACAACTTGAGTGTTCTCACTCTCCCATCGTTCCCAGGATGAACTTGCATGACCTTTGCCAACTTCCACTTGTTCCGTGGTATCCCATCCTCCTTCAGAAGGACAATGTCATTGATCTGTGCATTCCTGCGGTCCTTAGTCCACCTTTGTCTGTTTTGGAGATTTAGGAGATACTCCTTCTTCCAACGTGACCAGAAGTTGTTTGCCAAGAGTTGAACTCTACGCCATCTCTTCTGGAGGTAAAGGTCTTCCCTGATGAACTTTCCAGGGGGAGGTGATATGATTGTGGACTTCATTGTCAGAATGTGGTTTGGTGTCAATGGCTCTGGACTGGATGAATCATTCAGGTTGTCCGTAGTCAGCGGCCTGCTATTCACTACTGCCATGACTTCATACAAGAATGTTCGTAGAGAGGAGGAGTCAAGCTGTTTGGCAGACTGTTCTAGGATAGACATCAAAACACTTCTGATGGTGCGGATCTGTCTTTCCCAGACTCCGCCCATGTGGCTTGAACTTGGGGTATTAAAGATGAACTCACAACCCCTCTCCTTGAGTTCCTCTTGATCCATCTCTCTCAATGCTTCCGCAAACTCTCGCCTTGCACCGACGAAGTTCGTCCCCTGATCGCATCTTATCTGCCGCACTGCTCCACGAATGGCAATGACTGAACGCAGGGCGTTAATGAATGCATCAGAGGTCAAGTCATCGAGCATTTCAATGTGAATTGCTCTGGAGCACATACAGGTGAGTAACAGTCCATACCTCTTTAACTCTTTTCTTCCTTCCTTGATGTAAAATGGACCGAAACAATCCAAACCACAGAAAGTGAATGGTGGTGTAGCTTCTGTTCGGTCTACAGGAAGGTCTGACATCCTTTGTTGTTCCGTACCTCTTCTATATTTCCTGCACTTAGTGCACTTGTAGATGTGGGATGAGACCAGGTTGCTGCATCCAAGGATCCATATGCCGTTGGCACGGAGCTCATTCGTGGTCATTCCTCGGCCTTGATGGTGTACTCTTTCGTGATAGTGCTTGACCAGTAATGATGAGATGTGACTGTCTCTTGGAAGAACCGCTGGGTGCTTTACATGTGTATGTAAGGCAGCATGAGTCAAACGGCCTCCAACTCTGATGATACCTTGGTCATCCAGGAATGGATTTAATTTATGCAGCTTGGACTTTGGTTGTGTCTCCTTGTGATGCTGAAGATACTGGATTTCTTGAGACAGGTTTGTTTCTTGAACCATTTTTATTATGGCTATCTGTGCTTCTCTCCTTTCTGCTAAACTGGTGGCTTCACAGGACCGGGGCTTCAGGCCTTTGACTTCTTTAACAAGGCGCTTTAATCTGGCAATGGCTTTCACCAATCTTGACCAATCAGAGAACTTGTGTAGGCGAGCCAACAGTGACCTTACCTCCTTTGCTTGTGTGTCATGAACTTGGGCTTTCTTGAGCTCTGGGTCACTACTTGGGATCTCTCCCACCTTGACATCTTCTGTTGGTAACTCTTTCTGCCAAAGCAGGTCTGGGCCTGTGAACCAGTTAGAGGTTGACAGCTGGTCAGCTGAGAGACCTCTTGACGCGTGATCTCCTGAGGTTCTTTCCACAAAGTCGGACTCCAGGACCTTAATGGCATCTACAGGTGAGACTACTTCCTTGATCAGCGTTCTACAGACATAATGTACTTCACTTGTGACATCTGAAGCCAACTGACAATCTGGAGTGACTTGTTTCACAACAACTTGGTGACTTACTCCTATTGCATCTCCATAATCAAGACAGAGGTTGCCATAGCCTACTATGCTCCAGCCCAAGTCTGTTTTCAGTCCGAATGGCTGATTTCCTTCACCAGGCATCACCTGTCTTGGAACGAGAGCTTGAGGACAGTTGTAGCCTATTAACAAGCCAATGTCACAACTTTGTTGAGGAGCTATCTCAGCTGCGATGTGTTCAAGGTGAGGCCAAACCTTAGCCGTCTCTGGTGTGGGAATATGTTCTCTGTTTGCAGGTATAAAGTCTCTAGTGTATGTCACCGGCAGAGGTATTACCTTGTCTGAGTAGAATCCTCTTACTTGCAGACCGGTGACTCTTCGGCATGGCACTATGGTGTTCCTTGAAGCCATGGTGGACAGCCTTAATTGAACTGGTTCATTTTTTGCATGCAGAGCCTTTGCAGTTTCTTCAAGAAGAAAGGTTGTGTCGCTCTGTGTATCTAGGAGCGCATACACAAGAATTTCACAATCAGGCTCACTTGTGGCTGACACCCACACTGGGATGATAGTGGATGTATGAGTGTCTTTAATGTTCTGTATAACTCTGTTTGACGTTGCCTCGAACGAGGGTTTCATTGCCTTGTCTTGTCGCCATTCAGTGCCTTTGTCCTTTAACTTGTCATAGTCACCTGCTCCATTAGCCTTTGTTAGCATTTTTGTTTCTTTAGTGCGATTGTCATGGAGGCAAGTTGGATGTTTTTTCTTACATATATTGCAGGTCTGTCTCCTTTCACAGTCTTTCGAGCGATGACCAGATTGCAGACAGCCGAAACACAACTTGTTTTCCTGTACAAACTTAACTCGTGCAGAGACAGTTTCCTCCATGAACTTATAACACTTCAGTAAATTGTGACCTGCCTTCTCACAGAATACACAACTTATAACAGCAGTCCTTTCACCTGCATGTGTTGCAAGCACCTTTGCACCCGGACCTCTGTTCCTTGAGACCTTGATTTTATCGCTTTCACTTGGCTTTAGCGCATAGAGAGACGTTATTGGGTTGCAGGCGATTCTGGCTTCACGTGTGACAAATTTCACAAAGCTGCTGAAGCTTGGGAACTCGTGACTTTGCTCTAACACTTCCATGACCTTTCTATTCCATCTAGAGGTCAGCCAATCTGGAAGTTTAGCAAGTATCTTCTGATTCTCATTACAGTCGTTGAGAATTTCAAGACCCTTGATTTGAGACATGGCTGTCTCGCAGCTGCGGAGAAAGTCAGCAAGTTCTTGAAGTTCCACACTGCTCTTTGAGTTTAACTTGGGCCATGAATCAAGCTTGTCCCTGAAAGCTTTGGCGATGAGGAATGGATTGCCATATCGCTCTTCGAGGATGGTCCATGCTGCACGATAGGCTGACTCTGTGCCTAGCAGGAAATAGCTC
Source organism: Pampus argenteus (assembly GCA_036937835.1). Lineage (NCBI taxonomy): Eukaryota > Metazoa > Chordata > Actinopteri > Scombriformes > Stromateidae > Pampus > Pampus argenteus. Next base: position 2,294,433 of record CM072881.1, read on the forward strand.
TCTATGGCTTTCTTGGCTGTGCCACTCACATACTTTCGCAGGTAATATATCTTTTCTTCACCTGGTATGTTCTTCCTGTCAATTAGTGTCTGAAAGGAAACCTTCCAATCATTAAACCTGAGTGGATCACCACAGAATGTTGTTGGTTCAGGTATAGGAAGACGACTTGCACTGATGGACTCTGCAAACACTCTCACAAGAGCTGCTGTGCTATCTTCTTTTCCTATCAGTGTCATAGCTTGTGGTGGAGGCTGATGTTGAGACAGGTTACTTTCATCTTTAATTTCTTCCTTCAACTTCAAAGGGACATGTTGATGAAGCAGTTGATCTATATCATCATCTGAGCATTCACTTTGCTCATACACTTGCTGTCGTGCCTTGGCAGCCTTTAACTTCCTTACTGTCTCTAATCGTTCCACTTCTCTTCGCTTGGCCTGTAGCACTCTTTGCATCTCTGCATTTTCAGCCTCAAGTCGTTCAAGTTCTTTGATATGAGCTTCTTTCTCTAACAGTACCTGCAATTCAGCTTCATTGGCGGCGACTTCAGCAGCAGCTTCTTGTCTGTGAGCAGAATACTGGCTTGAGTGTCTGGATGTGACCCTTGAGTTGCTTCGAGAATGAACCGAAGACCTGGCGAACTTGGACTTGGTATGGTGAGAGATACTTGTCCTATCTGATGCTGCAGACTTAAACACAGATTCTCTCTCTCTCTCATTCTTGTCTTGGGTTTTAATCTCTTGATCTTCATCAGCTTCTGTGGTTAGATGATCTTTAGCAGTTTTAATTATTGTCTTTGTTACTGCTTCACAGGTGTCGATTCTGCGACGTGTGTCCTGATCTGGGATGTCAATGCATCTCAACTCTTCATAAACATCATTTAGTTCTCTTGCAGCATTGTTTACCTTTGTGATGTGTTCATGCAGCAGGCTGTTTGAGCATGCTCCACTCAGCACTCCTTTAGCATCCTTAATGATTGCCTTCCACTTATTGTAGCTCTTAATGAAACGGCGTTCAACCCTTTTGACTTGCTCCTTGTGCAATTCTTGGCCTTTTTCCGTTAACCTGCGAGCTCTTTGACTTCTTTGTGGCTCTGGCGAAGAAGTGTGGTAAGCAGCTTCAATGCCTTCCAATGCTTGTGGTTGCATGTCTTCACCACCACCATTTCTGTCACTCTCAGCAAAGGATTCAATGTCTGACATTTTACCTTGATTAAATTGGTTAGATTAAATGTTATACAACTCTTAGCTTTGTAGTTACCTTATTAAATGGTCAAAATAATCTTAGTGTAGCTAATGCAAAACACTCAATTTAACTTAAAGCAATAATTGTACCTTTCTGTTAAATAATTTGGCTTATTTGGCTTATCCACTTATAATCTTATTACCATCAGTGATAACTACACAAACAGTGTTAAATCTAACACAGGTAAGTTAGAAATGCAATAAAACCTTGCAATGCACCTTTAAATTACTGTAGCGCTGTTGTAATCTTAATATTAACACTTATTTTAACGCAAATTTTTACTGTATAACTGTCGATAAACACAATCTCAATATCAGCGCAATTCTTATCAATTAACCGTAACGGACTTCAACAATGAAAGGCAGGTAAACAACACCAACTTGAAAATGTTTCAGTCTCTTGTGCAAACACTCAAAGTCTCTTAATTACATAAATTCACACTAGCAGCACCGTAACACTCCCGCAGCTGCTTCCTTGGTTGCCGTGGGGATGGTGATAAATGATGCACCCGCGACGTGGAAAGGCTTCATCCCGACCGCGGATCACCGTGCTCTAGCGACCTTTCCTCGGCTACTCACGCGAAGCAGACGAGTTCTCACTGTAGCTCCTCTCGGTAGTGAAACATGAGACCCGAGATCATTTTTATAAAACAGGGTTTATTCCGTCATAGAGCGACCCAGACAGACCCGTGAGAACTGAAGCAAAGAAAAGTAACAAACAATCACGTAAATTAATATGCTAATGCAGAGCTTATAACTTAATGTAATTACACAATACACCAAATAAACACACCTCGTAGGCTGCACACTACCAAAGGGCTGAATCTTGTCTTTCTTCTTTCTTTGTCTTCTTTGTTTACGTTTAACGTTTTAACTCTTTATATTAACTTTACTCGTGTGTGTGTGGAGACAACCTGTCGTACCGTTTCTCCCTTGCCATGCTCTGCCAGGTGTTGTATCATTAAAAGGGGTACCGTGTAGGAACAAAAAACAAACAATGAGCCCGCTTCACTGAAAAGTAGGTAGGAACCAAAATTAAATAAATAACAATGTAATAACTGACGTGGGCAGTTACAATGGTTTTGATTGAAAATATTGCTCCTTGTTTAAGAAAAACTACAGTTGTCAGTTTTGGGTTTCTCTCACCGAGAGAAAGCTATTTTTATAAATGTTACAGTAAAAGCTGCAGGAAGCTCTCAGAAGTGAGTTTTTTGCTCCTAATCATTAGAAATCAGTTACTTGTTGATGGCAAACATAGTTTTGTTTGAAAATATTGCTCCTTGTTTAAGAAAAACAGTAGTTGTCAGTTTTGGCCTTCTCTCGCTGAGATAAAGCTATTTTTACAAATGTTACAGTAAAAGCTGCAGGAAGCTCTCAGAAGTGAGTTTTTTGCTCCTAATCATTAGAAATCAGTTACTTGTTGATGGCAAACATGGTTTTGATTGAAAATATTGCTCCTTATTTAAGAAAAACTATAGTTGTCAGTTTTGGGCTTCTCTCGCCGAGAGAAAGCTATTTTTACAAATGTTACAGTAAAAGCTGCAGGAAGCTCTCAGAAGTGAGTTTTTTGCTCCTAATCATTAGAAATCAGTTACTTGTTGATGGCAAACATGGTTTTGATTGAAAATATTGCTCCTTGTTTAAGAAAAACAGTAGTTGTCAGTTTTGGGCTTCTCTCGCTGAGATAAAGCTATTTTTACAAATGTTACAGTAAAAGCTGCAGGAAGCTCTCAGAAGTGAGTTTTTTGCTCCTAATCATTAGAAATCAGTTACTTGTTGATGGCAAACATGGTTTTGTTTGAAAATATTGCTCCTTATTTAAGAAAAACAGTAGTTGTCAGTTTTGGCCTTCTCTCGCTGAGATAAAGCTATTTTTACAAATGTTACAGTAAAAGCTGCAGGAAGCTCTCAGAAGTAAGTTTTTTGCTCCTAATCATTAGAAATCAGTTACTTGTTGATGGCAAACATGGTTTTGATTGAAAATATTGCTCCTTGTTTAAGAAAAACAGTAGTTGTCAGTTTTGGCCTTCTCTCGCCGAGAGAAAGCTATTTTTACAAATGTTACAGTAAAAGCTGCAGGAAGCTCTCAGAAGTGAGTTTTTTGCTCCTAATCATTAGAAATCAGTTACTTGTTGATGGCAAACATGGTTTTGATTGAAAATATTGCTCCTTGTTTAAGAAAAACAGTAGTTGTCAGTTTTGGCCTTCTCTCGCTGAAATAAAGCTATTTTTACAAATGTTACAGTAAAAGCTGCAGGAAGCTCTCAGAAGTAAGTTTTTTGCTCCTAATCATTAGAAATCAGTTACTTGTTGATGGCAAACAAGGTTTTGTTTGAAAATATTGCTCCTTGTTTAAGAAAAACAGTAGTTGTCAGTTTTGGCCTTCTCTCGCTGAGATAAAGCTATTTTTACAAATGTTACAGTAAAAGCTGCAGGAAGCTCTCAGAAGTGAGTTTTTTGCTCCTAATCATTAGAAATCAGTTACTTGTTGATGGCAAACATGGTTTTGATTGAAAATATTGCTCCTTGTTTAAGAAAAACAGTAGTTGTCAGTTTTGGCCTTCTCTCGTCGAGAGAAAGCTATTTTTACAAATGTTACAGTAAAAGCTGCAGGAAGCTCTCAGAAGTGAGTTTTTTGCTCCTAATCATTAGAAATCAGTTACTTGTTGATGGCAAACATGGTTTTGTTTGAAAATATTGCTCCTTGTTTAAGAAAAACAGTAGTTGTCAGTTCTGGCCTTCTCTCGCTGAGATAAAGCTATTTTTACAAATGTTACAGTAAAAGCTGCAGGAAGCTCTCAGAAGTAAGTTTTTTGCTCCTAATCATTAGAAATCAGTTACTTGTTGATGGCAAACATGGTTTTGATTGAAAATATTGCTCCTTGTTTAAGAAAAACAGTAGTTGTCAGTTTTGGGCTTCTCTCGCTGAGATAAAGCTATTTTTACAAATGTTACAGTAAAAGCTGCAGGAAGCTCTCAGAAGTGAGTTTTTTTGCTCCTAATCATTAGAAATCAGTTACTTGTTGATGGCAAACATGGTTTTGATTGAAAATATTGCTCCTTGTTTAAGAAAAACAGTAGTTGTCAGTTTTGGGCTTCTCTCGCTGAGATAAAGCTATTTTTACAAATGTTACAGTAAAAGCTGCAGGAAGCTCTCAGAAGTGAGTTTTTTGCTCCTAATCATTAGAAATCAGTTACTTGTTGATGGCAAACATGGTTTTGTTTGAAAATATTGCTCCTTGTTTAAGAAAAACAGTAGTTGTCAGTTTTGGGCTTCTCTCGTTGAGATAAAGCTATTTTTACAAATGTTACAGTAAGAGCTGCAGGAAGCTCTCAGAAGTGAGTTTTTTGCTCCTAATCATTAGAAATCAGTTACTTGTTGATGGCAAACATGGTTTTGATTGAAAATATTGCTCCTTGTTTAAGAAAAACAGTAGTTGTCAGTTTTGGCCTTCTCTCGCCGAGAGAAAGCTATTTTTACAAATGTTACAGTAAAAGCTGCAGGAAGCTCTCAGAAGTGAGTTTTTTGCTCCTAATCATTAGAAATCAGTTACTTGTTGATGGCAAACATGGTTTTGATTGAAAATATTGCTCCTTGTTTAAGAAAAACAGTAGTTGTCATTTTTGGGCTTCTCTCGCTGAGATAAAGCTATTTTTACAAATGTTACAGTAAAAGCTGCAGGAAGCTCTCAGAAGTGAGTTTTTTGCTCCTAATCATTAGAAATCAGTTACTTGTTGATGGCAAACATGGTTTTGATTGAAAATATTGCTCCTTGTTTAAGAAAAACAGTAGTTGTCATTTTTGGGCTTCTCTCGCTGAGATAAAGCTATTTTTACAAATGTTACAGTAAAAGCTGCAGGAAGCTCTCAGAAGTGAGTTTTTTGCTCCTAATCATTAGAAATCAGTTACTTGTTGATGGCAAACATGGTTTTGATTGAAAATATTGCTCCTTGTTTAAGAAAAACAGTAGTTGTCAGTTTTGGCCTTCTCTCGCTGAGAGAAAGCTATTTTTACAAATGTTACAGTAAAAGCTGCAGGAAGATCTCAGAAGTAAGTTTTTTGCTCCTAATCATTAGAAATCAGTTACTTGTTGATGGCAAACATGGTTTTGATTAAAAATATTGCTCCTTGTTTAAGAAAAACTGTAATTGTCAGTTTTGGGCTTCTCTCGCCGAGAGAAAGCTATTTATACAAATGTTACAGTAAAAGCTGCAGGAAGCTCTCAGAAGTGAGTTTTTTGCTCCTAATCATTAGAAATCAGTTACTTGTTGATGGCAAACATGGTTTTGATTGAAAATATTGCTCCTTGTTTAAGAAAAACAGTAGTTGTCAGTTTTGGCCTTCTCTCGTCGAGAGAAAGCTATTTTTTACAAATGTTACAGTAAAAGCTGCAGGAAGCTCTCAGAAGTGAGTTTTTTGCTCCTAATCATTAGAAATCAGTTACTTGTTGATGGCAAACATGGTTTTGTTTGAAAATATTGCTCCTTGTTTAAGAAAAACAGTAGTTGTCAGTTCTGGCCTTCTCTCGCTGAGATAAAGCTATTTTTACAAATGTTACAGTAAAAGCTGCAGGAAGCTCTCAGAAGTAAGTTTTTTGCTCCTAATCATTAGAAATCAGTTACTTGTTGATGGCAAACATGGTTTTGATTGAAAATATTGCTCCTTGTTTAAGAAAAACAGTAGTTGTCAGTTTTGGGCTTCTCTCGCTGAGATAAAGCTATTTTTACAAATGTTACAGTAAGAGCTGCAGGAAGCTCTCAGAAGTGAGTTTTTTGCTCCTAATCATTAGAAATCAGTTACTTGTTGATGGCAAACATGGTTTTGATTGAAAATATTGCTCCTTGTTTAAGAAAAACTATAGTTGTCAGTTTTGGCCTTCTCTCGCTGAGATAAAGCTATTTTTACAAATGTTACAGTAAAAGCTGCAGGAAGCTCTCAGAAGTGAGTTTTTTGCTCCTAATCATTAGAAATCAGTTACTTGTTGATGGCAAACAAGGTTTTGTTTGAAAATATTGCTCCTTGTTTAAGAAAAACAGTAGTTGTCAGTTTTGGGCTTCTCTCGCTGAGATAAAGCTATTTTTACAAATGTTACAGTAAAAGCTGCAGGAAGCTCTCAGAAGTGAGTTTTTTGCTCCTAATCATTAGAAATCAGTTACTTGTTGATGGCAAACATGGTTTTGATTGAAAATATTGCTCCTTGTTTAAGAAAAACAGTAGTTGTCAGTTCTGGCCTTCTCTCGCTGAGAGAAAGCTATTTTTACAAATGTTACAGTAAAAGCTGCAGGAAGCTCTCAGAAGTAAGTTTTTTGCTCCTAATCATTAGAAATCAGTTACTTGTTGATGGCAAACATGGTTTTGATTGAGAATATTGCTCCTTGTTTAAGAAAAACAGTAGTTGTCAGTTTTGGCCTTCTCTCGCTGAAATAAAGCTATTTTTACAAATGTTACAGTAAAAGCTGCAGGAAGCTCTCAGAAGTGAGTTTTTTGCTCCTAATCATTAGAAACCAGTTACTTGTTGATGGCAAACATGGTTTTGTTTGAAAATATTGCTCCTTGTTTAAGAAAAACAGTAGTTGTCAGTTTTGGCCTTCTCTCGCTGAGATAAAGCTATTTTTACAAATGTTACAGTAAAAGCTGCAGGAAGCTCTCAGAAGTGAGTTTTTGCTCCTAATCATTAGAAATCAGTTACTTGTTGATGGCAAACATGGTTTTGTTTGAAAATATTGCTCCTTATTTAAGAAAAACAGTAGTTGTCAGTTTTGGCCTTCTCTCGCTGAGATAAAGCTATTTTTACAAATGTTACAGTAAAAGCTGCAGGAAGCTCTCAGAAGTAAGTTTTTTGCTCCTAATCATTAGAAATCAGTTACTTGTTGATGGCAAACATGGTTTTGATTGAAAATATTGCTCCTTGTTTAAGAAAAACAGTAGTTGTCAGTTTTGGGCTTCTCTCGCTGAGATAAAGCTATTTTTACAAATGTTACAGTAAAAGCTGCAGGAAGCTCTCAGAAGTGAGTTTTTTGCTCCTAATCATTAGAAATCAGTTACTTGTTGATGGCAAACATGGTTTTGATTGAAAATATTGCTCCTTGTTTAAGAAAAACAGTAGTTGTCAGTTTTGGCCTTCTCTCGCCGAGAGAAAGCTATTTTTACAAATGTTACAGTAAAAGCTGCAGGAAGCTCTCAGAAGTGAGTTTTTTTGCTCCTAATCATTAGAAATCAGTTACTTGTTGATGGCAAACATGGGTTTGATTGAAAATATTGCTCCTTGTTTAAGAAAAACAGTAGTTGTCATTTTTGGGCTTCTCTCGCTGAGATAAAGCTATTTTTACAAATGTTACAGTAAGAGCTGCAGGAAGCTCTCAGAAGTAAGTTTTTTGTTCCTAATCATTAGAAATCAGTTACTTGTTGATGGCAAACATGGTTTTGATTGAAAATATTGCTCCTTGTTTAAGAAAAACAGTAGTTGTCAGTTTTGGCCTTCTCTCGCTGAAATAAAGCTATTTTTACAAATGTTACAGTAAAAGCTGCAGGAAGCTCTCAGAAGTGAGTTTTTTGCTCCTAATCATTAGAAATCAGTTACTTGTTGATGGCAAACATGGTTTTGTTTGAAAATATTGCTCCTTGTTTAAGAAAAACAGTAGTTGTCAGTTTTGGCCTTCTCTCGCTGAGATAAAGCTATTTTTACAAATGTTACAGTAAAAGCTGCAGGAAGCTCTCAGAAGTGAGTTTTTTGCTCCTAATCATTAGAAATCAGTTACTTGTTGATGGCAAACATGGTTTTGATTGAAAATATTGCTCCTTGTTTAAAAACAGTAGTTGTCAGTTTTGGCCTTCTCTCGCTGAAATAAAGCTATTTTTACAAATGTTACAGTAAAAGCTGCAGGAAGCTCTCAGAAGTGAGTTTTTTGCTCCTAATCATTAGAAATCAGTTACTTGTTGATGGCAAACATGGTTTTGATTGAAAATATTGCTCCTTGTTTAAGAAAAACAGTAGTTGTCAGTTTTGGGCTTCTCTCGCTGAGATAAAGCTATTTTTACAAATGTTACAGTAAAAGCTGCAGGAAGCTCTCAGAAGTGAGTTTTTTGCTCCTAATCATTAGAAATCAGTTACTTGTTGATGGCAAACATGGTTTTGATTGAAAATATTGCTCCTTGTTTAAGAAAAACAGTAGTTGTCAGTTTTGGCCTTCTCTCGCCGAGAGAAAGCTATTTTTACAAATGTTACAGTAAAAGCTGCAGGAAGCTCTCAGAAGTGAGTTTTTTGCTCCTAATCATTAGAAATCAGTTACTTGTTGATGGCAAACATGGGTTTGATTGAAAATATTGCTCCTTGTTTAAGAAAAACAGTAGTTGTCATTTTTGGGCTTCTCTCGCTGAGATAAAGCTATTTTTACAAATGTTACAGTAAGAGCTGCAGGAAGCTCTCAGAAGTAAGTTTTTTGTTCCTAATCATTAGAAATCAGTTACTTGTTGATGGCAAACATGGTTTTGATTGAAAATATTGCTCCTTGTTTAAGAAAAACAGTAGTTGTCAGTTTTGGCCTTCTCTCGCTGAAATAAAGCTATTTTTACAAATGTTACAGTAAAAGCTGCAGGAAGCTCTCAGAAGTGAGTTTTTTGCTCCTAATCATTAGAAATCAGTTACTTGTTGATGGCAAACATGGTTTTGTTTGAAAATATTGCTCCTTGTTTAAGAAAAACAGTAGTTGTCAGTTTTGGCCTTCTCTCGCTGAGATAAAGCTATTTTTACAAATGTTACAGTAAAAGCTGCAGGAAGCTCTCAGAAGTGAGTTTTTTGCTCCTAATCATTAGAAATCAGTTACTTGTTGATGGCAAACATGGTTTTGATTGAAAATATTGCTCCTTGTTTAAAAACAGTAGTTGTCAGTTTTGGCCTTCTCTCGCTGAAATAAAGCTATTTTTACAAATGTTACAGTAAAAGCTGCAGGAAGCTCTCAGAAGTGAGTTTTTTGCTCCTAATCATTAGAAATCAGTTACTTGTTGATGGCAAACATGGTTTTGATTGAAAACATTGCTCCTTGTTTAAGAAAAACAGTAGTTGTCAGTTTTGGGCTTCTCTCGCTGAGATAAAGCTATTTTTACAAATGTTACAGTAAAAGCTGCAGGAAGCTCTCAGAAGTGAGTTTTTTGCTCCTAATCATTAGAAATCAGTTACTTGTTGATGGCAAACATGGTTTTGTTTGAAAATATTGCTCCTTATTTAAGAAAAACAGTAGTTGTCAGTTTTGGCCTTCTCTCGCTGAGATAAAGCTATTTTTACAAATGTTACAGTAAAAGCTGCAGGAAGCTCTCAGAAGTAAGTTTTTTGCTCCTAATCATTAGAAATCAGTTACTTGTTGATGGCAAACATGGTTTTGATTGAAAATATTGCTCCTTGTTTAAGAAAAACAGTAGTTGTCAGTTTTGGCCTTCTCTCGCTGAAATAAAGCTATTTTTACAAATGTTACAGTAAAAGCTGCAGGAAGCTCTCAGAAGTAAGTTTTTTGCTCCTAATCATTAGAAATCAGTTACTTGTTGATGGCAAACATGGTTTTGATTGAAAATATTGCTCCTTGTTTAAGAAAAACTACAGTTGTCAGTTTTGGGTTTCTCTCACCGAGAGAAAGCTATTTTTACAAATGTTACAGTAAAAGCTGCAGGAAGCTCTCAGAAGTGAGTTTTTTGCTCCTAATCATTAGAAATCAGTTACTTGTTGATGGCAAACATGGTTTTGATTGAAAATATTGCTCCTTGTTTAAGAAAAACAGTAGTTGTCAGTTTTGGGCTTCTCTCGCTGAGATAAAGCTATTTTTACAAATGTTACAGTAAAAGCTGCAGGAAGCTCTCAGAAGTGAGTTTTTTGCTCCTAATCATTAGAAATCAGTTACTTGTTGATGGCAAACATGGTTTTGATTGAAAATATTGCTCCTTGTTTAAGAAAAACAGTAGTTGTCAGTTTTGGCCTTCTCTCGCCGAGAGAAAGCTTTTTTTACAAATGTTACAGTAAAAGCTGCAGGAAGCTCTCAGAAGTGAGTTTTTTGCTCCTAATCATTAGAAATCAGTTACTTGTTGATGGCAAACATGGGTTTGATTGAAAATATTGCTCCTTGTTTAAGAAAAACAGTAGTTGTCATTTTTGGGCTTCTCTCGCTGAGATAAAGCTATTTTTACAAATGTTACAGTAAGAGCTGCAGGAAGCTCTCAGAAGTAAGTTTTTTGTTCCTAATCATTAGAAATCAGTTACTTGTTGATGGCAAACATGGTTTTGATTGAAAATATTGCTCCTTGTTTAAGAAAAACAGTAGTTGTCAGTTTTGGCCTTCTCTCGCTGAAATAAAGCTATTTTTACAAATGTTACAGTAAAAGCTGCAGGAAGCTCTCAGAAGTGAGTTTTTTGCTCCTAATCATTAGAAATCAGTTACTTGTTGATGGCAAACATGGTTTTGTTTGAAAATATTGCTCCTTGTTTAAGAAAAACAGTAGTTGTCAGTTTTGGCCTTCTCTCGCTGAGATAAAGCTATTTTTACAAATGTTACAGTAAAAGCTGCAGGAAGCTCTCAGAAGTGAGTTTTTTGCTCCTAATCATTAGAAATCAGTTACTTGTTGATGGCAAACATGGTTTTGATTGAAAATATTGCTCCTTGTTTAAGAAAAACAGTAGTTGTCAGTTTTGGCCTTCTCTCGCTGAAATAAAGCTATTTTTACAAATGTTACAGTAAAAGCTGCAGGAAGCTCTCAGAAGTGAGTTTTTTGCTCCTAATCATTAGAAATCAGTTACTTGTTGATGGCAAACATGGTTTTGATTGAAAACATTGCTCCTTGTTTAAGAAAAACAGTAGTTGTCAGTTTTGGGCTTCTCTCGCTGAGATAAAGCTATTTTTACAAATGTTACAGTAAAAGCTGCAGGAAGCTCTCAGAAGTGAGTTTTTTGCTCCTAATCATTAGAAATCAGTTACTTGTTGATGGCAAACATGGTTTTGTTTGAAAATATTGCTCCTTATTTAAGAAAAACAGTAGTTGTCAGTTTTGGCCTTCTCTCGCTGAGATAAAGCTATTTTTACAAATGTTACAGTAAAAGCTGCAGGAAGCTCTCAGAAGTAAGTTTTTTGCTCCTAATCATTAGAAATCAGTTACTTGTTGATGGCAAACATGGTTTTGTTTGAAAATATTGCTCCTTGTTTAAGAAAAACAGTAGTTGTCAGTTATGGCCTTCTCTCGCTGAGATAAAGCTATTTTTACAAATGTTACAGTAAAAGCTGCAGGAAGCTCTCAGAAGTGAGTTTTTTGCTCCTAATCATTAGAAATCAGTTACTTGTTGATGGCAAACATGGTTTTGTTTGAAAATATTGCTCCTTATTTAAGAAAAACAGTAGTTGTCAGTTTTGGCCTTCTCTCGCTGAGATAAAGCTATTTTTACAAATGTTACAGTAAAAGCTGCAGGAAGCTCTCAGAAGTAAGTTTTTTGCTCCTAATCATTAGAAATCAGTTACTTGTTGATGGCAAACATGGTTTTGTTTGAAAATATTGCTCCTTGTTTAAGAAAAACAGTAGTTGTCAGTTTTGGCCTTCTCTCGCTGAGATAAAGCTATTTTTACAAATGTTACAGTAAAAGCTGCAGGAAGCTCTCAGAAGTGAGTTTTTTGCTCCTAATCATTAGAAATCAGTTACTTGTTGATGGCAAACATGGTTTTGTTTGAAAATATTGCTCCTTATTTAAGAAAAACAGTAGTTGTCAGTTTTGGCCTTCTCTCGCTGAGATAAAGCTATTTTTACAAATGTTACAGTAAAAGCTGCAGGAAGCTCTCAGAAGTAAGTTTTTTGCTCCTAATCATTAGAAATCAGTTACTTGTTGATGGCAAACATGGTTTTGATTGAAAATATTGCTCCTTGTTTAAGAAAAACAGTAGTTGTCAGTTTTGGCCTTCTCTCGCCGAGAGAAAGCTATTTTTACAAATGTTACAGTAAAAGCTGCAGGAAGCTCTCAGAAGTGAGTTTTTTGGTCCTAATCATTAGAAATCAGTTACTTGTTGATGGCAAACATGGTTTTGATTGAAAATATTGCTCCTTGTTTAAGAAAAACAGTAGTTGTCAGTTTTGGCCTTCTCTCGCTGAAATAAAGCTATTTTTACAAATGTTACAGTAAAAGCTGCAGGAAGCTCTCAGAAGTGAGTTTTTTGCTCCTAATCATTAGAAATCAGTTACTTGTTGATGGCAAACATGGTTTTGTTTGAAAATATTGCTCCTTGTTTAAGAAAAACAGTAGTTGTCAGTTTTGGCCTTCTCTCGCTGAAATAAAGCTATTTTTACAAATGTTACAGTAAAAGCTGCAGGAAGCTCTCAGAAGTAAGTTTTTTGCTCCTAATCATTAGAAATCAGTTACTTGTTGATGGCAAACATGGTTTTGTTTGAAAATATTGCTCCTTGTTTAAGAAAAACAGTAGTTGTCAGTTTTGGCCTTCTCTCGCTGAGATAAAGCTATTTTTACAAATGTTACAGTAAAAGCTGCAGGAAGCTCTCAGAAGTGAGTTTTTTGCTCCTAATCATTAGAAATCAGTTACTTGTTGATGGCAAACATGGTTTTGATTGAAAATATTGCTCCTTGTTTAAGAAAAACAGTAGTTGTCAGTTTTGGCCTTCTCTCGTCGAGAGAAAGCTATTTTTACAAATGTTACAGTAAAAGCTGCAGGAAGCTCTCAGAAGTGAGTTTTTTGCTCCTAATCATTAGAAATCAGTTACTTGTTGATGGCAAACATGGTTTTGTTTGAAAATATTGCTCCTTGTTTAAGAAAAACAGTAGTTGTCAGTTCTGGCCTTCTCTCGCTGAGATAAAGCTATTTTTACAAATGTTACAGTAAAAGCTGCAGGAAGCTCTCAGAAGTAAGTTTTTTGCTCCTAATCATTAGAAATCAGTTACTTGTTGATGGCAAACATGGTTTTGATTGAAAATATTGCTCCTTGTTTAAGAAAAACAGTAGTTGTCAGTTCTGGCCTTCTCTCGCTGAGAGAAAGCTATTTTTACAAATGTTACAGTAAAAGCTGCAGGAAGCTCTCAGAAGTAAGTTTTTTGCTCCTAATCATTAGAAATCAGTTACTTGTTGATGGCAAACATGGTTTTGTTTGAAAATATTGCTCCTTGTTTAAGAAAAACAGTAGTTGTCAGTTATGGCCTTCTCTCGCTGAGATAAAGCTATTTTTACAAATGTTACAGTAAAAGCTGCAGGAAGCTCTCAGAAGTGAGTTTTTTGCTCCTAATCATTAGAAATCAGTTACTTGTTGATGGCAAACATGGTTTTGTTTGAAAATATTGCTCCTTATTTAAGAAAAACAGTAGTTGTCAGTTTTGGCCTTCTCTCGCTGAGATAAAGCTATTTTTACAAATGTTACAGTAAAAGCTGCAGGAAGCTCTCAGAAGTAAGTTTTTTGCTCCTAATCATTAGAAATCAGTTACTTGTTGATGGCAAACATGGTTTTGTTTGAAAATATTGCTCCTTGTTTAAGAAAAACAGTAGTTGTCAGTTTTGGCCTTCTCTCGCTGAGATAAAGCTATTTTTACAAATGTTACAGTAAAAGCTGCAGGAAGCTCTCAGAAGTGAGTTTTTTGCTCCTAATCATTAGAAATCAGTTACTTGTTGATGGCAAACATGGTTTTGTTTGAAAATATTGCTCCTTATTTAAGAAAAACAGTAGTTGTCAGTTTTGGCCTTCTCTCGCTGAGATAAAGCTATTTTTACAAATGTTACAGTAAAAGCTGCAGGAAGCTCTCAGAAGTAAGTTTTTTGCTCCTAATCATTAGAAATCAGTTACTTGTTGATGGCAAACATGGTTTTGATTGAAAATATTGCTCCTTGTTTAAGAAAAACAGTAGTTGTCAGTTTTGGCCTTCTCTCGCCGAGAGAAAGCTATTTTTACAAATGTTACAGTAAAAGCTGCAGGAAGCTCTCAGAAGTGAGTTTTTTGGTCCTAATCATTAGAAATCAGTTACTTGTTGATGGCAAACATGGTTTTGATTGAAAATATTGCTCCTTGTTTAAGAAAAACAGTAGTTGTCAGTTTTGGCCTTCTCTCGCTGAAATAAAGCTATTTTTACAAATGTTACAGTAAAAGCTGCAGGAAGCTCTCAGAAGTGAGTTTTTTGCTCCTAATCATTAGAAATCAGTTACTTGTTGATGGCAAACATGGTTTTGTTTGAAAATATTGCTCCTTGTTTAAGAAAAACAGTAGTTGTCAGTTTTGGCCTTCTCTCGCTGAAATAAAGCTATTTTTACAAATGTTACAGTAAAAGCTGCAGGAAGCTCTCAGAAGTAAGTTTTTTGCTCCTAATCATTAGAAATCAGTTACTTGTTGATGGCAAACATGGTTTTGTTTGAAAATATTGCTCCTTGTTTAAGAAAAACAGTAGTTGTCAGTTTTGGCCTTCTCTCGCTGAGATAAAGCTATTTTTACAAATGTTACAGTAAAAGCTGCAGGAAGCTCTCAGAAGTGAGTTTTTTGCTCCTAATCATTAGAAATCAGTTACTTGTTGATGGCAAACATGGTTTTGATTGAAAATATTGCTCCTTGTTTAAGAAAAACAGTAGTTGTCAGTTTTGGCCTTCTCTCGTCGAGAGAAAGCTATTTTTACAAATGTTACAGTAAAAGCTGCAGGAAGCTCTCAGAAGTGAGTTTTTTGCTCCTAATCATTAGAAATCAGTTACTTGTTGATGGCAAACATGGTTTTGTTTGAAAATATTGCTCCTTGTTTAAGAAAAACAGTAGTTGTCAGTTCTGGCCTTCTCTCGCTGAGATAAAGCTATTTTTACAAATGTTACAGTAAAAGCTGCAGGAAGCTCTCAGAAGTAAGTTTTTTGCTCCTAATCATTAGAAATCAGTTACTTGTTGATGGCAAACATGGTTTTGATTGAAAATATTGCTCCTTGTTTAAGAAAAACAGTAGTTGTCAGTTTTGGGCTTCTCTCGCTGAGATAAAGCTATTTTTACAAATGTTACAGTAAGAGCTGCAGGAAGCTCTCAGAAGTGAGTTTTTTGCTCCTAATCATTAGAAATCAGTTACTTGTTGATGGCAAACATGGTTTTGATTGAAAATATTGCTCCTTGTTTAAGAAAAACTATAGTTGTCAGTTTTGGCCTTCTCTCGCTGAGATAAAGCTATTTTTACAAATGTTACAGTAAAAGCTGCAGGAAGCTCTCAGAAGTGAGTTTTTTGCTCCTAATCATTAGAAATCAGTTACTTGTTGATGGCAAACAAGGTTTTGTTTGAAAATATTGCTCCTTGTTTAAGAAAAACAGTAGTTGTCAGTTTTGGGCTTCTCTCGCTGAGATAAAGCTATTTTTACAAATGTTACAGTAAAAGCTGCAGGAAGCTCTCAGAAGTGAATTTTTTGCTCCTAATCATTAGAAATCAGTTACTTGTTGATGGCAAACATGGTTTTGATTGAAAATATTGCTCCTTGTTTAAGAAAAACAGTAGTTGTCAGTTCTGGCCTTCTCTCGCTGAGAGAAAGCTATTTTTACAAATGTTACAGTAAAAGCTGCAGGAAGCTCTCAGAAGTAAGTTTTTTGCTCCTAATCATTAGAAATCAGTTACTTGTTGATGGCAAACATGGTTTTGATTGAAAATATTGCTCCTTGTTTAAGAAAAACAGTAGTTGTCAGTTTTGGCCTTCTCTCGCTGAAATAAAGCTATTTTTACAAATGTTACAGTAAAAGCTGCAGGAAGCTCTCAGAAGTGAGTTTTTTGCTCCTAATCATTAGAAATCAGTTACTTGTTGATGGCAAACATGGTTTTGTTTGAAAATATTGCTCCTTGTTTAAGAAAAACAGTAGTTGTCAGTTTTGGCCTTCTCTCGCCGAGAGAAAGCTATTTTTACAAATGTTACAGTAAAAGCTGCAGGAAGCTCTCAGAAGTGAATTTTTTGCTCCTAATCATTAGAAATCAGTTACTTGTTGATGGCAAACATGGTTTTGATTGAAAATATTGCTCCTTGTTTAAGAAAAACAGTAGTTGTCAGTTTTGGCCTTCTCTCGCTGAAATAAAGCTATTTTTACAAATGTTACAGTAAAAGCTGCAGGAAGCTCTCAGAAGTAAGTTTTTTGCTCCTAATCATTAGAAATCAGTTACTTGTTGATGGCAAACATGGTTTTGATTGAAAATATTGCTCCTTGTTTAAGAAAAACTAGAGTTGTCAGTTTTGGGTTTCTCTCACCGAGAGAAAGCTATTTTTACAAATGTTACAGTAAAAGCTGCAGGAAGCTCTCAGAAGTGAGTTTTTTGCTCCTAATCATTAGAAATCAGTTACTTGTTGATGGCAAACATGGTTTTGATTGAAAATATTGCTCCTTGTTTAAGAAAAACAGTAGTTGTCAGTTTTGGCCTTCTCTCGCTGAAATAAAGCTATTTTTACAAATGTTACAGTAAAAGCTGCAGGAAGCTCTCAGAAGTGAGTTTTTTGCTCCTAATCATTAGAAATCAGTTACTTGTTGATGGCAAACAAGGTTTTGTTTGAAAATATTGCTCCTTGTTTAAGAAAAACAGTAGTTGTCAGTTTTGGGCTTCTCTCGCTGAGATAAAGCTATTTTTACAAATGTTACAGTAAAAGCTGCAGGAAGCTCTCAGAAGTGAGTTTTTTGCTCCTAATCATTAGAAATCAGTTACTTGTTGATGGCAAACATGGTTTTGATTGAAAATATTGCTCCTTGTTTAAGAAAAACAGTAGTTGTCAGTTCTGGCCTTCTCTCGCCGAGAGAAAGCTATTTTTACAAATGTTACAGTAAAAGCTGCAGGAAGCTCTCAGAAGTGAGTTTTTTGCTCCTAATCATTAGAAATCAGTTACTTGTTGATGGCAAACAAGGTTTTGTTTGAAAATATTGCTCCTTGTTTAAGAAAAACAGTAGTTGTCAGTTTTGGGCTTCTCTCGCTGAGATAAAGCTATTTTTACAAATGTTACAGTAAAAGCTGCAGGAAGCTCTCAGAAGTGAATTTTTTGCTCCTAATCATTAGAAATCAGTTACTTGTTGATGGCAAACATGGTTTTGATTGAAAATATTGCTCCTTGTTTAAGAAAAACAGTAGTTGTCAGTTCTGGCCTTCTCTCGCTGAGAGAAAGCTATTTTTACAAATGTTACAGTAAAAGCTGCAGGAAGCTCTCAGAAGTAAGTTTTTTGCTCCTAATCATTAGAAATCAGTTACTTGTTGATGGCAAACATGGTTTTGATTGAAAATATTGCTCCTTGTTTAAGAAAAACAGTAGTTGTCAGTTTTGGCCTTCTCTCGCTGAAATAAAGCTATTTTTACAAATGTTACAGTAAAAGCTGCAGGAAGCTCTCAGAAGTGAGTTTTTTGCTCCTAATCATTAGAAATCAGTTACTTGTTGATGGCAAACATGGTTTTGTTTGAAAATATTGCTCCTTGTTTAAGAAAAACAGTAGTTGTCAGTTTTGGCCTTCTCTCGCCGAGAGAAAGCTATTTTTACAAATGTTACAGTAAAAGCTGCAGGAAGCTCTCAGAAGTGAATTTTTTGCTCCTAATCATTAGAAATCAGTTACTTGTTGATGGCAAACATGGTTTTGATTGAAAATATTGCTCCTTGTTTAAGAAAAACAGTAGTTGTCAGTTTTGGCCTTCTCTCGCTGAAATAAAGCTATTTTTACAAATGTTACAGTAAAAGCTGCAGGAAGCTCTCAGAAGTAAGTTTTTTGCTCCTAATCATTAGAAATCAGTTACTTGTTGATGGCAAACATGGTTTTGATTGAAAATATTGCTCCTTGTTTAAGAAAAACTACAGTTGTCAGTTTTGGGTTTCTCTCACCGAGAGAAAGCTATTTTTACAAATGTTACAGTAAAAGCTGCAGGAAGCTCTCAGAAGTGAGTTTTTTGCTCCTAATCATTAGAAATCAGTTACTTGTTGATGGCAAACATGGTTTTGATTGAAAATATTGCTCCTTGTTTAAGAAAAACAGTAGTTGTCAGTTTTGGCCTTCTCTCGCTGAGAGAAAGCTATTTTTACAAATGTTACAGTAAAAGCTGCAGGAAGCTCTCAGAAGTGAGTTTTTTGCTCCTAATCATTAGAAATCAGTTACTTGTTGATGGCAAACAAGGTTTTGTTTGAAAATATTGCTCCTTGTTTAAGAAAAACAGTAGTTGTCAGTTTTGGGCTTCTCTCGCTGAGATAAAGCTATTTTTACAAATGTTACAGTAAAAGCTGCAGGAAGCTCTCAGAAGTGAGTTTTTTGCTCCTAATCATTAGAAATCAGTTACTTGTTGATGGCAAACATGGTTTTGATTGAAAATATTGCTCCTTGTTTAAGAAAAACAGTAGTTGTCAGTTCTGGCCTTCTCTCGCCGAGAGAAAGCTATTTTTACAAATGTTACAGTAAAAGCTGCAGGAAGCTCTCAGAAGTGAGTTTTTTGCTCCTAATCATTAGAAATCAGTTACTTGTTGATGGCAAACATGGTTTTGATTGAAAATATTGCTCCTTGTTTAAGAAAAACAGTAGTTGTCATTTTTGGGCTTCTCTCGCTGAGATAAAGCTATTTTTACAAATGTTACAGTAAAAGCTGCAGGAAGCTCTCAGAAGTGAGTTTTTTGCTCCTAATCATTAGAAATCAGTTACTTGTTGATGGCAAACATGGTTTTGATTGAAAATATTGCTCCTTGTTTAAGAAAAACAGTAGTTGTCAGTTTTGGCCTTCTCTCGCCGAGAGAAAGCTATTTTTACAAATGTTACAGTAAAAGCTGCAGGAAGCTCTCAGAAGTGAGTTTTTTGCTCCTAATCATTAGAAATCAGTTACTTGTTGATGGCAAACATGGTTTTGATTGAAAATATTGCTCCTTGTTTAAGAAAAACAGTAGTTGTCATTTTTGGGCTTCTCTCGCTGAGATAAAGCTATTTTTACAAATGTTACAGTAAAAGCTGCAGGAAGCTCTCAGAAGTGAGTTTTTTGCTCCTAATCATTAGAAATCAGTTACTTGTTGATGGCAAACATGGTTTTGATTGAAAATATTGCTCCTTGTTTAAGAAAAACAGTAGTTGTCAGTTCTGGCCTTCTCTCGCTGAGAGAAAGCTATTTTTACAAATGTTACAGTAAAAGCTGCAGGAAGATCTCAGAAGTAAGTTTTTTGCTCCTAATCATTAGAAATCAGTTACTTGTTGATGGCAAACATGGTTTTGATTGAAAATATTGCTCCTTGTTTAAGAAAAACAGTAGTTGTCAGTTTTGGCCTTCTCTCGCTGAAATAAAGCTATTTTTTACAAATGTTACAGTAAAAGCTGCAGGAAGCTCTCAGAAGTGAGTTTTTTGCTCCTAATCATTAGAAATCAGTTACTTGTTGATGGCAAACATGGTTTTGTTTGAAAATATTGCTCCTTGTTTAAGAAAAACAGTAGTTGTCAGTTTTGGCCTTCTCTCGCTGAGATAAAGCTATTTTTACAAATGTTACAGTAAAAGCTGCAGGAAGCTCTCAGAAGTGAGTTTTTTGCTCCTAATCATTAGAAATCAGTTACTTGTTGATGGCAAACATGGTTTTGATTGAAAATATTGCTCCTTGTTTAAGAAAAACAGTAGTTGTCAGTTTTGGCCTTCTCTCGCTGAAATAAAGCTATTTTACAAATGTTACAGTAAAAGCTGCAGGAAGCTCTCAGAAGTGAGTTTTTTGCTCCTAATCATTAGAAATCAGTTACTTGTTGATGGCAAACATGGTTTTGATTGAAAATATTGCTCCTTGTTTAAGAAAAACAGTAGTTGTCAGTTTTGGCCTTCTCTCGTCGAGAGAAAGCTATTTTTACAAATGTTACAGTAAAAGCTGCAGGAAGCTCTCAGAAGTGAGTTTTTTGCTCCTAATCATTAGAAATCAGTTACTTGTTGATGGCAAACATGGTTTTGATTGAAAATATTGCTCCTTGTTTAAGAAAAACAGTAGTTGTCAGTTTTGGCCTTCTCTCGCTGAAATAAAGCTATTTTTACAAATGTTACAGTAAAAGCTGCAGGAAGCTCTCAGAAGTGAGTTTTTTGCTCCTAATCATTAGAAATCAGTTACTTGTTGATGGCAAACATAGTTTTGTTTGAAAATATTGCTCCTTGTTTAAGAAAAACAGTAGTTGTCAGTTTTGGCCTTCTCTCGCTGAGATAAAGCTATTTTTACAAATGTTACAGTAAAAGCTGCAGGAAGCTCTCAGAAGTAAGTTTTTTGCTCCTAATCATTAGAAATCAGTTACTTGTTGATGGCAAACAAGGTTTTGTTTGAAAATATTGCTCCTTGTTTAAGAAAAACAGTAGTTGTCAGTTTTGGCCTTCTCTCGCTGAGATAAAGCTATTTTTACAAATGTTACAGTAAAAGCTGCAGGAAGCTCTCAGAAGTGAGTTTTTTGCTCCTAATCATTAGAAATCAGTTACTTGTTGATGGCAAACATGGTTTTGATTGAAAATATTGCTCCTTGTTTAAGAAAAACAGTAGTTGTCAGTTTTGGCCTTCTCTCGTCGAGAGAAAGCTATTTTTACAAATGTTACAGTAAAAGCTGCAGGAAGCTCTCAGAAGTGAGTTTTTTGCTCCTAATCATTAGAAATCAGTTACTTGTTGATGGCAAACATGGTTTTGTTTGAAAATATTGCTCCTTGTTTAAGAAAAACAGTAGTTGTCAGTTCTGGCCTTCTCTCGCTGAGATAAAGCTATTTTTACAAATGTTACAGTAAAAGCTGCAGGAAGCTCTCAGAAGTAAGTTTTTTGCTCCTAATCATTAGAAATCAGTTACTTGTTGATGGCAAACATGGTTTTGATTGAAAATATTGCTCCTTGTTTAAGAAAAACAGTAGTTGTCAGTTTTGGGCTTCTCTCGCTGAGATAAAGCTATTTTTACAAATGTTACAGTAAGAGCTGCAGGAACCTCTCAGAAGTGAGTTTTTTGCTCCTAATCATTAGAAATCAGTTACTTGTTGATGGCAAACATGGTTTTGATTGAAAATATTGCTCCTTGTTTAAGAAAAACAGTAGTTGTCAGTTCTGGCCTTCTCTCGCTGAGAGAAAGCTATTTTTACAAATGTTACAGTAAAAGCTGCAGGAAGCTCTCAGAAGTAAGTTTTTTGCTCCTAATCATTAGAAATCAGTTACTTGTTGATGGCAAACATGGTTTTGATTGAAAATATTGCTCCTTGTTTAAGAAAAACAGTAGTTGTCAGTTTTGGCCTTCTCTCGCTGAAATAAAGCTATTTTTACAAATGTTACAGTAAAAGCTGCAGGAAGCTCTCAGAAGTGAGTTTTTTGCTCCTAATCATTAGAAATCAGTTACTTGTTGATGGCAAACATGGTTTTGATTGAAAATATTGCTCCTTGTTTAAGAAAAACAGTAGTTGTCAGTTCTGGCCTTCTCTCGCTGAGAGAAAGCTATTTTTACAAATGTTACAGTAAAAGCTGCAGGAAGCTCTCAGAAGTAAGTTTTTTGCTCCTAATCATTAGAAATCAGTTACTTGTTGATGGCAAACATGGTTTTGATTGAAAATATTGCTCCTTGTTTAAGAAAAACAGTAGTTGTCAGTTTTGGCCTTCTCTCGCTGAAATAAAGCTATTTTTACAAATGTTACAGTAAAAGCTGCAGGAAGCTCTCAGAAGTGAGTTTTTTGCTCCTAAACATTAGAAACCAGTTACTTGTTGATGGCAAACATGGTTTTGTTTGAAAATATTGCTCCTTGTTTCAGAAAAACAGTAGTTGTCAGTTTTGGCCTTCTCTCGCTGAGATAAAGCTATTTTTACAAATGTTACAGTAAAAGCTGCAGGAAGCTCTCAGAAGTGAGTTTTTGCTCCTAATCATTAGAAATCAGTTACTTGTTGATGGCAAACATGGTTTTGTTTGAAAATATTGCTCCTTATTTAAGAAAAACAGTAGTTGTCAGTTTTGGCCTTCTCTCGCTGAGATAAAGCTATTTTTACAAATGTTACAGTAAAAGCTGCAGGAAGCTCTCAGAAGTAAGTTTTTTGCTCCTAATCATTAGAAATCAGTTACTTGTTGATGGCAAACATGGTTTTGATTGAAAATATTGCTCCTTGTTTAAGAAAAACAGTAGTTGTCAGTTTTGGCCTTCTCTCGCCGAGAGAAAGCTATTTTTACAAATGTTACAGTAAAAGCTGCAGGAAGCTCTCAGAAGTGAGTTTTTTGCTCCTAATCATTAGAAATCAGTTACTTGTTGATGGCAAACATGGTTTTGATTGAAAATATTGCTCCTTGTTTAAGAAAAACAGTAGTTGTCAGTTTTGGCCTTCTCTCGCTGAAATAAAGCTATTTTTACAAATGTTACAGTAAAAGCTGCAGGAAGCTCTCAGAAGTAAGTTTTTTGCTCCTAATCATTAGAAATCAGTTACTTGTTGATGGCAAACATGGTTTTGTTTGAAAATATTGCTCCTTGTTTAAGAAAAACAGTAGTTGTCAGTTTTGGCCTTCTCTCGCTGAGATAAAGCTATTTTTACAAATGTTACAGTAAAAGCTGCAGGAAGCTCTCAGAAGTGAGTTTTTTGCTCCTAATCATTAGAAATCAGTTACTTGTTGATGGCAAACATGGTTTTGATTGAAAATATTGCTCCTTGTTTAAGAAAAACAGTAGTTGTCAGTTTTGGCCTTCTCTCGCCGAGAGAAAGCTATTTTTACAAATGTTACAGTAAAAGCTGCAGGAAGCTCTCAGAAGTGAGTTTTTTGGTCCTAATCATTAGAAATCAGTTACTTGTTGATGGCAAACATGGTTTTGATTGAAAATATTGCTCCTTGTTTAAGAAAAACAGTAGTTGTCAGTTTTGGCCTTCTCTCGCTGAAATAAAGCTATTTTTACAAATGTTACAGTAAAAGCTGCAGGAAGCTCTCAGAAGTGAGTTTTTTGCTCCTAATCATTAGAAATCAGTTACTTGTTGATGGCAAACATGGTTTTGATTGAAAACATTGCTCCTTGTTTAAGAAAAACAGTAGTTGTCAGTTTTGGGCTTCTCTCGCTGAGATAAAGCTATTTTTACAAATGTTACAGTAAAAGCTGCAGGAAGCTCTCAGAAGTGAGTTTTTTGCTCCTAATCATTAGAAATCAGTTACTTGTTGATGGCAAACATGGTTTTGTTTGAAAATATTGCTCCTTATTTAAGAAAAACAGTAGTTGTCAGTTTTGGCCTTCTCTCGCTGAGATAAAGCTATTTTTACAAATGTTACAGTAAAAGCTGCAGGAAGCTCTCAGAAGTAAGTTTTTTGCTCCTAATCATTAGAAATCAGTTACTTGTTGATGGCAAACATGGTTTTGATTGAAAATATTGCTCCTTGTTTAAGAAAAACAGTAGTTGTCAGTTTTGGGCTTCTCTCGCTGAGATAAAGCTATTTTTACAAATGTTACAGTAAAAGCTGCAGGAAGCTCTCAGAAGTGAGTTTTTTGCTCATAATCATTAGAAATCAGTTACTTGTTGATGGCAAACATGGTTTTGATTGAAAATATTGCTCCTTGTTTAAGAAAAACAGTAGTTGTCAGTTTTGGGCTTCTCTCGCTGAGATAAAGCTATTTTTACAAATGTTACAGTAAAAGCTGCAGGAAGCTCTCAGAAGTGAGTTTTTTGCTCCTAATCATTAGAAATCAGTTACTTGTTGATGGCAAACATGGTTTTGTTTGAAAATATTTCTCCTTATTTAAGAAAAACAGTAGTTGTCAGTTTTGGCCTTCTCTCGCTGAGATAAAGCTATTTTTACAAATGTTACAGTAAAAGCTGCAGGAAGCTCTCAGAAGTAAGTTTTTTTGCTCCTAATCATTAGAAATCAGTTACTTGTTGATGGCAAACATGGTTTTGATTGAAAATATTGCTCCTTGTTTAAGAAAAACAGTAGTTGTCAGTTTTGGGCTTCTCTCGCTGAGATAAAGCTATTTTTACAAATGTTACAGTAAGAGCTGCAGGAAGCTCTCAGAAGTGAGTTTTTTGCTCCTAATCATTAGAAATCAGTTACTTGTTGATGGCAAACATGGTTTTGATTGAAAATTTCTCTCGGCGAGAGAAGGCCAAAACTGACAACTACTGTTTTTCTTAAACAAGGAGCACCTTGTTTAAGAAAAACAGTAGTTGTCAGTTTTGGCCTTCTCTCGCCGAGAGAAAGCTATTTTTACAAATGTTACAGTAAAAGCTGCAGGAAGCTCTCAGAAGTGAGTTTTTTGCTCCTAATCATTAGAAATCAGTTACTTGTTGATGGCAAACATGGTTTTGATTGAAAATATTGCTCCTTGTTTAAGAAAAACAGTAGTTGTCAGTTTTGGCCTTCTCTCGCTGAGATAAAGCTATTTTTACAAATGTTACAGTAAAAGCTGCAGGAAGCTCTCAGAAGTGAGTTTTTTGCTCCTAATCATTAGAAATCAGTTACTTGTTGATGGCAAACATGGTTTTGTTTGAAAATATTGCTCCTTATTTAAGAAAAACAGTAGTTGTCAGTTTTGGCCTTCTCTCGCTGAGATAAAGCTATTTTTACAAATGTTACAGTAAAAGCTGCAGGAAGCTCTCAGAAGTAAGTTTTTTGCTCCTAATCATTAGAAATCAGTTACTTGTTGATGGCAAACATGGTTTTGATTGAAAATATTGCTCCTTGTTTAAGAAAAACAGTAGTTGTCAGTTTTGGGCTTCTCTCGCTGAGATAAAGCTATTTTTACAAATGTTACAGTAAAAGCTGCAGGAAGCTCTCAGAAGTGAGTTTTTTGCTCCTAATCATTAGAAATCAGTTACTTGTTGATGGCAAACAAGGTTTTGTTTGAAAATATTGCTCCTTGTTTAAGAAAAACAGTAGTTGTCAGTTTTGGCCTTCTCTCGCTGAGATAAAGCTATTTTTACAAATGTTACAGTAAAAGCTGCAGGAAGCTCTCAGAAGTAAGTTTTTTGCTCCTAATCATTAGAAATCAGTTACTTGTTGATGGCAAACATGGTTTTGATTGAAAATATTGCTCCTTGTTTAAGAAAAACAGTAGTTGTCAGTTTTGGGCTTCTCTCGCTGAGATAAAGCTATTTTTACAAATGTTACAGTAAAAGCTGCAGGAAGCTCTCAGAAGTGAGTTTTTTGCTCATAATCATTAGAAATCAGTTACTTGTTGATGGCAAACATGGTTTTGTTTGAAAATATTTCTCCTTATTTAAGAAAAACAGTAGTTGTCAGTTTTGGGCTTCTCTCGCTGAGATAAAGCTATTTTTACAAATGTTACAGTAAAAGCTGCAGGAAGCTCTCAGAAGTGAGTTTTTTGCTCCTAATCATTAGAAATCAGTTACTTGTTGATGGCAAACATGGTTTTGTTTGAAAATATTGCTCCTTGTTTAAGAAAAACAGTAGTTGTCAGTTTTGGCCTTCTCTCGCTGAAATAAAGCTATTTTTACAAATGTTACAGTAAAAGCTGCAGGAAGCTCTCAGAAGTGAGTTTTTTGCTCCTAATCATTAGAAATCAGTTACTTGTTGATGGCAAACATGGTTTTGATTGAAAACATTGCTCCTTGTTTAAGAAAAACAGTAGTTGTCAGTTTTGGGCTTCTCTCGCTGAGATAAAGCTATTTTTACAAATGTTACAGTAAAAGCTGCAGGAAGCTCTTAGAAGTGAGTTTTTTGCTCCTAATCATTAGAAATCAGTTACTTGTTGATGGCAAACATGGTTTTGTTTGAAAATATTGCTCCTTATTTAAGAAAAACAGTAGTTGTCAGTTTTGGCCTTCTCTCGCTGAGATAAAGCTATTTTTACAAATGTTACAGTAAAAGCTGCAGGAAGCTCTCAGAAGTAAGTTTTTTGCTCCTAATCATTAGAAATCAGTTACTTGTTGATGGCAAACATGGTTTTGATTGAAAATATTGCTCCTTGTTTAAGAAAAACAGTAGTTGTCAGTTTTGGGCTTCTCTCGCTGAGATAAAGCTATTTTTACAAATGTTACAGTAAAAGCTGCAGGAAGCTCTCAGAAGTGGGTTTTTTGCTCCTAATCATTAGAAATCAGTTACTTGTTGATGGCAAACATGGTTTTGATTGAAAACATTGCTCCTTGTTTAAGAAAAACAGTAGTTGTCAGTTTTGGCCTTCTCTCGCTGAGATAAAGCTATTTTTACAAATGTTACAGTAAAAGCTGCAGGAAGCTCTCAGAAGTGAGTTTTTTGCTCCTAATCATTAGAAATCAGTTACTTGTTGATGGCAAACAAGGTTTTGTTTGAAAATATTGCTCCTTGTTTAAGAAAAACAGTAGTTGTCAGTTTTGGCCTTTTCTCGCTGAGATAAAGCTATTTTTACAAATGTTACAGTAAAAGCTGCAGGAAGCTCTCAGAAGTGAGTTTTTTGCTCCTAATCATTAGAAATCAGTTACTTGTTGATGGCAAACATGGTTTTGATTGAAAATATTGCTCCTTGTTTAAGAAAAACAGTAGTTGTCAGTTTTGGCCTTCTCTCGTCGAGAGAAAGCTATTTTTACAAATGTTACAGTAAAAGCTGCAGGAAGCTCTCAGAAGTGAGTTTTTTGCTCCTAATCATTAGAAATCAGTTACTTGTTGATGGCAAACATGGTTTTGTTTGAAAATATTGCTCCTTGTTTAAGAAAAACAGTACTTGTCAGTTTTGGCCTTCTCTCGCTGAGATAAAGCTATTTTTACAAATGTTACAGTAAAAGCTGCAGGAAGCTCTCAGAAGTAAGTTTTTTGCTCCTAATCATTAGAAATCAGTTACTTGTTGATGGCAAACATGGTTTTGATTGAAAATATTGCTCCTTGTTTAAGAAAAACAGTAGTTGTCAGTTTTGGCCTTCTCTCGTCGAGAGAAAGCTATTTTTACAAATGTTACAGTAAAAGCTGCAGGAAGCTCTCAGAAGTGAGTTTTTTGCTCCTAATCATTAGAAATCAGTTACTTGTTGATGGCAAACATGGTTTTGTTTGAAAATATTGCTCCTTGTTTAAGAAAAACAGTACTTGTCAGTTTTGGCCTTCTCTCGCTGAGATAAAGCTATTTTTACAAATGTTACAGTAAAAGCTGCAGGAAGCTCTCAGAAGTAAGTTTTTTGCTCCTAATCATTAGAAATCAGTTACTTGTTGATGGCAAACATGGTTTTGATTGAAAATATTGCTCCTTGTTTAAGAAAAACAGTAGTTGTCAGTTTTGGCCTTCTCTCGCTGAGATAAAGCTATTTTTACAAATGTTACAGTAAAAGCTGCAGGAAGCTCTCAGAAGTGAGTTTTTTGCTCCTAATCATTAGAAATCAGTTACTTGTTGATGGCAAACATGGTTTTGATTGAAAACATTGCTCCTTGTTTAAGAAAAACAGTAGTTGTCAGTTTTGGCCTTCTCTCGCTGAGATAAAGCTATTTTTTACAAATGATACAGTAAAAGCTGCAGGAAGCTCTCAGAAGTGAGTTTTTTGCTCCTAATCATTAGAAATCAGTTACTTGTTGATGGCAAACATGGTTTTGATTGAAAATATTGCTCCTTGTTTAAGAAAAACAGTAGTTGTCAGTTTTGGCCTTCTCTCGCTGAGATAAAGCTATTTTTACAAATGATACAGTAAAAGCTGCAGGAAGCTCTCAGAAGTGAGTTTTTTGCTCCTAATTATTAGAAATCAGTTACTTGTTGATGGCAAACATGGTTTTGATTGAAAATATTGCTCCTTGTTTAAGAAAAACAGTAGTTGTCAGTTTTGGCCTTCTCTCGTCGATAGAAAGCTATTTATACAAATGTTACAGTAAAAGCTGCAGGAAGCTCTCAGAAGTGAGTTTTTTGGTCCTAATCATTAGAAATCAGTTACTTGTTGATGGCAAACAAGGTTTTGTTTGAAAATATTGCTCCTTGTTTAAGAAAAACAGTAGTTGTCAGTTTTGGCCTTCTCTCGCTGAGATAAAGCTATTTTTACAAATGTTACAGTAAAAGCTGCAGGAAGCTCTCAGAAGTGAGTTTTTTGCTCCTAATCATTAGAAATCAGTTACTTGTTGATGGCAAACATGGTTTTGTTTGAAAATATTGCTCCTTGTTTAAGAAAAACAGTAGTTGTCAGTTCTGGCCTTCTCTCGCTGAGTTAAAGCTATTTTTACAAATGTTACAGTAAAAGCTGCAGGAAGCTCTCAGAAGTGAGTTTTTTGCTCCTAATCATTAGAAATCAGTTACTTGTTGATGGCAAACATGGTTTTGATTGAAAATATTGCTCCTTATTTAAGAAAAACAGTAGTTGTCAGTTTTGGGCTTCTCTCGCTGAGATAAAGCTATTTTTACAAATGTTACAGTAAAAGCTGCAGGAAGCTCTCAGAAGTAAGTTTTTTGCTCCTAATCATTAGAAATCAGTTACTTGTTGATGGCAAACATGGTTTTGATTGAAAACATTGCTCCTTGTTTAAGAAAAACAGTAGTTGTCAGTTTTGGGCTTCTCTCGCTGAGATAAAGCTATTTTTACAAATGTTACAGTAAAAGCTGCAGGAAGCTCTCAGAAGTAAGTTTTTTGCTCCTAATCATTAGAAATCAGTTACTTGTTGTCAGTTTTGGCCTTCTCTCGCTGAGATAAAGCTATTTTTACAAATGTTACAGTAAAAGCTGCAGGAAGCTCTCAGAAGTGAGTTTTTTGCTCCTAATCATTAGAAATCAGTTACTTGTTGATGGCAAACATGGTTTTGTTTGAAAATATTTCTCCTTATTTAAGAAAAACAGTAGTTGTCAGTTTTGGCCTTCTCTCGCTGAGATAAAGCTATTTTTACAAATGTTACAGTAAAAGCTGCAGGAAGCTCTCAGAAGTAAGTTTTTTGCTCCTAATCATTAGAAATCAGTTACTTGTTGATGGCAAACATGGTTTTGATTGAATATATTGCTCCTTGTTTAAGAAAAACAGTAGTTGTCAGTTTTGGGCTTCTCTCGCTGAGATAAAGCTATTTTTACAAATGTTACAGTAAGAGCTGCAGGAAGCTCTCAGAAGTGAGTTTTTTGCTCCTAATCATTAGAAATCAGTTACTTGTTGATGGCAAACATGGTTTTGATTGAAAATATTGCTCCTTGTTTAAGAAAAACAGTAGTTGTCAGTTTTGGGCTTCTCTCGCTGAGATAAAGCTATTTTTACAAATGTTACAGTAAAAGCTGCAGGAAGCTCTCAGAAGTGAGTTTTTTGCTCCTAATCATTAGAAATCAGTTACTTGTTGATGGCAAACAAGGTTTTGTTTGAAAATATTGCTCCTTGTTTAAGAAAAACAGTAGTTGTCAGTTTTGGCCTTCTCTCGCTGAGATAAAGCTATTTTTACAAATGTTACAGTAAAAGCTGCAGGAAGCTCTCAGAAGTGAGTTTTTTGCTCCTAATCATTAGAAATCAGTTACTTGTTGATGGCAAACATGGTTTTGATTGAAAATATTGCTCCTTATTTAAGAAAAACTATAGTTGTCAGTTTTGGGCTTCTCTCGCTGAGATAAAGCTATTTTTACAAATGTTACAGTAAAAGCTGCAGGAAGCTCTCAGAAGTGAGTTTTTTGCTCCTAATCATTAGAAATCAGTTACTTGTTGATGGCAAACATGGTTTTGTTTGAAAATATTGCTCCTTATTTAAGAAAAACAGTAGTTGTCAGTTTTGGGCTTCTCTCGCTGAGATAAAGCTATTTTTACAAATGTTACAGTAAAAGCTGCAGGAAGCTCTCAGAAGTAAGTTTTTTGCTCCTAATCATTAGAAATCAGTTACTTGTTGATGGCAAACATGGTTTTGATTGAAAATATTGCTCCTTGTTTAAGAAAAACAGTAGTTGTCAGTTTTGGCCTTCTCTCGCCGAGAGAAAGCTATTTTTACAAATGTTACAGTAAAAGCTGCAGGAAGCTCTCAGAAGTGAGTTTTTTGCTCCTAATCATTAGAAATCAGTTACTTGTTGATGGCAAACATGGTTTTGATTGAAAATATTGCTCCTTGTTTAAGAAAAACAGTAGTTGTCAGTTTTGGGCTTCTCTCGCTGAGATAAAGCTATTTTTACAAATGTTACAGTAAAAGCTGCAGGAAGCTCTCAGAAGTGAGTTTTTTGCTCCTAATCATTAGAAATCAGTTACTTGTTGATGGCAAACAAGGTTTTGATTGAAAATATTGCTCCTTGTTTAAGAAAAACAGTAGTTGTCAGTTTTGGCCTTCTCTCGCTGAGATAAAGCTATTTTTACAAATGTTACAGTAAAAGCTGCAGGAAGCTCTCAGAAGTGAGTTTTTTGCTCCTAATCATTAGAAATCAGTTACTTGTTGATGGCAAACATGGTTTTGATTGAAAATATTGCTCCTTGTTTAAGAAAAACAGTAGTTGTCAGTTTTGGGCTTCTCTCGCTGAGATAAAGCTATTTTTACAAATGTTACAGTAAATGCTGCAGGAAGCTCTCAGAAGTGAGTTTTTTGCTCCTAATCATTAGAAATCAGTTACTTGTTGATGGCAAACATGGTTTTGATTGAAAATATTGCTCCTTGTTTAAGAAAAACTGTAGTTGTCAGTTCTGGCCTTCTCTCGCCGAGAGAAAGCTATTTTTACAAATGTTACAGTAAAAGCTGCAGGAAGCTCTCAGAAGTAAGTTTTTTTGCTCCTAATCATTAGAAATCAGTTACTTGTTGATGGCAAACATGGTTTTGATTGAAAATATTGCTCCTTGTTTAAGAAAAACAGTAGTTGTCAGTTTTGGGCTTCTCTCGCTGAGATAAAGCTATTTTTACAAATGTTACAGTAAAAGCTGCAGGAAGCTCTCAGAAGTGAGTTTTTTGCTCCTAATCATTAGAAATCAGTTACTTGTTGATGGCAAACAAGGTTTTGTTTGAAAATATTGCTCCTTGTTTAAGAAAAACAGTAGTTGTCAGTTTTGGCCTTCTCTCGCTGAGATAAAGCTATTTTTACAAATGTTACAGTAAAAGCTGCAGGAAGCTCTCAGAAGTGAGTTTTTTGCTCCTAATCATTAGAAATCAGTTACTTGTTGATGGCAAACATGGTTTTGTTTGAAAATATTGCTCCTTATTTAAGAAAAACAGTAGTTGTCAGTTTTGGCCTTCTCTCGCTGAGATAAAGCTATTTTTACAAATGTTACAGTAAAAGCTGCAGGAAGCTCTCAGAAGTAAGTTTTTTGCTCCTAATCATTAGAAATCAGTTACTTGTTGATGGCAAACATGGTTTTGATTGAAAATATTGCTCCTTGTTTAAGAAAAACAGTAGTTGTCAGTTTTGGCCTTCTCTCGCCGAGAGAAAGCTATTTTTACAAATGTTACAGTAAAAGCTGCAGGAAGCTCTCAGAAGTGAGTTTTTTGGTCCTAATCATTAGAAATCAGTTACTTGTTGATGGCAAACATGGTTTTGATTGAAAATATTGCTCCTTGTTTAAGAAAAACAGTAGTTGTCAGTTTTGGCCTTCTCTCGCTGAGATAAAGCTATTTTTACAAATGTTACAGTAAAAGCTGCAGGAAGCTCTCAGAAGTAAGTTTTTTTGCTCCTAATCATTAGAAATCAGTTACTTGTTGATGGCAAACATGGTTTTGATTGAATATATTGCTCCTTGTTTAAGAAAAACAGTAGTTGTCAGTTTTGGGCTTCTCTCGCTGAGATAAAGCTATTTTTACAAATGTTACAGTAAGAGCTGCAGGAAGCTCTCAGAAGTGAGTTTTTTGCTCCTAATCATTAGAAATCAGTTACTTGTTGATGGCAAACATGGTTTTGATTGAAAATATTGCTCCTTGTTTAAGAAAAACAGTAGTTGTCAGTTTTGGGCTTCTCTCGCTGAGATAAAGCTATTTTTACAAATGTTACAGTAAAAGCTGCAGGAAGCTCTCAGAAGTGAGTTTTTTGCTCCTAATCATTAGAAATCAGTTACTTGTTGATGGCAAACAAGGTTTTGTTTGAAAATATTGCTCCTTGTTTAAGAAAAACAGTAGTTGTCAGTTTTGGCCTTCTCTCGCTGAGATAAAGCTATTTTTACAAATGTTACAGTAAAAGCTGCAGGAAGCTCTCAGAAGTGAGTTTTTTGCTCCTAATCATTAGAAATCAGTTACTTGTTGATGGCAAACAAGGTTTTGTTTGAAAATATTGCTCCTTGTTTAAGAAAAACAGTGGTTGTCAGTTTTGGGCTTCTCTCGCTGAGATAAAGCTATTTTTACAAATGTTACAGTAAAAGCTGCAGGAAGCTCTCAGAAGTGAGTTTTTTGCTCCTAATCATTAGAAATCAGTTACTTGTTGATGGCAAACATGGTTTTGTTTGAAAATATTGCTCCTTATTTAAGAAAAACAGTAGTTGTCAGTTTTGGGCTTCTCTCGCTGAGATAAAGCTATTTTTACAAATGTTACAGTAAAAGCTGCAGGAAGCTCTCAGAAGTAAGTTTTTTGCTCCTAATCATTAGAAATCAGTTACTTGTTGATGGCAAACATGGTTTTGATTGAAAATATTGCTCCTTGTTTAAGAAAAACAGTAGTTGTCAGTTTTGGGCTTCTCTCGCTGAGATAAAGCTATTTTTACAAATGTTACAGTAAAAGCTGCAGGAAGCTCTCAGAAGTGAGTTTTTTGCTCCTAATCATTAGAAATCAGTTACTTGTTGATGGCAAACATGGTTTTGTTTGAAAATATTTCTCCTTATTTAAGAAAAACAGTAGTTGTCAGTTTTGGCCTTCTCTCGCTGAGATAAAGCTATTTTTACAAATGTTACAGTAAAAGCTGCAGGAAGCTCTCAGAAGTAAGTTTTTTTGCTCCTAATCATTAGAAATCAGTTACTTGTTGATGGCAAACATGGTTTTGATTGAAAATATTGCTCCTTGTTTAAGAAAAACAGTAGTTGTCAGTTTTGGGCTTCTCTCGCTGAGATAAAGCTATTTTTACAAATGTTACAGTAAGAGCTGCAGGAAGCTCTCAGAAGTGAGTTTTTTGCTCCTAATCATTAGAAATCAGTTACTTGTTGATGGCAAACATGGTTTTGATTGAAAATATTGCTCCTTGTTTAAGAAAAACAGTAGTTGTCAGTTTTGGGCTTCTCTCGCTGAGATAAAGCTATTTTTACAAATGTTACAGTAAAAGCTGCAGGAAGCTCTCAGAAGTGAGTTTTTTGCTCCTAATCATTAGAAATCAGTTACTTGTTGATGGCAAACATGGTTTTGATTGAAAATTTCTCTCGGCGAGAGAAGGCCAAAACTGACAACTACTGTTTTTCTTAAACAAGGAGCACCTTGTTTAAGAAAAACAGTAGTTGTCAGTTTTGGCCTTCTCTCGCCGAGAGAAAGCTATTTTTACAAATGTTACAGTAAAAGCTGCAGGAAGCTCTCAGAAGTGAGTTTTTTGCTCCTAATCATTAGAAATCAGTTACTTGTTGATGGCAAACATGGTTTTGATTGAAAATATTGCTCCTTGTTTAAGAAAAACAGTAGTTGTCAGTTTTGGCCTTCTCTCGCTGAGATAAAGCTATTTTTACAAATGTTACAGTAAAAGCTGCAGGAAGCTCTCAGAAGTGAGTTTTTTGCTCCTAATCATTAGAAATCAGTTACTTGTTGATGGCAAACATGGTTTTGTTTGAAAATATTGCTCCTTATTTAAGAAAAACAGTAGTTGTCAGTTTTGGCCTTCTCTCGCTGAGATAAAGCTATTTTTACAAATGTTACAGTAAAAGCTGCAGGAAGCTCTCAGAAGTAAGTTTTTTGCTCCTAATCATTAGAAATCAGTTACTTGTTGATGGCAAACATGGTTTTGATTGAAAATATTGCTCCTTGTTTAAGAAAAACAGTAGTTGTCAGTTTTGGGCTTCTCTCGCTGAGATAAAGCTATTTTTACAAATGTTACAGTAAAAGCTGCAGGAAGCTCTCAGAAGTGAGTTTTTTGCTCCTAATCATTAGAAATCAGTTACTTGTTGATGGCAAACAAGGTTTTGTTTGAAAATATTGCTCCTTGTTTAAGAAAAACAGTAGTTGTCAGTTTTGGCCTTCTCTCGCTGAGATAAAGCTATTTTTACAAATGTTACAGTAAAAGCTGCAGGAAGCTCTCAGAAGTAAGTTTTTTGCTCCTAATCATTAGAAATCAGTTACTTGTTGATGGCAAACATGGTTTTGATTGAAAATATTGCTCCTTGTTTAAGAAAAACAGTAGTTGTCAGTTTTGGGCTTCTCTCGCTGAGATAAAGCTATTTTTACAAATGTTACAGTAAAAGCTGCAGGAAGCTCTCAGAAGTGAGTTTTTTGCTCATAATCATTAGAAATCAGTTACTTGTTGATGGCAAACATGGTTTTGTTTGAAAATATTTCTCCTTATTTAAGAAAAACAGTAGTTGTCAGTTTTGGGCTTCTCTCGCTGAGATAAAGCTATTTTTACAAATGTTACAGTAAAAGCTGCAGGAAGCTCTCAGAAGTGAGTTTTTTGCTCCTAATCATTAGAAATCAGTTACTTGTTGATGGCAAACATGGTTTTGTTTGAAAATATTGCTCCTTGTTTAAGAAAAACAGTAGTTGTCAGTTTTGGCCTTCTCTCGCTGAAATAAAGCTATTTTTACAAATGTTACAGTAAAAGCTGCAGGAAGCTCTCAGAAGTGAGTTTTTTGCTCCTAATCATTAGAAATCAGTTACTTGTTGATGGCAAACATGGTTTTGATTGAAAACATTGCTCCTTGTTTAAGAAAAACAGTAGTTGTCAGTTTTGGGCTTCTCTCGCTGAGATAAAGCTATTTTTACAAATGTTACAGTAAAAGCTGCAGGAAGCTCTTAGAAGTGAGTTTTTTGCTCCTAATCATTAGAAATCAGTTACTTGTTGATGGCAAACATGGTTTTGTTTGAAAATATTGCTCCTTATTTAAGAAAAACAGTAGTTGTCAGTTTTGGCCTTCTCTCGCTGAGATAAAGCTATTTTTACAAATGTTACAGTAAAAGCTGCAGGAAGCTCTCAGAAGTAAGTTTTTTGCTCCTAATCATTAGAAATCAGTTACTTGTTGATGGCAAACATGGTTTTGATTGAAAATATTGCTCCTTGTTTAAGAAAAACAGTAGTTGTCAGTTTTGGGCTTCTCTCGCTGAGATAAAGCTATTTTTACAAATGTTACAGTAAAAGCTGCAGGAAGCTCTCAGAAGTGGGTTTTTTGCTCCTAATCATTAGAAATCAGTTACTTGTTGATGGCAAACATGGTTTTGATTGAAAACATTGCTCCTTGTTTAAGAAAAACAGTAGTTGTCAGTTTTGGCCTTCTCTCGCTGAGATAAAGCTATTTTTACAAATGTTACAGTAAAAGCTGCAGGAAGCTCTCAGAAGTGAGTTTTTTGCTCCTAATCATTAGAAATCAGTTACTTGTTGATGGCAAACAAGGTTTTGTTTGAAAATATTGCTCCTTGTTTAAGAAAAACAGTAGTTGTCAGTTTTGGCCTTTTCTCGCTGAGATAAAGCTATTTTTACAAATGTTACAGTAAAAGCTGCAGGAAGCTCTCAGAAGTGAGTTTTTTGCTCCTAATCATTAGAAATCAGTTACTTGTTGATGGCAAACATGGTTTTGATTGAAAATATTGCTCCTTGTTTAAGAAAAACAGTAGTTGTCAGTTTTGGCCTTCTCTCGTCGAGAGAAAGCTATTTTTACAAATGTTACAGTAAAAGCTGCAGGAAGCTCTCAGAAGTGAGTTTTTTGCTCCTAATCATTAGAAATCAGTTACTTGTTGATGGCAAACATGGTTTTGTTTGAAAATATTGCTCCTTGTTTAAGAAAAACAGTACTTGTCAGTTTTGGCCTTCTCTCGCTGAGATAAAGCTATTTTTACAAATGTTACAGTAAAAGCTGCAGGAAGCTCTCAGAAGTAAGTTTTTTGCTCCTAATCATTAGAAATCAGTTACTTGTTGATGGCAAACATGGTTTTGATTGAAAATATTGCTCCTTGTTTAAGAAAAACAGTAGTTGTCAGTTTTGGCCTTCTCTCGTCGAGAGAAAGCTATTTTTACAAATGTTACAGTAAAAGCTGCAGGAAGCTCTCAGAAGTGAGTTTTTTGCTCCTAATCATTAGAAATCAGTTACTTGTTGATGGCAAACATGGTTTTGTTTGAAAATATTGCTCCTTGTTTAAGAAAAACAGTACTTGTCAGTTTTGGCCTTCTCTCGCTGAGATAAAGCTATTTTTACAAATGTTACAGTAAAAGCTGCAGGAAGCTCTCAGAAGTAAGTTTTTTGCTCCTAATCATTAGAAATCAGTTACTTGTTGATGGCAAACATGGTTTTGATTGAAAATATTGCTCCTTGTTTAAGAAAAACAGTAGTTGTCAGTTTTGGCCTTCTCTCGCTGAGATAAAGCTATTTTTACAAATGTTACAGTAAAAGCTGCAGGAAGCTCTCAGAAGTGAGTTTTTTGCTCCTAATCATTAGAAATCAGTTACTTGTTGATGGCAAACATGGTTTTGATTGAAAACATTGCTCCTTGTTTAAGAAAAACAGTAGTTGTCAGTTTTGGCCTTCTCTCGCTGAGATAAAGCTATTTTTTACAAATGATACAGTAAAAGCTGCAGGAAGCTCTCAGAAGTGAGTTTTTTGCTCCTAATCATTAGAAATCAGTTACTTGTTGATGGCAAACATGGTTTTGATTGAAAATATTGCTCCTTGTTTAAGAAAAACAGTAGTTGTCAGTTTTGGCCTTCTCTCGCTGAGATAAAGCTATTTTTACAAATGATACAGTAAAAGCTGCAGGAAGCTCTCAGAAGTGAGTTTTTTGCTCCTAATTATTAGAAATCAGTTACTTGTTGATGGCAAACATGGT
Organism: Pampus argenteus; assembly: GCA_036937835.1. Classification (NCBI taxonomy): domain Eukaryota; kingdom Metazoa; phylum Chordata; class Actinopteri; order Scombriformes; family Stromateidae; genus Pampus; species Pampus argenteus. The sequence goes on from CM072881.1 coordinate 2,331,334, forward strand.
TTTGATTGAAAATATTGCTCCTTGTTTAAGAAAAACAGTAGTTGTCAGTTTTGGCCTTCTCTCGTCGATAGAAAGCTATTTATACAAATGTTACAGTAAAAGCTGCAGGAAGCTCTCAGAAGTGAGTTTTTTGGTCCTAATCATTAGAAATCAGTTACTTGTTGATGGCAAACAAGGTTTTGTTTGAAAATATTGCTCCTTGTTTAAGAAAAACAGTAGTTGTCAGTTTTGGCCTTCTCTCGCTGAGATAAAGCTATTTTTACAAATGTTACAGTAAAAGCTGCAGGAAGCTCTCAGAAGTGAGTTTTTTGCTCCTAATCATTAGAAATCAGTTACTTGTTGATGGCAAACATGGTTTTGTTTGAAAATATTGCTCCTTGTTTAAGAAAAACAGTAGTTGTCAGTTCTGGCCTTCTCTCGCTGAGTTAAAGCTATTTTTACAAATGTTACAGTAAAAGCTGCAGGAAGCTCTCAGAAGTGAGTTTTTTGCTCCTAATCATTAGAAATCAGTTACTTGTTGATGGCAAACATGGTTTTGATTGAAAATATTGCTCCTTATTTAAGAAAAACAGTAGTTGTCAGTTTTGGGCTTCTCTCGCTGAGATAAAGCTATTTTTACAAATGTTACAGTAAAAGCTGCAGGAAGCTCTCAGAAGTAAGTTTTTTGCTCCTAATCATTAGAAATCAGTTACTTGTTGATGGCAAACATGGTTTTGATTGAAAACATTGCTCCTTGTTTAAGAAAAACAGTAGTTGTCAGTTTTGGGCTTCTCTCGCTGAGATAAAGCTATTTTTACAAATGTTACAGTAAAAGCTGCAGGAAGCTCTCAGAAGTAAGTTTTTTGCTCCTAATCATTAGAAATCAGTTACTTGTTGTCAGTTTTGGCCTTCTCTCGCTGAGATAAAGCTATTTTTACAAATGTTACAGTAAAAGCTGCAGGAAGCTCTCAGAAGTGAGTTTTTTGCTCCTAATCATTAGAAATCAGTTACTTGTTGATGGCAAACATGGTTTTGTTTGAAAATATTTCTCCTTATTTAAGAAAAACAGTAGTTGTCAGTTTTGGCCTTCTCTCGCTGAGATAAAGCTATTTTTACAAATGTTACAGTAAAAGCTGCAGGAAGCTCTCAGAAGTAAGTTTTTTGCTCCTAATCATTAGAAATCAGTTACTTGTTGATGGCAAACATGGTTTTGATTGAATATATTGCTCCTTGTTTAAGAAAAACAGTAGTTGTCAGTTTTGGGCTTCTCTCGCTGAGATAAAGCTATTTTTACAAATGTTACAGTAAGAGCTGCAGGAAGCTCTCAGAAGTGAGTTTTTTGCTCCTAATCATTAGAAATCAGTTACTTGTTGATGGCAAACATGGTTTTGATTGAAAATATTGCTCCTTGTTTAAGAAAAACAGTAGTTGTCAGTTTTGGGCTTCTCTCGCTGAGATAAAGCTATTTTTACAAATGTTACAGTAAAAGCTGCAGGAAGCTCTCAGAAGTGAGTTTTTTGCTCCTAATCATTAGAAATCAGTTACTTGTTGATGGCAAACAAGGTTTTGTTTGAAAATATTGCTCCTTGTTTAAGAAAAACAGTAGTTGTCAGTTTTGGCCTTCTCTCGCTGAGATAAAGCTATTTTTACAAATGTTACAGTAAAAGCTGCAGGAAGCTCTCAGAAGTGAGTTTTTTGCTCCTAATCATTAGAAATCAGTTACTTGTTGATGGCAAACAAGGTTTTGTTTGAAAATATTGCTCCTTGTTTAAGAAAAACAGTAGTTGTCAGTTTTGGCCTTCTCTCGCTGAGATAAAGCTATTTTTACAAATGTTACAGTAAAAGCTGCAGGAAGCTCTCAGAAGTGAGTTTTTTGCTCCTAATCATTAGAAATCAGTTACTTGTTGATGGCAAACATGGTTTTGATTGAAAATATTGCTCCTTATTTAAGAAAAACTATAGTTGTCAGTTTTGGGCTTCTCTCGCTGAGATAAAGCTATTTTTACAAATGTTACAGTAAAAGCTGCAGGAAGCTCTCAGAAGTGAGTTTTTTGCTCCTAATCATTAGAAATCAGTTACTTGTTGATGGCAAACATGGTTTTGTTTGAAAATATTGCTCCTTATTTAAGAAAAACAGTAGTTGTCAGTTTTGGGCTTCTCTCGCTGAGATAAAGCTATTTTTACAAATGTTACAGTAAAAGCTGCAGGAAGCTCTCAGAAGTAAGTTTTTTGCTCCTAATCATTAGAAATCAGTTACTTGTTGATGGCAAACATGGTTTTGATTGAAAATATTGCTCCTTGTTTAAGAAAAACAGTAGTTGTCAGTTTTGGCCTTCTCTCGCCGAGAGAAAGCTATTTTTACAAATGTTACAGTAAAAGCTGCAGGAAGCTCTCAGAAGTGAGTTTTTTGCTCCTAATCATTAGAAATCAGTTACTTGTTGATGGCAAACATGGTTTTGATTGAAAATATTGCTCCTTGTTTAAGAAAAACAGTAGTTGTCAGTTTTGGGCTTCTCTCGCTGAGATAAAGCTATTTTTACAAATGTTACAGTAAAAGCTGCAGGAAGCTCTCAGAAGTGAGTTTTTTGCTCCTAATCATTAGAAATCAGTTACTTGTTGATGGCAAACAAGGTTTTGATTGAAAATATTGCTCCTTGTTTAAGAAAAACAGTAGTTGTCAGTTTTGGCCTTCTCTCGCTGAGATAAAGCTATTTTTACAAATGTTACAGTAAAAGCTGCAGGAAGCTCTCAGAAGTGAGTTTTTTGCTCCTAATCATTAGAAATCAGTTACTTGTTGATGGCAAACATGGTTTTGATTGAAAATATTGCTCCTTGTTTAAGAAAAACAGTAGTTGTCAGTTTTGGGCTTCTCTCGCTGAGATAAAGCTATTTTTACAAATGTTACAGTAAATGCTGCAGGAAGCTCTCAGAAGTGAGTTTTTTGCTCCTAATCATTAGAAATCAGTTACTTGTTGATGGCAAACATGGTTTTGATTGAAAATATTGCTCCTTGTTTAAGAAAAACTGTAGTTGTCAGTTCTGGCCTTCTCTCGCCGAGAGAAAGCTATTTTTACAAATGTTACAGTAAAAGCTGCAGGAAGCTCTCAGAAGTAAGTTTTTTTGCTCCTAATCATTAGAAATCAGTTACTTGTTGATGGCAAACATGGTTTTGATTGAAAATATTGCTCCTTGTTTAAGAAAAACAGTAGTTGTCAGTTTTGGGCTTCTCTCGCTGAGATAAAGCTATTTTTACAAATGTTACAGTAAAAGCTGCAGGAAGCTCTCAGAAGTGAGTTTTTTGCTCCTAATCATTAGAAATCAGTTACTTGTTGATGGCAAACAAGGTTTTGTTTGAAAATATTGCTCCTTGTTTAAGAAAAACAGTAGTTGTCAGTTTTGGCCTTCTCTCGCTGAGATAAAGCTATTTTTACAAATGTTACAGTAAAAGCTGCAGGAAGCTCTCAGAAGTGAGTTTTTTGCTCCTAATCATTAGAAATCAGTTACTTGTTGATGGCAAACATGGTTTTGTTTGAAAATATTGCTCCTTATTTAAGAAAAACAGTAGTTGTCAGTTTTGGCCTTCTCTCGCTGAGATAAAGCTATTTTTACAAATGTTACAGTAAAAGCTGCAGGAAGCTCTCAGAAGTAAGTTTTTTGCTCCTAATCATTAGAAATCAGTTACTTGTTGATGGCAAACATGGTTTTGATTGAAAATATTGCTCCTTGTTTAAGAAAAACAGTAGTTGTCAGTTTTGGCCTTCTCTCGCCGAGAGAAAGCTATTTTTACAAATGTTACAGTAAAAGCTGCAGGAAGCTCTCAGAAGTGAGTTTTTTGGTCCTAATCATTAGAAATCAGTTACTTGTTGATGGCAAACATGGTTTTGATTGAAAATATTGCTCCTTGTTTAAGAAAAACAGTAGTTGTCAGTTTTGGCCTTCTCTCGCTGAGATAAAGCTATTTTTACAAATGTTACAGTAAAAGCTGCAGGAAGCTCTCAGAAGTAAGTTTTTTTGCTCCTAATCATTAGAAATCAGTTACTTGTTGATGGCAAACATGGTTTTGATTGAATATATTGCTCCTTGTTTAAGAAAAACAGTAGTTGTCAGTTTTGGGCTTCTCTCGCTGAGATAAAGCTATTTTTACAAATGTTACAGTAAGAGCTGCAGGAAGCTCTCAGAAGTGAGTTTTTTGCTCCTAATCATTAGAAATCAGTTACTTGTTGATGGCAAACATGGTTTTGATTGAAAATATTGCTCCTTGTTTAAGAAAAACAGTAGTTGTCAGTTTTGGGCTTCTCTCGCTGAGATAAAGCTATTTTTACAAATGTTACAGTAAAAGCTGCAGGAAGCTCTCAGAAGTGAGTTTTTTGCTCCTAATCATTAGAAATCAGTTACTTGTTGATGGCAAACAAGGTTTTGTTTGAAAATATTGCTCCTTGTTTAAGAAAAACAGTAGTTGTCAGTTTTGGCCTTCTCTCGCTGAGATAAAGCTATTTTTACAAATGTTACAGTAAAAGCTGCAGGAAGCTCTCAGAAGTGAGTTTTTTGCTCCTAATCATTAGAAATCAGTTACTTGTTGATGGCAAACAAGGTTTTGTTTGAAAATATTGCTCCTTGTTTAAGAAAAACAGTGGTTGTCAGTTTTGGCCTTCTCTCGCTGAGATAAAGCTATTTTTACAAATGTTACAGTAAAAGCTGCAGGAAGCTCTCAGAAGTGAGTTTTTTGCTCCTAATCATTAGAAATCAGTTACTTGTTGATGGCAAACATGGTTTTGATTGAAAATATTGCTCCTTGTTTAAGAAAAACAGTAGTTGTCAGTTTTGGCCTTCTCTCGTCGAGAGAAAGCTATTTTTACAAATGTTACAGTAAAAGCTGCAGGAAGCTCTCAGAAGTGAGTTTTTTGCTCCTAATCATTAGAAATCAGTTACTTGTTGATGGCAAACATGGTTTTGATTGAAAACATTGCTCCTTGTTTAAGAAAAACAGTAGTTGTCAGTTTTGGCCTTCTCTCGCTGAGATAAAGCTATTTTTACAAATGTTACAGTAAAAGCTGCAGGAAGCTCTCAGAAGTGAGTTTTTTGCTCCTAATCATTAGAAATCAGTTACTTGTTGATGGCAAACATGGTTTTGATTGAAAATATTGCTCCTTATTTAAGAAAAACTATAGTTGTCAGTTTTGGGCTTCTCTCGCTGAGATAAAGCTATTTTTACAAATGTTACAGTAAAAGCTGCAGGAAGCTCTCAGAAGTGAGTTTTTTTGCTCCTAATCATTAGAAATCAGTTACTTGTTGATGGCAAACATGGTTTTGTTTGAAAATATTGCTCCTTATTTAAGAAAAACAGTAGTTGTCAGTTTTGGGCTTCTCTCGCTGAGATAAAGCTATTTTTACAAATGTTACAGTAAAAGCTGCAGGAAGCTCTCAGAAGTAAGTTTTTTGCTCCTAATCATTAGAAATCAGTTACTTGTTGATGGCAAACATGGTTTTGATTGAAAATATTGCTCCTTGTTTAAGAAAAACAGTAGTTGTCAGTTTTGGGCTTCTCTCGCTGAGATAAAGCTATTTTTACAAATGTTACAGTAAAAGCTGCAGGAAGCTCTCAGAAGTGAGTTTTTTGCTCCTAATCATTAGAAATCAGTTACTTGTTGATGGCAAACAAGGTTTTGTTTGAAAATATTGCTCCTTGTTTAAGAAAAACAGTAGTTGTCAGTTTTGGCCTTCTCTCGCTGAGATAAAGCTATTTTTACAAATGTTACAGTAAAAGCTGCAGGAAGCTCTCAGAAGTGAGTTTTTTGCTCCTAATCATTAGAAATCAGTTACTTGTTGATGGCAAACATGGTTTTGATTGAAAATATTGCTCCTTGTTTAAGAAAAACAGTAGTTGTCAGTTTTGGGCTTCTCTCGCTGAGATAAAGCTATTTTTACAAATGTTACAGTAAAAGCTGCAGGAAGCTCTCAGAAGTGAGTTTTTTGCTCCTAATCATTAGAAATCAGTTACTTGTTGATGGCAAACATGGTTTTGATTGAAAATTTCTCTCGGCGAGAGAAGGCCAAAACTGACAACTACTGTTTTTCTTAAACAAGGAGCACCTTGTTTAAGAAAAACAGTAGTTGTCAGTTTTGGCCTTCTCTCGCCGAGAGAAAGCTATTTTTACAAATGTTACAGTAAAAGCTGCAGGAAGCTCTCAGAAGTGAGTTTTTTGCTCCTAATCATTAGAAATCAGTTACTTGTTGATGGCAAACATGGTTTTGATTGAAAATATTGCTCCTTGTTTAAGAAAAACAGTAGTTGTCAGTTTTGGCCTTCTCTCGCTGAGATAAAGCTATTTTTACAAATGTTACAGTAAAAGCTGCAGGAAGCTCTCAGAAGTGAGTTTTTTGCTCCTAATCATTAGAAATCAGTTACTTGTTGATGGCAAACATGGTTTTGTTTGAAAATATTGCTCCTTATTTAAGAAAAACAGTAGTTGTCAGTTTTGGCCTTCTCTCGCTGAGATAAAGCTATTTTTACAAATGTTACAGTAAAAGCTGCAGGAAGCTCTCAGAAGTAAGTTTTTTGCTCCTAATCATTAGAAATCAGTTACTTGTTGATGGCAAACATGGTTTTGATTGAAAATATTGCTCCTTGTTTAAGAAAAACAGTAGTTGTCAGTTTTGGGCTTCTCTCGCTGAGATAAAGCTATTTTTACAAATGTTACAGTAAAAGCTGCAGGAAGCTCTCAGAAGTGAGTTTTTTGCTCCTAATCATTAGAAATCAGTTACTTGTTGATGGCAAACAAGGTTTTGTTTGAAAATATTGCTCCTTGTTTAAGAAAAACAGTAGTTGTCAGTTTTGGCCTTCTCTCGCTGAGATAAAGCTATTTTTACAAATGTTACAGTAAAAGCTGCAGGAAGCTCTCAGAAGTAAGTTTTTTGCTCCTAATCATTAGAAATCAGTTACTTGTTGATGGCAAACATGGTTTTGATTGAAAATATTGCTCCTTGTTTAAGAAAAACAGTAGTTGTCAGTTTTGGGCTTCTCTCGCTGAGATAAAGCTATTTTTACAAATGTTACAGTAAAAGCTGCAGGAAGCTCTCAGAAGTGAGTTTTTTGCTCATAATCATTAGAAATCAGTTACTTGTTGATGGCAAACATGGTTTTGTTTGAAAATATTTCTCCTTATTTAAGAAAAACAGTAGTTGTCAGTTTTGGGCTTCTCTCGCTGAGATAAAGCTATTTTTACAAATGTTACAGTAAAAGCTGCAGGAAGCTCTCAGAAGTGAGTTTTTTGCTCCTAATCATTAGAAATCAGTTACTTGTTGATGGCAAACATGGTTTTGTTTGAAAATATTTCTCCCTATTTAAGAAAAACAGTAGTTGTCAGTTTTGGCCTTCTCTCGCTGAGATAAAGCTATTTTTACAAATGTTACAGTAAAAGCTGCAGGAAGCTCTCAGAAGTAAGTTTTTTGCTCCTAATCATTAGAAATCAGTTACTTGTTGATGGCAAACATGGTTTTGATTGAAAATATTGCTCCTTGTTTAAGAAAAACAGTAGTTGTCAGTTTTGGGCTTCTCTCGCTGAGATAAAGCTATTTTTACAAATGTTACAGTAAGAGCTGCAGGAAGCTCTCAGAAGTGAGTTTTTTGCTCCTAATCATTAGAAATCAGTTACTTGTTGATGGCAAACATGGTTTTGTTTGAAAATATTGCTCCTTATTTAAGAAAAACAGTAGTTGTCAGTTTTGGCCTTCTCTCGCTGAGATAAAGCTATTTTTACAAATGTTACAGTAAAAGCTGCAGGAAGCTCTCAGAAGTAAGTTTTTTGCTCCTAATCATTAGAAATCAGTTACTTGTTGATGGCAAACATGGTTATGATTGAAAATATTGCTCCTTGTTTAAGAAAAACAGTAGTTGTCAGTTTTGGGCTTCTCTCGCTGAGATAAAGCTATTTTTACAAATGTTACAGTAAAAGCTGCAGGAAGCTCTCAGAAGTGAGTTTTTTGCTCCTAATCATTAGAAATCAGTTACTTGTTGATGGCAAACAAGGTTTTGTTTGAAAATATTGCTCCTTGTTTAAGAAAAACAGTAGTTGTCAGTTTTGGCCTTCTCTCGCTGAGATAAAGCTATTTTTACAAATGTTACAGTAAAAGCTGCAGGAAGCTCTCAGAAGTAAGTTTTTTGCTCCTAATCATTAGAAATCAGTTACTTGTTGATGGCAAACATGGTTTTGATTGAAAATATTGCTCCTTGTTTAAGAAAAACAGTAGTTGTCAGTTTTCGGCTTCTCTCGCTGAGATAAAGCTATTTTTACAAATGTTACAGTAAAAGCTGCAGGAAGCTCTCAGAAGTGAGTTTTTTGCTCCTAATCATTAGAAATCAGTTACTTGTTGATGGCAAACATGGTTTTGTTTGAAAATATTTCTCCTTATTTAAGAAAAACAGTAGTTGTCAGTTTTGGCCTTCTCTCGCTGAGATAAAGCTATTTTTACAAATGTTACAGTAAAAGCTGCAGGAAGCTCTCAGAAGTAAGTTTTTTTGCTCCTAATCATTAGAAATCAGTTACTTGTTGATGGCAAACATGGTTTTGATTGAAAATATTGCTCCTTGTTTAAGAAAAACAGTAGTTGTCAGTTTTGGGCTTCTCTCGCTGAGATAAAGCTATTTTTACAAATGTTACAGTAAGAGCTGCAGGAAGCTCTCAGAAGTGAGTTTTTTGCTCCTAATCATTAGAAATCAGTTACTTGTTGATGGCAAACATGGTTTTGTTTGAAAATATTGCTCCTTATTTAAGAAAAACAGTAGTTGTCAGTTTTGGCCTTCTCTCGCTGAGATAAAGCTATTTTTACAAATGTTACAGTAAAAGCTGCAGGAAGCTCTCAGAAGTAAGTTTTTTGCTCCTAATCATTAGAAATCAGTTACTTGTTGATGGCAAACATGGTTTTGATTGAAAATATTGCTCCTTGTTTAAGAAAAACAGTAGTTGTCAGTTTTGGGCTTCTCTCGCTGAGATAAAGCTATTTTTACAAATGTTACAGTAAAAGCTGCAGGAAGCTCTCAGAAGTGAGTTTTTTGCTCCTAATCATTAGAAATCAGTTACTTGTTGATGGCAAACAAGGTTTTGTTTGAAAATATTGCTCCTTGTTTAAGAAAAACAGTAGTTGTCAGTTTTGGCTTTCTCTCGCTGAGATAAAGCTATTTTTACAAATGTTACAGTAAAAGCTGCAGGAAGCTCTCAGAAGTGAGTTTTTTGCTCCTAATCATTAGAAATCAGTTACTTGTTGATGGCAAACATGGTTTTGTTTGAAAATATTGCTCCTTATTTAAGAAAAACAGTAGTTGTCAGTTTTGGGCTTCTCTCCCTGAGATAAAGCTATTTTTACAAATGTTACAGTAAAAGCTGCAGGAAGCTCTCAGAAGTAAGTTTTTTGCTCCTAATCATTAGAAATCAGTTACTTGTTGATGGCAAACATGGTTTTGATTGAAAATATTGCTCCTTGTTTAAGAAAAACAGTAGTTGTCAGTTTTGGGCTTCTCTCGCTGAGATAAAGCTATTTTTACAAATGTTACAGTAAAAGCTGCAGGAAGCTCTCAGAAGTGAGTTTTTTGATCCTAATCATTAGAAATCAGTTACTTGTTGATGGCAAACATGGTTTTGATTGAAAATATTGCTCCTTATTTAAGAAAAACAGTAGTTGTCAGTTTTGGCCTTCTCTCGCTGAAATAAAGCTATTTTTACAAATGTTACAGTAAAAGCTGCAGTAAGCTCTCAGAAGTGAGTTTTTTGCTCCTAATCATTAGAAATCAGTTACTTGTTGATGGCAAACATGGTTTTGATTGAAAACATTGCTCCTTGTTTAAGAAAAACAGTAGTTGTCAGTTTTGGGCTTCTCTCGTCGAGAGAAAGCTATTTTTACAAATGTTACAGTAAAAGCTGCAGGAAGCTCTCAGAAGTGAGTTTTTTGCTCCTAATCATTAGAAATCAGTTACTTGTTGATGGCAAACATGGTTTTGATTGAAAACATTGCTCCTTGTTTAAGAAAAACTGTAGTTGTCAGTTTTGGCCTTCTCTCGCTGAGATAAAGCTATTTTTACAAATGTTACAGTAAAAGCTGCAGGAAGCTCTCAGAAGTGAGTTTTTTGGTCCTAATCATTAGAAATCAGTTACTTGTTGATGGCAAACATGGTTTTGTTTGAAAATATTTCTCCTTATTTAAGAAAAACAGTAGTTGTCAGTTTTGGCCTTCTCTCGCTGAGATAAAGCTATTTTTACAAATGTTACAGTAAAAGCTGCAGGAAGCTCTCAGAAGTAAGTTTTTTGCTCCTAATCATTAGAAATCAGTTACTTGTTGATGGCAAACATGGTTTTGATTGAAAATATTGCTCCTTGTTTAAGAAAAACAGTAGTTGTCAGTTTTGGGCTTCTCTCGCTGAAATAAAGCTATTTTTACAAATGTTACAGTAAGAGCTGCAGGAAGCTCTCAGAAGTGAGTTTTTTGCTCCTAATCATTAGAAATCAGTTACTTGTTGATGGCAAACATGGTTTTGATTGAAAATATTGCTCCTTGTTTAAGAAAAACAGTAGTTGTCAGTTTTGGGCTTCTCTCGCTGAGATAAAGCTATTTTTACAAATGTTACAGTAAAAGCTGCAGGAAGCTCTCAGAAGTGAGTTTTTTGCTCCTAATCATTAGAAATCAGTTACTTGTTGATGGCAAACATGATTTTGATTGAAAATATTGCTCCTTGTTTAAGAAAAACAGTAGTTGTCAGTTTTGGCCTTCTCTCGCTGAAATAAAGCTATTTTTACAAATGTTACAGTAAAAGCTGCAGTAAGCTCTCAGAAGTGAGTTTTTTGCTCCTAATCATTAGAAATCAGTTACTTGTTGATGGCAAACATGGTTTTGATTGAAAATATTGCTCCTTGTTTAAGAAAAACAGTAGTTGTCAGTTTTGGCCTTCTCTCGTCGAGAGAAAGCTATTTTTACAAATGTTACAGTAAAAGCTGCAGGAAGCTCTCAGAAGTGAGTTTTTTGCTCCTAATCATTAGAAATCAGTTACTTGTTGATGGCAAACATGGTTTTGTTTGAAAATATTGCTCCTTGTTTAAGAAAAACAGTAGTTGTCAGTTCTGGCCTTCTCTCGCTGAGATAAAGCTATTTTTACAAATGTTACAGTAAAAGCTGCAGGAAGCTCTCAGAAGTGAGTTTTTTTGCTCCTAATCATTAGAAATCAGTTACTTGTTGATGGCAAACATGGTTTTGATTGAAAATATTGCTCCTTGTTTAAGAAAAACAGTAGTTGTCAGTTTTGGCCTTCTCTCGCTGAAATAAAGCTATTTTTACAAATGTTACAGTAAAAGCTGCAGGAAGCTCTCAGAAGTGAGTTTTTTGCTCCTAATCATTAGAAATCAGTTACTTGTTGATGGCAAACATGGTTTTGATTGAAAATATTGCTCCTTGTTTAAGAAAAACAGTAGTTGTCAGTTTTGGCCTTCTCTCGCTGAAATAAAGCTATTTTTACAAATGTTACAGTAAAAGCTGCAGGAAGGTCTCAGAAGTGAGTTTTTTGCTCCTAATCATTAGAAATCAGTTACTTGTTGATGGCAAACATGGTTTTGATTGAAAATATTGCTCCTTGTTTAAGAAAAACAGTAGTTGTCAGTTTTGGGCTTCTCTCGCTGAGATAAAGCTATTTTTACAAATGTTACAGTAAAAGCTGCAGTAAGCTCTCAGAAGTGAGTTTTTTGCTCCTAATCATTAGAAATCAGTTACTTGTTGATGGCAAACATGGTTTTGATTGAAAACATTGCTCCTTGTTTAAGAAAAACAGTAGTTGTCAGTTTTGGGCTTCTCTCGCTGAGATAAAGCTATTTTTACAAATGTTACAGTAAAAGCTGCAGGAAGCTCTCAGAAGTGAGTTTTTTGCTCCTAATCATTAGAAATCAGTTACTTGTTGATGGCAAACATGGTTTTGATTGAAAATATTGCTCCTTGTTTAAGAAAAACAGTAGTTGTCAGTTTTGGCCTTCTCTCGTCGAGAGAAAGCTATTTTTACAAATGTTACAGTAAAAGCTGCAGGAAGCTCTCAGAAGTGAGTTTTTTGATCCTAATCATTAGAAATCAGTTACTTGTTGATGGCAAACATGGTTTTGTTTGAAAATATTGCTCCTTGTTTAAGAAAAACAGTAGTTGTCAGTTCTGGCCTTCTCTCGCTGAGATAAAGCTATTTTTACAAATGTTACAGTAAAAGCTGCAGGAAGCTCTCAGAAGTGAGTTTTTTGCTCCTAATCATTAGAAATCAGTTACTTGTTGATGGCAAACATGGTTTTGATTGAAAATATTGCTCCTTGTTTAAGAAAAACAGTAGTTGTCAGTTTTGGGCTTCTCTCGCTGAGATAAAGCTATTTTTACAAATGTTACAGTAAAAGCTGCAGGAAGCTCTCAGAAGTGAGTTTTTTGCTCCTAATCATTAGAAATCAGTTACTTGTTGATGGCAAACAAGGTTTTGTTTGAAAATATTGCTCCTTGTTTAAGAAAAACAGTAGTTGTCAGTTTTGGCCTTCTCTCGCTGAGATAAAGCTATTTTTACAAATGTTACAGTAAAAGCTGCAGGAAGATCTCAGAAGTGAGTTTTTTGCTCCTAATCATTAGAAATCAGTTACTTGTTGATGGCAAACATGGTTTTGATTGAAAATATTGCTCCTTGTTTAAGAAAAACAGTAGTTGTCAGTTTTGGCCTTCTCTCGTCGAGAGAAAGCTAATTTTACAAATGTTACAGTAAAAGCTGCAGGAAGCTCTCAGAAGTGAGTTTTTTGCTCCTAATCATTAGAAATCAGTTACTTGTTGATGGCAAACATGGTTTTGATTGAAAACATTGCTCCTTGTTTAAGAAAAACAGTAGTTGTCAGTTTTGGCCTTCTCTCGCTGAGATAAAGCTATTTTTACAAATGTTACAGTAAAAGCTGCAGGAAGCTCTCAGAAGTGAGTTTTTTGCTCCTAATCATTAGAAATCAGTTACTTGTTGATGGCAAACATGGTTTTGATTGAAAATATTGCTCCTTGTTTAAGAAAAACAGTAGTTGTCAGTTTTGGGCTTCTCTCGCTGAGATAAAGCTATTTTTACAAATGTTACAGTAAAAGCTGCAGGAAGATCTCAGAAGTGAGTTTTTTGCTCCTAATCATTAGAAATCAGTTACTTGTTGATGGCAAACATGGTTTTGATTGAAAATATTGCTCCTTGTTTAAGAAAAACAGTAGTTGTCAGTTTTGGGCTTCTCTCGCTGAGATAAAGCTATTTTTACAAATGTTACAGTAAAAGCTGCAGGAAGCTCTCAGAAGTGAGTTTTTTGCTCCTAATCATTATAAATCAGTTACTTGTTGATGGCAAACATGGTTTTGTTTGAAAATATTGCTCCTTGTTTAAGAAAAACAGTAGTTGTCAGTTTTGGCCTTCTCTCGTCGAGAGAAAGCTATTTTTACAAATGTTACAGTAAAAGCTGCAGGAAGCTCTCAGAAGTGAGTTTTTTGCTCCTAATCATTAGAAATCAGTTACTTGTTGATGGCAAACATGGTTTTGATTGAAAACATTGCTCCTTGTTTAAGAAAAACAGTAGTTGTCAGTTTTGGCCTTCTCTCGCTGAGATAAAGCTATTTTTACAAATGTTACAGTAAAAGCTGCAGGAAGCTCTCAGAAGTGAGTTTTTTGCTCCTAATCATTAGAAATCAGTTACTTGTTGATGGCAAACAAGGTTTTGTTTGAAAATATTGCTCCTTGTTTAAGAAAAACAGTAGTTGTCAGTTTTGGCCTTCTCTCGCTGAGATAAAGCTATTTTTACAAATGTTACAGTAAAAGCTGCAGGAAGCTCTCAGAAGTGAGTTTTTTGCTCCTAATCATTAGAAATCAGTTACTTGTTGATGGCAAACATGGTTTTGATTGAAAATATTGCTCCTTGTTTAAGAAAAACAGTAGTTGTCAGTTTTGGCCTTCTCTCGTCGAGAGAAAGCTATTTTTACAAATGTTACAGTAAAAGCTGCAGGAAGCTCTCAGAAGTGAGTTTTTTGCTCCTAATCATTAGAAATCAGTTACTTGTTGATGGCAAACATGGTTTTGTTTGAAAATATTGCTCCTTGTTTAAGAAAAACAGTAGTTGTCAGTTCTGGCCTTCTCTCGCTGAGATAAAGCTATTTTTACAAATGTTACAGTAAAAGCTGCAGGAAGCTCTCAGAAGTGAGTTTTTTGCTCCTAATCATTAGAAATCAGTTACTTGTTGATGGCAAACATGGTTTTGATTGAAAATATTGCTCCTTGTTTAAGAAAAACAGTAGTTGTCAGTTTTGGCCTTCTCTCGCTGAAATAAAGCTATTTTTACAAATGTTACAGTAAAAGCTGCAGGAAGCTCTCAGAAGTGAGTTTTTTGCTCCTAATCATTAGAAATCAGTTACTTGTTGATGGCAAACATGGTTTTGATTGAAAATATTGCTCCTTGTTTAAGAAAAACAGTAGTTGTCAGTTTTGGGCTTCTCTCGCTGAGATAAAGCTATTTTTACAAATGTTACAGTAAAAGCTGCAGGAAGCTCTCAGAAGTGAGTTTTTTGCTCCTAATCATTAGAAATCAGTTACTTGTTGATGGCAAACATGGTTTTGATTGAAAATATTGCTCCTTGTTTAAGAAAAACAGTAGTTGTCAGTTCTGGCCTTCTCTCGCTGAGATAAAGCTATTTTTACAAATGTTACAGTAAAAGCTGCAGGAAGCTCTCAGAAGTGAGTTTTTTGCTCCTAATCATTAGAAATCAGTTACTTGTTGATGGCAAACATGGTTTTGATTGAAAATATTGCTCCTTGTTTAAGAAAAACAGTAGTTGTCAGTTTTGGCCTTCTCTCGCTGAAATAAAGCTATTTTTACAAATGTTACAGTAAAAGCTGCAGGAAGCTCTCAGAAGTGAGTTTTTTGCTCCTAATCATTAGAAATCAGTTACTTGTTGATGGCAAACATGGTTTTGATTGAAAATATTGCTCCTTGTTTAAGAAAAACAGTAGTTGTCAGTTTTGGGCTTCTCTCGCTGAGATAAAGCTATTTTTACAAATGTTACAGTAAAAGCTGCAGGAAGCTCTCAGAAGTGAGTTTTTTGCTCCTAATCATTAGAAATCAGTTACTTGTTGATGGCAAACATGGTTTTGATTGAAAATATTGCTCCTTGTTTAAGAAAAACAGTAGTTGTCAGTTTTGGCCTTCTCTCCCTGAAATAAAGCTATTTTTACAAATGTTACAGTAAAAGCTGCAGTAAGCTCTCAGAAGTTAGTTTTTTGCTCCTAATCATTAGAAATCAGTTACTTGTTGATGGCAAACATGGTTTTGATTGAAAACATTGCTCCTTGTTTAAGAAAAACAGTAGTTGTCAGTTTTGGGCTTCTCTCGCTGAGATAAAGCTATTTTTACAAATGTTACAGTAAAAGCTGCAGGAAGCTCTCAGAAGTGAGTTTTTTGCTCCTAATCATTAGAAATCAGTTACTTGTTGATGGCAAACATGGTTTTGATTGAAAATATTGCTCCTTGTTTAAGAAAAACAGTAGTTGTCAGTTTTGGCCTTCTCTCGTCGAGAGAAAGCTATTTTTACAAATGTTACAGTAAAAGCTGCAGGAAGCTCTCAGAAGTGAGTTTTTTGCTCCTAATCATTAGAAATCAGTTACTTGTTGATGGCAAACATGGTTTTGATTGAAAATATTGCTCCTTGTTTAAGAAAAACTGTAGTTGTCAGTTCTGGCCTTCTCTCGCTGAGATAAAGCTATTTTTACAAATGTTACAGTAAAAGCTGCAGGAAGCTCTCAGAAGTAAGTTTTTTGCTCCTAATCATTAGAAATCAGTTACTTGTTGATGGCAAACATGGTTTTGATTGAAAATATTGCTCCTTGTTTAAGAAAAACAGTAGTTGTCAGTTTTGGGCTTCTCTCGCTGAGATAAAGCTATTTTTACAAATGTTACAGTAAAAGCTGCAGGAAGCTCTCAGAAGTGAGTTTTTTGCTCCTAATCATTAGAAATCAGTTACTTGTTGATGGCAAACATGGTTTTGATTGAAAATATTGCTCATTGTTTAAGAAAAACAGTAGTTGTCAGTTTTGGCCTTCTCTCGTCGAGAGAAAGCTATTTTTACAAATGTTACAGTAAAAGCTGCAGGAAGCTCTCAGAAGTGAGTTTTTTGCTCCTAATCATTAGAAATCAGTTACTTGTTGATGGCAAACATGGTTTTGATTGAAAACATTGCTCCTTGTTTAAGAAAAACAGTAGTTGTCAGTTTTGGCCTTCTCTCGCTGAGATAAAGCTATTTTTACAAATGTTACAGTAAAAGCTGCAGGAAGCTCTCAGAAGTGAGTTTTTTGCACCTAATCATTAGAAATCAGTTACTTGTTGATGGCAAACATGGTTTTGATTGAAAATATTGCTCCTTGTTTAAGAAAAACAGTAGTTGTCAGTTTTGGCCTTCTCTCGTCGAGAGAAAGCTATTTTTACAAATGTTACAGTAAAAGCTGCAGGAAGCTCTCAGAAGTGAGTTTTTTGCTCCTAATCATTAGAAATCAGTTACTTGTTGATGGCAAACATGGTTTTGATTGAAAACATTGCTCCTTGTTTAAGAAAAACAGTAGTTGTCAGTTTTGGCCTTCTCTCGCTGAGATAAAGCTATTTTTACAAATGTTACAGTAAAAGCTGCAGGAAGCTCTCAGAAGTGAGTTTTTTGCTCCTAATCATTAGAAATCAGTTACTTGTTGATGGCAAACAAGGTTTTGTTTGAAAATATTGCTCCTTGTTTACGAAAAACAGTAGTTGTCAGTTTTGGCCTTCTCTCGCTGAGATAAAGCTATTTTTACAAATGTTACAGTAAAAGCTGCAGGAAGCTCTCAGAAGTGAGTTTTTTGCTCCTAATCATTAGAAATCAGTTACTTGTTGATGGCAAACATGGTTTTGATTGAAAATATTGCTCCTTGTTTAAGAAAAACAGTAGTTGTCAGTTCTGGCCTTCTCTCGCTGAGATAAAGCTATTTTTACAAATGTTACAGTAAAAGCTGCAGGAAGCTCTCAGAAGTAAGTTTTTTGCTCCTAATCATTAGAAATCAGTTACTTGTTGATGGCAAACATGGTTTTGATTGAAAATATTGCTCCTTGTTTAAGAAAAACAGTAGTTGTCAGTTTTGGGCTTCTCTCGCTGAGATAAAGCTATTTTTACAAATGTTACAGTAAAAGCTGCAGGAAGCTCTCAGAAGTGAGTTTTTTGCTCATAATCATTAGAAATCAGTTACTTGTTGATGGCAAACATGGTTTTGATTGAAAATATTGCTCCTTGTTTAAGAAAAACAGTAGTTGTCAGTTTTGGGCTTCTCTCGCTGAGATAAAGCTATTTTTACAAATGTTACAGTAAAAGCTGCAGGAAGCTCTCAGAAGTGAGTTTTTTGCTCCTAATCATTAGAAATCAGTTACTTGTTGATGGCAAACATGGTTTTGTTTGAAAATATTTCTCCTTATTTAAGAAAAACAGTAGTTGTCAGTTTTGGCCTTCTCTCGCTGAGATAAAGCTATTTTTACAAATGTTACAGTAAAAGCTGCAGGAAGCTCTCAGAAGTGAGTTTTTTGCTCCTAATCATTAGAAATCAGTTACTTGTTGATGGCAAACAAGGTTTTGTTTGAAAATATTGCTCCTTGTTTAAGAAAAACAGTAGTTGTCAGTTTTGGCCTTCTCTCGCTGAGATAAAGCTATTTTTACAAATGTTACAGTAAAAGCTGCAGGAAGATCTCAGAAGTGAGTTTTTTGCTCCTAATCATTAGAAATCAGTTACTTGTTGATGGCAAACATGGTTTTGATTGAAAATATTGCTCCTTGTTTAAGAAAAACAGTAGTTGTCAGTTTTGGCCTTCTCTCGTCGAGAGAAAGCTAATTTTACAAATGTTACAGTAAAAGCTGCAGGAAGCTCTCAGAAGTGAGTTTTTTGCTCCTAATCATTAGAAATCAGTTACTTGTTGATGGCAAACATGGTTTTGATTGAAAACATTGCTCCTTGTTTAAGAAAAACAGTAGTTGTCAGTTTTGGCCTTCTCTCGCTGAGATAAAGCTATTTTTACAAATGTTACAGTAAAAGCTGCAGGAAGCTCTCAGAAGTGAGTTTTTTGCTCCTAATCATTAGAAATCAGTTACTTGTTGATGGCAAACATGGTTTTGATTGAAAATATTGCTCCTTGTTTAAGAAAAACAGTAGTTGTCAGTTTTGGGCTTCTCTCGCTGAGATAAAGCTATTTTTACAAATGTTACAGTAAAAGCTGCAGGAAGATCTCAGAAGTGAGTTTTTTGCTCCTAATCATTAGAAATCAGTTACTTGTTGATGGCAAACATGGTTTTGATTGAAAATATTGCTCCTTGTTTAAGAAAAACAGTAGTTGTCAGTTTTGGGCTTCTCTCGCTGAGATAAAGCTATTTTTACAAATGTTACAGTAAAAGCTGCAGGAAGCTCTCAGAAGTGAGTTTTTTGCTCCTAATCATTATAAATCAGTTACTTGTTGATGGCAAACATGGTTTTGTTTGAAAATATTGCTCCTTGTTTAAGAAAAACAGTAGTTGTCAGTTTTGGCCTTCTCTCGTCGAGAGAAAGCTATTTTTACAAATGTTACAGTAAAAGCTGCAGGAAGCTCTCAGAAGTGAGTTTTTTGCTCCTAATCATTAGAAATCAGTTACTTGTTGATGGCAAACATGGTTTTGATTGAAAACATTGCTCCTTGTTTAAGAAAAACAGTAGTTGTCAGTTTTGGCCTTCTCTCGCTGAGATAAAGCTATTTTTACAAATGTTACAGTAAAAGCTGCAGGAAGCTCTCAGAAGTGAGTTTTTTGCTCCTAATCATTAGAAATCAGTTACTTGTTGATGGCAAACAAGGTTTTGTTTGAAAATATTGCTCCTTGTTTAAGAAAAACAGTAGTTGTCAGTTTTGGCCTTCTCTCGCTGAGATAAAGCTATTTTTACAAATGTTACAGTAAAAGCTGCAGGAAGCTCTCAGAAGTGAGTTTTTTGCTCCTAATCATTAGAAATCAGTTACTTGTTGATGGCAAACATGGTTTTGATTGAAAATATTGCTCCTTGTTTAAGAAAAACAGTAGTTGTCAGTTTTGGCCTTCTCTCGTCGAGAGAAAGCTATTTTTACAAATGTTACAGTAAAAGCTGCAGGAAGCTCTCAGAAGTGAGTTTTTTGCTCCTAATCATTAGAAATCAGTTACTTGTTGATGGCAAACATGGTTTTGTTTGAAAATATTGCTCCTTGTTTAAGAAAAACAGTAGTTGTCAGTTCTGGCCTTCTCTCGCTGAGATAAAGCTATTTTTACAAATGTTACAGTAAAAGCTGCAGGAAGCTCTCAGAAGTGAGTTTTTTGCTCCTAATCATTAGAAATCAGTTACTTGTTGATGGCAAACATGGTTTTGATTGAAAATATTGCTCCTTGTTTAAGAAAAACAGTAGTTGTCAGTTTTGGCCTTCTCTCGCTGAAATAAAGCTATTTTTACAAATGTTACAGTAAAAGCTGCAGGAAGCTCTCAGAAGTGAGTTTTTTGCTCCTAATCATTAGAAATCAGTTACTTGTTGATGGCAAACATGGTTTTGATTGAAAATATTGCTCCTTGTTTAAGAAAAACAGTAGTTGTCAGTTTTGGGCTTCTCTCGCTGAGATAAAGCTATTTTTACAAATGTTACAGTAAAAGCTGCAGGAAGCTCTCAGAAGTGAGTTTTTTGCTCCTAATCATTAGAAATCAGTTACTTGTTGATGGCAAACATGGTTTTGATTGAAAATATTGCTCCTTGTTTAAGAAAAACAGTAGTTGTCAGTTCTGGCCTTCTCTCGCTGAGATAAAGCTATTTTTACAAATGTTACAGTAAAAGCTGCAGGAAGCTCTCAGAAGTGAGTTTTTTGCTCCTAATCATTAGAAATCAGTTACTTGTTGATGGCAAACATGGTTTTGATTGAAAATATTGCTCCTTGTTTAAGAAAAACAGTAGTTGTCAGTTTTGGCCTTCTCTCGCTGAAATAAAGCTATTTTTACAAATGTTACAGTAAAAGCTGCAGGAAGCTCTCAGAAGTGAGTTTTTTGCTCCTAATCATTAGAAATCAGTTACTTGTTGATGGCAAACATGGTTTTGATTGAAAATATTGCTCCTTGTTTAAGAAAAACAGTAGTTGTCAGTTTTGGGCTTCTCTCGCTGAGATAAAGCTATTTTTACAAATGTTACAGTAAAAGCTGCAGGAAGCTCTCAGAAGTGAGTTTTTTGCTCCTAATCATTAGAAATCAGTTACTTGTTGATGGCAAACATGGTTTTGATTGAAAATATTGCTCCTTGTTTAAGAAAAACAGTAGTTGTCAGTTTTGGCCTTCTCTCCCTGAAATAAAGCTATTTTTACAAATGTTACAGTAAAAGCTGCAGTAAGCTCTCAGAAGTTAGTTTTTTGCTCCTAATCATTAGAAATCAGTTACTTGTTGATGGCAAACATGGTTTTGATTGAAAACATTGCTCCTTGTTTAAGAAAAACAGTAGTTGTCAGTTTTGGGCTTCTCTCGCTGAGATAAAGCTATTTTTACAAATGTTACAGTAAAAGCTGCAGGAAGCTCTCAGAAGTGAGTTTTTTGCTCCTAATCATTAGAAATCAGTTACTTGTTGATGGCAAACATGGTTTTGATTGAAAATATTGCTCCTTGTTTAAGAAAAACAGTAGTTGTCAGTTTTGGCCTTCTCTCGTCGAGAGAAAGCTATTTTTACAAATGTTACAGTAAAAGCTGCAGGAAGCTCTCAGAAGTGAGTTTTTTGCTCCTAATCATTAGAAATCAGTTACTTGTTGATGGCAAACATGGTTTTGATTGAAAATATTGCTCCTTGTTTAAGAAAAACTGTAGTTGTCAGTTCTGGCCTTCTCTCGCTGAGATAAAGCTATTTTTACAAATGTTACAGTAAAAGCTGCAGGAAGCTCTCAGAAGTAAGTTTTTTGCTCCTAATCATTAGAAATCAGTTACTTGTTGATGGCAAACATGGTTTTGATTGAAAATATTGCTCCTTGTTTGAGAAAAACAGTAGTTGTCAGTTTTGGGCTTCTCTCGCTGAGATAAAGCTATTTTTACAAATGTTACAGTAAAAGCTGCAGGAAGCTCTCAGAAGTGAGTTTTTTGCTCCTAATCATTAGAAATCAGTTACTTGTTGATGGCAAACATGGTTTTGATTGAAAATATTGCTCATTGTTTAAGAAAAACAGTAGTTGTCAGTTTTGGCCTTCTCTCGTCGAGAGAAAGCTATTTTTACAAATGTTACAGTAAAAGCTGCAGGAAGCTCTCAGAAGTGAGTTTTTTGCTCCTAATCATTAGAAATCAGTTACTTGTTGATGGCAAACATGGTTTTGATTGAAAACATTGCTCCTTGTTTAAGAAAAACAGTAGTTGTCAGTTTTGGCCTTCTCTCGCTGAGATAAAGCTATTTTTACAAATGTTACAGTAAAAGCTGCAGGAAGCTCTCAGAAGTGAGTTTTTTGCACCTAATCATTAGAAATCAGTTACTTGTTGATGGCAAACATGGTTTTGATTGAAAATATTGCTCCTTGTTTAAGAAAAACAGTAGTTGTCAGTTTTGGCCTTCTCTCGTCGAGAGAAAGCTATTTTTACAAATGTTACAGTAAAAGCTGCAGGAAGCTCTCAGAAGTGAGTTTTTTGCTCCTAATCATTAGAAATCAGTTACTTGTTGATGGCAAACATGGTTTTGATTGAAAACATTGCTCCTTGTTTAAGAAAAACAGTAGTTGTCAGTTTTGGCCTTCTCTCGCTGAGATAAAGCTATTTTTACAAATGTTACAGTAAAAGCTGCAGGAAGCTCTCAGAAGTGAGTTTTTTGCTCCTAATCATTAGAAATCAGTTACTTGTTGATGGCAAACAAGGTTTTGTTTGAAAATATTGCTCCTTGTTTACGAAAAACAGTAGTTGTCAGTTTTGGCCTTCTCTCGCTGAGATAAAGCTATTTTTACAAATGTTACAGTAAAAGCTGCAGGAAGCTCTCAGAAGTGAGTTTTTTGCTCCTAATCATTAGAAATCAGTTACTTGTTGATGGCAAACATGGTTTTGATTGAAAATATTGCTCCTTGTTTAAGAAAAACAGTAGTTGTCAGTTCTGGCCTTCTCTCGCTGAGATAAAGCTATTTTTACAAATGTTACAGTAAAAGCTGCAGGAAGCTCTCAGAAGTAAGTTTTTTGCTCCTAATCATTAGAAATCAGTTACTTGTTGATGGCAAACATGGTTTTGTTTGAAAATATTTCTCCTTATTTAAGAAAAACAGTAGTTGTCAGTTTTGGCCTTCTCTCGCTGAGATAAAGCTATTTTTACAAATGTTACAGTAAAAGCTGCAGGAAGCTCTCAGAAGTGAGTTTTTTGCTCCTAATCATTAGAAATCAGTTACTTGTTGATGGCAAACATGGTTTTGTTTGAAAATATTTCTCCTTATTTAAGAAAAACAGTAGTTGTCAGTTTTGGCCTTCTCTCGCTGAGATAAAGCTATTTTTACAAATGTTACAGTAAAAGCTGCAGGAAGCTCTCAGAAGTAAGTTTTTTGCTCCTAATCATTAGAAATCAGTTACTTGTTGATGGCAAACATGGTTTTGATTGAAAATATTGCTCCTTGTTTAAGAAAAACAGTAGTTGTCAGTTTTGGGCTTCTCTCGCTGAGATAAAGCTATTTTTACAAATGTTACAGTAAGAGCTGCAGGAAGCTCTCAGAAGTGAGTTTTTTGCTCCTAATCATTAGAAATCAGTTACTTGTTGATGGCAAACATGGTTTTGATTGAAAATATTGCTCCTTGTTTAAGAAAAACAGTAGTTGTCAGTTTTGGGCTTCTCTCGCTGAGATAAAGCTATTTTTACAAATGTTACAGTAAAAGCTGCAGGAAGCTCTCAGAAGTGAGTTTTTTGCTCCTAATCATTAGAAATCAGTTACTTGTTGATGGCAAACATGATTTTGATTGAAAATATTGCTCCTTGTTTAAGAAAAACAGTAGTTGTCAGTTTTGGCCTTCTCTCGCTGAAATAAAGCTATTTTTACAAATGTTACAGTAAAAGCTGCAGTAAGCTCTCAGAAGTGAGTTTTTTGCTCCTAATCATTAGAAATCAGTTACTTGTTGATGGCAAACATGGTTTTGATTGAAAATATTGCTCCTTGTTTAAGAAAAACAGTAGTTGTCAGTTTTGGCCTTCTCTCGTCGAGAGAAAGCTATTTTTACAAATGTTACAGTAAAAGCTGCAGGAAGCTCTCAGAAGTGAGTTTTTTGCTCCTAATCATTAGAAATCAGTTACTTGTTGATGGCAAACATGGTTTTGTTTGAAAATATTGCTCCTTGTTTAAGAAAAACAGTAGTTGTCAGTTCTGGCCTTCTCTCGCTGAGATAAAGCTATTTTTACAAATGTTACAGTAAAAGCTGCAGGAAGCTCTCAGAAGTGAGTTTTTTTGCTCCTAATCATTAGAAATCAGTTACTTGTTGATGGCAAACATGGTTTTGATTGAAAATATTGCTCCTTGTTTAAGAAAAACAGTAGTTGTCAGTTTTGGCCTTCTCTCGCTGAAATAAAGCTATTTTTACAAATGTTACAGTAAAAGCTGCAGGAAGCTCTCAGAAGTGAGTTTTTTGCTCCTAATCATTAGAAATCAGTTACTTGTTGATGGCAAACATGGTTTTGATTGAAAATATTGCTCCTTGTTTAAGAAAAACAGTAGTTGTCAGTTTTGGCCTTCTCTCGCTGAAATAAAGCTATTTTTACAAATGTTACAGTAAAAGCTGCAGGAAGGTCTCAGAAGTGAGTTTTTTGCTCCTAATCATTAGAAATCAGTTACTTGTTGATGGCAAACATGGTTTTGATTGAAAATATTGCTCCTTGTTTAAGAAAAACAGTAGTTGTCAGTTTTGGGCTTCTCTCGCTGAGATAAAGCTATTTTTACAAATGTTACAGTAAAAGCTGCAGTAAGCTCTCAGAAGTGAGTTTTTTGCTCCTAATCATTAGAAATCAGTTACTTGTTGATGGCAAACATGGTTTTGATTGAAAACATTGCTCCTTGTTTAAGAAAAACAGTAGTTGTCAGTTTTGGGCTTCTCTCGCTGAGATAAAGCTATTTTTACAAATGTTACAGTAAAAGCTGCAGGAAGCTCTCAGAAGTGAGTTTTTTGCTCCTAATCATTAGAAATCAGTTACTTGTTGATGGCAAACATGGTTTTGATTGAAAATATTGCTCCTTGTTTAAGAAAAACAGTAGTTGTCAGTTTTGGCCTTCTCTCGTCGAGAGAAAGCTATTTTTACAAATGTTACAGTAAAAGCTGCAGGAAGCTCTCAGAAGTGAGTTTTTTGATCCTAATCATTAGAAATCAGTTACTTGTTGATGGCAAACATGGTTTTGTTTGAAAATATTGCTCCTTGTTTAAGAAAAACAGTAGTTGTCAGTTCTGGCCTTCTCTCGCTGAGATAAAGCTATTTTTACAAATGTTACAGTAAAAGCTGCAGGAAGCTCTCAGAAGTGAGTTTTTTGCTCCTAATCATTAGAAATCAGTTACTTGTTGATGGCAAACATGGTTTTGATTGAAAATATTGCTCCTTGTTTAAGAAAAACAGTAGTTGTCAGTTTTGGCCTTCTCTCGCTGAGATAAAGCTATTTTTACAAATGTTACAGTAAAAGCTGCAGGAAGCTCTCAGAAGTGAGTTTTTTGCTCCTAATCATTAGAAATCAGTTACTTGTTGATGGCAAACATGGTTTTGATTGAAAATATTGCTCCTTGTTTAAGAAAAACAGTAGTTGTCAGTTTTGGCCTTCTCTCGCTGAAATAAAGCTATTTTTACAAATGTTACAGTAAAAGCTGCAGGAAGCTCTCAGAAGTGAGTTTTTTGCTCCTAATCATTAGAAATCAGTTACTTGTTGATGGCAAACATGGTTTTGATTGAAAACATTGCTCCTTGTTTAAGAAAAACAGTAGTTGTCAGTTTTGGCCTTCTCTCGCTGAGATAAAGCTATTTTTACAAATGTTACAGTAAAAGCTGCAGGAAGCTCTCAGAAGTAAGTTTTTTGCTCCTAATCATTAGAAATCAGTTACTTGTTGATGGCAAACATGGTTTTGATTGAAAATATTGCTCCTTGTTTAAGAAAAACAGTAGTTGTCAGTTTTGGGCTTCTCTCGCTGAGATAAAGCTATTTTTACAAATGTTACAGTAAAAGCTGCAGGAAGCTCTCAGAAGTGAGTTTTTTGCTCCTAATCATTAGAAATCAGTTACTTGTTGATGGCAAACAAGGTTTTGTTTGAAAATATTGCTCCTTGTTTAAGAAAAACAGTAGTTGTCAGTTTTGGCCTTCTCTCGCTGAGATAAAGCTATTTTTACAAATGTTACAGTAAAAGCTGCAGGAAGATCTCAGAAGTGAGTTTTTTGCTCCTAATCATTAGAAATCAGTTACTTGTTGATGGCAAACATGGTTTTGATTGAAAATATTGCTCCTTGTTTAAGAAAAACAGTAGTTGTCAGTTTTGGCCTTCTCTCGTCGAGAGAAAGCTAATTTTACAAATGTTACAGTAAAAGCTGCAGGAAGCTCTCAGAAGTGAGTTTTTTGCTCCTAATCATTAGAAATCAGTTACTTGTTGATGGCAAACATGGTTTTGATTGAAAACATTGCTCCTTGTTTAAGAAAAACAGTAGTTGTCAGTTTTGGCCTTCTCTCGCTGAGATAAAGCTATTTTTACAAATGTTACAGTAAAAGCTGCAGGAAGCTCTCAGAAGTGAGTTTTTTGCTCCTAATCATTAGAAATCAGTTACTTGTTGATGGCAAACATGGTTTTGATTGAAAATATTGCTCCTTGTTTAAGAAAAACAGTAGTTGTCAGTTTTGGGCTTCTCTCGCTGAGATAAAGCTATTTTTACAAATGTTACAGTAAAAGCTGCAGGAAGATCTCAGAAGTGAGTTTTTTGCTCCTAATCATTAGAAATCAGTTACTTGTTGATGGCAAACATGGTTTTGATTGAAAATATTGCTCCTTGTTTAAGAAAAACAGTAGTTGTCAGTTTTGGGCTTCTCTCGCTGAGATAAAGCTATTTTTACAAATGTTACAGTAAAAGCTGCAGGAAGCTCTCAGAAGTGAGTTTTTTGCTCCTAATCATTATAAATCAGTTACTTGTTGATGGCAAACATGGTTTTGTTTGAAAATATTGCTCCTTGTTTAAGAAAAACAGTAGTTGTCAGTTTTGGCCTTCTCTCGTCGAGAGAAAGCTATTTTTACAAATGTTACAGTAAAAGCTGCAGGAAGCTCTCAGAAGTGAGTTTTTTGCTCCTAATCATTAGAAATCAGTTACTTGTTGATGGCAAACATGGTTTTGATTGAAAACATTGCTCCTTGTTTAAGAAAAACAGTAGTTGTCAGTTTTGGCCTTCTCTCGCTGAGATAAAGCTATTTTTACAAATGTTACAGTAAAAGCTGCAGGAAGCTCTCAGAAGTGAGTTTTTTGCTCCTAATCATTAGAAATCAGTTACTTGTTGATGGCAAACAAGGTTTTGTTTGAAAATATTGCTCCTTGTTTAAGAAAAACAGTAGTTGTCAGTTTTGGCCTTCTCTCGCTGAGATAAAGCTATTTTTACAAATGTTACAGTAAAAGCTGCAGGAAGCTCTCAGAAGTGAGTTTTTTGCTCCTAATCATTAGAAATCAGTTACTTGTTGATGGCAAACATGGTTTTGATTGAAAATATTGCTCCTTGTTTAAGAAAAACAGTAGTTGTCAGTTTTGGCCTTCTCTCGTCGAGAGAAAGCTATTTTTACAAATGTTACAGTAAAAGCTGCAGGAAGCTCTCAGAAGTGAGTTTTTTGCTCCTAATCATTAGAAATCAGTTACTTGTTGATGGCAAACATGGTTTTGTTTGAAAATATTGCTCCTTGTTTAAGAAAAACAGTAGTTGTCAGTTCTGGCCTTCTCTCGCTGAGATAAAGCTATTTTTACAAATGTTACAGTAAAAGCTGCAGGAAGCTCTCAGAAGTGAGTTTTTTGCTCCTAATCATTAGAAATCAGTTACTTGTTGATGGCAAACATGGTTTTGATTGAAAATATTGCTCCTTGTTTAAGAAAAACAGTAGTTGTCAGTTTT
This sequence comes from Pampus argenteus, assembly GCA_036937835.1. Taxonomy (NCBI): domain Eukaryota; kingdom Metazoa; phylum Chordata; class Actinopteri; order Scombriformes; family Stromateidae; genus Pampus; species Pampus argenteus. The sequence continues at coordinate 2,358,442 of CM072881.1, forward strand.
GGCCTTCTCTCGCTGAAATAAAGCTATTTTTACAAATGTTACAGTAAAAGCTGCAGGAAGCTCTCAGAAGTGAGTTTTTTGCTCCTAATCATTAGAAATCAGTTACTTGTTGATGGCAAACATGGTTTTGATTGAAAATATTGCTCCTTGTTTAAGAAAAACAGTAGTTGTCAGTTTTGGCCTTCTCTCGTCGAGAGAAAGCTATTTTTACAAATGTTACAGTAAAAGCTGCAGGAAGCTCTCAGAAGTGAGTTTTTTGCTCCTAATCATTAGAAATCAGTTACTTGTTGATGGCAAACATGGTTTTGTTTGAAAATATTGCTCCTTGTTTAAGAAAAACAGTAGTTGTCAGTTCTGGCCTTCTCTCGCTGAGATAAAGCTATTTTTACAAATGTTACAGTAAAAGCTGCAGGAAGCTCTCAGAAGTGAGTTTTTTGCTCCTAATCATTAGAAATCAGTTACTTGTTGATGGCAAACATGGTTTTGATTGAAAATATTGCTCCTTGTTTAAGAAAAACAGTAGTTGTCAGTTTTGGCCTTCTCTCGCTGAAATAAAGCTATTTTTACAAATGTTACAGTAAAAGCTGCAGGAAGCTCTCAGAAGTGAGTTTTTTGCTCCTAATCATTAGAAATCAGTTACTTGTTGATGGCAAACATGGTTTTGATTGAAAATATTGCTCCTTGTTTAAGAAAAACAGTAGTTGTCAGTTTTGGGCTTCTCTCGCTGAGATAAAGCTATTTTTACAAATGTTACAGTAAAAGCTGCAGGAAGCTCTCAGAAGTGAGTTTTTTGCTCCTAATCATTAGAAATCAGTTACTTGTTGATGGCAAACATGGTTTTGATTGAAAATATTGCTCCTTGTTTAAGAAAAACAGTAGTTGTCAGTTTTGGCCTTCTCTCCCTGAAATAAAGCTATTTTTACAAATGTTACAGTAAAAGCTGCAGTAAGCTCTCAGAAGTTAGTTTTTTGCTCCTAATCATTAGAAATCAGTTACTTGTTGATGGCAAACATGGTTTTGATTGAAAACATTGCTCCTTGTTTAAGAAAAACAGTAGTTGTCAGTTTTGGGCTTCTCTCGCTGAGATAAAGCTATTTTTACAAATGTTACAGTAAAAGCTGCAGGAAGCTCTCAGAAGTGAGTTTTTTGCTCCTAATCATTAGAAATCAGTTACTTGTTGATGGCAAACATGGTTTTGATTGAAAATATTGCTCCTTGTTTAAGAAAAACAGTAGTTGTCAGTTTTGGCCTTCTCTCGTCGAGAGAAAGCTATTTTTACAAATGTTACAGTAAAAGCTGCAGGAAGCTCTCAGAAGTGAGTTTTTTGCTCCTAATCATTAGAAATCAGTTACTTGTTGATGGCAAACATGGTTTTGTTTGAAAATATTGCTCCTTGTTTAAGAAAAACAGTAGTTGTCAGTTCTGGCCTTCTCTCGCTGAGATAAAGCTATTTTTACAAATGTTACAGTAAAAGCTGCAGGAAGCTCTCAGAAGTGAGTTTTTTGCTCCTAATCATTAGAAATCAGTTACTTGTTGATGGCAAACATGGTTTTGATTGAAAATATTGCTCCTTGTTTAAGAAAAACAGTAGTTGTCAGTTTTGGCCTTCTCTCGCTGAAATAAAGCTATTTTTACAAATGTTACAGTAAAAGCTGCAGGAAGCTCTCAGAAGTGAGTTTTTTGCTCCTAATCATTAGAAATCAGTTACTTGTTGATGGCAAACATGGTTTTGATTGAAAACATTGCTCCTTGTTTAAGAAAAACAGTAGTTGTCAGTTTTGGCCTTCTCTCGCTGAGATAAAGCTATTTTTACAAATGTTACAGTAAAAGCTGCAGGAAGCTCTCAGAAGTAAGTTTTTTGCTCCTAATCATTAGAAATCAGTTACTTGTTGATGGCAAACATGGTTTTGATTGAAAATATTGCTCCTTGTTTAAGAAAAACAGTAGTTGTCAGTTTTGGGCTTCTCTCGCTGAGATAAAGCTATTTTTACAAATGTTACAGTAAAAGCTGCAGGAAGCTCTCAGAAGTGAGTTTTTTGCTCCTAATCATTAGAAATCAGTTACTTGTTGATGGCAAACAAGGTTTTGTTTGAAAATATTGCTCCTTGTTTAAGAAAAACAGTCGTTGTCAGTTTTGGCCTTCTCTCGCTGAGATAAAGCTATTTTTACAAATGTTACAGTAAAAGCTGCAGGAAGCTCTCAGAAGTGAGTTTTTTGCTCCTAATCATTAGAAATCAGTTACTTGTTGATGGCAAACATGGTTTTGTTTGAAAATATTGCTCCTTATTTAAGAAAAACAGTAGTTGTCAGTTTTGGCCTTCTCTCACTGAGATAAAGCTATTTTTACAAATGTTACAGTAAAAGCTGCAGTAAGCTCTCAGAAGTGAGTTTTTTGCTCCTAATCATTAGAAATCAGTTACTTGTTGATGGCAAACATGGTTTTGATTGAAAACATTGCTCCTTGTTTAAGAAAAACAGTAGTTGTCAGTTTTGGGCTTCTCTCGCTGAGATAAAGCTATTTTTACAAATGTTACAGTAAAAGCTGCAGGAAGCTCTCAGAAGTGAGTTTTTTGCTCCTAATCATTAGAAATCAGTTACTTGTTGATGGCAAACATGGTTTTGATTGAAAATATTGCTCCTTGTTTAAGAAAAACAGTAGTTGTCAGTTTTGGCCTTCTCTCGTCGAGAGAAAGCTATTTTTACAAATGTTACAGTAAAAGCTGCAGGAAGCTCTCAGAAGTGAGTTTTTTGCTCCTAATCATTAGAAATCAGTTACTTGTTGATGGCAAACATGGTTTTGTTTGAAAATATTGCTCCTTGTTTAAGAAAAACAGTAGTTGTCAGTTCTGGCCTTCTCTCGCTGAGATAAAGCTATTTTTACAAATGTTACAGTAAAAGCTGCAGGAAGCTCTCAGAAGTGAGTTTTTTGCTCCTAATCATTAGAAATCAGTTACTTGTTGATGGCAAACATGGTTTTGATTGAAAATATTGCTCCTTGTTTAAGAAAAACAGTAGTTGTCAGTTTTGGCCTTCTCTCGCTGAAATAAAGCTATTTTTACAAATGTTACAGTAAAAGCTGCAGGAAGCTCTCAGAAGTGAGTTTTTTGCTCCTAATCATTAGAAATCAGTTACTTGTTGATGGCAAACATGGTTTTGATTGAAAACATTGCTCCTTGTTTAAGAAAAACAGTAGTTGTCAGTTTTGGCCTTCTCTCGCTGAGATAAAGCTATTTTTACAAATGTTACAGTAAAAGCTGCAGGAAGCTCTCAGAAGTAAGTTTTTTGCTCCTAATCATTAGAAATCAGTTACTTGTTGATGGCAAACATGGTTTTGATTGAAAATATTGCTCTTTGTTTAAGAAAAACAGTAGTTGTCAGTTTTGGGCTTCTCTCGCTGAGATAAAGCTATTTTTACAAATGTTACAGTAAAAGCTGCAGGAAGCTCTCAGAAGTGAGTTTTTTGCTCCTAATCATTAGAAATCAGTTACTTGTTGATGGCAAACAAGGTTTTGTTTGAAAATATTGCTCCTTGTTTAAGAAAAACAGTAGTTGTCAGTTTTGGCCTTCTCTCGCTGAGATAAAGCTATTTTTACAAATGTTACAGTAAAAGCTGCAGGAAGCTCTCAGAAGTGAGTTTTTTGCTCCTAATCATTAGAAATCAGTTACTTGTTGATGGCAAACATGGTTTTGTTTGAAAATATTGCTCCTTATTTAAGAAAAACAGTAGTTGTCAGTTTTGGCCTTCTCTCACTGAGATAAAGCTATTTTTACAAATGTTACAGTAAAAGCTGCAGGAAGCTCTCAGAAGTAAGTTTTTTGCTCCTAATCATTAGAAATCAGTTACTTGTTGATGGCAAACATGGTTTTGATTGAAAATATTGCTCCTTGTTTAAGAAAAACAGTAGTTGTCAGTTTTGTGCTTCTCTCGCTGAGATAAAGCTATTTTTACAAATGTTACAGTAAAAGCTGCAGGAAGCTCTCAGAAGTGAGTTTTTTGCTCCTAATCATTAGAAATCAGTTACTTGTTGATGGCAAACATGGTTTTGATTGAAAATATTGCTCCTTGTTTAAGAAAAACAGTAGTTGTCAGTTTTGGGCTTCTCTCGCTGAGATAAAGCTATTTTTACAAATGTTACAGTAAAAGCTACAGGAAGCTCTCAGAAGTGAGTTTTTTGCTCCTAATCATTAGAAATCAGTTACTTGTTGATGGCAAACATGGTTTTGTTTGAAAATATTGCTCCTTATTTAAGAAAAACAATAGTTGTCAGTTTTGGCCTTCTCTCGCTGAGATAAAGCTATTTTTACAAATGTTACAGTAAAAGCTGCAGGAAGCTCTCAGAAGTGAGTTTTTTGCTCCTAATCATTAGAAATCAGTTACGTGTTGATGGCAAACAAGGTTTTGTTTGAAAATATTGCTCCTTGTTTAAGAAAAACAGTAGTTGTCAGTTTTGGCCTTCTGTCGCTGAGATAAAGCTATTTTTACAAATGTTACAGTAAAAGCTGCAGGAAGCTCTCAGAAGTGAGTTTTTTGCTCCTAATCATTAGAAATCAGTTACTTGTTGATGGCAAACATGGTTTTGATTGAAAATATTGCTCCTTGTTTAAGAAAAACAGTAGTTGTCAGTTTTGGCCTTCTCTCGCTGAGATAAAGCTATTTTTACAAATGTTACAGTAAAAGCTGCAGGAAGCTGTCAGAAGTGAGTTTTTTGCTCCTAATCATTAGAAATCAGTTACTTGTTGATGGCAAACATGGTTTTGATTGAAAATATTGCTCCTTGTTTAAGAAAAACAGTAGTTGTCAGTTTTGGGCTTCTCTCGCTGAGATAAAGCTATTTTTACAAATGTTACAGTAAAAGCTACAGGAAGCTCTCAGAAGTGAGTTTTTTGCTCCTAATCATTAGAAATCAGTTACTTGTTGATGGCAAACAAGGTTTTGTTTGAAAATATTGCTCCTTGTTTAAGAAAAACAGTAGTTGTCAGTTTTGGCCTTCTCTCGCTGAGATAAAGCTATTTTTACAAATGTTACAGTAAAAGCTGCAGGAAGCTCTCAGAAGTGAGTTTTTTGCTCCTAATCATTAGAAATCAGTTACTTGTTGATGGCAAACATGGTTTTGATTGAAAATATTGCTCCTTGTTTAAGAAAAACAGTAGTTGTCAGTTTTGGCCTTCTCTCGCTGAAATAAAGCTATTTTTACAAATGTTACAGTAAAAGCTGCAGGAAGCTCTCAGAAGTGAGTTTTTTGCTCCTAATCATTAGAAATCAGTTACTTGTTGATGGCAAACATGGTTTTGATTGAAAATATTGCTCCTTGTTTAAGAAAAACTACAGTTGTCAGTTTTGGGTTTCTCTCACCGAGAGAAAGCTATTTTTATAAATGTTACAGTAAAAGCTGCAGGAAGCTCTCAGAAGTGAGTTTTTTGCTCCTAATCATTAGAAATCAGTTACTTGTTGATGGCAAACATGGTTTTGATTGAAAATATTGCTCCTTGTTTAAGAAAGACAGTAGTTGTCAGTTTTGGCCTTCTCTCGTCGAGAGAAAGCTATTTTTACAAATGTTACAGTAAAAGCTGCAGGAAGCTCTCAGAAGTGAGTTTTTTGATCCTAATCATTAGAAATCAGTGACTTGTTGATGGCAAACATGGTTTTGTTTGAAAATATTGCTCCTTATTTAAGAAAAACAGTAGTTGTCAGTTTTGGCCTTCTCTCGCTGAGATAAAGCTATTTTTACAAATGTTACAGTAAAAGCTGCAGGAAGCTCTCAGAAGTGAGTTTTTTGCTCCTAATCATTAGAAATCAGTTACTTGTTGATGGCAAACATGGTTTTGTTTGAAAATATTGCTCCTTATTTAAGAAAAACAGTAGTTGTCAGTTTTGGCCTTCTCTCGCTGAGATAAAGCTATTTTTACAAATGTTACAGTAAAAGCTGCAGGAAGCTCTCAGAAGTAAGTTTTTTGCTCCTAATCATTAGAAATCAGTTACTTGTTGATGGCAAACATGGTTTTGATTGAAAATATTGCTCCTTGTTTAAGAAAAACAGTAGTTGTCAGTTTTGGGCTTCTCTCGCTGAGATAAAGCTATTTTTACAAATGTTACAGTAAAAGCTGCAGGAAGCTCTCAGAAGTGAGTTTTTTGCTCATAATCATTAGAAATCAGTTACTTGTTGATGGCAAACATGGTTTTGATTGAAAATATTGCTCCTTGTTTAAGAAAAACAGTAGTTGTCAGTTTTGGGCTTCTCTCGCTGAGATAAAGCTATTTTTACAAATGTTACAGTAAAAGCTGCAGGAAGCTCTCAGAAGTGAGTTTTTTGCTCCTAATCATTAGAAATCAGTTACTTGTTGATGGCAAACATGGTTTTGTTTGAAAATATTTCTCCTTATTTAAGAAAAACAGTAGTTTTCGGTTTTGGCCTTCTCTCGCTGAGATAAAGCTAATTTTACAAATGTTACAGTAAAAGCTGCAGGAAGCTCTCAGAAGTAAGTTTTTTGCTCCTAATCATTAGAAATCAGTTACTTGTTGATGGCAAACATGGTTTTGATTGAAAATATTGCTCCTTGTTTAAGAAAAACAGTAGTTGTCAGTTTTGGCCTTCTCTCGCCGAGAGAAAGCTATTTTTACAAATGTTACAGTAAAAGCTGCAGGAAGCTCTCAGAAGTGAGTTTTTTGCTCCTAATCATTAGAAATCAGTTACTTGTTGATGGCAAACATGGTTTTGATTGAAAACATTGCTCCTTGTTTAAGAAAAACAGTAGTTGTCAGTTTTGGCCTTCTCTCGCTGAGATAAAGCTATTTTTACAAATGTTACAGTAAAAGCTGCAGGAAGCTCTCAGAAGTGAGTTTTTTGCTCCTAATCATTAGAAATCAGTTACTTGTTGATGGCAAACATGGTTTTGTTTGAAAATATTGCTCCTTATTTAAGAAAAACAGTAGTTGTCAGTTTTGGGCTTCTCTCGCTGAGATAAAGCTATTTTTACAAATGTTACAGTAAAAGCTGCAGGAAGCTCTCAGAAGTGAGTTTTTTGCTCCTAATCATTAGAAATCAGTTACTTGTTGATGGCAAACATGGTTTTGTTTGAAAATATTGCTCCTTATTTAAGAAAAACAGTAGTTGTCAGTTTTGGGCTTCTCTCGCTGAGATAAAGCTATTTTTACAAATGTTACAGTAAAAGCTGCAGGAAGCTCTCAGAAGTAAGTTTTTTGCTCCTAATCATTAGAAATCAGTTACTTGTTGATGGCAAACATGGTTTTGATTGAAAATATTGCTCCTTGTTTAAGAAAAACAGTAGTTGTCAGTTTTGGGCTTCTCTCGCTGAGATAAAGCTATTTTTACAAATGTTACAGTAAGAGCTGCAGGAAGCTCTCAGAAGTGAGTTTTTTGCTCCTAATCATTAGAAATCAGTTACTTGTTGATGGCAAACATGGTTTTGATTGAAAATATTGCTCCTTGTTTAAATAAAACAGTAGTTGTCAGTTTTGGGCTTCTCTCGCTGAGATAAAGCTATTTTTACAAATGTTACAGTAAAAGCTGCAGGAAGCTCTCAGAAGTGAGTTTTTTGCTCCTAATCATTAGAAATCAGTTACTTGTTGATGGCAAACATGATTTTGATTGAAAATATTGCTCCTTGTTTAAGAAAAACAGTAGTTGTCAGTTTTGGCCTTCTCTCGCTGAAATAAAGCTATTTTTACAAATGTTACAGTAAAAGCTGCAGTAAGCTCTCAGAAGTGAGTTTTTTGCTCCTAATCATTAGAAATCAGTTACTTGTTGATGGCAAACATGGTTTTGATTGAAAATATTGCTCCTTGTTTAAGAAAAACAGTAGTTGTCAGTTTTGGCCTTCTCTCGTCGAGAGAAAGCTATTTTTACAAATGTTACAGTAAAAGCTGCAGGAAGCTCTCAGAAGTGAGTTTTTTGCTCCTAATCATTAGAAATCAGTTACTTGTTGATGGCAAACATGGTTTTGTTTGAAAATATTGCTCCTTATTTAAGAAAAACAGTAGTTGTCAGTTTTGGCCTTCTCTCGCTGAGATAAAGCTATTTTTACAAATGTTACAGTAAAAGCTGCAGGAAGCTCTCAGAAGTAAGTTTTTTGCTCCTAATCATTAGAAATCAGTTACTTGTTGATGGCAAACATGGTTTTGATTGAAAATATTGCTCCTTATTTAAGAAAAACAGTAGTTGTCAGTTTTGGGCTTCTCTCGCTGAGATAAAGCTATTTTTACAAATGTTACAGTAAAAGCTGCAGGAAGCTCTCAGAAGTGAGTTTTTTGCTCCTAATCATTAGAAATCAGTTACTTGTTGATGGCAAACATGGTTTTGTTTGAAAATATTGCTCCTTATTTAAGAAAAACAGTAGTTGTCAGTTTTGGGCTTCTCTCGCTGAGATAAAGCTATTTTTACAAATGTTACAGTAAAAGCTGCAGGAAGCTCTCAGAAGTAAGTTTTTTGCTCCTAATCATTAGAAATCAGTTACTTGTTGATGGCAAACATGGTTTTGATTGAAAATATTGCTCCTTGTTTAAGAAAAACAGTAGTTGTCAGTTTTGGGCTTCTCTCGCTGAGATAAAGCTATTTTTACAAATGTTACAGTAAGAGCTGCAGGAAGCTCTCAGAAGTGAGTTTTTTGCTCCTAATCATTAGAAATCAGTTACTTGTTGATGGCAAACATGGTTTTGATTGAAAATATTGCTCCTTGTTTAAGAAAAACAGTAGTTGTCAGTTTTGGGCTTCTCTCGCTGAGATAAAGCTATTTTTACAAATGTTACAGTAAAAGCTGCAGGAAGCTCTCAGAAGTGAGTTTTTTGCTCCTAATCATTAGAAATCAGTTACTTGTTGATGGCAAACATGATTTTGATTGAAAATATTGCTCCTTGTTTAAGAAAAACAGTAGTTGTCAGTTTTGGCCTTCTCTCGCTGAAATAAAGCTATTTTTACAAATGTTACAGTAAAAGCTGCAGTAAGCTCTCAGAAGTGAGTTTTTTGCTCCTAATCATTAGAAATCAGTTACTTGTTGATGGCAAACATGGTTTTGATTGAAAACATTGCTCCTTGTTTAAGAAAAACAGTAGTTGTCAGTTTTGGCCTTCTCTCGCTGAGATAAAGCTATTTTTACAAATGTTACAGTAAAAGCTGCAGGAAGCTCTCAGAAGTGAGTTTTTTGCTCCTAATCATTAGAAATCAGTTACTTGTTGATGGCAAACAAGGTTTTGTTTGAAAATATTGCTCCTTGTTTAAGAAAAACAGTAGTTGTCAGTTTTGGCCTTCTCTCGCTGAGATAAAGCTATTTTTACAAATGTTACAGTAAAAGCTGCAGGAAGCTCTCAGAAGTGAGTTTTTTGCTCCTAATCATTAGAAATCAGTTACTTGTTGATGGCAAACATGGTTTTGATTGAAAATATTGCTCCTTGTTTAAGAAAAACAGTAGTTGTCAGTTTTGGCCTTCTCTCGTCGAGAGAAAGCTATTTTTACAAATGTTACAGTAAAAGCTGCAGGAAGCTCTCAGAAGTGAGTTTTTTGCTCCTAATCATTAGAAATCAGTTACTTGTTGATGGCAAACATGGTTTTGTTTGAAAATATTGCTCCTTGTTTAAGAAAAACAGTAGTTGTCAGTTCTGGCCTTCTCTCGCTGAGATAAAGCTATTTTTACAAATGTTACAGTAAAAGCTGCAGGAAGCTCTCAGAAGTGAGTTTTTTGCTCCTAATCATTAGAAATCAGTTACTTGTTGATGGCAAACATGGTTTTGTTTGAAAATATTGCTCCTTGTTTAAGAAAAACAGTAGTTGTCAGTTTTGGCCTTCTCTCGTCGAGAGAAAGCTATTTTTACAAATGTTACAGTAAAAGCTGCAGGAAGCTCTCAGAAGTGAGTTTTTTGCTCCTAATCATTAGAAATCAGTTACTTGTTGATGGCAAACATGGTTTTGATTGAAAATATTGCTCCTTGTTTAAGAAAAACAGTAGTTGTCAGTTTTGGCCTTCTCTCGTCGAGAGAAAGCTATTTTTACAAATGTTACAGTAAAAGCTGCAGGAAGCTCTCAGAAGTGAGTTTTTTGCTCCTAATCATTAGAAATCAGTTACTTGTTGATGGCAAACATGGTTTTGTTTGAAAATATTGCTCCTTGTTTAAGAAAAACAGTAGTTGTCAGTTCTGGCCTTCTCTCGCTGAGATAAAGCTATTTTTACAAATGTTACAGTAAAAGCTGCAGGAAGCTCTCAGAAGTGAGTTTTTTGCTCCTAATCATTAGAAATCAGTTACTTGTTGATGGCAAACATGGTTTTGATTGAAAATATTGCTCCTTGTTTAAGAAAAACAGTAGTTGTCAGTTTTGGCCTTCTCTCGCTGAAATAAAGCTATTTTTACAAATGTTACAGTAAAAGCTGCAGGAAGCTCTCAGAAGTGAGTTTTTTGCTCCTAATCATTAGAAATCAGTTACTTGTTGATGGCAAACATGGTTTTGATTGAAAATATTGCTCCTTGTTTAAGAAAAACAGTAGTTGTCAGTTTTGGCCTTCTCTCGTCGAGAGAAAGCTATTTTTACAAATGTTACAGTAAAAGCTGCAGGAAGCTCTCAGAAGTGAGTTTTTTGCTCCTAATCATTAGAAATCAGTTACTTGTTGATGGCAAACATGGTTTTGTTTGAAAATATTGCTCCTTGTTTAAGAAAAACAGTAGTTGTCAGTTCTGGCCTTCTCTCGCTGAGATAAAGCTATTTTTACAAATGTTACAGTAAAAGCTGCAGGAAGCTCTCAGAAGTGAGTTTTTTGCTCCTAATCATTAGAAATCAGTTACTTGTTGATGGCAAACATGGTTTTGATTGAAAATATTGCTCCTTGTTTAAGAAAAACAGTAGTTGTCAGTTTTGGCCTTCTCTCGCTGAAATAAAGCTATTTTTACAAATGTTACAGTAAAAGCTGCAGGAAGCTCTCAGAAGTGAGTTTTTTGCTCCTAATCATTAGAAATCAGTTACTTGTTGATGGCAAACATGGTTTTGATTGAAAATATTGCTCCTTGTTTAAGAAAAACAGTAGTTGTCAGTTTTGGGCTTCTCTCGCTGAGATAAAGCTATTTTTACAAATGTTACAGTAAAAGCTGCAGGAAGCTCTCAGAAGTGAGTTTTTTGCTCCTAATCATTAGAAATCAGTTACTTGTTGATGGCAAACATGGTTTTGATTGAAAATATTGCTCCTTGTTTAAGAAAAACAGTAGTTGTCAGTTTTGGCCTTCTCTCCCTGAAATAAAGCTATTTTTACAAATGTTACAGTAAAAGCTGCAGTAAGCTCTCAGAAGTGAGTTTTTTGCTCCTAATCATTAGAAATCAGTTACTTGTTGATGGCAAACATGGTTTTGATTGAAAACATTGCTCCTTGTTTAAGAAAAACAGTAGTTGTCAGTTTTGGGCTTCTCTCGCTGAGATAAAGCTATTTTTACAAATGTTACAGTAAAAGCTGCAGGAAGCTCTCAGAAGTGAGTTTTTTTGCTCCTAATCATTAGAAATCAGTTACTTGTTGATGGCAAACATGGTTTTGATTGAAAATATTGCTCCTTGTTTAAGAAAAACAGTAGTTGTCAGTTTTGGCCTTCTCTCGTCGAGAGAAAGCTATTTTTACAAATGTTACAGTAAAAGCTGCAGGAAGCTCTCAGAAGTGAGTTTTTTGCTCCTAATCATTAGAAATCAGTTACTTGTTGATGGCAAACATGGTTTTGTTTGAAAATATTGCTCCTTGTTTAAGAAAAACAGTAGTTGTCAGTTCTGGCCTTCTCTCGCTGAGATAAAGCTATTTTTACAAATGTTACAGTAAAAGCTGCAGGAAGCTCTCAGAAGTGAGTTTTTTGCTCCTAATCATTAGAAATCAGTTACTTGTTGATGGCAAACATGGTTTTGATTGAAAATATTGCTCCTTGTTTAAGAAAAACAGTAGTTGTCAGTTTTGGCCTTCTCTCGCTGAAATAAAGCTATTTTTACAAATGTTACAGTAAAAGCTGCAGGAAGCTCTCAGAAGTGAGTTTTTTGCTCCTAATCATTAGAAATCAGTTACTTGTTGATGGCAAACATGGTTTTGATTGAAAACATTGCTCCTTGTTTAAGAAAAACAGTAGTTGTCAGTTTTGGCCTTCTCTCGCTGAGATAAAGCTATTTTTACAAATGTTACAGTAAAAGCTGCAGGAAGCTCTCAGAAGTAAGTTTTTTGCTCCTAATCATTAGAAATCAGTTACTTGTTGATGGCAAACATGGTTTTGTTTGAAAATATTGCTCCTTGTTTAAGAAAAACAGTAGTTGTCAGTTCTGGCCTTCTCTCGCTGAGATAAAGCTATTTTTACAAATGTTACAGTAAAAGCTGCAGGAAGCTCTCAGAAGTGAGTTTTTTGCTCCTAATCATTAGAAATCAGTTACTTGTTGATGGCAAACATGGTTTTGATTGAAAATATTGCTCCTTGTTTAAGAAAAACAGTAGTTGTCAGTTTTGGCCTTCTCTCGCTGAAATAAAGCTATTTTTACAAATGTTACAGTAAAAGCTGCAGGAAGCTCTCAGAAGTGAGTTTTTTGCTCCTAATCATTAGAAATCAGTTACTTGTTGATGGCAAACATGGTTTTGATTGAAAATATTGCTCCTTGTTTAAGAAAAACAGTAGTTGTCAGTTTTGGGCTTCTCTCGCTGAGATAAAGCTATTTTTACAAATGTTACAGTAAAAGCTGCAGGAAGCTCTCAGAAGTGAGTTTTTTGCTCCTAATCATTAGAAATCAGTTACTTGTTGATGGCAAACATGGTTTTGATTGAAAATATTGCTCCTTGTTTAAGAAAAACAGTAGTTGTCAGTTTTGGCCTTCTCTCCCTGAAATAAAGCTATTTTTACAAATGTTACAGTAAAAGCTGCAGTAAGCTCTCAGAAGTGAGTTTTTTGCTCCTAATCATTAGAAATCAGTTACTTGTTGATGGCAAACATGGTTTTGATTGAAAACATTGCTCCTTGTTTAAGAAAAACAGTAGTTGTCAGTTTTGGGCTTCTCTCGCTGAGATAAAGCTATTTTTACAAATGTTACAGTAAAAGCTGCAGGAAGCTCTCAGAAGTGAGTTTTTTTGCTCCTAATCATTAGAAATCAGTTACTTGTTGATGGCAAACATGGTTTTGATTGAAAATATTGCTCCTTGTTTAAGAAAAACAGTAGTTGTCAGTTTTGGCCTTCTCTCGTCGAGAGAAAGCTATTTTTACAAATGTTACAGTAAAAGCTGCAGGAAGCTCTCAGAAGTGAGTTTTTTGCTCCTAATCATTAGAAATCAGTTACTTGTTGATGGCAAACATGGTTTTGTTTGAAAATATTGCTCCTTGTTTAAGAAAAACAGTAGTTGTCAGTTCTGGCCTTCTCTCGCTGAGATAAAGCTATTTTTACAAATGTTACAGTAAAAGCTGCAGGAAGCTCTCAGAAGTGAGTTTTTTGCTCCTAATCATTAGAAATCAGTTACTTGTTGATGGCAAACATGGTTTTGATTGAAAATATTGCTCCTTGTTTAAGAAAAACAGTAGTTGTCAGTTTTGGCCTTCTCTCGCTGAAATAAAGCTATTTTTACAAATGTTACAGTAAAAGCTGCAGGAAGCTCTCAGAAGTGAGTTTTTTGCTCCTAATCATTAGAAATCAGTTACTTGTTGATGGCAAACATGGTTTTGATTGAAAACATTGCTCCTTGTTTAAGAAAAACAGTAGTTGTCAGTTTTGGCCTTCTCTCGCTGAGATAAAGCTATTTTTACAAATGTTACAGTAAAAGCTGCAGGAAGCTCTCAGAAGTAAGTTTTTTGCTCCTAATCATTAGAAATCAGTTACTTGTTGATGGCAAACATGGTTTTGATTGAAAATATTGCTCCTTGTTTAAGAAAAACAGTAGTTGTCAGTTTTGGGCTTCTCTCGCTGAGATAAAGCTATTTTTACAAATGTTACAGTAAAAGCTGCAGGAAGCTCTCAGAAGTGAGTTTTTTGCTCCTAATCATTAGAAATCAGTTACTTGTTGATGGCAAACAAGGTTTTGTTTGAAAATATTGCTCCTTGTTTAAGAAAAACAGTAGTTGTCAGTTTTGGCCTTCTCTCGCTGAGATAAAGCTATTTTTACAAATGTTACAGTAAAAGCTGCAGGAAGCTCTCAGAAGTGAGTTTTTTGCTCCTAATCATTAGAAATCAGTTACTTGTTGATGGCAAACATGGTTTTGTTTGAAAATATTGCTCCTTATTTAAGAAAAACAGTAGTTGTCAGTTTTGGCCTTCTCTCACTGAGATAAAGCTATTTTTACAAATGTTACAGTAAAAGCTGCAGGAAGCTCTCAGAAGTAAGTTTTTTGCTCCTAATCATTAGAAATCAGTTACTTGTTGATGGCAAACATGGTTTTGATTGAAAATATTGCTCCTTGTTTAAGAAAAACAGTAGTTGTCAGTTTTGGGCTTCTCTCGCTGAGATAAAGCTATTTTTACAAATGTTACAGTAAAAGCTACAGGAAGCTCTCAGAAGTGAGTTTTTTGCTCCTAATCATTAGAAATCAGTTACTTGTTGATGGCAAACAAGGTTTTGTTTGAAAATATTGCTCCTTGTTTAAGAAAAACAGTAGTTGTCAGTTTTGGCCTTCTCTCGCTGAGATAAAGCTATTTTTACAAATGTTACAGTAAAAGCTGCAGGAAGCTCTCAGAAGTGAGTTTTTTGCTCCTAATCATTAGAAATCAGTTACTTGTTGATGGCAAACATGGTTTTGATTGAAAATATTGCTCCTTGTTTAAGAAAAACAGTAGTTGTCAGTTTTGGCCTTCTCTCGTCGAGAGAAAGCTATTTTTACAAATGTTACAGTAAAAGCTGCAGGAAGCTCTCAGAAGTGAGTTTTTTGCTCCTAATCATTAGAAATCAGTTACTTGTTGATGGCAAACATGGTTTTGTTTGAAAATATTGCTCCTTGTTTAAGAAAAACAGTAGTTGTCAGTTCTGGCCTTCTCTCGCTGAGATAAAGCTATTTTTACAAATGTTACAGTAAAAGCTGCAGGAAGCTCTCAGAAGTGAGTTTTTTGCTCCTAATCATTAGAAATCAGTTACTTGTTGATGGCAAACATGGTTTTGATTGAAAATATTGCTCCTTGTTTAAGAAAAACAGTAGTTGTCAGTTTTGGCCTTCTCTCGCTGAAATAAAGCTATTTTTACAAATGTTACAGTAAAAGCTGCAGGAAGCTCTCAGAAGTGAGTTTTTTGCTCCTAATCATTAGAAATCAGTTACTTGTTGATGGCAAACATGGTTTTGATTGAAAATATTGCTCCTTGTTTAAGAAAAACAGTAGTTGTCAGTTTTGGGCTTCTCTCGCTGAGATAAAGCTATTTTTACAAATGTTACAGTAAAAGCTGCAGGAAGCTCTCAGAAGTGAGTTTTTTGCTCCTAATCATTAGAAATCAGTTACTTGTTGATGGCAAACATGGTTTTGATTGAAAATATTGCTCCTTGTTTAAGAAAAACAGTAGTTGTCAGTTTTGGCCTTCTCTCCCTGAAATAAAGCTATTTTTACAAATGTTACAGTAAAAGCTGCAGTAAGCTCTCAGAAGTGAGTTTTTTGCTCCTAATCATTAGAAATCAGTTACTTGTTGATGGCAAACATGGTTTTGATTGAAAACATTGCTCCTTGTTTAAGAAAAACAGTAGTTGTCAGTTTTGGCCTTCTCTCGCTGAGATAAAGCTATTTTTACAAATGTTACAGTAAAAGCTGCAGGAAGCTCTCAGAAGTGAGTTTTTTTGCTCCTAATCATTAGAAATCAGTTACTTGTTGATGGCAAACATGGTTTTGATTGAAAATATTGCTCCTTGTTTAAGAAAAACAGTAGTTGTCAGTTTTGGCCTTCTCTCGTCGAGAGAAAGCTATTTTTACAAATGTTACAGTAAAAGCTGCAGGAAGCTCTCAGAAGTGAGTTTTTTGCTCCTAATCATTAGAAATCAGTTACTTGTTGATGGCAAACATGGTTTTGTTTGAAAATATTGCTCCTTGTTTAAGAAAAACAGTAGTTGTCAGTTCTGGCCTTCTCTCGCTGAGATAAAGCTATTTTTACAAATGTTACAGTAAAAGCTGCAGGAAGCTCTCAGAAGTGAGTTTTTTGCTCCTAATCATTAGAAATCAGTTACTTGTTGATGGCAAACATGGTTTTGATTGAAAATATTGCTCCTTGTTTAAGAAAAACAGTAGTTGTCAGTTTTGGCCTTCTCTCGCTGAAATAAAGCTATTTTTACAAATGTTACAGTAAAAGCTGCAGGAAGCTCTCAGAAGTGAGTTTTTTGCTCCTAATCATTAGAAATCAGTTACTTGTTGATGGCAAACATGGTTTTGATTGAAAACATTGCTCCTTGTTTAAGAAAAACAGTAGTTGTCAGTTTTGGCCTTCTCTCGCTGAGATAAAGCTATTTTTACAAATGTTACAGTAAAAGCTGCAGGAAGCTCTCAGAAGTAAGTTTTTTGCTCCTAATCATTAGAAATCAGTTACTTGTTGATGGCAAACATGGTTTTGTTTGAAAATATTGCTCCTTGTTTAAGAAAAACAGTAGTTGTCAGTTCTGGCCTTCTCTCGCTGAGATAAAGCTATTTTTACAAATGTTACAGTAAAAGCTGCAGGAAGCTCTCAGAAGTGAGTTTTTTGCTCCTAATCATTAGAAATCAGTTACTTGTTGATGGCAAACATGGTTTTGATTGAAAATATTGCTCCTTGTTTAAGAAAAACAGTAGTTGTCAGTTTTGGCCTTCTCTCGCTGAAATAAAGCTATTTTTACAAATGTTACAGTAAAAGCTGCAGGAAGCTCTCAGAAGTGAGTTTTTTGCTCCTAATCATTAGAAATCAGTTACTTGTTGATGGCAAACATGGTTTTGATTGAAAATATTGCTCCTTGTTTAAGAAAAACAGTAGTTGTCAGTTTTGGGCTTCTCTCGCTGAGATAAAGCTATTTTTACAAATGTTACAGTAAAAGCTGCAGGAAGCTCTCAGAAGTGAGTTTTTTGCTCCTAATCATTAGAAATCAGTTACTTGTTGATGGCAAACATGGTTTTGATTGAAAATATTGCTCCTTGTTTAAGAAAAACAGTAGTTGTCAGTTTTGGCCTTCTCTCCCTGAAATAAAGCTATTTTTACAAATGTTACAGTAAAAGCTGCAGTAAGCTCTCAGAAGTGAGTTTTTTGCTCCTAATCATTAGAAATCAGTTACTTGTTGATGGCAAACATGGTTTTGATTGAAAACATTGCTCCTTGTTTAAGAAAAACAGTAGTTGTCAGTTTTGGGCTTCTCTCGCTGAGATAAAGCTATTTTTACAAATGTTACAGTAAAAGCTGCAGGAAGCTCTCAGAAGTGAGTTTTTTTGCTCCTAATCATTAGAAATCAGTTACTTGTTGATGGCAAACATGGTTTTGATTGAAAATATTGCTCCTTGTTTAAGAAAAACAGTAGTTGTCAGTTTTGGCCTTCTCTCGTCGAGAGAAAGCTATTTTTACAAATGTTACAGTAAAAGCTGCAGGAAGCTCTCAGAAGTGAGTTTTTTGCTCCTAATCATTAGAAATCAGTTACTTGTTGATGGCAAACATGGTTTTGTTTGAAAATATTGCTCCTTGTTTAAGAAAAACAGTAGTTGTCAGTTCTGGCCTTCTCTCGCTGAGATAAAGCTATTTTTACAAATGTTACAGTAAAAGCTGCAGGAAGCTCTCAGAAGTGAGTTTTTTGCTCCTAATCATTAGAAATCAGTTACTTGTTGATGGCAAACATGGTTTTGATTGAAAATATTGCTCCTTGTTTAAGAAAAACAGTAGTTGTCAGTTTTGGCCTTCTCTCGCTGAAATAAAGCTATTTTTACAAATGTTACAGTAAAAGCTGCAGGAAGCTCTCAGAAGTGAGTTTTTTGCTCCTAATCATTAGAAATCAGTTACTTGTTGATGGCAAACATGGTTTTGATTGAAAACATTGCTCCTTGTTTAAGAAAAACAGTAGTTGTCAGTTTTGGCCTTCTCTCGCTGAGATAAAGCTATTTTTACAAATGTTACAGTAAAAGCTGCAGGAAGCTCTCAGAAGTAAGTTTTTTGCTCCTAATCATTAGAAATCAGTTACTTGTTGATGGCAAACATGGTTTTGATTGAAAATATTGCTCCTTGTTTAAGAAAAACAGTAGTTGTCAGTTTTGGGCTTCTCTCGCTGAGATAAAGCTATTTTTACAAATGTTACAGTAAAAGCTGCAGGAAGCTCTCAGAAGTGAGTTTTTTGCTCCTAATCATTAGAAATCAGTTACTTGTTGATGGCAAACAAGGTTTTGTTTGAAAATATTGCTCCTTGTTTAAGAAAAACAGTAGTTGTCAGTTTTGGCCTTCTCTCGCTGAGATAAAGCTATTTTTACAAATGTTACAGTAAAAGCTGCAGGAAGCTCTCAGAAGTGAGTTTTTTGCTCCTAATCATTAGAAATCAGTTACTTGTTGATGGCAAACATGGTTTTGTTTGAAAATATTGCTCCTTATTTAAGAAAAACAGTAGTTGTCAGTTTTGGCCTTCTCTCACTGAGATAAAGCTATTTTTACAAATGTTACAGTAAAAGCTGCAGGAAGCTCTCAGAAGTAAGTTTTTTGCTCCTAATCATTAGAAATCAGTTACTTGTTGATGGCAAACATGGTTTTGATTGAAAATATTGCTCCTTGTTTAAGAAAAACAGTAGTTGTCAGTTTTGGGCTTCTCTCGCTGAGATAAAGCTATTTTTACAAATGTTACAGTAAAAGCTACAGGAAGCTCTCAGAAGTGAGTTTTTTGCTCCTAATCATTAGAAATCAGTTACTTGTTGATGGCAAACAAGGTTTTGTTTGAAAATATTGCTCCTTGTTTAAGAAAAACAGTAGTTGTCAGTTTTGGCCTTCTCTCGCTGAGATAAAGCTATTTTTACAAATGTTACAGTAAAAGCTGCAGGAAGCTCTCAGAAGTGAGTTTTTTGCTCCTAATCATTAGAAATCAGTTACTTGTTGATGGCAAACATGGTTTTGATTGAAAATATTGCTCCTTGTTTAAGAAAAACAGTAGTTGTCAGTTTTGGCCTTCTCTCGCTGAAATAAAGCTATTTTTACAAATGTTACAGTAAAAGCTGCAGGAAGCTCTCAGAAGTGAGTTTTTTGCTCCTAATCATTAGAAATCAGTTACTTGTTGATGGCAAACATGGTTTTGTTTGAAAATATTGCTCCTTATTTAAGAAAAACAGTAGTTGTCAGTTTTGGCCTTCTCTCGCTGAGATAAAGCTATTTTTACAAATGTTACAGTAAAAGCTGCAGGAAGCTCTTAGAAGTAAGTTTTTTGCTCCTAATCATTAGAAATCAGTTACTTGTTGATGGCAAACATGGTTTTGATTGAAAATATTGCTCCTTGTTTAAGAAAAACAGTAGTTGTCAGTTTTGGGCTTCTCTCGCTGAGATAAAGCTATTTTTACAAATGTTACAGTAAAAGCTGCAGGAAGCTCTCAGAAGTGAGTTTTTTGCTCATAATCATTAGAAATCAGTTACTTGTTGATGGCAAACATGGTTTTGATTGAAAATATTGCTCCTTGTTTAAGAAAAACAGTAGTTGTCAGTTTTGGCCTTCTCTCGCTGAGATAAAGCTATTTTTACAAATGTTACAGTAAAAGCTGCAGGAAGGTCTCAGAATTGAGTTTTTTGCTCCTAATCATTAGAAATCAGTTACTTGTTGATGGCAAACATGGTTTTGATTGAAAATATTGCTCCTTGTTTAAGAAAAACAGTAGTTGTCAGTTTTGGGCTTCTCTCGCTGAGATAAAGCTATTTTTACAAATGTTACAGTAAGAGCTGCAGGAAGCTCTCAGAAGTGAGTTTTTTGCTCCTAATCATTAGAAATCAGTTACGTGTTGATGGCAAACATGGTTTTGATTGAAAATATTGCTCCTTGTTTAAGAAAAACAGTAGTTGTCAGTTTTGGGCTTCTCTCGCTGAGATAAAGCTATTTTTACAAATGTTACAGTAAAAGCTGCAGGAAGCTCTCAGAAGTGAGTTTTTTGCTCCTAATCATTAGAAATCAGTTACTTGTTGATGGCAAACATGGTTTTGATTGAAAATATTGCTCCTTGTTTAAGAAAAACAGTAGTTGTCAGTTTTGGCCTTCTCTCGACGAGAGAAAGCTATTTTTACAAATGTTACAGTAAAAGCTGCAGGAAGCTCTCAGAAGTGAGTTTTTTGCTCCTAATCATTAGAAATCAGTTACTTGTTGATGGCAAACATGGTTTTGATTGAAAATATTGCTCCTTGTTTAAGAAAAACAGTAGTTGTCAGTTTTGGCCTTCTCTCGTCGAGAGAAAGCTATTTTTACAAATGTTACAGTAAAAGCTGCAGGAAGCTCTCAGAAGTGAGTTTTTTGCTCCTAATCATTAGAAATCAGTTACTTGTTGATGGCAAACATGGTTTTGTTTGAAAATATTGCTCCTTATTTAAGAAAAACAGTAGTTGTCAGTTTTGGGCTTCTCTCGCTGAGATAAAGCTATTTTTACAAATGTTACAGTAAAAGCTGCAGGAAGCTCTCAGAAGTAAGTTTTTTGCTCCTAATCATTAGAAATCAGTTACTTGTTGATGGCAAACATGGTTTTGATTGAAAATATTGCTCCTTGTTTAAGAAAAACAGTAGTTGTCAGTTTTGGGCTTCTCTCGCTGAGATAAAGCTATTTTTACAAATGTTACAGTAAAAGCTGCAGGAAGCTCTCAGAAGTGAGTTTTTTGCTCCTAATCATTAGAAATCAGTTACTTGTTGATGGCAAACAAGGTTTTGTTTGAAAATATTGCTCCTTGTTTAAGAAAAACAGTAGTTGTCAGTTTTGGCCTTCTCTCGCTGAGATAAAGCTATTTTTACAAATGTTACAGTAAAAGCTGCAGGAAGCTCTCAGAAGTGAGTTTTTTGCTCCTAATCATTAGAAATCAGTTACTTGTTGATGGCAAACATGGTTTTGTTTGAAAATATTGCTCCTTATTTAAGAAAAACAGTAGTTGTCAGTTTTGGCCTTCTCTCACTGAGATAAAGCTATTTTTACAAATGTTACAGTAAAAGCTGCAGGAAGCTCTCAGAAGTAAGTTTTTTGCTCCTAATCATTAGAAATCAGTTACTTGTTGATGGCAAACATGGTTTTGATTGAAAATATTGCTCCTTGTTTAAGAAAAACAGTAGTTGTCAGTTTTGGGCTTCTCTCGCTGAGATAAAGCTATTTTTACAAATGTTACAGTAAAAGCTGCAGGAAGCTCTCAGAAGTGAGTTTTTTGCTCCTAATCATTAGAAATCAGTTACTTGTTGATGGCAAACAAGGTTTTGTTTGAAAATATTGCTCCTTGTTTAAGAAAAACAGTAGTTGTCAGTTTTGGGTTTCTCTCACCGAGAGAAAGCTATTTTTACAAATGTTACAATAAAAGCTGCAGGAAGCTCTCAGAAGTGAGTTTTTTGCTCCTAATCATTAGAAATCAGTTACTTGTTGATGGCAAACATGGTTTTGTTTGAAAATATTGCTCCTTGTTTAAGAAAAACAGTACTTGTCAGTTTTGGCCTTCTCTCGCTGAGATAAAGCTATTTTTACAAATGTTACAGTAAAAGCTGCAGGAAGCTCTCAGAAGTGAGTTTTTTGCTCCTAATCATTAGAAATCAGTTACTTGTTGATGGCAAACATGGTTTTGATTGAAAATATTGCTCCTTGTTTAAGAAAAACAGTAGTTGTCAGTTTTGGCCTTCTCTCGCTGAAATAAAGCTATTTTTACAAATGTTACAGTAAAAGCTGCAGGAAGCTCTCAGAAGTAAGTTTTTTGCTCCTAATCATTAGAAATCAGTTACTTGTTGATGGCAAACATGGTTTTGATTGAAAATATTGCTCCTTGTTTAAGAAAAACAGTAGTTGTCAGTTTTGGGCTTCTCTCGCTGAGATAAAGCTATTTTTACAAATGTTACAGTAAAAGCTGCAGGAAGCTCTCAGAAGTGAGTTTTTTGCTCCTAATCATTAGAAATCAGTTACTTGTTGATGGCAAACAAGGTTTTGTTTGAAAATATTGCTCCTTGTTTAAGAAAAACAGTAGTTGTCAGTTTTGGGTTTCTCTCACCGAGAGAAAGCTATTTTTACAAATGTTACAATAAAAGCTGCAGGAAGCTCTCAGAAGTGAGTTTTTTGCTCCTAATCATTAGAAATCAGTTACTTGTTGATGGCAAACATGGTTTTGTTTGAAAATATTGCTCCTTGTTTAAGAAAAACAGTACTTGTCAGTTTTGGCCTTCTCTCGCTGAGATAAAGCTATTTTTACAAATGTTACAGTAAAAGCTGCAGGAAGCTCTCAGAAGTGAGTTTTTTGCTCCTAATCATTAGAAATCAGTTACTTGTTGATGGCAAACATGGTTTTGATTGAAAATATTGCTCCTTGTTTAAGAAAAACAGTAGTTGTCAGTTTTGGCCTTCTCTCGCTGAAATAAAGCTATTTTTACAAATGTTACAGTAAAAGCTGCAGGAAGCTCTCAGAAGTGAGTTTTTTGCTCCTAATCATTAAAAAATCAGTTACTTGTTGATGGCAAACATGGTTTTGATTGAAAACATTGCTCCTTGTTTAAGAAAAACAGTAGTTGTCAGTTTTGGGCTTCTCTTGCTGAGATAAAGCTATTTTTACAAATGTTACAGTAAAAGCTGCAGGAAGCTCTCAGAAGTGAGTTTTTTGCTCCTAATCATTAGAAATCAGTTACTTGTTGATGGCAAACATGGTTTTGTTTGAAAATATTGCTCCTTATTTAAGAAAAACAGTAGTTGTCAGTTTTGGCCTTCTCTCGCTGAGATAAAGCTATTTTTACAAATGTTACAGTAAAAGCTGCAGGAAGCTCTCAGAAGTAAGTTTTTTGCTCCTAATCATTAGAAATCAGTTACTTGTTGATGGCAAACAAGGTTTTGTTTGAAATATTGCTCCTTGTTTAAGAAAAACAGTAGTTGTCAGTTTTGGCCTTCTCTCGCTGAGATAAAGCTATTTTTACAAATGTTACAGTAAAAGCTGCAGGAAGCTCTCAGAAGTGAGTTTTTTGCTCCTAATCATTAGAAATCAGTTACTTGTTGATGGCAAACATGGTTTTGATTGAAAATATTGCTCCTTGTTTAAGAAAAACAGTAGTTGTCAGTTTTGGCCTTCTCTCGTCGAGAGAAAGCTATTTTTACAAATGTTACAGTAAAAGCTGCAGGAAGCTCTCAGAAGTGAGTTTTTTGCTCCTAATCATTAGAAATCAGTTACTTGTTGATGGCAAACATGGTTTTGATTGAAAACATTGCTCCTTGTTTAAGAAAAACAGTAGTTGTCAGTTTTGGCCTTCTCTCGCTGAGATAAAGCTATTTTTACAAATGTTACAGTAAAAGCTGCAGGAAGCTCTCAGAAGTGAGTTTTTTGCTCCTAATCATTAGAAATCAGTTACTTGTTGATGGCAAACATGGTTTTGTTTGAAAATATTGGTCCTTATTTAAGAAAAACAGTAGTTGTCAGTTTTGGGCTTCTCTCGCTGAGATAAAGCTATTTTTACAAATGTTACAGTAAAAGCTGCAGGAAGCTCTCAGAAGTAAGTTTTTTGCTCCTAATCATTAGAAATCAGTTACTTGTTGATGGCAAACATGGTTTTGATTGAAAATATTGCTCCTTGTTTAAGAAAAACAGTAGTTGTCAGTTTTGGGCTTCTCTCGCTGAGATAAAGCTATTTTTACAAATGTTACAGTAAAAGCTGCAGGAAGCTCTCAGAAGTGAGTTTTTTGCTCCTAATCATTAGAAATCAGTTACTTGTTGATGGCAAACAAGGTTTTGTTTGAAAATATTGCTCCTTGTTTAAGAAAAACAGTAGTTGTCAGTTTTGGCCTTCTCTCGCTGAGATAAAGCTATTTTTACAAATGTTACAGTAAAAGCTGCAGGAAGCTCTCAGAATTGAGTTTTTTGCTCCTAATCATTAGAAATCAGTTACTTGTTGAGGGCAAACAAGGTTTTGTTTGAAAATATTGCTCCTTGTTTAAGAAAAACAGTAGTTGTCAGTTTTGGCCTTCTCTCGCTGAGATAAAGCTATTTTTACAAATGTTACAGTAAAAGCTGCAGGAAGCTCTCAGAATTGAGTTTTTTGCTCCTAATCATTAGAAATCAGTTACTTGTTGATGGCAAACATGGTTTTGATTGAAAATATTGCTCCTTGTTTAAGAAAAACAGTAGTTGTCAGTTTTGGCCTTCTCTCGTCGAGAGAAAGCTATTTTTACAAATGTTACAGTAAAAGCTGCAGGAAGCTCTCAGAAGTGAGTTTTTTGCTCCTAATCATTAGAAATCAGTTACTTGTTGATGGCAAACATGGTTTTGTTTGAAAATATTGCTCCTTGTTTAAGAAAAACAGTAGTTGTCAGTTCTGGCCTTCTCTCGCTGAGATAAAGCTATTTTTACAAATGTTACAGTAAAAGCTGCAGGAAGCTCTCAGAAGTAAGTTTTTTGCTCCTAATCATTAGAAATCAGTTACTTGTTGATGGCAAACATGGTTTTGATTGAAAATATTGCTCCTTGTTTAAGAAAAACAGTAGTTGTCAGTTTTGGGCTTCTCTCGCTGAGATAAAGCTATTTTTACAAATGTTACAGTAAAAGCTGCAGGAAGCTCTCAGAAGTGAGTTTTTTGCTCATAATCATTAGAAATCAGTTACTTGTTGATGGCAAACATGGTTTTGATTGAAAATATTGCTCCTTGTTTAAGAAAAACAGTAGTTGTCAGTTTTGGGCTTCTCTCGCTGAGATAAAGCTATTTTTACAAATGTTACAGTAAAAGCTGCAGGAAGCTCTCAGAAGTGAGTTTTTTGCCCCTAATCATTAGAAATCAGTTACTTGTTGATGGCAAACATGGTTTTGTTTGAAAATATTTCTCCTTATTTAAGAAAAACAGTAGTTTTCAGTTTTGGCCTTCTCTCGCTGAGATAAAGCTAATTTTACAAATGTTACAGTAAAAGCTGCAGGAAGCTCTCAGAAGTAAGTTTTTTGCTCCTAATCATTAGAAATCAGTTACTTGTTGATGGCAAACATGGTTTTGATTGAAAATATTGCTCCTTGTTTAAGAAAAACAGTAGTTGTCAGTTTTGGGCTTCTCTCGCTGAGATAAAGCTATTTTTACAAATGTTACAGTAAAAGCTGCAGGAAGCTCTCAGAAGTGAGTTTTTTGCTCCTAATCATTAGAAATCAGTTACTTGTTGATGGCAAACAAGGTTTTGTTTGAAAATATTGCTCCTTGTTTAAGAAAAACAGTAGTTGTCAGTTTTGGCCTTCTCTCGCTGAGATAAAGCTATTTTTACAAATGTTACAGTAAAAGCTGCAGGAAGCTCTCAGAATTGAGTTTTTTGCTCCTAATCATTAGAAATCAGTTACTTGTTGATGGCAAACATGGTTTTGATTGAAAATATTGCTCCTTGTTTAAGAAAAACAGTAGTTGTCAGTTTTGGCCTTCTCTCGTCGAGAGAAAGCTATTTTTACAAATGTTACAGTAAAAGCTGCAGGAAGCTCTCAGAAGTGAGTTTTTTGCTCCTAATCATTAGAAATCAGTTACTTGTTGATGGCAAACGTGGTTTTGTTTGAAAATATTGCTCCTTGTTTAAGAAAAACAGTAGTTGTCAGTTCTGGCCTTCTCTCGCTGAGATAAAGCTATTTTTACAAATGTTACAGTAAAAGCTGCAGGAAGCTCTCAGAAGTAAGTTTTTTGCTCCTAATCATTAGAAATCAGTTACTTGTTGATGGCAAACATGGTTTTGATTGAAAATATTGCTCCTTGTTTAAGAAAAACAGTAGTTGTCAGTTTTGGGCTTCTCTCGCTGAGATAAAGCTATTTCTACAAATGTTACAGTAAAAGCTGCAGGAAGCTCTCAGAAGTGAGTTTTTTGCTCATAATCATTAGAAATCAGTTACTTGTTGATGGCAAACATGGTTTTGATTGAAAATATTGCTCCTTGTTTAAGAAAAACAGTAGTTGTCAGTTTTGGGCTTCTCTCGCTGAGATAAAGCTATTTTTACAAATGTTACAGTAAAAGCTGCAGGAAGCTCTCAGAAGTGAGTTTTTTGCTCCTAATCATTAGAAATCAGTTACTTGTTGATGGCAAACATGGTTTTGTTTGAAAATATTTCTCCTTATTTAAGAAAAACAGTAGTTGTCAGTTTTGGCCTTCTCTCGCTGAGATAAAGCTAATTTTACAAATGTTACAGTAAAAGCTGCAGGAAGCTCTCAGAAGTAAGTTTTTTGCTCCTAATCATTAGAAATCAGTTACTTGTTGATGGCAAACATGGTTTTGATTGAAAATATTGCTCCTTGTTTAAGAAAAACAGTAGTTGTCAGTTTTGGGCTTCTCTCGCTGAGATAAAGCTATTTTTACAAATGTTACAGTAAGAGCTGCAGGAAGCTCTCAGAAGTGAGTTTTTTGCTCCTAATCATTAGAAATCAGTTACTTGTTGATGGCAAACATGGTTTTGATTGAAAATATTGCTCCTTGTTTAAGAAAAACAGTAGTTGTCAGTTTTGGGCTTCTCTCGCTGAGATAAAGCTATTTTTACAAATGTTACAGTAAAAGCTGCAGGAAGCTCTCAGAAGTGAGTTTTTTGCTCCTAATCATTAGAAATCAGTTACTTGTTGATGGCAAACATGGTTTTGATTGAAAATATTGCTCCTTGTTTAAGAAAAACAGTAGTTGTCAGTTTTGGCCTTCTCTCGACGAGAGAAAGCTATTTTTACAAATGTTACAGTAAAAGCTGCAGGAAGCTCTCAGAAGTGAGTTTTTTGCTCCTAATCATTAGAAATCAGTTACTTGTTGATGGCAAACATGGTTTTGATTGAAAATATTGCTCCTTGTTTAAGAAAAACAGTAGTTGTCAGTTTTGGCCTTCTCTCGTCGAGAGAAAGCTATTTTTACAAATGTTACAGTAAAAGCTGCAGGAAGCTCTCAGAAGTGAGTTTTTTGCTCCTAATCATTAGAAATCAGTTACTTGTTGATGGCAAACATGGTTTTGTTTGAAAATATTGCTCCTTATTTAAGAAAAACAGTAGTTGTCAGTTTTGGGCTTCTCTCGCTGAGATAAAGCTATTTTTACAAATGTTACAGTAAAAGCTGCAGGAAGCTCTCAGAAGTAAGTTTTTTGCTCCTAATCATTAGAAATCAGTTACTTGTTGATGGCAAACATGGTTTTGATTGAAAATATTGCTCCTTGTTTAAGAAAAACAGTAGTTGTCAGTTTTGGGCTTCTCTCGCTGAGATAAAGCTATTTTTACAAATGTTACAGTAAAAGCTGCAGGAAGCTCTCAGAAGTGAGTTTTTTGCTCCTAATCATTAGAAATCAGTTACTTGTTGATGGCAAACATGGTTTTGTTTGAAAATATTGCTCCTTATTTAAGAAAAACAGTAGTTGTCAGTTTTGGCCTTCTCTCACTGAGATAAAGCTATTTTTACAAATGTTACAGTAAAAGCTGCAAGAAGCTTTCAGAAGTAAGTTTTTTGCTCCTAATCATTAGAAATCAGTTACTTGTTGATGGCAAACATGGTTTTGATTGAAAATATTGCTCCTTGTTTAAGAAAAACAGTAGTTGTCAGTTTTGGGCTTCTCTCGCTGAAATAAAGCTTTTTTTTAGAAATGTTACAGTAAAAGTTGCAGGAAGCTCTCAGAAGTGAGTTTTTTGCTCCTAATCATTAGAAATCAGTTACTTGTTGATGGCAAACATGGTTTTGATTGAAAATATTGCTCCTTGTTTAAGAAAAACTACAGTTGTCAGTTTTGGGTTTCTCTCACCGAGAGAAAGCTATTTTTACAAATGTTACAATAAAAGCTGCAGGAAGCTCTCAGAAGTGAGTTTTTTGCTCCTAATCATTAGAAATCAGTTACTTGTTGATGGCAAACATGGTTTTGTTTGAAAATATTGCTCCTTGTTTAAGAAAAACAGTACTTGTCAGTTTTGGCCTTCTCTCGCTGAGATAAAGCTATTTTTACAAATGTTACAGTAAAAGCTGCAGGAAGCTCTCAGAAGTGAGTTTTTTGCTCCTAATCATTAGAAATCAGTTACTTGTTGATGGCAAACATGGTTTTGTTTGAAAATATTGCTCCTTATTTAAGAAAAACAGTAGTTGTCAGTTTTGGCCTTCTCTCGCTGAGATAAAGCTATTTTTACAAATGTTACAGTAAAAGCTGCAGGAAGCTCTCAGAAGTAAGTTTTTTGCTCCTAATCATTAGAAATCAGTTACTTGTTGATGGCAAACATGGTTTTGATTGAAAATATTGCTCCTTGTTTAAGAAAAACAGTAGTTGTCAGTTTTGGGCTTCTCTCGCTGAGATAAAGCTATTTTTACAAATGTTACAGTAAGAGCTGCAGGAAGCTCTCAGAAGTGAGTTTTTTGCTCCTAATCATTAGAAATCAGTTACTTGTTGATGGCAAACATGGTTTTGATTGAAAATATTGCTCCTTGTTTAAGAAAAACAGTAGTTGTCAGTTTTGGGCTTCTCTCGCTGAGATAAAGCTATTTTTACAAATGTTACAGTAAAAGCTGCAGGAAGCTCTCAGAAGTGAGTTTTTTGCTCCTAATCATTAGAAATCAGTTACTTGTTGATGGCAAACATGGTTTTGATTGAAAATATTGCTCCTTGTTTAAGAAAAACAGTAGTTGTCAGTTTTGGCCTTCTCTCGCCGAGAGAAAGCTATTTTTACAAATGTTACAGTAAAAGCTGCAGGAAGCTCTCAGAAGTGAGTTTTTTGCTCCTAATCATTAGAAATCAGTTACTTGTTGATGGCAAACATGGTTTTGATTGAAAATATTGCTCCTTGTTTAAGAAAAACAGTAGTTGTCAGTTTTGGCCTTCTCTCGCTGAAATAAAGCTATTTTTACAAATGTTACAGTAAAAGCTGCAGGAAGCTCTCAGAAGTGAGTTTTTTGCTCCTAATCATTAAAAAATCAGTTACTTGTTGATGGCAAACATGGTTTTGATTGAAAACATTGCTCCTTGTTTAAGAAAAACAGTAGTTGTCAGTTTTGGGCTTCTCTTGCTGAGATAAAGCTATTTTTACAAATGTTACAGTAAAAGCTGCAGGAAGCTCTCAGAAGTGAGTTTTTTGCTCCTAATCATTAGAAATCAGTTACTTGTTGATGGCAAACATGGTTTTGTTTGAAAATATTGCTCCTTATTTAAGAAAAACAGTAGTTGTCAGTTTTGGCCTTCTCTCGCTGAGATAAAGCTATTTTTACAAATGTTACAGTAAAAGCTGCAGGAAGCTCTCAGAAGTAAGTTTTTTGCTCCTAATCATTAGAAATCAGTTACTTGTTGATGGCAAACATGGTTTTGATTGAAAATATTGCTCCTTGTTTAAGAAAAACAGTAGTTGTCAGTTTTGGGCTTCTCTCGCTGAGATAAAGCTATTTTTACAAATGTTACAGTAAAAGCTGCAGGAAGCTCTCAGAAGTGAGTTTTTTGCTCCTAATCATTAGAAATCAGTTACTTGTTGATGGCAAACATGGTTTTGTTAGAAAATATTGCTCCTTATTTAAGAAAAACAGTAGTTGTCAGTTTTGGCCTTCTCTCGCTGAGATAAAGCTATTTTTATAAATGTTACAGTAAAAGCTGCAGGAAGCTCTCAGAAGTAAGTTTTTTGCTCCTAATCATTAGAAATCAGTTACTTGTTGATGGCAAACATGGTTTTGATTGAAAATATTGCTCCTTGTTTAAGAAAAACAGTAGTTGTCAGTTTTGGGCTTCTCTCGCTGAGATAAAGCTATTTTTACAAATGTTACAGTAAAAGCTGCAGGAAGCTCTCAGAAGTGAGTTTTTTTGCTCCTAATCATTAGAAATCAGTTACTTGTTGATGGCAAACAAGGTTTTGTTTGAAATATTGCTCCTTGTTTAAGAAAAACAGTAGTTGTCAGTTTTGGCCTTCTCTCGCTGAGATAAAGCTATTTTTACAAATGTTACAGTAAAAGCTGCAGGAAGCTCTCAGAAGTGAGTTTTTTGCTCCTAATCATTAGAAATCAGTTACTTGTTGATGGCAAACATGGTTTTGATTGAAAATATTGCTCCTTGTTTAAGAAAAACAGTAGTTGTCAGTTTTGGGCTTCTCTCGCTGAGATAAAGCTATTTTTACAAATGTTACAGTAAAAGCTGCAGGAAGCTCTCAGAAGTGAGTTTTTTGCTCCTAATCATTAGAAATCAGTTACTTGTTGATGGCAAACATGGTTTTGTTTGAAAATATTGCTCCTTGTTTAAGAAAAACAGTAGTTGTCAGTTCTGGCCTTCTCTCGCTGAGATAAAGCTATTTTTACAAATGTTACAGTAAAAGCTGCAGGAAGCTCTCAGAAGTAAGTTTTTTGCTCCTAATCATTAGAAATCAGTTACTTGTTGATGGCAAACATGGTTTTGATTGAAAATATTGCTCCTTGTTTAAGAAAAACAGTAGTTGTCAGTTTTGGGCTTCTCTCGCTGAGATAAAGCTATTTTTACAAATGTTACAGTAAAAGCTGCAGGAAGCTCTCAGAAGTGAGTTTTTTGCTCCTAATCATTAGAAATCAGTTACTTGTTGATGGCAAACATGGTTTTGATTGAAAATATTGCTCCTTGTTTAAGAAAAACAGTAGTTGTCAGTTTTGGGCTTCTCTCGCTGAGATAAAGCTATTTTTACAAATGTTACAGTAAAAGCTGCAGGAAGCTCTCAGAAGTGAGTTTTTTGCTCCTAATCATTAGAAATCAGTTACTTGTTGATGGCAAACATGGTTTTGATTGAAAATATTGCTCCTTGTTTAAGAAAAACAGTAGTTGTCAGTTTTGGCCTTCTCTCGCTGAAATAAAGCTATTTTTACAAATGTTACAGTAAAAGCTGCAGGAAGCTCTCAGAAGTGAGTTTTTTGCTCCTAATCATTAAAAAATCAGTTACTTGTTGATGGCAAACATGGTTTTGATTGAAAACATTGCTCCTTGTTTAAGAAAAACAGTAGTTGTCAGTTTTGGGCTTCTCTCGCTGAGATAAAGCTATTTTTACAAATGTTACAGTAAAAGCTGCAGGAAGCTCTCAGAAGTGAGTTTTTTGCTCCTAATCATTAGAAATCAGTTACTTGTTGATGGCAAACATGGTTTTGATTGAAAATATTGCTCCTTGTTTAAGAAAAACAGTAGTTGTCAGTTTTGGCCTTCTCTCGTCGAGAGAAAGCTATTTTTACAAATGTTACAGTAAAAGCTGCAGGAAGCTCTCAGAAGTGAGTTTTTTGCTCCTAATCATTAGAAATCAGTTACTTGTTGATGGCAAACATGGTTTTGATTGAAAATATTGCTCCTTGTTTAAGAAAAACAGTAGTTGTCAGTTTTGGGCTTCTCTCGCTGAGATGAAGCTATTTTTTACAAATGTTACAGTAAAAGCTGCAGGAAGCTCTCAGAAGTGAGTTTTTTGCTCATAATCATTAGAAATCAGTTACTTGTTGATGGCAAACATGGTTTTGATTGAAAATATTGCTCCTTGTTTAAGAAAAACAGTAGTTGTCAGTTTTGGGCTTCTCTCGCTGAGATAAAGCTATTTTTACAAATGTTACAGTAAAAGCTGCAGGAAGCTCTCAGAAGTGAGTTTTTTGCTCCTAATCATTAGAAATCAGTTACTTGTTGATGGCAAACATGGTTTTGTTTGAAAATATTGCTCCTTATTTAAGAAAAACAGTAGTTGTCAGTTTTGGCCTTCTCTCGCTGAGATAAAGCTATTTTTACAAATGTTACAGTAAAAGCTGCAGGAAGCTCTCAGAAGTAAGTTTTTTGCTCCTAATCATTAGAAATCAGTTACTTGTTGATGGCAAACATGGTTTTGATTGAAAATATTGCTCCTTGTTTAAGAAAAACAGTAGTTGTCAGTTTTGGGCTTCTCTCGCTGAGATAAAGCTATTTTTACAAATGTTACAGTAAAAGCTGCAGGAAGCTCTCAGAAGTGAGTTTTTTGCCCTAATCATTAGAAATCAGTTACTTGTTGATGGCAAACATGGTTTTGATTGAAAATATTGCTCCTTGTTTAAGAAAAACAGTACTTGTCAGTTTTGGCCTTCTCTCGCCGAGAGAAAGCTATTTTTTACAAATGTTACAGTAAAAGCTGCAGGAAGCTCTCAGAAGTGAGTTTTTTGCTCCTAATCATTAGAAATCAGTTACTTGTTGATGGCAAACATGGTTTTGTTTGAAAATATTGCTCCTTGTTTAAGAAAAACAGTACTTGTCAGTTTTGGCCTTCTCTCGCTGAGATAAAGCTATTTTTACAAATGTTACAGTAAAAGCTGCAGGAAGCTCTCAGAAGTGAGTTTTTTGCTCATAATCATTAGAAATCAGTTACTTGTTGATGGCAAACATGGTTTTGATTGAAAATATTGCTCCTTGTTTAAGAAAAACAGTAGTTGTCAGTTTTGGGCTTCTCTCGCTGAGATAAAGCTATTTTTACAAATGTTACAGTAAAAGCTGCAGGAAGCTCTCAGAAGTGAGTTTTTTGCTCCTAATCATTAGAAATCAGTTACTTGTTGATGGCAAACATGGTTTTGTTTGAAAATATTGCTCCTTGTTTAAGAAAAACAGTAGTTGTCAGTTTTGGGCTTCTCTCGCTGAGATAAAGCTATTTTTACAAATGTTACAGTAAGAGCTGCAGGAAGCTCTCAGAAGTGAGTTTTTTGCTCCTAATCATTAGAAATCAGTTACTTGTTGATGGCAAACATGGTTTTGATTGAAAATATTGCTCCTTGTTTAAGAAAAACAGTAGTTGTCAGTTTTGGGCTTCTCTCGCTGAGATAAAGCTATTTTTACAAATGTTACAGTAAAAGCTGCAGGAAGCTCTCAGAAGTGAGTTTTTTGCTCCTAATCATTAGAAATCAGTTACTTGTTGATGGCAAACATGGTTTTGATTGAAAATATTGCTCCTTGTTTAAGAAAAACAGTAGTTGTCAGTTTTGGCCTTCTCTCGCCGAGAGAAAGCTAATTTTACAAATGTTACAGTAAAAGCTGCAGGAAGCTCTCAGAAGTGAGTTTTTTGCTCCTAATCATTAGAAATCAGTTACTTGTTGATGGCAAACATGGTTTTGATTGAAAATATTGCTCCTTATTTAAGAAAAACTATAGTTGTCAGTTTTGGGCTTCTCTCGGCAAGAGAAAGCTATTTTTACAAATGTTACAGTAAAAGCTGCAGGAAGCTCTCAGAAGTGAGTTTTTTACTCCTAATCATTAGAAATCAGTTACTTGTTGATGGCAAACATGGTTTTGATTGAAAATATTGCTCCTTATTTAAGAAAAACAGTAGCTGTCAGTTTTGGCCTTCTATCGCTGAGATAAAGCTATTTTTACAAATGTTACAGTAAAAGCTGCAGGAAGCTCTCAGAAGTAAATTTTTTGCTCCTAATCATTAGAAATCAGTTACTTGTTGATGGCAAACATGGTTTTGATTGAAAATATTGCTCCTTGTTTAAGAAAAACAGTAGTTGTCAGTTTTGGGCTTCTCTCGCTGAGATAAAGCTATTTTTACAAATGTTACAGTAAAAGCTGCAGGAAGCTCTCAGAAGTGAGTTTTTTGCTCCTAATCATTAGAAATCAGTTACTTGTTGATGGCAAACATGGTTTTGATTGAAAATATTGCTCCTTGTTTAAGAAAAACTATAGTTGTCAGTTTTGGGCTTCTCTCGCCGAGAGAAAGCTATTTTTACAAATGTTACAGTAAAAGCTGCAGGAAGCTCTCAGAAGTGAGTTTTTTGCTCCTAATCATTAGAAATCAGTTACTTGTTGATGGCAAACATGGTTTTGTTTGAAAATATTGCTCCTTGTTTAAGAAAAACAGTACTTGTCAGTTTTGGCCTTCTCTCGCTGAGATAAAGCTATTTTTACAAATGTTACAGTAAAAGCTGCAGGAAGCTCTCAGTAGTGAGTTTTTTGCTCATAATCATTAGAAATCAGTTACTTGTTGATGGCAAACATGGTTTTGATTGAAAATATTGCTCCTTGTTTAAAGAAAACTATAGTTGTCAGTTTTGGGCTTCTCTCGCCGAGAGAAAGCTATTTTTACAAATGTTACAGTAAAAGCTGCAGGAAGCTCTCAGAAGTGAGTTTTTTGCTCCTAATTATTAGAAATCAGTTACTTGTTGATGGCAAACATGGTTTTGATTGAAAATATTGCTCCTTGTTTAAGAAAAACAGTAGTTGTCAGTTTTGGGCTTCTCTCGCCGAGAGAAAGCAATTTTTACAAATGTTACAGTAAAAGCTGCAGGAAGCTCTCAGAAGTGAGTTTTTTGCTCCTAATCATTAGAAATCAGTTACTTGTTGATGGCAAACATGGTTTTGATTGAAAATATTGCTCCTTGTTTAAGAAAAACAGTAGTTGTCAGTTTTGGCCTTCTCTCGCTGAAATAAAGCTATTTTTACAAATGTTACAGTAAAAGCTGCAGGAAGCTCTCAGAAGTGAGTTTTTTGCTCCTCATCATTAGAAATCAGTTACTTGTTGATGGCAAACATGGTTTTGATTGAAAATATTGCTCCTTGTTTAAGAAAAACTATAGTTGTCAGTTTTGGCCTTCTCTCGCTGAGATAAAGCTATTTTTACAAATGTTACAGTAAAAGCTGCAGGAAGCTCTCAGAAGTGAGTTTTTTGCTCATAATCATTAGAAATCAGTTACTTGTTGATGTCAAACATGGTTTTGATTGAAAATATTGCTCCTTGTTTAAGAAAAACAGTACTTGTCAGTTTTGGCCTTCTCTCGCTGAGATAAAGCTATTTTTACAAATGTTACAGTAAAAGCTGCAGGAAGCTCTCAGAAGTGAGTTTTTTGCTCATAATCATTAGAAATCAGTTACTTGTTGATGTCAAACATGGTTTTGATTGAAAATATTGCTCCTTGTTTAAGAAAAACAGTAGTTGTCAGTTTTGGCCTTCTCTCGTCGAGAGAAAGCTATTTTTACAAATGTTACAGTAAAAGCTGCAGGAAGCTCTCAGAAGTGAGTTTTTTGCTCATAATCGCTGAGATAAAGCTATTTTTACAAATGTTACAGTAAAAGCTGCAGGAAGCTCTCAGAAGTGAGTTTTTTGCTCCTAATCATTAGAAATCAGTTACTTGTTGATGGCAAACATGGTTTTGTTTGAAAATATTGCTCCTTGTTTAAGAAAAACAGTAGTTGTCAGTTTTGGCCTTCTCTCGCTGAGATAAAGCTATTTTTACAAATGTTACAGTAAAAGCTGCAGGAAGCTCTCAGAAGTAAGTTTTTTGCTCCTAATCATTAGAAATCAGTTACTTGTTGATGGCAAACATGGTTTTGATTGAAAATGAAGCTCTCAGAAGTGAGTTTTTTGCTCATAATCATTAGAAATCAGTTACTTGTTGATGTCAAACATGGTTTTGATTGAAAATATTGCTCCTTGTTTAAGAAAAACAGTACTTGTCAGTTTTGGCCTTCTCTCGCTGAGATAAAGCTATTTTTACAAATGTTACAGTAAAAGCTGCAGGAAGCTCTCAGAAGTGAGTTTTTTGCTCATAATCATTAGAAATCAGTTACTTGTTGATGTCAAACATGGTTTTGATTGAAAATATTGCTCCTTGTTTAAGAAAAACAGTACTTGTCAGTTTTGGCCTTCTCTCGCTGAGATAAAGCTATTTTTACAAATGTTACAGTAAAAGCTGCAGGAAGCTCTCAGAAGTGAGTTTTTTGCTCATAATCGCTGAGATAAAGCTATTTTTACAAATGTTACAGTAAAAGCTGCAGGAAGCTCTCAGAAGTGAGTTTTTTGCTCCTAATCATTAGTAATCAGTTACTTGTTGATGGCAAACATGGTTTTGATTGAAAATATTGCTCCTTATTTAAGAAAAACTATAGTTGTCAGTTTTGGGCTTCTCTCGCCGAGAGAAAGCTATTTTTACAAATGTTACAGTAAAAGCTGCAGGAAGCTCTCAGAAGTGAGTTTTTTGCTCATAATCATTAGTAATCAGTTACTTGTTGATGGCAAACATTGTTGTATTGCTCCTTGTTTAAGAAAAACAGTACTTGTCAGTTTAAGAAAAACAGTACTTGTCAGTTTTGGCCTTCTCTCGCTGAGATAAAGCTATTTTTACAAATGTTACAGTAAAAGCTGCAGGAAGCTCTCAGAAGTGAGTTTTGATTATTATAATCATTAGAAAATCAGTTACTTGTTGATGTCAAACATGGTTTTGATTGAAAATATTGCTCCTTGTTTAAGAAAAACAGTACTTGTCAGTTTTGGCCTTCTCTCGCTGAGATAAAGCTATTTTTACAAATGTTACAGTAAAAGCTGCAGGAAGCTCTCAGAAGTGAGTTTTTTGCTCATAATCATTAGAAATCAGTTACTTGTTGATGTCAAACATGGTTTTGATTGAAAATATTGCTCCTTGTTTAAGAAAAACAGTAGTTGTCAGTTTTGGCCTTCTCTCGTCGAGAGAAAGCTATTTTTACAAATGTTACAGTAAAAGCTGCAGGAAGCTCTCAGAAGTGAGTTTTTTGCTCATAATCGCTGAGATAAAGCTATTTTTACAAATGTTACAGTAAAAGCTGCAGGAAGCTCTCAGAAGTGAGTTTTTTGCTCCTAATCATTAGAAATCAGTTACTTGTTGATGGCAAACATGGTTTTGTTTGAAAATATTGCTCCTTGTTTAAGAAAAACAGTAGTTGTCAGTTTTGGGCTTCTCTCGCTGAGATAAAGCTATTTTTACAAATGTTACAGTAAAAGCTGCAGGAAGCTCTCAGAAGTAAGTTTTTTGCTCCTAATCATTAGAAATCAGTTACTTGTTGATGGCAAACATGGTTTTGATTGAAAATGAAGCTCTCAGAAGTGAGTTTTTTGCTCATAATCATTAGAAATCAGTTACTTGTTGATGTCAAACATGGTTTTGATTGAAAATATTGCTCCTTGTTTAAGAAAAACAGTACTTGTCAGTTTTGGCCTTCTCTCGCTGAGATAAAGCTATTTTTACAAATGTTACAGTAAAAGCTGCAGGAAGCTCTCAGAAGTGAGTTTTTTGCTCATAATCATTAGAAATCAGTTACTTGTTGATGTCAAACATGGTTTTGATTGAAAATATTGCTCCTTGTTTAAGAAAAACAGTACTTGTCAGTTTTGGCCTTCTCTCGCTGAGATAAAGCTATTTTTACAAATGTTACAGTAAAAGCTGCAGGAAGCTCTCAGAAGTGAGTTTTTTGCTCATAATCGCTGAGATAAAGCTATTTTTACAAATGTTACAGTAAAAGCTGCAGGAAGCTCTCAGAAGTGAGTTTTTTGCTCATAATCATTAGTAATCAGTTACTTGTTGATGGCAAACATGGTTTTGATTGAAAATATTGCTCCTTATTTAAGAAAAACTATAGTTGTCAGTTTTGGGCTTCTCTCGCCGAGAGAAAGCTATTTTTACAAATGTTACAGTAAAAGCTGCAGGAAGCTCTCAGAAGTGAGTTTTTTGCTCATAATCATTAGTAATCAGTTACTTGTTGATGGCAAACATGGTTTTGATTGAAAATATTGCTCCTTGTTTAAGAAAAACAGTACTTGTCAGTTTTGGCCTTCTCTCGCTGAGATAAAGCTATTTTTACAAATGTTACAGTAAAAGCTGCAGGAAGCTCTCAGAAGTGAGTTTTTTGCTCCTAATCATTAGAAATCAGTTACTTGTTGATGGCAAACATGGTTTTGTTTGAAAATATTGCTCCTTGTTTAAGAAAAACAGTAGTTGTCAGTTTTGGCCTTCTCTCGTCGAGATAAAGCTATTTTTAGAAATGTTACAGTAAAAGCTGCAGGAAGCTCTCAGAAGTGAGTTTTTTGCTCATAATCATTAGAAATCAGTTACTTGTTGATGGCAAACATGGTTTTGATTGAAAATATTGCTCCTTGTTTAAGAAAAACAGTAGTTGTCAGTTTTGGGCTTCTCTCGCTGAGATAAAGCTATTTTTACAAATGTTACAGTAAAAGCTGCAGGAAGCTCTCAGAAGTGAGTTTTTTGCTCCTAATCATTAGAAATCAGTTACTTGTTGATGGCAAACATGGTTTTGTTTGAAAATATTGCTCCTTATTTAAGAAAAACAGTAGTTGTCAGTTTTGGCCTTCTCTCGCTGAGATAAAGCTATTTTTACAAATGTTACAGTAAAAGCTGCAGGAAGCTCTCAGAAGTGAGTTTTTTGCCCTAATCATTAGAAATCAGTTACTTGTTGATGGCAAACATGGTTTTGATTGAAAATATTGCTCCTTGTTTAAGAAAAACAGTAGTTGTCAGTTTTGGCCTTCTCTCGCCGAGAGAAAGCTATTTTTTACAAATGTTACAGTAAAAGCTGCAGGAAGCTCTCAGAAGTGAGTTTTTTGCTCCTAATCATTAGAAATCAGTTACTTGTTGATGGCAAACATGGTTTTGATTGAAAATATTGCTCCTTGTTTAAGAAAAACAGTAGTTGTCAGTTTTGGGCTTCTCTCGCTGAGATAAAGCTATTTTTACAAATGTTACAGTAAAAGCTGCAGGAAGCTCTCAGAAGTGAGTTTTTTGCTCCTAATCATTAGAAATCAGTTACTTGTTGATGGCAAACATGGTTTTGATTGAAAATATTGCTCCTTGTTTAAGAAAAACAGTAGTTGTCAGTTTTGGCCTTCTCTCGCCGAGAGAAAGCTATTTTTACAAATGTTACAGTAAAAGCTGCAGGAAGCTCTCAGAAGTGAGTTTTTTTGCTCCTAATCATTAGAAATCAGTTACTTGTTGATGGCAAACATGGTTTTGATTGAAAATATTGCTCCTTGTTTAAGAAAAACTACAGTTGTCAGTTTTGGGTTTCTCTCACCGAGAGAAAGCTATTTTTACAAATGTTACAGTAAAAGCTGCAGGAAGCTCTCAGAAGTGAGTTTTTTGCTCCTAATCATTAGAAATCAGTTACTTGTTGATGGCAAACATGGTTTTGTTTGAAAATATTGCTCCTTGTTTAAGAAAAACAGTACTTGTCAGTTTTGGCCTTCTCTCGCTGAGATAAAGCTATTTTTACAAATGTTACAGTAAAAGCTGCAGGAAGCTCTCAGAAGTGAGTTTTTTGCTCCTAATCATTAGAAATCAGTTACTTGTTGATGGCAAACATGGTTTTGATTGAAAATATTGCTCCTTGTTTAAGAAAAACAGTAGTTGTCAGTTTTGGCCTTCTCTCGCCGAGAGAAAGCTAATTTTACAAATGTTACAGTAAAAGCTGCAGGAAGCTCTCAGAAGTGAGTTTTTTGCTCCTAATCATTAGAAATCAGTTACTTGTTGATGGCAAACATGGTTTTGATTGAAAATATTGCTCCTTGTTTAAGAAAAACAGTACTTGTCAGTTTTGGCCTTCTCTCGCTGAGATAAAGCTATTTTTACAAATGTTACAGTAAAAGCTGCAGGAAGCTCTCAGAAGTGAGTTTTTTGCTCCTAATCATTAGAAATCAGTTACTTGTTGATGGCAAACATGGTTTTGTTTGAAAATATTGCTCCTTGTTTAAGAAAAACAGTAGTTGTCAGTTTTGGCCTTCTCTCGTCGAGATAAAGCTATTTTTAGAAATGTTACAGTAAAAGCTGCAGGAAGCTCTCAGAAGTGAGTTTTTTGCTCATAATCATTAGAAATCAGTTACTTGTTGATGGCAAACATGGTTTTGATTGAAAATATTGCTCCTTGTTTAAGAAAAACAGTAGTTGTCAGTTTTGGGCTTCTCTCGCTGAGATAAAGCTATTTTTACAAATGTTACAGTAAAAGCTGCAGGAAGCTCTCAGAAGTGAGTTTTTTGCTCCTAATCATTAGAAATCAGTTACTTGTTGATGGCAAACATGGTTTTGTTTGAAAATATTGCTCCTTATTTAAGAAAAACAGTAGTTGTCAGTTTTGGCCTTCTCTCGCTGAGATAAAGCTATTTTTACAAATGTTACAGTAAAAGCTGCAGGAAGCTCTCAGAAGTAAGTTTTTTGCTCCTAATCATTAGAAATCAGTTACTTGTTGATGGCAAACATGGTTTTGATTGAAAATATTGCTCCTTGTTTAAGAAAAACAGTAGTTGTCAGTTTTGGGCTTCTCTCGCTGAGATAAAGCTATTTTTACAAATGTTACAGTAAAAGCTGCAGGAAGCTCTCAGAAGTGAGTTTTTTGCCCTAATCATTAGAAATCAGTTACTTGTTGATGGCAAACATGGTTTTGATTGAAAATATTGCTCCTTGTTTAAGAAAAACAGTAGTTGTCAGTTTTGGCCTTCTCTCGCCGAGAGAAAGCTATTTTTTACAAATGTTACAGTAAAAGCTGCAGGAAGCTCTCAGAAGTGAGTTTTTTGCTCCTAATCATTAGAAATCAGTTACTTGTTGATGGCAAACATGGTTTTGATTGAAAATATTGCTCCTTGTTTAAGAAAAACAGTAGTTGTCAGTTTTGGGCTTCTCTCGCTGAGATAAAGCTATTTTTACAAATGTTACAGTAAAAGCTGCAGGAAGCTCTCAGAAGTGAGTTTTTTGCTCCTAATCATTAGAAATCAGTTACTTGTTGATGGCAAACATGGTTTTGATTGAAAATATTGCTCCTTGTTTAAGAAAAACAGTAGTTGTCAGTTTTGGCCTTCTCTCGCCGAGAGAAAGCTATTTTTACAAATGTTACAGTAAAAGCTGCAGGAAGCTCTCAGAAGTGAGTTTTTTTGCTCCTAATCATTAGAAATCAGTTACTTGTTGATGGCAAACATGGTTTTGATTGAAAATATTGCTCCTTGTTTAAGAAAAACTACAGTTGTCAGTTTTGGGTTTCTCTCACCGAGAGAAAGCTATTTTTACAAATGTTACAGTAAAAGCTGCAGGAAGCTCTCAGAAGTGAGTTTTTTGCTCCTAATCATTAGAAATCAGTTACTTGTTGATGGCAAACATGGTTTTGTTTGAAAATATTGCTCCTTGTTTAAGAAAAACAGTACTTGTCAGTTTTGGCCTTCTCTCGCTGAGATAAAGCTATTTTTACAAATGTTACAGTAAAAGCTGCAGGAAGCTCTCAGAAGTGAGTTTTTTGCTCCTAATCATTAGAAATCAGTTACTTGTTGATGGCAAACATGGTTTTGATTGAAAATATTGCTCCTTGTTTAAGAAAAACAGTAGTTGTCAGTTTTGGCCTTCTCTCGCCGAGAGAAAGCTAATTTTACAAATGTTACAGTAAAAGCTGCAGGAAGCTCTCAGAAGTGAGTTTTTTGCTCCTAATCATTAGAAATCAGTTACTTGTTGATGGCAAACATGGTTTTGATTGAAAATATTGCTCCTTATTTAAGAAAAACTATAGTTGTCAGTTTTGGGCTTCTCTCGGCAAGAGAAAGCTATTTTTACAAATGTTACAGTAAAAGCTGCAGGAAGCTCTCAGAAGTGAGTTTTTTACTCCTAATCATTAGAAATCAGTTACTTGTTGATGGCAAACATGGTTTTGTTTGAAAATATTGCTCCCTGTTTAAGAAAAACAGTAGTTGTCAGTTTTGGCCTTCTCTCGTCGAGATAAAGCTATTTTTACAAATGTTACAGTAAAAGCTGCAGGAAGCTCTCAGAAGTGAGTTTTTTGCTCATAATCATTAGAAATCAGTTACTTGTTGATGGCAAACATGGTTTTGATTGAAAATATTGCTCCTTGTTTAAGAAAAACAGTAGTTGTCAGTTTTGGGCTTCTCTCGCTGAGATAAAGCTATTTTTACAAATGTTACAGTAAAAGCTGCAGGAAGCTCTCAGAAGTGAGTTTTTTGCTCCTAATCATTAGAAATCAGTTACTTGTTGATGGCAAACATGGTTTTGATTGAAAATGAAGCTCTCAGAAGTGAGTTTTTTGCTCATAATCATTAGAAATCAGTTACTTGTTGATGTCAAACATGGTTTTGATTGAAAATATTGCTCCTTGTTTAAGAAAAACAGTACTTGTCAGTTTTGGCCTTCTCTCGCTGAGATAAAGCTATTTTTACAAATGTTACAGTAAAAGCTGCAGGAAGCTCTCAGAAGTGAGTTTTTTGCTCATAATCATTAGAAATCAGTTACTTGTTGATGTCAAACATGGTTTTGATTGAAAATATTGCTCCTTGTTTAAGAAAAACAGTACTTGTCAGTTTTGGCCTTCTCTCGCTGAGATAAAGCTATTTTTACAAATGTTACAGTAAAAGCTGCAGGAAGCTCTCAGAAGTGAGTTTTTTGCTCATAATCGCTGAGATAAAGCTATTTTTACAAATGTTACAGTAAAAGCTGCAGGAAGCTCTCAGAAGTGAGTTTTTTGCTCATAATCATTAGTAATCAGTTACTTGTTGATGGCAAACATGGTTTTGATTGAAAATATTGCTCCTTATTTAAGAAAAACTATAGTTGTCAGTTTTGGGCTTCTCTCGCCGAGAGAAAGCTATTTTTACAAATGTTACAGTAAAAGCTGCAGGAAGCTCTCAGAAGTGAGTTTTTTGCTCATAATCATTAGTAATCAGTTACTTGTTGATGGCAAACATTGTTGTATTGCTCCTTGTTTAAGAAAAACAGTACTTGTCAGTTTAAGAAAAACAGTACTTGTCAGTTTTGGCCTTCTCTCGCTGAGATAAAGCTATTTTTACAAATGTTACAGTAAAAGCTGCAGGAAGCTCTCAGAAGTGAGTTTTGATTATTATAATCATTAGAAAATCAGTTACTTGTTGATGTCAAACATGGTTTTGATTGAAAATATTGCTCCTTGTTTAAGAAAAACAGTACTTGTCAGTTTTGGCCTTCTCTCGCTGAGATAAAGCTATTTTTACAAATGTTACAGTAAAAGCTGCAGGAAGCTCTCAGAAGTGAGTTTTTTGCTCATAATCATTAGAAATCAGTTACTTGTTGATGTCAAACATGGTTTTGATTGAAAATATTGCTCCTTGTTTAAGAAAAACAGTAGTTGTCAGTTTTGGCCTTCTCTCGTCGAGAGAAAGCTATTTTTACAAATGTTACAGTAAAAGCTGCAGGAAGCTCTCAGAAGTGAGTTTTTTGCTCATAATCGCTGAGATAAAGCTATTTTTACAAATGTTACAGTAAAAGCTGCAGGAAGCTCTCAGAAGTGAGTTTTTTGCTCCTAATCATTAGAAATCAGTTACTTGTTGATGGCAAACATGGTTTTGTTTGAAAATATTGCTCCTTGTTTAAGAAAAACAGTAGTTGTCAGTTTTGGGCTTCTCTCGCTGAGATAAAGCTATTTTTACAAATGTTACAGTAAAAGCTGCAGGAAGCTCTCAGAAGTAAGTTTTTTGCTCCTAATCATTAGAAATCAGTTACTTGTTGATGGCAAACATGGTTTTGATTGAAAATGAAGCTCTCAGAAGTGAGTTTTTTGCTCATAATCATTAGAAATCAGTTACTTGTTGATGTCAAACATGGTTTTGATTGAAAATATTGCTCCTTGTTTAAGAAAAACAGTACTTGTCAGTTTTGGCCTTCTCTCGCTGAGATAAAGCTATTTTTACAAATGTTACAGTAAAAGCTGCAGGAAGCTCTCAGAAGTGAGTTTTTTGCTCATAATCATTAGAAATCAGTTACTTGTTGATGTCAAACATGGTTTTGATTGAAAATATTGCTCCTTGTTTAAGAAAAACAGTACTTGTCAGTTTTGGCCTTCTCTCGCTGAGATAAAGCTATTTTTACAAATGTTACAGTAAAAGCTGCAGGAAGCTCTCAGAAGTGAGTTTTTTGCTCATAATCGCTGAGATAAAGCTATTTTTACAAATGTTACAGTAAAAGCTGCAGGAAGCTCTCAGAAGTGAGTTTTTTGCTCATAATCATTAGTAATCAGTTACTTGTTGATGGCAAACATGGTTTTGATTGAAAATATTGCTCCTTATTTAAGAAAAACTATAGTTGTCAGTTTTGGGCTTCTCTCGCCGAGAGAAAGCTATTTTTACAAATGTTACAGTAAAAGCTGCAGGAAGCTCTCAGAAGTGAGTTTTTTGCTCATAATCATTAGTAATCAGTTACTTGTTGATGGCAAACATGGTTTTGATTGAAAATATTGCTCCTTGTTTAAGAAAAACAGTACTTGTCAGTTTTGGCCTTCTCTCGCTGAGATAAAGCTATTTTTACAAATGTTACAGTAAAAGCTGCAGGAAGCTCTCAGAAGTGAGTTTTTTGCTCCTAATCATTAGAAATCAGTTACTTGTTGATGGCAAACATGGTTTTGTTTGAAAATATTGCTCCTTGTTTAAGAAAAACAGTAGTTGTCAGTTTTGGCCTTCTCTCGTCGAGATAAAGCTATTTTTAGAAATGTTACAGTAAAAGCTGCAGGAAGCTCTCAGAAGTGAGTTTTTTGCTCATAATCATTAGAAATCAGTTACTTGTTGATGGCAAACATGGTTTTGATTGAAAATATTGCTCCTTGTTTAAGAAAAACAGTAGTTGTCAGTTTTGGGCTTCTCTCGCTGAGATAAAGCTATTTTTACAAATGTTACAGTAAAAGCTGCAGGAAGCTCTCAGAAGTGAGTTTTTTGCTCCTAATCATTAGAAATCAGTTACTTGTTGATGGCAAACATGGTTTTGTTTGAAAATATTGCTCCTTATTTAAGAAAAACAGTAGTTGTCAGTTTTGGCCTTCTCTCGCTGAGATAAAGCTATTTTTACAAATGTTACAGTAAAAGCTGCAGGAAGCTCTC
Source organism: Pampus argenteus (assembly GCA_036937835.1). Lineage (NCBI taxonomy): Eukaryota > Metazoa > Chordata > Actinopteri > Scombriformes > Stromateidae > Pampus > Pampus argenteus. The sequence goes on from CM072881.1 coordinate 2,403,044, forward strand.
AGAAGTAAGTTTTTTGCTCCTAATCATTAGAAATCAGTTACTTGTTGATGGCAAACATGGTTTTGATTGAAAATATTGCTCCTTGTTTAAGAAAAACAGTAGTTGTCAGTTTTGGGCTTCTCTCGCTGAGATAAAGCTATTTTTACAAATGTTACAGTAAAAGCTGCAGGAAGCTCTCAGAAGTGAGTTTTTTGCCCTAATCATTAGAAATCAGTTACTTGTTGATGGCAAACATGGTTTTGATTGAAAATATTGCTCCTTGTTTAAGAAAAACAGTAGTTGTCAGTTTTGGCCTTCTCTCGCCGAGAGAAAGCTATTTTTTACAAATGTTACAGTAAAAGCTGCAGGAAGCTCTCAGAAGTGAGTTTTTTGCTCCTAATCATTAGAAATCAGTTACTTGTTGATGGCAAACATGGTTTTGATTGAAAATATTGCTCCTTGTTTAAGAAAAACAGTAGTTGTCAGTTTTGGGCTTCTCTCGCTGAGATAAAGCTATTTTTACAAATGTTACAGTAAAAGCTGCAGGAAGCTCTCAGAAGTGAGTTTTTTGCTCCTAATCATTAGAAATCAGTTACTTGTTGATGGCAAACATGGTTTTGATTGAAAATATTGCTCCTTGTTTAAGAAAAACAGTAGTTGTCAGTTTTGGCCTTCTCTCGCCGAGAGAAAGCTATTTTTACAAATGTTACAGTAAAAGCTGCAGGAAGCTCTCAGAAGTGAGTTTTTTTGCTCCTAATCATTAGAAATCAGTTACTTGTTGATGGCAAACATGGTTTTGATTGAAAATATTGCTCCTTGTTTAAGAAAAACTACAGTTGTCAGTTTTGGGTTTCTCTCACCGAGAGAAAGCTATTTTTACAAATGTTACAGTAAAAGCTGCAGGAAGCTCTCAGAAGTGAGTTTTTTGCTCCTAATCATTAGAAATCAGTTACTTGTTGATGGCAAACATGGTTTTGTTTGAAAATATTGCTCCTTGTTTAAGAAAAACAGTACTTGTCAGTTTTGGCCTTCTCTCGCTGAGATAAAGCTATTTTTACAAATGTTACAGTAAAAGCTGCAGGAAGCTCTCAGAAGTGAGTTTTTTGCTCCTAATCATTAGAAATCAGTTACTTGTTGATGGCAAACATGGTTTTGATTGAAAATATTGCTCCTTGTTTAAGAAAAACAGTAGTTGTCAGTTTTGGCCTTCTCTCGCCGAGAGAAAGCTAATTTTACAAATGTTACAGTAAAAGCTGCAGGAAGCTCTCAGAAGTGAGTTTTTTGCTCCTAATCATTAGAAATCAGTTACTTGTTGATGGCAAACATGGTTTTGATTGAAAATATTGCTCCTTATTTAAGAAAAACTATAGTTGTCAGTTTTGGGCTTCTCTCGGCAAGAGAAAGCTATTTTTACAAATGTTACAGTAAAAGCTGCAGGAAGCTCTCAGAAGTGAGTTTTTTACTCCTAATCATTAGAAATCAGTTACTTGTTGATGGCAAACATGGTTTTGTTTGAAAATATTGCTCCTTGTTTAAGAAAAACAGTAGTTGTCAGTTTTGGCCTTCTCTCGTCGAGATAAAGCTATTTTTACAAATGTTACAGTAAAAGCTGCAGGAAGCTCTCAGAAGTGAGTTTTTTGCTCATAATCATTAGAAATCAGTTACTTGTTGATGGCAAACATGGTTTTGATTGAAAATATTGCTCCTTGTTTAAGAAAAACAGTAGTTGTCAGTTTTGGGCTTCTCTCGCTGAGATAAAGCTATTTTTACAAATGTTACAGTAAAAGCTGCAGGAAGCTCTCAGAAGTGAGTTTTTTGCTCCTAATCATTAGAAATCAGTTACTTGTTGATGGCAAACATGGTTTTGTTTGAAAATATTGCTCCTTATTTAAGAAAAACAGTAGTTGTCAGTTTTGGCCTTCTCTCGCTGAGATAAAGCTATTTTTACAAATGTTACAGTAAAAGCTGCAGGAAGCTCTCAGAAGTAAGTTTTTTGCTCCTAATCATTAGAAATCAGTTACTTGTTGATGGCAAACATGGTTTTGATTGAAAATATTGCTCCTTGTTTAAGAAAAACAGTAGTTGTCAGTTTTGGGCTTCTCTCGCTGAGATAAAGCTTTTTTTACAAATGTTACAGTAAAAGCTGCAGGAAGCTCTCAGAAGTGAGTTTTTTGCCCTAATCATTAGAAATCAGTTACTTGTTGATGGCAAACATGGTTTTGATTGAAAATATTGCTCCTTGTTTAAGAAAAACAGTAGTTGTCAGTTTTGGCCTTCTCTCGCCGAGAGAAAGCTATTTTTTACAAATGTTACAGTAAAAGCTGCAGGAAGCTCTCAGAAGTGAGTTTTTTGCTCCTAATCATTAGAAATCAGTTACTTGTTGATGGCAAACATGGTTTTGATTGAAAATATTGCTCCTTGTTTAAGAAAAACAGTAGTTGTCAGTTTTGGGCTTCTCTCGCTGAGATAAAGCTATTTTTACAAATGTTACAGTAAAAGCTGCAGGAAGCTCTCAGATGTGAGTTTTTTGCTCCTAATCATTAGAAATCAGTTACTTGTTGATGGCAAACATGGTTTTGATTGAAAATATTGCTCCTTGTTTAAGAAAAACAGTAGTTGTCAGTTTTGGCCTTCTCTCGCCGAGAGAAAGCTATTTTTACAAATGTTACAGTAAAAGCTGCAGGAAGCTCTCAGAAGTGAGTTTTTTTGCTCCTAATCATTAGAAATCAGTTACTTGTTGATGGCAAACATGGTTTTGATTGAAAATATTGCTCCTTGTTTAAGAAAAACTACAGTTGTCAGTTTTGGGTTTCTCTCACCGAGAGAAAGCTATTTTTACAAATGTTACAGTAAAAGCTGCAGGAAGCTCTCAGAAGTGAGTTTTTTGCTCCTAATCATTAGAAATCAGTTACTTGTTGATGGCAAACATGGTTTTGTTTGAAAATATTGCTCCTTGTTTAAGAAAAACAGTACTTGTCAGTTTTGGCCTTCTCTCGCTGAGATAAAGCTATTTTTTTACAAATGTTACAGTAAGAGCTGCAGGAAGCTCTCAGAAGTGAGTTTTTTGCTCCTAATCATTAGAAATCAGTTACTTGTTGATGGCAAACATGGTTTTGATTGAAAATATTGCTCCTTGTTTAAGAAAAACAGTACTTGTCAGTTTTGGCCTTCTCTCGCTGAGATAAAGCTATTTTTACAAATGTTACAGTAAAAGCTGCAGGAAGCTCTCAGAAGTGAGTTTTTTGCTCATAATCATTAGAAATCAGTTACTTGTTGATGTCAAACATGGTTTTGATTGAAAATATTGCTCCTTGTTTAAGAAAAACAGTAGTTGTCAGTTTTGGCCTTCTCTCGTCGAGAGAAAGCTATTTTTACAAATGTTACAGTAAAAGCTGCAGGAAGCTCTCAGAAGTGAGTTTTTTGCTCATAATCGCTGAGATAAAGCTATTTTTACAAATGTTACAGTAAAAGCTGCAGGAAGCTCTCAGAAGTGAGTTTTTTGCTTCTAATCATTAGAAATCAGTTACTTGTTGATGGCAAACATGGTTTTGTTTGAAAATATTGCTCCTTGTTTAAGAAAAACAGTAGTTGTCAGTTTTGGGCTTCTCTCGCTGAGATAAAGCTATTTTTACAAATGTTACAGTAAAAGCTGCAGGAAGCTCTCAGAAGTGAGTTTTTTGCCCTAATCATTAGAAATCAGTTACTTGTTGATGGCAAACATGGTTTTGATTGAAAATATTGCTCCTTGTTTAAGAAAAACAGTAGTTGTCAGTTTTGGCCTTCTCTCGCCGAGAGAAAGCTATTTTTTACAAATGTTACAGTAAAAGCTGCAGGAAGCTCTCAGAAGTGAGTTTTTTGCTCCTAATCATTAGAAATCAGTTACTTGTTGATGGCAAACATGGTTTTGTTTGAAAATATTGCTCCTTGTTTAAGAAAAACAGTACTTGTCAGTTTTGGCCTTCTCTCGCTGAGATAAAGCTATTTTTACAAATGTTACAGTAAAAGCTGCAGGAAGCTCTCAGAAGTGAGTTTTTTGCTCATAATCATTAGAAATCAGTTACTTGTTGATGGCAAACATGGTTTTGATTGAAAATATTGCTCCTTGTTTAAGAAAAACAGTAGTTGTCAGTTTTGGGCTTCTCTCGCTGAGATAAAGCTATTTTTACAAATGTTACAGTAAAAGCTGCAGGAAGCTCTCAGAAGTGAGTTTTTTGCTCCTAATCATTAGAAATCAGTTACTTGTTGATGGCAAACATGGTTTTGTTTGAAAATATTGCTCCTTGTTTAAGAAAAACAGTAGTTGTCAGTTTTGGGCTTCTCTCGCTGAGATAAAGCTATTTTTACAAATGTTACAGTAAGAGCTGCAGGAAGCTCTCAGAAGTGAGTTTTTTGCTCCTAATCATTAGAAATCAGTTACTTGTTGATGGCAAACATGGTTTTGATTGAAAATATTGCTCCTTGTTTAAGAAAAACAGTAGTTGTCAGTTTTGGGCTTCTCTCGCTGAGATAAAGCTATTTTTACAAATGTTACAGTAAAAGCTGCAGGAAGCTCTCAGAAGTGAGTTTTTTGCTCCTAATCATTAGAAATCAGTTACTTGTTGATGGCAAACATGGTTTTGATTGAAAATATTGCTCCTTGTTTAAGAAAAACAGTAGTTGTCAGTTTTGGCCTTCTCTCGCCGAGAGAAAGCTAATTTTACAAATGTTACAGTAAAAGCTGCAGGAAGCTCTCAGAAGTGAGTTTTTTGCTCCTAATCATTAGAAATCAGTTACTTGTTGATGGCAAACATGGTTTTGATTGAAAATATTGCTCCTTATTTAAGAAAAACTATAGTTGTCAGTTTTGGGCTTCTCTCGGCAAGAGAAAGCTATTTTTACAAATGTTACAGTAAAAGCTGCAGGAAGCTCTCAGAAGTGAGTTTTTTACTCCTAATCATTAGAAATCAGTTACTTGTTGATGGCAAACATGGTTTTGATTGAAAATATTGCTCCTTATTTAAGAAAAACAGTAGCTGTCAGTTTTGGCCTTCTATCGCTGAGATAAAGCTATTTTTACAAATGTTACAGTAAAAGCTGCAGGAAGCTCTCAGAAGTAAATTTTTTGCTCCTAATCATTAGAAATCAGTTACTTGTTGATGGCAAACATGGTTTTGATTGAAAATATTGCTCCTTGTTTAAGAAAAACAGTAGTTGTCAGTTTTGGGCTTCTCTCGCTGAGATAAAGCTATTTTTACAAATGTTACAGTAAAAGCTGCAGGAAGCTCTCAGAAGTGAGTTTTTTGCTCCTAATCATTAGAAATCAGTTACTTGTTGATGGCAAACATGGTTTTGATTGAAAATATTGCTCCTTGTTTAAGAAAAACAGTAGTTGTCAGTTTTGGCCTTCTCTCGCTGAAATAAAGCTATTTTTACAAATGTTACAGTAAAAGCTGCAGGAAGCTCTCAGAAGTGAGTTTTTTGCTCCTAATCATTAGAAATCAGTTACTTGTTGATGGCAAACATGGTTTTGTTTGAACATATTGCTCCTTGTTTAAGAAAAACAGTAGTTGTCAGTTTTGGCCTTCTCTCGCTAAGATAAAGCTATTTTTACAAATGTTACAGTAAAAGCTGCAGGAAGCTCTCAGAAGTGAGTTTTTTGCTCCTAATCATTAGAAATCAGTTACTTGTTGATGGCAAACATGGTTTTGATTGAAAATATTGCTCCTTGTTTAAGAAAAACTATAGTTGTCAGTTTTGGGCTTCTCTCGCCGAGAGAAAGCTATTTTTACAAATGTTACAGTAAAAGCTGCAGGAAGCTCTCAGAAGTGAGTTTTTTGCTCCTAATCATTAGAAATCAGTTACTTGTTGATGGCAAACATGGTTTTGTTTGAAAATATTGCTCCTTGTTTAAGAAAAACAGTACTTGTCAGTTTTGGCCTTCTCTCGCTGAGATAAAGCTATTTTTACAAATGTTACAGTAAAAGCTGCAGGAAGCTCTCAGTAGTGAGTTTTTTGCTCATAATCATTAGAAATCAGTTACTTGTTGATGGCAAACATGGTTTTGATTGAAAATATTGCTCCTTGTTTAAAGAAAACTATAGTTGTCAGTTTTGGGCTTCTCTCGCCGAGAGAAAGCTATTTTTACAAATGTTACAGTAAAAGCTGCAGGAAGCTCTCAGAAGTGAGTTTTTTGCTCCTAATTATTAGAAATCAGTTACTTGTTGATGGCAAACATGGTTTTGATTGAAAATATTGCTCCTTGTTTAAGAAAAACAGTAGTTGTCAGTTTTGGGCTTCTCTCGCCGAGAGAAAGCAATTTTTACAAATGTTACAGTAAAAGCTGCAGGAAGCTCTCAGAAGTGAGTTTTTTGCTCCTAATCATTAGAAATCAGTTACTTGTTGATGGCAAACATGGTTTTGATTGAAAATATTGCTCCTTGTTTAAGAAAAACAGTAGTTGTCAGTTTTGGCCTTCTCTCGCTGAAATAAAGCTATTTTTACAAATGTTACAGTAAAAGCTGCAGGAAGCTCTCAGAAGTGAGTTTTTTGCTCCTCATCATTAGAAATCAGTTACTTGTTGATGGCAAACATGGTTTTGATTGAAAATATTGCTCCTTGTTTAAGAAAAACTATAGTTGTCAGTTTTGGCCTTCTCTCGCTGAGATAAAGCTATTTTTACAAATGTTACAGTAAAAGCTGCAGGAAGCTCTCAGAAGTGAGTTTTTTGCTCATAATCATTAGAAATCAGTTACTTGTTGATGTCAAACATGGTTTTGATTGAAAATATTGCTCCTTGTTTAAGAAAAACAGTACTTGTCAGTTTTGGCCTTCTCTCGCTGAGATAAAGCTATTTTTACAAATGTTACAGTAAAAGCTGCAGGAAGCTCTCAGAAGTGAGTTTTTTGCTCATAATCATTAGAAATCAGTTACTTGTTGATGTCAAACATGGTTTTGATTGAAAATATTGCTCCTTGTTTAAGAAAAACAGTAGTTGTCAGTTTTGGCCTTCTCTCGTCGAGAGAAAGCTATTTTTACAAATGTTACAGTAAAAGCTGCAGGAAGCTCTCAGAAGTGAGTTTTTTGCTCATAATCGCTGAGATAAAGCTATTTTTACAAATGTTACAGTAAAAGCTGCAGGAAGCTCTCAGAAGTGAGTTTTTTGCTCCTAATCATTAGAAATCAGTTACTTGTTGATGGCAAACATGGTTTTGTTTGAAAATATTGCTCCTTGTTTAAGAAAAACAGTAGTTGTCAGTTTTGGCCTTCTCTCGCTGAGATAAAGCTATTTTTACAAATGTTACAGTAAAAGCTGCAGGAAGCTCTCAGAAGTAAGTTTTTTGCTCCTAATCATTAGAAATCAGTTACTTGTTGATGGCAAACATGGTTTTGATTGAAAATGAAGCTCTCAGAAGTGAGTTTTTTGCTCATAATCATTAGAAATCAGTTACTTGTTGATGTCAAACATGGTTTTGATTGAAAATATTGCTCCTTGTTTAAGAAAAACAGTACTTGTCAGTTTTGGCCTTCTCTCGCTGAGATAAAGCTATTTTTACAAATGTTACAGTAAAAGCTGCAGGAAGCTCTCAGAAGTGAGTTTTTTGCTCATAATCATTAGAAATCAGTTACTTGTTGATGTCAAACATGGTTTTGATTGAAAATATTGCTCCTTGTTTAAGAAAAACAGTACTTGTCAGTTTTGGCCTTCTCTCGCTGAGATAAAGCTATTTTTACAAATGTTACAGTAAAAGCTGCAGGAAGCTCTCAGAAGTGAGTTTTTTGCTCATAATCGCTGAGATAAAGCTATTTTTACAAATGTTACAGTAAAAGCTGCAGGAAGCTCTCAGAAGTGAGTTTTTTGCTCATAATCATTAGTAATCAGTTACTTGTTGATGGCAAACATGGTTTTGATTGAAAATATTGCTCCTTATTTAAGAAAAACTATAGTTGTCAGTTTTGGGCTTCTCTCGCCGAGAGAAAGCTATTTTTACAAATGTTACAGTAAAAGCTGCAGGAAGCTCTCAGAAGTGAGTTTTTTGCTCATAATCATTAGTAATCAGTTACTTGTTGATGGCAAACATTGTTGTATTGCTCCTTGTTTAAGAAAAACAGTACTTGTCAGTTTAAGAAAAACAGTACTTGTCAGTTTTGGCCTTCTCTCGCTGAGATAAAGCTATTTTTACAAATGTTACAGTAAAAGCTGCAGGAAGCTCTCAGAAGTGAGTTTTGATTATTATAATCATTAGAAAATCAGTTACTTGTTGATGTCAAACATGGTTTTGATTGAAAATATTGCTCCTTGTTTAAGAAAAACAGTACTTGTCAGTTTTGGCCTTCTCTCGCTGAGATAAAGCTATTTTTACAAATGTTACAGTAAAAGCTGCAGGAAGCTCTCAGAAGTGAGTTTTTTGCTCATAATCATTAGAAATCAGTTACTTGTTGATGTCAAACATGGTTTTGATTGAAAATATTGCTCCTTGTTTAAGAAAAACAGTAGTTGTCAGTTTTGGCCTTCTCTCGTCGAGAGAAAGCTATTTTTACAAATGTTACAGTAAAAGCTGCAGGAAGCTCTCAGAAGTGAGTTTTTTGCTCATAATCGCTGAGATAAAGCTATTTTTACAAATGTTACAGTAAAAGCTGCAGGAAGCTCTCAGAAGTGAGTTTTTTGCTCCTAATCATTAGAAATCAGTTACTTGTTGATGGCAAACATGGTTTTGTTTGAAAATATTGCTCCTTGTTTAAGAAAAACAGTAGTTGTCAGTTTTGGGCTTCTCTCGCTGAGATAAAGCTATTTTTACAAATGTTACAGTAAAAGCTGCAGGAAGCTCTCAGAAGTAAGTTTTTTGCTCCTAATCATTAGAAATCAGTTACTTGTTGATGGCAAACATGGTTTTGATTGAAAATGAAGCTCTCAGAAGTGAGTTTTTTGCTCATAATCATTAGAAATCAGTTACTTGTTGATGTCAAACATGGTTTTGATTGAAAATATTGCTCCTTGTTTAAGAAAAACAGTACTTGTCAGTTTTGGCCTTCTCTCGCTGAGATAAAGCTATTTTTACAAATGTTACAGTAAAAGCTGCAGGAAGCTCTCAGAAGTGAGTTTTTTGCTCATAATCATTAGAAATCAGTTACTTGTTGATGGCAAACATGGTTTTGATTGAAAATATTGCTCCTTGTTTAAGAAAAACAGTAGTTGTCAGTTTTGGCCTTCTCTCGCCGAGAGAAAGCTATTTTTTACAAATGTTACAGTAAAAGCTGCAGGAAGCTCTCAGAAGTGAGTTTTTTGCTCCTAATCATTAGAAATCAGTTACTTGTTGATGGCAAACATGGTTTTGTTTGAAAATATTGCTCCTTGTTTAAGAAAAACAGTACTTGTCAGTTTTGGCCTTCTCTCGCTGAGATAAAGCTATTTTTACAAATGTTACAGTAAAAGCTGCAGGAAGCTCTCAGAAGTGAGTTTTTTGCTCATAATCATTAGAAATCAGTTACTTGTTGATGGCAAACATGGTTTTGATTGAAAATATTGCTCCTTGTTTAAGAAAAACAGTAGTTGTCAGTTTTGGGCTTCTCTCGCTGAGATAAAGCTATTTTTACAAATGTTACAGTAAAAGCTGCAGGAAGCTCTCAGAAGTGAGTTTTTTGCTCCTAATCATTAGAAATCAGTTACTTGTTGATGGCAAACATGGTTTTGTTTGAAAATATTGCTCCTTGTTTAAGAAAAACAGTAGTTGTCAGTTTTGGGCTTCTCTCGCTGAGATAAAGCTATTTTTACAAATGTTACAGTAAGAGCTGCAGGAAGCTCTCAGAAGTGAGTTTTTTGCTCCTAATCATTAGAAATCAGTTACTTGTTGATGGCAAACATGGTTTTGATTGAAAATATTGCTCCTTGTTTAAGAAAAACAGTAGTTGTCAGTTTTGGGCTTCTCTCGCTGAGATAAAGCTATTTTTACAAATGTTACAGTAAAAGCTGCAGGAAGCTCTCAGAAGTGAGTTTTTTGCTCCTAATCATTAGAAATCAGTTACTTGTTGATGGCAAACATGGTTTTGATTGAAAATATTGCTCCTTGTTTAAGAAAAACAGTAGTTGTCAGTTTTGGCCTTCTCTCGCCGAGAGAAAGCTAATTTTACAAATGTTACAGTAAAAGCTGCAGGAAGCTCTCAGAAGTGAGTTTTTTGCTCCTAATCATTAGAAATCAGTTACTTGTTGATGGCAAACATGGTTTTGATTGAAAATATTGCTCCTTATTTAAGAAAAACTATAGTTGTCAGTTTTGGGCTTCTCTCGGCAAGAGAAAGCTATTTTTACAAATGTTACAGTAAAAGCTGCAGGAAGCTCTCAGAAGTGAGTTTTTTACTCCTAATCATTAGAAATCAGTTACTTGTTGATGGCAAACATGGTTTTGATTGAAAATATTGCTCCTTATTTAAGAAAAACAGTAGCTGTCAGTTTTGGCCTTCTATCGCTGAGATAAAGCTATTTTTACAAATGTTACAGTAAAAGCTGCAGGAAGCTCTCAGAAGTAAATTTTTTGCTCCTAATCATTAGAAATCAGTTACTTGTTGATGGCAAACATGGTTTTGATTGAAAATATTGCTCCTTGTTTAAGAAAAACAGTAGTTGTCAGTTTTGGGCTTCTCTCGCTGAGATAAAGCTATTTTTACAAATGTTACAGTAAAAGCTGCAGGAAGCTCTCAGAAGTGAGTTTTTTGCTCCTAATCATTAGAAATCAGTTACTTGTTGATGGCAAACATGGTTTTGATTGAAAATATTGCTCCTTGTTTAAGAAAAACAGTAGTTGTCAGTTTTGGCCTTCTCTCGCTGAAATAAAGCTATTTTTACAAATGTTACAGTAAAAGCTGCAGGAAGCTCTCAGAAGTGAGTTTTTTGCTCCTAATCATTAGAAATCAGTTACTTGTTGATGGCAAACATGGTTTTGTTTGAACATATTGCTCCTTGTTTAAGAAAAACAGTAGTTGTCAGTTTTGGCCTTCTCTCGCTAAGATAAAGCTATTTTTACAAATGTTACAGTAAAAGCTGCAGGAAGCTCTCAGAAGTGAGTTTTTTGCTCCTAATCATTAGAAATCAGTTACTTGTTGATGGCAAACATGGTTTTGATTGAAAATATTGCTCCTTGTTTAAGAAAAACTATAGTTGTCAGTTTTGGGCTTCTCTCGCCGAGAGAAAGCTATTTTTACAAATGTTACAGTAAAAGCTGCAGGAAGCTCTCAGAAGTGAGTTTTTTGCTCCTAATCATTAGAAATCAGTTACTTGTTGATGGCAAACATGGTTTTGTTTGAAAATATTGCTCCTTGTTTAAGAAAAACAGTACTTGTCAGTTTTGGCCTTCTCTCGCTGAGATAAAGCTATTTTTACAAATGTTACAGTAAAAGCTGCAGGAAGCTCTCAGTAGTGAGTTTTTTGCTCATAATCATTAGAAATCAGTTACTTGTTGATGGCAAACATGGTTTTGATTGAAAATATTGCTCCTTGTTTAAAGAAAACTATAGTTGTCAGTTTTGGGCTTCTCTCGCCGAGAGAAAGCTATTTTTACAAATGTTACAGTAAAAGCTGCAGGAAGCTCTCAGAAGTGAGTTTTTTGCTCCTAATTATTAGAAATCAGTTACTTGTTGATGGCAAACATGGTTTTGATTGAAAATATTGCTCCTTGTTTAAGAAAAACAGTAGTTGTCAGTTTTGGGCTTCTCTCGCCGAGAGAAAGCAATTTTTACAAATGTTACAGTAAAAGCTGCAGGAAGCTCTCAGAAGTGAGTTTTTTGCTCCTAATCATTAGAAATCAGTTACTTGTTGATGGCAAACATGGTTTTGATTGAAAATATTGCTCCTTGTTTAAGAAAAACAGTAGTTGTCAGTTTTGGCCTTCTCTCGCTGAAATAAAGCTATTTTTACAAATGTTACAGTAAAAGCTGCAGGAAGCTCTCAGAAGTGAGTTTTTTGCTCCTCATCATTAGAAATCAGTTACTTGTTGATGGCAAACATGGTTTTGATTGAAAATATTGCTCCTTGTTTAAGAAAAACTATAGTTGTCAGTTTTGGCCTTCTCTCGCTGAGATAAAGCTATTTTTACAAATGTTACAGTAAAAGCTGCAGGAAGCTCTCAGAAGTGAGTTTTTTGCTCATAATCATTAGAAATCAGTTACTTGTTGATGTCAAACATGGTTTTGATTGAAAATATTGCTCCTTGTTTAAGAAAAACAGTACTTGTCAGTTTTGGCCTTCTCTCGCTGAGATAAAGCTATTTTTACAAATGTTACAGTAAAAGCTGCAGGAAGCTCTCAGAAGTGAGTTTTTTGCTCATAATCATTAGAAATCAGTTACTTGTTGATGTCAAACATGGTTTTGATTGAAAATATTGCTCCTTGTTTAAGAAAAACAGTAGTTGTCAGTTTTGGCCTTCTCTCGTCGAGAGAAAGCTATTTTTACAAATGTTACAGTAAAAGCTGCAGGAAGCTCTCAGAAGTGAGTTTTTTGCTCATAATCGCTGAGATAAAGCTATTTTTACAAATGTTACAGTAAAAGCTGCAGGAAGCTCTCAGAAGTGAGTTTTTTGCTCCTAATCATTAGAAATCAGTTACTTGTTGATGGCAAACATGGTTTTGTTTGAAAATATTGCTCCTTGTTTAAGAAAAACAGTAGTTGTCAGTTTTGGCCTTCTCTCGCTGAGATAAAGCTATTTTTACAAATGTTACAGTAAAAGCTGCAGGAAGCTCTCAGAAGTAAGTTTTTTGCTCCTAATCATTAGAAATCAGTTACTTGTTGATGGCAAACATGGTTTTGATTGAAAATGAAGCTCTCAGAAGTGAGTTTTTTGCTCATAATCATTAGAAATCAGTTACTTGTTGATGTCAAACATGGTTTTGATTGAAAATATTGCTCCTTGTTTAAGAAAAACAGTACTTGTCAGTTTTGGCCTTCTCTCGCTGAGATAAAGCTATTTTTACAAATGTTACAGTAAAAGCTGCAGGAAGCTCTCAGAAGTGAGTTTTTTGCTCATAATCATTAGAAATCAGTTACTTGTTGATGTCAAACATGGTTTTGATTGAAAATATTGCTCCTTGTTTAAGAAAAACAGTACTTGTCAGTTTTGGCCTTCTCTCGCTGAGATAAAGCTATTTTTACAAATGTTACAGTAAAAGCTGCAGGAAGCTCTCAGAAGTGAGTTTTTTGCTCATAATCGCTGAGATAAAGCTATTTTTACAAATGTTACAGTAAAAGCTGCAGGAAGCTCTCAGAAGTGAGTTTTTTGCTCATAATCATTAGTAATCAGTTACTTGTTGATGGCAAACATGGTTTTGATTGAAAATATTGCTCCTTATTTAAGAAAAACTATAGTTGTCAGTTTTGGGCTTCTCTCGCCGAGAGAAAGCTATTTTTACAAATGTTACAGTAAAAGCTGCAGGAAGCTCTCAGAAGTGAGTTTTTTGCTCATAATCATTAGTAATCAGTTACTTGTTGATGGCAAACATTGTTGTATTGCTCCTTGTTTAAGAAAAACAGTACTTGTCAGTTTAAGAAAAACAGTACTTGTCAGTTTTGGCCTTCTCTCGCTGAGATAAAGCTATTTTTACAAATGTTACAGTAAAAGCTGCAGGAAGCTCTCAGAAGTGAGTTTTGATTATTATAATCATTAGAAAATCAGTTACTTGTTGATGTCAAACATGGTTTTGATTGAAAATATTGCTCCTTGTTTAAGAAAAACAGTACTTGTCAGTTTTGGCCTTCTCTCGCTGAGATAAAGCTATTTTTACAAATGTTACAGTAAAAGCTGCAGGAAGCTCTCAGAAGTGAGTTTTTTGCTCATAATCATTAGAAATCAGTTACTTGTTGATGTCAAACATGGTTTTGATTGAAAATATTGCTCCTTGTTTAAGAAAAACAGTAGTTGTCAGTTTTGGCCTTCTCTCGTCGAGAGAAAGCTATTTTTACAAATGTTACAGTAAAAGCTGCAGGAAGCTCTCAGAAGTGAGTTTTTTGCTCATAATCGCTGAGATAAAGCTATTTTTACAAATGTTACAGTAAAAGCTGCAGGAAGCTCTCAGAAGTGAGTTTTTTGCTCCTAATCATTAGAAATCAGTTACTTGTTGATGGCAAACATGGTTTTGTTTGAAAATATTGCTCCTTGTTTAAGAAAAACAGTAGTTGTCAGTTTTGGGCTTCTCTCGCTGAGATAAAGCTATTTTTACAAATGTTACAGTAAAAGCTGCAGGAAGCTCTCAGAAGTAAGTTTTTTGCTCCTAATCATTAGAAATCAGTTACTTGTTGATGGCAAACATGGTTTTGATTGAAAATGAAGCTCTCAGAAGTGAGTTTTTTGCTCATAATCATTAGAAATCAGTTACTTGTTGATGTCAAACATGGTTTTGATTGAAAATATTGCTCCTTGTTTAAGAAAAACAGTACTTGTCAGTTTTGGCCTTCTCTCGCTGAGATAAAGCTATTTTTACAAATGTTACAGTAAAAGCTGCAGGAAGCTCTCAGAAGTGAGTTTTTTGCTCATAATCATTAGAAATCAGTTACTTGTTGATGTCAAACATGGTTTTGATTGAAAATATTGCTCCTTGTTTAAGAAAAACAGTACTTGTCAGTTTTGGCCTTCTCTCGCTGAGATAAAGCTATTTTTACAAATGTTACAGTAAAAGCTGCAGGAAGCTCTCAGAAGTGAGTTTTTTGCTCATAATCGCTGAGATAAAGCTATTTTTACAAATGTTACAGTAAAAGCTGCAGGAAGCTCTCAGAAGTGAGTTTTTTGCTCATAATCATTAGTAATCAGTTACTTGTTGATGGCAAACATGGTTTTGATTGAAAATATTGCTCCTTATTTAAGAAAAACTATAGTTGTCAGTTTTGGGCTTCTCTCGCCGAGAGAAAGCTATTTTTACAAATGTTACAGTAAAAGCTGCAGGAAGCTCTCAGAAGTGAGTTTTTTGCTCATAATCATTAGTAATCAGTTACTTGTTGATGGCAAACATGGTTTTGATTGAAAATATTGCTCCTTGTTTAAGAAAAACAGTACTTGTCAGTTTTGGCCTTCTCTCGCTGAGATAAAGCTATTTTTACAAATGTTACAGTAAAAGCTGCAGGAAGCTCTCAGAAGTGAGTTTTTTGCTCCTAATCATTAGAAATCAGTTACTTGTTGATGGCAAACATGGTTTTGTTTGAAAATATTGCTCCTTGTTTAAGAAAAACAGTAGTTGTCAGTTTTGGCCTTCTCTCGTCGAGATAAAGCTATTTTTAGAAATGTTACAGTAAAAGCTGCAGGAAGCTCTCAGAAGTGAGTTTTTTGCTCATAATCATTAGAAATCAGTTACTTGTTGATGGCAAACATGGTTTTGATTGAAAATATTGCTCCTTGTTTAAGAAAAACAGTAGTTGTCAGTTTTGGGCTTCTCTCGCTGAGATAAAGCTATTTTTACAAATGTTACAGTAAAAGCTGCAGGAAGCTCTCAGAAGTGAGTTTTTTGCTCCTAATCATTAGAAATCAGTTACTTGTTGATGGCAAACATGGTTTTGTTTGAAAATATTGCTCCTTATTTAAGAAAAACAGTAGTTGTCAGTTTTGGCCTTCTCTCGCTGAGATAAAGCTATTTTTACAAATGTTACAGTAAAAGCTGCAGGAAGCTCTCAGAAGTAAGTTTTTTGCTCCTAATCATTAGAAATCAGTTACTTGTTGATGGCAAACATGGTTTTGATTGAAAATATTGCTCCTTGTTTAAGAAAAACAGTAGTTGTCAGTTTTGGGCTTCTCTCGCTGAGATAAAGCTATTTTTACAAATGTTACAGTAAAAGCTGCAGGAAGCTCTCAGAAGTGAGTTTTTTGCCCTAATCATTAGAAATCAGTTACTTGTTGATGGCAAACATGGTTTTGATTGAAAATATTGCTCCTTGTTTAAGAAAAACAGTAGTTGTCAGTTTTGGCCTTCTCTCGCCGAGAGAAAGCTATTTTTTACAAATGTTACAGTAAAAGCTGCAGGAAGCTCTCAGAAGTGAGTTTTTTGCTCCTAATCATTAGAAATCAGTTACTTGTTGATGGCAAACATGGTTTTGATTGAAAATATTGCTCCTTGTTTAAGAAAAACAGTAGTTGTCAGTTTTGGGCTTCTCTCGCTGAGATAAAGCTATTTTTACAAATGTTACAGTAAAAGCTGCAGGAAGCTCTCAGAAGTGAGTTTTTTGCTCCTAATCATTAGAAATCAGTTACTTGTTGATGGCAAACATGGTTTTGATTGAAAATATTGCTCCTTGTTTAAGAAAAACAGTAGTTGTCAGTTTTGGCCTTCTCTCGCCGAGAGAAAGCTATTTTTACAAATGTTACAGTAAAAGCTGCAGGAAGCTCTCAGAAGTGAGTTTTTTTGCTCCTAATCATTAGAAATCAGTTACTTGTTGATGGCAAACATGGTTTTGATTGAAAATATTGCTCCTTGTTTAAGAAAAACTACAGTTGTCAGTTTTGGGTTTCTCTCACCGAGAGAAAGCTATTTTTACAAATGTTACAGTAAAAGCTGCAGGAAGCTCTCAGAAGTGAGTTTTTTGCTCCTAATCATTAGAAATCAGTTACTTGTTGATGGCAAACATGGTTTTGTTTGAAAATATTGCTCCTTGTTTAAGAAAAACAGTACTTGTCAGTTTTGGCCTTCTCTCGCTGAGATAAAGCTATTTTTACAAATGTTACAGTAAAAGCTGCAGGAAGCTCTCAGAAGTGAGTTTTTTGCTCCTAATCATTAGAAATCAGTTACTTGTTGATGGCAAACATGGTTTTGATTGAAAATATTGCTCCTTGTTTAAGAAAAACAGTAGTTGTCAGTTTTGGCCTTCTCTCGCCGAGAGAAAGCTAATTTTACAAATGTTACAGTAAAAGCTGCAGGAAGCTCTCAGAAGTGAGTTTTTTGCTCCTAATCATTAGAAATCAGTTACTTGTTGATGGCAAACATGGTTTTGATTGAAAATATTGCTCCTTATTTAAGAAAAACTATAGTTGTCAGTTTTGGGCTTCTCTCGGCAAGAGAAAGCTATTTTTACAAATGTTACAGTAAAAGCTGCAGGAAGCTCTCAGAAGTGAGTTTTTTACTCCTAATCATTAGAAATCAGTTACTTGTTGATGGCAAACATGGTTTTGTTTGAAAATATTGCTCCTTGTTTAAGAAAAACAGTAGTTGTCAGTTTTGGCCTTCTCTCGTCGAGATAAAGCTATTTTTACAAATGTTACAGTAAAAGCTGCAGGAAGCTCTCAGAAGTGAGTTTTTTGCTCATAATCATTAGAAATCAGTTACTTGTTGATGGCAAACATGGTTTTGATTGAAAATATTGCTCCTTGTTTAAGAAAAACAGTAGTTGTCAGTTTTGGGCTTCTCTCGCTGAGATAAAGCTATTTTTACAAATGTTACAGTAAAAGCTGCAGGAAGCTCTCAGAAGTGAGTTTTTTGCTCCTAATCATTAGAAATCAGTTACTTGTTGATGGCAAACATGGTTTTGTTTGAAAATATTGCTCCTTATTTAAGAAAAACAGTAGTTGTCAGTTTTGGCCTTCTCTCGCTGAGATAAAGCTATTTTTACAAATGTTACAGTAAAAGCTGCAGGAAGCTCTCAGAAGTAAGTTTTTTGCTCCTAATCATTAGAAATCAGTTACTTGTTGATGGCAAACATGGTTTTGATTGAAAATATTGCTCCTTGTTTAAGAAAAACAGTAGTTGTCAGTTTTGGGCTTCTCTCGCTGAGATAAAGCTTTTTTTACAAATGTTACAGTAAAAGCTGCAGGAAGCTCTCAGAAGTGAGTTTTTTGCCCTAATCATTAGAAATCAGTTACTTGTTGATGGCAAACATGGTTTTGATTGAAAATATTGCTCCTTGTTTAAGAAAAACAGTAGTTGTCAGTTTTGGCCTTCTCTCGCCGAGAGAAAGCTATTTTTTACAAATGTTACAGTAAAAGCTGCAGGAAGCTCTCAGAAGTGAGTTTTTTGCTCCTAATCATTAGAAATCAGTTACTTGTTGATGGCAAACATGGTTTTGATTGAAAATATTGCTCCTTGTTTAAGAAAAACAGTAGTTGTCAGTTTTGGGCTTCTCTCGCTGAGATAAAGCTATTTTTACAAATGTTACAGTAAAAGCTGCAGGAAGCTCTCAGAAGTGAGTTTTTTTGCTCCTAATCATTAGAAATCAGTTACTTGTTGATGGCAAACATGGTTTTGATTGAAAATATTGCTCCTTGTTTAAGAAAAACAGTAGTTGTCAGTTTTGGCCTTCTCTCGCCGAGAGAAAGCTATTTTTACAAATGTTACAGTAAAAGCTGCAGGAAGCTCTCAGAAGTGAGTTTTTTTGCTCCTAATCATTAGAAATCAGTTACTTGTTGATGGCAAACATGGTTTTGATTGAAAATATTGCTCCTTGTTTAAGAAAAACTACAGTTGTCAGTTTTGGGTTTCTCTCACCGAGAGAAAGCTATTTTTACAAATGTTACAGTAAAAGCTGCAGGAAGCTCTCAGAAGTGAGTTTTTTGCTCCTAATCATTAGAAATCAGTTACTTGTTGATGGCAAACATGGTTTTGTTTGAAAATATTGCTCCTTGTTTAAGAAAAACAGTACTTGTCAGTTTTGGCCTTCTCTCGCTGAGATAAAGCTATTTTTTACAAATGTTACAGTAAGAGCTGCAGGAAGCTCTCAGAAGTGAGTTTTTTGCTCCTAATCATTAGAAATCAGTTACTTGTTGATGGCAAACATGGTTTTGATTGAAAATATTGCTCCTTGTTTAAGAAAAACAGTACTTGTCAGTTTTGGCCTTCTCTCGCTGAGATAAAGCTATTTTTACAAATGTTACAGTAAAAGCTGCAGGAAGCTCTCAGAAGTGAGTTTTTTGCTCATAATCGCTGAGATAAAGCTATTTTTACAAATGTTACAGTAAAAGCTGCAGGAAGCTCTCAGAAGTGAGTTTTTTGCTCATAATCATTAGTAATCAGTTACTTGTTGATGGCAAACATGGTTTTGATTGAAAATATTGCTCCTTATTTAAGAAAAACTATAGTTGTCAGTTTTGGGCTTCTCTCGCCGAGAGAAAGCTATTTTTACAAATGTTACAGTAAAAGCTGCAGGAAGCTCTCAGAAGTGAGTTTTTTGCTCATAATCATTAGTAATCAGTTACTTGTTGATGGCAAACATGGTTTTGATTGAAAATATTGCTCCTTGTTTAAGAAAAACAGTACTTGTCAGTTTTGGCCTTCTCTCGCTGAGATAAAGCTATTTTTACAAATGTTACAGTAAAAGCTGCAGGAAGCTCTCAGAAGTGAGTTTTTTGCTCCTAATCATTAGAAATCAGTTACTTGTTGATGGCAAACATGGTTTTGTTTGAAAATATTGCTCCTTGTTTAAGAAAAACAGTAGTTGTCAGTTTTGGCCTTCTCTCGTCGAGATAAAGCTATTTTTACAAATGTTACAGTAAAAGCTGCAGGAAGCTCTCAGAAGTGAGTTTTTTGCTCATAATCATTAGAAATCAGTTACTTGTTGATGGCAAACATGGTTTTGATTGAAAATATTGCTCCTTGTTTAAGAAAAACAGTAGTTGTCAGTTTTGGGCTTCTCTCGCTGAGATAAAGCTATTTTTACAAATGTTACAGTAAAAGCTGCAGGAAGCTCTCAGAAGTGAGTTTTTTGCTAATAATCGCTGAGATAAAGCTATTTTTACAAATGTTACAGTAAAAGCTGCAGGAAGCTCTCAGAAGTGAGTTTTTTGCTCATAATCATTAGTAATCAGTTACTTGTTGATGGCAAACATGGTTTTGATTGAAAATATTGCTCCTTATTTAAGAAAAACTATAGTTGTCAGTTTTGGGCTTCTCTCGCCGAGAGAAAGCTATTTTTACAAATGTTACAGTAAAAGCTGCAGGAAGCTCTCAGAAGTGAGTTTTTTGCTCATAATCATTAGTAATCAGTTACTTGTTGATGGCAAACATGGTTTTGATTGAAAATATTGCTCCTTGTTTAAGAAAAACAGTACTTGTCAGTTTTGGCCTTCTCTCGCTGAGATAAAGCTATTTTTACAAATGTTACAGTAAAAGCTGCAGGAAGCTCTCAGAAGTGAGTTTTTTGCTCCTAATCATTAGAAATCAGTTACTTGTTGATGGCAAACATGGTTTTGTTTGAAAATATTGCTCCTTGTTTAAGAAAAACAGTAGTTGTCAGTTTTGGCCTTCTCTCGTCGAGATAAAGCTATTTTTACAAATGTTACAGTAAAAGCTGCAGGAAGCTCTCAGAAGTGAGTTTTTTGCTCATAATCATTAGAAATCAGTTACTTGTTGATGGCAAACATGGTTTTGATTGAAAATATTGCTCCTTGTTTAAGAAAAACAGTAGTTGTCAGTTTTGGGCTTCTCTCGCTGAGATAAAGCTATTTTTACAAATGTTACAGTAAAAGCTGCAGGAAGCTCTCAGAAGTGAGTTTTTTGCTCCTAATCATTAGAAATCAGTTACTTGTTGATGGCAAACATGGTTTTGTTTGAAAATATTGCTCCTTATTTAAGAAAAACAGTAGTTGTCAGTTTTGGCCTTCTCTCGCTGAGATAAAGCTATTTTTACAAATGTTACAGTAAAAGCTGCAGGAAGCTCTCAGAAGTAAGTTTTTGGCTCCTAATCATTAGAAATCAGTTACTTGTTGATGGCAAACATGGTTTTGATTGAAAATATTGCTCCTTGTTTAAGAAAAACAGTAGTTGTCAGTTTTGGGCTTCTCTCGCTGAGATAAAGCTATTTTTACAAATGTTACAGTAAAAGCTGCAGGAAGCTCTCAGAAGTGAGTTTTTTGCCCTAATCATTAGAAATCAGTTACTTGTTGATGGCAAACATGGTTTTGATTGAAAATATTGCTCCTTGTTTAAGAAAAACAGTAGTTGTCAGTTTTGGCCTTCTCTCGCCGAGAGAAAGCTATTTTTTACAAATGTTACAGTAAAAGCTGCAGGAAGCTCTCAGAAGTG
This sequence comes from Pampus argenteus, assembly GCA_036937835.1. NCBI lineage: Eukaryota > Metazoa > Chordata > Actinopteri > Scombriformes > Stromateidae > Pampus > Pampus argenteus. The sequence goes on from CM072881.1 coordinate 2,423,972, forward strand.
AGTTTTTTGCTCCTAATCATTAGAAATCAGTTACTTGTTGATGGCAAACATGGTTTTGATTGAAAATATTGCTCCTTGTTTAAGAAAAACAGTAGTTGTCAGTTTTGGGCTTCTCTCGCTGAGATAAAGCTATTTTTACAAATGTTACAGTAAAAGCTGCAGGAAGCTCTCAGAAGTGAGTTTTTTGCTCCTAATCATTAGAAATCAGTTACTTGTTGATGGCAAACATGGTTTTGATTGAAAATATTGCTCCTTGTTTAAGAAAAACAGTAGTTGTCAGTTTTGGCCTTCTCTCGCCGAGAGAAAGCTATTTTTACAAATGTTACAGTAAAAGCTGCAGGAAGCTCTCAGAAGTGAGTTTTTTTTGCTCCTAATCATTAGAAATCAGTTACTTGTTGATGGCAAACATGGTTTTGATTGAAAATATTGCTCCTTGTTTAAGAAAAACAGTAGTTGTCAGTTTTGGGCTTCTCTCGCTGAGATAAAGCTATTTTTACAAATGTTACAGTAAAAGCTGCAGGAAGCTCTCAGAAGTGAGTTTTTTGCTCCTAATCATTAGAAATCAGTTACTTGTTGATGGCAAACATGGTTTTGTTTGAAAATATTGCTCCTTGTTTAAGAAAAACAGTAGTTGTCAGTTTTGGGCTTCTCTCGCTGAGATAAAGCTATTTTTACAAATGTTACAGTAAAAGCTGCAGGAAGCTCTCAGAAGTGAGTTTTTTTGCTCCTAATCATTAGAAATCAGTTACTTGTTGATGGCAAACAAGGTTTTGTTTGAAATATTGCTCCTTGTTTAAGAAAAACAGTAGTTGTCAGTTTTGGCCTTCTCTCGCTGAGATAAAGCTATTTTTACAAATGTTACAGTAAAAGCTGCAGGAAGCTCTCAGAAGTGAGTTTTTTGCTCCTAATCATTAGAAATCAGTTACTTGTTGATGGCAAACATGGTTTTGATTGAAAATATTGCTCCTTGTTTAAGAAAAACAGTAGTTGTCAGTTTTGGGCTTCTCTCGCTGAGATAAAGCTATTTTTACAAATGTTACAGTAAAAGCTGCAGGAAGCTCTCAGAAGTGAGTTTTTTGCTCCTAATCATTAGAAATCAGTTACTTGTTGATGGCAAACATGGTTTTGATTGAAAATATTGCTCCTTGTTTAAGAAAAACAGTAGTTGTCAGTTTTGGCCTTCTCTCGCTGAAATAAAGCTATTTTTACAAATGTTACAGTAAAAGCTGCAGGAAGCTCTCAGAAGTGAGTTTTTTGCTCCTAATCATTAGAAATCAGTTACTTGTTGATGGCAAACATGGTTTTGTTTGAAAATATTGCTCCTTGTTTAAGAAAAACAGTACTTGTCAGTTTTGGCCTTCTCTCGCTGAGATAAAGCTATTTTTACAAATGTTACAGTAAAAGCTGCAGGAAGCTCTCAGTAGTGAGTTTTTTGCTCATAATCATTAGAAATCAGTTACTTGTTGATGGCAAACATGGTTTTGATTGAAAATATTGCTCCTTGTTTAAAGAAAACTATAGTTGTCAGTTTTGGGCTTCTCTCGCCGAGAGAAAGCTATTTTTACAAATGTTACAGTAAAAGCTGCAGGAAGCTCTCAGAAGTGAGTTTTTTGCTCCTAATTATTAGAAATCAGTTACTTGTTGATGGCAAACATGGTTTTGATTGAAAATATTGCTCCTTGTTTAAGAAAAACAGTAGTTGTCAGTTTTGGGCTTCTCTCGCCGAGAGAAAGCAATTTTTACAAATGTTACAGTAAAAGCTGCAGGAAGCTCTCAGAAGTGAGTTTTTTGCTCCTAATCATTAGAAATCAGTTACTTGTTGATGGCAAACATGGTTTTGATTGAAAATATTGCTCCTTGTTTAAGAAAAACAGTAGTTGTCAGTTTTTGCCTTCTCTCGCTGAAATAAAGCTATTTTTACAAATGTTACAGTAAAAGCTGCAGGAAGCTCTCAGAAGTGAGTTTTTTGCTCCTCATCATTAGAAATCAGTTACTTGTTGATGGCAAACATGGTTTTGATTGAAAATATTGCTCCTTGTTTAAGAAAAACAGTACTTGTCAGTTTTGGCCTTCTCTCGCTGAGATAAAGCTATTTTTACAAATGTTACAGTAAAAGCTGCAGGAAGCTCTCAGAAGTGAGTTTTTTGCTCCTAATCATTAGAAATCAGTTACTTGTTGATGGCAAACATGGTTTTGATTGAAAATATTGCTCCTTATTTAAGAAAAACAGTAGTTGTCAGTTTTGGCCTTCTCTCGCTGAGATAAAGCTATTTTTACAAATGTTACAGTAAAAGCTGCAGGAAGCTCTCAGAAGTAAGTTTTTTGCTCCTAATCATTAGAAATCAGTTACTTGTTGATGGCAAACATGGTTTTGATTGAAAATATTGCTCCTTGTTTAAGAAAAACAGTAGTTGTCAGTTTTGGGCTTCTCTCGCTGAGATAAAGCTATTTTTACAAATGTTACAGTAAAAGCTGCAGGAAGCTCTCAGAAGTGAGTTTTTTGCTCCTAATCATTAGAAATCAGTTACTTGTTGATGGCAAACATGGTTTTGATTGAAAATATTGCTCCTTGTTTAAGAAAAACAGTAGTTGTCAGTTTTGGCCTTCTCTCGTCGAGAGAAAGCTATTTTTACAAATGTTACAGTAAAAGCTGCAGGAAGCTCTCAGAAGTGAGTTTTTTGCTCCTAATCATTAGAAATCAGTTACTTGTTGATGGCAAACATGGTTTTGTTTGAAAATATTGCTCCTTGTTTAAGAAAAACAGTACTTGTCAGTTTTGGCCTTCTCTCGCTGAGATAAAGCTATTTTTACAAATGTTACAGTAAAAGCTGCAGGAAGCTCTCAGAAGTGAGTTTTTTGCTCATAATCATTAGAAATCAGTTACTTGTTGATGGCAAACATGGTTTTGATTGAAAATATTGCTCCTTGTTTAAGAAAAACAGTAGTTGTCAGTTTTGGGCTTCTCTCGCTGAGATAAAGCTATTTTTACAAATGTTACAGTAAAAGCTGCAGGAAGCTCTCAGAAGTGAGTTTTTTGCTCCTAATCATTAGAAATCAGTTACTTGTTGATGGCAAACATGGTTTTGTTTGAAAATATTGCTCCTTGTTTAAGAAAAACAGTAGTTGTCAGTTTTGGGCTTCTCTCGCTGAGATAAAGCTATTTTTACAAATGTTACAGTAAAAGCTGCAGGAAGCTCTCAGAAGTGAGTTTTTTGCTCCTAATCATTAGAAATCAGTTACTTGTTGATGGCAAACATGGTTTTGATTGAAAATATTGCTCCTTGTTTAAGAAAAACAGTAGTTGTCAGTTTTGGGCTTCTCTCGCTGAGATAAAGCTATTTTTACAAATGTTACAGTAAAAGCTGCAGGAAGCTCTCAGAAGTGAGTTTTTTGCTCCTAATCATTAGAAATCAGTTACTTGTTGATGGCAAACATGGTTTTGATTGAAAATATTGCTCCTTGTTTAAGAAAAACAGTAGTTGTCAGTTTTGGCCTTCTCTCGCTGAAATAAAGCTATTTTTACAAATGTTACAGTAAAAGCTGCAGGAAGCTCTCAGAAGTGAGTTTTTTGCTCCTAATCATTAAAAAATCAGTTACTTGTTGATGGCAAACATGGTTTTGATTGAAAACATTGCTCCTTGTTTAAGAAAAACAGTAGTTGTCAGTTTTGGGCTTCTCTCGCCGAGAGAAAGCTATTTTTACAAATGTTACAGTAAAAGCTGCAGGAAGCTCTCAGAAGTGAGTTTTTTGCTCCTAATCATTAGAAATCAGTTACTTGTTGATGGCAAACATGGTTTTGTTTGAAAATATTGCTCCTTGTTTAAGAAAAACAGTACTTGTCAGTTTTGGCCTTCTCTCGCTGAGATAAAGCTATTTTTACAAATGTTACAGTAAAAGCTGCAGGAAGCTCTCAGTAGTGAGTTTTTTGCTCATAATCATTAGAAATCAGTTACTTGTTGATGGCAAACATGGTTTTGATTGAAAATATTGCTCCTTGTTTAAAGAAAACTATAGTTGTCAGTTTTGGGCTTCTCTCGCCGAGAGAAAGCTATTTTTACAAATGTTACAGTAAAAGCTGCAGGAAGCTCTCAGAAGTGAGTTTTTTGCTCCTAATTATTAGAAATCAGTTACTTGTTAATGGCAAACATGGTTTTGATTGAAAATATTGCTCCTTGTTTAAGAAAAACAGTAGTTGTCAGTTTTGGGCTTCTCTCGCCGAGAGAAAGCAATTTTTACAAATGTTACAGTAAAAGCTGCAGGAAGCTCTCAGAAGTGAGTTTTTTGCTCCTAATCATTAGAAATCAGTTACTTGTTGATGGCAAACATGGTTTTGATTGAAAATATTGCTCCTTGTTTAAGAAAAACAGTAGTTGTCAGTTTTTGCCTTCTCTCGCTGAAATAAAGCTATTTTTACAAATGTTACAGTAAAAGCTGCAGGAAGCTCTCAGAAGTGAGTTTTTTGCTCCTCATCATTAGAAATCAGTTACTTGTTGATGGCAAACATGGTTTTGATTGAAAATATTGCTCCTTGTTTAAGAAAAACAGTACTTGTCAGTTTTGGCCTTCTCTCGCTGAGATAAAGCTATTTTTACAAATGTTACAGTAAAAGCTGCAGGAAGCTCTCAGAAGTGAGTTTTTTGCTCATAATCATTAGAAATCAGTTACTTGTTGATGTCAAACATGGTTTTGATTGAAAATATTGCTCCTTGTTTAAGAAAAACAGTAGTTGTCAGTTTTGGCCTTCTCTCGTCGAGAGAAAGCTATTTTTACAAATGTTACAGTAAAAGCTGCAGGAAGCTCTCAGAAGTGAGTTTTTTGCTCATAATCGCTGAGATAAAGCTATTTTTACAAATGTTACAGTAAAAGCTGCAGGAAGCTCTCAGAAGTGAGTTTTTTGCTCCTAATCATTAGAAATCAGTTACTTGTTGATGGCAAACATGGTTTTGTTTGAAAATATTGCTCCTTGTTTAAGAAAAACAGTAGTTGTCAGTTTTGGGCTTCTCTCGCTGAGATAAAGCTATTTTTACAAATGTTACAGTAAAAGCTGCAGGAAGCTCTCAGAAGTGAGTTTTTTGCTCCTAATCATTAGAAATCAGTTACTTGTTGATGGCAAACATGGTTTTGTTTGAAAATATTGCTCCTTGTTTAAGAAAAACAGTACTTGTCAGTTTTGGCCTTCTCTCGCTGAGATAAAGCTATTTTTACAAATGTTACAGTAAAAGCTGCAGGAAGCTCTCAGTAGTGAGTTTTTTGCTCATAATCATTAGAAATCAGTTACTTGTTGATGGCAAACATGGTTTTGATTGAAAATATTGCTCCTTGTTTAAAGAAAACTATAGTTGTCAGTTTTGGGCTTCTCTCGCCGAGAGAAAGCTATTTTTACAAATGTTACAGTAAAAGCTGCAGGAAGCTCTCAGAAGTGAGTTTTTTGCTCCTAATTATTAGAAATCAGTTACTTGTTAATGGCAAACATGGTTTTGATTGAAAATATTGCTCCTTGTTTAAGAAAAACAGTAGTTGTCAGTTTTGGGCTTCTCTCGCCGAGAGAAAGCAATTTTTACAAATGTTACAGTAAAAGCTGCAGGAAGCTCTCAGAAGTGAGTTTTTTGCTCCTAATCATTAGAAATCAGTTACTTGTTGATGGCAAACATGGTTTTGATTGAAAATATTGCTCCTTGTTTAAGAAAAACAGTAGTTGTCAGTTTTTGCCTTCTCTCGCTGAAATAAAGCTATTTTTACAAATGTTACAGTAAAAGCTGCAGGAAGCTCTCAGAAGTGAGTTTTTTGCTCCTCATCATTAGAAATCAGTTACTTGTTGATGGCAAACATGGTTTTGATTGAAAATATTGCTCCTTGTTTAAGAAAAACAGTACTTGTCAGTTTTGGCCTTCTCTCGCTGAGATAAAGCTATTTTTACAAATGTTACAGTAAAAGCTGCAGGAAGCTCTCAGAAGTGAGTTTTTTGCTCATAATCATTAGAAATCAGTTACTTGTTGATGTCAAACATGGTTTTGATTGAAAATATTGCTCCTTGTTTAAGAAAAACAGTAGTTGTCAGTTTTGGCCTTCTCTCGTCGAGAGAAAGCTATTTTTACAAATGTTACAGTAAAAGCTGCAGGAAGCTCTCAGAAGTGAGTTTTTTGCTCATAATCGCTGAGATAAAGCTATTTTTACAAATGTTACAGTAAAAGCTGCAGGAAGCTCTCAGAAGTGAGTTTTTTGCTCCTAATCATTAGAAATCAGTTACTTGTTGATGGCAAACATGGTTTTGTTTGAAAATATTGCTCCTTGTTTAAGAAAAACAGTAGTTGTCAGTTTTGGGCTTCTCTCGCTGAGATAAAGCTATTTTTACAAATGTTACAGTAAAAGCTGCAGGAAGCTCTCAGAAGTGAGTTTTTTGCTCCTAATCATTAGAAATCAGTTACTTGTTGATGGCAAACTTGGTTTTGATTGAAAATATTGCTCCTTGTTTAAGAAAAACAGTAGTTGTCAGTTTTGGCCTTCTCTCGCTGAGAGAAAGCTATTTTTACAAATGTTACAGTAAAAGCTGCAGGAAGCTCTCAGAAGTGAGTTTTTTGCTCCTAATCATTAGAAATCAGTTACTTGTTGATGGCAAACATGGTTTTGATTGAAAATATTGCTCCTTGTTTAAGAAAAACAGTAGTTGTCAGTTTTGGCCTTCTCTCGCTGAAATAAAGCTATTTTTACAAATGTTACAGTAAAAGCTGCAGGAAGCTCTCAGAAGTGAGTTTTTTGCTCCTAATCATTAGAAATCAGTTACTTGTTGATGGCAAACATGGTTATGATTGAAAACATTGCTCCTTGTTTAAGAAAAACAGTAGTTGTCAGTTTTGGCCTTCTCTCGCTGAGATAAAGCTATTTTTACAAATGTTACAGTAAAAGCTGCAGGAAGCTCTCAGAAGTGAGTTTTTTGCTCCTAATCATTAGAAATCAGTTACTTGTTGATGGCAAACATGGTTTTGATTGAAAATATTGCTCCTTATTTAAGAAAAACAGTAGTTGTCAGTTTTGGGCTTCTCTCGCTGAGATAAAGCTATTTTTACAAATGTTACAGTAAAAGCTGCAGGAAGCTCTCAGAAGTAAGTTTTTTGCTCCTAATCATTAGAAATCAGTTACTTGTTGATGGCAAACATGGTTTTGATTGAAAATATTGCTCCTTGTTTAAGAAAAACAGTAGTTGTCAGTTTTGGCCTTCTCTCGTCGAGAGAAAGCTATTTTTACAAATGTTACAGTAAAAGCTGCAGGAAGCTCTCAGAAGTGAGTTTTTTGCTCCTAATCATTAGAAATCAGTTACTTGTTGATGGCAAACATGGTTTTGTTTGAAAATATTGCTCCTTATTTAAGAAAAACAGTAGTTGTCAGTTTTGGGCTTCTCTCGCTGAGATAAAGCTATTTTTACAAATGTTACAGTAAAAGCTGCAGGAAGCTCTCAGAAGTAAGTTTTTTGCTCCTAATCATTAGAAATCAGTTACTTGTTGATGGCAAACATGGTTTTGATTGAAAATATTGCTCCTTGTTTAAGAAAAACAGTAGTTGTCAGTTTTGGGCTTCTCTCGCTGAGATAAAGCTATTTTTACAAATGTTACAGTAAAAGCTGCAGGAAGCTCTCAGAAGTGAGTTTTTTGCTCCTAATCATTAGAAATCAGTTACTTGTTGATGGCAAACAAGGTTTTGTTTGAAAATATTGCTCCTTGTTTAAGAAAAACAGTAGTTGTCAGTTTTGGCCTTCTCTCGCTGAGATAAAGCTATTTTTACAAATGTTACAGTAAAAGCTGCAGGAAGCTCTCAGAAGTGAGTTTTTTGCTCCTAATCATTAGAAATCAGTTACTTGTTGATGGCAAACATGGTTTTGTTTGAAAATATTGCTCCTTATTTAAGAAAAACAGTAGTTGTCAGTTTTGGCCTTCTCTCACTGAGATAAAGCTATTTTTACAAATGTTACAGTAAAAGCTGCAAGAAGCTCTCAGAAGTAAGTTTTTTGCTCCTAATCATTAGAAATCAGTTACTTGTTGATGGCAAACATGGTTTTGATTGAAAATATTGCTCCTTGTTTAAGAAAAACAGTAGTTGTCAGTTTTGGGCTTCTCTCGCTGAAATAAAGCTTTTTTTTAGAAATGTTACAGTAAAAGTTGCAGGAAGCTCTCAGAAGTGAGTTTTTTGCTCCTAATCATTAGAAATCAGTTACTTGTTGATGGCAAACATGGTTTTGTTTGAAAATATTGCTCCTTGTTTAAGAAAAACAGTACTTGTCAGTTTTGGCCTTCTCTCGCTGAGATAAAGCTATTTTTACAAATGTTACAGTAAAAGCTGCAGGAAGCTCTCAGAAGTGAGTTTTTTGCTCCTAATCATTAGAAATCAGTTACTTGTTGATGGCAAACATGGTTTTGTTTGAAAATATTGCTCCTTATTTAAGAAAAACAGTAGTTGTCAGTTTTGGCCTTCTCTCGCTGAGATAAAGCTATTTTTACAAATGTTACAGTAAAAGCAGCAGGAAGCTCTCAGAAGTAAGTTTTTTGCTCCTAATCATTAGAAATCAGTTACTTGTTGATGGCAAACATGGTTTTGATTGAAAATATTGCTCCTTGTTTAAGAAAAACAGTAGTTGTCAGTTTTGGGCTTCTCTCGCTGAGATAAAGCTATTTTTACAAATGTTACAGTAAGAGCTGCAGGAAGCTCTCAGAAGTGAGTTTTTTGCTCCTAATCATTAGAAATCAGTTACTTGTTGATGGCAAACATGGTTTTGATTGAAAATATTGCTCCTTGTTTAAGAAAAACAGTAGTTGTCAGTTTTGGGCTTCTCTCGCTGAGATAAAGCTATTTTTACAAATGTTACAGTAAAAGCTGCAGGAAGCTCTCAGAAGTGAGTTTTTTGCTCCTAATCATTAGAAATCAGTTACTTGTTGATGGCAAACATGGTTTTGATTGAAAATATTGCTCCTTGTTTAAGAAAAACAGTAGTTGTCAGTTTTGGCCTTCTCTCGCCGAGAGAAAGCTATTTTTACAAATGTTACAGTAAAAGCTGCAGGAAGCTCTCAGAAGTGAGTTTTTTGCTCGTAATCATTAGAAATCAGTTACTTGTTGATGGCAAACATGGTTTTGATTGAAAATATTGCTCCTTGTTTAAGAAAAACAGTAGTTGTCAGTTTTGGCCTTCTCTCGCTGAAATAAAGCTATTTTTACAAATGTTACAGTAAAAGCTGCAGGAAGCTCTCAGAAGTGAGTTTTTTGCTCCTAATCATTAAAAAATCAGTTACTTGTTGATGGCAAACATGGTTTTGATTGAAAACATTGCTCCTTGTTTAAGAAAAACAGTAGTTGTCAGTTTTGGGCTTCTCTTGCTGAGATAAAGCTATTTTTACAAATGTTACAGTAAAAGCTGCAGGAAGCTCTCAGAAGTGAGTTTTTTGCTCCTAATCATTAGAAATCAGTTACTTGTTGATGGCAAACATGGTTTTGTTTGAAAATATTGCTCCTTATTTAAGAAAAACAGTAGTTGTCAGTTTTGGCCTTCTCTCGCTGAGATAAAGCTATTTTTACAAATGTTACAGTAAAAGCTGCAGGAAGCTCTCAGAAGTAAGTTTTTTGCTCCTAATCATTAGAAATCAGTTACTTGTTGATGGCAAACATGGTTTTGATTGAAAATATTGCTCCTTGTTTAAGAAAAACAGTAGTTGTCAGTTTTGGGCTTCTCTCGCTGAGATAAAGCTATTTTTACAAATGTTACAGTAAAAGCTGCAGGAAGCTCTCAGAAGTGAGTTTTTTGCTCCTAATCATTAGAAATCAGTTACTTGTTGATGGCAAACATGGTTTTGATTGAAAATATTGCTCCTTGTTTAAGAAAAACAGTAGTTGTCAGTTTTGGCCTTCTCTCGTCGAGAGAAAGCTATTTTTACAAATGTTACAGTAAAAGCTGCAGGAAGCTCTCAGAAGTGAGTTTTTTGCTCCTAATCATTAGAAATCAGTTACTTGTTGATGGCAAACATGGTTTTGTTTGAAAATATTGCTCCTTGTTTAAGAAAAACAGTAGTTGTCAGTTTTGGGCTTCTCTCGCTGAGATAAAGCTATTTTTACAAATGTTACAGTAAAAGCTGCAGGAAGCTCTCAGAAGTAAGTTTTTTGCTCCTAATCATTAGAAATCAGTTACTTGTTGATGGCAAACATGGTTTTGATTGAAAATGAAGCTCTCAGAAGTGAGTTTTTTGCTCATAATCATTAGAAATCAGTTACTTGTTGATGGCAAACATGGTTTTGATTGAAAATATTGCTCCTTGTTTAAGAAAAACAGTAGTTGTCAGTTTTGGGCTTCTCTCGCTGAGATAAAGCTATTTTTTACAAATGTTACAGTAAAAGCTGCAGGAAGCTCTCAGAAGTGAGTTTTTTGCTCCTAATCATTAGAAATCAGTTACTTGTTGATGGCAAACATGGTTTTGATTGAAAATATTGCTCCTTGTTTAAGAAAAACAGTAGTTGTCAGTTTTGGGCTTCTCTCGCTGAGATAAAGCTATTTTTACAAATGTTACAGTAAAAGCTGCAGGAAGCTCTCAGAAGTGAGTTTTTTGCTCCTAATCATTAGAAATCAGTTACTTGTTGATGGCAAACATGGTTTTGATTGAAAATATTGCTCCTTGTTTAAGAAAAACAGTAGTTGTCAGTTTTGGCCTTCTCTCGCCGAGAGAAAGCTATTTTTACAAATGTTACAGTAAAAGCTGCAGGAAGCTCTCAGAAGTGAGTTTTTTTGCTCCTAATCATTAGAAATCAGTTACTTGTTGATGGCAAACATGGTTTTGATTGAAAATATTGCTCCTTGTTTAAGAAAAACTACAGTTGTCAGTTTTGGGTTTCTCTCACCGAGAGAAAGCTATTTTTACAAATGTTACAGTAAAAGCTGCAGGAAGCTCTCAGAAGTGAGTTTTTTGCTCCTAATCATTAGAAATCAGTTACTTGTTGATGGCAAACATGGTTTTGTTTGAAAATATTGCTCCTTGTTTAAGAAAAACAGTACTTGTCAGTTTTGGCCTTCTCTCGCTGAGATAAAGCTATTTTTACAAATGTTACAGTAAAAGCTGCAGGAAGCTCTCAGAAGTGAGTTTTTTGCTCATAATCATTAGAAATCAGTTACTTGTTGATGGCAAACATGGTTTTGATTGAAAATATTGCTCCTTGTTTAAGAAAAACAGTAGTTGTCAGTTTTGGGCTTCTCTCGCTGAGATAAAGCTATTTTTACAAATGTTACAGTAAAAGCTGCAGGAAGCTCTCAGAAGTGAGTTTTTTGCTCCTAATCATTAGAAATCAGTTACTTGTTGATGGCAAACATGGTTTTGTTTGAAAATATTGCTCCTTGTTTAAGAAAAACAGTAGTTGTCAGTTTTGGGCTTCTCTCTCTGAGATAAAGCTATTTTTACAAATGTTACAGTAAGAGCTGCAGGAAGCTCTCAGAAGTGAGTTTTTTGCTCCTAATCATTAGAAATCAGTTACTTGTTGATGGCAAACATGGTTTTGATTGAAAATATTGCTCCTTGTTTAAGAAAAACAGTAGTTGTCAGTTTTGGGCTTCTCTCGCTGAGATAAAGCTATTTTTACAAATGTTACAGTAAAAGCTGCAGGAAGCTCTCAGAAGTGAGTTTTTTGCTCCTAATCATTAGAAATCAGTTACTTGTTGATGGCAAACATGGTTTTGATTGAAAATATTGCTCCTTGTTTAAGAAAAACAGTAGTTGTCAGTTTTGGCCTTCTCTCGCCGAGAGAAAGCTAATTTTACAAATGTTACAGTAAAAGCTGCAGGAAGCTCTCAGAAGTGAGTTTTTTGCTCCTAATCATTAGAAATCAGTTACTTGTTGATGGCAAACATGGTTTTGATTGAAAATATTGCTCCTTATTTGAGAAAAACTATAGTTGTCAGTTTTGGGCTTCTCTCGGCAAGAGAAAGCTATTTTTACAAATGTTACAGTAAAAGCTGCAGGAAGCTCTCAGAAGTGAGTTTTTTACTCCTAATCATTAGAAATCAGTTACTTGTTGATGGCAAACATGGTTTTGTTTGAAAATATTGCTCCTTGTTTAAGAAAAACAGTAGTTGTCAGTTTTGGGCTTCTCTCGCTGAGATAAAGCTATTTTTACAAATGTTACAGTAAAAGCTGCAGGAAGCTCTCAGAAGTGAGTTTTTTGCTCCTAATCATTAGAAATCAGTTACTTGTTGATGGCAAACATGGTTTTGTTTGAAAATATTGCTCCTTATTTAAGAAAAACAGTAGTTGTCAGTTTTGGCCTTCTCTCGCTGAGATAAAGCTATTTTTACAAATGTTACAGTAAAAGCTGCAGGAAGCTCTCAGAAGTAAGTTTTTTGCTCCTAATCATTAGAAATCAGTTACTTGTTGATGGCAAACATGGTTTTGATTGAAAATATTGCTCCTTGTTTAAGAAAAACAGTAGTTGTCAGTTTTGGGCTTCTCTCGCTGAGATAAAGCTTTTTTTACAAATGTTACAGTAAAAGCTGCAGGAAGCTCTCAGAAGTGAGTTTTTTGCCCTAATCATTAGAAATCAGTTACTTGTTGATGGCAAACATGGTTTTGATTGAAAATATTGCTCCTTGTTTAAGAAAAACAGTAGTTGTCAGTTTTGGCCTTCTCTCGCCGAGAGAAAGCTATTTTTTACAAATGTTACAGTAAAAGCTGCAGGAAGCTCTCAGAAGTGAGTTTTTTGCTCCTAATCATTAGAAATCAGTTACTTGTTGATGGCAAACATGGTTTTGATTGAAAATATTGCTCCTTGTTTAAGAAAAACAGTAGTTGTCAGTTTTGGCCTTCTCTCGCCGAGAGAAAGCTATTTTTACAAATGTTACAGTAAAAGCTGCAGGAAGCTCTCAGAAGTGAGTTTTTTTGCTCCTAATCATTAGAAATCAGTTACTTGTTGATGGCAAACATGGTTTTGATTGAAAATATTGCTCCTTGTTTAAGAAAAACTACAGTTGTCAGTTTTGGGTTTCTCTCACCGAGAGAAAGCTATTTTTACAAATGTTACAGTAAAAGCTGCAGGAAGCTCTCAGAAGTGAGTTTTTTGCTCCTAATCATTAGAAATCAGTTACTTGTTGATGGCAAACATGGTTTTGTTTGAAAATATTGCTCCTTGTTTAAGAAAAACAGTACTTGTCAGTTTTGGCCTTCTCTCGCTGAGATAAAGCTATTTTTTACAAATGTTACAGTAAGAGCTGCAGGAAGCTCTCAGAAGTGAGTTTTTTGCTCCTAATCATTAGAAATCAGTTACTTGTTGATGGCAAACATGGTTTTGATTGAAAATATTGCTCCTTGTTTAAGAAAAACTACAGTTGTCAGTTTTGGGTTTCTCTCACCGAGAGAAAGCTATTTTTACAAATGTTACAGTAAAAGCTGCAGGAAGCTCTCAGAAGTGAGTTTTTTGCTCCTAATCATTAGAAATCAGTTACTTGTTGATGGCAAACATGGTTTTGTTTGAAAATATTGCTCCTTGTTTAAGAAAAACAGTACTTGTCAGTTTTGGCCTTCTCTCGCTGAGATAAAGCTATTTTTACAAATGTTACAGTAAAAGCTGCAGGAAGCTCTCAGAAGTGAGTTTTTTGCTCATAATCATTAGAAATCAGTTACTTGTTGATGGCAAACATGGTTTTGATTGAAAATATTGCTCCTTGTTTAAGAAAAACAGTAGTTGTCAGTTTTGGGCTTCTCTCGCTGAGATAAAGCTATTTTTACAAATGTTACAGTAAAAGCTGCAGGAAGCTCTCAGAAGTGAGTTTTTTGCTCCTAATCATTAGAAATCAGTTACTTGTTGATGGCAAACATGGTTTTGTTTGAAAATATTGCTCCTTGTTTAAGAAAAACAGTAGTTGTCAGTTTTGGGCTTCTCTCGCTGAGATAAAGCTATTTTTACAAATGTTACAGTAAAAGCTGCAGGAAGCTCTCAGAAGTGAGTTTTTTGCTCCTAATCATTAGAAATCAGTTACTTGTTGATGGCAAACATGGTTTTGTTTGAAAATATTGCTCCTTATTTAAGAAAAACAGTAGTTGTCAGTTTTGGCCTTCTCTCGCTGAGATAAAGCTATTTTTACAAATGTTACAGTAAAAGCTGCAGGAAGCTCTCAGAAGTAAGTTTTTTGCTCCTAATCATTAGAAATCAGTTACTTGTTGATGGCAAACATGGTTTTGATTGAAAATATTGCTCCTTGTTTAAGAAAAACAGTAGTTGTCAGTTTTGGGCTTCTCTCGCTGAGATAAAGCTTTTTTTACAAATGTTACAGTAAAAGCTGCAGGAAGCTCTCAGAAGTGAGTTTTTTGCCCTAATCATTAGAAATCAGTTACTTGTTGATGGCAAACATGGTTTTGATTGAAAATATTGCTCCTTGTTTAAGAAAAACAGTAGTTGTCAGTTTTGGCCTTCTCTCGCCGAGAGAAAGCTATTTTTTACAAATGTTACAGTAAAAGCTGCAGGAAGCTCTCAGAAGTGAGTTTTTTGCTCCTAATCATTAGAAATCAGTTACTTGTTGATGGCAAACATGGTTTTGATTGAAAATATTGCTCCTTGTTTAAGAAAAACAGTAGTTGTCAGTTTTGGCCTTCTCTCGCCGAGAGAAAGCTATTTTTACAAATGTTACAGTAAAAGCTGCAGGAAGCTCTCAGAAGTGAGTTTTTTTGCTCCTAATCATTAGAAATCAGTTACTTGTTGATGGCAAACATGGTTTTGATTGAAAATATTGCTCCTTGTTTAAGAAAAACTACAGTTGTCAGTTTTGGGTTTCTCTCACCGAGAGAAAGCTATTTTTACAAATGTTACAGTAAAAGCTGCAGGAAGCTCTCAGAAGTGAGTTTTTTGCTCCTAATCATTAGAAATCAGTTACTTGTTGATGGCAAACATGGTTTTGTTTGAAAATATTGCTCCTTGTTTAAGAAAAACAGTACTTGTCAGTTTTGGCCTTCTCTCGCTGAGATAAAGCTATTTTTTACAAATGTTACAGTAAGAGCTGCAGGAAGCTCTCAGAAGTGAGTTTTTTGCTCCTAATCATTAGAAATCAGTTACTTGTTGATGGCAAACATGGTTTTGATTGAAAATATTGCTCCTTGTTTAAGAAAAACTACAGTTGTCAGTTTTGGGTTTCTCTCACCGAGAGAAAGCTATTTTTACAAATGTTACAGTAAAAGCTGCAGGAAGCTCTCAGAAGTGAGTTTTTTGCTCCTAATCATTAGAAATCAGTTACTTGTTGATGGCAAACATGGTTTTGTTTGAAAATATTGCTCCTTGTTTAAGAAAAACAGTACTTGTCAGTTTTGGCCTTCTCTCGCTGAGATAAAGCTATTTTTACAAATGTTACAGTAAAAGCTGCAGGAAGCTCTCAGAAGTGAGTTTTTTGCTCATAATCATTAGAAATCAGTTACTTGTTGATGGCAAACATGGTTTTGATTGAAAATATTGCTCCTTGTTTAAGAAAAACAGTAGTTGTCAGTTTTGGGCTTCTCTCGCTGAGATAAAGCTATTTTTACAAATGTTACAGTAAAAGCTGCAGGAAGCTCTCAGAAGTGAGTTTTTTGCTCCTAATCATTAGAAATCAGTTACTTGTTGATGGCAAACATGGTTTTGTTTGAAAATATTGCTCCTTGTTTAAGAAAAACAGTAGTTGTCAGTTTTGGGCTTCTCTCTCTGAGATAAAGCTATTTTTACAAATGTTACAGTAAGAGCTGCAGGAAGCTCTCAGAAGTGAGTTTTTTGCTCCTAATCATTAGAAATCAGTTACTTGTTGATGGCAAACATGGTTTTGATTGAAAATATTGCTCCTTGTTTAAGAAAAACAGTAGTTGTCAGTTTTGGGCTTCTCTCGCTGAGATAAAGCTATTTTTACAAATGTTACAGTAAAAGCTGCAGGAAGCTCTCAGAAGTGAGTTTTTTGCTCCTAATCATTAGAAATCAGTTACTTGTTGATGGCAAACATGGTTTTGATTGAAAATATTGCTCCTTGTTTAAGAAAAACAGTAGTTGTCAGTTTTGGCCTTCTCTCGCCGAGAGAAAGCTAATTTTACAAATGTTACAGTAAAAGCTGCAGGAAGCTCTCAGAAGTGAGTTTTTTGCTCCTAATCATTAGAAATCAGTTACTTGTTGATGGCAAACATGGTTTTGATTGAAAATATTGCTCCTTATTTGAGAAAAACTATAGTTGTCAGTTTTGGGCTTCTCTCGGCAAGAGAAAGCTATTTTTACAAATGTTACAGTAAAAGCTGCAGGAAGCTCTCAGAAGTGAGTTTTTTACTCCTAATCATTAGAAATCAGTTACTTGTTGATGGCAAACATGGTTTTGTTTGAAAATATTGCTCCTTGTTTAAGAAAAACAGTAGTTGTCAGTTTTGGGCTTCTCTCGCTGAGATAAAGCTATTTTTACAAATGTTACAGTAAAAGCTGCAGGAAGCTCTCAGAAGTGAGTTTTTTGCTCCTAATCATTAGAAATCAGTTACTTGTTGATGGCAAACATGGTTTTGTTTGAAAATATTGCTCCTTATTTAAGAAAAACAGTAGTTGTCAGTTTTGGCCTTCTCTCGCTGAGATAAAGCTATTTTTACAAATGTTACAGTAAAAGCTGCAGGAAGCTCTCAGAAGTAAGTTTTTTGCTCCTAATCATTAGAAATCAGTTACTTGTTGATGGCAAACATGGTTTTGATTGAAAATATTGCTCCTTGTTTAAGAAAAACAGTAGTTGTCAGTTTTGGGCTTCTCTCGCTGAGATAAAGCTTTTTTTACAAATGTTACAGTAAAAGCTGCAGGAAGCTCTCAGAAGTGAGTTTTTTGCCCTAATCATTAGAAATCAGTTACTTGTTGATGGCAAACATGGTTTTGATTGAAAATATTGCTCCTTGTTTAAGAAAAACAGTAGTTGTCAGTTTTGGCCTTCTCTCGCCGAGAGAAAGCTATTTTTTACAAATGTTACAGTAAAAGCTGCAGGAAGCTCTCAGAAGTGAGTTTTTTGCTCCTAATCATTAGAAATCAGTTACTTGTTGATGGCAAACATGGTTTTGATTGAAAATATTGCTCCTTGTTTAAGAAAAACAGTAGTTGTCAGTTTTGGCCTTCTCTCGCCGAGAGAAAGCTATTTTTACAAATGTTACAGTAAAAGCTGCAGGAAGCTCTCAGAAGTGAGTTTTTTTGCTCCTAATCATTAGAAATCAGTTACTTGTTGATGGCAAACATGGTTTTGATTGAAAATATTGCTCCTTGTTTAAGAAAAACTACAGTTGTCAGTTTTGGGTTTCTCTCACCGAGAGAAAGCTATTTTTACAAATGTTACAGTAAAAGCTGCAGGAAGCTCTCAGAAGTGAGTTTTTTGCTCCTAATCATTAGAAATCAGTTACTTGTTGATGGCAAACATGGTTTTGTTTGAAAATATTGCTCCTTGTTTAAGAAAAACAGTACTTGTCAGTTTTGGCCTTCTCTCGCTGAGATAAAGCTATTTTTTACAAATGTTACAGTAAGAGCTGCAGGAAGCTCTCAGAAGTGAGTTTTTTGCTCCTAATCATTAGAAATCAGTTACTTGTTGATGGCAAACATGGTTTTGATTGAAAATATTGCTCCTTGTTTAAGAAAAACAGTACTTGTCAGTTTTGGCCTTCTCTCGCTGAGATAAAGCTATTTTTACAAATGTTACAGTAAAAGCTGCAGGAAGCTCTCAGAAGTGAGTTTTTTGCTCATAATCATTAGAAATCAGTTACTTGTTGATGTCAAACATGGTTTTGATTGAAAATATTGCTCCTTGTTTAAGAAAAACAGTACTTGTCAGTTTTGGCCTTCTCTCGCTGAGATAAAGCTATTTTTACAAATGTTACAGTAAAAGCTGCAGGAAGCTCTCAGAAGTGAGTTTTTTGCTCATAATCGCTGAGATAAAGCTATTTTTACAAATGTTACAGTAAAAGCTGCAGGAAGCTCTCAGAAGTGAGTTTTTTGCTCATAATCATTAGTAATCAGTTACTTGTTGATGGCAAACATGGTTTTGATTGAAAATATTGCTCCTTATTTAAGAAAAACTATAGTTGTCAGTTTTGGGCTTCTCTCGCTGAGATAAAGCTATTTTTACAAATGTTACAGTAAAAGCTGCAGGAAGCTCTCAGAAGTGAGTTTTTTGCTCCTAATCATTAGAAATCAGTTACTTGTTGATGGCAAACATGGTTTTGATTGAAAATATTGCTCCTTGTTTAAGAAAAACAGTAGTTGTCAGTTTTGGCCTTCTCTCGCCGAGAGAAAGCTAATTTTACAAATGTTACAGTAAAAGCTGCAGGAAGCTCTCAGAAGTGAGTTTTTTGCTCCTAATCATTAGAAATCAGTTACTTGTTGATGGCAAACATGGTTTTGATTGAAAATATTGCTCCTTATTTAAGAAAAACTATAGTTGTCAGTTTTGGGCTTCTCTCGGCAAGAGAAAGCTATTTTTACAAATGTTACAGTAAAAGCTGCAGGAAGCTCTCAGAAGTGAGTTTTTTACTCCTAATCATTAGAAATCAGTTACTTGTTGATGGCAAACATGGTTTTGTTTGAAAATATTGCTCCTTGTTTAAGAAAAACAGTAGTTGTCAGTTTTGGCCTTCTCTCGTCGAGATAAAGCTATTTTTACAAATGTTACAGTAAAAGCTGCAGGAAGCTCTCAGAAGTGAGTTTTTTGCTCATAATCATTAGAAATCAGTTACTTGTTGATGGCAAACATGGTTTTGATTGAAAATATTGCTCCTTGTTTAAGAAAAACAGTAGTTGTCAGTTTTGGGCTTCTCTCGCTGAGATAAAGCTATTTTTACAAATGTTACAGTAAAAGCTGCAGGAAGCTCTCAGAAGTGAGTTTTTTGCTCCTAATCATTAGAAATCAGTTACTTGTTGATGGCAAACATGGTTTTGTTTGAAAATATTGCTCCTTGTTTAAGAAAAACTACAGTTGTCAGTTTTGGGTTTCTCTCACCGAGAGAAAGCTATTTTTACAAATGTTACAGTAAAAGCTGCAGGAAGCTCTCAGTAGTGAGTTTTTTGCTCATAATCATTAGAAATCAGTTACTTGTTGATGGCAAACATGGTTTTGATTGAAAATATTGCTCCTTGTTTAAAGAAAACTATAGTTGTCAGTTTTGGGCGAAAGCTATTTTTACAAATGTTACAGTAAAAGCTGCAGGAAGCTCTCAGAAGTGAGTTTTTTGCTCCTAATTATTAGAAATCAGTTACTTGTTGATGGCAAACATGGTTTTGATTGAAAATATTGCTCCTTGTTTAAGAAAAACAGTAGTTGTCAGTTTTGGGCTTCTCTCGCCGAGAGAAAGCAATTTTTACAAATGTTACAGTAAAAGCTGCAGGAAGCTCTCAGAAGTGAGTTTTTTGCTCCTAATCATTAGAAATCAGTTACTTGTTGATGGCAAACATGGTTTTGATTGAAAATATTGCTCCTTGTTTAAGAAAAACAGTAGTTGTCAGTTTTGGCCTTCTCTCGCTGAAATAAAGCTATTTTTACAAATGTTACAGTAAAAGCTGCAGGAAGCTCTCAGAAGTGAGTTTTTTGCTCCTAATCATTAGAAATCAGTTACTTGTTGATGGCAAACATGGTTTTGATTGAAAATATTGCTCCTTGTTTAAGAAAAACTATAGTTGTCAGTTTTGGCCTTCTCTCGCTGAGATAAAGCTATTTTTACAAATGTTACAGTAAAAGCTGCAGGAAGCTCTCAGAAGTGAGTTTTTTGCTCATAATCATTAGAAATCAGTTACTTGTTGATGTCAAACATGGTTTTGATTGAAAATATTGCTCCTTGTTTAAGAAAAACAGTACTTGTCAGTTTTGGCCTTCTCTCGCTGAGATAAAGCTATTTTTACAAATGTTACAGTAAAAGCTGCAGGAAGCTCTCAGAAGTGAGTTTTTTGCTCATAATCATTAGAAATCAGTTACTTGTTGATGTCAAACATGGTTTTGATTGAAAATATTGCTCCTTGTTTAAGAAAAACAGTAGTTGTCAGTTTTGGCCTTCTCTCGTCGAGAGAAAGCTATTTTTACAAATGTTACAGTAAAAGCTGCAGGAAGCTCTCAGAAGTGAGTTTTTTGCTCATAATCGCTGAGATAAAGCTATTTTTACAAATGTTACAGTAAAAGCTGCAGGAAGCTCTCAGAAGTGAGTTTTTTGCTCCTAATCATTAGAAATCAGTTACTTGTTGATGGCAAACATGGTTTTGTTTGAAAATATTGCTCCTTGTTTAAGAAAAACAGTAGTTGTCAGTTTTGGGCTTCTCTCGCTGAGATAAAGCTATTTTTACAAATGTTACAGTAAAAGCTGCAGGAAGCTCTCAGAAGTAAGTTTTTTGCTCCTAATCATTAGAAATCAGTTACTTGTTGATGGCAAACATGGTTTTGATTGAAAATGAAGCTCTCAGAAGTGAGTTTTTTGCTCATAATCATTAGAAATCAGTTACTTGTTGATGTCAAACATGGTTTTGATTGAAAATATTGCTCCTTGTTTAAGAAAAACAGTACTTGTCAGTTTTGGCCTTCTCTCGCTGAGATAAAGCTATTTTTACAAATGTTACAGTAAAAGCTGCAGGAAGCTCTCAGAAGTGAGTTTTTTGCTCATAATCATTAGAAATCAGTTACTTGTTGATGTCAAACATGGTTTTGATTGAAAATATTGCTCCTTGTTTAAGAAAAACAGTACTTGTCAGTTTTGGCCTTCTCTCGCTGAGATAAAGCTATTTTTACAAATGTTACAGTAAAAGCTGCAGGAAGCTCTCAGAAGTGAGTTTTTTGCTCATAATCATTAGTAATCAGTTACTTGTTGATGGCAAACATGGTTTTGATCGAAAATATTGCTCCTTATTTAAGAAAAACTATAGTTGTCAGTTTTGGCCTTCTCTCACCGAGAGAAAGCTATTTTTACAAATGTTACAGTAAAAGCTGCAGGAAGCTCTCAGTAGTGAGTTTTTTGCTCATAATCATTAGAAATCAGTTACTTGTTGATGGCAAACATGGTTTTGATTGAAAATATTGCTCCTTGTTTAAAGAAAACTATAGTTGTCAGTTTTGGGCGAAAGCTATTTTTACAAATGTTACAGTAAAAGCTGCAGGAAGCTCTCAGAAGTGAGTTTTTTACTCCTAATCATTAGAAATCAGTTACTTGTTGATGGCAAACATGGTTTTGTTTGAAAATATTGCTCCTTGTTTAAGAAAAACAGTAGTTGTCAGTTTTGGCCTTCTCTCGTCGAGATAAAGCTATTTTTACAAATGTTACAGTAAAAGCTGCAGGAAGCTCTCAGAAGTGAGTTTTTTGCTCATAATCATTAGAAATCAGTTACTTGTTGATGGCAAACATGGTTTTGATTGAAAATATTGCTCCTTGTTTAAGAAAAACAGTAGTTGTCAGTTTTGGGCTTCTCTCGCTGAGATAAAGCTATTTTTACAAATGTTACAGTAAAAGCTGCAGGAAGCTCTCAGAAGTGAGTTTTTTGCTCCTAATCATTAGAAATCAGTTACTTGTTGATGGCAAACATGGTTTTGTTTGAAAATATTGCTCCTTGTTTAAGAAAAACTACAGTTGTCAGTTTTGGGTTTCTCTCACCGAGAGAAAGCTATTTTTACAAATGTTACAGTAAAAGCTGCAGGAAGCTCTCAGTAGTGAGTTTTTTGCTCATAATCATTAGAAATCAGTTACTTGTTGATGGCAAACATGGTTTTGATTGAAAATATTGCTCCTTGTTTAAAGAAAACTATAGTTGTCAGTTTTGGGCGAAAGCTATTTTTACAAATGTTACAGTAAAAGCTGCAGGAAGCTCTCAGAAGTGAGTTTTTTGCTCCTAATTATTAGAAATCAGTTACTTGTTGATGGCAAACATGGTTTTGATTGAAAATATTGCTCCTTGTTTAAGAAAAACAGTAGTTGTCAGTTTTGGGCTTCTCTCGCCGAGAGAAAGCAATTTTTACAAATGTTACAGTAAAAGCTGCAGGAAGCTCTCAGAAGTGAGTTTTTTGCTCCTAATCATTAGAAATCAGTTACTTGTTGATGGCAAACATGGTTTTGATTGAAAATATTGCTCCTTGTTTAAGAAAAACAGTAGTTGTCAGTTTTGGCCTTCTCTCGCTGAAATAAAGCTATTTTTACAAATGTTACAGTAAAAGCTGCAGGAAGCTCTCAGAAGTGAGTTTTTTGCTCCTAATCATTAGAAATCAGTTACTTGTTGATGGCAAACATGGTTTTGATTGAAAATATTGCTCCTTGTTTAAGAAAAACTATAGTTGTCAGTTTTGGCCTTCTCTCGCTGAGATAAAGCTATTTTTACAAATGTTACAGTAAAAGCTGCAGGAAGCTCTCAGAAGTGAGTTTTTTGCTCATAATCATTAGAAATCAGTTACTTGTTGATGTCAAACATGGTTTTGATTGAAAATATTGCTCCTTGTTTAAGAAAAACAGTACTTGTCAGTTTTGGCCTTCTCTCGCTGAGATAAAGCTATTTTTACAAATGTTACAGTAAAAGCTGCAGGAAGCTCTCAGAAGTGAGTTTATTGCTCATAATCATTAGAAATCAGTTACTTGTTGATGGCAAACATGGTTTTGATTGAAAATATTGCTCCTTGTTTAAGAAGAACAGTAGTTGTCAGTTTTGGCCTTCTCTCGTCGAGAGAAAGCTATTTTTACAAATGTTACAGTAAAAGCTGCAGGAAGCTCTCAGAAGTGAGTTTTTTGCTCATAATCATTAGTAATCAGTTACTTGTTGATGGCAAACATGGTTTTGATTGAAAATATTGCTCCTTATTTAAGAAAAACTATAGTTGTCAGTTTTGGGCTTCTCTCGCCGAGAGAAAGCTATTTTTACAAATGTTACAGTAAAAGCTGCAGGAAGCTCTCAGAAGTGAGTTTTTTGCTCCTAATCATTAGAAATCAGATACTTGTTGATGTCAAACGTGGTTTTGATTGAAAATATTGCTCCTTGTTTAAGAAAAACTATAGTTGTCAGTTTTGGCCTTCTCTCGCTGAGATAAAGCTATTTTTACAAATGTTACAGTAAAAGCTGCAGGAAGCTCTCAGAAGTGAGTTTTTTGCTCATAATCATTAGTAATCAGTTACTTGTTGATGGCAAACATGGTTTTGATTGAAAATATTGCTCCTTGTTTAAGAAAAACAGTACTTGTCAGTTTTGGCCTTCTCTCGCTGAAATAAAGCTATTTTTACAAATGTTACAGTAAAAGCTGCAGGAAGCTCTCAGAAGTGAGTTTTTTGCTCCTAATCATTAGAAATCAGTTACTTGTTGATGGCAAACAAGGTTTTGTTTGAAAATATTGCTCCTTGTTTAAGAAAAACAGTAGTTGTCAGTTTTGGGCTTCTCTCGCTGAGATAAAGCTATTTTTACAAATGTTACAGTAAAAGCTGCAGGAAGCTCTCAGAAGTGAGTTTTTTGCTTCTAATCTTTAGAAATCAGTTACTTGTTGATGGCAAACATGGTTTTGATTGAAAATATTGCTCCTTGTTTAAGAAAAACAGTAGTTGTCAGTTTTGGCCTTCTCTCGCTGAGATAAAGCTATTTTTACAAATGTTACAGTAAAAGCTGCAGGAAGCTCTCAGAAGTGAGTTTTTTGCTCATAATCATTAGAAATCAGTTACTTGTTGATGGCAAACATGGTTTTGATTGAAAATATTGCTCCTTGTTTAAGAAAAACAGTAGTTGTCAGTTTTGGCCTTCTCTCGCTGAAATAAAGCTATTTTTACAAATGTTACAGTAAAAGCTGCAGGAAGCTCTCAGAAGTGAGTTTTTTGCTCCTAATCATTAGAAATCAGTTACTTGTTGATGGCAAACATGGTTTTGATTGAAAATATTGCTCCTTCTTTAAGAAAAAACTGTAGTTGTCAGTTTTGGGCTTCTCTCGCCGAGAGAAAGCTATTTTTACAAATGTTACAGTAAAAGCTGCAGGAAGCTCTCAGAAGTGAGTTTTTTTTGGTCCTAATCATTAGAAATCAGTTACTTGTTGATGGCAAACATGGTTTTGATTGAAAATATTGCTCCTTGTTTAAGAAAAACTACAGTTGTCAGTTTTGGGTTTCTCTCACCGAGAGAAAGCTATTTTTTACAAATGTTACAGTAAAAGATGCAGGAAGCTCTCAGAAGTGAGTTTTTTGCTCCTAATCATTAGGAATCAGTTACTTGTTGATGGCAAACATGGTTTTGATTGAAAATATTGCTCCTTGTTTAAGAAAAACAGTAGTTGTCAGTTTTGGGCTTCTCTCGCCGAGAGAAAGCAATTTTTACAAATGTTACAGTAAAAGCTGCAGGAAGCTCTC
The DNA here is from genome assembly GCA_036937835.1 of Pampus argenteus. NCBI lineage: Eukaryota > Metazoa > Chordata > Actinopteri > Scombriformes > Stromateidae > Pampus > Pampus argenteus. The sequence continues at coordinate 2,448,274 of CM072881.1, forward strand.
AGAAGTGAGTTTTTTGCTCCTAATCATTAGAAATCAGTTACTTGTTGATGGCAAACATGGTTTTGATTGAAAATATTGCTCCTTGTTTAAGAAAAACAGTAGTTGTCAGTTTTGGGCTTCTCTCGCCGAGATAAAGCTATTTTTACAAATGTTACAGTAAAAGCTGCAGGAAGCTCTCAGAAGTGAGTTTTTTGCTCCTAATCATTAGACATCAGTTACTTGTTGATGGCAAACATGGTTTTGATTGAAAATATTGCTCCTTGTTTAAGAAAAACAGTAGTTGTCAGTTTTGGCCATCTCTCGCCGAGAGAAAGCTATTTTTACAAATGTTACAGTGAAAGCTGCAGGAAGCTCTCAGAAGTGAGTTTTTTTGCTCCTAATCATTAGAAATCAGTTACTTGTTGATGGCAAACATGGTTTTGATTGAAAATATTGCTCCTTGTTTAAGAAAAACAGTAGTTGTCAGTTTTGGCCTTCTCTCGCTGAAATAAAGCTATTTTTACAAATGTTACAGTAAAAGCTGCAGGAAGCTCTCAGAAGTGAGTTTTTTGCTCCTAATCATTAGAAATCAGTTACTTGTTGATGGCAAACATGGTTTTGATTGAAAATATTGCTCCTTGTTTAAGAAAAACTACAGTTGTCAGTTTTGGGTTTCTCTCACCGAGAGAAAGCTATTTTTACAAATGTTACAGTAAAAGATGCAGGAAGCTCTCAGAAGTGAGTTTTTTGCTCCTAATCATTAGAAATCAGTTACTTGTTGATGGCAAACATGGTTTTGATTGAAAATATTGCTCCTTGTTTAAGAAAAACAGTAGTTGTCAGTTTTGGCCTTCTCTCGCTGAAATAAAGCTATTTTTACAAATGTTACAGTAAAAGCTGCAGGAAGCTCTCAGAAGTGAGTTTTTTGCTACTAATCATTAGAAATCAGTTACTTGTTGATGGCAAACATGGTTTTGATTGAAAATATTGCTCCTTGTTTAAGAAAAACTACAGTTGTCAGTTCTGGGTTTCTCTCACCGAGAGAAAGCTATTTTTACAAATGTTACAGTAAAAGCTGCAGGAAGCTCTCAGAAGTAAGTTTTTTGCTCCTAATCATTAGAAATCAGTTACTTGTTGATGGCAAACATGGTTTTGATTGAAAATATTGCTCCTTGTTTAAGAAAAACAGTAGTTGTCAGTTTTGGCCTTCTCTGGACGAGAGAAAGCTATTTTTACAAATGTTACAGTAAAAGCTGCAGGAAGCTCTCAGAAGTGAGTTTTTTGGTCCTAATCATTAGAAATCAGTTACTTGTTGATGGCAAACATGGTTTTGATTGAAAATATTGCTCCTTGTTTAAGAAAAACTATAGTTGTCAGTTTTGGCCTTCTCTCGCTGAGATAAAGCTATTTTTACAAATGTTACACTAAAAGCTGCAGGAAGCTGTCAGTAGTGAGTTTTTTGCTCATAATCATTAGAAATCATTTACTTGTTGATGGCAAACATGGTTTTGATTGAAAATATTGCTCCTTGTTTAAGAAAAACAGTACTTGTCAGTTTTGGCCTTCTCTCGCTGAGATAAAGCTATTTTTACAAATGTTACAGTAAAAGCTGCAGGAAGCTCTCAGAAGAGAGTTTTTTGCTCCTAATCATTAGAAATCAGTTACTTGTTGATGGCAAACATGGTTTTGTTTGAAAATATTGCTCCTTGTTTAAGAAAAACAGTAGTTGTCAGTTTTGGGCTTCTCTCGCTGAGATAAAGCTATTTTTACAAATGTTACAGTAAAAGCTGCAGGAAGCTCTCAGAAGTGAGTTTTTTGCTCCTAATCATTAGAAATCAGTTACTTGTTGATGGCAAACATGGTTTTGATTGAAAATATTGCTCCTTGTTTAAGAAAAACAGTAGTTGTCAGTTTTGGCCTTCTCTCGCTGAGATAAAGCTATTTTTACAAATGTTACAGTAAAAGCTGCAGGAAGCTCTCAGAAGTGAGTTTTTTGCTCCTAATCATTAGAAATCAGTTACTTGTTGATGGCAAACAAGGTTTTGTTTGAAAATATTGCTCCTTGTTTAAGAAAAACAGTAGTTGTCAGTTTTGGGCTTCTCTCGCTGAGATAAAGCTATTTTTACAAATGTTACAGTAAAAGCTGCAGGAAGCTCTCAGAAGTGAGTTTTTTGCTTCTAATCTTTAGAAATCAGTTACTTGTTGATGGCAAACATGGTTTTGATTGAAAATATTGCTCCTTGTTTAAGAAAAACAGTAGTTGTCAGTTTTGGCCTTCTCTCGCTGAGATAAAGCTATTTTTACAAATGTTACAGTAAAAGCTGCAGGAAGCTCTCAGAAGTGAGTTTTTTGCTCATAATCATTAGAAATCAGTTACTTGTTGATGGCAAACATGGTTTTGATTGAAAATATTGCTCCTTGTTTAAGAAAAACAGTAGTTGTCAGTTTTGGCCTTCTCTCGCTGAAATAAAGCTATTTTTACAAATGTTACAGTAAAAGCTGCAGGAAGCTCTCAGAAGTGAGTTTTTTGCTCCTAATCATTAGAAATCAGTTACTTGTTGATGGCAAACATGGTTTTGATTGAAAATATTGCTCCTTGTTTAAGAAAAACTACAGTTGTCAGTTTTGGGTTTCTCTCACCGAGAGAAAGCTATTTTTTACAAATGTTACAGTAAAAGATGCAGGAAGCTCTCAGAAGTGAGTTTTTTGCTCCTAATCATTAGGAATCAGTTACTTGTTGATGGCAAACATGGTTTTGATTGAAAATATTGCTCCTTGTTTAAGAAAAACAGTAGTTGTCAGTTTTGGGCTTCTCTCGCCGAGAGAAAGCAATTTTTACAAATGTTACAGTAAAAGCTGCAGGAAGCTCTCAGAAGTGAGTTTTTTGCTCCTAATCATTAGAAATCAGTTACTTGTTGATGGCAAACATGGTTTTGATTGAAAATATTGCTCCTTGTTTAAGAAAAACAGTAGTTGTCAGTTTTGGGCTTCTCTCGCCGAGATAAAGCTATTTTTACAAATGTTACAGTAAAAGCTGCAGGAAGCTCTCAGAAGTGAGTTTTTTGCTCCTAATCATTAGAAATCAGTTACTTGTTGATGGCAAACATGGTTTTGATTGAAAATATTGCTCCTTGTTTAAGAAAAACAGTAGTTGTCAGTTTTGGCCATCTCTCGCCGAGAGAAAGCTATTTTTACAAATGTTACAGTAAAAGCTGCAGGAAGCTCTCAGAAGTGAGTTTTTTTGCTCCTAATCATTAGAAATCAGTTACTTGTTGATGGCAAACATGGTTTTGATTGAAAATATTGCTCCTTGTTTAAGAAAAACAGTAGTTGTCAGTTTTGGCCTTCTCTCGCTGAAATAAAGCTATTTTTACAAATGTTACAGTAAAAGCTGCAGGAAGCTCTCAGAAGTGAGTTTTTTGCTCCTAATCATTAGAAATCAGTTACTTGTTGATGGCAAACATGGTTTTGATTGAAAATATTGCTCCTTGTTTAAGAAAAACTACAGTTGTCAGTTTTGGGTTTCTCTCACCGAGAGAAAGCTATTTTTACAAATGTTACAGTAAAAGATGCAGGAAGCTCTCAGAAGTGAGTTTTTTGCTCCTAATCATTAGAAATCAGTTACTTGTTGATGGCAAACATGGTTTTGATTGAAAATATTGCTCCTTGTTTAAGAAAAACAGTAGTTGTCAGTTTTGGCCTTCTCTCGCTGAAATAAAGCTATTTTTACAAATGTTACAGTAAAAGCTGCAGGAAGCTCTCAGAAGTGAGGTTTTTGCTACTAATCATTAGAAATCAGTTACTTGTTGATGGCAAACATGGTTTTGATTGAAAATATTGCTCCTTGTTTAAGAAAAACTACAGTTGTCAGTTCTGGGTTTCTCTCACCGAGAGAAAGCTATTTTTACAAATGTTACAGTAAAAGCTGCAGGAAGCTCTCAGAAGTAAGTTTTTTGCTCCTAATCATTAGAAATCAGTTACTTGTTGATGGCAAACATGGTTTTGATTGAAAATATTGCTCCTTGTTTAAGAAAAACAGTAGTTGTCAGTTTTGGCCTTCTCTGGACGAGAGAAAGCTATTTTTACAAATGTTACAGTAAAAGCTGCAGGAAGCTCTCAGAAGTGGGTTTTTTGGTCCTAATCATTAGAAATCAGTTACTTGTTGATGGCAAACATGGTTTTGATTGAAAATATTGCTCCTTGTTTAAGAAAAACTATAGTTGTCAGTTTTGGCCTTCTCTCGCTGAGATAAAGCTATTTTTACAAATGTTACACTAAAAGCTGCAGGAAGCTGTCAGTAGTGAGTTTTTTGCTCATAATCATTAGAAATCATTTACTTGTTGATGGCAAACATGGTTTTGTTTGAAAATATTGCTCCTTGTTTAAGAAAAACAGTAGTTGTCAGTTTTGGGCTTCTCTCGCTGAGATAAAGCTATTTTTACAAATGTTACAGTAAAAGCTGCAGGAAGCTCTCAGAAGTGAGTTTTTTGCTCCTAATCATTAGAAATCAGTTACTTGTTGATGGCAAACATGGTTTTGATTGAAAATATTGCTCCTTGTTTAAGAAAAACAGTAGTTGTCAGTTTTGGCCTTCTCTCGCTGAGATAAAGCTATTTTTACAAATGTTACAGTAAAAGCTGCAGGAAGCTCTCAGAAGTGAGTTTTTTGCTCCTAATCATTAGAAATCAGTTACTTGTTGATGGCAAACATGGTTTTGATTGAAAATATTGCTCCTTGTTTAAGAAAAACAGTAGTTGTCAGTTTTGGGCTTCTCTCGCTGAGATAAAGCTATTTTTACAAATGTTACAGTAAAAGCTGCAGGAAGCTCTCAGAAGTGAGTTTTTTGCTCCTAATCATTAGAAATCAGTTACTTGTTGATGGCAAACATGGTTTTGATTGAAAATATTGCTCCTTGTTTAAGAAAAACAGTAGTTGTCAGTTTTGGCCTTCTCTCGCTGAAATAAAGCTATTTTTACAAATGTTACAGTAAAAGCTGCAGGAAGCTCTCAGAAGTGAGTTTTTTGCTCCTAATCATTAGAAATCAGTTACTTGTTGATGGCAAACATGGTTTTGATTGAAAATATTGCTCCTTGTTTAAGAAAAACATTACTTGTCAGTTTTGGCCTTCTCTCGCTGAGATAAAGCTATTTTTACAAATGTTACAGTAAAAGCTGCAGGAAGCTCTCAGAAGTGAGTTTTTTGCTTCTAATCATTGGAAATCAGTTACTTGTTGATGGCAAACATGGTTTTGTTTGAAAATATTGCTCCTTGTTTAAGAAAAACAGTACTTGTCAGTTTTGGCCTTCTCTCGCTGAGATAAAGCTATTTTTACAAATGTTACAGTAAAAGCTGCAGGAAGCTCTCAGAACTGAGTTTTTTGCTCATAATCATTAGAAATCAGTTACTTGTTGATGGCAAACATGGTTTTGATTGAAAATATTGCTCCTTATTTAAGAAAAACTATAGTTGTCAGTTTTGGGCTTCTCTCGGCAAGAGAAAGCTATTTTTACAAATGTTACAGTAAAAGCTGCAGGAAGCTCTCAGAAGTGAGTTTTTTGCTCCTAATCATTAGAAATCAGTTACTTGTTGATGGCAAACATGGTTTTGTTTGAAAATATTGCTCCTTGTTTAAGAAAAACAGTAGTTGTCAGTTTTGGCCTTCTCTCGCTGAGATAAAGCTATTTTTACAAATGTTACAGTAAAAGCTGCAGGAAGCTCTCAGAAGTGAGTTTTTTGCTCATAATCATTAGAAATCAGTTACTTGTTGATGGCAAACATGGTTTTGATTTAAAATATTGCTCCTTGTTTAAGAAAAACTATAGTTGTCAGTTTTGGGCTTCTCTAGCGGAGAGAAAGCTATTTTTACAAATGTTACAGTAAAAGCTGCAGGAAGCTCTCAGAAGTGAGTTTTTTGCTCCTAATCATTAGAAATCAGTTACTTGTTGATGGCAAACATGGTTTTGTTTGAAAATATTGCTCCTTGTTTAAGAAAAACAGTAGTTGTCAGTTTTGGCCTTCTCTCGCTGAGATAAAGCTATTTTTACAAATGTTACAGTAAAAGCTGCAGGAAGCTCTCAGAAGTGAGTTTTTTGCTCATAATCATTAGAAATCAGTTACTTGTTGATGGCAAACATGGTTTTGATTGAAAATATTGCTCCTTGTTTAAGAAAAACTATAGTTGTCAGTTTTGGGCTTCTCTAGCGGAGAGAAAGCTATTTTTACAAATGTTACAGTAAAAGCTGCAGGAAGCTCTCAGAAGTGAGTTTTTTGCTCCTAATCATTAGAAATCAGTTACTTGTTGATGGCAAACATGGTTTTGTTTGAAAATATTGCTCCTTGTTTAAGAAAAACAGTACTTGTCAGTTTTGGCCTTCTCTCGCTGAGATAAAGCTATTTTTACAAATGTTACAGTAAAAGCTGCAGGAAGCTCTCAGTAGTGAGTTTTTTGCTCATAATTATTAGAAATCAGTTACTTGTTGATGGCAAACATGGTTTTGATTGAAAATATTGCTCCTTGTTTAAGAAAAACAGTAGTTGTCAGTTTTGGGCTTCTCTCGCCGAGAGAAAGCAATTTTTACAAATGTTACAGTAAAAGCTGCAGGAAGCTCTCAGAAGTGAGTTTTTTGCTCCTAATCATTAGAAATCAGTTACTTGTTGATGGCAAACATGGTTTTGATTGAAAATATTGCTCCTTGTTTAAAGAAAACTATAGTTGTCAGTTTTGGGCTTCTCTCGCCGAGAGAAAGCTATTTTTACAAATGTTACAGTAAAAGCTGCAGGAAGCTCTCAGAAGTGAGTTTTTTGCTCCTAATCATTAGAAATCAGTTACTTGTTGATGGCAAACATGGTTTTGTTTGAAAATAATGCTCCTTGTTTAAGAAAAACAGTACTTGTCAGTTTTGGCCTTCTCTCGCTGAGATAAAGCTTTTTTTTACAAATGTTACAGTAAAAGCTGCAGGAAGCTCTCAGAAGTGAGTTTTTTGCTTCTAATCATTGGAAATCAGTTACTTGTTGATGGCAAACATGGTTTTGATTGAAAATATTGCTCCTTGTTTAAAGAAAACTATAGTTGTCAGTTCTGGGCTTCTCTCGCCGAGAGAAAGCTATTTTTACAAATGTTACACTAAAAGCTGCAGGAAGCTCTCAGAAGTGAGTTTTTTGCTCATAATCATTAGAAATCAGTTACTTGTTGATGGCAAACATGGTTTTGATTGAAAATATTGCTCCTTGTTTAAGAAAAACAGTAGTTGTCAGTTTTGGCCTTCTCTCGCTGAAATAAAGCTATTTTTACAAATGTTACAGTAAAAGCTGCAGGAAGCTCTCAGAAGTGAGTTTTTTGCTCCTAATCATTAGAAATCAGTTACTTGTTGATGGCAAACATGGTTTTGTTTGAAAATATTGCTCCTTGTTTAAGAAAAACAGTACTTGTCAGTTTTGGCCTTCTCTCGCTGAGATAAAGCTATTTTTACAAATGTTACAGTAAAAGCTGCAGGAAGCTCTCAGAAGTGAGTTTTTTGCTTCTAATCATTGGAAATCAGTTACTTGTTGATGGCAAACATGGTTTTGATTGAAAATATTGCTCCTTATTTAAGAAAAACAGTACTTGTCAGTTTTGGCCTTCTCTCGCTGAGATAAAGCTATTTTTACAAATGTTACAGTAAAAGCTGCAGGAAGCTCTCAGAAGTGAGTTTTTTGCTTCTAATCATTGGAAATCAGTTACTTGTTGATGGCAAACATGGTTTTGTTTGAAAATATTGCTCCTTGTTTAAGAAAAACAGTACTTGTCAGTTTTGGCCTTCTCTCGCTGAGATAAAGCTATTTTTACAAATGTTACAGTAAAAGCTGCAGGAAGCTCTCAGAAGTGAGTTTTTTGCTCATAATCATTAGAAATCAGTTACTTGTTGATGGCAAACATGGTTTTGATTGAAAATATTGCTCCTTATTTAAGAAAAACTATAGTTGTCAGTTTTGGGCTTCTCTCGCCGAGAGAAAGCTATTTTTACAAATGTTACAGTAAAAGCTGCAGGAAGCTCTCAGAAGTGAGTTTTTTGCTCCTAATCATTAGAAATCAGTTACTTGTTGATGGCAAACATGGTTTTGATTGAAAATATTGCTCCTTGTTTAAGAAAAACAGTAGTTGTCAGTTTTGGGCTTCTCTCGCTGAGATAAAGCTATTTTTACAAATGTTACACTAAAAGCTGCAGGAAGCTCTCAGAAGTGAGTTTTTTGCTCCTAATCATTAGAAATCAGTTACTTGTTGATGGCAAACATGGTTTTGATTGAAAATATTGCTCCTTGTTTAAGAAAAACAGTAGTTGTCAGTTTTGGGCTTCTCTCGCTGAGATAAAGCTATTTTTACAAATGTTACAGTAAAAGCTGCACGAAGCTCTCAGAAGTGAGTTTTTTGCTCCTAATCATTAGAAATCAGTTACTTGTTGATGGCAAACATGGTTTTGATTGAAAATATTGCTCCTTGTTTAAGAAAAACAGTACTTGTCAGTTTTGGCCTTCTCTCGCTGAAATAAAGCTATTTTTACAAATGTTACAGTAAAAGCTGCAGGAAGCTCTCAGAAGTGAGTTTTTTCTCCTAATCATTAGAAATCAGTTACTTGTTGATGGCAAACAAGGTTTTGTTTGAAAATATTGCTCCTTGTTTAAGAAAAAGAGTAGTTGTCAGTTTTGGCCTTCTCTCGCTGAGATAAAGCTATTTTTACAAATGTTACAGTAAAAGCTGCAGGAAGCTCTCAGAAGTGAGTTTTTTGCTCCTAATCATTAGAAATCAGTTACTTGTTGATAGCAAACATGGTTTTGATTGAAAATATTGCTCCTTGTTTAAGAAAAACAGTAGTTGTCAGTTTTGGCCTTCTCTCGCTGAGATAAAGCTATTTTTACAAATGTTACAGTAAAAGCTGCAGGAAGCTCTCAGACGTGAGTTTTTTGCTCATAATCATTAGAAATCAGTTACTTGTTGATGGCAAACATGGTTTTGATTGAAAATATTGCTCCTTATTTAAGAAAAACTATAGTTGTCAGTTTTGGGCTTCTCTCGCCGAGAGAAAGCTATTTTTACAAATGTTACAGTAAAAGCTGCAGGAAGCTCTCAGAAGTGAGTTTTTTGCTCCTAATCATTAGAAATCAGTTACTTGTTGATGGCAAACATGGTTTTGTTTGAAAATATTGCTCCTTGTTTAAGAAAAACAGTACTTGTCAGTTTTGGGCTTCTCTCGCCGAGAGAAAGCAATTTTTACAAATGTTACAGTAAAAGCTGCAGGAAGCTCTCAGAAGTGAGTTTTTTGCTCCTAATCATTAGAAATCAGTTACTTGTTGATGGCAAACATGGTTTTGTTTGAAAATAATGCTCCTTGTTTAAGAAAAACAGTACTTGTCAGTTTTGGCCTTCTCTCGCTGAGATAAAGCTATTTTTACAAATGTTACAGTAAAAGCTGCAGGAAGCTCTCAGAAGTGAGTTTTTTGCTCATAATCATCAGAAATCAGTTACTTGTTGATGGCAAACATGGTGTTGATTGAAAATATTGCTCCTTATTTAAGAAAAACTATAGTTGTCAGTTTTGGGCTTCTCTCACCGAGAGAAAGCTATTTTTACAAATGTTACAGTAAAAGCTGCAGGAAGCTCTCAGAAGTGAGTTTTTTGCTCCTAATCATTAGAAATCAGTTACTTGTTGATGGCAAACATGGTTTTGTTTGAAAATAATGCTCCTTGTTTAAGAAAAACAGTACTTGTCAGTTTTGGCCTTCTCTCGCTGAGATAAAGCTATTTTTACAAATGTTACAGTAAAAGCTGCAGGAAGCTCTCAGAAGTGAGTTTTTTGCTCATAATCATCAGAAATCAGTTACTTGTTGATGGCAAACATGGTGTTGATTGAAAATATTGCTCCTTGTTTAAGAAAAACAGTAGTTGTCAGTTTTGGCCTTCTCTCGCTGAAATAAAGCTATTTTTACAAATGTTACAGTAAAAGCTGCAGGAAGCTCTCAGAAGTGAGTTTTTTGCTCCTAATCATTAGAAATCAGTTACTTGTTGATGGCAAACATGGTTTTGTTTGAAAATATTGCTCCTTGTTTAAGAACAACAGTACTTGTCAGTTTTGGCCTTCTCTCGCTGAGATAAAGCTATTTTTTACAAATGTTACAGTAAAAGCTGCAGGAAGCTCTCAGAAGTGAGTTTTTTGCTTCTAATCATTGGAAATCAGTTACTTGTTGATGGCAAACATGGTTTTGATTGAAAATATTGCTCCTTGTTTAAAGAAAACTATAGTTGTCAGTTTTGGGCTTCTCTCGCCGAGAGAAAGCTTTTTTTACAAATGTTACACTAAAAGCTGCAGGAAGCTCTCAGAAGTGAGTTTTTTGCTCATAATCATTAGAAATCAGTTACTTGTTGATGGCAAACATGGTTTTGATTGAAAATATTGCTCCTTGTTTAAGAAAAACAGTACTTGTCAGTTTTGGCCTTCTCTCGCTGAGATAAAGCTATTTTTACAAATGTTACAGTAAAAGCTGCAGGAAGCTCTCAGAAGTGAGTTTTTTGCTTCTAATCATTGGAAATCAGTTACTTGTTGATGGCAAACATGGTTTTGATTGAAAATATTGCTCCTTATTTAAGAAAAACAGTACTTGTCAGTTTTGGCCTTCTCTCGCTGAGATAAAGCTATTTTTACAAATGTTACAGTAAAAGCTGCAGGAAGCTCTCAGAAGTGAGTTTTTTGCTTCTAATCATTGGAAATCAGTTACTTGTTGATGGCAAACATGGTTTTGTTCGAAAATATTGCTCCTTGTTTAAGAAAAACAGTACTTGTCAGTTTTGGCCTTCTCTCGCTGAGATAAAGCTATTTTTACAAATGTTACAGTAAAAGCTGCAGGAAGCTCTCAGAAGTGAGTTTTTTGCTCATAATCATTAGAAATCAGTTACTTGTTGATGGCAAACATGGTTTTGATTGAAAATATTGCTCCTTGTTTAAGAAAAACTATAGTTGTCAGTTTTGGGCTTCTCTAGCGGAGAGAAAGCTATTTTTACAAATGTTACAGTAAAAGCTGCAGGAAGCTCTCAGAAGTGAGTTTTTTGCTCCTAATCATTAGAAATCAGTTACTTGTTGATGGCAAACATGGTTTTGTTTGAAAATATTGCTCCTTGTTTAAGAAAAACAGTAGTTGTCAGTTTTGGCCTTCTCTCGCTGAGATAAAGCTATTTTTACAAATGTTACAGTAAAAGCTGCAGGAAGCTCTCAGAAGTGAGTTTTTTGCTCATAATCATTAGAAATCAGTTACTTGTTGATGGCAAACATGGTTTTGATTGAAAATATTGCTCCTTATTTAAGAAAAACTATAGTTGTCAGTTTTGGGCTTCTCTCGGCAAGAGAAAGCTATTTTTACAAATGTTACAGTAAAAGCTGCAGGAAGCTCTCAGAAGTGAGTTTTTTGCTCCTAATCATTAGAAATCAGTTACTTGTTGATGGCAAACATGGTTTTGTTTGAAAATATTGCTCCTTGTTTAAGAAAAACAGTAGTTGTCAGTTTTGGCCTTCTCTCGCTGAGATAAAGCTATTTTTACAAATGTTACAGTAAAAGCTGCAGGAAGCTCTCAGAAGTGAGTTTTTTGCTCATAATCATTAGAAATCAGTTACTTGTTGATGGCAAACATGGTTTTGATTGAAAATATTGCTCCTTGTTTAAGAAAAACTATAGTTGTCAGTTTTGGGCTTCTCTAGCGGAGAGAAAGCTATTTTTACAAATGTTACAGTAAAAGCTGCAGGAAGCTCTCAGAAGTGAGTTTTTTGCTCCTAATCATTAGAAATCAGTTACTTGTTGATGGCAAACATGGTTTTGTTTGAAAATATTGCTCCTTGTTTAAGAAAAACAGTAGTTGTCAGTTTTGGCCTTCTCTCGCTGAGATAAAGCTATTTTTACAAATGTTACAGTAAAAGCTGCAGGAAGCTCTCAGAAGTGAGTTTTTTGCTCATAATCATTAGAAATCAGTTACTTGTTGATGGCAAACATGGTTTTGATTGAAAATATTGCTCCTTGTTTAAGAAAAACTATAGTTGTCAGTTTTGGGCTTCTCTAGCGGAGAGAAAGCTATTTTTACAAATGTTACAGTAAAAGCTGCAGGAAGCTCTCAGAAGTGAGTTTTTTGCTCCTAATCATTAGAAATCAGTTACTTGTTGATGGCAAACATGGTTTTGTTTGAAAATATTGCTCCTTGTTTAAGAAAAACAGTACTTGTCAGTTTTGGCCTTCTCTCGCTGAGATAAAGCTATTTTTACAAATGTTACAGTAAAAGCTGCAGGAAGCTCTCAGTAGTGAGTTTTTTGCTCATAATTATTAGAAATCAGTTACTTGTTGATGGCAAACATGGTTTTGATTGAAAATATTGCTCCTTGTTTAAGAAAAACAGTAGTTGTCAGTTTTGGGCTTCTCTCGCCGAGAGAAAGCAATTTTTACAAATGTTACAGTAAAAGCTGCAGGAAGCTCTCAGAAGTGAGTTTTTTGCTCCTAATCATTAGAAATCAGTTACTTGTTGATGGCAAACATGGTTTTGATTGAAAATATTGCTCCTTGTTTAAAGAAAACTATAGTTGTCAGTTTTGGGCTTCTCTCGCCGAGAGAAAGCTATTTTTACAAATGTTACAGTAAAAGCTGCAGGAAGCTCTCAGAAGTGAGTTTTTTGCTCCTAATCATTAGAAATCAGTTACTTGTTGATGGCAAACATGGTTTTGTTTGAAAATAATGCTCCTTGTTTAAGAAAAACAGTACTTGTCAGTTTTGGCCTTCTCTCGCTGAGATAAAGCTTTTTTTTACAAATGTTACAGTAAAAGCTGCAGGAAGCTCTCAGAAGTGAGTTTTTTGCTTCTAATCATTGGAAATCAGTTACTTGTTGATGGCAAACATGGTTTTGATTGAAAATATTGCTCCTTGTTTAAAGAAAACTATAGTTGTCAGTTCTGGGCTTCTCTCGCCGAGAGAAAGCTATTTTTACAAATGTTACACTAAAAGCTGCAGGAAGCTCTCAGAAGTGAGTTTTTTGCTCATAATCATTAGAAATCAGTTACTTGTTGATGGCAAACATGGTTTTGATTGAAAATATTGCTCCTTGTTTAAGAAAAACAGTAGTTGTCAGTTTTGGCCTTCTCTCGCTGAAATAAAGCTATTTTTACAAATGTTACAGTAAAAGCTGCAGGAAGCTCTCAGAAGTGAGTTTTTTGCTCCTAATCATTAGAAATCAGTTACTTGTTGATGGCAAACATGGTTTTGTTTGAAAATATTGCTCCTTGTTTAAGAAAAACAGTACTTGTCAGTTTTGGCCTTCTCTCGCTGAGATAAAGCTATTTTTACAAATGTTACAGTAAAAGCTGCAGGAAGCTCTCAGAAGTGAGTTTTTTGCTTCTAATCATTGGAAATCAGTTACTTGTTGATGGCAAACATGGTTTTGATTGAAAATATTGCTCCTTATTTAAGAAAAACAGTACTTGTCAGTTTTGGCCTTCTCTCGCTGAGATAAAGCTATTTTTACAAATGTTACAGTAAAAGCTGCAGGAAGCTCTCAGAAGTGAGTTTTTTGCTTCTAATCATTGGAAATCAGTTACTTGTTGATGGCAAACATGGTTTTGTTTGAAAATATTGCTCCTTGTTTAAGAAAAACAGTACTTGTCAGTTTTGGCCTTCTCTCGCTGAGATAAAGCTATTTTTACAAATGTTACAGTAAAAGCTGCAGGAAGCTCTCAGAAGTGAGTTTTTTGCTCATAATCATTAGAAATCAGTTACTTGTTGATGGCAAACATGGTTTTGATTGAAAATATTGCTCCTTATTTAAGAAAAACTATAGTTGTCAGTTTTGGGCTTCTCTCGCCGAGAGAAAGCTATTTTTACAAATGTTACAGTAAAAGCTGCAGGAAGCTCTCAGAAGTGAGTTTTTTGCTCCTAATCATTAGAAATCAGTTACTTGTTGATGGCAAACATGGTTTTGATTGAAAATATTGCTCCTTGTTTAAGAAAAACAGTAGTTGTCAGTTTTGGGCTTCTCTCGCTGAGATAAAGCTATTTTTACAAATGTTACACTAAAAGCTGCAGGAAGCTCTCAGAAGTAAGTTTTTTGCTCCTAATCATTAGAAATCAGTTACTTGTTGATGGCAAACATGGTTTTGATTGAAAATATTGCTCATTGTTTAAGAAAAACAGTAGTTGTCAGTTTTGGGCTTCTCTCGCTGAGATAAAGCTATTTTTACAAATGTTACAGTAAAAGCTGCAGGAAGCTCTCAGAAGTGAGTTTTTTGCTCCTAATCATTAGAAATCAGTTACTTGTTGATGGCAAACATGGTTTTGATTGAAAATATTGCTCCTTGTTTAAGAAAAACAGTAGTTGTCAGTTTTGGGCTTCTCTCGCTGAGATAAAGCTATTTTTACAAATGTTACAGTAAAAGCTGCACGAAGCTCTCAGAAGTGAGTTTTTTGCTCCTAATCATTAGAAATCAGTTACTTGTTGATGGCAAACATGGTTTTGATTGAAAATATTGCTCCTTGTTTAAGAAAAACAGTACTTGTCAGTTTTGGCCTTCTCTCGCTGAAATAAAGCTATTTTTACAAATGTTACAGTAAAAGCTGCAGGAAGCTCTCAGAAGTGAGTTTTTTCTCCTAATCATTAGAAATCAGTTACTTGTTGATGGCAAACAAGGTTTTGTTTGAAAATATTGCTCCTTGTTTAAGAAAAAGAGTAGTTGTCAGTTTTGGCCTTCTCTCGCTGAGATAAAGCTATTTTTACAAATGTTACAGTAAAAGCTGCAGGAAGCTCTCAGAAGTGAGTTTTTTGCTCCTAATCATTAGAAATCAGTTACTTGTTGATAGCAAACATGGTTTTGATTGAAAATATTGCTCCTTGTTTAAGAAAAACAGTAGTTGTCAGTTTTGGCCTTCTCTCGCTGAGATAAAGCTATTTTTACAAATGTTACAGTAAAAGCTGCAGGAAGCTCTCAGACGTGAGTTTTTTGCTCATAATCATTAGAAATCAGTTACTTGTTGATGGCAAACATGGTTTTGATTGAAAATATTGCTCCTTATTTAAGAAAAACTATAGTTGTCAGTTTTGGGCTTCTCTCGCCGAGAGAAAGCTATTTTTACAAATGTTACAGTAAAAGCTGCAGGAAGCTCTCAGAAGTGAGTTTTTTGCTCCTAATCATTAGAAATCAGTTACTTGTTGATGGCAAACATGGTTTTGTTTGAAAATATTGCTCCTTGTTTAAGAAAAACAGTACTTGTCAGTTTTGGGCTTCTCTCGCCGAGAGAAAGCAATTTTTACAAATGTTACAGTAAAAGCTGCAGGAAGCTCTCAGAAGTGAGTTTTTTGCTCCTAATCATTAGAAATCAGTTACTTGTTGATGGCAAACATGGTTTTGTTTGAAAATAATGCTCCTTGTTTAAGAAAAACAGTACTTGTCAGTTTTGGCCTTCTCTCGCTGAGATAAAGCTATTTTTACAAATGTTACAGTAAAAGCTGCAGGAAGCTCTCAGAAGTGAGTTTTTTGCTCATAATCATCAGAAATCAGTTACTTGTTGATGGCAAACATGGTGTTGATTGAAAATATTGCTCCTTATTTAAGAAAAACTATAGTTGTCAGTTTTGGGCTTCTCTCACCGAGAGAAAGCTATTTTTACAAATGTTACAGTAAAAGCTGCAGGAAGCTCTCAGAAGTGAGTTTTTTGCTCCTAATCATTAGAAATCAGTTACTTGTTGATGGCAAACATGGTTTTGTTTGAAAATAATGCTCCTTGTTTAAGAAAAACAGTACTTGTCAGTTTTGGCCTTCTCTCGCTGAGATAAAGCTATTTTTACAAATGTTACAGTAAAAGCTGCAGGAAGCTCTCAGAAGTGAGTTTTTTGCTCATAATCATCAGAAATCAGTTACTTGTTGATGGCAAACATGGTGTTGATTAAAAATATTGCTCCTTGTTTAAGAAAAACAGTAGTTGTCAGTTTTGGCCTTCTCTCGCTGAAATAAAGCTATTTTTACAAATGTTACAGTAAAAGCTGCAGGAAGCTCTCAGAAGTGAGTTTTTTGCTCCTAATCATTAGAAATCAGTTACTTGTTGATGGCAAACATGGTTTTGTTTGAAAATATTGCTCCTTGTTTAAGAAAAACAGTACTTGTCAGTTTTGGCCTTCTCTCGCTGAGATAAAGCTATTTTTACAAATGTTACAGTAAAAGCTGCAGGAAGCTCTCAGAAGTGAGTTTTTTGCTTCTAATCATTGGAAATCAGTTACTTGTTGATGGCAAACATGGTTTTGATTGAAAATATTGCTCCTTGTTTAAAGAAAACTATAGTTGTCAGTTTTGGGCTTCTCTCGCCGAGAGAAAGCTTTTTTTACAAATGTTACACTAAAAGCTGCAGGAAGCTCTCAGAAGTGAGTTTTTTGCTCATAATCATTAGAAATCAGTTACTTGTTGATGGCAAACATGGTTTTGATTGAAAATATTGCTCCTTGTTTAAGAAAAACAGTAGTTGTCAGTTTTGGCCTTCTCTCGCTGAAATAAAGCTATTTTTACAAATGTTACAGTAAAAGCTGCAGGAAGCTCTCAGAAGTGAGTTTTTTGCTCCTAATCATTAGAAATCAGTTACTTGTTGATGGCAAACATGGTTTTGTTTGAAAATATTGCTCCTTGTTTAAGAAAAACAGTACTTGTCAGTTTTGGCCTTCTCTCGCTGAGATAAAGCTATTTTTACAAATGTTACAGTAAAAGCTGCAGGAAGCTCTCAGAAGTGAGTTTTTTGCTTCTAATCATTGGAAATCAGTTACTTGTTGATGGCAAACATGGTTTTGATTGAAAATATTGCTCCTTATTTAAGAAAAACAGTACTTGTCAGTTTTGGCCTTCTCTCGCTGAGATAAAGCTATTTTTACAAATGTTACAGTAAAAGCTGCAGGAAGCTCTCAGAAGTGAGTTTTTTGCTTCTAATCATTGGAAATCAGTTACTTGTTGATGGCAAACATGGTTTTGTTCGAAAATATTGCTCCTTGTTTAAGAAAAACAGTACTTGTCAGTTTTGGCCTTCTCTCGCTGAGATAAAGCTATTTTTACAAATGTTACAGTAAAAGCTGCAGGAAGCTCTCAGAAGTGAGTTTTTTGCTCATAATCATTAGAAATCAGTTACTTGTTGATGGCAAACATGGTTTTGATTGAAAATATTGCTCCTTATTTAAGAAAAACTATAGTTGTCAGTTTTGGGCTTCTCTCGCCGAGAGAAAGCTATTTTTACAAATGTTACAGTAAAAGCTGCAGGAAGCTCTCAGAAGTGAGTTTTTTGCTCCTAATCATTAGAAATCAGTTACTTGTTGATGGCAAACATGGTTTTGTTTGAAAATATTGCTCCTTGTTTAAGAAAAACAGTACTTGTCAGTTTTGGCCTTCTCTCGCTGAGATAAAGCTATTTTTACAAATGTTACAGTAAAAGCTGCAGGAAGCTCTCAGTAGTGAGTTTTTTGCTCATAATTATTAGAAATCAGTTACTTGTTGATGGCAAACATGGTTTTGATTGAAAATATTGCTCCTTGTTTAAGAAAAACAGTAGTTGTCAGTTTTGGGCTTCTCTCGCCGAGAGAAAGCAATTTTTACAAATGTTACAGTAAAAGCTGCAGGAAGCTCTCAGAAGTGAGTTTTTTGCTCCTAATCATTAGAAATCAGTTACTTGTTGATGGCAAACATGGTTTTGATTGAAAATATTGCTCCTTGTTTAAAGAAAACTATAGTTGTCAGTTTTGGGCTTCTCTCGCCGAGAGAAAGCTATTTTTACAAATGTTACAGTAAAAGCTGCAGGAAGCTCTCAGAAGTGAGTTTTTTGCTCCTAATCATTAGAAATCAGTTACTTGTTGATGGCAAACATGGTTTTGTTTGAAAATAATGCTCCTTGTTTAAGAAAAACAGTACTTGTCAGTTTTGGCCTTCTCTCGCTGAGATAAAGCTTTTTTTTACAAATGTTACAGTAAAAGCTGCAGGAAGCTCTCAGAAGTGAGTTTTTTGCTTCTAATCATTGGAAATCAGTTACTTGTTGATGGCAAACATGGTTTTGATTGAAAATATTGCTCCTTGTTTAAAGAAAACTATAGTTGTCAGTTCTGGGCTTCTCTCGCCGAGAGAAAGCTATTTTTACAAATGTTACACTAAAAGCTGCAGGAAGCTCTCAGAAGTGAGTTTTTTGCTCATAATCATTAGAAATCAGTTACTTGTTGATGGCAAACATGGTTTTGATTGAAAATATTGCTCCTTGTTTAAGAAAAACAGTAGTTGTCAGTTTTGGCCTTCTCTCGCTGAAATAAAGCTATTTTTACAAATGTTACAGTAAAAGCTGCAGGAAGCTCTCAGAAGTGAGTTTTTTGCTCCTAATCATTAGAAATCAGTTACTTGTTGATGGCAAACATGGTTTTGTTTGAAAATATTGCTCCTTGTTTAAGAAAAACAGTACTTGTCAGTTTTGGCCTTCTCTCGCTGAGATAAAGCTATTTTTACAAATGTTACAGTAAAAGCTGCAGGAAGCTCTCAGAAGTGAGTTTTTTGCTTCTAATCATTGGAAATCAGTTACTTGTTGATGGCAAACATGGTTTTGATTGAAAATATTGCTCCTTATTTAAGAAAAACAGTACTTGTCAGTTTTGGCCTTCTCTCGCTGAGATAAAGCTATTTTTACAAATGTTACAGTAAAAGCTGCAGGAAGCTCTCAGAAGTGAGTTTTTTGCTTCTAATCATTGGAAATCAGTTACTTGTTGATGGCAAACATGGTTTTGTTTGAAAATATTGCTCCTTGTTTAAGAAAAACAGTACTTGTCAGTTTTGGCCTTCTCTCGCTGAGATAAAGCTATTTTTACAAATGTTACAGTAAAAGCTGCAGGAAGCTCTCAGAAGTGAGTTTTTTGCTCATAATCATTAGAAATCAGTTACTTGTTGATGGCAAACATGGTTTTGATTGAAAATATTGCTCCTTATTTAAGAAAAACTATAGTTGTCAGTTTTGGGCTTCTCTCGCCGAGAGAAAGCTATTTTTACAAATGTTACAGTAAAAGCTGCAGGAAGCTCTCAGAAGTGAGTTTTTTGCTCCTAATCATTAGAAATCAGTTACTTGTTGATGGCAAACATGGTTTTGATTGAAAATATTGCTCCTTGTTTAAGAAAAACAGTAGTTGTCAGTTTTGGGCTTCTCTCGCTGAGATAAAGCTGTTTTTACAAATGTTACACTAAAAGCTGCAGGAAGCTCTCAGAAGTAAGTTTTTTGCTCCTAATCATTAGAAATCAGTTACTTGTTGATGGCAAACATGGTTTTGATTGAAAATATTGCTCATTGTTTAAGAAAAACAGTAGTTGTCAGTTTTGGGCTTCTCTCGCTGAGATAAAGCTATTTTTACAAATGTTACAGTAAAAGCTGCAGGAAGCTCTCAGAAGTGAGTTTTTTGCTCCTAATCATTAGAAATCAGTTACTTGTTGATGGCAAACATGGTTTTGATTGAAAATATTGCTCCTTGTTTAAGAAAAACAGTAGTTGTCAGTTTTGGGCTTCTCTCGCTGAGATAAAGCTATTTTTACAAATGTTACAGTAAAAGCTGCACGAAGCTCTCAGAAGTGAGTTTTTTGCTCCTAATCATTAGAAATCAGTTACTTGTTGATGGCAAACATGGTTTTGATTGAAAATATTGCTCCTTGTTTAAGAAAAACAGTACTTGTCAGTTTTGGCCTTCTCTCGCTGAAATAAAGCTATTTTTACAAATGTTACAGTAAAAGCTGCAGGAAGCTCTCAGAAGTGAGTTTTTTCTCCTAATCATTAGAAATCAGTTACTTGTTGATGGCAAACAAGGTTTTGTTTGAAAATATTGCTCCTTGTTTAAGAAAAAGAGTAGTTGTCAGTTTTGGCCTTCTCTCGCTGAGATAAAGCTATTTTTACAAATGTTACAGTAAAAGCTGCAGGAAGCTCTCAGAAGTGAGTTTTTTGCTCCTAATCATTAGAAATCAGTTACTTGTTGATAGCAAACATGGTTTTGATTGAAAATATTGCTCCTTGTTTAAGAAAAACAGTAGTTGTCAGTTTTGGCCTTCTCTCGCTGAGATAAAGCTATTTTTACAAATGTTACAGTAAAAGCTGCAGGAAGCTCTCAGACGTGAGTTTTTTGCTCATAATCATTAGAAATCAGTTACTTGTTGATGGCAAACATGGTTTTGATTGAAAATATTGCTCCTTATTTAAGAAAAACTATAGTTGTCAGTTTTGGGCTTCTCTCGCCGAGAGAAAGCTATTTTTACAAATGTTACAGTAAAAGCTGCAGGAAGCTCTCAGAAGTGAGTTTTTTGCTCCTAATCATTAGAAATCAGTTACTTGTTGATGGCAAACATGGTTTTGTTTGAAAATATTGCTCCTTGTTTAAGAAAAACAGTACTTGTCAGTTTTGGGCTTCTCTCGCCGAGAGAAAGCAATTTTTACAAATGTTACAGTAAAAGCTGCAGGAAGCTCTCAGAAGTGAGTTTTTTGCTCCTAATCATTAGAAATCAGTTACTTGTTGATGGCAAACATGGTTTTGTTTGAAAATATTGCTCCTTGTTTAAGAAAAACAGTACTTGTCAGTTTTGGCCTTCTCTCGCTGAGATAAAGCTATTTTTACAAATGTTACAGTAAAAGCTGCAGGAAGCTCTCAGAAGTGAGTTTTTTGCTTCTAATCATTGGAAATCAGTTACTTGTTGATGGCAAACATGGTTTTGATTGAAAATATTGCTCCTTATTTAAGAAAAACAGTACTTGTCAGTTTTGGCCTTCTCTCGCTGAGATAAAGCTATTTTTACAAATGTTACAGTAAAAGCTGCAGGAAGCTCTCAGAAGTGAGTTTTTTGCTTCTAATCATTGGAAATCAGTTACTTGTTGATGGCAAACATGGTTTTGTTCGAAAATATTGCTCCTTGTTTAAGAAAAACAGTACTTGTCAGTTTTGGCCTTCTCTCGCTGAGATAAAGCTATTTTTACAAATGTTACAGTAAAAGCTGCAGGAAGCTCTCAGAAGTAAGTTTTTTGCTCCTAATCATTAGAAATCAGTTACTTGTTGATGGCAAACATGGTTTTGATTGAAAATATTGCTCCTTGTTTAAGAAAAACAGTAGTTGTCAGTTTTGGGCTTCTCTCGCTGAGATAAAGCTATTTTTACAAATGTTACAGTAAAAGCTGCAGGAAGCTCTCAGAAGTGAGTTTTTTGCTCCTAATCATTAGAAATCAGTTACTTGTTGGTGGCAAACATGGTTTTGATTGAAAATATTGCTCCTTGTTTAAGAAAAACAGTAGTTGTCAGTTTTGGGCTTCTCTCGCTGAGATAAAGCTATTTTTACAAATGTTACAGTAAAAGCTGCAGGAAGCTCTCAGAAGTGAGTTTTTTGCTCCTAATCATTAGAAATCAGTTACTTGTTGATGGCAAACATGGTTTTGATTGAAAATATTGCTCCTTGTTTAAGAAAAACAGTACTTGTCAGTTTTGGCCTTCTCTCGCTGAAATAAAGCTATTTTTACAAATGTTACAGTAAAAGCTGCAGGAAGCTCTCAGAAGTGAGTTTTTTGCTCCTAATCATTAGAAATCAGTTACTTGTTGATGGCAAACAAGGTTTTGTTTGAAAATATTGCTCCTTGTTTAAGAAAAAGAGTAGTTGTCAGTTTTGGCCTTCTCTCGCTGAGATAAAGCTATTTTTACAAATGTTACAGTAAAAGCTGCAGGAAGCTCTCAGAAGTGAGTTTTTTGCTCCTAATCATTAGAAATCAGTTACTTGTTGATGGCAAACATGGTTTTGATTGAAAATATTGCTCCTTGTTTAAGAAAAACAGTAGTTGTCAGTTTTGGCCTTCTCTCGCTGAGATAAAGCTATTTTTACAAATGTTACAGTAAAAGCTGCAGGAAGCTCTCAGAAGTGAGTTTTTTGCTCCTAATCATTAGAAATCAGTTACTTGTTGATGGCAAACATGGTTTTGTTTGAAAATATTGCTCCTTGTTTAAGAAAAACAGTACTTGTCAGTTTTGGCCTTCTCTCGCTGAGATAAAGCTATTTTTACAAATGTTACAGTAAAAGCTGCAGGAAGCTCTCAGAAGTGAGTTTTTTGCTTCTAATCATTGGAAATCAGTTACTTGTTGATGGCAAACATGGTTTTGATTGAAAATATTGCTCCTTGTTTAAAGAAAACTATAGTTGTCAGTTTTGGGCTTCTCTCGCCGAGAGAAAGCTATTTTTACAAATGTTACACTAAAAGCTGCAGGAAGCTCTCAGAAGTGAGTTTTTTGCTCATAATCATTAGAAATCAGTTACTTGTTGATGGCAAACATGGTTTTGATTGAAAATATTGCTCCTTGTTTAAGAAAAACAGTAGTTGTCAGTTTTGGCCTTCTCTCGCTGAAATAAAGCTATTTTTACAAATGTTACAGTAAAAGCTGCAGGAAGCTCTCAGAAGTGAGTTTTTTGCTCCTAATCATTAGAAATCAGTTACTTGTTGATGGCAAACATGGTTTTGTTTGAAAATATTGCTCCTTGTTTAAGAAAAACAGTACTAGTCAGTTTTGGCCTTCTCTCGCTGAGATAAAGCTATTTTTACAAATGTTACAGTAAAAGCTGCAGGAAGCTCTCAGAAGTGAGTTTTTTGCTTCTAATCATTGGAAATCAGTTACTTGTTGATGGCAAACATGGTTTTGATTGAAAATATTGCTCCTTATTTAAGAAAAACAGTACTTGTCAGTTTTGGCCTTCTCTCGCTGAGATAAAGCTATTTTTACAAATGTTACAGTAAAAGCTGCAGGAAGCTCTCAGAAGTGAGTTTTTTGCTTCTAATCATTGGAAATCAGTTACTTGTTGATGGCAAACATGGTTTTGTTCGAAAATATTGCTCCTTGTTTAAGAAAAACAGTACTTGTCAGTTTTGGCCTTCTCTCGCTGAGATAAAGCTATTTTTACAAATGTTACAGTAAAAGCTGCAGGAAGCTCTCAGAAGTGAGTTTTTTGCTCATAATCATTAGAAATCAGTTACTTGTTGATGGCAAACATGGTTTTGATTGAAAATATTGCTCCTTATTTAAGAAAAACTATAGTTGTCAGTTTTGGGCTTCTCTCGCCGAGAGAAAGCTATTTTTACAAATGTTACAGTAAAAGCTGCAGGAAGCTCTCAGAAGTGAGTTTTTTGCTCCTAATCATTAGAAATCAGTTACTTGTTGATGGCAAACATGGTTTTGATTGAAAATATTGCTCCTTGTTTAAGAAAAACAGTAGTTGTCAGTTTTGGGCTTCTCTCGCTGAGATAAAGCTATTTTTACAAATGTTACACTAAAAGCTGCAGGAAGCTCTCAGAAGTAAGTTTTTTGCTCCTAATCATTAGAAATCAGTTACTTGTTGATGGCAAACATGGTTTTGATTGAAAATATTGCTCCTTGTTTAAGAAAAACAGTAGTTGTCAGTTTTGGGCTTCTCTCGCTGAGATAAAGCTATTTTTACAAATGTTACAGTAAAAGCTGCAGGAAGCTCTCAGAAGTGAGTTTTTTGCTCCTAATCATTAGAAATCAGTTACTTGTTGGTGGCAAACATGGTTTTGATTGAAAATATTGCTCCTTGTTCAAGAAAAACAGTAGTTGTCAGTTTTGGGCTTCTCTCGCTGAGATAAAGCTATTTTTACAAATGTTACAGTAAAAGCTGCAGGAAGCTCTCAGAAGTGAGTTTTTTGCTCCTAATCATTAGAAATCAGTTACTTGTTGATGGCAAACATGGTTTTGATTGAAAATATTGCTCCTTGTTTAAGAAAAACAGTACTTGTCAGTTTTGGCCTTCTCTCGCTGAAATAAAGCTATTTTTACAAATGTTACAGTAAAAGCTGCAGGAAGCTCTCAGAAGTGAGTTTTTTGCTCCTAATCATTAGAAATCAGTTACTTGTTGATGGCAAACAAGGTTTTGTTTGAAAATATTGCTCCTTGTTTAAGAAAAAGAGTAGTTGTCAGTTTTGGCCTTCTCTCGCTGAGATAAAGCTATTTTTACAAATGTTACAGTAAAAGCTGCAGGAAGCTCTCGGAAGTGAGTTTTTTGCTCCTAATCATTAGAAATCAGTTACTTGTTGATGGCAAACATGGTTTTGATTGAAAATATTGCTCCTTGTTTAAGAAAAACAGTAGTTGTCAGTTTTGGCCTTCTCTCGCTGAGATAAAGCTATTTTTACAAATGTTACAGTAAAAGCTGCAGGAAGCTCTCAGAAGTGAGTTTTTTGCTCCTAATCATTAGAAATCAGTTACTTGTTGATGGCAAACATGGTTTTGTTTGAAAATATTGCTCCTTGTTTAAGAAAAACAGTAGTTGTCAGTTTTGGGCTTCTCTCGCTGAGATAAAGCTATTTTTACAAATGTTACAGTAAAAGCTGCAGGAAGCTCTCAGAAGTGAGTTTATTGCTCCTAATCATTAGAAATCAGTTACTTGTTGATGGCAAACATGGTTTTGATTGAAAATATTGCTCCTTGTTTAAGAAGAACAGTAGTTGTCAGTTTTGGCCTTCTCTCGTCGAGAGAAAGCTATTTTTACAAATGTTACAGTAAAAGCTGCAGGAAGCTCTCAGAAGTGAGTTTTTTGCTCATAATCATTAGTAATCAGTTACTTGTTGATGGCAAACATGGTTTTGATTGAAAATATTGCTCCTTATTTAAGAAAAACTATAGTTGTCAGTTTTGGGCTTCTCTCGCCGAGAGAAAGCTATTTTTACAAATGTTACAGTAAAAGCTGCAGGAAGCTCTCAGAAGTGAGTTTTTTGCTCCTAATCATTAGAAATCAGATACTTGCTGATGTCAAACGTGGTTTTGATTGAAAATATTGCTCCTTGTTTAAGAAAAACTATAGTTGTCAGTTTTGGCCTTCTCTCGCTGAGATAAAGCTATTTTTACAAATGTTACAGTAAAAGCTGCAGGAAGCTCTCAGAAGTGAGTTTTTTGCTCATAATCATTAGTAATCAGTTACTTGTTGATGGCAAACATGGTTTTGATTGAAAATATTGCTCCTTGTTTAAGAAAAACAGTACTTGTCAGTTTTGGCCTTCTCTCGCTGAAATAAAGCTATTTTTACAAATGTTACAGTAAAAGCTGCAGGAAGCTCTCAGAAGTGAGTTTTTTGCTCCTAATCATTAGAAATCAGTTACTTGTTGATGGCAAACAAGGTTTTGTTTGAAAATATTGCTCCTTGTTTAAGAAAAACAGTAGTTGTCAGTTTTGGGCTTCTCTCGCTGAGATAAAGCTATTTTTACAAATGTTACAGTAAAAGCTGCAGGAAGCTCTCAGAAGTGAGTTTTTTGCTTCTAATCTTTAGAAATCAGTTACTTGTTGATGGCAAACATGGTTTTGATTGAAAATATTGCTCCTTGTTTAAGAAAAACAGTAGTTGTCAGTTTTGGCCTTCTCTCGCTGAGATAAAGCTATTTTTACAAATGTTACAGTAAAAGCTGCAGGAAGCTCTCAGAAGTGAGTTTTTTGCTCATAATCATTAGAAATCAGTTACTTGTTGATGGCAAACATGGTTTTGATTGAAAATATTGCTCCTTGTTTAAGAAAAACAGTAGTTGTCAGTTTTGGCCTTCTCTCGCTGAAATAAAGCTATTTTTACAAATGTTACAGTAAAAGCTGCAGGAAGCTCTCAGAAGTGAGTTTTTTGCTCCTAATCATTAGAAATCAGTTACTTGTTGATGGCAAACATGGTTTTGATTGAAAATATTGCTCCTTGTTTAAGAAAAACTACAGTTGTCAGTTTTGGGTTTCTCTCACCGAGAGAAAGCTATTTTTTACAAATGTTACAGTAAAAGATGCAGGAAGCTCTCAGAAGTGAGTTTTTTGCTCCTAATCATTAGGAATCAGTTACTTGTTGATGGCAAACATGGTTTTGATTGAAAATATTGCTCCTTGTTTAAGAAAAACAGTAGTTGTCAGTTTTGGGCTTCTCTCGCCGAGAGAAAGCAATTTTTACAAATGTTACAGTAAAAGCTGCAGGAAGCTCTCAGAAGTGAGTTTTTTGCTCCTAATCATTAGAAATCAGTTACTTGTTGATGGCAAACATGGTTTTGATTGAAAATATTGCTCCTTGTTTAAGAAAAACAGTAGTTGTCAGTTTTGGGCTTCTCTCGCCGAGATAAAGCTATTTTTACAAATGTTACAGTAAAAGCTGCAGGAAGCTCTCAGAAGTGAGTTTTTTGCTCCTAATCATTAGAAATCAGTTACTTGTTGATGGCAAACATGGTTTTGTTTGAAAATATTGCTCCTTGTTTAAGAAAAACAGTAGTTGTCAGTTTTGGCCTTCTCTCGACGAGAGAAAGCTATTTTTTACAAATATTACAGTAAAAGCTGCAGGAAGCTCTCAGAAGTGAGTTTTTTGCTCCTAATCATTAGAAATCAGTTACTTGTTGATGGCAAACATGGTTTTGATTGAAAATATTGCTCCTTGTTTAAGAAAAACTATAGTTGTCAGTTTTGGCCTTCTCTCGCTGAGATAAAGCTATTTTTACAAATGTTACACTAAAAGCTGCAGGAAGCTCTCAGAAGTGAGTTTTTTGCTCCTAATCATTAGAAATCGGTTACTTGTTGATGGCAAACATGGTTTTGATTGAAAATATTGCTCCTTGTTTAAGAAAAACAGTAGTTGTCAGTTTTGGCCTTCTCTCGCTGAAATAAAGCTATTTTTACAAATGTTACAGTAAAAGCTGCAGGAAGCTCTCAGAAGTGAGTTTTTTGCTCCTAATCATTAGAAATCAGTTACTTGTTGATGGCAAACATGGTTTTGTTTGAAAATAATGCTCCTTGTTTAAGAAAAACAGTACTTGTCAGTTTTGGACTTCTCTCGCTGAGATAAAGCTATTTTTACAAATGTTACAGTAAAAGCTGCAGGAAGCTCTCAGAAGTGAGTTTTTTGCTCATAATCATTAGAAATCAGTTACTTGTTGATGGCAAACATGGTTTTGATTGAAAATATTGCTCCTTGTTTAAGAAAAACAGTACTTGTCAGTTTTGGCCTTCTCTCCCTGAAATAAAGCTATTTTTACAAATGTTACAGTAAAAGCTGCAGGAAGCTCTCAGAAGTGAGTTTTTTGCTCCTAATCATTAGAAATCAGTTACTTGTTGATGGCAAACAAGGTTTTGTTTGAAAATATTGCTCCTTGTTTAAGAAAAAGAGTAGTTGTCAGTTTTGGCCTTCTCTCGCTGAGATAAAGCTATTTTTACAAATGTTACAGTAAAAGCTGCAGGAAGCTCTCAGAAGTGAGTTTTTTGCTCCTAATCATTAGAAATCAGTTACTTGTTGATGGCAAACATGGTTTTGATTGAAAATATTGCTCCTTGTTTAAGAAAAACAGTAGTTGTCAGTTTTGGCCTTCTCTCGCTGAGATAAAGCTATTTTTACAAATGTTACAGTAAAAGCTGCAGGAAGCTCTCAGACGTGAGTTTTTTGCTCATAATCATTAGAAATCAGTTACTTGTTGATGGCAAACATGGTTTTGATTGAAAATATTGCTCCTTATTTAAGAAAAACTATAGTTGTCAGTTTTGGGCTTCTCTCGCCGAGAGAAAGCTATTTTTACAAATGTTACAGTAAAAGCTGCAGGAAGCTCTCAGAAGTGAGTTTTTTGCTCCTAATCATTAGAAATCAGTTACTTGTTGATGGCAAACATGGTTTTGATTGAAAATATTGCTCCTTGTTTAAGAAAAACAGTAGTTGTCAGTTTTGGGCTTTTCTCGCTGAGATAAAGCTATTTTTACAAATGTTACAGTAAAAGCTGCAGGAAGCTCTCAGAAGTGAGTTTTTTGCTCCTAATCATTAGAAATCAGTTACTTGTTGATGGCAAACATGGTTTTGATTGAAAATATTGCTCCTTGTTTAAGAAAAACAGTAGTTGTCAGTTTTGGGCTTCTCTCGCTGAGATAAAGCTATTTTTACAAATGTTACAGTAAAAGCTGCAGGAAGCTCTCAGAAGTGAGTTTTTTGCTCCTAATCATTAGAAATCAGTTACTTGTTGATGGCAAACATGGTTTTGATTGAAAATATTGCTCCTTGTTTAAGAAAAACAGTACTTGTCAGTTTTGGCCTTCTCTCGCTGAAATAAAGCTATTTTTACAAATGTTACAGTAAAAGCTGCAGGAAGCTCTCAGAAGTGAGTTTTTTGCTCCTAATCATTAGAAATCAGTTACTTGTTGATGGCAAACAAGGTTTTGTTTGAAAATATTGCTCCTTGTTTAAGAAAAAGAGTAGTTGTCAGTTTTGGCCTTCTATCGCTGAGATAAAGCTATTTTTACAAATGTTACAGTAAAAGCTGCAGGAAGCTCTCAGAAGTGAGTTTTTTGCTCCTAATCATTAGAAATCAGTTACTTGTTGATGGCAAACATGGTTTTGATTGAAAATATTGCTCCTTGTTTAAGAAAAACAGTAGTTGTCAGTTTTGGCCTTCTCTCGCCGAGAGAAAGCTATTTTTACAAATGTTACAGTAAAAGCTGCAGGAAGCTCTCAGAAGTGAGTTTTTTGCTCCTAATCATTAGAAATCAGTTACTTGTTGATGGCAAACATGGTTTTGATTGAAAGTATTGCTCCTTGTTTAAGAAAAACAGTAGTTGTCAGTTTTGGCCTTCTCTCGCTGAAATAAAGCTATTTTTACAAATGTTACAGTAAAAGCTGCAGGAAGCTCTCAGAAGTGAGTTTTTTGCTCCTAATCATTAGAAATCAGTTACTTGTTGATGGCAAACATAGTTTTGATTGAAAATATTGCTCCTTGTTTAAGAAAAACAGTAGTTGTCAGTTTTGGCCTTCTCTCGCTGAAATAAAGCTATTTTTACAAATGTTACAGTAAAAGCTGCAGGAAGCTCTCAGAAGTGAGTTTTTTGCTCATAATCATTAGAAATCAGTTACTTGTTGATGGCAAACATGGTTTTGATTGAAAATATTGCTCCTTATTTAAGAAAAACTATAGTTGTCAGTTTTGGGCTTCTCTCGCCGAGAGAAAGCTATTTTTACAAATGTTACAGTAAAAGCTGCAGGAAGCTCTCAGAAGTGAGTTTTTTGCTCCTAATCATTAGAAATCAGTTACTTGTTGATGGCAAACATGGTTTTGTTTGAAAATATTGCTCCTTGTTTAAGAAAAACAGTACTTGTCAGTTTTGGCCTTCTCTCGCTGTGATAAAGCTATTTTTACAAATGTTACAGTAAAAGCTGCAGGAAGCTCTCAGAAGTGAGTTTTTTGCTCATAATCATTAGAAATCAGTTACTTGTTGATGGCAAACATGGTTTTGATTGAAAATATTGCTCCTTGTTTAAGAAAAACAGTACTTGTCAGTTTTGGCCTTCTCTCGCTGAGATAAAGCTATTTTTACAAATGTTACAGTAAAAGCTGCAGGAAGCTCTCGGAAGTGAGTTTTTTGCTCATAATCATTAGAAATCAGTTACTTGTTGATGGCAAACATGGTTTTGATTGAAAATATTGCTCCTTATTTAAGAAAAACTATAGTTGTCAGTTTTGGGCTTCTCTCGCCGAGAGAAAGCTATTTTTACAAATGTTACAGTAAAAGCTGCAGGAAGCTCTCAGAAGTGAGTTTTTTGCTCCTAATCATTAGAAATCAGTTACTTGTTGATGGCAAACATGGTTTTGTTTGAAAATATTGCTCCTTGTTTAAGAAAAACAGTAGTTGTCAGTTTTGGCCTTCTCTCGACGAGAGAAAGCTATTTTTTACAAATATTACAGTAAAAGCTGCAGGAATCTCTCAGAAGTGAGTTTTTTGCTCCTAATCATTAGAAATCAGTTACTTGTTGATGGCAAACATGGTTTTGATTGAAAATATTGCTCCTTGTTTAAGAAAAACTATAGTTGTCAGTTTTGGCCTTCTCTCGCTGAGATAAAGCTATTTTTACAAATGTTACACTAAAAGCTGCAGGAAGCTCTCAGAAGTGAGTTTTTTGCTCCTAATCATTAGAAACCAGTTACTTGTTGATGGCAAACATGGTTTTGATTGAAAATATTGCTCCTTGTTTAAGAAAAACAGTAGTTGTCAGTTTTGCCCTTCTCTCGCTGAAATAAAGCTATTTTTACAAATGTTACAGTAAAAGCTGCAGGAAGCTCTCAGAAGTGAGTTTTTTGCTCCTAATCATTAGAAATCAGTTACTTGTTGATGGCAAACATGGTTTTGTTTGAAAATAATGCTCCTTGTTTAAGAAAAACAGTACTTGTCAGTTTTGGCCTTCTCTCGCTGAGATAAAGCTATTTTTACAAATGTTACAGTAAAAGCTGCAGGAAGCTCTCAGAAGTGAGTTTTTTGCTCATAATCATTAGAAATCAGTTACTTGTTGATGGCAAACATGGTTTTGATTGAAAATATTGCTCCTTGTTTAAGAAAAACAGTACTTGTCAGTTTTGGCCTTCTCTCGCTGAAATAAAGCTATTTTTACAAATGTTACAGTAAAAGCTGCAGGAAGCTCTCAGAAGTGAGTTTTTTGCTCCTAATCATTAGAAATCAGTTACTTGTTGATGGCAAACATGGTTTTGTTTGAAAATATTGCTCCTTGTTTAAGAAAAACAGTACTTGTCAGTTTTGGCCTTCTCTCGCTGAGAT
Source organism: Pampus argenteus (assembly GCA_036937835.1). NCBI lineage: Eukaryota > Metazoa > Chordata > Actinopteri > Scombriformes > Stromateidae > Pampus > Pampus argenteus. The sequence continues at coordinate 2,478,851 of CM072881.1, forward strand.
AAAGCTATTTTTACAAATGTTACAGTAAAAGCTGCAGGAAGCTCTCAGAAGTGAGTTTTTTGCTTCTAATCATTGGAAATCAGTTACTTGTTGAAGGCAAACATGGTTTTGATTGAAAATATTGCTCCTTGTTTAAAGAAAACTATAGTTGTCAGTTTTGGGCTTCTCTCGCCGAGAGAAAGCTATTTTTACAAATGTTACACTAAAAGCTGCAGGAAGCTCTCAGAAGTGAGTTTTTTGCTCATAATCATTAGAAATCAGTTACTTGTTGATGGCAAACATGGTTTTGATTGAAAATATTGCTCCTTGTTTAAGAAAAACAGTAGTTGTCAGTTTTGGCCTTCTCTCGCTGAAATAAAGCTATTTTTACAAATGTTACAGTAAAAGCTGCAGGAAGCTCTCAGAAGTGAGTTTTTTGCTCCTAATCATTAGAAATCAGTTACTTGTTGATGGCAAACATGGTTTTGTTTGAAAATAATGCTCCTTGTTTAAGAAAAACAGTACTTGTCAGTTTTGGCCTTCTCTCGCTGAGATAAAGCTATTTTTACAAATGTTACAGTAAAAGCTGCAGGAAGCTCTCAGAAGTGAGTTTTTTGCTCATAATCATTAGAAATCAGTTACTTGTTGATGGCAAACATGGTTTTGATTGAAAATATTGCTCCTTGTTTAAGAAAAACAGTACTTGTCAGTTTTGGCCTTCTCTCGCTGAAATAAAGCTATTTTTACAAATGTTACAGTAAAAGCTGCAGGAAGCTCTCAGAAGTGAGTTTTTTGCTCCTAATCATTAGAAATCAGTTACTTGTTGATGGCAAACATGGTTTTGTTTGAAAATATTGCTCCTTGTTTAAGAAAAACAGTACTTGTCAGTTTTGGCCTTCTCTCGCTGAGATAAAGCTATTTTTACAAATGTTACAGTAAAAGCTGCAGGAAGCTCTCAGAAGTGAGTTTTTTGCTTCTAATCATTGGAAATCAGTTACTTGTTGAAGGCAAACATGGTTTTGATTGAAAATATTGCTCCTTGTTTAAAGAAAACTATAGTTGTCAGTTTTGGGCTTCTCTCGCCGAGAGAAAGCTATTTTTACAAATGTTACACTAAAAGCTGCAGGAAGCTCTCAGAAGTGAGTTTTTTGCTCATAATCATTAGAAATCAGTTACTTGTTGATGGCAAACATGGTTTTGATTGAAAATATTGCTCCTTGTTTAAGAAAAACAGTAGTTGTCAGTTTTGGCCTTCTCTCGCTGAAATAAAGCTATTTTTACAAATGTTACAGTAAAAGCTGCAGGAAGCTCTCAGAAGTGAGTTTTTTGCTCCTAATCATTAGAAATCAGTTACTTGTTGATGGCAAACATGGTTTTGTTTGAAAATATTGCTCCTTGTTTAAGAAAAACAGTACTTGTCAGTTTTGGCCTTCTCTCGCTGAGATAAAGCTATTTTTACAAATGTTACAGTAAAAGCTGCAGGAAGCTCTCAGAAGTGAGTTTTTTGCTTCTAATCATTGGAAATCAGTTACTTGTTGATGGCAAACATGGTTTTGATTGAAAATATTGCTCCTTATTTAAGAAAAACAGTACTTGTCAGTTTTGGCCTTCTCTCGCTGAGATAAAGCTATTTTTACAAATGTTACAGTAAAAGCTGCAGGAAGCTCTCAGAAGTGAGTTTTTTGCTCATAATCATCAGAAATCAGTTACTTGTTGATGGCAAACATGGTGTTGATTGAAAATATTGCTCCTTATTTAAGAAAAACTATAGTTGTCAGTTTTGGGCTTCTCTCACCGAGAGAAAGCTATTTTTACAAATGTTACAGTAAAAGCTGCAGGAAGCTCTCAGAAGTGAGTTTTTTGCTCCTAATCATTAGAAATCAGTTACTTGTTGATGGCAAACATGGTTTTGTTTGAAAATAATGCTCCTTGTTTAAGAAAAACAGTACTTGTCAGTTTTGGCCTTCTCTCGCTGAGATAAAGCTATTTTTACAAATGTTACAGTAAAAGCTGCAGGAAGCTCTCAGAAGTGAGTTTTTTGCTCATAATCATCAGAAATCAGTTACTTGTTGATGGCAAACATGGTGTTGATTGAAAATATTGCTCCTTGTTTAAGAAAAACAGTAGTTGTCAGTTTTGGCCTTCTCTCGCTGAAATAAAGCTATTTTTACAAATGTTACAGTAAAAGCTGCAGGAAGCTCTCAGAAGTGAGTTTTTTGCTCCTAATCATTAGAAATCAGTTACTTGTTGATGGCAAACATGGTTTTGTTTGAAAATATTGCTCCTTGTTTAAGAAAAACAGTACTTGTCAGTTTTGGCCTTCTCTCGCTGAGATAAAGCTATTTTTACAAATGTTACAGTAAAAGCTGCAGGAAGCTCTCAGAAGTGAGTTTTTTGCTTCTAATCATTGGAAATCAGTTACTTGTTGATGGCAAACATGGTTTTGATTGAAAATATTGCTCCTTGTTTAAAGAAAACTATAGTTGTCAGTTTTGGGCTTCTCTCGCCGAGAGAAAGCTATTTTTACAAATGTTACACTAAAAGCTGCAGGAAGCTCTCAGAAGTGAGTTTTTTGCTCATAATCATTAGAAATCAGTTACTTGTTGATGGCAAACATGGTTTTGATTGAAAATATTGCTCCTTGTTTAAGAAAAACAGTAGTTGTCAGTTTTGGCCTTCTCTCGCTGAAATAAAGCTATTTTTACAAATGTTACAGTAAAAGCTGCAGGAAGCTCTCAGAAGTGAGTTTTTTGCTCCTAATCATTAGAAATCAGTTACTTGTTGATGGCAAACATGGTTTTGTTTGAAAATATTGCTCCTTGTTTAAGAAAAACAGTACTTGTCAGTTTTGGCCTTCTCTCGCTGAGATAAAGCTATTTTTACAAATGTTACAGTAAAAGCTGCAGGAAGCTCTCAGAAGTGAGTTTTTTGCTTCTAATCATTGGAAATCAGTTACTTGTTGATGGCAAACATGGTTTTGATTGAAAATATTGCTCCTTATTTAAGAAAAACAGTACTTGTCAGTTTTGGCCTTCTCTCGCTGAGATAAAGCTATTTTTACAAATGTTACAGTAAAAGCTGCAGGAAGCTCTCAGAAGTGAGTTTTTTGCTCATAATCATTAGAAATCAGTTACTTGTTGATGGCAAACATGGTTTTGATTGAAAATATTGCTCCTTATTTAAGAAAAACTATAGTTGTCAGTTTTGGGCTTCTCTCGCCGAGAGAAAGCTATTTTTACAAATGTTACAGTAAAAGCTGCAGGAAGCTCTCAGAAGTGAGTTTTTTGCTCATAATCATTAGAAATCAGTTACTTGTTGATGGCAAACAAGGTTTTGTTTGAAAATATTGCTCCTTGTTTAAGAAAAAGAGTAGTTGTCAGTTTTGGGCTTCTCTCGCCGAGAGAAAGCTATTTTTACAAATGTTACAGTAAAAGCTGCAGGAAGCTCTCAGAAGTGAGTTTTTTGCTCCTAATCATTAGAAATCAGTTACTTGTTGATGGCAAACATGGTTTTGTTTGAAAATATTGCTCCTTGTTTAAGAAAAACAGTACTTGTCAGTTTTGGCCTTCTCTCGCTGTGATAAAGCTATTTTTACAAATGTTACAGTAAAAGCTGCAGGAAGCTCTCAGAAGTGAGTTTTTTGCTCATAATCATTAGAAATCAGTTACTTGTTGATGGCAAACATGGTTTTGATTGAAAATATTGCTCCTTGTTTAAGAAAAACAGTACTTGTCAGTTTTGGCCTTCTCTCGCTGAGATAAAGCTATTTTTACAAATGTTACAGTAAAAGCTGCAGGAAGCTCTCGGAAGTGAGTTTTTTGCTCATAATCATTAGAAATCAGTTACTTGTTGATGGCAAACATGGTTTTGATTGAAAATATTGCTCCTTATTTAAGAAAAACTATAGTTGTCAGTTTTGGGCTTCTCTCGCCGAGAGAAAGCTATTTTTACAAATGTTACAGTAAAAGCTGCAGGAAGCTCTCAGAAGTGAGTTTTTTGCTCCTAATCATTAGAAATCAGTTACTTGTTGATGGCAAACATGGTTTTGTTTGAAAATATTGCTCCTTGTTTAAGAAAAACAGTAGTTGTCAGTTTTGGCCTTCTCTCGACGAGAGAAAGCTATTTTTTACAAATATTACAGTAAAAGCTGCAGGAATCTCTCAGAAGTGAGTTTTTTGCTCCTAATCATTAGAAATCAGTTACTTGTTGATGGCAAACATGGTTTTGATTGAAAATATTGCTCCTTGTTTAAGAAAAACTATAGTTGTCAGTTTTGGCCTTCTCTCGCTGAGATAAAGCTATTTTTACAAATGTTACACTAAAAGCTGCAGGAAGCTCTCAGAAGTGAGTTTTTTGCTCCTAATCATTAGAAATCAGTTACTTGTTGATGGCAAACATGGTTTTGATTGAAAATATTGCTCCTTGTTTAAGAAAAACAGTAGTTGTCAGTTTTGGCCTTCTCTCGCTGAAATAAAGCTATTTTTACAAATGTTACAGTAAAAGCTGCAGGAAGCTCTCAGAAGTGAGTTTTTTGCTCCTAATCATTAGAAATCAGTTACTTGTTGATGGCAAACATGGTTTTGTTTGAAAATAATGCTCCTTGTTTAAGAAAAACAGTACTTGTCAGTTTTGGCCTTCTCTCGCTGAGATAAAGCTATTTTTACAAATGTTACAGTAAAAGCTGCAGGAAGCTCTCAGAAGTGAGTTTTTTGCTCATAATCATTAGAAATCAGTTACTTGTTGATGGCAAACATGGTTTTGATTGAAAATATTGCTCCTTGTTTAAGAAAAACAGTACTTGTCAGTTTTGGCCTTCTCTCGCTGAAATAAAGCTATTTTTACAAATGTTACAGTAAAAGCTGCAGGAAGCTCTCAGAAGTGAGTTTTTTGCTCCTAATCATTAGAAATCAGTTACTTGTTGATGGCAAACATGGTTTTGTTTGAAAATATTGCTCCTTGTTTAAGAAAAACAGTACTTGTCAGTTTTGGCCTTCTCTCGCTGAGATAAAGCTATTTTTACAAATGTTACAGTAAAAGCTGCAGGAAGCTCTCAGAAGTGAGTTTTTTGCTCATAATCATTAGTAATCAGTTACTTGTTGATGGCAAACATGGTTTTGATTGAAAATATTGCTCCTTGTTTAAGAAAAACAGTACTTGTCAGTTTTGGCCTTCTCTCGCTGAAATAAAGCTATTTTTACAAATGTTACAGTAAAAGCTGCAGGAAGCTCTCAGAAGTGAGTTTTTTGCTCCTAATCATTAGAAATCAGTTACTTGTTGATGGCAAACAAGGTTTTGTTTGAAAATATTGCTCCTTGTTTAAGAAAAACAGTAGTTGTCAGTTTTGGGCTTCTCTCGCTGAGATAAAGCTATTTTTACAAATGTTACAGTAAAAGCCGCAGGAAGCTCTCAGAAGTGAGTTTTTTGCTTCTAATCTTTAGAAATCAGTTACTTGTTGATGGCAAACATGGTTTTGATTGAAAATATTGCTCCTTGTTTAAGAAAAACAGTAGTTGTCAGTTTTGGCCTTCTCTCGCTGAGATAAAGCTATTTTTACAAATGTTACAGTAAAAGCTGCAGGAAGCTCTCAGAAGTGAGTTTTTTGCTCATAATCATTAGAAATCAGTTACTTGTTGATGGCAAACATGGTTTTGATTGAAAATATTGCTCCTTGTTTAAGAAAAACAGTAGTTGTCAGTTTTGGCCTTCTCTCGCTGAAATAAAGCTATTTTTACAAATGTTACAGTAAAAGCTGCAGGAAGCTCTCAGAAGTGAGTTTTTTGCTCCTAATCATTAGAAATCAGTTACTTGTTGATGGCAAACATGGTTTTGATTGAAAATATTGCTCCTTGTTTAAGAAAAACTACAGTTGTCAGTTTTGGGTTTCTCTCACCGAGAGAAAGCTATTTTTTACAAATGTTACAGTAAAAGATGCAGGAAGCTCTCAGAAGTGAGTTTTTTGCTCCTAATCATTAGGAATCAGTTACTTGTTGATGGCAAACATGGTTTTGATTGAAAATATTGCTCTTTGTTTAAGAAAAACAGTAGTTGTCAGTTTTGGGCTTCTCTCGCCGAGAGAAAGCAATTTTTACAAATGTTACAGTAAAAGCTGCAGGAAGCTCTCAGAAGTGAGTTTTTTGCTCCTAATCATTAGAAATCAGTTACTTGTTGATGGCAAACATGGTTTTGATTGAAAATATTGCTCCTTGTTTAAGAAAAACAGTAGTTGTCAGTTTTGGGCTTCTCTCGCCGAGATAAAGCTATTTTTACAAATGTTACAGTAAAAGCTGCAGGAAGCTCTCAGAAGTGAGTTTTTTGCTCCTAATCATTAGAAATCAGTTACTTGTTGATGGCAAACATGGTTTTGATTGAAAATATTGCTCCTTGTTTAAGAAAAACTATAGTTGTCAGTTTTGGCCTTCTCTCGCTGAGATAAAGCTATTTTTACAAATGTTACACTAAAAGCTGCAGGAAGCTCTCAGAAGTGAGTTTTTTGCTCCTAATCATTAGAAATCGGTTACTTGTTGATGGCAAACATGGTTTTGATTGAAAATATTGCTCCTTGTTTAAGAAAAACAGTAGTTGTCAGTTTTGGCCTTCTCTCGCTGAAATAAAGCTATTTTTACAAATGTTACAGTAAAAGCTGCAGGAAGCTCTCAGAAGTGAGTTTTTTGCTCCTAATCATTAGAAATCAGTTACTTGTTGATGGCAAACATGGTTTTGTTTGAAAATAATGCTCCTTGTTTAAGAAAAACAGTACTTGTCAGTTTTGGACTTCTCTCGCTGAGATAAAGCTATTTTTACAAATGTTACAGTAAAAGCTGCAGGAAGCTCTCAGAAGTGAGTTTTTTGCTCATAATCATTAGAAATCAGTTACTTGTTGATGGCAAACATGGTTTTGATTGAAAATATTGCTCCTTGTTTAAGAAAAACAGTACTTGTCAGTTTTGGCCTTCTCTCGCTGAAATAAAGCTATTTTTACAAATGTTACAGTAAAAGCTGCAGGAAGCTCTCAGAAGTGAGTTTTTTGCTCCTAATCATTAGAAATCAGTTACTTGTTGATGGCAAACAAGGTTTTGTTTGAAAATATTGCTCCTTGTTTAAGAAAAAGAGTAGTTGTCAGTTTTGGCCTTCTCTCGCTGAGATAAAGCTATTTTTACAAATGTTACAGTAAAAGCTGCAGGAAGCTCTCAGAAGTGAGTTTTTTGCTCCTAATCATTAGAAATCAGTTACTTGTTGATGGCAAACATGGTTTTGATTGAAAATATTGCTCCTTGTTTAAGAAAAACAGTAGTTGTCAGTTTTGGCCTTCTCTCGCTGAGATAAAGCTATTTTTACAAATGTTACAGTAAAAGCTGCAGGAAGCTCTCAGACGTGAGTTTTTTGCTCATAATCATTAGAAATCAGTTACTTGTTGATGGCAAACATGGTTTTGATTGAAAATATTGCTCCTTGTTTAAGAAAAACAGTACTTGTCAGTTTTGGCCTTCTCTCGCTGAAATAAAGCTATTTTTACAAATGTTACAGTAAAAGCTGCAGGAAGCTCTCAGAAGTGAGTTTTTTGCTCCTAATCATTAGAAATCAGTTACTTGTTGATGGCAAACAAGGTTTTGTTTGAAAATATTGCTCCTTGTTTAAGAAAAAGAGTAGTTGTCAGTTTTGGCCTTCTATCGCTGAGATAAAGCTATTTTTACAAATGTTACAGTAAAAGCTGCAGGAAGCTCTCAGAAGTGAGTTTTTTGCTCCTAATCATTAGAAATCAGTTACTTGTTGATGGCAAACATGGTTTTGATTGAAAGTATTGCTCCTTGTTTAAGAAAAACAGTAGTTGTCAGTTTTGGCCTTCTCTCGCTGAAATAAAGCTATTTTTACAAATGTTACAGTAAAAGCTGCAGGAAGCTCTCAGAAGTGAGTTTTTTGCTCCTAATCATTAGAAATCAGTTACTTGTTGATGGCAAACATAGTTTTGATTGAAAATATTGCTCCTTGTTTAAGAAAAACAGTAGTTGTCAGTTTTGGCCTTCTCTCGCTGAAATAAAGCTATTTTTACAAATGTTACAGTAAAAGCTGCAGGAAGCTCTCAGAAGTGAGTTTTTTGCTCATAATCATTAGAAATCAGTTACTTGTTGATGGCAAACATGGTTTTGATTGAAAATATTGCTCCTTATTTAAGAAAAACTATAGTTGTCAGTTTTGGGCTTCTCTCGCCGAGAGAAAGCTATTTTTACAAATGTTACAGTAAAAGCTGCAGGAAGCTCTCAGAAGTGAGTTTTTTGCTCCTAATCATTAGAAATCAGTTACTTGTTGATGGCAAACATGGTTTTGTTTGAAAATATTGCTCCTTGTTTAAGAAAAACAGTACTTGTCAGTTTTGGCCTTCTCTCGCTGTGATAAAGCTATTTTTACAAATGTTACAGTAAAAGCTGCAGGAAGCTCTCAGAAGTGAGTTTTTTGCTCATAATCATTAGAAATCAGTTACTTGTTGATGGCAAACATGGTTTTGATTGAAAATATTGCTCCTTGTTTAAGAAAAACAGTACTTGTCAGTTTTGGCCTTCTCTCGCTGAGATAAAGCTATTTTTACAAATGTTACAGTAAAAGCTGCAGGAAGCTCTCGGAAGTGAGTGTTTTGCTCATAATCATTAGAAATCAGTTACTTGTTGATGGCAAACATGGTTTTGATTGAAAATATTGCTCCTTATTTAAGAAAAACTATAGTTGTCAGTTTTGGGCTTCTCTCGCCGAGAGAAAGCTATTTTTACAAATGTTACAGTAAAAGCTGCAGGAAGCTCTCAGAAGTGAGTTTTTTGCTCCTAATCATTAGAAATCAGTTACTTGTTGATGGCAAACATGGTTTTGTTTAAAAATATTGCTCCTTGTTTAAGAAAAACAGTAGTTGTCAGTTTTGGCCTTCTCTCGACGAGAGAAAGCTATTTTTTACAAATATTACAGTAAAAGCTGCAGGAATCTCTCAGAAGTGAGTTTTTTGCTCCTAATCATTAGAAATCAGTTACTTGTTGATGGCAAACATGGTTTTGATTGAAAATATTGCTCCTTGTTTAAGAAAAACTATAGTTGTCAGTTTTGGCCTTCTCTCGCTGAGATAAAGCTATTTTTACAAATGTTACACTAAAAGCTGCAGGAAGCTCTCAGAAGTGAGTTTTTTGCTCCTAATCATTAGAAATCAGTTATTTGTTGATGGCAAACATGGTTTTGATTGAAAATATTGCTCCTTGTTTAAGAAAAACAGTAGTTGTCAGTTTTGGCCTTCTCTCGCTGAAATAAAGCTATTTTTACAAATGTTACAGTAAAAGCTGCAGGAAGCTCTCAGAAGTGAGTTTTTTGCTCCTAATCATTAGAAATCAGTTACTTGTTGATGGCAAACATGGTTTTGTTTGAAAATAATGCTCCTTGTTTAAGAAAAACAGTACTTGTCAGTTTTGGCCTTCTCTCGCTGAGATAAAGCTATTTTTACAAATGTTACAGTAAAAGCTGCAGGAAGCTCTCAGAAGTGAGTTTTTTGCTCATAATCATTAGAAATCAGTTACTTGTTGATGGCAAACATGGTTTTGATTGAAAATATTGCTCCTTGTTTAAGAAAAACAGTACTTGTCAGTTTTGGCCTTCTCTCGCTGAAATAAAGCTATTTTTACAAATGTTACAGTAAAAGCTGCAGGAAGCTCTCAGAAGTGAGTTTTTTGCTCCTAATCATTAGAAATCAGTTACTTGTTGATGGCAAACATGGTTTTGTTTGAAAATATTGCTCCTTGTTTAAGAAAAACAGTACTTGTCAGTTTTGGCCTTCTCTCGCTGAGATAAAGCTATTTTTACAAATGTTACAGTAAAAGCTGCAGGAAGCTCTCAGAAGTGAGTTTTTTGCTTCTAATCATTGGAAATCAGTTACTTGTTGAAGGCAAACATGGTTTTGATTGAAAATATTGCTCCTTGTTTAAAGAAAACTATAGTTGTCAGTTTTGGGCTTCTCTCGCCGAGAGAAAGCTATTTTTACAAATGTTACACTAAAAGCTGCAGGAAGCTCTCAGAAGTGAGTTTTTTGCTCATAATCATTAGAAATCAGTTACTTGTTGATGGCAAACATGGTTTTGATTGAAAATATTGCTCCTTGTTTAAGAAAAACAGTAGTTGTCAGTTTTGGCCTTCTCTCGCTGAAATAAAGCTATTTTTACAAATGTTACAGTAAAAGCTGCAGGAAGCTCTCAGAAGTGAGTTTTTTGCTCCTAATCATTAGAAATCAGTTACTTGTTGATGGCAAACATGGTTTTGTTTGAAAATATTGCTCCTTGTTTAAGAAAAACAGTACTTGTCAGTTTTGGCCTTCTCTCGCTGAGATAAAGCTATTTTTACAAATGTTACAGTAAAAGCTGCAGGAAGCTCTCAGAAGTGAGTTTTTTGCTTCTAATCATTGGAAATCAGTTACTTGTTGATGGCAAACATGGTTTTGATTGAAAATATTGCTCCTTATTTAAGAAAAACAGTACTTGTCAGTTTTGGCCTTCTCTCGCTGAGATAAAGCTATTTTTACAAATGTTACAGTAAAAGCTGCAGGAAGCTCTCAGAAGTGAGTTTTTTGCTTCTAATCATTGGAAATCAGTTACTTGTTGATGGCAAACATGGTTTTGTTTGAAAATATTGCTCCTTGTTTAAGAAAAACAGTACTTGTCAGTTTTGGCCTTCTCTCGCTGAGATAAAGCTATTTTTACAAATGTTACAGTAAAAGCTGCAGGAAGCTCTCAGAAGTGAGTTTTTTGCTCATAATCATCAGAAATCAGTTACTTGTTGATGGCAAACATGGTGTTGATTGAAAATATTGCTCCTTATTTAAGAAAAACTATAGTTGTCAGTTTTGGGCTTCTCTCACCGAGAGAAAGCTATTTTTACAAATGTTACAGTAAAAGCTGCAGGAAGCTCTCAGAAGTGAGTTTTTTGCTCCTAATCATTAGAAATCAGTTACTTGTTGATGGCAAACATGGTTTTGTTTGAAAATATTGCTCCTTGTTTAAGAAAAACAGTAGTTGTCAGTTTTGGCCTTCTCTCGACGAGAGAAAGCTATTTTTTACAAATATTACAGTAAAAGCTGCAGGAATCTCTCAGAAGTGAGTTTTTTGCTCCTAATCATTAGAAATCAGTTACTTGTTGATGGCAAACATGGTTTTGATTGAAAATATTGCTCCTTGTTTAAGAAAAACTATAGTTGTCAGTTTTGGCCTTCTCTCGCTGAGATAAAGCTATTTTTACAAATGTTACACTAAAAGCTGCAGGAAGCTCTCAGAAGTGAGTTTTTTGCTCCTAATCATTAGAAATCAGTTACTTGTTGATGGCAAACATGGTTTTGATTGAAAATATTGCTCCTTGTTTAAGAAAAACAGTAGTTGTCAGTTTTGGCCTTCTCTCGCTGAAATAAAGCTATTTTTACAAATGTTACAGTAAAAGCTGCAGGAAGCTCTCAGAAGTGAGTTTTTTGCTCCTAATCATTAGAAATCAGTTACTTGTTGATGGCAAACATGGTTTTGTTTGAAAATAATGCTCCTTGTTTAAGAAAAACAGTACTTGTCAGTTTTGGCCTTCTCTCGCTGAGATAAAGCTATTTTTACAAATGTTACAGTAAAAGCTGCAGGAAGCTCTCAGAAGTGAGTTTTTTGCTCATAATCATTAGAAATCAGTTACTTGTTGATGGCAAACATGGTTTTGATTGAAAATATTGCTCCTTGTTTAAGAAAAACAGTACTTGTCAGTTTTGGCCTTCTCTCGCTGAAATAAAGCTATTTTTACAAATGTTACAGTAAAAGCTGCAGGAAGCTCTCAGAAGTGAGTTTTTTGCTCCTAATCATTAGAAATCAGTTACTTGTTGATGGCAAACATGGTTTTGTTTGAAAATATTGCTCCTTGTTTAAGAAAAACAGTACTTGTCAGTTTTGGCCTTCTCTCGCTGAGATAAAGCTATTTTTACAAATGTTACAGTAAAAGCTGCAGGAAGCTCTCAGAAGTGAGTTTTTTGCTTCTAATCATTGGAAATCAGTTACTTGTTGAAGGCAAACATGGTTTTGATTGAAAATATTGCTCCTTGTTTAAAGAAAACTATAGTTGTCAGTTTTGGGCTTCTCTCGCCGAGAGAAAGCTATTTTTACAAATGTTACACTAAAAGCTGCAGGAAGCTCTCAGAAGTGAGTTTTTTGCTCATAATCATTAGAAATCAGTTACTTGTTGATGGCAAACATGGTTTTGATTGAAAATATTGCTCCTTGTTTAAGAAAAACAGTAGTTGTCAGTTTTGGCCTTCTCTCGCTGAAATAAAGCTATTTTTACAAATGTTACAGTAAAAGCTGCAGGAAGCTCTCAGAAGTGAGTTTTTTGCTCCTAATCATTAGAAATCAGTTACTTGTTGATGGCAAACATGGTTTTGTTTGAAAATATTGCTCCTTGTTTAAGAAAAACAGTACTTGTCAGTTTTGGCCTTCTCTCGCTGAGATAAAGCTATTTTTACAAATGTTACAGTAAAAGCTGCAGGAAGCTCTCAGAAGTGAGTTTTTTGCTTCTAATCATTGGAAATCAGTTACTTGTTGATGGCAAACATGGTTTTGATTGAAAATATTGCTCCTTATTTAAGAAAAACAGTACTTGTCAGTTTTGGCCTTCTCTCGCTGAGATAAAGCTATTTTTACAAATGTTACAGTAAAAGCTGCAGGAAGCTCTCAGAAGTGAGTTTTTTGCTTCTAATCATTGGAAATCAGTTACTTGTTGATGGCAAACATGGTTTTGTTTGAAAATATTGCTCCTTGTTTAAGAAAAACAGTACTTGTCAGTTTTGGCCTTCTCTCGCTGAGATAAAGCTATTTTTACAAATGTTACAGTAAAAGCTGCAGGAAGCTCTCAGAAGTGAGTTTTTTGCTCATAATCATTAGAAATCAGTTACTTGTTGATGGCAAACATAGTTTTGATTGAAAATATTGCTCCTTATTTAAGAAAAACTATAGTTGTCAGTTTTGGGCTTCTCTCGCCGAGAGAAAGCTATTTTTACAAATGTTACAGTAAAAGCTGCAGGAAGCTCTCAGAAGTGAGTTTTTTGCTCCTAATCATTAGAAATCAGTTACTTGTTGATGGCAAACATGGTTTTGATTGAAAATATTGCTCCTTGTTTAAGAAAAACAGTAGTTGTCAGTTTTGGGCTTCTCTCGCTGAGATAAAGCTATTTTTACAAATGTTACAGTAAAAGCTGCAGGAAGCTCTCAGAAGTAAGTTTTTTGCTCCTAATCATTAGAAATCAGTTACTTGTTGATGGCAAACATGGTTTTGATTGAAAATATTGCTCCTTGTTTAAGAAAAACAGTAGTTGTCAGTTTTGGGCTTCTCTCACTGAGATAAAGCTATTTTTACAAATGTTACAGTAAAAGCTGCAGGAAGCTCTCAGAAGTGAGTTTTTTGCTCCTAATCATTAGAAATCAGTTACTTGTTGATGGCAAACATGGTTTTGTTTGAAAATATTGCTCCTTGTTTAAGAAAAACAGTACTTGTCAGTTTTGGCCTTCTCTCGCTGTGATAAAGCTATTTTTACAAATGTTACAGTAAAAGCTGCAGGAAGCTCTCAGAAGTGAGTTTTTTGCTCATAATCATTAGAAATCAGTTACTTGTTGATGGCAAACATGGTTTTGATTGAAAATATTGCTCCTTGTTTAAGAAAAACAGTACTTGTCAGTTTTGGCCTTCTCTCGCTGAGATAAAGCTATTTTTACAAATGTTACAGTAAAAGCTGCAGGAAGCTCTCGGAAGTGAGTTTTTTGCTCATAATCATTAGAAATCAGTTACTTGTTGATGGCAAACATGGTTTTGATTGAAAATATTGCTCCTTATTTAAGAAAAACTATAGTTGTCAGTTTTGGGCTTCTCTCGCCGAGAGAAAGCTATTTTTACAAATGTTACAGTAAAAGCTGCAGGAAGCTCTCAGAAGTGAGTTTTTTGCTCCTAATCATTAGAAATCAGTTACTTGTTGATGGCAAACATGGTTTTGTTTGAAAATATTGCTCCTTGTTTAAGAAAAACAGTAGTTGTCAGTTTTGGCCTTCTCTCGACGAGAGAAAGCTATTTTTTACAAATATTACAGTAAAAGCTGCAGGAATCTCTCAGAAGTGAGTTTTTTGCTCCTAATCATTAGAAATCAGTTACTTGTTGATGGCAAACATGGTTTTGATTGAAAATATTGCTCCTTGTTTAAGAAAAACTATAGTTGTCAGTTTTGGCCTTCTCTCGCTGAGATAAAGCTATTTTTACAAATGTTACACTAAAAGCTGCAGGAAGCTCTCAGAAGTGAGTTTTTTGCTCCTAATCATTAGAAATCGGTTACTTGTTGATGGCAAACATGGTTTTGATTGAAAATATTGCTCCTTGTTTAAGAAAAACAGTAGTTGTCAGTTTTGGCCTTCTCTCGCTGAAATAAAGCTATTTTTACAAATGTTACAGTAAAAGCTGCAGGAAGCTCTCAGAAGTGAGTTTTTTGCTCCTAATCATTAGAAATCAGTTACTTGTTGATGGCAAACATGGTTTTGTTTGAAAATAATGCTCCTTGTTTAAGAAAAACAGTACTTGTCAGTTTTGGACTTCTCTCGCTGAGATAAAGCTATTTTTACAAATGTTACAGTAAAAGCTGCAGGAAGCTCTCAGAAGTGAGTTTTTTGCTCATAATCATTAGAAATCAGTTACTTGTTGATGGCAAACATGGTTTTGATTGAAAATATTGCTCCTTGTTTAAGAAAAACAGTACTTGTCAGTTTTGGCCTTCTCTCGCTGAAATAAAGCTATTTTTACAAATGTTACAGTAAAAGCTGCAGGAAGCTCTCAGAAGTGAGTTTTTTGCTCCTAATCATTAGAAATCAGTTACTTGTTGATGGCAAACATGGTTTTGTTTGAAAATATTGCTCCTTGTTTAAGAAAAACAGTACTTGTCAGTTTTGGCCTTCTCTCGCTGAGATAAAGCTATTTTTACAAATGTTACAGTAAAAGCTGCAGGAAGCTCTCAGAAGTGAGTTTTTTGCTTCTAATCATTGGAAATCAGTTACTTGTTGATGGCAAACATGGTTTTGATTGAAAATATTGCTCCTTGTTTAAAGAAAACTATAGTTGTCAGTTTTGGGCTTCTCTCGCCGAGAGAAAGCTATTTTTACAAATGTTACACTAAAAGCTGCAGGAAGCTCTCAGAAGTGAGTTTTTTGCTCATAATCATTAGAAATCAGTTACTTGTTGATGGCAAACATGGTTTTGATTGAAAATATTGCTCCTTGTTTAAGAAAAACAGTAGTTGTCAGTTTTGGGCTTCTCTCGCTGAGATAAAGCTATTTTTACAAATGTTACAGTAAAAGCTGCAGGAAGCTCTCAGAAGTAAGTTTCTTGCTCCTAATCATTAGAAATCAGTTACTTGTTGATGGCAAACATGGTTTTGATTGAAAATATTGCTCCTTGTTTAAGAAAAACAGTAGTTGTCAGTTTTGGGCTTCTCTCGCTGAGATAAAGCTATTTTTACAAATGTTACAGTAAAAGCTGCAGGAAGCTCTCAGAAGTGAGTTTTTTGCTCATAATCATTAGAAATCAGTTACTTGTTGATGGCAAACATGGTTTTGATTGAAAATATTGCTCCTTGTTTAAGAAAAACAGTACTTGTCAGTTTTGGCCTTCTCTCGCTGAAATAAAGCTATTTTTACAAATGTTACAGTAAAAGCTGCAGGAAGCTCTCAGAAGTGAGTTTTTTGCTCCTAATCATTAGAAATCAGTTACTTGTTGATGGCAAACATGGTTTTGTTTGAAAATATTGCTCCTTGTTTAAGAAAAACAGTACTTGTCAGTTTTGGCCTTCTCTCGCTGAGATAAAGCTATTTTTACAAATGTTACAGTAAAAGCTGCAGGAAGCTCTCAGAAGTGAGTTTTTTGCTTCTAATCATTGGAAATCAGTTACTTGTTGAAGGCAAACATGGTTTTGATTGAAAATATTGCTCCTTGTTTAAAGAAAACTATAGTTGTCAGTTTTGGGCTTCTCTCGCCGAGAGAAAGCTATTTTTACAAATGTTACACTAAAAGCTGCAGGAAGCTCTCAGAAGTGAGTTTTTTGCTCATAATCATTAGAAATCAGTTACTTGTTGATGGCAAACATGGTTTTGATTGAAAATATTGCTCCTTGTTTAAGAAAAACAGTAGTTGTCAGTTTTGGCCTTCTCTCGCTGAAATAAAGCTATTTTTACAAATGTTACAGTAAAAGCTGCAGGAAGCTCTCAGAAGTGAGTTTTTTGCTCCTAATCATTAGAAATCAGTTACTTGTTGATGGCAAACATGGTTTTGTTTGAAAATATTGCTCCTTGTTTAAGAAAAACAGTACTTGTCAGTTTTGGCCTTCTCTCGCTGAGATAAAGCTATTTTTACAAATGTTACAGTAAAAGCTGCAGGAAGCTCTCAGAAGTGAGTTTTTTGCTTCTAATCATTGGAAATCAGTTACTTGTTGATGGCAAACATGGTTTTGATTGAAAATATTGCTCCTTATTTAAGAAAAACAGTACTTGTCAGTTTTGGCCTTCTCTCGCTGAGATAAAGCTATTTTTACAAATGTTACAGTAAAAGCTGCAGGAAGCTCTCAGAAGTGAGTTTTTTGCTTCTAATCATTGGAAATCAGTTACTTGTTGATGGCAAACATGGTTTTGTTTGAAAATATTGCTCCTTGTTTAAGAAAAACAGTACTTGTCAGTTTTGGCCTTCTCTCGCTGAGATAAAGCTATTTTTACAAATGTTACAGTAAAAGCTGCAGGAAGCTCTCAGAAGTGAGTTTTTTGCTCATAATCATTAGAAATCAGTTACTTGTTGATGGCAAACATAGTTTTGATTGAAAATATTGCTCCTTATTTAAGAAAAACTATAGTTGTCAGTTTTGGGCTTCTCTCGCCGAGAGAAAGCTATTTTTACAAATGTTACAGTAAAAGCTGCAGGAAGCTCTCAGAAGTGAGTTTTTTGCTCCTAATCATTAGAAATCAGTTACTTGTTGATGGCAAACATGGTTTTGATTGAAAATATTGCTCCTTGTTTAAGAAAAACAGTAGTTGTCAGTTTTGGGCTTCTCTCGCTGAGATAAAGCTATTTTTACAAATGTTACAGTAAAAGCTGCAGGAAGCTCTCAGAAGTAAGTTTTTTGCTCCTAATCATTAGAAATCAGTTACTTGTTGATGGCAAACATGGTTTTGATTGAAAATATTGCTCCTTGTTTAAGAAAAACAGTAGTTGTCAGTTTTGGGCTTCTCTCACTGAGATAAAGCTATTTTTACAAATGTTACAGTAAAAGCTGCAGGAAGCTCTCAGAAGTGAGTTTTTTGCTCCTAATCATTAGAAATCAGTTACTTGTTGATGGCAAACATGGTTTTGTTTGAAAATATTGCTCCTTGTTTAAGAAAAACAGTACTTGTCAGTTTTGGCCTTCTCTCGCTGTGATAAAGCTATTTTTACAAATGTTACAGTAAAAGCTGCAGGAAGCTCTCAGAAGTGAGTTTTTTGCTCATAATCATTAGAAATCAGTTACTTGTTGATGGCAAACATGGTTTTGATTGAAAATATTGCTCCTTGTTTAAGAAAAACAGTACTTGTCAGTTTTGGCCTTCTCTCGCTGAGATAAAGCTATTTTTACAAATGTTACAGTAAAAGCTGCAGGAAGCTCTCGGAAGTGAGTTTTTTGCTCATAATCATTAGAAATCAGTTACTTGTTGATGGCAAACATGGTTTTGATTGAAAATATTGCTCCTTATTTAAGAAAAACTATAGTTGTCAGTTTTGGGCTTCTCTCGCCGAGAGAAAGCTATTTTTACAAATGTTACAGTAAAAGCTGCAGGAAGCTCTCAGAAGTGAGTTTTTTGCTCCTAATCATTAGAAATCAGTTACTTGTTGATGGCAAACATGGTTTTGTTTGAAAATATTGCTCCTTGTTTAAGAAAAACAGTAGTTGTCAGTTTTGGCCTTCTCTCGACGAGAGAAAGCTATTTTTTACAAATATTACAGTAAAAGCTGCAGGAATCTCTCAGAAGTGAGTTTTTTGCTCCTAATCATTAGAAATCAGTTACTTGTTGATGGCAAACATGGTTTTGATTGAAAATATTGCTCCTTGTTTAAGAAAAACTATAGTTGTCAGTTTTGGCCTTCTCTCGCTGAGATAAAGCTATTTTTACAAATGTTACACTAAAAGCTGCAGGAAGCTCTCAGAAGTGAGTTTTTTGCTCCTAATCATTAGAAATCGGTTACTTGTTGATGGCAAACATGGTTTTGATTGAAAATATTGCTCCTTGTTTAAGAAAAACAGTAGTTGTCAGTTTTGGCCTTCTCTCGCTGAAATAAAGCTATTTTTACAAATGTTACAGTAAAAGCTGCAGGAAGCTCTCAGAAGTGAGTTTTTTGCTCCTAATCATTAGAAATCAGTTACTTGTTGATGGCAAACATGGTTTTGTTTGAAAATAATGCTCCTTGTTTAAGAAAAACAGTACTTGTCAGTTTTGGACTTCTCTCGCTGAGATAAAGCTATTTTTACAAATGTTACAGTAAAAGCTGCAGGAAGCTCTCAGAAGTGAGTTTTTTGCTCATAATCATTAGAAATCAGTTACTTGTTGATGGCAAACATGGTTTTGATTAAAAATATTGCTCCTTGTTTAAGAAAAACAGTACTTGTCAGTTTTGGCCTTCTCTCGCTGAAATAAAGCTATTTTTACAAATGTTACAGTAAAAGCTGCAGGAAGCTCTCAGAAGTGAGTTTTTTGCTCCTAATCATTAGAAATCAGTTACTTGTTGATGGCAAACATGGTTTTGTTTGAAAATATTGCTCCTTGTTTAAGAAAAACAGTACTTGTCAGTTTTGGCCTTCTCTCGCTGAGATAAAGCTATTTTTACAAATGTTACAGTAAAAGCTGCAGGAAGCTCTCAGAAGTGAGTTTTTTGCTTCTAATCATTGGAAATCAGTTACTTGTTGATGGCAAACATGGTTTTGATTGAAAATATTGCTCCTTGTTTAAAGAAAACTATAGTTGTCAGTTTTGGGCTTCTCTCGCCGAGAGAAAGCTATTTTTACAAATGTTACACTAAAAGCTGCAGGAAGCTCTCAGAAGTGAGTTTTTTGCTCATAATCATTAGAAATCAGTTACTTGTTGATGGCAAACATGGTTTTGATTGAAAATATTGCTCCTTGTTTAAGAAAAACAGTAGTTGTCAGTTTTGGGCTTCTCTCGCTGAGATAAAGCTATTTTTACAAATGTTACAGTAAAAGCTGCAGGAAGCTCTCAGAAGTAAGTTTCTTGCTCCTAATCATTAGAAATCAGTTACTTGTTGATGGCAAACATGGTTTTGATTGAAAATATTGCTCCTTGTTTAAGAAAAACAGTAGTTGTCAGTTTTGGGCTTCTCTCGCTGAGATAAAGCTATTTTTACAAATGTTACAGTAAAAGCTGCAGGAAGCTCTCAGAAGTGAGTTTTTTGCTCCTAATCATTAGAAATCAGTTACTTGTTGATGGCAAACATGGTTTTGATTGAAAATATTGCTCCTTGTTTAAGAAAAACAGTAGTTGTCAGTTTTGGGCTTCTCTCGCTGAGATAAAGCTATTTTTACAAATGTTACCGTAAAAGCTGCAGGAAGCTCTCAGAAGTGAGTTTTTTGCTCCTAATCATTAGAAATCAGTTACTTGTTGATGGCAAACATGGTTTTGATTGAAAATATTGCTCCCTGTTTAAGAAAAACAGTACTTGTCAGTTTTGGCCTTCTCTCGCTGAAATAAAGCTATTTTTACAAATGTTACAGTAAAAGCTACAGGAAGCTCTCAGAAGTGAGTTTTTTGCTCCTAATCATTAGAAATCAGTTACTTGTTGATGGCAAACAAGGTTTTGTTTGAAAATATTGCTCCTTGTTTAAGAAAAAGAGTAGTTGTCAGTTTTGGCCTTCTCTCGCTGAGATAAAGCTATTTTTACAAATGTTACAGTAAAAGCTGCAGGAAGCTCTCAGAAGTGAGTTTTTTGCTCCTAATCATTAGAAATCAGTTACTTGTTGATGGCAAACATGGTTTTGATTGAAAATATTGCTCCTTGTTTAAGAAAAACAGTAGTTGTCAGTTTTGGCCTTCTCTCGCCGAGAGAAAGCTATTTTTACAAATGTTGCAGTAAAAGCTGCAGGAAGCTCTCAGAAGTGAGTTTTTTGCTCCTAATCATTAGAAATCAGTTACTTGTTGATGGCAAACATGGTTTTGATTGAAAGTATTGCTCCTTGTTTAAGAAAAACAGTAGTTGTCAGTTTTGGCCTTCTCTCGCTGAAATAAAGCTATTTTTACAAATGTTACAGTAAAAGCTGCAGGAAGCTCTCAGAAGTGAGTTTTTTGCTCCTAATCATTAGAAATCAGTTACTTGTTGATGGCAAACATGGTTTTGATTGAAAATATTGCTCCTTGTTTAAGAAAAACAGTAGTTGTCAGTTTTGGCCTTCTCTCGCTGAAATAAAGCTATTTTTACAAATGTTACAGTAAAAGCTGCAGGAAGCTCTCAGAAGTGAGTTTTTTGCTCATAATCATTAGAAATCAGTTACTTGTTGATGGCAAACATGGTTTTGATTGAAAATATTGCTCCTTATTTAAGAAAAACTATAGTTGTCAGTTTTGGGCTTCTCTCGCCGAGAGAAAGCTATTTTTACAAATGTTACAGTAAAAGCTGCAGGAAGCTCTCAGAAGTGAGTTTTTTGCTCCTAATCATTAGAAATCAGTTACTTGTTGATGGCATACATGGTTTTGTTTGAAAATATTGCTCCTTGTTTAAGAAAAACAGTACTTGTCAGTTTTGGCCTTCTCTCGCTGTGATAAAGCTATTTTTACAAATGTTACAGTAAAAGCTGCAGGAAGCTCTCAGAAGTGAGTTTTTTGCTCATAATCATTAGAAATCAGTTACTTGTTGATGGCAAACATGGTTTTGATTGAAAATATTGCTCCTTGTTTAAGAAAAACAGTACTTGTCAGTTTTGGCCTTCTCTCGCTGAGATAAAGCTATTTTTACAAATGTTACAGTAAAAGCTGCAGGAAGCTCTCGGAAGTGAGTTTTTTGCTCATAATCATTAGAAATCAGTTACTTGTTGATGGCAAACATGGTTTTGATTGAAAATATTGCTCCTTATTTAAGAAAAACTATAGTTGTCAGTTTTGGGCTTCTCTCGCCGAGAGAAAGCTATTTTTACAAATGTTAAAGTAAAAGCTGCAGGAAGCTCTCAGAAGTGAGTTTTTTGCTCCTAATCATTAGAAATCAGTTACTTGTTGATGGCAAACATGGTTTTGTTTGAAAATATTGCTCCTTGTTTAAGAAAAACAGTAGTTGTCAGTTTTGGCCTTCTCTCGTTGAGATAAAGCTATTTTTACAAATGTTACAGTAAAAGCTGCAGGAAGCTCTCAGAAGTAAGTTTTTTGCTCCTAATCATTAGAAATCAGTTACTTGTTGATGGCAAACATGGTTTTGATTGAAAATATTGCTCCTTGTTTAAGAAAAACAGTAGTTGTCAGTTTTGGGCTTCTCTCGCCGAGAGAAAGCTATTTTTACAAATGTTACAGTAAAAGCTGCAGGAAGCTCTCAGAAGTGAGTTTTTTGGTCCTAATCATTAGAAATCAGTTACTTGTTGATGGCAAACATGGTTTTGATTGAAAATATTGCTCCTTGTTTAAGAAAAACTGTAGTTGTCAGTTTTGGGCTTCTCTCGCCGAGAGAAAGCTATTTTTACAAATGTTACAGTAAAAGCTGCAGGAAGCTCTCAGAAGTGAGATTTTTGCTCCTAATCATTAGAAATCAGTTACTTGTTGATGGCAAACATGGTTTTGTTTGAAAATATTGCTCCTTGTTTAAGAAAAACAGTACTTGTCAGTTTTGGCCTTCTCTCGCCGAGAGAAAGCTATTTTTACAAATGTTACAGTAAAAGCTGCAGGAAGCTCTCAGAAGTGAGTTTTTTGCTCCTAATCATTAAAAATCAGTTACTTGTTGATGGCAAACATGGTTTTGATTGAAAATATTGCTCCTTATTTAAGAAAAACTATAGTTGTCAGTTTTGGACTTCTCTCGCTGAGATAAAGCTATTTTTACAAATGTTACACTAAAAGCTGCAGGAAGCTGTCAGAAGTGAGTTTTTTGCTCCTAATCATTAGAAATCAGTTACTTGTTGATGGCAAACATGGTTTTGATTGAAAGTATTGCTCCTTGTTTAAGAAAAACAGTAGTTGTCAGTTTTGGCCTTCTCTCGCTGAAATAAAGCTATTTTTACAAATGTTACAGTAAAAGCTGCAGGAAGCTCTCAGAAGTGAGTTTTTTGGTCCTAATCATTAGAAATCAGTTACTTGTTGATGGCAAACAAGGTTTTGTTTGAAAATATTGCTCCTTGTTTAAGAAAAACAGTAGTTGTCAGTTTTGGCCTTCTCTCGCTGAGATAAAGCTATTTTTACAAATGTTACACTAAAAGCTGCAGGAAGCTGTCAGAAGTGAGTTTTTTGCTCCTAATCATTAGAAATCAGTTACTTGTTGATGGAAAACATGGTTTTGATTGAAAATATTGCTCCTTGTTTAAGAAAAACAGTAGTTGTCAGTTTTGGCCTTCTCTCGCTGAGATAAAGCTATTTTTACAAATGTTACAGTAAAAGCTGCAGGAAGCTCTCAGAAGTGAGTTTTTTGGTCCTAATCATTAGAAATCAGTTACTTGTTGATGGCAAACAAGGTTTTATTTGAAAATATTGCTCCTTGTTTAAGAAAAACAGTAGTTGTCAGTTTTGGCCTTCTCTCGCTGAGATAAAGCTATTTTTACAAATGTTACAGTAAAAGCTGCAGGAAGCTCTCAGAAGTGAGTTTTTTGCTCCTAATCATTAGAAATCAGTTACTTGTTGATGGCAAACATGGTTTTGATTGAAAATATTGCTCCTTGTTTAAGAAAAACAGTAGTTGTCAGTTTTGGCCTTCTCTCGCCGAGAGAAAGCTATATTTACAAATGTTACAGTAAAAGCTGCAGGAAGCTCTCAGAAGTGAGTTTTTTGCTCCTAATCATTAGAAATCAGTTACTTGTTGATGGCAAACATGGTTTTGATTGAAAATATTGCTCCTTGTTTAAGAAAAACAGTAGTTGTCAGTTTCTGCCTTCTCTCGCTGAAATAAAGCTATTTTTACAAATGTTACAGTAAAAGCTGCAGGAAGCTCTCAGAAGTGAGTTTTTTGCTCCTAATCATTAGAAATCAGTTACTTGTTGATGGCAAACATGGTTTTGATTGAAAATATTGCTCCTTGTTTAAGAAAAACAGTAGTTGTCAGTTTTGGGCTTCTCTCGCTGAGATAAAGCTATTTTTACAAATGTTACAGTAAAAGCTGCAGGAAGCTCTCAGAAGTGAGTTTTTTGCTCCTAATCATTAGAAATCAGTTACTTGTTGATGGCAAACATGGTTTTGTTTGAAAATATTGCTCCTTGTTTAAGAAAAACAGTAGTTGTCAGTTTTGGGCTTCTCTCGCTGAGATAAAGCTATTTTTACAAATGTTACAGTAAAAGCTGCAGGAAGCTCTCAGAAGTAAGTTTTTTGCTCCTAATCATTAGAAATCAGTTACTTGTTGATGGCAAACATGGTTTTGATTGAAAATATTGCTCCTTGTTTAAGAAAAACAGTAGTTGTCAGTTTTGGGCTTCTCTCGCCGAGAGAAAGCAATTTTTACAAATGTTACAGTAAAAGCTGCAGGAAGCTCTCAGAAGTGAGTTTTTTGCTTCTTATCATTAGAAATCAGTTACTTGTTGATGGTAAACATGGTTTTGATTGAAAATATTGCTCCTTGTTTAAGAAAAACAGTAGTTGTCAGTTTTGGCCTTCTCTCGCTGAAATAAAGCTATTTTTACAAATGTTACAGTAAAAGCTGCAGGAAGCTCTCAGAAGTGAGTTTTTTGCTCCTAATCATTAGAAATCAGTTACTTGTTGATGGCAAACATGGTTTTGATTGAAAATATTGCTCCTTGTTTAAGAAAAACTATAGTTGTCAGTTTTGGCCTTCTCTCACTGAGATAAAGCTACTTTTACAAATGTTACAGTAAAAGCTGCAGGAAGCTCTCAGAAGTGAGTTGTTTGCTCCTAATCATTAGAAATCAGTTACTTGTTGATGGCAAACATGGTTTTGATTGAAAATATTGCTCCTTGTTTAAGAAAAACAGTAGTTGTCAGTTTTGGGCTTCTCTCGCTGAGATAAAGCTATTTTTACAAATGTTACAGTAAAAGCTGCAGGAAGCTCTCAGAAGTGAGTTTTTTGCTCCTAATCATTAGAAATCAGTTACTTGTTGATGGCAAACATGGTTTTGTTTGAAAATATTGCTCCTTATTTAAGAAAAACAGTAGTTGTCAGTTTTGGCCTTCTCTCGCTGAGATAAAGCTATTTTTACAAATGTTACAGTAAAAGCTGCAGGAAGCTCTCAGAAGTGAGTTTTTTGCTCCTAATCATTAGAAATCAGTTACTTGTTGATGGCAAACATGGTTTTGATTGAAAATATTGCTCCTTGTTTAAGAAAAACAGTAGTTGTCAGTTTTGGCCTTCTCTCGCCGAGAGAAAGCTATTTTTTACAAATGTTACAGTAAAAGCTGCAGGAAGCTCTCAGAAGTGAGTTTTTTGCTCCTAATCATTAGAAATCAGTTACTTGTTGATGGCAAACATGGTTTTGATTGAAAATATTGCTCCTTGTTTAAGAAAAACAGTAGTTGTCAGTTTCTGCCTTCTCTCGCTGAAATAAAGCTATTTTTACAAATGTTACAGTAAAAGCTGCAGGAAGCTCTCAGAAGTGAGTTTTTTGCTCCTAATCATTAGAAATCAGTTACTTGTTGATGGCAAACATGGTTTTGATTGAAAATATTGCTCCTTGTTTAAGAAAAACAGTAGTTGTCAGTTTTGGGCTTCTCTCGCTGAGATAAAGCTATTTTTACAAATGTTACAGTAAAAGCTGCAGGAAGCTCTCAGAAGTGAGTTTTTTGCTCCTAATCATTAGAAATCAGTTACTTGTTGATGGCAAACATGGTTTTGTTTGAAAATATTGCTCCTTGTTTAAGAAAAACAGTAGTTGTCAGTTTTGGGCTTCTCTCGCTGAGATAAAGCTATTTTTACAAATGTTACAGTAAAAGCTGCAGGAAGCTCTCAGAAGTAAGTTTTTTGCTCCTAATCATTAGAAATCAGTTACTTGTTGATGGCAAACATGGTTTTGATTGAAAATATTGCTCCTTGTTTAAGAAAAACAGTAGTTGTCAGTTTTGGGCTTCTCTCGCCGAGAGAAAGCAATTTTTACAAATGTTACAGTAAAAGCTGCAGGAAGCTCTCAGAAGTGAGTTTTTTGCTTCTTATCATTAGAAATCAGTTACTTGTTGATGGTAAACATGGTTTTGATTGAAAATATTGCTCCTTGTTTAAGAAAAACAGTAGTTGTCAGTTTTGGGCTTCTCTCGCCGAGAGAAAGCAATTTTTACAAATGTTACAGTAAAAGCTGCAGGAAGCTCTCAGAAGTGAGTTTTTTGCTCATAATCATTAGAAATCAGTTACTTGTTGATGGCAAACATGGTTTTGATTGAAAATATTGCTCCTTGTTTAAGAAAAACAGTAATTGTCAGTTTTGGCCTTCTCTCGCTGAAATAAAGCTATTTTTACAAATGTTACAGTAAAAGCTGCAGGAAGCTCTCAGAAGTGAGTTTTTTGCTCCTAATCATTAGAAATCAGTTACTTGTTGATGGCAAACATGGTTTTGATTGAAAATATTGCTCCTTGTTTAAGAAAAACTATAGTTGTCAGTTTTGGCCTTCTCTCGCTGAGATAAAGCTACTTTTACAAATGTTACAGTAAAAGCTGCAGGAAGCTCTCAGAAGTGAGTTGTTTGCTCCTAATCATTAGAAATCAGTTACTTGTTGATGTCAAACATGGTTTTGATTGAAAATATTGCTCCTTGTTTAAGAAAAACAGTAGTTGTCAGTTTTGGGCTTCTCTCGCTGAGATAAAGCTATTTTTACAAATGTTACAGTAAAAGCTGCAGGAAGCTCTCAGAAGTGAGTTTTTTGCTCCTAATCATTAGAAATCAGTTACTTGTTGATGGCAAACATGGTTTTGTTTGAAAATATTGCTCCTTATTTAAGAAAAACAGTAGTTGTCAGTTTTGGCCTTCTCTCGCTGAGATAAAGCTATTTTTACAAATGTTACAGTAAAAGCTGCAGGAAGCTCTCAGAAGTGAGTTTTTTGCTCCTAATCATTAGAAATCAGTTACTTGTTGATGGCAAACATGGTTTTGATTGAAAATATTGCTCCTTGTTTAAGAAAAACAGTAGTTGTCAGTTTTGGCCTTCTCTCGCCGAGTGAAAGCTATTTTTACAAATGTTACAGTAAAAGCTGCAGGAAGCTCTCAGAAGTGAGTTTTTTGCTCCTAATCATTAGAAATCAGTTACTTGTTGATGGCAAACATGGTTTTGATTGAAAATATTGCTCCTTGTTTAAGAAAAACAGTAGTTGTCAGTTTCTGCCTTCTCTCGCTGAAATAAAGCTATTTTTACAAATGTTACAGTAAAAGCTGCAGGATGCTCTCAGAAGTGAGTTTTTTGCTCCTAATCATTAGAAATCAGTTACTTGTTGATGGCAAACATGGTTTTGATTGAAAATATTGCTCCTTGTTTAAGAAAAACAGTAGTTGTCAGTTTTGGGCTTCTCTCGCTGAGATAAAGCTATTTTTACAAATGTTACAGTAAAAGCTGCAGGAAGCTCTCAGAAGTGAGTTTTTTGCTCCTAATCATTAGAAATCAGTTACTTGTTGATGGCAAACATGGTTTTGATTGAAAATATTGCTCCTTGTTTAAGAAAAACAGTAGTTGTCAGTTTTGGGCTTCTCTCGCCGAGAGAAAGCAATTTTTACAAATGTTACAGTAAAAGCTGCAGGAAGCTCTCAGAAGTGAGTTTTTTGCTGCTTATCATTAGAAATCAGTTACTTGTTGATGGTAAACATGGTTTTGATTGAAAATATTGCTCCTTGTTTAAGAAAAACAGTAGTTGTCAGTTTTGGGCTTCTCTCGCTGAGATAAAGCTATTTTTACAAATGTTACAGTAAAAGCTGCAGGAAGCTCTCAGAAGTGAGTTTTTTGCTCCTAATCATTAGAAATCAGTTACTTGTTGATGGCAAACATGGTTTTGATTGAAAATATTGCTCCTTGTTTAAGAAAAACAGTAGTTGTCAGTTTTGGGCTTCTCTCGCTGAGATAAAGCTATTTTTACAAATGTTACAGTAAAAGCTGCAGGAAGCTCTCAGAAGTGAGTTTTTTGCTCCTAATCATTAGAAATCAGTTACTTGTTGATGGCAAACATGGTTTTGTTTGAAAATATTGCTCCTTATTTAAGAAAAACAGTAGTTGTCAGTTTTGGCCTTCTCTCGCTGAGATAAAGCTATTTTTACAAATGTTACAGTAAAAGCTGCAGGAAGCTCTCAGAAGTAAGTTTTTTGCTCCTAATCATTAGAAATCAGTTACTTGTTGATGGCAAACATGGTTTTGATTGAAAATATTGCTCCTTGTTTTAGAAAAACAGTAGTTGTCAGTTTTGGGCTTCTCTCGCTGAGATAAAGCTATTTTTACAAATGTTACAGTAAAAGCTGCAGGAAGCTCTCAGAAGGGAGTTTTTTGCTCCTAATCATTAGAAATCAGTTACTTGTTGATGGCAAACAAGGTTTTGTTTGAAAATATTGCTCCTTGTTTAAGAAAAACAGTAGTTGTCAGTTTTGGGCTTCTCTCGCCGAGAGAAAGCAATTTTTACAAATGTTACAGTAAAAGCTGCAGGAAGCTCTCAGAAGTGAGTTTTTTGCTCCTAATCATTAGAAATCAGTTACTTGTTGATGGCAAACATGGTTTTGATTGAAAATATTGCTCCTTGTTTAAGAAAAACTATAGTTGTCAGTTTTGGCCTTCTCTCGCTAAGATAAAGCTATTTTTACAAATGTTACAGTAAAAGCTGCAGGAAGCTCTCAGAAGTGAGTTTTTTGCTCATAATCATTAGAAATCAGTTACTTGTTGATGGCAAACATGGTTTTGATTGAAAATATTGCTCCTTATTTAAGAAAAACTATAGTTGTCAGTTTTGGGCTTCTCTCGCCGAGAGAAAGCTATTTTTACAAATGTTACAGTAAAAGCTGCAGGAAGCTCTCAGAAGTGAGTTTTTTGCTCCTAATCATTAGAAATCAGTTACTTGTTGATGGCTAACATGGTTTTGTTTGAAAATATTGCTCCTTGTTTAAGAAAAACAGTAGTTGTCAGTTTTGGCCTTCTCTCGACGAGAGAAAGCTATTTTTACAAATGTTACAGTAAAAGCTGCAGGAATCTCTCAGAAGTGAGTTTTTTTGCTCCTAATCATTAGAAATCAGTTACTTGTTGATGGCAAACATGGTTTTGATTGAAAATATTGCTCCTTGTTTAAGAAAAACAGTAGTTGTCAGTTTTGGGCTTCTCTCGCTGAGATAAAGCTATTTTTACAAATGTTACAGTAAAAGCTGCAGGAAGCTCTCAGAAGTGAGTTTTTTGCTCCTAATCATTAGAAATCAGTTACTTGTTGATGGCAAACATGGTTTTGTTTGAAAATATTGTTCCTTGTTTAAGAAAAACAGTAGTTGTCAGTTTTGGGCTTCTCTCGCTGAGATAAAGCTATTTTTACAAATGTTACAGTAAAAGCTGCAGGAAGCTCTCAGAAGTAAGTTTTTTGCTCCTAATCATTAGAAATCAGTTACTTGTTGATGGCAAACATGGTTTTGATTGAAAATATTGCTCCTTGTTTAAGAAAAACAGTAGTTGTCAGTTTCTGCCTTCTCTCGCTGAAATAAAGCTATTTTTACAAATGTTACAGTAAAAGCTGCAGGAAGCTCTCAGAAGTGAGTTTTTTGCTCATAATCATTAGAAATCAGTTACTTGTTGATGGCAAACATGGTTTTGATTGAAAATATTGCTCCTTGTTTAAGAAAAACAGTAATTGTCAGTTTTGGCCTTCTCTCGCTGAAATAAAGCTATTTTTACAAATGTTACAGTAAAAGCTGCAGGAAGCTCTCAGAAGTGAGTTTTTTGCTCCTAATCATTAGAAATCAGTTACTTGTTGATGGCAAACATGGTTTTGATTGAAAATATTGCTCCTTGTTTAAGAAAAACTATAGTTGTCAGTTTTGGCCTTCTCTCGCTGAGATAAAGCTACTTTTACAAATGTTACAGTAAAAGCTGCAGGAAGCTCTCAGAAGTGAGTTGTTTGCTCCTAATCATTAGAAATCAGTTACTTGTTGATGTCAAACATGGTTTTGATTGAAAATATTGCTCCTTGTTTAAGAAAAACAGTAGTTGTCAGTTTTGGGCTTCTCTCGCTGAGATAAAGCTATTTTTACAAATGTTACAGTAAAAGCTGCAGGAAGCTCTCAGAAGTGAGTTTTTTGCTCCTAATCATTAGAAATCAGTTACTTGTTGATGGCAAACATGGTTTTGTTTGAAAATATTGCTCCTTATTTAAGAAAAACAGTAGTTGTCAGTTTTGGCCTTCTCTCGCTGAGATAAAGCTATTTTTACAAATGTTACAGTAAAAGCTGCAGGAAGCTCTCAGAAGTGAGTTTTTTGCTCCTAATCATTAGAAATCAGTTACTTGTTGATGGCAAACATGGTTTTGATTGAAAATATTGCTCCTTGTTTAAGAAAAACAGTAGTTGTCAGTTTTGGCCTTCTCTCGCCGAGTGAAAGCTATTTTTACAAATGTTACAGTAAAAGCTGCAGGAAGCTCTCAGAAGTGAGTTTTTTGCTCCTAATCATTAGAAATCAGTTACTTGTAGATGGCAAACATGGTTTTGATTGAAAATATTGCTCCTTGTTTAAGAAAAACAGTAGTTGTCAGTTTCTGCCTTCTCTCGCTGAAATAAAGCTATTTTTACAAATGTTACAGTAAAAGCTGCAGGAAGCTCTCAGAAGTGAGTTTTTTGCTCCTAATCATTAGAAATCAGTTACTTGTTGATGGCAAACATGGTTTTGATTGAAAATATTGCTCCTTGTTTAAGAAAAACAGTAGTTGTCAGTTTTGGGCTTCTCTCGCTGAGATAAAGCTATTTTTACAAATGTTACAGTAAAAGCTGCAGGAAGCTCTCAGAAGTGAGTTTTTTGCTCCTAATCATTAGAAATCAGTTACTTGTTGATGGCAAACATGGTTTTGTTTGAAAATATTGCTCCTTGTTTAAGAAAAACAGTAGTTGTCAGTTTTGGGCTTCTCTCGCTGAGATAAAGCTATTTTTACAAATGTTACAGTAAAAGCTGCAGGAAGCTCTCAGAAGTAAGTTTTTGCTCCTAATCATTAGAAATCAGTTACTTGTTGATGGCAAACATGGTTTTGATTGAAAATATTGCTCCTTGTTTAAGAAAAACAGTAGTTGTCAGTTTTGGGCTTCTCTCGCCGAGAGAAAGCAATTTTTACAAATGTTACAGTAAAAGCTGCAGGAAGCTCTCAGAAGTGAGTTTTTTGCTGCTTATCATTAGAAATCAGTTACTTGTTGATGGTAAACATGGTTTTGATTGAAAATATTGCTCCTTGTTTAAGAAAAACAGTAGTTGTCAGTTTTGGGCTTCTCTCGCTGAGATAAAGCTATTTTTACAAATGTTACAGTAAAAGCTGCAGGAAGCTCTCAGAAGTGAGTTTTTTGCTCATAATCATTAGAAATCAGTTACTTGTTGATGGCAAACATGGTTTTGATTGAAAATATTGCTCCTTATTTAAGAAAAACTATAGTTGTCAGTTTTGGGCTTCTCTCGCCGAGAGAAAGCTATTTTTACAAATGTTACAGTAAAAGCTGCAGGAAGCTCTCAGAAGTGAGTTTTTTGCTCCTAATCATTAGAAATCAGTTACTTGTTGATGGCTAACATGGTTTTGTTTGAAAATATTGCTCCTTGTTTAAGAAAAACAGTAGTTGTCAGTTTTGGCCTTCTCTCGACGAGAGAAAGCTATTTTTACAAATGTTACAGTAAAAGCTGCAGGAATCTCTCAGAAGTGAGTTTTTTTGCTCCTAATCATTAGAAATCAGTTACTTGTTGATGGCAAACATGGTTTTGATTGAAAATATTGCTCCTTGTTTAAGAAAAACAGTAGTTGTCAGTTTTGGGCTTCTCTCGCTGAGATAAAGCTATTTTTACAAATGTTACAGTAAAAGCTGCAGGAAGCTCTCAGAAGTGAGTTTTTTGCTCCTAATCATTAGAAATCAGTTACTTGTTGATGGCAAACATGGTTTTGTTTGAAAATATTGTTCCTTGTTTAAGAAAAACAGTAGTTGTCAGTTTTGGGCTTCTCTCGCTGAGATAAAGCTATTTTTACAAATGTTACAGTAAAAGCTGCAGGAAGCTCTCAGAAGTAAGTTTTTTGCTCCTAATCATTAGAAATCAGTTACTTGTTGATGGCAAACATGGTTTTGATTGAAAATATTGCTCCTTGTTTAAGAAAAACAGTAGTTGTCAGTTTCTGCCTTCTCTCGCTGAAATAAAGCTATTTTTACAAATGTTACAGTAAAAGCTGCAGGAAGCTCTCAGAAGTGAGTTTTTTGCTCATAATCATTAGAAATCAGTTACTTGTTGATGGCAAACATGGTTTTGATTGAAAATATTGCTCCTTGTTTAAGAAAAACAGTAATTGTCAGTTTTGGCCTTCTCTCGCTGAAATAAAGCTATTTTTACAAATGTTACAGTAAAAGCTGCAGGAAGCTCTCAGAAGTGAGTTTTTTGCTCCTAATCATTAGAAATCAGTTACTTGTTGATGGCAAACATGGTTTTGATTGAAAATATTGCTCCTTGTTTAAGAAAAACTATAGTTGTCAGTTTTGGCCTTCTCTCGCTGAGATAAAGCTACTTTTACAAATGTTACAGTAAAAGCTGCAGGAAGCTCTCAGAAGTGAGTTGTTTGCTCCTAATCATTAGAAATCAGTTACTTGTTGATGTCAAACATGGTTTTGATTGAAAATATTGCTCCTTGTTTAAGAAAAACAGTAGTTGTCAGTTTTGGGCTTCTCTCGCTGAGATAAAGCTATTTTTACAAATGTTACAGTAAAAGCTGCAGGAAGCTCTCAGAAGTGAGTTTTTTGCTCCTAATCATTAGAAATCAGTTACTTGTTGATGGCAAACATGGTTTTGTTTGAAAATATTGCTCCTTATTTAAGAAAAACAGTAGTTGTCAGTTTTGGCCTTCTCTCGCTGAGATAAAGCTATTTTTACAAATGTTACAGTAAAAGCTGCAGGAAGCTCTCAGAAGTGAGTTTTTTGCTCCTAATCATTAGAAATCAGTTACTTGTTGATGGCAAACATGGTTTTGATTGAAAATATTGCTCCTTGTTTAAGAAAAACAGTAGTTGTCAGTTTTGGCCTTCTCTCGCCGAGTGAAAGCTATTTTTACAAATGTTACAGTAAAAGCTGCAGGAAGCTCTCAGAAGTGAGTTTTTTGCTCCTAATCATTAGAAATCAGTTACTTGTAGATGGCAAACATGGTTTTGATTGAAAATATTGCTCCTTGTTTAAGAAAAACAGTAGTTGTCAGTTTCTGCCTTCTCTCGCTGAAATAAAGCTATTTTTACAAATGTTACAGTAAAAGCTGCAGGAAGCTCTCAGAAGTGAGTTTTTTGCTCCTAATCATTAGAAATCAGTTACTTGTTGATGGCAAACATGGTTTTGATTGAAAATATTGCTCCTTGTTTAAGAAAAACAGTAGTTGTCAGTTTTGGGCTTCTCTCGCTGAGATAAAGCTATTTTTACAAATGTTACAGTAAAAGCTGCAGGAAGCTCTCAGAAGTGAGTTTTTTGCTCCTAATCATTAGAAATCAGTTACTTGTTGATGGCAAACATGGTTTTGTTTGAAAATATTGCTCCTTGTTTAAGAAAAACAGTAGTTGTCAGTTTTGGGCTTCTCTCGCTGAGATAAAGCTATTTTTACAAATGTTACAGTAAAAGCTGCAGGAAGCTCTCAGAAGTAAGTTTTTGCTCCTAATCATTAGAAATCAGTTACTTGTTGATGGCGAACATGGTTTTGATTGAAAATATTGCTCCTTGTTTAAGAAAAACAGTAGTTGTCAGTTTTGGGCTTCTCTCGCCGAGAGAAAGCAATTTTTACAAATGTTACAGTAAAAGCTGCAGGAAGCTCTCAGAAGTGAGTTTTTTGCTGCTTATCATTAGAAATCAGTTACTTGTTGATGGTAAACATGGTTTTGATTGAAAATATTGCTCCTTGTTTAAGAAAAACAGTAGTTGTCAGTTTTGGGCTTCTCTCGCTGAGATAAAGCTATTTTTACAAATGTTACAGTAAAAGCTGCAGGAAGCTCTCAGAAGTGAGTTTTTTGCTCCTAATCATTAGAAATCAGTTACTTGTTGATGGCAAACATGGTTTTGTTTGAAAATATTGTTCCTTGTTTAAGAAAAACAGTAGTTGTCAGTTTTGGGCTTCTCTCGCTGAGATAAAGCTATTTTTACAAATGTTACAGTAAAAGCTGCAGGAAGCTCTCAGAAGTAAGTTTTTTGCTCCTAATCATTAGAAATCAGTTACTTGTTGATGGCAAACATGGTTTTGATTGAAAATATTGCTCCTTGTTTAAGAAAAACAGTAGTTGTCAGTTTCTGCCTTCTCTCGCTGAAATAAAGCTATTTTTACAAATGTTACAGTAAAAGCTGCAGGAAGCTCTCAGAAGTGAGTTTTTTGCTCATAATCATTAGAAATCAGTTACTTGTTGATGGCAAACATGGTTTTGATTGAAAATATTGCTCCTTGTTTAAGAAAAACAGTAATTGTCAGTTTTGGCCTTCTCTCGCTGAAATAAAGCTATTTTTACAAATGTTACAGTAAAAGCTGCAGGAAGCTCTCAGAAGTGAGTTTTTTGCTCCTAATCATTAGAAATCAGTTACTTGTTGATGGCAAACATGGTTTTGATTGAAAATATTGCTCCTTGTTTAAGAAAAACTATAGTTGTCAGTTTTGGCCTTCTCTCGCTGAGATAAAGCTACTTTTACAAATGTTACAGTAAAAGCTGCAGGAAGCTCTCAGAAGTGAGTTGTTTGCTCCTAATCATTAGAAATCAGTTACTTGTTGATGTCAAACATGGTTTTGATTGAAAATATTGCTCCTTGTTTAAGAAAAACAGTAGTTGTCAGTTTTGGGCTTCTCTCGCTGAGATAAAGCTATTTTTACAAATGTTACAGTAAAAGCTGCAGGAAGCTCTCAGAAGTGAGTTTTTTGCTCCTAATCATTAGAAATCAGTTACTTGTTGATGGCAAACATGGTTTTGTTTGAAAATATTGCTCCTTATTTAAGAAAAACAGTAGTTGTCAGTTTTGGCCTTCTCTCGCTGAGATAAAGCTATTTTTACAAATGTTACAGTAAAAGCTGCAGGAAGCTCTCAGAAGTGAGTTTTTTGCTCCTAATCATTAGAAATCAGTTACTTGTTGATGGCAAACATGGTTTTGATTGAAAATATTGCTCCTTGTTTAAGAAAAACAGTAGTTGTCAGTTTTGGCCTTCTCTCGCCGAGTGAAAGCTATTTTTACAAATGTTACAGTAAAAGCTGCAGGAAGCTCTCAGAAGTGAGTTTTTTGCTCCTAATCATTAGAAATCAGTTACTTGTAGATGGCAAACATGGTTTTGATTGAAAATATTGCTCCTTGTTTAAGAAAAACAGTAGTTGTCAGTTTCTGCCTTCTCTCGCTGAAATAAAGCTATTTTTACAAATGTTACAGTAAAAGCTGCAGGAAGCTCTCAGAAGTGAGTTTTTTGCTCCTAATCATTAGAAATCAGTTACTTGTTGATGGCAAACATGGTTTTGATTGAAAATATTGCTCCTTGTTTAAGAAAAACAGTAGTTGTCAGTTTTGGGCTTCTCTCGCTGAGATAAAGCTATTTTTACAAATGTTACAGTAAAAGCTGCAGGAAGCTCTCAGAAGTGAGTTTTTTGCTCCTAATCATTAGAAATCAGTTACTTGTTGATGGCAAACATGGTTTTGTTTGAAAATATTGCTCCTTGTTTAAGAAAAACAGTAGTTGTCAGTTTTGGGCTTCTCTCGCTGAGATAAAGCTATTTTTACAAATGTTACAGTAAAAGCTGCAGGAAGCTCTCAGAAGTAAGTTTTTGCTCCTAATCATTAGAAATCAGTTACTTGTTGATGGCGAACATGGTTTTGATTGAAAATATTGCTCCTTGTTTAAGAAAAACAGTAGTTGTCAGTTTTGGGCTTCTCTCGCCGAGAGAAAGCAATTTTTACAAATGTTACAGTAAAAGCTGCAGGAAGCTCTCAGAAGTGAGTTTTTTGCTGCTTATCATTAGAAATCAGTTACTTGTTGATGGTAAACATGGTTTTGATTGAAAATATTGCTCCTTGTTTAAGAAAAACAGTAGTTGTCAGTTTTGGGCTTCTCTCGCTGAGATAAAGCTATTTTTACAAATGTTACAGTAAAAGCTGCAGGAAGCTCTCAGAAGTGAGTTTTTTGCTCCTAATCATTAGAAATCAGTTACTTGTTGATGGCAAACATGGTTTTGATTGAAAATATTGCTCCTTGTTTAAGAAAAACAGTAGTTGTCAGTTTTGGGCTTCTCTCGCTGAGATAAAGCTATTTTTACAAATGTTACAGTAAAAGCTGCAGGAAGCTCTCAGAAGTGAGTTTTTTGCTCCTAATCATTAGAAATCAGTTACTTGTTGATGGCAAACATGGTTTTGTTTGAAAATATTGCTCCTTATTTAAGAAAAACAGTAGTTGTCAGTTTTGGCCTTCTCTCGCTGAGATAAAGCTATTTTTACAAATGTTACAGTAAAAGCTGCAGGAAGCTCTCAGAAGTAAGTTTTTTGCTCCTAATCATTAGAAATCAGTTACTTGTTGATGGCAAACATGGTTTTGATTGAAAATATTGCTCCTTGTTTAAGAAAAACTATAGTTGTCAGTTTTGGCCTTCTCTCGCTAAGATAAAGCTATTTTTACAAATGTTACAGTAAAAGCTGCAGGAAGCTCTCAGAAGTGAGTTTTTTGCTCATAATCATTAGAAATCAGTTACTTGTTGATGGCAAACATGGTTTTGATTGAAAATATTGCTCCTTATTTAAGAAAAACTATAGTTGTCAGTTTTGGGCTTCTCTCGCCGAGAGAAAGCTATTTTTACAAATGTTACAGTAAAAGCTGCAGGAAGCTCTCAGAAGTGAGTTTTTTGCTCCTAATCATTAGAAATCAGTTACTTGTTGATGGCTAACATGGTTTTGTTTGAAAATATTGCTCCTTGTTTAAGAAAAACAGTAGTTGTCAGTTTTGGCCTTCTCTCGACGAGAGAAAGCTATTTTTACAAATGTTACAGTAAAAGCTGCAGGAATCTCTCAGAAGTGAGTTTTTTTGCTCCTAATCATTAGAAATCAGTTACTTGTTGATGGCAAACATGGTTTTGATTGAAAATATTGCTCCTTGTTTAAAAAAAACTATAGTTGTCAGTTTTGGCCTTCTCTCGCTGAGATAAAGCTATTTTTACAAATGTTACACTAAAAGCTGCAGGAAGCTGTCAGAAGTGAGTTTTTTGCTCATAATCATTAGAAATCATTTACTTGTTGATGGCAAACATGGTTTTGATTGAAAATATTGCTCATTGTTTAAGAAAAACAGTACTTGTCAGTTTTGGCCTTCTCTCGCTGAGATAAAGCTATTTTTACAAATGTTACAGTAAATGCTGCAGGAAGCTCTCAGAAGTGAGTTTTTTGCTCCTAATCATTAGAAATCAGTTACTTGTTGATGGCAAACATGGTTTTGTTTGAAAATATTGCTCCTTGTTTAAGAAAAACAGTAGTTGTCAGTTTTGGGCTTCTCTCGCTGAGATAAAGCTATTTTTACAAATGTTACAGTAAAAGCTGCAGAAAGCTCTCAGAAGTAAGTTTTTTGCTCCTAATCATTAGAAATCAGTTACTTGTTGATGGCAAACATGGTTTTGATTGAAAATATTGCTCCTTGTTTAAGAAAAACAGTAGTTGTCAGTTTTGGGCTTCTCTCGCCGAGAGAAAGCAATTTTTACAAATGTTACAGTAAAAGCTGCAGGAAGCTCTCAGAAGTGAGTTTTTTGCTCCTAATCATTAGAAATCAGTTACTTGTTGATGGCAAACATGGTTTTGATTGAAAATATTGCTCCTTGTTTAAGAAAAACAGTACTTGTCAGTTTTGGCCTTCCCTCGCCGAGATAAAGCTATTTTTACAAATGTTACAGTAAAAGCTGCAGGAAGCTCTCAGAAGTGAGTTTTTTGCTCATAATCATTAGAAATCAGTTACTTGTTGATGGCAAACATGGTTTTGATTGAAAATATTGCTCCTTATTTAAGAAAAACTATAGTTGTCACTTTTGGGCTTCTCTCGCCGAGAGAAAGCTATTTTTACAAATGTTACAGTAAAAGCTGCAGGAAGCTCTCAGAAGTGAGTTTTTTGCTCCTAATCATTAGAAATCAGTTACTTGTTGATGGCAAACATGGTTTTGTTTGAAAATATTGCTCCTTGTTTAAGAAAAACAGTAGTTGTCAGTTTTGGCCTTCTCTCGACGAGAGAAAGCTATTTTTTACAAATGTTACAGTAAAAGCTGCAGGAATCTCTCAGAAGTGAGTTTTTTGCTCCTAATCATTAGAAATCAGTTACTTGTTGATGGCAAACATGGTTTTGATTGAAAATATTGCTCCTTGTTTAAGAAAAACTATAGTTGTCAGTTTTGGCCTTCTCTCGCTGAGATAAAGCTATTTTTACAAATGTTACACTAAAAGCTGCAGGAAGCTGTCAGAAGTGAGTTTTTTGCTCATAATCATTAGAAATCATTTACTTGTTGATGGCAAACATGGTTTTGATTGAAAATATTGCTCCTTGTTTAAGAAAAACAGTACTTGTCAGTTTTGGCCTTCTCTCGCTGAGATAAAGCTATTTTTACAAATGTTACAGTAAAAGCTGCAGGAAGCTCTCAGAAGTGAGTTTTTTGCTCCTAATCATTAGAAATCAGTTACTTGTTGATGGCAAACATGGTTTTGATTGAAAATATTGCTCCTTGTTTAAGAAAAACAGTAGTTGTCAGTTTTGGGCTTCTCTCGCCGAGAGAAAGCAATTTTTACAAATGTGACAGTAAAAGCTGCAGGAAGCTCTCAGAAGTGAGTTTTTTGCTCCTAATCATTAGAAATCAGTTACTTGTTGATGGCAAACATGGTTTTGATTGAAAATATTGCTCCTTGTTTAAGAAAAACTATAGTTGTCAGTTTTGGGCTTCTCTCGCCGAGAGAAAGCTATTTTTACAAATGTTACAGTAAAAGCTGCAGGAAGCTCTCAGAAGTGAGTTTTTTGCTCCTAATCATTAGAAATCAGTTACTTGTTGATGGCAAACATGGTTTTGATTGAAAATATTGCTCCTTGTTTAAGAAAAACAGTAGTTGTCAGTTTTGGCCTTCTCTCGCTGAGATAAAGCTATTTTTACAAATGTTACAGTAAAAGCTGCAGGAAGCTCTCAGAAGTGAGTTTTTTGCTCCTAATCATTAGAAATCAGTTACTTGTTGATGGCAAACAAGGTTTTGTATGAAAATATTGCTCCTTGTTTAAGAAAAACAGTAGTTGTCAGTTTTGGCCTTCTCTCGCCGAGAGAAAGCAATTTTTACAAATGTTACAGTAAAAGCTGCAGGAAGCTCTCAGAAGTGAGTTTTTTTGCTCCTAATCATTAGAAATCAGTTACTTGTTGATGGCAAACATGGTTTTGATTGAAAATATTGCTCCTTGTTTAAGAAAAACAGTAGTTGTCAGTTTTGGGCTTCTCTCGCCGAGAGAAAGCTATTTTTACAAATGTTACAGTAAAAGCTGCAGGAAGCTCTCAGAAGTGAGTTTTTTGCTCCTAATCATTAGAAATCAGTTACTTGTTGATGGCAAACATGGTTTTGATTGAAAATATTGCTCCTTATTTAAGAAAAACTATAGTTGTCACTTTTGGGCTTCTCTCGCCGAGAGAAAGCTATTTTTACAAATGTTACAGTAAAAGCTGCAGGAACCTCTCAGAAGTGAGTTTTTTGCTCATAATCATTAGAAATAAGTTACTTGTTGATGGCAAACATGGTTTTGATTGAAAATATTGCTCCTTGTTTAAGAAAAACAGTAATTGTCAGTTTTGGCCTTCTCTCGCTGAAATAAAGCTATTTTTACAAATGTTACAGTAAAAGCTGCAGGAAGCTCTCAGAAGTGAGTTTTTTGCTCCTAATCATTAGAAATCAGTTACTTGTTGATGGCAAACATGGTTTTGATTGAAAATATTGCTCCTTGTTTAAGAAAAACTATAGTTGTCAGTTTTGGCCTTCTCTCACTGAGATAAAGCTACTTTTACAAATGTTACAGTAAAAGCTGCAGGAAGCTCTCAGAAGTGAGTTGTTTGCTCCTAATCATTAGAAATCAGTTACTTGTTGATGGCAAACATGGTTTTGATTGAAAATATTGCTCCTTGTTTAAGAAAAACAGTAGTTGTCAGTTTTGGGCTTCTCTCGCTGAGATAAAGCTATTTTTACAAATGTTACAGTAAAAGCTGCAGGAAGCTCTCAGAAGTGAGTTTTTTGCTCCTAATCATTAGAAATCAGTTACTTGTTGATGGCAAACATGGTTTTGTTTGAAAATATTGCTCCTTATTTAAGAAAAACAGTAGTTGTCAGTTTTGGCCTTCTCTCGCTGAGATAAAGCTATTTTTACAAATGTTACAGTAAAAGCTGCAGGAAGCTCTCAGAAGTGAGTTTTTTGCTCCTAATCATTAGAAATCAGTTACTTGTTGATGGCAAACATGGTTTTGATTGAAAATATTGCTCCTTGTTTAAGAAAAACAGTAGTTGTCAGTTTTGGCCTTCTCTCGCCGAGAGAAAGCTATTTTTACAAATGTTACAGTAAAAGCTGCAGGAAGCTCTCAGAAGTGAGTTTTTTGCTCCTAATCATTAGAAATCAGTTACTTGTTGATGGCAAACATGGTTTTGATTGAAAATATTGCTCCTTGTTTAAGAAAAACAGTAGTTGTCAGTTTCTGCCTTCTCTCGCTGAAATAAAGCTATTTTTACAAATGTTACAGTAAAAGCTGCAGGAAGCTCTCAGAAGTGAGTTTTTTGCTCCTAATCATTAGAAATCAGTTACTTGTTGATGGCAAACATGGTTTTGATTGAAAATATTGCTCCTTGTTTAAGAAAAACAGTAGTTGTCAGTTTTGGGCTTCTCTCGCTGAGATAAAGCTATTTTTACAAATGTTACAGTAAAAGCTGCAGGAAGCTCTCAGAAGTGAGTTTTTTGCTCCTAATCATTAGAAATCAGTTACTTGTTGATGGCAAACATGGTTTTGTTTGAAAATATTGCTCCTTGTTTAAGAAAAACAGTAGTTGTCAGTTTTGGGCTTCTCTCGCTGAGATAAAGCTATTTTTACAAATGTTACAGTAAAAGCTGCAGGAAGCTCTCAGAAGTAAGTTTTTTGCTCCTAATCATTAGAAATCAGTTACTTGTTGATGGCAAACATGGTTTTGATTGAAAATATTGCTCCTTGTTTAAGAAAAACAGTAGTTGTCAGTTTTGGGCTTCTCTCGCCGAGAGAAAGCAATTTTTACAAATGTTACAGTAAAAGCTGCAGGAAGCTCTCAGAAGTGAGTTTTTTGCTTCTTATCATTAGAAATCAGTTACTTGTTGATGGTAAACATGGTTTTGATTGAAAATATTGCTCCTTGTTTAAGAAAAACAGTAGTTGTCAGTTTTGGGCTTCTCTCGCCGAGAGAAAGCAATTTTTACAAATGTTACAGTAAAAGCTGCAGGAAGCTCTCAGAAGTGAGTTTTTTGCTCATAATCATTAGAAATCAGTTACTTGTTGATGGCAAACATGGTTTTGATTGAAAATATTGCTCCTTGTTTAAGAAAAACAGTAATTGTCAGTTTTGGCCTTCTCTCGCTGAAATAAAGCTATTTTTACAAATGTTACAGTAAAAGCTGCAGGAAGCTCTCAGAAGTGAGTTTTTTGCTCCTAATCATTAGAAATCAGTTACTTGTTGATGGCAAACATGGTTTTGATTGAAAATATTGCTCCTTGTTTAAGAAAAACTATAGTTGTCAGTTTTGGCCTTCTCTCGCTGAGATAAAGCTACTTTTACAAATGTTACAGTAAAAGCTGCAGGAAGCTCTCAGAAGTGAGTTGTTTGCTCCTAATCATTAGAAATCAGTTACTTGTTGATGTCAAACATGGTTTTGATTGAAAATATTGCTCCTTGTTTAAGAAAAACAGTACTTGTCAGTTTTGGCCTTCTCTCGCTGAGATAAAGCTATTTTTACAAATGTTACAGTAAAAGCTGCAGGAAGCTCTCAGAAGTGAGTTTTTTGCTCCTAATCATTAGAAATCAGTTACTTGTTGATGGCAAACATGGTTTTGATTGAAAATATTGCTCCTTGTTTAAGAAAAACAGTAGTTGTCAGTTTTGGGCTTCTCTCGCCGAGAGAAAGCAATTTTTACAAATGTTACAGTAAAAGCTGCAGGAAGCTCTCAGAAGTGAGTTTTTTGCTCCTAATCATTAGAAATCAGTTACTTGTTGATGGCAAACATGGTTTTGATTGAAAATATTGCTCCTTGTTTAAGAAAAACAGTAGTTGTCAGTTTTGGGCTTCTCTCGCTGAGATAAAGCTATTTTTACAAATGTTACAGTAAAAGCTGCAGGAAGCTCTCAGAAGTGAGTTTTTTGCTCCTAATCATTAGAAATCAGTTACTTGTTGATGGCAAACATGGTTTTGATTGAAAATATTGCTCCTTGTTTAAGAAAAACTATAGTTGTCAGTTTTGGCCTTCTCTCGCTGAGATAAAGCTACTTTTACAAATGTTACAGTAAAAGCTGCAGGAAGCTCTCAGAAGTGAGTTGTTTGCTCCTAATCATTAGAAATCAGTTACTTGTTGATGGCAAACATGGTTTTGATTGAAAATATTGCTCCTTGTTTAAGAAAAACAGTAGTTGTCAGTTTTGGGCTTCTCTCGCTGAGATAAAGCTATTTTTACAAATGTTACAGTAAAAGCTGCAGGAAGCTCTCAGAAGTGAGTTTTTTGCTCCTAATCATTAGAAATCAGTTACTTGTTGATGGCAAACATGGTTTTGTTTGAAAATATTGCTCCTTATTTAAGAAAAACAGTAGTTGTCAGTTTTGGCCTTCTCTCGCTGAGATAAAGCTATTTTTACAAATGTTACAGTAAAAGCTGCAGGAAGCTCTCAGAAGTGAGTTTTTTGCTCCTAATCATTAGAAATCAGTTACTTGTTGATGGCAAACATGGTTTTGATTGAAAATATTGCTCCTTGTTTAAGAAAAACTATAGTTGTCAGTTTTGGCCTTCTCTCGCTGAGATAAAGCTACTTTTACAAATGTTACAGTAAAAGCTGCAGGAAGCTCTCAGAAGTGAGTTGTTTGCTCCTAATCATTAGAAATCAGTTACTTGTTGATGGCAAACATGGTTTTGTTTGAAAATATTGCTCCTTATTTAAGAAAAACAGTAGTTGTCAGTTTTGGCCTTCTCTCGCCGAGTGAAAGCTATTTTTACAAATGTTACAGTAAAAGCTGCAGGAAGCTCTCAGAAGTGAGTTTTTTGCTCCTAATCATTAGAAATCAGTTACTTGTTGATGGCAAACATGGTTTTGATTGAAAATATTGCTCCTTGTTTAAGAAAAACAGTAGTTGTCAGTTTCTGCCTTCTCTCGCTGAAATAAAGCTATTTTTACAAATGTTACAGTAAAAGCTGCAGGAAGCTCTCAGAAGTGAGTTTTTTGCTCCTAATCATTAGAAATCAGTTACTTGTTGATGGCAAACATGGTTTTGATTGAAAATATTGCTCCTTGTTTAAGAAAAACA
Source organism: Pampus argenteus (assembly GCA_036937835.1). Taxonomy (NCBI): domain Eukaryota; kingdom Metazoa; phylum Chordata; class Actinopteri; order Scombriformes; family Stromateidae; genus Pampus; species Pampus argenteus. The sequence goes on from CM072881.1 coordinate 2,521,724, forward strand.
GTAGTTGTCAGTTTTGGGTTTCTCTCGCTGAGATAAAGCTATTTTTACAAATGTTACAGTAAAAGCTGCAGGAAGCTCTCAGAAGTGAGTTTTTTGCTCCTAATCATTAGAAATCAGTTACTTGTTGATGGCAAACATGGTTTTGTTTGAAAATATTGCTCCTTGTTTAAGAAAAACAGTAGTTGTCAGTTTTGGGCTTCTCTCGCTGAGATAAAGCTATTTTTACAAATGTTACAGTAAAAGCTGCAGGAAGCTCTCAGAAGTAAGTTTTTTGCTCCTAATCATTAGAAATCAGTTACTTGTTGATGGCAAACATGGTTTTGATTGAAAATATTGCTCCTTGTTTAAGAAAAACAGTAGTTGTCAGTTTTGGGCTTCTCTCGCCGAGAGAAAGCAATTTTTACAAATGTTACAGTAAAAGCTGCAGGAAGCTCTCAGAAGTGAGTTTTTTGCTGCTTATCATTAGAAATCAGTTACTTGTTGATGGTAAACATGGTTTTGATTGAAAATATTGCTCCTTGTTTAAGAAAAACAGTAGTTGTCAGTTTTGGGCTTCTCTCGCTGAGATAAAGCTATTTTTACAAATGTTACAGTAAAAGCTGCAGGAAGCTCTCAGAAGTGAGTTTTTTGCTCCTAATCATTAGAAATCAGTTACTTGTTGATGGCAAACATGGTTTTGATTGAAAATATTGCTCCTTGTTTAAGAAAAACAGTAGTTGTCAGTTTTGGGCTTCTCTCGCTGAGATAAAGCTATTTTTACAAATGTTACAGTAAAAGCTGCAGGAAGCTCTCAGAAGTGAGTTTTTTGCTCCTAATCATTAGAAATCAGTTACTTGTTGATGGCAAACATGGTTTTGTTTGAAAATATTGCTCCTTATTTAAGAAAAACAGTAGTTGTCAGTTTTGGCCTTCTCTCGCTGAGATAAAGCTATTTTTACAAATGTTACAGTAAAAGCTGCAGGAAGCTCTCAGAAGTAAGTTTTTTGCTCCTAATCATTAGAAATCAGTTACTTGTTGATGGCAAACATGGTTTTGATTGAAAATATTGCTCCTTGTTTTAGAAAAACAGTAGTTGTCAGTTTTGGGCTTCTCTCGCTGAGATAAAGCTATTTTTACAAATGTTACAGTAAAAGCTGCAGGAAGCTCTCAGAAGTGAGTTTTTTGCTCCTAATCATTAGAAATCAGTTACTTGTTGATGGCAAACAAGGTTTTGTTTGAAAATATTGCTCCTTGTTTAAGAAAAACAGTAGTTGTCAGTTTTGGGCTTCTCTCGCCGAGAGAAAGCAATTTTTACAAATGTTACAGTAAAAGCTGCAGGAAGCTCTCAGAAGTGAGTTTTTTGCTCCTAATCATTAGAAATCAGTTACTTGTTGATGGCAAACATGGTTTTGATTGAAAATATTGCTCCTTGTTTAAGAAAAACTATAGTTGTCAGTTTTGGCCTTCTCTCGCTGAGATAAAGCTATTTTTACAAATGTTACAGTAAAAGCTGCAGGAAGCTCTCAGAAGTGAGTTTTTTGCTCATAATCATTAGAAATCAGTTACTTGTTGATGGCAAACATGGTTTTGATTGAAAATATTGCTCCATGTTTAAGAAAAACAGTACTTGTCAGTTTTGGCCTTCTCTCGCTGAGATAAAGCTATTTTTACAAATGTTACAGTAAAAGCTACAGGAAGCTCTCAGAAGTGAGTTTTTTGCTCATAATCATTAGAAATCAGTTACTTGTTGATGGCAAACATGGTTTTGATTGAAAATATTGCTCCTTATTTAAGAAAAACTATAGTTGTCAGTTTTGGGCTTCTCTCGCCGAGAGAAAGCTATTTTTACAAATGTTACAGTAAAAGCTGCAGGAAGCTCTCAGAAGTGAGTTTTTTGCTCCTAATCATTAGAAATCAGTTACTTGTTGATGGCAAACATGGTTTTGTTTGAAAATATTGCTCCTTATTTAAGAAAAACAGTAGTTGTCAGTTTTGGCCTTCTCTCGCTGAGATAAAGCTATTTTTACAAATGTTACAGTAAAAGCTGCAGGAAGCTCTCAGAAGTAAGTTTTTTGCTCCTAATCATTAGAAATCAGTTACTTGTTGATGGCAAACATGGTTTTGATTGAAAATATTGCTCCTTGTTTTAGAAAAACAGTAGTTGTCAGTTTTGGGCTTCTCTCGCTGAGATAAAGCTATTTTTACAAATGTTACAGTAAAAGCTGCAGGAAGCTCTCAGAAGTGAGTTTTTTGCTCCTAATCATTAGAAATCAGTTACTTGTTGATGGCAAACAAGGTTTTGTTTGAAAATATTGCTCCTTGTTTAAGAAAAACAGTAGTTGTCAGTTTTGGGCTTCTCTCGCCGAGAGAAAGCAATTTTTACAAATGTTACAGTAAAAGCTGCAGGAAGCTCTCAGAAGTGAGTTTTTTGCTCCTAATCATTAGAAATCAGTTACTTGTTGATGGCAAACATGGTTTTGATTGAAAATATTGCTCCTTGTTTAAGAAAAACTATAGTTGTCAGTTTTGGCCTTCTCTCGCTGAGATAAAGCTATTTTTACAAATGTTACAGTAAAAGCTGCAGGAAGCTCTCAGAAGTGAGTTTTTTGCTCATAATCATTAGAAATCAGTTACTTGTTGATGGCAAACATGGTTTTGATTGAAAATATTGCTCCATGTTTAAGAAAAACAGTACTTGTCAGTTTTGGCCTTCTCTCGCTGAGATAAAGCTATTTTTACAAATGTTACAGTAAAAGCTACAGGAAGCTCTCAGAAGTGAGTTTTTTGCTCATAATCATTAGAAATCAGTTACTTGTTGATGGCAAACATGGTTTTGATTGAAAATATTGCTCCTTATTTAAGAAAAACTATAGTTGTCAGTTTTGGGCTTCTCTCGCCGAGAGAAAGCTATTTTTACAAATGTTACAGTAAAAGCTGCAGGAAGCTCTCAGAAGTGAGTTTTTTGCTCCTAATCATTAGAAATCAGTTACTTGTTGATGGCTAACATGGTTTTGTTTGAAAATATTGCTCCTTGTTTAAGAAAAACAGTAGTTGTCAGTTTTGGCCTTCTCTCGACGAGAGAAAGCTATTTTTACAAATGTTACAGTAAAAGCTGCAGGAATCTCTCAGAAGTGAGTTTTTTTGCTCCTAATCATTAGAAATCAGTTACTTGTTGATGGCAAACATGGTTTTGATTGAAAATATTGCTCCTTGTTTAAAAAAAACTATAGTTGTCAGTTTTGGCCTTCTCTCGCTGAGATAAAGCTATTTTTACAAATGTTACACTAAAAGCTGCAGGAAGCTGTCAGAAGTGAGTTTTTTGCTCATAATCATTAGAAATCATTTACTTGTTGATGGCAAACATGGTTTTGATTGAAAATATTGCTCCTTGTTTAAGAAAAACAGTACTTGTCAGTTTTGGCCTTCTCTCGCTGAGATAAAGCTATTTTTACAAATGTTACAGTAAATGCTGCAGGAAGCTCTCAGAAGTGAGTTTTTTGCTCCTAATCATTAGAAATCAGTTACTTGTTGATGGCAAACATGGTTTTGTTTGAAAATATTGCTCCTTGTTTAAGAAAAACAGTAGTTGTCAGTTTTGGGCTTCTCTCGCTGAGATAAAGCTATTTTTACAAATGTTACAGTAAAAGCTGCAGAAAGCTCTCAGAAGTAAGTTTTTTGCTCCTAATCATTAGAAATCAGTTACTTGTTGATGGCAAACATGGTTTTGATTGAAAATATTGCTCCTTGTTTAAGAAAAACAGTAGTTGTCAGTTTTGGGCTTCTCTCGCCGAGAGAAAGCAATTTTTACAAATGTTACAGTAAAAGCTGCAGGAAGCTCTCAGAAGTGAGTTTTTTGCTCCTAATCATTAGAAATCAGTTACTTGTTGATGGCAAACATGGTTTTGATTGAAAATATTGCTCCTTGTTTAAGAAAAACAGTACTTGTCAGTTTTGGCCTTCCCTCGCCGAGATAAAGCTATTTTTACAAATGTTACAGTAAAAGCTGCAGGAAGCTCTCAGAAGTGAGTTTTTTGCTCATAATCATTAGAAATCAGTTACTTGTTGATGGCAAACATGGTTTTGATTGAAAATATTGCTCCTTATTTAAGAAAAACTAGAGTTGTCACTTTTGGGCTTCTCTCGCCGAGAGAAAGCTATTTTTACAAATGTTACAGTAAAAGCTGCAGGAAGCTCTCAGAAGTGAGTTTTTTGCTCCTAATCATTAGAAATCAGTTACTTGTTGATGGCAAACATGGTTTTGTTTGAAAATATTGCTCCTTGTTTAAGAAAAACAGTAGTTGTCAGTTTTGGCCTTCTCTCGACGAGAGAAAGCTATTTTTTACAAATGTTACAGTAAAAGCTGCAGGAATCTCTCAGAAGTGAGTTTTTTGCTCCTAATCATTAGAAATCAGTTACTTGTTGATGGCAAACATGGTTTTGATTGAAAATATTGCTCCTTGTTTAAGAAAAACTATAGTTGTCAGTTTTGGCCTTCTCTCGCTGAGATAAAGCTATTTTTACAAATGTTACACTAAAAGCTGCAGGAAGCTGTCAGAAGTGAGTTTTTTGCTCATAATCATTAGAAATCATTTACTTGTTGATGGCAAACATGGTTTTGATTGAAAATATTGCTCCTTGTTTAAGAAAAACAGTACTTGTCAGTTTTGGCCTTCTCTCGCTGAGATAAAGCTATTTTTACAAATGTTACAGTAAAAGCTGCAGGAAGCTCTCAGAAGTGAGTTTTTTGCTCCTAATCATTAGAAATCAGTTACTTGTTGATGGCAAACATGGTTTTGATTGAAAATATTGCTCCTTGTTTAAGAAAAACAGTAGTTGTCAGTTTTGGGCTTCTCTCGCCGAGAGAAAGCAATTTTTACAAATGTTACAGTAAAAGCTGCAGGAAGCTCTCAGAAGTGAGTTTTTTGCTCCTAATCATTAGAAATCAGTTACTTGTTGATGGCAAACATGGTTTTGATTGAAAATATTGCTCCTTGTTTAAGAAAAACTATAGTTGTCAGTTTTGGGCTTCTCTCGCCGAGAGAAAGCTATTTTTACAAATGTTACAGTAAAAGCTGCAGGAAGCTCTCAGAAGTGAGCTTTTTGCTCCTAATCATTAGAAATCAGTTACTTGTTGATGGCAAACATGGTTTTGATTGAAAATATTGCTCCTTGTTTAAGAAAAACAGTAGTTGTCAGTTTTGGCCTTCTCTCGCTGAGATAAAGCTATTTTTACAAATGTTACAGTAAAAGCTGCAGGAAGCTCTCAGAAGTGAGTTTTTTGCTCCTAATCATTAGAAATCAGTTACTTGTTGATGGCAAACAAGGTTTTGTTTGAAAATATTGCTCCTTGTTTAAGAAAAACAGTAGTTGTCAGTTTTGGCCTTCTCTCGCCGAGAGAAAGCAATTTTTACAAATGTTACAGTAAAAGCTGCAGGAAGCTCTCAGAAGTGAGTTTTTTTGCTCCTAATCATTAGAAATCAGTTACTTGTTGATGGCAAACATGGTTTTGATTGAAAATATTGCTCCTTGTTTAAGAAAAACAGTAGTTGTCAGTTTTGGGCTTCTCTCGCCGAGAGAAAGCTATTTTTACAAATGTTACAGTAAAAGCTGCAGGAAGCTCTCAGAAGTGAGTTTTTTGCTCCTAATCATTAGAAATCAGTTACTTGTTGATGGCAAACATGGTTTTGATTGAAAATATTGCTCCTTGTTTAAGAAAAACAGTAGTTGTCAGTTTTGGCCTTCTCTCGCTGAAATAAAGCTATTTTTACAAATGTTACAGTAAAAGCTGCAGGAAGCTCTCAGAAGTGAGTTTTTTGCTCCTAATCATTAGAAATCAGTTACTTGTTGATGGCAAACATGGTTTTGATTGAAAATATTGCTCCTTGTTTAAGAAAAACTATAGTTGTCAGTTTTGGCCTTCTCTCGCTGAGATAAAGCTACTTTTACAAATGTTACAGTAAAAGCTGCAGGAAGCTCTCAGAAAGTGAGTTTTTTGGTCCTAATCATTAGAAATCAGTTACTTGTTGATGGCAAACATGGTTTTGATTGAAAATATTGCTCCTTGTTTAAGAAAAACAGTAGTTGTCAGTTTTGGGCTTCTCTCGCTGAGATAAAGCTATTTTTACAAATGTTACAGTAAAAGCTGCAGGAAGCTCTCAGAAGTGAGTTTTTTTCTCCTAATCATTAGAAATCAGTTACTTGTTGATGGCAAACATGATTTTGTTTGAAAATATTGCTCCTTGTTTAAGAAAAACAGTAGTTGTCAGTTTCGGGCTTCTCTCGCTGAGATAAAGCTATTTTTACAAATTTTACAGTAAAAGCTGCAGGAAGCTCTCAGAAGTAAGTTTTTTGCTCCTAATCATTAGAAATCAGTTACTTGTTGATGGCAAACATGGTTTTGATTGAAAATATTGCTCCTTGTTTAAGAAAAACTGTAGTTGTCAGTTTTGGCCTTCTCTCGCCGAGAGGAAGGTTTTTTTTACAAATGTTACAGTAAAAACTGCAGGAAGCTCTCAGAAGTGAGATTTTTGGTCCTAATCATTAGAAATCAGTTACTTGTTGATGGCAAACATGGTTTTGATTGAAAATATTGCTCCTTGTTTAAGAAAAACTGTAGTTGTCAGTTTTGGGCTTCTCTCGCCGAGAGAAGGCTATTTTTTACAAATGTTACAGTAAAAGCTACAGGAAGCTCTCAGAAGTGAGTTTTTTGGTCCTAATCATTAGAAATCAGTTACTTGTTGATGGCAAACATGGTTTTGATTGAAAATATTGCTCCGTGTTTAAGAAAAACTGTAGTTGTCAGTTTTGGGCTTCTCTCGCCGAGAGAAAGCTATTTTTACAAATGTTACAGTAAAAGCTGCAGGAAGCTCTCAGAAGTGAGTTTTTTGCTCCTAATCATTAGAAATCAGTTACTTGTTGATGGCAAACATGGTTTTGATTGAAAATATTGCTCCTTATTTAAGAAAAACTATAGTTGTCACTTTTGGCCTTCTCTCGCCGAGAGAAAGCTATTTTTTACAAATGTTACAGTAAAAGCTGCAGGAAGCTCTCAGAAGTGAGCTTTTTGGTCCTAATCATTAGAAATCAGTTACTTGTTGATTGCAAACATGGTTTTGATTGAAAATATTGCTCCTTGTTTAAGGAAAACTGTAGTTGTCAGTTTTGGGCTTCTCTCGCCGAGAGAAAGCTATTTTTACAAATGTTACAGTAAAAGCTGCAGGAAGCTCTCAGAAGTGAGTTTTTTGGTCCTAATCATTAGAAATCAGTTACTTGTTGATGGCAAACATGGTTTTGATTGAAAATATTGCTCCTTGTTTAAGAAAAACTGTAGTTGTCAGTTTTGGCCTTCTCTCGCCGAGAGGAAGGTTTTTTTTACAAATGTTACAGTAAAAACTGCAGGAAGCTCTCAGAAGTGAGATTTTTGGTCCTAATCATTAGAAATCAGTTACTTGTTGATGGCAAACATGGTTTTGATTGAAAATATTGCTCCTTGTTTAAGAAAAACTGTAGTTGTCAGTTTTGGACTTCTCTCTGCGAGAGAAAGCTATTTTTACTAATATTACAGTAAAAGCTGCAGGAAGCTCTCAGAAGTGAGCTTTTTGGTCCTAATCATTAGAAATCAGTTACTTGTTGATGGCAAACATGGTTTTGATTGAAAATATTGCTCCTTGTTTAAGAAAAACTGTAGTTGTCAGTTTTGGCCTTCTCTCGCCGAGAGAAAGCTATTTTTACAAATGTTACAGTAAAAGCTGCAGGAAGCTCTCAGAAGTGAATTTTTTGCTCCTAATCATTAGAAATCAGTTACTTGTTGATGGCAAACATGGTTTTGATTGAAAATAGTGCTCCTTGTTTAAGAAAAACTGTAGTTGTCAGTTTTGGCCTTCTCTCTGCGAGAGAAAGCTATTTTTTACAAATGTTACAGTAAAAGCTGCAGGAAGCTCTCAGAAGTGAGTTTTTTGCTCCTAATCATTAGAAATCAGTTACTTGTTGATGGCAAACATGGTTTTGATTGAAAATATTGCTCCTTGTTTAAGAAAAACTGTAGTTGTCAGTTTTGGCCTTCTCTCGCCGAGAGGAAGGTTTTTTTTACAAATGTTACAGTAAAAACTGCAGGAAGCTCTCAGAAGTGAGATTTTTGGTCCTAATCATTAGAAATCAGTTACTTGTTGATGGCAAACATGGTTTTGATTGAAAATATTGCTCCTTGTTTAAGAAAAACTGTAGTTGTCAGTTTTGGACTTCTCTCTGCGAGAGAAAGCTATTTTTACTAATATTACAGTAAAAGCTGCAGGAAGCTCTCAGAAGTGAGCTTTTTGGTCCTAATCATTAGAAATCAGTTACTTGTTGATGGCAAACATGGTTTTGATTGAAAATATTGCTCCTTGTTTAAGAAAAACTGTAGTTGTCAGTTTTGGCCTTCTCTCGCCGAGAGAAAGCTATTTTTACAAATGTTACAGTAAAAGCTGCAGGAAGCTCTCAGAAGTGAATTTTTTGCTCCTAATCATTAGAAATCAGTTACTTGTTGATGGCAAACATGGTTTTGATTGAAAATATTGCTCCTTGTTTAAGAAAAACTGTAGTTGTCAGTTTTGGCCTTCTCTCTGCGAGAGAAAGCTATTTTTACAAATGTTACAGTAAAAGCTGCAGGAAGCTCTCAGAAGTGAGTTTTTTGGTCCTAATCATTAGAAATCAGTTACTTGTTGATGGCAAACATGGTTTTGATTGAAAATATTGCTCCTTGTTTAAGAAAAACTGTAGTTGTCAGTTTTGGGCTTCTCTTGCCGAGAGAAAGCTATTTTTACTAATTTTACAGTAAAAGCTGCAGGAAGCTCTCAGAAGTGAGTTTTTTGGTCCTAATCATTAGAAATCAGTTACTTGTTGATGGCAAACATGGTTTTGATTGAAAATATTGCTCCTTGTTTAAGAAAAACTGTAGTTGTCAGTTTTGGCCTTCTCTCGCCGAGAGAAAGCTATTTTTACAAATGTTACAGTAAAAACTGCAGGAAGCTCTCAGAGGTGAGTTTTTTGGTCCTAATCATTAGAAATCAGTTACTTGTTGATGGCAAACATGGTTTTGATTGAAAATATTGCTCCTTGTTTAAGAAAAACTGTAGTTGTCAGTTTTGGGCTTCTCTCGCCGAGAGAAAGCTATTTTTACAAATGTTACAGTAAAAGCTGCAGGAAGCTCTCAGAAGTGAGTTTTTTGGTCCTAATCATTAGAAATCAGTTACTTGTTGATGGCAAACATGGTTTTGATTGAAAATATTGCTCCTTGTTTAAGAAAAACTGTAGTTGTCAGTTTTGGGCTTCTCTTGCCGAGAGAAAGCTATTTTTACAAATGTTACGGTAAAAGCTGCAGGAAGCTCTCAGAAGTAAGCTTTTTGGTCCTAATCATTAGAAATCAGTTACTTGTTGATGGCAAACACGGTTTTGATTGAAAATATTGCTCCTTGTTTAAGAAAAACTGTAGTTGTCAGTTTTGGCCTTCTCTCGCCGAGAGAAAGCTATTTTTTACAAATGTTACAGTAAAAGCTGCAGGAAGCTCTCAGAAGTGAGCTTTTTGGTCCTAATCATTAGAAATCAGTTACTTGTTGATTGCAAACATGGTTTTGATTGAAAATATTGCTCCTTGTTTAAGGAAAACTGTAGTTGTCAGTTTTGAGCTTCTCTCGCCGAGAGAAAGCTATTTTTACAAATGTTACAGTAAAAGCTGCAGGAAGCTCTCAGAAGTGAGTTTTTTGGTCCTAATCATTAGAAATCAGTTACTTGTTGATGGCAAACATGGTTTTGATTGAAAATATTGCTCCTTGTTTAAGAAAAACTGTAGTTGTCAGTTTTGGCCTTCTCTCGCCGAGAGGAAGGTTTTTTTTACAAATGTTACAGTAAAAACTGCAGGAAGCTCTCAGAAGTGAGATTTTTGGTCCTAATCATTAGAAATCAGTTACTTGTTGATGGCAAACATGGTTTTGATTGAAAATATTGCTCCTTGTTTAAGAAAAACTGTAGTTGTCAGTTTTGGGCTTCTCTCGCCGAGAGAAGGCTATTTTTTACAAATGTTACAGTAAAAGCTACAGGAAGCTCTCAGAAGTGAGTTTTTTGGTCCTAATCATTAGAAATCAGTTACTTGTTGATGGCAAACATGGTTTTGATTGAAAATATTGCTCCGTGTTTAAGAAAAACTGTAGTTGTCAGTTTTGGGCTTCTCTCGCCGAGAGAAAGCTATTTTTACAAATGTTACAGTAAAAGCTGCAGGAAGCTCTCAGAAGTGAGTTTTTTGCTCCTAATCATTAGAAATCAGTTACTTGTCAATGGCAAACATGGTTTTGATTGAAAATATTGCTCCTTGTTTAAGAAAAACTGTAATTGTCAGTTTTGGGCTTCTCTCGCCGAGAGAAAGCTATTTATACAAATGTTACAGTAAAAGCTGCAGGAAGCTCTCAGAAGTGAGTTTTTTGCTCCTAATCATTAGAAATCAGTTACTTGTTGATGGCAAACATGGTTTTGATTGAAAATATTGCTCCTTGTTTAAGAAAAACTGTAGTTGTCAGTTTTGGGCTTCTCTCGGCGAGAGAAAGCTATTTTTACAAATGTTACAGTAAAAGCTGCAGGAAGCTCTCAGAAGTGAGTTTTTTGCTCCTAATCATTAGAAATCAGTTACTTGTTGATGGCAAACATGGTTTTGATTGAAAATATTGCTCCTTGTTTAAGAAAAACTGTAGTTGTCAGTTGTGGGCTTCTCTCGCCGAGAGAAAGCTATTTTTACAAATGTTACAGTAAAAGCTGCAGGAAGCTCTCAGAAGTGAGTTTTTTGCTCCTAATCATTAGAAATCAGTTACTTGTTGACGTCAAACATGGTTTTGATTGAAAATATTGCTCCTTGTTTAAGAAAAACTGTAGTTGTCAGTTTTGCCCTTCTCTCGCCGAGAGAAAGCTATTTTTTACAAATGTTACAGTAAAAGCTGCAGGAAGCTCTCAGAAGTGAGTTTTTTGGTCCTAATCATTAGAAATCAGTTACTTGTCGATGGCAAACATGGTTTTGATTGAAAATATTGCTCCTTGTTTAAGAAAAACTGTAATTGTCAGTTTTGGGCTTCTCTCGCCGAGAGAAAGCTATTTATACAAATGTTACAGTAAAAGCTGCAGGAAGCTCTCAGAAGTTAGTTTTTGGTCCTAATCATTAGAAATCAGTTACTTGTTGATAGCAAACATGGTTTTGATTGAAAATATTGCTCCTTGTTTAAGAAAAACTGTAGTTGTCAGTTTTGGCCTTCTCTCGCCGAGAGGAAGGTTTTTTTTACAAATGTTACAGTAAAAACTGCAGGAAGCTCTCAGAAGTGAGATTTTTGGTCCTAATCATTAGAAATCAGTTACTTGTTGATGGCAAACATGGTTTTGATTGAAAATATTGCTCCTTGTTTAAGAAAAACTGTAGTTGTCAGTTTTGGGCTTCTCTCGCCGAGAGAAGGCTATTTTTTACAAATGTTACAGTAAAAGCTACAGGAAGCTCTCAGAAGTGAGTTTTTTGGTCCTAATCATTAGAAATCAGTTACTTGTTGATGGCAAACATGGTTTTGATTGAAAATATTGCTCCGTGTTTAAGAAAAACTGTAGTTGTCAGTTTTGGGCTTCTCTCGCCGAGAGAAAGCTATTTTTACAAATGTTACAGTAAAAGCTGCAGGAAGCTCTCAGAAGTGAGTTTTTTGCTCCTAATCATTAGAAATCAGTTACTTGTTGATGGCAAACATGGTTTTGATTGAAAATATTGCTCCTTGTTTAAGAAAAACTGTAGTTGTCAGTTTTGGGCTTCTCTCGCCGAGAGAAGGCTATTTTTACAAATGTTACAGTAAAAGCTGCAGGAAGCTCTCAGAAGTGAGTTTTTTGGTCCTAATCATTAGAAATCAGTTACTTGCTGATGGCAAACATGGTTTTGATTGAAAATATTGCTCCTTGTTTAAGAAAAACTGTAATTGTCAGTTTTGGGCTTCTCTCGCCGAGAGAAAGCTATTTATACAAATGTTACAGTAAAAGCTGCAGGAAGCTCTCAGAAGTGAGTTTTTTGCTCCTAATCATTAGAAATCAGTTACTTGTTGATGGCAAACATGGTTTTGATTGAAAATATTGCTCCTTGTTTAAGAAAAACTGTAGTTGTCAGTTTTGGGCTTCTCTCGGCGAGAGAAAGCTATTTTTACAAATGTTACAGTAAAAGCTGCAGGAAGCTCTCAGAAGTGAGTTTTTTGCTCCTAATCATTAGAAATCAGTTACTTGTTGATGGCAAACATGGTTTTGATTGAAAATATTGCTCCTTGTTTAAGAAAAACTGTAGTTGTCAGTTGTGGGCTTCTCTCGCCGAGAGAAAGCTATTTTTACAAATGTTACAGTAAAAGCTGCAGGAAGCTCTCAGAAGTGAGTTTTTTGCTCCTAATCATTAGAAATCAGTTACTTGTTGACGGCAAACATGGTTTTGATTGAAAATATTGCTCCTTGTTTAAGAAAAACTGTAGTTGTCAGTTTTGCCCTTCTCTCGCCGAGAGAAAGCTATTTTTTACAAATGTTACAGTAAAAGCTGCAGGAAGCTCTCAGAAGTGAGTTTTTTGGTCCTAATCATTAGAAATCAGTTACTTGTCGATGGCAAACATGGTTTTGATTGAAAATATTGCTCCTTGTTTAAGAAAAACTGTAATTGTCAGTTTTGGGCTTCTCTCGCCGAGAGAAAGCTATTTATACAAATGTTACAGTAAAAGCTGCAGGAAGCTCTCAGAAGTTAGTTTTTGGTCCTAATCATTAGAAATCAGTTACTTGTTGATAGCAAACATGGTTTTGATTGAAAATATTGCTCCTTGTTTAAGAAAAACTGTAGTTGTCAGTTTTGGCCTTCTCTCGCCGAGAGGAAGGTTTTTTTTACAAATGTTACAGTAAAAACTGCAGGAAGCTCTCAGAAGTGAGATTTTTGGTCCTAATCATTAGAAATCAGTTACTTGTTGATGGCAAACATGGTTTTGATTGAAAATATTGCTCCTTGTTTAAGAAAAACTGTAGTTGTCAGTTTTGGGCTTCTCTCGCCGAGAGAAGGCTATTTTTTACAAATGTTACAGTAAAAGCTACAGGAAGCTCTCAGAAGTGAGTTTTTTGGTCCTAATCATTAGAAATCAGTTACTTGTTGATGGCAAACATGGTTTTGATTGAAAATATTGCTCCTTGTTTAAGAAAAACTGTAGTTGTCAGTTTTGGGCTTCTCTCGCCGAGAGAAGGCTATTTTTACAAATGTTACAGTAAAAGCTGCAGGAAGCTCTCAGAAGTGAGTTTTTTGGTCCTAATCATTAGAAATCAGTTACTTGCTGATGGCAAACATGGTTTTGATTGAAAATATTGCTCCTTGTTTAAGAAAAACTGTAATTGTCAGTTTTGGGCTTCTCTCGCCGAGAGAAAGCTATTTATACAAATGTTACAGTAAAAGCTGCAGGAAGCTCTCAGAAGTGAGTTTTTTGCTCCTAATCATTAGAAATCAGTTACTTGTTGATGGCAAACATGGTTTTGATTGAAAATATTGCTCCTTGTTTAAGAAAAACTGTAGTTGTCAGTTTTGGGCTTCTCTCGGCGAGAGAAAGCTATTTTTACAAATGTTACAGTAAAAGCTGCAGGAAGCTCTCAGAAGTGAGTTTTTTGCTCCTAATCATTAGAAATCAGTTACTTGTTGATGGCAAACATGGTTTTGATTGAAAATATTGCTCCTTGTTTAAGAAAAACTGTAGTTGTCAGTTGTGGGCTTCTCTCGCCGAGAGAAAGCTATTTTTACAAATGTTACAGTAAAAGCTGCAGGAAGCTCTCAGAAGTGAGTTTTTTGCTCCTAATCATTAGAAATCAGTTACTTGTTGATGGCAAACATGGTTTTGATTGAAAATATTGCTCCTTGTTTAAGAAAAACTGTAGTTGTCAGTTTTGGGCTTCTCTCGCCGAGAGAAGGCTATTTTTACAAATGTTACAGTAAAAGCTGCAGGAAGCTCTCAGAAGTGAGTTTTTTGGTCCTAATCATTAGAAATCAGTTACTTGCTGATGGCAAACATGGTTTTGATTGAAAATATTGCTCCTTGTTTAAGAAAAACTGTAATTGTCAGTTTTGGGCTTCTCTCGCCGAGAGAAAGCTATTTATACAAATGTTACAGTAAAAGCTGCAGGAAGCTCTCAGAAGTGAGTTTTTTGCTCCTAATCATTAGAAATCAGTTACTTGTTGATGGCAAACATGGTTTTGATTGAAAATATTGCTCCTTGTTTAAGAAAAACTGTAGTTGTCAGTTTTGGGCTTCTCTCGGCGAGAGAAAGCTATTTTTACAAATGTTACAGTAAAAGCTGCAGGAAGCTCTCAGAAGTGAGTTTTTTGCTCCTAATCATTAGAAATCAGTTACTTGTTGATGGCAAACATGGTTTTGATTGAAAATATTGCTCCTTGTTTAAGAAAAACTGTAGTTGTCAGTTGTGGGCTTCTCTCGCCGAGAGAAAGCTATTTTTACAAATGTTACAGTAAAAGCTGCAGGAAGCTCTCAGAAGTGAGTTTTTTGCTCCTAATCATTAGAAATCAGTTACTTGTTGACGGCAAACATGGTTTTGATTGAAAATATTGCTCCTTGTTTAAGAAAAACTGTAGTTGTCAGTTTTGCCCTTCTCTCGCCGAGAGAAAGCTATTTTTTACAAATGTTACAGTAAAAGCTGCAGGAAGCTCTCAGAAGTGAGTTTTTTGGTCCTAATCATTAGAAATCAGTTACTTGTCGATGGCAAACATGGTTTTGATTGAAAATATTGCTCCTTGTTTAAGAAAAACTGTAATTGTCAGTTTTGGGCTTCTCTCGCCGAGAGAAAGCTATTTATACAAATGTTACAGTAAAAGCTGCAGGAAGCTCTCAGAAGTTAGTTTTTGGTCCTAATCATTAGAAATCAGTTACTTGTTGATAGCAAACATGGTTTTTAATTGAAAATATTGCTCCTTGTTTAAGAAAAACTGTAGTTGTCAGTTTTGGGCTTCTCTCGCCGAGAGAAGGCTATTTTTACAAATGTTACAGTAAAAGCTGCAGGAAGCTCTCAGAAGTGAGTTTTTTGGTCCTAATCATTAGAAATCAGTTACTTGTTGATGGCAAACATGGTTTTGATTGAAAATATTGCTCCGTGTTTAAGAAAAACTGTAGTTGTCAGTTTGGGCCTTCTCTCTGCGATAGAAAGCTATTTTTACAAATGTTACAGTAAAAGCTGCAGGAAGCTCTCAGAAGTGAGTTTTTTGGTCCTAATCATTAGAAATCAGTTACTTGTTGATAGCAAACATGGTTTTGATTGAAAATATTGCTCCGTGTTTAAGAAAAACTGTAGTTGTCAGTTTGGGCCTTCTCTCGCCGAGAGAAAGCTATTTTTACACCTGTTACAGTAAAAGCTGCAGGAAGCTCTCAGAAGTTAGTTTTTGGTCCTAATCATTAGAAATCAGTTACTTGTTGATGGCAAACATGGTTTTGATTGAAAATATTGCTCCTTGTTTAAGAAAAACTGTAATTGTCAGTTTTGGGCTTCTCTCGCCGAGAGAAAGCTATTTTTACAAATGTTACAGTAAAAGCTGCAGGAAGCTCTCAGAGGTGAGTTTTTTGATCCTAATCATTAGAAATCAGTTACTTGTCGATGGCAAACATGGTATTGATTGAAAATATTGCTCCTTGTTTACGAAAAACTGTAGTTGTCAGTTTTGGCCTTCTCTCGGCGAGAGAAAGCTATTTTTTACAAATGTTACAGTAAAAGCTGCAGGAAGCTCTCAGAAGTGAGTTTTTTGGTCCTAATCATTAGAAATCAGTTACTTGTTGATGGCAAACATGGTTTTGATTGAAAATATTGCTCCTTGTTTAAGAAAAACTGTAGTTGTCAGTTTTGGCCTTCTCTCGGCGAGAGAAAGCTATTTTTACAAATGTTACAGTAAAAGCTGCAGGAAGCTCTCAGAAGTGAGTTTTTTGGTCCTAATCATTAGAAATTAGTTACTTGTTGATGGCAAACATGGTTTTGATTGAAAATATTGCTCCTTGTTTAAGAAAAACTGTAGTTGTCAGTTTTGGCCTTCTCTCGGCGATAGAAAGCTATTTTTACAAATGTTACAGTCAAAGCTGCAGGAAGCTCTCAGAAGTGAGTTTTTTGCTCCTAATCATTAGAAATTAGTTACTTGTTGATGGCAAACATGGTTTTGATTGAAAATATTGCTCCTTGTTTAAGAAAAACTGTAGTTGTCAGTTTTGGGCTTCTCTCGCCGAGAGAAAGCTATTTTCACAAATGTTACAGTAAAAGCTGCAGGAAGCTCTCAGAAGTGAGTTTTTTGCTCCTAATCATTAGAAATCAGTTACTTGTTGATGGCAAACATGGTTTTGATTGAAAATATTGCTCCTTATTTAAGAAAAACTGTAATTGTCAGTTATGGGCTTCTCTCGGCGAGAGAAAGCTATTTATACAAATGTTACAGTAAAAGCTGCAGGAAGCTCTCAGAAGTTAGTTTTTGGTCCTAATCATTAGAAATCAGTTACTTGTTGATGGCAAACATGGTTTTGATTGAAAATATTGCTCCTTGTTTAAGAAAAACTGTAGTTGTCAGTTTTGGGCTTCTCTCGCCGAGAGAAGGCTATTTTTTACAAATGTTACAGTAAAAGCTACAGGAAGCTCTCAGAAGTGAGTTTTTTGGTCCTAATCATTAGAAATCAGTTACTTGTTGATGGCAAACATGGTTTTGATTGAAAATATTGCTCCGTGTTTAAGAAAAACTGTAGTTGTCAGTTTTGGGCTTCTCTCGCCGAGAGAAAGCTATTTTTACAAATGTTACAGTAAAAGCTGCAGGAAGCTCTCAGAAGTGAGTTTTTTGCTCCTAATCATTAGAAATCAGTTACTTGTCAATGGCAAACATGGTTTTGATTGAAAATATTGCTCCTTGTTTAAGAAAAACTGTAATTGTCAGTTTTGGGCTTCTCTCGCCGAGAGAAAGCTATTTATACAAATGTTACAGTAAAAGCTGCAGGAAGCTCTCAGAAGTGAGTTTTTTGCTCCTAATCATTAGAAATCAGTTACTTGTCGATGGCAAACATGGTTTTGATTGAAAATATTGCTCCTTGTTTAAGAAAAACTGTAGTTGTCAGTTTTGGGCTTCTCTCGGCGAGAGAAAGCTATTTTTACAAATGTTACAGTAAAAGCTGCAGGAAGCTCTCAGAAGTGAGTTTTTTGCTCCTAATCATTAGAAATCAGTTACTTGTTGACGGCAAACATGGTTTTGATTGAAAATATTGCTCCTTGTTTAAGAAAAACTGTAGTTGTCAGTTTTGCCCTTCTCTCGCCGAGAGAAAGCTATTTTTTACAAATGTTACAGTAAAAGCTGCAGGAAGCTCTCAGAAGTGGGTTTTTTGGTCCTAATCATTAGAAATCAGTTACTTGTCGATGGCAAACATGGTTTTGATTGAAAATATTGCTCCTTGTTTAAGAAAAACTGTAATTGTCAGTTTTGGGCTTCTCTCGCCGAGAGAAAGCTATTTATACAAATGTTACAGTAAAAGCTGCAGGAAGCTCTCAGAAGTTAGTTTTTGGTCCTAATCATTAGAAATCAGTTACTTGTTGATAGCAAACATGGTTTTGATTGAAAATATTGCTCCTTGTTTAAGAAAAACTGTAGTTGTCAGTTTTGGGCTTCTCTCGCCGAGAGAAGGCTATTTTTACAAATGTTACAGTAAAAGCTGCAGGAAGCTCTCAGAAGTGAGTTTTTTGGTCCTAATCATTAGAAATCAGTTACTTGTTGATGGCAAACATGGTTTTGATTGAAAATATTGCTCCGTGTTTAAGAAAAACTGTAGTTGTCAGTTTGGGCCTTCTCTCTGCGATAGAAAGCTATTTTTACAAATGTTACAGTAAAAGCTGCAGGAAGCTCTCAGAAGTGAGTTTTTTGGTCCTAATCATTAGAAATCAGTTACTTGTTGATAGCAAACATGGTTTTGATTGAAAATATTGCTCCGTGTTTAAGAAAAACTGTAGTTGTCAGTTTGGGCCTTCTCTCGCCGAGAGAAAGCTATTTTTACACCTGTTACAGTAAAAGCTGCAGGAAGCTCTCAGAAGTTAGTTTTTGGTCCTAATCATTAGAAATCAGTTACTTGTTGATGGCAAACATGGTTTTGATTGAAAATATTGCTCCTTGTTTAAGAAAAACTGTAATTGTCAGTTTTGGGCTTCTCTCGCCGAGAGAAAGCTATTTTTACAAATGTTACAGTAAAAGCTGCAGGAAGCTCTCAGAGGTGAGTTTTTTGATCCTAATCATTAGAAATCAGTTACTTGTCGATGGCAAACATGGTTTTGATTGAAAATATTGCTCCTTGTTTACGAAAAACTGTAGTTGTCAGTTTTGGCCTTCTCTCGGCGAGAGAAAGCTATTTTTTACAAATGTTACAGTAAAAGCTGCAGGAAGCTCTCAGAAGTGAGTTTTTTGGTCCTAATCATTAGAAATCAGTTACTTGTTGATGGCAAACATGGTTTTGATTGAAAATATTGCTCCTTGTTCAAGAAAAACTGTAGTTGTCAGTTTTGGGCTTCTCTCGCCGAGAGAAAGCTATTTATACAAATGTTACAGTAAAAGCTGCAGGAAGCTCTCAGAAGTTAGTTTTTGGTCCTAATCATTAGAAATCAGTTACTTGTTGATGGCAAACATGGTTTTGATTGAAAATATTGCTCCTTGTTTAAGAAAAACTGTAATTGTCAGTTTTGGGCTTCTCTCACCGAGAGAAAGCTATTTATACAAATGTTACAGTAAAAGCTGCCGGAAGCTCTCAGAAGTGAGTTTTTTGCTCCTAATCATTAGAAATCAGTTACTTGTTGATGGCAAACATGGTTTTGATTGAAAATATTGCTCCTTGTTTGAGAAAAACTGTAGTTGTCAGTTTTGGCCTTCCCTCGGCGAGAGAAAGCTATTTTTTACAAATGTTACAGTAAAAGCTGCAGGAAGCTCTCAGCAGTGAGTTTTTTGCTCCTAATCATTAGAAATCAGTTACTTGTTGATGGCAAACATGGTTTTGATTGAAAATATTGCTCCTTGTTTGAGAAAAACTGTAGTTGTCAGTTTTGGCCTTCTCTCGGCGAGAGAAAGCTATTTTTTACAAATGTTACAGTAAAAGCTGCAGGAAGCTCTCAGAAGTGAGTTTTTTGCTCCTAATCATTAGAAATCAGTTACTTGTTGATGGCAAACATGGTTTTGATTGAAAATATTGCTCCTTGTTTAAGAAAAACTGTAGTTGTCAGTTTTGGCCTTCTCTCGGCGAGAGAAAGCAATTTTTTACAAATGTTACAGTAAAAGCTGCAGGAAGCTCTCAGAAGTGAGTTTTTTGCTCCTAATCATTAGAAATCAGTTACTTGTTGATGGCAAACATGGTTTTGATTGAAAATATTGCTCCTTGTTTAAGAAAAACTGTAATTGTCAGTTATGGGCTTCTCTCGCCGAGAGAAAGCTATTTATACAAATGTTACAGTAAAAGCTGCAGGAAGCTCTCAGAAGTTAGTTTTTGGTCCTAATCATTAGAAATCAGTTACTTGTTGATGGCAAACATGGTTTTGATTGAAAATATTGCTCCTTGTTTAAGAAAAACTGTAGTTGTCAGTTTTGGCCTTCTCTCGGCGAGAGAAAGCTATTTTTTACAAATGTTACAGTAAAAGCTGCAGGAAGCTCTCAGAAGTGAGTTTTTTGCTCCTAATCATTAGAAATCAGTTACTTGTTGATGGCAAACATGGTTTTGATTGAAAATATTGCTCCTTGTTTAAGAAAAACTGTAGTTGTCAGTTTTGGCCTTCTCTCGGCGAGAGAAAGCTATTTTTTACAAATGTTACAGTAAAAGCTGCAGGAAGCTCTCAGAAGTGAGTTTTTTGGTCCTAATCATTAGAAATCAGTTACTTGTTGATGGCAAACATGGTTTTGATTGAAAATATTGCTCCTTGTTTAAGAAAAACTGTAGTTGTCAGTTTTGGGCTTCTCTCGCCGAGAGAAGGCTATTTTTTACAAATGTTACAGTAAAAGCTACAGGAAGCTCTCAGAAGTGAGTTTTTTGGTCCTAATCATTAGAAATCAGTTACTTGTTGATGGCAAACATGGTTTTGATTGAAAATATTGCTCCGTGTTTAAGAAAAACTGTAGTTGTCAGTTTTGGGCTTCTCTCGCCGAGAGAAAGCTATTTTTACAAATGTTACAGTAAAAGCTGCAGGAAGCTCTCAGAAGTGAGTTTTTTGGTCCTAATCATTAGAAATCAGTTACTTGTCAATGGCAAACATGGTTTTGATTGAAAATATTGCTCCTTGTTTAAGAAAAACTGTAGTTGTCAGTTTTGGCCTTCTCTCGGCGAGAGAAAGCTATTTTTACAAATGTTACAGTAAAAGCTGCAGGAAGCTCTCAGAAGTGAGTTTTTTGCTCCTAATCATTAGAAATCAGTTACTTGTCAATGGCAAACATGGTTTTGATTGAAAATATTGCTCCTTGTTTAAGAAAAACTGTAGTTGTCAGTTTTGGCCTTCTCTCGGCGAGAGAAAGCTATTTTTACAAATGTTACAGTACAAGCTGCAGGAAGCTCTCAGAAGTGAGTTTTTTGCTCCTAATCATTAGAAATCAGTTACTTGTTGATGGCAAACATGGTTTTGATTGAAAATATTGCTCCTTGTTTAAGAAAAACTGTAGTTGTCAGTTGTGGGCTTCTCTCGCCGAGAGAAAGCTATTTTTACAAATGTTACAGTAAAAGCTGCAGGAAGCTCTCAGAAGTGAGTTTTTTGCTCCTAATCATTAGAAATCAGTTACTTGTTGATGGCAAACATGGTTTTGATTGAAAATATTGCTCCTTGTTTGAGAAAAACTGTAGTTGTCAGTTTTGGCCTTCTCTCGGCGAGAGAAAGCTATTTTTTACAAATGTTACAGTAAAAGCTGCAGGAAGCTCTCAGAAGTGAGTTTTTTGCTCCTAATCATTAGAAATCAGTTACTTGTTGATGGCAAACATGGTTTTGATTGAAAATATTGCTCCTTGTTTAAGAAAAACTGTAGTTGTCAGTTTTGGCCTTCTCTCGGCGAGAGAAAGCAATTTTTTACAAATGTTACAGTAAAAGCTGCAGGAAGCTCTCAGAAGTGAGTTTTTTGCTCCTAATCATTAGAAATCAGTTACTTGTTGATGGCAAACATGGTTTTGATTGAAAATATTGCTCCTTGTTTAAGAAAAACTGTAATTGTCAGTTATGGGCTTCTCTCGCCGAGAGAAAGCTATTTATACAAATGTTACAGTAAAAGCTGCAGGAAGCTCTCAGAAGTTAGTTTTTGGTCCTAATCATTAGAAATCAGTTACTTGTTGATGGCAAACATGGTTTTGATTGAAAATATTGCTCCTTGTTTAAGAAAAACTGTAGTTGTCAGTTTTGGCCTTCTCTCGGCGAGAGAAAGCTATTTTTTACAAATGTTACAGTAAAAGCTGCAGGAAGCTCTCAGAAGTGAGTTTTTTGCTCCTAATCATTAGAAATCAGTTACTTGTTGATGGCAAACATGGTTTTGATTGAAAATATTGCTCCTTGTTTAAGAAAAACTGTAGTTGTCAGTTTTGGCCTTCTCTCGGCGAGAGAAAGCTATTTTTTACAAATGTTACAGTAAAAGCTGCAGGAAGCTCTCAGAAGTGAGTTTTTTGGTCCTAATCATTAGAAATCAGTTACTTGTTGATGGCAAACATGGTTTTGATTGAAAATATTGCTCCTTGTTTAAGAAAAACTGTAGTTGTCAGTTTTGGGCTTCTCTCGCCGAGAGAAGGCTATTTTTTACAAATGTTACAGTAAAAGCTACAGGAAGCTCTCAGAAGTGAGTTTTTTGGTCCTAATCATTAGAAATCAGTTACTTGTTGATGGCAAACATGGTTTTGATTGAAAATATTGCTCCGTGTTTAAGAAAAACTGTAGTTGTCAGTTTTGGGCTTCTCTCGCCGAGAGAAAGCTATTTTTACAAATGTTACAGTAAAAGCTGCAGGAAGCTCTCAGAAGTGAGTTTTTTGGTCCTAATCATTAGAAATCAGTTACTTGTCAATGGCAAACATGGTTTTGATTGAAAATATTGCTCCTTGTTTAAGAAAAACTGTAGTTGTCAGTTTTGGCCTTCTCTCGGCGAGAGAAAGCTATTTTTACAAATGTTACAGTAAAAGCTGCAGGAAGCTCTCAGAAGTGAGTTTTTTGCTCCTAATCATTAGAAATCAGTTACTTGTCAATGGCAAACATGGTTTTGATTGAAAATATTGCTCCTTGTTTAAGAAAAACTGTAGTTGTCAGTTTTGGCCTTCTCTCGGCGAGAGAAAGCTATTTTTACAAATGTTACAGTACAAGCTGCAGGAAGCTCTCAGAAGTGAGTTTTTTGCTCCTAATCATTAGAAATCAGTTACTTGTTGATGGCAAACATGGTTTTGATTGAAAATATTGCTCCTTGTTTAAGAAAAACTGTAGTTGTCAGTTGTGGGCTTCTCTCGCCGAGAGAAAGCTATTTTTACAAATGTTACAGTAAAAGCTGCAGGAAGCTCTCAGAAGTGAGTTTTTTGCTCCTAATCATTAGAAATCAGTTACTTGTTGACGGCAAACATGGTTTTGATTGAAAATATTGCTCCTTGTTTAAGAAAAACTGTAGTTGTCAGTTTTGCCCTTCTCTTGCCGAGAGAAAGCTATTTTTTACAAATGTTACAGTAAAAGCTGCAGGAAGCTCTCAGAAGTGAGTTTTTTGGTCCTAATCATTAGAAATCAGTTACTTGTTGATGGCAAACATGGTTTTGATTGAAAATATTGCTCCGTGTTTAAGAAAAACTGTAGTTGTCAGTTTGGGCCTTCTCTCGCCGAGAGAAAGCTATTTTTACACCTGTTACAGTAAAAGCTGCAGGAAGCTCTCAGAAGTTAGTTTTTGGTCCTAATCATTAGAAATCAGTTACTTGTTGATGGCAAACATGGTTTTGATTAAAAATATTGCTCCTTGTTTAAGAAAAACTGTAATTGTCAGTTTTGGGCTTCTCTCGCCGAGAGAAAGCTATTTTTACAAATGTTACAGTAAAAGCTGCAGGAAGCTCTCAGAAGTTAGTTTTTGGTCCTAATCATTAGAAATCAGTTACTTGTTGATGGCAAACATGGTTTTGATTGAAAATATTGCTCCTTGTTTAAGAAAAACTGTAGTTGTCAGTTTTGGCCTTCTCTCGGCGAGAGAAAGCTATTTTTTACAAATGTTAGAGTAAAAGCTGCAGGAAGCTCTCAGAAGTGAGTTTTTTGCTCCTAATCATTAGAAATCAGTTACTTGTTGATGGCAAACATGGTTTTGATTGAAAATATTGCTCCTTGTTTAAGAAAAACTGTAGTTGTCAGTTTTGGCCTTCTCTCGGCGAGAGAAAGCTATTTTTTACAAATGTTACAGTAAAAGCTGCAGGAAGCTCTCAGAAGTGAGTTTTTTGGTCCTAATCATTAGAAATCAGTTACTTGTTGATGGCAAACATGGTTTTGATTAAAAATATTGCTCCTTGTTTAAGAAAAACTGTAGTTGTCAGTTTTGGGCTTCTCTCGCCGAGAGAAGGCTATTTTTACAAATGTTACAGTAAAAGCTACAGGAAGCTCTCAGAAGTGAGTTTTTTGGTCCTAATCATTAGAAATCAGTTACTTGTTGATGGCAAACATGGTTTTGATTGAAAATATTGCTCCGTGTTTAAGAAAAACTGTAGTTGTCAGTTTTGGGCTTCTCTCGCCGAGAGAAAGCTATTTTTACAAATGTTACAGTAAAAGCTGCAGGAAGCTCTCAGAAGTGAGTTTTTTGGTCCTAATCATTAGAAATCAGTTACTTGTCAATGGCAAACATGGTTTTGATTGAAAATATTGCTCCTTGTTTAAGAAAAACTGTAGTTGTCAGTTTTGGCCTTCTCTCGGCGAGAGAAAGCTATTTTTACAAATGTTACAGTAAAAGCTGCAGGAAGCTCTCAGAAGTGAGTTTTTTGCTCCTAATCATTAGAAATCAGTTACTTGTCAATGGCAAACATGGTTTTGATTGAAAATATTGCTCCTTGTTTAAGAAAAACTGTAGTTGTCAGTTTTGGCCTTCTCTCAGCGAGAGAAAGCTATTTTTACAAATGTTACAGTACAAGCTGCAGGAAGCTCTCAGAAGTGAGTTTTTTGCTCCTAATCATTAGAAATCAGTTACTTGTTGATGGCAAACATGGTTTTGATTGAAAATATTGCTCCTTGTTTAAGAAAAACTGTAGTTGTCAGTTGTCGGCTTCTCTCGCCGAGAGAAAGCTATTTTTACAAATGTTACAGTAAAAGCTGCAGGAAGCTCTCAGAAGTGAGTTTTTTGCTCCTAATCATTAGAAATCAGTTACTTGTTGACGGCAAACATGGTTTTGATTGAAAATATTGCTCCTTGTTTAAGAAAAACTGTAGTTGTCAGTTTTGCCCTTCTCTTGCCGAGAGAAAGCTATTTTTTACAAATGTTACAGTAAAAGCTGCAGGAAGCTCTCAGAAGTGAGTTTTTTGGTCCTAATCATTAGAAATCAGTTACTTGTTGATGGCAAACATGGTTTTGATTGAAAATATTGCTCCGTGTTTAAGAAAAACTGTAGTTGTCAGTTTGGGCCTTCTCTCGCCGAGAGAAAGCTAT
This sequence comes from Pampus argenteus, assembly GCA_036937835.1. NCBI lineage: Eukaryota > Metazoa > Chordata > Actinopteri > Scombriformes > Stromateidae > Pampus > Pampus argenteus. Next base: position 2,546,358 of record CM072881.1, read on the forward strand.
TTTTACACCTGTTACAGTAAAAGCTGCAGGAAGCTCTCAGAAGTTAGTTTTTGGTCCTAATCATTAGAAATCAGTTACTTGTTGATGGCAAACATGGTTTTGATTGAAAATATTGCTCCTTGTTTAAGAAAAACTGTAATTGTCAGTTTTGGGCTTCTCTCGCCGAGAGAAAGCTATTTTTACAAATGTTACAGTAAAAGCTGCAGGAAGCTCTCAGAGGTGAGTTTTTTTATCCTAATCATTAGAAATCAGTTACTTGTCGATGGCAAACATGGTTTTGATTGAAAATATTGCTCCTTGTTTAAGAAAAACTGTAGTTGTCAGTTTTGGCCTTCTCTCGGCGAGAGAAAGCTATTTTTTACAAATGTTACAGTAAAAGCTGCAGGAAGCTCTCAGAAGTGAGTTTTTTGGTCCTAATCATTAGAAATCAGTTACTTGTTGATGGCAAACATGGTTTTGATTGAAAATATTGCTCCTTGTTCAAGAAAAACTGTAGTTGTCAGTTTTGGGCTTCTCTCGCCGAGAGAAAGCTATTTATACAAATGTTACAGTAAAAGCTGCAGGAAGCTCTCAGAAGTTAGTTTTTGGTCCTAATCATTAGAAATCAGTTACTTGTTGATGGCAAACATGGTTTTGATTGAAAATATTGCTCCTTGTTTAAGAAAAACTGTAATTGTCAGTTTTGGGCTTCTCTCACCGAGAGAAAGCTATTTATACAAATGTTACAGTAAAAGCTGCCGGAAGCTCTCAGAAGTGAGTTTTTTGCTCCTAATCATTAGAAATCAGTTACTTGTTGATTGCAAACATGGTTTTGATTAAAAATATTGCTCCTTGTTTAAGAAAAACTGTAGTTGTCAGTTTTGGCCTTCTCTTGCAGAGAGAAAGGTATTTTTAAAAATGTTACAGTAAAAGCTGCAGGAAGCTCTCAGAAGTGAGTTTTTTGCTCCTAATCATTAGAAATCAGTTACTTGTTGATGACAAACATGGTTTTGATTGAAAATATTGCTCCTTGTTCAAGAAAAACTGTAATTATCAGTTTTGGGCTTCTCTCGCCGAGAGAAAGCTATTTATACAAATGTTACAGTAAAAGCTGCAGGAAGCTCTCAGAAGTGAGTTTTTTGCTCCTAATCATTAGAAATCAGTTACTTGTTGATGACAAACATGGTTTTGATTGAAAATATTGCTCCTTGTTCAAGAAAAACTGTAATTATCAGTTTTGGGCTTCTCTCGCCGAGAGAAAGCTATTTATACAAATGTTACAGTAAAAGCTGCAGGAAGCTCTCAGAAGTGAGTTTTTTGCTCCTAATCATTAGAAATCAGTTACTTGTTGATAGCAAACATGGTCTTGATTAAAAATATTGCTCCTTGTTTAAGAAAAACTGTAGTTGTCAGTTTTGGCCTTCTCTTGCAGAGAGAAAGCTATTTTTAAAAATGTTACAGTAAAAGCTGCAGGAAGCTCTCAGAAGTGAGTTTTTTGGTCCTAATCATTAGAAATCAGTTACTTGTCGATGGCAAACATGGTTTTGATTGAAAATATTGCTCCTTGTTTAAGAAAAACTGTAGTTGTCAGTTTTGGCCTTCTCTCGCCGAGAGAAAGCTATTTTTACAAATGTTACAGTAAAAGCTGCAGGAAGCTCTCAGAAGTGAGTTTTTTGGTCCTAATCATTAGAAATCAGTTACTTGTTGATGGCAAACATGGTTTTGATTGAAAATATTGCTCGTTGTTTAAGAAAAACTGTAGTTGTCAGTTGTGGGCTTCTCTCGCGGAGAGAAAGCTATTTTTACAAATGTTACAGTAAAAGCTGCAGGAAGCTCTCAGAAGTGAGTTTTTTGCTCCTAATCATTAGAAATCAGTTACTCGTTGATGGCAAACATGGTTTTGATTGAAAATATTGCTCCTTGTTTGAGAAAAACTGTAGTTGTCAGTTTTGGCCTTCTCTCGGCGAGAGAAAGCTATTTTTTACAAATGTTACAGTAAAAGCTGCAGGAAGCTCTCAGAAGTGAGTTTTTTGCTCCTAATCATTAGAAATCAGTTACTTGTTGATGGCAAACATGGTTTTGATTGAAAATATTGCTCCTTGTTTAAGAAAAACTGTAGTTGTCAGTTTTGGCCTTCTCTTGGCGAGAGAAAGCTATTTTTTACAAATGTTACAGTAAAAACTGCAGGAAGCTCTCAGAAGTGAGTTTTTTGCTCCTAATCATTAGAAATCAGTTACTTGTTGATGGCAAACATGGTTTTGATTGAAAATATTGCTCCTTGTTTAAGAAAACATGTAGTTGTCAGTTTTGGCCTTCTCTCGCCGAGAGAAAGCTATTTTTACAAATGTTACAGTAAAAGCTGCAGGAAGCTCTCAGAGGTGAGTTTTTTGGTCCTAATCATTAGAAATCAGTTACTTGTTGATGGCAAACATGGTTTTGATTGAAAATATTGCTCCTTGTTTAAGAAAAACTGTAGTTGTCAGTTTTGGCCTTCTCTCGGCGAGAGAAAGCTATTTTTACAAATGTTACAGTAAAAGCTGCAGGAAGCTCTCAGAAGTGAGTTTTTTGGTCCTAATCATTAGAAATTAGTTACTTGTTGATGGCAAACATGGTTTTGATTGAAAATATTGCTCCTTGTTTAAGAAAAACTGTAGTTGTCAGTTTTGGCCTTCTCTCGGCGATAGAAAGCTATTTATACAAATGTTACAGTAAAAGCTGCAGGAAGCTCTCAGAAGTTAGTTTTTGGTCCTAATCATTAGAAATCAGTTACTTGTTGATGGCAAACATGGTTTTGATTGAAAATATTGCTTCTTGTTTAAGAAAAACTGTAGTTGTCAGTTTTGGGCTTCTCTCGCCGAGAGAAGGCTATTTTTTACAAATGTTACAGTAAAAGCTACAGGAAGCTCTCAGAAGTGAGTTTTTTGGTCCTAATCATTAGAAATCAGTTACTTGTTGATGGCAAACATGGTTTTGATTGAAAATATTGCTCCGTGTTTAAGAAAAACTGTAGTTGTCAGTTTTGGGCTTCTCTCGCCGAGAGAAAGCTATTTTTACAAATGTTACAGTAAAAGCTGCAGGAAGCTCTCAGAATTGAGTTTTTTGCTCCTAATCATTAGAAATCAGTTACTTGTCAATGGCAAACATGGTTTTGATTGAAAATATTGCTCCTTGTTTAAGAAAAACTGTAATTGTCAGTTTTGGGCTTCTCTCGCCGAGAGAAAGCTATTTATACAAATGTTACAGTAAAAGCTGCAGGAAGCTCTCAGAAGTGAGTTTTTTGCTCCTAATCATTAGAAATCAGTTACTTGTTGATGGCAAACATGGTTTTGATTGAAAATATTGCTCCTTGTTTAAGAAAAACTGTAGTTGTCAGTTTTGGGCTTCTCTCGGCGAGAGAAAGCTATTTTTACAAATGTTACAGTAAAAGCTGCAGGAAGCTCTCAGAAGTGAGTTTTTTGCTCCTAATCATTAGAAATCAGTTACTTGTTGATGGCAAACATGGTTTTGATTGAAAATATTGCTCCTTGTTTAAGAAAAACTGTAGTTGTCAGTTTTGGGCTTCTCTCGCCGAGAGAAAGCTATTTTCACAAATGTTACAGTAAAAGCTGCAGGAAGCTCTCAGAAGTGAGTTTTTTGCTCCTAATCATTAGAAATCAGTTACTTGTTGATGGCAAACATGGTTTTGATTGAAAATATTGCTCCTTGTTTAAGAAAAACTGTAATTGTCAGTTATGGGCTTCTCTCGGCGAGAGAAAGCTATTTATACAAATGTTACAGTAAAAGCTGCAGGAAGCTCTCAGAAGTTAGTTTTTGGTCCTAATCATTAGAAATCAGTTACTTGTTGATGGCAAACATGGTTTTGATTGAAAATATTGCTCCTTGTTTAAGAAAAACTGTAGTTGTCAGTTTTGGGCTTCTCTCGCCGAGAGAAGGCTATTTTTTACAAATGTTACAGTAAAAGCTACAGGAAGCTCTCAGAAGTGAGTTTTTTGGTCCTAATCATTAGAAATCAGTTACTTGTTGATGGCAAACATGGTTTTGATTGAAAATATTGCTCCGTGTTTAAGAAAAACTGTAGTTGTCAGTTTTGGGCTTCTCTCGCCGAGAGAAAGCTATTTTTACAAATGTTACAGTAAAAGCTGCAGGAAGCTCTCAGAAGTGAGTTTTTTGCTCCTAATCATTAGAAATCAGTTACTTGTCAATGGCAAACATGGTTTTGATTGAAAATATTGCTCCTTGTTTAAGAAAAACTGTAATTGTCAGTTTTGGGCTTCTCTCGCCGAGAGAAAGCTATTTATACAAATGTTACAGTAAAAGCTGCAGGAAGCTCTCAGAAGTGAGTTTTTTGCTCCTAATCATTAGAAATCAGTTACTTGTTGATGGCAAACATGGTTTTGATTGAAAATATTGCTCCTTGTTTAAGAAAAACTGTAGTTGTCAGTTTTGGGCTTCTCTCGCCGAGAGAAAGCTATTTTTACAAATGTTACAGTAAAAGCTGCAGGAAGCTCTCAGAAGTGAATTTTTTGCTCCTAATCATTAGAAATCAGTTACTTGTCAATGGCAAACATGGTTTTGATTGAAAATATTGCTCCTTGTTTAAGAAAAACTGTAATTGTCAGTTTTGGGCTTCTCTCGCCGAGAGAAAGCTATTTATACAAATGTTACAGTAAAAGCTGCAGGAAGCTCTCAGAAGTGAGTTTTTTGCTCCTAATCATTAGAAATCAGTTACTTGTTGATGGCAAACATGGTTTTGATTGAAAATATTGCTCCTTGTTTAAGAAAAACTGTAGTTGTCAGTTTTGGGCTTCTCTCGGCGAGAGAAAGCTATTTTTACAAATGTTACAGTAAAAGCTGCAGGAAGCTCTCAGAAGTGAGTTTTTTGCTCCTAATCATTAGAAATCAGTTACTTGTTGATGGCAAACATGGTTTTGATTAAAAATATTGCTCCTTGTTTAAGAAAAACTGTAGTTGTCAGTTTTGGGCTTCTCTCGTCGAGAGAAAGCTATTTTCACAAATGTTACAGTAAAAGCTGCAGGAAGCTCTCAGAAGTGAGTTTTTTGCTCCTAATCATTAGAAATCAGTTACTTGTTGATGGCAAACATGGTTTTGATTGAAAATATTGCTCCTTGTTTAAGAAAAACTGTAATTGTCAGTTATGGGCTTCTCTCGGCGAGAGAAAGCTATTTATACAAATGTTACAGTAAAAGCTGCAGGAAGCTCTCAGAAGTTAGTTTTTGGTCCTAATCATTAGAAATCAGTTACTTGTTGATGGCAAAATGGTTTTGATTGAAAATATTGCTCCTTGTTTAAGAAAAACTGTAGTTGTCAGTTTTGGGCTTCTCTCGCCGAGAGAAGGCTATTTTTTACAAATGTTACAGTAAAAGCTACAGGAAGCTCTCAGAAGTGAGTTTTTTGGTCCTAATCATTAGAAATCAGTTACTTGTTGATGGCAAACATGGTTTTGATTGAAAATATTGCTCCGTGTTTAAGAAAAACTGTAGTTGTCAGTTTTGGGCTTCTCTCGCCGAGAGAAAGCTATTTTTACAAATGTTACAGTAAAAGCTGCAGGAAGCTCTCAGAAGTGAGTTTTTTGCTCCTAATCATTAGAAATCAGTTACTTGTCAATGGAAAACATGGTTTTGATTGAAAATATTGCTCCTTGTTTAAGAAAAACTGTAATTGTCAGTTTTGGGCTTCTCTCGCCGAGAGAAAGCTATTTATACAAATGTTACAGTAAAAGCTGCAGGAAGCTCTCAGAAGTGAGTTTTTTGCTCCTAATCATTAGAAATCAGTTACTTGTTGATGGCAAACATGGTTTTGATTGAAAATATTGCTCCTTGTTTAAGAAAAACTGTAGTTGTCAGTTTTGGGCTTCTCTCGCCGAGAGAAAGCTATTTTTACAAATGTTACAGTAAAAGCTGCAGGAAGCTCTCAGAAGTGAATTTTTTGCTCCTAATCATTAGAAATCAGTTACTTGTCGATGGCAAACATGGTTTTGATTGAAAAAATATTGCTCCTTGTTTAAGAAAAACTGTAATTGTCAGTTTTGGGCTTCTCTCGCCGAGAGAAAGCTATTTATACAAATGTTACAGTAAAAGCTGCAGGAAGCTCTCAGAAGTTAGTTTTTGGTCCTAATCATTAGAAATCAGTTACTTGTTGATGGCAAACATGGTTTTGATTGAAAATATTGCTCCTTGTTTAAGAAAAACTGTAGTTGTCAGTTTTGGGCTTCTCTCGCCGAGAGAAAGCTATTTTTACAAATGTTACAGTAAAAGCTGCAGGAAGCTCTCAGAAGTGAATTTTTTGCTCCTAATCATTAGAAATCAGTTACTTGTCAATGGCAAACATGGTTTTGATTGAAAATATTGCTCCTTGTTTAAGAAAAACTGTAATTGTCAGTTTTGGGCTTCTCTCGCCGAGAGAAAGCTATTTATACAAATGTTACAGTAAAAGCTGCAGGAAGCTCTCAGAAGTGAGTTTTTTGCTCCTAATCATTAGAAATCAGTTACTTGTTGATGGCAAACATGGTTTTGATTGAAAATATTGCTCCTTGTTTAAGAAAAACTGTAGTTGTCAGTTTTGGGCTTCTCTCGGCGAGAGAAAGCTATTTTTACAAATGTTACAGTAAAAGCTGCAGGAAGCTCTCAGAAGTGAGTTTTTTGCTCCTAATCATTAGAAATCAGTTACTTGTTGATGGCAAACATGGTTTTGATTAAAAATATTGCTCCTTGTTTAAGAAAAACTGTAGTTGTCAGTTTTGGGCTTCTCTCGTCGAGAGAAAGCTATTTTCACAAATGTTACAGTAAAAGCTGCAGGAAGCTCTCAGAAGTGAGTTTTTTGCTCCTAATCATTAGAAATCAGTTACTTGTTGATGGCAAACATGGTTTTGATTGAAAATATTGCTCCTTGTTTAAGAAAAACTGTAATTGTCAGTTATGGGCTTCTCTCGGCGAGAGAAAGCTATTTATACAAATGTTACAGTAAAAGCTGCAGGAAGCTCTCAGAAGTTAGTTTTTGGTCCTAATCATTAGAAATCAGTTACTTGTTGATGGCAAACATGGTTTTGATTGAAAATATTGCTCCTTGTTTAAGAAAAACTGTAGTTGTCAGTTTTGGGCTTCTCTCGCCGAGAGAAGGCTATTTTTTACAAATGTTACAGTAAAAGCTACAGGAAGCTCTCAGAAGTGAGTTTTTTGGTCCTAATCATTAGAAATCAGTTACTTGTTGATGGCAAACATGGTTTTGATTGAAAATATTGCTCCGTGTTTAAGAAAAACTGTAGTTGTCAGTTTTGGGCTTCTCTCGCCGAGAGAAAGCTATTTTTACAAATGTTACAGTAAAAGCTGCAGGAAGCTCTCAGAAGTGAGTTTTTTGCTCCTAATCATTAGAAATCAGTTACTTGTCAATGGAAAACATGGTTTTGATTGAAAATATTGCTCCTTGTTTAAGAAAAACTGTAATTGTCAGTTTTGGGCTTCTCTCGCCGAGAGAAAGCTATTTATACAAATGTTACAGTAAAAGCTGCAGGAAGCTCTCAGAAGTGAGTTTTTTGCTCCTAATCATTAGAAATCAGTTACTTGTTGATGGCAAACATGGTTTTGATTGAAAATATTGCTCCTTGTTTAAGAAAAACTGTAGTTGTCAGTTTTGGGCTTCTCTCGCCGAGAGAAAGCTATTTTTACAAATGTTACAGTAAAAGCTGCAGGAAGCTCTCAGAAGTGAATTTTTTGCTCCTAATCATTAGAAATCAGTTACTTGTCGATGGCAAACATGGTTTTGATTGAAAAAATATTGCTCCTTGTTTAAGAAAAACTGTAATTGTCAGTTTTGGGCTTCTCTCGCCGAGAGAAAGCTATTTATACAAATGTTACAGTAAAAGCTGCAGGAAGCTCTCAGAAGTTAGTTTTTGGTCCTAATCATTAGAAATCAGTTACTTGTTGATGGCAAACATGGTTTTGATTGAAAATATTGCTCCTTGTTTAAGAAAAACTGTAATTGTCAGTTTTGGGCTTCTCTCGCCGAGAGAAAGCTATTTATACAAATGTTACAGTAAAAGCTGCAGGAAGCTCTCAGAAGTGAGTTTTTGGTCCTAAGTATTAGAAATCAGTTACTTGTTGATGGCAAACATGGTTTTGATTGAAAATGTTGCTCCGTGTTTAAGAAAAACTGTAGTTGTCAGTTTGGGCCTTCTCTCGCCGAGAGAAAGCTATTTTTACAAATGTTACAGTAAAAGCTGCAGGAAGCTCTCAGAAGTGAGTTTTTTGCTCCTAATCATTAGAAATCAGTTACTTGTTGATGGCAAACATGGTTTTGATTGAAAATATTGCTCCGTGTTTAAGAAAAACTGTAGTTGTCAGTTTTGGGCTTCTCTCGCCGAGAGAAAGCTATTTTTACAAATGTTACAGTAAAAGCTGCAGGAAGCTCTCAGAAGTGAGTTTTTTGCTCCTAATCATTAGAAATCAGTTACTTGTCAATGGAAAACATGGTTTTGATTGAAAATATTGCTCCTTGTTTAAGAAAAACTGTAATTGTCAGTTTTGGGCTTCTCTCGCCGAGAGAAAGCTATTTATACAAATGTTACAGTAAAAGCTGCAGGAAGCTCTCAGAAGTGAGTTTTTTGCTCCTAATCATTAGAAATCAGTTACTTGTTGATGGCAAACATGGTTTTGATTGAAAATATTGCTCCTTGTTTAAGAAAAACTGTAGTTGTCAGTTTTGGGCTTCTCTCGCCGAGAGAAAGCTATTTTTACAAATGTTACAGTAAAAGCTGCAGGAAGCTCTCAGAAGTGAATTTTTTGCTCCTAATCATTAGAAATCAGTTACTTGTCGATGGCAAACATGGTTTTGATTGAAAAAATATTGCTCCTTGTTTAAGAAAAACTGTAATTGTCAGTTTTGGGCTTCTCTCGCCGAGAGAAAGCTATTTATACAAATGTTACAGTAAAAGCTGCAGGAAGCTCTCAGAAGTTAGTTTTTGGTCCTAATCATTAGAAATCAGTTACTTGTTGATGGCAAACATGGTTTTGATTGAAAATATTGCTCCTTGTTTAAGAAAAACTGTAATTGTCAGTTTTGGGCTTCTCTCGCCGAGAGAAAGCTATTTATACAAATGTTACAGTAAAAGCTGCAGGAAGCTCTCAGAAGTGAGTTTTTGGTCCTAATTATTAGAAATCAGTTACTTGTTGATGGCAAACATGGTTTTGATTGAAAATGTTGCTCCGTGTTTAAGAAAAACTGTAGTTGTCAGTTTGGGCCTTCTCTCGCCGAGAGAAAGCTATTTTTACAAATGTTACAGTAAAAGCTGCAGGAAGCTCTCAGAAGTGAGTTTTTTGCTCCTAATCATTAGAAATTAGTTACTTGTTGATGGCAAACATGGTTTTGATTGAAAATATTGCTCCTTGTTTAAGAAAAACTGTAGTTGTCAGTTTTGGGCTTCTCTCGCCGAGAGAAAGCTATTTTTACAAATGTTACATTAAAAGTTGCAGGAAGCTCTCAGAAGTGAGTTTTTTGGTCCTAATCATTAGAAATCAGTTTCTTGTTGATGGCAAACATGGTTTTGATTGAAAATATTGCTCCGTGTTTAAGAAAAACTGTAGTTGTCAGTTTGGGCCTTCTCTCGCCGAGAGAAAGCTATTTTTACAAATGTTACAGTAAAAGCTGCAGGAAGCTCTCAGAAGTGAGTTTTTTGGTCCTAATCATTAGAAATCAGTTACTTGTCGATGGCAAACATGGTTTTGATTGAAAAAATATTGCTCCTTGTTTAAGAAAAACTGTAATTGTCAGTTTTGGGCTTCTCTCGCCGAGAGAAAGCTATTTATACAAATGTTACAGTAAAAGCTGCAGGAAGCTCTCAGAAGTTAGTTTTTGGTCCTAATCATTAGAAATCAGTTACTTGTTGATGGCAAACATGGTTTTGATTGAAAATATTGCTCCTTGTTTAAGAAAAACTGTAATTGTCAGTTTTGGGCTTCTCTCGCCGAGAGAAAGCTATTTATACAAATGTTACAGTAAAAGCTGCAGGAAGCTCTCAGAAGTGAGTTTTTGGTCCTAATTATTAGAAATCAGTTACTTGTTGATGGCAAACATGGTTTTGATTGAAAATGTTGCTCCGTGTTTAAGAAAAACTGTAGTTGTCAGTTTTGGGCTTCTCTCGCCGAGAGAAAGCTATTTTTACAAATGTTACAGTAAAAGCTGCAGGAAGCTCTCAGAAGTGAGTTTTTTGCTCCTAATCATTAGAAATCAATTACTTGTCGATGGCAAACATGGTTTTGATTGAAAAAATATTGCTCCTTGTTTAAGAAAAACTGTAATTGTCAGTTTTGGGCTTCTCTCGCCGAGAGAAAGCTATTTATACAAATGTTACAGTAAAAGCTGCAGGAAGCTCTCAGAAGTTAGTTTTTGGTCCTAATCATTAGAAATCAGTTACTTGTTGATGGCAAACATGGTTTTGATTGAAAATATTGCTCCTTGTTTAAGAAAAACTGTAATTGTCAGTTTTGGGCTTCTCTCGCCGAGAGAAAGCTATTTATACAAATGTTACAGTAAAAGCTGCAGGAAGCTCTCAGAAGTGAGTTTTTGGTCCTAATTATTAGAAATCAGTTACTTGTTGATGGCAAACATGGTTTTGATTGAAAATGTTGCTCCGTGTTTAAGAAAAACTGTAGTTGTCAGTTTGGGCCTTCTCTCGCCGAGAGAAAGCTATTTTTACAAATGTTACAGTAAAAGCTGCAGGAAGCTCTCAGAAGTGAGTTTTTTGCTCCTAATCATTAGAAATTAGTTACTTGTTGATGGCAAACATGGTTTTGATTGAAAATATTGCTCCTTGTTTAAGAAAAACTGTAGTTGTCAGTTTTGGGCTTCTCTCGCCGAGAGAAAGCTATTTTTACAAATGTTACATTAAAAGTTGCAGGAAGCTCTCAGAAGTGAGTTTTTTGCTCCTAATCATTAGAAATCAGTTACTTGTTGATGGCAAACATGGTTTTGATTGAAAATATTGCTCCTTGTTTAAGAAAAACTGTAATTGTCAGTTATGGGCTTCTCTCGCCGAGAGAAAGCTATTTATACAAATGTTACAGTAAAAGCTGCAGGAAGCTCTCAGAAGTTAGTTTTTGGTCCTAATCATTAGAAATCAGTTACTTGTTGATGGCAAACATGGTTTTGATTGAAAATATTGCTCCTTGTTTAAGAAAAACTGTAATTGTCAGTTTTGGGCTTCTCTCGCCGAGAGAAAGCTATTTATACAAATGTTACAGTAAAAGCTGCAGGAAGCTCTCAGAAGTGAGTTTTTGGTCCTAATTATTAGAAATCAGTTACTTGTTGATGGCAAACATGGTTTTGATTGAAAATGTTGCTCCGTGTTTAAGAAAAACTGTAGTTGTCAGTTTGGGCCTTCTCTCGCCGAGAGAAAGCTATTTTTACAAATGTTACAGTAAAAGCTGCAGGAAGCTCTCAGAAGTGAGTTTTTTGCTCCTAATCATTAGAAATTAGTTACTTGTTGATGGCAAACATGGTTTTGATTGAAAATATTGCTCCTTGTTTAAGAAAAACTGTAGTTGTCAGTTTTGGGCTTCTCTCGCCGAGAGAAAGCTATTTTTACAAATGTTACATTAAAAGTTGCAGGAAGCTCTCAGAAGTGAGTTTTTTGGTCCTAATCATTAGAAATCAGTTTCTTGTTGATGGCAAACATGGTTTTGATTGAAAATATTGCTCCGTGTTTAAGAAAAACTGTAGTTGTCAGTTTGGGCCTTCTCTCGCCGAGAGAAAGCTATTTTTACAAATGTTACAGTAAAAGCTGCAGGAAGCTCTCAGAAGTGAGTTTTTTGGTCCTAATCATTAGAAATCAGTTACTTGTCGATGGCAAACATGGTTTTGATTGAAAAAATATTGCTCCTTGTTTAAGAAAAACTGTAATTGTCAGTTTTGGGCTTCTCTCGCCGAGAGAAAGCTATTTATACAAATGTTACAGTAAAAGCTGCAGGAAGCTCTCAGAAGTTAGTTTTTGGTCCTAATCATTAGAAATCAGTTACTTGTTGATGGCAAACATGGTTTTGATTGAAAATATTGCTCCTTGTTTAAGAAAAACTGTAATTGTCAGTTTTGGGCTTCTCTCGCCGAGAGAAAGCTATTTATACAAATGTTACAGTAAAAGCTGCAGGAAGCTCTCAGAAGTGAGTTTTTGGTCCTAATTATTAGAAATCAGTTACTTGTTGATGGCAAACATGGTTTTGATTGAAAATGTTGCTCCGTGTTTAAGAAAAACTGTAGTTGTCAGTTTTGGGCTTCTCTCGCCGAGAGAAAGCTATTTTTACAAATGTTACAGTAAAAGCTGCAGGAAGCTCTCAGAAGTGAGTTTTTTGCTCCTAATCATTAGAAATCAATTACTTGTCGATGGCAAACATGGTTTTGATTGAAAAAATATTGCTCCTTGTTTAAGAAAAACTGTAATTGTCAGTTTTGGGCTTCTCTCGCCGAGAGAAAGCTATTTATACAAATGTTACAGTAAAAGCTGCAGGAAGCTCTCAGAAGTTAGTTTTTGGTCCTAATCATTAGAAATCAGTTACTTGTTGATGGCAAACATGGTTTTGATTGAAAATATTGCTCCTTGTTTAAGAAAAACTGTAATTGTCAGTTTTGGGCTTCTCTCGCCGAGAGAAAGCTATTTATACAAATGTTACAGTAAAAGCTGCAGGAAGCTCTCAGAAGTGAGTTTTTGGTCCTAATTATTAGAAATCAGTTACTTGTTGATGGCAAACATGGTTTTGATTGAAAATGTTGCTCCGTGTTTAAGAAAAACTGTAGTTGTCAGTTTGGGCCTTCTCTCGCCGAGAGAAAGCTATTTTTACAAATGTTACAGTAAAAGCTGCAGGAAGCTCTCAGAAGTGAGTTTTTTGCTCCTAATCATTAGAAATTAGTTACTTGTTGATGGCAAACATGGTTTTGATTGAAAATATTGCTCCTTGTTTAAGAAAAACTGTAGTTGTCAGTTTTGGGCTTCTCTCGCCGAGAGAAAGCTATTTTTACAAATGTTACATTAAAAGTTGCAGGAAGCTCTCAGAAGTGAGTTTTTTGCTCCTAATTATTAGAAATCAGTTACTTGTTGATGGCAAACATGGTTTTGATTGAAAATGTTGCTCCGTGTTTAAGAAAAACTGTAGTTGTCAGTTTTGGGCTTCTCTCGCCGAGAGAAAGCTATTTTTACAAATGTTACAGTAAAAGCTGCAGGAAGCTCTCAGAAGTGAGTTTTTTGCTCCTAATCATTAGAAATCAATTACTTGTCGATGGCAAACATGGTTTTGATTGAAAAAATATTGCTCCTTGTTTAAGAAAAACTGTAATTGTCAGTTTTGGGCTTCTCTCGCCGAGAGAAAGCTATTTATACAAATGTTACAGTAAAAGCTGCAGGAAGCTCTCAGAAGTTAGTTTTTGGTCCTAATCATTAGAAATCAGTTACTTGTTGATGGCAAACATGGTTTTGATTGAAAATATTGCTCCTTGTTTAAGAAAAACTGTAATTGTCAGTTTTGGGCTTCTCTCGCCGAGAGAAAGCTATTTATACAAATGTTACAGTAAAAGCTGCAGGAAGCTCTCAGAAGTGAGTTTTTGGTCCTAATTATTAGAAATCAGTTACTTGTTGATGGCAAACATGGTTTTGATTGAAAATGTTGCTCCGTGTTTAAGAAAAACTGTAGTTGTCAGTTTGGGCCTTCTCTCGCCGAGAGAAAGCTATTTTTACAAATGTTACAGTAAAAGCTGCAGGAAGCTCTCAGAAGTGAGTTTTTTGCTCCTAATCATTAGAAATTAGTTACTTGTTGATGGCAAACATGGTTTTGATTGAAAATATTGCTCCTTGTTTAAGAAAAACTGTAGTTGTCAGTTTTGGGCTTCTCTCGCCGAGAGAAAGCTATTTTTACAAATGTTACATTAAAAGTTGCAGGAAGCTCTCAGAAGTGAGTTTTTTGCTCCTAATCATTAGAAATCAGTTACTTGTTGATGGCAAACATGGTTTTGATTGAAAATATTGCTCCTTGTTTAAGAAAAACTGTAATTGTCAGTTATGGGCTTCTCTCGCCGAGAGAAAGCTATTTATACAAATGTTACAGTAAAAGCTGCAGGAAGCTCTCAGAAGTTAGTTTTTGGTCCTAATCATTAGAAATCAGTTACTTGTTGATGGCAAACATGGTTTTGATTGAAAATATTGCTCCTTGTTTAAGAAAAACTGTAGTTGTCAGTTTTGGGCTTCTCTCGCCGAGAGAAGGCTATTTTTACAAATGTTACAGTAAAACCTGCAGGAAGCTCTCAGAAGTGAGTTTTTTGGTCCTAATCATTAGAAATCAGTTACTTGTTGATGGCAAACATGGTTTTGATTGAAAATATTGCTCCGTGTTTAAGAAAAACTGTAGTTGTCAGTTTGGGCCTTCTCTCGCCGAGAGAAAGCTATTTTTACAAATGTTACAGTAAAAGCTGCAGGAAGATCTCAGAAGTGAGTTTTTTGGTCCTAATCATTAGAAATCAGTTACTTGTTGATGGCAAACATGGTTTTGATTAAAAATATTGCTCCTTGTTTAAGAAAAACTGTAGTTGTCAGTTTTGGCCTTCTCTTGCAGAGAGAAAGGTATTTTTAAAAATGTTACAGTAAAAGCTGCAGGAAGCTCTCAGAAGTGAGTTTTTTGCTCCTAATCATTAGAAATCAGTTACTTGTTGATGGCAAACATGGTTTTGATTGAAAATATTGCTCCTTGTTCAAGAAAAACTGTAGTTGTCAGTGTTGGCCTTCTCTCGCCAAGAGAAAGCTATTTTTACAAATGTTACAGTAAAAGCTGCAGGAAGCTCTCAGAAGTGAGTTTTTAGGTCCTAATCATTAGAAATCCGTTACTTGTTGATGGCAAACATGGGTTTGATTGAAAATATTGCTCCTTGTTTAAAAAAAACTGTAGTTGTCAGTTTTGGGCTTCTCTCGCCGAGAGAAGGCTATTTTTACAAATGTTACAGTAAAACCTGCAGGAAGCTCTCAGAAGTGAGTTTTTAGGTCCTAATCATTAGAAATCCGTTACTTGTTGATGGCAAACATGGTTTTGATTGAAAATATTGCTCCTTGTTTAAGAAAAACTGTAGTTGTCAGTTTTGGGCTTCTCTCGCCGAGAGAAGGCTATTTTTACAAATGTTACAGTAAAACCTGCAGGAAGCTCTCAGAAGTGAGTTTTTTGGTCCTAATCATTAGAAATCAGTTTCTTGTTGATGGCAAACATGGTTTTGATTGAAAATATTGCTCCGTGTTTAAGAAAAACTGTAGTTGTCAGTTTGGGCCTTCTCTCGCCGAGAGAAAGCTATTTTTACAAATGTTACAGTAAAAGCTGCAGGAAGCTCTCAGAAGTGAGTTTTTTGCTCCTAATCATTAGAAATCAGTTACTTGTCGATGGCAAACATGGTTTTGATTGAAAAAATATTGCTCCTTGTTTAAGAAAAACTGTAATTGTCAGTTTTGGGCTTCTCTCGCCGAGAGAAAGCTATTTATACAAATGTTACAGTAAAAGCTGCAGGAAGCTCTCAGAAGTTAGTTTTTGGTCCTAATCATTAGAAATCAGTTACTTGTTGATGGCAAACATGGTTTTGATTGAAAATATTGCTCCTTGTTTAAGAAAAACTGTAATTGTCAGTTTTGGGCTTCTCTCGCCGAGAGAAAGCTATTTATACAAATGTTACAGTAAAAGCTGCAGGAAGCTCTCAGAAGTGAGTTTTTGGTCCTAATTATTAGAAATCAGTTACTTGTTGATGGCAAACATGGTTTTGATTGAAAATGTTGCTCCGTGTTTAAGAAAAACTGTAGTTGTCAGTTTTGGGCTTCTCTCGCCGAGAGAAAGCTATTTTTACAAATGTTACAGTAAAAGCTGCAGGAAGCTCTCAGAAGTGAGTTTTTTGCTCCTAATCATTAGAAATCAATTACTTGTCGATGGCAAACATGGTTTTGATTGAAAAAATATTGCTCCTTGTTTAAGAAAAACTGTAATTGTCAGTTTTGGGCTTCTCTCGCCGAGAGAAAGCTATTTATACAAATGTTACAGTAAAAGCTGCAGGAAGCTCTCAGAAGTTAGTTTTTGGTCCTAATCATTAGAAATCAGTTACTTGTTGATGGCAAACATGGTTTTGATTGAAAATATTGCTCCTTGTTTAAGAAAAACTGTAATTGTCAGTTTTGGGCTTCTCTCGCCGAGAGAAAGCTATTTATACAAATGTTACAGTAAAAGCTGCAGGAAGCTCTCAGAAGTGAGTTTTTGGTCCTAATTATTAGAAATCAGTTACTTGTTGATGGCAAACATGGTTTTGATTGAAAATGTTGCTCCGTGTTTAAGAAAAACTGTAGTTGTCAGTTTGGGCCTTCTCTCGCCGAGAGAAAGCTATTTTTACAAATGTTACAGTAAAAGCTGCAGGAAGCTCTCAGAAGTGAGTTTTTTGCTCCTAATCATTAGAAATTAGTTACTTGTTGATGGCAAACATGGTTTTGATTGAAAATATTGCTCCTTGTTTAAGAAAAACTGTAGTTGTCAGTTTTGGGCTTCTCTCGCCGAGAGAAAGCTATTTTTACAAATGTTACATTAAAAGTTGCAGGAAGCTCTCAGAAGTGAGTTTTTTGCTCCTAATCATTAGAAATCAGTTACTTGTTGATGGCAAACATGGTTTTGATTGAAAATATTGCTCCTTGTTTAAGAAAAACTGTAATTGTCAGTTATGGGCTTCTCTCGCCGAGAGAAAGCTATTTATACAAATGTTACAGTAAAAGCTGCAGGAAGCTCTCAGAAGTTAGTTTTTGGTCCTAATCATTAGAAATCAGTTACTTGTTGATGGCAAACATGGTTTTGATTGAAAATATTGCTCCTTGTTTAAGAAAAACTGTAGTTGTCAGTTTTGGGCTTCTCTCGCCGAGAGAAAGCTATTTTTACAAATGTTACAGTAAAAGCTGCAGGAAGCTCTCAGAAGTGAGTTTTTTGCTCCTAATCATTAGAAATCAATTACTTGTCGATGGCAAACATGGTTTTGATTGAAAAAATATTGCTCCTTGTTTAAGAAAAACTGTAATTGTCAGTTTTGGGCTTCTCTCGCCGAGAGAAAGCTATTTATACAAATGTTACAGTAAAAGCTGCAGGAAGCTCTCAGAAGTTAGTTTTTGGTCCTAATCATTAGAAATCAGTTACTTGTTGATGGCAAACATGGTTTTGATTGAAAATATTGCTCCTTGTTTAAGAAAAACTGTAATTGTCAGTTTTGGGCTTCTCTCGCCGAGAGAAAGCTATTTATACAAATGTTACAGTAAAAGCTGCAGGAAGCTCTCAGAAGTGAGTTTTTGGTCCTAATTATTAGAAATCAGTTACTTGTTGATGGCAAACATGGTTTTGATTGAAAATGTTGCTCCGTGTTTAAGAAAAACTGTAGTTGTCAGTTTGGGCCTTCTCTCGCCGAGAGAAAGCTATTTTTACAAATGTTACAGTAAAAGCTGCAGGAAGCTCTCAGAAGTGAGTTTTTTGCTCCTAATCATTAGAAATTAGTTACTTGTTGATGGCAAACATGGTTTTGATTGAAAATATTGCTCCTTGTTTAAGAAAAACTGTAGTTGTCAGTTTTGGGCTTCTCTCGCCGAGAGAAAGCTATTTTTACAAATGTTACATTAAAAGTTGCAGGAAGCTCTCAGAAGTGAGTTTTTTGCTCCTAATCATTAGAAATCAGTTACTTGTTGATGGCAAACATGGTTTTGATTGAAAATATTGCTCCTTGTTTAAGAAAAACTGTAATTGTCAGTTATGGGCTTCTCTCGCCGAGAGAAAGCTATTTATACAAATGTTACAGTAAAAGCTGCAGGAAGCTCTCAGAAGTTAGTTTTTGGTCCTAATCATTAGAAATCAGTTACTTGTTGATGGCAAACATGGTTTTGATTGAAAATATTGCTCCTTGTTTAAGAAAAACTGTAGTTGTCAGTTTTGGGCTTCTCTCGCCGAGAGAAGGCTATTTTTACAAATGTTACAGTAAAACCTGCAGGAAGCTCTCAGAAGTGAGTTTTTTGGTCCTAATCATTAGAAATCAGTTACTTGTTGATGGCAAACATGGTTTTGATTGAAAATATTGCTCCGTGTTTAAGAAAAACTGTAGTTGTCAGTTTGGGCCTTCTCTCGCCGAGAGAAAGCTATTTTTACAAATGTTACAGTAAAAGCTGCAGGAAGATCTCAGAAGTGAGTTTTTTGGTCCTAATCATTAGAAATCAGTTACTTGTTGATGGCAAACATGGTTTTGATTAAAAATATTGCTCCTTGTTTAAGAAAAACTGTAGTTGTCAGTTTTGGCCTTCTCTTGCAGAGAGAAAGGTATTTTTAAAAATGTTACAGTAAAAGCTGCAGGAAGCTCTCAGAAGTGAGTTTTTTGCTCCTAATCATTAGAAATCAGTTACTTGTTGATGGCAAACATGGTTTTGATTGAAAATATTGCTCCTTGTTCAAGAAAAACTGTAGTTGTCAGTGTTGGCCTTCTCTCGCCAAGAGAAAGCTATTTTTACAAATGTTACAGTAAAAGCTGCAGGAAGCTCTCAGAAGTGAGTTTTTAGGTCCTAATCATTAGAAATCCGTTACTTGTTGATGGCAAACATGGGTTTGATTGAAAATATTGCTCCTTGTTTAAAAAAAACTGTAGTTGTCAGTTTTGGGCTTCTCTCGCCGAGAGAAGGCTATTTTTACAAATGTTACAGTAAAACCTGCAGGAAGCTCTCAGAAGTGAGTTTTTAGGTCCTAATCATTAGAAATCCGTTACTTGTTGATGGCAAACATGGTTTTGATTGAAAATATTGCTCCTTGTTTAAGAAAAACTGTAGTTGTCAGTTTTGGGCTTCTCTCGCCGAGAGAAGGCTATTTTTACAAATGTTACAGTAAAACCTGCAGGAAGCTCTCAGAAGTGAGTTTTTTGGTCCTAATCATTAGAAATCAGTTTCTTGTTGATGGCAAACATGGTTTTGATTGAAAATATTGCTCCGTGTTTAAGAAAAACTGTAGTTGTCAGTTTGGGCCTTCTCTCGCCGAGAGAAAGCTATTTTTACAAATGTTACAGTAAAAGCTGCAGGAAGCTCTCAGAAGTGAGTTTTTTGCTCCTAATCATTAGAAATCAGTTACTTGTTGATGGCAAACATGGTTTTGATTGAAAATATTGCTCCTTGTTTAAGAAAAACTGTAGTTGTCAGTTTTGGGCTTCTCTCGCCGAGAGAAAGCTATTTTTACAAATGTTACAGTAAAAGCTGCAGGAAGCTCTCAGAAGTGAGTTTTTTGCTCCTAATCATTAGAAATCAGTTACTTGTCGATGGCAAACATGGTTTTGATTGAAAAGATATTGCTCCTTGTTTAAGAAAAACTGTAATTGTCAGTTTTGGGCTTCTCTCGCCGAGAGAAAGCTATTTATACAAATGTTACAGTAAAAGCTGCAGGAAGCTCTCAGAAGTTAGTTTTTGGTCCTAATCATTAGAAATCAGTTACTTGTTGATGGCAAACATGGTTTTGATTGAAAATATTGCTCCTTGTTTAAGAAAAACTGTATTTGTCAGTTTTGGGCTTCTCTCGCCGAGAGAAAGCTATTTATACAAATGTTACAGTAAAAGCTGCAGGAAGCTCTCAGAAGTGAGTTTTTGGTCCTAATTATTAGAAATCAGTTACTTGTTGATGGCAAACATGGTTTTGATTGAAAATGTTGCTCCGTGTTTAAGAAAAACTGTAGTTGTCAGTTTGGGCCTTCTCTCGCCGAGAGAAAGCTATTTTTACAAATGTTACAGTAAAAGCTGCAGGAAGCTCTCAGAAGTGAGTTTTTTGCTCCTAATCATTAGAAATTAGTTACTTGTTGATGGCAAACATGGTTTTGATTGAAAATATTGCTCCTTGTTTAAGAAAAACTGTAGTTGTCAGTTTTGGGCTTCTCTCGCCGAGAGAAAGCTATTTTTACAAATGTTACATTAAAAGTTGCAGGAAGCTCTCAGAAGTGAGTTTTTTGCTCCTAATCATTAGAAATCAGTTACTTGTTGATGGCAAACATGGTTTTGATTGAAAATATTGCTCCTTGTTTAAGAAAAACTGTAATTGTCAGTTATGGGCTTCTCTCGCCGAGAGAAAGCTATTTATACAAATGTTACAGTAAAAGCTGCAGGAAGCTCTCAGAAGTTAGTTTTTGGTCCTAATCATTAGAAATCAGTTACTTGTTGATGGCAAACATGGTTTTGATTGAAAATATTGCTCCTTGTTTAAGAAAAACTGTAGTTGTCAGTTTTGGGCTTCTCTCGCCGAGAGAAGGCTATTTTTACAAATGTTACAGTAAAACCTGCAGGAAGCTCTCAGAAGTGAGTTTTTTGGTCCTAATCATTAGAAATCAGTTACTTGTTGATGGCAAACATGGTTTTGATTGAAAATATTGCTCCGTGTTTAAGAAAAACTGTAGTTGTCAGTTTGGGCCTTCTCTCGCCGAGAGAAAGCTATTTTTACAAATGTTACAGTAAAAGCTGCAGGAAGATCTCAGAAGTGAGTTTTTTGGTCCTAATCATTAGAAATCAGTTACTTGTTGATGGCAAACATGGTTTTGATTAAAAATATTGCTCCTTGTTTAAGAAAAACTGTAGTTGTCAGTTTTGGCCTTCTCTTGCAGAGAGAAAGGTATTTTTAAAAATGTTACAGTAAAAGCTGCAGGAAGCTCTCAGAAGTGAGTTTTTTGCTCCTAATCATTAGAAATCAGTTACTTGTTGATGGCAAACATGGTTTTGATTGAAAATATTGCTCCTTGTTCAAGAAAAACTGTAATTGTCAGTTTTGGGCTTCTCTCGCCGAGAGAAAGCTATTTATACAAATGTTACAGTAAAAGCTGCAGGAAGCTCTCAGAAGTGAGTTTTTTGCTCCTAATCATTAGAAATCAGTTACTTGTCGATGGCAAACATGGTTTTGATTGAAAATATTGCTCCTTGTTTAAGAAAAACTGTAATTGTCAGTTTTGGGCTTCTCTCGCCGAGAGAAAGCTATTTATACAAATGTTACAGTAAAAGCTGCAGGAATCTCTCAGAAGTGAGTTTTTGGTCCTAATCATTAGAAATCAGTTACTTGTTGATGGCAAACATGGTTTTGATTGAAAATGTTGCTCCGTGTTTAAGAAAAACTGTAGTTGTCAGTTTGGGCCTTCTCTCGCCGAGAGAAAGCTATTTTTACAAATGTTACAGTAAAAGCTGCAGGAAGCTCTCAGAAGTGAGTTTTTAGGTCCTAATCATTAGAAATTCGTTACTTGTTGATGGCAAACATGGGTTTGATTGAAAATATTGCTCCTTGTTTAAAAAAAACTTTAGTTGTCAGTTTTGGCCTTCTCTCGCCGAGAGAAAGCTATTTTTACAAATGTTACAGTAAAAGCTGCAGGAAGCTCTCAGAAGTGAGTTTTTTGCTCCTAATCATTAGAAATCAGTTACTTGTTGATGGCAAACATGGTTTTGATTGAAAATATTGCTCCTTGTTTAAGAAAAACTGTAGTTGTCAGTTTTGGCCTTCTCTCGCAGAGAGAAAGCTATTTTTAAAAATGTTACAGTAAAAGCTGCAGGAAGCTCTCAGAAGTGAGTTTTTTGCTCCTAATCATTAGAAATCAGTTACTTGTTGATGGCAAACATGGTTTTGATTGAAAATATTGCTCCTTGTTCAAGAAAAACTGTAATTGTCAGTTTTGGGCTTCTCTCGCCGAGAGAAAGCTATTTATACAAATGTTACAGTAAAAGCTGCAGGAAGCTCTCAGAAGTGAGTTTTTTGCTCCTAATCATTAGAAATCAGTTACTTGTTGATGGCAAACATGGTTTTGATTAAAAATATTGCTCCTTGTTTAAGAAAAACTGTAGTTGTCAGTTTTGGCCTTCTCTTGCAGAGAGAAAGCTACTTTTAAAAATGTTACAGTAAAAGCTGCAGGAAGCTCTCAGAAGTGAGTTTTTTGGTTCTAATCATTAGAAATCAGTTACTTGTCGATGGCAAACATGGTTTTGATTGAAAATATTGCTCCTTATTTAAGAAAAACTGTACCGTAATTGTCAGTTTTGGGCTTCTCTCGCCGAGAGAAAGCTATTTTTACAAATGTTACAGTAAAAGCTGCAGGAAGATCTCAGAAGTGAGTTTTTTGGTCCTAATCATTAGAAATCAGTTACTTGTTGATGGCAAACATGGTTTTGATTGAAAATATTGCTCCTTGTTTAAGAAAAACTGTATTTGTCAGTTTTGGCCTTCTCTTGCAGAGAGAAAGCTATTTTTAAAAATGTTACAGTAAAAGCTGCAGGAAGCTCTCAGAAGTGAGTTTTTTGCTCCTAATCATTAGAAATCAGTTACTTGTTGATGGCAAACATGGTTTTGATTGAAAATATTGCTCATTGTTTAAAAAAAACTGTAGTTGTCAGTTTTGGCCTTCTCTCGGCGAGAGAAAGCTATTTTTACAAATGTTACAGTAAAGGCTGCAGGAAGCTCTCAGAAGTGAGTTTTTTGCTCCTAATAATTAGAAATCAGTTACTTGTTGATGGCAAACATGGTTTTGATTGAAAATATTGCTCCTTGTTTAAGAAAAACTGTAGTTGTCAGTTTTGGCCTTCTCTCGCCGAGAGAAAGCTATTTTTACAAATGTTACAGTAAAAGCTGCAGGAAGCTCTCAGAAGTGAGTTTCTTGCTCCTAATCATTAGAAATCAGTTACTTGTTGATGGCAAACATGGTTTTGATTGAAAATATTGCTCCTTGTTTAAGAAAAACTGTAGTTGTCAGTGTTGGCCTTCTCTCGCCAAGAGAAAGCTATTTTTACAAATGTTACAGTAAAAGCTGCAGGAAGCTCTCAGAAGTGAGTTTTTAGGTCCTAATCATTAGAAATCCGTTACTTGTTGATGGCAAACATGGGTTTGATTGAAAATATTGCTCCTTGTTTAAAAAAAACTGTAGTTGTCAGTTTTGGCCTTCTCTCGCCGAGAGAAAGCTATTTTTACAAATGTTACAGTAAAAGCTGCAGGAAGCTCTCAGAAGTGAGTTTTTTGCTCCTAATCATTAGAAATCAGTTATTTGTTGATGGCAAACATGGTTTTGATTGAAAATATTGCTCCTTGTTTAAGAAAAACTGTAGTTGTCAGTTTTGGTCTTCTCTCGCAGAGAGAAAGCTATTTTTAAAAATGTTACAGTAAAAGCTGCAGGAAGCTCTCAGAAGTGAGTTTTTTGCTCCTAATCATTAGAAATCAGTTACTTGTTGATGGCAAACATGGTTTTGATTGAAAATATTGCTCCTTGTTTAAGAAAAACTGTAGTTGTCAGTTTTGGCCTTCTCTCGCCGAGAGAAAGCTATTTTTACACCTGTTACAGTAAAAGCTGCAGGAAGCTCTCAGAAGTGAGTTTTTTTGCTCCTAATCATTAGAAATCAGTTACTTGTTGATGGCAAACATGGTTTTGATTGAAAATATTGCTCCTTGTTTAAGAAAAACTGTAGTTGTCAGTTTTGGGCTTCTCTCGCCGAGAGAAGGCTATTTTTACAAATGTTACAGTAAAAGCTGCAGGAAGCTCTCAGAAGTGAGTTTTTTGGTTCTAATCATTAGAAATCAGTTACTTGTCGATGGCAAACATGGTTTTGATTGAAAATATTGCTCCTTGTTTAAAAAAAACTTTAGTTGTCAGTTTTGGCCTTCTCTCGCCGAGAGAAAGCTATTTTTACAAATGTTACAGTAAAAGCTGCAGGAAGCTCTCAGAAGTGAGTTTTTTGCTCCTAATCATTAGAAATCAGTTACTTGTTGATGGCAAACATGGTTTTGATTGAAAATATTGCTCCTTGTTTAAGAAAAACTGTAGTTGTCAGTTTTGGCCTTCTCTCGCAGAGAGAAAGCTATTTTTAAAAATGTTACAGTAAAAGCTGCAGGAAGCTCTCAGAAGTGAGTTTTTTGCTCCTAATCATTAGAAATCAGTTACTTGTTGATGGCAAACATGGTTTTGATTGAAAATATTGCTCCTTATTTAAGAAAAACTGTACCGTAATTGTCAGTTTTGGCCTTCTCTTGCAGAGAGAAAGCTATTTTTTACAAATGTTACAGTAAAGGCTGCAGGAAGCTCTCAGAAGTGAGTTTTTTGCTCCTAATCATTAGAAATCAGTTACTTGTTGATGGCAAACATGGTTTTGATTGAAAATATTGCTCCTTGTTTAAGAAAAACTGTAGTTGTCAGTTTTGACCTTCTCTCGCCGAGAGAAAGCTATTTTTACAAATGTTACAGTAAAAGCTGCAGGAAGCTCTCAGAAGTGAGTTTCTTGCTCCTAATCATTAGAAATCAGTTACTTGTTGATGGCAAACATGGTTTTGATTGAAAATATTGCTCCTTGTTTAAGAAAAACTGTAGTTGTCAGTGTTGGCCTTCTCTCGCCAAGAGAAAGCTATTTTTACAAATGTTACAGTAAAAGCTGCAGGAAGCTCTCAGAAGTGAGTTTTTAGGTCCTAATCATTAGAAATTCGTTACTTGTTGATGGCAAACATGGGTTTGATTGAAAATATTGCTCCTTGTTTAAAAAAAACTTTAGTTGTCAGTTTTGGCCTTCTCTCGCCGAGAGAAAGCTATTTTTACAAATGTTACAGTAAAAGCTGCAGGAAGCTCTCAGAAGTGAGTTTTTTGCTCCTAATCATTAGAAATCAGTTACTTGTTGATGGCAAACATGGTTTTGATTGAAAATATTGCTCCTTGTTTAAGAAAAACTGTAGTTGTCAGTTTTGGCCTTCTCTCGCAGAGAGAAAGCTATTTTTAAAAATGTTACAGTAAAAGCTGCAGGAAGCTCTCAGAAGTGAGTTTTTTGCTCCTAATCATTAGAAATCAGTTACTTGTTGATGGCAAACATGGTTTTGATTGAAAATATTGCTCCTTGTTCAAGAAAAACTGTAATTGTCAGTTTTGGGCTTCTCTCGCCGAGAGAAAGCTATTTATACAAATGTTACAGTAAAAGCTGCAGGAAGCTCTCAGAAGTGAGTTTTTTGCTCCTAATCATTAGAAATCAGTTACTTGTTGATGGCAAACATGGTTTTGATTAAAAATATTGCTCCTTGTTTAAGAAAAACTGTAGTTGTCAGTTTTGGCCTTCTCTTGCAGAGAGAAAGCTACTTTTAAAAATGTTACAGTAAAAGCTGCAGGAAGCTCTCAGAAGTGAGTTTTTTGGTTCTAATCATTAGAAATCAGTTACTTGTCGATGGCAAACATGGTTTTGATTGAAAATATTGCTCCTTATTTAAGAAAAACTGTACCGTAATTGTCAGTTTTGGGCTTCTCTCGCCGAGAGAAAGCTATTTTTACAAATGTTACAGTAAAAGCTGCAGGAAGATCTCAGAAGTGAGTTTTTTGGTCCTAATCATTAGAAATCAGTTACTTGTTGATGGCAAACATGGTTTTGATTGAAAATATTGCTCCTTGTTTAAGAAAAACTGTATTTGTCAGTTTTGGCCTTCTCTTGCAGAGAGAAAGCTATTTTTAAAAATGTTACAGTAAAAGCTGCAGGAAGCTCTCAGAAGTGAGTTTTTTGCTCCTAATCATTAGAAATCAGTTACTTGTTGATGGCAAACATGGTTTTGATTGAAAATATTGCTCATTGTTTAAAAAAAACTGTAGTTGTCAGTTTTGGCCTTCTCTCGGCGAGAGAAAGCTATTTTTACAAATGTTACAGTAAAGGCTGCAGGAAGCTCTCAGAAGTGAGTTTTTTGCTCCTAATAATTAGAAATCAGTTACTTGTTGATGGCAAACATGGTTTTGATTGAAAATATTGCTCCTTGTTTAAGAAAAACTGTAGTTGTCAGTTTTGGCCTTCTCTCGCCGAGAGAAAGCTATTTTTACAAATGTTACAGTAAAAGCTGCAGGAAGCTCTCAGAAGTGAGTTTCTTGCTCCTAATCATTAGAAATCAGTTACTTGTTGATGGCAAACATGGTTTTGATTGAAAATATTGCTCCTTGTTTAAGAAAAACTGTAGTTGTCAGTGTTGGCCTTCTCTCGCCAAGAGAAAGCTATTTTTACAAATGTTACAGTAAAAGCTGCAGGAAGCTCTCAGAAGTGAGTTTTTAGGTCCTAATCATTAGAAATCCGTTACTTGTTGATGGCAAACATGGGTTTGATTGAAAATATTGCTCCTTGTTTAAAAAAACTGTAGTTGTCAGTTTTGGCCTTCTCTCGCCGAGAGAAAGCTATTTTTACAAATGTTACAGTAAAAGCTGCAGGAAGCTCTCAGAAGTGAGTTTTTTGCTCCTAATCATTAGAAATCAGTTATTTGTTGATGGCAAACATGGTTTTGATTGAAAATATTGCTCCTTGTTTAAGAAAAACTGTAGTTGTCAGTTTTGGTCTTCTCTCGCAGAGAGAAAGCTATTTTTAAAAATGTTACAGTAAAAGCTGCAGGAAGCTCTCAGAAGTGAGTTTTTTGCTCCTAATCATTAGAAATCAGTTACTTGTTGATGGCAAACATGGTTTTGATTGAAAATATTGCTCCTTGTTTAAGAAAAACTGTAGTTGTCAGTTTTGGCCTTCTCTCGCCGAGAGAAAGCTATTTTTACACCTGTTACAGTAAAAGCTGCAGGAAGCTCTCAGAAGTGAGTTTTTTTGCTCCTAATCATTAGAAATCAGTTACTTGTTGATGGCAAACATGGTTTTGATTGAAAATATTGCTCCTTGTTTAAGAAAAACTGTAGTTGTCAGTTTTGGGCTTCTCTCGCCGAGAGAAGGCTATTTTTACAAATGTTACAGTAAAAGCTGCAGGAAGCTCTCAGAAGTGAGTTTTTTGGTCCTAATCATTAGAAATCAGTTACTTGTTGATGGCAAACATGGTTTTGATTGAAAATATTGCTCCTTGTTTAAGAAAAACTGTAATTGTCAGTTTTGGGCTTCTCTCGCCGAGAGAAAGCTATTTATACAAATGTTACAGTAAAAGCTGCAGGAAGCTCTCAGAAGTTAGTTTTTGGTCCTAATCATTAGAAATCAGTTACTTGTCGATGGCAAACATGGTTTTGATTGAAAATATTGCTCCTTGTTTAAGAAAAACTGTAATTGTCAGTTTTGGGCTTCTCTCGCCGAGAGAAAGCTATTTATACAAATGTTACAGTAAAAGCTGCAGGAAGCTCTCAGAAGTTAGTTTTTGGTCCTAATCATTAGAAATCAGTTACTTGTTGATGGCAAACATGGTTTTGATTGAAAATATTGCTCCTTGTTTAAGAAAAACTGTAATTGTCAGTTTTGGGCTTCTCTCGCCGAGAGAAAGCTATTTATACAAATGTTACAGTAAAAGCTGCAGGAAGCTCTCAGAAGTGAGTTTTTTGCTCCTAATCATTAGAAATCAGTTACTTGTTGATGGCAAACATGGTTTTGATTAAAAATATTGCTCCTTGTTTAAGAAAAACTGTAGTTGTCAGTTTTGGCCTTCTCTTGCAGAGAGAAAGGTATTTTTAAAAATGTTACAGTAAAAGCTGCAGGAAGCTCTCAGAAGTGAGTTTTTTGCTCCTAATCATTAGAAATCAGTTACTTGTTGATGGCAAACATGGTTTTGATTGAAAATATTGCTCCTTGTTCAAGAAAAACTGTAATTGTCAGTTTTGGGCTTCTCTCGCCGAGAGAAAGCTATTTATACAAATGTTACAGTAAAAGCTGCAGGAAGCTCTCAGAAGTGAGTTTTTTGCTCCTAATCATTAGAAATCAGTTACTTGTTGATGGCAAACATGGTTTTGATTGAAAATATTGCTCCTTGTTTAAGAAAAACTGTATTTGTCAGTTTTGGCCTTCTCTTGCAGAGAGAAAGCTATTTTTTAAAATGTTACAGTAAAAGCTGCAGGAAGCTCTCTGAAGTGAGTTTTTTGCTCCTAATCATTAGAAATCAGTTACTTGTTGATGGCAAACATGGTTTTGATTGAAAATATTGCTCATTGTTTAAAAAAAACTGTAGTTGTCAGTTTTGGCCTTCTCTCGGCGAGAGAAAGCTATTTTTTACAAATGTTACAGTAAAGGCTGCAGGAAGCTCTCAGAAGTGAGTTTTTTGCTCCTAATCATTAGAAATCAGTTACTTGTTGATGGCAAACATGGTTTTGATTGAAAATATTGCTCCTTGTTTAAGAAAAACTGTAGTTGTCAGTTTTGACCTTCTCTCGCCGAGAGAAAGCTATTTTTACAAATGTTACAGTAAAAGCTGCAGGAAGCTCTCAGAAGTGAGTTTCTTGCTCCTAATCATTAGAAATCAGTTACTTGTTGATGGCAAACATGGTTTTGATTGAAAATATTGCTCCTTGTTTAAGAAAAACTGTAGTTGTCAGTGTTGGCCTTCTCTCGCCAAGAGAAAGCTATTTTTACAAATGTTACAGTAAAAGCTGCAGGAAGCTCTCAGAAGTGAGTTTTTAGGTCCTAATCATTAGAAATTCGTTACTTGTTGATGGCAAACATGGGTTTGATTGAAAATATTGCTCCTTGTTTAAAAAAAACTTTAGTTGTCAGTTTTGGCCTTCTCTCGCCGAGAGAAAGCTATTTTTACAAATGTTACAGTAAAAGCTGCAGGAAGCTCTCAGAAGTGAGTTTTTTGCTCCTAATCATTAGAAATCAGTTACTTGTTGATGGCAAACATGGTTTTGATTGAAAATATTGCTCCTTGTTTAAGAAAAACTGTAGTTGTCAGTTTTGGCCTTCTCTCGCAGAGAGAAAGCTATTTTTAAAAATGTTACAGTAAAAGCTGCAGGAAGCTCTCAGAAGTGAGTTTTTTGCTCCTAATCATTAGAAATCAGTTACTTGTTGATGGCAAACATGGTTTTGATTGAAAATATTGCTCCTTGTTCAAGAAAAACTGTAATTGTCAGTTTTGGGCTTCTCTCGCCGAGAGAAAGCTATTTATACAAATGTTACAGTAAAAGCTGCAGGAAGCTCTCAGAAGTGAGTTTTTTGCTCCTAATCATTAGAAATCAGTTACTTGTTGATGGCAAACATGGTTTTGATTAAAAATATTGCTCCTTGTTTAAGAAAAACTGTAGTTGTCAGTTTTGGCCTTCTCTTGCAGAGAGAAAGCTACTTTTAAAAATGTTACAGTAAAAGCTGCAGGAAGCTCTCAGAAGTGAGTTTTTTGGTTCTAATCATTAGAAATCAGTTACTTGTCGATGGCAAACATGGTTTTGATTGAAAATATTGCTCCTTATTTAAGAAAAACTGTACCGTAATTGTCAGTTTTGGCCTTCTCTTGCAGAGAGAAAGCTATTTTTTACAAATGTTACAGTAAAGGCTGCAGGAAGCTCTCAGAAGTGAGTTTTTTGCTCCTAATCATTAGAAATCAGTTACTTGTTGATGGCAAACATGGTTTTGATTGAAAATATTGCTCCTTGTTTAAGAAAAACTGTAGTTGTCAGTTTTGACCTTCTCTCGCCGAGAGAAAGCTATTTTTACAAATGTTACAGTAAAAGCTGCAGGAAGCTCTCAGAAGTGAGTTTCTTGCTCCTAATCATTAGAAATCAGTTACTTGTTGATGGCAAACATGGTTTTGATTGAAAATATTGCTCCTTGTTTAAGAAAAACTGTAGTTGTCAGTGTTGGCCTTCTCTCGCCAAGAGAAAGCTATTTTTACAAATGTTACAGTAAAAGCTGCAGGAAGCTCTCAGAAGTGAGTTTTTAGGTCCTAATCATTAGAAATTCGTTACTTGTTGATGGCAAACATGGGTTTGATTGAAAATATTGCTCCTTGTTTAAAAAAAACTTTAGTTGTCAGTTTTGGCCTTCTCTCGCCGAGAGAAAGCTATTTTTACAAATGTTACAGTAAAAGCTGCAGGAAGCTCTCAGAAGTGAGTTTTTTGCTCCTAATCATTAGAAATCAGTTACTTGTTGATGGCAAACATGGTTTTGATTGAAAATATTGCTCCTTGTTTAAGAAAAACTGTAGTTGTCAGTTTTGGCCTTCTCTCGCAGAGAGAAAGCTATTTTTAAAAATGTTACAGTAAAAGCTGCAGGAAGCTCTCAGAAGTGAGTTTTTTGCTCCTAATCATTAGAAATCAGTTACTTGTTGATGGCAAACATGGTTTTGATTGAAAATATTGCTCCTTGTTCAAGAAAAACTGTAATTGTCAGTTTTGGGCTTCTCTCGCCGAGAGAAAGCTATTTATACAAATGTTACAGTAAAAGCTGCAGGAAGCTCTCAGAAGTGAGTTTTTTGCTCCTAATCATTAGAAATCAGTTACTTGTTGATGGCAAACATGGTTTTGATTAAAAATATTGCTCCTTGTTTAAGAAAAACTGTAGTTGTCAGTTTTGGCCTTCTCTTGCAGAGAGAAAGCTACTTTTAAAAATGTTACAGTAAAAGCTGCAGGAAGCTCTCAGAAGTGAGTTTTTTGGTTCTAATCATTAGAAATCAGTTACTTGTCGATGGCAAACATGGTTTTGATTGAAAATATTGCTCCTTATTTAAGAAAAACTGTACCGTAATTGTCAGTTTTGGGCTTCTCTCGCCGAGAGAAAGCTATTTTTACAAATGTTACAGTAAAAGCTGCAGGAAGATCTCAGAAGTGAGTTTTTTGGTCCTAATCATTAGAAATCAGTTACTTGTTGATGGCAAACATGGTTTTGATTGAAAATATTGCTCCTTGTTTAAGAAAAACTGTATTTGTCAGTTTTGGCCTTCTCTTGCAGAGAGAAAGCTATTTTTAAAAATGTTACAGTAAAAGCTGCAGGAAGCTCTCAGAAGTGAGTTTTTTGCTCCTAATCATTAGAAATCAGTTACTTGTTGATGGCAAACATGGTTTTGATTGAAAATATTGCTCATTGTTTAAAAAAAACTGTAGTTGTCAGTTTTGGCCTTCTCTCGGCGAGAGAAAGCTATTTTTACAAATGTTACAGTAAAGGCTGCAGGAAGCTCTCAGAAGTGAGTTTTTTGCTCCTAATAATTAGAAATCAGTTACTTGTTGATGGCAAACATGGTTTTGATTGAAAATATTGCTCCTTGTTTAAGAAAAACTGTAGTTGTCAGTTTTGGCCTTCTCTCGCCGAGAGAAAGCTATTTTTACAAATGTTACAGTAAAAGCTGCAGGAAGCTCTCAGAAGTGAGTTTCTTGCTCCTAATCATTAGAAATCAGTTACTTGTTGATGGCAAACATGGTTTTGATTGAAAATATTGCTCCTTGTTTAAGAAAAACTGTAGTTGTCAGTGTTGGCCTTCTCTCGCCAAGAGAAAGCTATTTTTACAAATGTTACAGTAAAAGCTGCAGGAAGCTCTCAGAAGTGAGTTTTTAGGTCCTAATCATTAGAAATCCGTTACTTGTTGATGGCAAACATGGGTTTGATTGAAAATATTGCTCCTTGTTTAAAAAAACTGTAGTTGTCAGTTTTGGCCTTCTCTCGCCGAGAGAAAGCTATTTTTACAAATGTTACAGTAAAAGCTGCAGGAAGCTCTCAGAAGTGAGTTTTTTGCTCCTAATCATTAGAAATCAGTTATTTGTTGATGGCAAACATGGTTTTGATTGAAAATATTGCTCCTTGTTTAAGAAAAACTGTAGTTGTCAGTTTTGGTCTTCTCTCGCAGAGAGAAAGCTATTTTTAAAAATGTTACAGTAAAAGCTGCAGGAAGCTCTCAGAAGTGAGTTTTTTGCTCCTAATCATTAGAAATCAGTTACTTGTTGATGGCAAACATGGTTTTGATTGAAAATATTGCTCCTTGTTTAAGAAAAACTGTAGTTGTCAGTTTTGGCCTTCTCTCGCCGAGAGAAAGCTATTTTTACACCTGTTACAGTAAAAGCTGCAGGAAGCTCTCAGAAGTGAGTTTTTTTGCTCCTAATCATTAGAAATCAGTTACTTGTTGATGGCAAACATGGTTTTGATTGAAAATATTGCTCCTTGTTTAAGAAAAACTGTAGTTGTCAGTTTTGGGCTTCTCTCGCCGAGAGAAGGCTATTTTTACAAATGTTACAGTAAAAGCTGCAGGAAGCTCTCAGAAGTGAGTTTTTTGGTCCTAATCATTAGAAATCAGTTACTTGTTGATGGCAAACATGGTTTTGATTGAAAATATTGCTCCTTGTTTAAGAAAAACTGTAATTGTCAGTTTTGGGCTTCTCTCGCCGAGAGAAAGCTATTTATACAAATGTTACAGTAAAAGCTGCAGGAAGCTCTCAGAAGTTAGTTTTTGGTCCTAATCATTAGAAATCAGTTACTTGTCGATGGCAAACATGGTTTTGATTGAAAATATTGCTCCTTGTTTAAGAAAAACTGTAATTGTCAGTTTTGGGCTTCTCTCGCCGAGAGAAAGCTATTTATACAAATGTTACAGTAAAAGCTGCAGGAAGCTCTCAGAAGTTAGTTTTTGGTCCTAATCATTAGAAATCAGTTACTTGTTGATGGCAAACATGGTTTTGATTGAAAATATTGCTCCTTGTTTAAGAAAAACTGTAATTGTCAGTTTTGGGCTTCTCTCGCCGAGAGAAAGCTATTTATACAAATGTTACAGTAAAAGCTGCAGGAAGCTCTCAGAAGTGAGTTTTTTGCTCCTAATCATTAGAAATCAGTTACTTGTTGATGGCAAACATGGTTTTGATTAAAAATATTGCTCCTTGTTTAAGAAAAACTGTAGTTGTCAGTTTTGGCCTTCTCTTGCAGAGAGAAAGGTATTTTTAAAAATGTTACAGTAAAAGCTGCAGGAAGCTCTCAGAAGTGAGTTTTTTGCTCCTAATCATTAGAAATCAGTTACTTGTTGATGGCAAACATGGTTTTGATTGAAAATATTGCTCCTTGTTTAAGAAAAACTGTAGTTGTCAGTGTTGGCCTTCTCTCGCCAAGAGAAAGCTATTTTTACAAATGTTACAGTAAAAGCTGCAGGAAGCTCTCAGAAGTGAGTTTTTAGGTCCTAATCATTAGAAATCCGTTACTTGTTGATGGCAAACATGGGTTTGATTGAAAATATTGCTCCCTGTTTAAAAAAAACTGTAATTGTCAGTTTTGGGCTTCTCTCGCCGAGAGAAAGCTATTTATACAAATGTTACAGTAAAAGCTGCAGGAAGCTCTCAGAAGTGAGTTTTTTGCTCCTAATCATTAGAAATCAGTTACTTGTTGATGGCAAACATGGTTTTGATTGAACATATTGCTCCGTGTTTAAGAAAAACTGTAGTTGTCAGTTTGGGCCTTCTCTCGCCGAGAGAAAGCTATTTTTACAAATGTTACAGTAAAAGCTGCAGGAAGATCTCAGAAGTGAGTTTTTTGGTCCTAATCATTAGAAATCAGTTACTTGTTGATGGCAAACATGGTTTTGATTGAAAATATTGCTCCTTGTTCAAGAAAAACTGTAGTTGTCAGTTTTGGGCTTCTCTCGCCGAGAGAAAGCTATTTTTACAAATGTTACAGTAAAAGCTGCAGGAAGCTCTCAGAAGTGAGTTTTTTGCTCCTAATCATTAGAAATCAGTTACTTGTCGATGGCAAACATGGTTTCGATTGAAAATATTGCTCCTTGTTTAAGAAAAACTGTAGTTGTCAGTTTTGGCCTTCACTTTCAGAGAGAAAGCTATTTTTAAAAATGTTACAGTAAAAGCTGCAGGAAGCTCTCAGAAGTGAGTTTTTTGCTCCTAATCATTAGAAATCAGTTACTTGTTGATGGCAAACATGGTTTTGATTGAAAATATTGCTCATTGTTTAAAAAAACTGTAGTTGTCAGTTTTGGCCTTCTCTCGGCGAGAGAAAGCTATTTTTACAAATGTTACAGTAAAGGCTGCAGGATGCTCTCAGAAGTGAGTTTTTTGCTCCTAATCATTAGAAATCAGTTACTTGTTGATGGCAAACATGGTTTTGATTG
The DNA here is from genome assembly GCA_036937835.1 of Pampus argenteus. NCBI lineage: Eukaryota > Metazoa > Chordata > Actinopteri > Scombriformes > Stromateidae > Pampus > Pampus argenteus. Next base: position 2,580,125 of record CM072881.1, read on the forward strand.
AAAATATTGCTCCTTGTTTAAGAAAAACTGTAGTTGTCAGTTTTGACCTTCTCTCGCCGAGAGAAAGCTATTTTTACAAATGTTACAGTAAAAGCTGCAGGAAGCTCTCAGAAGTGAGTTTCTTGCTCCTAATCATTAGAAATCAGTTACTTGTTGATGGCAAACATGGTTTTGATTGAAAATATTGCTCCTTGTTTAAGAAAAACTGTAGTTGTCAGTGTTGGCCTTCTCTCGCCAAGAGAAAGCTATTTTTACAAATGTTACAGTAAAAGCTGCAGGAAGCTCTCAGAAGTGAGTTTTTAGGTCCTAATCATTAGAAATCCGTTACTTGTTGATGGCAAACATGGGTTTGATTGAAAATATTGCTCCTTGTTTAAAAAAAACTGTAGTTGTCAGTTTTGGCCTTCTCTCGCCGAGAGAAAGCTATTTTTACAAATGTTACAGTAAAAGCTGCAGGAAGCTCTCAGAAGTGAGTTTTTTTGCTCCTAATCATTAGAAATCAGTTACTTGTCGATGGCAAACATGGTTTTGATTGAAAATATTGCTCCTTGTTTAAGAAAAACTGTAATTGTCAGTTTTGGGCTTCTCTCGCCGAGAGAAAGCTATTTATACAAATGTTACAGTAAAAGCTGCAGGAAGCTCTCAGAAGTGAGTTTTTTGCTCCTAATCATTAGAAATCAGTTACTTGTTGATGGCAAACATGGTTTTGATTGAACATATTGCTCCGTGTTTAAGAAAAACTGTAGTTGTCAGTTTGGGCCTTCTCTCGCCGAGAGAAAGCTATTTTTACAAATGTTACAGTAAAAGCTGCAGGAAGATCTCAGAAGTGAGTTTTTTGGTCCTAATCATTAGAAATCAGTTACTTGTTGATGGCAAACATGGTTTTGATTGAAAATATTGCTCCTTGTTCAAGAAAAACTGTAGTTGTCAGTTTTGGGCTTCTCTCGCCGAGAGAAAGCTATTTTTACAAATGTTACAGTAAAAGCTGCAGGAAGCTCTCAGAAGTGAGTTTTTTGCTACTAATCATTAGAAATCAGTTACTTGTCGATGGCAAACATGGTTTCGATTGAAAATATTGCTCCTTGTTTAAGAAAAACTGTAGTTGTCAGTTTTGGCCTTCTCTTTCAGAGAGAAAGCTATTTTTAAAAATGTTACAGTAAAAGCTGCAGGAAGCTCTCAGAAGTGAGTTTTTTGCTCCTAATCATTAGAAATCAGTTACTTGTTGATGGCAAACATGGTTTTGATTAAAAATATTGCTCCTTGTTTAAGAAAAACTGTAGTTGTCAGTGTTGGCCTTCTCTCGCCAAGAGAAAGCTATTTTTACAAATGTTACAGTAAAAGCTGCAGGAAGCTCTCAGAAGTGAGTTTTTAGGTCCTAATCATTAGAAATCCGTTACTTGTTGATGGCAAACATGGGTTTGATTGAAAATATTGCTCCTTGTTTAAAAAAAACTGTAGTTGTCAGTTTTGGCCTTCTCTCGCCGAGAGAAAGCTATTTTTACAAATGTTACAGTAAAAGCTGCAGGAAGCTCTCAGAAGTGAGTTTTTTGCTCCTAATCATTAGAAATCAGTTACTTGTTGATGGCAAACATGGTTTTGATTGAAAATATTGCTCCTTGTTTAAGAAAAACTGTAGTTGTCAGTTTTAGCCTTCTCTCGCCGAGAGAAAGCTATTTTTACACCTGTTACAGTAAAAGCTGCAGGAAGCTCTCAGAAGTGAGTTTTTTGATCCTAATCATTAGAAATCAGTTACGTGTTGATGGCAAACATGGTTTTGATTGAAAATATTAATCCTTGTTTAAGAAAAACTGTAGTTGTCAGTTTTGGCCTTGTCTCGCAGAGAGAAAGCTATTTTTACAAATGTTACAGTAAAAGCTGCAGGAAGATCTCAGAAGTGAGTTTTTTGGTCCTAATCATTAGAAATCAGTTACTTGTTGATGGCAAACATGGTTTTGATTGAAAATATTGCTCCTTGTTCAAGAAAAACTGTAGTTGTCAGTTTTGGGCTTCTCTCGCCGAGAGAAAGCTATTTTTACAAATGTTACAGTAAAAGCTGCAAGAAGCTCTCAGAAGTGAGTTTTTTGCTCCTAATCATTAGAAATCAGTTACTTGTCGATGGCAAACATGGTTTCGATTGAAAATATTGCTCCTTGTTTAAGAAAAACTGTAGTTGTCAGTTTTGGCCTTCTCTTTCAGAGAAAAAGCTATTTTTAAAAATGTTACAGTAAAAGCTGCAGGAAGCTCTCAGAAGTGAGTTTTTTGCTCCTAATCATTAGAAATCAGTTACTTGTTGATGGCAAACATGGTTTTGATTGAAAATATTGCTCATTGTTTAAAAAAAACTGTAGTTGTCAGTTTTGGCCTTCTCTCGGCGAGAGAAAGCTATTTTTACAAATGTTACAGTAAAGGCTGCAGGAAGCTCTCAGAAGTGAGTTTTTTGCTCCTAATCATTAGAAATCAGTTACTTGTTGATGGCAAACATGGTTTTGATTAAAAATATTGCTCCTTGTTTAAGAAAAACTGTAGTTGTCAGTGTTGGCCTTCTCTCGCCAAGAGAAAGCTATTTTTACAAATGTTACAGTAAAAGCTGCAGGAAGCTCTCAGAAGTGAGTTTTTAGGTCCTAATCATTAGAAATCCGTTACTTGTTGATGGCAAACATGGGTTTGATTGAAAATATTGCTCCTTGTTTAAAAAAAACTGTAGTTGTCAGTTTTGGCCTTCTCTCGCCGAGAGAAAGCTATTTTTACAAATGTTACAGTAAAAGCTGCAGGAAGCTCTCAGAAGTGAGTTTTTTGCTCCTAATCATTAGAAATCAGTTACTTGTTGATGGCAAACATGGTTTTGATTGAAAATATTGCTCCTTGTTTAAGAAAAACTGTAGTTGTCAGTTTTGGCCTTCTCTCGCCGAGAGAAAGCTATTTTTACACCTGTTACAGTAAAAGCTGCAGGAAGCTCTCAGAAGTGAGTTTTTTGATCCTAATCATTAGAAATCAGTTACGTGTTGATGGCAAACATGGTTTTGATTGAAAATATTGCTCCTTGTTTAAGAAAAACTGTAGTTGTCAGTTTTGGCCTTGTCTCGCAGAGAGAAAGCTATTTTTACAAATGTTACAGTAAAAGCTGCAGGAAGCTCTCAGAAGTGAGTTTTTTGCTCCTAATCATTAGAAATCAGTTACTTGTTGATGGCAAACATGGTTTTGATTGAAAATTTTGCTCATTGTTTAAAAAAAACTGTAGTTGTCAGTTTTGGCCTTCTCTCGGCGAGAGAAAGCTATTTTTACAAATGTTACAGTAAAGGCTGCAGGAAGCTCTCAGAAGTGAGTTTTTTGCTCCTAATCATTAGAAATCAGTTACTTGTTGATGGCAAACATGGTTTTGATTGAAAATATTGCTCCTTGTTTAAGAAAAACTGTAGTTGTCAGTGTTGGCCTTCTCTCGCCAAGAGAAAGCTATTTTTACAAATGTTACAGTAAAAGCTGCAGGAAGCTCTCAGACGTGAGTTTTTAGGTCCTAATCATTAGAAATCCGTTACTTGTTGATGGCAAACATGGGTTTGATTGAAAATATTGCTCCTTGTTTAAAAAAAACTGTAGTTGTCAGTTTTGGCCTTCTCTCGCCGAGAGAAAGCTATTTTTACAAATGTTACAGTAAAAGCTGCAGGAAGCTCTCAGAAGTGAGTTTTTTGCTCCTAATCATTAGAAATCAGTTACTTGTTGATGGCAAACATGGTTTTGATTGAAAATATTGCTCCTTGTTTAAGAAAAACTGTAGTTGTCAGTTTTAGCCTTCTCTCGCCGAGAGAAAGCTATTTTTACACCTGTTACAGTAAAAGCTGCAGGAAGCTCTCAGAAGTGAGTTTTTTGATCCTAATCATTAGAAATCAGTTACGTGTTGATGGCAAACATGGTTTTGATTGAAAATATTGCTCCTTGTTTAAGAAAAACTGTAGTTGTCAGTTTTGGCCTTGTCTCGCAGAGAGAAAGCTATTTTTACAAATGTTACAGTAAAAGCTGCAGGAAGATCTCAGAAGTGAGTTTTTTGGTCCTAATCATTAGAAATCAGTTACTTGTTGATGGCAAACATGGTTTTGATTGAAAATATTGCTCCTTGTTCAAGAAAAACTGTAGTTGTCAGTTTTGGGCTTCTCTCGCCGAGAGAAAGCTATTTTTACAAATGTTACAGTAAAAGCTGCAAGAAGCTCTCAGAAGTGAGTTTTTTGCTCCTAATCATTAGAAATCAGTTACTTGTCGATGGCAAACATGGTTTCGATTGAAAATATTGCTCCTTGTTTAAGAAAAACTGTAGTTGTCAGTTTTGGCCTTCTCTTTCAGAGAGAAAGCTATTTTTAAAAATGTTACAGTAAAAGCTGCAGGAAGCTCTCAGAAGTGAGTTTTTTGCTCCTAATCATTAGAAATCAGTTACTTGTTGATGGCAAACATGGTTTTGATTGAAAATATTGCTCATTGTTTAAAAAAAACTGTAGTTGTCAGTTTTGGCCTTCTCTCGGCGAGAGAAAGCTATTTTTACAAATGTTACAGTAAAGGCTGCAGGAAGCTCTCAGAAGTGAGTTTTTTGCTCCTAATCATTAGAAATCAGTTACTTGTTGATGGCAAACATGGTTTTGATTAAAAATATTGCTCCTTGTTTAAGAAAAACTGTAGTTGTCAGTGTTGGCCTTCTCTCGCCAAGAGAAAGCTATTTTTACAAATGTTACAGTAAAAGCTGCAGGAAGCTCTCAGAAGTGAGTTTTTAGGTCCTAATCATTAGAAATCCGTTACTTGTTGATGGCAAACATGGGTTTGATTGAAAATATTGCTCCTTGTTTAAAAAAAACTGTAGTTGTCAGTTTTGGCCTTCTCTCGCCGAGAGAAAGCTATTTTTACAAATGTTACAGTAAAAGCTGCAGGAAGCTCTCAGAAGTGAGTTTTTTGCTCCTAATCATTAGAAATCAGTTACTTGTTGATGGCAAACATGGTTTTGATTGAAAATATTGCTCCTTGTTTAAGAAAAACTGTAGTTGTCAGTTTTGGCCTTCTCTCGCCGAGAGAAAGCTATTTTTACACCTGTTACAGTAAAAGCTGCAGGAAGCTCTCAGAAGTGAGTTTTTTGATCCTAATCATTAGAAATCAGTTACGTGTTGATGGCAAACATGGTTTTGATTGAAAATATTGCTCCTTGTTTAAGAAAAACTGTAGTTGTCAGTTTTGGCCTTGTCTCGCAGAGAGAAAGCTATTTTTACAAATGTTACAGTAAAAGCTGCAGGAAGCTCTCAGAAGTGAGTTTTTTGCTCCTAATCATTAGAAATCAGTTACTTGTTGATGGCAAACATGGTTTTGATTGAAAATATTGCTCATTGTTTAAAAAAAACTGTAGTTGTCAGTTTTGGCCTTCTCTCGGCGAGAGAAAGCTATTTTTACAAATGTTACAGTAAAGGCTGCAGGAAGCTCTCAGAAGTGAGTTTTTTGCTCCTAATCATTAGAAATCAGTTACTTGTTGATGGCAAACATGGTTTTGATTGAAAATATTGCTCCTTGTTTAAGAAAAACTGTAGTTGTCAGTGTTGGCCTTCTCTCGCCAAGAGAAAGCTATTTTTACAAATGTTACAGTAAAAGCTGCAGGAAGCTCTCAGACGTGAGTTTTTAGGTCCTAATCATTAGAAATCCGTTACTTGTTGATGGCAAACATGGGTTTGATTGAAAATATTGCTCCTTGTTTAAAAAAAACTGTAGTTGTCAGTTTTGGCCTTCTCTCGCCGAGAGAAAGCTATTTTTACAAATGTTACAGTAAAAGCTGCAGGAAGCTCTCAGAAGTGAGTTTTTTTGCTCCTAATCATTAGAAATCAGTTACTTGTTGATGGCAAACATGGTTTTGATTGAAAATATTGCTCCTTGTTTAAGAAAAACTGTAGTTGTCAGTTTTGGTCTTCTCTCGCAGAGAGAAAGCTATTTTTAAAAATGTTACAGTAAAAGCTGCAGGAAGCTCTCAGAAGTGAGTTTTTTGCTCCTAATCATTAGAAATCAGTTACTTGTTGATGGCAAACATGGTTTTGATTAAAAATATTGCTCCTTGTTTAAGAAAAACTGTAGTTGTCAGTTTTGGCCTTCTCTTGCAGAGAGAAAGGTATTTTTAAAAATGTTACAGTAAAAGCTGCAGGAAGCTCTCAGAAGTGAGTTTTTTGCTCCTAATCATTAGAAATCAGTTACTTGTTGATGGCAAACATGGTTTTGATTGAAAATATTGCTCCTTGTTCAAGAAAAACTGTAATTGTCAGTTTTGGGCTTCTCTCGCTGAGAGAAAGCTATTTATACAAATGTTACAGTAAAAGCTGCAGGAAGCTCTCAGAAGTGAGTTTTTTGCTCCTAATCATTAGAAATCAGTTACTTGTTGATGGCAAACATGGTTTTGATTAAAAATATTGCTCCTTGTTTAAGAAAAACTGTAGTTGTCAGTTTTGGCCTTCTCTTGCAGAGAGAAAGCTATTTTTAAAAATGTTACAGTAAAAGCTGCAGGAAGCTCTCAGAAGTGAGTTTTTTGGTCCTAATCATTAGAAATCAGTTACTTGTCGATGGCAAACATGGTTTTGATTGAAAATATTGCTCCTTGTTTAAGAAAAACTGTAATTGTCAGTTTTGGGCTTCTCTCGCCGAGAGAAAGCTATTTATACAAATGTTACAGTAAAAGCTGCAGGAAGCTCTCAGAAGTGAGTTTTTTGCTCCTAATCATTAGAAATCAGTTACTTGTTGATGGCAAACATGGTTTTGATTGAAAATATTGCTCCTTGTTTAAGAAAAACTGTATTTGTCAGTTTTGGCCTTCTCTTGCAGAGAGAAAGCTATTTTTACAAATGTTACAGTAAAAGCTGCAGGAAGCTCTCAGAAGTGAGTTTTTTGCTCCTAATCATTAGAAATCAGTTACTTGTTGATGGCAAACATGGTTTTGATTGAAAATATTGCTCATTGTTTAAAAAAAACTGTAGTTGTCAGTTTTGGCCTTCTCTCGGCGAGAGAAAGCTATTTTTACAAATGTTACAGTAAAGGCTGCAGGAAGCTCTCAGAAGTGAGTTTTTTGCTCCTAATCATTAGAAATCAGTTACTTGTTGATGGCAAACATGGTTTTGATTGAAAATATTGCTCCTTGTTTAAGAAAAACTGTAGTTGTCAGTTTTGACCTTCTCTCGCCGAGAGAAAGCTATTTTTACAAATGTTACAGTAAAAGCTGCAGGAAGCTCTCAGAAGTGAGTTTTTAGGTCCTAATCATTAGAAATCCGTTACTTGTTGATGGCAAACATGGGTTTGATTGAAAATATTGCTCCTTGTTTAAAAAAAACTGTAGTTGTCAGTTTTGGCCTTCTCTCGCCGAGAGAAAGCTATTTTTACAAATGTTACAGTAAAAGCTGCAGGAAGCTCTCAGAAGTGAGTTTTTTTGCTCCTAATCATTAGAAATCAGTTACTTGTCGATGGCAAACATGGTTTTGATTGAAAATATTGCTCCGTGTTTAAGAAAAACTGTAGTTGTCAGTTTGGGCCTTCTCTCGCCGAGAGAAAGCTATTTTTTACAAATGTTACAGTAAAAGCTGCAGGAAGATCTCAGAAGTGAGTTTTTTGGTCCTAATCATTAGAAATCAGTTACTTGTTGATGGCAAACATGGTTTTGATTGAAAATATTGCTCCTTGTTCAAGAAAAACTGTAGTTGTCAGTTTTGGGCTTCTCTCGCCGAGAGAAAGCTATTTTTACAAATGTTACAGTAAAAGCTGCAGGAAGCTCTCAGAAGTGAGTTTTTTGCTCCTAATAATTAGAAATCAGTTACTTGTCGATGGCAAACATGGTTTCGATTGAAAATATTGCTCCTTGTTTAAGAAAAACTGTAGTTGTCAGTTTTGGCCTTCTCTTTCAGAGAGAAAGCTATTTTTAAAAATGTTACAGTAAAAGCTGCAGGAAGCTCTCAGAAGTGAGTTTTTTGGTCCTAATCATTAGAAATCAGTTACTTGTTGATGGCAAACATGGTTTTGATTGAACATATTGCTCCGTGTTTAAGAAAAACTGTAGTTGTCAGTTTGGGCCTTCTCTCGCCGAGAGAAAGCTATTTTTTACAAATGTTACAGTAAAAGCTGCAGGAAGATCTCAGAAGTGAGTTTTTTGGTCCTAATCATTAGAAATCAGTTACTTGTTGATGGCAAACATGGTTTTGATTGAAAATATTGCTCCTTGTTCAAGAAAAACTGTAGTTGTCAGTTTTGGGCTTCTCTCGCCGAGAGAAAGCTATTTTTACAAATGTTACAGTTAAAGCTGCAGGAAGCTCTCAGAAGTGAGTTTTTTGCTCCTAATAATTAGAAATCAGTTACTTGTCGATGGCAAACATGGTTTCGATTGAAAATATTGCTCCTTGTTTAAGAAAAACTGTAGTTGTCAGTTTTGGCCTTCTCTTTCAGAGAGAAAGCTATTTTTAAAAATGTTACAGTAAAAGCTGCAGGAAGCTCTCAGAAGTGAGTTTTTTGCTCCTAATCATTAGAAATCAGTTACTTGTTGATGGCAAACATGGTTTTGATTAAAAATATTGCTCCTTGTTTAAGAAAAACTGTAGTTGTCAGTGTTGGCCTTCTCTCGCCAAGAGAAAGCTATTTTTACAAATGTTACAGTAAAAGCTGCAGGAAGCTCTCAGAAGTGAGTTTTTAGGTCCTAATCATTAGAAATCCGTTACTTGTTGATGGCAAACATGGGTTTGATTGAAAATATTGCTCCTTGTTTAAAAAAAACTGTAGTTGTCAGTTTTGGCCTTCTCTCGCCGAGAGAAAGCTATTTTTACACCTGTTACAGTAAAAGCTGCAGGAAGCTCTCAGAAGTGAGTTTTTTGGTCCTAATCATTAGAAATCAGTTACTTGTTGATGGCAAACATGGTTTTGATTGAAAATATTGCTCCTTGTTTAAGAAAAACTGTAGTTGTCAGTTTTGGCCTTGTCTCGCAGAGAGAAAGCTATTTTTACAAATGTTACAGTAAAAGCTGCAGGAAGCTCTCAGAAGTGAGTTTCTTGCTCCTAATCATTAGAAATCAGTTACTTGTTGATGGCAAACATGGTTTTGATTGAAAATATTGCTCCTTGTTTAAGAAAAACTGTAGTTGTCAGATTTGGGCTTCCCTCGCTGAGAGAAAGCTATTTTTACAAATGTTACAGTAGAAGCTGCAGGAAGCTCTCAGAAGTGAGTTTTTAGGTCCTAATCATTAGAAACCAGTTACTTGTTGATGGCAAACATGGTTTTGATTGAAAATATTGCTCCTTGTTTAAGAAAAACTGTAGTTGTCAGTTTTGGCCTTCTCTCGCCGAGAGAAAGCTATTTTTACAAATCAAATCAAATCAAATTGTATTTATATAGCCCAAAATCACAAAATACATTTGTCTCAGAGGGCTTTACAATCTGTACAGGGAGTGACACCCTCTGTCCTTAGACCCTCGATTCGAGTGAGGAAAAACTTGCCCACCAAAAAACCTTTTAACAGGAAAAAAGGTGGAAGAAACCTCAGGAAGAGCCACAAAGGAGGGATCCCTCTCCCAGGACGGACAGACGTGCAATGATGTCACATGTACAGAACAAATCAACACACACATATTGTACAATGAATAATAATGAATTACAGTTGATGATAAGAATAGGTTACAATGAATGATGAATTATTACAGTAGCAGCAAATCATTACATAACTATAAACTGTAATGGGGATATGGCAACAATGATGACGGCGACAACACATGCAGTAGTTATAGTGAAAGCTGCAGGAAGCTCTCAGAAGTGAGTTTTTTGGTCCTAATCATTAGAAATCAGTTACTTGTTGATGGCAAACATGGTTTTGATTGAAAATATTGCTCCTTGTTTAAGAAAAACTGTAGTTGTCAGTTTTGGCCTTCTCTCGCCGAGAGAAAGCTATTTTTACAAATGTTACAGTAAAAGTTGCAGGAAGCTCTCAGAAGTGAGTTTTTTGGTCCTAATCATTAGAAATCAGTTACTTGTTGATGGCAAACATGGTTTTGATTGAAAATATTGCTCCTTGTTCAAGAAAAACTGTAGTTGTCAGTTTTGGCCTTCTCTCGCCGAGAGAAAGCTATTTTTACACCTGTTACAGTAAAAGCTGCAGGAAGCTCTCAGAAGTGAGTTTTTTGGTCCTAATCATTAGAAATCAGTTACTTGTTGATGGCAAACATGGTTTTGATTGAAAATATTGCTCCTTGTTTAAGAAAAACTGTAGTTGTCAGATTTGGGCTTCCCTCGCTGAGAGAAAGCTATTTTTACAAATGTTACAGTAAAAGCTGCAGGAAGCTCTCAGAAGTGAGTTTCTTGCTCCTAATCATTAGAAATCAGTTACTTGTTGATGGCAAACATGGTTTTGATTGAAAATATTGCTCCTTGTTTAAGAAAAACTGTAGTTGTCAGATTTGGGCTTCCCTCGCTGAGAGAAAGCTATTTTTACAAATGTTACAGTAGAAGCTGCAGGAAGCTCTCAGAAGTGAGTTTTTAGGTCCTAATCATTAAAAACCAGTTACTTGTTGATGGCAAACATGGTTTTGATTGAAAATATTGCTCCTTGTTTAAGATAAACTGTAGTTGTCAGTTTTGGCCTTCTCTCGCCGAGAGAAAGCTATTTTTACACCTGTTACAGTAAAAGCTGCAGGAAGCTCTCAGAAGTGAGTTTTTTGATCCTAATCATTAGAAATCAGTTACGTGTTGATGGCAAACATGGTTTTGATTGAAAATATTGCTCCTTGTTTAAGAAAAACTGTAGTTGTCAGTTTTGGCCTTGTCTCGCAGAGAGAAAGCTATTTTTACAAATGTTACAGTAAAAGCTGCAGGAAGCTCTCAGAAGTGAGTTTTTTGCTCCTAATCATTAGAAATCAGTTACTTGTTGATGGCAAACATGGTTTTGATTGAAAATATTGCTCATTGTTTAAAAAAAACTGTAGTTGTCAGTTTTGGCCTTCTCTCGGCGAGAGAAAGCTATTTTTACAAATGTTACAGTAAAGGCTGCAGGAAGCTCTCAGAAGTGAGTTTTTTGCTCCTAATCATTAGAAATCAGTTACTTGTTGATGGCAAACATGGTTTTGATTGAAAATATTGCTCCTTGTTCAAGAAAAACTGTAGTTGTCAGTGTTGGCCTTCTCTCGCCAAGAGAAAGCTATTTTTACAAATGTTACAGTAAAAGCTGCAGGAAGCTCTCAGAAGTGAGTTTTTAGGTCCTAATCATTAGAAATCCGTTACTTGTTGATGGCAAACATGGGTTTGATTGAAAATATTGCTCCTTGTTTAAAAAAAACTGTAGTTGTCAGTTTTGGCCTTCTCTCGCCGAGAGAAAGCTATTTTTACAAATGTTACAGTAAAAGCTGCAGGAAGCTCTCAGAAGTGAGTTTTTTTGCTCCTAATCATTAGAAATCAGTTACTTGTTGATGGCAAACATGGTTTTGATTGAAAATATTGCTCCTTGTTTAAGAAAAACTGTAGTTGTCAGTTTTGGTCTTCTCTCGCAGAGAGAAAGCTATTTTTAAAAATGTTACAGTAAAAGCTGCAGGAAGCTCTCAGAAGTGAGTTTTTTGCTCCTAATCATTAGAAATCAGTTACTTGTTGATGGCAAACATGGTTTTGATTAAAAATATTGCTCCTTGTTTAAGAAAAACTGTAGTTGTCAGTTTTGGCCTTCTCTTGCAGAGAGAAAGGTATTTTTAAAATGTTACAGTAAAAGCTGCAGGAAGCTCTCAGAAGTGAGTTTTTTGCTCCTAATCATTAGAAATCAGTTACTTGTTGATGGCAAACATGGTTTTGATTGAAAATATTGCTCCTTGTTCAAGAAAAACTGTAATTGTCAGTTTTGGGCTTCTCTCGCCGAGAGAAAGCTATTTATACAAATGTTACAGTAAAAGCTGCAGGAAGCTCTCAGAAGTGAGTTTTTTGCTCCTAATCATTAGAAATCAGTTACTTGTTGATGGCAAACATGGTTTTGATTAAAAATATTGCTCCTTGTTTAAGTAAAACTGTAGTTGTCAGTTTTGGCCTTCTCTTGCAGAGAGAAAGCTATTTTTAAAAATGTTACAGTAAAAGCTGCAGGAAGCTCTCAGAAGTGAGTTTTTTGGTCCTAATCATTAGAAATCAGTTACTTGTCGATGGCAAACATGGTTTTGATTGAAAATATTGCTCCTTGTTTAAGAAAAACTGTAATTGTCAGTTTTGGGCTTCTCTCGCCGAGAGAAAGCTATTTATACAAATGTTACAGTAAAAGCTGCAGGAAGCTCTCAGAAGTGAGTTTTTTGCTCCTAATCATTAGAAATCAGTTACTTGTTGATGGCAAACATGGTTTTGATTGAAAATATTGCTCCTTGTTCAAGAAAAACTGTAGTTGTCAGTTTTGGCCTTCTCTCGCCGAGAGAAAGCTATTTTTACACCTGTTACAGTAAAAGCTGCAGGAAGCTCTCAGAAGTGAGTTTTTTGGTCCTAATCATTAGAAATCAGTTACTTGTTGATGGCAAACATGGTTTTGATTGAAAATATTGCTCCTTGTTTAAGAAAAACTGTAGTTGTCAGATTTGGGCTTCCCTCGCTGAGAGAAAGCTATTTTTACAAATGTTACAGTAAAAGCTGCAGGAAGCTCTCAGAAGTGAGTTTCTTGCTCCTAATCATTAGAAATCAGTTACTTGTTGATGGCAAACATGGTTTTGATTGAAAATATTGCTCCTTGTTTAAGAAAAACTGTAGTTGTCAGTTTTGGCCTTGTCTCGCAGAGAGAAAGCTATTTTTACAAATGTTACAGTAAAAGCTGCAGGAAGCTCTCAGAAGTGAGGTTTTGCTCCTAATCATTAGAAATCAGTTACTTGTTGATGGCAAACATGGTTTTGATTGAAAATATTGCTCATTGTTTAAAAAAAACTGTAGTTGTCAGTTTTGGCCTTCTCTCGCTGAGAGAAAGCTATTTTTACAAATGTTACAGTAAAAGCTGCAGGAAGCTCTCAGAAGTGAGTTTTTTGATCCTAATCATTAGAAATCAGTTACGTGTTGATGGCAAACATGGTTTTGATTGAAAATATTGCTCCTTGTTTAAGAAAAACTGTAGTTGTCAGTTTTGGCCTTGTCTCGCAGAGAGAAAGCTATTTTTACAAATGTTACAGTAAAAGCTGCAGGAAGCTCTCAGAAGTGAGGTTTTGCTCCTAATCATTAGAAATCAGTTACTTGTTGATGGCAAACATGGTTTTGATTGAAAATATTGCTCATTGTTTGAAAAAAACTGTAGTTGTCAGTTTTGGCCTTCTCTCGGCGAGAGAAAGCTATTTTTACAAATGTTACAGTAAAGGCTGCAGGAAGCTCTCAGAAGTTAGTTTTTTGCTCCTAATCATTAGAAATCAGTTACTTGTTGATGGCAAACATGGTTTTGATTGAAAATATTGCTCCTTGTTTAAGAAAAACTGTAGTTGTCAGTGTTGGCCTTCTCTCGCCAAGAGAAAGCTATTTTTACAAATGTTACAGTAAAAGCTGCAGGAAGCTCTCAGAAGTGAGTTTTTAGGTCCTAATCATTAGAAATCCGTTACTTGTTGATGGCAAACATGGGTTTGATTGAAAATATTGCTCCTTGTTTAAAAAAAACTGTAGTTGTCAGTTTTGGCCTTCTCTCGCCGAGAGAAAGCTATTTTTACAAATGTTACAGTAAAAGCTGCAGGAAGCTCTCAGAAGTGAGTTTTTTTGCTCCTAATCATTAGAAATCAGTTACTTGTTGATGGCAAACATGGTTTTGATTGAAAATATTGCTCCTTGTTTAAGAAAAACTGTAGTTGTCAGTTTTGGTCTTCTCTCGCAGAGAGAAAGCTATTTTTAAAAATGTTACAGTAAAAGCTGCAGGAAGCTCTCAGAAGTGAGTTTTTTGCTCCTAATCATTAGAAATCAGTTACTTGTTGATGGCAAACATGGTTTTGATTAAAAATATTGCTCCTTGTTTAAGAAAAACTGTAGTTGTCAGTTTTGGCCTTCTCTTGCAGAGAGAAAGGTATTTTTAAAAATGTTACAGTAAAAGCTGCAGGAAGCTCTCAGAAGTGAGTTTTTTGCTCCTAATCATTAGAAATCAGTTACTTGTTGATGGCAAACATGGTTTTGATTGAAAATATTGCTCCTTGTTCAAGAAAAACTGTAATTGTCAGTTTTGGGCTTCTCTCGCCGAGAGAAAGCTATTTATACAAATGTTACAGTAAAAGCTGCAGGAAGCTCTCAGAAGTGAGTTTTTTGCTCCTAATCATTAGAAATCAGTTACTTGTTGATGGCAAACATGGTTTTGATTAAAAATATTGCTCCTTGTTTAAGTAAAACTGTAGTTGTCAGTTTTGGCCTTCTCTTGCAGAGAGAAAGCTATTTTTAAAAATGTTACAGTAAAAGCTGCAGGAAGCTCTCAGAAGTGAGTTTTTTGCTCCTAATCATTAGAAATCAGTTACTTGTTGATGGCAAACATGGTTTTGATTAAAAATATTGCTCCTTGTTTAAGAAAAACTGTAGTTGTCAGTTTTGGCCTTCTCTTGCAGAGAGAAAGGTATTTTTAAAATGTTACAGTAAAAGCTGCAGGAAGCTCTCAGAAGTGAGTTTTTTGCTCCTAATCATTAGAAATCAGTTACTTGTTGATGGCAAACATGGTTTTGATTGAAAATATTGCTCCTTGTTCAAGAAAAACTGTAATTGTCAGTTTTGGGCTTCTCTCGCCGAGAGAAAGCTATTTATACAAATGTTACAGTAAAAGCTGCAGGAAGCTCTCAGAAGTGAGTTTTTTGCTCCTAATCATTAGAAATCAGTTACTTGTTGATGGCAAACATGGTTTTGATTAAAAATATTGCTCCTTGTTTAAGTAAAACTGTAGTTGTCAGTTTTGGCCTTCTCTTGCAGAGAGAAAGCTATTTTTAAAAATGTTACAGTAAAAGCTGCAGGAAGCTCTCAGAAGTGAGTTTTTTGGTCCTAATCATTAGAAATCAGTTACTTGTTGATGGCAAACATGGTTTTGATTGAAAATATTGCTCCTTGTTCAAGAAAAACTGTAGTTGTCAGTTTTGGCCTTCTCTCGCCGAGAGAAAGCTATTTTTACACCTGTTACAGTAAAAGCTGCAGGAAGCTCTCAGAAGTGAGTTTTTTGGTCCTAATCATTAGAAATCAGTTACTTGTTGATGGCAAACATGGTTTTGATTGAAAATATTGCTCCTTGTTTAAGAAAAACTGTAGTTGTCAGATTTGGGCTTCCCTCGCTGAGAGAAAGCTATTTTTACAAATGTTACAGTAAAAGCTGCAGGAAGCTCTCAGAAGTGAGTTTCTTGCTCCTAATCATTAGAAATCAGTTACTTGTTGATGGCAAACATGGTTTTGATTGAAAATATTGCTCCTTGTTTAAGAAAAACTGTAGTTGTCAGATTTGGGCTTCCCTCGCTGAGAGAAAGCTATTTTTACAAATGTTACAGTAGAAGCTGCAGGAAGCTCTCAGAAGTGAGTTTTTAGGTCCTAATCATTAAAAACCAGTTACTTGTTGATGGCAAACATGGTTTTGATTGAAAATATTGCTCCTTGTTTAAGATAAACTGTAGTTGTCAGTTTTGGCCTTCT
Source organism: Pampus argenteus (assembly GCA_036937835.1). Lineage (NCBI taxonomy): Eukaryota > Metazoa > Chordata > Actinopteri > Scombriformes > Stromateidae > Pampus > Pampus argenteus. The sequence continues at coordinate 2,595,720 of CM072881.1, forward strand.
CTCGCCGAGAGAAAGCTATTTTTACACCTGTTACAGTAAAAGCTGCAGGAAGCTCTCAGAAGTGAGTTTTTTGATCCTAATCATTAGAAATCAGTTACGTGTTGATGGCAAACATGGTTTTGATTGAAAATATTGCTCCTTGTTTAAGAAAAACTGTAGTTGTCAGTTTTGGCCTTGTCTCGCAGAGAGAAAGCTATTTTTACAAATGTTACAGTAAAAGCTGCAGGAAGCTCTCAGAAGTGAGTTTTTTGCTCCTAATCATTAGAAATCAGTTACTTGTTGATGGCAAACATGGTTTTGATTGAAAATATTGCTCATTGTTTAAAAAAAACTGTAGTTGTCAGTTTTGGCCTTCTCTCGGCGAGAGAAAGCTATTTTTACAAATGTTACAGTAAAGGCTGCAGGAAGCTCTCAGAAGTGAGTTTTTTGCTCCTAATCATTAGAAATCAGTTACTTGTTGATGGCAAACATGGTTTTGATTGAAAATATTGCTCCTTGTTCAAGAAAAACTGTAGTTGTCAGTGTTGGCCTTCTCTCGCCAAGAGAAAGCTATTTTTACAAATGTTACAGTAAAAGCTGCAGGAAGCTCTCAGAAGTGAGTTTTTAGGTCCTAATCATTAGAAATCCGTTACTTGTTGATGGCAAACATGGGTTTGATTGAAAATATTGCTCCTTGTTTAAAAAAAACTGTAGTTGTCAGTTTTGGCCTTCTCTCGCCGAGAGAAAGCTATTTTTACAAATGTTACAGTAAAAGCTGCAGGAAGCTCTCAGAAGTGAGTTTTTTTGCTCCTAATCATTAGAAATCAGTTACTTGTTGATGGCAAACATGGTTTTGATTGAAAATATTGCTCCTTGTTTAAGAAAAACTGTAGTTGTCAGTTTTGGTCTTCTCTCGCAGAGAGAAAGCTATTTTTAAAAATGTTACAGTAAAAGCTGCAGGAAGCTCTCAGAAGTGAGTTTTTTGCTCCTAATCATTAGAAATCAGTTACTTGTTGATGGCAAACATGGTTTTGATTAAAAATATTGCTCCTTGTTTAAGAAAAACTGTAGTTGTCAGTTTTGGCCTTCTCTTGCAGAGAGAAAGGTATTTTTAAAATGTTACAGTAAAAGCTGCAGGAAGCTCTCAGAAGTGAGTTTTTTGCTCCTAATCATTAGAAATCAGTTACTTGTTGATGGCAAACATGGTTTTGATTGAAAATATTGCTCCTTGTTCAAGAAAAACTGTAATTGTCAGTTTTGGGCTTCTCTCGCCGAGAGAAAGCTATTTATACAAATGTTACAGTAAAAGCTGCAGGAAGCTCTCAGAAGTGAGTTTTTTGCTCCTAATCATTAGAAATCAGTTACTTGTTGATGGCAAACATGGTTTTGATTAAAAATATTGCTCCTTGTTTAAGTAAAACTGTAGTTGTCAGTTTTGGCCTTCTCTTGCAGAGAGAAAGCTATTTTTAAAAATGTTACAGTAAAAGCTGCAGGAAGCTCTCAGAAGTGAGTTTTTTGGTCCTAATCATTAGAAATCAGTTACTTGTCGATGGCAAACATGGTTTTGATTGAAAATATTGCTCCTTGTTTAAGAAAAACTGTAATTGTCAGTTTTGGGCTTCTCTCGCCGAGAGAAAGCTATTTATACAAATGTTACAGTAAAAGCTGCAGGAAGCTCTCAGAAGTGAGTTTTTTGCTCCTAATCATTAGAAATCAGTTACTTGTTGATGGCAAACATGGTTTTGATTGAAAATATTGCTCCTTGTTCAAGAAAAACTGTAGTTGTCAGTTTTGGCCTTCTCTCGCCGAGAGAAAGCTATTTTTACACCTGTTACAGTAAAAGCTGCAGGAAGCTCTCAGAAGTGAGTTTTTTGGTCCTAATCATTAGAAATCAGTTACTTGTTGATGGCAAACATGGTTTTGATTGAAAATATTGCTCCTTGTTTAAGAAAAACTGTAGTTGTCAGATTTGGGCTTCCCTCGCTGAGAGAAAGCTATTTTTACAAATGTTACAGTAAAAGCTGCAGGAAGCTCTCAGAAGTGAGTTTCTTGCTCCTAATCATTAGAAATCAGTTACTTGTTGATGGCAAACATGGTTTTGATTGAAAATATTGCTCCTTGTTTAAGAAAAACTGTAGTTGTCAGTTTTGGCCTTGTCTCGCAGAGAGAAAGCTATTTTTACAAATGTTACAGTAAAAGCTGCAGGAAGCTCTCAGAAGTGAGGTTTTGCTCCTAATCATTAGAAATCAGTTACTTGTTGATGGCAAACATGGTTTTGATTGAAAATATTGCTCATTGTTTAAAAAAAACTGTAGTTGTCAGTTTTGGCCTTCTCTCGCTGAGAGAAAGCTATTTTTACAAATGTTACAGTAAAAGCTGCAGGAAGCTCTCAGAAGTGAGTTTTTTGATCCTAATCATTAGAAATCAGTTACGTGTTGATGGCAAACATGGTTTTGATTGAAAATATTGCTCCTTGTTTAAGAAAAACTGTAGTTGTCAGTTTTGGCCTTGTCTCGCAGAGAGAAAGCTATTTTTACAAATGTTACAGTAAAAGCTGCAGGAAGCTCTCAGAAGTGAGGTTTTGCTCCTAATCATTAGAAATCAGTTACTTGTTGATGGCAAACATGGTTTTGATTGAAAATATTGCTCATTGTTTGAAAAAAACTGTAGTTGTCAGTTTTGGCCTTCTCTCGGCGAGAGAAAGCTATTTTTACAAATGTTACAGTAAAGGCTGCAGGAAGCTCTCAGAAGTTAGTTTTTTGCTCCTAATCATTAGAAATCAGTTACTTGTTGATGGCAAACATGGTTTTGATTGAAAATATTGCTCCTTGTTTAAGAAAAACTGTAGTTGTCAGTGTTGGCCTTCTCTCGCCAAGAGAAAGCTATTTTTACAAATGTTACAGTAAAAGCTGCAGGAAGCTCTCAGAAGTGAGTTTTTAGGTCCTAATCATTAGAAATCCGTTACTTGTTGATGGCAAACATGGGTTTGATTGAAAATATTGCTCCTTGTTTAAAAAAAACTGTAGTTGTCAGTTTTGGCCTTCTCTCGCCGAGAGAAAGCTATTTTTACAAATGTTACAGTAAAAGCTGCAGGAAGCTCTCAGAAGTGAGTTTTTTTGCTCCTAATCATTAGAAATCAGTTACTTGTTGATGGCAAACATGGTTTTGATTGAAAATATTGCTCCTTGTTTAAGAAAAACTGTAGTTGTCAGTTTTGGTCTTCTCTCGCAGAGAGAAAGCTATTTTTAAAAATGTTACAGTAAAAGCTGCAGGAAGCTCTCAGAAGTGAGTTTTTTGCTCCTAATCATTAGAAATCAGTTACTTGTTGATGGCAAACATGGTTTTGATTAAAAATATTGCTCCTTGTTTAAGAAAAACTGTAGTTGTCAGTTTTGGCCTTCTCTTGCAGAGAGAAAGGTATTTTTAAAAATGTTACAGTAAAAGCTGCAGGAAGCTCTCAGAAGTGAGTTTTTTGCTCCTAATCATTAGAAATCAGTTACTTGTTGATGGCAAACATGGTTTTGATTGAAAATATTGCTCCTTGTTCAAGAAAAACTGTAATTGTCAGTTTTGGGCTTCTCTCGCCGAGAGAAAGCTATTTATACAAATGTTACAGTAAAAGCTGCAGGAAGCTCTCAGAAGTGAGTTTTTTGCTCCTAATCATTAGAAATCAGTTACTTGTTGATGGCAAACATGGTTTTGATTAAAAATATTGCTCCTTGTTTAAGTAAAACTGTAGTTGTCAGTTTTGGCCTTCTCTTGCAGAGAGAAAGCTATTTTTAAAAATGTTACAGTAAAAGCTGCAGGAAGCTCTCAGAAGTGAGTTTTTTGCTCCTAATCATTAGAAATCAGTTACTTGTTGATGGCAAACATGGTTTTGATTAAAAATATTGCTCCTTGTTTAAGAAAAACTGTAGTTGTCAGTTTTGGCCTTCTCTTGCAGAGAGAAAGGTATTTTTAAAATGTTACAGTAAAAGCTGCAGGAAGCTCTCAGAAGTGAGTTTTTTGCTCCTAATCATTAGAAATCAGTTACTTGTTGATGGCAAACATGGTTTTGATTGAAAATATTGCTCCTTGTTCAAGAAAAACTGTAATTGTCAGTTTTGGGCTTCTCTCGCCGAGAGAAAGCTATTTATACAAATGTTACAGTAAAAGCTGCAGGAAGCTCTCAGAAGTGAGTTTTTTGCTCCTAATCATTAGAAATCAGTTACTTGTTGATGGCAAACATGGTTTTGATTAAAAATATTGCTCCTTGTTTAAGTAAAACTGTAGTTGTCAGTTTTGGCCTTCTCTTGCAGAGAGAAAGCTATTTTTAAAAATGTTACAGTAAAAGCTGCAGGAAGCTCTCAGAAGTGAGTTTTTTGGTCCTAATCATTAGAAATCAGTTACTTGTCGATGGCAAACATGGTTTTGATTGAAAATATTGCTCCTTGTTTAAGAAAAACTGTAATTGTCAGTTTTGGGCTTCTCTCGCCGAGAGAAAGCTATTTATACAAATGTTACAGTAAAAGCTGCAGGAAGCTCTCAGAAGTGAGTTTTTTGCTCCTAATCATTAGAAATCAGTTACTTGTTGATGGCAAACATGGTTTTGATTGAAAATATTGCTCCTTGTTCAAGAAAAACTGTAGTTGTCAGTTTTGGCCTTCTCTCGCCGAGAGAAAGCTATTTTTACACCTGTTACAGTAAAAGCTGCAGGAAGCTCTCAGAAGTGAGTTTTTTGGTCCTAATCATTAGAAATCAGTTACTTGTTGATGGCAAACATGGTTTTGATTGAAAATATTGCTCCTTGTTTAAGAAAAACTGTAGTTGTCAGATTTGGGCTTCCCTCGCTGAGAGAAAGCTATTTTTACAAATGTTACAGTAAAAGCTGCAGGAAGCTCTCAGAAGTGAGTTTCTTGCTCCTAATCATTAGAAATCAGTTACTTGTTGATGGCAAACATGGTTTTGATTGAAAATATTGCTCCTTGTTTAAGAAAAACTGTAGTTGTCAGTTTTGGCCTTGTCTCGCAGAGAGAAAGCTATTTTTACAAATGTTACAGTAAAAGCTGCAGGAAGCTCTCAGAAGTGAGGTTTTGCTCCTAATCATTAGAAATCAGTTACTTGTTGATGGCAAACATGGTTTTGATTGAAAATATTGCTCATTGTTTAAAAAAAACTGTAGTTGTCAGTTTTGGCCTTCTCTCGCTGAGAGAAAGCTATTTTTACAAATGTTACAGTAAAAGCTGCAGGAAGCTCTCAGAAGTGAGTTTTTTGATCCTAATCATTAGAAATCAGTTACGTGTTGATGGCAAACATGGTTTTGATTGAAAATATTGCTCCTTGTTTAAGAAAAACTGTAGTTGTCAGTTTTGGCCTTGTCTCGCAGAGAGAAAGCTATTTTTACAAATGTTACAGTAAAAGCTGCAGGAAGCTCTCAGAAGTGAGGTTTTGCTCCTAATCATTAGAAATCAGTTACTTGTTGATGGCAAACATGGTTTTGATTGAAAATATTGCTCATTGTTTGAAAAAAACTGTAGTTGTCAGTTTTGGCCTTCTCTCGGCGAGAGAAAGCTATTTTTACAAATGTTACAGTAAAGGCTGCAGGAAGCTCTCAGAAGTTAGTTTTTTGCTCCTAATCATTAGAAATCAGTTACTTGTTGATGGCAAACATGGTTTTGATTGAAAATATTGCTCCTTGTTTAAGAAAAACTGTAGTTGTCAGTGTTGGCCTTCTCTCGCCAAGAGAAAGCTATTTTTACAAATGTTACAGTAAAAGCTGCAGGAAGCTCTCAGAAGTGAGTTTTTAGGTCCTAATCATTAGAAATCCGTTACTTGTTGATGGCAAACATGGGTTTGATTGAAAATATTGCTCCTTGTTTAAAAAAAACTGTAGTTGTCAGTTTTGGCCTTCTCTCGCCGAGAGAAAGCTATTTTTACAAATGTTACAGTAAAAGCTGCAGGAAGCTCTCAGAAGTGAGTTTTTTTGCTCCTAATCATTAGAAATCAGTTACTTGTTGATGGCAAACATGGTTTTGATTGAAAATATTGCTCCTTGTTTAAGAAAAACTGTAGTTGTCAGTTTTGGTCTTCTCTCGCAGAGAGAAAGCAATTTTTAAAAATGTTACAGTAAAAGCTGCAGGAAGCTCTCAGAAGTGAGTTTTTTGCTCCTAATCATTAGAAATCAGTTACTTGTTGATGGCAAACATGGTTTTGATTAAAAATATTGCTCCTTGTTTAAGAAAAACTGTAGTTGTCAGTTTTGGCCTTCTCTTGCAGAGAGAAAGGTATTTTTAAAAATGTTACAGTAAAAGCTGCAGGAAGCTCTCAGAAGTGAGTTTTTTGCTCCTAATCATTAGAAATCAGTTACTTGTTGATGGCAAACATGGTTTTGATTGAAAATATTGCTCCTTGTTCAAGAAAAACTGTAATTGTCAGTTTTGGGCTTCTCTCGCCGAGAGAAAGCTATTTATACAAATGTTACAGTAAAAGCTGCAGGAAGCTCTCAGAAGTGAGTTTTTTGCTCCTAATCATTAGAAATCAGTTACTTGTTGATGGCAAACATGGTTTTGATTAAAAATATTGCTCCTTGTTTAAGTAAAACTGTAGTTGTCAGTTTTGGCCTTCTCTTGCAGAGAGAAAGCTATTTTTAAAAATGTTACAGTAAAAGCTGCAGGAAGCTCTCAGAAGTGAGTTTTTTGGTCCTAATCATTAGAAATCAGTTACTTGTCGATGGCAAACATGGTTTTGATTGAAAATATTGCTCCTTGTTTAAGAAAAACTGTAATTGTCAGTTTTGGGCTTCTCTCGCCGAGAGAAAGCTATTTATACAAATGTTACAGTAAAAGCTGCAGGAAGCTCTCAGAAGTGAGTTTTTTGCTCCTAATCATTAGAAATCAGTTACTTGTTGATGGCAAACATGGTTTTGATTGAAAATATTGCTCCTTGTTTAAGAAAAACTGTATTTGTCAGTTTTGGCCTTCTCTTGCAGAGAGAAAGCTATTTTTAAAAATGTTACAGTAAAAGCTGCAGGAAGCTCTCAGAAGTGAGTTTTTTGCTCCTAATCATTAGAAATCAGTTACTTGTTGATGGCAAACATGGTTTTGATTGAAAATATTGCTCCTTGTTTAAGAAAAACTGTAGTTGTCAGTTTTGACCTTCTCTCGCCGAGAGAAAGCTATTTTTACAAATGTTACAGTAAAAGCTGCAGGAAGCTCTCAGAAGTGAGTTTCTTGCTCCTAATCATTAGAAATCAGTTACTTGTTGATGGCAAACATGGTTTTGATTGAAAATATTGCTCCTTGTTTAAGAAAAACTGTAGTTGTCAGTGTTGGCCTTCTCTCGCCAAGAGAAAGCTATTTTTACAAATGTTACAGTAAAAGCTGCAGGAAGCTCTCAGAAGTGAGTTTTTGGGTCCTAATCATTAGAAATCCGTTACTTGTTGATGGCAAACATGGGTTTGATTGAAAATATTGCTCCTTGTTTAAAAAAAACTGTAGTTGTCAGTTTTGGCCTTCTCTCGCCGAGAGAAAGCTATTTTTACAAATGTTACAGTAAAAGCTGCAGGAAGCTCTCAGAAGTGAGTTTTTTTGCTCCTAATCATTAGAAATCAGTTACTTGTCGATGGCAAACATGGTTTTGATTGAAAATATTGCTCCTTGTTTAAGAAAAACTGTAATTGTCAGTTTTGGGCTCTTCTCGGCGAGAGAAAGCTATTTTTACAAATGTTACAGTAAAGGCTGCAGGAAGCTCTCAGAAGTGAGTTTTTTTGCTCCTAATCATTAGAAATCAGTTACTTGTTGATGGCAAACATGGTTTTGATTGAAAATATTGCTCCTTGTTTAAGAAAAACTGTAGTTGTCAGTGTTGGCCTTCTCTCGCCAAGAGAAAGCTATTTTTACAAATGTTACAGTAAAAGCTGCAGGAAGCTCTCAGAAGTGAGTTTTTAGGTCCTAATCATTAGAAATCCGTTACTTGTTGATGGCAAACATGGGTTTGATTGAAAATATTGCTCCTTTTTTAAAAAAAAACTGTAGTTGTCAGTTTTGGCCTTCTCTCGCCGAGAGAAAGCTATTTTTACAAATGTTACAGTAAAAGCTGCAGGAAGCTCTCAGAAGTGAGTTTTTTTGCTCCTAATCATTATAAATCAGTTACTTGTTGATGGCAAACATGGTTTTGATTGAAAATATTGCTCCTTGTTTAAGAAAAACTGTAGTTGTCAGTTTTGGTCTTCTCTCGCAGAGAGAAAGCTATTTTTAAAAATGTTACAGTAAAAGCTGCAGGAAGCTCTCAGAAGTGAGTTTTTTGCTCCTAATCATTAGAAATCAGTTACTTGTTGATGGCAAACATGGTTTTGATTGAAAATATTGCTCCTTGTTTAAGAAAAACTGTAGTTGTCAGTTTTGGCCTTCTCTCGCCGAGAGAAAGCTATTTTTACACCTGTTACAGTAAAAGCTGCAGGAAGCTCTCAGAAGTGAGTTTTTTGGTCCTAATCATTAGAAATCAGTTACTTGTTGATGGCAAACATGGTTTTGATTGAAAATATTGCTCCTTGTTTAAGAAAAACTGTAGTTGTCAGTTTTGGCCTTGTCTCGCAGAGAGAAAGCTATTTTTACAAATGTTACAGTAAAAGCTGCAGGAAGCTCTCAGAAGTGAGTTTTTTGCTCCTAATCATTAGAAATCAGTTACTTGTTGATGGCAAACATGGTTTTGATTGAAAATATTGCTCATTGTTTAAAAAAAACTGTAGTTGTCAGTTTTGGCCTTCTCTCTGCGAGAGAAAGCTATTTTTACAAATGTTACAGTAAAGGCTGCAGGAAGCTCTCAGAAGTGAGTTTTTTGCTCCTAATCATTAGAAATCAGTTACTTGTTGATGGCAAACATGGTTTTGATTGAAAATATTGCTCCTTGTTTAAGAAAAACTGTAGTTGTCAGTGTTGGCCTTCTCTCGCCAAGAGAAAGCTATTTTTACAAATGTTACAGTAAAAGCTGCAGGAAGCTCTCAGAAGTGAGTTTTTTGCTCCTAATCATTAGAAATCAGTTACTTGTTGATGGCAAACATGGTTTTGATTGAAAATATTGCTCCTTGTTTAAGAAAAACTGTAGTTGTCAGTTTTGGGCTTCTCTCGCCGAGAGAAAGCTATTTTTACAAATCAAATCAAATCAAATTGTATTTATATAGCCCAAAATCACAAAATACATTTGTCTCAGAGGGCTTTACAATCTGTACAGGGAGTGACACCCTCTGTCCTTAGACCCTCGATTCGAGTGAGGAAAAACTTGCCCACCAAAAAACCTTTTAACAGGAAAAAAGGTGGAAGAAACCTCAGGAAGAGCCACAAAGGAGGGATCCCTCTCCCAGGACGGACAGACGTGCAATGATGTCACATGTACAGAACAAATCAACACACACATATTGTACAATGAATAATAATGAATTACAGTTGATGATAAGAATAGGTTACAATGAATGATGAATTATTACAGTAGCAGCAAATCATTACATAACTATAAACTGTAATGGGGATATGGCAACAATGATGACGGCGACAACACATGCAGTAGTTATAGTGAAAGCTGCAGGAAGCTCTCAGAAGTGAGTTTTTTGGTCCTAATCATTAGAAATCAGTTACTTGTTGATGGCAAACATGGTTTTGATTGAAAATATTGCTCCTTGTTTAAGAAAAACTGTAGTTGTCAGTTTTGGCCTTCTCTCGCCGAGAGAAAGCTATTTTTACAAATGTTACAGTAAAAGTTGCAGGAAGCTCTCAATAGTGAGTTTTTTGGTCCTAATCATTAGAAATCAGTTACTTGTTGATGGCAAACATGGTTTTGATTGAAAATATTGCTCCTTGTTCAAGAAAAACTGTAGTTGTCAGTTTTGGCCTTCTCTCGCCGAGAGAAAGCTATTTTTACACCTGTTACAGTAAAAGCTGCAGGAAGCTCTCAGAAGTGAGTTTTTTGGTCCTAATCATTAGAAATCAGTTACTTGTTGATGGCAAACATGGTTTTGATTGAAAATATTGCTCCTTGTTTAAGAAAAACTGTAGTTGTCAGATTTGGGCTTCCCTCGCTGAGAGAAAGCTATTTTTACAAATGTTACAGTAAAAGCTGCAGGAAGCTCTCAGAAGTGAGTTTCTTGCTCCTAATCATTAGAAATCAGTTACTTGTTGATGGCAAACATGGTTTTGATTGAAAATATTGCTCCTTGTTTAAGAAAAGCTGTAGTTGTCAGATTTGGGCTTCCCTCGCTGAGAGAAAGCTATTTTTACAAATGTTACAGTAGAAGCTGCAGGAAGCTCTCAGAAGTGAGTTTTTAGGTCCTAATCATTAAAAACCAGTTACTTGTTGATGGCAAACATGGTTTTGATTGAAAATATTGCTCCTTGTTTAAGATAAACTGTAGTTGTCAGTTTTGGCCTTCTCTCGCCGAGAGAAAGCTATTTTTACACCTGTTACAGTAAAAGCTGCAGGAAGCTCTCAGAAGTGAGTTTTTTGATCCTAATCATTAGAAATCAGTTACGTGTTGATGGCAAACATGGTTTTGATTGAAAATATTGCTCCTTGTTTAAGAAAAACTGTAGTTGTCAGTTTTGGCCTTGTCTCGCAGAGAGAAAGCTATTTTTACAAATGTTACAGTAAAAGCTGCAGGAAGCTCTCAGAAGTGAGTTTTTTGCTCCTAATCATTAGAAATCAGTTACTTGTTGATGGCAAACATGGTTTTGATTGAAAATATTGCTCATTGTTTAAAAAAAACTGTAGTTGTCAGTTTTGGCCTTCTCTCGGCGAGAGAAAGCTATTTTTACAAATGTTACAGTAAAAGCTGCAGGAAGCTCTCAGAAGTGAGTTTTTTGCTCCTAATCATTAGAAATCAGTTACTTGTTGATGGCAAACATGGTTTTGATTGAAAATATTGCTCCTTGTTTAAGAAAAACTGTAGTTGTCAGTTTTGGCCTTCTCTCGCCGAGAGAAAGCTATTTTTACAAATCAAATCAAATCAAATCAAATCAAATTTTATTTATATAGCCCAAAATCACAAAATACATTTGTCTCAGAGGGCTTTACAATCTGTACATGGAGTGACACCCTCTGTCCTTAGACCCTCGATTCGAGTGAGGAAAAACTTGCCCACCAAAAAACCTTTTAACAGGAAAAAAGGTGGAAGAAACCTCAGGAAGAGCCACAAAGGAGGGATCCCTCTCCCAGGACGGACAGACGTGCAATGATGTCACATGTACAGAACAAATCAACACACACATATTGTACAATGAATAATAATGAATTACAGTTGATGATAAGAATAGGTTACAATGAATGATGAATTATTACAGTAGCAGCAAATCATTACATAACTATAAACTGTAATGGGGATATGGCAACAATGATGACGGCGACAACACATGCAGTAGTTATAGTGAAAGCTGCAGGAAGCTCTCAGAAGTGAGTTTTTTGGTCCTAATCATTAGAAATCAGTTACTTGTTGATGGCAAACATGGTTTTGATTGAAAATATTGCTCCTTGTTTAAGAAAAACTGTAGTTGTCAGTTTTGGCCTTCTCTCGCCGAGAGAAAGCTATTTTTACAAATGTTACAGTAAAAGTTGCAGGAAGCTCTCAGAAGTGAGTTTTTTGGTCCTAATCATTAGAAATCAGTTACTTGTTGATGGCAAACATGGTTTTGATTGAAAATATTGCTCCTTGTTCAAGAAAAACTGTAGTTGTCAGTTTTGGCCTTCTCTCGCCGAGAGAAAGCTATTTTTACACCTGTTACAGTAAAAGCTGCAGGAAGCTCTCAGAAGTGAGTTTTTTGGTCCTAATCATTAGAAATCAGTTACTTGTTGATGGCAAACATGGTTTTGATTGAAAATATTGCTCCTTGTTTAAGAAAAACTGTAGTTGTCAGATTTGGGCTTCCCTCGCTGAGAGAAAGCTATTTTTACAAATGTTACAGTAAAAGCTGCAGGAAGCTCTCAGAAGTGAGTTTCTTGCTCCTAATCATTAGAAATCAGTTACTTGTTGATGGCAAACATGGTTTTGATTGAAAATATTGCTCCTTGTTTAAGAAAAACTGTAGTTGTCAGATTTGGGCTTCCCTCGCTGAGAGAAAGCTATTTTTACAAATGTTACAGTAGAAGCTGCAGGAAGCTCTCAGAAGTGAGTTTTTAGGTCCTAATCATTCAAAACCAGTTACTTGTTGATGGCAAACATGGTTTTGATTGAAAATATTGCTCCTTGTTTAAGATAAACTGTAGTTGTCAGTTTTGGCCTTCTCTCGCCGAGAGAAAGCTATTTTTACAAATGTTACAGTAAAAGCTGCAGGAAGCTCTCAGAAGTGAGTTTTTTTGCTCCTAATCATTAGAAATCAGTTACTTGTTGATGGCAAACATGGTTTTGATTGAAAATATTGCTCCTTGTTTAAGAAAAACTGTAGTTGTCAGTTTTGGTCTTCTCTCGCAGAGAGAAAGCTATTTTTAAAAATGTTACAGTAAAAGCTGCAGGAAGCTCTCAGAAGTGAGTTTTTTGCTCCTAATCATTAGAAATCAGTTACTTGTTGATGGCAAACATGGTTTTGATTAAAAATATTGCTCCTTGTTTAAGAAAAACTGTAGTTGTCAGTTTTGGCCTTCTCTTGCAGAGAGAAAGGTATTTTTAAAATGTTACAGTAAAAGCTGCAGGAAGCTCTCAGAAGTGAGTTTTTTGCTCCTAATCATTAGAAATCAGTTACTTGTTGATGGCAAACATGGTTTTGATTGAAAATATTGCTCCTTGTTCAAGAAAAACTGTAATTGTCAGTTTTGGGCTTCTCTCGCCGAGAGAAAGCTATTTATACAAATGTTACAGTAAAAGCTGCAGGAAGCTCTCAGAAGTGAGTTTTTTGCTCCTAATCATTAGAAATCAGTTACTTGTTGATGGCAAACATGGTTTTGATTAAAAATATTGCTCCTTGTTTAAGTAAAACTGTAGTTGTCAGTTTTGGCCTTCTCTTGCAGAGAGAAAGCTATTTTTAAAAATGTTACAGTAAAAGCTGCAGGAAGCTCTCAGAAGTGAGTTTTTTGGTCCTAATCATTAGAAATCAGTTACTTGTCGATGGCAAACATGGTTTTGATTGAAAATATTGCTCCTTGTTTAAGAAAAACTGTAATTGTCAGTTTTGGGCTTCTCTCGCCGAGAGAAAGCTATTTATACAAATGTTACAGTAAAAGCTGCAGGAAGCTCTCAGAAGTGAGTTTTTTGCTCCTAATCATTAGAAATCAGTTACTTGTTGATGGCAAACATGGTTTTGATTGAAAATATTGCTCCTTGTTCAAGAAAAACTGTAGTTGTCAGATTTGGGCTTCCCTCGCTGAGAGAAAGCTATTTTTACAAATGTTACAGTAAAAGCTGCAGGAAGCTCTCAGAAGTGAGTTTCTTGCTCCTAATCATTAGAAATCAGTTACTTGTTGATGGCAAACATGGTTTTGATTGAAAATATTGCTCCTTGTTTAAGAAAAACTGTAGTTGTCAGTTTTGGCCTTGTCTCGCAGAGAGAAAGCTATTTTTACAAATGTTACAGTAAAAGCTGCAGGAAGCTCTCAGAAGTGAGGTTTTGCTCCTAATCATTAGAAATCAGTTACTTGTTGATGGCAAACATGGTTTTGATTGAAAATATTGCTCATTGTTTAAAAAAAACTGTAGTTGTCAGTTTTGGCCTTCTCTCGCTAAGAGAAAGCTATTTTTACAAATGTTACAGTAAAAGCTGCAGGAAGCTCTCAGAAGTGAGTTTTTTGATCCTAATCATTAGAAATCAGTTACGTGTTGATGGCAAACATGGTTTTGATTGAAAATATTGCTCCTTGTTTAAGAAAAACTGTAGTTGTCAGTTTTGGCCTTGTCTCGCAGAGAGAAAGCTATTTTTACAAATGTTACAGTAAAAGCTGCAGGAAGCTCTCAGAAGTGAGGTTTTGCTCCTAATCATTAGAAATCAGTTACTTGTTGATGGCAAACATGGTTTTGATTGAAAATATTGCTCATTGTTTGAAAAAAACTGTAGTTGTCAGTTTTGGCCTTCTCTCGGCGAGAGAAAGCTATTTTTACAAATGTTACAGTAAAGGCTGCAGGAAGCTCTCAGAAGTTAATTTTTTGCTCCTAATCATTAGAAATCAGTTACTTGTTGATGGCAAACATGGTTTTGATTGAAAATATTGCTCCTTGTTTAAGAAAAACTGTAGTTGTCAGTGTTGGCCTTCTCTCGCCAAGAGAAAGCTATTTTTACAAATGTTACAGTAAAAGCTGCAGGAAGCTCTCAGAAGTGAGTTTTTAGGTCCTAATCATTAGAAATCCGTTACTTGTTGATGGCAAACATGGGTTTGATTGAAAATATTGCTCCTTGTTTAAAAAAAACTGTAGTTGTCAGTTTTGGCCTTCTCTCCCCGAGAGAAAGCTATTTTTACAAATGTTACAGTAAAAGCTGCAGGAAGCTCTCAGAAGTGAGTTTTTTTGCTCCTAATCATTAGAAATCAGTTACTTGTTGATGGCAAACATGGTTTTGATTGAAAATATTGCTCCTTGTTTAAGAAAAACTGTAGTTGTCAGTTTTGGTCTTCTCTCGCAGAGAGAAAGCTATTTTTAAAAATGTTACAGTAAAAGCTGCAGGAAGCTCTCAGAAGTGAGTTTTTTGCTCCTAATCATTAGAAATCAGTTACTTGTTGATGGCAAACATGGTTTTGATTAAAAATATTGCTCCTTGTTTAAGAAAAACTGTAGTTGTCAGTTTTGGCCTTCTCTTGCAGAGAGAAAGGTATTTTTAAAAATGTTACAGTAAAAGCTGCAGGAAGCTCTCAGAAGTGAGTTTTTTGCTCCTAATCATTAGAAATCAGTTACTTGTTGATGGCAAACATGGTTTTGATTGAAAATATTGCTCCTTGTTCAAGAAAAACTGTAATTGTCAGTTTTGGGCTTCTCTCGCCGAGAGAAAGCTATTTATACAAATGTTACAGTAAAAGCTGCAGGAAGCTCTCAGAAGTGAGTTTTTTGCTCCTAATCATTAGAAATCAGTTACTTGTTGATGGCAAACATGGTTTTGATTAAAAATATTGCTCCTTGTTTAAGTAAAACTGTAGTTGTCAGTTTTGGCCTTCTCTTGCAGAGAGAAAGCTATTTTTAAAAATGTTACAGTAAAAGCTGCAGGAAGCTCTCAGAAGTGAGTTTTTTGGTCCTAATCATTAGAAATCAGTTACTTGTCGATGGCAAACATGGTTTTGATTGAAAATATTGCTCCTTGTTTAAGAAAAACTGTAATTGTCAGTTTTGGGCTTCTCTCGCCGAGAGAAAGCTATTTATACAAATGTTACAGTAAAAGCTGCAGGAAGCTCTCAGAAGTGAGTTTTTTGCTCCTAATCATTAGAAATCAGTTACTTGTTGATGGCAAACATGGTTTTGATTGAAAATATTGCTCCTTGTTTAAGAAAAACTGTATTTGTCAGTTTTGGCCTTCTCTTGCAGAGAGAAAGCTATTTTTAAAAATGTTACAGTAAAAGCTGCAGGAAGCTCTCAGAAGTGAGTTTTTTACTCCTAATCATTAGAAATCAGTTACTTGTTGATGGCAAACATGGTTTTGATTGAAAATATTGCTCCTTGTTTAAGAAAAACTGTAGTTGTCAGTTTTGACCTTCTCTCGCCGAGAGAAAGCTATTTTTACAAATGTTACAGTAAAAGCTGCAGGAAGCTCTCAGAAGTGAGTTTCTTGCTCCTAATCATTAGAAATCAGTTACTTGTTGATGGCAAACATGGTTTTGATTGAAAATATTGCTCCTTGTTTAAGAAAAACTGTAGTTGTCAGTGTTGGCCTTCTCTCGCCAAGAGAAAGCTATTTTTACAAATGTTACAGTAAAGGCTGCAGGAAGCTCTCAGAAGTGAGTTTTTTGCTCCTAATCATTAGAAATCAGTTACTTGTTGATGGCAAACATGGTTTTGATTGAAAATATTGCTCCTTGTTTAAGAAAAACTGTAGTTGTCAGTGTTGGCCTTCTCTCGCCAAGAGAAAGCTATTTTTACAAATGTTACAGTAAAAGCTGCAGGAAGCTCTCAGAAGTGAGTTTTTAGGTCCTAATCATTAGAAATCCGTTACTTGTTGATGGCAAACATGGGTTTGATTGAAAATATTGCTCCTTTTTTTAAAAAAACTGTAGTTGTCAGTTTTGGCCTTCTCTCGCCGAGAGAAAGCTATTTTTACAAATGTTACAGTAAAAGCTGCAGGAAGCTCTCAGAAGTGAGTTTTTTTGCTCCTAATCATTATAAATCAGTTACTTGTTGATGGCAAACATGGTTTTGATTGAAAATATTGCTCCTTGTTTAAGAAAAACTGTAGTTGTCAGTTTTGGTCTTCTCTCGCAGAGATAAAGCTATTTTTAAAAATGTTACAGTAAAAGCTGCAGGAAGCTCTCAGAAGTGAGTTTTTTGCTCCTAATCATTAGAAATCAGTTACTTGTTGATGGCAAACATGGTTTTGATTGAAAATATTGCTCCTTGTTTAAGAAAAACTGTAGTTGTCAGTTTTGGCCTTCTCTCGCCGAGAGAAAGCTATTTTTACACCTGTTACAGTAAAAGCTGCAGGAAGCTCTCAGAAGTGAGTTTTTTGGTCCTAATCATTAGAAATCAGTTACTTGTTGATGGCAAACATGGTTTTGATTGAAAATATTGCTCCTTGTTTAAGAAAAACTGTAGTTGTCAGTTTTGGCCTTGTCACGCAGAGAGAAAGCTATTTTTACAAATGTTACAGTAAAAGCTGCAGGAAGCTCTCAGAAGTGAGTTTTTTGCTCCTAATCATTAGAAATCAGTTACTTGTTGATGGCAAACATGGTTTTGATTGAAAATATTGCTCATTGTTTAAAAAAAAACTGTAGTTGTCAGTTTTGGCCTTCTCTCTGCGAGAGAAAGCTATTTTTACAAATGTTACAGTAAAGGCTGCAGGAAGCTCTCAGAAGTGAGTTTTTTGCTCCTAATCATTAGAAATCAGTTACTTGTTGATGGCAAACATGGTTTTGATTGAAAATATTGCTCCTTGTTTAAGAAAAACTGTAGTTGTCAGTTTTGGCCTTCTCTCGCCGAGAGAAAGCTATTTTTACACCTGTTACAGTAAAAGCTGCAGGAAGCTCTCAGAAGTGAGTTTTTTGGTCCTAATCATTAGAAATCAGTTACTTGTTGATGGCAAACATGGTTTTGATTGAAAATATTGCTCCTTGTTTAAGAAAAACTGTAGTTGTCAGTTTTGGCCTTGTCTCGCAGAGAGAAAGCTATTTTTACAAATGTTACAGTAAAAGCTGCAGGAAGCTCTCAGAAGTGAGTTTTTTGCTCCTAATCATTAGAAATCAGTTACTTGTTGATGGCAAACATGGTTTTGATTGAAAATATTGCTCATTGTTTAAAAAAAACTGTAGTTGTCAGTTTTGGCCTTCTCTCTGCGAGAGAAAGCTATTTTTACAAATGTTACAGTAAAGGCTGCAGGAAGCTCTCAGAAGTGAGTTTTTTGCTCCTAATCATTAGAAATCAGTTACTTGTTGATGGCAAACATGGTTTTGATTGAAAATATTGCTCCTTGTTTAAGAAAAACTGTAGTTGTCAGTGTTGGCCTTCTCTCGCCAAGAGAAAGCTATTTTTACAAATGTTACAGTAAAAGCTGCAGGAAGCTCTCAGAAGTGAGTTTTTTGCTCCTAATCATTAGAAATCAGTTACTTGTTGATGGCAAACATGGTTTTGATTGAAAATATTGCTCCTTGTTTAAGAAAAACTGTATTTGTCAGTTTTGGCCTTCTCTTGCAGAGAGAAAGCTATTTTTAAAAATGTTACAGTAAAAGCTGCAGGAAGCTCTCAGAAGTGAGTTTTTTACTCCTAATCATTAGAAATCAGTTACTTGTTGATGGCAAACATGGTTTTGATTGAAAATATTGCTCCTTGTTTAAGAAAAACTGTAGTTGTCAGTTTTGACCTTCTCTCGCCGAGAGAAAGCTATTTTTACAAATGTTACAGTAAAAGCTGCAGGAAGCTCTCAGAAGTGAGTTTCTTGCTCCTAATCATTAGAAATCAGTTACTTGTTGATGGCAAACATGGTTTTGATTGAAAATATTGCTCCTTGTTTAAGAAAAACTGTAGTTGTCAGTGTTGGCCTTCTCTCGCCAAGAGAAAGCTATTTTTACAAATGTTACAGTAAAGGCTGCAGGAAGCTCTCAGAAGTGAGTTTTTTGCTCCTAATCATTAGAAATCAGTTACTTGTTGATGGCAAACATGGTTTTGATTGAAAATATTGCTCCTTGTTTAAGAAAAACTGTAGTTGTCAGTGTTGGCCTTCTCTCGCCAAGAGAAAGCTATTTTTACAAATGTTACAGTAAAAGCTGCAGGAAGCTCTCAGAAGTGAGTTTTTAGGTCCTAATCATTAGAAATCCGTTACTTGTTGATGGCAAACATGGGTTTGATTGAAAATATTGCTCCTTTTTTTAAAAAAACTGTAGTTGTCAGTTTTGGCCTTCTCTCGCCGAGAGAAAGCTATTTTTACAAATGTTACAGTAAAAGCTGCAGGAAGCTCTCAGAAGTGAGTTTTTTTGCTCCTAATCATTATAAATCAGTTACTTGTTGATGGCAAACATGGTTTTGATTGAAAATATTGCTCCTTGTTTAAGAAAAACTGTAGTTGTCAGTTTTGGTCTTCTCTCGCAGAGAGAAAGCTATTTTTAAAAATGTTACAGTAAAAGCTGCAGGAAGCTCTCAGAAGTGAGTTTTTTGCTCCTAATCATTAGAAATCAGTTACTTGTTGATGGCAAACATGGTTTTGATTGAAAATATTGCTCCTTGTTTAAGAAAAACTGTAGTTGTCAGTTTTGGCCTTCTCTCGCCGAGAGAAAGCTATTTTTACACCTGTTACAGTAAAAGCTGCAGGAAGCTCTCAGAAGTGAGTTTTTTGGTCCTAATCATTAGAAATCAGTTACTTGTTGATGGCAAACATGGTTTTGATTGAAAATATTGCTCCTTGTTTAAGAAAAACTGTAGTTGTCAGTTTTGGCCTTGTCACGCAGAGAGAAAGCTATTTTTACAAATGTTACAGTAAAAGCTGCAGGAAGCTCTCAGAAGTGAGTTTTTTGCTCCTAATCATTAGAAATCAGTTACTTGTTGATGGCAAACATGGTTTTGATTGAAAATATTGCTCATTGTTTAAAAAAAACTGTAGTTGTCAGTTTTGGCCTTCTCTCTGCGAGAGAAAGCTATTTTTACAAATGTTACAGTAAAGGCTGCAGGAAGCTCTCAGAAGTGAGTTTTTTGCTCCTAATCATTAGAAATCAGTTACTTGTTGATGGCAAACATGGTTTTGATTGAAAATATTGCTCCTTGTTTAAGAAAAACTGTAGTTGTCAGTGTTGGCCTTCTCTCGCCAAGAGAAAGCTATTTTTACAAATGTTACAGTAAAAGCTGCAGGAAGCTCTCAGAAGTGAGTTTTTAGGTCCTAATCATTAGAAATCCGTTACTTGTTGATGGCAAACATGGGTTTGATTGAAAATATTGCTCCTTGTTTAAAAAAAACTGTAGTTGTCAGTTTTGGCCTTCTCTCCCCGAGAGAAAGCTATTTTTACAAATGTTACAGTAAATGCTGCAGGAAGCTCTCAGAAGTGAGTTTTTTTGCTCCTAATCATTAGAAATCAGTTACTTGTTGATGGCAAACATGGTTTTGATTGAAAATATTGCTCCTTGTTTAAGAAAAACTGTAGTTGTCAGTTTTGGTCTTCTCTCGCAGAGAGAAAGCTATTTTTAAAAATGTTACAGTAAAAGCTGCAGGAAGCTCTCAGAAGTGAGTTTTTTGCTCCTAATCATTAGAAATCAGTTACTTGTTGATGGCAAACATGGTTTTGATTAAAAATATTGCTCCTTGTTTAAGAAAAACTGTAGTTGTCAGTTTTGGCCTTCTCTTGCAGAGAGAAAGGTATTTTTAAAAATGTTACAGTAAAAGCTGCAGGAAGCTCTCAGAAGTGAGTTTTTTGCTCCTAATCATTAGAAATCAGTTACTTGTTGATGGCAAACATGGTTTTGATTGAAAATATTGCTCCTTGTTCAAGAAAAACTGTAATTGTCAGTTTTGGGCTTCTCTCGCCGAGAGAAAGCTATTTATACAAATGTTACAGTAAAAGCTGCAGGAAGCTCTCAGAAGTGAGTTTTTTGCTCCTAATCATTAGAAATCAGTTACTTGTTGATGGCAAACATGGTTTTGATTAAAAATATTGCTCCTTGTTTAAGTAAAACTGTAGTTGTCAGTTTTGGCCTTCTCTTGCAGAGAGAAAGCTATTTTTAAAAATGTTACAGTAAAAGCTGCAGGAAGCTCTCAGAAGTGAGTTTTTTGGTCCTAATCATTAGAAATCAGTTACTTGTCGATGGCAAACATGGTTTTGATTGAAAATATTGCTCCTTGTTTAAGAAAAACTGTAATTGTCAGTTTTGGGCTTCTCTCGCCGAGAGAAAGCTATTTATACAAATGTTACAGTAAAAGCTGCAGGAAGCTCTCAGAAGTGAGTTTTTTGCTCCTAATCATTAGAAATCAGTTACTTGTTGATGGCAAACATGGTTTTGATTGAAAATATTGCTCCTTGTTTAAGAAAAACTGTATTTGTCAGTTTTGGCCTTCTCTTGCAGAGAGAAAGCTATTTTTAAAAATGTTACAGTAAAAGCTGCAGGAAGCTCTCAGAAGTGAGTTTTTTACTCCTAATCATTAGAAATCAGTTACTTGTTGATGGCAAACATGGTTTTGATTGAAAATATTGCTCCTTGTTTAAGAAAAACTGTAGTTGTCAGTTTTGACCTTCTCTCGCCGAGAGAAAGCTATTTTTACAAATGTTACAGTAAAAGCTGCAGGAAGCTCTCAGAAGTGAGTTTCTTGCTCCTAATCATTAGAAATCAGTTACTTGTTGATGGCAAACATGGTTTTGATTGAAAATATTGCTCCTTGTTTAAGAAAAACTGTAGTTGTCAGTGTTGGCCTTCTCTCGCCAAGAGAAAGCTATTTTTACAAATGTTACAGTAAAGGCTGCAGGAAGCTCTCAGAAGTGAGTTTTTTGCTCCTAATCATTAGAAATCAGTTACTTGTTGATGGCAAACATGGTTTTGATTGAAAATATTGCTCCTTGTTTAAGAAAAACTGTAGTTGTCAGTGTTGGCCTTCTCTCGCCAAGAGAAAGCTATTTTTACAAATGTTACAGTAAAAGCTGCAGGAAGCTCTCAGAAGTGAGTTTTTAGGTCCTAATCATTAGAAATCCGTTACTTGTTGATGGCAAACATGGGTTTGATTGAAAATATTGCTCCTTTTTTTAAAAAAACTGTAGTTGTCAGTTTTGGCCTTCTCTCGCCGAGAGAAAGCTATTTTTACAAATGTTACAGTAAAAGCTGCAGGAAGCTCTCAGAAGTGAGTTTTTTTGCTCCTAATCATTATAAATCAGTTACTTGTTGATGGCAAACATGGTTTTGATTGAAAATATTGCTCCTTGTTTAAGAAAAACTGTAGTTGTCAGTTTTGGTCTTCTCTCGCAGAGAGAAAGCTATTTTTAAAAATGTTACAGTAAAAGCTGCAGGAAGCTCTCAGAAGTGAGTTTTTTGCTCCTAATCATTAGAAATCAGTTACTTGTTGATGGCAAACATGGTTTTGATTGAAAATATTGCTCCTTGTTTAAGAAAAACTGTAGTTGTCAGTTTTGGCCTTCTCTCGCCGAGAGAAAGCTATTTTTACACCTGTTACAGTAAAAGCTGCAGGAAGCTCTCAGAAGTGAGTTTTTTGGTCCTAATCATTAGAAATCAGTTACTTGTTGATGGCAAACATGGTTTTGATTGAAAATATTGCTCCTTGTTTAAGAAAAACTGTAGTTGTCAGTTTTGGCCTTGTCACGCAGAGAGAAAGCTATTTTTACAAATGTTACAGTAAAAGCTGCAGGAAGCTCTCAGAAGTGAGTTTTTTGCTCCTAATCATTAGAAATCAGTTACTTGTTGATGGCAAACATGGTTTTGATTGAAAATATTGCTCATTGTTTAAAAAAAACTGTAGTTGTCAGTTTTGGCCTTCTCTCTGCGAGAGAAAGCTATTTTTACAAATGTTACAGTAAAGGCTGCAGGAAGCTCTCAGAAGTGAGTTTTTTGCTCCTAATCATTAGAAATCAGTTACTTGTTGATGGCAAACATGGTTTTGATTGAAAATATTGCTCCTTGTTTAAGAAAAACTGTAGTTGTCAGTTTTGGCCTTCTCTCGCCGAGAGAAAGCTATTTTTACACCTGTTACAGTAAAAGCTGCAGGAAGCTCTCAGAAGTGAGTTTTTTGGTCCTAATCATTAGAAATCAGTTACTTGTTGATGGCAAACATGGTTTTGATTGAAAATATTGCTCCTTGTTTAAGAAAAACTGTAGTTGTCAGTTTTGGCCTTGTCTCGCAGAGAGAAAGCTATTTTTACAAATGTTACAGTAAAAGCTGCAGGAAGCTCTCAGAAGTGAGTTTTTTGCTCCTAATCATTAGAAATCAGTTACTTGTTGATGGCAAACATGGTTTTGATTGAAAATATTGCTCATTGTTTAAAAAAAACTGTAGTTGTCAGTTTTGGCCTTCTCTCTGCGAGAGAAAGCTATTTTTACAAATGTTACAGTAAAGGCTGCAGGAAGCTCTCAGAAGTGAGTTTTTTGCTCCTAATCATTAGAAATCAGTTACTTGTTGATGGCAAACATGGTTTTGATTGAAAATATTGCTCCTTGTTTAAGAAAAACTGTAGTTGTCAGTGTTGGCCTTCTCTCGCCAAGAGAAAGCTATTTTTACAAATGTTACAGTAAAAGCTGCAGGAAGCTCTCAGAAGTGAGTTTTTTGCTCCTAATCATTAGAAATCAGTTACTTGTTGATGGCAAACATGGTTTTGATTGAAAATATTGCTCCTTGTTTAAGAAAAACTGTATTTGTCAGTTTTGGCCTTCTCTTGCAGAGAGAAAGCTATTTTTAAAAATGTTACAGTAAAAGCTGCAGGAAGCTCTCAGAAGTGAGTTTTTTACTCCTAATCATTAGAAATCAGTTACTTGTTGATGGCAAACATGGTTTTGATTGAAAATATTGCTCCTTGTTTAAGAAAAACTGTAGTTGTCAGTTTTGACCTTCTCTCGCCGAGAGAAAGCTATTTTTACAAATGTTACAGTAAAAGCTGCAGGAAGCTCTCAGAAGTGAGTTTCTTGCTCCTAATCATTAGAAATCAGTTACTTGTTGATGGCAAACATGGTTTTGATTGAAAATATTGCTCCTTGTTTAAGAAAAACTGTAGTTGTCAGTGTTGGCCTTCTCTCGCCAAGAGAAAGCTATTTTTACAAATGTTACAGTAAAGGCTGCAGGAAGCTCTCAGAAGTGAGTTTTTTGCTCCTAATCATTAGAAATCAGTTACTTGTTGATGGCAAACATGGTTTTGATTGAAAATATTGCTCCTTGTTTAAGAAAAACTGTAGTTGTCAGTGTTGGCCTTCTCTCGCCAAGAGAAAGCTATTTTTACAAATGTTACAGTAAAAGCTGCAGGAAGCTCTCAGAAGTGAGTTTTTAGGTCCTAATCATTAGAAATCCGTTACTTGTTGATGGCAAACATGGGTTTGATTGAAAATATTGCTCCTTTTTTTAAAAAAACTGTAGTTGTCAGTTTTGGCCTTCTCTCGCCGAGAGAAAGCTATTTTTACAAATGTTACAGTAAAAGCTGCAGGAAGCTCTCAGAAGTGAGTTTTTTTGCTCCTAATCATTATAAATCAGTTACTTGTTGATGGCAAACATGGTTTTGATTGAAAATATTGCTCCTTGTTTAAGAAAAACTGTAGTTGTCAGTTTTGGTCTTCTCTCGCAGAGAGAAAGCTATTTTTAAAAATGTTACAGTAAAAGCTGCAGGAAGCTCTCAGAAGTGAGTTTTTTGCTCCTAATCATTAGAAATCAGTTACTTGTTGATGGCAAACATGGTTTTGATTGAAAATATTGCTCCTTGTTTAAGAAAAACTGTAGTTGTCAGTTTTGGCCTTCTCTCGCCGAGAGAAAGCTATTTTTACACCTGTTACAGTAAAAGCTGCAGGAAGCTCTCAGAAGTGAGTTTTTTGGTCCTAATCATTAGAAATCAGTTACTTGTTGATGGCAAACATGGTTTTGATTGAAAATATTGCTCCTTGTTTAAGAAAAACTGTAGTTGTCAGTTTTGGCCTTGTCACGCAGAGAGAAAGCTATTTTTACAAATGTTACAGTAAAAGCTGCAGGAAGCTCTCAGAAGTGAGTTTTTTGCTCCTAATCATTAGAAATCAGTTACTTGTTGATGGCAAACATGGTTTTGATTGAAAATATTGCTCATTGTTTAAAAAAAACTGTAGTTGTCAGTTTTGGCCTTCTCTCTGCGAGAGAAAGCTATTTTTACAAATGTTACAGTAAAGGCTGCAGGAAGCTCTCAGAAGTGAGTTTTTTGCTCCTAATCATTAGAAATCAGTTACTTGTTGATGGCAAACATGGTTTTGATTGAAAATATTGCTCCTTGTTTAAGAAAAACTGTAGTTGTCAGTTTTGGCCTTCTCTCGCCGAGAGAAAGCTATTTTTACACCTGTTACAGTAAAAGCTGCAGGAAGCTCTCAGAAGTGAGTTTTTTGGTCCTAATCATTAGAAATCAGTTACTTGTTGATGGCAAACATGGTTTTGATTGAAAATATTGCTCCTTGTTTAAGAAAAACTGTAGTTGTCAGTTTTGGCCTTGTCTCGCAGAGAGAAAGCTATTTTTACAAATGTTACAGTAAAAGCTGCAGGAAGCTCTCAGAAGTGAGTTTTTTGCTCCTAATCATTAGAAATCAGTTACTTGTTGATGGCAAACATGGTTTTGATTGAAAATATTGCTCATTGTTTAAAAAAAACTGTAGTTGTCAGTTTTGGCCTTCTCTCTGCGAGAGAAAGCTATTTTTACAAATGTTACAGTAAAGGCTGCAGGAAGCTCTCAGAAGTGAGTTTTTTGCTCCTAATCATTAGAAATCAGTTACTTGTTGATGGCAAACATGGTTTTGATTGAAAATATTGCTCCTTGTTTAAGAAAAACTGTAGTTGTCAGTGTTGGCCTTCTCTCGCCAAGAGAAAGCTATTTTTACAAATGTTACAGTAAAAGCTGCAGGAAGCTCTCAGAAGTGAGTTTTTTGCTCCTAATCATTAGAAATCAGTTACTTGTTGATGGCAAACATGGTTTTGATTGAAAATATTGCTCCTTGTTTAAGAAAAACTGTAGTTGTCAGTTTTGGGCTTCTCTCGCCGAGAGAAAGCTATTTTTACAAATGTTACAGTAAAAGCTGCAGGAAGCTCTCAGAAGTGAGTTTTTTGCTCCTCATCATTAGAAATTAGTTACTTGTTGATGGCAAACATGGTTTTGATTGAAAATATTGCTCCTTGTTTAGGAAAAACTGTAGTTGTCAATTCTGGCCTTCTCTCGTCGAGAAAAAGCTACTGGCATCCCGCGTGGTGTCCCTGATAAATATAAAGTGCTGGGGTTTTGTGCATATTCTTCCCTGGATAGGCCACATTATTGAGACGTCTAAGAACACAAATTGGATAAACTACATCTACTACAAGCAAAAACGATTTATTAGTTACACACATGACGCCTTAAAAGGGTTAGTTGAGCAGATTGGTTCTACTTCTTTGTTAGCTTGGCAGAATAGTGGGTGTGGGTGAGTGGTGATTTACGACTGCTTTACGGTAAGCGTATTCTGTCACTTCCGGTTACTGGTTACTGACACTGTGCTCTCTGTTCTGCTCACCTAGTCAGATTGTCATTGTGACAGTCTTACTGTCTCGTGGGTACTATCAGCACAGAGTAGACGGACCACAGCTTGTTCTCAACGTAAACACTTTATTTTAATACACATCAATCATAAACACGGCAGCCGATCACAGGCGTGATGCTGTCGTCTGCCGTGTGTGTCTTTGTCTGTGTATTCTTCTCCGTGTCTTTGCCGGGTGGCTTAGGTCGTGCTTCCCTGGTCATACTTCCTTTCCTGCCCTGTGTGCCAGATGTTTAGTTACTCTTCGTCCTCCTTTAAAATGGTAAATGTATTAAGTGTAATTTATTTGTAGCTCTGGAGGGAAGGCTTAGCGACTTAGAGACACGGTACCGCAGCACCGAAAAATCAGTAGCTGCTATAGTTAGCAAGTCCCCTGTAGCCGGTGCGGTACCACCGAAGGCAGCTGTAGCTAGCTGTAGCTACCGTCCCCCCGGTAGTTCCCGAGCAGCCGGGAGGCTGGGTGACTGTTCGAAGGAGGCATAGCCCCAAACAGAAGCCTACGGTACACCACCACGTCTGTAACCGATTTTCCCCACTTAGCGACACACCCACTGAGAGGCCAATTCTGGTCATTGGCAGCTCAATTTTAAGAAACGTGAAGTTAGCGACACCGGGGACCATAGTTAAATGAATCCCGGGGGCCAGAGCGGGCAACATTGAATCTAATTTAAAACTGCTGGCCAAAGATAAGAGGAAATATAATAAGATTATTATTCACGTCGGTGGTAATGACACCCGGTTACGTCAATCGGAGGTCACTAAAATGAATGTGTCATCGGTGTGTGAATATGCCAAAACAATGTCGGACTCCGTAATTTTCTCTGGACCCCTACCAAATGTGACCAGTGATGACATGTATAGCCGCATGTCGTCATTTCACCGCTGGCTGTCGAGGTGGTGTCCAGATAATGATGTGGGCTTCATAGATAATTGGACACCTTTCTGGGGAAAACCTGGTCTGATTAGGAGAGACGGCATCCATCCCACTTTGGATGGAGCAGCTCTTATATTGAAAAACATTGTCAAGTTTATTAGTCTATCTAACCCGTGACAATCCAGAGTTGAGACCAGGAAGCAGAGCTGCAGTCTTACACGCTTCTCTGCGCCGCCACTAGAGCAGCTGCCCACCCAATCATCTAGTATAGAGACTGTGTCTGTCCCCCGTCCACCTGCATTATTTAAAGATAAAACAAACAGAAGAGGAGTAAATCATAAAAACCTAATAAAAATTAAATCGACATCTCCAAGAGTCCAAAACAAGATAATTAAATGTGGACTCTTGAATATTAGGTCCTTGTCCTCTGAAGCTGTTTTAGTAAATGAATTCATATCTGACTATGATATTGATTTATTCTGCCTCACTGAAACCTGTAATACTCATATTCCTCGAAGTA
The DNA here is from genome assembly GCA_036937835.1 of Pampus argenteus. Taxonomy (NCBI): domain Eukaryota; kingdom Metazoa; phylum Chordata; class Actinopteri; order Scombriformes; family Stromateidae; genus Pampus; species Pampus argenteus. Next base: position 2,622,870 of record CM072881.1, read on the forward strand.
CTGGTCGAGGTGGTGGAGTTGGAGCCATATTTGACTCTAGTTTACTTATAAATCCTAAACCTGAACTAAATTATAATTCATTTGAAAGTCTCGTTCTTAGCCTGACTCACTCAACCTGGAAAACATTACAGCCAATATTATTTGTTATATTATATCGAGCTCCAGGTCCTTATTCTGAATTTCTATCTGAATTTGCAGAATTTGCATCAGGCTTGGTCGTTAAAACAGATAAAGTAATTATTGTAGGTGATTTTAATATTCATGTTGACAACCACAGTGATAGTCTTAGTACTGCATTTCTCTCGTTGTTAGACTCAATTGGCTTCTGTCAGAGTGTAAATAAACCGACTCATTGTCTAAACCACACTCTTGACCTTATACTCTCATATGGCATTTAAATTGATCATCTGATAGTCTTTCCACATAATCCTATTCTATCTGACCATTTTTTAATAACCTTTGAGTTTATATTACTGGACTTTAAGCCTTTTTTCAGAAACTCGTACAGCAGATGTTTATCTGACAGTGCTGTAGCCAAATTTAAGGAAACGATTACTATAGTATTAAATTCAATGTCATGTTTTAATGTTACAGAGGACTTCCTGTAGCCCCTCACACATAGATCAGCTCGTTAATAATACTACAGACACATTACAGACAACTCTTGACTCTATTGCACCTCTGAAAAAGAAGACAATAAATCAGAGGAGGTTAGCACCATGGTATAGCCAGCACACTCACAAATTAAAGCAAGAGGCACGTAAATCTGAACGTAAATGGCGTGCCTCTAAACTGGAAGAATCTTGCCTAGCCTGGCAAGATAATCTTGCAATTTATAGGAAGGCTCTGCGTAATGCCGGAACTACGGAGCCCCTAAAGGGACATGGAGAAGAAAAAAAAAATGAAACGTTTCTCGTGCGCACCAGAAAGTTTCTCGTGCGCACCAGATAGTATCTGGTGCGCACCAGATAGTATCTCGTGCTCACAAGAAAGTATCTCGTGCTCACCAGATACTATCTCGTGCTCACCAGAAAGTATCTCGTGCGCACCAGAAAGTATCTCGTGCGCACCAGAAAGTATTGCATGCATGTGTGATGTCAGGGAGACCATCCACAGCATTTCGGGTTGTGTTTATGTGTGAAAATGACAGTAGAGGAGTTAGTTCGGCTATATTTTAACCTGGGACTTCATTATAAGGATATTGCTGCTTTACTTGCAAGTCGTCACAGTCATGTTGTCTCTGAAAGACATTTAAAACGAATTTTGAAGTCGTGTAGTCTGTTTCGGCGCAAGGGATACGTCACTTTGGATCGCATAGTTGATTTCATTCATAAACAATTACAAACATCTGGCCAACTCTGTGGGTATAGGTGGATGTACACAAAATGCAAGGATAATGGATTACATGTCAAGAAAGAAGAGGTACGCTTAATTCTGAAAGAACTTGACCCAAGGGGTGTTGAACTCAGAAGAAGAAGACGGCTCCATCGCCGAAGCTATTTTGCAAAAGGGCCCAATTATATTTGGCACTTGGACTCTTATGACAAACTAAAGCCATTTGGTATCTGTATCAATGGCTGCATTGATGGCTTTTCCCGGAAAATTATCTGGATGAATGCATTTACCACCAGCAGTGACGCAAAAATCATCGGAGGCTACTACATGGAGGCAGTCCAGAGATTCGGTGGTTGTCCAAGGATTGTCAGAGGCGACCGGGGCACAGAGAATGTTAAAGTCAGAGACTTTCAGCGTTTTCTCCGTCGCAACATTCACGACGGCTCCGGCATTGACAGCTACATTGAAGGGGCAAGCACAGCAAATCAGCGCATAGAGAGTTGGTGGGGCTTCCTCAGAAGGGAATCAATGGAATTCTACATCTCTCTGTTTAATGATCTGAAGGACCGTGGCTTGTTCGATGGTGCATATTTGGACAGAAGTCTAATTCAGTTCTGCTTCATGGGAATCATTCAGGTAAAAATATATCATATCATATTGTTATTTAAAACCTACTTTCATTTTAAATCGTGTCCCACACATGATTTTGTGGTGTTACATTCTTAATTACAAATTCAATTACAATTACAAATAATACAATTACTTCAATTACAAATTGCATATCAATTAACCCTGTTTTCTTACTTTCTAATATACTGTTATTCTAGGACGAATTAGATGAGACCATCCATGTGTGGGATTCGCATGTCATCAGACCATCGAAGAATGACAGGGTACCCAGTGGTCGACCTCGAGTCATGTACATGTTCCCAGAACTCTACACAAGTGATGACCACATTTCCCCAGTGGACAGAGCTGATGTACAGTTGTGTCAGAGTAACTGCACATTTCGACCAGCAGTGCCATGTGACACAGGCATCTACAACATCTGCAACATTCTGATGGTGGAGTCACAACTGCATCTTCCAGATGATGCTTATCAAGCACTGGATTTGTACCTGCATTTCAGGAGTGAGATAAGATCTGCCCTCTAATTTTAGATGAAACTATTTGTATCCATCTAAACTGAACACGTGATCAGACAATTCTTCTGCAGTCTGCCATGCTTTATTCACCAAACATTGTCAGTTGGCATGTTTTCCCAGGAACTACGTAGAAGCTTTGTTTTGTATTATTTCTCCTTGGTCATATATTATATATTATTATATTATATTTTATTTTACTTATTCTTATGTAATTATTATCTTAATTTCTTATTCTTATTTAATTATCTTATTCTTATTTAATTATTAATTATTATCTTAATTGTTGGTTGTTCTTTTTATTTCATTGTGTTGTATTTGTGTTATGCTGCTGTTACACTCTAATTTCCCAGTTTTTGGAATTTAATAAAGTATATCTATCTATCTATCTATCTATCTGTCACTATGTACACACTGACTGTTAAAGACATTAAGAACATGTGCAGTGATATTATGCACAGTTTTTTAAGGTATGTGGCAGGTTTTGACTTTTATAGATAACTTCTTTCTTCGTTCTTGTGTGGATTTAGGTTGTCTCAGTTGCTTCTGTCTCTTCAGGTAATGAAGCACAGGCTTTATTGAATCAGTCTGGGATTACCTGGGATTTTTCAAGACAATATTAGCTTTTCTCAGTAATTTTTGCTGGAATTACAGACTTAAATTTGTTGTACAGCATATAAGAGTATTGTCATAGATGTTTTACTTTGCCTTCACATCAGTCATAAACAGGAAGCAAACAAAACCCCAACAAATAAAAACAACATGGAAAGACATGAAAGAGGAACAACATTTTTATTTAACTATGTACTATGTGTATATGTTTACCATATGAGGCTATGGTACTGATCAAACTGGTATTATTTTTGTTGAATGCTGAACTTCTTTCTTAATAACAAAATGAATAAACTTAAACTTAAATGTCTTCTGGACAAAAACAAAATGTAAAACTCAGTGTGCTCACAAATAATACAGCAAAAATTAACAATAATAAACTAACAAAGCTTGTGTAACATTTTTTTCTTAATTGTAATACTTGAACAAATACAATGAACAATGAACAAATAAAAAGTTTGTTTCAGACAAATAACAATGTGAGTAGGAGAGGAACATGTGTAAGATGCATTACACTCAACACAATATTACATTACACAATATCCATTGTAAAGCAATCGCCAGACAGGACATTGTCAAACTCTTGACGAAACTCAGGGTATGAGCTGTAGGTGCATGGTAACTCAAGAACTGCTCCACATGTGTGTGCTACAGGCCTGCGACTTAAACCACACAATCTATTAAAAGTTACTTCGATTGTGTCTGTGCACAGCACAGTGGACGCTGTGCAGAAGCGTAAGAAGATCTCCAGTTTTCTTTGGTTGATGCTTCTCACATACCGTAGCAGGTAGTTAAGAGCTGTCTGCTCTTGTGGATTTAGGCTTTCAGTTGATGGCTTTATCATCTGGACCACTTTCTTGTTTGTTGGTTGCTTAGATTTGTAAAGCTCCATTATGCTTTCTTTGGTCATGAGTGTTGGCACAGCATTGCGAATGCTGGAGTGGAAACAGTCAATTATGAACTTTGGCTCTTGAAGAAGAGCTTTGTGTGCCATTGTTAAAATGGCAGCCCGTATGTTGTCTTTAGAGGGCAGGCAGTGTGAGCCCATTCTTGAGAAGACATCGAGTAAGTCCTCTTCAACAGTTTCATCAATGTTCCCCCGTAGTGCTTTTTCAAGTGATGCACGCTCATTCTCTGAAAGGAATCTGGCAAATGACATCATCGAGAGTTCCTCATCCACAGAACCAAGTCCTTGACAACAAGCAAGAACAAAAGCTGGTGACAGTCTGATTGGTATGATTTTGTGGTCCAGGTATCCTTTCAACCACACTCTTCCAAGAGCTTGCCATTCCTTCTCAGAATAGTCTGGTCGTAGTCTGGGTACTCGTTCATCTTCCCCCTCACACTGTTCTAAGAAATTTTCCCAGAATGCGGAGTATACCTCTCTTGACACACCATCACTGTCCACAGCTTTCTCATTTGTAAACTCCATTTTTAGATTAGCATTCAGTAGTTTTGGTTCCATGAAGAAATTAAGGACATCATCAACTATATTTACTCGTCTTAATTTTAAAAGTAGGAGTTCTTTTTCAAATGGCTCTGGTGATGCTGGGAGACTGCTTGATGATACAGGTCCATCATTCAGTGTAGAGTGCTGCAAGATTTTTTAAAAAGGTAATTAGGTGTGATTTGACCATCAATATATCAAGTAGCATGCAGAAATGAATTACTGTGGTTCTAGAGTTGCTGCTTTTCTGTTTTATATCACAATAAATTGAATATCTTTTGGTTTTGGAATGTTTGGATGAAAAAGTGATCTAAAAACAACAGCCTGAGGTGATGGCAATTTGTCACTGTTTGTGTACATTTTATACACAGAATCCTTAATAGAGAAAACTCTTTAAAAGAATCAATAATGACCAATATTTTGCAGCACTGTTAGAAATGACTCAGTTCTACACTATACCTGCATACTGTTGAAGTCATGTGGATCCCAGGGAAGGGTGGAGTCTTGATTATCACCATCATCATCACCAAAAACAGGTCCACAGTTTACTTCAGAATCCTCAAGAGATGCTTGGATGGCAAGGGCAAGAGAGGAATCCGACTCATCACTTAACAACTGGTTTGGAACCTTATTTGACACATGCATTAAACAGTCATCTTCAGATCCATGCCCACTTGTCGATTGCTGAGTATGATTGACAACGAAAGATGGTGGATGCAGGACCTCTGTGTTGCTCATCTCAGGAGTTGCTGGTCTTGAGTGACTGATTGGTTCTCCTCTCTGTTGATAATTAAATTAAAAAACAAAACAAAACATAATTATTACCTTATCTTTGTTTTTGCATCATCTGATCAAAGCTGTCATGTGTACTATCACATTCATGAGCAGATGGTTTTGGAATATTCATATTGAGTAAACATGGCATTGAATTCAAAACATTTTGCCCACTTCCATCATCTTTGCTGTATTTTAAATTTGAGATGGATTTACATTTGTTGTTTGTAACAAAATCATGGTCTCTTAAACCCCATCTCTGTGTCCTCAGACTTCACAAGTTCTCAAGTTTTGAACTTTGTCTTTGACATAATTGTTTCAATTATTTGATATTTTGATTGATCAATTTTTGTTAAAGTATTGTTTGAACATTTTGGCATACTGTTATATCCATACTGTATATCACAAACTGGGTCCATAAAAATGCAATACCAGGGCTTACTTTTTCATGGTTTTCCTGCATTGAGCCACTGGGTGCTGGATCTAAATCAGTGGAGCTCTCTAGATCATCCACTCGATGATCAGTTCCAGTCCCCCAGTGATGACGTCTCCTGGTTTTGTTCCTCAAGGATCGTCTCTGCATCGTCCTAGTCTATAAAGAAATCAGCAGATCAGAAAATTATAGGCTTACGATTAGACGATCAAAACAAGTCTTTCTGAACTTATTGTGCACATAAGTGGAGAGAGAAGTGCAGCAAATATATTTAGAAAATTGTATTTACATGTCTTGACCTCTTGCAACTCAACTATCACCTCTGATTCAGCAGATAAATATTATAAAATATCTAAATAATATATATTTTGCAGGCTTCGTGTCCCTAACAAATTTAACATTGAGTTGATACAATGGATTTATCCTAAAAATTACTGATTCTACTTGCTGAATTTCACAAGATGAAAGACATAAACAACATGGCTGTTAGACTAAGATTGTTTTGATTAGACAAAGACCGAATTGCACCTGCTAATTGCACCAGATTTGTGCAGCATTTGCACGCACAATCTGTCCTGTTTAATGCTATCTAATTGAGAAAGTCAGAACACTGATTGGTCTATAATGAACATTGAAAAGAGCACAAAAGCCCTACATTTTGTGCGCACTTCTAAGTGCAAACAAAGCTTTCCACAATCACAAAACAACTATCGTGTATTTGTACTATTATAGTATTCTACATCTATAACATAATCTACTGAGATTTTAGTACAGCTGTACAGCTATTAATATGACTCAGGCAAGTTTGTAATCTCATTATACTTGTATAATGACAATGAAGGCATTCTATTCTATTCTATTCTATTCTATTCTGATAAATGTTAGATTAATGTCTGAATCATACAATACTGTTGTTCAGGTGTCACTTAATGTATGGATTTCACAAAAACATCACTACTGATATTCTATTTGTTAGCCCCAGCTGGCTGCAGCATCACAAGGCAGATGAAACTATACGTGCGTCTCCAAGCTATGACTGACGTGTGCGTTTACGCACGGTGCTGAGGTAGCTTCATTAACAGTTAATATCAATCAATACAAATTTGGTATCGACAGTATTGATACCAGAAATGTGGCAGAAGATAAATTACCTTCATTGGCCTCTCATCTGTGAGCTCGAAGTCAGAAGCATCAGAGAGAAGTACTACGTCTTTAGCCTTGGAAGCTGCGTAGATACGCAGCATTCGTAGCTTAGTCTGCTCGTACAGCTGGCTCACTGTGGTTTCAGGGGGTACTGTATTGTGACCGTAATCACGAATATCAAACTCGAAGTCTTCCACCGATCCTTTGGATGAATGTCCATTTGGAAAAAACAAGCCCTTGCCCATCTCCAGCAGTTCACCCATAGTTATTGATTTCTGGACTGACAGGTGCCGTGTTCCACCTCCATTTCGTGTTTTGATTTGGTGATAAGTGCCGTTATCAAAGTGGAGCCATCCCATTTCAACCCGCCGGGTGGCTTTGAGTGCGTGTTTATTGCCAACAACACCAGGGCCTTCTGTGTCTCTATTAACAGGAGTTGTCCGATGTTCCCCGAGCTTGTCTCTTACTCGCTGCATGAGAGCGGACTTCACTGACTCCACTCCTCCTGAGTTTTCGTTTGTCACAGTTTTTTGACGACAAAATGCTCTGATTGCAAGTCTGTCCCCATATTGTGTGATATATTGGCCCAACTCCTCATCTGTCATAACAACTATGACGTCGATGTCGATCTGTAATAAGCAAGGCACACGTCAAAAACGTTTGAAAAGTTTCATTAACGTAGCAGGTAGAAAAAGCTAGCATCATTAGGCTAGACATGTATTGTTTACTTTATGTCACTAAAGTTAACATTTATCTTTACCTTATCATCTTTTAGTTGGTTGATGACACTATCATTTATATTTCGCGTTTTTAGGAATAAGAAAAGGTCAGTTTCTGCTGCCATTCTTCTTAAGATCTGAGCCTAAGTACCGCACAACTGCCGGTACTTAACCCAAGGTTTCTCGTGCGCACGAGATACTATCTCGTGCGCACGAGATACTTTCTTGTGAGCACGAGATACTATCTGGTGCGCACGAGAAACTTTCTGGTGCGCACGAGAAACGTTTCTTTTTTTTTTTCTTCTCCATGTCCCTTTAGGGGCTCCGTACAGAACAGTCTATTATTCCTCATTAATTGAGGAAAATAAGAACAACCCCAGGTTTCTCTTCAGCACTGTAGCCAGGCTAACAGAGAACCATAGCTCTATTGAGTCATCTATCCCTTTAAGCCTAACTAGTAATGACTTCATGAGCTTCTTTAATGATAAAATTCTAAATATTAGAGACAAAATTCATCACCTTTTGCCCTCAACAGGCACTCATCTGAAATTGGATACAGCAAGTTTGGAAATAGCTATAAAACCTGATATATGTTTAGACTGCTTTTCTCCCATCGACATTCAACAAATAACTACAATAATTTCTTCATCTAAGTCGTCAACCTGTCTTTTAGACCCCATCCCAACCAGGCTGCTTAAAGATGTATTACCTTTAGTTAGCCCTTCCTTGTTGGATATGATTAATTTGTCTTTATTATCAGGATATGTACCACAGTCCTTTAAAATAGCTGTGATTAAGCCTCTTCTTAAAAAACCAACTCTAGATCAAGAGGTTTTAGCCAACTACAGGCCAATATCAAACCTTTCATTCCTTTCTAAGGTACTCGAGAAAGCCGTAGCCAATCAGCTATGTGATTTTCTCCACACAAACAGCTTATTCGAGGAGTTTCAGTCAGGATTTAGAGTAAATCATAGCACAGAGACCGCACTAGTCAAAGTTACAAACGACCTCCTAATGGCATCAGACAAAGGACTCATCTCTGTACTTGTCCTATTAGATCTTAGTGCCGCATTTGACACCATTGACCATCAGATTCTCTTACAGAGACTGGAATATCAAATTGGCATTAAAGGAACCGCCCTAGGCTGGTTTAAGTCATATTTCCTAGACCGTTCTCAGTTTGTTTATGTTAATGATGAATCCTCCATGCAAATCAAAGTTTCTCATGGAGTCCCACAAGGTTCTGTATTAGGGCCACTTCTTTTCAGTTTATATATGCTTCCTCTAGGGAACATTATTAGGAATCATTCAATTAACTTTCACTGTTATGCCGACGACACCCAATTATATTTATCGATCAAGCCTGATGAAACTAATCACTTGACTAAACTTCAAGCATGCATTAAGGACATAAAAAATTGGATGACCCACAATTTTCTGATGCTAAATTCAGATAAAACTGAAGTTCTCGTAATAGGACCCAAACACCTCAGAAACTATCATTCCAGAGATTTAGCCTTAGACGGGATCACCCTGGCCTCCAGCTCCACCGTAAAAAATCTTGGAGTTGTTTTTGATCAGGATTTGTCCTTTAATGACTATATAAAACAACTTTCGAGGACTGCATTCTTCCACTTACGTAACATTGCCAAAATCAGACGCATCATTTCTCAAGCGGATGCAGAAAAACTAGTCCATGCATTTGTTACTTCTAGGCTGGACTATTGTAACTCTTTGCTATCAGGCTGCTCTAATAAATCTCTTAAGGGTTTGCAGCTGATTCAGAATGCTGCTGTGTTCTGACAGGAACCAAGATCAGAGATCACATCTCTCCCATTTTGGCTTCCTTGCACTGGCTACCCGTTAAATCTAGAATAGAATCTAAAATTCTTCTACTAACATACAAAGCTCTTCATGGTCAGGCACCATCATATCTAAAAGAGCTCATAGTACCTTACCACCCCACTAGAACACTGCGCTCCCAGGATGCTGGGTTCCTTGTGGTTCCTATAGTGTCTAAAAGTAGATTGGGAGCCAGAGCTTTTAGCTATCAAGCTCCTCTTCTGTGGAATAAACTACCACTCTGTGTTCGGGAGGCAGACACGATCAACACCTTTAAGAGTAGACTTAAGACTCTCTGTTTGATAAAGCTTATAATTAGGGCTGGCTCAGGTCATCCCTTAGTTATGCTGCCATAGAACTAGACTGCTAGGGGACTCATATACTCTCTCGTTCTCTCTCTCTTATTCTCTCTCACTCCTTATCTATCCATCTATCTAATCCATCTATCTATCTATCATGTTACTAACTAAACTTCTTCCCCTGAGTTTCTGTGCTCGTCCAGCAGGTTCGTGTGGACTGTGTCTGCTGCTGTGGTCCTGCGTTGCGTCTTCTGTATGCGTTGTCAGTGTTATCATTGTTGCCATATCCCCATTACAGTTTATAGTTAGTTAATGATTTGCTACTGTGCATCTGTTTATCTATCACAAGTTTCACTGTTACTGTAATAATTCATCATTCATTGTAAACATTTTCATTTTATCATTGTCATTGTTTATCACTATAATTCATTGTGAGTGTACAATATGTGTGTGTTGATTTGTTCTGTACATGTTACATCCATTGCACGCCTGTCCGTCCTGGGAGAGGGATCCCTCCTCTGTGGCTCTTCCTGAGGTTTCTTCCACCAAGGTTCCAAGGTTTTTTGGTGGGCAAGTTTTTCCTCACTCAAATCGAGGGTCTAAGGACAGAGGGTGTCACTCCCTGTACAGATTGTAAAGCCCTCTGAGACAAATGTATTTTGTGATTTTGGCCTATATAAATAAAATTTGAAATTTGAATAGGATGGCTTTGGACATGCTGAGAAAGGTGTTTGTGTCATGTTTGGGGATTCGTGCTGTACTTTCATCCATAATAACACCGCCCCAGATGGGTCTGTAACTAGGGCCCTGGAAGACCTTAAAACCTTACAAGAGGAGCTGGCAGAAAACTCTGGGGTGGACTCATCTTTGTCTGGCTGGTTTAAGTCCATGGTTGGTAAGTGGAAGACTTTCCTTCAGTCGATAGGCACAGTGCTGTGTGTAGTCTTGGCTGTTTTAGCTGGATGTGAATGTTGTATCATTCCGTGTTTTAGAAGTTTGATCCAGAGAGCCATAGAGACGTCCTTCACTAAACAGATGCCTTACACACCTCTCCCTTTGTCTGAGACATTTGAAAAACTTCCAATCCCATCTCCGACTTCCACTTGGGGTTCCAAACCTCTCCCTGACAGTAACGACTCTGACTCCTCTGACTTTGATGACTTGATTGATGTATGAACGAGTGTGACACTTAATATTTGGCTCTTTATTTCTCATATATATATATTGTATTCCCCAGCTTACTTGTGTTAACCCCAGGTCACTAGGAACTGACAAAAACAGCAATTGCTTTCTTTTTTTTTCTCCCGTCAATGATGTAACTGTTTGAATCTTTGTGAATTACAGTTATTGATGTAAACTTCGGGTTGCAATTTATATTCACTTCAGTTGATCAAATATATGATCAAAAGGGGGGGAGTGTAATGGTAAATTTCAATATTTGACATGTAATAGTTTACTTAAGTATGTAACCCTGCAATGTATGACTTATGATTGCTGAAGGAACTATGTAAATCAGCAACTGTGTTTTCTTATATGTTTCTCATCATGATTAGTAGAAGTTGTGTCAGGGATTGTGACAGGAGGTGTGATTTAAAATAGTGTGAAGGTTAGGGAGTGAAATCCTCTGTCAGCCCAGAAAAGAGAAAAACACCTCCCGAGGAAAGGAGAAGTCTGTGAACATAGTACCGTATTTTCACGACTATAAGGCGCATATAAACGTCTTAGATTTTTTTCAAAATGTGCGGCGCGCCCTATAGGGCAGTGCGCCCTATGTGTGTGTTGTTGTTGTTGTTGTTGTAAGGCGGACGTAAGAGAGACCACCATGAGGAGGGCGTGGTAGAGAGGGGGTATGTGCTTTATGCAGAACATTGTTGTTTTAACAACCCTGAAAATGGCAAGACACGTGACACGCTTATGAAGCTCAGTTTAAACTGAAGGCTATCAGCTACGCCGAGGAATATGGGAATCGAGCCGCCGCGAGAGAATATAAAATTAACGAGTCGATGGTTCGCAAGTGGAGGAAGCTGGAGAACAAGCTCCGACAGGTGAAGAAGACTCAGCTGAGTTTCCGCGGACATAAAGCGAAGTGGCCGGAGTTAGAGGAAAGACTCGAGCAATGGATCGTGGAGCAAAGAGCGAGCGGGAGGAGCGTTTCGACTGTCACCATCCGGCTCAGAGCAGTAACGCTAGCGGAGGAAATGAAAATTGAACATTTCCAAGGAGGTCCGTCTTGGTGCTGGCGTTTCATGAAACGGTGCAATTTTTCCATCCGGACCAGGACTACGGTAGCGCAGCGACGTCCGGCGGATTGGTATGAAAAGCTGGCGAATTTCCGGTCCTACTGCCAGAAGCACATCGCCGATAAGCGCATCCAGCCGAGCCACATCACCAACATGGACGAGGTGCCGCTAACTTTTGACATCCCGGTGAGTCACACGGTGGAGAAGAAGGGAACCAGCACTGTAGTGATACGCACAACGGGGTACGAAAAGGCTTCGTTTACTGTTGTGCTTGGCTGCCACGCTAACAGACAGAAACTGCCGCTGATGGTGATTTTTAAAAGAAAGACTTTGCCTAAAGAGACGTTTCCAGCAGGCGTCATAATAAAGGCAAACGAAAAGGGCTGGATGGACGAGGATATGATGAAGGAGTGGCTGAGGCAGGTTTATGTAAGGAGACCGGGAGGTTTTTTTCACACATCACCGTCGCTTTTGATTTGTGACTCTATGCGAGCGCATCTCACAGCCGATGTGAAACAGGAAGTAAAGCAGATGAACGCTACGCTTGCTGTTATTCCGGGAGGTTTGACTAAGGAACTGCAACCGCTGGACATCGGTGTGAACCGGCCGTTCAAAGTGAGGCTGCGAGCGGCGTGGGAGCGATGGATGACCGAAGGAGACCACAGCTTCACTAAGAGTGGAGCTACGCCACAGTTTGCCAGTGGATTGTGGATGCTTGGGCTAACGTGTCTGCTGGCACGGTGGTTCGAGCTTTTGGAAAAGCCGGCATCATTTCCGAGGATCCGCACGGCACAGAAAGTGACTCTGACAGTGAGGAAAGCGAACCTGCCATGTTGGATTTAGCGCAGCTGTTCGATTCTGAGACAGAGGATGAGGACTTTGATGGATTTGATTAATGACTGTTACCGGTAATGTGCTTGTTTTTACCATGCCGCGCCGATCTATTTTTTAAATACGCACACTTGTATGCATGTGTGTTGTTGTAAGGCGGACGTACGCCTATTTATTATTTATTAGAAAATATTATTATTTTGTAATTTATACTTGAATAAAGCACAACCAAACTCAGTTTTGCTCCAGATCTATTTTTTAAATACGCACACTTGTATGCGTGTGTGTTGTTGTAAGGCGGACGTACGCCTATTTATTATTTATTAGAAAATATTATTATTTTGTAATTTATACTTGAATAAAGCACAACCAAACTCAGTTTTGCTCCCGATCAATTTTTTAAATACGCACACTTGTATGCGTGTGTGTTGTTGTAAGGCGGACGTACGTATGGTAGTAGAGGAGGATATGTATATAAAACGTGCGCCCTATCATCAGGTGCGCCCTATGTGTGTGTTAAATACAGAAATGGCACACATAAATGAAACTGCGCCTTTTCATACGGTGCGCCCTTTGAAAATACGGTAATCATCTTAGGTAATGCATGTAGGTACTCCTCTGGTGTGTGATAATAAAAGAAGGGACGGCTCATTAGAAGATTGTTCATTCTCATGCAGCAATGCTGAGGAGAACCCTCTTTAAAGAGTCTGACTGCTAAAAAGACTGGCTGGCTGAGTTGACTTTATTCTTTTTCCACTACAGATTACATATTGCATGTCGCATGTCCATCATAATGTTCTTTACATTCATTAAAATGTCAACATGATTAGAAAATCTGTTTTTCTTGTAAATGAAAATACTGAAACTGTAGTATAATTTTTTGTTGAGACTTGTTATGTGCCAAAAAGAACAACAATTGCATTGCCGGGTGATTTTAAATGTGATATTATATAATGAAGCTTTAAGTAGGGTAAACCAATGTTATAGCAATAGATTAATCATATTTCATGTTTTACAATCATAGTTCATGTTTCACAAAATGTTTTAATTTAGTCTCTTGTATACTTTTACAAATGTTTGATTTAGCACTTATTATGTAGTTGATAATCTCACTCAGTGCACTTGTTAAAATTTGAAGTGTGTGTGTGTATTGAACTTTAATATTTTTTTAAAATATCCTTAGAAGAAGGTTTAGAAATAAAGGTGTAAAACAGGCAGTAAGAACTTTAAAAAAAATAAAAATAAGGCCAGAGGGAATGGTGAAGATATTGGTGTAAAACTTACAAGAGATAATCTTAAAAAAAAGAGAAGAGTCTCATGAGGACAGAGTCACTGGTGCAGAACAGTCTCAAAAGAGGAGAGTCACCGGTGAAGGACAGCTGTGCCACCTGCCTCAGCTGAGACCAGTGCACCAATGAGAATCTAGAAACTTATCTAATGGAGTCTACAGCTGCAGATATCGTGCAAACTGTCACATAGGCTTAAGGACATAGGCATGACCAAGGGTGTAAAAGACAAGGCAGAGGCTACTACAGGTCAGAGCCATCTTAGAGCATCTCTGTGTATCTCTGATACGCATTGTGTGTTTTTGTGATGTGCTCTCCTATTTTTGCCTGGCATTAAAAGAACATTTTGTTGCTGCTCTGGACTCTGACTCCTGAGGATTTTTTTGCTTAACTGTCAAAGGAACAAATTAAAAGGCAAAAACTACCACCTGTTGAATTACCACCTGTTCACAGGTACGTTTCAGAAGAGAACATTTAAATGTAGTATGTTTCTATTATGTTATGTAACTGACTTCTCACCTCATGAAAACTATGGAGAGGATCATCCTGAGACACCTTAGACCGCTGGTGGGCACACGGCTGGTGCTATCCATCTTCCTCTTCACCCTCTACACCTCGGACTTCACCTACAACACTGCCCACTGCCGCATCCAGAAGTTCTCCGATGACACAGCCGTCATTGGATGTGTTTCAGAGGAGGACGATCAGGAATACAGGATGCTCATCAGGGACTTTGTCAGCTGGTGTGAACTAAACCAGCTTCAGCTCAACACCAGCAACACAAAGGAGATGATAGTAAGCTTCCAGAGGAAGGCATCCCAATTTACACCGGTGAACATCCAGGGATCCGACATAGAGGTGGTGCAGAGCTACAGATTCCTGGGTGTTCACCTCAACAATAAACTGGACTGGACTGACAACACCCATGCTCTCTACAAGAAGGGCCAGAGTCGTCTCCACCTGCTGAGGAGGCTGAGGTCCTTCGGAGTATGCAGGGCTCTCCTTAGGACTTTTATGACTCTGTGGTGGCCTCAGCCATCCTTTATGCTGTGGTCTGCTGGAGAGGAGGCAGCACGGACAGGGACAGAAGCAGACTGAATAGACTTATTAGAAGAGCGAGCTCTGTCCTGAACTGTCCTCTGGACTCCATAGAGGAAGTGGGTGAGAGGAGGATGTTAGCCAAGCTGACATCCATCATGAACAACTACTCTCACCCCCTACATGACACTGTGGGGTCTCTGAGCAGCTCGTTCAGCAGCAGACTGTTATACCCATGGTGTAAGAAGGAGAGGTTCCACAGGTCCTTCATCCCTGCTGCTGTGAGACTTTACAACACCTGCACCTGACATGTTGTAGTCTCCTGTCAAATAAATAACAATGTCCCATTGCTATTTTTTGTTCTTTTTTGTTCTTGTTTGTCTTGTTTAAAAAAGTTATTCTTATATCTGTTTGTTCTTCTTATATCTGCACATTTCAATAGTAGTACTTTTGTAAATATGTAAAAAAAAACACTCTCTCCTTGTTTTCTATTTTTTCTCTGCTTCTCGCTGCTTGTAATACGTGAATTTCCCCGTTGTGGGATAAATAAAGTAATTGAATTGAATTGGAATTGAATTAAGATGCCTTCCAAAGTCTGATATGGTATATACATACTTTATTTATACATGTTGATCAAACGTGAAATAAAATACCCAAAGAGGAGGAAACAGTGTCCTCTGCAGTTTGCATAGAGCAGTGAAAGAAAAAAAGCTTTCAGCATGTAGTATTCCCAGGTGGTCTCTCATCCAAGTACTAACAAGGCCCAGGGTCTTGGACCCTGCTTAGCTTCCGAGAACAGGCGCAGTCAGGGTGGTGTGGCCTTAAGCAAAGGAGAATGACACACACATGGTATTTATAGATAGTGTAACATCACACGCTCTCACATGTGCGGTGATTGTCTGTCGATATTGAATGGAAACAAAACACTCAGACTTTGACACAAAGTCAGCCAGTAACAGCTGTAACTATGCGGCCCTCTCCAGGTGCACCTGTAGACATTATTACTTAATACACAGTCTATATCATTCTTCTTAATGTTGGGGGATCGTATGACTGGAATCAGAGGTTCTTGATCCGAAAATACACTGATGTGTTAACCTCCATCAATCGGAACAGATGATCGCGATGCTGTTGATCGACATGTATAAATACCCTGTGTGTGTCAGGTTCCTTCGCTTACGGCCATACCACCCTGAACACGCCCGATCTCACAAGCTAACTAGAATTGGGCCTGGTTAGTACTTGCATGGGAGACCGCCTGGGAATACCAGGTTCTCTAAGCTTTTTTTAAATATATTATTTGACATAAAAATAGCTGTGACTGGGGTCTATATATAAGTTTGGTTAAACTAATTTACTCTGAAGAGGCACCAATGAAAAAGCACCTAATAAGTTCCTTCTTTGCTTGTCTGCACTCAAGAGGCAGCAGCGTCCTCTGCAGTTTGCACTGAGCACAGAAAATGCTTACAGCACCTGGTATTACCAGGCGATCTCCCATACAAGTACTAACCAGGCCCAACCCTAGTTAGCTTGCAAGATCAGGCGTGTTCAGGGTTGTATGGCCGTAAGCGAAGGAACCTGACACACACATGGTTTTTATACATGTTGATCAACAGCATCGCAATCGTTTGTTCCGATTGATGTAGGTTAACACATCAGTGTATTTTCGGATCAAGAACCTCTGATTCCAGTCATACGATTCAAGGGATTCAAGGATTCAAGGATTTTTATTTGTCATTGCAACACATGTAAACATGGGATGCAACGAAATTGGTTTCCCTGGTCCTGGAGCAGCCCAATATCAAATATAGAATAAAATATAGAATAAAAAATAAAATATATATATACATCTGTATATATAGAACATAAAATATAAAAGTAAAGCCAAATTTAAATTTAAGACTAAGTATATACAATGAAATAGAAAAAGAAAAACAGAATAACACCATGGTGAAATGTCCAGGTTGTGCAAACAGCTGCATTGTGCAAGGATTTTTAGTGCAAAGTATTTTATTTTTTTTTGTATTATTGTCTGTGCATCTGTGGTGGGGGGTACAGATGGGGGATGGGGGGCAGGGGCTACAGGGGTCCTCCAGAGTTCAACAGTCTCACAGCTTCTGGGAAGAAGCTGTTCCTCAGTCTGGTGGTCCTGCTCTTAATGCTCCGCAGCCTCCTGCCCGAGGGGAGGGGGGCAAACAGAGCATGTGCGGGGTGAGTGGGGTCCTTCATGATGCAGGAGGCCCTTTTCCTGCACCTGGAGGTGTAAGTGCCCGTGGTGGTGGGTAGGATGCATCCCACAGTCCTCTGTGCAGCTTTGACCACCCTCTGCAGAGCCTTCTTCTCTGCTGCAGAGCAGGTGCCGTGCCACACAGTGATGCAGGTGCACATGACGCTTTCCACCACACATCTGTAGAAGGAGGTCAGGACAGAGCTCCCCAGTCCAGCACGTCGCAGCTTCCTGAGGAAGTAGAGGCGCTGGTGTGCCTTCCTGACCAGATAGGAAGTGTTGGTGCTCCAGGTGAGGTCGTTTGCGATGTTCACGCCCAGGTACCTGAAGCTGGAGACCACTTCCACCGCTGTCCCTCCGATGTGCAGGGGAGGGGGGAGATGTCTGCCCCTTCTGAAGTCCACGATCATCTCCTTGGTCTTCTTCGCGTTGATGCAGAGGTTGTTTTCTCTGCACCAACCCTCCAGGTGTTCCACTTCCTGCCTGTAGCCCGACTCATCGTTGTTAGCGATTCGTCCAACCACAGCTGTGTCATCTGCGAACTTCACGATCAGACAGCTCTGGTGTCTCGCTGAGCAGTCGTGTGTGAGCAGAGTGAACAGGAGGGGGCTCAGCACACAGCCCTGGGGGGAGCCTGTGCTGAGGGTGATGGTGGAGGAGGAGATGTCGTGGATCTTCACAGACTGCGGCCTTTCCGTTAGAAAGTCCAGCACCCAGTTGCAGAGTGTAGAGCTCAGCCCGAGTGTAGACAGTTTCAAAACCAGGGTCTGCGGTCTGATTGTGTTAAATGCAGACATGAAGTCCACAAAGAGCAGGCGAACATACAAGTCCTTCTTCTCTAAGTGGGTGAGGGCTGTGTGGACCACAGAAGAAATGGCATCTTCTGTGGATCGATTCTTCCTATAAGCATACTGGTGTGGGTCCACAGTGACGTCGATGCAGTCTTTGATGTGGGCCATCACCAGTCTCTCAAAGCACTTCATGACTATCGGGGTGAGGGCAACTGGCCGATAGTCATTTAGGCCTGTCACTGTGGAGGTTTTGGGGATGGGGATGATTGTGGCAGTCTTCAGGCAGGTAGGGACCGCTGCTTGTTGGAGGGAGGTGTTAAAGATGTCTGTCAGGACATCCGTCAGCTGGTGTGCACAGCTCCTCAGCAGCCTCCCGGAGATGTTATCGGGACCCGTAGCTTTGCGAGGGTTAATCCTCTGGAGGGTTCTCCTCACTTCTGCTGGGGTCACACTGAGAGGCTCTTCACCTGGTGGTGGAGTGAGTCTGGTGCTAGAGGAGGTGTTCGGGTCATCAAAGCGGGCATAGAAGGTGTTGAGAGCTGTGTTGTAATGAGTAATGTGACAGGACTCCATTACCCAGCATGCCTAGGGAGTATTGAGCATGCTCAGTGGACACCACGGGGAGTTGGAGGACATGCCAACAGGCACGGCATGGGGGATTTGATGGCTGATGCACTAGTCGTAAATAAACGTCCAAATGAGACCAGCTTCAAGCCTCGTCTTCTTATAGTAAGAATAAAGACAGACAAAACAAGAGCGTCGGGCAGAGAGGGGTCCCTGGGGCACTGTGCATCTCTGGTGTTGTAGTCTGTGATGCACTTTATGCCCCTCCACATACTCCGTGGATCGTTAGATGTAAAATGTCCCTCGATCCTCCGGGCATATGTGGCCTTGGCCCTCTTTACTCCTGCTATCAGCCTTCTCCTAGCCGCTCTGAGTGCCAGTCTGTCACCTGAACTGAACGCAGCATCCCTGGCTTTCAGCAGAGACTTGACCTCCACATTCAGCCAGGGTTTCTGGTTCGGGTAGACTGTTATAGTCCTGGTGGTGGTGACATCCTCTGCACACTTACTGATGTAGCCGAGGACAGCTGACGTATATTCCTCCAGGTCCACCTGTCCCTCAAGGGCAGCTGCCTCCCTGAAGATTTGCCAGTCTGTGCGCTGGAAACAGTCCTGCAGTGTCAGGGCGGCATCACTGGGCCATACAGTGATAGTCCTCTGTGTTGGCGTGTGGTGTCTGAGCAGAGGACGGTAGGCGGGGACCAGCACGATGGAGATGTGGTCGGAGAGGCCCAGGTGGGGGTGGGGGACGGCTCTGTATGCGTCTTTTTTGTCCAGCGTGTTATCTCCTCGTGTCGGTATGGTGACATGCTGGTGAAACTTAGGCAGAGTGTCTGTCAGGTTTACGTGATTAAAATCCCCCGCAACCACGTAAAATGCCTCCAGGTGCTTGTGCTGGAGCGAGCTGATGATGTCGTTTAGCTCCTTAAGCGCTTCCTTAGCATTAGCACCCGGCGGGATGTAAACAGCCATGACAAACACCGCCGTAAACTCACGAGGCAAGTAGTGTGGCCGGCACTTTACAGTCATATACTCTACTGCCTCGGAGCAGTGGCTGTTCACCAAAGCACAGTTCGTACACCAACCTTTGTCCACGTAGACACATAATCCGCCCCCGCGGGTTTTTCCCGACTGCTGGTTACGGTCCGCTCGGAAGAGAAGCCGGCCGTCGATCTGAAAGGCTGAGTCCGGCATGTTGTCGTTCAGCCAGGTTTCCGTGAGACAAAGCACCGCACAGTTCCTCATCTCACGGGAAGCCCTCAGCCTCAGTCAGAGCAGGTCCATCTTATTTAAGATGGACCTTAAGCCGCTGCACTGTTGCGCGCCGCCATCTTGACGATCCCCCAACATTAAGAACACATCACCATCTAAAAGGATGACATCATGAAAGTATTTAATGACGGACAGTGTGAATTCAGACTCGTTCATCATATATGCAGAATCCCTATAGTTGAATAATTTTTTAAAGGTGTTTACCCTCAAACCACAGATGTATTCTCCCGTATGTGTCTATGAGCTGGTAAAGGACATGCTGTGCCCAGACACAACTCCAGGACAACCCTAACCTTAACTCATATTAAAAATAATCAGAAATGAGATGTATTTAGGATAGTACAATAAAGTGGGGCATGTACTTTGAAGCTTGCCGTTAATGAATCTATGCCATAGATTCATTAACGGCAAGCTTACGTGCAGCCGCGGTGAGACGATATGTGATGAAGATTATCTGACGCTGTTCAACTCTGACACTGAAGAGGACGACTTCAGTGGCTTCAGTGCGCAGAAGAAATGAAGTGACAGTGGTATGGTGTTCATTAGTTTCAAAAGCTCAGGAGGAAGATAAATAGTGATGTGTGACTTCATTTCATGGGAGAATGAAGCGACTTTAATAGTTTAATAGTGTGCAGGGCACACTGCATACCAAATCGCCAAATTTCCTCCCGCACACTGCACAATAATGGTTTCAGTACGCATGAGGAAGATAAATAAAACCATCAATGACTTTTCTGTTTTGTTTATCAGCACTTTTATTGCCGCGTTTGATGCTGCTTTTATTGCGGCACTGTTCGTAAACATTCAGTTCAGTATATGAATAAACACTTATGTATTGGGGTATGTATATATCGGCGGTTTATAGTCCGGTGCGGTTTATATGTGGACATTCATTTCATTCAAATTTTAGTGGGTGCGCCTTATATTTAGGTGCGCTCTATAGTCCGGAAAATACGTTACAGTTTTTTTCCATTGGTTTGGCTCATTTCTTGAAACTGAGATGACATTCTCATAACAACATGGACAAATCCCCAAACTATCTTGCAGTTTCTCACAACAGAATGGCATTTATCATTGCTTTCATCACATTTCCAAATGCTTTGTACATGTGTCAAACCTTTAGTACATCCTTGCAAATAGCTATGTACAAGTATCCTACAGTTAACACAATCAGCCAACATTTAGTACATTTTTCAAATGAATGTATATTGCTGATCTATCCCAATTGGTTGGTTTTCAGTGTCATGGTTATTGTCCTCAAAACATGTCAGCACATTTTCATCGTATAAGTCATCATATGCAGAATAGTCTGCTCAATTGTCAAAATAGTGTTAGGAAACTGGAATAGAATACAGTACATATTTTGGAAGATGTAAATTTAGGATAATCAGGTCTCGAAGGGCCCCACCTACCCCAGTTTGTAATTATATGGGACAACGTTAGTTTCCACCGGGGTCCACGCATCCGGGGATGGTTCAACATGCATCCAAGAATGCACAATGTGTTCTTGCCACCATACTCTCCATTCCTCAATCCTATCGAGGAGTTTTTCTCTGCTTGGAGATGGAGAGTGTATGAACACCATGCGGAAAACCAGAAGGCTCTCATGACTGCAATGGACGCTGCCTGTGAGGACATAACAGGGGATCAGTGTAGAGGATGGCTCAGGCATGCACGACGCTTCTTCCCGCGCTGTATCTCAAGAGACAACATCAGATGCGATGTGGATGAGAATCTGTGGCCGAACAGAGCACAGAGAATGGATGGCCAGGAAGATGAGGATGGTGACCAGGAGAAAGAGGGGAGTGACCGTGACTAAACAAAATGTCTTCATTTGTGACTCTTTGTATTTACAGTGCTGATTTGTTGATTTTTTTCTTTTTTGTGGGTTTTTGTATTTTGTGTACCCAGTATATTTTCCTTTTTTACGGTTCCCTACCTACTGTAATGTGTACAATCTACGTTAGTTGAGAATAAAAATGAAAATTCCTCAGCAGAATGAGTGCAGTGTGTGTGTGTGGTGTGAAAATGTTATGCCTATAGTTAGAAATATGTCATGACAAAGCGTCTAAGCATTTTGACTTGCAGTACTTACACAATACCAAAGGGACAATGCATTTTGGAGGCACTGACTAGTTATATGAGAAGGGAATGTAGTTTTGACTGAAGGGTAAACTGTTTTGGGAGCTGTACAAACATTGCCAGGTGATCCATGTAGTTGTGCAGTACCATCCAAGTTATTTTGACAGAAGTACTGAATGAATCAAAATGTGCCAAAGCAATAGAGAAGGATCCATGCCATTTTTATGGTACTGACTATTTACATGGGAAAGGGATTTCATTTTGAAGCATGGATGAGTAGTTTTGGGAGACAAATTACATTTTGCTGGTTATCTGAAGTGTTGTGCAGAACTGCAAGTCTGTTTGGCCAAATTGCTTTATAGTTATGAGAATGTCATCTCAGTTTCAAGAAATGAGCCAAACCAATGGAGAAAAACTGTAA
The DNA here is from genome assembly GCA_036937835.1 of Pampus argenteus. NCBI lineage: Eukaryota > Metazoa > Chordata > Actinopteri > Scombriformes > Stromateidae > Pampus > Pampus argenteus. The sequence goes on from CM072881.1 coordinate 2,645,367, forward strand.
TAACAAATAACATGATCACTAAATTAGACCATGTCAATAAAATAAGATCACGTAAATACAAACTGCCTTCCACACATCAACATTAAGCACTGTGATACAAACTGAGCTTAGACCATGAAGTCATGATAAAAAGCGTACCATTCTTTAATTCAGTACAAAAGGTGGCAAACAGGCTTCAAAGACACAAGTGAGAGACTGTTTACACAGAAACAGAAGGTGGAATTTTAACTCTTTCTGCAGCACAGATAGATACACACACAGACTAGATGTCAAACAGGAGAATATTTAACCCTTAGATGCAGGTTTGAGTTGGATACAAAATAAGATTTCTGTGCCTGTGTAAATTAGCCTAAAAGCCAACATTACAGCTATTCTCATTTATTTTACTGGCAGATTTACATGGTGATCACTTGAATGTAAATGAAACTGAATAAAACAATAATACAGTTCCAGAGATTTTAATACTATACAATACTAATACTACTACTACTACTACTAATAATAATAATAATAATACTAATAAACCTAAAGAGATGAAGAACACAGTAATACAAGACTTGTTTTGTAATTGCTCCCATTTTCAGGGCAACTGCACCAGTACATAATTTTATTCAACTTCGTCTGCTACAAGATGCAAAACAATACCCTCCATCAACATGAGCATGAGCATGAGCATAAACATGAGCTTGTTGCTTTGCATCTGTGTCTCTCTATCACAGGTTTTACTGCTACTGTAATAATTCATCATTCATTGTAAGACATTCTCATTTTATCATCCACTGTAATTCATTATGATGTGTGTGTTGATTTGTTCTGTACAAGTGACATCCATTGCACGTCTGTCCATCCTGGGAGAGGGATCCCTCCTCTGTGGCTCTTCCTGAGGTTTTTTTTCACCTTTTTTTCCCTGTTAAAAGGTTTTTTGGTGGGCAAGTTTTTCCTCACTCAAACCGAGGGTCTAAGGACAGAGGGCATCACTCCCTGTACAGATTGTAAAGCCCTCTGAGACAAATGTATTTTGTGACTTTGGACTATACAAATAAAATTTGATTTGATTTGATTTGATGGGCATGAAGATGAGCATGAAGATGACTATGAACATGAGCATGAGCTGGAGTTGTCATGTTAAAAAGTATAGAATTCTGTTGATATTCTTTTGTTTTGTTTTGTTTTACAGACATATGTCAGAATGGTGGGAACATTTCTGTGCTTCAGCATGTCTCCTGCTGGCTGTTGATGGATGCAGCAGAGACTGAAGCTGGGATTTTCCAATTATGGAGCAGCTTGCCTTGCTGCTGCACTATTACTCAGCTCCTTGTTGCTGCTTATCATATGGTGGATTTGTCATCTACTTTCTTGCTTGCTCAGTCTGTAATAACCCTGGGTTTCATAAATAAGAAAAACAACATGCAAAACTAATATCCCAAGATATCCCTTTCAGTCATCTGTATAACTGAATGGTTCAATTGAAAAACAAGCTATGAATATGTCATGATCTCAGGTTAATAATAATGTTGATGATGGTACACTTTGATGGATGTTATCTACGAGTACTTAATGATTCCATACTATCGTTTACAGTGTGTTGTGACTTTAAAAAAGGAAGTAAAAAGAAAAGTTTTCAGCATATTTTTTCTATGATGTTTTTTCATTACATGGCATACTTTTGGGTCCATTCTTTTGCTAGTTTGTTGTATCTGAGGAGAAAAAAAGAGATAAATCATCAATACTGACAATCAGCATGACTGTAGCACCTGAGCCTGAGTCCCTGAACTCACTTGTCTTTGTCGTTCTTGTAGATGTGTGCTATGTCTGGAACCAAGGGGTCATCTGGGTTTGGATCACAAAGCAATGAACATATAGACAATAAAACTAGAAGGCAGAGAAAATCAAAATTAGAATACATGTAGACAAAGACTGTTTGAAATGGACATACACCTGCTTTGCATCTAAGATTTCAGCATTTAAATTAACAGTACTGCATTCATTAATTTTGTTGTAGAAAAATTACATAATTTTAAATAAAAATGTTCATGTAGAGTACCATGTTTATCCAGATAGTGATTTTCAGTACCATAGTATTGATCATCACCAGCAAGTCTGCATCCCAAAATTGTAATTTGTAATCCCTTTTTCAATGTCAAATTTCCTAAATTCTTTATAGAATAAAATGTCCTGTTCTACGTACATGAGTTGAGCATTTTCATATAACCATATGAAGCACAAGTGCCTTTAAATTATATTTTTATATGTACACAATAAATGTCAGTTCACAGTCAATAAATAGTGGGTGTATTTTTATTTTTTTGTGTCAAAATACAGAGAAGATACCAAATGGACATGAGATGAGAATAATGTGTCAGTCAACAGGAAATTGCAGTTACCTTTAGACACTGTTAATGCAGGAGACCACTGTGACCGTAGAATGTCCAAACAGATACTCCCATTGCTGTTTATATTTGGGTGATAAATCTTTGTTGTAAATGCTACCTGAAAATAAAATAATAAATAAAATAACACTTTATGCACACATGTACACACATATGAGAAAAGTACGTACAAAATCTAGTAACACTGAAGAAAACTAAAAAACATACTTCACTTAGATTTTTTAAAACATTTTGATGGTGTTTGCATTTTGGATGAAATAAATGTGTAAATGAGAACAGTTGAGGACTGCAACAATCATGTGGTTAAATTTCTCACTGGAAACAGTACAACAAAAACTCACAGACATTTTAAATATTAGACAAAATGCTAAAAAGTCCATGATCAATTCTTCAATTCCAACCATTCTTACCTTTGGTGGTTTGAAGGGGTAGTCTGTGGGGAAGTGGATTGTGAGAAAGAAAACTCCACCTTGGTAAGGACTGTCACCCTGAAATGAACACATGTGAGACCTGTCTGTCACTTAAACATTTCACAATCAAAAGTACTTGGCTGGAGGTGTCTAATATTTTGTCCATCCCATTTATATCAATTAGGGTGGACAAATTATTAGAAACAGCTCTGAGTATAACCCAGTACAGCTCAACAGCACCGCAAACTACAGGATCTAAAATGACCATAAATACATTGATGCATCTGAAACATTCCAACCTTCATGGTGGCTGGACTGCATTAGTTCTTTCTAAGTAGAAGAAATTGTCTTCCAAGCTGTATGAGCATGTTGCTCTTGTAATGCTATAGAGCCAATTGCATCTTTAGCATCATTGCAACTTTAACAGATCAAGAGTATGTAGTAAACACAAGTTAAAGTGTTGTTGTGCACCGACAGATGAGGCCATTGCAGAAGCAGACATTTGTATTCAGCAAGATAGAACTAGCACACAAAACAAAACATAGAAAACAAAAGTAATGTTAAGATGTTAACTGGTACTGAGTGCCAAACCCGCATCAATATACTATATTCACAGTCAGACAGTACCTGATTTAAATCCAAATGATCTCATCTTAGTCTACTTATTTTAGGTTTAATTGAAGTTCTTGTATGTCTGTTTGTGTTTGACAACAACCAGATAACTCTCCAGTCTCCAAGTAAGCTATTGAAAAAAAGAAAAAAAAAATCTTTCTTACGATAAAATTAACACTGGTTTTGGCTAAAGACCTAGTATACTATTTTTTTTTTAAACTGTTATAATCTCATCCCAATATGTTAACAAATACTCTTTTTAAAGTTCAAAGTAAAATCAATGGTTTGATCCTATGCAAAGTAATACAAGGAGAGGCAAAGCTACGCAAAAGTAGCCAAAGTATTTGGTAAACCGTTAAAATGGAAAATGATGACTCTTCTGCTTTAACTTATCATTATGAAGTAAATGTTGATTACACAGTGTTATAGAATAATAACACCATCAGTGTTTAGATTCATTTTCCATATAAAATGAAGGCTCATGTACCAGTAGTGCAGTTTCTTTAATTTTGTAAAACCAATCCAGCTACCCACCCAGCTTGTGTTTCTTGATCTTTTTAATTGGCCTCTTCAGGGAACATGCTTAGAGTATTTCTTCTCTCGTTTCCAGAGTGGATTTGAAATGTGATATGACAGCGGCACATACAGTAATAACAATTTGAATCACTAGGGGGGGAACAACAGGGAGAAAGTTTAAAAGTAGTCTGTTTCTACTTTAAAGTCCCTATAGCTGCTAACAGAGCATGACTAATAAAGAACACAAATCTGCATGAGAGGACTGACAGCCTGATATGATAACATGATACTCACCGGACCCATTATGGTTGCCTGCCAATGAAACACTAGATTTCAAAAAAAGAGAGAGCGAGACAGAAGAACGTCAACATGTAACAGCCTGGAGTCAGCACTAGTGAATACACTCAGGTGAGAACCTGTAAAATGTGTGTGTGTACTCACAGTCATCTCCCACTGGTCCAGCAGAGCACTGTGCTGGAGGGTCTCTCTGCAGGTCCTGCAGCTCCTGCTCAACACAGCCGAGATACTGCAGTTAGTCATTCTACTCTGCAGCACTGAGCAAGTGTTGTAACACTCAGCAACAGCTTCAACATCACATTTAAATCAAACTTTGTGTACACTACTTTTTCCTTATTGTTGGTTGATGACGTTTAAGTGTCTGTAAGCAACACTTCTGTCTTTATTCATTTTATCTATGATGACAATTGCTGACAATAAATACACCTTTTTTTCTCACAAACCAAAAGCATCAAAGACTGGTTCCCATCAAAGACCTATCAGCAAACATCCACAAAGTTCCACTAACTAGCTTTAAACTGTATATTGTGGTCTTCTTCAGCAAATGGTAAGTGGACACTGAGTTTCTGTTATTGAGGTTTTTTTTTTTCTAAGTGTCAATAGTCTGTTTATTGTTAGTACAGAATTAATGCACGTGTGCATTGGTTTTAATACATGATCTAATTCAAACTGTTTCAAAATGGAGGAATGATACAGTTCAGTTGTTTATCTATGTAGTGACATTGCTGTGGTTAAGGTGTAATTAAAGTTTCACCAATCGGTGAATTTTTGCTCTTAGAGTACTTGTAAACTATTTGTGCTAAAGGAATACTCCTGCAATTTAGACTTTTCATCTCTAGTGGGTGTCAAGCAGGTAAAGCATTGGATCCTTCCTTTCAAATGATGCAATAGCTCCTCTGCCTTAGACCCTGCCTTCCTGGTAAACAACACCACAACCCCAGTTTGTAACTCAGTTTCTTTGTTCTAAATAGAAACTGAAAAGGATTATTTTGTCAAGTGCGTCTGTTTGTGTGTATGCTTCTTCACGAATATTAATGTTTCTGTGTTGAGATGCCTTGTAACAGTTATTTGAAAGGCGTAATTAAGATATTATTATTATTTTCCCAGAATTCTTATTTAATAGTCTTATTTTGTAAAATAAAAATTAATAAAGTATTGTACTTGTTTGATGTACTGGTGCTGGTATCAAACAACAAACAGCCCTAATTCCTGACCTGGAAATCTTTCTGTTTTTTGATGAATAACTTCACTGAAGAATATTCCATCATTTACAAAGCATAAAAAACAGGCAGGGGTTTGTCAGGATGTAAATGTAACTAAAATATCTAATAATGGTTCATGTTCATTCGTAAAGTCACTAATTAAACTCTAGGAGCTTCAGTAATGGGAGCACATTGATTTGGGAGTAAATAAAGCATCCTGACTATTAAGGATATTGGTTAAGTGACATCATAATTAGCAAACATCCATTCTAAATGTCTAAATAGCAAATAATTTGTACCAAGTGGCCTCCCGCAGGTTTCCTGGATGGAACAGCAAACAGTACATGTCATGGAATTCATGCAAGTTAGCTAAATCACTTTTTAACATCACATCATAGTGTGGTTGTTTAGAGACACCTGATGTGTTCCTAGTGACTTTAAATATTCTATTAAGGCCATTACCCTGGACAGCACTAACAGCAAATCACAGGGAAACCACTACAAATGAATGAACAACACTGCGTGTTGCAAAGTAACTGCAGTAATTATCCACTACCAAGAAGACCAGCAAAAGTTCAACACTACACACATAGATAGATAGATAGATAGATAGATAGATAGATAGATAGATAGATAGATAGACTTTATTAATCCCAAAAAAACTGGGAAATTACAGTGTAACAGCAGCATAACACAAATACAACACAATGAAATAAAAAGAACAACCAACAATTTTAAGATAATAATTAATAATTATCATTGCACTTTAAATCTGTTTACTATATTTACAAAAACTGCCTGCTGCTGATAGAGTAATAGTTTACATTACATTGTCTTTTTGGTTTTATTTTACAGTTTAGACTATCTTTGCACTGGTGTCCTGTTTTACAGTCTATATTGTTGTTGCACCAGTCTTTTGCAACATTACGCACACATTTTGTTTATGTCTGTTTTATGTCATGGGTTGGAGTGTCTACCTGTTAAACTGTTGCACCGAAGGCTCCTGGGAAACGATATTTCATCCCAAATGTAAGCTTATATATGTAGGAGAGTCTAAGTCTGTTGTTCTTTGCTTAGAACACACACTAGTTACTAAGCTACCTTCGCTATTTGTTAGCGAGCTAGCACCAAACTTTGAAGTTGTCAGTGGCTGTTGTGCCTGTTCTAGGTGGTGTCAACAACCAAGTTCTTTCCAGAAACGTTACAAAGTTCGGCAGAAGTTGTTTTAATGCCGATATAGCAGTGAAAGCTTTGTTGATAAACATTTTGTGCACATGAACTCCAACGTTAGCCTCTTTGGGCCAGTTAGCTTCCATTAGCTGTTAACCCTCGCTAGCAAGTCAAACTTACCTTTTGTATTCTTTTCAGTGCCATATTGACTGATGCAGTTCGCTCCTCAACTCACGTCGATACGCCCTTTTTTTTACTTTCAATAGTATTGCTGTCGAAGACAATGACTGTAGTTTATTCCCTGAGTACTTCGACAGCCGGGGAAGTGTTTGTGTTTTTATAAAAACCTCTTTTGTTTCCGCTTTCTTCTGTTTACGGTCGCTCTTTCGAATTGGATCATGGGAAACGTAGTTCAAATAGTTGTTTGTGACTCATTTAAACATTTCTGTATATTTTGGTTTTAAATGATCAGCTGCAGCTTTAAAACGTTTATAGACCGCATCATGACTACTTATTGTGCTGATTGTGAATGCATGATAAATGCTGAGACATTATCCACTCTTATTTAATATAATATGCATGAACAAGTTCATTAACCTATTGTGCACTTCATACAGGCCTGTCTCAGTAAAAGTTCTTCAGCTGCTATTTTATTCATTTTTTTTTTGTGAGATTAAAATTTAGGGATACAGGTGAATATTGTCTCACCAAAATCCGTATAAAAATAAGAATAAGCTTCTTTATATTATATATAATACTTAACAGGTTAGACTTGATGTGGGTGGTATTATACACCATTTTAAATCTGAATTGAGCATTATTTTTGAGTGATGCACTGTTTTTCCCTAAATGACTTAAATGCAGCATTAAATGACAGAATTCTTTGATTTATGGTATTTTTCTGTCCATTAGTTTCTTTACAATATGATTATATTATCTGACTTTTGACATTACATTATCAGTGGTGCAAATCACAGATTGATTGCAGATGAAGTCTGCCCTGATTAACTCTAATTTTGACCCCAAAAAGCAGACTCAATACAAACCAAACACTGGGACTATCTTTGTTGGTGTAATTTTTCTTGTCTCCCAACAGGTTGTGCCGTTTACACAGATTAAAATTGTTTCTATACAGTCAAAGTTAATTTTTCTGATAGTATGGTAGTGCCTACAAGAGTACTTTTATCCTGTGTACATAATCAACATGAAGTGATGATAGTATCCACAGGCCTCTGGAAATGTTCAAAACACAAAAGATTTCAGGTTTTCGGCACCCCCCGGCACAGACCAGCAGTCTATCATATCCTCATTATTTACCTGATGATTTTTTAATGGTGTACTGAAAACAAATTCCATTAATGTGAAGCAAAACAACTGTACTTGAGTGTTTGTAGTGATAGAGAGTAAATTTTTGACCTCCGAAATGGGTGTTTGATTATATAATTAACTCTTTTTTAGCTTTCAACTGCATCTCACTATTATAGGAACAGCACTGAGTGGGAGAGGGTCACAGGTCATCAACCAGGAGTCAGAGGACTGCCAGAGACTACATTCACATCCAAAGCCAAAGACCACTGTTTAGACAGAGCCCTAAATAGGTTAATCTGACCATGGCTATGACTGAAGTTTCACACGTTCAACTGAGTATGGCAACTGAGCAAACGCCATCTGCTGACAAAGATTGTGTGATGAGGTTAAAACCTTCAGAAAAAGCTAATATGTGAACCTGATGATGAAATACAATCCAGGAGGGTCAGTACGAGTAATGTATGCATCCATCTGAAGGCTTATCAGACACCAAAACGCTACACAGAGGTTTTTCAAACTATGGGACAAAATTTTACACCTCTGTAAAGTTGTCAGAGCTGTTTTCATCTTACTTCTTGACACAAGGTAAACAGAATCACATCACAAAATTATTTACAAGAATGAGCACTTGCATATATCTGATTGGCAGGTTCTCTGTTGCCACCCACACTGTATGTACTCAGTGGTCTCATTAAAAAATGATGAGACAGTTTTTAGCAAGTAGTGTTAATGCTGTTCTGAAATCAGACACTTATAATGATGCAAATGCATAACGTCTTTTGGTAGACCATTCCTGCCTGGTAAACACTCATGTTTTTGCTGTTTTTTAGTGGATGATAAAATGAAATTATCAGTGGCTATGAATGCTATATGTACACTAGCATGCTTAGCTACTTAACTTTTATTATTTTAAAATATTCCTATTTTATTTCTTTAAAAAAAAAACCCAAAAACAAAACATGTTTCAGCACTGAAATTCATATACTGTAACTGTTGTGTTTTATGATGGGATTTTCTTTTATGTGTATGGATAACTTGTATGCTTCTAAATTGTTTTCATTGATTGTTTGCTTTGGTGATTTCATTTAGTTTCTTTGTTCTTCGTCCCCACTATTTTCTTAGACATGGAATGTTCATCTCCATTGTGAGAAAGTTTGATGGCCTGTGAAAACATCATAGAGACAGTATATGGAACATTGTTAATGAATATACGAATATATCACGTCAAGGTCAAGGCCTTCAGGTCTAACTTATATAATAGAGACAGAACTAACGTGCCAAATTAGAATTGCAATACTTTCCTGTCTACATTATATAATGCATGCAGGCCTACAGGCCAACAGCATAACCATTATCATGTTGTTATGAACAGAAATCAGATTAGAACTGGAAACAGTTTCAGTTTGTTTACTGATCCCAGTATCTGTGTTTATGGGATTCTGGCCCAATTAGAGTGATAGCACGCACTTTCCAACAGATAAGTTTAATTGTTAGATCAATTAGGGACATGGACCCATTTGGAATTATGGTAACTAAAAAGAATGTGGTTCTATATCTCATGACATATTTTCTCAGGATGGTTGATCTGATGACAGACCAGCAAGTTTATTTTACATGTATTCAATTGGTTATCTAGATTTGCTTCCCACAAAGGACCCACTAGGCAAAACAGAATTTCAGCATAGTTTTGTCCAATAACCAATATTCTACTGTTATGCATTAGTTATTACATCACTGAGGGTTATGTTGTAAGAAAAGGTTGTTGTATCACAGCACACTTCAGTAATAAGATATTTGTGGATAAAGCCACAAGGTATAAATACAACACTGATGACAGAGAAATAGCAGAGAAATATTATACTGACAATAGTGAAAAACAGGTAGTAAAGAATCCAAAAACTCTATGCTGAGATCACTGGTCAGTGGAACCTAGTAGAATCAGATTTGTTCTAAATTGCTGTACGGATTTTCTAGAAATATTACACAGGGTCTAAAATGAAAAAGTTAACTAATGCTCATGATTTCAATTTGAATATCTCATGTAATTGATTCCATGCTTTCATGCAGCACTGCTGAATAATACAACACAACTACTGGTGCCTTCAAGGAATGTATTTGGCTTAATCAATACATTTCATGTTTATACAAATGGAATTGAAATTAGGTAAATAAACCACTTCATATAAATGGAGGCTGATAGATCTCAGTGCTGAGCTGAAATTTGACAGGTAAAGATCTGTTAAACTGTGTTGAAGGAATTTGGCCAGGGGCTGACGTGAAACTAGAGGCAGTTGTCTTCAAACAAATATATATTGGGAAGTGAACTACAGTATCCGGTTATATATGAAGGCACTATAGGCTTCAACGTGTCCATATTTAGGATCTCTTGCACTAATATTTGCTTCACATTTTTTAGATTTTTAGAAGATTTTTTATTGCCAATTTAGTTAAAAACAAACAAGGAATTTGTTTTGGTGAATATTGCCACTCAACAAACAATACAATACAAAGAAGCAGGACAGTATGCATACTAAATATATACAATACAATATAAAAATATGTACAGACAAGTTGTAAATATATATGTATATATACAGGTATAAATTTAAACAATATATGAATACACATATATAAAAAATATATGCACAGATATAAAAATGTATGTAAACTTCTACAGTCACTGTGCAACAGTAAGCAATGAGCAATGTGCAGACGTAAGTCTGTAGTGCAAGACAATGCCACGCAGGCTGTGTGGGACAACAAGGACCATATAAATGGGGGTAGTACCTGTTAATGAGACCAGTTGTGGATGGAAAGAAGCTGTTCTTGTGGCGATAGTTTTTGGTCTCCCGTCACATATGTAAAACTGATATTTTTTTAAAACATTTTTATGTTTTTATAAATTGTGTAAAGCAGTCTCAAGTGGCAATGCAGGCAATGCAGATGATGTGATGTTTAGAAATGTACAAAAAGTGGTTTTTAACCCAGTATTCCTGTTGAAACATTGGACTTTGATTCAGCACAATGCTGTTTAAATACAGAAGTTGATAAAGTCTGTGTGTGATCCTCCTCCTCCAACATGTTTTTGTAAATTATCATGTTGTTACTAATTTGTTTTTTCGTGTAAATTACTATGCTTTCCTTAATTAGATCAAGGCAAATGAATCCAAAGGGAATATTGAACTAAACTGGCAAGGTTACTGAGTGGACAATAAATCTCTTTATCTCTATTTCACACATATAAGCTCGCTGTGTCATGACAGCACATTACACCAGTGACATGCGAACCCATGCAAGAGTGCTGAAAAGACTGTTTGAAAAGACACGTTTTTGCGACAGTAATGGCAAGTGTCGCAAACGTGTAGGAGGCTTTGGGCGCTGTTCGTTACGTAGAGACGTTGCCGCCTACACTGACCTGGATATCTGTGGCCGAGGAGGGTTTTCCCGACCTCTTTAAATATCATGGATTTAAAGGCGACAATATGTCGGTTTTGTGCCCATCTTCAGTGGATAGGTGCCGGTTGTAAGGATGGTGTGATGTCCCGCTGCTCTGCGACATTGTGACGGGAGAAAGAAGGTCTTGTTTAGCAGCTAAAGGGACAGTATCGTTAATTTAGCAATCAAAACATGGAATGAATTGCCTCTTTATGCAAATTTGTTATTTTATTGTCTCCGTTCGCCCCACCTGCTTCTGCATTTCCTGCCTGGGGCTGGATATCTCTCTTGATTGTGTGTCGTAACATCATCATTACTGAGTGACATACAACAGTATCTACTTATCTACATCGAGGAAGTAGAGAAAAGCTGTGTCAAGCTAGCTGAACCTCACGAAGATAAGACCGGAGGTTCCCTTCATAGTAAAGACGCTAAATATATAAGTTTTTATTTGAAATAACCAAGTGTCGGATCGTATTAGTCTATAACTCTTGGAAGAAACGATAGCTGAGTTATTACTAGCAACAGCATTGTTAGCATTACCGCGGTACGCTGCATTATCTATACGGCTCTGTTGGTTTTATTTTGGAATCTGTGAACGGAAATCGGGTTCGGCTCTGTTGGTTTTGACAGTGGTAGGAAGTGGGATGTGGCCAGGATGTATTTATGCTGCTGTTCAAGATATGAAAATTATTGAATCAGCGCTGCTTCGGGAGTCCTGCTTTACTGCCGGACACAGCGGGGGATACGACAGTGTGGCTGTTAGTGGCTGGTGGAGACGGGGAACACTAGCGAGGCTGCTGTGCTGCTTTCATCTGGATTGGACCATTTCCATGAAGGCTTCTCAACCTCACGCCCAAACAGTTTGTTGAATTTGTGTGCAGGGCTGCATTCTTTGCTTACGTAATAACAGTATGTGAATCGATACAGTTACATCATTTACTTTTTTATTTATTTTTTTTCCTTGGAAAATACTTTGTGCGTATTTCCCCCCCTTTTTTCATTTTGAAGATGTCAACAACTCAGCATCAGGTGATGATGGAGTCCTCTCTCGGTCTCGGCAGGCTGGAACTGACCCCCGGGTCTGCCGCTGTCGGGGTCAGTCTGAGCCCGCGGCTCTCCGGCGGCCCCGCCGCCAAAGAGAAGAGCGGCCAGCGTGCTCATCTAAACGGGTGCGTCCCGCTGTCACATCAAGTGGCGGGTCACAAGTATGGAGTGGATAAAGTGGGTAAGTAAACAACAGTTGACATGACTTCGTTTACTTAAAACTTCAGTAAAACCTGTCAACTGAATTTGGTCTTGTTTATCACACCTACATGTGACCGAGAACACTGAAGTGGGTTCAGTGGAAAATTACCCACCATTCAGTTTCTTATCAATACACAGCATTTATCACGCTGCTTGCCACTGCCACCCGTGGTATGTTGTTGGAAAAAAAGTTGTGGGAAGCTACATTAACTGTTATTAGTCAGCTCGACTGTATGATACATCCTGAACCAAACTGTGGATGACCATTCACATTTAGTTTGCTGTCAGTGAGAACACTACATTTCACAAAATCGGCATTATGATTTTTTTCATAAATGAGGGAACATGCATATGATATAGGTTTCATGGAGTGAAAATAGGGTAGGTTATTTTACTCTCAACAGTGGTAACAATGTCACTACTTAATTTACACCAACTACATCTTTCCATATGAGTCCTCGCTCTACATCTGTGGCTCTTATTTGTGCTCATTTGTGGATCAGTGACCACTGAATCACTGTACACCTGACATTGACAAAGCCTCCATTGTGTGTTGTCAGGTGAGGTGTTGAGCTCAATTAATTGTGCATGATAAAGTTACATTGCAATCTCATATGGATGAGTCATTGTTACTCAGTCTGCTGCCTTGACGAACTGCAACCACCTGCTGCATCTCTGCCATTCTCAGAGAGTTCTCTGTGGCCTGCAGTCAGCTACTAAAAACCTGTCCATCCACAAAAATGTTTGGCTGAGGTGTTTCCCTTTTTAATTATCTTTTCCTCTATTGTATGCTAGATCTGGGGAAATATGAAAATGTAATGTTACAACCAAAATAATTGCGATTTACGATATTATCCAGATAATCATCAAAATATTCTTAAATATCTTAAAATGGCACTAAAACTGTGGCTTTACATTTTGTTAAGAAACAAATGTTTCTATTGCATCACAGATAGGACACATATCTTTTTGCTGAACATTCTTTCTAGTGATAAATCAGGAAATCAATATAGGACTGTACTTTAGCGAGCTAGACAACTTTTTCAAATCACTCCTGACAATATTCATGATTATCCCAATAATGAAAACCATGATCAACAGGTACATTTTGTTAGTGGTGTGAAAGGAAAGTAGTCCACATGATTAGTTATGTGTCCTAGCATGAATTCAAAAGCTGCATTACCTGTTAATCCATCTGCTGGGCATGAACCATTAGTGATCTGATTTAGCAACATACTGTACCAGTCAAAAGTTTGGACATACTTTCCCATTTAATTGAAAGATAAAGTGTGTCCAAACTTTTGACTGGTAGTGGTATATATATATATATATATATATATATATATATATATATATATATAACCATTGTAGCATATTCACGTCAGCTTGTGAGTGTGGGTTGAAACCTTGTGTCATGCTCCATGTATTTTAGCAGGTGAAACACAGCAGGCCCATAGTAACTATCCCCCTGGTAACATTACAATATGAGATGGTCCATTTTGTACCATTTCAACATGTTTGTCGATATGTATGATGGTCCAGTTATTACTTCTTACTCTTTGTGATACCAGAGTAGATCAATAAACACATTGTGGCAATTAAGTGCGTCTTGACCAGCTGTCAGTCAGCTAAATTTGATTTTCCTCTTTAGGTCCATGTAGCTGCTGATGATGCAGGATGATATCATCAAAATTGTCCAATGAATGAACCCTAACTCTGACTGACCTAGGCAATAATGTATCGCCTACATTTTTTCAACAGGTGTCATAATAAAGGGGAAAAGCAGGAAATCCCTTTTAATATTTATTTCATCACCTCAACTCATGGTATCTGCTGACACAAAGTACTAATCTGACTCAGTGTTGACTCTCTCAGTGTTGTCTTTTTCACAAATTTAAAACCTGCGTACCTCACTGTGTGGAACTCAGTGGAAGCAATTTTTTGTGAGTAACATGAAGCTAGCAATGCTGCAGTGCCAAAAATGATTTACAGAGACTTCATGAATGTAATGATGATAGTGGATACACTGGATTTGTGGTTCAGCCATGTTGTGGTTGATACCCAGTCGACTAAACAAGGGCAGTTGTGGCACCTATACCAATCCTGCATATTAGATCGGTGCATCTCTAGAATAAAGATGGGAAAAAGACTCACTTGAACTAGATTCTAATTATCCAGTTACTCAGAATTGTTGGACTGCACCACTCTATTAATCAATAGAGAATGAACTATGTGAGTAAAATTTTGCAAACTGGCTGATGTTCCAGCTTCTACAATGTGAGGATTTTCTGTTTTTCTAAAAAATATCTTTGGGTTTTGGACTGTTGACATTACATGAATTTCATTTGGCAGGCGCTTTCTTTTAAAAACATCATAAATAGAAGACCGAGCACAGCTTCAAATGTCTGTGGAGTCCTGCAAATGCTTAAGATCGCCTCAATAAAGCAGTTAACTGTAATTTTGCTTAACATAAATAAAACAATAAAATGCCATTTTAATATAATTTTAATATAATCATTTATCAAGTTTGTGTTAAAGGAATTGATAGATAGACCACCCCAATAATGTAATCTTAAAGTGTGCAGTATTGGGAAGGTATATGTGTGTAATCTGTAGAATATTTCTGTGATGATGATTTCGTCTGAATGTCTCCCCTCTCTGGGTGCAGTGTCTGCTCTCAAATAAAAATAGAAAGAAAGAAAGTGAAGCAGTGTTACAGTATTTCTGACAGCAATGTGAAATTATCTTATCTTAGTTTCTCCCCAGGCTTGGTAGTGACTAATAATTAACTCAGATCTCATCAAGTTGCAGCTAACAGGCAGGTAAAAGTAGTATTGAGACTCAGTGAGCATTAACCTTTAGTCTCCACAAAGACAACAGGTGTTGAACAAGCTCTAGATTCCTGTTCAGCTTGTATTGCTGCTGCCTGAAAACAATCCTCCCCCTCCTCTGTTTGCACAGGCCTCCAAACCAGTTCACTTTAGTGTAGCTCTTGAGCTGCCTGGCTTTACTGAGCCTAACATCAGTGATCTAGTATCATGAAGCTAGTTATCAACTGCTTCTGTTAACTCTGTGTTTTCCACTCCAGCTCTAAGACACTTGCATAAAAGAGTTTTGAATTACAAGCAACCTCATTAAAATCATGAGTGGAACACTTAATACGATAAGTGATGAAACTTTGATACCTGTGGAGAAATTAGGTATTGACAATTTAATCACACATTAGGATTAGATAAGAAGCTGTAGAAACAGAAATAATACCCAAATACTAAAAGTAAGACTTCAGCTATAAATAAGTGTGACAATGATGGCCCATGATAAACAAACTATTCTGATACACATACAAGTTAAAAGTAATGTAAGTGTGTTTCTGCTTTTTTTCTAATATAAGATACAGTGTATATACATTTTAGTTTCAGTTACCAACACAAGTTGCCACATGTTATTTTAGGTGCAGTAAATAGCTTTACACTGTCAGGAATCCTGCCAGGAATGAAAGAAATGCAGCTGTAATCTTATTCATTATGTGCTCAAGATGTTACTTTACACATTGTGCCCTCTGTCTTGGTCAGTGCTAATAAGCAGGTAAATGTGTATCACACTTTAGGCACAGCATGACATTCTCCAGAGTAGTGTGTAAGTGCTACTTTGACTTTCTACAAACTACAAGAGTTACACCTAGAATCTAAAATTTTCAACATAATTGCCAGTCTGTTCTGCTTTAGTTTCTAAACAAACCTCCAATGGATGGTTGATTACTATGGTTTGAATGATATGGGCTGGAGAACCAGTACTAACAAGGCTTTACATTTACACAATTTTGACAGAAATATTAACAAAGATTTCTAGTGACAGTTTTACAGTGTAGTATCGACCTGTTGATTCATCAGTTAGTGAACCAGTGAAAAATATACCAGTGCTGGTAATAAATGAGTTAAATCAATTTAACTTAACTGTGCCGTCATTGTAGTAATCATTTCTGTATACAGTTATGTCCATACAAAGTCTATGTATATAAAGTATAATTCTGTGTCTTTCATGTCATCAGTCAGGACTAGTGTCTCATCAGGTCAGCTGACTGTGTGTTATGAGTTAGTAAGTCTAACCCACAACGTGATTAATTGACAGACTGGTCAGCTGATGTTTTCACTTGCCTGCTGACTGGAATGACCAGGAAGATGAATGACTTACTTATTGTCTAGTAAGTTGAGTTTATGTTTACATATAATTCATACTTGAAGGGAAATTTCAGTATTTTTCAACCTTCTGTATTTCTTATAAATGCAACTCTAAAGGTCATGCTAAATTTTATTTATTTATTTAACTTTATTTAATCAGGTAGTCTCTCATTGTGATTGAGACCTGAGAACGAAAAAACCTAATCAGATAACCACATATAAACAACACAAATAAGGCCAGATAAGAGTCATAAAAACATCAGGGAATTAAAAAAAATTAGGGCAGTTTTGGTTAACTCCATTTAAAATAGAAAAAGGATAGGTAGTTATAAGGTGACTATAAGATTAGAAGATTTAAATGAAAGAAAAGATGTGAGGTAGTTTAGATGACTATCATGAGACCATGAGAGATGAGTCCATCTATGATGAGTACAGAATTTAGTGAGAAAATGCAATGTACTATGATAAACAGGTTTCAGCTGCAGTAATGATGCAGTAGCATGACAGTACAGAATACAATCAGGCAAGTATTTTATTTAAACATTAATCTTGAATGGCTTCTGTCAATTCAAATTCATATAGTTTTGTATGAGTCAGCAAGTTTTAATGGTAGGATAAACTGGGCACCGTGTCCATCAGTCTGGCTCTAACCTGGTCCACATGCCTCTTCGTGGTTTAACCATTTCCAACAATAACAGCATATGACACTGGACGTAATGAGCTCTAGAATAACCTTTCATCATTTTCAGCTCCTACTTGAAGGTTTGGATTGCCGTCTCTGCCTATTGGAATTGGGTGGAATTGTACTGATCTCACATGACGGATGCCATTCTGCTTCATGAACAACTCAATTTCAGCCCTTGTGAAACAGACTCCATTGTCTGATGCCAACATTTTCGGTAGTCCCTAAACGCTGACGCTCTTGTGCAGTTTCTCTATGATAGTCTGTGATGTGAATATCTTCATTGGGTAGATGTCCATTCACTTGAGAGAGCATCCACTATCAGTTGGAACATTTCACCCAGGAAGTGCCCTGTGTAGTCCACATGAATTCTTGCCCATGGCAACACTGGCCACTCCCATGGGTGTAACTGCACTTCCCACTCCACATCCTGAATATTCCTGGCCACCATACTTAAGATCCTATAAGACCTTTCATTTTTGACATGCCAGTATGGCTCTGGTGTAGTATCCTATCTCTGCCTTTGGTTAATATGTTTACTCTGACCTCCCCAGAGCTCCCCAGAGCATGCAACTATTCCTCACTCTCAATTTTCATTCATTCACCATTTGCGGAATGTTTTTTTTCTCATTAAAAGAGAGCTCAGTGGCTAATGACCTGTGTAGATGGTAAAGGCTCAACCATACAGGTATTTATGAAATTTCTGAATACCAAACATAACAAAACAGTGCCCATGCCGTCCGGTGAAGCATCGCATGAAAAAATTAGATCTCGGCCAGCAGAGTAATGAACTAACAGTGCTGCTGGGTTCATGCATTTGGGCCAACAGGGCTATCTATCCAAATAGATAGACATTTATGGGAGTGGGAGCCTTGTCCAAGATACTCATTTTCCTCTTGCTGGTGCACTAACTCCATCTTAAAATACAACCCAGCCTCTTTAACCTTGTTAACACAGCATTGAGGTTCTTCAGGTGGTCTCATCTACACTCACCAGGATGTAATCTAGATATACAGCCATAAGCCGAATCCCTCCAAACAGACTTCCCATGGTCCTTTGAAATATGGCTGGTGCTGATGCCACAGGACAGTCTGTTGTATCATCAGTGGTGTGTTCATTGTCAGGTATTTCTTAGATTCTTCATTCATGAGTATTTGCTGGTACATGTGACTTATATCTAGTTTAGGGACCAGCTTTTCTTCTGGCAGTGCTGCAAAAAGGTCTTCTTTCAGCATGCAAACTTGAGTGACCTTGTAGTCTTCACATAACCTTGCAGTTCCAACAGGCTTCAGAATTGGAACAACTGGTGCTACCTGTTCTGCATATTTCACAGGTGCGACCATGCCTTCTTTCAACAGTCTGTCTATTCCTTCGTCTACTTTTGTGTGCATGGCGTATGGGACAGACCAGGGATGGAGGAATCATGGGACAGATTTGCTTTCTTGTGGATGTTGGTCCTAGTACCTTTCAGGGTACCCAACTCCTCATTTTTGCTTAACACATGCTGTAGTTAGTTTTCCTCTGTGGCTTTGTGTCTGAGTTTAATTTCTTTACACTGCAGATGTAGCTCCTCCATCCAGCTGGGGACATCCCCTTTAACCACAATGAGGGGCAGTTTTTGTCTTTGTTGCTTGCATTTAATTCTGACATGTGCTGCTCCTACACCTTAACAGGGCTGCCTGTACAAGTCTCCAACTTTCTAACACAGACTTTTCAGGTTATTCCATATCTTTTGGAACATATGTTTATTCATAACTGTTAAACACCAAAAACAGTGTAGGATTGAATCAGCTTTTAGCATTCATGTTTGCAGTGTAGATGTACAGACAACTATCACCAGATTACTTTGAGATAGAAGAAAACAGAGAGTATTTTATTCCCCACCTACCACTGTGATGTCTATCTTGTCTGAATGGGGCTTTAGTCTGTGTAGATTGGACTGATGGTGGATAGTGTAGAGATAGCACTGCCTCTTCAATGGTCTCAGGATTTCAACTGATAACTTTATAAACACAGGCCAGATGTCTACCTGCAGGGTCAAATCACCACCCCACTGCTCCCCTCCTTCGTGTGCTGGTTAGTTTTACATGTGTGTATGTGTGGAGGTTTTGTATATTGTTAGGTTTTTGCATGTGTGTGTGTGTACATCTGTGTGTTCTTAGAAGAATATAGAGATAAGCCAAAGAGCTGACTAATCCTCTCCACTGCAGGTTCATTCAGTCCATCTGTAATCAGCATGTGATGATGTAACAGGAGACTCATCTTTTCCTGACAGCACCTTTCTTTTTACACTCAAAGGAGCCTTGCAAGTGGTGGAAAATGTATGGCCAACTTTAGGTGATTTTCTTGAAAATAACCAAATTGAACTTGCACCACACTTGCACACAAAAGAATGATAAGTGAATGCGTTTGTGACCATAAATTACTACGTATTCCCAGAACATGGACAGTATTTGGGTAATGGTTAAAATAATGACTGGGTCTCCAATAATAGCGGTGGTCTGCACAAACAAAAAATTGCATTATGGACATTATCTATCAGGCATATCAGAATCTCTCCCTGGGGATCATGATTTAAGTTCACCTATGACAAAAACACCCATAATTCGGTGGAAAATGTTTAACTCTGCTTTGTAAAATGAACCTGTTACCCTGTCCGATCACACCTTTTTGCCTGTTGTTTGTTGTGAAAATCCAAGTCATCACTGTTGAAAGTAGTGAAGAATGTTGATGAAATGGTTCCACTCCTTTCGTGGTGAAGGCAAACTCCCTCATACTTTATTCTTTTTTTAAGCAATAAAAGGACAAATATAAGATCTTCCTTTCCGAAGTACAAATGTACACAATGTATACACATACAGTTTGGCTTCAGAAATAATTTTGATGATGTGTTATTGTGGAACCACTAAAAACAATGTATAACAATATAACAATGGCTGACGCAAAATGACCAGGACTGTCCCATTGTCAAATGTTACTCTCAGTATTCCTTTTATTTTTATCACTAAAATCCTTGTTTTGTGTTGCAGGTATTTTGCAGCATCCGGATGGAACGGTCCTAAAGCAGCTTCAGCCTCCACCCAGAGGGCCACGAGAGATGCAGTTTTACAGCATGGTAATACACACATGAGAACCTGAACCAGTATACTCATACACATCATAGATTTGCTTACATATGATTGTATTCATACATCTAATATTATTATAGTATTTCAGCCTGAATATTTTACCATGAAGAACAAAAAAAGAGAAGAAAGACAGAAAAATAAACAACACAATAATAAATAACACAATTGTAGGTGAAAAGTTAGGGAGGGGGGTCATTTACCATCTACATTAAATAATCCTTGAAGCTATATGTCAAACATTGAATTGAATATAGGTGTTACTTTTTTATTTGAATTCTTATTTTATAGCTCTATGTCTGCCTCCTCTAATAATGCATTCCTTAATATTGTTTAGTGGTGAGGATCAAATTTAATCAATTTACTCCACTGTCTCACATATTCCTGTTCTTGATTTCTGAATCTGTAGGTTATCTTTCACTTTTCAAAAATGCTTTTTACATTTAACTTCCAGTTTTTAAGCGAAGGTTTTAACCTGTTTTTTTTTTAATCTTAGCTACATATTGTCTATATTTCTAGAGTAAGCTCAGATGGTGATATATCTAAACTAATACATTATTGTTAAGTTTAATTTGAAATATTTCCAAAGTATTTTAGTGTTGCACAGAAAAAGAAGATATCGCGTGGTTTGCAGTCTTTTCCCCATGTCTGATTTAATTGATATTGTAAATATTTCTGGTGATAAAGTACTGGAAACATTCTGAGCTGTTATCACAACATTTTTTGTATGTGGTTAAAAGGTTAAATATCAGTTTAAACCAAACTACCATTTCATAAAGTGACAACAGTGAATCTTCAGTATAATATAAATCATGTATAATATCCATCATGTTTTCCCAGAGCCCAAAGTGATGGTTAGTCGTTTTCATAGTTTTCACTGAGAGGTAGCCTCAATCACTATATGTAATACCTTGTTATACCACTATACATAATGCAGTATTCAGATAGACATGTGTAACAGCACACTCAAATACAAGTGCAAGACACATTCTAGCACAATGTGAATTCTCAATAATCAGTATAGTTATCATACATTCCATATGGGTCTATGCCAGGGGTCGGCAACCCAAAATGTTCAAAGAGCCATATTGACCGAAAAAACCCACCTGTATGGAGCCGCAAAAAATTAAAAGCCTTATATAAACCTAATATGAAGGCAACATAGGCTGCCAGTATATTAGTTATATAAGCCTACTATTAAAATGACTAAGTAGGCTACAAATACAAAATAAGCATTCATGATTATCGTATTTTCCGGACTATAGAGCACACCTAAATATAAGCCG
This sequence comes from Pampus argenteus, assembly GCA_036937835.1. Lineage (NCBI taxonomy): Eukaryota > Metazoa > Chordata > Actinopteri > Scombriformes > Stromateidae > Pampus > Pampus argenteus. Next base: position 2,667,226 of record CM072881.1, read on the forward strand.
CACCCACTAAAATTAGAATGAAATATATATTTAAGAAATAAGTTATTTAGACAGAAAGATTTTGTACGATAAGTCTTTATTCATATACCTGAACTGATTGTTTCCGAACAATGCCGCAATCAAAGTAGCAATAAACGCAGCAATAAAAGTACTGATAAACAAAACAGAACAAAACAGAACATTGATGGTTTTATTCATCTTCCTCCTGTGCACGAAAACTAAGTTACTGAGTTTCTTCCTCCTGCGTACTGAAACCATTAAACACCAAATCGCTGTCAACTTTTCTTCCCGCACACTGTTAAAGCGCCACTGCGCAACTATTAAAGTCGCTTCATTCTCCCATGCACTGAAGCCACAAGTCACTATTTATCTTCCTCCTGAGCATTTACAGTTTTTCTCCATTGGTTTGGCTCATTTCTTGAAACTGAGATGACATTCTCATAACTATAAAGCAATTTGGCCAAACAGACTTGCAGTTCTGCACAACACTTCAGATAACCAGCAAAATGTAATTTGTCTCCCAAAACTACTCATCCATGCTTCAAAATGAAATCCCTTTCCCATAGTAAATAGTCAGTACCATAAAAATGGCATGGATCCTTCTCAATTGCTTTGGCACATTTTGATTCATTCAGTACTTCTGTCAAAATAACTTGGATGGTACTGCACAACTACATGGATCACCTGGCAATGATTGTACAGCTCCCAAAACAGTTTACCCTTCAGTCAAAACTACATTTCCTTCTCATATAACTAGTCAGTGCCTCCAAAATGCATTGTCCCTTTGGTATTGTGTAAGTACTGCAAGTCAAAATGCTTAGACGCTTTGTCATGGCATATTTCTAACTATAGGCATAACATTTTCACACCACACACACACACTGCACTCATTCTGCCGAGGAATTTTCATTTTTATTCTCAACTAACGTAGATTGTACACATTACAGTAGGTAGGGAACCGTAAAAAAGGAAAATATACTGTGTACACAAAATACAAAAACCCACAAAAAAGAAAAAAATCAACAAATCAGCACTGTAAATACAAAGAGTCACAAATGAAGACATTTTGTTTAGTCACGGTCACTCCCCTCTCTCTCCTGGTCACCATCCTCATCTTCCTGGCCATCCACTCTCTGTGCTCTGTTCGGCCACAGATTCTCATCCACATCGCATCTGATGTTGTCTCTTGAGATACAGCACGGGAAGAAGCGTCGTGCATGCCTGAGCCATCCTCTACACTGATCCCCTGTTATGTCCTCACAGGCAGCGTCCATTGCAGTCATGAGAGCCTTCTGGTTTTCCGCATGGTGTTCATACACTCTCTATCTCCAAGCAGAGAAAAACTCCTCGATAGGATTGAGGAATGGAGAGTATGGTGGCAAGAACACATTGTACATTCTTGGATGCATGTTGAACCATCCCCGGATGCGTGGACCCCGGTGGAAACTAACGTTGTCCCATATAATTACAAACTAGGGTAGGTGGGGCCCTTCGAGACCTGATTATCCTAAATTTACTATAACTTCCAAAATATGTACTGTATTCTATTCCAGTTTCCTAACACTGATTTGACAATTGAGCAGACTATTCTGCATATGATGACTTATACGATGAAAATGTGCTGACATGTTTTGAGGACAATAACCATGACACTGAAAACCAACCAATTGGGATAGATCAGCAATATACATTCATTTGAAAAATGTACTAAATGTTGGCTGATTGTGTTAACTGTAGGATACTTGTACATAGCTATTTGCAAGGATGTACTAAAGGCTTGACACATGTACAAAGCATTTGGAAATGTGATGAAAGCAATGATAAATGCCATTCTGTTGTGAGAAACTGCAAGATAGTTTGGGGATTTGTCTATGTTGTTATGAGAATGTCATCTCAGTTTCAAGAAATGAGCCAAACCAATGGAGAAAAACTGTAAAACTAATGAACACCATACCACTGTCGCTTCATTTCTTCTGCGCACTGAAGCCGCTGAAGTCGTCCTCTTCAGTGTGGGAGTTGATAATCTTCATCACATACCGTCTCACCATAGATTCATTAACGGCAAGCTTATATTGAATAGCATTGAATAGCCAGATTGATGGTATTCAACTTAAAAGCTGCATCATAGGAATTTCTTCGTGGGTTTTTCATTTTGAGGGGTTAAAGGTTGTAATAATATTATATACCCTCTGTGGGCTGAAAAAAAATTCATAGAAAAGGCGCACCTCTGTATAAGGCATGGTTCAAAGTATGGGAAAAAAGTAGCGGCTTATAGTCCTGAAAATACAGTAAATGTTTATTTTCCCTGTAGCGCATCCTGGAGAGAATGATGCACTACGTGACTACGCTGCTGTACGATATTTGGTGCTTCAAGTTTAACTTCCATTACAATATTAATGTTTTATGTTTTGTTGCATTGATTAAATGATAGAAATAGAAATATAGGTTTTTGTTGTCATTTTTTTATTTTGAGGATTCGAGAAAAAAAAAAACACAATAGGATGTGCATAATAGGCCTCCTGTAATTTCAGACCTTAGTATGGAAATGAAATGCAGTCCCCTTCAAACCTCAATAACAATACAACTCTCTTTCCCCCTTATCTGGGCAACAGAGTTCAATAACACGCAGCCTGCAGTTAAAACGCAGCCTGAAATTATAAAAATAAAACAGCAGCCTTTTGAAAAGGCAAGTAGGCTATATAAAATGAAAATAATACAGTTAAAAATCAGAAATCCGTTAAAAAAACAGCCACTTTGTTACTAAATATGCGCCTATGACGGGATTTTGTTCTCACCTGTTCAATGTTACTTCTGTTTTTGGACTATGCAGTCACACAGAGTAACATGTGTGCCTGTTGCTTTAGAGGTTCAGTGTTTGCTTTACAGCTTAGCAGTGCTGTCAGCCTCAGCAACTCTCATACAAACAGGAGTGAGTCATGGCATCACATCCTGTCTCTTGAAAACCAATAAAAACCAAATAACCAATAAAACCTACCATATTTTCCGGACTATAGAACGCACCTAAATATAAGCCGCATCCACTAAAATTTGAATGAAATATATATTTAGTCACATATAAGCCGCACCGGAGTACAAGCCGTCGATATCCAGGCCAAGAAATAAGTTATTTAGACAGAAAGATTTTGGACCATAAGTGTTTATTCATATACCTGAACTGATTGTTTCCGAACTGAAAAAATAATCGAAAAGCCGCACCTCTGCATAAGCCACATGTTTCAAAGCATGGGAAAAAAGTAGCGGTTTATAGTCTGGAAAATAAGGTAATCCCTCAACACACATCAGAGCTGGAAGTCAAAAGCCAATAACAAGACCTACTTAATAATATGAAGTTGCTGTAATACTGTATTGAATATTGAATAATACTGAATAAATTATGCTGCTTAGTGCTTAGTGTTTCAGACTTGTGTTCTTACCAGAGTGGAAAAGCCTCAGAAAGAAACAAAAACAAAGTCATACTATATACAGTATACCCTGTGTTCATGCTGATATTATAAGAATGCATTGATGCCTTCAGCAGTGAAAGACTTGCTGGTTCCAACTTCTATGTGAGGATTTAACACTTTAGACTTCACTTTGGGCTCTTGAAAGTTGTGATGGAAATGTTCTGTATTTTCTGACATTTGATAGACTAAACAACAAATTGTTAATCCAAACCAACACATTGAAGAAAATAACTGTGTGTGTGTGTGTGTGTGTGTCCTAGGTGTATGCAGAGGACTGCTGTGATCCATGTCTTCTCGAGCTTCAGAACAATCTGCCCAAGTATTACGGCACCTGGTCTTCTCCTGACAGCCCCAATGGTGAGAGACTGGATTGTGTGTGTACAATCAATGTGTGTATATGTGCAGTATGTTTGTCAGAAAATCAGAAAATAAAAAGAGCGTGTTGCAGTCACAAGTATTTCCAAAAACAAGATATGTAGGTTAGGTCTGTTTTAGAGTCTTAGCCCTACGATAGACTGGTAATGGTTAAAGCCCCATGAATACACTGCGAGGAGATACCCGTTGGCACATGCAGTTTCATCTATAATAGCCAGATACCATGAGGTAGTTATTTATTCTAAATCAGAGCTTTCCAAACTGTGAAGTATGATTTATGCTAAAAACCACACTCCTTTGAATTATAATTCAAATCTGAACACACAGACATGATACATGTTTTTAGATAAACGTTTTGTAACTCGCACTCCTCGAGGATATCATCATCATTGATGTTCATTGTGAATAAACATCCATAAATCAGAGCCAGATTTTTAAGTTTCAGTTTTATTATTTATAATTGTCATCAAATCTTCTCTTGATCACTGACAAGGAAATATGTCTGCTGACATCCTGGAGAGCATTCTTGACTGTGCAGTTATATTTCTTTTTCATCATGTTCCAACTCGTTTGACATTTTCACATTTTTCTGTGTGCATTTTAGAACCCACCTGTTGATTTTGGCCAATTACTATTGAAGCCCTAAGTTTAGGTCACTACGTTTTCTTTCTATAAAGATGTAAACTCACTCAAATAAAAGCTGTAGTCAAAAGAAGAGAGAATAAAAAGTGGTGTTGGCACTTCAATGTAGTATCCAGTATTTTATTTAAAATTCAATGTACTGAAAAACAGAGCCTGAAGCTCAAAAGATATTTAACTATTCAAGTACTTGCTGTCTGGACTTTATTTGCTTGTGTTTGAAAGCCAGTGGACAAACAGGGTTAAAATCATCATTTCTGACATGCTTCAGTCAATATCAGAAACATGTTATGGACAATATGGATTGTATAGTGTAATTGTGTCAATACCACATATCATCAGTGTTGTGTCTGTGCCACTGTGATTCAGACCTGTACCTAAAGCTGGAAGATGTGACTCGTCGCTTTGTTAAGCCATGCATCATGGACGTGAAGCTGGGCCAGCGCAGTTACGATCCATTCGCCTCGCAGGAGAAACGAGAACAGCAAATCAGGAAATACCCACTGATGGAGGAGATAGGCTTCCTGCTACTCGGCATGAGGGTGAGTGGGACCTGTTGTTGTGTTTTCTCTGTGGTCTCTTTGTAACGTTTTTGAAGTTTGATTAATGCCTCATATGCATTAATAATTGAAACGATCCTGTTTCATGAAGCTCTCTCTGATTGAGACTCAGTAAGTGTATATTCCTATTTTGAATTTGGTGATTTCGGACCAACACACCAGCTACAGAGGTTCTTCACTGCCAGAATATACCTGGTGACAGTCTCAGACACGGAATGTGCAGTGAAATCAGCCACTAATTACACACAGACAGTTCAGCACAAATTTGTTATGTAATACTGAGTCTGTATTAACTAAACCATTATCATGTATTACTACCTGTTTCTGCCAAGCAACATAGAGCTAACATTATTGTTGATTCCTGTATTAATAAAAACTGCAATATTGAAACCCAGAGTGATCGGTCAGATATGTTACATTTCAGTTAGTTGATAACCTTTGATTGTATAACATATTTAGATATTAAACAGAATCTGATGACACAACCTTTATACTGTTTTTCCATTGGTCAGCTTTAGCTGTTCTGTGCCATGGCAAGCCCTGATGAAATGTGTTTCCGTACACTTCCCTCAAAATACACTAATTATACAAAGGATACAATTTTTTTTTATTGTGCTACAGGAAGCAGTATAATCTGCTAGCTACAGTAGCTAAGAAGCTAATCCACTCATAATGGGCCAGTTTTTGAAAAAACTAGTGAATAATTATTTTGTAATTGATTAATTATATTTCAAGGACGTATTGTTCTATAGAGAAAGTCCTGACAGAAATGTGATATAAATGTCAATAAAGTCATGTTCTTTATAAATAATTGAATGCCTTATTGATTTTAGACAATAAAATACACCCTGCTCTGTATGTAACAATCAAAAGAACAGACAAGCAACAGGATGTTTAACAAACCTAACCCTAGTTTCCCCTATGCTGTGAAAGTAGTTTTTCTTTTATTCAGTTTTATATTGCAGGGTGTATATTGCTCCCAAGTCTCCCACATGGACACAGGTTAGCTAGTTCCAAAGGTGTATTTCAAAGGACAAATCTTCATAACAGAGTGCATAACTTCATAACTGAGATAATGCATAATTATAGTATAATATGATAATTACTGCAAAGGACATATACCCTACTTACACAGGAACACAAGTGATTAATAACACCTTTCATACACAGAGTGATGAACACACAAAACGAGTCAATGTTTAACCTCTGATATGTGAAATATGCTCTGGTGGTTTACTGAGCTGAACTCTGCTAACTGCTGTGTGACTCTCCTACAGTCCAAATTGGCAAGTACTGAAGCCCAAATTGCTTCCGCAGGCTGTGCCATCAGTGTGTGAGTGAACGTTAGACTCCTTCTGATGAGCAGGTTGTTGAATCTTGTGTTTTCTCCAGGCTGTGGAGCTGTATACACACACCATGATAGTGTCTCATTATAGGGTCTACATGGGTGAGACAGAAAGTGGACAGGAAAGAAATGGAGAACTTCTTATCTGTTAGAAAGGAAGAGAGTCAAATAACATTTAACATTTATCACTTTAATCAGTTTCCATTACAACCTGCTGTCGGCATCATCATCATTAATGGTTTCCTTCCTGCTGTTGGACACAAACATGAAACAAAAAACACAAACAAACAGAACATATTGTCTGATTAAAAACCACAATAGTGTAAAGCAGTATGTGAAACACTATTTATCTAAAGGCAGAGATCTTTGTGTGCACAGTTACATACAGGTACAGGACATTACCATAGGGACCAAACAGGCAGGTTTAATGTTTAATGTCCCCCTGAAGAGAAAAGTCTGTTTGCTATGTGATTAAGGTGATACTGAAGACAAAGTCCAAGTTATGATTTACTGCTCATTATATGATAAAGCAATTCAGGGCTGAGAGGAGGTCATGAGCTGTGTGTGAACGATTCGTTTGTCTTACCTCATCCTCAGTGTAAATGACAGTCCGTTTATGACTGCATGTGCACACACACACACCCTTTGTAAACCCATCATAAGTGTACTGTCCACTTGTTGATTTAACCTAAGTGCGCTGACATTTGCTCATATTATCTCTGTTTTGACTGGTGGAGAATAATATCAGGTGAACTTAATGGTTGAAGAAGTTACATCTAATATAGCATATTAAAACATCTACATCTTTCAGAACTTGAGTTTAACCTTAGAGGCCAATAACTGATATCAGGAAAAAATGATGATGTATCAATAAATATTCATTTATTAACATAAATGCATTGCATGAACATTTTTGAGTTCTTCAATATCTTAAAAGACTTGTGACCAATGTATTATTCTTATAACCTGTTATTTAATTAGATAATCTCACAAAGATCAAGGTCTATTTTACAATGGGGCCTAAGCACAGCATAAGAAACCAGAACAGAGATAAGACACACAAGTACATTTGAACAACAACAGAAACAAGCACAGACATCTCTAAAAACATCTGAATTAAAACTTTAAATTCCTCCAGTCATACTGTGTTACTGTCTTCCTCCATATGTAGCTACTCCAACCCTGTTACGGTTCTATGATGTGATGTGCACTTTAAATAAACTGAAGTTGAAGTTTTAAGTCCTTTGTGTCAGTCACTAAGAAGAGACCAAAACTTTGATGGGATGCTTCAGTGAACTCTGTAAAATTGGACTATTTTAAGTTTGGAGGTACAGTTTGCGCCTGACACTGAGCTAGAAAAACTCCCATATGTATCTCTGCTATGTGTTTATTTAGATAGAGAGGAGACTAATTGGCGGTAATGATCTTTTTGATGGAGAAGTGATAGTGGGGGAGTAGAGCGATTAGAAGGAAAAGATAAGAAGTGATTGAGGAGAGAATCTTCCTGCTAAGTGTGAAACTGTGAAGTCCTTAATACTGAAGGCACATAATCCACAGTTGTACAATCAGATGACTATAGTATGCCATTTGTCATTTTTAGATTCATATTTCAATGTTATGCTGCTTTACAAACGTGCCTTGAATGCTCACAAAGGTATAAAATAAGTATTTAATCTGGGGCTTATTATGGTTTGGTTGGTTTTTGTTCAACTGTGTTAAAATGTCCCTTGTGTAGTTCACTGTGGTTTTTTGTACCTACATTAGCAGGAAGTGCTACTATCTAATACATTGTGGAGAACTGAAAAGCAGCTGATCTGAAAAGTGAATAAAGTAATTCCCGTCAACACAGTTGCTCATGTAGCAGTTACAGGTCTCAATATAGGTGTGGTGAATTGTGAGTGTTCTTATTCATATTAGTTTCCTGTAGTGTTTTGAGTATACCATATGTGTATGTGTATACTATAGGTAGCGTCGGTGTAAAGTAGCTGTATTATTTGACCACGAGTCAATGTTGTGGTTCTGGAGAGAGAACCAGCACTACAGTCATTCATCATCATTACTGGGTTAACAACTGTCCTGCTGCATTGCGAGGGTTGTTTTGTACATATATTAGTCTTGTTTATGAATTTATATATGCTAGGCTGTAACAGAGTTGGGCTGAGCAATGACAGCGATCTGTCAGTTCACAGTACAAATACATAACACAAAATAAATGTATTTTTTTGTATTTCAGGTGTATAAGCTGTGCAGTGACACGTTTGACTCGTACGACCAGCACTATGGCAGAGGACTGGTTAAGGACACTATTAAAGATGGTATGTATGTGTCTTTATGTATGTAAGAGATAATCTGCTAATAATTCAGTTTTAGGTTCTAGTTTCTGTTTTTAGTTCATTACTTCAAATGATAGGAGAGTGTGTGGGTGCTAGAATTAAAATGAAATATCTTCATCAAAATAAATATTTTCATTTTGTGTGTGCATGATGTATGTCAAAATAAATATATTTTTTAAATTTCCATGTTTGAAGATGTATGATTACTGCAAAAAAGTCAATGACAACTAGTAATAATAATTTAACTGTTCTCTCAAGTGTAACACTGACCGGCACATAAATCAAAAAGGGCTCAACTATAAATGCAAAAGTCCCGTTTGCAGTCTCATTTTCATCATTAGTTTTCACATTGTCAGCCCATTTGAAAATAATTCACAGCCATAAATGTCCATGCAAATTGGTTCTACTAAAGATCTCAACTAAGATTGCAAACCATGCTACTGTGTTTTAGACATTTGAATGTAAATTGTCAACCAGTCCAGGCTCTCCTTTCATTTTTAATTGAACCAGAAATATCTTTGCACACTTTTGAAACTTGAATTCCACAATCCCTCACAGGGAACTGCAGTACCAGTACCTTGAATAAGAAAGCCTGCCCAAATTTTATACAGGTACTGTGTGTCAACATTACATTAGTGTAATGAGGTAACACACCACAGACTTTTTAGGTCATTCAAATTTGATTTTCACTTTGCACAGAAATGAATGGAAACCAATGACTGTAATGGAACTGGAAAAAATTGTGAAACTGTAGAGCACAAATTCATAACTGCTCAGCAAAAGTATACTTTATTTAAATCAAGAAGCTAAAACCTTTGCACATACTAGTATGACTATTTTGGCTTCAGACTTAATGTATATCTTATGAAATGCTTTTATAACAGATTATCTCTCCTCTCCTCCAGGTCTTGCTAAATTCTTCAACAATGGTGTTTGTCTGAGGAAGGATGCAGTGTCTGCCAGCATCTGCAGAGTGCAGCGCATCCTCCGCTGGTTTGAGTCCCAGCACCAGCTGGCCTTCTACGCCAGCTCCCTTCTCTTTGTCTACGAGGGCCTGCCCTCCTCTTTCTCCTCATCCTCCCTTTCTTCCCTTCTCAGCACCCCAACGATTAGTCTGACTGCAGGTGATGACGGTCGGGACGGGGAGGAGGAAGGAAGACAGGAAGGGGCGGGCCAGAAACAGGAAGTGGCTGAGTACAACAACAACAACATTCAGGTGGCAGTGCCCTGGGACTACAGCCTAGCCATTTACACCAACCACAGGAAAGGTGGCCTCCACCACTGTGCCAAGAGTCATTTTCATAGCAACAGTGGAGACGGTGATGCTGTGGAAACAACAGTGGGCTCATTTTCTGGAGACAACTTGTCAGCATTGTGCGAGGAAGACAACTCTGCATGGAAACGAACAGGTGAGTCACAGCAACCACCGAACGGAAATGGAAACAAATCACAACTGGAAAGGAAGAATGAGGATGGAGAGAGGAAAGACGGCAGTAGCACGAGGAGAGAAGAGGAGGAGACGAAAGGACAAGGAGGCGATGCAGCAGATAGAAGTGGAGGAGACGCGGAGGTTGAGGTCAGAATGATCGACTTTGCGCACGTTTTCCCAAGTGAGAGTCATGATCACGGCTACATCTACGGCCTCAAACATCTGCTGACGGTGCTGGAGCAGATCCTCTGTGACGCCACCTAGACCATCCTCTTTACCTCCTCACCTGCTTAAAATGAACCACTGTCTCCTCCCTGTCAATACTCCCTCCTTAAAAGACAGAAAACTTCAGAGAAGAAGGGAAGAAGGGAAGGAAAGCATTGAAGAAGTGAATATCATCATCATCATCATCATCATCATCATCTCACCTGATTGTAATGGTTCATTGTGTGTGTGTGTGTGTGTGTGTGTGTGTGTGTGTGTGTGTGGAGCTAGTAAAGGCTGACAGCTGTGGGTTCTCTGTGATCAGCAGTACTCCATGCACTAATCAATCCATGAAGGCATTACGACCCTGTACTTAAACACATCTGCTTCAGATGCTTGGTTTACTGATGCTCATACAAGCTCCAAATACATGTAGTCCATTGGAAAATATATATTTTTATACCATGTTCACTGAAAATAACTGGAAAGGTTTTGTTAAAATGGTATTGGGCCAGAGTTCTTTCTATATTATATACTATATAGTAACTATCCCTTTAAAATCTCTGGTTGTATTGAGAAATGCTGCAGAACACTTTTATGGCAGTATTAGCTTTACAGGAGTGCAATGTGATCAAAACCTTATTTTTTCACCTGATTAGTCAAAAGCAGAGTTGACTGTATCGTAATATATACGTACCAATACCTCAATATAAAATGACATACTATGAAGATTTTATCAATATTGTCCACCCACTACTTCCACTTCCAGTGCTTTCAACTTTCAGTTGTCACGGCAATGGAGCAGCATGGCAATAACATCCAGTTATTCCATTAAAACACAGGAGATATGGATCTGGCTTTATATGGCTGATACCGATCATTGGATCAGGTCCTGGTTAGCTCCTGGTAACACGGTTTTGTTGGTTTTCATTGGTGTATGCCGTTTGTTCAGTTTTCATGGAAATTCTATAATTTCCCAGTTTGGGATTAATGAAGTATATCTATCTGTCTATCTGTCTAAATTGATCTGCTGACATGCTACTTTGATGTGTTTGGGTTCGCAGGCTTTCCCAGGAGTTTTTTATATGGATGGTAATCCATTTCCACAGGATCAGGACTTGATCTGAGCCAAAGGTATTATATAATTGAAAATCAGTTTTTCGTTTTTAGTGAATTCAAAGTGAGTAAATCAGAATTGCCGCATTTTGGTTAAGATGAGGCCTCATCACATCATTAACTATTGCACCACATTAAACTTTATTCTTACCACAGTGGTTAACCGAATATGATTTTTTCTTTTACCTTACAAAAGTCCCTTCAGTGGTGTTCATTGAAAGCAAGAAGAGTTAGATTAGGGTTCACAATGGCCTCTCAAAGCTTAAACTGACACAGATTTGATGCAAGTTTGTGAGCATCAGGTAAACCAAGACATCTGTAGAATTTATTGTTTAAGTTGGGTCATTTTTGTGTTTTTGTTTAAACCACTGTCAACAGGTATCTAACTCAGGTAAATTTAATGTAAGAATAAATACATAAAATTACTACTTTTATCCCATCGGCAAGATGATCCTCTTGCTGTCTGGTTGTTCAGTTCTAAATCATTGTTTTATATAGTCTTACATATCTCATGATTAACTGTATCTCATCAATGTTGGCTTTTAAGTCATGTTTTTGACCTCTTAACCTTACTATGACCTTACACACATTTTATCGTCTTTTACCATGGCTGTTTTAATTGCTGTTGTACATGTTTGGTTGCCAAATAACCTCTCCTGTCAGAATCCGGTGCTCTTGCTGTGTTCTGACTATGTGATGTCCTCTGTCTGCCCTGATTTGAGGACCGGAATTATATCACCCATGTCATACCTTGCACTCCCATTTTTTTCAACCTTAATTCAAATCAAAAGGTAATATTGCTCATGAGTATGTTATTCTATCATGTTATGTTATTGTAATGTAATGTTGATTTGTAACTGGGGAACAGTAGGAAAACTTTTTTGGGGGGGGTTTGGGTTTGACAGATGTGCTGTGATGGGTTAACTTAATATGATACCATCTAATCCAACTTCCATAAGGATTTTAAGATTGTAGTAATAAGAAATATGCTGCTTTAGTGAGAGTCGACTAACAGACTCAGCAGAAAGTGAATGATAAAGACAGAAAGACAGCAACTGAATGGTTTTATTGGTTGTTTTTTTGGCTCTGTGCAGATGGGCAGAAATGTCAGATTACTGATTTCTAGTATAACAGAAGTCAGCACGTCCATTATACACTTAACAAAGCTAAAGACACCCTCAGTAATATGTTTTTTTGGCATGTTTTTCATAATTGCTAGGGTTTGACTAATATAGGTTTTTAGGCTGATGCAGACTGATGCTGGATATATTCTGTATACATTGCACTATTCTGATTCACTCACTCATTCGAGACAGGTCAAAAGTTTAGTGACATTGTATAAAGAGCAAAAAGCTCCAGTAATATTCCTGTAAAATCACAAATTTTTCAAGGTTCACTGTAGTAATTTGATACATTTCAATTCAGTTCATTAACTTTTGTCATCCCAGACAGGAGAATTAAAAAAAATATTTTTAATAATATACAGCCCTGAAAGATTATATTAACTGAAAGTTGTAGACTCTCAGTAGGGTTTACAGCTAAACACCATTAAAGATGTTATCAGTCTCTGCAGTGTGATGATAGCAAATGAAATGTTCTCTCAGCTTTGTCTTCACACGAGACAGCATTTTTTTGATGTAATTTTTTTTTCTTTCATGCATCCTCTTTAATAGTAAGCAGTTCTTTATCTGCTGCTGTCTGCTCTTAAGGTTTCAGTATAGGTTGACTGACTCCACTATCTGCTCTCAACACTAACGTTGGAGCTGCTTTAACGTGAGTGTGAATTTCACTGCCCCAGCATGCCACAAACTATATGCACAGGCCTCTCCAGTTTATGTAGCGTGTAAAATATGAATATAATGATAAAATCTTGATCTTTTCTAATGTAACTTGATTTGATATATTATGATTTTAATCAGGACCAAAAGAAATTGCAAACTCAACATAATAATTAACTAACGCTCATTCTTGTTAATAAACTTGATCATTTGTTTGCAATAATTAATGTGAAAGCTTAGGAGTCTTTTATAGGATGTTTACAGGAGTAAGCTTTTTTTTCTTTTAATTGCTGCCTTATTTTCTGTTGATGACTCCCATGTTGTCTCTGTTTTGAATATTGATTATTGATTGGATTCTGGCAGCTTTGTGAATCTCCTCGCTGTGTTTCCAGCTCATTGTATCATGGCAAGCTAACAAAAATCATATCATGCATTTTTATACAGGGCATTGTTGATAGAATTTGTTTAATGATTGACTGTCTATGATGCAACCTTTGACCATTCAATCAGTGTAAAAGTCAGAAAATCATGTTACTGAGACATGTAGGTGGGCAACACAATGTTACTTACTGTACATATACTGCAAGCAAGAGAAGCATTTAATCCATTCATGTTTAACCCATTTATTACAAACCAGCTCTACTTTCCACTACAGCCAACCATTTCATACAGCAGACCACAGCATTTTACAGTGTGCAGAATGTTATTCCTGCACTTCAGCTTGTCATTGGTATCCATTCCACACGTCTGCTTTTGTTTTATTGTCATTTATGATTGTAGATCCATTAGAAAACATATATGCAATATGTAGAATATGTTTTTCCAAAAGATGTAAGAATGATACATCTCAATAATGTAGATAGTTTTGGCTGATAAACAAACTATACCAGAAAAGGGAAGATTAGTGAAAACAAGTTTCAGTTTTAGTATAACTGGTTTGGGTGCATCACCTGCTTCTCTGACTTTCCACCACTGATAATTAGAATACATAATGTCAGATTGACAACGGCAGTGATCAGATGAGATGGTCAGTGAGCCTGTGGTAGGGTTGGCTGTACTGTGTGTTGCTCTTTATATACTGTATACTCTACTAAATTGTTTACATTTCAAATGCTCTCCTCATGGCCAGAACATGATTTCTATTCTGTCACTGCAGGACTTTAAGGATTGTTGGGTACTGGGTTAACTTTTTTGTTTTGCTTTGTTTTTTATTGACTATCATGCACTGTAGACTAATTAATTATGCTTCTGTTAAACATTTATTTCTCTTGTAAACAAAATACATGACTAGCCACTCTTTATTAAACAATCATAAAGGTGGGTTAAAACATTTACTACATTACCTACCACTCTTACATTCCTACCAGTCATTTTCAAAAACATACTTTACATCTCATACATCAATCCACTCTTTTTTTCATCACTGTCATTATCTCTATTATTCGATAATATTATCAGATCCGGTTAACTAAAATCATCTAGTTATCACATTCAGAATTATTTGAAGAAAGTTGATAGAGGCTGTTCTGTGTCTTTTTATGCACGTGTCATAAGAGATTAGAATAAATGTGGTTAAAATATTCAAAGTTGTGACAATGTAAATATTAGTTACTCTAAATCGGACAAAGATAACAAGTGATAATTTAAAGACATTAAGTTAAACTGTCCCAATCTTAAAATTAATTGAGCTGTTCTTAGATTGATCACAGAAAGGGTCTTTGATCTCTGGATGTCAAAAAGTGCATCTAGATTATCATGACATTTTTTCATTTTTACTTTTTAAATAGCCCTTTAAAAACCGCAGAAGACTTAAAGTAACTGCAAGTTTCAAACAATGAAGTGAAAACCGTGGCTGCCTAATGGTAGGAAAGCTGTCTAAAACCTGATGGAATGCTTTTTAAAATGTGAAATATACTAAGTTAATGAGCTAAAACATACAAAAGTGTAGCTCCTAATGTTAAAATAAGTGAGAATGGATAATAGGACACTTGCGTCTTCCCAGCCAATTAGAATAATTTGCTTTCAGCTATGACAACAACAACAAAATGAAACCATTTCACATTCCTGTGGAATACCATTCATGTGTGTAAAGGCATGAATGGTGTCACTGTTGAAGGATGGCAGTGTGGCAGTAAAAGCTGACAGAGACGTACAACTGAAATAAAGCATGTGGAGTTGTGTGAGAAACTGAAACTGTCCAGCAGAGCCCAGTAGTGGAGCTGAGCTCTTAAATTCATTGTGGGTTTTGAAGTTGAAGAAGAGTGTTTGAATTTTGATATACTGGATTTAATATGTCTTATACATGAACCTAACGTTGAACATAAATATAATCAGTGTACATAAGGAGAAACTCAACTTAAATTTCTCAACATCTACAAATGTGATACTCATTATTTTTCAACAATAAAAACATTATTCAAACTGTTTTATATCCTTATGTATGAATTTGAATAATTTAATTTTGCATTTCATTTGAAAATACAGCTGTAAGGCTGCCATGAAGTGTGCTGAATGTGGAGGTGATGTCACATCAATGGGCCATCAGTGACTTCCTGTTTAAATATCTGTTTAGCAAAGGTTTATGCTCAGACTGATAATAGACAGGACAAAGAAGGCCCTGGATGACCAGACAACCGACAATTTTCTGTTCTGTTTCGTATCAAAGGGTCTGAAACTCCCTACACTCTCCATACCTGTGCAGGGGTCACAGAAGCTTCAGGGCAATCAGATTTGTAATATTTTTGGAAAGTGGTAACACTGCTGATTTGGATGTAATATGTCATCTGATTATAGACACATTTTATTGTTGGTGGACTGTACACGTTTAAAACAGTTGCTCCGGAGTATGTATGAAACCTCATAATTGTTTACATTTGTAATTAGAGAATATTCTGAAAACAACCATTCAGGAATGTCTTCATCACATTGATACAAATATCAAATAACCAAACATTGAAAATGGACATAAAGGATCTCTGCTCATTGATTTGCAACATTGCCTACAGTCTAATACAACCAGACATTAAATCTAATGTATTTCAAAATGTGACTGCTGATAAATGCATATTGTCTCACAGCATATCATAATCCCCAATTCTATGATTAATGTTAACCATTTACGAACATTACCAATTCACAATAAGCATGTTGGGATAGTCTCCAGCCCGGTGGAAAGTGGTTTAGAAAATAAATAGATGGATATACTTGTACGTAGCGTGTTAATATCATCACTGATAACACATACAACAACAAAGAGATGGAGAATGAAAATCATTGTATTAGTCATACAGCCTTAGCCTTATGACATGCCTGAGAAAAATCATACAATCAATCACATTTTAGTTAATCAAAATACAAAAATAGCATTTATACAATAAAGTAACTAATATTGTGCAACATGTAATGTTTGTTAGCACAGTATAGACTTCAGCTTTGCTTATGTAGTGACTAAAAACATGATCATTATATTCCCAAAACATTTTAAATGTTCTTGAGTAAAACTACATTTATCGAAAAGGGAAATCTAAAAAGTAATTTAAAACAAAACCAATGTGACACATAAAAATAGACAATATTTTTCAGTAAGTGATTGCTATACATGTGAAATGTCTGAGTCAACACCTATTAATTTTCATATAAAAATAGATTTCTACCTCAAGGGGAGTAGGAATTACAGTATCTGCAAATTACTCAGCATTAAACAAATCTCTGTTCAGAAAACCTTTACAGAAACAGACTGTGTATGTTGTGTTTCAATTGTTTGGTAACTGTGCTACAAGCCTTCTTATGCTACTTAGCGCAATATCTAAAAACACAAAGTACACAGTAAGGCACAATGTTCAAATGAACTTCATAGAGAAATGACTGAAGCGGTCTTCACAGATCTCTTAAGAACCCTACTTTCCTTTATAAAACATGATTGAATATCTGATCAGAGTGTGTGTAAATCCTCTTTTTCCTACAGTAAGCACAACTTTCACCTATTGAGTTTACTACATGTGGAAAATGATCATCTTCATTAATATTTGGGAAAGCCATGGAAATCTGGAAGTGAAGGAAGACATTCTTCTTGCTGTGACTTAAGTCAGGTTTTTTCAAAATGTAGTTTCTGCTCACTATAGTTTCTTTAAGGCCTGTGGGTAGTACTTGAGGAAGATCCTATGGGCAATTTCGTACGTGTCTCCCTGAGGCTTGGTAGGGTACCTTCGGCCGTTGTGAATGAATCCCTTTTCTACCTGGAAAACTGCCTGGTTGAAGGAGTCCTGCTTAAATGGTAGTCCACTGTCCAGACACTCCACCAGTGTTTGGACAAACAGACCCCACCGCTGGGCGTAGTAGTCCTCCATGAGGCCACCCCACTCTTTGCTGGCATAGTCCAGGATCTCACCACTGGGACCCCAAAGAGTGAGCTGGTTTCTGGCATTCATGTCATAAAGCTGCGCCTCCTTCTCATCCAGGGCTAAGGATTGTGCCCGCTCCAGCCATGTACCTAACAGGAAGTTGCGATTGCTACTCAGCAAATGATTGAGTTCTGGCAAGAGGTCATAGACCAGCACCCCACCTGCAATTAGCAGCTCTGGCAACTTCTGGTTTTGGAAAGCATCTGCAATATCCTGGTAAAACGATGTTGTCAATACTTGTAAAACCTGCCGAGTCACATCCACAAGATCATACCTGAAGGTCTCCTTGGACATGAGAGATGGAGCTGCCTCAATAATCAGTTTCCAGGCTTTGTACAAGTCAGCTGGGTCATACCAAAGGCCAGAATTCATGTGAAATGAAGGCCGGCGCACCAATGGGCTATGGTTGTGATTTCGGTAATGTGGCACAGTGCAATTGTAAACGCTGGCAAACAGGATCCTCCATGCAGCAGTCAAGTTCTCTTGTGTGCTGCCATAGCGACGTATTGCATACAGTGACACCCACTTGCCCAGGTTGACAGGCTCATTACGCCAAGCCAGTTCACTCATCAACTCGAACACCACAGGATTTTGTTCAATGCCCTCAGGTGTCATGCCTATGCCGACCAGCGTGGAGTTTGGAAAATTTAAGGCTTTGAAGGGCCCTGAATTGATGCTCTCCACTGTGCCAAAGAAACCAGTGTTGCCCCCAAAGTTTTGCAGCATGCACCAAATGAAGGGCTGTCCATAAAAAGACTCAGTGTAGGAAAAAATTGGCTCAGCCTCTGCAAACAAGTCCAGTACGATCATTCGTCCAAGGGGCACTCCATGTAGAAGGGCTTGAATTTGGGCTGGCTTCCAAAACGCTGCATCACTGAAGAACAGCCAGCCTTGCATTAGCCAAATTGCCTGAGGGTCGACTGAGGAGAAAATTAGACTTAGATATGAGACAAGAAGGTGAAGTTGGTTGAAAAATAAAAATAAATAGAGAACTCAAGGGGGGTTGTCTGTGTGTGAGTTGGACAACAGGTCATCAAACTAGGGCAATTATTGTACTCGTAAACCAAAATATAAGCATTCAAATAGTTTACAAGCACTGTAGGGTTTAAAACTGAAAAACTAAAAATCTAACATAGTTTGAACCTCTCACCTGCAGTCATTGAGGCAAACACAGAGCGACTGACAGCGGACAGGTAGGTGGTGTCAGAGGAAGGTGGAGTCATCTCATTGAAGGTGTCAGTGTTGTAGATATGGTCCGTCCCAAACTGTTTCACCACCTGAGACAGATAGAGGGAACCAATCTGGAGGAAAAGTGGGTCCCGGGGGTCCAAGATGTAGGAACATGAGAAGCTGCAGTTGAAATGAGCCCAAGGGCCCAGTATTGTTACATTTGCTTCTGGATACAACCTGAAATTAAGAAACACTTCAGTGAAGCAATGGTTTTGACTGAAATATTGCTTTCTGCATGGTTATCTAAAATGAATCAAGGAACTAAGACTCATACGTACAAAGGATTCCACTGTTGATGGCTGACAGTCATTGACAAACTGAGCCTCTACCATAATAACAGTGTGATTGTAAAGCCTCTTTCATCATCTATCCATCTTTTGCACACAGTAAATTATTCTTTTTGGCTTTTTAATCTCAAAGGTTTTATTGCATTTATACATAACAAGTGTAGTTGTTATCAGTAGTACTTCACCTGATTCACTTTCTGTCTTGTGCTCACACATACAGAGGGGAGGAGAGAAAGCAGTACAACAGCGACCATAAACAACAACAAAGCACAGCAGTTTCTCACACTGAGGTGAAGCGAAATAAGAGCACAGAAATTAGGTACATAATATAAATAAACATAGTCTCTACTCAGTTTAGCTGTCATTTATGACCACCACCCATCACCCAGGTTGGTGCTGTACATTGTTGGTAGTTGAGGTGAGTCCCCCCCTTTATTTTGGAGCACTTTGGGTATCAAAATAAAGCACTATATAAATCTATTATCCAGTAATCCATTATTATTAAATGTGGAAAACGGAGCTAACCAATGTAATAATGTGTGCAAACAAGACACTGTTTGACAAACCCCGGGCCGCAGACCAGTACCGGTCTGTGGATCTATTGGTACAATTGGTACTATGTGAAATATTAAGATTTCTTGACATTGACTCCATATTCTGAAATGTTCATGAAAATAAAATTTTCTTGAAATTTTTTTTTTATGGTGTATCTGAATCTTATTTTGAAGGGATATTTAAACATTAAGGCCAACACAGTGGTTGGGGACCACTGCTCTATAGGATGTACCAAAAGGCTCATAATGTGCAATACTCTTAATTAGAATAAGAGTAAAAGATATGGATCCGAAATATAAAGATAAAATATGAATAATATATACATATATGTAATATGGTATTAAAGTGTAATAATTATAGTACAATCTAATAAATGTAAGATTCTGAAATGTTGAAGCATTGGCAATCATAAGTCACCTGAGGATTCCCTTGGGAATGTTCCCAGAGAAGGCCGGCAGCACTGGAATCATGCCAAAGGATCTCACTCGCTCCAAGATTTTAAACTACAAAAAAAGAGAAAAGGTTGTGTAGAATCTGAGGATTAATTACCAAGCAGCTTGTGAGCAATTTTGGGACAAAAATTTAAAATACACATATGATTTCATATACGTATTTTGACACAAAAAGACACAAAACCAGTGCCGGTAAAATGACCCTCAAGAAATCTAAATACTGTTAAGCAACTAAATTAAGAATGTTCCTAAACATACATACTTTCAGCCGATTCACTCTCAGATAATACCACTAGGGGTGGCAAACACAAATTTTACAGTTACTTTATTGCATTGATAAACATGGCATTTCAGTACCTGGAGGTAGAGCTGGTTCACATGCCAGGACTGTGGCAGAGGCCCACCGAACTTAAACATGTTTCCCATTCGGTTCCAGGCAAGAAACGCCGGGCCAGAGAAGAATTCTTCGATCTCCAACTGGTTTAACCCAATAGCGCGGTAAACCTAAAAAAAATAATAATAATAAAATTAGAAGTAAATGATTTATTAATTTAAAATACTGCTTCACATATCAAGATATGTATCATGTACAGTATCTGTTTCAAAGTTTCTCTTCCTGCTTGTCTTAATGACTCCATGTTCTCCCATCTCTCAGTATCTGACTGTATCTTCTAGGAATAATGGATATGAAAATAATTCATCTTTCTATCTGAATTTACAGCATATCACAGTCCCAGACAATACGTCAGGGCACTCTCAACAGTGGAGTGGTAGAAGGCCAGCAGCAGCTTTGTGTCCACACTGTTTTTCCTGAGGACACACGGAAAGTGTAGCCGCTGCTGAGCCTTCTTCACTAGGGCCCTGATGTTGAAGGTCCAGGAGTGGTCAGCGGAGATGTGGGTGTCGAGAAACCTGAAGGTGGTGACCACCCATTCTCCATGTATGAGGAAGTAGGGTGTGGTCCATCTCTTCCTACTGAAGTCCATAATAGGTTCTTTTGTCTTTTAGACGTTCAGGGTCAGGTTGTTCTCTAAGCACCAGAGCGATAGTTTCTCTACCTTTCTGGAAGACTCTCGCTGGGAGACTGATCATTCTAAGCACTTCATGATTACAGACGTCAAGGCTATTGGTCTGTAATCATTGAGGCAGGTTTTTTAATGATGGGAATGATGGTGGAGGCCTTCAGACATGTGGGGGACGGTGACACGTGTCAGCTAAAAGTTAAAGAGCCATCCAGATGAGATCTCTGTTGTTTGTTTATGATGTGCAGTGGATGGTCGAGTGCTGTGCTAACGTTAGCATCGGGAGGGATGGCTACCGTTAGCTTCTGTGGCAGGTTCAGCTAAGAATTGTTTTTAACATTGTTATTGTGGTATAGGGTGTGTTTTGCAAAACAATGTCATCACTTTCAGCTCTTACCTCTTGCCATAGGGCCTCTTGGCCAGTGAAAGCCAGAGGAAGATTGATTCCATTGAGAGCCATCCAGTCAATCTCTCTCTCCCATCTGGGCCAGTCCCACCACACAGAGGAATAGCTAAAAGTGCAGACGTTCTGGTAGTAGCGGAACCTGGACATAAACACATGAATATATTGTTTATTGTCAAGATGAAGTCTTAAATGATATATGTGTCCAAAGGAGATATTAGAAGAGAGAAATTAAATTACAAAAACAAACACAAACAGTTTTGCACCTAGCCTCTGTTTGTGCCAATTATGTATTATCACAAGATGTGATTTAGCTCAGAGCATTGTTGCATTTCAAATCTGGGAGCACATATGTAAAATCTATGAAATGTATCACTGTCCAAATACGACTCACTGTATGTTAAGACCTCAGCGAGACTATACATTTCCATTTGATAAAAGTTACAAACAGCAACTTCTCTCTCAGTTTACTTATTCCTTTTTATTATTTAATATACAAATATGTTTTATTGCTTTGATTCAACCAAAAATAATAACATTCTGACCAGCAATTTCAATTAAAGCGGTTGCAATATCATTTATTTAAAATAACATATTGTTAAAATGATATAGGAACTGCTGTCCTTTAAACCAGTGCAGCTGGTAAACAATTAAAGCTTCTGACTACTTAAATCTTGCTCTTTACCACCAGTATATAGTGATAGGAAATCCAAACTGTGCCATGCTTGCTGTGGCTTTTTCAGTCTAACTACTGTGCACATGACATAACTGGGGTGAGCTGAAGCGGGTCTAATGCACAACAGATAATTGAAAGGAAGGGTCCTTTAAAAAGGCCTGCCTGCAGCACAAGTGTCCATAGTGCTCACAGTAAACAATGAAAAATAATGTGTCACAACGCTCCATTTGTCATGCACCCATGGGTTTGTTGCAGTTGGAGGCAGCTGCAGGTTACATGCCCCCCAAATACTGCAGTCATAGAATTCAAACACATAGAAATACCACAGAAATGCCTCCTGTACAGTGTATGTGTTGTGCCTCATTTCCTAAGACGTTCTTTGATGATGATAAAATCCAGTAACTATCTCTGCACCGCTCTGACTCTTCTGACAATCAGTCATTGGTACCTGATTTAAACAGGAGTAGCTTCTCTAGCTAGTAAAGTTCTGTAGTTGCCAAGGAGAGGAGTTGGCAAAAATCTGATTTTTGAGTACCGTAGTTTTTAATAAGAAAACCAAATTCTCTCAAATTCTAGATTCTCAAATGTGCATATTTTTTGTTTTCTTCAGTCCTCTATGATGAATATCGTTGGCCTGTGGACTGTTGGTAGGAACAAAAAGACATTTGAGCTCACTTTTGGGCTTTGGGAAACAGCGATCGCCATTTTTAACCATTTTCTGACATTATTATAAATCAATTGATTATCGAGAAAATAATCAACAAATGATTAATTAATTGCAGCGCTACATATTAATGTTTATCTGGTCAAAGTGAAGCAAATGTAAAATACTTCTGTACTGAGGGGTAGTTTAATCTATAGAAATACAACATATTTTCAAAGCTGATCACATGTTTTGTATGTACAATCTTCAATACACTGCTAAACAAAGCATTCCTCTTTGACATATGATCGAATTGAAGTAGAATAACTACAGTAGAAACACAAGTTAGCATTTTTTTCTACAGATGTAAATAATAGAACTCTTTAACCGGTGGACACGCTGTGGGTCACTGACCTATGCTGCGTGCTGATGCGCAGGACGCCGGTGAGTTTCGGCAGAGGACGCGGCAGATCCAGCTGGTCTCCAGACCAGGAAACATGGCAGTTGCAGAAATATTTCAAATAGTTGTAAATACCAGAAGCCAAAGCCACTCCGGTACTGCCTGTAGCGACTATCTTGTTGTTCTTGGTTGACCTGAGCTCACACACATCCAGACTTTGGTTGGAAAGGCTGCTGTTAACCGACACTATGAACTCCGTGGATCTGTTCCCAAGCAGGCGTTTCAACAGCTCGGCCACTGCTCTCTCCTGTGCCTTGCCGCTGGCTTTCGGTTTGATATGGTCCAGAGTAGGAAACTTACAATATGCAGTCACAAAAAGACATACGACGACGACCAGAAGCAAGCTGCATCCATTTCTGGGTGACATTTTGAAGCTAGATTTTCCCACCGCAGTATAGGTTTAAAAACAACTGTATTTCTCCATTTGCGTTACTGAAAGGGCTGGTGGCCAATCAGAAAGAACACCGCTGCCTCGATTACAAATCGCAGCCAATCAAATGTAGCTTTTGAAAAAAAAAAACAAGCATTTTGAGAAACCGCTCTCACGTGATCAGTCATATGAGGGTATATTGACGAAGTGGCCTGACGTCAGGTACATCATAGACTGTAATGTAATAAAAGTTTAAGCTTGGTGAATGATTGAACATATTGTCCTGTGAAAAGGTTAGAGTTTACAGGAGGGTAAAAATGAACAACAGGCTCTTCTGTTTACTCTTTAAAGATTTTTTTGGCTTGTATATAACTCTAAGCCCCTTCTTATAATGTGGTCAAACATCCCATAATTGATAGTGCAAGTTTATGAAGGTTCTGCTGAATAAGCATAAAATACTCTTGCATC
Source organism: Pampus argenteus (assembly GCA_036937835.1). Classification (NCBI taxonomy): domain Eukaryota; kingdom Metazoa; phylum Chordata; class Actinopteri; order Scombriformes; family Stromateidae; genus Pampus; species Pampus argenteus. The sequence continues at coordinate 2,691,435 of CM072881.1, forward strand.
AAGTGAAACCTCTTATATAAAAGCTTATGTTACACAAGCTTTCCAGGGGTTGAGGAGGACTAACATCTGCAGAGACAATGTTTATTTTTTGCCCATTGTGATTGTAATGAAATATAGAATTTAAATAAAGTAATGCACATAAGTACAATTTTGAGTTACATGTACTATTTTCCACTAGATTTATTCACAAACTACTTACCAGTTACTTTGTAGATTGAGGTTTTACACGCAGAACATATGATCATCTCATAAAATCTAACATAAAAGAGGACAAAATAAGCTACTGCTGCTGTATTTTGAGCTGGTCATGCTGCACACCTACCATATTAAAGTAAGACTGCCAAGAATAGAAAAGGATAGCACAAGCAGCCAGATAGAAATTTGCCTGAAATGTCACAGGTAATTGCTCCAATTATCCTTTTCAATATTAAAACAACAATTTATGTATGAAAAAAAAACCAATATATTAGAATGATGATTCTACACTGCATTACCACCTTATTATGCATGTGCAATTTAATATATCCCCTGACAAATAAAGCAGTACTTATTTAATCCCCTTGATAAATTGATCCTCTGCATTGGACCCATCCTATAAACACCTACTTGGAGCAGTGGCCAAAGGAACAACTACAGTTCTTTTGGCTGTACCTTGGTCAAGTGCTCTGATGGAAGTATTAACTCTAACATACTGTACATGTCTTTGATGATATGAGACTGTACAGGACTTCCTAATAAGCTGGTAAGTCATATATCAGTAATTATTGCATATTGTTGTGTTTAATGTGGTCCTTTTGAGATAAACATATTTGTGCTACATTTTTATTTAAGTGTTGACCCTAAAATCAGTTGTTCAAACACTGATACTGTTGTGTCTTCTGTATGTGTGTACTCTGTTTCATCATGGATGAAGGAACATAATAAATAATAATAAATAATAAGCAAACCCCATTCACCCCTGTTTAACTGGAGCAAATTGGTGATCATCCTGTCCTGTGACATGACTCCAACTTGGGGTACAGCTGGGTATCATCAGCACAGCAATGGAACGACATCCCCTGACTGCTGTTGACCCAACCAAGGGGGAGCATGTAGTGGATAAAAAGCATGGGTAGCTGATCCCTGCAGACCAACACAGGTGACATAGAGTGATCTAGACCTGCATCCTCACAGTGAGACATACTGAAGATGTATCAAACACAGATACAATTGCTGCCCGAGTCAATGCAGTATTCATTTAACATTTAATCACACTGCACATTTTTATCCTTTTTAACAGAGTGCATCTGGCCATCACCAGGAGGAGGGTCCATCTACCTCTGCAGCACAGATTAATACAGTGAGATGTACCAGGTTAATGTTGCATGTAGAATTTAGTCTCATCCTGTCATTGTCATGATTAAAGTTACCAGTGAAGGACTTGTATAGACTTCATCTAATGGAAAAAAAATGGTCAAAACAGACAAGGAAATGGTGTATTTGGAGGGACAAATCAGGAAGGCAGATCTGGAAATAGAAATTTTGAATATAAATTACAGGTGGGTGCATGGTCACAGGTAAAATATGTTGATTAATGAAACAATATGTGCCTATGTTGCTTTTGTATTTGTAGGAAATAAAGAAGTGAAATATGAATGATTTTAATATTTCTTTGACAGTAGGTTAAAAGTGCGTATGGCACACTATGTCCCATACAGTTCTCCCATCCAGAATATCTGCAACATGAATCAGATGGTTTTCCTCAAGGTCATTAATTTGTATGGCAGGGTGCTGCTCTCCTCTAATTGTGGCAATATTATGGAGAACAGCACATGCCACTATAATATCACAAGCCCTCTCTGGGGATACCCTGAGTTTACGCACTGGAACCGGGCTTTAAGCATGCCTATTGTTATTTCAACCCGTGTTCTTGTCCTGCAGTGGGCAACATTGAAACGCTGCTGGGGACCTGGGTAAGGGGTCATCAGCGAGGGCAGGCATGGGTACCCTCTGTCACCCAGCAGGTAGCCATCAAAGTCTCCTGTAATTATATAGTGGATATATTTTGAGTGTGTTAAATACAGAGACAAGGGATATTTGAGCAAAGCTTTACCTACCACGTGCAAATCTGTTTCTCAGGGTACACTCGCGATAGATCCGCAATCCGAATCATGCACCGAGCCAGGCCATTTGGCTTCCACATTTGTGATGAGGCATGCTGCATCACATATGATCTTTACAGTGCAGACAATGAGATATGTTAGTTGCAGTATATAGTGAGTTATTGTAAGGCAGTAGTCAATGTACCTGCACATTAATGCTGTGGAATGACTTCCTATTTCATTCAATGAAGGAGCAGTAATAGGAATGTGTGTTCCATCAATGCACCCTATCACATTAGGAAGCCCTACAAAATAAAACCGTATTACTGATCCAAGACAGAGGTTACAGCACAATGTCATTAGCAGAATAAAATTTAAAATGTAGTCGTTAACTTCAAAAGAATTGCTATATCAGTCACCTGCAATCCTGTAGAATTCCTCTTTAATTATCCTTAAAGGTTTGTGAACTGGGAACACTACAAAATTGTGGAGCAAATGTTTGAGTGCCAGCGACACTTTTCTTATCGCTCTGCAGACAGTTGCTTTGCCCAAATGCTCTGCGTCGCCAATATTATAAAGAAAACTATCATTTGCAAAAAACGTAAAGCAGTGCAAAGAATTAGCTCTGAACTCAGAGCACGTCCACGGTGTGATTACAAATGTGTGGCCGGTGAATGTTGGTCCGATAAATGATGGAGTTAGATGAAAAACGGTAACATTCAATTAAATATTCGTCCGACAATGCCAAAATATCGATCCATGGTCAGAAAACTCTCTCTTCACGCAAGGCTCTGCGGATTAATTCCGCTTCAATATCAACAGGATTTCGGATAAACTGACAACCCATGTTTCTCAGCTCAACAGGAGGGAGGAGACAGGGATAAACTCAGAGTTTATATGTTGACTGCCCCACCAGAGACAATAAAACGCTGGATCTCCTGTATGCTAATGCCATGGACCCTCGGCAGGTCAGACCACAACTTGGTCATGATGTCTCCGAAGTATGTTCCTATTGTGAGAAAGCAGCCTGTGCTCACCAGGACAGTGAGGAGGTGGACACAGGAGTCTGCTGAGGCACTGCAGGACTGCTTTGAGTCAACAGACTGGGATGTACTCTGTGAGCCACATGGGGAGGACATTGATAAGTTGACTGTATGCATCACGGACTACATCAAATTCTGTGAGGACACCACCATACCAGCCAGGACTGTGCACTGCTTCCCCAACAACAAGCCATGGATTACCAGCGACCTGAAAGCACTTCTGAACAAGAAGAAGAGGGCTTTCAGGTCTGGAGATAAAGAGGAGCAGAGAAAAGTGCAACATGAACTCAGACAAAGGCTGAGGACATGCAAGGACAACTACAGGAAGAAGCTGGAGGCCAAACTCCAACAGAACAGTGTGAGGGATGTGTGGACGGGGATGATGAACATCACAGGGATGAAGGGAAGAGACCGGTTGACAGCAGGGAGCCTAGAAAGAGCAAACCTCTTCAACCAGTTTTTCAACAGGTTTAGCTCACGTCCTGTGACCCCTAAAACATCCCCACCCCTCCACACACCTACACTGTTCCAAATGGCTCAACCCACCCGGCCTTCTCCTGTACAGCACCTCTCCACCTGCTCCTCCTCCTCCTCCTCCTCCTCATCTCCCACCTCCTCTACTGAAGACATCTGCAGCAACCCCTGCCCAACGGTGACTACAGGCCAGGTTAAGAGGCAGCTGGAAAGACTTCACCAGCGAAAGGCTGCAGGCCCTGATGGCATCACACCCAGGATCCTGAAGACCTGCGCCAACCAGCTGTCTCCTGTACTGGGACATCTGTACAACCTGAGCCTGAGTCAGCAGAAAGTCCCGCTGCTGTGGAAGACATCCTGCCTGGTTCCAGTCCCCAAGAAGTCGAGGCCATCTGACCTGGCAGACTACAGACCAGTCGCCCTCACATCTCACGTGATGATGGTCCTGGAGAGACTGGTCTTAGCCCAGCTGAAGCCGCGGGTGAGGACGTTTCTGGACCCTTTGCAGTTTGCCTACCAGCCCCATTTAGGTGTCGATGATGCTGTCATCTACCTGTTGCAACAAGCCCATATGCATTTGGATGGTGGAGAAGGCACTGTGCGGATCACTTTCTTTGATTTCTCCAGTGCTTTCAACACCATCCAACCTCTGCTACTGGGTGAGAAGCTGCAGGTGATGGGTGTTGATGACACAGTGATCTCCTGGATTACTGACTACTTGACAGGCAGGCCACAGTTTGTTCGTCTGGGCAGTGTCCTGTCTGATGTGGTGGTCAGTGATACAGGAGCTCCACAGGGAACTGTGCTTTCTCCCTTCCTCTTCACCTTATACACCACTGACTTTCAATACAACTCTGAGTCATGTCATCTGCAGAAGTTTTCTGATGACTCAGCTGTTGTTGGGTGTATAAGGGAGGGAGAGGAGGGTGAGTACAGGACGCTGGTGGACAACTTTGTAGAGTGGTCCGAACAGAATCACCTGAGGCTGAATGTCAACAAGACCAGAGAGATAGTGATGGACTTCAGGAGGAAAAGGATGCCTTCACAGCCAGTCCTGATCAGGGGGGAGGTGGTGGAGGAGGTGGAGGACTACAAATACCTGGGAGTGGTGATTGACAACAGACTGGACTGGAAATCTAACACAGAAGCTGTGTACAAGAAGGGGATGAGCAGACTCTATTTCCTGAGGAAGCTGAGATCCTTCAACGTGTGCAGCAAGATGTTGGAGATCTTCTACCAGTCTGTTGTTGCCAGCACCATCTTCTTTGCTGCTGTGTGTTGGGGTAGCAGCATCAGAGCCAGCGACACCAACAGACTTGATAAAATCATCATGAAGGCTGGCTCTGTACTTGGTGTCCGGCTGGAGACGTTTGGTACTGTGGTGGAGAGGAGGATGCTGAATAAACTGTTTACCATCATGGACAATGATCAGCACCCTCTCCATCACACAGTGGACAGACAGCAGAGCACTTTCTCCCACAGACTGCTCCAGCTCCGCTGTCGTAGGGACAGATACAGGAAATCTTTCCTGCCACAGGCCATCAGCATGTATAATAATAGCTAAAATCCGGTCATATATATTATATTATATTATATTTTTACTTATTCTTATTTAATTATTATCTTAATTTTCTTTTTCTTTTTTAATTATCTTATTCTTATTGAATTATTAATTATTATCTTAATTGTTGGTTGTTCTGTTTACTTCATTGTGTTGTATTGTGCATCTATCTATCTATCTATCTATCTATCTATCTATCTATCTATCTATCTATCTATCTATCTATCTATCTATCTATCTATCTATCTATCTATCTACCTACCTACCTACCTACCTACCTACCTACCTACCTACCTATCTATCTATCTATCTATCTATCTATCTATCTATCTATCTATCTATCTATCTATCTATCTATCTATCTATCTATCTATCTATCTATCTATCTATCTAATAAAACCTGCCAGCGAGCAGGTTAGGTTCACAGAGTAAGTTACCACAGCAACAGACCCAGAGTTTGAGTTACCTCTCTTTCCGGAATGGAAAACTCAGAGTTTCCCTCATCTTAGGGTTAACAAATTCAGTTTCCACAAAACCCGCTTTCTGGAACGGACCTGTCATCTATCGATGGTGAACCTGGTTTTGTTTGAAAGCACTGCACTAACAGATACACTACCGTATTTTCCGGACTATAGAGTGCACCTGAATATATACGGCACCGACTAAAATTTGAATGAAATATATATTTTGTCACATATAAAGCGCACCGGACTATAAGCCGCCGATATCCAGGCTGAGAAATAAGTTATTTAGACAGAAAGATTTTGTACCATAAGTGTTTATTCATATACCTGAACTGATTGTTTCTGAACAGTGCCGCAATAAACGCAGCAATAAAAGTTCTGATAAACAAAACAGAAAAGTCATAGATGGTTTTATTCATCTTCCTCCTGTGCACTAAAACTAAGTTACTTTATTTTTCTTCCTCCTGCGTACTGAAACCATTAAACACCAAATCGCTGTCAACTTTTCTTCCCGCACACTGTTAAAGCGCCACTGCGCAACTATTAAAGTGGCTTCATTCTCCCATGCACTGAAGCCACAAGTCACTATTTATCTTCCTCCTGAGCATTTTAAACTAATGAACACCATACTGTCACATCATTTCTTCTGCGCACTGAAGCCACTGAAGTCGTCCTCTTCAGTGTGGGAGTTGAACAGCCTCAGATAATCTTCATCACATACCGTCTTACCATAGATTCATTAACTGCAAGTTTATGTGCTGCCGCTGCCGTTATCTTCACGGATAACCAGATTGATGGCATTCAACTTAAAAGCTGCATCATAGGAATTTCTTAGTGGGTTTTCCATTTTGGGGAGGTGATGGTGTAATAATATTATATACCCCTTGTGGGCTGAAGAAAAATTCATAGAAAAGCTGCACCTCTGTATAAGCCGCATGGTTCAAAGTATAAGAAAAAAAATTATTATCTTTTTTTTTTTGCAGGACTGATTTTTTTATTTCTAAACTTTGAAACTCAGTCACCCATTGATGTTAAATCTGGTTTTGACTGAAAATATTGCACTACATTTAAAAGACATAAACATTTTATTCTTTTTGTTATGTGCTAGGTTAGACAAAGCCAATTTCCAGGGGAGAGAGCAGAGTGAGGAGGACGTCAACTTCCGCCTGTATCACACCCTCCCCCACTGGACAGCCTTGTCAAAGGTTTCCTGGCTAGAGGGAGGGGTATTCTCCAGCTCTGCAGCAATTACCTGTTGTAATGTTCGGTAAGTATTTTCATATTGTTGTACATCCACGTGTTGGTGTTTTGTTTAACTTTTTCAAATGTGAGTCGGATGAAGCCAGTTTGATAAAGGATGTGAGTCAGTTAACTTTCCTCATCATCCCTTGTGGGTACGTTTTTTTGTCCAGTGTGTTTTTTCTGCATGGTGAATAGCCTGAAGTAAGTTAAAATATTTCTTTGTTTGTAAATGGATAGTGAGTGATAGTCTGTGGGATGTTAATGAAGTGGAGCTTGCTTGTTGGGGGCGGGTGGAGGAACAATGTTTAATGTTGTCCCCTGTCCTCCCCACACAAGAAGGAGCAAGCACTGCAAACTTGTTGGAAGTAGTTATTGACATGGTGCTGCAGAGCTGGAGAAAAGAGTGATACAGGGAATGGGAATCCCAGCTAACCGCCACCAGTGAGGTCTACCGGAGGAGGCCACATGAGGGAGCTGCTGGATGTAATAAGAATAAAAACTAGAATTAGAACTAGAATTTCTAAAGAAATTTTAAGTGTGCCTGAATCTGGCCCGTGACGCTGACCCATACATTATTGACACTGCTGAGTAGTTTACAGTATGTTACCTCTACCATTGCTTAGATATGTGACAGATGGAGCTTTTAACATGTGTTCATAAAAAAAGGAGGTAAAAGGGAAAAAAAAGAACAGAGTGGGGGTTAAAAGAGGAAGAGGGTTAAAAAGTAAAATTCGAGAAATGAATGATAAGTGGTGATTCTGAGGAAAGAAAAAACACACAGTATTAAAAGGAACTCACAGAACTTTGCCTAGGGAAGTGGGGTCAATTATAAAATCCCCACCTTCCCTAGGCTTCCATCCAGTTTCTAATAAAATCCAATGTCATGGTTAAAATCCGCCATGAGGTTTGGGAAGTTGTAGCATCTTGGTGGTGAATTAAGAATCTTCGGTGTGCACACACTTAAGGGTTAGGGTTAGAGGGTTAGGGTTAGGGCTACACCAAAGATGGAGCTCCAAGAGGTAAAACTATCTAATAGTTCACAAAAACACAAAGATTAGATGTTTTCAGATAGCTGTATGAGGCATGGTGTGTCTCCAGAGCTGCGATCCAGCGATTTATACAGCGATTCGTGCCACCTCTGAAAAAGCATGGCACCCATGACACCGAAGATGTGGATGATGAAGATGAAAACATTTACAAGTATGGGCAGGGAGTTGACAATGTCCGTCACCAAGACCGCATATCTGCACAAGTAAGCCCAGGAAGTTTTTTCGGTTCGTCTTCTTCCGCTTATCCGTGGTCGGGTCGTGGGGGCAGCAGCTTCAGCAGGGAAGCCCAGACTTCCCTCTCCCCAGCCACTTCTGCCAGAGCCAGCTTCTGCAACCAGGGGTCGGACCACCAGGGTCCCCGCCTCCTACTGCCGCCCATCTCTCTTCGCACCTTTCCCCCCCTGAGACCCCTCCCATGGGTGGTGGGCCCATGGGAATGGGGGTACAGCACCTGGTATTCCCAGGCGGTCTCCCATCCAAGTACTAATCAGGCCCGACCCTGCTTAGCTTCCGAAATCAGACGAGATCGGGCATGTTCAGGGTGGTATATGCCACCTGCCTCAGCTGAAGACCAGTGCACCAATGAGAATCTAGAAACTTATCTAATGGTGTCTACAGCTGCAGATATCGTGCAAACTGTGACGTAGGCTCAAGGACATAGGCGTGACTAAGGGTATAAAAGACAAGGCAGAGGCTACTACAGGTCAGAGCCATCTTAGATCATCTCTGTGTTATCACTTATACGCATAGTGTGTTTTTGTGATGTGCTCTCCTTTTCTTGCCTGGCAATAAAATAACACTTTGTTTCTGCACTGGACTCTGACTCCTGAGGATTTTTTTGACACCAAAGAGAAGTTTTTTCTGATCTGATTTTTGAGACAAATTTAACTTCTTTTTTTTTACACAACAGAAGTATCACACACAATATAGTACATATGCCAACATGTGTGAATTCATACAGTGTATTTAGATTGTTCATTTATATTATTAAAATACAACATGTCAATTTACTCGGTACTCAGCCGATCAGTCCCACAACCATGTCCCACAGAACAATATATTACTCAGAAAGATTCACTTTACAGCACAGGTATCTAGCCTTGTGGCAACTACAGGCAAGGTTGTAAACAGTAGAAACGCATCTTGACACAGGAAAATAGTGAGAGAACGCCCTCTCAGAATTGTAAAGAAGGCATTTATGCCACTGCCAGAGCACGGATCAAACTAACCTGCAGCTTGTCACTCTGCTCCTCACATGGTGTGTAGATGCCCAGGGACACACAGTTCAGCAGGACCATCAATAGAGACACATCAAAACACGTAGGGGAAGAGGTTAAGGTCAAAACACAGAGCATGCACTTACACACAGCAGAGAATGGAACTTACAATGAAACAGACACATACAGTACCTGAAAAAGAAAGTCACGGGGGAAGGTACACTGATTTTAGGTTATTGAAGACCATTTCTGTTGAAAAACCCCACAGAGCATGCTCAGTGAGCCACTTCATCCTTTTAAAATGATTTATAAAACTGAACCTTATTATTAAGTCTGAAGCCTCTTGGATGAGAGGTGAAACATCTTCAAAGACAAATAACCAAGTCAAGTTGCGTTCGATTTAATTTCCTTGAGATAACCATGACCTGATAAAATGAGATAAATGAGAATATTCACAGGCTTATCATTCAATTAACTTTCACCGTTATGCCGACGACACCCAATTATATTTATCGATCAAGCCTGATGAAATCAATGACTTAACTAAACTCCAAGCATGCATTAAGGATATAAAAAATTGGATGACCCACAATTTTCTGATGCTAAATTCAGATAAAACTGAAGTTCTCGTAATTGAACCCAAACACCTCAGAAACTGTCTTTCCAGAGATTTCCAGAGATCACCCTGGCCTTCACTGCATGTGTTGTCACCGTCATAATTGTTACCATATCTCCATTACAGTTTATAGTTAGTCAATGATTTGCTGCTGCTGTGCATCTGTGTCAGTTCTTATTTTAACATTCTTGTAATTCATTGTGATTGTACAATATGTGTGTGTTGATTTGTTCTGTACATCAAATCAAGTCAAATCAAATTTTATTTATATAGCCCAAAATCACAAAATACATTTGTCTCAGAGGGCTTTACAATTTGTACAGGGAGTGACACCCTCTGTCCTTAGACCCTCGGTTCGAGTGAGGAAAAACTTGCCCACAAAAAAAACCTTTTACAGTTTTTCTCCATTGGTTTGGCTCATTTCTTGAAACTGAGATGACATTCTTATAACAACATGGACAAATCCCCAAACTATCTTGCAGTTTCTCACAACAGAATGGCATTTATCATTGCTTTCATCACATTTCCAAATGCTTTGTACATGTGTCAAACCTTTAGTACATCCTTGCAAATAGCTATGTACAAGTATCCTACAGTTAACACAATCAGCCAACATTTAGTACATTTTTCAAATGAATGTATATTGCTGATCTATCCCAATTGGTTGGTTTTCAGTGTCATGGTTATTGTCCTCAAAACATGTCAGCACATTTTCATCGTATAAGTCATCATATGCAGAATAGTCTGCTCAATTGTCAAAATAGTGTTAGGAAACTGGAATAGAATACAGTACATATTTTGGAAGATGTTATAGTAAATTTAGGATAATCAGGTCTCGAAGGGCCCCACCTACCCCAGTTTGTAAATATATGGGACGGGATGGTTCAACATGCATCCAAGAATGCACAATGTGTTCTTGCCACCATACTCTCCATTCCTCAATCCTATCGAGGAGTTTTTCTCTGCTTGGAGATAGAGAGTGTATGAACACCATGCGGAAAACCAGAAGGCTCTCATGACTGCAATGGACGCTGCCTGTGAGGACATAACAGGGGATCAGTGTAGAGGATGGCTCAGGCATGCACGACGCTTCTTCCCGTGCTGTATCTCAAGAGACAACATCAGATGCGATGTGGATGAGAATCTGTGGCCGAACAGAGCACAGAGAATGGATGGCCAGGAAGATGAGGATGGTGACCAGGAGAGAGAGGGGAGTGACCGTGACTAAACAAAATGTCTTCATTTGTGACTCTTTGTATTTACAGTGCTGATTTGTTGATTTTTTTCTTTTTTGTGGGTTTTTGTATTTTGTGTACACAGTATATTTTCCTTTTTTACGGTTCCCTACCTACTGTAATGTGTACAATCTACGTTAGTTGAGAATAAAAATGAAAATTCCTCGGCAGAATGAGTGCAGTGTGTGTGTGATGTGAAAATGTTATGCCTATAGTTAGAAATATGCCATGACAAAGCGTCTAAGCATTTTGACTTGCAGTACTTACACAATACCAAAGGGACAATGCATTTTGGAGGCACTGACTAGTTATATGAGAAGGAAATGTAGTTTTGACTGAAGGGTAAACTGTTTTGGGAGCTGTACAAACATTGCCAGGTGATCCATGTAGTTGTGCAGTACCATCCAAGTTATTTTGACAGAAGTACTGAATGAATCAAAATGTGCCAAAGCAATAGAGAAGGATCCATGCCATTTTTATGGTACTGACTATTTACATGGGAAAGGGATTTCATTTTGAAGCATGGATGAGTAGTTTTGGGAGACAAATTACATTTTGCTGGTTATCTGAAGTGTTGTGCAGAACTGCAAGTCTGTTTGGCCAAATTGCTTTATAGTTATGAGAATGTCATCTCAGTTTCAAGAAATGAGCCAAACCAATGGAGAAAAACTGTATGAAAGACGAAACAAAATAGAATTTAATCTTCAGAAAATGATAAAATTTAAACCCATTAAGACATTTCACAACTTTGGGGTTTGTAGAGTGCTGAATAATATGTATGTATTATTGCATTTCATATATTAAAATTAAAAGTAAAATTATTACAATGTTTTCTGTTACAGAATTGACTTTTGAGAATATCAAATTTTGCTGAGACAATATAGATTTCTAATATAATACTGTTTTTATTCTGAACTGCAGACGACATTAATACCAGCACATATCTAATGAAAAACAGCGATATTTGGGATAAACGTTGTATACAGGAAGCGCAGTAAACGTGGTTAGGTTGTTTCAATAAAGCTAACGTAAAAAAACTGAAGCTGCAGCTTGTATTGACCTTTTCCCACAATACACCGGGGGAGACTGAAAGCGCGTTTAGCAGCTTCTGCAGGATAAGAAGGCGGACAAGACTCTTTATAAGCACTTATGGTTTCAACTAGAAACATCTCATGCATGATTATAGTGGCACGCTTGATTCCTGGGACAATAAGGCTGTCTTCCATTACTCTGCTTAAAAGCCTTTTACGTGTATTTCCGCCGGTATGGCTCCGTTCAGCTTAATGTCATCAAGTGTTAGCATGCTGGCTAGGTCCTTCAATGTCTTCTCCTACACAAGCAGTCTGGCAAGGTAGCTAACCTAAAGTTACTCTACTATCTCAGCTGAAGTCGCGGTAGAGCTAAGTGAACGTTAGCCTGCTAGTCTGTATATTCCGTTTGCATGTATTTAATCAGAAACGAATGGCAAATGTGTTTTTTGAGAGGGCAGCCATAATTAACAATTGTGTCGGTCAGTTATAACATTAAATAATAATAAAAATGAGTCGAGTGGATGACTTCTTATATAACAGCCACATATAGACGTGCTAATTTAATTTAAAAAGTATTTATTTTTCTTATAGTGAGAGGGCTGTTATGAGGAGCGTTTCTGCCAAAGGTGGTAATACCTAACAACAAATTACAACAATTTTGTGTGTAAACAGGTAACGCTATATTCATAATTAGTTCATTAGATTGAAAGTAGAGCACATGTGGTTTGGGCTAAAGGTGGAGTAACAGTTTACGTTGACAGGACTTATTAGCCTCTTACAATTTTAGAATAGAACATTTTACACTTAAATGTTAATATTTTCTTGTTTCTTTAGTGTTCTTGTGACTAAATATAAACTGAATATCATTAGGTTGTGGGCTATTGGTCAGGATACAAGATATTTTCAAGGCTGCATCTTGCCTTGGCCTTTGAGAAAAAAGTGATTTAATATTTTTCACCATTTCCCTGGCATTTTTAAGACCAAATAACTATGAAACAACTTATGAAAATAATTGTTAGTTGCAGCCCTACATTTGTAAGAATGTAAGAAGATTTTATAAAACCGCAGTAGAAAGACGTGTGTGCGTGACATTCACACATTAAAGGAAAGATATGTTCAAACTCGTGTGGGCACCACGGAATTGCCATATTTTTGATAGGTGTATTATGTAAAGTTGAGAATAGATGCTAGGATTCTCTCTGTATAATATTATGTTTTTGTTTTTGCATGCACTCATGCTCTAGGTGTACCGGAGTCCTCCCAGCTGTGTACATCAGACAAGTGAAATGTCTTACTTCTCAGGCCAGCAGCCCTCCAAAGAGGCCTCTGAACGGATACATGAGATATGTTCTCCAGGAGCAGCCAGTCATGACCAGACAAAACCCAGGTAAATCTGCAACACTTCATACTTCTAAACGAAGCCTATTAAAATTTAATTAGTCAGGATATGGCTGTGCAGAGATTTTTCTATCACAAGTAAAGGACTAAAGTGATACACTTCTGTTCTTAATTATCTTGTTTTTGTTGTCTTCAGACATCAAATCAGTGGATATCATCAGGAAGATCGCCCAGCAGTGGAGATCCTTGAGCCCAGAACAGAAAAAGGTATTTCCATTCTAAACAGTATAAACTGTGCGCTTTCTGCCTTTTAATTTTAATTAATGCTTTAAGTGCATACACTGTAGGGTTAGCCAGCAGTAGCCACTAACGAAACTATCTTTGTGATAGTGATCAAGTGTAAAATGCATACGCAGGATCCTCTGTTTTCATGCACTCTCTCCATGTTTGTTTTGTCCATTGTTGTAACTAAAGCTTTGGTTGGTCTCTCTGCTGCATAAAGCCATTTGAGGAAGCTTCTCTGCGGGCCATGGAGCAGTTTAAGGTAGACTTTGAGCACTACCAGGCCCAGCTGACTCCAGCTCAGGTCCAGCAACAAGCCCTAGACAAGAGGCAGAAGATGGCTAAGAGAAAGGCCATCCGCAAGAAGAGGGTAAGAGAGAGAGAGAAGTAGATAGAAAATGGCTTTGTTTGTAGCTTCAAGATATATTTTCATTTCTGTGCTCTTAGAAACTAATATTAGGCCTGCTGTCCAAACTCAATGAATTCTACATACATCAATGAATCAGATATTTTATAACTAACAGTGTCTACAATCGACAAGAGAAAATATTTAAGATTTTTAACACTGTCCTGTAAGGAAATTAACCTCTGTGAACTTGTAACCTGTGTGGGAGTGAAACATGAGCTGGGGTTATTGAAGGCATCTGAGTGCTAAACACCCTCCAGCCAACTGTCACATTGTTAATTGTGAAATGTGTGAACAGTAAATGTATGTGTGTATTATTTAGGAGTTAACCAACCTGGGGAAGCCCAAACGTCCTCGCTCTCCGTTCAACATCTTCATGTCCGAGCACTTTGAGGAGGCCAGAGGAACCACCACACAGGTTAGATACACCAGGCTAATGTTTTACACAGGTTTTTAAAATTGACGGTGGCTGTTGCTCATTGTCGGCTCATTGTGTTTGTACACTTATATCTGGACCAATCACCGTATTCTCCAATACTCCTCTTGTTCTTGGAGAGTACCTACTTTTAAGTATGTGTGCTTGTACTGCAAAAGAGAATTTCAATGTCATTGATATAATGCTGATGCTGGTGTTATTAATTCAGATCAAGATGAAGTCTCTGTTGGAGGACTGGAAGAATATGCTCAGCCATCAGAAACAGGTTGGCCACAATCATTTCATATTCTTTCTTCTTGTACTTGTGTACTGTTACATCAGAACTCAGATCTCCTGTATGTTCCACATCTCAGGTCTACACACAGCTGGCTGAGGACGACAAAATCCGCTACAAGAATGAGATGAAGTCGTGGGAAGAGCACATGGTGGAGATTGGCCGAGAAGACCTGATCAGAGACAAGACCCTGTCTGCCAAGAAAAAACCTGCTGCTAAAACTCAAGCGGAAACGAAAAAGACAAAGAAGGCTAAAGCAGTGAAGAAGGCCACAGCAACGACAAAGTCAAAAACAACCAGGAAGAAAAGTATCTCCACAAAAACTCTCAGGAGTACCAAAAAGACTTAAGATGTGTTTACTGAGTCTAGAGAAAGAAAAAAGGTGTTCATGACAACTGCAGACAGAAGTTCAGAGGTAGGTTTAACAGGGCAAAAACTATTACAGCTTTCAGATCATCTCACAACAGCACATCAGTGCCTCTCTTCAGTGACATTGACATAAATCCCTGAAAGCAGGCTTTTTAGTAGGCAAAGTATCATCCTGTGCTCTTCTCTACAAATACACCCTGTCTTTAATTAGTTGGTTGAATCTTTCAGATTATGTCCAGTGGGACTGTGGATATCAAACGTAGACATTTAAATGAAGTGATTATAGGCACCATGGATACTGATTACGCCTCTGTTTGCATTGTTAAAAGGTTTCATAGCCCTGATTGTAACCACAGTATACTTGAGGGGACGTAAAGGTTACTGTTGCAAAAACACCAAAACACAGTTTTCTATTTTTGATATAGTGTTAAAGTAAAAGACTGCTGTTATTTTGTATTTTTCTTGTTGTCAATCGTTCCATGACATGATCAAAACCAGTCTCTCTCGCTCTCTCTCTCTCTCTATATATATATATATATATATATATATTTTTTTTTTTTTCCAAACTGGAGGAAATTATTTTCACCATTGTATTTCTGGCAGCAGTGTGTGTGTGTGAGACTGTCAAATTATCCAGTACAACAGTGTATCTCACTGTGTTTTTAATAGTTTTCGTATCATATGAAGTACCACAGATAGGCCGGCTATTGAAAGATGCACGTTGGTTTTTGGTCTTTTCATGGGATTTGTTGCCAGTAAGAAAACTAGAGTAACACCATCCTTGTCATTTAGTGTCACCTGAGGAAATGTGTCCCCCAGCTTGTTGGCTAGTTTTCCGTAACTTTTTACTCTAACAAAAGTGGAACGGCACTTAATTTGTGGGTTTCATGAATGCAACTTGACTGAATTCTTTGCATCATCGCTGTTATACTGTACTACTGTATTATATGCTTGCAAAGTTCCAAATTATGCATTGCTCCATTAAAGCTTATTCTGTTTTTTGTATAACAGCTGTAAAAACCCTGTTAATCTTTGATGATGATGAATAAAATGTTTTGATTGTACAAAAAGGTCATCTCAAAGTTTGAAAATGACCTCAGTTCACATGTGGCACAAAAAAGAACCTCTCTTAATGTTTAAAGAATGTCAGTTAACCTAAAAAAATAAAAAGTCACAGACCTGTACATTATGAAGAACATCCTTTTAAGTATTTGCAGTTCCTTTTATCAGACACCATTAAGTTCAGTTTGTCAAATTTTCTACTATGGAACCCTCGAAGGTCTGTGCACACAGTTAAAAAATATTGTTCTGGACTTCGGTGGCTCTGTACTGTAGAGATACATTAAGATAAGTGGGGTTAAATTAAGGAAATATGGTTGAGATTTTTTCTGATCAAAACAATATTTAAATCAATGACCTGTGTTCTGATGCTTTAGAGGTTAAAATGTATTTAGTCATTATTAATTTGGACTACATAATATTGTAGAACAAGGACAAGATCATATCTACAATATATGATTTTACTGAAATTGCATCAACTATATTGCATTATTTTGCATTGCACTTGTAGTTCAGTCATCAAGCACGTTATTGTTGTTTACTTTGGTTAGAGTTCATTTGTACTGTACAATCACTACAGCATTTTCACTGAAGAATCACTAAATGCTAAGATAAAATACAGAAATCAAATAAAATCAGAAACCAGAAGAACAAAGTGCATAAAAAAATGAGATATCAGTATAAAAGTTATAACTATTATTGGTATGCCCATCAGTAAAATAAAAAGTAAGCAGGTCATTCTATAGCTGTGAATCTCTGGAGAGAAATATATAACCTTTGTACAAATCACGGTTTGTAGTTAATATAAAAACCTCTACGAACGTGACAACTCCTACTGGAGGTCTGCCAATTAGAATTTTCAGCTGCTGTTAAAATTAAACAAGGTAAATGCAGCAAAAAACACACAAACACAAGAAATATCAAATAATACTAAAAACAATACTCTATATCCACATTTGCTAAATACTACAAACAGTACAAATTTCAAACTTATCATTATCTGTGCAGTGACACTGATTGAGCTGAAGAGGACATTTGTTTTGCACCTTTTGCTCTCTTCAATCCAAAACATTACACACATGTGAAAAGAGATGTCTACAAAATATCTCTCACATAATATGTGGCACATTACATCGCACAATCCAGGTGCCCACTGACTTATGGTCGATTACCTTTAATGCCTTCACAGCGGATGCTGTAACACAGTGGTCTCCAACCACTGGGCTGGGTGAATCAATTGGTACCGGGCCGCAGAAGAAATAATTAATTATTTCCGTTTTATGTATTATCTGAGTCTGGACGATCTTTTATTTTGAAAAACCTTACCGAATCTTAGTGGGCACACAAACATGCAGAAGCTAAAAGAAAAGCTCTATGTAAAATATTAAGGTTTCTTGACATTGACTCCATATTCTGAAATAAATATTACTTTATAAATGTATTTGTGGCGTATCTGAATCTTAGTTTGAACGTTAACCGTTCCACGGTGATAAAAAGGTTGGGGACCACTGCTGTAACAGTCTCTGGACCAAGCTCACACCCACGTCGGCTGCTGTGCTGGTCAATCAATCAATCAATCAATCATTTTATTTATATAGCCCAAAATCACAAAATACATTTGTCTCAGAGGGCTTTACAATCTGGTATGTCTAGTGTTGATGGACTATAATCGGGTGATTAGTACTCAGGTAACAGTATATGACTGGGACACAATATAAATGTAAACAATTTATATCTTTACAAAAAACATGTCCTCACTGCTTCACACTGAGACAAAAACAAAATCATTCAAATTTTGCACGTTAACAGCATTTAAGTGACTTGATAGAACATAATGATTACAGTAGCTTAGTGAAGGTAACTTACTTAGCTGCCTTATAAACTCCAACCAGAAGTATGGAGAGACATTAGACTACAATATACAGAGTTTGAGTCTCTGTGCAGTAACAACCCGCTCTGCTGGGTTTCAGATGAGAGAGTATCATGGTCCTTGTTGCAACTGTGTTGCAGCTTGTTGCAGTAAAGCCTGGAAGTCAGGAGATAAGACCAGTTTGTGTTGGACATTTCCTAACACCATCATGTCTCCAGTCCGACCGTCTGACAGATGCACAGACACCAGTTGCTGGAAAGGAAGGAGACAAGATCACTTCCATGTTAATAATGGAAGCATGGTTTTGTAGCACTAATCACATCAACAAACACAATCAACTAATTATCAGTGTTCCACACTTTGATCTGCTATTTCAATAGTTTGATGCTGCAGTTTTATTATCTGATTTCAGTAGTTTTAGCCTTGAGTCAACACTTACAAGAAAAATGCACTGAAGTAAGTTCACGACAAGAATCGTGCTGAAAGAGCTGTTCAACGAATTGATTTTTCAACTGGCAGAAAATGGACAAAAATGTTGATATGTGATTAATAATTTGTAATGGACCAATCAGAAAAGCTGTACCTTCATGGTTTCAGCTTCTAAAATGTGAAGATTTGCTGTTTTTTTCTCTTGCATTTTAGTGTGAGAATTGATTATAATTTGATTTTGGTGTCACATTTTGCTCTGGGAAACTATAAATGCCATTTTTTTCCAATATGTTCTGACATGTTTTAAAATGTAAAGAAAACAACAACAGTTGATAAAATAACTGTTATTTAAAGCTCTTTCTATAAGTTATGAGTTTGACTCTGAGCCATATCTTGTGTGCAATGTGGGTGAGGGTTGTGCCAGAAGAATACTCACAGAGTTTCCAAAATGAGAATTCTGTGGTTTATCCTTTGGGGAGCATGAATGTGATCTTAACAATATTTCATTACAATCTGCCTGTTAGATTGTGTGTATAATTGGAAAGTTTGGACTCATGGTGGCACTAGAGGAAAGTCAGTGGCTCACCAAAACCATTTAAGATCATCCTCTGGGGAGCATGAACATCAACTGCAAAGCAAAGATACCTTGCTCAGATCGATCAACTTGTGTTACTGTCATATGGTCCAACAAAAGTCAACTTTGTTTGATATAATGCGAGTAGTCAAAACACAATCACATGCACTACACATAGAACACCTGATCAGAGGCCCAGAGGACACACTCAGACTACCTGAAGAAAGGAGAAGGCAGCTCCCTCAGAGACATCCATGACAATATCACCCAGCTTCAGCTGCACTTTTCCTGACTTTCTGATCTGGAGTTTACCCAGAAATCCCTCTGGGAATTCTGACAGCATAGGACAGCCCTCTTTCACCACAGGCTCCTGAGGGGACACACAGATACACAGCACTTTTTATGAAGGTGCAATACAAATAAAATACAATATGACCAATGCATTGTTACACAACCTGTTTATAACTGGCTCTTTTGAAAACTGACAACATGTTAATTCAACTTTAAAAATGTCATGTAATGCCAAAACTATTTAAAAAGTTGCTCTAATCAATATTTTTATGTTAACGGGTCAAAAAACTATGATGATAATGTAAAGGCATTACTCATACGCCACAAATTCTGTTTTTGTAAGTGCCAGTTTAGGTGTGGGAAATATCGATAATTTATGTATCCGTTAGCATTTGAATGCAATGTTGAAAGTAATGGCTGCAGCTGAGGAGTTGATGTAGTTAAACCACTGTAATCTGAAGGTCAGACTATTTGAAGTTTGGAGAAAATGTCTATTTCAGTATGATATGTTCATGTTCACAAAGTTACCTTTAACCGGATGTGGAAGCGATTTTAGAAGCATTCCCAGGCAATACTGGGATTCTGTTAACTCACTTGTGCTTGCAGGTGCGCAGACCTCTTGTCTTCAGGCTTGTTGTACTTCTTGGCAGATTTCTCTGCTGTAGCTCTGAGTGGAGGGTTGACCTTTTGACCAGATGCTTTGCCCGGCATACAGTCTGGTAACTGCATGAAGAAGAGCTCCTCTCTCCCAGACAGGCTGAGATCCTGCAGCAGTTCTACTAGGGACGGCTGCTCTGATTTGGATAGCTGTGTCTTGCTGTGGCCTGCTGTACTCTGAGCTACACAGGACGTAGGTCTGAAAAGTGGAGTCTTCTCTGGACCTGCCATGATGACTATAACAAACAAAGCAAAGCAAAGACATTAGTTCCATATGATGTAAACAGGCCTGTAATGTAAAGGTGTTTTTCACATGTCAGTGGTTGACTCTTCATTAAGCTGCTGGACTGACACAGAGGCAGCTGGATGGGTTTCAACTTGGCATCATTCCTCAAACCTGGGTCATCGATAAACTGTAGATGGAAAGACATACAATACAGTAATATCAGTTAGTGCATTCTGGGTTTAAAACCAGGCTCTCACATAAAGATAACAATAAAAGACAATTAATTAGTTCAGTAAATGTTCTAAATGCAACATTTCCATCTATCTGAATGATTTATTCATTCGGTTCTTTAGTTCAAGACTTTTTTTGTACAGACTGTATTTTTACTTCCTGCTTTGCCAGCAGAAGCAGTCTTACGTTACTTTTTACTGGCTTGAAGTCCTATTTATAATAGTTTACATGACACTGAAAAGCACAAATGTAACTGTGGAAAATGAATGGATTATTAGATGTTTTAATTAATTATTATTAATTATTCTGTATCTATGGTTCGTATTCTATTCTATATTATAAGTGCTGTATTTCACTCTCTGCTGAATATCGCGTTGTCGCCGCAATAATCTAATTTCCCCACAAATACTACAATTTTTACATTAAATTAAATACTAGATTGATTGTCAAGTAACAAAAAGATTTGTGTGACTCACATGCTTATACATGGACTGGAAAATCCTATAGTATAGTATCACCAGCTTTTTTAAGCCAGTTAGTGTTGTGTTAAGATGAACTCACTTGTGATACAAATTCCTGTTGGTCACAGTGAGTGTTAATGTTAGCCTAAAGTTTGTAGTTTGATTTTGCAGCATTGCTAGAAAATTAAATAACTCCAAAAGACTGGGAAAATAAAATAAAAATACTGAACCTGAGTCATATGTGAAAATAATTTCTTAATTCTCTTATAAACCAGATAACTCCTAATCTAATCTGTAAAATAACGTAACTTACATCACCCCTCTGAAGTTTTCTGAGTATCTCATCTTGATCCCCCTCAGATTCCTTCCTCTCCTTTTTCACAAGTTTACAGACAGGAGAAGTGGTGGAGTCACTCATGTCTGTAGCACCAAGCCAACCTAAAGGAAGGAAGGAAGGAGTTATTAAAGAATTCACTGACTGACTCACGAATGCACTGAAAAAGGAAACAGAAAAGAATGTGTGCACCTGTTTTGCGTACAGTGTCAGCAGGACCCTGTTCAAATATGGAGTGAGACTGGATCATCTGAGGCTTCTCTCTCCTCCTTCCTCTGTTCTCTCTTCTCCTCTCCTCCTTCTTCTCTCGTCTCTCCTTTTTTAGAGCCACATGAACCTCTTCCTTTAACCTGGGGAAGAACCAGGAATGAGGTTTATAATCATTAAACACTACATACTAACAGCACACATATATATATATGATGCTTAAAACTTTTACTCTGGAATTATCTCACTGATGGTCACTCACTCATCTTTGCTTTTCCTCACAGCATGGACATTTGGCTCAAAGGTTTTCTTTGGAACAAAGAGAACAGAGAGAAATATATAGATTAGATATAGATTTAAATATTACATAACAAAAAAAGTTATAGCATTTTAGTGATGATACAGATTGTTTGAACTAGCAGAATCCATTGTTATTGATATCCTCAGTGCAGAGTAATATGGGAGAAATATGATATATTTTCCAAGTTCTTGTCAGAACACATGTAGCAGCATTCTGGACCATCTGGAGAGTCTCTAGAGACTTGTTGGTGCAACCTGATAATAAGGAATTACAGTAATCCAGCATGGAAGTAACAAATGCATGGATTTGTTAGGTTTTTCTGCATCTTATTGAGATAGGATGTGTCTGTTTTTAGCAATGTTATGTGGGTGAAAAAAGGGAGTTAAAGGACATATCCTGATTAAAGATAATTCCCTGATTCCTTATGGTGGTGCTGGAGGCCAAGGTAGCTATATCATTAGATGGTGTGTTTACACTGTAAGACAACGTTCATATGCATGTCCACCCCTGTAGCTTCTCATACCTTTGTTTTTTTGAAGGCGCCCCCTAGTGTCAGGTCTCTGGTTCTGAGGGACGTCAGTCTTCCATGAGGAGCGGGAGAAGACAGGCTTCTGACACGGCCGGGGAGTCCTCTGCCCGCGGGAAAACTCGGACCGGCCCCGCTGCTGAGGCCGGAGGAGCAGGGAACACTTTCTGTATCCATAGAGTCGGTCATTTTGTGGCATTAGGTTTTCCTTTTAATGTTTACCTGTTTGTAGGCGTTTCCCTTTATCGCAACACACACTTGCACACAGTCTTTCAGTACAGCTGAGGAAACACTTTATACTTGAAGTAATGTCGCTATGAATCCAGTCTTTCTGCTCAGAGTGACTCTTTCATTACATAAACTGTCTTCCAACGTTATCTCTATCCGTTTATTTTCCCACCAGTCCAACAAAAGTGTAAGACAATTTTAGAAAATCTGGATGACCCCAGTCTAAACCAAAAACAGTAACAGCAGCTTATTACCCTCCATCTTGTTCTCACTAATGTCCGATAACATTAAAGCAGACAGCGTCAGAATACAAAACTATACACTCCTGAGGACAATATATTACCGGTTGGTCAAAACAGAAACCATTAACGTTACCGGTAGATATATTTGGTCATTGCACAACGTTATCGGTCCTGAAGGCTGCGTGCAAATAACAGTTCATCTTTGACACATCTTCTTAGTCGGAACCCAGCAGAGTTTCAGGTTGTAGAAAACATACATTCCCGAGTTAAAACGTCAAACGTCAAACAGCCATTGACGTTTTCCCGGCAGCTCCGTTTTACCGCCTGTTTTATTTGGCCAGTTTAAACAGATCTTGTTCCCTTCCGCGCTGCGTTGTTGTTGTTTTTAAAACGGTAATACACACCAGCGACCACAAGAGGGCGATATTTGTCTGGACTTTACAGAGCCCTAATGGCGGAATCTGTCTGTCTGTCTATCTATTTTCCATTGACTTGAATGTGTCCAATCTTGTGTCCTAACTTTATACATTTTATAACTTTTGCTTGATGATGCTTCTGTATTGTACTTACGATTTTGTATCCAGTACTTGTAATTAAGTATTTCTATATTACTACTTCTACTTAAATACACAATCTCAATACTTCTTCGACCATTGTCAAAACCACAATGTAAAAACACTCAGTGAACAATAAATGTCCTGCATTCAAAATGTTACTTAAGTAAAAGTGCAGAAGTATTATGTGCAAAATGTAAAGTTATTTAGTTTATTAGATTACATCACTGATGTATTCCTATATAAGCAGCATATAGTTATGCAGCCGGTGAAGCTAATTTGAACTGTTATAGATATATAGTATAGTTATTCTATTTTATAATTTGTTTAGGAGCTGATCACATGTTCTGTATATATAAAAAATCCATATCTGCAAAGTAACAATTATCAACAGCTGTCAAAAATAATAGTAAGAGTGAAAGTCGTAGTAGTATATATATATACTACTACGACGGGTTTATATATATATATATATATATATATATATATATATATAAACCCTTGTCTGTGTTTTTAGATTAGATTTTGATATGGCTGACTACGAAAGAGAAAGCGCAGTCTTATCTAATCTAAAAACACAGAATAACATAATTACTCTTTCATACAAGCTGTACTTTTGGACTGATTGCACAGATGTTATGGCACTATTAGGAAATATTAACTTTCTGAGCTCAAAGGTGACTTTATTAGGTTTACATGATATAAGTTCATTATATATTAACTGATGGAAGCTGATTTAGCAATACTCAGGTATGAATACAGTAGATAAATGTACATCAAGTGAATCTTCATGATCACATCAATATCACATGATTTGCTTCCACTCAGTAGGTTGCAAATATTGGACAGTTCATTTATTCAGATCACTTTGATCAAAATTTTTTTTTAAAGTTTTTTTTAATTTAAGCATTGATCTTGATTAATCGTGAATGGCTATCCTGTATTCTCCATCATTTAGACACATTCATTCATAAACAAAGTTTCTTTCTTTCTTCACTTGCAATGAAAATACTGTATAGTATATATACACACAAAGCAAATTAAGTTTTTAAGTTCTGATATATGACTTTAGAGCTGCTAGATAATAATTCATGATAATTTGAAGTCAGGATTGAAGCCAGCTGATGGCTATCACCATGCCAGACTGGAGTGTCTTATCTTTCTTATATGACATATTGTAAATATAAGATGGCCTTGTGACTTACGGTAAGTAGGCAACTAGGGGAGTAAGTAACCAAAAATAGTCAATTTGTTTTAATGAAGGCAGAGACAAGATAAGGTTTTGCAACCTGAATCTAGAGGAGGAAAAGCCCACTGCTTCCCCATATCTCCACTCTCCACTTTCAATAGACATTTAGTGACTTTGAACTGGGTCTGAAGGTTAAATTATGCATTGTATCATGATGGACAGTTTAGCTCCATCTAGGCTAAAACTGTCTAGAGCAGGTCACCTTTTCCATGACATAACCATGTCCTTAAATTTTACTTTGATGCATTTATTAATTAATAATGTACATTGCTCTGGACTGCTTATGCCAATAACACAATATCCCCACAACCAACAGAAAATCCCAGCCCTTTCATACTTCTTCAACTGGGAACTGATTAGCTCTTAACCAGACACTGGCACTGTATTTTTGATTACTAAATACTTACATGTTCTATTATTTTGTATTTAAGTGATACATCATATTAAGCGTTACTAAAAGTAGGATATTGGTCAGCCGTTATCTACCCATAAACATGAAACAGGTTTTAAACCTTTTTTGATGCATTATATTGATATGATAGAGAGAGAGCGTGTGAGAATGAATTTCTTAAATGAGTTCCAAAAAACCAAGAACCTTTTATAGGTTGTATTTAGATTAGTGGTGCGCCATTAATGGCGTTAACGCGCTGCGATAATGTGAGACTCTTATCGAGCGATATAAAAATACCGCCGTTAATCTATTATCAAAATTGGGTTTGGAGCTGGGTCCTATAATAAACAAACTGATGACTTTCAACGTGATATTTTGTAGTCCGTGAAATTCGGTTTTTGAACCTCTGCGCGCCTGTAAATTACCGAACTACCACACCAAACAACTAAGGTTGTGTGCACCTTATGCAATGCAGAATTGGTTTACTGTAGGGGTTCTTCCAGTCTCAAATACCACCTGAATGCAAAGCATCCCTTTGCTATAAACAGTCAGTGATGCATTTTGGCTCCTGTTCTAATGCATCCCCTGGCTTAAGAAACCTGTTCTCAAAGACTTACTTTTTCAGTACTTCACATTCTGAACAACAGTGAGATTAATCTAGATTTAAAAAAAAAAAAATCTATGCCCACCACTAATTTCGATATATAATGTTTTTTAATGTATGTATTTTCACAAGGCACACATTAAACACACAGTGAAACTCACCATTACTTATTAAAAACAACAAACATATTTTAATTATTGTTGTCATGTTAGTAGGATTATTAGGATTATGCCTTTGCAATACTTAAAGGTAATATCAATGTAATACTATCACATTCACAAGGGAATAAAACAGTAAATCATATGCACAATTAAAGCATCATTTTTAAGTTTTAAGATAATTCCCTGCTGTTAATACAAGGTAATCCTTGGATAATCAAGTACTTATTTCATGTCTTGTTTGTCTAAAACAATCAGAATTAAACTGTAATTTCATATTGTAATAAATGCAAGATGTCTTGAGCTCCTGGAATATACAGACGTCAATCTCAAGTCTCAAAAGCTGGTTTGCACCTTGTCTGGATTTTCTTCACCAGCTACACTATCCGATTTGTAACTGAGGAAAGAGAGAAGAGACCATAAGAGTGAATAAGAAAATGAAAACACAACATTATGGGAAAAGTGTGTATGTGTTTTTTGTTTGCAGTTAGACACATTAAAGGTAAACCTAACTTTTTTAGGTGTATCTTGAAACAACAGCCAGTTATTTATATCAACAGTTAAAAGGGTTTTTCTCACTGTAATCATTCCTCCTGTTCATACTAGCTCTTAAACGACCCCCCTCAAATGTACAAAATCCAGTTATTTAAAAGTTGTTGTGAATCTTATATGAGGCTTCACTTTCAATTAGTCTTTTTAGCATCAAATTCCCTCTTTGTGTATCCTCAGACAGTTTCCATGTTGAGCTGTGATGAAAGTATAGTAACAAAAAATATTATTTATGTTATTTGAGCACCCGACTATTGTTTTATGTTAGATTAAATAAATGCAAACATGTCCTTTGAGATATTTGTTAGCTACTTGAGAATTTGTACTACGGCTCCTTCTGAGTCACTGCCCTCTAATGCTTGATTGTTTTGCCTCACTTGTAAGTCGCTTCAGATAAAAGCACCTTCCAAATGACAAAATGTAATGTAAATGTATTAATATATATAAATCCCACACATATTATACACTGTCAAGTTACATAGAAAGATGGGACTGAGTGGTTTGGCCAGGAGAAGCAAATTAAAAGACAGACATTGAATTCATTATAAGATTACAGCACTTTCTCACCCATCTGCTTAGCTCCTTTTACACCAAAAATACGAAGTGGTTATTATGAACACCAGTACCAGAAACACAGTCACTGCTGACAAGCCGACAATGACTTGTAACTGAATATTCTTTTCTGGATCTGCAGACAGACAGAAACATATTAGAGACAGTTAACTATATGGAAATTGTGGACAGAGACATTCACAGAAAAGCAGACTAAAACAAAGAGATCTGGGATCTATAGATTTGTTTTAAGGTGTAGTGTATGTAGAAACAATATATTTATTCTCTGATAAGAAAAGACTTTGACTTTAAAAGATGTGTAATGAGATGATCACAGTCAGTTTATTAGCTATCATTATGCTAGATTGGGATCTCTTATCCAGGCACACTGTTAGATCTAATTTTTTTATATTCTTTATCATCTAACTGAATTTATGACCTAGTGTTTTTCTTGAGAGGACAGACTCTTATCTTGTATGTTCCATGAACATACAACAGAACAACGATTTGTGTTGTTTTGAATCTCTTATTGAGTTGCAAAGTGTTAGGAGTCCACTCTCATTCGGCACATTCTATGATTTTACAACTATGACACCATGTTTTGTTCAAAACATCAGCAATGAAGATTTCTGAATTTGCTACCACCCGAATTTCCTCCTCTGGTTGCCTTCTTGTCCATAGTCGTGACAGCCAATAGTAATCTTCCATTCCAATCTGCTGTCTCAGAAAGTTGCAATAATTTAAATTACTACTATTGATCGCCAAACAACTAACATCCAAACATATACAGTTGTGCAGGGTATTTTCAGAAAAAGGGCCTGGACATCAATCAGTGGGTGGTGGTGAAGTACAATTGCATGGAGCTTCCGCATACAGTTCAACTTTGGTGAACTTTGTAATGCAAATTTGCACTGCTCACCAAACAGTACTGACCTTTGAGGAATAGAAAGAACTAGAGAGCCCAGAATGGAAGAAGCTATCATATCAGCTGCAGATATGTATGCTTACAAAAGCAATGTCTACCACAAAATAAAACATGTTGGATTCTCTTTCTATGGCTTTCTACAAACCATTACTAACTTACTTTCCTATAAGTATTTCCTTTACACTTCTGGATACACATAACAGTTGCACTGTCCCCAGTGTGTTATTGTGCTTAAAGTTGGCTGTTTATGTTTATGTTCTATTTATGTGACAGAGACAATGCTCACTAACCAATCATCAGATATAAATTATTTTTTTGGAACCAAGTCACCTGAGAAGGTCTGCTCTGAAAACCATAGTGCATGCTGGGGATTTTATTGGTCTAACATCAACAGAGTGCTAGATATAGCTCAGTCAATTTACAAGGTATTACAGCTCAAAACATCCCCTAACAAAGTTGGGAGGACCATTAAAGGGTTAAGCTTACTGTCATTGTCTCCTCCTGTGTTTATCTTGGGGACCAGCATGTGTTTGGTATTGTCTAAGTGTCCGTCGTTGACCTCTGGATTTATCCCCAGTAGATGACACATCAGTGGGTAAACATTAACCATCTCGAAGGGCCCAACCAGCAGGTTTTTCTGGAAATCAGGCCCCACCGCCCTGAAGAAAGGCTTCATATCCATCTCTTGATTATCATAGCCATGTTGCCCTTTTTTGAACTGCACAGGGAAATACTACACATGGAGAGAAAACAAGCAAATTATTTGTGGTGAAAATTTCAGATGGTGTTTCTATCTGAACTACCTGTTACTTTCTGAAATTAACCATTAAAGGAGCCATGGGTGCAGTATTACACTGCAAAGCTTTTCTACCCTAATAAGTATTTTGAACAATTCTCAGAGCAAAAATGGACACTATGATGGTGCTAGCTGTGCAGGAGAATACTCTATGGACATACTGGGGACAGTGACACAAATATAGTTCTCAAGTCTGCTCGGCTTCCAGTTTGTTGTACTCAGAATAAATTCAGTGATTGACTATGCTGTCTCTCACCGCATTGATTACATATCCAGGGTCAGCGATGAGGATGATGGGCAGGAGTCGAGGATGGTTACCATAGTGCAGTCTCGCTGGCATCTCCTCCTTTTTATACACTTGAAGGTGCGGGTGGCTCCCTTTCAGGGCCTGGTACACTTTCTCTAGCATCCCTTCTTTAGGAAGCAGCATCCCAGCAGGACCATAATCCAACACATGGAACTGGATATCATTGAAGCTGAAGCCAGGGATCTTGTAGAGGGTGATCTCTTCAACTTGCTCACTCTTTAGGAATTTAGCCATCCCGTGGTCAGCAGTGATAATGATATTGAGCCGGTCAGTAAGGCCATAGTGTTGTATCTTGTCCCGGATGTAGCCTACAGCACGATCCACTTGCTGGACCATCTCCATGCATTCTGGGGAATCTGGTCCATATTCATGCCCAGCCAAATCAGGTTCTCCAAAGTATAAGGAGACAAAGTTCAGGTCTTGTTGGTAGAACCATTCTCCAATTACTTTGTCAATGTTCAGCCTCCAATCTGTTTCGTTAGAATAGTCATAATAAAGAGGTTCAACCTGCCTCACCCTCACAGCCTCTCCTTTGTAGGTGGCCGCTGTGCCAGGGAAATGCAAAGACCCTGCTTTCAGACCCTGGAACACAATGGAAACATTAAGGAAATACAGGAAAGCTCAGAAAGGCAAAAAAAACCCCAGATAGATAGATCACCTGTCTCTGTGCTGTTATCCAGATGGGCAAGCTGCCATTGTCCCAGTAGGAATCAACAAACTGAGTCGCATGGTACTTCTTCTTCTCCTGAGTGGTAGTGTTGAACCACATGTTATGGATTACGCCATGATTCTCTATGTAACGCCCTAATGAGGAGAGTAAATGTAGATGAAAATGCTAAAAAAAGCACAAGGGTTGTTAAAAAAGGTGTTTCAATACGTAGATAGATAGATAGATAGATAGATAGATAGATAGATAGATAGATAGATAGATAGATAGATAGATAGATAGATAGATAGATAGATAGATAGATAGATAGATAGATAGATAGATAGAAAGATAGAAAACTTTACAAGCTTCACACACAAAAAACAAAACAACAATAACAACAACAACAAAAACACAATTACTCAGGGAAACTGTATTGTTTGTTTACAGAAGTCACTAAAATAAACTAAAGTTATAGAGAAAATGTATTTAGTTGTTGTCCTTGTCAATCTATTTCATATATAAGCAGATCATGGCCTTACCAAAATTAAATTGATTAATTCAAAATGATTTGTTCATTCATTTTTACCTAGCACATTTATGTACTGCTCTTGTTATTGTATCCAGTTGAGTTTTTCAAGTTAATGACACTGACACACATCTGTTGTGGATGGTTGTTCATCTCTCCTTTTTTAAATGATGTAATGTGTTTAGTTGAGTTTTTAGTACAAAATCTCTGTCCTTTTTGAATCTTGCCCCTGACAAATATCTCATATTATAAAAAATGACTAAAACTAACAATGAAATTAATAAAACCTGAATTAAAACTAAGCATTTCAAGAAAAAATACTAAACTAGCAAACTCCCTCACACTGGAGTCTCTCAAAACTTATAGAGATGTGCAGTGTGTGATAATTCTTCTTTTTTCCTTGACTTTTCTGTCAACAATTTTTTCACTCTATCAACTGATAAGTAAGGAAACTTCATTGACACAACCCAAACTTAAATGTGAAGGCAGTCACAACAAGTTCTGGTTACCAGTTCTTAAAGAAACATACTCATGCATTTAAATAAAATGCTATCAGCTAGGTTAATAGATGTGTGAAGATACCTGAAAGCAGCGTGAAGTGCGAGGGACTAGTCATGGTAACAAAGGGTGGCGTGACATACTCTGCCTTCACCCCATCCTGGGCCATGTTATCCAGATTAGGAGTGTCCACATATTGGTCATAGTCCCAGCGGAAACCATCAAAGGAGATGAGAAGCAGCTTGTTCCTGGTGGACCCAGTTAAGACAGGCTCCAGCCCAGAAATAAAGTCCCGCGGTACAGCATAGCAGGGAGAGATGACAAAGAGGCTGATGACAGCAAGCCAGAGAAACAACATGACTGAAGACTCAGACCTACACACTGTTGTGATATCTAATGTTTTTCTGAAAGGAAGGGCCAAAAGTTAACAAGGCTATAAAAGGGGCCTGTACTTCCTTCATGGTGCTTGACAGATGTAATCAGCCTCTCCAGACTCATGATGCCTGTTTGATGCTGGATTATTCTTCTGAATTTTGAACAAATTTTAATAAACCTTTTTTTTTTAATACAAACAAGACAGCGTCAGCAGAGATTCCTTCATCATCTTCACATCACCACTATTAAACAAACACTGTTTCTGAGTCTCTAAGTGTCTGAATGGTGATCTGCAGTTTGCGTTCTTATCTGGTATTATTGCAATGAACTGTTTTAGCAATGGAATCTATATGAATTGTTTTCTTTTCCCTGAGTACTGCACATAACCTGACCTGGAGCAAAAATGACAAAAGAAGAGGCAGATAACACCAGGTTTTTTATCTGTACTGGCACTCACAGAAAATACATCATCTTATCTTACCAACTCATAAAGAAATGAACTCACGCCTCTGTTGAAGGTTCATTACTCTAGTGTATGGCAGAGGGCCAGTACAATGCATCAAGTGCACAAATATGCCAACCTCTTTCCTGATGTTATTTTCTCTACCTGGATCATTTGCAATATGAATAATGTAATACTATGGTCAGATGAACCTGTTTGGGGACACCATTGGAAAAATTTGTGGTGATAGTCCCCCATCATCAACCCCAAGTTTTCGATACATCATGTTTGTGGTAATCAGATATTGATGAAATTCAACTATACTAGACAAGTTCCACAGGATTATGTAATAATGCTGATATGGCATTTAGGTAGTGCAAATTCACACATTTCAACACATTTTGCAATGAATCACATTATTAGAAAGGCTTTTGTAATGTTGAGGGCTGTGTAAGAGATTAGTTACAGGGTGGTCAAACTGAGATAGCAGAGGCTAGGATATCCTGATCTTTAGTCTCTAGTATGGGTCAAGCTGAAAAATGACTGGCGCCTACACTTTCCATAATGCGACTCGATAGAAGCTTTGTTACACACTGCCTGGAAAGCAACCATGTCTCCAACTCAACACCCTGATGACATATTTAGGTTTATTTTCTAAGACATTTTACACCTTTCATGACATGACAGGAACAAATAAGGCAAAAATAAATCAGACCAACAAGACTTTCAAAGGACCAGCAGGTGGCGACATCACTCCATCAACCAGTATTGTGTTACCTACCATCAGTAGCACAATTCTCTTTGTTTGTCTATGTCCCTTTCAACATCCAACCACTAAATTATCTCTGGTTGTCACTTTATGCCATTTGCCATAACTATTGGTGGATGAATATGAAATTATTAAACATGTAATATATTCATATACATATCATGCTTGTTCTTGTATCATGGCATCTGATCACACTTGCAGAATCAAATCAGGTTAAAGGCTTCATACAGTACAATAGATATGATCAAATAAAAACAGATACATCAGTGTAACCTTAGCTTGCAGATCTGCTTTTCATCTCATTACAAGATGTAAACAGCCAAGGGAGTCCTGATTCATCTATGGAAATGTATCTCAGTGGTTACAATACTCATCTACAGCTGTCCAACCTGAGAGAGAGAGAGACAGAGAGAGAAAGAGAGAGAGAGAGAGCGTTTGATTTCTCACCTGACTTAGCCTGACAAGATGGGTTCAAGGCTAATGTCTAATCTATGAAAAGAGACCACAGGTGCTGTTCATGGGACAGGAGACAATCCAATGCATATGCATGAAGTGTGAGAATATTCAGGTTTGTTATAAGCTCCAGGACTGGCCTGTCAAACAGTGGGAGTTCTTCTTAGAGGACTCACCAAGTATTGGTAGAAATCAGTAGAGATGAGTGATGGCTACGGCCTCCATTTTCACCTGTACTCCGACTTCAGACCATATCCTCTCTTGCTCTTTGTCAAATTCTGAAGGTATTAGCCAGGTATTAATCAATCAATCAATCAATCGATCAATCAAATTTTATTTATATAGCCCAAAATCACAAAATACATTTGTCTCAGAGGGCTTTACAATATGTACAGGGAGTAACACCCTCTGTCCTTAGACCCTCGATTCGAGTGAGGAAAAACTTGCCCACCAAAAAACCTTTTAACAGCGAAAAAGGTGGAAGAAACCTCAGGAAGAGCCACAGAGGAGGGATTCCTCTCCCAGGACGGACAGACGTGCAATGGATGTCACATGTGCAGAACAAATCAACACACACATATTGTACACTCACAATGAATTATAATGAATTATGATAAAATGAGAATGGGTTACAATGAATCTCTCTCTTCCTTTCTAATGTCCTCCTACAGTAGACCCCTCATGTTGTCTCAAGTGCAAATATGCCAGGAATTCTCTGGAATTCCCCACCATCCCACGTTAAAGAGGCCTCCACCCTTTCAACACCCAAATCCTCAAAATCCTCAACTCACCTGTTCCGTCCTCTTTACTGAACTACTAAAGTCTGTGAGGCTAAAGGAGCATTCGGACAAAGACAAAAAAACAAACAAACCTTACAGCTAAATACATAAGTGAATTGAGTTTCCATCACATTTTCCACAAAGTTTACAACATTTATCAACATCTGTAAAAGGATACATCTTATGTAACATTTTACAGTTTATTTAAGAGGCAGTAGTAGTAGCCACTTTACTCCTCCATTATATCACAAGCCTCTGTCGCCGTCTGCTGCATATCAACTGTAATAACCACTCAAACACTTAAAGAAAATCTGCTCAGAAAGCAGCATGTGGTGTTGATGTGGGTGTGTATATTTGCGTGCTCACACAGTGGGCGTTTGGGGTACGTTCTACACCTCCTGAGATACTAGTTACTTACTTAGTTACTTATTAAGTTGAGTGAGAGGGAGAACCAGAGAGATAACAAAGCAACATCCTTCTGTGTGTCAACCATCTGTAACCCCTGCTAGCCTTTAGCGGTGTAATGTCTCAATATTTTACTGCCGACACATATGCTGCTAGCATTTCTCCTGCTTTGTAAGTCATGAGCAGTTTAATTACCTGCAACTAAGATCTAGCTCGTTAGATAAGAAGGAGGAGGGAGAGGAAGAGGAGGAAGAGAATGCCAAACAGATAGGAAAAAAAGGAGAGAAGTTAGAAAAGATTTGCCAGTTGCTGATGGTTCTGCACTTGCACTCTCGCTGCTGAGATATACATGTGTTTATTTGTGTGTATTAAGTGCATAAATCTATCAGTTACATATTTGCATAGAGGCAGTTTGAGCATTAGTGTCCATATTTCCCTATTTTCCTGTTCTGCATGTACAAGGGTGGATTTACATTTGCGTTGCAGAGTGGTGCGTTTGCATGTCTGTAAGCATGGGATTGAGTTTGTTGTGTGAGGAGAGGAGAGAGAGAAAACGTGTGTGTGTGTATGTGTGTGATCACAGCACTGTCGCCCTAGTCCGTGCTGCCTTGACAGTGATGTATGGGTAATTTAAAAAGTCGTTCTTTTCCACAGAGCGGTCTGCAGTCAGGCCAGCCAACCGCAGCCCATTCCCCTACAGCAGTGAGAAAACTCATCTACATCCACTCCAGCACACACACACGCACACACACACACACACACACACACACACACACACACACACACACACACACACACACACACACACACACACTAACATTACAGCCTATAAACAAATCCTCAGATTCTGAGATTCTCACATTTCTCTTAAACACCATTTTTGAGTAACTTTGAATTGTCAGACTTTTTATTCTGTGTTGACTGGATATATTGTATATTAGTCTGTTTACCAACACACTGTTTGCTTTCAATGTGAACTTGTGAGTTTTCATGTAAACTCTGTGTCTCCAACATGGGCAGCAAGTGCCAGAGGTCAGTAACGTTGTCGGGGAAACCACTTTGCTCTTTGCTCTGTGCTTCAGCTTCCAGCACTTCAGCCCATTACTGAGGAAGAGGACGCTGCTGGAATGTACAAATGTCCTCATGCCTTATACTGAAGTTTGTATGTTGTCTAGCTGACCTTGATGCCTGATACCTAGAATGGGATGCCCCTCAGTAAAGGAAGGTTATGCACACTGTTCAGCATGTGTGGATTCAGCAATAACCATGCAGGTGATGCAGTAGTGACAGTCTGCCAAGGATTCCTCTCAAACAGTCATCCCACTGCTTTCATTTGACATTATCAAGCAAAGCATAGCAGGTTTATTTGGATAACACCTTTTAAAGAAAGCAATTCAGTGCTTTACAGAAGACACAAAAAGGCATAAAAGATATATAGATATAAAATAAATATAACGTAATATGAAAACATATGTAAATAGGATTGAGTAAAATAAAAATTCAAATAGGGTTACACTGAATAAAACAGACGAGGTTTTCAGCCTGAATTCAAAAGAAGCAGAAGCAGTAGCAGACCTCAGGTTTTCTGGGAGTTTGTTTCAGATATGTAGTGCATAAAAATTGAATGCTGCTTCTCCAGGATTAGTTTTCACTCATAGTAAACAAACCTGCAGCAGACCACCTGAGAGGACTCCACACAGTAGTATAGCAGATCAGAGGTTTTGGCCCTACAGCTCTGGTGTTTGCATCTTTGCTCCAGGGCCAGTTGTCTACTTCATTATTTAATCATGAATAATATTAGATAATATTAGAAGAAATGTCCATACATAGATTTAAGCATAACATTAGCGACTTCCAGCAAATTGACTAGTAAAATGCACTGCATCACTATCATACAGTAGTTCACTGAGCCATCAGACAGAACTACAGTTCATCAAAATGCAACGGTGAAAATGCAGACAAAGTTCCTGAACTGATTGTTTCCAGGACTTCTCTCTTCATGTCCTTGTGTCTGTCAACCAGTAGCAGTGGAGTGGACGATAAGACAGCAGGGCTTCCCTCCTGTTGGCTCTGTGATAGATGAGGGTTGTGTGTGATTACTCCATGATCACACACAACTAATCCTCTCCTGTACTCTCCAGCAAGACTCTCATCTGTTTGCTCTCCTCCCCTGTGTTCTTGTCACCAGTCTATTCCTCTTTTATCCCTTCTTGTTCCTCCTTTCTTTCTTTCCCCTTTCCCCTCACTTACTCTCTCATTTCCAGTCTTCAGGTTTTCATCTATACTTCTTTTCATTTTTGGCCCCTTTTCCCCTTGTTTTTTTCTTTACACTCCCTTTTTCTTCCTCTCTTCTGCTGCTCTGCTGTTCAGAGACATGATAGGGGGTAAGTCTGTGTGCTCTGTAGTGTCAGCATCACCACAGTGACAGATCCTCACAATGGTGATCATGGGAAATGGAGTATCTTTATGCTAATCTCTCCCTGCATCCTAACCACATGTCTGGGAGATAGAGCTGTCATGGCACCTGCTAGAAAACTACACAAACACACATGCATACAGAATGAATGCTGAGTATTCTGTCTGTTTCTATCAGAAGATAGAAGAGTTAGATTGAAGAGTTGGTGCACAGGCAAGTCACCTTCTGTTTTTTCCACACCATATGCAGACACTGTATAAGAGAGTGAGAATAACAGAGATGACAGTCCTTCTACTTTTATTTGAGTATACTCCCAAATCAATTTGTCAGAAGTACTAAATCGAAATTAAGTTCATTCTTGACCTTGGAAAGAGCAAAGTGGCTTAATTGTTTGCAAATTGTCCAAAATGCAACTGCTCTGCTTTTAACTGGAACCATGCGCCAATGATACATTATCCTAATTTCAGCATCCTTTCATTTGTTTCCCATTGCTTCCAAAAACAGCCAGAAATTAAATAAATACTTACATGCTGCTGCTGCCTCAGTGGGTGGCCTGTGGCCAGATCAAGGGGCTTTTGCCACCACAGGTCTGCAGATGGGGTCTGTTGCTCACCTGATATACCAATCATCACTAATAACCATCTTGACAGTACATGCGTTGATAACTTCATTGAATCTTTTTCAGGGTTTAACTATAATCTATTGTGGGTGAATTTGAAGCTTTCTTTCTTAATGAAATTGTACTGGGTTTAAACATTTAACATTTAATTGCTTGTAACATTGCTGAGCTCTACATTTTGTGCCAACTGTCCGGTGTCTGAATCTGTTTGGTACTTTGGTAAGAGCCTCCTCTCTGGTATAATGTAACTCAAAATATATGAGACATTTTTGGAGCACTGACCCTTGATTGTTTGGGAGGATTTTGTCTTTAAAACAGGGGGCTATCACAGTTAAAACAAATCTAAGAGCTACCTTTCTGTCTCGTCCTGGGTACAAACCGTCTCTGTAGCAACTGTATCTACTCTTATCACCCTTTCTGAAAACACTGGCTCTACATCTGGCACTGGCTAATGGGAGACAAGCTCTCTTCCAGTACATAATCTATAGCACTACAGCATCTCTTGTGTACTCTACTCTATGTGCTATGAGCAATTATTTAGTCTACATCACAAACAGATGACACCGATGTTTATTGCTGTAGTTGTGGCTGGATAGAGGCATGATGCTGAACCAACTGATGCTGGTGGGGATGTACCAGAGAAGCCTCGTACCTGCACCAACACACAGATTTATTTCACAGGGTTTTAAAGTCTACTGTAGCTCCTGTCATGAACTGCTGTCAACTTCTAAAGTGAAAGAATGACGCCAGATGTTATTCTAAACCTGTACATGCCCTGTTAATTCAGGGCTCTTACTGCACAGGTTTTGAA
This sequence comes from Pampus argenteus, assembly GCA_036937835.1. Classification (NCBI taxonomy): domain Eukaryota; kingdom Metazoa; phylum Chordata; class Actinopteri; order Scombriformes; family Stromateidae; genus Pampus; species Pampus argenteus. Next base: position 2,729,016 of record CM072881.1, read on the forward strand.
TATTAATTTAGATTATTATGAGAATAACTTAACATGTGAAGTTCAGTAAAGTTTTGAGTTAAACAATGCAGAAAGTAAGATAGCCTTTTCTTATGTATATTGTTATCACAGACCTTAAATGTATGTAGAAATTTAGGTACTGTGATTCAAATTGCTGGGAGAGTACCCCCAGACACCCCACTTTAAGATTTACCTTTAGTGGTTCTGAACTCACTCATTGCACCACTTCAACCGGTCAGTCAGTTGTTGAGCTTGGTTGTAGTTTGCACTTTCTACAGCTAAATGAATGCAGTCACAATTAATTCATTGTGGGAATGATCAAATTGCTCTTCACAATATGTTTTACATTGGAATCAGCGAAAATTGATTAATGATGCATTCTGTCATAGAATTACTATAAGAGTCAGTATTCCATCACTATACTGTAGAAATAAAACATCCTGCTCCCTTCACTTTGCTGTCTGCCTGCACACTCTCAGACTCACGCACAGTTATGAATCATTTAAAAAAAAAGAAAGCATAATTATATCTAACAGCACATTTGTTACAAGTGTGAGAAACATAATGCTGATTTATTATTTTTTTCCATGTGTTGTGTGCCATAGCTCAGTAGTGTGAATGGAAAAAATATATTTATTGCTTTATTTATAGAAACAGCTATCACATGGGATCAAAGGTAAATGTAAACAGCTAGAACTGAGGAACACCAAAACCAGTGGCCATTAGCAGACTTGATGTTGATATATAAGTCTAACCAATAACTTATAATTATATACACTCCCAGTGTGCAGAAATACTGCTAATAGTCATAATAGTCAGGTTGGTGCTGCTGGTAACTTCCTATACACACGGAGCTGCTGCTGCAAAATGGAGGGCAGCTATTGTGTTAATGTGTTAATGTGTGTGTGTGCGTGTGTGTGTGCCCGCGGTGCATGTTTGTGCGTGATTGATAGTCCTCAGTCATAGTGTGTGGCAGCTGTGGAGGGCCTGTAAAGGTGTCTTTCTATGAAACAGGGGTGAGCATCCAGGCCAGCCCAGCCAGATTGATGAGGGGCCAACGCATGGTTAAGTCTCATTTCATTTACAAGCACCGGCTAACCACTGCAGGGGAAGGGGAGGTACACGGCTGACAGCTGTGTGTGCGTGTGTGTGTGTCAGAGAGAGAGAGAGAGCAAGAGAGGCTCTAAGAGGGTCAAGTACCCCCCTACTGGTCTGCTGGTTTAATAGAATAGTAAAATCCCCTCGGCCATAGGTGCTTTAATGAATAATAGGCTGGTTGACATGGATTGATTGCTGTCCATTGGCAGGCTTGATCAGCAGAGCTTAAAAAGCTTCCTCAGAACACTGTTTCCCAGATGGCTGTGGGAAAAACCACGGCTGGGAAGAGGAAGGTTTTGACAGTATGCTCACGTCCATACAGAGTTGAGGATCAACACTTATACTGAGGAGGTTTTTCAACATTTTACTCAATCCGTTTCATTCACAGCCAAAGTGGCATATAAGTTACCAAGGTGACCAACCAGTATGAGAAATGTGGTAAACATCAATCTGCAAGTAAACACTTAAAAGCCGTTACTAAGCAAACAGAACAAAAATAGCAGCAAACGCAAAAATAGTTCAGCCAGGTTCAACCTTTAAAGGAAACAGTGTTCTCTATAATTACTATAGTTATGGTAAAGGAAAGATTATGGTTACAGTTAATAAAAAGGCAAACAATAATTAAGGGTCTGTGACTGCAGTCTTCTCTACATGAACAACATACTACTTCCTACAATGACACGGAATGTGGGTTAGGTTTAGGGTTGTGCTATTGTTGGTTTGATTGTAGCCTGAGACACTGTTGCTTAGTGAGTCTTAAAGGGCAACCTCACTAGTGTCAACAGTACCTATATGTGGATGATGACTCCTTCATCCTCTTCATACATTGGCAAAAGACTCTGGAGATCTACCTTGGACTATAAACTTCTTTTTGTCATTTTTCATAGTGCCTTCAACACAATGAAATAAAAAAGAACAACCAATACAAATTAAGATAGAAGATAGAAGTAATATAAAATAGAATGCAGTAGAAAAATTTATAAAAAATTAGTACTAAGCGATATATATATAAAATGTACAAAAAAGTAGTATTAACATTGGTGCAGAAAAAATAATACGGTGCAGTGAACATCAACAGTGTAAAAGACATATGAAGTGTGTATCTGAGAAAGTGCTTCCGCTGTCTGTCCACTGTGTGATGGAGAAGGTGCTGATCATTGTCCATGTTTCTTCAGCGTTCTCCTCTCCACCACAGTACCAAAAGTCTCTAGCCTAAGACCAAGTACAGAGCCAGCCTTCTTGATGATTTTGTCAAGTCTGTTGTCTGCTGTTGTTGTGTCGCTGGCTCTGACGCTGCTACCCCAACACACAGCAGCAAAGAATATGGCGCTGCAACAGACTAGTAAAAGATCTCCAACATCTTACTGCACACGTTGAAGGATCTACCTCAGGAAATAGAGTCTGCTCATCCTCTTCTTGTACACAGCTTATTTCCATTTCTCTTCTCTCTGTAGGTTGACAAAACAGGCAGCTGATAAGGCTGACTGTCTCCTGTAGTAATCAAGGTTGGCATGAGATACGCAGGGATCTGTGGAGACAGTCAGGCCGGTCCCTGCTCTACATGATGACTTGTCTATGTGAATTCAGTTAACTCTGTCATAGTTTCTTGTTTAGGACTATATCCAATAGAGTCATAAATGTGTAAAGACTAACTTTATTTGGACATGCAGTAAGGATAAGAGGATGGTGGAGGGTTTATCTTCTTGAGAATGAAAGTATCAGACAGATTTCCATCACAAACATTACCATAATATCGTCACAGTGCATATGCATTCCAGCCTCAAGTTGTACTTCAAAATTAGAGTTCAGCACATCAGACATTATCTGCAGTCCTGACTGAGAAGTACATTGACACACTTGTTTTCCTGGCTAAGAACCTTGAAGTGGCCAAAGAACTGTCCAGAAAAATATATACATGTTAATTTTTTTTACATGTCCAAGTTCTATAACTAAAATCTTCTATTGTGAAACAATGTTAATATTAATTTTATTTTTTAACATAGCTATGAAGCTTAGCAGCTGCAAACAGTTTAATTTTATTTTTGTTAAAACATATTTAATAGCTATGTAGCTCAGCAGCTGTGATAAAATATATTTGAATTTATTTAGATTTTTTAGGTTTAAACAGTCTCAAAATATTTAATTTATTTATTATATTTTAATTAATGAAAAAAAATGTATTTATATTATGCTCTTCAGTCATATATATTATGTTAAAATGTTTATATTAAACATGGTCACAGTGTCAAGTAATGAGGTAAATATACGTTTCCCTTATAAGTAAAAAGCACCAGCTTCATACTTTTAACGCTTTGTTTCCAATGTTTTTTTCCACTGTCAGCCTGAGTCCACTCCACAGTCAGCTCATGATGGAATTCTTCATGTAGCTGCTAATGTTGGCTGAAAAGTGGATGGATTTGTCATCGATCAACAGAGATTCTCTAGCAGCTTTTAGGATTTGATTTTGAAGATGATGGTATGTGGAGGTCCACTGGTGCGTTTAGGAGCAATTTTTGTGCTCTCATTACCTTCATCTATCCCTCTTCCAACATAGGGAACCATTTGGGATTCCTATAAATAATATATAATATTCTCCTGTCTGTTCTGGTCCTCTTGCAGTGCTAAAGACTCTTCCAATTACTCACCTCAACTCGGAAGACGAGTTCTTTGTGGTCTGCTTTTCTAATTTTTTTAATGTCAAGTAGAAACTCGTGTTTGTATATTTTCCATGGGTCCTTACTGAAACTAAGTTGCAATAAACTCAATTTCAGTAAACTCATTGTTCTTTCAGAGCTGAGTGAAACAGGCTGGCAAGTGATTGTTTGTTGCCTTTATATTGCTTTTTCCATGTGTTCCATGGCTTAGTTTTGGTGCCTTGGCAAAAAAAACTTAGAATGAGGACGTTTAAAGACATAAAAATATTAGAGGTACTTTCATTCTAATATAAAACTGGCATTTTGTAGTTACAGTTTTGGAAACCTGATCTTGCAGTTTATAAACCTGAGTTAAGTAGCAAGACCTTCTAAAATCCCTGTTTAACAGGTTTCTGTCTTGCTCTGCCTCTCTCTCACACACAGACACATACACACAGCCGCTTGGTCTAGTCTTAGTATTGAGTGGAGATGTGAGCCTCGTGACTCCCCTGCAATCTATTGAAATTGATCTGAGAAAAAGATCAAACTCTGGCCAGACACTCGCAGGAATCCTCCTTTTCATTAACTGTGTGAGTGTGTGTGTGTGTGTGTAGATGGTGGTTAAAGCATGCACATGTATGTGATGTGCATGTTGGAATTTTCAAGCATATGTAAATATTTTACAGTCCGCCCCGAGTATGAGTGCATCTGCTTTTAGTAATATTTCTGTGTGTCGCGTGTGCACCGGTGTGTGACAGAACCTCTCTCTTCCTATGTTTGAAGGGGTCTGTCACTATTTTACAGTGTCTGTATGTGTGTATGTGTGAGTATGGGTCTGTGCAAGTTGTTCCTGAGTGGCACCACCAAACCTGATAGTGGATTGGACTGGAGAGACAGGCAGGCAATCAAATTTCAACCAGACGATCCAAAGTCGCAATTGTCTCCTTGTTTTATCAGTTATATACATGGCCGGGTGGACAGCTCCAGCAAGAGTCCATATGCAGCAGGATGGCCAGTGCTTTAGCAACATCACAGAGACAGCTTTGATATGCCAAGATTTTTTATATTCATGATGTGACAACTCTGTGGTCAAGGTCTAGTCGGGTTAAAGCACAAAAACACTTGGTTAGGTTTAGGGAAGAATCATGGATTAGATTAAAATTGAGTTCATTAAATTTAGGCCACCTTAATTGTCATAGCTTTAATGATAACCATGGCGTTAAGGTTAGTGAGTGTGAGTCCACTGTTGGGTTAATGCCTCCATCCACCCCTCCTCATCTGAATGAGGGAATATGTCGACATATACATAATCTGAACTGCACCATTGCTCCAGGTCATAATTACTATTGCAGCTGTATGGCATCTGTCACTCAAACATAATTATATGCCATTTTTGGGGAAGTGACATTATTGTGTCATTTTTCTTGGGAGGAGAGTCTCAATTCCCCACACCACTACATAGGAGATTCCCCAGGGGACACCTACTAGTATTTAAAACAGAAAATGTGCAAACTTCCATTAATAGACTAAATTGGACAATTCAACAACAGGGAAGTAAAATTGAAATTACCTACTGTACTGACCTACTGTACCAAAAGAAGTTAGTGGGTTAATGGGCAAAAGGAAATAGCTGAATGAGATACTAATTGAATTATCATTCTCTCCCTGGTTGTTCCCACAGACATGCTTTTTCTGTTTCTATGACTTATAGATGAGAGGTGAGATGATTTTCGAGGTGGTAGAGAGACTTGAAGCTCAGCCTTCTGTCTAAATCTTTCATATCAGAGAAACAATGAAACAATTGATCTTCTGTCTGTTTCTCTGTCTGCTGGAAATATTAAAAGAGACAGTGAGGTTTCACATGTGACCCCACCCCCACCCATTGCTCTCCTCTTCCTCTTCAACCCCTCCTCTTTCTCTTCCTAATCTCTACCCTTGTGTCACTGCTTTCTATATTTGATCCAGTGCCTTTCCTTCCCACTATTCCATAACTTTGTCCATGTTATCTGTACACTTTGGTTTTTATTTTGATGTCCTCCTGTCCTCTCATGATATCCCACTGTCTCTTTATCTTCCACCAAGGGATCCGGGAGGTCCCTGTGCAAATGGACAGTAGGACTCCTTCTCCTAAGGGTTGAAGATAGAGGTCAGGCTTTGATGGAACGATGGATAGTAAAGAGGTACATAGATGGGAATTTGAGGAAGGAGTGAGAGGGGAGGAGGCTGCTGACTCGCTCATAGCCTCAGGCAGTGGCCTGTCAAGTGTGGTGCTCCAAAGCACTGTTTCAGCTAACCCTCCCAGCATTTGGCTTCACATCCATGCTGATCTTAAGATCTGGGAAGGAGGTGTAGAGGTCTGGGGAAATGAAAGTCTGTGTGTGTATGTATGTGTGTTGCAGTCCTATTGAGAACCAGTTTAAAGGCTCACACTTGTAGAAAAATCTGCATTAATTTGCTGCCTTCCATATTTTTGAGTGAATTACATTATGGCATTTGTATGTATCTGTTTTACATCAGCAATTTCCATTCACTGACCTGAAACGATAGGGTGGGTAAATGTCAAAATAAAACAGGAACTCATGATACATAACACCAAAACACCAACATATCAATATGTTGTAACATGGTTAAGAAACTAAATCTGGACAGATTCATCAAATATGAAACTAGCAGTCAACGATTGGATGATTCAAATTGTCATAACTGGTTCCATCTCCACATTAATTATTTAACTGCAACAAATCATCATTTATATTATTTTATTTAAATAATAATATTATTATAATATAATATAATAATAAAAACAAAGCTTTGCGTGTGGTCATATGCTGTGTGCTTAGCATTCCACCTCTTCCTATAGGTTGATAGAAGGTCTCGGTCCAATGGTTACTGTTCATCAATGACATAAAATATAATCAGGTTCAGCTCTTGCTAGCAGGCAGTGGGGTGCTGACATGTACAATTCTCTACACCACTGCTCTCTCCTTCAGGGCCTGGCCAAGGAAATCCTGATCGATCGATCACGATCATAGGCTGATGGAAATTGGGGTAGAAATATTTATTTTGGTTCAATGGTGCTTTGTAATTCATGGGAAATGTGATGCTCCTGGGCACTGTTGAGAATTTGATTATCCCTATAAATGCAGCAGCATCATTAGTACTGCTGGAATAGTTCAGATAGACTCTCATACATATTGTCATATTGTTTGGATGTACAGTATGTATTTGAATGTCATAATACAATGTATGGGAATAAGTTGATATTTTCCAAGTACCTGTGTGCACCTGTGAAGTGTCTGTGTTTGTTTTCATTATGTGTGTATATGTGTATCCCAATATTTCTCAGCATTACCGTGTTGTATTTTTGCTTATGTGCCTGTCCAGAGTGTGTGACCCTGTGTTTCATAGTATATCTATGCCCTTGTCACTCCGTTGTGACAGGCCGGGACAATGGAACAAAACTCCAATCGGCCACAGCAGAGATTGTGAGGGAAAGGCGAGAGTGAAGGTAAAAAGAGTTACAAGAAAACCGAGAGGTAGAAAGCAGCAATCTGGAGTGGCTTTCGCAGGGGAAGGTTGTTGTTTTTCCACACACTCCTAACCTGTAACATGAAAAGCTCACCTGATTTTTAGGCATGCAGAACTATGATTTTCACACCTCCAACTCAGCTCCACCCATGGACCTCTCCTCCAATCACCACTGTTCAGTATGACCTATGCGCCTCCATGATGTCAACCTCCCTCCATGTTAACAAAACCAGACCTCCTCCACTCCACTGCTTGGCTCTTTCTTTTCACTGCTGCGGTAGGGACAGCAGCTGCACTGCAGCACCTGCAGCTCAGCCTGCCTAATTCAAGTTTAATTGTTTCTGGATGTGTGAATCTGTGCAACTTACACCAGTTATACTAATTATTGGAACACTGATGTGAGGTTTACATTGGGAGAGGATTTTGTTTTCCCTTTTTGCATATGTGAAATTTCTAAACCTTCATACACTTCTGTCAATGTCAGTATCAAGGCCTCCATAGTCAGTATTTTCCTGACTAAAGCAGAAAGCTTATTCTTATTCTTAACCTCTTTAGAATTTTATTTAGCTGTAGCCACTCTGTTCAAGGTTGTCCTGAGTCCTGCCTGACAGAAATACAACACCCAGTACCTGCTTCAAATTATATCAGGTCCCTGCCAACACTTGAACAACTTTTCTGCTCTCTTCTATGTTGTCTTTTATTCCCCCATCTCTCTTTTGTTCTTCGAGACCATAAATTGTTTTTCGCTGGGGCCATGGCTTCTCCTTGAGCTTGTCATTGGTTTTCACATTAACTGCGACTTATGATAAAGTTTGGTCTGTGGAGAAGGGTTGAGCAGCTCAAGTCTGCTAGTTTTTCTGTCTGTGACTCTGTGAGCACTGTTTGTCTCCATTACCTCTCCCAGGGTGTGGCGAGATGTAATATTGACAGTGTAAAATAAATGTGCTTCTCATTACATTTAATAATGGTATATATTACATGACTGTCATATACCAGTTACATTGCATTAACATGCAATCTGTGTCTGAATATCCCATCTGGATGAGGAAACATGCATGATACTGCAGGTGTAAATGTACATAGAACTCACTGTGATCTTACCATCTTGTTTCATTTATTTTCATTCACTTTATTAGCATGTATCAGCATTCCCATTTATCATAACAGAGGCTGTTCTTCCTGGGTTCCAATCACACACCACACTAACAGACACTAGACAAACTAGACTGAACAGACAGGTGAGTAGTATAATATTACTAAATACCTCAGAAAAAGTTATTCTGAGTCTCTGATACCGAGCTGAAATGAAGCTGAGCAGATTTGCTTATTTGCTTTCTTTCTGAAAGTGAGATGAGACGATAGATATTAATCTTATATCTGATATGAGATTGTGCACAATATAATTTTTATTGAACATAAGCTGTTAGAGATTGCGCATTCTGGTTAGGATAGGGCCATGCTGGCCAGGTGTGTATGGAATTACTTTCCAGTAGTTTAACCAGCCCTACTTAACTTCCCCTGGCACTTTCTCTCAGGGGAATCCATCTTAAGTGGTGCTCTATTACTCTAAAACTCAAGTTGACTTTAGCGAGTTCGACCCTGTGAGGGCTGAGGAAGTGAATGAACAAAAATCTAATCTCACGGGCCACATCAGCCCTGGGGCGTATTGCGATATTTCATCTTTTCCCTTGTACAGTGCACATTGGAATCTACAGTAATTTAACCTGTCTGCGGCCAGTGTAAGATGCTGAAGTTGGCTTCTGACTTGCAGCTTCTATTTTTAAAGTTAAATGGAAAGATAAGGGATCTATCTTGGCTAATTTAGTTTTGTTAACCCACTTTAAATTGTCAAACTGATGCTAAACAACATAGTAAAATACATAATTTAAAACCCAATTTCAGATGTGTGAAACCCTATTTATGGAAACAAAAAAGACAATATCACAACATTCAGCATCTCGAACATCCCCATCCAGGCCACACAAGATCAGTTCTAGCTTGTAATATTGTGCCTAGATGTGCCAAACAAGGACCGCATTTAGAGGTTGACCTGAGAGACAGTTTAACAAAGTTTCAGAGTTATGAAACCTGTGTGTGAACACAAGAAAATGCGCAATTTCATTATTTTTTCTTCTTCCAGACCACAACACCAAGTCTAGTTTAAGAAAAAAAAACTTACTTACTACACATATCAAAGCTGGACTTGTTGATCTAGTCCATATTATCAGATACTATCATTCCCATCACCTGAGTTCCTGACCTGCCTGCACATTCCATTCCCTCATCACTGCTTCAGTATGTATATATATATAATGGCCCAACTGGCCAGACGGTCTGATGTATTAGTAAGTCATAGTTTCCACCACTGTTCTGACAATATCCAGAAAATTAGACAAACAGTCAGTGTCTCCATATCAGACACAGAATATGTGTTGCCCCTGTGCCCACTTAGAATCAATTCAAGCAGTATGACACAATTAGCTCACAGCTCTGTATTTTTTTATGCTACTCTGGATCATTTCATTCGTCCATACACTCGCAAATAGGATCTACAGCACAACAGGAACTAATAACAATTGGACTCACTATAAGCCAGACAACTTTGGAGGATTTTCACTGCTTTCGACACACCAGTCGAGATTGCCAGACCACCAGGTGCTCTGAGGATTGTTGTTGGTGCCGGCAAGTGCCGGAGATGGAGAAGGGACAGACAGCAAAAAAGGGGATGCCACTCAGGCGTGCTGGCTAGACTGAGGCAAGACCCACTCATGGGCGCAGATAGCTGGTGTGTTGACACACCCAAATTCGAATGCACTTCGACTCCCGCCCCCACTTTATATAAAAAAAACCCTCTGCTTTCTTTTTTTGCATAAGGCAAACCTCACAGAAAAATCAAAAGACTCTCCCTGCACTCACCTGCTCCTGGATTAAGGACTTCCTGTCCAACTGATCCCAGACCATCAGACTTGGCCCCCACTGCTCCTCCCTCTGGAAACTGAACACAGGCTCCCCACAGGGCTATGTGCTGAGCCTGATGCTGTACACCCTTTACACCACAGACTGTAGAGCTGTTCACCCCAGCAACACTATTGTGAAGTTCACTGACGACACAACAGTGATGCGGCTGATCAGGAAAAATGACGAGGCCGCACACAGGGATGAGGTCCAGACGCAACTGTCTGTGTGGTCCTCTGCCAACAACCTGCTCCTGAACACGGATCCGCACGTCAGAAGCATCACCCCTCTACATCAATGCTGGTGACATTCTACTACTCGACCATTGAGAGCATCCTGACGTACTGCTCTTACCATGTGCAATGAATTATGTCTACTGTCTATATCCACTGTCTATATCCATGCACAATAACTTTGCAATAACTGTATCCAACTGTTTATACCCAATAATTACACTATTATTTATTCATTTTAACTATTCTGCTATTTATTATTTATTATTCTTGAACACGGTTTTTATGGTAATTTACAGACCATGTTTATCTTATCTTATCTTATCTTATCTGATGAACCATAAAAACCTGGAGGACATTCTTCAACATCTGAAATCCTCCTCCTACTGCCTTGATATTCTGCCAACAGGTTTTCTAACTGCATGACCTCAGATCTTCTGCAAATTGTAAATATGTCTGGTATATGTATGGTATCTTTCCACAGGCCCTGAAAACTGCAGCCATCAAGAAAGTCTTAAAAAAGTACAGTCTATGCACCTCAGTAATTATAGGCCATCAAACCTCCCATTTTAAATACAATTATTAAAAGTGTTTTTTCAACAGCTGAATAACTTCTTTGCATGCAACAACTGTTTCGATGCGTTTCAGTCAGAATTTAGATGACACAGATTGCTCTTGTTAAGCCCTTCAGTGACATCTACGTGATCACAGATAGTGATAAATATGACTGTATCTCAATGTTGCATTCAATGTCGACCACAACATACTAGTAGACTGACTGGAAAACTTGGTGGGACTTTCTGGCACAGTGCTAAACTGTTTTGAATCCTACTTTATGTCTATAGGTAATTACACATCTGAGCAAACAAAAATGACATGAAATGAAATGCAGAGTTCCCCAAGGCTCCATTCTGGGGCCTCTTCTGTTCAACATCTACAAGCTCCCACTGGCTCAGATTATGGAAAACAGAATATTTTACCATAATTATGCAGATGACACACACATTTACATAAACATAACACCAGGGGACTATGGTCCAATACAAGCACTGAGTAAGTGCATTGAACACATCAATGATTGGATGTGCCAGAATTTCCTTCAGTTGAACAAAAACAAAACTTAGGGAGAATGATTTAAAAGTCAGTACTAAGCTTCAATCAGTAATGTTAAAAACAAATATGACAAGACAATTGCAAAGTCAGCCTACCACCATCTGAAGATTATATCAAGGGTTGAATCACTAATGTCTGATTCAATTACTGTAACAGTGTTTTCACAGAAAGTGTTTCACATCAGTCCAGTCTTCAGGTCTTTACACTGGCTTCTTGTCTGTCAAAGAACTGATTTTGAAATACTACCGTTGTTTTTTAAAACACTGAATGGTTCACGGTCAAAATAAATTTTTGATCTGCTGCTACATTATGAAGCAGGTGTCTGGAACAGGTGTGCTTTCTGTCCACAGATTCAAAACTAAACATAGAGAAGCAAAGTTCAGTTTTTATGCTCCAGATATCTGAACAAACTCCCCAAAATTTAGGTCTGCTGCAACTCACTTCTTTTAAATACGAGCTGAATACTTTTCTGTTTGCTGCTGCCTTTTATTAAATCAAATTTAAGACTTTTCACACTGCCCTGCAACTTTTATTCTCAATGGAGAAACTTCAGGTCTTATGACTGAATTTTGAAAGCCATAAACCTGAGTATGTGGCTAAGTGAGTACTGAGAGTCCCGGGCATTGATCAACAGTCCTGTCAGAGCTGTTGACATTTCTGTGGAAGCTTGCTGCTGAGAAAACTTTCCATTATGAAAGACCCTTCCACTGCATCTTCCAACAGCATTCACACTTTCTGTTTTTGTGACATCTATGGAATGTGTTCACTCTTCTTGTTAGCTATGCAGATTTGGCATGAGCTCAGTGCATTCATCTAGTCAGAACTGGGTTTCAATTGTGTGCCAGCACAAGGTTTATTAGTCGTTGTAGAAACAGTAGCTGAGTCACAATTTCTTCTTTTTTCAGTTTTTACCCTCTTTTTCTATTTCATCTTTTCACTTTCTGTCTACCTTTTCTTCCTCTATGAAATCTGTTATTCTGATACACACACACACACACACACACAGAGAGAGGTGGGAGTCTTCTCTTATCCAGCCCTCTCCTGGGTTATTGATAAACACTTATTGCGCAGTCGGGCATTGTGAAGTCCTGGCGGAACCTTCTGGTGGCAACATAATTTTTCTTAATGACAGCTCACATAGACGCTGTCCTGTTCTGTGCTTATGTCTTTCCCACTTTCTTTTTCTTTTTAAAGCTCCCACCCTTTAAAGAGCAAGCCAGAATCTAATAAGTGGCTGCACAGATGACATAATAACACAATGTGTTTTGTCAAATGGCACAAATTGTTTGTGTGGTTGTCTGTGCTATGTTTTTTGTGCTCTCAATTGTCTTGCCTTTTCATTAATCAACATTAGCTAAATGTGTGATTAGTTATGAATGAAGGGAGATTAATTGTTGTTTCTAATTTCTCAATCTACCATCATGAAAAGGTTCATATTTGAGCACAGATTTCATTTTCTGACTTAGTGCTCCAGGTTCCAGTGGTATAGATGAGGGAGGAGGGAGGATCCTGATGAGTGGCAGAACACGGAAAATATATATGTGGTGGTTCACAGTTTTTCACAAGTATTGTGCAGTGGCTTTCCTGAAATTTTTATTTTTTAATCAAAAACATGTATCAAATCAAATGTCCCTATTGCAAATATGCTTTAAAGTTGTTAAAATCATCATCTGACAGTAGCATGTAGCTTTAAATAAAAACTATTTACACTTATTACAAAATATTCAACCCCTATAATAGTGACAGTAAAGTGACCAAGTGGCTTGAGTAAGATGTACATAGTGGAGGTAAGGTTCGAGTGACTCTCAACATCATGGTACGTTGAGAGAGAGTCTAACTGTGGTAGGGTTGAATGACATGCAAAGTGCTCCTTCATGCAGCAAGGTTGTTTGAGTCTCTGACTGAAGGAGCTGCCTAATGAACCATGATGGATGTTAGTGAAGCCCTCACACCCACCACCACAAACTCTAGGGGACATCCCAGGATCTGGGAGTCTGTTGATCCTGTTCCTGTCCCTGTCAGTGCATTCACTCCCCAGCAGAATACTGCATAGAAAATAATGGATGCCACAACATAATCATAAAATGTTTTTAACAGAATCCTGCAGACTCTGAAGGACCTCTGTCGGCCGTTGATGGTCCAGGTCATCAGCTGCTCATCCACTCCAGCTGCCTCCACCTTCCCTCTCAACAGTGGAGGCTGAATGGTGTTGTGGATTTTGACATGCCTGAAGAGGCCATGGCATTGGCTGGTGCTGGTGGTATGAGTTGGCCTTCTTGGTGGAAAGAATAACCTTTGCTTTGCCATCAGAGATCTGCTACATGACCCTGAAAGAACTCCATCTGATTTTGTTTTGTGCAGTGTCCTCCGTTAGTGTTATCATTGTGGAGCTTTTTGAGGTTGATGTTGTTCTTGCCTCTTTTTGTGACCTCTATGTGCCCTCTGGCCTGCTTGTATTTTGGAGTAAAGATTTACTCCCTTCAGGTGGATCTCTGAATGTTAATATTTGACAATTCTCAAAGGCTATAAAACAATATCTTTACATTACACAAAAACATTAAACAAAAACTATTGAAATCATAACCACTCTTAAAGAGGAAAAATCTAAAGCCTATAAGGATATACAAAAGCGTGACTAAGAAAGTAACAACAGAAATCTCTCGTTCGAGGTATGACAAAAATAAACACACTTTGGCTATGATGGATAATTGGCTTGGGTGATGGAGCAGGTAACGTAACACTTTGGCAAAGGACAAAGGGGAATACATAACTTATATTGACACACAGATGGGGAAATGAGAAACAGGTGGAGATCAGGGATCACGGCAACACGTAACACACATGAGAAGGGGAGGTGACCTGAAACGAGAGGATAGTAAAATTTCAAAATAAAACAGGAAGTCAAGACACATAAAACACAAGAACCCCAACATCTCAATGTGACAGAAACCCCCCCGCCCCTCTATGGCCAGCTCCTGACAGCCCAGGATGGTCAGGATGGTCCTTCTCAAAGTCTGACCGAAGAGGGACCGATCCAGTATGAACTGGATGATCTTGGTGATGGGGAATGGCCCCACAAAGCGCAGTGCCAGTTTCTTGGAGAGGCCCTTGAGGTGGAGGTTCTTATTGGATAACCACACCCTCTGGCCCAGCTGGTACGCCGGAGTGCCATCTTCTCTGGTCCGTGAGCCTTTTGACCGATCTCCTTGGCAGATGAGGATCTGCTGGGCGGCTGCCCAGACACGTCTGCAACAGGGGATCATGGCATGGGCGGATGGGCACTGACACTTCAGGTTCCTGGTTCCTGAAAACAGGAACACATTTGAATGGTGAGAAACCTGTAGCCGAGGTGGGTAAGGAATTGTGTGCATACTCAACCCAGACCAGGTGCTTGCTCCATGTTGAGGGGTTCTGGGACACCAGGCTGGTTGAGGTGTTTGGTCTGGCTGTTGGCCTCCGGGTGGTAACCTCACGTAAGACTGGCTGTGGCTCAGATTAGTCGACAAAACTTCCAGAAACATGACACAAACTGGGGCCCCGATCGTAAACGATGTTCCTAGGAAACCCGTGGACTCTGAAGACTGAAGATTTCAGCTATCTCTTTTGCTGAAGGTAGTCCGGGCAAGGCTATGAATCTAGTCATCTTTGAAAATCTGTCCACCACTGTTGCACCGTAGTGTTACCTTGGAAGACCGGGAGCCACGTGACAAATTACATGGAGATGTTTGCCCATGGTCTGAAGGGGATGGGGAGCAGTTGTAGAAGCCCCATACACAGCCTGGAGGACATCTTGTTCCCGGGACAGACTGGACAAGCCTTGACATACTCCCAGACTTCCTGTTCTATGGGCCGGCACCAGAACCCCCGGGAGATGGCATACAGTGGGTACAGAAAGTATTCAAGTAAACAATCAAACAATCGATTTTCAGGGCACCCACCACTCTCACCATTTGCGAGTGAGGAAAAACTTTCCCACCAAAAAAATCCTTTTAACAGGAAAAAAAAGTAAAAAAAACCTCAGGAAGAGCCACAGAGAAGGGACCCCTCTCCCAGGACAGACAGACGTGCAAAGTCACGTGTACAGAACAAATCAGAAACAGAACAAACTGTTTGTATGGAGAAAATCACACAGCTGATTAGCTTGGGCTTTCTCAAGTACCTTAGAGAAGAATGAAAGGTTTGATATCGGCCTGTAATTAGCTAAAACCTCTTGATGGTGATTTAATTACAGCTATTTTAAAGGACTGTGGTACATATCCTGATAATAAAGACAGATTAATCATATCCAATAAAGAAGGGCTAACTAGAGGTAATACATCCTTAAGCAGTCTAATTGGGGTGGGATCTAAGAGACAGGTTGACGGCTTAGATGTAACAACATAAAAAATCTCTTGTTTGAGGTATGACCAAAAATGTACGCATGAACACACTTTGGCTATGATGCAGGGGCACAGATAGGTTTTTTAAACTGGAGGGGACAAACTAAATTTTACAAATGTAAAAAATAATGGATTAAAAATATTTAATACAAAGAATCTTGATTGCAGTTTGATGTTTCCTGTCAAAAGTTTTACCAGTGTCTCTTTTATAATGGTGGTCTATGGGGAAAATGCTTTTTGGGCTGCAGAGGATTTTTTTTGTTGCAACTGGTACATTCATGCAGTATGGCAGTGCTGTATTTAGCTCTACATCACAATGCATAATATATATATTTGTTAAGTCCTACCGGTTCCTGGGCACCATCATCACCCAAGACCTCAGATGGGAGCTGAACATCAACACCATCTAGTACGCTGCAGCCACTACCAAGAACAAACATAGACTGCAGGCATGTTATCTGCTCAGCTGAGAGGGTGATCGGGTGCGGCCTGCCATTCCTGCATCTCCTGTACACCTCTAGAACTGAGAGACGGGCAAGGAGAATCACAGCTGACCCCTCCCATCCACGTCATGGTCTGTTTTTGACTCTTCCCTCTGGCAGGAGGCTGCAATCCATCAAGACCAGAACCTTCCACCATAAGAAAAGCTTCTTTCCATCTGCAACTGCTCTCATTAACAAGTCCTGAGACCCCCCCATATATGGTCCTTGTTGTTGTTGTCCCACATGGCCTGCATGGCAATGTCTTACACTACAGACTCACATTACATACATTTTTATATCTGTACATATATTTTCTTGTATATGTATATTCACATATTGTTTTAATTTATACCTGTAGATTTATATATATATATATATATATATATATATATATATATATATATATATATATGTAGTATGCGTATTGTCCTGTTTCTTTGTTGTTTGATGAGCGGCAATAATCACCGAAACAAATTCCTTGTTAGTTTTTAATTTACTTGGCAATAAAAAATCTTCTGATTCTGATAAAGGCCAAACTACTTTCTGCACTGGCACTGAGCATTGGCACTGTAATTTGAAAAGAGCACAGCTGTTCATTATAAACATAGAGACTAGACTGCATATACACATACCCAAGTACACGTGTTTCCTGGCAAGTGACTGTGTTTCCTCTTTAACCCTCCAGTTGTGTTCCACTGTCAGGACAGGATTTTTTATTTTTTTTGCTCCACATCAAAAAGTGTAAAGGCGGGAAGGCGGGAAACATGCCTGTGGTTGTTTTCAAAAGCTGTTCATACAGTAGCAGTAACTTGTTTGGTTTAATGTATTTAAATATTGTTTATGTTTGTTCATGTTTAGTTTTATTAGTAGCTATATCAAAGAAATGTTAAAAATGAAGTGTCATTTATTGTTGTAAGTTTGTGTAGCTCTAAGTGCCAATAAAGCATTATAACTCAGTGTTAGTTCTGATGTAGTATTTACTGAAGATGTGAAAACTTATGGGAAACCTGTTAGTTAGAGATGCTTTGACTCTGACATTTCAAGTAAGTAACTTACCCTGTTCTTTGTCACTAGCTCAATGATGATATATGTTTTCTCTCTATTTGCGGATAAAATGCATGACATGCATTCTTTAACCTTCTTTAACACAACAGTGACGGCCCAATTTCTGTTTGTGTATATCTAAATCACTGCTGAATGTATAGTCAGGTTGTCCATTACATCAACTCTTCAACAACTTTCCCATGTATGCTACAGCATATTAATAATGTATTAATGTAATACTGATGTAATACGGATGTAATGCTGATTAACAAAGCTCATTTGGTATATTTCTCAGTATAACAATAGATAAAGTCTTTAAAGGTAAATACAACCAAAAACAGTGTGATCAAATAGGCTAGTGATTGTTGGCTTTTCATATTAAATTCACCTGATCACAGTTAAATAGTCTGTCTACAAAGAGAAATTATGACATTGCCTGTAAGAGAACAGTGCATGTGTCTGTGAAAGCTAAAAAAAAGGACACTAATTCATGAATTAAGTAATGAATTCACAATCAGAATGTCAATATATCTATGCAAATAATGAATAAATAATATGAATGCATTCTGCCAGTAGAAATGGTTCATGTGCCTCTAAGCAGGACACAGTACAGAGTATAAATAACAATGCATGTTTTTATTCATGTGCAGGTGTTTGTCAAACAGGTAACAGGCTACAGAGAGAGAGAGAGAGAACACCTCCACTCTGGTAGTGATCACTGTGCAACTTGATTAGTGTTAGCACAGTAAACACCCGAATTCCATCAGAAGTCGCTACAGCTGATCCAACTGTGATCAGCTGCCGCTGACACATGCTGAGTAGTTGCTGCCATTCAGGCCTTTATCTCTAACCAAAACACAGTGGCCACATCCACCTTTTTAAATTTCCTGTTAATTCCTCCCATGGTCATTTCCAATCATGTAGTGTTTACAGATATCTGCCATTAACAGATGAGAGTGTGGGGTCTCCCAGATCTCGTACCAAGGTGCAAACTGCAGGACAGGCTAGGAGTGTGTGGGAGCAGCTTTTTGGTGTTCTCCCCTTCTATTGCCTGACCATGTGGTGAAGGCCCAACATAAATAAATAAAAAAGAACACCTTTCTTCATAATATACTGTGGATCCAAACGCATTTGCAAATATTATTGTTAAAAAATATTGGGTTTTATAGAGCTGCTGTGTTTGTGATCCTGTAGTTAAAACAACAATTTTAACGCTGTTTTAAGTTTAACGCTGCTGGTACTATTGACCAGCAAGCAACCCAGGCCCCTTCTTGGACACTCCATGAATCATATTAGCTAGGACCCCACCTTTGGGGGAGCGCCAGCCCTGAGCAAGCCACTGGGGACACATTTAACAGTGACACACAGCTCATTAGATCACAGAGGTCAGGCACTTTGTGCTTGTTGCTGGCCACTTCATCCCTGTAATGAACACTGGAGTGTGTGTAGGGTGGGTGAGGGTCTTTGGGGGACAGAGATGTGTGTGGCCCTGCAATGTCTCCTCAATTTTCTCAGGCACGTTCCAAACCTGTCTGAGATGTGATTCGAAGATGACCTTGAAGCTGTTTTGGGGAGGAAAGTGAGATTAATACAGAGCTGTTAATATTTGTGCCTTTCATAGATCTCCTTCTCTGCCTCACTTTCATCTCACCAAGTTTGCCTCGCTCTTGCTCTTTTCTTTCTTTTTTTTGCCTAATTGATAGTATAGCCTGGATATCCAGTTTCAAAAACACTTTACCTCACTTTCAAATTGCCAACTCGCTCACAGCTGAAAACCTGAGAGCATCAGAGTTTTCTCATGTTGAGCAAGTTATCTAAACTCACCTAATGAACCTAGCTTTAGCTGGCTGAGGCCTGGTGCCGTGATTTATGATTGGCTAGCGAGGGATCCGGCAGTGATCCATCATGGTTGGAGATGAGGATCATTGAGATGAATGGATCTGCTCCGGATTCACTCATTATCTCTGTCCCAGGATTTATGCCCAACCCTTCATCTTCAATTACACCAGCACTTCCACACCATCAAGGTTTACATGGGTTGTGATGAATAGTCATCAGTGGAGGGAATTCTAATCACTTTTTTAGTGAGATTACTGATGATTGTTGATTAGAAGCAGTTTTCATGGGGACTACTTTCTATTATTTTTCTTTATAAATATGCATGCACTGTTGGTTTTAGATTTATAGGTTGCATGAATTTCGGGATGCATTTTTCAAAATATATTTATTAACCAGATAAAGCCAATGTTCAGTTCTAAAATCACCACCCATACTGCTACTTAAGATGCAAATGACATATTTAGCAACACCATTTCTATTTCAAATGGTAAAAATCCCCTCAATTCCTTAAACTTTAAGGAATTGGGGGAATTTTTACCCCCAATTCCTTGAGGTGAACTGGTTCTTTGGATGTGTTGTCGTGTTTTGTTTTATTGTTAGCTTTAGCTAGGCTACAGTGTACTAGCTAGCTAGGTGGCTATGAGGGGTGGAGCCAAATGCAAATATGGTATTTGGCAATGCGCAATTAGTATCAATCTTTTTTAATCTTTCTGCTGTCTCTCTCTGTTCCTAAGAAGCTTGTTTAACTGTGCTTCAGTATGTGGCAGTAACTAACCTTTATTCAGAGTTTTAACTGTCCAATGGCTGTCACTGTATAATGCTGGAGTGTGAAGTTTGAGGGGGCTGGCTGAGGTAGGATGGGTAAAACAGATATCACACTGGATAAATACAGTGCTATTTATAGCTATTTAAGGCCCGAGCACCAATGTTATTTTATTGCTGTTTTATTTGTACTGTTTCAGAGACAGATAATTTCACTCTTTGTGGGGTGCACAAGCATGGGGTTGACAAAGCGGCAGGTCTCAAAAGCACCGGTGACATTTCCAAGCGCAGTTTCTGACCTATTTTTGTCCAGTAAGGTTTTGAATGAATCCACTACACCCACTGCCAATTCCTCAGTGTCCCTGGTCCCATATTGCATTAGACTTTGTAACCGGCCTGCCACAGTCAGAGGGTAAGACTGTTGTACTCACTGTTGTTGACTGATTCTGTAAATTTGCTAGGTTCTTACCCCTGCCCAAACTGCCTTTTGCCAGGGAGACAGCAGATATCCTTGTCAGGGAGATATTTTGTGTCCATGGTCTACCCAGTGACTTGGTTTCTGCAGGTTGGAAGGCATTCTGCCTTGCTATCGGGGCCTCTGTCAAATAACTTCTGGTTTTCATCCCCAGTCCAACGGCTAGAAAGGGTATGCCAACAAAAAGATGGAATTCTAAAATAAATCCTAAAATGAATTGGGGAGCCAATAAAAAAAAAACCAAAGAAAAAAATAACATTTGCCCTTGGTCCAGCAATGACTTTCCTGTTAACATCTATTTAAAGCAGGTGAAAAGGTAATTGCAGTAATGAAATGAAAGCATGAATAATAATCTCTAGCTCAGGTTGTGATTCAAAAGACCTGAGTTTGACATTCTTTATTAAAAGGAAGAAACATGTACAGGTCAATGATTTCAAATATAACACTGAGATTTCTAAGATTACACTGATTAGACTAGATTAGAAAATTGACCCAATACACTGAGCAACCCCGGAAGCACTGATATCCGAAGCAATTACAAGGACTAAAAAGCTGTTAGCTATCCAGTCCTTAATGGCAGTCAGATAGTTTGTCAGTCTCATCAGGACAGTTGAAGAGAGACAGCTGAATATCAGTTAAAAGTCTTTTTGAAGCTTGATGAGAAGCACCTCGGCCCTGTTGTTTTAAGCCCCCTTCTGTGGAATGGCCCATTGGGATTTGGGTACACTAGCCCTCGGTCTCCCTCTTTCCGCTTAATGTACAGCCTCAGGGTGCTGGACTTGAGGTGGAACCCTCCATGCATGAGCTTTCTAGTCTTAATATATTTGGCTTCTATCTCCTCCTTTGTCCAGTTTATGATTTCAGCGGGGTATCTGATGACCATGAAGTATGATCCTGTTTGCTCTGCGGGAAGTCTGCTGTTTGGCCTGCCAGCTACACTCGAGGCCCAGGAGGAACTAATAGAAAAGGTGCTGGTGCTGTGGATTACCTACAGTGCCCGATGCTGCCTCAGCACTCCCCTGAGGTTAGACTGGCTCATCTCCGCCAATCTCTGTCAACAACAGCGCTTCTCCCTTTTGCCTTTCCCTAGTTAAACAATGGTTCAAGTACAGTGGTGTAGACTACAAGAACCTGTAGTCCATGGCTCAGGCAGCGCTGGGCAGCATCGTTGTGACCCAGATTGCTGCTGTAAGTTGTTGTCCAACAATGCCACCTAGGTTGTACGAGCCTAGTCTAACTGTGTTCAAAGACCTTTTTTCTTAAGGTCCTTTGCTTCATCATCCAAGAGGAATTGGGGAGACCTGATTCCAAGTTATCCTCATCATCTTCCTCTTCTCGTTCAGCAGTAGGTGTCACTGCTGCGCTAGTATATGTGCTATCAGCAATTTTGCTACCTGTGCTTGCACTATTAGTATCTCAACCCTGTTGACCCCCCTTGATGACTTTGTCCTGCTTAGGGTCTGACTGACTGTGCTGATGCTGGAGAGTGTTCAGTTCTGTTTCCTCTTGACATAAGTGCAGCCTTTACCACTACAGACCCCTCTATTCTCTTTTGTAGGTTTCATCAATGGGTGGGTATAACTGTCAGATAGATAGATAGATAGATATAGTTTTACTGTGGCTATTGGTGAATATTTCTCCTCATCTGATCCTTTGACTTGTGGTATGCCTCAGAGTTCAATCCTTGGTCCTATTTGTTTCTCCCTGTACATGCTTCTCCTTGGTTTCTCATTACTCATTTTGAATGTACTTTGTACATTGTCATGCAGACTATATATAGCTGTACCTCTCATTCAAACCAAATTATTTTAGTAAGCTCTCTAACTTTGCAATAGTGCTTAACAACTATCAAGGACATACCATAAAGCGTCCTGCTTTACGGTAAGCGTATTCTGTTGCTTCTGGTTACTGGTGTTATTGACATGGTGCTCTCTGTTATGCTCACCTAGTCAGATTTTCATATATTCCTCACATTGGCGAGTGTCTCTACAACTTTGCACCACCACATAGACTTGTACACGGACAGGTCTCTTAACCTTAGCAACCATACTTTGATAATTTTCATCAGTTCGTTGTTAGTCTCACTAGCTAGCCTAGCTAAACAATGGCTTCTCTCTCTTCTACCACTCTCTCTTCTCCTCTCTCCTGCCCTGTGTGCCAGATGTTTAGTTACTCCTCCTTTAGTGAAAATGGTAATTGTATTAAATGTAATTTATTTGTAGCTCTGGAGGCGAGGCTTAGCGACTTAGAGGCACGGTACCGCACCACCGAAAAATCAGTAGCTGCTATAGTTAGCAAATCCCCTGAAGCCAGTGCGGTACCACCGAAGGCAGCTGTAGCTAGCCGTCCCCCAGTAGATCCCGAGCAGCCGGGAGGCTGGGTGACTGTTTGAAGGAGGCATAGCCCCAAACAGAAGCCCATGGTATACCACCAACTGCTCCACGTATCTAACTGATTTTCCCCACTCAGTGACACACCCGCTGATAGGCCAACTCTGGTCATTGGCAGCTCAATTGTAAGAAACATGAAGTAAGCGACACCGGGGACCATAGTTAAATGCATCCTGGGGGCCAGAGCGGGCGACATTGAGTCTAATTTAAAACTGCTGGCTAAAGATAAAAGGAAATATAATAAGATTATTATTCACGTCGGTGTTAATGACACCCGGTTACGCCAATCAGAGGTCACTAAAATGAATGTGTCATCGGTGTGTGAATATGCTAAAATGATGTCGGACTCCGTAATTTTCTCTGGACCCCTACTAAATGTAACCAGTGATGACATGTATAGCCGCATATCGTCATTTCACCACTGGCTGTCGAGGTGGTGTTCAGATAACGATGTGGGCTTCATTGACAGGGGTGGAAAGTAACGAAGTACATTACTCGCATTACTGTAATTAAGTCGCTTTTTTGTGTACTTGTACTTTTTCAAGTACTTTTTGAAAAGTGTAATTTTACTTTTACTTAAGTATGTTTTATTTTAAGTAATGTACTTTTGTACATTTTTCATCACAAGCGTTACTGAGTAAAAAAAAAAATGAAAGGAAAAAAAAACAGAATCGGGGAGCCACATTCTGCTCAACTCGTTTCCGCACATAAAAAAACTTGCTCTGAAGCTCAACACTGGCCTGCCTGCGTCAGCTGCCTGCAAGCGTCTGTTCAGTTGTGCCGGCCTGCTGTTTACTCCCAAGCAAACGAGGATAGACTCAAATAACTTTGAAAACCAACTGCTGCTGAGACTCATAGGCGTAATTTACACGGGGGATAGGGGGGTCATGACCCCCCCAGTAATCAGATCCAACCAATATAACCCCCCCCTCCAATATAACATATATTATTATATTATTATATTATATTTTATTTTACTTATTCTTATGTAATTATTATCTTAATTTCTTATTCTTATTTAATTATCTTTTCTTATTTAATTATTAATTATTATCTTAATTGTTGGTTGTTCTTTTTATTTCATTGTTGTTGTATTTGTGTTATAATAGTTAAAATGCGGTCATATATTATATTATATTTTATTTTACTTATTCTTATGTAATTATTATCTTAATTTCTTATTCTTATTTAATTATCTTTTCCTATTTAATTATTAATTATTATCTTAATTGTTGGTTGTTCTTTTATTTCATTGTTGTTGTATTTGTGTTATGCTGCTGTTACACTTTAATTTCCCAGTTTTTGGGATTAATAAAGTATATCTATCTATCTATCTATCTATCTAATCACATCATTCCGATTAATAAATGTATTAATTATTTTGCATGAACAATTTGTTGATTTGTTTCCTTATTAACTGTATTTACCATAAAAACCGTAGCATCTCTAATCATCTGGTAATGTAGTCCCCCCCCTGCCAAATACTTGGTCTTACCCAACCCGGTTTCTCTTCCGTACATTTACTCTTTGCTGTCAGTGTGGCGAAGTTGCTGGTTAGTGGTAGCGGTGGCACGCTTATGCCTTTATTGCACCATGAAAAGAGCAAACGGCGGACAGACAACCATTTTTTATTGTTGGTCGAATCGATCGACGTATTGGGCACCCCTGTTTTAGTGGTACGCAGTACCGGACCGTACCGGCTTACTTTCACTACTCTGTGAGCCACATGCAGTCATCAAAAGAGCCACATCTGGCTCGCGAGCCATAGGTTGCCGATCCCTGTGTTAGACAAAATGTTAAGCCAAGGGGAGTTCATGTGAGCATAAACATGGAATACCTGAAATGAGCTATAACATTGCATAAAGAATGTAAGCTAAATATTACAGTAAAATTATGTGGGAAACACTGAAACAACATAAAAAAAATGAAAAGCATTGTTAATATTTTATTGCAGCACTTTAATTTGCTGCAGTAAAAAGATCTTGGTTGAGATGTGCATATGTCCTTGTCTCCTTTTTCCCACAACACAATAGAGGCAAAAAGCACCCATAGTTAAAAAGTAACTTTTTACTTTTACTCAAAGTACATTTTAAATGACTTACTTTTTACTTTTACTTGAGTAGATTTTTTGACTGGTAATTTTACTTGTACTTGAGTAAAATTTCATCAGAGTAACAGTACTTGTACTTGAGTATAATAATTTAGTACTCTTTTCACCTCTGTTCATTGATAATTGGACACCTTTCTGGGGAAAACCTGGTCTGATTAGGAAAGACGGCATCCATCCCACTTTGAATGGAGCAGCTCTTATATCTAGAAACATGGCCAAGTTTATTAGTCGATCTAACCTATGACAATCCAGAGTTGAGACCAGGAAGCAGAGCTGTAGTCTTACACGCTTCTCTGCGCCTCCACTAAAGCAGCTGCCCACCCAATCATCTAGTATAGAGACTGTGTCTGCCCCCCGTCCACCTGCATTATTTAAAGATAAAACAAACAGAAGAGGAGTTAATCATAAAAACATAATAAAAATTAAATCAACATCTTCAAGAGTCCAAAACAAGATAATTAAATGTGGACTCTTGAATATTAGGTCCTTGTCCTCTAAAGCTGTTTTAGTAAATGAATTAATATCTGATTATGATATTGATTTATTCTGCCTCACTGAAACCTGGTTACAGGAGGATGAATATGTTAGTATAAATGAATCCACTCCCCCCAGTCATTGTAATACGCATATTCTGGTCGAGGTGGTGGAGTTGGAGCCATATTTGACTCTAGTTTACTCATAAATCCCAAACCTAAACTGAATTATAATTCATTTGAAAGTCTTATTCTTAGGCTTACTCACCCAACTCGGAAAAAATTACAGCCAATCTTATTTGTTATATCATATCGAGCTCCAGGTCCTTATTCTGAATTTTTATCTGAATTTGCAGAATTTGCATCAGACTTAGTCGTTAAAACAGATAAAGTAATTATTGTCGGTGATTGTAATATTCATATTGACAACCACATTGATAGTCTTAGTACTGCATTTATCTCTTTGTTAGACTAAATTGGCTTCTGTCAGAGTGTAAATAAACCGACTCATTGTCTGAACCACACTCTTGACCTTGTACTCTCATATGGCATTGAAATTGATCATCTAATAGCCTTTCCACATAATCCTATTCTATCTGACCATTTTTAAATAACCTTTGAGTTCATATTACTGGACTATAAACCTTTTTTCAGAAACTCCTACAGCTGATGTTTATCTGACAGTGCTGTAGCCAAATTTAAGGAAACGATTACTATAGTATTAAATTCAATGCCATGTCTTAATGTTACAGAGGACTTTGCAGCTTCCTGTAGCCCCTCACACATACATTAGCTTGTTAATAATACTACATACTCATTACAGACAACTCTTGACTCTATTGCACCTCTGAAAAAGAAGACAATGAAACAGAGGAGGTTAGCACCATGGTATAGCCAGCACACTCGCAAATTAAAGCAAGAGGCACGTAAATCTGAACGTAAATGGTGTGCCTCTAAACTGGAAGAATCTCGCCTAGCCTGGCAAGATAATCTTTATTATTTATAGGAAGGCTCTGCGTAATGCCAGAACAGCCTATTATTCCTCATTAATTGAGGAAAATGAGAACAACCCCAGGTTTCTCTTCAGCACTGTAGCCAGGCTAACAGAGAACCACAGCTCTATTGAGTCATCTATTCCTTTAAGCCTAACCAGTAATGACTTCATGAGATTCTTTAATGATAAAATTCTAAATATCAGAGACAAAATTCATCACCTTTTTCCCTCAACAGGCACTCATCTGATTTCGGATACAGCAAGTTTGGAAATAGCTATACAACCTGATATATATTTAGACTGCTTTTCTCCCATCGACCTTCAACAAATAACTTAAAATATTTCTTCATCTAAGCCGTCAACCTGTCTCTTAGACCCCATCCCAACCAGGCTGCTTAAAGATGTATTACCTTTAGTTAGCCCTTCCTTGTTGGATATGAGTAATTAAACAGACAGCGAACTGATAAAAACTATCGAACTGTGGTTGCTAAAGTTAAGAGACCTGTCCGTGTACAAACAGAACAAGTCTATGTGGTGGTGCAAAGTTGTAAAAACACTCGCCAATGTGAGGAATATATGACAATCTAGCTAGGTGAGCAGAACAAAAAGCACCGTGTCAGTAACACCAGTAACCGGAAGTGACAGAATACGCTTACCGTAAAGCAGGTACACAAACAAACACTGTCAACTATTCCCCACTAGAACATTGCGCTCTCAAGATGCTGGGTTCCTTGTGGTTCCTATAGTGTCTAAAAGTAGATTGGGAGCCAGAGCTTTCAGCTATCAAGCTCCTCTTCTGTGGAATAAACTACCACTCTGTGTTCGGGAGGTAGACATGGTCAACACCTTCAAGAGTAGACTTAAGACTTTTCTTTTTGATAAAGCTTGTAGTTACAGCTGGCTCAGGTCATTCCTTAGCTATGCTGCCATAGGACTAGACTGCTGGGGGACTATCTATCTATCTAATTTATCTATCTAATCCATCTATCTATCTATCTATCTATCTTGTTACTAACTAAACTTCTTTCCCGGAGTTTCTGTGCTCTCTCGTCCAGCAGGTTCTTGTGGACTGTGCCTGCTGCTGTGGTCCTGCGTGGTGTCTACTGCATGCGTTATAACCGTCATCATTGTTACTATATCCCCATTACAGATTATAGTTAGTTAATGATTTGCTGCTGTGCATCTGTGTCTCAATCACAGGTTCCACTGCTACTGTAATAATTCATCATTCATTGTAACCTATTCTTATTTTATCATCCATTGTAATTCATTATACAGTAATTCATTGTGAGTGTGCAATATGTGTGTGTTGATTTGTTCTGTACACGTGACATCCATTGCACGTCTGTCCGACCTGGGAGACGGATCCCTCCTCTGTGGCTCTTCTTGAGGTTTCTTTCACCTTTTTCCCTAGTGGGCAAGTTTTTCCTTACCCGAATCGAGGGTCTAACGACAGAGGGTGTCACTCCCTGTACAGATTGTAAAGCCCTCTGAGACAAATGTATTTTGCGATTTTGCTTGTTTCAAATGGTGCTTTATAAATAAATTTTACTTACTTTAGGGAGGTTTGACAGGAAAAAAAAAACATATGCAGTAATTAATATAAGGAATGAAGGAGGTTATAAGAGATTAACATATAACTTCAAGATAAACAGATAAAAAAAGATTTGTAGTTCATAGGGCTAAACAGAGACCAGAGTCAGTTCTGCCTCCCCCAAACTGTGTCGGTCATCACATAGAGCATTTGATAAATATTAACTTTTGAAACACATATAAAGAGACATTTTAAAAATATCAGCAGGGGTCAAATCAATTTCTCTTGGCACTGATCATAAAGTTCTCATTTTAAAAAAGCTGAAGTTGAGTATGCTGTTTAAATCTACAGTACTGGGTTGCAGTTGTCATTTTTGAAACTGTCTCAGTCACAGAATGTTTGTTTATCCAAAGTCTGATCTACTGCTGAGGTGTTTGTGTCTGTGATATAATACACATCATCAATAGTGACACAATGCAGTAGTACTTTATATCTGATGGTTTGTTTGCTGCTATTCCAAAGCGTCCTGGGTGAGAAATGAATAATCACTCACCCACATACACATGCACAAATGCACACATACATGCAAGCTTGTTTACCCACACATATGTATCCTTCTTGACATCACCCCCGCACCTGCATGGCAGGGTCTGTTGTATAAGATTAAGCAGGCATCAGTACTTGGTCTCACTGCAGCCTCCTCTGAAGGCCTATGGAGCAACTCATCTACATAGTATGAATATGAATGACTGGGACTGTATGCTAAGAGCTATTAGATCAGGGCTGACAGTGTGTAAATCAGCATAGAAAGAGCAGTGATAGGAAGTGTGACCCAGGTCACCACAAGGTTCAGATGTGGAAATGAGTTTGGAGTGATGAGTTATGCATACAGGTATGGTATTGTCTACAGTTTACACCTAATAATTCTGTAATAAGAGGATACACGTGGTGAATTCTGTTAGGTATGACTGTTCAATATATATTTCCTCCAGATAGGATTCAATCCAGAGTTCTATAAGGATCAACACAGTGGCTAATTTATTCCCCAAGATAATTTATAGTGTGTTTGTTCTCTGAAAACTGCATTGCTTGTAAAACTCACCTAATTTAGATGTAACATCTGTTCTTTTAATTCCAAGATCCAGTCATTTATAATGATCTATAAACCAAAACATGAATACAGACTGGGAAGACTTTTGGTATCAGGTATCACTGCACATGATTCACCTTAGAGGAATGAAAACAGTGGTTAACACAAGCGCGGTGAGCCATGGAAAAGCAGAGCTTTTTATTTTAGATGGTCGTTCAATTCATGTTCACTTCACTGTCATTCCGCTGCTCATTTCAGACAGTCTTACTTGGGGAAGCTGTTGGTATTTTTACTCAAAATTGACATTTATATAATGACAAAATCTAATCATACATTTGCATGCAGGTATATATTGAGTCACCAATCTTTCCTTCTAGTGTAAGCCACAAAGCTTCTGAAACAATATTTAGATGATAATGTCAGTTACAATTATATTTTATAATACTTTGCCTGATACAGACAGTAGAGTGTCGAGGTTACACAATCATCCAGGATCAACCTGCTTGTCTGTTCATAGAGTTAGTTGTCTTTACGTTGCAAATGGATGCATTAACAGTATATATTGATATATATACATCTATCTATATATCTATATATCTATCTATCTATCTATCTATCTATATATATATATGTATATATATATATATATATATATATATATATATATATATATATATATATATATATATATATATATATATATATATATACATACATCTATATATATATCTATATATATATTGATATATATAGATTAGTGATGCTCCGATCGCCATTTTTTGGGCCGATCACCGATACGAAAAAACTTGATCGACCGATTGCCGATCACTGCCGATCAAAGAATGAATTTAAAATTTTAAATGCCGTATTTTCCAGACTATAGAGTGCACCTAAATATAAGGCGCACCCACTAAAATTTGAATGAAATATATATTTTGTCCACATATAAACCGCACCGGACTATAAGCCGCCGATATAAACATACCCCGATACATAAGTGTTTATTCATATACTGAACTGATTGTTTACGAACAGTGCCGCAATAAAAGCAGCAATAAACGCGGCAATAAAAGTGCTGATAAACAAAACAGAAAAGTCATTGATGGTTTTATTTATCTTCCTCCTGCGTACTGAAACCATTATTGTGCATTATTGTGTTAAAGCGCAACTGCGCAACTATTAAAGTCGCTTCATTCTCCCATGAAATGAAGCCACACGTCACTATTTATCTTCCTCCTGAGCATCTAAAACTAATGAACACCATACCACTGTCACTTCATTTCTTCTGCGCACTGAAGACACTGAAGTCGTCCTCTTCAGTGTCAGAGTTGAACAGCGTCAGATAATCTTCATCACATATCGTCTCACCGCTATAACTATAAAAAACAGTCAAAATCTTCAAATGTACAGAATGCCTTTATTTGAAACGTCGCTAATAATGTACGTCTCGTGATCGGCTTCCTGATCGGCATGTTTTTCCGATCGGCAGCCGATCAATCGGAGCAACACTAATATAGATAGATGTATAGAGAATCCAAATCAATCTACACCTTCAACTGATACAATAGCATAATTTGACACTAAAATACATTTTTCGCCATTTCAAATTGTTTAATTTAACAAAATTTCAAGTATGGGTCTTTCAACTTATAACCATACCATCCATGGAAATCAACGGGAACCAATAGCTGCTATTCAATTAGAAAATGTTAAGCAGTAAATGAATGGAGGATTTATAGTACAGTTACTTGAAAAATGAGATTAAACGATGAGGCAGCTTTTATTGGAGGTTTTACAGACTGACACAGCCGGCAGCACAACCTCAATTACAGCAGAAATACACTAAACACTGGCAAGGCCATATCTGATCTTTAATAAGAGTTCGGTGTTGGCAAACTCATTTATCTGACTAACCTTATATCACACATGGTCACACATGCCTCTCCTCCACCCTACACACACACACACACACGCACACATACACAGTTTTACTTTGGTCACTTTTGGGTTATTTACATAGACTTATATTAATTTCCTGGAGATTTACCCTAACCCTAAACTGGACACATTTTTTGTCCGCAGTTACACAAGCCTTCCCCAATCAACAATTCTTAAGTCGGGTCTATGTCCCTCAAAGTGACTTAAGTCATACATACACACCCACACACGCACACAATATTCTGATCTCTGTTGCAACACACACTCAACATGGGGCCTATTTATTTCCTGTCATTATTACCTAATACTTGTATGTGTGAGGGTGTGTGTGTGTGCACAGTGGTATAAGTGACATTACCCTGGCCACGCTCCCCTAACACCACCCTTCCCCTCTGTTAGTGAGTATCAATAACCTGTTAAGACTTTTAGTAGAGATGAAAACAACATGATCTGGGAAAATATTGAATAATCAATAGAAGGTAATTCTCCCTGCTTACCTGGGTACGTGTGTGGAGTGCCTAAATGGGTGTCGGGCTTGTAACCCCCCTCCACCCTTTGCTTTTTGCTCGTGCTGCTCTCACAACACAAAAATCCATAACCAGCAAATACAATCTAATTTCTCCCTGCCCTGCCAGTTTAAATAGCCCACATTAAATTAAGTTGGTAAAAACAGAAATCGATCTTTCCATTGGCCATCTCACTGCTGCGCCTTGCACCACTGGGCTCGTAATCACCGTTGATCCCTGGGAGAAATTATCCCACAGAGAGAGATGGGACAGGAGTGTAAATTATAGTGTACGTATAGCATATGTGTGCATGTGTGAGACATAGAATTGTCATGAGAAAAAGAGATATAGCTCTATTAGGTATATTTTTATCAGCAGTCAGAACAGTCTTTGAGAGGCATTGTAGATATTACAGTCTTGATTTATAGAAAGCACACTCTATTCGCCTCCAGTAAATATCACAAGATCGATTCCACTTATTCAGTTAGAATTCATTTCGTTCAACTGAAATTCAGTCGAGTCGTCTTCAATTCTTGTTCGCTCTCCTCATATACTGACAGACACACTCTGTTTCTACACGCACAACACACATGTCTGTCTTCTCTTTTGCCTCCCTCATCCTCTCAAACACTCATTAACTCTCTACTCTATCTTTGCTCAACCAAACAGTGTGTAGGAACACAGATCAATACAAGTTTGTGATGTGATTCCCCACTTTGCCTTGCTCTCTGCAGATTTTCCTCCTCTTCCCTATTTCTCTCCTTTCAGACCAAAACAAGAGACAAAGGCTGATGCCTTTCAGCTGTCTCCTTCAAAACACACTGTTCACATTTGCCTTCACTCCAAATAAGGTGATTATGCATGTATATGTGCAACATTATTTTAGTAATGATTCTGTTTTTCACGAGTCCTCTCTGGTGCAAATTGACATAAATGTTTGATGGAGCACAGAGAGGCTGTTGAGGGGAATTAAATTGGGATTTGTTCTGTTTCTGTCAGGAAAGTCAAACAAAAAAACAAACAAACAAAAAAAAAAACCAGACAAAATAAATACTTAACTAGCAGAAGGATGACTTTTTATGATCTAGAAAGCTGACTGAAGGGGCCAGTTCACATTAGAACTCAATATAGCTGACAAAGGGAAAAATGCATAACATGTAAATAATAGCAGTACAAAATCTATTTGTTATTCGGGTTTCTTTAACAATTACCATAACCAGGGAAAGGAAATTACTACTACATTGGTCCCCGCTGTTAGTTTCAGTTTGATTCACTGACTGAAATCTCTATAAACTCCTCCTCTCCCAACTCACATCTCCTGATGTGACTGCATTGCATTCCTGCCACGGCTCCATCACAGTTCTGTTGTGTTGATGTGTTACAGATACTTTGTGGTTGTACTTTAACTCACTGTAATTACTGTATGCAGTAAACTACCTTATCTTTATTTTGTATCTGTATTTCCTCAATACTGTATATTAACATGAGAGAAACAGTGGCATTTATACTCCTGCTTCTCCTGAAAAAAAAAAATATATATATATATAATCTGGTCATATTACCCTGGATGTGGAAATCATTCTAGCTGACTTTTGATGAGATCTGAGGACAAAATCATTAGCAGCTAAACGGTCGCATTCACACTTTTTATAAAACAAGGTAAATGTTAAAATAATGACACACATTGTAACCACTTCTTAGCCTTCAAATCTAGCTGAGTCAGTTTTTATTTATACAGCCCAATATCACAAATCCCAAAGATAGATACATTGATAACATGAAAATATGACTATGAGGACATTGAGCAACTTCCAGGCGCTGCCAAAAAGATAGGATATGAATCATATGATCTCTTCCTCCTGGAGATCTGGAAAGAAAACTATGAAGATGTGGAGAAATATAAGTACAAATCAAGCAAATATTAATAAACAAACCATTTAACTCAAAACAATGCAGGTAACAACAAGCAGGCTGAAATTTGGACATAGCAACTTTCAAGAAATGAAGAAGAAGAAAATCACCTCTCCGTTTTATCTTTCTATCTCATGGAAAGCATGGTGAATGTGGAAAGTTAATACTTAATATTTAACTCAAGAAACTAAATTGCTTTGAAGCATCAATTTTCTCAGTTTTAACCAGTTTGTTTCTTTGGTTGGCAGGTCAGTTAACAGTTGTGAATAAGACCTACTGTCAATACAAACACATGGCTGTGTGACACAAAGTGAGGAAGAAGGAAAGTAATTGGGAGAAAGGGCTGATCCAAGGGTGGTTGTCATGATAATACGTGTATAATTATTGATGTTGGCAGTTGATGCTCTAGGCCCATTCGATGTGGGAGACGTGTTTGTGACTGAGGGGATACACACACAAATACAGGCACAGGGTTGATTCAAAGCACAGACCTAATTGAAAGGCGGATGACACTATTCATTATTCATGGTTCGGGCCTTTGTGGTGGTTGTGCATTTATTTACTGACTTTATATGATATACTACCATTTGCATGCTGCCATATAATTAATGTAACACTTGGCTGGTAATCACCACAGCTGTTAGCATGTGGTCAACTGTTGAATATGTTGTGTATCTTTATGCTTTAACAATACAAGTAAATATTAAATTGAATGAATGAAACTGACACAGTGGTGATTATTCTATTTTCCTCCAGATTTAGTGCCAGAAATACATTTAATGCTACAGAAATTAATTCTGTAATCAAATCAGCATGTGCTTCATGTATTCTGTTATTAAAAGTACCTGACTTGAGGACAGATTGGGAACAAGTAATGATGGACACTTTTTGTATAGATGTCTGAAGCGTGAGTGCTTACTGTATATTCACACAAAGCTCCTACTGAGACAATTGCTTAGCTGATATGAGTCAGACTGACTTGGTGTTGACTTGTGGAGAATCTAATAGTAAGATCCCCCCCCCCCCCCCCAACAAACCAGCTCTCTTATTATCCACACTCAATTTCATTTAGCAGCCAGCAACTCCCCTCACTTTTAAAAAATGTATTTATTGCTTTGCAGTGGCAGAAAATTGTCTAAATTTGATGAGAACGCACACGCACGCTCAATCTTCCATGCGTCCGTCATCCGGGAGCTATCAAAGCAACGTCAATTAGGAGGAATGCGATGTGAAGGTATCATTTATAATCAAACAATCACAAAACATTCAACCCTAAGGGGATCCGCAACACAATTTGGTTGTGCTACAGATCCTTCATCCCGTCTGCTTGTCACTCCCAGTACCTGTTCCCACTCACATCTGGGAGCTATCAGGGGCTAATTAGCAGCTAATCAATGTTTAATTAAAATGGGGTTGTTAATTAAAATGACTGGTGGATGTGTTTGGGACCTTTTTTTTCTCTGACACCTCAGGTGGTGTATGAATATGTGGCGGCTCTAGGGGGGAACACGGAGATCTGCCAAACTGTAACTTTGGCAACTTCAGAAAGAGAGTTTGCAAAACTATTTTGAATTGAAGTTGACAAGTGAGGAATAGTAGCCAGTGTTTTCATTTAAAAAAAACTGAGGTATCATCGCTTATTTTGCATTAATGGATGAAGAACCTGACCACAGCTTTTGGTTTTAGTTGTGATATGTGTACCCTGTGTGAGATGAAGAACAGAGCAGAGGTTTAAATTCAGTGTAGGAAAATATACTATGAATGACCAGAATGCAGTTACTCCATACTTCTAGAGGATGACGGATTGCCTTTTGACTAGTTTTTAGTGGCTTTGATTGAATACCAGCCTCTACTGTCTTGTTTCCAGTAGAACAAATGAGTTTCAGTGAGGGTAGCCACCAGCACTGGGCTGCTCTTTCAAAACAAGGTATTTTTATCTGCTGCCTCTGCTAGGAGTAAATAGAAGTTTGGTGATAGAGGGAGAGGCAAGAGGTTTTTGAAATGACACACAGATAGAACTGTGTCTGTGTGTGTGTGAGACAAGCTTAGACGGAATGCACTTGGCTATCCCTAGGAGCTGTATTTTTAAGTCAGAGCTAATTGGAAACAGAGTACAACAGGACTCTCATAGGGAAAATATCCCTTTTATTGCAGCCAGTGATTAACACTGACCTTTAGTTGAGGAGAAAATGTGCTTAAGCTGAGAGGAAGGCAGTGGGAGGGAGAGGAAAGAGAGAAAATGAAAGAGAGAAAGAGCAACAGATCACAGTAATTAATGTCTATGGGAGACCTTATGGCATTATGCAAATAAAAGATGAATTGCAAAGCTCAAACTCACCCTAGAGACACAATCAGCCGCCAGACAGAGTGAATGTTTGAGGGCACACACACACACACACACACACACACACACGTGTTCAATGTTCACTTAGTCTAATACACAGTTTTTTGTCTTATACTACAATCCATATCCATATTACTCTATCCATGCTCTACTACCTCATTCCTAACACACTGATCTTTCATTTCTTTAGCTGCTTTAAAGACATCAGAGCCGAAGTGAAATGAATGAAAAGGAAAGTTGGTGTTTTTACATAATGCAAGTAAAATCAATTCAATAAAAATAACTCAATAATAAAAAATTAAAAAACATATTCAAATATTTAATATTAGCGGTTCAGAGATATGTAAAGATAACAGAATAGAGAAAAGAGATATGCATGAGTGAAGCACTCGTCTTGTTATTCAAGTAAGTTCTGCAGTTAAGTTAAGAAAAAATAAGCAAACGTTATAGACCAATTTAATGCTCCCTGAAAATCTTGTTTTTACTGACCTCCAGTGGTTGAGTCTCTCATCTGGCTGCAGTGATGAAGACAGGTTACAGACTTATAATATAAATAAATATTAACCAGAGCTGGCAGTGAACAACTGGTTTCAGAAGAATTACTGTGTGAAGGTGCAATATATAACACTGAGCCCCACTAGATGTCGCAAGAGCACCAGCATCTTAGACATAAACATATGCTTGTGTTGTTTACTCAATAAAGTTGGAAAAAAAAAGAAAAGAAAGCGACTTATGAACACACAGCTCACTAAGCTCAGATCAATTTTATCAAGCTAGGCATTGCTCATCAAATATGGATCGAGATTCTGTTACTGCATTGTCTATTTCTCACCTCAATTGTTTACAGAAACATATTTGTGTTCTGTTAGCTATAATATGAGAAAAGTTTGTGACACGGCTGCCATTTTGAAAACAGGCATGGGCAGTATAGAGAGGAAATCACATGCAATAGCATACGTGTTCACATGCACAAACATGGACATGTGGCCGGACCGGCTATCAAAACCAAGAACACAGAGCGGTTTGGATCACGATACACACAGGATGAGCGCGATGTCACTCTCTGCTCTGGTTGCCATTACTCCACTATATCTTTACATACCAAATAGTTGTTTGCTGCTATCTAGTGGGGCTGAATGTCGTATATTGAACCCTTAAAAACTCAAATCTCAAAATGTGAAGAAATGAAATCCTAGATCCACACCAAGAACCAATTTCTCATCAACACGTAGTCACTTTCTCTTTGGACCATAGCCTAACTCTCCACCACAAACATGCCTGAAAGCCTGAGCTCCTCAGCACATGTAACAATGCTCAGCCTTAACCCAAGTAATCATAACCATGACCCATAATAACAAAATACACACAACATCCTAACTACAGATTTTTTAACCAAATCTTCTCGCAAAAATAGCAGAGCAATCATTGTCTCACAGCACGAGTTCAATCTTCAGAGTGGATGTCTTCTCGTCTTGTATTGCAGGCGGTTGTGTTCTAAGCTATAGGTCTGATGTGACAGCAACACGAGGGCTGTTTGTTTTCTGTGTATGAAGTGCAGGCTGGGCCCGACTTGCAGCAGTAGCTGGCCAAGCCAGAAGAAACAGATTTACTGTGGCAGCTGGGCTAACTTTGAGGGCTAGCCTTCATGACACTGCGGGGGACAGAAAGGACAATAAGAAATCATTATTTTGACTTTTTCTCACTATCATCACGTTCCTGCACAGCTCACGAAAAATATGTCAGGAAGCATAGCTGACCATAGCTTTCTTAACACATCATTTCCGTAAATACTCATGCATATACGTAGCTCCACCTTACACCTTATCTGTCATATAAAGTGAACACTTTATATGACAGATGCTTCTTATTTTATTGTCTTTGCATTTCTGTATTTCTCTTTTTACGGAGCTTCTTGAAGTTGGTGAAACACCAGGATGTATGAATTAAACACATGGGTGTATAGAGTGAAACACATGGATGCGTTAATAAAGCACACAGATGTATTGGTGAAACACATGGCTGTATAGGGTGAAACACATGGATGTATAGAATGAAACACATGGATGTATAGAAAGAAACACATGGATGTATAGAGTAAAGATTCAGATTGTCAAATTCTTGACAGACAGACTTGGACAAACGGCAACATTTTGGAAAGCCAACTCACAATGGACCAGGAACTGGTCAACCAGGCCAATCCAGATGAAGACCTGTCTGAAACAGGCAGAGTCTGCTGGTCTCCTCCAGGCAGGACAGCTGGCTCCCAGCTGCACTCAGCGATGCACATCCTGGCCTCACGGGCACCTCCAATCAAAGTCCCCTAACGAGATCCCTCTGACTCCCGACAGTTCCTGTGCCTCCTCTTCTTACGGCATAGCCATAGGAGCTTCAACTCAGCCCTTATGAACTGCTTCCACAGCGCACTCCTCTTCTATCCAGATGTCTTCACATTCACAAACGGAGCCTGACATCTGAGACTGAAAGGAAAGGCATTCCCTTCAATGACACTGATGGCAAAGCCAACAATCCATGAGTTTCCTGCATTTCTGGTTTTCTCGCCTGAGCCACCGCCAGAGTCGTCACAGAGTCTGCAGTCACAGCGTGCATCATCAGGTCATATATCCCCATGTGCATGCTCCCTCTTTGTGTCAGACTATATGGTTGCCTGTCGCGCATTCATATAGGGCCACCAGTTACTAAAACTAATTTAATGTCACTACAGTTATCACCAGGTTGCTAGTTACTAATACAACTAATATAGCGTTACTTCATTAACATCTGGAATTATATGCACAGAGTTGCAAGTTACAGATACAACTAATCTAATATCACTTCAGTAACATCTATAATTACGGGTTCCAGGTTGTCAGTTACAGATACAACTAATCTAATATCACTTCAGTAACGTCCGTTATTACTTGCACCAAGTTGTAAGTTATTGTACAACTAATATAACGTCATGTCTGCCATTACATGCACATAGTTGCAAGTTACACAGACAACCAATCTAATGTTACTTCAGTTATGTTGGCCGTTAGTGGCATCATGTTGCCAGTCAATGATAAACCTAATTCAACATTACTTCTGTAACATCTGCCATTGCATGCTCCAGGTTGCAATTCACTATACAACTAATATAATGCAATATATAACGACTTCGGTACAGTCTAGTGTCATGTGTACCGGATTGCCAGTTACTAATAACAATAATTTAATGTCAACTTCCGTTACATGTACCGGGCTGACATCACTTCACTTCACATCCACAATCTAATGTCACTTTGGTAACTTTTTTCCACACTTTTTTCCATTTTTTTTCTTCAAGTTACTCGTTTCTATTGCCCATTCTCGTCCCACTTCCAATTTCAGCAACCACAGCACTCGGCCTTAGCTGGGCCATTTAGCACCAGGATACCATTACTTTCACAACTACAACAAACACATGGATGTATAGAGTGAAACACATGAATATATATAATGAAACACATGGATGTGTTGGTGAAACACATGAATGAAAACAGTGCCCCCAGTTGTGTTGAAAGCCCATAACTCTGACAGTCCAGCCAATCACAAATTCTACTCAGGGAAGACAAGTGTTGTTGATATTCTTTAATTGAAATGTATGGATGTATCTATAAAATCATCACTGTCATTACCTTTCCTAATACACCTGCTTGTGGCTGAAAAATGTTTTTAAGGGCAGCCCTTTACCTTCTGTCCATGCACTCTATACACAACCAATAAATAAAAAGCATTCACCTTAAGAAGCTGCAGGCTACTTTGTCTGCAAAATTGCTCTGCTACCACTATGTTTTGGTTGCCATCTTTCTCATGAGCAGCTAAGGTTTCTCTAGAGCTAGGTCAGCTTTTAAATGGCAGTGTTACAATGGTAGATGGCTCAGTGGTCAAAGAAAAATTAAAATCTACAGTCTTTGAAAGCTGTGGCTTTTGACCTGTGCATGCCCTGCTGTCTGTACTTTATTTGACAGGAGCTTTATCTCAGTGGTACAACTGCTTGTAATGAGTTTTTTGAATGTTTTTGCAAAATTTGATTTGGGCTTTCTTGTGGAAAATACTTCTCTCTAAAGGTGCTTTCAGACATGAGTGGTTACTGCTGCTGCCTCCATTGTTTTCAATAAGAACTCTCTCTGCTCTCATGAAAACGCATGTGATACCTCAACTCTTCTCACTCTTCCCATCTAGTGGCTGTAGTAATTATAACCTGGACCATTGATGCAGTTCAGATGATGTCGATATAAGTTGTCCTCCTTCAGAGGAGGAAGGGTGGATTGCGGCATTAACCCAACAGTGGACTTTGCCACAGGAGACTGGTGTTTTTTTTTTTTTTTTTTTTTTTTTTAAAGTAATTTGAATTGTACACATGATGACAAAGTGGCCCAACTTTCAGGAAGTAGTTACTTTAACTCAGACCACTGTGTTCTCACGTCATAAAGCATTGTTACTTTTTTAACAGTGATGTTTTGAAAGCACAAACAAATGATCTTAATCGGCGCGCACCGGATTAGAAAACGCACCTATGTGTCGTTCTGAAGTCACATGGTCAAACAGTGTGTTTGGTTGTTTCATTTGGAGGAAGAGGAAAAAGCACAGGACAGAAAAGAGGACAGATAATGACTTAAGAGATAGAGACGGAAGGAATGAAGATGACATAATTAAAGGGAGGGATAGAGAAAGACAGAGGGAGAGAGAAGATGAAGGAGAAGCAAGAACACTTCAAACAGCTCTCAGCTTGTTCCATGTACAGTAATAATAAATGGGGCTTCATTATTTAGTTGTGCATGTCTGTACTGCTGCTGCCAGTTACACTGCAAACACCCTGCCTACTTATCACTCTGTTATTCTCCTATTTACTAATCCAGAAGAGAGAGAGAGAGAACCTGTTTGAAGAGTGTGTGTTTGTGTATGTGTGGGGGCATACACTCCCCTGCTTGGTGCTTGTAAGGATGCATG
Source organism: Pampus argenteus (assembly GCA_036937835.1). NCBI lineage: Eukaryota > Metazoa > Chordata > Actinopteri > Scombriformes > Stromateidae > Pampus > Pampus argenteus. Next base: position 2,769,818 of record CM072881.1, read on the forward strand.
TGTGCCTGTATGTCTATTTTGCTGAGGGAGATGATTATCTATTTACAGATGCCACCCACAAAATCCCATGACCCTTTACTGTGGGGGCTGGATGAGAGAGATAAAGAGACAGAGAAACAGTAAGAAAGAAAGTGAGACACTGAGATGTTTGAATATTATTATAACAATGCTATCTTTGAAGACCCCACCTTTATCATGTCACCTTCCTTTGCTACCTTCAATAAGTGGTCAGTGTGCAGTATAAATCTGAGGACATTGTGAACATTTCTCGCCTTCATGCTGGTGTCTGGTCCACTAAGTCGTCCTGTCCACTCAGTAATGATGTCTGCGGTGGGTATGTAGCTGTGGACCCAGGGTGAGTCTGAGATGCAGGCAGGAGGAGGAGAGGTGCCCACAGGAAGAAAAGCCTGGCCCAGTCATGCTCCAGGATAACATTAGTTTCTATCTTCTGCTTAGAAGTGGTAAATTTACAGCAACTTAATACCATATAGTCTCTGGCTTATGCTTGATATCTAGTGTTGGCAAAAAATATTTTTGCACATTTTGGATGAGCGTAGTTAACATGCATTAGCTCAGAGGCCTAACTTGTATAAATAACTTGTATAAATAAAGCATTGCTAGTTGCCACACATATAATAGTAGTAAATTATTTAAAATATTTTGCTAATGTTGCATTTTTGCATTTCTGCTTCGACTGCTGCTCAGCACTTAACATTAAAGTTAGAGCAGGTAGCACAACATGAACAGTTGTAGAAAGGCATTGAGTCACATTAGTTTAGCAAAGCATTAATCCCTTGTTTTGCAGTGATGATCAGAGACCAAATTTGTGAGGTTACTTTTGGTTGCAAAGTAAAGTAGGTGCATTTGACTGTCATCATCATCTTTGAATCTAGTTCTGCACAGCAGACTACACAACTTTTTTATGGTACACACATTTTTGTCAGAACTGGTGGCAGATACATTTATTTATTCCTCATTACCATCACTGGTTCTCAGTGACTTTTGACACAATTTTGTTGTGTCTAAGAGGCTTCTTCTTTCCCTGCATTTTACTGCCCAGTCTTTCACACACCTGAGACTTATTTAGTTTTACATTAGTGTCCTGCCCCCTCTTCCTGTGTTTGTCATGTGCAGTAACGGATACTTGTCATTAGTTGATTCTGTGTAGGCAGATTTTAGATGTATTTGTTTAGATGCAAATGATCTCCCCAGCTAATGCTTTATACACTCCCCTTTGCATATAATATAATGAGCATTTGAGCATCTTCTAATGTGCAGGACTTCCAGCCAATTCTGGGTGCATCATCCATATTATAATTTCCTCTTTTACCGTATAGAGCAGTGCAGCTAAGCATCTCTCCATTGGATCAGTGTAGCAGCATAACATTGTTCTAATAGCTAATTTAACCTTTAATTAAAAGTAGATGGTTAAAATTGGAATAATCAGTGGTTCTGTATGGTCTGACTAAAAGACGCAGGACTGTAACACTGGTAAAATGACACAGAACGATACCTTGGGGGTACCTTGTGGTCTTTTTAATGTCCAGTAGCAAAGATATGTGTGTTACTTGTAATCAAGTTGGTATGATTTGAGCAATTCAAATAATTTCTACAATAACGTACTCCCACTGTTTATTATTTATGGGTGGAATGGTGGTACAGTGTTACTGTCATTGACCTTTCTTTGTGGCGTTTGCATGTCCCACAGAATAAAAACATGCAGGTTGGTTTAATCAGTGATTCTAGATTGCCCATAGGTGTAAATGTGAGCGCGTCTCTATATTAGCCCTGTGATTGACGGCCAACCTGTCCAGGATGTATCCTCCCTCTCGCCCTACATCAGATGAAATTGGCCCTAGCGCTGTGTGACTCTCTAGAGGATAAATGGTAAAGCAAATGGATGGATGGATCTTTGTTATTAAAGTATATTAGAATATTGTGGCAATATGATTTGGATGTATACATTTTGATAGGCTCATAAATGTATTGAAATTAAGAATACAAAAAATGGAAAGATGGGAGGACAGAGGGAAAAAAATCGAGGAAAGGAAAAGAAAGGAAAGGAAAGATGAGTTGATGGAGATCAGAGAGAAAAGGATGAAGGAGAAAACAGGAGTGAGAAAGGAAGGCTTGGTTCACTACCCGTCATGGTGTGCTGAGTTGACTCTCACTAAAAGACACACGCACACACAACACATGCTCAGTAGCAGTTTTAAACCCCTGTTAGTGTGTGAGACTCGATGCCTCCCTTATTATCATCCTGCTGATGCTCAGGTCTGAGTGTTTGCATTAGTATTAATGTGTGAATCCATGTGACTATGGTATGTAGTGCAGTTCGTATGTGTGCATCCACTCACCTTCTGGCACCAGATCTCCCCTACTGTAGCTCGCCAGCTCATCGCACACCAAACACATCCCTACACACACACACACACACACACACACAGATACACATATACGTATAACTTGTCCTCCTTCTCCTCTCTCTAATGCCCCCTCCTTCCCCCCTCTCTCTCTCTCTCTCTCTCTGTCTCCATTCTCTGTCTCTCGCTCAGAGCAGTTGGTTCGGCAGAGCGGCATAACAGAAAGCAGTGTGTGTTTGCTGTGGTGTGTGTGTGTGTGTGTGTGTGTCCAGAGCAGCAAACGTAGTGAATGAAAACAGAGAGAGAGAGACATATAGGTAGATAGAAAGGGGGGACAGACGGAGAGAGAGAGACACATCCACAGAGGCAGGACTGAGCTGACTGAGAGAGAGCAGCACTCCTGACTACCGTAAGTACTGTACTGTATATACATGCTTTTCTCCATTCACTCATTATTGAGGGAGCTGCAACTAACTGAACTGGGCTGTGTGTTATACAGTATACAGCTGGACACTGTACAGAGCAGGGATAGAGTAGAATTGCATTGGAAGATGCACAGGATCACTTTTAAATTGTTGGCTGGAGTCACATTGTATTTTTTAGTGTGAAGCTGCAGAATGTGCTATGTGATTGTATAGTATATAGTGCGTATGCGTATAGGTGTGACGTAAAAATGTAGATATGTAGCCACTGAACCGACACATTTGGCATGTTAAAATACAGATAAAATAAGAGTTGTTGGTGCATGCACACTTACAAAACCTGCACCTAAACTTACAGATATGCTTGCAATATAAACTCCCTCTTCATGTATATACATTTTTGTTTGTTCGTTTGTTTTCTTCACTTTAAGCATTTCAGGTTTTTGATCAATTGTTATCTAGCTTTTCTCTGAGGCAATTCACATAGCCCACTTTTTTCTATTATGTAAGTGAAATATATTATACATTTTGATTGGAATTACATTACTCAAATCATCAAGTATGTAGACAGATAGACATACACACTGCTGATAGGACAATTTCACAGAGAAGTGTTTTACTTTTTGTCCTTTTGACAACTACTCGTCTTGAGGGAATTTTTCTTTCGCTTATTTTTTCTCTTAACTAAAAAGTGTATCTGTAATATTTTGTACATGTAGGTCTGATCTATATTGCTGCGTGCGTTCTTGAGCCTAGAAGTGTATCTCCACTCTCTCCACACACCACCACCAAAAGGAAAGGGAAGGCTGCAATTAGCCACCGTAACTGTCTCTCCACAGATAGGATTTGCTCATTTTAGTGTTTCCACTACTCACTGTGAGTGTTAGAGGGGAGGACTAGAGAATATACCAGAGGCGGTATTGTAAAGTGCAATGTTGATGCTGAGGACAGCAGAGAGAAGAGGTTAGTGGATGGTGAGGATAAACTAAAAAAGTGGAATTATGATAACTTCTTAAATAGAGGGATTACTACCGCCATCCTTTCTTTTTCCCCTTTCCTCCCTTTTTGGTAATTATTTCTGAAAAAAAACACTTTTTTTCCGTGGCTCTTTTGTGGATCAAGACAAATTCAGATGCACTTATATGCTGCCGTAAATTTGGGGAAATTATTTTCACATGCTGTGTCCCAGTGGCTGCTGGCTTATATGTCATGTGTTTAATTTGCTGCTGCTTCTTTTACATTCTACATTTACAAGCAGTGCTTTTGTGTTTATTGTTGTGTAACATGTCAGACACAGATTTCATTTTAAATGTTTCATAATCCATTCAACATGTGCTTAAGCTTTACTGTGATATTCTATATATACTGTACATATTATGAAAACACCTTCTGCTGACTGAGAATATTATGTTTCTTTACATAAAATAATAAAAGCACATTTTTCTCATAAGAAAATCTAAATCTAAAATAAAAAAAATCTATTCCCTTTAGCAGATACATAAATAACTTTCATCTGCACAGACGTAAGTGTGTTAGTCCCACAAATGTAGACTACTCTGTGTATGTGTGTATGAATTTGTCAAGGAGGGTGTTTTCCTGGAGGATCAAGGAATGTTAGTTGGGGGCCGCTTGTCTCCTGAGGGAGAAGTGTCGAGGGTGGGATATCTGTGGCTTTTGTTGGGATTTACTCTCACAATAAGGATTTAGGGGGTGACACTTGGGCAGGGTTGTCTACATCAAAGAGGCTTCTCAGCATGGAGCAGCAACGCATCAGGAAATGCTGCTGCTGCTGTGTGCAGGTGGAGCTGGGAGAAAGTTGTCTTTGTATTATTGCTTTTGTATTTTTTTTTAAGAAGTAAGACTAAGTCCAGGCTGTGTGTCTGATGACTGTTGGCATGTGAGAGCATTGCCGGGTTGATGCAAGTTTGTGTTTTATGTGTATGTGCACATTTGAAGCTGTTATCGGTCTTCCAGTGTGAGGATGAAAATACTGGCATGTAGATCCCCCACGGGCTCCTATTCTCCTATTTTAGAGCTACAGAGGCTTTAAGGATGTGTGTGTATGTCTGTGTGTGTGTGTGTGTGTGTGGCGGGGGGGGGGGGGGGGGGGGGGGCAGACATGTTTTAATTTTGACAACCTTGCCAAAACTTGTGGAAAAATCCTAAACTAAACAGAGTTTGATGCTCAATGAATAATGTAGCTGTCAGAATGAGAACTAATGGAAAATAAACCTCCAGTCTAATTGCTGACTGTTTCATCATCATAACCTGATAATTTCTAAAATAACAATTCATTCTGGGTGACATATTCCATTTACATCTTTCTTTTTCTCATTAACATCCATTTTCATTACAGAACATTGCACTTTACCCTTCAACTGCTGCTGTAATATATCACACGTACATTGCTGACTGTCACAGTCAGATGCCGTTCATAAAGGTTCCTCTTGGAAAGCAGCTCATCTCGCGCTTACAAACCCACAACATGTTTTGCATGTTTTGGGTGGGATTGATACAATAAACCTTTTAAGCAGAGTTGTTATCCGAGCCCACAATGAACTGTATCACTGCTGTAGCTTGTTGCACCTACAAGCTGTTACCAAGCATCTTTGTTGGTTTAAAAGTGAATCTTCTACAGTGTCATATCGAGTATGTGTGTGTGTGTGTGTGTGTGTGTGTTGGGGGTTGCTGTCTGTCTGGCATGCAGCACAGATATGTCTTTTCTCCTAAGGCCTAATCCCTCCCCTACACCACAATGAGAAATGGATGGAGAAAAGGATGAGACACTGTGAGAGAGATATTGGTGTTGAACGGAGTGACAAGTCCCAGAGAAAGTGTGTGTGCATGTGTGTGTTGTTGAAGACAACGCAGTGGCAGAGGCTTTCAGGAGGGAGTGAGAGTGGGATTTGCATGTGAACAAGGGCTTTAACAGAGCCATGAACTGTTAATATGCATTCAAAGACGTTCTGTAGTGAGCGGCCGGAGTTGTTCAGAAACAGGTATTCTGCAAATCACAGCAAACACTCTTTCTTATATATTTTTCTCAGCAGCTCTATTCTCTGTATTCTCTGGTGCTTTGCCAGCATTTTCAATGGGTGTTGGGCTCTCGTTCAGGACCCGTCCAAAAGTGATTGGGAGATGACAAGAAAAAGACTGCATCCATGTTGTTGTTTTTTTTCTTTTGTTCTTTTAAATCCATGCAGACGAAAGGGACTCTGGTGCACACAATCAGAAGTTGAAAACATCCAGTACCTAATTTTAAAGGTTAACATTTTTCAATTAATCTAGACTTTAAATTACAAAAACACACAGACGGCAACAGTGATATCAGCATTTCACAGACCTCATCATCGTCATCATCTTTGTCAAGGGTTAAATATTTTGGTCAGATCTTCTTAACGTGCCTTAAGACAACATCTCTGTGTTTTGGAGAATGTTGATGTCATTACCCAAAATGTTGAAATCAAGCAGCTGCAGTGTAAGAGTGCAGAACACAGAATGGCTGGATGTACAAGCTGCTCCAGTAATAAAGGAAACTAAAAACTAATAATTTAATCAGAATAATGTAAGATTTATTCTAAATATGCATTTTTTGATGATTATGATTTGATTTTGTGAAACAATTTCTATTGGGTGCAATAGTCAAGGTCTGCAAGGTCCCAACGTTTCCTTACGTGCCATCAGGGAGAGAGATTTTTACTGCTTTGATCTATGATGAACTGAAGTGAAAAAATGACATGAAAGTGAACAGTCAACAAAATATGAATGTGCTTAAATTCATTGTCAGTTTCAAAACATGTTTTCAGATACTCCACATGTATTGTTGTCAGATCAAGTTTTTGATTTTTCAAAACTGGACACGTTGTTCATAGAGGTCACTAACAAAGGCAAACTGAGATCTTGGATCATTTACAGTAATGCTTTTTTAATAATCATGATTTGGATGTATATCCATACATCATTTTTGTTTGTTTGTTTGTTAGCAGGTTATTACTATCTTTTTAAGCATTTTATGACTTTATCAGATAGCAATAGTTGAGTGTTGACAGGAAGTGAGGGGAGATAGATGGGCAATGACATGCATTGAATTGAAGCATGGACGTGGTGGTTATATGCCATGTGTAGGCTACCAGAACGCACCAGAGCAAGTTAGTTTTACAGAATATGAGAATAATTCCAGTGTTGCCTAAAGCCATCCAGTGTAATAAATGATCAAAGCGTCCGCTTTTTTAATAAGTTTTTCTACATACCCTTTGGCCATGTTACTCATCTTAATAGCATCACTGATTTTAATTCATGTCTGACATTTTTGTGTTTAACTGACTGGCTTTTATATATTTATACTTTAGTTAACCTAAAGAGTGGTGGAATGCTGTGATTCTAATATTAATATGTCACTGTGGCAACTGACTGTATGTCTGTGTCTGTATTGTTTTTTGTTTTTTGTTTGTTTTTTTTTGGTAATAAATGTGTGGCTCATATATTTATGGAAATGCAGTTCTTCCTATTCATGTGCAAACTTCATCAAAGTGGACTGTTTTTGATAGTTTTAGACATTGTTTTTTGGTAGACTGTATGTGCAGCACAAAGTATTGACAAATGTGATGTACTGAAAGTTGGTATCCAATGTGTCAGATATATAATCTTGTCGATGTGTTCTTTGATCATATAGTTCTTTATTTAAATACTAATTTTGACATTTGTAGATTATTATATTTAGGCAAAGTTTATACCACTGCTTGTGATATATTTACATCAGCATGTCTGTAATTAAGTCAGAAATGTCCTCCTGTTATGTTGAAAAAATAGCATACCCACGCTGTTCAAATGCTCTCACAAAGAGGCAAGTAATACATTTGTATTAGTAAAATGTCATTACAGTGTGTCAGAGAATTCAGAAAAAACACATATAAGAAGAACAAATAACACTACTTTCAACGAGGGGTGTAAATCATCAATCACGTTTAATCAAAGTATTATATAGATTCTTTGGACAATTATATATTTGCTGACATCACAAAGTCTCTCACAATAGTATTTCAATTTGATTCAATTCGGGGGCCTGTGATCAATATGAGACTATATATGAGACATTATTATTTAATACAATAAGTTACATAATCATCAACAAAAATTACATAAATTGGCAATTTTATTACTAATAATAAAAACCTGAAAATCTTAAATATTATTTTATATTTGCATCAATATATTGATAGATTTAACTTTATTGCCATTACATATGTATAAATAACGAGGGTAACAAAATGTGGTTTAGAATCTAATCAGAAGTGCAAGGAGCAGCAAATGCTCAATATGTAATACATTATAGTACAATATACAATATAGTAAAGTGTAGTTTGGAGTAAGTTATGTACATTAATCGGATAATATGAAATATACAAATATACAGATATGAATATATGCTGTGCTATGTAATATAATACAACATACAAGTATAAGAGAAATAGCACATGTTTTTGAAATGGCACTCACATTTGCTTACGTGCAGATGCATGTTTCTAGTCTTCAGTCTTTAGCATCCCATTTTTCAGAATCAGTCTATGGCAAAAGCTGGTGCAGCAATGTTGTTGTTGACCAAACTGAACCAGTTAACAGAATAAAACTAGTCATAACAACAATATGCATGAAAGATTTTTTATCTTGCGTCTGTACAACTATTTACTGTATCTCCATGGAAGCATCTGGGTCACACTGACCCTCAGAGTATTTGTAAAGTTTTTTTTAAATTGGCACCAGGTGATATTTTCTAATGACAATTGTTGAAATCAGGCCCAACAAGCTGATTCAGGTCTGGGACCTTGTAAAAAAGAATCTGAGACTTTAGAACTCTTAGGATGCCCAAACTTTTACCAGATACCACATGTTTTTGTTCTTGCATACAACTGTATAATGTGACATAATATAATAATAATTTGTATTTGACCAGTAAGAAAATGGTTTGTTTTGATTTTAATAAATATGCTGAGCTGTATGGGTCATTCATTATATTTTATATATGTTATATAAGTATTTTAACAGGTAATGTTAGTATTGCTGCTATTCTAGAAGTTGTCAGGTTTTTTTTTTTTTTTTTTTTTTACCAGGTCACAGCTACTGTAATGTTACTGTTAATTAGTTGATGACTTAGTAATTTCATTAGCTTGTAGAGGTTGTGTATAGTGCTGCATGTGTTGGCATTAGTAGTTCATAATTGTTTAGGTGCATAGCTCGATTTGGTTGTTATAGCTGCCAGGCTTCAAACCTGTGTACACTGGCCATACAATAATTTAGATATGATGGCATTGACGGGAAGATCTTAGTCAACATAGGTAACACTGCATATCAGAAAGAGCATGAATCTGATTTTATGCTAGAGGGTATTTGCAATCAAAATCATGGAAACTAAACAAAAAAAGAAGAAAATGGTGGATTTGCTAAAAGTACTGATGTTTGAACTATATAATGCGAAAGAAAAGTAGGAAAGCATAGATTGAGAAATGAGTTATTGAATAATTTTTACAGATAAAAAAAAACAATTATTTTTATATGGGTAGGTTGAAACCCAATGAAATGGACAAAGTATTTCTGCAAATCACTGTTTTCTAGCTGTTAATGTGATTTCTACTCACTGTGAACTGAGTTCACGGAGGGTATAAATTTGTGTGAAGATGAAAGGAAAATTCATTGAATGAATTATGTGTGTGTGAGAACCAGAGTCTGACGCCCTGGTAAAATCCTTGTTAGGTTGCCTCACATTTTGCTCCATGTTTAAATGTTTGCGTGTACTGTTAGTGCAAATAAAGCAATGGAGGTTGATATTAGAAGTGCTGACATCTCCTGTGTGTGTGTGTGTGTGTGTGAGAGTGAGACAGAGAGAGAGAGAGAGAGAGAGAGAGAGAGAGATGAATGGCACTCAAAAGGATCCACTTGATTATGTTCAATGGCGAGCTTTCTCCCCTCAGCCTTATTTATGTCTGCACACTACAGCCTGGACACACACCTATAAATCCATAGCTGCTGCTGACCACACACACACACACACAGACACACACACAGACACACACACACACACACACACACACAAGCATCACACATCCACCATCAACATCCAAAATGTAATGACACCCACATTTGCTTCTCTTATAATCTGTTTTTCGTTGTCATGTTCCTTATTTCAAATCAGAAACTCCACCCTCAGGGCTTTCAGCCTCCCTGTAGTACAGTCCACCCATTGACTCCCTTTGAGAAACCTATTCCACCATGCAAACTGTTGCCTTTATGCTCTCACAAATGCATATCACCCCTATACAGTCAGCCAACACTTATCTCTTTTTGTAGCTGTAGCCCAAAGGCAGAACTGCAGGACTTTGTGTCTCTTCCTTAAATATTTCACCTTTTGATGTTTGAAAGGTTCTTCTCAGAGACTCTTGAGGGGAAGGAGGGAGAGAAGAAGGAGGAGGAGAGTTTAGAGAGATTGAAAATCAATCATTTGGTCTGAAAGAAAAGAGAAAAAGTTGAGCGAGACTTTTTTTTTTTGGGAACAACACCATGCAGAAAGCTGTGGAGAAAGGAATGGCAGCTTGATTAGCTGACACTGATAGTATACACCTTCAAAAAGAATGTAATTCTTTAATCAGAAGATAGTGCAGCACATACAAAAAGCCTTATATTAGAATGATTGAACCAGTACATATCTTTAAAACTCCTTTAAGAAAAAAAGAAAAAAAAAAAAAAAAGTAAAGTATTAAACACAGTTTAATAGGTTTTACAGTCCTGTGTATAACAACACAGATAAAACACAGATATAATATGATGTCACCACTGACAGACATTGACAGACTCTTTTTATCTTACTTGGTGATGTTCTCCCAGATCTTCACTGCAACTTCAGCTCTGGCTGGTTGTGGGCTCTCTCTGTCTTTAGGCTGGTCTTCAGCTCTATCAGATTGAGATCAGGTGAGGATATTCCACCCTGTCACCCTGAAGAGCTATTTGGTTGCTTTGGCTGTATGTTTAAAATGGATGTCCTGCTGAATAATGAAATGTGCTCCAAAGAGTTGCGATGCATTTGGCTAAATGTGAGAACACAGAAAGGCTCCTGTATACTTCTGCATTCGCCCTGTTGCTTCTGTCAGCACTGAAATCATCAATAAATGCCAGTGTGCCACCGCGTTTGACAGATGAGGTGCTAAGCTTTGGGTCATGAGCTGTTCCTTTTTCTTTCCTCCACACTTCACCACCTCTCACCTCTTTCCATCATTTTGATAGAAGTTGATTTTTGTTTCATCAGTCCAGAACTCAACCGGTTACTTTTTATATGTTTTTGTGAACTGCAACCTGCCTTTCTGTATTTGAGGCTTACCAGCGGTTTGCATCCATATTTTTTTTTTTTAATTTGTTGAAGCAGGTGTAGATTCCTGCTTGTCCTGAAACTAAGCAGAACAGCTACAGCAGTGTCTCTCTGCTTTCACTCGGGTCCCTGCATTCTCATCATAAAATGCAACATCAGAATTGTGCAACAGAACATCTACAGAAGCTCGATGCATTTGTAAAAATAAGTGCTGTGGACTGACAAAGTTAAAATAGTATTCTTTGGCCACAATCAGTTAAGTTATGTTTGGAGAAAAATAGCAGCAGCTTTTCATGAAAAGGTGGGTGTGGATCTATCATGCTTTTGAGTTGTGTTGCAGCCATTGGCACAGGAAACATTGCACAGGTGGAGAGTAAATGGATTCCACTAAATACCTGAAAATTCTGGAAACAAACATCACGCTGTCTGTAAAGTTGAAAGTTGAGAAGAGGATGGTACGATAATGATCCTAAACATACCTTGAAATCCACCATGAATGACCTCAAGAGACACAAGAGGAAGGTTTTGGAATGGACATCACACTCTCTTGATGTAAACATAATTGAAAATATGAGGGTAGATCTTAAAAGAGCTGCATGAGAATGCCAAATACCTGCCAGATGAGGTGTTTCTAAGTACTGATCATGTAGGGTGCACATGTGACACATATTTAATGAATTGAGATTTTTTTTTATATTTATTTATTTATTTTCTTCAATTAAAGAATCTCCAAAATACGCTATTTGTCAAGAGGTGGCGACCTGTATATGGGTCATGATTGTGTTGAAAAAGGAATAATCTATTACATATTATACGGTAAAAGTCTGGTAATACCATGGAAACAAACCTCTTATTACAGTAGAGATTCCACTTAATACTGTGTTAATTGTAAAAAAAAAAAAAAAAACATCTGCAAGAATGTACTTAATATTTAAAAGGTAAACTGTTCCTGTGTTTAAGGTCAATCTAATAAATCTCTTTATAAATGGGTGCAGCCATGAACAATAACTATATAAGAAAAAAGTAATTTATTGGAAACTACTATCTTAATTTCCAGATAGTACATACTCAAACTTGAGCTGTTACCATCATAAACCTTGGATAACTACAATTGTAGCCAGCAGATGTCAGCTCATTGGGAGGAGGGGCCATAAAGAGGCAGGAGCTTCAGACAGAGGCTGAACTGAGGGGTTGCATGAAGTATATAATAATAATAATAATATAAGATAAATAATAAAAAAAAAAAAATCAAAAGAATTTTCAAATATACATATTTCAAAAATACAGACCTATAAATGTCCCCTTTAAGAAGGGGCAGAATACTTCTCGTCTCTCTCGTCCAGCAGGTTCTTGTGGACTGTGCCTGCTGCTGTGGACCTGCGTGGTGTCTGCTGCATCATTGTTACCATATCCCCATTACAGATTATAGTTAGTTAATGATTTGTTTCTGTGCATCTGTGTCTCTATCACAAGTTCCACTGTTACTGTAATAATTCATTATTCATTGTAAACCATTCTCATTTTATCATCCATTGTAATTCATTATAATAATATGTGTGTGTTGATTTGTTCTGTACATGTGACATCATTGCACGTCTGTCCGTCCTGGGAGAGGGATCCCTCCTCTGTGGCTCTTCCTGAGGTTTCTTCCACCTTTTTCCCTGTTAAAAGGTTTTTTGGTGGGCAAGTTTTTCCTCACTCGAATCGAGGGTCTAAGGACAGAGGGTGTCACTCCCTGTACAGATTGTAAAGCCCTCTGAGACAAATGTATTTTGTGATTTTAGGCTATATAAATAAAATTTGATTTGATTTTAATTCTTAAATACTAAAGTTGCAGTTGTGTTTTAAGTTGTTGGTGCACACCAATCTTTCATTGTCAGCAGTACCCACTGCCCGGCAACCATCTGTTGCCATTATAATTACAGACATTTCTTGTATTCTAATTATAACTGTCAACATTAGCTGTGTATTTTATAGTATAAATACAGTATATTACATAAAATTGGCACAAATATGTTATATTGTTAGATCAAAGCTGTCATGTGACAAAACCAGGTATTTAGGGTATATATGCTGTAACATATGGGCAACTTATAGTCCATTATGTAAGAATCCAGTTTTGAGCATTTGTTTCTTGCTACCTGGTGTGTCATTTGGTTTTGGAAGCACAAAAAGAATAGAGTGGTGTGGGACATGATGGGGAAGTAAGCTAACTTAATGCCATCTTAACTTAATTCGACAGGACTACCAGTCTTCTTTGAACTGTTGTCAGCCTGTTGTCCTTATTCTAGATCAGCTAAGTTTTTTTTCAAGCTCAGTTCTTTACCACAGGGGTTGAATCTTGTTAATAATTGCAGCATCAGTGCATCGTTTTTTTTCTTTTCTTGGCTGTAAAACAAGAGCCAGCTACCAACCAGAGTGCGTGATTTGAGCCACTCTCAGTTACACAATAGAGTCTTTGTTCTCAGCTCATTCTAGTGTTGTTATTTGTGACTACAATGATGTCAAGTGTATCCCAAATTTGTGTCAAATTTGTATATTGAACATGATGCATATTTATTGGAGTACAGGGAGCCTGTTTTGCTGGTTCGACAGACATACGAATACAATAGACATCTTATATTTACCTAAAAAGAGAGGATGACAAGACAGGGGAGGGAGGGAGGCAAGGGATGATCCTTCTTGGACGCATTATATATGAATTCTCGTCATTTGTCACCTCTTCCTCTCTCCTCAGCATCTGTTCTTGTTCCAGCTCTCTCTCTCTATCCCTTCAGTTTCGACCACTCTATCTGTCTACACATTCATCAAGCCTTTGGTCTCATCCCTTCTTCCCATGCATTCTTTACCTTGTCCTCACCATTGTGCACCTCTTCTCCCTGCTCCTATTTCTGCACACCCCTTCCTTCTCTGCCCTCTGCCTCCACCATCACATTTCCATCCATCGCTGTCTCGTTCTTTTTTACAATGCTCACACTCAAACCCCCCCCCTCCCCTCACCAGGCTGATTTGCCTCGGTTGATGGTGGGGTATTTGACAGGCCTGCTGCGGGAAGATAGCGAGATTGAATGCGAGTCCCCGGGGTGGGAGGAGGAGGGTAAAAAAGGGTAAAGTGGTATTAGCTGGTGAAAAGGGGTTGGCACCAGGCAGCGACGAGGAGAGGGGGTGGGTAGTATCTGGGTTGCAGGAGAGAGAGCCAGGGGCTTAGGGCGAGCCAGGCAGACTGACACTACTACCCCACAGAGAGAAAGAGAGATAATTAGTTAGAACAGAGATGGAGGCAGGATGAAAAGCTTGTATCTCCAAAATGTCAAATATTCAGAAACTTTCAGCATGATGGACTTTTGACAGGGTTTCATGAGTAAAGAGATCGAATCGGATCTTCCCAGAGAGTATACAGTATACATAAGTACATCACACACAGTAGTGTTTCCACCACTTCAGAGGACATTACATTGAGTTAGATTGATTTCCTGGAGACCTTCCTTACCCGAACCCTAACCCCTAACTCCTTCCCCTTAACCTTATACTTCTTCTACTTTTCCCTTTCTGTAGAAGAAGTATAAGGTCTTCTCTCTCTTCCTGCAAACACACCTTCCTCCTCTCCTTCTTCAACCAACAGTAGTCCAATTTCCACCGGCACCCTGTAGGTGAACAGTACCCATGGTGACCTTTTGTTAACCCGGGCCTCGACCAATCTGGTATGGAAGTCATAGGTTTTATTTACATAGTTGGTTTGGCCAAAGTTGTACATCAGATGCCCTTCCGTACCCTCTGTATTTATCTGGGCTTGGGACCAGCACAATGAGACACTGGCTTGTGCCCCTAACATACATTAACATTAAAAGTCTTCACTCTAAAATGTAATTATTTAAGTTAAGGGGACTTGACAACAGTGAATACTAATACCCTTTACCCATTTAATGTTGCAATACAGTTTACCAACTATGGCCTCAAAAACAAGCTTGAGCCATGTTCTCATCTTTAATTATTTGGGCCAAATGCATTCTATTTCCTGGTTTCCACTAAGGGCATTAATTAGTGTGTGTGTGTGAGTGTGTGTTTATGTGTAGCCAAAATACAAACACTCAAATTCTCACTTTTATCCTGTATTTTTATGTTCCCATGGCTATAAGCATAAAATCAATCCTAATTTAAGGCTTTCAAGTGGAAGCTCTTGCTTCAAAACTGTAGTTTTTACTATTTTCCAGCTGATTGAGA
Organism: Pampus argenteus; assembly: GCA_036937835.1. Taxonomy (NCBI): domain Eukaryota; kingdom Metazoa; phylum Chordata; class Actinopteri; order Scombriformes; family Stromateidae; genus Pampus; species Pampus argenteus. The sequence goes on from CM072881.1 coordinate 2,785,177, forward strand.
CATTTTCTCCTGTTTGCCCTGAAGAACAAATACATGCTATTCCCCTGGTTTTCACTATGGGCTTTGCCAGCTGCATTTCATGCATTATCGAGTTTTGTAGGCCACTGCAGCAAATCTATTTATCCGAAAATGGTGTGTTTGTACTGATATGGATATGCAAAGGTGGTCTCTCTCTCTCTCTCTCTCTCTCTCTCTCTCTCTCTCTCTCTCTCTCTGTGTGTGCAGCTAAACTGAACTAATTTATATGGGCTGCAGGTCTTAACGGTATCATCACAAAAACTATAATTTAAAGGGTTAACATTTTTAAAATGAATGAATATTTGATGATGATCAGGACTGATATTGGTTAAAAGCTAACTCAGTAAAAGTGGAAAATATTAACATTAAATAAATATAGGCAGCCATACCACCCTGAACACGCCTGATCTCGGAAGCTAAGCAGGGTCGGGCCTGGTTAGTACTTGGATGGGAGACTGCCTGGGAATACCAGGTGCTGTACCCCACCTCCCATGGGCCCACCACCCATGGGATGGGTCTCAGGGGGGGAATGGTGCGAAGAGAGATGGGCGGCAGTCGGAGGCGGGGACCCTGGTGCGGTCCGACCCCCGGTTGCAGAAGCTGGCTCTGGCAGAAGTGGCTGGGGAGAGGGAAGTCTGGGCTTCCCTGCTGAAGCTGCTGCCCCCACGACCTGACCACGGATAAGCGGAAGAAGACGGAAAATATCAATATATAATATAATATTGATGATAACTTTTTGATAGTTCCTGTTCATTTTCCTGAAGTACTCATTATCATGTGTGCTTGTGTGCTTTTTTGGAAAATTCATCTACAAATTTAAAAGCATTAATGGAAACACTCTTTCAAAGCAATCTCAACTTGTTAGGTGGATTATCAGATAAGAAAGGGGGCACCAGTCCTGATTAGAAAATAGCTGTAGTCCACCGCCATCAATCTCCAGTTGAGGTGCAGTAGGTGCAGCTAGACATTGATCGCAGTTGGCTGTGTGGGAGCAAAATCTGCAAACCTATCCTTGTTTCTGCACTAGGTTAGCTAGCAGTAGAGCATACAGTAAACTTTTTAATAAACATGTTGCATCCTCCTGATGACACTTCTGACTGACAGGTGAAGAACTGGCTTCATGTGTGTCACAGCTGTCTTCTCCATCCTCACATGGGTTTAACATAATATTTCTCTCCACTGGATCAGAGTTTACCTGGCCCCTTGTATTTTTTGGTGATTTATTTGTTGTATTCATAATCCATACAACAGTGAAGTTCCCATTAGGTTTGGTTGTTTTCCTTCTGTTGTGGACATGTAATGTTTATCCAATATACAAACAGTCCCACAGCTTCTCTGTGACTGGGTTCCTCTTTGTTTTTATGAAGGGACTTATCCATGATGCTGATTGGCTGTCACTTGCCCATCTGGGCCAATAAACGTTTACTGACCCCAGGTTATTGGGTCACTGGTTATGTTGAGCCATGTCAGTGGGGTATTTCAGTACTCTTGTAATCCTAAATGATTGGCTTTTGTGCCTGTCAATCATTTCAGTATGCTACAGGGTGAGGTTGGGATAAGGACATTCCTCCTCTGACATGAAGTGCTGACCTTAAATCCTCAGAGACAGAGAACCTCAATGGATGTACAAGACCTCTAAAATAAAGCATGAGGAGGAGACACATTTTTTTCAGTTTTTTCTTTGCTGTCTAATCGTGTGGGTTTTCATTTACTCTTAACTTGTCATTGTTCATAAAGTTTGGTCTGGTATCGCCCCTCATCCATTGTTTCTTCTTCTTGCTTTTCCTTCTCCATCTTCATCCTCCTCTCTTTCTTTTTCATTTTCCTATCCGTTGACTCACCTCCAATCACCCTTGGTGCATCTGACAGCTGAGCAAGAGACATAGAGAGACAGAGTGTGGAAACAGGAGTGTGGGGGGTCGTCAGATTGCTGTAAAGGGCCTGAGAGTTGACAGCTATGGGAAAGGACAGCTGACCCCTCTTATACAGAGAACGAGAGTAGAGATGGTGGGTGGGGGTGGAGAGATGGAGGGATGCATGGAGCGAAAGTGCAAGACAGGAGAGAGGATTGCGTAAGATGAAAAGGAGTAATATCAGTGCTATAAAAAGTCCATTCAATTCAACCATTTCAAGCCCAGCCTCCAGTTCAATCTCCTTTCGCTGTTAGAGTGTGTATGTTTGTGCGTGTCTGGTTATGACTCCAGGGCAATTGCACATGGCTGCATAGAGGTGAGATTTTATTGGTATTCTTCTGTTCTGTTTCATTGCTGTATTAACACACTTCCTTGCTTTACTGCATAATTTTCATTTTTATTTTTACACATGTCAGTGTGACTATGTGACACAACCAATGACTGATGTACAGTAAAAAAAAGACACCTGTTACATGTACATATACAAGGGATGGACAAAAACACCTGATGTTGAAAGCCTTGGACAAAAGTACAATTCCAAGGAGCACCAGTGGTCTCACACACACAGTGAGATTGTTTTTACATATTGTCAAGCAGTAATGCAACTTTTAGATCAACATAAATACTAAAAAACATTACCATTAGAGTTTGACCAATTATCAGCCAGGATTATTGAATCTGATATTCAGCATTTTATTATTATTAGTCTTTTTTTTTTTTTTTATCGATTGCTGATATATGCTACTTTATCTCTGATGCAGCTGTATGTTTCTGATTGGTTACACATCCTGAGTAATAGCCTATGAACACTGAAGGCATGTTACTGTGCCACAGCATCTTCAGACTGGAGCAGCTCTGGTGAGAGAGTGGAGCTGGAGTTTCAGTAAACATCACAATCCTCTATGATAAAATGTATTTAAAACACTACAATCTTATGATCTATTTCTATGATGACGCTAGAAAATTCATTAAAGTGAAAAAAATTCTGTTCTGATGTGTAGAAGTGTTTAAAAAAAAGTCTACACAATCAGAAGTCGCCTGAAGTCAGAATCACCTGAAATCCTCAGTATTAGTATTAGTGCAATCATGTTTTAGAGACTGAATTCATTTTGTACACTTTTGGAAAATGTGTTCCACCACTCCCCCACTATGACACTCCTGTGGTCTATGCAGCTGTATTTAGGAGCCATAACTATGATGTCAGGAAATGTTGTTGGGACATCAACTCTAGAACACAGACAATAAGCAAATGTTATATTTGGGATGTTTATCATTTTAAAATGAAAATGTGTTCAACTGCTTAACCTACCAATTAATGTGTGTCTCTACCGATCTTATTTTTGGTTGGTAGGAAAGTTGAACAGGACAGTTGAAAGCCTGAAACACTGTGAATGTTTATTTTTTTAGTTCCTGTCTCTTTCTATTTGTTCTTTACACTATAAACATTAAACCAGAGCTTTAGTCATTTGTTTATTTTCATCAATTTGTGGATCACTTAGTCTGAAGATAGTAAAAGAAGCGTATCCCAGTTGCCCAGAGTCCAGGCTGATGCCTTGCTTGTCTAACAGTCCAAAACCTAAGGTTATTGACTTTACAATGATATTATTGCACAGTTGCATAATCAGCAAAGTCTCAGAATGAGAAGTCTGGTAAATTACTAAAATTATTCGGAAAATTGTTGATCAGTTTATTTAAATAACTGACCATTTCAGTTTTGCACTAAACATTTAGATCATGTAGAGTTTTGGACAGCTTTTTGTAAGGAAATGAATGGGTTTCAGGTTTTGAAATTTAAGAATTAAATTCCAGTAAACTAAGTATCTTTTAATGGTTTTGGACTTTTGGACAAAATAAAATATTACAATCATCTTGGACTCTCATGTGTTAAAAGACTGAGCAGATTGGAGGAAAAGATGAGGTGAAGGAAACAGAAAGAGGAGGTCAGTGCTTGTGTGTGTGTGTGTGTGTGTGTGTGTGTGTGTGTGTGTGTGTGTGCATGGCCATTCAGGTGGACACAGTACACGTGCTTAGTGCCTTTGCTGGCTGGTTCTGTTAAAGGATAATTCCAGTTCATTTCAATTACGGTCTTGTTTTCATAGTTCTGATCATCATTTATATGAGCAATAATAATAATAATATAATATTGTGATAGTGATCCTAAACCTGACAATCAGGCTGGTTGGAAACAGTGAGAGTTTATTCACAATGTTTGCTGTCATTTTGTCCAGATAGGTTTGACTAACCTCGTGGGTGAGTCAATATATGTCAACATTTACACACAGACACACTGATGGCACAGCCATCAGGAGCGATATGGGGTTAAGTGTCACCATGTTCCCACATCTCAGGTATTAACTTGAGTGAGTTTGATGTAATTAGTATTGACAAAAACGATGACCTATGAAAACTGACTACAAGATCCATGTTGTATAACAAATGCAATTAACACACTACTGATCCCGTTACCGTTGTGGAAACTGAAAGTTTGTTTCTCTCATTTCATATTGTGTGTTGTAATATTATAGTAATACGTACGTTGATTTTGATGTGAGCTTTGGCTTTTTGATTTTTTCCATCTCAAGCATCGTGGGATGACAGCTGAAGATGTACTCTTAGTGTGTGCGTGAGAGAAACAGTGTGGTAATGTGTGTAAGGCTGTGTCACAGTATGTATTAGACAGTGGATGTCTCTTGTGTAAGTGTACATTTCTATTTTGTGGATGTCTGTAGTCTGTGTTTGTGTGAGTGTGCGTTCTGTTTGGCTGCGTGTGTATTCTCTGGCCCTGACGATAAATGAAATAATCAAATGTTTATGTGGCGTAAAATGGCAATTGGCAGCAGTGGCGACCCTGTTTGTGCATGTGTGAACGTGCTGTGTGTCTGTGTGTGTGTGTGTGTGTGTGTGTGCGCACTAGTGCGAGTCGGGGTGTGTACCATACTGTCAGATGCAAGGTTGTTATTAACAACTATCTATACAGAGAGATGAAGCAAAGACAATACAGGGTCTGTCAGCCAGCAGAGACGGAGTGAGAGACAAAGCAGTGAAAGTGAAAAATATGCATACAATTTATTTCTTCTACCGCGCATGCATGCACTTGCACACAACAAAAGTACAAGATTATCTCAATCTCTAGGTTCAGTTGAAGGTCAGACGCAATGTGTGGCTCGTTGCTCCAGTACGCCGAAATAATTTTTTTTTTTTTATAATTATACGGGGAATCAGAATAGGCTCTGACTTCCAGCAGAAATGTTGAATAACTACAGTCTAACCTTTTCCACAGACTATTACATTAATCTGGAGACAACATGAACGAGTCCAAAGCCACATTAGCTTTGACAGACATTTGACTAAACAGAGAGCACACTTAAACAGGACGGCACTCCATTTCAATCAAACAAGCAACAGCTAAATGACCCACTCTGTGCAGATACACCCTCTCCATGTTTTTAACATTTTTTTTAAAAATCAATCACTGTGTTTACAGACAGATTTGGTTAGAAGTGTGAAACAGCCCTTATGGGAGAGAACTACAGCTTTATGACAACGATTATAAATGCCAAATGGAGTGGAAAACACACACACACGCACACACACACACACACACACACACACACACACACACGTCTGTAGTCAGAAAATGTAAGAAACATATCTACTCTGTTTTTTGTAGTTGAGAAACTTTTTAAATGTTTTTCAACAATTTATGAAGCTTGACCAAATATGGAATCATTTGCTGAGAATAAATCTGTTTCTTCCCAGAATGTTTAATATGAAAATACACATAATGAGCTTATCTTAAACGTTATCCATGATCATGATTGAGGTTTGTAATGATACATTGATCTGTATTGATGTATCAAAGATCCAATATACTAATGCAAAATGAAAATATCCATATCATCATCTTTAAGATACACCTTTATTCCCATGGCGCATCTGAAAGGTGGCACTTTATGCTGAACAACAAGAAATCTATTTTTATTATACCGTTATTTTCTTTTTATTAAAATTTTTTCATTTAGATATCTGGAATAGCTGAGTTTTAAAACTGTCAAATCATATTTTAGTTGCTTGTGGTGAATTGATACAAATGTAACTGATTGTGTTAAATGGACATATGGTATCGTCCCATATACTTCGCAGGCCCCTGAAGTGAATCAAATAAAATTGTATTGTGACAGATTTTGTGATCTAATATAATATCTATATAATATCATAACATGATAAAACCTGTGGTTTTGCACCCCTACTCCTGACATTTTATTGCTATTTTGATATTTAACTGTGAGCAAAATTTGAATGATACATTCAGTGATTCTGTTACTATGATATTTATAGTGGGGGTAAGAGGGTTATAGTCTGTAGTTGTGTTTGTCTGAATAATCAGAGCATGCTTCCCCTTTCAGATTAAAACAGTTCATATTCATTCTTTTCACCTGCCTGTGGCTGGTAGATTTTGGAATCCAAATATATTTCATAACTTAATCATGTGAGTACACACACACACACAAAGAATCCCCAACCCTAGAAATAGATTTACACTAATATGCAGTTATGATCCAATACTACTGTAGTTAGTCAGTTTAGTCATCCATCATCAGTGGATGAGTCAAAACATGAGACTGCTGTACATTTCCCACTTCCAAATATCAGTCATTATTGTGTTTTTTTCAAATTACGACCACAATCATCCCCTAACGTTAGTGGATATTACTGTAGCCAAGATCCTCTAACCTTCACAAAATACTGATTTTAAATCTTATTTTAATAATGATTTTTCCTTAACCTAAACAAGTTGCTTTTGTGCCATAACCTACCCACATGAACACCTTGCTTCGTACAGCTTTAAATCAGTAATTTCCAGTCGTGATGTCACTTATTAACTCATGCTGGTTTCAGCATAGTCTTAATTACTTAATTTGGTTCTGTCACAAGTCTTGGTAGTCAGCCATTACCACAATCCATTTCTGCATTCAAGAGAAGCTTGACTGACAAGACAATCATCATCAATCTATGTTTTGATTAGGTTCAGAATTATTGTCCTCTCCACAGTGATCCATGTAGTGCTATCTTAGATTCACAGCACTATCTGCAGAACCATCAGCAGCTGAAGCACAGGCGATCCATCATGGCAGCACTGTTAATTCTCCTAATCTATCATTTGCTATGGAAATGATATTCAGGCACGATGTCTGTGTAGATTCTCATTCATCTAGGTCATTGTAGTCAAATAAGTCAACTGGAGTTTGAAGAAGTTTCACCTTTCATCCAAAAGGCTTCTTCAGTTCTAACCTGATGATGGAAACCAGGAGCTATATCTCTGGATCACAGAGGGTGGAGCTGTAGACCACACCCCTCATTCCGTAACAAAGGGTCACATGAGTCACTCTTCAAGGTGTGAATTAGGATGAGAGTTGTTGTGGTCACATGATCCAGAGAATGAAACCTGCTCTGATGATGAGCAGTTAAAATTCCTGGGATGCGATCTCAAGGCAGGATGGTATGTAGCAGACAGATTATGAAACAGGCACCTGTTCAACTAATATTCAAATAAGATATAATAAAGACTCAATTTCCTTTTTTTTTACTTTGAGAAAGTGTCATTTAACATTGTTTGTTTCTTCTTTTTGTTAAAACCAGTGGAATATGATGTCCAGTGTTGATCAGGTAATTCACCAAGATATTAATGACAACAGATCATTTAGGAAGCTGTAGTTTGTGGTGTTGTTGAGAAGTATTTTTGTTTTATTGGGTGGTGCTCTCAATGGTGTGGTCACAGACAAAATATTAGAAACAATCACAGCTAAAAGTGAGCATGAACTTCACAGACACTTTTAATCTCCACTTAGAGATTGTGTACTGTATATGTTCATGTTGGTGTGGTGTCTTGAACCTTTGTGACCTGCTTTACTGACATTATTGAACCTTCACTGGTGTGAACACAAACACGCAGGACAGGTGATGTCATCTCAGTAACAGTTAACATATGTTGAAGAAGACCTGATGGCTTTCTACATCTGTACTTGTGTTCCTGTGGATTAGTGTGCATCTAATCAGGTACAGTCCATTTTTTTTTCATTCTAGGACTGTTCTCATTAAGTCATTAAGTTTTGCTATTTTTTGCATCTCACTGTCAATAAGGTAATTGTATACACAGACAGGGGACCTTTGAGTAGAGAATATTTTGCCACAGTACAGTGTCCCGTTCTGGAGAGTTTGGACCCCCAGGGTGAACTTGCCAAGTCTGAACTTGGCGTACTCTGTACTGAGAAAGGCCTCTGGTGTCTGATTGGTCTGTTCTAAAATAGCTTCAAATAAATCAGCCAAAAATGTCAAACATTCTCTAGCTTTTCCATGAGGTTGTTTGTTTTATATCTACAGTATATTTATATGCTTCAGTTATATCATTCTGAACTAAATATGTGTTTATCAGACTTAACTTTTACTGTGTACTCTGTAATGTGCATATTAAAACTGACTCACCTCTGGTTTCCACTGTCTTTTTTATACACCCACGTATTGCCTTCTGCTTTAGTTTCTTCTCACTGCAACGTTTTATTAAATCAAGTTGTTGCATCATGGCAGTCTTCATTTTGTTTACATTTGCTTCCCCGTGAGATCATGTGAGATCATGTGAGGGGGTACATTGCTCCTTCTAGCACACTAATCTTAATCATATCCTTGTATGTTATCTGTCATAAGTTTAAAATCTTGTACTGTGTGCATGTTTGAGATTAGAGTGAAAAGCATCTGTGAAGTTTCTCCTCATGTGCATGATACAACCCGATTTCAAAATCTGTTAGGATTTTTAAACTTCTGTTGGAAGTTCAGTGCAGCAATTATCACTGAACCAACCTGAACTCCAAATAACAACACAGAACGTTGTTTAGTGCTTCAAAGGAACACACCTTTGTAAAGCTGAACTGTTCCATATGCAGAGATGACTGTAGTAGCATATATAAATGACTGCAGCAGGCTTCCCGTTGGTCACTGAAGTTGACATGTTATACATCCATACATGCACACTTTATATGTTTACATACTGTACATGTGTATTAGAATAGAAACTTTCCTCTGGTTGCTACCCATCCTCCTCCCTAACCCTAAACCATTTTAAATGCTCTGAGAGACTGAGCAGACTGTAAACTTAAAGCGACAATACATTAATTTTAATTAAGCAATTAATATCAGTTGACAACTTTGTTGGGTGCATCAGTTATTCTAATGTTCTGGAGAGATGTTCACTTTGGACAAATGAGTCATAAGGCGATCTTGGAGAGGAGAGAGAGAGTGCTATCACACGTAGTTTTATTCCCACTTAAAAAGCCCATTATCTGCTGCTGCTTGGGTGAGAGGCAAACTCATGGAAGTGTACTTATATTTCATGTAGCATCAAATTCATTATTTTATTTTAGCGCTCTAAAGTCTAAAGTAATGGATCACTGTGGACCAGAGTTGCATGATAAAATATAGCTGGATTTCTACTGTCCTCACCAGAACAAAAGCATTATTTCTCTTTTTCAAAGGACTCTTTTGATGGACACGGCCATAATTCATTATTATCTGCCCTTTTTTTGTTTTTCTCATTTTAACAGCATTTCATTTTGATTCATACATTTCCATTCTTTAATAATTAATATACAGAAGAATTAAAGAATATACATTCAAGGGCTCAGTGGTGCCTCCCTCCACCTCTGCCTCGTTGACACCTCTGTCTATCCTAGAAGGGGATGTCAACAGGCTTTTTTAAAAACAAAACCCCCGCAAAGCAGCTGGCCCTGACTCTGTCTCCCCTTCCAGTCTGAAGCACTGTGCAGATCAGCTGTGTTTACTTACTGACATTTTTAACACCTCACTGGAGACAGGACACGTGCCAGCCTGCTTCAAAACATCCCTCATCATCCCGGTCCCAAAAAAGTCAATGATCACAGGACTCAATGACTACAGACCCGTTGCCCTGACCTCTGTGGTCATGAAGTCCTTTGAGCGCCTTGTCCTGCCATACCTCAGGTCCATCACTACCCAACACCTGGACCCCTTGCAGTTCGCCTACCGACCAAACAGGACTGTTGATGATGCGGTTAACCTGGCCCTCCACTTCATCCTCCAACAGCTGGCCTGCCCAGGAACCTATGCCAGGATCCTGTTTGTGGATTTCAGCTCTGCCTTCAATAACATCATCCCGGCCCTTCTTCAGTACAAGATCTCCCAGCGGGGCGTGCTTGACTCCACCTGAAGGTGGATCACAAACTTCCTTTCTGACAGGAGGCAGCACGTGAGGACCATCAGCACCGGATCCCCCCAAGGTCGCGTTCTTTCCCCCTTCCTCTTGTCTCTCTATATAAACTGCTGCACCTCCAGGTACCAGTCCGTCAAACTACTGAAGTTTGCGGATGACACCACCCTCATTGGACTCATCTCTGATGGGGACGAGTCTGCCTACAGGCTGGAGATTGACCATCTGATGTCCTGGTGCGAGCAGAACAACTTTTTGCTCAATGCCCTAAAAACTGTAAAGATGGTTTTGGACTTCAGAAAGAACCCAGCCCCACCCTCCCCCATCTCCCTGCATAATTCCCCGGTGGACATTGTGAAGTCCTACCGGTTCCTGCCAACCATCATCACCCAGGACCTCAGATGGGAGCTGAACATCAGCTCCCTCATCAAGAAAGCCCAGCAGAGGATGTACTTTGTGTGGCAGCTAAAGAAATTCAGTCTGCCTAAGGTAATGACGGTCCAGTTCTACACTGCCAAACACAGACTGCAGCGTATCATCTGCTCAGCTGAGAGGGCGATCGGGTGCAGCCTCCCATACCTGACTCTCCTGTACACCAGGAGACAGGAGACAGCTGACCCCTCCCACCTGGGTCATGGTCTGTTTGTGACTCTTCCCTCTGGCAGGAGGCTGCGATCTATCAAGACCAGAACCTCCTGCCATAAGAACAGTTTCTTTCCATCTGCAACTGGTCTCATTAAGAAGTCCTGAGACCCCCCCTATTTGTAATATAAGATGTTTATGGATTAAAAAATCATATCTGTAAAACTCTCCTTGTACCCAGAAAAGCAATTTTAGCAGTTCATGAGATCCCAAAATGAAGTTTATGGCCTGAGCAGGAACTCAGCCCATAAACTGAATTGAGCATATTCAGTGTGAACTTTTAGTGGTTTTGCTTTATATTTAAGAATAGCTTAATATTTCTGTTTTATTACAACTTGGATCTAACTTTCATATCTTTGTGGTGTCATCAGAACTGATAGAAATGACAGGAATCCTAAAAGTTAGTGCTGAGATCAGAGAACAAAATGACATCACTAAAAAGAAGTCTGGCAATTCAGGAAACACTAGCAGCCAAATTAAGTCAGATTGGTTAAAAACAAACCTCCAGGATAGTCAGAACATATATGGAACGTATTTGGAAGAGAAAACTATGTGGGGCACTAAAATTAGAATGTTATAAACATTCATCGCAGTTTACAGAGCTATACTGACATGTTTGCTGATACTGGCTGGCTGATGGTGAAAACCTGATCATCACTCTGATAGTGTGGTGTACTCCAGGAAAATGCTGACAAAATGCCTGCAAGCACATTTGTTGTGAGTGGTGTGTGTTTTGTGCTGTGTGCGTATTAGCCAGTGGTGGTGCACATATATGACAACATTTCTGAAAGCTTGAAAAATTGCCTGATGAATTAGATACAGATATGGGAATACTATCAAAACATTATCCTGCAATCCAACACATATGCATAAAATATGCAGCAGTATGCATAATGCAGGAGTGCTCAGATGGGAACCCTTGACCTCCGCTTGCTCCCCTGGCTCTCCTCCATCTGCCCTTGGAGGGCTCTTTGACTTTACACTGAGCTCCGACAGCCCTTCCCAACCACCTCACCCCTGGGCCCTCCCTCACCCGCTGACCCACCTTTTCCCTCCCCTCCTCCCCCAGGCATGCCTGCAGTCTCATCTGAGTAGCACTATTGCTTCTGCGTAATTGGTTGCTAGAAAGTAGCAGATTATCACACACACACACACACACACACACACGCACGCACACACACACACACACACACGCACACACACACACACACACACACACACACACACACACACACACTGGGACCAGTTGTAATTAGGGTGGAGTCTGTATTTGATAATTCCAATGTGTGTGCATGCACATGTTTGTGTGTATGTGTGTGTCTGTTAGTATGACTTTGGGTAGGTCTCTTTTCTTCATTGTAATGAGCTTGTTGGACTTTTAGAAATGAAATTGTGGATATAAAATGGATTCGGTGGAGTTTGACTGAGTCCATTTCACCACCTCCATTTTCTCCCTGTTCCAGTTTGCTGACTCACAATAATGAAGCAGGGGGCCAAACATGCTCAGAGGAAAGTGGTCATCTCTCCCCCTCCCCCTCCCTTCTCTCCCCCTCCTTCATTGGCACTTGTGAAGTGAATGAGTAATCTAATTCAATTCTTATTATACATTGACAGTTATTGGTAATTGTGGCTGTTCTAATGTCCTCCATTACATGTGACCGCAGCACAAGTGCTGGCTTTAATTTCCCAGCCAGGGAGAGAGCGAGACATGAAATTAAAGCTGAATGAGGGTCACTGCGGGTGAGGGAGAGGGAAAAAGGAGCCAATCAATGTCTGCGTCCGGCTGAATTAACACTAAATCGAGGTTTTCATGTTTTAAATGATTTCTCCTTCCTGCTATTGAGGATATCAAAAGACTTAAATTGCTCCTTAACACTTAAAGTGTTAAAGTGAAGGGCTGACATTGAAGTGTGATATCCTTATGATTATGCTTGATAGCTTTAAGACGTCCTTTCATTTCAATAGTCAGCAAAGTCATTCACACATTTCTGAAGTGACAGGGGATAATCAAATATGAATGCTGTTCACTCAACACATAGAGGCGAGCGGAACGTTTTAATTTAAAATAGAAATAAGCTTAGAATGAGGCTGTTTGTTTTGTTCATATTTACATGCTAGAGAACACATTTGCTCCGAGCTAGTCAACAAGATGAACATTCAACAACTTGTATTCAAGTCTCGTCTCCAGTACTCAGAGTGTACCTGTGTTTTCTATTTTGATTCACAGCAATCAAAACTGTGATTTTCTGGATGTGCCCCCCCCCATGGCTCCTACCTAGGCTTCCCTCATATCTCCATGGGGAGCTGTGAAATCCATTTAGAGGAGCTACAGGTCCCCAGCGTTCTGCCTAAAGCTTTCGGGAACACACAACAACTTTAATATCCACACGCAGTAGAGATTTGGGATTTTGGTATTCCACATGACAAAGGTGTCTTTGATACAGGTTAGTTCCACCATGAAATTAAGAACAAAGTATACGGATAAGGCTTCGTCAACAACTTTGGGATGAAAAAGCCATGTGCCAAAACAGTGTTTGGTTGTGCAAATCGAGTGCGTTTCATTTAAAACATTTTCCTGACAAGCCCCCACTGGTTTCTCTCCACACCATGTTAAAAATATATTAACGCATTTTGAAGGTCTCTCTTTATGCTTTCTCTACAGTCTTACTCCCCTTGTGGATCTGTGTTAGACCTTTTCACTGTGAATTGTGGGAATTGTTCCAGAATAGAATAGACAATGTATGTGATTCCCAAGAAGATAACATTTCTTTGGCAGTATATCACAGCCATTGTTACAGCTATTATTCTTCAACCTGTGTCTATCTGACAGTAAGTCTGCCAGCTACTGGGCTTTCTTGAGCTGAAATGACAGCAGTGTTATGTATCCGATCTGCCTAATCGGAGCGTAATCTTTCCCAAAGGTAATGCCTGGCGTTGTGTTCGCCAGGGGATGACAAAGCCTCGCCGTGGTTTTAATCTTGGTAACTAAGGCGCAGCAAGTCGAACAAATGAACCTAATCTCCAGTCAGATGAAAGGAGGGATCCCTAGCTAACACTGCGACAGTGTTGTTTATTGTTTTGTTGCACTTATCGGCTTAACATGTAAAGATTTCACAAGTAACAGCTCAGTGGTTTTAAACAGATAAAGACAGCTTAGTACCAAAGCTGTGTTTTCCTCATACAGTATCACCTCCCTTTGGTGTCACCGGGTGAAAGAAACAGAAATGTAGAGTAGGAGAGCAGGGGAAGGCCTCCAGATGTAGGTTCTGTTCAGACACTCCACTGAAAACTTTTCACAGGGACTATTTCTTTGGTAAGGGTTGTAATGTGGGTAAACTGACCCTTTAAAAAGCACACGTCACTTGTGTCAGCATAGAGCTGATAATGTAGAATGTTGGTGCATCTTAATTTTGCCTACTGTCTGTGTACATATAATGTTTTGCTAATTAGTGTCATTAGCCTAATGAGCAATCTCATCAGAGTAAGTGTTTATGTAAAACATATAGTTTGGATTACGGCTCACAGAGAGAAATGACTCCAGCACCAGTAGGCTGTAGCTCAGTTTACGTCTCACACTCTGTTCCGACAACCACACTGGTTGAAACAGACTTTGTTTGTTTTCTGGAGGCTTGTCTTGTCATTTTGAACTAGTTTAGCGCTGTCACCACGCAGCCTCCAGGATGGAACAACAGGGGACCCAGCATCGTTTTGACTTTTAATCAGGACATTTGGTGCTAATTAATGCAAACATAAAAACAAACATATATGTGAAATCTGAAAGGTTAGGTAACTGGGTGCTTATTAATTATGTGCTTATTGTTGTTGTTGTTGTTTTAAATGTGAATATTTGTACATATATACATTTAAGCGCTCCCTTTTAAAGAAATCTTATCTCAGTGTTGCATGGTGGTAGCAAACTAAAATAACCCCATCAAGCTATGCACCACCATGCTCCAAATAATGAAAACATACACAATTTAAACAGTTATCACACTTTTAAAATAATACATCACGTCTTTCAGACTAAGGTTGGCTTTCATCAACTTTAAATGAAATTAGTGTTAACGTGTCTAACTTGCATTTATATTTACATTTGAATGTAAAAGTTGACAAATACAATATCAATGCATAGTTACTTGTTAGGTCATATTGGAACAAAAATAAAATAAATTATTGTGCAAATGTTTGGTTTAGATCAATACTTAGTAACACCACTGCTGGCAGGTGTCACAGCTTGAAAACCCTTTTTGTAGCTAGAAGACTTTCAGGTCTTATATTTAGGATTTTCTCTCATTCTTGTTGCAAAAGGCTTCTAGTTCTGCAGTATTCTGGGGCTGTCTTGCATGCACAGCTCTTTTAAGATCCACCCACAGATTTTTAATTATGCTTAGGTCAAGAGACTGTGATGTCCATTTAAAACCTTCAGCTTGTGTCTCTTGAGGTCATTAACGGTGGATTCTGAGGTATGTTTAGGATCATTATCCTGCCATCCTCTTTTCAAGTTTTTTACAGACAAAGCATGATATTTGTCAATGGCTGCAACGCAACCTCAAAGCATGATAGATCCACCCCCAGGCTTAACTGCTGCTACTTTTTTTCTACTGTGGTGATTGTGGCCAAAGACTTGTATTTTAACTGCATCACTCCACAAGTCTTGTTTCTAAAATGCACCATTCTGACGTTGGATTTTATGATGAGAATGCAGGTAAGGTTTTCTTCCATGAAGGTCTGTTCAACACTCCTGAGTCAGCTAAATCGTCCTGTAGGTTTATTTTGCCTTTCTGACCAGCATACGAGCAGTTCACTGAGTTTTCTTGGTCTTCCAGATCTCATCTAGACCTCCAGAGTTCCTCTAAAATGCCATCTCGAAATTACGTTTCTCACAGTGGAAACTGCAAGCTGACAACGCTTTGTTATCTTATAGCTTCCCCTGCATAGTGGAAAAAAGGGGTACAATTGAGTCAGATAACTCTGCAGCAGTCATGGGTATTTATTGACTCCAGCTCCGATTGGCAGTCATGGAAACATAACACCCGGATGGACACACTCATTTTTGCCCATGTTCTGGTCACTAAATAGCCAGAAACATTGTTTGTTTTTTGACAGGTGACAGAATTTGTCCTGATTCAAGGGAGGGGAAAATAAGGAGACAGGTTACTGGCAGTGTGAGAGACAGTGTGATATACGACAACATATTGAAAATGCTGAGAGAAAGAGACATTTCTCACAGCCCAAACCAAGTAATAGAGTAATTAAGAGAACGAAGAAATGCTGCTTTCTACTATTTACTAACCCTGTTTTCCGGTGCGTTCATGATGCCGACTGTGACAAACCAGAAAAACAAAAAGGCAACTCGTCTGCTGACTAATGGAAAGGAGTCAGTTGCCTGTTTTAGTGGATTTAATTGTGATGTCATTAAATATAAAGTCTGGAGCTTCTCCACAGACAATGAATGGAAGATTTGTAAATTCTGATTTGTAAAACTGATTTTGTAAATTCACAGAAAATGTGTTTGACTTTTTATACCCGAATGAGCTGTATTCTATAGTAGGGTTCTCAGTTCTGAGAAATAAAATGTAAATAATATAATTATAAACTATTGTCTATGGAGATGCTTCAGACTTTATAACTGATGACATTATAGACTTGAGTTCTAGCACTTTTTGGATTTGGGAGAGAGTTGTTCATTTTCACTAATATTTTTGTACTGTCTTAGACTATCAGAATAATAAATAAGAAGTCCGAAATTCCCCTTTGGAAGATGCAATATTATTCCTTACATTACATTAGATGGACTTCATGGTGGTGTCCAGGTCCAATGTATCCTATGTCAGCCTACAAACACAGTTTCCAAATTATTTAAATATTGTGTTTTTGGAAACCTATTCAAAATATGTCTTACTTCCAAATTTGTTTTATTTATTTATTTTTCTGTTGGTTTACTTCAGTGCAGAATGATTTTCATGCTCACCATAACTTCTGATCCAGATGGAGATGAAGTCAGATTGGTCCCTTATAAGCAGAGTTTCATCTCTGTCTATCTTGAAATCTTCTTCCTTCAGTGGGCTGGTGTGTGGAAGACCAGCAACCACAGACTCCTCAAAATCTGTGTGTATCTTGACAGGGAAAGCATCTTTGAATTGTGTGTTGCCTCGGATCTATTGTGTGGAAGGGAACTAAATGTATATCAAAATCTCCTTCAGCAGAGTAGTGGTCTTTAATAACACACACAGCTGTGTGTATATGCTCTCCATTAATGAAACATATTTCAAAACATAATATTGTGTTTGAGAGATATTTTTAACAATAAAACATTACTAATTTCAAAAAGTGGACCTGTAACAACCTCAGAATGAATCATGTCATGATTCACAGAGACAAAAATAGTCTATTACAGTGGTTCTTAAACTTTTGTTTCATCAAATAATTCTGAATTGAAATACATTAGGCCACAGGCCCCCATCTCACACACTCAGCCTATTTTTCACACACACCCTCCAGTAGAAATGATCTATGATAAACATTGACTAAGAAGAGGGATGAAGGAGACCACAGACTACTCTGTGCACGTGTGTGTGTGTGTGTTTGAATGCGTGTGTGTGTGTGTTTGTTGTGGGTAGCAAGGTTAAAGCTGGCTGGGCCGCACCTCAAGCTCTGTGCTGGCTAACAGGCAGCAGGCTAATAACTTCAATTATCTCAGCGCTCGGCTTCAGGCCACAACTGATAGGACAGAAGCAAGAATTATCTGTCTTTGATGGAGACTTGGGACACACACACACACACACACACACACACAGAGAGAGACACTGTGTGGCTAACACAAGTCTACTCTAAACACACTCTAAACACACATTCATACACACTTATACAAGTCCTTGGAAGGACACATAAAGCTGTATTGAACATCACCATCAGTGGATAATTCAAGCTGTTTATTCTCCTTCCACAATACAAGTTTGTAATTTACTGCATAAACTCAAAATCAGCCAGTGTCAGCTTGACATTTAAGTATCTCATTTTGCCGTTTAGGACAGCAGTAAACTGTAATGGGGAAAAAGAGAGAGATCACTGATTGGCTATACAGGGTGAATGTGGTTTACTCTATAACTGGCTTGATTAGAGAGCTGCTGGAGTCTTTGGCTGCTTTGATATGACTGCAGTCATAATTTTACTATGGCAGTATGCAGTACTAACTTGTATTGTTTAGTATCATCCTTTTTCCCATTGATTTGTAGTGACGGTAGTGGTGTGGCTCTATCCATCTGGTCCACCACTTTGTCCAGAGTGAAGTATCTCGGCAACTATTGAATGGATTGTGATGAAATTTGGTACAGACAAACATGAATTCCACAAGATGAATCGTAATGATTTGTGATCCGCTGACTTTTCATCCCGTTCTCAACAGTGTAGATTGAAACAGATGTGCTACCGTAAGCTACCTAGTTATTTAACTAGATTTTTCACATATTTTGTGATAACTGTAACAACTGTTACTATGGGCATGATGACAAATGCAGAACTTTAAGGAAGTAGAAACTAAATTTCAAGTAATCATTTTAACTAACCAGACCTTAACCACAAATCGTAAAACATCTTTTTTTTTTTTTTTTTTTTAACACTGATTTGTAACAGTTTTGGAATCTCACAGAAATACATGAAATGACCCCAACCTCTAAACGTCACGTCATTCAACACATAATGTGCCACCACTATGTAATGAGTAAGAGGTATTGTGGAAGGCTGTGAGATCAGGTTGGTGTCATACAGGATGTGTTGAGGAACAGTGTTGAGTGCGGATTTTTAATGTTGCCTATGTGCTGATTGAAACAGGAGCATATCTGAAAAATGCAGCTGAAAAGTTTTCTGTGTAAATACCCTGTAAGTGTTGTGCTTTAATGTTGAGGTTGATGAGTAAGTGTAGGAGTGGCAAAGGGGCAAAGAAAGACAGATGGAGGAGATGAAGAAGAAAGAGGACAGAGAGAGAAGGGTAGGATGGTCTGTCTTGCTTCCTTTTTCATTTCCTCGCCTCCTTTTTCTCCTTCTAACCTCATCACCTCCTTCTTCTCCCATCAGCTCCGCTCCTGCATGTGCTTTGGAAACAATTCTTTCTTTCTTGAATGAAATCCCTCTCTGCATACACAAAGTGGGGCTGATGTCCCGTCAGCAGGAGTGGCAATAGCGCCAACCGTCGTCCTGATGTTTAATTCATTGTTGGGGAGTCAAAGAGGACAACAGGAATATAAAGAAAAAGGAAAGGAGGGGGAGGAAAGATTACCATTTCTTTCTTTCGCTGCTTTGTTTGCAGCCATGATAGAGAAAGTGAGATGAAATACGTGTGTGGGAGGAAGAGACTGAGGGGAAGACAAAGAGAAACAGATGCATAGAGAAAAGCCACAAAGCTTTGTGGAAGAAACGAGATGAGTGTTTGGTGATTATGGGGGTTGCCTTCTGTTTGCCTGTCTGTGGAGAAATACTGACAGATACAGAGGGGTGTGTGGTGAATGTGTGCGTGTGTGCACACACAGTAGCCCTGACACTGGTCTGTCACGCTCCCGTTAATCAGAGCCTGATTAAATATCCTTTCAGAGGAGCAGGATTAGGGAGAGTCCCATTAGACCTGGATCTGCAGGAGTGTGTGTGTGTGTGTGTATGCATGCATGTGTGGTGTCACTCAGAAGTTAGCTGTTTGATCCTTGGTCTTGAGACAGGATGCAGGTGCGTGGCGGATGCTCTTACTAGGCTCTGAGCTGTTAAGATGTTCTTGTAAGGCTAGTATCGCTAGTCTGCTCCACTTCTAATATTAGGGATATGATGTAGTTTGATTTAATACATAATTAATTGTGTGCACTTGCATAAGTCATAATCATCATATTTTCTTTAGTGGATATTTGAAGTTCTCTTCTCTTTCAGTTTTAGTTGTTTTTTCCCAAAAAAACATGTAGCTTTGTCATGTCATGTCCTCAAGAAAAACTTTTGGTCCTGCTTTTTTGCAGTCCACACATAAAGCACATTTATAAACCATTAATTAATTGCTTTATAATTGCCCGGTTTTATTACTATTACGGTATTACTTTTGTTTAGTATTTTTTTTTTAATATTTACATTTCTCAGTGTCAATGTGCTTCCATTTGCACCTTG
Source organism: Pampus argenteus (assembly GCA_036937835.1). Taxonomy (NCBI): domain Eukaryota; kingdom Metazoa; phylum Chordata; class Actinopteri; order Scombriformes; family Stromateidae; genus Pampus; species Pampus argenteus. The sequence continues at coordinate 2,805,124 of CM072881.1, forward strand.
TAAACTCTGTTAACATTCTCATCATCAGCATATTGGTGTTGTGTAAATGTCTGCTGATGTTTGCAGCAGACATTACTGAAATCGTGTTGCTTGTTTGACATTTTTGTTGACAGGTTGAAAGTCGTGTTCAGAACAAAACAGGCAGTGCAGAGGTCTGCAGTGGTGGAGTCATGTTGTTTGAGGGACCGGTGAAACGATCCAGGAAGTCCAGTTGGGGTTACAGATGAATGCATTTAATAACCTATCATTTGTACTGCCCCATTCAAATGAATGAGAGGTCCTTGTTTTTTCACACGCTGTCAGTTTCTATCTGAATGCAGCCTAAGGACAAGGGTAACAGTCAGAGGTACTGGTGTGCAAATACAGTACATTATGTGTATAATGGTGTTTACAGCAGAAATATATTGGACAAAAAAGAGTAGTGTCATGATTAAGAGATAGACATAGACATATGGGCGGAGACATAATTCCAGCCTCCTGCCTCCAGCCTCTAAATTCAGGTTGTATTTCCTGGGTCAGGTTAGAGTTTTCCCAAAAGCATGAATTAGTGTCATTAGGTGGCAAACTTCAGATTAAACCGGCATTAAATCTAATTAACACAAATCCGATGTGATAGACTAGATCAGCCTAGTATGTGCCACTCTAATTGTTAATGTCACTGTGTTTCTGCGTCTCCTCTGCTCAGCTAATAAAAAGTGAAGCACCAGCTTGTTTTGGGCTCACATGTAGCCGCGGGCCCAGACGTCAACTGAGACCATAGAAGACTTTGTTAATGATCTGCCAAAGACATGGCTGTTGTTTTTAACTCTGATAAGTAACAAAAATAAATAAATAAATAAATGCCTCAGATCTGTTTGTGATGTACCAAGACAGGAGGAGCACTTGAGGAGGATCTTGGTGTGAATCATGAGCTTAGTTAAGGCTGAATAACATTACCTTGTTTATCATTCTGCTTGAATGACACTCTGTTGCTTCATATGCAGATGTTCCTGTCCCAGTAGATATTTTGAGCAAAGGCTGCTCATCCTTTCTCCTGTGTTCATATGGCATGGTAGATATATAATTAATAAAGCCACAAACCAATGTGTGCATGAACAGCACTCGCTCCTGCATTTGCTGGCACTTTTGTGTTAATTATTCACAAGCACATCACCATAGAAAAAGATGACGCATCCTCCTATTGACTGGGGGTTTAAACTGGGCTGCCGTTGAAAAGCTAATATGGATTTGTGGAAGGGGAAGGCCCTCTGAGGGCTTTGAAGCAGCAGAGAGGCAGACAGTCGCTGTCCTCAAATTCTTTCCCAGGGAAAAGATTTAATGCTTTGCCACAGGAACATCTTCATTGTGAACTGTGGCTGGTGGCTCCTCCTCACTGTTCTGCATTTTCAAAGACTCCAACCTCTAAGATTGAAGCCAAGAGAAATCCCCATTCATTCTCTATCATTTTTATTTTATTTTATTTTGATGGTGGTAAAAATAAAACAGTGAGGGCTGCATCCAACAACATGGATGTTGTTATTTGCAGATTGTCACACTCACAAGCCAATTGAATTGTTTACAGTGTGCGTGAATATGTAAACGTGGAGTTTCCAAAGATCATGGTGGGAGACAAAAGGCAGAATAGTTTACCGGGAGAACGATGGGCAGGTTAGTGCAAGGAAGACGGGGTGATAACAGGAGATCAGTCCAAGTGAAAACTCTGGAAGGTCTAGCATGAAGACTGAGAACAATCTGGCAATGAGTCTGTGAACCAGAGAGGCTAAAATACAGGCTGAAACTAAAGAGAAGCACCTGAGTGCTATTTATATATAAGTATACAATTTTTGGGTATTATAGCGTTCCAAGATAAATGTAAAATGGGCTATCCCAATCTCCCGGCAACAGACTTCAGTCTGCATACCTGATCTACATGATGGAATGATATGTGTGTTCACTGTAGCTAATGTTAGTTAGGATACAGTCATTTCTTGCAGAAGAACGCCCAGATCTTGGTTTGTCTTCCAAGCAGTTGGTTTGTCTGTATTTCTGAGTGTATCCAACTGCTGAAGGACTGAATCTGCACTTCCTGGCTATGTGGTGGCACAACATGACACATGACCAGGCACTATATGAACCATATTTATACTTCAAGCATCAGTATCATCAAAGATGACTACTCTGCTTGAATACCTTTTGGTGTGGTATTTTGGTATATGAACCCCACAGCTAAGCAAGTGGGCGTTTGTGCTCTGAAATGGTGAAATGAGTAGGCTATGGCTAATAAAAAGGTGTAAGTCCCATCGTTGTGGGCATGATATGTGCATGTGTAGCCTACTCTGGGCTCAATGGTCATGTCAGATGCAATTATTCTTATATATGCTAGCTGTGTTACATTACTTTATTTGTGATGACAGTTTTGTTCAGTTTTTAGCACCGAGCCAATGTGATCCCTGACCAGCCGGAACTGCACCCTCTCTGATTTACACATTAAGCACTGGTTTATGGATATGTTTGACACATCTCGGCCACCGTACTGTCAGGCCCCTGGGAGCTTCCAGTGTACCACTGAATCACCGACACACACACACGCGCACACACACACGCACGCATGCACATCTGCTTAATAGGCATAATCAGGTGCAGGAGTGTGTCTGTGTGTGTGACTGTGTGTGAAGGTAATAGAGGAGTATGAATGAGCCCAGAGGCAGTGCTGAGTTGGCACTGTTGTCATGGAGACCTCTACTGAACCCCATCTGAGACCACAGCCACAGCTTTGACCAGGTCCTCTGTGTGTTTGCATATTTACTGTGTGCCTGTGTGTGTGTGTCTTTGTGTAAGTACATGAATATTTATATTTGTTTCTTTAGCTGATTTTTAAAATATTGGTGGCTGTTAGCGTGTGTGTGTGTGTGTGTGTGTGTGTGTGTGTGTGTGTGTGTGTGTGTCTGTGTGTGTGTGTGTGTGTCTGTGTGTGTGTGCACGCATGATCAATGTGGATTTAAATTGGCTTATCTGTGAAGTGATCAAGTCAATATCATCTTTTGGCCCTTTAGCCTGTAAAAAATACAGTGCTGGAAATATTGAATTTGCAGAACAGTTTTGTAAGGCCGTCTTGGACAAAAAAACATACAAAATGCATAATATTTCATCAAAAAGAAGCACATTTTAGAAGGCATTTTAAAACATGGATGGGAGTCCTTGATGGGAGTCCTTCAGTCAATATGAGGCTATGCTGCTGCGCTGCACGAGAGTCTCAGGGGAAGGTCAGAAGTCCAACAGGTAAAAATAGTTTCTTCAAGAATGCCGAAGGACAAGCTCTGGCTACAGAGATCCACACTGCAACCTTCACACACCCTTCACAAGAGAGGAGGAGAGGAGAGGGGGGTGGATGAGAGCTGTGTGTGTGTGTGTGTGTGTGTGTGTGTGTGTGACGATGTTTAATTGGTACACTTCCATTTGACTATTATTAAACTAATTGCTAGAGTAACTAAAAGTACTTTAGCTGAGTATATTAGGACAACTGAATATGTAGAAATATAGTAACATACACAGAATAAAGTTTTCCAGTAATAGATGAGTAATGAATGGATCCTTGACTTGGCTTGAAATGGAGCAGTTCTTCCAAACAAATCCCTCTTGACATCAATAAGTGATTATAAACTCAACAAAACTAACTAAACCCAACTGTCTCAATTGGATTAAGCAGCAACACTTTTTCCATAAGGGAGGTGGTCATGGTGGAGTTTTGCACATGTGTATGATCATTTGGTGACCCTGCAGAAACATTCATTAACAACATCTCCTCATTATGTTTTGGTCAAAACGTATTCGCTGTTATAGAATGTAAGTGTAATTTCTAGAAAACAGGGTTGACCTGTCAGTCCATATGACCTTGTGTGTTCACTTCTCTTGGTTCATTGGTAATAAGTGAGTGTCAAATGGACCAGGTAAAAATGGACTGCCTCCATCTGTCTATCAGTATGTCCCGCTCAGGAACGCCTGGAGGGGAATTTCATTACATCTGCGCAAACAACCACCTAGACTCAAGGATGAACTGATCTGAGAATTTGGTCAAAGGTCAAGATCACTGTGACCTCATAAACACACTTTTGGCCATAACTCAAGAATTTGACAAATATGATAAAGTTTTACACAAACGTTTAACAGGATAACATGATGATTTATATCCCAAATGTTAGGGTTAGGGTTAGGGTGACAAAATAATGTTATGCAAAAACACCTTTCTGGCCATTATTTAACTCCATAACTCAGGAACAGAAGGAGAGAACATGACCATATTTCAGATTTGGTTTGATACTAAATTAGTAACACTAAATCTTGGGTGCCCAACTTGAAACTGTGGTGAATATATAGATATGCTGTGCCAAGTTGACGATTTGTGTGAAGCATCCATGTTTTAGCTTCTTTGCAGCAACATTGATATCTGAAGCATTGTCTTACTGTCCTTGCTACAACTTAATGAGTTTTGTGTTTTATCAGAATCAGCAGTATGGTTTTTTTTTAGACCAAGTGAACCAAACTGCAGCAGTGACAGTCACCTTAGAGAGCTCTAGACGGGTCAGGATCTGTTGCTTCTGTTGGCCTGTGAAGCCCATTGAGATGATGCATGTGACATTACGCTCTATAAATGAATTAACTTGATAGGTGCAGCTAATTCAGTTAATGAAGAAAATAGAGATTGAAGATTTGTTTTGCTGATGGTAAATGTGGGGAGTCGTTTCTTGATTATCAATGAAAGCTGCTGACCTGGTGCACAGAATGAAAAGAGTTATCCATGCTCCCTCAGGCTCACTGAGCATGAGCACTGGAGTCCTCCTCCCGCTGTCTGAAATTACTGACCTTACAGATTTTACTTTACTTATTATGACAAGGAAGTCATGAAATGAAATGGAGTTTCAACTCCAAAAATGTTTTCATGTTTTATCATCATTCGTGTGAGAAAATCTCATTTGGTTTGTCCTGCATCAGAGAAAAAATGCCAGTACACCAGGAAAACTATCAAATCAATATACTGCAAGAAGTTATAAAATTAGAAAAAATAAAGTGTGATGAAGTGAATGTTTTGGTCATAGGACCATTGTCACAACATTTTTACAAATAAAGTCGATTGTCATATTCTAGTATTGACCTTCAAAGTAATCAAGTAAGATGATGAAATACATTCAGCTATAATCTCTACAATCCTTTGATCTTATTTCTAGGAAGAAAAAAAATGTTTTGATGGCTTGTGCTGTAAAATCCATTAGCTAGGTTGAACTGGTGTGTCTGTCTGTGTGTGCATGTGTGTGTGTGTGTGTGTACTTGTGTACTGCCCCTCAGCAGGTCCAGGGATTGGTCAGCCCCCCTATGTGAGCTCTCACACTGGGTCAAGAAAATGAGTCCAGATCTGCTGTGACCTCTGGGTCATCGATCACTCTCCTCCAACTCCATCTCTCGCTCCTCCTCCATCACTCTGTGCAGTAAGATGGAGGGATGACACTCAGCAGGGCCTCCTTTATCTCACTCTCTTCCTCAGTCCTCCCTCGACGGACTTTGTGCTCCTTTGAAGAACCGCAATCCCTTCCTCCTCCCTCCTAACTCGCTATTTCCTCCTATTGCTCTCTCTCATCATATACCCGCTACTTGTATTAAGCCTCTTCTTGCTTCGCTTTTATGAGTCTCTCACTGTCACACGCACATGCACACAGTTGGCTTACACTTTGGCAGAAAGCGATCTGGACTTGTACACAGTGACACAGAGTTAAAAGTCAACCTTCAGCTGAGCATGTTAAGTGGGTCAGAGGTGTGTGTTTTTCCTGCGCTCTTGTGTGTCCTGACACAGAGGCTTTTGGGCGGGCCAGGGGATTAGGCTGTGTCCTTTCACGTGTTGTATTTGGTCACTGCTCCTGTCACTCAGCCGTCACCACTGGAGATTAATAAATGACATGCGCGCCATGGCTAGAAATATTTCTGTCTGAGTTACATTGAAATATGTGTGTTTGTAGGGACTGGTGTGTGTGAGTCTGGGTGCTGCTCAGCTTGGCCTTGCCTCAATGTGACTTCAGTGCATCCATGCAGAACCAGCTGACAGCTCGCACTCCTCCCTCACCTATCTCTCCTCCGTCCTTCATCCTCAGCTCCACTTCTCTGTCTTGCCATTTCCCCTCTACCTCGTCCCCCATCTCTAACTCTCAGATAGCTACACGTCCCAGTATGTGGTAACAAAAGATGTGCTGTGACATGCATGTCCATTTAATAAATATGTTTGCTGGACAAATATTATGTTTTCTTCACCCTTTCCCCATCTTATAGTATTAAATGAGGTCCACTTTCATCACTATGTGCTTTATTCACCCACATTATGAAAACAGTAGAGAACAAATGTTAAAATGACACACCGTATGCTTAGAATACTCATCAAGACCAAGAAAAAATATCACTTTCACTTTTTCCTCTTTGCCTCATGATGATCACTGAAAGGAGGTCAGAAATTACTCACCTTTTTGTATTTGCCTTTGCATCACTATCTAAAACTAGAAAACCTGTAAAATTATTTTTATGTAGGTAAAAAGAAATGTTGTAAGTAGTAGCACTGGGCATATATAGACAATTATCTGCATATCTCTTTATAGCCTGTTTGTCAGTGAATTCCCAAATGAAAACTGCAGTCAGCAACCTTAATGTTTTGAGGGCCTTGAAAACATATCTTCTCAGTCACCTTCTTGTTAGGACCGATGGGGTCCTACATGGAGACACAATTTCCGGAAGTTGAAACTGATTTGGTTATTTCTCATTAGAGATTTCTGTGTTTGTGTCTGTTGTCCTCTTATTAATTTATAATGTTTATTTTTTAGATATGATTTGAGAATTGAAATCATTTTTTCAGGGCCTTATCATATGTCTATGTGGTCAATGTTTTACATCTTAACAAATCCCATGAAAAGACTAAAAAAGTGTTAGCCTGTAACAAGTAAATTCACAAATATATATATTTATATATACGTCTGTATACTCAGCAATAACCTATAGCTAAAATAACAGCTCAAAACACCTCTGTGAGGTTTTCTGGAGCATAGTACAGTTCTCCTGATTAACCCAATGTGTCTGAAGTGAATTCAAATGCTATAACTTATTGTCCAGATTCTGTAACAGCCCTGTGACCAATACAGCATCACATTCCTGTGGCACCTGCACGATGCATTACAGGATTAAAAACAGTTGTAAAAATTATAAATTTGCTTTCTGCAGAAATATCATAATTAGTCATGATTAACAAGTCCTAGTGAAATCTGAAATCAAGATTTTCTAGTGTAAAATTCAGTTTATTCAAGAATCTATTTGCCAACTGGATGTACAGACTCAGCAGATCAGTCTGGGTTCCTGTAATGTTCCCTCATGAAAGATATTAGCTGCAGGGATTTAGAGTTTAGTGAACTGATGCCCCCAAGTGATTATATGGCACACAAGAAACACTATAGTATATACAGCCAGGCTGAAGGCAAGGCCAGTGGGACAGGTAGGAAAGATACTGGAGGTGGTCGGCGCCGGAGATGCTCCGCAGGCCAGACGAAGGGTGTCAGGTTGGTCCTGTCAGCAGTAAACGATCCAGGGGTCGCGGTGGGATGGCATCTGATTCAGACACTACGAGACCTGCCATGGTGGGCTAACACTAAAAAAGTGTGAGGCTGATCTGTCAGCTTGGTGCCTTGAGAGAAGGGTCAGCCTGTCAGCCCAATAAATACCAGATATATGGTAGACCTTTGATATTATGAATGTGATGCACTGATAGATTTACAGCGTAATTCATTAATTACACAATGTGTGTGTGTGTGTGTGTGTGTGTGTCTACTTAAATTTGTTATCACTTTATTCAAATATCACACATATAAGTACATAGTTATTGTAAAATGAAACAAAGTCAACACTGCTGCATCGGATGTGTTGATCCCGATGCGATCATAAGACATATAACTATGGGCAAACAAACAAACAAACAAACATACAAAAATGAAACACGGAAATTAATAAATAACATCCAGGAGGATACACAGTGCCTATAACACTTTTTGGGAAATACACCATAAATCCACTGTTGAGGTTTAATGGATATATGATAATTTACAAAAACATTTACGTTTATTTTTTTATTTTTTTTCGAGTTAAGGAAATTCATATTAGAAAGAATTTATCTAACAAATGAAATTCATTTCAACAACACTGGCATCAAACGACTGGGCCTGACTGTTTAAGTGGAACAAAGCAAATGTGTTTGACAGCTGATATACGGGTTCCAATGACTTCCAATTAACAAGAAGTCAGAAAATGATGGTGCTTTATATCGGTGATATCATATAAATGCATGCTTTAGTTAGTAGTTGTAATATGTTGGTAAGCTTTCCACTCTGACAAGGAAACATATGGCAAGAAACTCACATTATGCATGTAGAAACAATGGCATACAGTTCTGGCTGTGATCACTACCATGGTTTGATCTCAACAGAGCATGGCTCTCAATCAAAATGTCATGTGAGTGTACTGTTTCATGCATTCATTATGACAGAATTATGACTTTGTGCTGCTGTCAGAAACGACCCAAATGAACACAGCGAAGGGAACAGAAAATACTTTTTTTTGTCCGTTTTATTCGTGATGCTGATGAAATGTCAGAGCCACCTCCGAGGAATATGCTTGTTGTTGTTGTCAGACCATTTTTCACTATCATGATTTCACAAACACAGTGTATCGAGTTCCAACTTTGAGCGGGTCAATTTGGGAATAGTCCTGATTTCTGTAGAACCACAGTCCCCACAGGAGAGGAATGAAACAAATGGATTTGAAATGCTATTTGATGCTATGAGGTTTTTGAGCAGAGACTGAGAGCATAGAGGTTTTCAATGCGCCAGGCTTTTCTCCCCAAAGCTTGGCTATGGGCTTTCGCTTTCAACACATCCCTCTCAAGCTGTACAACACAATGGCAGTTCAAATGAAAGCCGAATCCAAGTCAGCAGCTCCTCTTCATCCCCCAGCTAATTACCTGCAGGGTGACCGTATGCTTATTAAAATCCCCCTAAAAAGTTGTTTCCAACCCTTACAAAGCAACAAGGAACCAAGGGAGCTCACAGCAGAGAAACAAACTGCCTTGAAAGTTCCCCCTTTTTTAAGCATTTTAGAGAGAGTGGAAAATTATGAAAATCGTCCGCAGGGAGAGAAGTGGAGGCCTGACATTGCGGTAATCTGGTATAAAATTGGCTGAAATTGTACATTCAGAAATAAACAAGGCAAGTGTGAGAAGTGATGATGCTGCAGTCGGCGCTAATGAATAATTCCACAGTCTGTTTCTCATTCTGTTCAATGGCTCAGCGGGAGATGCTCCCTGTCCTCATTACTGACAGTTGTAATTCTGACCTAGTCTCCATACCTATGGCAAGTAACATTTCAGCTATTTAAAGTTAAAATGAAAAGAAATGCTCTTTCACACTCATTAGGTCTGTCCATTTTATGTTATATACACTGTACGGTAGGTAAATTGCTCCCTGCAACTTAATATTGCAAATGACATTTAAAGAAAATTCCTGTCCTTCTCTGTATAGGCCACACACTAAACTCCATGACAGGATATATTTATCCTAATGAAAAACCTTCTCCACAAAGCGCCTTTTAGAATGACCCTCCGATCTTACAAAATGTCTGACAACGGTGTTAAACTTATCTCTTCCGAACTCTTTATGAAAGAAGCAGTGATTTATTCCGTGGATCAAAGAAACTGTGATTTACAATTAATTTTTATGTAATAGTTCTTTAATACCGTGGTTAAAATATGTCCCTTTAGTGATAGGGGCTGCATGAATTAGAATTAATTCCTGTTTAATTGTTCCTATATTTCAGTGGATGTGATGGCGGCGACCAGGCTTAGGTAATTTATTTCCTGCTTAGGATGAGAGATGGTCTACGGCTGAGGCTGCCAGGGGAGGAGTGGTTAATTGCAGAAGATTGCCTTATCTCCTTGTAATTATGCCTGTCTCTTTGGAGTTCCCTGGCTTCAAATGGCCAATCGATACTATCTGACCACCGATGAGGAGGAGGAAGTGGAGGCAGAGATGCAGGTCCCAGACCAGACTTTGGGTTTATGGTCGGTGGCTCCAGGCTACAGATAGCAAGGGCTATGGTACTAAATCATATCAGCATATAATGTCTGTTTTGGAGCAAGATATTCAGTCACTTTGATTAACTTTACCTAACACCTACACAGCACCCAGGAGAAACACACTGCATTGCTGCTATCGTGTCAAACACTTCCAAGTCTAAATCGTGGGTTACTTTCATTTAGTTGTTTGAATGAAAAGTTTCTATCGTAGTTGATGTTCTGAGTAGGTTTGATTTGTTTTGGTCCCATGAAACCCATTCAAAACATCCTCACTGTAACTCCAACAGACTTAAAACACAAGTATCCTTCCTTGGAAAACAGGAATCCCTTTTTTTTTTCGCTGTTTCCATCAAAAGAACACATTCCTTCTTGTGCATATGTTAAAACATAATGTGTCATCATGCCTTAAGATAAGAAGCTTTCAAGGGTCTAAAATTTTAGACCTTAAATTCAACATAGATCACACAGATGGAAATAAAGGGAGCGAAGGGCAGATCCATTCTCAAATAGACCTAGAGATAATTAATGAATAAATGTTTGCATGCAACATGCAAAATGCAGTCTCATGGTGATTATGAAGCAACACTTGATCCAGGCTGATAGAGTCTGGTTGGATCCACCCAGGTATTGGACATATTGACACATAGACCAGAAATCATTAGCAATAAAACAGGACCCAGACCTGAATAGATTTGATCCCGGGGTTGGGAGCTGATTGGACCTTTGAGGACTTTTACTTCACACTCCCTTCACGTTACAAGTGGTCAACTCAGTCTGTCTGTAAGGGGCCAGTGGGTCTATAGCCCGGGTTCCCAACCCGCGGACCGCGGTCCGGATCCGGACCGGATCGCCATATCATCCGGACCCGAGATTAATTGTAGATTTATTTATTTTTTTGACAGGCGAGTCTATTTCATGCCGTAACATTACTTTTCCCTATCCAAGCACTGCACTGAGCAAGCATTGAAAGGTACCAACCAATCGTGTGAGAGTCATACTACCCATGTGATTCTATCTAGCCAATGAAATCGCCACCTTGAATTCAGAGCGAGGTGCTACGAGTGAGTCTCTGTACGAGCACAGTCAGTTTTTTACTTGGAAGAGTTGTGCTGCGAGTACGAGACAGTCAGTCAGGAAATGAAGGTGGAAATTGAGCGAGAAGACAGGGAGATGATACTGGAAGAGTAAGTTATTCGTTACTAGAGAAGTAAGCAATATGAAGCTGTCGAAGAAGAGGAAAGTAGATGCCGAAAATCGAGCTTTCAATGCGGAATGGACTGACGCTTACATGTTCATTCTTCCGCCCACGAGCACGAAACCAGTTTGTCTCATATGCTCCGAAACAGTGGCACTTATTAAAAGGGCCAACGTCAAGCGTCACTATGAGACTAAGCACAAAGCATTTGAACACTCATATCAATGAACATAATAAAAACAAAATATCGTTCCAAGCTCACTGATGAGCATCTGCACATGTGCATGAGAATGGCATTGACCTCGTTCAAGCCTAGATTTAAAATGCTGGCAGGGCAGCTAAAGCTCAATTCTCACACTGAAAACTGGGGAAGGGAGGGAAAGGAAGATAATCTGTAAGAGAAACAGTTAAGATGTTTTGTGAATTTTTTAACATTGTTCAGTCAAAAGGAAAATGAAGCTGCTATTTTTTTTTCTTAAGCACTTTCTTTGTTTTTGAATACATAATTTAGTCATTTTTATTTAAACTGCAGCCACATTGTGTAAGCCAGTGTTTCAATGTCAATACATTTCTTTGATTATTTTAACCCGTATTGTGTTTTTTCCCCCTTCGTCTGTTCATTTTCTCAGGTATCAGTCATACCGCAAATACAAATATGATGTTCCGGACCTCAGCTTGAGGATATTTATTTTAACTGGACCTCCTCAATTTTTACTTGAATACCCCTGGTCTATAGCTTCAAATGGTGACAGCTCAGTCAGACTCATCATGCTTCATGTCAACCCTACAGGGTCAAGAGGAAATAACTGCAGTGTGGGGGACAATATGACATGGTGGAAGGCAAATATTCAAGAGTAGCTAGCAGCGGTCACTTCCTACTGTTTTGATATCATTCTGGCTGGGCCTGGGTGGGCAATGGCAAATGGTAGAGAGATGTGCTTGTAATTGAGAGTTTAACAGAGGCTCATGCTCACAGGCCTGTTCAATCACTGCAGTGCAGTCTGTCTACACACACACATGCACACCAACACTAATTCACTCACACAATTCCTCAGCAGCTAGCTTAATGTCCCCCCAAAGTCTGACTTCCCATTCATTTTTTTGAGTGAACTTGAGAATCGTGCTCCTAGAAACCTTAGAGGATAAAATGAGATCAGAAATCGTCAACTTGGCCTATAGATGGCTCCTTTTGTATCACTTTTTCTTTTCCTCTTTCTTTAATTGTCATTCATCTTCTTCAGATTATTGTTTGTTTTATTTGCTAATAGCTTGATGTTACACTTAAGATCCCTTGACTGACTATGAGAGTTCTGCTCTTGATATGTATGTGTGGCTGTGATTGTAATCACGTAGCTTATTAGTGATAATTCCTTGTTTATATCCTGTAATAAAAGGGAAGGTTTCAGAAAGACAAACACATGTGTTGTGGACTAGGCAGCCATCACACAGCTTGTCAGCACATATAAGCAAAAGGTTTTGAAACCTGACTCATATGTCTGTACTGGTGGTTCAATTTGAAAAAAACATGGCTAGCCTGCTTATCCTTTTCTCCCTTGGAAAAAAGGTTCTTGTGCTTGCTGATTGCTCTCAATTTCTTTCAAGCTTTTTCAATGATCTCTGAGGCTTTGTCAAACACTCTTTCCCTCTTTTATAACAGTGTTACCCACCATAGGACTCAACCCGCTCACATCTCCACAATCATCTCCATCACTACTCTCCAGCAGGTAACTGACTTCTAGTCACATTTGCTTCAGGGTAATGGTACTATAGCTCTTTTCTAAAGAAGGGGTCTGGTCCTTTTGAAGTGGCTGTGGGTTAGGTTTTAAAAGCCCTTGGCTTCTCCACGGCTGATTGAGAGGCAGCTTCTGTCAGAGTCAGAGTGTGAGGTGGAGGCGGGAGTTGTATCAGGAGCTGCCTTTCTCATCGGGTCTGCTTCAAAGAGCAGGTAGGGTTTTGTGATAATGAGAGGGTAGCTGAAGAAAAAAAAATGAAAAGAAGAGCTACTGTCATAAAGCAATGTAATTGTGAGTGAAGCAGTTGCCTTTGCTCCTGAGGTTCAGGGACTCTGCAGTTGTCAGTGATGCCATCCAGCAGACAGTAATTTTCGAGCACATTCTCTGTCTGAGTTGACACAAAAGGGGCTGAAGGCTCAAAGAGAAAAGAAGAGAGTCAGATATACTTAGAGCAATCAAAGACCTATTGGACCCCATGCTGAGTCCATGGAGTGGATGGCAGTATGGATGAACGGTAGGAGGGGTATGTGTATCAGTGCATGTGTGTTTGTGTTTGTAAGAACTTGTATGATCAGTATTCAATGTATTGCATCAAATCCTCCAGGCTCTTTGAGAGAAGAGTATTTATTAGAAGAGTATGAGAAACATTAGTGCTGAGGAGGTAGAGCAGGTTGTCTACTAATCTTAAGGGTGGTGGTTTGATTCCCAGCTCATCAAATCCGCAAGTGTCCTTGAGCAAGATACCGAACCCACCCACCCCGTGTGTGAATGGGTGAGTGTCCACTTGTAAAAAGGGTTATATCACCCAGGGTTTTTCCTGGCACAGAATGGGCCTTTGGAGGTTATTCTCTCTATACTATATAAAATATGTCATGAGTGTTCTTTCCTAATATAATTTCTGGATCTCTTCACAATCAACTGGGTGCTTCAGATTGAGATGGTGAAATAAGTTTGTTAAAGTTTTGTTGTGTGTGCTTTTGAAGGTTGGTTCTCATTCACACACACTTCAACTATGTACAAAGACATGGTGTACCTTTGGCCTGTGGACTCTGGGCTTCTTTTGAGTGTTCTCACTGTGTTGAATGATATCAGCAATTAACCTGTCAAATACAGTGTTATCAAAATAAATATAAATGACGTCCAAATGAATTAAAAAAGAAGTTGAAATAAAGTGAATTTGTTTTTGACGTTTAGTCAGCTAAAACTCTTCCTTCAGGTAAAAGATTACAATAATTGAAGGTGTGATGGAGAGCGTGAACTCTATTGTTTAGAGTGAGTCTGAATGTTGGCTCATGTGCAGCTGAATCATCCTATATGAGCGTTATTCCTAGAGATGCAGTTCCAGTGTGAGCATTTGCCGTAGTGTGTGTGTGTGTGTGCGTATATGTGAGTGTGTGTGTGCGTGCGTGTGTGTGTGTGTGTGTGGCTGGCTAGGTGAAGTGGGTGTCTCTGCGGTCTCGTTAAGCAGAGAGCAGTAATGGATGTCAACAGGCTGGCCTCTTCTTACTGTGTCAACATTAATCACCAGGTCTAGATGTCACTGCCGCACAACACTCTGCACCAGAGTCGGGCACCAGGCCAACCACAAGTACACACACACTCTTTCACACGCACCTTTGTCCTCTCTTCGAGTTGTCTCTCTTTCGTTTGTTGTTTTTTTTTCCCTCTCACGTCTTAATATTTGACTACCCCCCCCCCTTACCAGTTAACCACTGCAGCTAATTTCAAGCCCAGCCACTTGTTCCATCAGTGCAATACTTTTTAAAGAAGCAAGGCCTCTATTTCCATGTGTACACGCACACAAACACACACATACGCATGCACAGATGCACACATTTGGCCTTTATATTTATATTCTGACACTTTGGTTTGTACTGTATATAACAACAAATGCATACCAACATGAAGTACAATGTCTACATACAGGTTGAAAAATATTTCTGGGTACAGCAGTGTATGGGTGTGCAAGGAATGCTGGATAAATATTGTACTGATGCCTACTGACGGGACTGTATTAAAATAAGAATGTGAACTTGAATGAAGATGTAATTCTGCAATAGTATTATAATCTTTTTTTTTTTTTTTTTACATACTCCTATGTGCATTCTATGACTACTTTGAAACGAAAATGGAAGATCAATTATTAATATTCAAATAAAATTGTCAGGCCAGAATGCAGTCAGGACTCAAGAGCTGAAGTGTCAGTGAGCTGATTTATTTGGCATAACAACAAAAAATACTCCCAAGGAGGAACAACTCTAATATACAAAGCTATCAAAATCACTCTCAAAGAGGAAAAATCAAAAAAGGCTATAAAACATTAATTTAACTACTTTAAGACAATAATGAAACAAAACCAAGACTAAGAAAGTAACAACAGAAGAGGCAGGAAAAAACTCCTGAATAAACACTTCGACTGTGGCTGAGTAACACAGACATATTCAAAACATCCTCACAGGCATATTTTATATTTATATATATATATATATATATATATATATATATATATATATATATAATCAAGCTTGTGGAGCCACTTGGCATTCAGGTGTCTTTGGGGCCTGAGTCTGGTCCTGCATCCAACATTAATTGCTTCTGTAGCTCTGGCTGTGTTGCATTTATCAGACTTGTTATGTATTCATAACATATGGTATGTTGATGAATTGGCTTTGCTTGTGTTCGTTTTAAAGCACAAGAAAACAGGCAGAATTTCTGTGGTTTCCTGCAGCGTTGGGTGATTTCTCTCTCTGTATCTCTCCATCATGCTCTCTTTGTGTGCACTGAGGCTTGCTGTTCTGCCTGTGGAATATGGACGCAGATTATATCTCTAAGGATGAATTATGTTGATATGGTCAGCATGTTACTATTTTGCTACTGGCATACACATGCACAGCCCATGCCTGGCTGCTTACCTAAAAGAACACTCACAGACACAAACACGCACATGCTCACGATCTGTCTATCACTAACAGGACAGTGGAGTACACTTCCAAAGCCCGGGGGTAACCTGCAACATAATGTTATAATGAGGTTATACACAATTGCTCTTCTCGTGTTTTCTTGTGGTTTTAAAAGTCATCTGATTTAATGCTATGCTAAAAGAAAGACTGAAGAACTTGTATAATGATATACCATTGCAATTATGGTGTCAGGCTGGGACCAGCTCAGAGAAAAGAAGCCCTGATGAGTTTGTTATAATGCAGTCAGTAGCACTTAGAGCTTAGGTTCAGTTTTAGCAAGTGCATGCAGATAATACCTTTATCTTACTATTGCATCTCTGTAGTTGCAGCTTAATGCAAGCGTGTTGCTGTGTTAATGTAGTTTGGCATTGTAGGCAGTTTTTTGTCTAGTATAACTGTATTCACTACAGCAGAACTAGTCTTATTTTCTGCAGGGCGTGGAAACGAGTCAAAAATAATATTCACTTATTCATGTGTGCAACTGTGCCATTTTCCAAATAACAGAAGAAATTGTTTCCATTTGTAACTTGTATCCAAAGCATTTCCATGCCTGTGTGTGATGCTCTACAAATCACAGTGAAAATAATGACTTTAAGAGTGAGTGTACTGAGGAGATTGGTGGTGTGTTTGCTGCGTGTGTGTTCATTGTGCCATTGGTGTTGCCATAACCCAGTATGAAAAAAAGAGTGCATGTTGGGATGGCACGGTCCAACATATCCCAGTGAGCTCTGATGCTTGTCACACTTGGTTTATTTATTTAGTAGGTTTATGTATACTGGTACTAAAGTGGTCATTAGTGAGAAAATTACAACGCGCCCCGATTGAGAGAGGAGGGCAGGTAGATTTTAGTCCTATTTCCAGGGGTGTAGCAGTCTCGGCACATCTAGTGTTGGTAAAATGTTTTGTTTTTCAAGCTTTGAGACTGAATTACTACAACAGCCTTATGGCTGTTCCATCTACCAGTGGCCTCAATAAATACTATATGTAATAACATAATATTCAATAAATACACACAGACAATGAAACTAAACCAAAATAAACCACCTTTTGATGAGGGTTTCTATTCATTGTACATCCAACCTCCCAATAAACCCCCGCCTAAATTTAGTCTAGTATTGTTTTAAGGCATTTCGTGTCAAACTCTTCAGCCAACGCCAAAGATTACTTATATGACTCAATTAATGTAAAATTTTGAAATTACAGATAAAAACAACCTTTTAATTCTAGCCTATTCTATGTTGGGGCCACTATGACACTCCTGCCCATTAGCACTGTACACTACATATACTGTCATTTTTCTAGCATATGCTTGACAAGTGACAATGCATAAGCCCAAAATAAAACACTATGATGCAATATGTCATGTACTGTTCACTCACTGGAATAATTTACCAGCCTTTATCATAAAAGCCTCTAATACAATTTGTATCCAAAGAAAACAAGTAACTTTAAGAGATATACTGTACTTAATCCAAAAATCTATTTCATCTTTATAAGTTTAAATATCACTTTGTAGCTCTTACTTTATCTTACTTTATCAGACTACTGGTACTGACAGTATTTTTTTTTTTCTTATATGTGTTTTTTGGATGATTGGTATTCTGTATATTCAGTTATTACTTGTGTACATGCTATTCTGTAATTGGCCTCTGTCATGATGATAGTGCTGACACATGATGCAACTGTAGTGCTATAAATTCAGTGTGTGTAAACTGTGTTTTGCAGAAGGTGATGGTTTGCTTCTTATTTTGATTTGGGTGTTGTTGGACTGAGTCTATCACAGTCTGTGCCAGTTACAGTTTTCCTCACTTATGTTTGTCCAATCATTTCATCCAGATTCAATGTATTAGTTTTTCCACTTTTTCTGCACAAATTGCAGCATAAATGATCATTGCAAATTGTTCTTTAATGAATCCATGTTGTCTCATACATCAGTTACAGATAATTTGTGTTCTTGAGGTATTTGGAGGGCTGATCTGGCCGTTCATTATAATATATATGTCATTATCTGTGCTGCCATGTATTTACACAGTAGTTTAATGTATTTCTCACTAAAAATTATGTGGAAATAAGTTGTATGTGTGGGATGCTGGGTCTTTGTAAGTAAGTAAGGTTTCAATAATCTTCACATCTGTTCCCATCTTAAAGCGTTTGTCCTCTTTATCCTATAACAGTCTACAGCCATGCATTTTCCAAATGATGAATCACAGTTCATTGAGAGGTCAGGCATCATTACACCATCTTCATGCTTCTGTACTATATTTTTGTCTTTATATAAAAATTTTTGAGAGTCAGTCTGTGCCTTCACAGCTTTTCAGCACTTCTCTTCAGTAGTTTTGCTATAGTTTTGTGTTGTGAACAAGGTCAAGAGAATCATAAATCAATTCTAAACACATTCAACTGTCAAAAAGTATCCCCAACCCACACAATGACATTGCGCTCCCTTTTCTTTGCTAAGTGCGTCTACATTGATATCACCATCAAAGGACAATTTATTCTCCACATTACAAAGCACATAGAGAGAGACAATATGCTTTACAGACAGTACATAGTCCACACACTCATTTTAACAGAGAAAATGTTCCATTCACTTCTCCTATATCCTCCATCACAGTCAAATGATCCCCGTAGATTTAAGCACCACAACTGAGTGATGGCTTTTCTTCCATGCAACTGTTTTATGGAGTCATTGAATAGACATTAAAGCAATGCTTCTAAGAGGGTAAGAGAGTGGCATGCTGGGGGCTTCATTGTATGTACACACTCATTGGCACTGACAAGCTGCCAGGCCATGCTGTTAAATATCAGTAACAGTGTAGAGACTCTGGCTGTGTGGAGAGAGACAGATTGGACTGTTGTACCGATTGACCTTGTCTATGAGGCCAATCTAGACTGTCGGCCACTCTTCTCTGCTCCTCTGCTGGCTTTTGTTTGCTCATCATTGACTGTACAGTAATAAGAAATTCCCAGCTATTGCTGCATTGAGTTTGATACTGTGGCACACAATCTTGACTAATCATCCAAATCAATGAACAGATATGGTATCGTTTCGCTTATGTGGTCTTGCAAATACATAATAACTTGCAGGTATTGGTTCAGTAATCAACTGTGCACTGTCAAACAGACCCAGATGGAGTATGACTCAGTAACAGGGCCATTTACCCTCTGGCCAACACTTCACTGGAGGTTGTTCTAAGTCAACACTAAACTCCAAAAAGCCCCCATGGCCAATCACAAAGACCGAATAGGTGTGAATCCACAGCTCTGCAGCCTGAGTGGGAAATAGCACAGTTGTTTTTGGTTTTATCAGATTGAGACTTGCTAAAGGTTACATCCTCCCCACAGGGGAATGAGATACTACATCTCTTTGGATGGTGGGTGGTGGGGGGGGGGGGCATCATAGTTGATTTTAACATATAAGTTAGCGATTTTGATTTGAATGTTGTAGATTATACTGATGAAAATGTGGCGTATGTGACACCAGTGTTCTGATACAGGGACTCCTCTGACCTGACTGTGTATTTATGAGCAATTGTGGCCGAGAATGTGTGTGTATTCCCATGGTC
Organism: Pampus argenteus; assembly: GCA_036937835.1. NCBI lineage: Eukaryota > Metazoa > Chordata > Actinopteri > Scombriformes > Stromateidae > Pampus > Pampus argenteus. The sequence continues at coordinate 2,824,701 of CM072881.1, forward strand.
TCACTTTAATTAAAAACTCAGTCACTACCCCTGACAAGATTGACTAGCGCAAGCCTCTGTGTGTACTACTGTGTGCGTGTGTGTGTGCACCTATGTTTCTAATTAGCATAACAAAGTAGACAGGCCACAAATACTGATAAGGAAAGTGAGATGATACTATAACATCCAGCCCTGTCAAAGACAGAAGTGTTTTTCTGCTGATCACAACATACCATAAACTTCCCTTTAGATCTACATAGTTAGTTATGGCAATAAACAATAAACAATAACATAAGCTGTGTTAAGATCTGTCTGTTGCAGTTGCATTCCTCACCCACCTACATGCATACACATACACCCGCACACCAACACTGGTTGCCTAACTGGCCGTCAAAGGGCGGTGAATGGAACAAAGATGTGTTGTTGTGAGTCTGCCGATCAGCTCTCCGTGCCCGACCATCTGCAGCGGGCTAGGCTCAGCAGGAGGATGGGGAAATGAGGTCAGCTCAGCTTTTGAAGCCGGCAAGATGCAGGCAGAGGAGGCACCATGCCGGGACTGGAAGCTCACATGAAAGGCAATCAACCAAAATAGCCAAATATTGTTACGACTGCAGTCATGTGTGTTGTTCAGTCTGGGGGCTGAGGAAACTACAATGAGACACATTTCTGTTGGTGTAACCTGTCGCTGTGATTCTCATTTTAATACAGGAGCCATCTTAAAATATATGGAAAGTACTATACATTACATTAGCTCAAGTGGCTGTTCTTTGGTTCACGTGTACAATTACAAAAGAGTCAAACATCTCTTCACAAACCTCAGCTATCCAAGTGTGAATTATCCATTTGCAGACGGATACATTTAACTGTAAAAACTATTGTATTTGTGTCTGATAAGATGTGAATGTTCTCCTTCTCCCCCTCTGACCATCCACTCACTCCTTGCTAATGACCTTCAACTTCTCACCAGGGTCTTTGCTGTTTCACTGTTAGTGTTCTTCAGCTGCCGCATGATGATGTCAGACACCACCTCAGTCATGTGTTTTGGGTGTACAGCAGATGTCTTAAAGTGTTAAATGGTCTGTGGTTAATGCTGACTCCTGGAGTGGAATGAGGACTCGGTATTGAGCTTTGGGTCCTTCGTTGAGCATTTCTTTCATCGGTTTACTCCCATTTTCAATAACAAATTGATACCCACTAAAGCACATTAGTAGTAGAAGATCCTATGTGATTTTAACAAAGTGTAACAATTACTTTATGAATACACCAAAAACTGCTACCTCCATACAAATGGAAGTTAGTATGGAGTAGCAGGTTTGAACAAGATTTTCCAGTTTTGACCATAAACTACAATACCACTCAGACTCAAACCAGTCCATTTTGTTGAAGTGTTGCCTAAAACTGATCATATTTTCCCCTGCTGATAGCAGAGTTTACCAGAGTTTGTGAAACTGTGGTGGGTGGATGTTGGACCCTTTAGCGTGGCCCTGGAAGAAGATGTACATTTTAAAGTCAAATGAATCTGGTTTGCTTTCAGAACAAACTTAAGAGGCTAGATCTATGAACTACTTTTGTAAACAAGTTTGTGCTTTTATATACACAATTAAAAATAAGCACATTGGTTGTATAGATATGACTGGTGATGAGAATATCAAATATAAGCAACTAATATAACTTGACATTGTTTTGTGCTACTTGTTTCTGCTGAACAGGACAAAAAATAATTTTAATTAATCATTGCATGAAACAAAAATTAGCTGTTCTGCTCTTGGATAACATTAAGAAAAGACATTCAGCAGTTATGGTCATGCCGCTGTCCAACGTTGCAAACCGACACTTAATAGACAATACTGAACCTGATTTTTCCCCAGATTGCATGAAATACAATTGCTCTCTTTCAGTAATTTCTCTCTTTATTGATGAACTATGACATATGGATTTTGCAGATTTGTGTTAACTTGGAGCCTAACAATATGTAGTAGCAACTGCTAGCAGCTAAAGCTACACGTATTTAAACTGCATGCAGCTGCAGTGGGACTCCGATGTTGGCAGCTTAGTGAAAAAACACCTGAATTATTTCACATAAACAACTCACCTTCACCATGAGCATCGCCGTACCAGTGGGAGTTTGTTAATGCAGAGATAGTTTATGTTAGAGAATTATATACATTTTTCATTTATTGTCTTCTTTTGAAACATTCCCTTTTGTTTTCACTTGTCAGGCACAGAACAAAGCGGCAGACTCAGACGCGGAATAGGCAGGTTTGGAAGAAACTTGTTTCCGAGCTGCTGATACACAGTCTACAAAATTACAACAAAAATGGCTACACTGACCAGAACTCTAACTAAAACTCTGCTACTCTGAAAAACGATGAACTAGAAAGAAAAACGCCTCACCATAATGGGAAGGAATAAACTGATAAAATTTATCAAACAAAAACACTCACTTAAAAATGAGGAGGAAACAGAACTATATATCTATGACCTAATCTTCTAAACTGGCTAGAAACAAAAACAATCCCAGAGGATGAAAACAGGCTTCAAAAATACTTTCTACACTTAAACTTATGGCTATGAAACTTACGAAGCAAAGAAACGTGGAACAGGCTTGGAGTCAGTGGAACAGGCTTGGAGTCAGTGGAACAGGCTTGGAGTCAGTGGAACAGGCTTGGAGTCAGTGGAACAGGCTTGGAGTCAGTGGAACAGGCTTGGAGTCAGTGGAACAGGCTTGGAGTCAGTGGAACAGGCTTGGAGTCAGTGGAACAGGCTTGGAGTCAGTGGAACAGGCTTGGAGTCAGTGGAACAGGCTGTCGGCTGCGGTGGTGTGCGTGTGCGCGCGAGCGTGGTGGACGGCTCTGCGATCGACTGGATCATGTCTGGCGATCGACCAGTAGCTCGCGATCGACGTATTGGGCACCCCTGATATAGTTTGATTCATAGCCCTACCTGTGTGGAATCAGTTTTAGTTTGACATACACTTGACATCCAGCTTCAGTTCATATCATCATATCAGAGACTGATGACTGACTGCATCACATCTGCTTTTTATTAATGTTTAATCAACATTTGATTTATCAGTCAAGTAGCATACACACAGATGCATAGTGTTGTCTGTCTGTACGTTGCTCTTTCTCGCTCCCCTCTGGCATACATGACAGCAGCAACGAGGACAAGCTGTTTTCCCTGCTGATAAATATTCCGACAAGACGCGCCTGACAGGCTGGGTCCACCAAGCAGGAATTGGGATGGACAGGGTGTGTGTGTGTGTGTGTGTGTGCGACAGCCCAGTTGTCTCCATGGTGCCAGTGCGCCAGTCTGAATCGGCCTGAGATGCTCCCTCTGGGTGGAGCCCTGCAGACTGTGTGTAACTAGACCTCTGTTGTTCCCACTCCTCCATCCCTCCACCTCAGTGACACTTACTCCCACCACCCTCTGCTCCCTGCCTCATCAGCTCACCCAGAGCAGGAGGGTTGGACGCTGCTTTCCTGCCAGCCTGGAAATGCTGACATGCACAGGCTGGCATTCCTTCACTTGGAACAATTTTGCTCATCTACACTCCTCCTCTCTCCTCCCTCCTCCTTCCCTCTTTCTCCTCTCTTATCCCTTGCATTTCCTTTGCTGTCTAAACTGTGCGTCCAGCCAAAGCAGAAAATAGAGTGGGATATTTATAGAAATATGAGATAAAGCAGGGATAGTGCATCTTTTTCACCGGACACAGGGGATTATGTTTTATTATTTATGTCTCTCCTCTCTTTCTTCCCTCTCCCTGCTTAGTATATTTCTTGTCTTTTTTCTCCCATTTCCCTCCTTATCTGTTTTTTCTTTCTTTTAGCAGACAGTTGCCAGTTCCTGTCCCCTAATTACTGTTTCTCTACCAAATAAAAGAGGCTTAACACAACACAGTGGAGAGGAACAACGCATTCAGAGACAGGAAGAGAAGTAGAGTTGTGAAAATAGGTTGAGACATTACGCTTGAGAGAAGGGGTGGGGGGTAGAGAGAAAGAGTAAACGACGTGTCACCATTATGTTAGTACTGCTTGCTAGCCACTGCTGGTTGTGTCAGCAGTTGAAAATAATGAATAAAGAGATGTGCTAATTATGAGAGACATATGGTAGAAATCACATATGAAGTGCCTAATGCCATTCAGCAACTGTGTGTAATATGTGTAGGTATTCATTCAAATACAGAAAATGTGTGGTTGGTCAGTATCAAGCTATTTAATATACTGTATTTTTCGGACTATAAATCACATCTAAAATCAACAGTGTGCCTTTATAATCCAGTACACCTTATGTCTGACCTTTGGTTGTGTTTACTAACCTCGAACCGATTTTATGTTATACACATTACGGCTAATAACGTATCACTTCGCGAGTCAGGAGCCTGGCAGAGGCCGGAATTATCGCTAAACAGCTCTGAACAACGGTTTTGTATTTTTGTGTTAAAACTGAACAATGTTGAGAGGGATCGGGACATGTTCGATGCGGAAATCGACCACTTAAACTTGAATTTTTGTATTATTTCAGCCTACAACTTAGAGTTATTGTAAATTAGTTGAATAAAGTTTGACTTATCTGACACACATTTTGCACCTTATAATCAGATGCACCTTATGTGTGGACAATGACAAAAGCAATTGACATGTTAATTGATACTGCGCTTTATAATCTGGTGCAAAAAAATACGGTATGTGTATTTAATGTTTGTTTAGATATACGGTCCATGAGCTGCTACAAAAACAATACAGCCAGGCTATACTGTAATTGAAGATTTGAATCAAGAAAGTTGGATGCTAAATTCAGATAAAACTGTTCTCATAATTGGATCACCTCAGAAACTGTCTTTCCAGAGATTTAGTTGCTTTAGACGGGATCACCCTGGCCTCCAGCTTCACCATAAAGAATCTTGGAGTTGTCTTTGATCAGGATTTGTCCTTTAATGACCATATAAAACTAATTTCAAGGACTGCATTCTTATTCTTCCACCTACGTAACATTGCCAGAATCAGATGCATCATATCTCGAGCTGATGCAGAAAAACTAGTCCATGCATTTGTTACTTTTAGGCTGGACTATTGTAACTCTTTGTTATCAGGCTGCTCCAATAAGTCTCTTAGGATTTTGCAGCTGATTCAGAATGCTTCTGCATGTGTTCTGACAGGAACCAAGATCAGAGATCACATCTCTCCAATTTTGGCTTCCTTGCACTGGCTACCCGTTAAATCTAGAATAGAATATAAAATTCTTCTCCTAACATACAAAGCTCTTCATGGTCAGACACCATCATATCTAAAAGAGCTCATAGTACCTTACCACCCCACTAGAACACTGCGCTCCCAGGATGCTGGGTTCCTTGTGGTTCCTATAGTGACTAAAAGTAGATTAGGAGCCAGAGCTTTCAGCTATCAAGCTCCTCTTCTGTGGAATAAACTACCACTCTGTGTTCGGAAGGCAGACATGGTCAACATCTTTAAGAGTAGACTTAAGACTTTCCTTTTTGATAAAGCTTATAGTTAGGGCTGGCTTAGGTCATCCCTTAGTTATGCTGCCATAGAACTAGACTGCTGGGGGAATCACTCTGTCACTCACTTTCTCTCTCTCTCTCTCAATACATGCCTTGCAAGAAACATTAATGACAACATTAATCAAAACCCAGGCACTCAACAAAACTATCAAAAGCATGTGCTATGTAGAAAACAAAGTAGAAAATGACTGTTGTACTGCAATTAGCTTTTTGCTAAACTTCTCCCATAAACAGCATCCAATCATAGCAACTGTGACCTGACACAACAGGGCAGCCAAACTTTGTTTGGACAGTGTTTTTGTTCACTCTGACACAAGCTGCTAATAACTATCTTGTGATTTAGAGTTAACTGGTCCGCAGTGATAAAAAGGTTGGGGACCATTAATACACCCTCACACAGCACAGATGTCAAGCTAGCATGCAAGGTCAATATAAGGTCTGATTCATCTGTTGGCTATTGACGAGCCATATCTCAGGTATCAGTTTTATAATTTATCTGAGTTATGAATATATGTAGAAATGTGAAGCGTGTGTGCGTGTGTGTGTGTGTGTGTGCATGCTCACAGGCTGTGTACAGTCTATATGTTTTTGATGTAGGCTTACTGTTCTGACTGCTTACATGCAGAGATTGCTAGTCCTTGGGGCTATATCAGAACATACACACTCCTCTCTCTATCTCTCACTCACACACACACACACACACACACACAAACACACACACACACACACACACACTGTGTCCACAAAATGTTGGCCATGCGTACAGCATTTGTCTGAGGCGGTGGCATGTATCTTTGCTGTCAGATTGTGTGTGGGTGGACCAGAATTCGAACACATGTTTTTATGTGAATACTATGCCTCGTACTTACTAACATACACACATGCTTTAGCCAGACAGCTAGCATGCTCTCATGAACACATTATGATGCTGTTGACTGTATGGAGCAGTGTTATGTTGTCGAAGCAATTGTGTTTAGAGTCATTAGTTTAACGATAGGCTCCTCTCTCACAAAAGGTCAGCAACAATTCAGCTGAAAGCAGTTGATTTGCTGCAGCAAACAGCTACAGCACATGGGTTTCACAGTGAAAGGTGATTCCTGACTGATTCACAAGAGAAACAAGTGAGCAACACTGTCACTGCTGCTCTGAGTCTCTGTATGTGTCCTGTGATTAATTACAACTCATGGACCTTTTTTGAAGTATTGAACTTACAGCTTACTTTCTGAACTGAATGTACTAGTTGTTTAATCGTAGTGTTGGATCAGGACACAAGGGGAAAGCATTCCAAAGAGTGAATGAGATACTAGTTAGGGCAGGAAGGAGAGCAGTGTCTCTCTTATCAAGAGTTAAATGAAAAGCTGGAGTCAGGGTCTGGTGTTAGACTATCCTAGAAAAAACTAGAAGCAGGGGGAAAAGCTAGAATAAACCCACCTAGCAACACCTCACTAATTAAAACATTGTATCTCTTTTATTAATCTATACATAGACAGAAATGTAGACTGATATTTAACAGTAACTGAACACCAGACAAAATTCCCTGTTTCAAGCCTGCTCACATGTCTGCATCACTGCAGCAAGATGTAAAAAAAAAATCACAGTGAAACAGAAGTTATTCTTTAGCTTATATGACAGAATATACGGGCAGTGTACAATTACAAGAAAGATTTAAATCAAGTCCTTCAGATTTGATTGGAGCTGAAATAGTGGGCGGGGCTTATTGGGAACAGTTTGATATACTGAGCTGTAGAGCAACGGTGCCAAACCACTGGGTCGCGACCCGGTACCGGTCCGCGAGACATTCCGAACCGGGTCGTGACATTGGGGGGAAATTTAAAAAAATAAAAATAAAAAAAAATCTGAGCTGGCTGCGCATTTCAGTTTTGAACACATAATTAGTCTTCATATATCTCCCTCTATAATCACATTTGATTGGATGCATTTCTGTATAAACCTTTTAGTTCAACACAACACATATGAAAGTGTTTTACAGGCAGAGAAAAATAATTGAAAATTTTAAAAATGTGGCATATAACAATTTACAAAGGGACACATGGATTAGATGTGGGAAAATGTATTTCATCTCTTCCCGATGCATATATGACTGTTGCTATTCCTTTGTTTGACTACTGTACTGTACGCCAGCAATCTAACAGTATCTGGCCCTTGTGTTTCCCACGTTACTCCTATCATGTTAAGGAAGTATGGACATAGATTTCTGTAATAATAAATTGTACAGATTGACAATCCGTGTGTCAATGTGTAATCTATAAATATAAAACACAAAACAGATCTGCAAATACACTCATTTCTGCATTTCAAAGTAAGAGCGTGCAGTCTTTCTACGAGCTGTTGAATTTGCAGGTTGAATTTCACCATGTAGGTTAGTGTATGATTTTATTAGCTTAACGTGACATGAAGCAGAAATCCAGACGGGAAAGTTAGCATTTTGAGCAGCACCCTTAAATTTGCTTTCTTTTCAGCAACGTTGTAATGTTTGCAATCACATATCAGGCAGTAGCATATCAGTAGTGATTGCCTACTGGCAAGATACTTACCCCCAACAGAAACTAATGTGTAATAATCAGCTTGTTAGATCAGTTATACGTGGCAGTGTCTGATTTCAGTACACTACATAAAACAATACAAAGACAGCAGTTTCAGTAATTTAAACATATGCTGTTGTAGGATGTATCTGATCTCAATATGATATGGTCATTTGAAAGAAGCATTTTTTTATATGCGATCAGTATGATTCATACGTGTGTGATGCAAGTAAGAGCAGCTGACTAATTCTACTATATCTAACTTGGGATTGTGTTCAGATGGAACTTGAATGTACAAGTTATTTGATAGAATAAAGCATCTTAAGCCTTCACATGTTGTCTGTGTGTGTGTGTGTGTGTGTGTGTAGAAGGGTTGTTCCTTTGTTCCTCTGAGCCAAGGCAGTGGGGAACAGGATTCTTACTTCCGTCTCACACCAGTGAACAGGTGTGAGGGTCAAGTGCTGGAGTGTGTGTGTGTGTGTGTGTGTGTACTGAGAGTTGCTATAGAACAGTTTGAGACATGGCGCTCAGTGGCATGGAACTGATTGCCCTGCTGCCAAACCCTGACAATTACCATCCGGGCTTGGAGACATCGCCACAGACTCACACACACACACACACACACACACATACACATACAGTGTAACCCAACACACATGCTCACACACATACTCATACACATATTTTTTTCCAATTCCAGTCTTCTTTTTTTTTCTGTCCAGCCCATCACACAGTGGTGGTTGTCGTTCATCCATCATGTCATGTTGGGAGATATGTGGAACAGGAAGATATACTGTACAAATAGTGAATTTTGTCTGTATTTCTACTAATGTTACTTTTTCTACATTTGTCAGGCTTTTTCCACGACACACAGCGCTACAAAACAGAAAAATGTGCACTAATGGCATTAGACACAGAAGCTACAGGTGTTATCTATGGGGAAGGGGCAGAGAAGAATATATAGAATAAGAATATTGTGCTGCTTTCAATTTGAATTGACTGTCTTGGCTATTGACCCCCCCCCCCCCTTTAAAAATTGCACTGAGCTGTTTAGAGCATATCAGAAATGCTCCGCTCCATAACATAACTAGAGTTGAGCTCCCAAGGCTGCCTGGAATGTTAAAAACACAATGCTAGTTGCTCCAGTAACAGTGGTGTTGGTTCGGCCCTACCTGTTTGAGCCAGAGTCTGATCCTGAAACACAAGGTCAGGCTGAACTAGCCGATAGAGTCGGAGCGCCCCCGCAACTATTTTTTGTAGATATGTTTTATTTTAGATGTATTGACTGTACTTCATGTGCACGCTGTGCTGTGCCTGAAACATATCACCACATAAAGAAATCTGTCAGCTCATCTTGAAAGTAGAAAAAAAAAACAGTTGGAAATGTAGCATTCAGAACAGTCTGAAGCCTGAGCTTTTTGCTCACAGGGATTATGTAAAAGTAAGTATTTGTGGAGAAAGCAAGTCAAGTTGTTCTAAACAATGACACTTCTGAACAATGAGACAATGTGTATTATTTTAAATATTATTTATCAAAATAATTTGAGTGGTAGTTTTAATAACATTCCAGTTTAAGTAGGGCCCAAGAACACCTGAATACACCATTGCAGCATTATATACTATGAAAAAAGAATTTCAGCTTAGCTTTTTTTGTTGTCACTGGCTTCCAGCCCTTCTAATAAAAAGCCAAGTTCACACATTTTACTGTCCTAACTGACGGTAACATATTGGTTGGTTATGTTATGAAATGTTCACAGAGATTTAGTATAACTGTGTGCCTGCTATGGATGCATAGATGTGTGCACACGCACACGCACACACACACACGTGTGTTCACAAGCATGAATGTTTAAGTTATTTTGAGCCCACCATCATTATCTTTGTCCTCAAGTGGAACGTTCCTTTAAATATGCTAATTCAGATGGTGGAGGTTCTGGCAAGGTAATTGTTAAGCTTGTTGAGTTTGACAGTTTCCCTTGTTGTTTTTGTAGCAGATTCACTCTCTCTAAGTACACACTTAACAAACAACGCTACATGGCTTGTTTGTTTTGCTCAGTCTGTAATAAAGGCTTCAATTGTGTCTCTTTCAGTATGACAGCAACTTTGAGTTCCATCTTTACATCACAGGAGACACAGTGTAGCAGTATTAATGCCTGACTGGATGGAGCCCACTGGTATATTCATCTTAATATAGCATAAACCAGTAAATGTAAACCAGTAATATGATCGATAGACAGTTCATTCAATGGAGCTCTTGGAAGGTTTTTAAACTGTGGTTTATGGTGTCTGCATTATAAATTATAAAAAGAATGTGTACAGGAATCTGCGGAATCTGTGAGTAATCAGATTTGTAAATGAGTAAATGTGTATTCAGATTTGGAAGTGTATTTAGTAGGGGTGTGACAAGATCTTGTGTGACGAGATCTCGTGGGTTGAAAATCGGTCTCGCGAGATTTGTTGTCCAACAAGCAGCCGGAAAACACATGCATAACTATTTGCGACGCCCCCGCCACTTTTAAATTGTGATCCAACAAGCAGTCGAATGACGTCGGAAAACAATGACGTCGGAAAACAAAAAAACAAAGTTAAATAAAAGTCTGTTGTCCAGGCATTCATATTTGTAATTTAGTTTTCTTAAAATCTCGTCTCGTCTCGATCTCGTGAACCCAATCTCGTGTCTCATCTCGTCTCGTGAACTGAGTGTCTCGTCACACCCCTAGTATTTAGATATGTCATACACAAATCTATAAATGTATAAGTGTACATTCGTTTCGTTTCGTCTTCTTCCGCTTATCCGTTATAAGTGTACATACATATTTAAATTTGTTAAAATCTGTGAATTTAGTTAAGTTCACTTTTTAACCCAAATGTCTGTCTTGTACTTAGGATGAGGAAAATTAAAGGTTAAAGTATAGAATTTATCTGTGTAGAGAAGTGGCCATACCAGCACCTAAATCAAATGTGGTGCCTTTGGAGTATCAGTTAAATGGAATGAAACACTCATCCCTCTGTTTCTCTCTGTATCTCTGATTTGCATCATCCCTCCATCCTCCTCAAATATGAAGTACAGAGCAGTAAGAGGGATGTAGGAGGAGTAAAGTAGGAAGAGTTGACAGGAAGCTGGCATGAAGGAAGAGGAGGAGGCTTGCAGAATTAAAGAAACAGTCAGGGCTGAGTAGCTAGAGCCTAGTGAGCATAAGAGAAGGAAGGAAGTGAAGAGCTATTGGGAGATCCAAGGTGGGAGGTAGAAGTGGGAAGAAAAAGACAAATATGGGGACAGTGGATGAATAAGCCAGTCCAAGGAGGAGGAATAAGAGTAGGAGAAGCCGAGGGGATCTGCAGGTTTAAGAAAAAAACAAATTTAGGATTCTAAAGAATTCTTTTAATGCTGCCTCAGACGTAATTTATCACTATCACCAGCCAACCTGACAGATGAGAGAGCACAGAATCTCCAGGGAAGTCAAGTTAATAATGGGACATGAATGCAGAGGAGAGAAGAGCTTAGTGTATCATGGTAAGTCCCCCAGCAGTCAAGGCCAATAACAGCATAACTAGCAGCATAACTAACAGCATAACTAGCAACATAACCAACAGCATAACTAACAGCATAACTAGCAACATAACTAGCAGCATAACTAACAGCATAACTAGCAGCATAACTAACAACATAACCAACAGCATAACTAACAGCATAACTAGCAACATAACCAATAGCATAACTAACAGCATAACTAACAGCATAACTAGCAGCATAACTAACAGCATAACTAGCAGCATAACTAACAGCATAACTAGCAACATAACCAACAGCATAACTAACAGCATAACTAGCAACATAACCAACAGCATAACTAACAGCATAACTAACAGCATAACTAACTAGCAACATAACTAACAGCATAACTAGCAACATAACTAACAGCATGATTAGCAACATAACTAGCAGCATAACTAACAGCATAACTAACAGCATAACTAACTAGCAACATAACTAACAGCATAACTAGCAACATAACTAACAGCATGATTAGCAACATAACTAGCAGCATAACTAACAGCACAAATAACAGCATAACTAACAGCACAAATAACAGCATAACTAGCAACATAACTAACAGCATAATAACAGCATAACTAGCAACATAACTAACAGCATAACTAACAGCATAACTAGCAACATAACTAATAGCATAACTAGCAACATAACTAGCAGCATAACTAACAGCACAAATAACAGCATAACTAGCAACATAACTAATAGCATAACTAGCAACATAACTAGCAGCATAACTAACAGCATAACTAGCAGCATAACTAACAGCATAACTAGCAACATAACCAACAGCATAACTAACAGCATAACTAACTAGCAACATAACTAACAGCATAACTAGCTAACTAACTACCAACAACAGAGACACAAAATCTTCCATGAGAGGAATATAACATAAATCATATGTTTTATGCTATCTCTGTCTGTTTTTATTTTATTTTTATTTTTTTATTCTAATGTGATAGACGTGCTTCACTTTGCTTAATAACATCTGAACTGCAGAGTTAATCAACACTAAACATCTGAGACCTCTTAACCTCCATACATCCAGCCATGCAATTATACTATTAGAGCAGGCGAGTGTTGCTTATACAGTTAAACACTTCCATATTGTGAAACGTGCACGTCTCCGCTCTCAGCCTGCATTAGCCCAGGAACTCCTTCTTCTTTTTCAGGTGCTAGTTTAGCGTTAGCGTCAGTCTCAGACATGTAGCTGAACTGTACAACAACAACCATTCAATTTTCATAACCTCATGCTGAGTTCATTAATATGACTGCAGCAGTGAGCAGAGTGAGACATGCTGACGCTTTTTCTTCCTTGTTTTTACAATTAGTTTGTCCCTTACAGCTGTTAAGCAAACACACCTGTAACTCCATCTCCTTAAACAGTGGCATACGGAAGCATAATGCATTCAATTGCCCTGTTTTTCTGAATTAATGAGATAATTATCCCATGATTCTGAGAAAAGTTTTCATAAAAGAAAAAAAATCTGCTGTTTTTCTGAGTTAAGGAGATAATTATCTCAGAATTATGAGATAATTGAAGTGCCTGTAGTGAGTGAAGCGAAACATGTGAGCTCACAGACAGACTGCGAGCTGATCAATCAATGCAAGTACAGTAATAAAATAAATTCAAAACATGCAGCGGGATATTTGTGTGATTTCAACAGGTGTGTGTAATATTACTGGTATGATGTCTATATGACTATCAACAGATCATTTTCACTTTTCTATTTCTATTTTTTGCCAAGAACCACACACACCATGCTGAAAAAATAGACTGCTCAGAATGCCTTGAACAGCCTTGAACAAGTATGCGTAGCTCACATCTTAATTTATGGGTAATGTAGCCAGCTATCAATTATATTACTGTTTGACATGTCTATATGTTTTGTTATTTTGTGCAGTGTAGACATGATACACATTGTCCAAAACACACATTTGTATTAACCCTTGTATGGTATTCGGGTCTGTGGGACCCGTTTTCAGTTTAATTAATTATTTTTTCAACCTGAAATTCATTGGCTTTGGCTCATTTTCTGTGATGAACATAAATCAAAACACATTTGTTTAGTATTTTAAGAGAAAATTATTGGATTGTGGTGTTTTGAAAGCCCAAAACTCTAGCGGGTCCACCAGACCCATAAATACTAATACCACACGAGGGTTAATCAAATGATTGCAATATTATCCTTATGTATCAATAGGGTGTCTCTTAGTGCCACCAGAGCAGTTTCACTGCACCTTGGCATTAATGCTGTAAGCTTTTCCCTCATTCGGTGTTTTGATGCTGGTGGTGGAGAGCGATGTCTTACACGTCTGTCCAAATTCAACCACAGGTGTTCAATTGGGTTGAGATGGGGACTGAAAAGGCCATAGCATATGATTGACATCATTTCCCTACACTTCAAACCATTCAGCGATCCCTCATGCGTTATGGATGGGGGGGATTGTTATCCTGGAAGAGACCACTCCCAACAGGATAGAGATAGAAATGTTTAATCATAAAATAAAGGTGATCACTTTTCAAATTTGATCAAATTTGTATTGATTTGAAGTGAACCTTCCCTTTAAGGGGACAAGAGGATCCACACCACGCCAACAAAACAGAGCCCCTGCATTCATTATGTTTCTCCACCTATTTGTGCTGGTTTTTCCTTTAAATTTCTATTTCCCGGTGTAGAGACAGACAGAGATACACAGTGAGTGTCTAGTATTGAGTTGCTGGATGAATTGATGGAGATGAAGGGTGAGTCACCTTTGTGTCTTGTCTGTGTACCTCCTTACCATATGTTTCCATAAGACCTAACCTTATATTGATGGACTGTAATCACTGTTAAATATTGACAACCACCTCTGCAAAGGTTAGAGCATTGACTACAACTAAGACTCATGGGAAATCTGATGCTGCCCAGCTCCCTCAAGCAAGGCACTGACTCTGCAGGTTCCCCAGTGCCTGCTCAGTAAAGGACAGCTGTTGATTCTGGCAGCTCCCAGTGTGGGTGTTATTTCAAAGATCATGGTTGTTTGTTGACCTTGATGAATGAATGGTTGAAAGAAAGCCATTGAACCATCTCTCTTTGTGTGTGTATTTCTCTTCATCAGACAGGCGGGCAGACAGAGATATGCTGACGGTCTAAAAGAAGTTCATCATATTTCTTCTACATCCCAGCCACAGAAGACCACAGCTATCATAACAGGTAGACGCTGTTTCTATATTTTATTTTATTTTTCATCTGACAGGGACCAAATTGAATTCTAGCAGTGTTCAAATGTGAGTCAAACACTCACACGGCACTGTGCCTCTCTGTCAGTAATGATGTACAATAATTGGTCCATATACACTGCACAGCAGTTCGGTGTTTGCTTTGGATGTTCTAAAGTCAGTTTCCAGTTGGACAGATGCGTTTTGTGTGCAGTGTGACAGCAAAGCAGACAAACCACAGGGTTGTGTGATAGCAAATATGTGATTTTGCAAATACTTTAAATGATAAACTACACTATCAACTAACAATCTTACATAAATTTGTACAAGATCTGGTAGCACACGTAGGCATCGCCAAGTAAGGGGTTGTCTCTGTGACCGCATAAAGGGAAGAAAAAAACGTTAAAAGAGAATGATGATGTTGATGTTTGCGTGTTTGATGTTTGTGTGCCAGTTTCTTATAGAAAAAAAGGATATAATGCCCGATTATTGAATTATTTATCAGTCCATATGTTTACAAATTTACATTACATTTGTAATGTTTGAGAATCAGTAGGATCAGAATTAAAAGGCAATGATAGAAGTTATTTTTTTCCTTTGGTCTGGATCAAGTGAACCAAACAACAGACTTTTTGGATTCTTTGTGCTCCATAATATTCAGCTGTTCCACCTCTAAGTCTCTACACTCTCGGTTTCTAGCTTAGCTTCGCATTTCAAAGTTCAGTTTCAAAGTGGTTTCATCAGTACAATGACATTTCTCAACCAAAACCAAAAAGGCTTGAACACAAAAGCAATATTCACCATGTTACATGTGTCTTATGTTACTGTAGCATTAGCTTGGAACACTAACGCCACAGCTAATCATCTCTAACATATAAAAGTAATAATTACTTTATTATTAGGAAGCAAAATAATAACAGAAGCGATATGATCAGGATTATATTGTACTTTATAGTGTAATGTTTAACTGAATAGCACATTGCTGTTATCAGATAATGTATTACCATTGGAAACCATGATGTAACCTCTGGTTGCTTAATAGTTAATACGTGTGTGTGATGTTAATAGGAGTTCAGTGCCTTAGTTGTTCTCTGGAGCCTTGTTTCTGTTCTCAGCTCTTACAAAAAGTACAGGAAAACAAGAAAAACTGGGTTAGAGGCATCAGGGGGGTCTGAAAGACTTAGATTGAAGTTGTTGTTGTGTGTGTGTGTGTGTACGCTCGCAGTGTAACTTGATTTGCTTATTAAAAGCAGCACAGATTCTGTAGCTTTGGGGGAGATTCTTGGAAGAATTTGAGCACTTATTCCCTTTCTAACCTTATCTGCTCTGCCTCATCATTCACTCCCCAGAAAAAATCCCTGGACATCAATGAAAATGTGTGCAGAATATATTAATGCACTATTAAAAAAATAACCCCATTCTACAGACCCCTGGACACTATACAACTGATATCTCTCCACTTATTATGTGTGACATTAGCATTTAGTGATGACTGTCCAGATGCTAGAAGTTGTTAGCAGTAAGCTGCAGCCTCCAGGGGGAGCCACAGAGCTCCAGGCTCTATAGGAGGCTGAGAGGATTACATGACTGGCAGGTGCTCTTTTGTGTGGGGAGATGAGGTGGCAGACCGGCCTTTATATCCAGGCCACAGGCACAAAGACAAGCATATCTACCAACAGTTTACCTTTACTGCAGATGACCTGCAGTATGACCCATATATACAGTACAGTATTGAATGTGAAATCAGCCTAAATAGCCTGCAGAAGCTGCCAAGTAAATGTGTGGTTTAATAATATGCATAATTTACTTTATATCATTCCATCCCACTTCGCACTGATATCTATAGTCCTCAAGAGACAAATGCAGGTCAGTTAGATTCAATCATTTTCTACTGACATTACAGGTAGAAGGTGAGCAATTTCAAATTCCAAGTACTGGGGTTTTATTGAGCTGATGAGACTGATGTCTTAATGTAGTTACCCATACAATGTGCAATCAATGTACAATCATAAATATATCAGTTTTAAGGCAGATCAGATTATTCAATTACATTTCTGATTAAATGTAGTGCACAATTTTAAATTAAAAAAATAATAATGCAGTGTTATGTCAGGAGGTGACTTTCATGAAATGTCAGACAGTGAAACATATACAGTAAGTCAAAAGTTTGGAATGGGAAGGTGTGTTTGAGTGGAACTGTACATTTTTTGAGCTTTGATTTTTTTAAGTGACAAACAAAAATGATGCAACAGCGCTTGTTGGAATGTTGTGGAGCTCAACAATGGGTGCAATGGTTTTCTAATTAACAGAGGTATATACAGAACTTTCCACTGGACGGTTAGTCCAGGTCAAATCAGCACATTTATGCATTGTTATATTCATATTGTCATATTGATGACATTGGGTCATATAGGAACCCTGTGAAACAGAAATTGCACGTCTCAGAATACTATTAAGGCGTCTGTGGGGTAACGAAATTTGAACAAATTAACATGACTCTGTGACTTTGACTTGCCATATCTCCCCAATATCCCTTAAGATCATGGAGACAAAGTTCTCATATCGTTTTAAAGCTCTTTTCCAAAGTTTGGTCTTTTGAAGCCATGGCCAAAATGTCAGTACTTATTTAAAGCGGTATGACATCGATAATTCCTTACAATGTTGTTGAACAGCAGAAGTTGACCAATGCATGGTCGGTCTGGCATTTGCAAAATTACAGTGCACTACTTTCTTGATGGGCTCCAAGACCACTGGATAGTGTGCACAAAGAAATACAAGTGTACATGTACATGGGTGGAATTATGAATCTGATGATATATGCTAATTCAGTTTAACTGCAAAAGTAAGAATGTTAAGGTGGTCTCAATTTGTGCCCTTTCACACCTTTTGTTGTGTGATTTTTTTAATTGTGATCCATCACAATATTGAGCAAAGACACAATTGTTGCATCAAAGGCAAGCTGAAGGAGTAGAAATTGAGAGTATAGAAAGTCTCCACACCAGACCACACAATCACACTTTCTGTGTCATTAGATCTTTTATGTTCATCATTTCTTCATCCTGTCTCACTTCTCAGCACCATTAGAATTCTGGGATGCCGTGGCTGAGTGGCTGTCACTGCAGGTTATTGACACAGCCATTTTCTTTTGGGGCAGTGAGGCTAAAAAATCCAACAGAGGGGTTATCCCGCACCCAGTGGGAGACACTACACCCAATTCTGATGTATCCACTTACCCCCTCTGAAAATGATGAGGTCCTTTCCCTGGATGTTAGCGGTAGCCTTGCCACTGTCCGTGTCCACGATACAGTGGCAAATTGAAATCGGAAGGCTCGTTTCACACACGCAAACACAAATGGCAGGGATACATCAAACACACATTCAAACACACACATATGTAATTTCTCAGCCACAGCATGAGTAGCAGCATGAAAACAAGCACAGAATACCAAAGTCAGCCTTGCAAGAACCAGGGCTGATGAAAAGAGAGAGGACATGCAGTTTGTTACTGCTGTCTAACAGCATGTAACTTGATAGAATACATCTGATATCAACCTTCATTTAGTGTCTCACACCTCTGCTGATCAGTGAAGATTATAGCATAGTATGTATTTGTGTGTCTAAAAAGGCTATTTTCTGAGCACTGAAAGTGTGAAGCCCTATTGTTTCTGTATAGATTATTATTATTATTATTTATTATAAATTTTAAGTATCCAGATACACAGGAAATGTGTCACTAATTCACTATGCAGTGTTTGACAAGAATGAAACTTCACAGGTTATTGTCTATCATGACTATGAACATATCTATGTGACTGAAAGGGCAGCCAGACATAGCGCCACCATGTGGTAGCAGAATGAATTGTTTTAAGATGTGGTAAAGCTACACAGTACATTAGGTTTATGTGATATTTGGTATACATGATGTGAAAGTGGTGCAGATGTTACATTTTAAAGGGTTGTGAAGCCAATATTTGCCATTTTTAATAAATTGGCAATCTTAATGTGACTTTGTGGGTACGTTTTACAGGACTGGCATGCCACATGCCTGCACCGCAGGTGCTTGGGCCCGTCATCACTGCTTGCGGCTATATTCTTTGTTTTCCCGTTACTTGTTCCATGTGTGTTTTACACCTCATTAGTCTAAGGCATATTTGCCTCTGTGCATGCACACACACAAAATACATAAACAAAATGTATGTCTGCGTTTAAATGTCATGGTGTTAGTGGTCCCCAGTGTGCCGTGTTCTGACCACTGATAACCTACAGTACTCATGAAATGGCCATGTTCAGAGTAACACCAGTATGCTCAGAGTCACTCTGGTTAATATTTACTGCATTAATTAGTTCCAAAATTGGGAAATAGTTATCATTAAAGGGAAACTTCATCAATTTTACACATCAATGTATGTATACAGGTATTGGGGAGTGCAATTGCATATGTGAAAAAGCCTTTTTGTAGCTCTAGAAAGCGCTATGCAAACTCTGATAAACTGTGGGGTTTGGGGCGTAACACGACAAGTTTCAATCAATCAAACAAATAAAATCAGGACAGGAAAGGCTTCTAGACTTTAAACAAGATGTTTAAAGATGCCCTTGTGGAGTATATGTTTTTCAAGCATGGGATGTGTCATGACACTTTCCACCCATTTACAGTATAATGGTGGTTTGACAGATTTCCACTGAATCAATACTAACTGTTGTTCCAATAATGACAGAAAGGCTAAGGTTCATACTGTGCACCTAGTGCAAACATTTCAGGTGTTAGTCCAAAGAATGAGATTATTGGGTCTGGTCATATCTCTTTACTACAGACATTAGAAAATGTTTCAATGTGTGTGAAAATGTGCAGCTCCAAGTCTCAGTCAAGAAATTCCTCTGTCCAACCACAAAGTTTTTTTGTTTTTTTTTTAACATAATTAATTATGAATGTGAAGATATCTGTAGAAATAGGTCATGCCATCTTTTCAAAAGGGTTGGAATTATTGTCTTGACTGTGATCACATTTTTATTCCTTCCTGAACCACAGTTGTGGTCGAGTCTAGGAGAGTTGGGAAAAGGGCATTGGCAGTAATAGCAGTAGAGGCAGTGCCTGTTCATACTTGAAGTGGAACCTAAACTGAGACCATATTTCAGTGCGTTAGTCACAGTGGGGTTTACTCAGGTTTTTCTTGTTGAGAGGTAATGGTGCACAGAGCATAGATGTTAGACACCAGACTACATGAAGCTTGTGAGGCTTGTGATACCCAATTACCAAGTATGAATATTGGAAGCCCATTCACAGTGCCCAATCCCCCATCTGCTTCTGTCTCTCGCAATATGATTTCTCAGTCCTTGGGATAGATTTGTTGCAGATAACAGATGAAATACATTTGTGCAGTTCTTAAAAAAAGAAAAGAAAAAAGATTTTGTTATAAAAACAGGTATTGGAAAGGAAAACAAAAATGCTGATGCTCATCTTGACAGAGTTTATTATAAAGCAAAAGAGGTAGGATGCAAGATCATCAATTTAGATCCTATTTGGTTTTCTCCAATAATAGTTTAAGATTGGATTTAAATAAATCAATTTATATTTCAATTTTAATTTATACCCCCAGGTAGGTAAAGGTACCGTGAGCTATTCTAAATGTGAGCCGATCAAAATCCATCAGCTGTGCTTGTGTGTTGACTGGAAATGCTCTTTGACAAGTTGATTTTATAACCTGAATTTTTTTTTACAAAATGAGTTATTATGTGAAGGGCCCTAGGAATAGCCACATTTATTTAAAGCTGTGAAGAAGTAGTTATATTTTATTATGTCAAATGCTTTGTGGACATCAAGAGTAACACCGTATGTCCTCTAATAGTAGCCTTTATTTACCTTAACTGCAGAGGTTACCAAGCATGTATTGGAAGCAGGCTTATATTCAAATTTTATTTGTATAGCCTAAAATCACAAAATACATTTGTATTGGAGGGCTTTACAATCTGTATAGGGAGTGACACCCTCTGTCCTTAGACCCTCGATTCGAGTGAGGAAAAACTTGCCCACCAAAAAACCTTTTAAGAGGGAAAAAAGTTAAAAGAAACCTCAGGAAGAGCCACAGAGGAGGGATCCCTCTCCCAGGACGGACAGACGTGCAATGGATGTCTCCCATGCAAGTACTAACCAGGCCCAACCCTGCTTAGCTTGCGAGATAAAACAAGATCGGGCGTGTTCAGGGTGGCATACCACCCGGCCATACCATTTAAGTCATATTAAAGATATGACTTTATTTTTAATGCTCTCTGTTTGATAAGTATATTTGGTAATGTTTTAGTACAAAACGTTCTTTTTTGCTCTGCATTACTGGTAATTATGGTAATCCACACCAGAGACTTCCACCAGCAGCGCTGGCTAATCTAATTGTGACTTCCCAAATGTTATGGTTAGGTTGTGTGATGCTCAAAAGTACATTTATAGCTGCAAGAGTAGTAATCTGAAGGAGGCTACTGTGGAGCCTACGGCATAA
This sequence comes from Pampus argenteus, assembly GCA_036937835.1. Taxonomy (NCBI): domain Eukaryota; kingdom Metazoa; phylum Chordata; class Actinopteri; order Scombriformes; family Stromateidae; genus Pampus; species Pampus argenteus. The sequence continues at coordinate 2,845,990 of CM072881.1, forward strand.
GCGTGTTGACAGTGTTTTTGTAATTACTCTCACCTACTGGAAGAGGGAGACAAAGTTCCCCACTGTAGTTTTAATTAGCATGCAAACTATAGAACAGGCACCAGGAGTTTATCCTCCCTTGTTTTTGGGGCCTGTATGTGTTCATGTGGACCACACCCCTTACCATTATAAGCTTTTAATTGACTAACAGTCACTATTAGTGGAAATACAGTAATCACCTTCGGACATAACATCACCATCAACATATAGATAATGTTAATTAATTTGTGTAAATTAGAAAGTTGTTGCTCTAAAATTAATCCTGTTAGATTAGGATATATTCTAGAGTTCATGGCTTTATCAAGTCTAACTGCAAGGACCTTGGTTGGGATCTTATAGTCACTTGAGAGTAAACTTACAGGTCTATATGATTTGCACCTCACAGGATCGGTGCCCTTATTATGTAGAACTGAAATTAGAAGCTTCTGCCATGGTTGGCGGTAATGACTTCTTCACACATATGTACATACGTAGGGGCCAATTTCTATGAACCCAACAGGTCCCGGTACTGTACTGCTTCTAATTTATGTAATTGCTTGCTCATTTATTTATTTTTTTACTGATATGAGTCAATCAATGTTTTCTTGTTCCAATTTGTCCAAGTAATTATTTATTTCAGGTTTATCACTTGACTCTGAGATGAAGAGCTCTTTGTGGAATTCCTTAAATTGGTTATTGATATCTAACTGATCAGTGATTATGTAGCATGGTGTTTGTATATCTGATGTATGAGAAGCTTCAGCAGATTGTCTCAGCAAATGTCTGATTTATTAGCTCTCTCTCCATATTCATACTCCCTTTTTCATAAACCACTTTAAAACTAAATTCTAGACATACAAGACCTCTGCAGCCCGTTTTAATCTCTGCCTGAGGCTAGAAGCCTGAGGCTGCATTAGCTGTTATTAGCATAACACATTTGAATCTGAAACCCAATTATTGGTTGTGTGTAACTTTTACAAGTTGCATTGTGGGTAATATTGGAATCAGGTTTTGACAAAGCAGAAGATGTGTAGAATAAAAAAAGAGAATATCTCTCTTCTGCTGCATTGATTTTCATCCTTTCAACATGTGGTACCTGTGGTGTTTTAGGAAAAGTTAGACTTTGCTAAACTCCCTGCAGGGTGGATGGGTCTGCCCCTCTCCTCTCTCTCTTCTCTCATTGTTGTGAGGGACAGCTGCAATCAGCTCCATGAATAGTGATGCCGTCACTGGTGGCCATCGCTTTGTCTGCGCCACGTTTCACATTAGCTCCTTTTAGCAGTCTCCCTTCAGTCTCAGGTCTAATCGGATGGCCGATTGACTTTAATTGGTGAGAATGAGACTTAAAAAAAAAAGAGAGAATTAGGAGTAAAAGAGAACGAATAACAATTAAATTGCAAAGGACTGGAAGAACAAAGTTGTGAAAACTCTTAATGGCAGTGACTTGCATCTGTAACTTGTGTACAGTGCTTGCTGGAATGTAAAATGTGTTTTTGTGGAACACCTGAAAACCTGCCGCTCTCTGTAGAATAGCTGTCTTGTGAGCCTTATGGTTTATGATTCACAGTGAAAAAAAAATATCCTAAGAAAAAGCACAAATTCTGTCTGAAAGGTTGGAGGAAAAATGAATAAAGGAGCTGTGTTCACAGTGACCTCTGTGGAAACAATAAAATCAGGAGATAATGCTGATGGGGTCATATTTCTGTCGTTGTCTTCTCCTTTTCTCGCCCTCCTTCTCAGGAAAATCAAACAGATGACAACTTTATTAACCTGAGACTGATTTATTCAGTGATGCACTTCATTGTGGAAATGGATGTTTTTTTTAAAAAAAGGACAGAAACACTATCATTCTTTTAGATGATGTTTGTTACATTGTTGTATTTTCTCGCCTCTTCCCTCCCTCTGTCTCGTGTGTCATAACTTCTGAAAAGGTGGATTTCAGGAAAAATTTAGAGGTTGTCATAAAGGTGCTTTTACCTTGTTCTTTCCCAGACCTAAGGTGTTAAGTACCTACTCTGTCAAACTGATTACCCAGGCAAAATGCGTCAAGCTCACACTCTATGTGGCCTACTCCAAACCACAGTACATCTGAGGGCCTTCAACCAATCATAGAAGTCTTCTTTAGAAAGTTAAAGAAACAACCCATAGCACTGCATGACCCCATACTCTATACATCTGCTCTCCATTTTAAAGCATTCTTTGTACTTTCTTGACAAAGTATACAGGGATGTCTCATTAAAGGGGAAGCTGAGGCAGTGGCGCCACATTACTGTTAATGATACTGAGATTCAACCCCTTTTGCACACACACACACACACACACACACACACACACATACACACCTTCAAAGATTTATCTGACAGGGCAAAGATGAAAGGCAGAGGTGGTGGGTGGTGTAGAGAGGTTGGCGGGTAAAAGGCGTGGCAGATGAAAAAATGAGAAAGCAGAGAAAAGGAAGAAGAGAGAGGTGTGTGAGGGAGAGAAGCGGGGGGTTGAGCCTTAATGAGCAAAGGTTCATGTGTTTTGATGGTATATATATATGTGTGTGTGTGTGTGTGTGTGCTATAGAGATATAGAGATGACAACTGTGCATCAGCCGGGTAGGAAGGATGTGACAATACTGTGACATTCTCTCTCCCTCACACTCACAAACACACACACACAGCTCGGACCTGTCTCTGCACTGACACACCAACTTTACACCTACATATATGTGCACATGGCTGGCTAGTCGGTTGGTGAGGTTTTTGCTGACACTCACCTGTTTGTGTATGAGATGATCTGTTTGTGTGTGTGTGTGTGTGTGTGTACTCCTAGCCAATGGAAGTCAGTCCCACCCGGGAGCTGGCATGTATTGATTCCTTTTGTCCGCAAAGTAACACATGGTTGTCCAATCTCTCTCACACATACACACATACACAAAACTATGCACATATATAAGCTTGAAGCTTATTCAAACACACTGATTTAAGTGTACTTCAATAAAATTTTGATTTTCTGTTCTGGATCACAGTCAGCAAGACATTCCCAAAACAGCACAGTCAATTATTTTAATTAATTATTCTATCAATATCTGCAAAAATACTAAAATAAAATTGTTGTATAATTGGTGATCCTCCAACTTTTGTCATTTGACACCTCTGCTGAGGCCTCGAACCTCCCACTGCGAACCCCTTCAGCACCTCAGACAGCACACCAAGAAAGCTCTTTATTTTAACCAGATGACAGAGAGCAAGTTTTTTCAAGTCATTTCAACATTATTTTAACAGTTTGACTTTTTATGTAACCTTCTATAGGTGTGACATGGAGGAGAGAGGGAATGCTGAGCGGCTAAGCCTTAAACATAACCAGCAATTACAGCACAACAGAAATATGTTGAGGCAGAAGTGACAAAAAAATTACTCTTCACTGGCTCCATCTTGCTCCCTGTCGCTTAGCACAACACCCACCTTCCTGAACTCCCTCATTCAGGTTGATGCACCTTCTCCTTCCATACGATCTGCAAATGAACAACTAGTCGGTCACTGCAAGGCAGGAAATCTTAATCCAGGTTGTTCTTAAATGAGTTGTCAAAATCAATTTGTGCATTAAAATCCCTCCGTCCGAGACCTTCCTCTTCCAAGATTAATTACTCAATTAATATTCCTTCTTAGGTCCCCTCTAAAAAAATAGATATTTATCTGCATGGCACTGGTGTTACTTCATGCACTTGGTGGCCTTATGGTGCTTGTGTCAGGTGGAATATGGAACAACTGAACAGCTTATCCGTGGTCGGGTCGCGGGGGCAGCAGCTTCAGCAGGGAAGCCCAGACTTCCCTCTCCCCAGCCACTTTCTGCCAGAGCCAGCTTCTGCAACCGGGGGTCGGACCGCCAGGGTCCCAGCCTCCGACTGCCCCCCATCTCTCTTCGCACCGTTTCCCCCCCTGAGACCCCTCCCATGGGTGGTGGTGGGCCCATGGGAAGGGGGTACAGCACCTGGTATTCCCAGGCGGTCTCCCATCCAAGTACTAACCAGGCCCGACCCTGCTTAGCTTCCGAGATCAGGGGTGTTCAGGGTGGTATGCTGTCTGAATGTTGTTTAACAGGTTAATATTATTATTAATATTTTTCCAGTGAGAAAAGTGGCTAATCTAGTCTGTCCTTCTGATAAACAATTGTATATAAATGAAATTAAGCAACGACGGAAACTAAACGATAACTGTTGCACCCTCAAAATGAACTGCAAAAAACCACGTCTATCTGAGTTGTAGCAACCTTTAATAAAGAAAAAAACTGTCCACGGTGCAACACAAGTGCACATTTTCTGCTTCAGCCTGAAGACAACATACTTTTTTCCCTCGTCCTCTTACAGAGACAGTGTCACTTTTTAAAGGATAAGTACAAACATTTCCAATCTTCAAAATATGCTGACATTAGGTTAAATAATATATAAATATTAAATAATAATTTAACATTGAAATAATAATATGAATTACCTGTAACAACTTTAAAGCAAATTACTTCCACTGGACTCTGATATTCTAGAAAATAATTCAGTATGAAATTACTGTTCCAGTGTGCCACATAACATGTCCTGATTAAAGTCTTGCATTGCTGTATCAGTACACTTGTACTACACACAGACACACATGCACATGTTATTGTATCTCTGAACAGCTCCAGCTCAAACCTCATTAACAGAAACTGCATCCACAACATTTGGTGCTTGTACAATAACCTGTAAACACATTAAAAATTAAATTGCACCTACAGGCTTTGAAGCTGCATGTGCATATTAATTCACACAGCTCCCAACTCCTTTTAACAAGCACTGTCTCCTCTAAAAATGGCCCTGAAACCAAAAATATGAATATTTTCAATAAATGCAGATTATGCCAATGCAGAAGATTTCAAATGTTGTTAGAAATTGCTTTAACTCAAGTACCTTACTGTCACATGTGTGTGCAATTAAAAAACAAGCAAATTACATATACCGGTATATAATTTTGTAGATCTAAGCCAACAATACATTGGTTCTACTAACAAGTATTGTTAGTGGATGAATCCACCACTGAAAATAGCCCCCAATAAATGCACTATTTCTATGTTTGAGTAACATTTGCTAAAAAACTGGCCAAATATGTGCTGTCTGGACTGTGTGTTCTTCTTTCCCAAAGTTACTCTTACCATAGTTTATTACTGTAGCTATAATCTTTCAACACTGTGTCATGCTCTTTTGGTCTAGAAAGAAAAAAAAAAACCTGAACAATGTTGGCACGGACAGTAAAAATCATTGTTACTGAATATAATCTGAGACATTACAGAATGATGAGGTTTTTATGAAGACACTGGGAAGACTATTTTGATATTTTTAAGGAATTTGTTGACATTAAAAAATACAGAATCACACTATTCAGATATTTAAATGATAACCTGGTGAGAGAGGGACTACCCCTTGACTATTGTTTACCAAAAGCCATGCCTCACCTTAGCATGAATCACTTCTTTCCAGCACATGCATGAGTACACCAACACAAGTACAAAAAAACACACGTGCACACACACTTGACTCAGACATAAGGGTGGCAGCTTCTCCTGGACAGATGGGAGTATCAGGGGGAGGTGGAGGTGGCCTGATCAACACCTCATTCACTAAGCACGGATGCTTGTCTAGTTTCCTCTTTCAGTCTGGGCTCACTGCCTTCAAAGGGAACAGTCAAACAGTCACAGTCCAAGTCTCCTCGTGCCAACAAGCATCTTTTCAGAGCCGATGCACCCAACAAGCTTGATGCAATGTTCACTTTCTACTGCTGTTTCAGGGTGAAGGAAGGCTTCTATTCAAACCAGAGGACTTGTCTCACTGATGTGGAATAGATTTCTGTGCACAGGTTTGGCACAGGCTGGTGGTGTTCTGGTTCATACAGCATTTGGTTTATTTATAAATTGGTCTTATTAGTATGCTGATATGATGTAATACCCTCTATTTTCTGCCTCACTGGGCTGTTGGCTAACTGGTTAGTTGAAATTCTGATTACAGGTAATTGTTTATTTTTTATTCTGACAGTTTATACATGTTTTAACTGGGATATGTGTAAATATAGATTGAAAATATATTTATATTAAGTATGTTTCATCTATCATGAAAATGACAAAACTATTGCTGATTATATAGCAGCACAAAGTTTTCCAGGGATGGTGTAAAGCACTGGGAGGTGAACAGTATTCCTCTTGTATCCAATGCCTTTCACACAGATGCCCCAACCAACCCGTAGGGGTCTGTAGTGTAGTGACAAGACACTTAAATTCTGTCCAAATAGTAATTAATTCATAATAATGATTAACAAATTTAAAATGATGTTGCTCCGTCTATCGGAGCTGAGATGAAGTCATTGTTTTGTAAGTCATAATTTTCAGTTTAAGGTATGAAAAAATCACTCATGTTCACCAAATTGAATATAGATATACTGTACATTTATAAAAAAGCAAAATTAGATGGATAGAATGATGGATGGATGGATGGATGGATGGATAGGAATTCCAAGGAATTTAATTTTAGACACTCTTTTTTTCTATATCATTTATCATGAGTTTCTCATTTGAGTTAAATTATTCCCAAACAATTATACATTTCATTTGTCTTGAGATTCAGTTGATTTTAATCTTTATCCTTTTCATTTTTTTCTCCAACTGAAGCCAAATTTTGTCCTAAATTATTTACACACCAAATTAAATTTGTATCATCTAAAATAGTTTTTGGTGTTTTGGAACCCTCACATATTATTTATGTACGAGATAAACAGCTATGGTCACGACACTGAGCCCTGGGTAAGCCCACAAGTGACCTTCAGTAGTTGTGATTGAAAATAATAAATTTACAGGTATTGATACTTACTCTATAGGTACTGGTTAATCAGGAGAGTGCTACCCCTCTAATTCCATATCTATGTATGTTATGTTATTTATTAATAAAGTCATAGTCAACTGTGTCAAGTGACATCCAAGAATACACAGTATAATCAAAGTCCGAAATCTAACAGCAGTTGTAATGTGTGTTAAAAAAACTTCCACAATCGAGAGGCATGAAAAGATAGACAGATACACAGCAAATTTCAACAGTCACTTGAAAAGTCTGGTCCTTGCTTCATACAATGCAGAGGTTTTGGTGTTAGCTTATGAAGTGACCAGTGTTTCCATCTCACCAGTGGAGCAGACGGCTAGGCTACGGATACTGGACTCAGTTTGAGGTTAAGCGAAGGGGGAACAAATGCTGCTGAACAACAGTTACTGCACACGCCATGCTGTCAATGAAAATGTATTAGTGTGGATGTGGTCTTAATTGTTTGGACGTGTGGGGCACTACAGGATGTTAGAGCAAAAAACAAGAAGTACACAAGAATCTGTGGTCTCAGTGGATACCAAAAAAAGGACAGTCTAAGGAAGATCTGTGTTGGGTTCATATCAAATCAAATCAAATTTTATTTATATAGCCCAAAATCACAAAATACATTTGTCTCAGAGGGCTTTACAATCTGTACAGGGAGTGACACCCTCTGTCGTTAGACCCTCGATTCGAGTGAGGAAAAACTTGCCCACCAAAAAACCTTTTAACAGGGAAAAAGGTGGAAGAAACCTCAGGAAGAGCCACAGAGGAGGGATCCCTCTCCCAGGACGGACAGACGTGCAATGGATGTCACATGTACAGAACAAATCAACACACACATATTGTACACTCACAATGAATAATAGTGATAAATAATGACAATGGTAAAATGAGAATGTTTACAATGAATGATGAATTATTACAGTAACAGTGAAACTAGTGGTAAAGATACAGATGCACAGTAGCAAATCATTAACTAACTATAAACTGTAATGGGGATATGGCAACAATGATGACGGCGACAACACACGCAGAAGACGCCGCAGAACCTGCTGGACGAGAGAGCACAGAAACTCCGGGGAAGAAGTTTAATTAGTAACATGATAGATAGATAGATGGATTAGATAAGGAGAGAGAGAGAATGAGAGAGAGAGAACGAGAGAGTATGTGAGTCCCCCAACAGTCTAGTTCTATGGCAGCATAACTAAGGGATGACCTGAGCCAGCCCTAACTATAAGCTTTATCAAAAAGGAAAGTCTTAAGTCTACTCTTAAAGGTGTTGATCGTGTCTGCCTCCCGAACACAGAGTGGTAGTTTATTCCACAGAATATGTCACTGATAAATGAGAGCTCTGATTCCAGTGTTCGCTCTGCTGTAAAACTATTAACCTATATATAACTATTAAAAGATACTTTAATAAGCATGTGTAATGAGAGCTAAAGGGGCAACTACAAAATGAGGGGGAGTCATTTACTTCAAGTGATGATGATATTCTATTCTGTCTTTATTTTTGTATTGTTTCCATGACGGAACCTCAAAACAAGTTATAATATATCTACAATATGAAGGTAGATTATTGCTGCTGTTGTCATTGTATAATTGGACAAAATAATAGGCAATTATATCCTCTGTGGACTGGATCATGCAGAGTCTGAGTCTAAGATGAGGTCTGATCATCATCATCATCATCATCATGTTAATTCATTTTGCTGTTGGTACTTTTCTCATTCCTAAATGACCAACTTCCTACTTCCTTCAAACCAATTCAATTTGAAGGAAGTAATAACAACATTAAAAATTAATAACTTGAGGTCATTGACTTTGACTCCTGCTTCAGAGTCATGAAGGTGGTTGTTTTCTTCTCTTTTTTCACATTTTGTTATGTTGCAGCCTTATGCTAAAAGTGTTTAAATTCATTTTTTTTCTACACTCAATATCCCATAATGACAAAGCAAAGAAAGAAAAAACAGAAATATTATTTACATAAGTATTCAGACTCTTTGCTATGACTCTTGCACTTTAGCTTAAGTGTCTTCTCTTGCTCTTGATCATCTTTGAGATGTTTATACATCTTGATGGAGTCCAGTGGTAAATTCAACTGATCGGACATGATTTAGAAAGGCACACACCTGTCTGTATAAACCGAGACATGAGGTGGAAGGAACTGCTTGCAGAGTTTAGAGACAGGATTGCGTGGAGGAACAGATCTGTGGAAGGCTGCAAAACATGTTGCAGTGAAGGTTCCCAAGGGCACAGTGGAAGTTTGAAACAACCAGGACTCTTCTAGAGCTACCGTCCTGCCACACTGAGCGATCAGAGGAGAAGGATCTTGTTAAGAAAGGTGACCAAGAACCTGATAGTCAGTCTGGCTGAGCTCCAGAGATCCAGTGAGATGAGAGAAACTTCCAGGACTCCAGAGGACACTCCAGAGCATTCAGGAGCTCAGACTGGGCTAAAGGTTTACCTTCCAACAGGACAATGCCCCGAAACACACAGCCAAGACAATGCTGACTTGAACCCAATGGAACATCTCTGTAGAGACCTGAAAGTGGCTCCACTGACAGTTCCCATCTAACCTGAAAGAGCCTGAGAGGATCCGCAGAGAATGACAGAATGTCCCTATAAGGCTGCAACATAATTAAAATGTGAAACAAGTGAAGGGGTCTGAATACTTTCTAAATGCACTGTAGAAAAATAAGATAATGAGACTGAAAGAAAGCAATAATCTATCAGAAGGACACAGTTGGCTACCTTTGGTAAAAAGGTGAACACTCAGGAAAACTAGAAAAGCAATGACTACAACTACCAAAGAAACTATTAGACCAAGGATTCTTGTTGATGAACAGATCATTTGCCTGATAAAGAAAAAATCATTTTCAATGATCAAGAAAAGACTTGATGACCAGAACCTCAGAGGATACCTCGGGTGATCCTTAACAACAGAAAGACAGGCAGCAGTTGACAAAAAAAAACAACAACATACAAACAAAGCAATAGAGTTCTGGAACAGAGTTCTATGGACTGGTGGTAGTGCGAGCAATGGGTAGGAAAACAAAACAAAAGGGAGAAATACTTATAAAGGGAATACTTACTACTATTGTCTGACAATGCCACCTCAGCATCATGCCCGAGGAAATAGATTGCACCATTAACTTATAAGGCAGCAAGGTTTGTCATTAATGTGGCATAGAGACGTGGTTAAGTTTTAAAATAATTCACAATTTTATTTAACAAGACTAAATTGCTTAAACCACACATTCATACCAGGAGATTGACACTTTTAGGGCTGGAGCCTACTGGTGGTGATGAGGGACAGGTACCACTGAGTGGGAGGAATCCCAGGGAAGAAACACCTGGCAAACACATGGGACAGGAGGGACAAATCAGGGGTGCCTGACACACACACACACACACACACACACACTCAAAAGGGGGGACCACCGGAGACACCAGGACCACCATCATCAGCTCTAAGCACCTGAAAAGACAGAATAAAACAGTCAGTGGGATTCAATCACCAGAAACAAGAAAAGGAAAACAATCCACCATAAATTCACAAAGAAATAACAATACAAATGCCAGTAAGCCTGCTACTGGTGTAAATAAACAACATTAATATAGTTAATAAAAATACATAAATAAATTACCTAACCAAACTTAACTCAAAAAGAAACAATAAACTGTTCCAAAATGAACAAACCAATAACCAAATTAAATGGTAAATCACTGCGCTCCCAGGATGCTGGGTTCCTTGTGGTTCCTATAGTGTCTAAAAGTAGATTGGGAGCCAGAGCTTTCAGCTATCAAGCTCCCCTTCTGTGGAATAAACTACCACTCTGTGTTCGGGAGGCAGACACGGTCAACACCTTTAAGAGTAGACTTAAGACTTTCCTTTTTGATAAAGCTTATAGTTAGGGCTGGCTCGGGTCATCCCTTAGTTATGCTGCCATAGAACTAGACTGCTGGGGGACTCACATACTCTCTCGTTCTCTCTCTCTCATTCTCTCTCTCTCCTTATCTAATCCATCTATCTATCTATCATGTTACTAATTAAACTTCTTCCCCGGAGTTTCTGTGCTCTCTCGTCCAGCAGGTTCTTGTGGACTGTGTCTGCTGCTGTGGTCCTGCGTGTGTTGTCGCCATCATCATTGTTGCCATATCCCCATTACAGTTTATAGTTAGTTAATAATTTGCTGCTGTGCATCTGTATCTTTACCACTAGTTTCACTGTTACTGTAATAATTCATCATTCATTGTCATTATTCTCATTTTATCATTGTCATTAACTATCACTATTATTCATCGTGAGTGTACAATTATGTGTGTGTTGATTTGTTCTGTACATGTGACATCCATTGCAGGTCTGTCCGTCCTGGGAGAGGGATCCCTCCTCTGTGGCTCTTCCTGAGGTTTCTTCCACCTTTTTCCCTGTTAAAAGGTTTTTTGGTGGACAAGTTTTTCCTCACTCGAATCGAGGGTCTAAGGACAGAGGGTGTCACTCCCTGTACAGATTGTAAAGCCCTCTGAGACAAATGTTTTTTGTGATTTTGGGCTATATAAATAAAATTTGATTTGATTTGATTTGATTTGACTTTAAGTAAATCACTGAATAAATGAAGTCACCATATTAACAGAAAACAAACATCTGAGATCCAAATAACCGGTCCATTCAAACCTGGATCAGAATGATGAATACAAGTTAGAAAAAAAACTATTATTAAAGTATTTAATCCTAATTAACCGGACGCCCACACTAATCCGCGCCACCGCCCAGTATCCTTCTAAAAATGAAGCCGATGAAGCTACCGCTAACTTACCTGCTCATGTGAGCACGAAGTGAAGCGACCAGGAGGTGGGCGTGTCTACAGGCCACAAGCAAAAGGGGGGCGAAGTGCACCCTACCCTCTCTACAGCCCACGTATGATTGGCTGATTGAGCCACACACCCTGGAATTAGGCAGGACTCAGAGTCAAGGAGCAAGAGGGAGGAAAGAGGGGCAAAAGCTCCCACTGCCACAGACTGATGAAACAAAAATCAAGCTCTCTCAAAATGATAGAAAGAGGAAAGTGTGGAAAAAAAGGAACATTTCATAACTCAAAGCATAGCACCTATTGTGTTTCTTTTATGACATGGGTATGTATGGCTGCCAATGGAACCCGCACACTGGCATTTATAAATGATGATAAGACATTATGTAAGAACTCTAGTCCTGATGCAGCAGGAAGTAACAGATCCATTAGTTGATGTCATTTGGAAGACATGATAGACATGAGGCTATTGAATCCACTTTGAATGTATGAACGTAGGACATAAGTTTGTCCTTGAAGACTGTTGATCATTTGAAGGCATGTCCATGTGTCCATCTGTCCACTGCAGGGTAGGCAAGTTCAAGTGTGTGTATCTCTCTGTGTGTGTTGCCTCCACATGTCTCAGTCTAGCAGCCAAGGCACAGTGTGAGACACCCTGTTACCCCAGAGAGAGTGGGCTGACTAAGCTGTGTGCAATAGTTGACAAGTGTGTGTGTGTGTGTGGATCAGGGGTGTCAAACTCATTTTAGTTCATACTTACAGCACAATTTTATCTCAAGTGGGTTGGACCAGCAAAACCATTGCATAATAACTAAATAACAACACCTTCAAATGTTTCCCTTTTAGTGTAAAGAAATACAATAATATTCTGAAAATGTTAACACTTAATGAGCCATCTATTTACAAAACTGCCTTGAATAAATGCAATTTCAACAATAATATGTCTGTTTTTCATACTTTGATAATATGTGCGTTACAATTGACAGATCACAGTGGCTCTACAAAGGCACAAAACATTTAGTTACATATATTCTGGAACTAAACAACAATATGATAGTTTAATTCTTTAGATTCAAACAACTTTTGAATTCTTTTAATTTCCCATGCCTGTGCAGTAATGCTGACAGCCCCACAACAACTAAAGTGAAAGCTGTTGATGAAAAAGGTTAAGTTATCCCTTGCCTTACGAACCATATACAAATCAGAAAATTTTGGCAGTGACCTAGGAGTAGGGTTGCACCAATATTGTTAAAGTCTGATGCAGATTACCGTAGTTTTTGGACTATAAGGCGCATCTAAAATAATTAAATTTTCTCAAAAATCAACAGTGCGCCTTATAATCCGGTGCGCCTTATGGGCCGAAAAATACAGTACTTTGTATTGAGGCTGCTGACTCACAATATGTTACACATCTTAAAATATGACCGCAATAAGTATTTGTTGTTTTTTTCAAAGAATTTTGTTCTGGTCAGGGTGGAAAAGCCTCTGAAGCAGCATTTTACAGGAATAGGCTACTCACTGTTCTGAGTTGTTCTCGCAAGGTCTTATTTTTTGCCATGATGAGTCTGATATTGGCCCAGATATTATATTCCTTGAGTACTGAAAGGTGTTGTGACCCCCACCGAGGACCCTAGCTTCATCTTTACCTCTGTAAAGAAATAGCACCTCCTGTGTGAACAGTAGCCAGTGTTTGACAGTGTTGTGTCACATAGCCTGTGTGTAAGCACATGTGACCTATAATAGCGTATCCAGCATAGGGTCTGCTACTCAGTGTGCGATCCCTCTTGACAAATGAGGAAAAATAGTGCATTTTCATTAAAAAAAATTTAGTTAATGACTCCTGAAATTTTCACACTTTGCAAAGTCATCCAGTGGGCCAGTTCTGGCCCTGAACCATATGTTTGACAGCCCTGGCATAGGTCCTTTAGAGATGGACTTGCAGTGCTACTAGGAAACATGGGGGGACATGACATCATTAATAATACAGCCACTAGCCTGCTCCAAGAGCCTGTGTTCAACATTAACAAGCTCTCTCTTTCTCTCTCTCTCTCTCTCTATATATATATATATATATATATATATATACACACACACACACATACTGATTAACCATACATTCTCAACATCACTTTAGCTGACACAACTCCGAGTGGGATTTAGACGTCAGTTTTTTTTTCTTTCTCTACAACACACACACACACACACACACACACACACACATCATCGCACTCCCGCAGGCAGCAGATGGTGTGGTGGGCGTCAGGTACAGTAGCAGCCTCTTGACACCCCAAACAGCTGTTACCATTACAGCATGCTAATTGCCATCAATCAAAACAACACCTCTGTGCATTCATAGGTAGGGTTCATACTGTTATGTGTGCTGTGTGGGGCTGTGTGTGTTTAACAGTGTAAGACATAGAGAAAAAAGCCAAAGGCATTACCTAATAAAACATATTGTCCTCTCCCTCCTCTTCTCAACCCTGCAAAGAAAAATGAAAACGGGAACAGTAAGAAGGAGATTTAAATTGTTGCATGTCTTTCCAGTGCTTATTAGTGTGTGTGGCCAGTATTATTATTTTCTTATTAAATTGAGGGGGGGGGGTGGGCCGCTTGCTGTATTTTTTTAGCAAGCAGCTGCACATTGAGTTTGACTTGTTCAGCCTGACTGGGATCGATGGTCAGAAAACGAGCCAGTCAATGCAGGTCAGACTGTGCATGGCCATATTGATACGCTTGCAAACAAGCAAAAATCTGGTTCAATAGTCCCTCATGGTTCAGAGGCTGTTGCACAAGAGCCCTGCAACGCAGCAATGTTCATTATTCCTACTGCCATGTTATGAGAAGGATACGGACAGAATCATAACTGAACCTTGAGCAGGAGAAAAATGTGCGGAGTTGGTGTTTGTTGTTTATCTGCTTCTCCTTGCTCGTTTAGGCTTGTTGTCATGGTGGACTCAAAGACTTCAAGGCAAAGCAGGGAGAAAGCTAACTTTAAAGACCACGCACAGCCGTGATTACACCCCCACATGTGTTTTCACTTCCACTCGCCTGATGAGACCTCTGTTTGGCTGTGTTTAGGAGTGTGCAGGCTTGCTTACATGCTTGATGGACTTTTCTCTGACTCTTCCGTTCACTCTATATTAACTCTTTTGACTTAACTATTATAATACAGGGACTTTCAACTTCCAACACTTTGCACAAAAGTGTATTAACATATGTATTTATGTCTTTGGCGTTAAATTAGGACAAACACAAACACAGTGTGTTAAACGTGAAAGACACAAACAGTGTGCATACTGCCAGTTGCTGTTCAGGATCAACACAGGAGGGAGGAGTGATTTCTGACAAATAAATATGACCATAATAGAGAAGACTGCAATGGGTAGAATATCACTGTGATGTTATGAACACCGATGGAAAGTTCCAATTTCCCCAAATAAGACAAACATGTTTGCTAGAATTTATATCATTATCATAAGATGTTCTGGTTGAGCCTTGAGTGGTGAGTTTGAGCTGTTAGAGTTTAACATGTGTCATAACCTCTTATAACCATATGTATAAACTGAAGCTATAATCGTTCTTACTCTGAGGAGAATCAGATACTGAGTAGAAAAGGTCACAGCCTCAGCTTGGTTAGAGTCTGCTCCTCCCAACCACAGACCAACGTTCACAAACATTTTTTTCTGTGTTTTTCACAGTCAGTTTCTTGCATTTTCCCACCTTTTTATTCGATAAAAGCTCCTTGTGATTCCTTGGTTTGATTGATTTGAACTGAAAGTGATGCAAATGACTGGCATTGTAAGAGTTTGTGATAATGCTGCCCTCCACCTGCAGTTCGTACCATAGTAATACATTGATGTGACGTCACATACAAACAACCTATACGACCGTCAAAGGTTCAGGATCAATAATTGTGCTACATGTGAAAAATGTGGTAAACATCTGAAAAATAAAATAAATAAAAAACCTGCCAGCTTTGAATATGTCATAAACAGGTGACTGAGGGTGCTTGGATCAGATTTGCATTTTAAGCAACTGGTATAACTTGAAACTGCTGGAGAGAGAATTTAGATTTTCATTACACCCACAAGCAGAGGAAGTGACCTGTATCACTGTCTCTTATCAACAGAGGTGAGATAGATATTCAGCCTAGGCACAGCGTTACCCCACGGGCTTAATGAGGAATCACATCTATCTTGTTTCATCTAAACCCCTGTTTATTGTGTTGTATCACCTTATTTTGACATATCTGTGGCTTAGTGAAAGGAGTCTTGCGTTTAATGTCAATAAGCTTGACGGTAATAGATAGATAGATAGATAGATAGATAGATAGATAGATAGATAGATAGATAGATAGATAGATAGATAGATAGATAGATAGATATACTTTATTAATCACAAAAACTGGGAAATTAGAGTGTAGCAGCAGCATAACACAAATACAACACAATGAAATAAAAAGAACAACCAAGAATTAAGATAATAATTAATAATTAAATAAGAATAAGATAATTAAATAATATTATGAAATTAAGATAATAATTAAATAAGAATAAGTAAAATAAAATATAATATACGGTAATAATATATGACCAGATTTTAGCTATTGTTGAATACACATGGTTTCACAGTAAGACATGTTTACTGCTTTCTTTTTAGAAACACAGTGTAAACCTCTGGATGCTGCTGATCCAAGCCCTTTCTGTGTTCTTCATGTCATTAGTGCCTGCACCAGTGCACATTGAGCATATTCAATTCTCAGTTTTTGAGTATTTTCACTGACTTGCTTGCAGCTGCAAAAGTTGCAGTTTGACATACGTGCATCATTTTCTGTACAAAAAAGTGAAGTTAGTTGGTTTGTTGTATACTAACTGCTAAAATAGCATAGTATTACAGCTAGTATATATGTATACAATTAGGTTGGAATTGCACCCCAAGAAAGTTCAACTAATGTTATATATAAACCCTAAACACTTTTAAACATGGATTAACAACTGTGAAGAACGAGCTGCTCAAACAAGTGTCTAAAGTTGATCACTTCCTGGCAGTGAAGTGAAATGCTTTGTTACTTCATGCAACTTTCTGTTCTTCTTCTCTCTCTATCTTCTCCAGCCATTTCTCCTCCAAACACTTGCTCACATTGCTTGTTGCCAATCCTGACCCCTCCGACTCCCTAGAGAATCAATACTCTAATCTTTCTCCTCGGCCCACAGTAGATAAGTCTGTCTGCTCTGCCCTCCTCCACCCACAGCCCAGCCCTGTGTCTGTCATCCTGGGGATAGGTCAAGCTACTCCGCCCCACCTAAAGGACATCACTGCATGAAATATGGGTGGGTGGATGTATTAATGATGACTGTTATGATAAGGTATATTACAAAAGACTATATTTTTCAAGCTCATGGATGACGCATGATTTGAATTCATTGGCAGCGGCAAAAACTGTATACAAATCACTTGCATACTTTAGCTGTCATACAGTACAGACAGTTGGAATTCATATTATTAGTTAATATTGATTTCATCTCTGTGTGTTCAGTAGAGAGTCGATCTCTCTGTAACAATACTGACTTCCATGAGTCCTGAGTCCAATGTGAGTTTGCACATACATACACAGGACATATATGGATGCAGCATGTAAATATATGCACCACGCCATAATATCACAATTAATACACCGGATACAACTATTATTATTACTTCTACTACTAGTGCTACTACTACTATTGCTAGTGCTATTGCTTCCCCCACTGCTACAAATGCTATGTGACTATTGCTAGTGTTAGCATAGCATTGCAACTACGGCCAACAAGTCCTCATATGTAAACAGCAAAATAAGCATGTGATAAATAATCTAAGCACATAGTCAACTTGCTGTAGCTCTCATATCTTCAGCTAAGGTTGTAGCCGTTATTTGACCTTGTACTTTCCACGAATACCTCTCAATGAAAAATACATAAATGAGGAACTGACATGATTGACATAGCTAGTACAAGTACGACTACTATACCACTCCCATTACTAAATTATAGCTTCTGTCCTAATTCCTAAACCCCCCCCCCTTTTTTTTTAATTATCCTGTTGAGAATTTTGTCCTTGGTCTTGGTTTGACTTGACTTTGCTGGTTTGAATCAGCACTTCTGTGCTCAGCCAGAGTCGGGTACATCGAGTACAGTAGATAGTGAACCTTCAGACTGACTCGTACTGCTTAATTAGAAACTCCTGGTTTAGGGGAGACACTGTCTGCTGAAGGAGATTTGAGTGTAAGACACAGCGTGGCTGCTGCAGTGTCCACAAACGTATATCATGAGTCGCTGGGCTCCCTTAACTGCTGATATTTTTGTTTGTCATTTACCCAGAGGCTTTTGTTTGCCTTGTTTGTTTACCCAGCAAACCCAATCCAACGTATCGGAGTCCCACTTCAAAGAGAGCCTTCTCCTTCTCACTGCTTCTTATTCAGCTTGGTTTGCATATTTCAACTCACTCCCTGCCGGGTCACAGATTGACTCAGCAAACAGTTCTAGGATCATCATATCCAAAACCACCCCTGCCTGTCATTGATGCTAATAACTAGTTGGGTCAGAGTGATATAGGCTTTTGAGTATATATACAGTGCACTCTGCACAGTTCCACAATTACACTATTAATGTTTAAAGGAGAAAATATCATAATTTTCCTCTGACAGACGAAAAGTGAGACTCATGAACAGAAAAGTCACCATTACATAGTATACAGTCACAAGTGTTGCTGCCACAGCTTAGCGTTTATAGCTGTGTAACTGACATAAGAGTCAATTTATGAACTCTATCTATCTATCTATCTATCTATCTATCTATCTATCTATCTATCTATCTATCTATCTATCTATCTATCTATCTATCTATCTATCTATCTATCTATCTATCTATCTATCTATCTATCTATCTATCTATCTATCTATCTATCTATCTATCTATCTATCTATCTATCTATCTTCGATGCTCCTGAACAGGGTACTGGTGAAAAGGTTTATAATCAGTTCAGTCACTCAGATATCAGTAAATGAAAAGTTATTCTGTTTGCTTACTGTGGTTGCCATGGACACACTGAGAGCTGTGCCGTCAAATTGAAGAAGTTGAGCCATGATCTACTCACCGAGGTTTACAGCAAGGACAGAACGGCGGCTGCTCTTGCGAGTGAGCACAGGTGTTTGTTGCCGACCTTGGCGACTATCATTGTATTTACATTGGAAGCAATATCTGAAAGCACCTTTAGAGTCCTCCTGACATCATGCTGGCTCTCCACGCCACATGAACGGAGATTTACAAAGACTTGTGTGAGATTTTCATAATTGCCACTTATGGCCACGGTAGTTACATTCTAAAGTTGATAAATAAAATTGTGGATTTAAATGGTTTTGTTACAGATTAACTCCTTAGAAATTCACAAATTAACAAAAATATGACCAGGACTCGACTAAATTACATAATACATTAAACTGCATCATCTAATCATACAGATGACCCTATATATATATATATATTAGTGTTGCTCCGATTGATCGGCTGCCGATCATGATTGGCCGATATTGTCTAAAAATAGCCTGATCGGCGATCGGAAAAACATGCTGATCAGGAATTTCTTCAGC
This sequence comes from Pampus argenteus, assembly GCA_036937835.1. Classification (NCBI taxonomy): domain Eukaryota; kingdom Metazoa; phylum Chordata; class Actinopteri; order Scombriformes; family Stromateidae; genus Pampus; species Pampus argenteus. Next base: position 2,865,299 of record CM072881.1, read on the forward strand.
CCACAGTGTGTGTGTGTGTGTGTGCGCGCGCGCAGGCCGCAGTCATTGACGGAGCTGTTCCGTCACAGGTATATAATATTATTACACCCTCACCCCCTCAAAATGGAAAACCGAAGCAATTCCTATGATGCAGCTTTTAAGTTGAATGCCATCGATCTGGCTATCCGTGAAGTAAACAGTAAGGACACGTCCCCTCATTAACGGCAAGCTTACGTGCAGCCGCGGTGAGACGATATGTGATTTAGATTATCTGACGCTGTTCAACTCTGAAGAGGACGACTTCAGTGTCTTCTGTGCGCAGAAGAAATGATGTGACAGTGGTATGGTGTTCATTAGTTTTAAATGCTCAGGAGGAAGATAAATAGTGACATGTGGCTTCAGTTCATGAGAGAATGAAGCGACTTTAATAGTTGTGCAGTTGCGCTGTAACAGTGACACCTTTTCCTCCCGCACACTGCACACCAAATCGCCAAATTTCCTCCCGCACACTGCACAATAATGGTTTCAGTACGCAGGAGGAAGATAAATAAAACCATCAATGACTTTTCTGTTTTGTTTATCAGCACTTTTATTGCCGTTTGATGCTGCTTTTATTGCGGCACTGTTCGTAAACAATCAGTTCAGTATATGAATAAACACTTATGTATCGGGGTATGTATATATCGGTGACTTTATATGTGACAAAATATAGATTTCATTCAAATTTTAGTGGGTGCGCCTTATATTTAGGTGCGCTCTATAGTACGGAAAATACGGTATTTAAAATTTTAAATTCATTCTTTGATCGGCAGTGATCGGCAATCGGCAGATCAAGTTTTTTGGTGATCAGCTGCAGCACTAATTTCTGTAGGGAATTCACAAGTTATTTAAATCCTCACAGCCTTGAGGCCTGAGCTTGGCGTATTTAGACTGTGGAAGCAACTGTGCCTTCTACCTTATTTCTGTTTACTTGTCACATTTCCCCACACCCCCGCCTTCCACATATGCTCAGTAGGTTTGTGTCTGTTGATTGTAGTGTAGTGGACGTGGTGTGTCAGAGCATGTCACACTGACCCTCATGGATGTGGAAAGAATAACATCAGCTTCAGTCAGAGAATTGATTGACTTTGAGAGGGCGATCAAGTATGGAGGGCCTGCTGAGTGTCTCGATGTAGAGTTGAGGACTGATTAGCTTCTCATCTGTTGTTGTGGGTCCCAGCAGCGAGGCCCCTGTAGAGTCTAAACTGCATGTCTTCTAGTGCAAAAAGGAGCTAATGTTTGCTGTATTCCTGTACTGTTGAGGCTTGCAGTGCCTTATTCATACTGTCTTCTCACTGAAATGAACACATAGCAAAACTAAACAAAACAAAAAATGAGGCATAAACGTCCATTCGACTCTCTATCTGCCCAAATAGCCATCAAGACATTGTACTTAGTCGTAGACGTTAACATAGTCCATGTGTCCCAGCATGCACCTCTCCCTCATGCTCGACCTCGCTCCCTCCTTCCCTCTTTCTCTTTCTCCTCACCCCTCTAGAGACATAAGACAACGAGTCGAGGTGTGAAGATTAATTAGATGTGATGATTAAATTAATGCGCTTCATTACTGGCCTTTAACAGCCTCTGAGACAACAGTATATATCAAATGAGACACACACACACACTCACGGACCACAGTCGACCAATAGTAAGCAGTAGGGCTGTTTTAATGTACTGTAACTTATGAATGTCTTGCCAGAAGTCACAGTTTCCATATGATGGTAAGACTGTGTCACACAGCATAATAATATTATTCAATTAAGGCATTAATTACTTATCTTAATTAGAATACTGGCATTTAATTATCTGCTATAAATAGTTGTCGTTGGTGTGCTTGTAATTATTTGTTACTTGCTACAGTGAATCTCCTGTGAACTGCAGTTTGTAAGGCCCTGACTCATTTACATGCGCGGACTGAGAGTGATTGCACATCCATGCGTTAAAAGCCTCTATTTTTGCACATTGGAACGCAACATTCAGAGATGAGGGCAGCCTCTGAGGAGTCAAGTGTGGTGATAAAAAACAGCAAGAGAGAGATTAAAAAGAGAGCAGGGAGTGATGGGAAAGCATCGGGTCAGGAATGGGCCGCACTGTAAAAGCAATTTACAAGCAATTTAGTGTGTGTGTGTGTGTGTGTTTCAGAAAGCTATGGACACATCAGTCAATTTGATGTGCATAAATATTGTATATGTATAACTTGTATACTCTATGTCTTTGTCTATCAAGTGTGTGCAGTTTGTTGTACATAAAAATGTGCATGTACGACTGTGTGTGAATGTGTCTGTGTGTGTGTGTGTGTGTGTGTGTACATGAGAGAGAGAGAGAGAGAGAGCAGGATGTGATCTGGATGCAGCTCAGGGCTCTGGTCCAGTCACTGCTGCTGATTTATCTGCTGTTGTCTTAACCACTGACAGGAGAAAACAAATTCATGTGAACATTAAAGTACAGCATATCTCTCTCACTCACAAACACACACTCAAAACACAGTATCACATAAAAATTTATATAAATGCTGCGCAAGGTTTGGCCACTGACTGACCTCACAGTATACAGTGGGCAGGTCTCGGCAGGTCTCGGTTGGCCAACATGCTGCCATTAAGTTTATTACAAATCCAATTTTGGAAGGAAAAAAGTGCACATGGGAGATCGAAGGAAAGAAGAAGAGAGAAAGACTGGCAATGCTACAGCTTGTGTGGATTTGTGTGTAGCCCTACTGTAATCTGTAACGTATTTGTAAATACAAACACAGAGATGTTTTTTTTTTTTTTTTTTGTTGAGCAAAGAGTGTGTTTTAATTCTCATGAAAGAGGAAGCATGTTTTTCATTATTATTATTTTTTCTCATTTCTCAGTCTCTCCCTCTTTTGCAACAACAAAGACACAGGAATGATGGTTGGGGTAGATACAGGTTAACAATATGAAGGATATTGATATAGAGAGATTAACTACAGGTGTGTGGTGGATGACTTTTGTAGGGAAGCAACTGTGTGGAGTTTGGACATAAAACTGGATCATTTATGGTATTTGAGGCAGCAGTAATGGTAGAAACAAACAGAAGGATGCTCGGCAGACAAAAGTAGCAGTGTGTTTTTAACAGCGTTGCTAAGGATCCTTGATTGTTATTTCTTGTTATAAGTATGCACATGAGTAAAAAAAGTAGTTTTCTTAGGGAACGAGTACTTTTCATGTTCTAAAACTGCACCTTTACTTTTTACTTCACTATATTTGTCATTTTTAAAACTTCACAACTCTGATCTAAATGTGAGGATTGAGTGTAGACTGCAGTCAAGTAAACTGTTGTTTGCTGCTGCTACAGTAATATTAAGGTAGCTACCATAACGACTGCAGCAGCATAACTGAATTTAAAAGGCAGCTGGCCTGATTGTAGTGAGTGTAGGAGGGACAGCGAGCATCTACTGCAGAGGCCAAGTCACCAGCTACCTGGCAGAAAAATGAGCACCACCTGTCTTTTAGCCAGTGGTCTGTTGGGTTTTTCAGGTCTTGTGATTTAGAAAGCAGTTATCATGACATAATGCCAACTTCAAGGTCAAGGTAATTTAATTTGTCCACACTGGGACAGATATGGAGAAAGAGAAGGGTGAGGAAGAAAGGGGTAGACTAAGCAGCGGCTTTGTTTGATGAGCCTACACGCTCTACATCTGTGCTGTTTTTTTTTCATTTTTTTTTTCATTATTTTGCACTGGCCCACACCTTAAAAAAATATGAAAATGGAAAGTAATTTGCAACTTTGAAATTTTTATCAATATATATACTTTACTTGAGTATATTTTTATGGTAGTAATTGTACTTGAATATAGATTTTCAGTGCACTGCCAACCCAGCACTTTTGTCTATATAGAGAGGCATGCATGGATGCTTGAATGTATGTTTTAATAGTGACGCAGTAAACACTGTTGTAAACAGATAACATTTCACCCCAGTGAGACCTGTAAAAAATCATCCAGAATTTTAAATAAATAAATGTGAGAATGTAGAATAAGAAGATATAATAAAGAAAACGTACACCTTCAGTTAGAGGATGTAGATATGTGAATAGATTGATTAGATGATCTGGAGCAGAGCCTGTTTTTTTTGTTCCATCAGTGGATGTGAGAGTTCTCTCCGGTTTGGACCTTCATTGTTATCACCTGTCAAGCCTGTACACTAGACATATGGCAGGTTTTTGCTGGGAAAGTATATGTAGAAGACTGACATACACTGTTATTTCCAGGCTAATGAAGGCATCTCTTAGTCAGTACTTCATGTAGACTAAACTGGACAAATATGAGGTGCCAGGTGCAAGGTTCCTGATGTAAACTTGATGATGGCTAGAATATAATTTCTACACACAAACACTCTTATCAAAATAAAGAAGGTATGAACATGAGTTTTATGAATGAACACATTGTACTACCCCTACACACAGCCAAAACATAAACACATCTTAAGCACAATATATGTTGGTAGCATTGTGCTAACCCTATCACCAGTCAGTATTAGTTGATACGTTTCTCTGCTTTCCTCAGCCTCCAATGCAGGATCCTGACTATATTGTTCAAGCAATCTGCATTATAATTAAAATTAAAGATTGAATATCAAGTTAGGGATGCTTAGTTCTGTCCTTTCTTATTCCATTTTGCTGGAATGATCTCTCACCATTCAGCAAATAATATTATATAATAATAATATTGTTACAGATGCTTGTCCAATACTTTACATTTACGCTACTTCTACATCATTACATTCAGGAGGGAAATGTTGCACTTCTTACTGCACTACATTTTTCATGACGGCTAAGTGTTACTATGGAGAAAGTACCCAGTAGTATTTGAAATAAAGCCTACAACTAATTATGAATTTCATGATTGATTAATCTGTGAATTATTTTCTTGATTGATTGAATAGTTGTTTGGTTGATACAATGTTGATCACTGTTTCCTTTAACCCAGGCTGATATTCCTTTTGTCTACAACAGTCCACCCAATGATATTCAGTTTACTGTCATAGAAGACTAAAGGAAATAAATCTCCTATTTGACAAGCTGCAACATTAACATGATGCTAATATGTTAATAATGCATCAATAGTTCTAATAAGGTTAAAACAAATAATAATGTGATACTTGTGACATTTTACTTGGTTTTACTACTTAAATTGCATTATACTAATAAATGTCCTTTAACTTAGTAACAGTTTGAATGCAAGACTTATTGGTACCCCAGTATTTGGTGTTTTTTTTTTTAGGTAAAATGTCAGAGTAGCTGCTTCACTGCAGTTATCATTATTGATTGTTATATAATAATACCAGCTACACTCTCTCCCACCCTCCGCCATATGCTCAAGAGATGCGTGTGTGTTTATGTATGTATGTATGAGTGTGCATGGAAGTGTTTGTACAGAGCCAGTGAGAAAAAGTAGGAAGTGAGGACATCCAACTGCTTTTTTGTTAGTTATGCAACTATCAGATGTCAGAATGTGCTAAGACATTGTGGGGGGAAATATATATGGGATCAGCACCCATCATGCAAATAAGCAATTTCATTTGAGAGGTGCTGAGAGACACTATTCCAACACAATACATGCACACACACACACACACACACACACACACACACACACACACATTTGTTTTCATGTTTATTTGTTTAACAAATCAAATCAAATTTTATTTATATAGCCCAAAATACATTTGTCTCAGAGGGCTTTACAATCTGTACAGGGAGTGACACCCTCTGTCACTTAGACCCTCAATTCAAGTGAGGAAAAACTTGCCCACCAAAAAACCTTTTAACAGGGAAAAAGGTGGAAGAAACCTCAGGAAGAGCCACAGGGGAGGGATCCCTCTCCCAGGACGGACAGACGTGCAATGATGTCACATGTACAGAACAAATCAACACATACACATATTGTACAATTACAATTGATGATAAAATGAGAATGGTTTACAATGAATGATGAATTATTACTGTAGCAGTGGAACCTGTGATAGAGACACAGATGCACAGTAGCAAATCATTAAACTATAATCTGTAATGGGGATATGGTAACAATGATGACGGTGACAACACATGCAGTAGACGCCACGCAGGACCACAGCAGCAGGCACAGTCCACAAGAACCTGCTGGACGAGAGAGCACAGAAACTCCAGGGAAGAAGTTTAGTTAGTAACAGTATAGAGAGAAAGAGAGAGACAGAGAGAGAGAGAGAGAGAGAGAGAGAGAGAGAGAAAGTGAGTCCCCCAGCAGGCTAGTCCTATGGTAGCATAACTAAGGGATGACCTAAGCCAGCCCTAACTATAAGCTTTATCAAAAAGGAAAGTCTTAAGTCTACTCTTAAAGGTGTCGACCGTGTCTGCCTCCCGAACACAGAGTGGTAGTTTATTCCACAGAAGAGGAGCTTGATAGCTGAAAGCTCTGGCTCCCAATTTACTTTTAGTCACTATGCGTTGTTAATATGTATTGTGATACTCATTCTGCCTAACTGATGTAATTGTAAACATATATGTGCCTGATTTTTCAGTACTACAGTGTTAGTGTAGTTATAGTTGTGCAGGGAAACATGTTTTCACCAGAGAAATTATACCACTAGTTTAACTAGTTTAACTAGTCTACTAATCCCCTCAGCTAATGCCTGATCCTCACACAACAAAACAGATGGTCAGAATATTAGATGGATTTATAGGCCACTGGAAAAACACTAGAAATAGACACGAGCACAAGTAAATGACAGTGAAAGCTGATGCACTGTGAATTAAAGGCCAGGTTTCAAAGACATGCAAATATTCATGGACACAAGATAACAAACATGAGATGACTTTGGCTGATCTTCCTACTACTACTGTCAGGCCAAAAACGGTATACATTAGTTCCATCTCATTTGTACAATGAGCATACAGCTAAACTGAATATGTGAAGTTTAAAAATCTACCACAACTAAAAAAAAAAGAGAATCACACTTTCATCAGAAAAAAGCTATTATCAGTACAAACAATTTCTCTAAATCCCCATCCTCTACATGTATGTCTCATCACATTTGTTGAGCTGTCACTGCTGTTTTAGTCAATGCAAACTGCGCACTGCCTCTGTCTTTTGACATGAAAATGCTTCGTTTTCAGAAGACAAGTCCCATGCCTTGAATGTTTGAATTATGAAACGTATGCAGGAGGTGTTCAGTTTGATTCAGCATGACGAAACAAAATGACTAAAAAAAAACAGCTGGTCAAATTCATTCATGTTTAAACACCATTTATCTGAAATAAAAAAATGTAAAGAAAGAGCAGTGAATATAAATTACTGTACTCATAGAATCATAGCTTTAAATTGAAAGATAGAAAGTTAGTTTTGCTTGGTCTGTATTTGAGACCCAGTTTACTTATATTCCAAACATGCCATAATCAGTCTTCAAAACCCATTTAAGTAATGATGTCAAGATCAAAGAATTCCATCTTAAAAACGTGACTGGGGAGAAGAGAAGGAAAGTGCAGAGAAAGGGAAAATATGGAAAGGAGGAAAACGGGAAGAGGATGACACCTCAGACAAACAGCAGAGAACAGATGGAACAAAGGACAGACACCAGGGAGGGAACAAGGGATCAAAAGGAGGAGAGGACGACTGGCAGGCCTGTTATGAGAGGAGGAAGAGGAGGGGAGGAGTGCTGGAGCGGGAGAACGAGGAGCAAGTGAGGTAACAAGTAGGAGGAGAGGAGGATGGAGGAGAGGGAGAGAACAGCTTGTTTTGCAGTGGCAGGTACATGGAGGTCAGACCTTAGCAGGTGTTTAGCCTTCATGCTGTTACCGATAACACGTAATGAGACACACACACACACAACCTGCTGAAGGCGAGAAAGAGACATATACACAAACACACACACACACACACACACACACACTTCCTCTCTCAGTGCTCAAATACAAGCACATTACTTTATTAAATGAAATTCCAATGTGTTGCCAACACTGTTGTACTGTTCTCTCTAATAAAGCAGATTGAATTGAATAGACAAAGTGGTTAGTAGACAGAATTCATGGTGTGTGTGTGTGTGTGTGTTTGTGTGTGTGTGTGTGTGTGTGTGTGTGTTTGTGTGTGTGTGTGTGTGTGCCTTATTCACATGCTTTCTCTCTTGCTGTTTCATTAAGCCTGTGGGATGATGAGAGGTGAACGGTCAGACAGTCTTGTCTCTGATTAAACGACGGGGTACGGCACATCCTACTACACATTCTATTAATTACTCTCTGACTTGTGTGTGTGTGTGTGTGTGATGTGAGCAGCAGGGCAGAGTGGGCCCTAATTACAAATTGAGTAAAGGGGCGTAATTGTTATCTGATTGGTGATCAGGCCTTGCTATACCTGCCAGCCTGATTTAAAATTACAGGGTGTTTTATTTTTGTTATTCATTTACATATGAATAATGTAATAAGTATGACATAATACCCCCCACACTCCCACCCCCATGTATGTTAATGGGATTGAGAAAAATTAGGAACACTTTTCAAAATAATGCACTCCAATACATAATAATAAACATAAAGTAAAATGATCACCTTTCTGACAATGTCAATAAAAAAAATGTCAATAAAAGTGAAAATGTGATAAATTCTGTGATAAACTCTGTTATCAGCCTATTGAATCATTATCAGCACACATCAGTCCCAAATATATGGGCTAATATGGGCCGCAGTAGTAGGTTCAGGAGGCTGTTATCATCTGTTCACATGCTGAGTAAGCTGGAGGTGCCATCTCGTGAGTGATGTAGTTCAGATGTAGTTCTGACTTTCGTAGCTGCATTGGGATTGGGATCCCACAGGACCCAACGCTACTCTTGTGGGAGTTGGTAATTTTTACTTTGCTGGACAAAAAAATAAAGTGCAGGTCGCAGAATTTGCAGGCCGACTCGAGCGGCACAGTGAGACACAGCATGTCATGTATTTTCTGTTCCTCCCTCCTCCAACAACAGTTGGTGTAACCTATGATGCGATGGTGTTTGACAGTGTGTTAAAGGATGGGTTCACATTTTTTTTAAGCCTCTCAGGTTCCCAAATGAACACATGAACAACATTAAGAAATGAATTCCTCTTGCTGATATAAGCCATTGAAAGATCCCCTTTTTTGTTTGTTTGTTTGTTTGTTTCTATTGGGTACTTGTAGTTATAGTCTATGCAAAGTCTGGTGCTGCAGCTAAATAAAACCACAAGATTCTGTGACATGTTTGATTTTTGTATGCAATAAGTTGCATTCATTGCACACTTTGATCTATTGGAGTATTATGACAAACGCAACAATAAAGGGTTGCCAAAGGACTGTTGCATTCTCCCTAAACACACACACTGCAGGGTGTGTTTTTCATGTGCTTTTTGGAATGTGTCAAAAAGAGCAACACCAAGAGAAATTATCTCAATTTGCAAATCTCTGCTTATGCGTCACGACTTTGATGAAACTGCTCCTGCAACACAAACACCCCCCGATCATTCTAATGGCACTAAGCTAATTGCTGATTGATGCTGCTCTGACATGTTAAACACAGTGTGTGTCAAGCATCATCAGCCCTCTCACAAAACACAATCAGTGTATTCATTTTTCATGGCCCGTCTTCAGTCCTGGCTCACGGCTTGCAAATGTCACTTCCCAACAATAGTAAAGGCTGTGAGCCCCCTGCAGACATGCCTGTAGACAGTCCTGACCTGATCAGTCCTGATCTGTCACACAGGACATTGATCCTAATTGGTGATTGGCATGGGCGTTTAGTTTGTTGTTTTGCTTTGACAACAGCATTGCCATGTGGCATTTATTTGCATGCTGTTTATGTCTCCCTAAGTGAACTTTAAGTCCCAGACATAAATCATGTGTTGGTGCTTGTGATAGTTGGTGTCACAGCAGCTCTCAGTGGATGTCACAGCGCATCGGGTTCACAGTCGTTTCATGTGGCATCACATAATGTCATGTTGTTGAGACATTATTGATATCCTTTGCCACTAACACAGTTGAATGGAGAAAAAAAACTCCCGTCATGTGCGATAAAAACAAGTTTGATGTCTAACCCACTTTCAGAAAGCACAATATACAAGCCTGATGCTTGTAGATAAATGTTCCTTAAATAAGCCTAAAATGATTTTAGGGGTGAATCACCCATGGGAGCTTGGCGCCTTCCAGTTCAAATGACAGTGAATAACATTCTTTCAAACTCAGATTAATTAATTTAAATTATATTAGTGTTTAAGATACTGTTTTATTAAGTTCGACTGTAAGATTCTTTGGAACAAAATTTTGGTTGATTTATTGAAACAAGTGTATGAAGCATTCTCAAAATCAAAATCTCGTTCATGTTACCCATAGACAACATTACAGTTGGAGCACTTCTGTCGTTTGGATCTGTGTAAAAGTCTTCTAAATCATGAGCATAAACATTGAGGATAAGTGATTCTTCAGTTAAAAAATCAGGGGTACGAGACACACACACCGACAGATGACTACGACTCCTGCTGCATTTCAACAGAAAACAGCCAATCACAGAGTTTAAAATTCAAACCTCATCATTATGACAAAAAACAAACAGACAAAAAAAACAAACTGATTTTACAATCTGCAGCATGAATTAGTTTTTTTCACACTCATGGCTTGTTTTTCATATAGCAACAATGGCTTAGGCCTGTGAATATTCTCATTCATTCAGGTCATAGTTATCTCAAGTAGATTAAAGCGAACGCAACTGGACTTGGTTATTTGTCTTTGGCCAGTGACATCACTGACCATGTGACTGCCTCCACAGAGGTTAAATACCTGGGTTTCTACACCAGCTAGTTGGACTAGTCCCAGCCTAGTCAAGCTAGCATGAACTGATGAAGCCTCTTGGATGAGAGGTGAACCGTCTTAAAGACAAATAACCAAGTCCAGTTGCGTTCGATTTAATTTCCTTGAGATAAACAATGGCTTAGGCTCGATATTACTGTCCCACAAAACCAACTAAGTTGTAATAATTGAAACTGGTGGTCATCTGTATAGGATCATTTAAAGAAGGAAACTAACACTAATTTCCCAAAGGGATCAATAAAGTTAAGTCTAAGTCTAAATCTCTCGAATTAACTACCAAATATCAATGTTGACTTATTTAGTACTTGATCTATCAATTTAAATGTATCATTATTATCATTTAAATATATATTTAAGGTTTGCCAAAGGTTTTTGGATTACATATATTTTAGTGACTTTAGTGAGACATGGACTCTCTAGGATATGGAGAAAACCACAATATTATCATCAATTAATGCATTTTTTATGTCATAAATTGAACAAAAAATAAAATAAATAAATAAACATCATTGTAGCACTCAAAATTTTTTTTTCTATTTTATTTATTTTATAAGGTCTTATACCTTATACCAGAACTTGGCAACAATTGTCACTAGGAAATATCAGCTGGTGTCAATTTAAAAGCTTTACGAATACTCTAAATCTTCAAACCTTGTGCCAACACTTAACCACGAGTTCCTCTAAGCAGCTGTGTAAGACTCTGAAAATGAAAGCTATTGATGCCCACAATGCAGGAGAAGCTACAAGGAGACAGCAAAGTGTTGACAGCATGCAGTTTTCACTATGAAAAACGTTATCAATCAATCAATCAATCAAATTTTATTTATATAGCCCAAAATCACAAAATACATTTGTCTCGGAGGGCTTTACAATCTGTACAGCGAGTGACACCCTCTGTCCTTAGACCCTCGATTCTAGTGAGGAAAAACTTGACCACCAAAAAATCTTTTAACAGGGAAAAAGGTGGAAGGAACCTCAGGAAGAGCCACAGAGGAGGGATCCCTCTCCCAGGACGGACAGACGTGCAATGATGTCACATGTACAGAACAAATCAACACACACATATTGTACATTCACAATGAATTATGTTATGAAGAGATGGCAGTTTAGAGGAACTCTGGAGGTATAGATGAGATCTGGAAGACCAAGAGAACTGCTTGTATGCTGGTTGGGAAGGCAAATCAAAATGTGACTGCAAAAAACTGCAGGAGGATTTAGCAGACTCAGGAGTGACACTTCTGTTCCAGTTTGCAGCAATGCACACACAACACACCTTATGGAAGATTCATTAGAAGAAAACCATACCTGCATCCTCATCATAAAAGTCAGAATAAGCAACAGAACATCTACAGAAGCTTGGTGCATTTTAGAAACAAGACCTGTGGACTGATGAAGTTAAAAAAGTATTCTTTGGCCACAATCAACAAAGGTACGCTTGGAGAAGAAAAAAGCAGCAGCATTTCATGAAAAGGTGGGTGTGGATCTATCATTGTTTGGGGTAGTGTTGCAGCCACTGGCACAGTAAACAGTGCACAGGTGGAGAGTAGAATACCTGCAAATTCTGGAAGCAAACATCACGCTGTCTGTAAAAAAAACTAAAGTTGGAAAGAGGATGGTACGATAATGATCATAAACATACCTTGAAATCCACCAAGGATGACCTCAAGAGACACAAGAGGAAGGTTTTGGAATGGACATCACAGTCTCCAGATTTATATGCCAAGAATATTGCAGAACTTGCAAAGAACATAAAACATATGAAATACTTTTAGTTACAAAAAAGTGTTTGCAAGCTGTGGTACCTGCCAGAGGGTTTGTTACTGAGTACTATCTAAGGTAACACACAATAATGTTTTCGTTTTTGTTAAATTTATGACAAAAAGTAATACGTTATGCATTAAGGTTTGCTGAAACTGTAGTTTAAAGAGACTGTATTTATATATTTTCAATTAAAGAAAATCACCAAAATAAAAATATAAATCAATCAAGGTGGCCAAACTTCTGCATACAGCGGTATGTTACATAATATATTGGCTGGTGAAACTGTTTTACTATTTTGTTGTTTTTTTATATATACTGTATTTGTGGTAGAGTGTGTAACACTGGCTACAGCCTCATGTTTTCTTATATGACATTTATGGATTTGACTGAGCACACTGAGTGCAGTTTACATTCTGGGCTGAATTAATGGACATTTATCTCAAACACTGTAGGGATGAATTAACAGCTCAGCTTGCACATGAAGTTTCATTGTCTATGGTCTTCAGTTTCCTCCCACTCACACAGGCACATGCACTCTTCCACTGTGAGTTCTTCAGTTTAGACGATTACAATGGCTGATTATGTGTTTAACATATCTTTCCCCTGCCACATTGCCCTTGTCATGTCAGATCAGTATAGCTCCCATTAGCTCCCATCTCCACATTGATATTTCCATTTACACCTACTGTCATGTTAACACATTTGAACTGAAGCCTGAAAGCGCTCTTCACACAGCAGATGATTAAACCCAATCAACCCCTTGTTCTGTAGTGAAGACAACATGGGGGGGGGGGTGTTAATATGGGTCACATTAGTAAAGCTTTGGGGATTTTTGAACCCATAAACCCGGAATGAGAAGGAACAGACAGTGATGAGGAGGTCCCGGGGAGGTTGTTGCTGACTGCTTTTGTGTTTCTAGTTCTTTGAACAGGCTGTCAGATGTAGGGTCAATTAGGCCGTTGTCTGGCAGAGAGGTGTGGAAGGAGAACATGATCAAAATGCCTGGTTGAAATATTAATGAAGTGATGCATGTCTAGGTGCTGCCTGGTGAGGTTTCTGCTGCTGTTTTTCATGCTGCTGTGTTCATGTCTGACCTCAGTTAGCAGACAGAGAAGATTTCATTTGCAGTTGGAATGTTTGCTGAGTATTTTCCACCACATTTCTCCCTGTTAAAAATGTCATTCTATTACATGTGTGCAGCTTAAATTAATCTACAAATTATTAAGTTATTTCATGAGATTTCCTAAGGTGTGGAACAAATAACAGCCTGAACTCTGTAGGGATAAGAACAATCAGTCACAGCTTACGTCCTCAATTGAACACTTTTTGCTTAGACCAGTTTAGAGCAGCGATGGTTCAATTCTTGGGATGCACTGCAATTGTTTTCCATCCGATATTTTTTGTCACCTGAGTTGCAAGTATCAAGGAGAGAGCTTCATTTGCCATCAGTATTCCTTTTTTTTTCTTCATCACAACCAAATGTGATTTGCTCATATGATACAGTGCTGTATAAATGCAGACACCCAGTTGTAATATCAGGGTATCAAGATTTCAGCAGTTTTCCACAGACATATCTTTCTTCGTGTCATGCCTGAAGGCATAGATGAGCTGTCGTTAATGCTGCAATTTCACTCTATAGAGGACGGAGTGCTTTAAACGACTGGTTGATAAGTAGAGGCTTCCCCTCGTTCAAACACTTAACAAAAGCCACTAAACTCTGCTGCTGCTGTAATTGCTGCTTTTTCATCACCAACACGTCATTCAAAACATGTAAGAGGACTGCTTATTAGATGGGAACTTCCTAGAGACTCATGTACTTTAGTCCCCATCCAGTACACACACGTACACTGTTATGGCTGTCTGGACACTTTTCACCCTCTAAAGCCCTCCTGCTGTGCTGTTAAGACTGAGCCACAGTTACAACTTTTTCAATTACTGCCATCTAAACTCTGGCAGAGATGAGAGTGCAAACCTCATTGTACAGGGCCAAGAAAGAAGCTGAGCAAGCCATCAGCCCAGCTCAGTGGATCAGGAGTATTAATACCAATACACATGACACATCCTCATCCACTGAAGTTCACACAGGATAGTCTAATTGTCCAGCGAATATGAAGCAAACTTGTGAAATATCAGAAAAAACCCAATTTGGAATTATCCATATTTCCATCAACTCGGGATGTTTCATGCTGTCAGGAGACAAAGGCAAATAAATACAGCAATATGGGAATATCCAGGAAACAGCTGACCAGTCAAGTGAGCTAAATACATGTCAGAAAAAAATGTTTCTATCTCCCATTTTGATTATTCAAAGTTAATTATTGAAGTCTTTTGAAAAAGCAAAAAACACTCCAAGCAAGAGCATTTTTTTTCTAATTTTGACATTTCCCACAACCTTTTCTAGTGCGATACTTCAAAATGTGAAAAATAAAAAAATAAATATGTATGTAGTGAGTACCAGGTTTAGAACAGCAACACTGAAACTTTTGTGATGTCATAAGAGCCCCGTTTCCCCTTTACAAATTGTTCATATCCATGAATAATAATTGTTTGCATTCACTGACAGCATCACTATTTTAATCTTACATCAATTTAATTATGAGCTATGTTCAACTGATTTATGTTCTCATCTCTATCTGTGTAAACAGTGCCACAGCTGCTTTATCTTCAGCAACAGTCACATTATGTCTGTCATATTATGGTCTTACATCTAAGTACACATGCAGCTATTATGACCATGTCCTTGTATGTGTGCGTTTGTGGATGGAGTCACACAAAATGGAGGCAGCATTTCCTTCCAACCAGAACCCCCCCCCCCCCCTTTTGTAGCACCACATGTGGGTGGTCATCAGAGGGAGGAGGGGGTGCCAGTGGTCTGCAGTCCTTCTGATAATAAGCTTAATGAGAGATTAATTAAGAAGGTAGCTGCAGGGGAGATACTCCAGGAGATGTACCGAGCTCTGCTGCACAGAGACAGGCTATATATATATATATATATATATATGTTTAATAGCTGATATCAACTGGTTATTTAGTCTATCATTAAATTACACAATAAGGTCAAATCCTGCTTATGCTGTCTTATTTCCAGATACTTAGAGGACTGGTTCCTCTTAAATGGATATATGTAATTCTGACAGTTGTGTAAAATAATTCTTGTTTCCAGTGGCAGCTTGGCTTGTTTCAGTATCTTGTAGCAAAACAGAAACGGGTAGATTGTTTCCACCAGAGAACATGTGGTTTGTTCGAACATTTAAAATGACTTGTGTTTACACTTTTTTGTGGTTGCATGAATAGTGACTATCTTAGAAGCAAATGTCTAATCTATATACACATATATAAATATACATATATAAACACACTTTCATTCACACGTATGTACATGCAGTATGTGGGCCTGATCACAAATCCCACTGTGCCTTTATTTTTTAAAACAGAGTTCACTTCAAGTCAGTGTAGAGTAACCTGTATGGCTACTTCCACAGACTGTTTAGTGATGGAGAGACAACTAAATGATGTCTTAGTTACTAAATGCTTGTAATAATAAATATTTTTATGTTCGGCCACACAGCTGTCTGTTTAGAGGTTTAGATAAAACTGTTAGACACTAGGTAATAGGTTAGGATAGTGCTGCTTATTGTGAGTCCAAACAAACAGGGGATGCAGTGGATGACATTTTCCCAGAAGCTGCTACAGTCCCACGGCAGGATACATTAGAGGCAGATGCTGGGCTGAAGGGCTTCAGCTTATCTCAGCAGTGCGGGAGAAACAAGCCTCAGGTGTGAGGTGTGGCAGGCAGAATAAAGCTCTTAACCCTGGTCTCAGCGGTATAATGCCACCCACACACACCTCCATAACCCCCCCCCTTACACACACACACAAACACCTCCATAACCCCCCTCTATGCACACACACACACACACACATGCATGCACACAGTCCTTTATTCCCTTGAGCAACATCACAACCAAACCATCCACTGCAGAACAGAGTCGAAGGTGAAGATAAGAAGGCTTATGTGGCATCATCATGTAGGATCACACTGTTTTCTATGTCACTTGCTCTCTCTTTTCACACTCTCTCGCAGTAAACACACACACACACACACACACACACACACAGTCCTTTATTCCCTTGAGCAACATCACAACCAAACCATCCACTGCAGAACAGACTCAAAGGTGAAGATAAGAAGGCGTATGTGGCATCATCATGTAGGATCACACTGTTTTCTATGTCACTCACTCACTCTCTTTTCACGTTCGCTCACGGTACACACAAACACAAGCACGCACACACACACACACACACACACACACACACACACACACACACACACACACACACAGCAAATAGCCCCAGACAGCCTGGTTGAACTCCACAGAGGGCTATTAAGGCCTAATTAATGGGGGGTGCAGTTATGTTTTATGATAGGACATAATCGGGCTCTAATTAGTGTGAAATGGGCCCGGTGGTCTGATTTATGACCGGTTAGATGATCGCTGGGCGGTGATTTAAGAACCGACAATTCCATCTCGTGTACTTGTAGTTACACTCCAGCCTTCACAACATGCACTGATGACTGTGGGGAGAACACATTCCTTTGCTGTAATTGAATGAGGCATGTCTTAACCAACAGTAGATGATGAAGTAGCTGATGGTAGGAAGAGAGCAAAGAAGCATCTAAAGGGAAATGCAATATCCACAGCAGAGCATTACTCTTACATAACACCAAGAGAGAGATGGTGTAGTGATGGGGCTGTAAATGTAAAGATAGGTTAACCGTTGCCTCACAAAGCCAGCAAGAATCTCACAAACATCGGCAAAAAAAACCTTGAAACATCCACTGAGAATGAATTAATCCAAGCTGAACCAATCAGAGATCTATCAGAGTGTGTTTGTTCATTTGTTCAATCAGTACTCATGTTGTTGATAGTATCATTTATGTTTTCTATTGATCTATCAGAATTCCCAAGTCTACTTTGCATTGCTAGTTTGGGCTTCACTAAACATTATGCATAATGCTATAATCATTATTTATTTTTTATGTGCTAGTATTTTTTTTATTAGTAGTAAGGAATAGTAAGTGTTATTATTATGGATGCATTTTCATTTATGCATCAGAAGTCAGACGATGAATACAATGGATCTTCTGCTGCTTTACTTCTACTCATTAAACTCAGGCAAGTTTTGTTGTTGAGAAATCTTAAAGTGGTGCTAATGCAAGACGCACGCAGGACACAGCAACTTCCCCACTCGTTACTCCTGTATGTTCTCATATCCAGAGATCAAACACAGGCCGCAAGGCAAAAAGCGTCACTGTGTCTTGTGTGTGAATGGAGGCGTCCAGCGGGGAGGTTTTGATCAGCGGTGGATGAGAAGTTTGACAGAACACAGTGAAATTCATTTGAGTGCTCATGTATTCTTCATTTTACAGAATATCGTCAGCTGCAAAGATGTTTCAGACAGTATTCTGTAGCACGGTCGCATCATTTTCTCTCCAGTATCAGACGTGAGGATCTGCTCTTTATTTCATCACTCAGAGCCCCCCCATCGTCAGCCAGTCTCAGGTGTGAGCAGAAAGAGGCTGAGAAGAGTTAGTGGGAGAACTGGCATGAGATGGCAGGTACATTGTAAAGCCTCCCACAATGAAGTCCATGCTTAGAAAACAAGAGAGGAGAGAGGCGAGGCTGGATGCTCTGACGCGCGTGTGTGTGTGTGTGTGTGTGTGTGTGTGTGTGTGCGTGTGTTTTCCCTGTGGCGACTCTCTGACTTTTAAACTACCTTGAACAGAATTATGTCTCCAACTTGCGAGAACTCATAAAGTCGAGTGTGAAACTGCTCTGTAGATCCTATTTACCAAACCTTTTCTGACACGGCTTGAATTCAAAAAGCACAGACCTCATTCTAATCCACACACACACACACACACACACACACACACAAAGAAAGGCAAGTCAAATAAAACAAAAGAATATGTTCGGATGTGTAAACCTGATTTTTTTTTTAATTTTGTGTTATTTGTGATGGATTGCTTCTGCTACTTTTTAGTGTCATTGCATTTTTTTTTTCTGGTTCACACTTTTATTTGTATTAGATTTACAGTATATCTTTATTTTTCAATATAGAACTTTCTAAAAGTTAGTGGATTGTATTTTGAGTTGGTGACTTTAGTTGGTTACATCCAAGAGACAAAAGAAACATAAAAGGACTACTTAAATACACACGTGGACAAAATTGTTGGTACCCTTCGTTTAATTAAAGAAAAAACTCACAATGGTCAGAAATAACTTCAATCTGTAAAAAGTAATAATAAATAAAAATTCTAAGAAATTTAACCAATGAAAGTCAGGCATTGCTTTTCAACAATGCTTCAATATAATTATTTAAAAAAATAAACTCATTAAACAGGCCTGGACAAAAAAGATGGTACCCCTAGAAAAGATTGAAAATAATGTGACCAAAGGGACATGTTAATTCAAGGTGTGTCCACTAATTAGCATCACATGTCTCTACAAGCAGTAATCAGTCAGTGGGCCTATATATAGGACTACAGGTAGTCACTGTGCTGTTTGGTGACATGGTGTGTATGACACTCAACATGGACCAGAGGAAGCAAAGGAAAGAGTTGTCTCAGGACATTAGAAAGAAAATTATCAACAAGCATCTTAAAGGTAAAGGCTATAAGACCATCTCCAAGCAGCTCGATGTTCCTGTGACAACAGTTGCACATATTATTCAGAAATTTAAGATCCATGGAACTGTAGCCAACCTCCCTGGACGTGGCCGCAGGTGGAAAATTGATGACAAATCAAGGACAAGGATAATACGAATGGTAACAAAAGAGCCCAGAAAAACTTCTAAAGAGGTTAAAGGTGAACTTCAAGCTCAAGGAACATCAGTGTCAGATCGCACCATCCTTCATGGGAGACGACCAAGGAGGACACCATTGTTGAAAACAAGTCATAAAAAAGCCAGACTGGAATTTGCCAAACTACATGTTGACAAGCCACACAGGTTCTGGGAGAATGTCCTATGGACAGATGAGACAAAAATGGAACTTTTTGGCAAGGCACATCAGCTCTATGTTCACAGACGAAAAAATGAAGCGTATAAAGAAAAGAACACTGTCCCTACTGTGAAACATGGAGGAGGCTCTATTATGTTCTGGGGCTGCTTTGCTGCATTTGGCACAGGGTATCTTAAATCTGTGCAGGGTACAATGAAGTCTCAAGACTATCAAGGGATTCTAGACAGAAATGTGCTGGCCAGTGTCAGAAAGCTTGGTCTCAGTCGCAGGCCATGGGTCTTGCAACAGGACAACGTCCCAAAACATCTATTCTATTGAGCATCTTTGGAAGGAGCTGAAAAATGCCGTCTGGAAAAGGCACCCTTCAAACCTGAGACAACTGGAGCAGTTTGCGCAGGAGGAGTGGGCCAAAATACCTACTGAGAGGTGCAAAAGTCTCATTGACAGTTACAGGAATCTGTCATTGCAGTGATTGCCTCGAAAGGTTGTGCAACTAAATATTAAAATGAATTAATTTATAGGGTACCATCATTTTTGTCCAGGCCTGTTTCATGAGTTTATTTTTTAAAATAATTCTCTTGAAGCAACGTTGAAGAGCAATGCCTGACTTTCATTGGTTAAATTTCTTAGAATTTTTATTTATTATTACTTTTTACAGATTGAAGTTATTTCTGTGATCATTGTGAGTTTTTCTTTCATTGAACAAAGGGTACCAACAATTTTGTCCATGTGTGTATTTAACCATTACCCTATTTACACTTAGCCACCCATAGAATTTGGGGTGGATCATGTAGTTGTTGGATATCAAAACAGCCACATGTATAGATATAACTAAGAAGCTTTGCTGAGAGATTGAAATCTCATTGTCCATCTGATTGTAAATGTGTCCATCTGTCCAAGACACATTTATAATGTTTACCCCTCCCAAGTGTTGTTTGTATATTCGTAATGTTGCAGTTGTTGTTGTTTCACCACAATATGTTTTTTTTTTGTTTTTTTTTAATGATTACAAGCAGTGCAAACCTTGATTTGCTATACTATTGTGAAAAGGTTTGTGGTAACTTTGGGTTTTCTGTCTGTAAATGCAGTTTTCATTCAACAGGAGCATTTTAAGAGTCTGGCATTGTTGTGAGTGGTGACTGTTTATGCAGCAAGGCTGTTTTAAAAAGTCTTGCTGGGATTCAATGCATACAGACTCTATTAGTGTTATAGCACTGTGAATAAGTTAAACATTTCTACCTCCAACAATTCTCCTGTTCCATAATTCCATATTGTAATTCCTTTGTATTTTCAATTTTCCTTTTCCATCAATAGAGACATAGTTACATGAAACTTCTGTGTTTCACATAACTTTATGTAAACATCCCCACTTTCCTTGGTGAAACTAGCCGCTGAAATGTTTGACTTCTGCTGGTGGAAGTTGTCATTATTTACTCAATAAAGGAGCATTCCGTCTTCAAGGTTTACATGTAAGATCCTGATTAGATGTTCAACAGTTCAATTTATTTTCTTGTCTGTGCTTAATTTTTTTACAGCACAATTTTATTGGCATATGTAAGCTAATTTTAAATTAATGTTTCAGTTAATTTTGGCTTATATATATATATATATATATTTGATAAATGACTTTGAAAATAAAATTATATATATAGATATAAAATTATAATTTATCTGTGGCCCTCTGAAGACTTACAGGACCTTGAGTTGTGCCTGTCTTGGGTGTTTTTACAGTAACATTATAAAGAAATAACAATGGAGAAATATAATTGATACAAAATATAAAAGTAATATAAAAATATTCAGTGTTGATTATTAAATTAATAACAATGCTATTCCAGGACATGAAATCCTGCTGAGAAATAACAAACATGCCACTACTGAATTCAGGTCAGAAGTCTGTTTACGCTCCATAACAAACCTGAAGATTTCCTCACAACACACTTTGCTATTGTGGACTTTATGTTTCCCTTTTTACAAATATAATGAGAATGTATTTGTGTGAAACGTTGACCCTCTTGTGACTGATTTAGTGCCGTAAAGTGATGAAACACCTGGAACATTGTGGTGATATGAGCAGGCGCAGTAATATTGTAAGTTTCCATAGTAGTAACAGCAGAAGGAGCGAGTCGTGGGATGTAATGATTACTGCTGGTGTGTAGACAGTGTGACTCCTCTCTGTCTCTCCTCTGTGGACACACCTGGTCCACTGGATCATGTGTCTTCAGGCCAGTGTGCCACTGTCATCTCCACAGGGATCAATAGCTGAGATTGTGCGCACACATGGGCCATGGTGATGAGTTCTAATGGATGACACACACAAACAATGATGGTGATCTGTCTCATTTTCCGCCTGCTGCTGTTCTGTCATTAACCAGCTCCTAATTAGTATGTGAAAATGCTGAGGCTGTCTGTACTTTGTCTAAATGTATGTGTGTGAAAGTCCGTGTAAACTGGTTGTTTGTAGTTAAGCCTACCAGCACTGTAAGGAGAGAAATGACTGTGTTTTCATTGCCATAAACAACTGAGCCTCCCTCTGTCATATCTGTCATATCAGTAAGGAATATTTGTTACATTTCCAATAACTACCTCAATATTAAGAAGTTAGTCTGGCTTGTGGCTTGGATTCACTCAGAAAGCTTCTCTTGCTTCAACCTAAACTTTGCATTTAGTAGTTGACCAGTAAAAATGTAAGTGATCACTAACAATTATCCCTATGAGGTGTTGTAAAGGTTAATTCTTGAAACCTGTAATCTGAGTGGCTGCCTTAGCCTTAGTGTTACACTTACTGCCAACAAAGTGTAGGCAGTACACAATACATGCAGAGGATTAAAACAGAAAATCCACAAGGTGGCTAGTCATCTCTGCTGAATCATCCCTTGCCCACACTGCATGCTCGGTACATAGACATAACTAAATATGTCTACATGCCAGTACATACATAAAGTACATACACTTTATGCCAGTGTATTCACAACCATTGTTGCTTTTCATACTTACAGTTTCCTGTCTCTCTTCACATTTACACGTTGCATAACAAGTGCACAGAGCTGCATCATGCTTTAGTAATAGATGGTTAAACACGTTGTACCATTGTATAGTTACATTTGTCTGTGCAAGTGCTGTTGAATGCATATGAGGTGTCTTGCTCAAACAGCATATTTTTAATGAATCATTTTATAATTACCTAATTACTTAGTTATTAGGCTGTTGTCACGATTCAACAGGCTTTGACACAGGCATATTTTTTAATATCAGTTTCAGTAGATACAGACGGAGCAACCTAATTGCCTAGGCAGAGAGGAGAACAACCCTGCGGCACTGTGGTGATGTAACCATCAGGTAGATCCGGAAAAGAGAAACCCTGCAGGCAAAATAAGAGAAAAGCCATCAAAAAAGTGCAGCTGGGGGAAAAAAATGCACAGTCAATCAAACCACAGTGGTTTCAACTAGAAAACACTGAAGTGAGCTGAGTCCACTGTGAAGTTTATTATAAGGAGTAAAAACTGTCTTTAATTAATGAGATGTTAAGAAGAGGTTAGCTAAGCCTTCAGTCCGACTGTGTGGGACAGTACTGAGCTACTTCTAATTGGGGATCACAGTATGTGGAGTATAGGATTCTCGTATGCCAATAACGTCATATAATTGAAAAGAAATCTGTCACAGAGGCAGACGCGAGGCACCAGACCCTCCGAGGCTTGTACTTTAAAGATAGATTAATTAACGAACGGCTTCATTTCTCTAATTGTGTGTTCCCAGATAACGAGTTTAGGGTTGAGCCAATTATCTCTTTGCTCTCAATCTCTCAGTTTCTCTTTGCCAACCCGTTTCTCTGAGAAGGGTATTTTTAAACCCCTCTGCTACACTTTGAGGTCAGCTTAGATTTACAGAGGCCACGTCACATTGATAAGGGGAAGTAAGAATTGAATTGTGTTAAATTAATTAACTCTGCTGTGATCTTTTTTTGTTTCTGCTCTATTTCTGCTCGTTCACCTCACCTCTTCCTGTCTGAGGAGCTTAGCAGTATATATTTTTGTATCTGCCTTTGTTTTCTCATTATCTCTGTTTATCTCAGCCTCTTGTTGATTTGAAGATCAAGCCCTTTAATTCTCCTCATTACAAAGCCTGTTCTCCTTCTCAACACTGGTGCTGCAATCTCACACAGCTGTCCATCCAGCCGCAGCTGGCAGGCTTTAAATTGACTTCTAGATCATTATTTAGTTAATTATACCCTCAGACAGATTGCTAATAAATATTGATATGAAGTATTCAAACAATATGTATGGCTCTGATTGCTGTGCCAGGCTGAGTGGCACAAGGTGAAGCCTCCAAATTAGAAAACAGAGGGTGGGTGGTGGTGGGTGGGTGTGAAAGCTGGGATCCATAAATGCTCCAGCAAACATGGATTCCTGGTCAGAGAGAAGTCGGTGCCAATGCTTAGAGGAAAGCTGTGACATTCTGCAGCGACAGAATAACAGCTCTATGTGAAATCAACCCGGAAATGAACGAATAACTTAACTGCACAAAGTAGTTCTTAAGTTCCTTAGGTTACTGCATTTGCTAAATATACCCATAACTTGTTCAAGGCTGTTTTTACCAGAAAATATACAGCTGGTTTTTTTAATGAGCAAGTGATCAAACAACATCTGTCATTTGTTCATTGTTTGACCAAACAACCTATGTTTAGTTCTCTGACTTCTTGTGGTTATATTAATAATTACTTACTACTAAGGAAGTAGTGTGACATCACTGTTACGTTTAATTTTTCCCTGTTTTTTGTGCTTCTATCGGTAGGTAAGGTACATAGCTAAATGGTATCCTTTTTCTATTTTTATTGTGTTTATTGGTGATACATGATCTGCAGTCTGATCTGCTGTTTCTGTGTCTGGCTCCCTGCCCAGCTCGATCTGGTCTGTGCAGCTTGACGTAGCAACTTTCATTCAAAAATAGTATAGACTCGTTGCATATCTTTAGCGGAACAACGCAGAGAGCAGCTTCCGGCGCTTTTTTTTGGGACACATTGGGGTGTCTGGTGGAATCACAAGCATTGACTAAAGAGCGAACTGCAGTGGATGTCCTGATCATACTATGAGTGTCCAAAACTCAGTGTGAACAAATAATTGTTAAAAAAAAAAAAAAGAATGCAACTGAAGTGCAGACTTTAGGTTTAATTCAAGTGGTTGAACAAAAATATATGATTAAACATGTAGGAATTGTAGTTTTTTTTATACAAACACACATTTCAGGGGCTCAAAAGTAATTGGACAAATAAACATATCCCTAAATAAAAGTTCAATATTTTGTTGAGAATCCTTTGCAGACAGTGACTGAAGTCTGGAACCCATGGACATCACCAAATGCTGGGGTTCCTCCTTTGCTTTGCCAGGCCTTTAGTGCAGCTGTCTTCAGTTGCTGCTTGTTTAAGGGTCTTTCTGCCTTGAAATACATGCTCGATTGGGTTGAGTTCTGGTGAATTACTCAGCCATTGCAGAATATTCCACTTGCCGTGGGTTGCTTTTGCTGTATGCTGTATCTGTATTGTGAAGCGCCGATCCAATCAACTTTGCTGCATTTGGCTGAATCTGAGCAGAAAGTATATACCCATACACTTCAGAATTCATCAGGCTGCTTCTGTGTTTTGTCACATCATCAATAAACACAAGTGACCCAGTACCACTGGAAGCCATGCATGCCCATGCCATCACACTGCCCCCACCATGTTTTACAGAAGATGAGGTGTGCTTCGGATCATGAGCTGTTCCAATTCTTCCCATCATTCTGGTGCAGGTTGATCTTGGTCTCATATCTGTGCAAAGAATGCTGTTCCAGGACTGGGCTGCTTCTTCAGGTGTTTTTTTGGCAAGTCAATTCTAAACTTTCTACTTTTGAGGTTGATTAATGGTTTGCATCTTGTGGTGAATCCTTTGTATTTACTCTCATAAAGTCTTCTCTTTATGGTGGACTTAGATACTGATACACCTACTTCCTGGAGAGTCTTCTTCACTTGAGTGGATGTTGTGAAGAGGTTTTTCTTCACCATGTAAAGGGTTCTGTGATCATCAACCACTGTTGTCTTCCGTGGACGTCCATGCCTTTTGGAGTTCCCACGCTTACCAGTGCACTCTTTTTTTTCTCAGAATGTAGCAAACTGTTGATTTGGCCACTCCTAACATTTGTGCTGTCTCTCTGATGGATTTCTTCTTTTTTTCAGCGTCAGGATGGTTTCACCTACACTGAGAGCTCCTTTGAGCACATGTTGTGTGTTCACAGCAACATCTTTCTAAATGCCAATGCCGCATTTGTAAACAACTCCAGACCTTTTACAGCTTAACTGATGACAGGTTAACGAGGGAAAAACCCATGCAGCCTTAGTATTTTTTGCAGCCTTCCGACTCAATTGTCTAATTACATTTGGCCCTTTGAAAAAAAAGGTTAAACCCTTGCTCCAATTTGGATGTGAATACTCAAATTACAGCGGTGAGGCCATGTTGATTATATAATTGTATCCTGAATATGTTTTCGTAAAGAGCTGAAATAACAAAACTTGTGTCACTGTCCAAATATTTTTGGGCTTAACTGTATGTGGGTGCCATCTGCCTTGATCGTTTGGGTTGAGAGAAAAAAAAGGGAGCGGGAGAGACACACATATGCACACCAGCAACAATAAAAAACTATAATAGTATATAATAACTATAATAGCATCACATCACCAGCAGCCTGATAGATGAGAGGCACAAAAACTCCAGGGAAGAAGCCAAGTTAATAACATGCATTTATGGGACATGAATGCATACGGATGGCGAGGAAGAGGAGGAGAGAGAAGCTCATTGTATCATGAGCACCCTGGCAGTCTAGGCCTATAGCACCATAACTAGGGCTGTTCCAAGGTAAACCTGAGCCAGCCCTAACTACAGGCTTTATCAAAATGGAAAGTTTTAAGCCGCTTCTTAAACATAGCAAGGGTTTCTATGCTGACCAAAACTAGAAGATGATTCCACAGGAGAGGAGAATGATAGCTGAAGCTCTGCCTCCCATTCTACTTTTGGATACTCTAGGAACCACAAATATACATGCATTTTGGGAGTACAGGGTTCTAGTAGGGTAATAGGGTACTATGAGATCTTTAAAATACAATAGTGCCTCACCATTAAATGCTGGAGGCCAAGATAATGCCATCCATAGTAACTATATCATTAGATAGTGTGTTTCTAGGGTGTTTAGGTCCAAAAAATAACTTAAAAGGTGCTTGAAGCTTAGTTAACTGAAAATGTACTGAACATTGTGTTTATGAATTGTATAGCCCAAAGTCACAAAATACATTTGTCTCAGAGGGCTTTATAATCTGTACAGGGAGTGACATCCTCTGTCCTTAGACCCTCGATTCGAGTGAGGAAAAACTTGCCCACCAAAAAAGTTGACTATGATTAGCTGACTCGCGACTGCATTCTCAAGGATGTAAGAGAGAAAGGAAAGCTTAGATATAGGTCTGGCAGCTATATAAACTAGCTACCTCTATATAAAGTAGTTGAACCTAGCCACACCTCCAGCAGCTACAACAGTAACATGCTATGCTGCTTACACTTCTTCCATCCTATATTATTAATAATCTAATGATATAATAAAAAATAAGTAAGACTGTTCATGCAAGTCTCTTACTTGTAATATATTTTTTTACAATGGTTTATTGGTACCTTTACTTCAGTAAATGATTGTCCCCTAACAGCCTACTCCCCACTCAGCTGCAGCACACGCAACTCAGACAGGTGTGTGGTCAAACATGAGTTAGTTTGAAACATTTAATTTGGATTTTACTTGCCGGGATGACCCATCTAAGTAGAGCCTATGCATGGGAAATGCTGCATATATTTGCTTTGGCTTCTATGTTTTTCAAAACACCCACTGATCAATAACTTTGTACAACTATAATTGAATGACACTTATTGACACTAAATTGTATTTAACAGCAGCACTGAACAAGAAAATGTAACTGAAAAGGGTTTAAAGTTGGGGTTAAAGTTAGTTGGTTAGCTAGCTAACATTAGTTGGTTAGCTAGCCGGCACTGTTGATTATTGTTATTGTTAAATGAATAAAGCTAACAACCATGTATCTAATGTTTTTACTGTTTTGCTGCAAATTTGTTTTGACAAAAAACAATAACAAAAACAATAATTTAGCTGCTAATAATAGCAAGCACAAGCTAACACTAATGTTAATGACTTATGGGTTATCGTTAAAACCACTGATGCCAAATGCACTCTAAAGGGACATTTTGAACTCTAAGTAATTTACAAATCCACTCAAGTCCAACTGTTTTATTAGTTATTAAGTTATTCATTACTCACACATGAACATGAACAAAATTTGCAACAATTCAACATGACTTCCACAGCTGAAGCTGAGCGGCTCTCTGGGCTCCATTGATAATACACAGTGCTTTCTAGCTAGAATGAACCAAGTAACCTAAGTATTTTTTTGTGCCAGAATGTACCACTGCTTTAACCATAGCAGTGGCAAATAAATGATATGAATTATTATTGTAATGATAATCTAAAATGACTTCTGAACTACTTCTACATCTGAGTTTCTTCCCCTCTGCAATTCCACTTGCCGTTGTCATCTGACAAGTTGCTTGTGTTTAAGATGTGTTAGATGTTAGATGATGATATATATAATACTGATACAAGAATATGATTTCAGGGTTGTCATTAAAAAAAAAAAAAAAAAAAAAAGAGAAAGAGAGAGTGGTCTTGATCCTGTATTCTCAACAGCAACTATAGAAAGCAAATAGATGAAAATTGAGTGAAGGTAAGAGGAAATCAGGAAAGAAGATTGGGGCATTAGTGTTGAGGAATTGGGGGAATTTTCAGAGATGGTTGGGAAAATTGGCCAAGCTTCCAAAAAGAAAGAAAAGGGGATTAAAAAAAAAGAAAATGGAAAAGAGGGAGAGGTACTGTTGATAAGAGAGGTGGGGGCAGAAGGAAATCAAGGCTCTTAATTGGCTTGTTAAGACTTGAAAGTGAGCTGTCTGAGGGGTGGCCTTGAGTTAGAAGTTTAACGAGAAGAGAGAGAATGAACTAAAAAAAGAATCGGATCCACATGAAGGAGGGTTAACAGGGAAAAAAGCAAGACAGAGAGAGGCAGAGCAGTCAGTTAAAGAGGGCAAAGAAGCAACAAAGTTAAGTTGAGACAATGTTGTTTAATTAGTGTGTATTTTCAGAGACTGATTGCTGGGTGTCAGGGTGGAGGTGAATGTTTTTGTGCTGGGATTGCAGAATGAGATTGAGCTATGCAGGTCATCAGTATGTGTGTCTGTTTTTGAATGTGTGTGTGTGTGTGTGCTTTTCAGAACTACAGCCTGCGAGTGATGAAGCCATTAGGGCTCGGCCTCACAGCCAATCAATCACTCCGCCACCTCAATAGGGGAGCTGGATGGTCATTCTTCAAAATGCAGCCATCCCACCTTGCTCACTCCAATAATCGCTCCAATCATTCAGTAGCCAGATCTGAACTTCAAACCTCCGGCCTCCTAAACCCTGCTCCAACTACAGTGTTTGCTCATTTGCTTGCTTGTTCTCACAGCTCCTTTCTGCCTTATCTGCTCCTTTCTGTCATGGATGCTGTTGCACCTATTAAAACTAAGATGACCATGAGTAGACAGAGATCACCATGGAATGCAGGAAAGCAGAGCGTAAATGGAGAAAAACTAAACTCCAAATTCACCATGACCTCTACAAACAAAGTCTCAGTAATTTCAACCATGAGTTAATCAAGGCTAGACAGCAACACTTCTCTAAAATTATTAATAAAAACATCAACAACACTCGCACTCTGTTTGCTATAGTCGATAAGCTTACAAACCCCCCAAAAGAGACGGTTTCAGAACTATCTTCAAAAGAAAAATGCAATGAATTTGCTCACTTTTTCAACTGTGATGTTAGAATTTAATACAGTTGATCAAAAAAGCATAGAAGAAACAGTTCAGCATCTTAAATCATCGACATGCTGTCTTGACACAATGCCATCTGACTTTTTTAAAGCTATTGTAAAATCTGTCCAAACAGATCTGCAGCAAATAATAAATTGCTCACTTCAATCAGGCACGTTTCCTAAACCCCTAAAAGTAGCTGCCATCAAGCCACTCTTAAAAAAGCGAACGCTGGATACTTTCAAGTTAACCAACTACAGACCTGTCTCAAATCTTCTTTTTATAGCCAAGATTGTTGAGAAAGTGGTTTTTAATCAACTCAGTAATTACTTGAACTCCAGTGGACTTTTTGACAAATTTCAATCAGGTTTTCGAGCTCACCACAGTACAGAAACAGCTCTTATTAGAGTGTTAAATGACATAAGGTTGAACACTGACTCAGGCAAAGTATCAGTTCTGGTCCTGCTGGATCTCGTTTGACGTTTGACACTGTGGATCACAGCATACTGCTGAACAGGTTGGAAACATGGGCAGGACTCCGTGGAACAGTCCTAGAATGGTTCAGGTCCTACTTGGAGGAACGGAGTTATTTTGTGACCATTGGAAGTAATCAATCTGATCGAGTGGCTATGACATGTGGGGTTCCTCAGGGGTCAGTTCTTGGACCCCTTTTGTTCAGCCTATATATGCTGCCTTTGGGTCAAATTCTGCAGAATTCTAATGTCAACTATCATAGTTATGCAGATGACACACAGATATATCTTGCGCTGTCCCCAGATTACTGCAGTCCTATAGAGTCATTGTGTAACTGTCTAGAGCAAGTCAAAAATTGGATGAACCAAAATTTTCTTCAGTTAAATCAAGAAAAAACTGATGTAATTGTTTTTGGCAATAAAGAGAAGAGGGTTGCTGTCAGTAAACACCTTGAGTTACTGTCTCTAAAAACTAAAGACCAAGTCCGAAACCTTGGCGTATTGATAGACTCAGATCTGACCTTCAACAGTCACATAAAATCAGTCACCAAAACAGCCTTCTACCAACTTAAGAACATATCCAGAGTTAAGGGCTTTATGTCCCAAACAGATCAGGAGAAGCTGATCCATGCTTTCATCTCCAGTAGACTTGACTACTGTAATGGTCTTTTGACTGGACTCCCCCAAAAAAGTATCAAACAGCTGCAGCTCATTCAGAACGCAGCAGCTCGAGTTTTGACCAGAACAAAGAGATCAGAACACATCACCCCAGTTCTTAAGTCTTTACACTGGCTCCCAGTTAGCCACAGAATAGATTTTAAAGTTCTGCTACTAGTTAACAAATCACTGAATGGTTTAGGCCCAAAATACATAAACGAAATGTTAGTAGAATATAGACCCAGTAGGGCTCTGAGATCTACTGACTCAGGTCAGATAGTGGAGCACAGAGTTCAAACCAGACACGGTGAAGCAGCATTTAGCAGTTATGCTGCTCACAACTTGAACAAACTACCAGCAGGACTGAAATCAGCCCCAACTCTTAGCACTTTTAAATCCAGGTTAAAAACTTTTCTATTTTCACGTGCTTATGGATGAGCTCTTTTAAAGAACTTTTTAAGAATTTTTAATCATAATCCAGTGATTCGTTTATTGTTTTAAATTGTTTTCAAATTTGCTATTTTAATTATTTAATATTTAATTAATTTTAAATGACATTCTGATGTTTTTAATAAAATTTTCTTCTCTGTTTAATTTTTTTAATTTTTTTTTTTATTGCTATTTCTTGTCTTAATGTCAAATGTTTTTCCTTGCCTCTGTAAAGCACTATGAATTGCCTTGTGTACGAATTGTGCTATACAAATAAACTCGCCTTGCCTTGCCTTGCCTTATGCTACCTGCTAAGGGTGGTGCTGCTGTTTCATAGAGCAAATACAGAATTACCGCAGTGATTTCAGCGTGCTCTGAGTTCAGCGGCTGCATGTTGACATGGAGACATTTTTCCCTTCAGCAGAATTTGGATTGCGGGTTATTTTGGTCTGTTCTTTAAACCGCATGTCCTGTGTTCTTTGACAAGTGTATTTACATAAAGTGGCCATGTCTAACAGCTTCTGCTAACTAATTTCATATTCAGGACATTTTAGAATGTGTAACGTAGCATAAGCCAACTTATGTAACTCAGCTTTTATTTATAGTGTTTTACCCATGCCACAGTTGATCAAGACATAACAGACTAGAGAGAGGATAGTAATATCAGTAATACTAATAATAAAGGCACATAGTCAGTGCACATAGGGACAATGACTGAGCTAGATAAGTTAGACACAAGCTAAGTAAAAGTGTGTTTAAAGATGGCTCTTGAGTATTTCACTAGAAGGGGAGAATCATATGGTTTGGGGGTGTTAAGGTGCATTAGGTGGCATCTTTGTTTCTGTACCAGCTACTGTCATTTCCATCTGCACCAGGTGGAACAGTGCTGACTCAACATCTTTGTTATAATCCCCACAAAGGACATTTGCACGAGATGAGCGATGGTGATTTTTTTTGTTTGTACATAGGGTTACATGCATTGTTGTACACTGAGGGGAAGATACAAATGACAATCTGAAAGAATGAATTATCAGATGTAATGATGTGACTTAATGTAGCTTCATTCATAATGTCAGTTTTTTTATAAATTGTCCAGCCCTAGAAACAAATATCCACCAGGGAACATTGCACAGCTAATGTCAGTTTGCAGATAATTAGCTCTTTAGTTGCAACACACTAGAAACCTTAAAAAACCTCCCAGCAAATGTCAACATACTAAACGGTGTGGTGATTCTTCTTCTACATCATCATTGCTACCAACCAGAAGTCTGTCCTTGGCTTGTGAGCTACACAAGCTACCTGTGCACATTATGTTGGTAGGTTCAGCTGTAAATCCTGACTGTCCCCTCAGAGGATTGGATGTTAAAGGATCAATACATTTAAAAATATCATTGACTTTATTTTTGACTAACTTTGTTTAAAACACATATTTAATTTTTTTAGAGATTACACTGATCAATGTTGCCGACGATACAGACTCATAAACATGATTTGGGGAGAATGAAGGAGGAAGAATGCAGGAGTGTGTGGACAGCTTTGAAGCATTGCAGCTAACAGGATTCCTTAGATACACCTCAGCATCAGATAGAGAGAGAGAGAGAGACACACAGAGAGAGAGAGAGAGTGAGAGAGAGGCCTCCAGCCATTGATGACTGTAATCACACCCAACCAGTGACCCATTTAGCCCAAAGATAAAACCTCTTCCTCCTCCATTCTCATACACTGCTTTAATTCTGCCCACAAATTCCATTCCCCCCATGCTTTGGAAGCATTGGCTTCCACCCCCCCCATGCTTTTTCACTCTTTCTTCTTCCTTTTTATTTTGTCACATTTTTTTTTTCGGTGTACAGTGGAGCCTGTGACTGTGAGGTTAAAGTGCTGACTTTCTGCTTAAATGATTTGTTAAGGTTGTTGAATCCATGTTAGTTACATAACAATGTGTGGGGAAGGCTACAGCTTATAATGTTTATAAATTATTTATAATGAAAAGGAGAAAGGAAGTATTTTAGAAATGCCAAATATTTGCTGATTCCAGTTTACAAGTAGAGGTATTTACAATGTTTGTGTTACATCATTGTGAATTGCATATTTTGGTCTATTGATTGAATAAAACAAGATAAATACTTGACTAAACACATGATATGATTTGTTAGCTCTCGATATTAAAAGAAAAACAACAAAAATAAATTCTGTTTGAACAGTCATTGTGTCATTTCATGGCTAGTTTCATATCTAATCCTTACGGATTGTCATTATTCCTGCCGGTGCTGTCTTGATGCTGGCAGGAGTGACGATAACATCATCTGCAGCAGTGAATACAGCTCCCTCTCCTTCTCTCTCTCCAGACGATAGCTACCTCTCTAAATAATTCACTTTCCAACACAGCAGCAACAACTGAAAGAATGAGCAAATCAATGGGTTGTTTTTCTTGTACACTCCTCACTGCTGGAAATTGCACTGCTTATCCCATAAGTGAGAAATGAATATTGGAGAAGTGATGTCCGCTTGTGTGTGGGTAAGATCGAAGATGCCTGAATGTCAAAGGTCAGATAAACCTGCAGGCATTACAGCAGCATCACTGACCTTAAGTCAGTTCTTCTCCTCTCTCATCTCTCCTCTGTATATCTTATCGGTCCCCGACTTCCTCTGTATCTCCTGCTTAGTTTTATCTCAGTTTAATGCCTTTGTAGTTCTAAATCTTACAACAACTGTAGTATTGAAAACATCAATACAATTTCAAGTTATAGTAACAATCAGATTTCTTGAGTCATTTAAATATGTGTAAAAAATAAATTTGCCATCGCAAACTTAACATTCTGATTAGTTTCTCTGAAGTAACCGAGTCACCCGAGCTAAATAAATTTAGGGCTGCGTCTAATTTTTCATCTGTTGATTACTTTTTAAAATAATTAATTAATTATGTAGGATATAACTTCCCAGAGGACAAGGTGACATCCAACCAAGAGTCCAAAACCCAAAGATTAAAAATCTATTATATTACAATACAGTATGAAACCCAAACAGAACATGTTTTCTTGATAAATTACATGATTAATGAGATTGATGACTTTAAAATTGTTGAGTTACTTTTCTATTCATCAACTAAATCATGTAATTGTTTCAACATTATGCAAAATATGTTGTTTGTCATAACTTTTAATTCCAATTAATAACATTCTTTGGTTTGATGCCAGCATGACACTATTTGTTACAGAAATGTTCACACATTTCCTCATCTGCCATCACTACCAACATGACCATGGTTTAGGTTTCTGAGCTTTAGACGCAAATTTGATTTAAAAAAAATATATATATATATAATCCGAGCAATCATCAGCAAGGAGCCTTCTTCAACAGTCAGATGCAGTTACAAAAATCCAGTAAGTAGACCTTTGGGAAAGATTAAATTGTCAGTCTGCTGTTTTCAAAGGTTGAGAATGAACGTTGTTGAGCAGGTTAAAGTTAGGGAAATATCGTAATTTGGTTTAAAACAACTAATGTAGTAAAGTAACCTCCATCGTCATGTTAACAAATGGAATTACTTAAGGTGAGTTCACAGTTAAAAGAACCCAATATTGACGGTTGCTATTAAATGCATTGTCAAACTGATGCAATTGTTGGAAAACAAAGAAGTCTTATATAGCCACGTACTGCATGGACTAGTAAGAAGCATGATAGTCTATCAGGTGCGATCATTGTTAGCAGCATGTACTGTATCGCTGGCGATGGAAACAAGTCTTTCCATTGAAACCTGAAAAATTTACCTATTACCTCCAAAAAAGTTTCTGTCAGCTGTATGTTTTCAACTTCTGTGGAGACAGAGTTATCTTTTAGCTTGTTAAAATGACATACTGTGTTGTGAGGAAACAGGAAAGCATACTGTGTGTACTGTTTTATCCTCTTCTTAACATCGTTATTGTCAAGTGTGGGCTGAAATTATTGAGGTCTGATTCGGGTGCATTTTCGGTTTCCACTGCGATAAGATGAATAGATGAAATTAAAAGACAACACACGCATTGACAATCTTGTTAGCTGATCCTCTGTCTTAATAAATCATGTGGAGGCAAACAATGAAGAACGCCCACATTAGTCAACACTGCAATAAAACAGAAGGAAATGGCTGCCAAAAGAGAAGACAAAAAAAAAAAGGTCAGCTTCTGTGTTTTGTTTCCTCGAGCAAAACGACAAACTTCTAGCGTTGTTGTGGGAAATAAAGACGCTTTATTAGACTTTACTTCCCTGTGATTGAAGAAGTGAGTATGTTAAATCTCAGCACCTTCAGCATTGCTGTATCTCATCTCTGGAGGATGGAACGTGGGTTGACTATTATAATCTTGACTGTCTACTTATCATGATGAGATGGTATAAATTACATTCTATTCATCACTCCCTCACCATTTATGTTTATGTATGTTTTATTTCCTTTTTACATTGCTTCATCGCTTTCTATAGCATTCCCTCCCTATAGCCTGTTTTCCACCCTCCACCTTTCCTTTCATGTTCCTCGGTTTCTACATCCACATCCCTGTCACTTCACATGTTCTTTTCTCTTCATCCCTTGTTCCCTCCATCTTTAATTTCACCTCACATTCTACTATCCTTCTCTCACTGTCTCTTCCCTCTCTTCCAAACTTCCCCTCATCACTTCCCATCTCCATCTTTCCTCCTGCATCACCTTTCTCCCGCTATCTTTTCTTCCTTTGTCAGACAAAGCCCTCCTGTTGTTGTGGAGTCCACCAGCCATGAGTGACTGCTTCTCTTATTGATCCCAGCACTGGATTTTGCTGCCTACACCCGCACGCCCTGGCTATTTCTAACCAAAACAAACCATCATATTTTCTTCACTGCCTTGTTTCTTTAGGGATTAGCACTGTAAAGAAAATCCCCAAATCCCTGTGTGCTATTTCTATAGTTGTATCCATACAGTAGGAGCTGGAGCTGGAGGAGGCCGGCACTCGTGGGTGGCCTGAAGTACAGTACAATGAGTACAGTGGTAGGAGGGACTCTATTGTTTGTGCAGTCAGGCCTTCCAGTTCTACAGGCATGTGGTCCGATGGAGATAGCACCATGAGTAGGATGCGGTACACAGCAGCTTTGTGACTATGTGTGTGTGTTTGTTCTTTTTTAGCCTTTATTTAATCACTAATGATGTAAATGAACACATCTACAGTTGGGTTATTTCATTTATTTTTTACATGTCCATGAAACACAAAGAGAAAATGGAAGTTATTTCCTACTGGCTGACCTGCGATCTGTTCACCTTTTTGTCAGTACTGTCCCTTTATGTGTTTGTACTAGTGACAGCAGGTGTTTCAGTTGACCGACTTCAGCTGCAATGCTGTGTAATGTGGTTTGTGCTAAAAGAATGAGTGCTCTACTGCAGCCCATTGTGAAATGGCCCTTTTTTTCATCCTTTTTTTAGCCTGCACTGAACCTGAAATACTGGCTGATGAAACTAACAAACATCTCCAAAGTGGAATAAAAAAATGCATCAATAAATGATATTAAAATTAATAAAGATAATTAAATATATCTCATAAGACATTATAGAACTACTTTCACAGGTAGAGTAGTATTCCTCATGATTAATAAACTGATACATCTGGTGTAGTTCACCACCAGGCTGGCTATCAACACCATGTTAGTATTTAATTACCACAAACAAATTCCAAGGCTTGGACTGGCTTTAAAGGTTTCTAAAGACTGATGCAGATGTTTTCAGATGGTAGCTGTCAATAGCAGTGGTATCATGGAAATTAAAATATTCAATGCTAGACAATTCCTAAAGGCAAATTGGAATGGCCACACAGATAATGGTGAATAATGAAGCTTTTTTGGCCTCTGACTAGCGAGACATTCTCTTTAATCTCTCTTTTTCTATTTTTTTGTATTTGTATTCTGTAAATTTGGCATACATGTTAATTGTTAAAATTAAACCTATGTATTTTTATTTTTACAAACATTAATCTTGCAGTCTTCATTATGCACAAATAGGACATGCTGCTATCTGTGAGGCGAGTCAACCAAATCAAAACATTGACGTTCTGGTGAGGTTTTTGTCTATAAGAAATCTACCTTAAAATTGATAAAACTCTCAAGAAACACAAAACACAACTGGAAACTGGTGATTGTGTGATGTTGGAACTGATTTCTTAGACTAATCCTAAACTCCTGTGTGCTCACATACTATCTCATTTACTCAAACCAGAATGTTTTCTGTTTGGTGCACTGCACTCCTGCACACACTTGTATAGATCCACACATCTCCTCTCCTGTGGTGGGCCTCGAGGTGTGTTCCCTCTCTCTTGTTTATCACTTTTCCATTTTTAACCTCTAGGCATGGTGGCGCAGTAAATCAGAGCAGCCCGTACCTTGTCATCCTGCGATTACCTGCTGCAAAATAAAGTGACTGGAATCCTGGCCAGGAAAATAGAAGCTAAGCACACACAGATGGACAGATGTGTGTGTGTGTGCAGCCATTCTTTAAAAGCATGAATGATGATGGCAGACGGAACCAATGCAATAACTGAGAATATATATGTGTGAGTGTGTGTGCAGCTTTGCTCCACATTCATATGCGTCGGCAAAGTAATCGATGAATCTCTGCAGCTTATAACCGAGTGTGTGCATGGCCACCCACCTGTGTCGATACTAATCGCAGGCTAAGCTTGGCACTCCAGCTGTGCTTGTATCAGATGAACCTCTGTGAGTAATCCCTCAGCCCTGGTTTCCGTCTTCGCCTCTTCCTCTGCCACACTGGTAATGCTCAGCCTCACGCTCTACAATCAAAAAGAACAAATCCACATATGTTTTGGTCTCTGACACTGGCCTCTTGCGGAGAGGAAAGTGTTGTGTTATTATGGTATTATTTTGATGAGGTTGGTCCAAAAGCAGTCAGCAAAGAGAACAATACAACCAGGATTATTTATTTATTTTGCAGATGAGGGGAAAGAGGTCTTTACACTCCTACTGCTCAGTCCATATGGACTTCTAATTTATTTTAACCTTCATCCAAAGGATATGTTAGATAGATACATGCAGCTAAAGTGTTTGTGTCCTTTGTTTGGTTTTCTTTTACTTTGACCTGATCTGAGAGGAGAAACCCGTTAAAGACCTTATTGAGGGGAAGATTTCTCATGTGACCTGACATTGCCGTAGCTTAAACAAAAAACACTTGGTTAGGGTCAGTGAAAGAATCATGATAAAAAAAACAAACAAAAAAAAACAAAAAAAACAATGTTGACTGTCAATTGGAAATATAGACCAGCTGCAGTCTTCTGTCTGGTTGTGCCATCCCAAACTCTTCTAAACGCACACTCTGCAGTAATAACACACACCTTTCAGACAGAGAAAAGTCATAATTACTACTGCAGTTAGAAGGTTTTCTTTAGCACTTGGATATAAACAA
Source organism: Pampus argenteus (assembly GCA_036937835.1). Lineage (NCBI taxonomy): Eukaryota > Metazoa > Chordata > Actinopteri > Scombriformes > Stromateidae > Pampus > Pampus argenteus. The sequence continues at coordinate 2,903,796 of CM072881.1, forward strand.
AGCTGTTTTTGGAAATACACTTAAAATGACTGATCCTCTCATTTTTCTTGGGATTACAGTCTCACTTTAATCCTGTGAATGTGTTTGGATGCACACCTAAACATCAATGTAGTGCCACAACACGTCACACAAAGAGCAGTCATTGCATTGTTGCTATTCATTTATCATGAAATCTTTTTGCTAGACCCTGAACTCTGCAGGACCACCACAATGTTCTTCATGTGTGGATGGCAGGAGGGGGATTGTGTTTTAAAATAGTAGTCGCTCAGTGTCTGATTGACTTGTTTCCTTCCACAAGCATATGCAACACTCATGTTGCATTGGATTGACTCTAAATACAATGTGTGGGTGCAATGTGCTGAGGAGACAAGAAAGGGTTTGCTGGGTTTTAGGACCAAAGGTTTCCTTTTGTTAAATAACATCAACCGTAGAGCTTCCTCCTTTACCACAGCTACAAAAAATATAAGTTTCCATGTACTCTGCATTCAGAAAGTATTCAGATACTTTCACCTTTTTTCACATTTTTGTTATGTTGCAGCTGATTAATTTAAATTCCCTTTTTCCTTGATTAATCTACTCAGTATTCCTTAATGAAAAAGCAAAAACAGAATTCTACTATTTGCACATTTATTAAAAAGGGGGAAAAACGGTAATATCACACTGACATAACTTTTCAGACTCTGCTGTAACACATGACATTAAGCTCAGGTATCTTACATTTTTCTTCATCATCTTTGAGATGCTCCTACATCTTGATGGAGTCCACCTGTGGTAAATTCACTGATTGGACATAATTTAGAAAGGCACACACCCACCTGAAATAAGGTCTCAAAGTAACTGCCTGCAGAGCTCAGTGAGAGCTCACACTGAGCGATCAGAGGACAAGAGTCTTGTTAAGAGAGGTGACCAAGAACCTGATAGTCAGTCTGGCTAAGCTCCAGAGATCCAGTGAGATGAGAGAAACTTCCAGGACAACCATCACTGCTTGGTGTTTGCAAAAAAGCACCTCAAGGACTCTCACTGTGAAATAAGAAACAAGACTCTCTGTTCTGATGAAACCACGTTTTGAACGTTTGGCCTCAATTCTAAATGTCATATCTGGAGGAAACCAGGCACCTCTCATCACCTGCCAAATACCATCCAAATGATGAAGCATGGTGGCAACATCATGCTGTGGGGTGTTTTTCAGAGGGGACTGGAAGAGAATGGTCAGGGTTGAGGGAAAGCTGAACAGAGCAAAGTACAAAGCAAAGTACAAATAAAAACCTGGTCCAGAGTGCTCAGGACCTCAGAGTGATTCACCAGCCCTGACCTGAACCCGATGGAACATCTCTGGAGAGACCTGAAAGTGTTCCCATCTAACCTGACAGAGCCTGAGAGGATCTGCAGAGAAGAACAGCAGAAAATCCCCAAATCCAGGTGTACAAAGCTTGTAGCGTCAAATCCAAGAAGACTCAAGGCTTTAATCACTATTTAGTTCTTCAACTAGTAAGAAAAGGCAATGTGATATTTACATTTTTTTAAAAATAATAAATTAAATAAACACATTGATTGCTGGGCCCATTATGAATATGATTTGGTGTCAGGACTGATCTGCCTGCCTGCTTCAGTTGCTGTGGATCATAGTGTGTTGATTCAAATAGTTTGCCTCCTAATATAGTTGTTGATTCTACCACAGTTCCATACTTACGCTGAGTGATGACATCTGAGAGCTTTATATTTGCTGAAGAAGCATATGGAATATGGCTGATAGTTTCTAAAAAGAAGCTTGTAAGTGAAGTGAGGAAAAAAGTCAACAATTCAGTTCCATAAATGTCCTGACTCTCTCTGCCCTGCCCTCTGGTAACCTTTTCTTGTCCTCTGCTCTCAGGCTTCCTCTCCAACTTGTAATATGTCTCTTTTTATGTTGCTTCCTCCTTGCCATTATCATCATTGTTGATATAGCCCTTTAGTTTCTTAGCAGTTAATGGCCGGGAGGTTGCATTCAGTTGCATCACGGCAGCTAAGTTACTCCATTTCTCACCCAACAGTTTTTTTTTTTGTATTGAGAAACAAAGTGGAGCTTTCTGCTACAACACATATTGCAGAGAAGGTTTAGCCCAAGTGTGTGTATTAATGTGGATAAATGTGTGCATGTGTAGAGGTGGGTGTGGGTGTGACTTTGGTTTCCTCATTAGGAGTAGTTGTCGTGCTTGTGTGTGATAGAGACAGAAACTGTGGAAATCGAGAGGGAGGCGAACGGGAGAAGCTGACTTAAAGAGAAAAGTGTGTGTGTGGAGGAGGGATCTGTCACTTTACATTTAAGCAGCAGATTCACGCCACAGCGGGCTAACGGACAAACAATCCATCCTTATTTACTCTGCTCAATGCCAATCCCATTGGATTGGAGGGAATTGGATTCCCACATCCAGGGCGAATTCTTTTCAATTTGAAGGACCCCATTAAAAGTCTTTTTCTGTCCACTTCAGTTTCACTCTCTTCTGCTCTCTCTCCTTCCCTCTCTGGAAGTTCTCCAGTTGAGGTTAAACTGTCTCTTTCACACACTCACACACAATAAAGCACCAGAGAGGATAACAGTGCCAAAATAATAATAATTATAAGTATTTACATGTATGTGTTTTTTGTCCAAAACCTGCTATGATGCAGTTTCAGTGATATTGCTGTTTGATTTTGTATTCATTGCAGAATTGATCAATAGTGTCAATTAGCTGTCCATCAAGGCCTGTCAGCTGAAGATATATTAGTAAAATAATAATAATAGTAGATCTAAGTGATGTGTTTGATATCAATCTCACATTGTCCATTCATTGGATGTTTTACTATATTAATATACACATGGAAATGAAATAAACATTCCACATGGAAGTGTTTGAAGAGCCCTGTGGACAGTATTAATATTACAGAGGGAGGTCAGTAGGAAAATACTCACCCTGCTCCTCTGCAATTAAACTCATTGCAGACAACATTTTAAACCTTGGCATATAACAGGAGCTGGTTCTGGATGTTCGCTGAGATTCATCCCCAGCAGATGTATCTAATTACTTGATTTAATGCTTGATTTAACACTATTAGTATTACTAAAATATTAAACTGTACTTATTATTTTTTATATATGCGCATTGAAAGTAGAGAACGGTCTGGTGTCTGCAGGTAACACAACACAACACAACACAACACAACATAAAAAGAGAAAAAATAAGAAAGAATATAATTTTAAAATGGAGTGTGGCACAATAATAATAATAATTTTATCTCAATTATTTTGTTTTCATAATCGTTGGAAGCCAAAACTGTTATTGAAAATAAAATGTGATTAAGCTCCCCGTACATTATGGAACACAAAGCTCTGCATTAGAAGAATAAGTAAGTTACAGTGACCTGTAAATGGCATAGAAGATAATGATAAGTTGTATGAGAACAGATTTAGATGTTAATGAAATGGTATGTAATAATGGCTCCTATAATTGGACATACTGACAGATCATTTAAAACAATATATATAATCATGTTATAACAGTCAGAGCACATATACATTAACATTCACATCTCAGTGTTTCCCATTGATTACCTAGATGGTAGCAGACTGCCACAGTGTAATATGTGCTGCTGACAGTTTCATAATGAACCAAAATAATAATAATAATAATAATAATAATAATAGATGTACACTCACCTCTTCTGTTTTTCCTGTGTTTCTCCCATATTTAATGTTAATGTAGCTTGATCGTTTGAACAATGTCAGCTGATAGATTCCCGTTGTGTGTTTTTGTCCACAATTATTGCAGTCAACACTATAGAAGTTAAAGTCCTGCTTCATGCTTAATCTGACTTCTAAAAGGAAGGCAGTGAAGGAATCGGGAAAGAGGAAATATAAGTGATGTATGTATGTATGTGATGATGATGATGTAACACTGTTGGAAGAAAAAAGGAGAACCCACAGAACTGATTCAAGATTCAAGAGAAAATGTTTAAGGAGGAAAGAGAAACACATAGAAGAGACATGAACACATTCAAAGCAAGAAAACTGGTAAGAAACGTACACCTGTATCTAGATGAATTACTGTTCTGATGAATATTTTTAAAGGTGTAATCTGTTATCCAAATGTAATCTAAAGGACATCCCCGCTAACAAAAGTCAACAAGAATGAACCCTGTTCTAAAAGGACTTACAGAGCTTTTAATACAGGTACTAACATTACACAACAACTACATTAACATTATGTTTTGTCAAGATGTTAAAAGGTTGTTGACCTCAGTGACTCATAGTGGTGTGTGCTAGTCGTGCTAGGTCGGTTAAACATAAGCGTACCCAAGAAGCCACAAACGTGCATGAACACAAATTGTCAATTTATTCACTATTTTCAAACTAATGCATTTCAATTGGATTATCTTTAATTACATAATAAATATGGTCTAATGATTCTTAATTCTAAATGGAATAGGTGTGTTTTTGAATAATAAGATCTATTTACAGCCTTTTGTGGGCTAAAACGCACAAGAAGAAACATTTTATAATAATAATAATAATAATAATAATAAATGTGTTTTGAGATATAGACAAAGTGTGCAGCGTGTTCGTGGTGATTGCGATGTACAGTGTGTTAGCAGCAGCGTTCATCACTTTGCAAGCCTGCTGCTGCTGAAAGCATGTAGCGCAAACGCTGGGCGCAACCCGTTTGCACAGGTGCAAGTAAATACATATTTCTCTTTGTACAGGATCATTTTTAATATTATAACATCTTGTGAAACTTATTCCTTAAAGGACCATTTTGCATGTTTTAGCAATGTTTGGCCATGAACATCAATAGCGCAGAGAGAAATGGAGGTAGTTAAGAAGAGTGATAGCAAATCAAGTAGACAAACAGGAAGGGGAGTGGTGGAGTGGGAGATGAAGCAGAACAGAGGAAGAAAGAAAGAGATGGGCAGCAGAAGAGAGGAGCGTCAACGGAAGGATGAATAAGATAGATGAGAGATTGCTTTCACTCACAGGTTGCGAGTGGCTTCTGTCGAAGTGGTTTTCAAAGCGCAGCTCTCCTGAAATGCCTCAGCGGGCCTCTTACAGCCCCTAATAACATTCTCACAACAATCTCATTACCTTCTGAAAACACTCTCCTGCTGCTCTCTCTCTCTCTCTCTCTCTCTCTCTCTCTCTCTGTCTCACACACACACACACACAGACTGTAAAACACCAGAGAGGATCGATGCATAAGCACACAAAATATACAAGAGAAAAAACACACAGCCTCTTATCCCCCCTCCCCCACATCCCGTCCCTGGTTAACAGGGTAAATCTGCCAGGATGGATTGTCTCAATACTGCGGGGAGAGTGGGTTGGAACGGTGGTAAATAAATAACCAATGACAGGGAAAGAAAATATTAATATCCATAAGAGTTGTGTCAGGGTGGTGGGCTGCATTGATTCTTCCCGTGTGTTTGTTATTCACAGCCGCAGACTGGGAACTGGACCAGCCCTGTTTGTTAATTTGGTCGGGGTAATATTTCAATAAATCACAGTGTGACAGTGGGCAAGTGGATGTGTACAGGCTGCTCCCACAGGACACACTGTACACCACAGCATGGCTTTCTTTGCTGATGAGCTGCACTGTCTGTGAGTGTTGGCAGGGATTTAAAGCCTAATGAAGTTTCTGTACAGGCATTTTAGATTTGTACATGAACAAAAAAAACAAAAAACAAAAATGCCAATTAGAAGGTTTTATGTCAAAAGGTTTTGACCTGTGGACTGAGATGAAGAGTGGTAATTGTAAAAAAAAAAAAAAATGTGGTAATTAAATATCTTGTCCTGCTTCTATTTTAGTATTTTAGACAAGGTGTTCATTTCATGCTGCCACACACAGATTTTTTTTTTTTTCATTTTTGCAGACTTGCAAGGTGTGAAGCGGTGTGTTTTCTTATTGCTCTTTGCTGTTCATTTACAGCTCTGTGCTTAGCTGTATGGTTCTGTTACAATTCACTGTCATCACACTGTGATTACATGTGACAAATAAAGATGGATTGACTGATGAGGGTCGGGATTCAGTTCAGTAACACCTTACCTAAAGTTGTCCTCACTTTTTTGGTTGCTCAGGTATCAACAGCTTTTCATTGAGTGTTTCAAGCTGTCTTTAGACGGCATCTCTGGAACACAACTTTGTTCACGCTGTGTGCATGTGTCTAGAACATCTGATCTGTAACTTCTGAAGCATGGTGTGGACACTTTGCATGTACGCCTGAGTAAGTATGTTGGTATCAAGAGTCTTATCTTTCCATTTGATCCTCATTACAGCAACAGGTTGTGTGAAATTGATTCAGCATCTGCCGATCCTGACAGGCATGTATACTATCACCACACCAGAATGTCAATATAAATACTGCAAGATCAGTGTTTTTATGTCAGTTTTGACAGAACTTTTCAAAGTGGGAAGTGGGATGCATCAGGGAGGCTCCAAACTGTTCCAGGGGAGACTGGAAGTGAGACTGAATGGAAGTGAAACAATATTACGTTAGTTATCAAATGTGTGTGATTTGGTTAAAGAGATGGTTCAGAGATACAGTAGTTTTGGTTTCTCAGAGTCAGAAACAAATATTTGGTGTAGTCTGATTTAACTAACAGCAATTGTTGCGTGTCTATGGAATCAAATAGCATCATCATGACTTCATAGGCATATAGGAATTAAGTGAAACTAAGCAAGAAAACTAAAGGGCATTGAATGCAACTCACAAGGTGCCAACTTATCCAATATGGAGGTCTTGTACTGGGCTGCTTGTTCAAATGTCTGATACCTATGTGCGTCATCCCCACCAGCTCAGATCAGATCAGATCATACCTTTACTTTGTTTGCCCACAGGAAATGAAATGGGACCATGTCAGTGGTTTTGATTGTTTTAAGCAATTAACTACACATTAGAAATAGTCCATGGTACAAAGCTTACCATGAGATTTTGTATTATTTTACTACTTCCAGGCAGCCACTGGTTTCAGTTCATTTCAGTGTGATATAAAAATCAACATGCAAAGACTTTGAGTTTGACGTTTAAGTAAGATATTCCATCACAGTGAACTGTTCACCATCCTTGCTGAGGTTCTAGGACACCTTGACCTCTGATCTGTGAGTAAGCTGCCAACGAGCGTTGCTTTCATCAACTATCTTAATGATGGATTACCTGATTATTATCTATCTATCTATCAGCTGATTTTTACTCTTCAGAGAAATGAATGGTAACCACTGTATGTCGAGACATCAAACAGATTTATGTTATGCTTTGCCAGATGATTGAATGTAATTCAGCTTATTACAACTCGGTTCCTTATTTGTCTTGTTCAAACCATCATTTCTCTGTTATGGTAACATTGTTCTCACTGGGTTATGTGTTGATCTGGGAACTCAGTGACTTCCTTAAAATAAAGTCAGTTGTGTCAAGAGACACAAGCAATCAGACATGTTGTAAACAGATTTCCAGGTTCGTCTAACTTTTGGAAGAGAAAACAAATATGAACAACACACTTATGACCTAAACTGCATATTGTCAACATGTATCAATGTTTACAGAGCTATACTTCCAGCTTCAACTTTGACATACTGAACTTACTATACCGTTTTCATCATTACTAACATTTCAGGTGTGCTCTCTTTCAGTTTGAACTCCAAATGAAGTTGCATAGACTTTGTTGTCGTAATGGTGCTGTGTTCTCAGGTTGATCCTAGGCACCCCTGTTTTTTTTTTCTTAGTCCACCAATCACAGCTACAAAAGGCACAAACCTGGACGACCTCATCCATCTTTCTGCTGTACTGCTTTGACTACTTAGTGCCTACATTTACATTATAGAATGCAACCCACAAATACACTTTCTAAATGGTCCAGCAGTGGATTTATAACCATGTTGTTTCCATTTCATTCCCTAAGCCTAAAACAAATCAACTTAAATGTCAAGTGTTTATACACTGTGCAGAAAAAATCATGCAGCTCAGCATCAGTGTCATCAGTACAGGCACCGACATTTGTTCAAATGTGACACTAAAAAGTGTGCTTTCTGTTTCTTTAATCATTAGCTAACATTTACTATATTTAATAGACTGCCTGTTACTTGAGGAGATGTGCTTATGATTGGTGGTGTTTTCACAGAAACAATGGCAAACACAATGTACAAATGTAATAAAGTGTAATAATTTTTGAAGGGGGGGCTACAGTAACATTACCCATATAATATTCCTACTGTCTCCCATAGTAAGTCTGTCTTTTGCCACACTTATCCCTGTCTCCTTATTTTTATTGAAAGCAGCACAAGCCTGGCTGAATATATATTTTTATTAAATATATTTTTTATTTTTTTTTATTTATATTTTTTTCTAAAATGTGTGATGCTACCTGCTGGAGTTTTAGATGAAATGAAATGACTTAGATTTGAAGCTGAAAAAAAAACAAAGTGGTGTCTTTATGGTCAACATCAATTAGCAGCGCAATTCAGAAGCATAACTAACAACAAAGACCAAAGCAAATAGTGTTAAAAAAACATGTACAGCACTGCTCATAGAAGAGATTCAAGAGAACATGTTTACACTGATGCAGTCTGCCTTGGTTTAACCCTACCATGTGTGTTTACTGTGCTTGTCCCTGTCAATGACAAATAAAGAGCAGCCTGTGGTCCACATAGACCTGCTGTATATGTAGCTGTATGGAATACAAACACATGCTCACATACACACAAATGCCAATGGGAGTTTGTTCAGTGTGATAGGATCTGGAGGTGCGGTGTGGCTGCATGTTAGTTTTCTGATTTCTGATCCTAATTGCTGCTGTGGTGTTGCTCCTTCGGTCATTGACCTCTCTGGATGTAATATCTGAGGAACACACACCCAGATGCTGCTTTGGAAGGCAGCAGTGGTCAGAGTTGAAATAAGGACAGCCAAAGATGTCTGTCCCTGCAGCATGTGGTGTATTTTCCCTAAGCAACTTCCCTTTTCTCTTTATGGTCCACAGTTACCATGGAAACACAGTTTGGCATGATATGTTCATCCAGAGAGAGTTGCATCTCCAGTATGTTTCTCTCCACTGCCCTACTGTGAGGCAGGAATATTTTAATTGCCCAGGTTTAAGGCAGAGCAGGGTAGAGTGCGAGCTGCCAGACATTGGTGTAGCTGTCTGTATCTGTTTAGAGGAAATTGTTTTGCCATGAAACACCATCTGTCTGGCCTGCTGGCTGGCTCTACACTGATCTGTCTATCTATAGACTCAACTTCAGCTTCCAGTGTTGCAGCCGTTTGAGCTTCGCAGAGATTTTAGAAGGCCTGACAGTGTTTCAATCATACTGACAAGATGAAGTGTTAATTTGTGTGAGGTATATAGAAATTATATATATATATATATATATATATATATATATATATATATCGCAGCGCGTTAACGCCGTGACTTTCACCGTGATATTTTAGCGCGGATGTATAAATAGCCGAACCTCTACGCGCCTGTGAATTACCGAACTACCACACCAAACGTGATAGTCTATCATGGATGCAGCCACGAAGCCGCAAGGCTGCTTCAGGGAAAATTCATTTTTAAGAAGCTTCCCGATGGTGGCATCAACAAGACTAAGGTTGTGTGCACCTTATGCAATGCAGAATTGGTTTACTGTAGGGGTTCTTCCAGTCTCAAATACCACCTGAACACAAAGCATCCCTTTGCTATAAGCAGTCAGTGATGCATTTTGCCAACTGATGCATTTTGGCTCCTGTTCTAATGCATCCCCTGGCTTAAGAAACTCGTTCTCAAAGACTTACTTTTGGTCAGTACTTAGGTATTTCACATTCTGAACAAGCCATTTTAATCTAGATTCATCTAGATTAATTTCAAGATTTTAGTGAGATTAATTAAAAATTAATTTATGCCCACCACTAATAAGTAAGTATCTAAAGTAAAGTAATGAGTCATTTTCCTGTTAAGTAATTAGTAATGTTTTTAATAAGTAATATATGTGAATAATTGCCCAATACTGATAACATTACAGGGACAAATGGTCTTTTTTAATGCACTGTTTGGTAGGCAAGTGTGGTGAGTGTGGTTCAGCTGTGTGATAACTCTAGTCTATGTTGTTAAATATATAAAAGAGCCCCATCAGCAGTATCAAGTGTAGGTAAAACAGCTTTATCAGTTTTGGACTATTAGAAATATTCAATATTTATATGAAATGACTTTAACTTACGTTGAATTCACCTCGTGGTACTAGCCTTATAAAAGGGAAAACTGAGATTGTGTGTAAGTGTGTGCCAGAAAGAGTGTGTGCCAGAATGTGTGTATGTCTCTGTGTTCTGCCTCCATATGTTCCCTGTGCACCAGCATAATCTGTGGAGTTCCAATTATACCTACATAATGGAACAAAAACAGAGTACAACTCCAGAGATTAATAAGACAAACAATGTCAAAATACATATTTTGGAAATTCTGCATCAGAATATTAATACTAATGCTGAAACAAACAAACCACTTCCTAAACGCAAATGCTTAAGTAATCAATTGTGCAATTTGCCATATGGAAAACCAGCTACTATATGCAGCCTTCTGTTTTTGTGTCTTGTTTGTGTTCTCTATAGTCTTGGTATCAAACTATCTGTTGTGGTTCTCTGCAGGGTTACATACACCTGAAGACACATCCAGAAGTCTCGCCCATCGAGCCGACATCCTAAAGTAGGTAGGCAACATTTACCAGTTACTGCTATTATCCTATACCCTTCCACTCCTACAGCAGCTGTCAGTTTCAAGTGATTGAAAGCATTTACCTCATCAATAAAGGCTTTGAAATGAGTCTTTGAAAAGCGGTGTAGGATTATAATTGGGCAGAAGTTTGTAAAAGAGCTTGGATCATCTGACTTGAAAATAGGAATGACTTCTGCAACCTTTAATTCTTTAAAAGGACATTGCAAGTTTCTAGGGAAGCTGAAAAAAAAAAAAAGTTAGTGGGTCAGTGATACAGGATTTTACTTATTTCACAAGAGCAGCTCTAATTTCATCATGTCTCGCTTCTGATGATTTAAGCTTGTCTATGATGTTTAGAAGCTCATTGGTATCAGGACATTCAAAAGAACTTAATGGAGAATAACGACCGTCACTATAGTCAATGGGACTCCATTAAACTTACATGCAATCTCAAAAGGAACAGTATAGGACTGTTTCCCATCAAAGTGTGTTCTACCGACACTTTCTTCCTTCGCAGTTTCTGATTTATAGTTGTCCATATATATTTGATATTATTGAATAACTTATTAAAATTATCTCTTAAAATACTTTTTAGCTGCTCTAAGGTGATGAATAAATTAGGTTTTGATTGATTTATAATGCATTTGGTTCAAGGACATTGGACTTGATAGGGATCTTTTATAAAGTTTATTTTTCACCATTGAGGACTTCAGTAAACGGGATGTGAAGCAGGCTTTACTAGGTTCATGTCTTTCGGATCTTTCTGTTGTGACTAATGGGAAACATTTCTTGAAGATGGAATTTTTTAAAAAATAAAATGAAATAAATAAATCTTGGTTTGCATTGGTCTAGATGTGTTTTCCCAGGATCCACCATCAAGTACATTTTAGTACATTTTTGAATATGGTCATATTTCTTTAGTCAAATTTCTCGTAATTTGCTTATCTCCTGTACCACACAGGAGATAAGGTGCACACAGCGAGTCACCAAGAATACAAACTGGTGCAGTCAAGGAAATAACCTCACTGATCCTCAGGAAGACACAAGTTGTCCGGTGTGCTACTGCACTTTTTGTCTCGCAACAGTGTGAAAATATCTGTGTCAGAATCAATCAATCAATCAAATTTTATTTATATAGCCCAAAATCACAAAATACATTTGTCTCAGAGGGTTTTACAATCTGTACAGGAAGTGACACCCTCTGTCCGTAGACCCTCGATTCAAGTGGGAAAAACTTGCTCACCAAAACACCTTTTAACGTGGAAAAAGGTGGAAGAAACCTCAGGAAGAGACACAGAGGAGGGATCCCTCTCAGAAGTGTGACGATAAAAGACAACAGAATCTATAACCAAAAAAACATAGGAATAAAGGAAGGAAATCCTCTTATTAATGAGTAGTGATTCAGCTGACACTTCAGATGACATACTACTTTGTTTTTTTTTTATAATTATTTGTTTAAGATCACTTTGAATGAATGCCATTTAACTGTGTGAAGTCATTGCAGCTGAAATGCTTCACTCACACACGGTTGATGAGGAATTTGCTCTTAGTGTTGCTTTTCAATATAAAGTTTCACTTTGGGTCAAGCAATAACATTCAGATAAAATAATGAACTTTTCCCTAGAATGTGTTTTATGTGGCGCAGCAGCAGCAAAAGAAATCCTGTAAGAACGCCGCTGGCCTTGACAATTTAACAGCTCTCCGAGTAATTTATTTTTCAACAGCCAGCATGTTTTTTTAAATATTTTTTTTTCTTTTTTTTTTTATTATTATTATTTGACTCACCTTGAAATGAATAGCTTTTCCTTCATTAGTGAGAATGAAACCTGTATGGTTGCATTGAACACAGCCTTAGGTCACAACACTCAAATGAACCAAACACCATTAATTTGAGGTCTGTGAGGCAGCATGTGTGTTTGTGTGCGTGTGTGTGTGGTCCAGGTATTCCTCACATTGTGGGGATGTAAATCTGTTTACACAGTCATGTTGTGGGGACAAAAAGCAAGTCCTCTTAATGTAAACCATTCAGTCATCATATAAACTTAAGGTAAATGTAGTGTTATTTTAAGGTTAGGGTAAGAGTTAGGATTAGACATGTGGTGATTATGATTAATATTAAGGTAAGCCTTCAGGAAATGAATGTAAGTTAATGTAATTTCCCCTGAAGAGATGGAAACCCAACATGTGTGTGTGTGTGTGTGTGTATGTATCAAAAGAGGTTTCAGATATGTACGGATACAAATAGTCAGAGGTCAACACTGTGAAGGTATTCAGTGAAGGCCTAAGAAAAAATAGTGAAAGAATGTTTGCAGTCCTAATAAATATTTTTTCAATATATTTTATGCACTTAAATAATAGTAATATCAAAATACTTTAATGCATATTATAATAATATTTTGGGTTTATATAATGGAATGTGAAATTAACCCATCGTCATTTTTCTTCAACTGTATTTGTGTGAATCAGCTACTCCCCACTGCCACGAGTAGCTGCAACAAATGCCTGTGTAATTCAAGTCAATGAATTTGACAGTTGTCTTAGCCAATCATAGTTGAGTTGTGACAGGACAATATCCCCCCATCTGCCAGGCATTCGCGAATACATAGCGGATAAGCTGCGAGAGATACAGAGACCCTCGAGGGCATCCACAATACCGGCTGACCTTATGGTCTTTCAGAGGCTGTAGTGGGCTCACTTTTAAAGCTAGAGTGAAGACATTAGTATCATATGAGACTAGATGACCTAACAACCATGTTGTGGTAGCTTGTCAGGAAGAGGGCTAAATAATGCTCCAAAGTTAGGCTTTTTCTATGGTGCTCGTGAAGATCTCTTGTGTCTTAATGTTGGTATTTTGGAGGGATTTTATTAACTAAATTATCCACAGAATAATATAGGCTAAGCTATTTACATATCATATTTACATGTAGTTATGTGATGACAGCGAGCTATGTGTGGTTAGTTTTCTGAAATCACGTGTGTGTTTTGTTTCCACATATGGTCGGTCATGGTTCACTGATCTGTAGTGTACTGACTGTCTTTACATGGATTTGATAGGATTGTTGGATAAATCGTTGTTTGTTTGTAATCGTTGTTTGTTGTAATAATAGTGTGTTGAGTTCATCTTTCACAGCTAATCCGTTAACCTTGAAATATTCATCTCAATCTGCTTCCAAAATAACTCTGGGACAGTTTTTTGTCTGTGTGTGTGTGTGTGTGTGTGTGTGTGTGTGTGATGTGAATTCCCTTGTTAAAAGTGAGTCAGTGTAAATCTAACCTACTCCAAAATATGGTATACGCAGTAAAAGGTGCCTTGCTTTCAACCTCTTTCAACCTTGTTTGTTATTTGTGACTTATGAAGTGCAGTTGCAGAGTCAAACTCTGTGCAACCCCAGAGAAGACAAATGAACCCAAGCAGTAACTCTTAGCATTACTTTATGTCAGTCACTATATTAAGCTTTGATTTTCCTCTTTGGTCCATACAATGCTGATGATACATGATGACCTACTTTGATTTAAAGTCTTTTGTTCTTTAGGGATCATAGGTCATTCATCAACTATCTACAGCTGGTTTAGTGTTGGGCGGTCTTCTCTACTTCCTTCCAGGATGCTCTTGTTTCCTTACTGTACACTCCGTACGTTACTTGTCAGTGTGGATGTATTCATGCATATTTGTAACCGGCCATGTGATCATACTAAAACTAAAAGGAAATACATTTTTATTTTCATCTTTAGTCCATACCATGTGAGGTGAACTGCAGGTGAGGAAGCCATGCTAGAGTCTAAACCTCTAATCTCTTGGAATATGCTTGATATGATATTTAAACACACATGAGGTCTTGTTCATAATGACCTATGAGAGTATGTATATGATACACCTCTACAGCTGTCATACACCATGGAGCATCGGTGTATCTCCCATCTTCCTGCAGACACTTTTCCTTGTCAAAATCCATCCATGATAAACTGAGAGCAGGTTGCCTGCCTCACTGCATCTCTCCTGCTGCTGCTGCTGATGCTTCCATACAGTGCCAGACAATGGTTCTTCAAGTTTGCACCATTTCACAAACTTAAGGTACCTTAAGTCAAGTCAAGTCAATTTGATTTAGGCACTATTTAAAACATGGTAAGACAACTCCTTTCCATCATACTTCAGATTAACAACTTCAAATATATGAGCACTACCTGACCCCTTGACCTTCTCCTTCTGTGTCTTGACATCTTGCTGCAGTCACATTGTTGCCAGTCCAGGGTCTGAAGTTAAATAAAGTATTTCAATGCTCTGTTGTGTAACTTGACATATTTGCAGTGTTACATGTGTGAAGCAGTGCTAAATATGTGAAACTTGTATGAGGTACTCCATAGTAAAGCATGGTGTGACGGTTTCTCCGTCTCGTGGGTACTTTCAGCACAGATTAGACGGAACCACAGCTTGTTCACAATTTTAGACGCTTTATTTAATACATACAGATAATTCACACGGCAGCCGATCGCAGGCTTCTTGCTGCCGTCTGCCGTGTGTCTTTCCGTGAGTCTTTTCCCGTGCGTCCGTGGCCGTGCTTCACTCGGTCATGCTCCTCTCTCCCTCTGTCCAGCACGCCACTATATCGGGAGGTGAGAGTGATCAACCACCTGGGAACCGGTGTGGCAATCACTCTCACCTGGCGCTGCTCTCCCGCGCCCTCCCCACACCTCTCTCCCGCAGCTGATGCACCACGCCCCCTCCACATATCCCCACCGCCCGATTTAGGCCGGGGAGCCATCCGGCCTAACCTACTCCCCCCCGCCTCCCCCCAGGGAGCGGGCGCGGAAGTCGTCCACAGGCATCTGCTCCCCCGGCCTGCGGTGGAATCTCTGGAGGGGAGGGTGGTCCGAGCAGAGGGTGAATGGGCGCCTCCGCCCGCCGCATCAGTCTGTAATACAAGAGGGAGAGAAAAGTTAGGGGTGCGGAGAAGGGGCTCTCCACAGAGGGCCTGCTTTACCCTCCTCGCCCTTCTCCTTTTCCCGTCTAGGGGGTACAGAAGACAGGGAAGAGGAAGAGTCACGTCTGGTCCTCGAGCGCCTCCCTTCCTCCAGGTCTCTGCTCCTCGAGCACCTCCCTTCCTCCACGTCTCTGCTCCTCTCTTCCTCCCTGTCTCTATGAAGTCTCTTGACAGCCGGGGAACGAGAGGCGGGGGACATGGAAGCTCGGGACAGGTGCGCGTCCCTCCCTCTGCCGTTTTCTTGTTGAGGCGGCGACGCCGGTCTCTTCTCCGTCTCCGTCCTTTAGTCTTTAATGGACTGGGGAAGGGCGCCGAAGGGCCGGCAACCCGGATCACCTGCCCGACCTCCCTTACTGGACATTCGCGGCGGAAATGTCCGGGCCGCCTGCACCTCCAGCACTCCTGTCCTGCCGCCCGAGGGACCTTCCGTGGGCTAGGAGCAGCGCCCCCAGCGGCAGGACCCTGTGGCGGGAGAGAAGGAGAAGAAGAAGGGATGTTAGTGCGGGGCGGGGGCGTCGGTCGAGCCGGTGTGTGTCTCTGGGGAACGGGAGCAGGTCTTCTCCGGGGCGCCGGCGCGGGGCAGGCGGGAGCGGATGGCTGACCCTCCTGCGCCCGGGCTCTGGAGACGGTGACCAGGTGGTCCTCCGCCAGGGTGATGGCCGCGGCCAGGTCCGCCGGGCGGTGCCCGCGCACCCAGTCCGACATCGCCGCAGGGAGCCCCTCCAAGAACTGCTCCGCCACGATCTGCCCCATCAGCCGTTCCTCGCCAGCGGAGTCCCCCGGTCGCAGCCATCGCGTCGCTGCGTCCTTCAGCTGCCGGGCGAAGATGAACGGCCGATCAGCGGGCCCCAGCCTGGCTCCCCGAAACCGGCGGCGGTGGTCCTCCGCCGAGGAGCCCATCCGATCCAGGATGGCTCCCTTGATGTCCACGTACCGATCCCGGGAGGGCCCCGGCAGTCCGAGCGCCGCCGTCTGGGCATCCCCCGACAGCAGGGGGAGCAGCCGCACGGCCCACTCCGCCTCCGGCCAGCCGCACGCCGACGCCGTTGCCTCGAACGCCTCCAGGTATGACTGGGCATCATCGCTCCCAGTCATCCTGTGCAGGGCCATGCCGGAGAGCGAGGGACCCGGCGACGTTGTCCCCGCCCGGCCCAACATCGCCTCCAGCAGCTGCGTCTGCCTCTCCCTCTGCTCCTGTAGCGCCGCGAGCTGTTCCCTGGTGAGCACGGCCTCGTCCCGCCTCACCGCGGTGACCTCCGCCACCATCTGGGCCAGCGCCGTCGCTTGCTGCGGCTCCGCCATCACCTCTGTGCTGCCCCACATTGGGCGCCAAAATGTGACGGTTTCTCCGTCTCGTGGGTTCTTTCAGCACAGAGTAGACGGACCACAGCTTGTTCACAGTTTAGACGCTTTATTTCATACATACAAATCATTCACACGGCAGCCGATCGCAGGCTTCTTGCTGCCGTCTGCCGTGTGTCTGTGTCCGTGGCCGTGCTTCACTCGGTCATGCTCCTCCCTCCCTCTGTCCAGCACGCCACTATATCGGGAGGTGAGAGTGATCAACCACCTGGGAACCGGTGTGGCAATCACTCTCACCTGGCGCTGCTCTCCCGCGCCCTCCCCACACCTCTCTCCCGCAGCTGATGCACCACGCCCCCTCCACACATGGAAACTAAGCAATGTACTGCTGTGGACAGGGCCAACAACAAAACATATGTCCTGTCTGACAGCTTTGCCTTGCTTTCAGACCGCCCTTTCTTTTGGCACTACATTTTCTCAACTGCAAAACTTCCGCATTCCACACGCTGTATTATGTAATACTTACAGGCCCTTTTGTTTGTGTACAAACAACTGGACGGATATTTTTCCGGGTACAATATATACGATGCATACTAGTCGGATTTCAGGGCAAATCAAAGAACCGAAACAGCCCTTATAAGAGTAATCAGTGACCTTAAGATCAACAGTGACTCACAGAAAATTACCATCTTAGTATCGCTTGATCTCACTGCTGTCATTTTGCTGACATTTTAATTCAATGGCTTCATGACTCAGTTGGGTTAGCAGGTCCCGCTCTTAACTGGTTTTCATCCTACTTAAAGGACTGGAGCGTTTATGCTTCAATTGGTAGTTTTAAATTCTCAAATCTCTTTATAATTTATAGAGGCTTCTGCTATATTTTACCATTCATGTGCTGATGCTTCACTTTCCACAGGTGATGTCAGTCCTGTTCACAAACTGCATTGATGATATTAATCATTAAATGTTTTCTGTTGTGTTGATCTTTTTAGGTTTTGGGGCATTGTGTTGATGTTTTCTGTTGTGTTGATCTTTTTAGGTTTTGGGGCATTGTGTTGATGTTTTCTGTTGTGTTGATCTTTTTAGGTTTTGGGGCATTGTGTTGATGTTTTCTGTTGTGTTCATCTTTTTAGGTTTTGGGGCATTGTGTTGATGTTTTCTGTTGTGTTCATCTTTTTAGGTTTTGGGGCATTGTGTTGATGTTTTCTGTTGTCTTCATCTTTTTAGGTTTTGGGACATTGTGTTGATGTTTTCTGTTGTGTTGATCTTTTTAGGTTTTGGGGCATTGTGTTGATGTTTTCTGTTGTGTTGATCTTTTTAGGTTTTGGGGCATTGTGTTGATGTTTTCTGTTGTGTTCATCTTTTTAGGTTTTGGGGCATTGTGTTGATGTTTTCTGTTGTGTTCATCTTTTTAGGTTTTGGGGCATTGTGTTGATGTTTTCTGTTGTGTTCATCTTTTTAGGTTTTGGGGCATTGTGTTGATGTTTTCTGTTGTGTTCATCTTTTTAGGTTTTGGGACATTGTGTTCATGTTTTCTGTTGTGTTCATCTTTTTTAGGTTTTGG
Organism: Pampus argenteus; assembly: GCA_036937835.1. Lineage (NCBI taxonomy): Eukaryota > Metazoa > Chordata > Actinopteri > Scombriformes > Stromateidae > Pampus > Pampus argenteus. The sequence continues at coordinate 2,922,328 of CM072881.1, forward strand.
GGCATTGTGTTGATGTTTTCTGTTGTGTTGATCATTTTCAGTTTTTATTTACTGTGTGGAGTGTTTAATGTACATCAGATGTAGGCGTCATGTATATATTTATATTGCTTATGCTACCTATGTTCTCATGTTTATGCCTATAGTTTTATACTTTGTTCTTCAGTGTAAAGCACATTTAATGAAATGTGCAATATAAATAAAATTGCCATATAAGCTTATCATGGCTGTAACCAGGATGTTTTCTGTCTTCCAGCAGTCAGTTGTTCTATTATTCATTTAAAACCAGTGACATGTTTCCCTACTTGATATTGTAAAAATGTTCCACTCTTAGAATAATGTGTACCAGAGATACGTTTCAGTGGGAAGGAAAAAAAAAAAGTCAAAAAAGTCAAAAATTGTGAAATGATTCTAAAAACCTGCAACTTTAAATTGGCCCACATACTCATACTATAAAAGTAATACAGAGGACATGAAAGCCCATGTGGCTATATATATATATATATATATATATATATATATATATATAAGTATATAAGTTATTATACCAACTGATTTAACATATTTACGAGTAAGTGCAGTACTTTTGCCATTTTCTTTTGGAGATTTCATCTTATATTTTGTCATAACCAAGTTTAGAAAAGTAGGATTTTACACCTTGAGTGGCTAATAATGTCAAAAATGTCAAGACCATCCTGCATTTTTAGTTTTAGAAGATAATCAGACATTCATTCAAATTCATGAGTACAAAGAGAACCCTCCTTCTCTTACAATGTTTCTGTCTCTCTTTCTCTTTGTCTTTCTCTGGGGTGTATGCATGTGTGTGTGTGTGTGTGTGTGTGTTTGTGTTTGTGTGTGTGCTGTCACTGATTGTCTCTCATTGTGTATTTTTTATTTATTTATTTTTGTGTTCCTGGCCTACCACACTATCTATCTTCCTATCTATCCGCAGACAGAGGACGCCCGCTTGCTCTTCCAAATGAGAAAGTAAAAGCCTTCCCTCCAGCTCCGTACTGCTAAAGATCAACTGTAAATCACGCTAATGGAATTCATGTCCGCATTTGTGTATGTGTGTCTCTGTGTGTGTGTATTTGTGTTTGTGTATTGTTCTTGTGAATGGCAGATGAGGCAGCATTATTTTGCAGCAGTTATTGTACGGGTAAACGCTCCCACAGCAAGTGCCCATCAGAGCATGGCTATGAATATATACTGCGTACATTAGGTAGTGCTGCTCTTTTGTGGTTCCAACGGTATGAGCGTATGGAGGGTAGGCTCTGTCAAAATGCTACAGGCATTCAGCTAAAAAATACATTTAGACAACTGTATTGTGATAAAGAGTTCAAGAAGACTTTGATTATTTGTGCTTGTGTGTGTGATTTGCTGATAGATGAAGTGTAACTCCACTACATAGTGCATAATGGTTGCAGCATGAGGCAGATGAACAGGAGGGTGTATTTGTGTGTCTGTATGTATGTATGTGTGCATGTAAGAGGCCTGATGCAACTCAGTGCAAAATATCCAACATGGGCTGGTTAAATGGCAGAGCAGTTATGAACACTCTTACCTAGTTAGAGGTGTGAGGAACACACACACACACACACACACACACTTTTGAGTTCAGAACAGGGTTGCTGGAAATATTATTTAATCTATATTGGAACTCCTTCACTGTTCCTTTCATAATAAACACTTGGAATCCTCAATGACATACGTGGTGTCACATATATGTAATGAACATCTATTTTAGGCAAAGTATTACACTGCATCTCACTGCTGTGTTTTAGGCTTTTCATTGTGATCGGTTGGTTACATTTGCTGTATTACGATGCCTCCATGAGGACAGGAAGTAAAAACAATGACAGTGTATGAACTGATTGAATCAAATTATCAAGTCGCATCTATCGTATCTGTGCAGTCCTTTAGATATAGTTCCATTACATCTAAAGTCTCTTAACAACAATATCCTAACAGTCAGAAACAACTTCAGTAAGATTACTAGTAGCTGTGGGTTTAAACTGGGAGTATGATGGTAAGTGATGTGCAGGAAATAACATTATAGCCAATATCATTTTTGTTTGCTTGTCAGGTGGCGTTCACTATCACATTCAGGTTAGCTCTACAAGACTCAACATAATATCACTGCATCAAAGTGTATTATTGGGGCATTTTCAGTGGCGTAACTGGGAATCTGAGCACGCCTGTCATCATAGAAATAGATCATAAGATTGTAGTGATGTTTATTGCATTATATTATTTTATGTCCAGCCTAAACTGGATCATCGCAGGTCCATCTCTCTGCTCAAAACAAAATGACACTGACTGTTTGTAACAGGAAGAGTGAGTCCAGTTCCAGGCTATATTATATATGAGTAGCATAATTTAACCCTTGGAGGGTCTTCCCATTATGTGCCCTTAATAGGTCCTAAGGCCAAAACGTGGCTCCTTCCTAAAAACTGCTATAAAAATAATATATAATAATATTTTTTTCCACTGTAAACACGTCAGTCTTTTAGAACTACTTCAGCCTGAAATATACATATCAAATATTAATTATATTTTTTTGTTTTTAACCCTTTAAATGCCAGTATGTTTACATAACTCTGCTGTTTTTTTATTTAAAAAAACAAAAAAACAAAAATAATTTCCATAAAATACATTTCAATGACTAATGGCTAACTATTATTATTAGGCCCTAAGGTGGGTCAATGATTGGCAGCAACATTGATTTTGATGCATTGTTATTTTTCTTTGCAGTGTCATATTTTTAAAAAAACATCCATTCGTGTTCCTTAGGACAAAACGTGGCTCCTTCCTAAAAACTGCTATAAAAATAATATATAATAATATTTTTTTCCACTTTAAACACGTCAGTCTTTTAGAACTACTTCAGCCTGAAATATACATATCAAATATTAATTATATTTTTTGGTTTTTAACCCTTTAAATGCCAGTATGTAGAGCAGAGACTGCATATTATTAGGCTGTGGTCCTTGCATGAGAATCTTCCACATTTGCAGCAGGTGCTGCCAACTTTTCTCTTCCTACAAAAATCGCACAGCCTCCTGCACTTCCTCATCCGGGCCACTCCTGCAGGCCCCGTTTGTGAGACATTGTGGCTCTGAAAATGGCCCGCCCGCTCTTCTCGCTCCACAGGCTGAGAGTGGATTCGTGGTTTTAACCGGTAAACACCGGCCAAAATAATCAGGCCCATGTACGCCTGCAGCTCCTCCATGTCCAGGTCTTGCCTGCCTGTGATCTCTCGTCTCCCGTGGAGGTTTGTTACAGCCAGGATATGCTGGATGATTTCGTCCGTCAGCAGGAGCGAAAAGCTCGTCATCAGGTCCCAGATGCGAGCCGCAGCATAACGCGTATGTCCCAGGACAGGACCTCTGGCTGCGGGGATGTAGCGCAGCGTTTGGTTGTTTGTGGCAGACCACACAATCTTTCCATTTTTAGGTGCCCATCCCTCTGCTTCCACTTCAGGTTCTTGTTCTCCTTCAGACGAATCAGCTGAAGATGAGCTGGACTCCAGCTGCTCTGGTTCGACATCTGAGGCCTCCTCCGTGTCGGTCTCAGAGTCGGAGGATGAGGATCCATCCTCGCAGTCAGACTCCATAACTATTTCTATCGCTTCTTTCGTAGTGTACACTTTTGCCATCTTGCCAAAATAACTATTCCTGCATTTCTGCTCATATTTATAACCACGGCTGCAATGCACCTGCACAAACAACCTGTACGAGAACCTAAACAAAGTCCAATTTTGTTTTCGTTCTCACTACTCATCTTTTTTATTATTGAATTAGTTCATAGCGCAGAGAGTGAATTTCAAAGAGAAAATACTTTTGAAGTTGCACACACACACACACACACACACACACACACACACACTCACATGCACACACACACTCTCACATGCACACACACACACTTTTTTTTTTTACACACACCATTATCCAACATCAAAAGCACACACACTTCTTTCGCAGAAAACAGTAAAAAGTGTGAAACTTTGCTGCCAGCACTGAATGGGTTAAAAGTGGGCCACATGGACGACACACATAAAAACTACAAATTGAAAGCCAGTGGTCCAAAATGAAATCTTAACATAAAGGAATGCATTAATTTATGTTAGGATAAACGTGCGATCAAAAAATGTGTTTTTAATGGTTGTTAATGGGGCACGTTTTGCCGCTAGGAACTCTTAAGGATGGATTTCTGCTGCTAAGCCATTTTAGGCCTAATAAAGTACTGAGATTTCTATTCTAAAAGAAAATTAAAAATGAATATCTTTGACCAAATTTTAGCAATCTTCATTCAACACAGCCACATTTCTTAAAAAAAGAAAGAAGAAAAAAGAAAGAAAAAGCCACGAAATGTCCTAGGATGGCTCAAGGGATAATATAGCAATATGAAATCTAAATTATTTTCCCACCCAGAGGAGAGGGGAGAGTGGTGATGTTGACCTGACAGAAGGGGTGTAGCTATCCATGGTACTGAATTCTCCAGCTCCCTGAACCAGCTGCTCAGTCTGTACATTTAATAACTGTTGTGATTCCTTAATGGGAAAATATATAGCTGTTTATTTCTCGTATCCACTCACAGTCTCCGGGGGTCCACGCTCAGATCTGTCTGTCAGTTGCATACGTCTATTAATGCTAACTGAACAGGTGGAGCAAATAACAAACACAGCACACACTCTTGTGAAATGTTAGAACTCAAAGAAGCAGACAGATTGAGCATGGGGAGATCTCCAGCCTTGTTGTGTTCAGCAAAAGCTCCACAGGGAGATGCAGCGAAACTCCAGAAACCTGAACATGTCTTCATGACAGTTGAGGTAAGGAAGGTATGGTGCAGCCAGAGAACCCGCGCCTCTGACAGCGAGGACCAGAGATGCCATATGTGAGCTTAGAAAATAGATCAACTGCTTGACTTTTGCTGCATATTCCTAAATATTGCTGACTTTCTGTCAGCAAATGTGTAAATTTGGAGCCATAGGTGAAGCAATCTGCTCTCCGGAGTGTGTGTCATAGTGTAATTAGACCATTGGGATGACACACACACACACACACACACACACACACATATACAAACACAGCATTTTCTTCCCCTAGCCACCTAACACAGGAGACATACATATATTTTCTATGTGTCTTTATGTCAAACAAACAAACACAATCTCTCTCTCTCTCTATCTCGGTCTCACTCACACAGACACACACAGACACACACACATCGACATCTCTGCCCCAGGCAAAGTCACAGGCTGTCCCCCATTATCAGAGGCGATTAGAGGCCCTATCAGCCTACCGACAGTAGCAGCAGGCACTTTAACACACCTATCACAGCTTTTACACACACACACACACACACACACACACACACAGATATACAGCAGCAACATATGTGAAACATAGTTCCCTTGTGATTAGAATCAACCTCAGTTCCTCACAATAAATACAAACACATGCTTAAATAATACACCTATGTTTCTCTCGTTCCTGCTCCATCTTTTTCTCCCCCTCTTCATCCTCCTCCTCCCTCTGCTGTCCCCTGCCTTTGTCCCCTGCCTTTGTTCAGAATGTGGAGGGACTCAATAATCAGTTTACTGTGGAGCTTTTGTGTGCATGTGTATGAGGGGGACAGATTTGTGTTACCTATTCAGGACCGTTGCTGGTATAACCACTGACCTTGTTGGGACCAAATATCAAAGACCGGAACTAATGTGGCGAGGTTAGGTATGAATTTATTTTTTAGAGGTTTTTGGTTAAGGTTAGGTTGTTCACAATGAATGGAGTCAGTGCAGTAACACAGATTGCTGTGTAAACCTGTGTGTGTCAGTGATATGATCCAAGCTGTATGTCTTTCTAGGCTACAGCCAGACAAGGTCAGTCTGTCACTCCTGGTGGAAACGACCACTATAACTGTCTCTCTGACCCGGGCAGCAAAGAAAAAAAACAAAACAAAAAAGAAAATAGCTTTCTTTTTTTGTTTCTTTTATAAAACACAGGTTTATGTATTTGCTCTAACCATTTGCTTATACTCAGCCTATGAAGGACTGCTTGTTTGGTGACATAAACACCTGGTACAGGTGATATGTACTATACATATGATTTAACTTAATCTCATTTTACTGTGTTCATAGTGGAACAGACCGACATCTAAATTGGGGTTCAATTTTATTCAATCTGACTCCTCCAAACTCCAAACATTTGTAACTAAAGTAAAAAGTTATGATTCAGTGCAGCTGCTTTAATCGGCTGCAGGCAATGTTTGTCTGTGAAAGCAACAAGAAGCTTGTTACCTGAATGTTTTAACTGCTGCAGATTAAAAAAAAAAAAAAAAAAGTTTGTTAAAGGGCAGGTATTGTAGAAAACAAGAAAAATGACCTTTGGGGTGGATTAGGGAGATGGCGGGGGCCTTTTTGTGCTGTAAAAGTACTCAAATCGCAAAGCAGGACACTGGAAGTATTTTTTGTTTTGCAGCTATAAAATCTTTACAGAGGACGGACATTTACATCAGGAATGGCAGAAATTAATTTTGGAGATAATCTTCCCTCTGTTATCAGCAAGCTACCATTACCGTTACCATTCTGAAACATCGTGTTGAAAGTCTCCAGTGTGTAACAGCAGGTTCTTCCCGTCATTCAAGATCAGACTCTGCTTCATAGAGCGCTGTATACTGTCTTACTCCAGCTAAGGGAAGTCACATTATTCATTAGGTAGTATTCCTTTTGGCTTGGAGTGAAGGTGGGGGCCACACTGGACATGATGGTCATTAATACTAAGAATTTTATATGAAACGTACTTTCAAAAACAGCCTGCTGGAAGACAGAGGGGAATCTATGTTGTAAGGAAAGATGGATTTAGAGAAATCTATAACTATAAAGTAGTTATTTCTCTATCCAGAATATATTCTGATACAGAAATTGTTGTTGCGTCTACTTCTCTGCTGATTTCTGTCTCTCTGAACAATGAAACTATTAGAGAAATGTGATGGTCATGAAGTAGCTTCCTGAGCTCCACATTCGCAGGAATGAACAACCAGCATATCAGACTGTGCCTTTGTTTGCATATGGGAGACATAAGAGGAACTATTGGACATGCTAAAAGCACAATAGAGCACCAGCAGCAGCATTTTTTTAAATTCATTTCACCTTGTGATCCTCTCTCACGTTCTCCCTCTATTCATCTTTGCAGCCATGTACATTTTTGGCCAACAATAAAACAGCTAGAATCATTTTTAGAGAGAGAAAAAAAAAACACTTTTCACACAGGAAGCTGTACGAGTGGTGGCGAAATAAGTTGTACACCACCCACCGGCACACCATCCTTGCAGTCCCCTTACATATGCATACTGTACTATATTCCCCCATAGGCATCTTGTTTGTGGTGATGATTTAAACAGCTGCTTGTTCCCCCTTGTCCTCTATGACACTTCAACAACCTGTCATGACTAGACAATAACATAAAGGTAGAGGGATGATTAATATTAACTGGGCGGGGTATTAACATGCAGAAATCCAGAATTTTTGGTATTCTGACAAAGACGTGCAAAACAAACATATTGGATTTTTTTTTTTTCACATTGCAGACTTTTCCAGTCGACATTCATCAAAAACACTTTAAGGCTTAAAGTGTTTTCGTGATGCTTAAAGTTTAAGCCATTTTTTACATTATGACATCCAAAGGTGCATCTAACCATGAGCATTTGTGCTGAACGCACAGTATATTTAATCATTTAGTCATATTTAATCTGCATCCCATTCTCATGCTCAGGTAATGTCAACAAAACAAACTATTAACGTATGAGTATTTCAATAATATAATAATATAGAAGAATATGGAAGATAACAGGGAAGGAAGGAGGAAAAGAAGGGAGAAGAATTTTATTTTTAGCTTTTGAAGTAGTCACAGCTTTTCTTAAGCATGGCCTAAATCTGAAGTGAAGCTTATCTGTTTCCTTTTTCTGCTTTGCATTTGGCTGCATCATTATCTTTTTGTTTTTGTCTTTAGTTTTTTTTTTTCCATATATATATATATATATATATATATATATATATATATTTCTCCGTTCTTTCTTCAGCCAAGCTCATTGTCTTTGTTCGCCCAGAGCAAGAGATTCTTCTTATAACAAAATGGGCACAGTGTTGCAGAGAGGTGAGACTTTGCTACTATAATGACTAAAAGAGCTCCCTGATTTTCATGCACCGAAAAGGTAAATCAGGGTAAAATTCCCCAGTGATGTAAGAGCTGATATATATCAATGTCATGTATGAGCCTTTTATACATTGCACCACATTCATGACATGATATACAACCAAAAACAAACATTAAGTGCTGTGTTGTTCTGGTCATATTATCCTGGCAGCATCAGTCGTTTCAGCAAATGCCCAATACTGATATATGTGTGTGTTCATATCTATGAAAACTTCTGCTGCTTGGAAGACCATTGTACAATTATGTGCTCCTGACTCACGGAGTGATACGTTATTAGCCGTAATGTGTACAACATAAAATCGGTTCGAGGTTAGTAAACACAACCAAAGGTCATACATAAGGCGCACTGTTGATTTTTGAGAAAATTTTACGATTTTAGATGCGACTTATAGTCCGAAAAATACAGTATTTGCAATCCCATTAGCACTAATTAATTTTCTTTATATGGAAAAAACCTCTAACATGTGTCTGTGAATTATTTGTCTTTCAATGCTTTAACTGTATAAATTGTTTATTATTGTACACGTCTACGTCTTCGAAAAAAAGATCCAGATCTCAATGAGACTAGTTTAAATAAAGGATTGTAAGCTCTCGAGTAGCTGCCGGAATAATTAATCTTGTCATCAGAAGCAAGGAACAAAGCATGTTATAGACCAGAGGGAGGACTGATGTAAGGTCCAACAGCAGCAGAGCTGCATATTTATGGGTTCTTTAGAATTGGCCTTTTGTTTTGCTTCTTGTTCTAGTTTACCAGTCGTGGGGTTTTATTGAATAACAAAACTAAATATGTAAAGGCAGACCTCTACTGGTGTCAGTGTCAGAATGGCTACAGGTTTATCTGTGCTGTATCTTTCTCCTGCAATGGTCTCAGTGCTCCTTGTCATAGATTTGTCACATCTGTGGAGCTCTACTGGACACTGAACACGATGTATTCTATATATTTCTCTACCAATTTATTCAGGTTTGTCCTTTAATTTCAAAATCTATCAATATTGAAGGCACCTCACTTTGTCTGCAACTAAATTTGGACAGGGCAGCACACAGTTTAAGTGGTGAACTTACAGATGGGTGACAAATGGAAAAAAACATAAAATGTGTTAGTAAGGTCTTAGTGAGGCCACCACGTGCATTCTACAAGTATCTGAACTCTACTAGAGGAATAGACATCATTCCAAAAGATATTCCCTCATTTAGTGTTTTGATGGTGGTGGAGAGCGGTGTTCAAATGTTCATCACACCAGCAACATGCCCCCCACAACATAACAGAGCCACCAGATCCCCTCACTGTAGGGTCAAGCTTTCAGACTGTTCCTTTATTTTTGTCTGTATGCTACAGACTGAAAAAGAAACTGAACCTCACTTCACACTTGAATGCCTCAGCTATGGAAAAAGGAGATATCTGGCTATGATAGAGTGACCTCTGTGTCCATATTCTATAACCATGTAGTGAATAAGCAGAGCCTCAGAGATGGCTGACCGAGACCTGAGAACATGGCCTCCAGCCTCCTGCGTCTCTCTGTATGCCAAAACATATTGTATATAAAACGGAAAGGGCATGATGCATTTGTATTCCATATGAGTGTTTACCCATACCGCTGTGACTAATATCCTTTACAGCCCATCTTGGATGTTTGTGAAAAGTTCATCTGCAGTTGAATTAACTAGCTCTTCAACTGGGAGCAATCTCACAAAAAAACAGTGTGTTGTATTTTGTTCTTTAGTTTCGGTTCATTTTGTGCAATTACTAAGAAGTTCTGATAATGATGAATCCGAGGAACTTGTCTTTTACTGTTACTATTTATCATCGCTTAGATTGCGATGTCTTTATTGCCACAAGTGACAGAGAGGAAATATTTGTGTGGGAAGAGTCGTTAGAGGTTTAGGGAGGGGAAGGCAGGGAGTCATAAAGAGAATGAGAAGAAGAGGCGGACAGGAAGCACAGAAAGGAGGAGGAGGAAGATGACAGGATGTGAATTTCCTGCCAGTAGCAGACATAAAAGATGTCTGTGTGAAATCAAAATTGGGACGTGCAGAGATTAAATGAGTAACTCACCTGTTTCCCTATAAGAGGATATCATATTTGCAAGCCTGAGAGGCCAAAGGCCAGTAAGAGCTGAGAGAGAAAGCTTTTGTAGCATTCAGCATAGCAGCAAAACGCCCTTATCATCGACTAGAACGCTTTTCTCTCAATAAAGTATTTGACTGCTGTGGTGAAAAAACAAAAACAAAAGAGCAGAGCAGTTAGTTAGTTAACTCCATATCACAGAAATGCTGACTCAGCCATAAGGCAGTGGGGCAGAGACGTTATCTGCTCCTTATTTATCTTCATTCTGCAGGCAACATGAGAGCGATGTGTTGCACAGCGGTCTCTTCTTTAGATCTGGTAATCGCACTCAGTTGAACACAGGGGGAAGTCTCAGCTCATCCGGGGGGGGGGGGTCTTCTAACTTGGCAAGGGAATACATGTGCACGGGAAAGTCGGTTACCTCCTTTAGTAAACTGGCTCACGGGAAAAGCTAGTTTCCAGCAGCACAGTGGAAGGGTCATGGGTTTGTCTATGCAGCTGGCGCTTGTAGCTGAGGTGCGTTCATCTACGCTTCGTATCCTCACACTGATTGGCAGGAAACAAATCCCCACTGTTATATCTACAGCCAAACACGTAAGCAAGCGTGTCCAGTAGATGAGATAGCGTTAACTGCCCTCATAGTTCTTACAGGTGGAAATGTTATGTTGACTCAACAGGTGGTGAGATAGATTCTTCTTGTGCACTTTTGCTGCTACTGTAATAATTGCTGCTACTGTAATAATTCATCATTCATTGTAACTTATTCTTATCATCCATTGTAATTCATTATAATTCATTGTGAGTGTACAATATGTGTGTGTCGATTGTTCTGTACATGTGACATCATTGCACGTCTGTCCGTCCTGGGAGAGGGATCCCTCCTCTGTGGCTCTTCCTGAGGTTTCTTCCACCTTTTTCCCTGTTAAAAGGTTTTTTGGTGGGCAAGTTTTTCCTCACTCGAATCGAGGGTCTAAGGACAGAGGGTGTTACTCCCTGTACAGATTGTAAAGCCCTCTGAGACAAATGTATTTTGTGATTTTGGGCTATATAAATAAAATTTGATTTGATGATTTGATTTTGCAAAGTTATACCATTGGAGAATCTGCAATATCCTGCTCTCAGTTTTCAGTTTTTAAATAAATATGGTGATAGTGTTATAGTGTTTATGCAGCTAAATAAGCATATTTATAATATAATAGATATACCAATGCAATGAATAAAACATTACACCTCTAGTGTATGTATGGGACAATATGGTAACCATTGTGTGTGTGTTTGTTTTTGTTTTTTTTTTGTTTTTATCTCCTCATCTTTCTACTTTTGCCCCGTGCCTCTGCTCTCCCTGTTACATCTCCTCTATATACCTCCACCTCTCTCTGTCTCTGTCTCTCTCTCTCTCTCTCTCTCTCTCTCTCTCTCTCTCTCTGTGTATCCTCAGTTTTCCTCCCTCGATAGCTCACTACCTCCCTGCTGTCAGATTCTCCACAGCTACATTTCTTTATGCTAATGAGGCTAAGCCAGTGGTGCCATTGTTGATGCTGCAGGATACATTCACAAACACTTAACCCTTCCAGGAAAAGCAAGGCGTTGTGTGCACAGCTTCCTCTTCCCCCAACCTCACCCATGATCAAAAAAAAAAGAAAAAAACATATTTTCAATGTCAATTGGCATCACGACAGGCACAATGCCACAACGTGCTTCAAAAATGTCTCAGCAGCATTCTTGTGTTTTATAGACAGGGCTTTAATCGAAGGTTGCAAACATCCTTCTAAAGTTGGGAGGGATTCATGTGCACTCACATCTTCGTTCACACCATGGGAAATCTTCTGTATTGTATTAATTCACTGTAAATTTAGTTATAAGATGACGATTCTTGCAGTTGCCTCAACTACACTGCATGGCCATAAATATGTGGCCACCCAAACAAAGTATACCTAAACCCACCCATATGAAATAGTGATAACAGATGACTTCCACTCTACTGGGGAAACCTGTGGAACTTACTCAAAATATTTGCTCTCATTCAGCCCAATCATTATGAAGTGCTGCTGATGTTAGGATGAAGGCCTGGCTTGCAGTCAGCATTCATCCCAAAGGTGTTGAGATGTGGTTGATGTTTATGTGTTCTCTTTGAAGAGCTCTGCTATTTTCTCCCTCCCTAATTTTCTTCCCACAAAGCAAACTCACCTAAGTCATCTTGACCCTGCCTGGATCTCAGCATGCTACCCAGGGAACCAGCTCTCCATCTGACTTTGCTTTATTTCTGCTTTTTTAGCATTTCTAATTAGAAGACATGGGAATGGGAGTTGGGGAGTTGAGGGGAGCTCGAAGTGAGACACGAGAAAGATAAAGCAATGAAGTGAATTGAATGTGAGAAAAAGGTTGATTAAGATTCACAAGCATCACCCTCCCCCCTCACCGCCGCCACCATCGCTGGGCATTGGTGATGAGGAGATCAGAGGCCTAAAGCTTTATCCCATCCTCCAGAGAGAGATAAACATGGAAAGATATGAGCTCATAAACACCCCCTCCTCTCCTCCTCTCAGCTCACCTCTGCAGGCCTGCAGGCTACACTGTTTAGCACAGTCAGGAAAAAAAACACTTTCTAATTTACTGCAACTTTCACAAGAGTTCAACTTTTTTTCTGGTTAATAGGTAAGAATGTGAAAGGTCATCACCAAGGTTCTACTGAAGAGTAAAACCACTCAAACACGGTGTATACTTTTACCTGTGTAACCAGAATTGTATTGACTCATCATTCCAATGGCTCGTTTTTTCACTCAGGTACCTTGAGTACAGAGTACAGCACTTAGCGACAACTTTGTCATCCTCTGGCGTTGCTGAAATATCCTCTAAAAGCTTATCCCACTAAAGCTACTCTTTGTTCTCTCACTGGCCCACTATACTTTGGTCAAATTAATCAAACTGGTTACTTCCGACTTTGCTGCAACGTCGCAACAAAGGCAGATGTCTGGTGTTGCTGTTGCCCAAATGGCTGTGTTCGTTTTGTCTAACTGTTAGGCTACTGCCACTTATGCACCAAAGTTTTACACAATGGGTGGCATCTGAATCTAAATCAGATCAGGGCCATGCTACTTAACATGAGCTCATTAGTGTAAACTCTGTTATTGAAGAGACCAAGCAGTAGAGAGGGGGCAGGAGGAGTCTCATATGTAATTGTGTACCTGTATGTGCATTATTGTGTGTGTGTGTGTGTGTGCGTGTGTGCATGCGTGTGTGTGTGTGTGTGTGTGTGATAAAGCCTGCCAAGGTTTGTTTTCCCTGCTTTCTATATTTACTAAGATGCGACTGCTTCTAACAGATGATACATATTTCCCTGTGAACCAAATGCATTTTAAGGAGTTGGCAGAGATAATTAATGTGGTCAATTTCCAAAACTTCAAATGTTGTTTCTTTTCCTTTTTTTTTCTATTTTCAATGCCTGCACATGAATCAATACAGAAATAATTAACGTTTATTTTTGGAAGATATGGAGAAGTGTGAGAGGAGTAGGGGGTGTTATTAGCACAACATGGTAAACTGTCTCTGAATATTCAGGAAAATTAAAACATGAGCAGCACACTCCTCCTGGCAGCTGACTCTTGCTTGGGGGCTGTGCTGACTGGATGATACCATGAACTTAGCACCTCCACAAGTTTGTCATTATGCTGCATGTGGAGAGAAGTTATGTGTTTATATATGCTTCCTGTTACTCTTAATCAACATACTGCATGTTTTGGTAATCACGTCCATATTCCAAGTGCATTTTCCATTTTCATTACACTGTAACCTGTGATTTCCCACATAGTTGTCCTTCATACAGTCTGCCCAATATACATCCTGTTGAATACTGTCCATTTGATATATTATTTGTGTTGATGTTTCCTGCCACTGTAATGTCCCACAGCATCATTAAAGACTGAACTTACTACATTCATTATATTAACCTATCCTGGATACTGGTGAATATTCAGTCCTGCACTTTAACAGCATTCTACACCTTTTCTCTACATGTTTTTCACATGGTGCTTCAGAACTCAGATAACATTAGAGCCAATTGGACTGTCAGGCGATTTATTAAAGCAAAATGTGAGTCATATTTCAATGGAAGTAACATTGTTTGAGAGAGGACACTTTTTTCCCTGTAATTTTATGTATAAATTGTGAACAAATGTAAACATCTGATAAAAAGTATGAATGATATAAAAATGTGTGAAAGCCCCACATCTTTTTGAATTAAGTTCCATTTCAACTAATGTTCAAGTTAAAGTTCAACGTTGAATATTTTGAGAAGTTTGAATGGAGCCTGTAGCTGAAGGTATGAATGAGTAGATAAGGGATACGTATGAAAATTTGGAACATTCTTTGAATGCCAGAAAATGTTGAATATTTCAGGAATTATCAAGTGTTTGAATGAGAAAAGCATGTGTCCTAATGGAGCTGAATGGTTTTCAGCTTCCTGTATTTATGAGTTTATACTCTAAAACCAGGCTGATATCACTCTAATGATTTTATAGTGATGTCAGTTGGATTTCTTTCTCAATCTTGACTAAGATCCCTCCAGAGACAAATATTCCCATAGTGTGGGATTATGTGAACAAGGTTCTTGACACCCTTGCAGAAAACTAATGTCTCCTTGAAGTCTCATAATTTTCTCTCACAATGTTTTTCCTTGTCACCACACCCCCACACACTTACACACACATACCCCCAGTCCCCTTCCACCCAACAATCCCCACCCGCCCCATCTCCGTATTACTCTGTTTTTTTTTTTGTGTATTTGTGTTTGTAGCCTTTCACAGTCTTTATGGGAAATAATGAATCTTCTTCTCAACAGGATGTCATTTACATAAATGATTATATTGCAATTTCACACTAATTTGCTCGGGTTTGTGAAGTCTTTCTATGAAAGTCGTACATTATCCTGTCTCCACTGCCCAAGCAATTTAACGTAAAAGTAAATAATGAATTAAGGTTGTCCTCACACTATGAGTGTTTGGCAGCCAGCACAGCACTGGTGCAAGCCTGTATCTGCTGTACACACGTAACAGTATCCCTGTACATAAATAACAAGTGAGACTCTCCTCATCAGAAAAAGTATGTAGAGAAACAAGTTATATTTACTTCTGCATCAGGAATCAGGAACGTCTCCTATCAGCAACTCCTCAGCGTTTGGAGGTCAGTGCAATTCTGGTGGTGGTGGTTCTTGGAGGTTGGAGTCCTCTAGACATCCATTGTTTGGAAAGTCCAATCTGTGCATGCTCTTGCATTGCCAGACCATTCTTCACTCACTGTGCCAGTGCTGGAGAATGCCTATATACCATTCTGCTATAGGAATGAAGGAGAAACAGAAGAAGATGGAGGGAAATAAGACACAAGATAAACAGGCCCAAAGAGGAAAGAGAGATACAACAGAGCTGTTTAGCTGTGTTCTTTGAACACACAGTGGAGTTAAAACGAAGCTGCCTCTGATTGTTTTAACTCTTGTCAATCAGATATACCTCTGCAGTGTTTATGCAAACAAAGGTGTTGCACGCAGTGCACGGTGTGTTGTAATAAAATAACATCTGGGAGATTGGCACTGTGCATGATTAGCCTAATGGAAGATCCTACTCACAGCCGTCTTGCTCATTTGCTTGTTTCAATATGAGAGGATTATCATCGATTCCATGATACGCATGATGTTTGCTGTGAAACCTTCTCTGCTATCATTCGATTCCTCTGCATAACACCTGTATGCTCTACTTTGGTTTGATAAACTAATATGTGTGCATGTACACACTGTACATCAGGTTAATCTGATGAACAAACAATGTTATATTTGTACAACGTGCTGCAAAACATTTTTCTGTAATGAGCTTGGATTTGAGGAGCGAGCAATGTAGTCACATTCAAACCTATAGTAGCTCTGACTTACTAAATGAAGTTTAGAAAGGTGTTGTGTCACCGCTGTAGTCGGTGTTGGTAGTTGGTTTAAATGTTTTGTTTACCTCATTCATGAATAAGGATTGTTCACCTGTTCACCATCACTGTAAGTGAGTGAAGAAATTCTTCTCAAATGATTTCACGCTCTGTATTTAAACCAAACACTACTCTAAGCATGTACAAAACCTCTGTGTATAGCCCAAATCATTTAGTTTGGAATATACTGGTCTTAAAGCTGCACTAATTAATATTTTATTATTATTATTAGTTAATGAAATGATATGTGTGATGAGGCTGTTATTGGTAAATACAGAGCAAATTATCACCAATGTTGCAGTTCCCTCAAGGTCTATAGAGTGTTTTAACAAATTCTAGCTAATAGTTTAGTTTTTTGCTTTCATCTGTTTCATTGTACACTACCAGCCCAGCACCAAAAAGCAGACAGGTGGCAACATTGAACATTGGCCTTACAGTCATTATTCACATTTTGCATGTTTGCTTTATAATAATTAATTTATAAAACACTGCGCTTATGTGAGATGTGTGTAGAGCTTTGTCTGTTGCAAAGTAGCCAGGAATTCAGATTTAAGTGTTTTTTGAGATATTATAAATATTGCAGAAGGAGTATGTAAACCTAGTTATTGGAGACTTCTTCTTAATGATGTGTCATTCTTGAACTGTGGCAGATGGACGGCCCTGCTTCCCAAAACATCACAACAAACAAATTCAACTTTACCAGTCATATGACTGTTGTTTCCACTGTGTCTTTCCTTTTTTTAAGTCACAGTGTCGGTGTGCTAATGTGTGAATGAAGCACCACTCTGCTCCATGCAACTGTAACATCATACAACAGTCATAAATGTGTTGTATAATGTATTCAGCGGCATAGCATTGTTGTGACTTCATAATGTTGTATCATCATAATAATAATGTTGCATGTGTGCTGTTCACCATGTTGTTGTTGTGATATTCCTGTAGCATCATAATGCTATTTTGTAATTATACTTCTCTTGTTGTGATGGGGATGTTGTAGCATCATAATACTGTTGTTGCAGTTGTGTTGCCTCGACATCATAAAGCTGTAGCTGCTGTGGTGATAGTGTATGATAATTGTGGTGTTGCCGTGGCGCTGCAGGCTCGTGAAGCTTTGAAGCGCTGGGCTGCAGGCCTGCTGAGATTAGAAGGTGGCTGTGCTGAGCTTGGCTCCATTATTCATTGGCTGTTGTGCATTTTGTTTTGGAGCGAAACACGCATTGACATCAAAGGCAGAATGGGAGAGGGGAGGAAAACAGCCCACTGTCTTAAAAAACCCATGTTGCATTTATGTATTTCATTATCTGGCCCAGAAGCAGAGGAGAGGAAGGAGGCAGGAGGAGAGAGATAGAGAAGGATGGAGAGGACTGGGACTGATTGTGTTATCACAGTGTTTACATTAAACGCCCAAAGACTGAAAGGCCTTGGATGGATTACAGCCACTAGAGTGTGTGTGTGTGCACGTGTTTGCTTTTGTATAAACTTGTGATGACCTGCTCAGTTTTCCATAGATCCCCATCTTTACCTCCACTTGGCATGAGTCAACACACACACCTCCAGACACACATACAAAACATATCTGTTATATAAGTTATATCCATAGTCGCTATGTTTTAGTTCTCCATCCAACATTTTGAATCATTGCAGGACAGCCTTGACCTCCAGGTTTATTAGAGATACTTCTGTATCACAGTCACTGGACAGCATTAAAGTAGTTTAATCGAGAATGAGCTCAAAACAAAAACAATGCAAGGTGGAACTTTAACAGCAACAACATAGAAGTGTCGTCTAATCTGGCTCTCCTATTGGCAGTAGTCAGCAGGACAACATCATTTGTCTGTGCTTTCCAAAACCATTACAAATCACTTTTATAATAAAAAATAATAATGTAAACAACGATCATACTTACAATTTTTAAAGAACTGTCCTGTCTTGCAGTCGGAAATGTGACACAGGAAATGAGAAGTGAACAGCAGTTTCCTGTGGCTACTGGGCCACTGGTGCGTTTTACTCTACTCTACTCATCCCAATACTTCCAATGAGGACATGTGTCAATACATCATCTCAACTGCACCACTTCCCCAGGGCATAATTACTACAGCAAGTCCTAACCCTGGCAAAGTAGTTATTTACCCCTAACCAAGTTGTTTTTGTGCATAAACCTAACCAGACCTCACATTATAAAACTCTGGAGAGGATGGAAGAATGCTGCATTGACATAATTTCCTTCTTATATATTACATATACTGGATGAATCTGTAGACTGTCATTTTAGTTTTGTAGTATGTACATACACCGTTATTATATGTTAAAATATGACTGAATAACCAAATATTATCTCTCAAGTCGAAGCATTTTCAGCTTGATAGAACATTATACTCACTTTACACCATCTAGACTGAATCAGCTTCTGGCCATCTCTCCTCAACTGTGGCTGAAAATCCTGTTTTTACTGACCTGCAGTAGTTTAATTTATGAGCTTTCTGCTACTGGTCATTGACACACTTTGAGTTGAAGTGCGGAAACACAGATTTTCAGCCTTCAACACTTTAATTGTGGATCTACACTATGTATTACCAGCACCAGCCCTGATTACTTTGGTGTCCTAGGAGATAATATTTGGAGCCTCCCACCATCGACGCTGCCCCAAACCCATATCAGTCCACAATGAAGATAACAGATATGCTAAATAAGTAAATGTAATACTAAATCCAGTAACAATAAATAACTCATTCAAAAACAAGCTTTATATATTCATAAGAGGCACTGAGCAAGAATTTAACAAAATGCTATACTACAAGAACATCCCGTCCTAAAACTTGAAATATGGATTAACACTAAAATGGAGTGCAATATTACATCCAGTGCGAGTAGGGCTGCATGCTAATAGCCAAAATGATCTAATAGCTCAATATTGTAATCACCATTATCCTGCCTTTTCAGAACAAAACCTTTCTATTGCACTTCAACAGTGTTACTGCATGCACAGGAAGCTAAGAATGCATAAAAGTCCCAATAGATTTTACAATCGTGCCTCCCAAGGGCGTAACTTTGGGTTAAACATTGGGGGGGTCACACTCAGGGCAGGATTTCAAAACTGATGCACGGGCTAAAAATCTTTCAATTTTTGAATGATTGGGTGTGCATTACATGTCACACAAGAGATCTATATTGCTGAAATTACTTTAATTCTGTCAACAAATTGTTCATGCAAAAAAATTTATACATTTATTAATCGGAATGATGTGATTATATTGGGGGGGGGTTATATTGGTTGGATCTGATTATTGGGGGGGGTCATGACCCCCCTATCCCCCATGTAAATTACGCCTATGGTTCCTCCAGTCCAAATAAAGTTCTCCCAATCTTTCAAACAAAAAGGAAAGTGTGCATCAAGGTGCCATATGATGAGGGTTTGGTGGCATTACCTAGCAAATCAAACCAGATCAAATCCTGTGTGTGTGCACGAACATGTCAGTACTGTTGGTTAGCTGTTAGAGCAGGGTTCACTGTGGGATGATTCCTCTTGCTCCGGTCAGGTCTCTAGTCAGGTTTCACTCTTAGTGTTTTCCAGGGAGGAAAACATATATAAAGTCCTCCATCTGCGGTGGAATCATCAGAGGCAAACATCAGGACCACTCTACTCTACTCTACTCTACTCTACTCTACTCTACTCTACTCTACTCTATTCTATTCTATTCTATTCTATTCTATTCTATTCTATTCTACTCTACTCTACTCTACTCTACTCTACTCTACTCTACTCTACTCTACTCTACTCTACTCTACTCTACTCTATTCTATTCTATTCTATTCTATTCTATTCTACTCTACTCTACTCTACTCTACTCTACTCTACTCTACTCTACTCTACTCTACTCTACTCTACTCTCCCTCCTCCTCTACTGCTTCCAGTGTTAGCCAATGTTGAATGGGTTATTACCAGTGTCTCTCCATCCTATTCATGGTCATTAATACATGTCAGCTCTGTACACACTAACTCTTCACTTCATTTATCCCAGCATGCCTTTCAATTTAATCAAAACGGCAGCAACACGCACACACACACACACACGCACACATGGGACCTCTTTACTCACGTTGTGTATTTTTTTATTTATTTTTTCTATTTTTTGTGAGAAATTAATTCAGCGATCATGACACACAATGATTAATAGAGGTTATTTTCCATTAGCGCTTGCTTTTTTTTTTTTTTTTTTTCATGCAGCTCAGCCCAGTCTGTTGTATAGTAGTCACATGTAGTTCTCATTCCCATCTTTCCCATTTTCAAATGGGAGCGATTGGAATAGGTATAATCATTTGCTTTTAGCCTGTTTCTCGTTGGCATATGTCAAATCAAATCAAATCAAATCAAATCAAATCAAATCAAATCAAATCAAATCAAATTTTATTTATATAGCCCAAAATCACAAAATACATTTGTCTCAGAGGGCTTTACAATCTGTACAAGGAGTGACACCCTCTGTCCTTAGACCCTCGATTCGAGTGAGGAAAAACTTGCCCACCAAAAAACCTTTTAACAGGAAAAAAGGTGGACGAAACCTCAGGAAGAGCCGCAGAGGAGGGATCCCTCTCCCAGGACAAATCAACACACACATATTGTACACTCCACATATTGTACAATGAATAATAATGAATTACAGTTGATGATAAGAATAGGTTACAATGAATGATGAATTATTACAGTAGCAGCAAATCATTACATAACTATAAACTGTAATGGGGATATGGCAACAATGATGACGGCGACAACACATGCAGTAGACGCCACGCAGGACCACAGCAGCAGACACAGTCCACAAGAACCTGCTGGGCGAGAGAGCACAGAAACTCCGGGGAAGAAGTTTAATTAGTAACATGATAGATAGATGGATTAGATAGATGGATAGATAAGGAGAGAGAGAGAATGAGAGAGAGAGAGCGAGTATGTGAGTCCCCCAGCAGTCTAGTTCTATGGCAGCATAACTAAGGGATGACCTGAGCCAGCCCTAATTATAAGCTTTATCAAACAGGAAAGTCTTAAGTCTACTCTTAAAGGTGTTGATCGTGTCTGCCTCCCGAACACAGAGTGGTAGTTTATTCCACAGAAGAGGAGCTTGATAGCTGAAAGCTCTGGCTCCCAATCTACTTTTAGACACTATAGGAACCACAAGGAACCCACCATCCTGGGAGCGCAGTGTTCTAGTGGGGTGGTAAGGTACTATGAGCTCTTTTAAATATGATGGTGCCTGACCATGAAGAGCTTTGTAAGTTAGGAGAAGAATTTTAAATTCTATTCTAGATTTAACGGGTAGCCAGTGCAAGGAAGCCAAAATGGGAGAGATGTGATCTCTGATTTTGGTTCCTGTCAGAACACGTGCAGCAGCGTTCTGAATCAGCTGCAAACTCTTAAGAGACTTATTAGAGCAGCCTGATAGCAAAGAGTTACAATAGTCCAGCCTAGAAGTAACAAATGCATGG
Organism: Pampus argenteus; assembly: GCA_036937835.1. Lineage (NCBI taxonomy): Eukaryota > Metazoa > Chordata > Actinopteri > Scombriformes > Stromateidae > Pampus > Pampus argenteus. The sequence continues at coordinate 2,944,045 of CM072881.1, forward strand.
ACTAGTTTTTCTGCATCCACTTGAGAAATGATGCGTCTGATTTTGGCAATGTTACGCAAGTGGAAGAATGCAGTCCTCGAAAGTTGTTTTATATAGTTATTAAAGGACAAGTCTTGATCAAAAACAACGCCAAGATTTTTTACGGTGGAGCTGGTGGCCAGGGTGATCCCATCTAAGGCTAAATCTCTGGAATGATAGTTTCTAAGGTGTTTGGGTCCTATTAGGAGAACTTCAGTTTTTTCTGAATTTAGCTTCAGAAAATTGTGGGTCATCCAATTTTTTATGTCCTTAATGCATGCTTGAAGTCTAGTCAAGTGATTGGTTTCATCAGGCTTGATCGATAAATATAATTGGGTGTCGTCAGCATAACAGTGAAAGTTAATTGAATGATTCCTAATAATGTTCCCTAAGGGAAGCATATATAAACTGAAAAGAAGTGGCCCTAATACAGAACCTTGTGGGACTCCATGAGAAACTTTGGTTTGCATGGAGGATTTATCATGAACATGAACAAACTGAGAACGGTCTAGGAAATATGACTTAAACCAGCCTAGGGCGGTTCCTTTAATGCCAATTTGGTATTCCAGTCTCTGTAAGAGAATCTGATGGTCAATGGTGTCAAATGCGGCACTAAGATCTAATAGGACAAGTACAGAGATGAGTCCTTTGTCTGATGCCATTAGGAGGTCGTTTGTAACTTTAACTAGTGCGGTCTCTGTGCTATGATTTACTCTAAATCCTGACTGAAACTCCTCGAATAAACTGTTTGTGTGGAGAAAGTCACATAGTTGGTTGGCTACGGCTTTCTCAAGTACCTTCGAGATGAATGAAAGGTTTGATATCGGTCTGTAATTGGCTAAAACCTCTTGATCTAGAGTTGGTTTTTTAAGAAGAGGCTTAATCACAGCTATTTTAAAGGACTGTGGTACATATCCTGATAATAAAGACAGATTAATCATATTTAATAAGGACGGGCTAACTAAAGGTAATACATCTTTAAGCAGCCTGGTTGGGATGGGGTCTAAGAGACAGGTTGACGACTTAGATGAAGTAATTATTGTAGTTATTTGTTTAATGTCGACGGGAGAAAAGCAGTCTAAATATATGTCAGATTTTATAGCTATTTCCAAACTTGCTGTATCTGAAATCAGATGACTGCCTGATGAGGGCAAAAGGTGATGAATTTTGTCTCTAATATTTAGAATTTTATCATTAAAGAAGCTCATGAAGTCATTACTAGTTAGGCTTAAAGGAATAGATGACTCAATAGAGCTGTGGTTCTCTGTTAGCCTGGCTACAGTGCTGAAGAGAAACCTGGGGTTGTTCTTATTTTCCTCAATTAATGAGGAATAATAGGCTGTTCTGGCATTACGCAGAGCCTTCCTATAAATTGCAAGATTATCTTGCCAGGCTAGGCGAGATTCTTCCAGTTTAGAGGCACGCCATTTACGTTCAGATTTACGTGCCTCTTGCTTTAATTTGTGAGTGTGCTGGCTATACCATGGTGCTAACCTCCTCTGTTTTATTGTCTTCTTTTTCAGAGGTGCAATAGAGTCAAGAGTTGTCTGTAATGACTCTGTAGTATTACTAACGAGCTGATCTATGTGTGAGGGGCTACAGGAAGCCGCTAAGTCCTCTGTAACATTAAGACATGGCATTGAATTTAATACTATAGTAATTGTTTCCTTAAATTTGGCTACAGCACTGTCAGATAAACATCTGCTGTAGGAGTTTCTGAAAAAAGGCTTATAGTCCAGTAGTATGAACTCAAAGGTTATTAGAAAATGGTCAGATAGGATAGGATTATGTGGAAAGACTATTAGATGATCAATTTCAATGCCATATGAGAGTATAAGGTCAAGAGTGTGATTCAGACAATGAGTCGGTTTGTTTACACTCTGACAGAAGCCAATTGAGTCTAACAACGAGAGAAATGCAGTACTAAGACTATCACTGTGGTTGTCAACATGAATATTAAAATCACCTACAATAATTACTTTATCTGATTTAACGACCAAGCCTGATGCAAATTCTGCAAATTCAGATAGAAATTCAGAATAAGGACCTGGAGCTCGATATAATATAACAAATAATATTGGCTGTAATGTTTTCCAGGTTGGGTGAGTCAGGCTAAGAACGAGACTTTCAAATGAATTATAATTTAGTTTAGGTTTAGGATTAATGAGTAAACTAGAGTCAAATATGGCTCCAACTCCACCACCTCGACCAGTACTTCGAGGAATATGAGTATTACAATGACTGGGGGGAGTGGATTCATTTAAACTAACATATTCATCCTCCTGCAACCAGGTTTCAGTGAGGCAAAGTAAATCAATATCATAATCAGATATTAATTCATTTACTAAAACAGCTTTAGAGGACAAGGACCTAATATTCAGGAGTCCACATTTAATTATCTTGTTTTGGACTCTTGGAGATGTTGATTTAATTTTTATCAGGTTTTTATGATTTACTCCTCTTCTGTTTGTTTTATCTTTAAATAATGCAGGTGGACGGGGGACAGACACAGTCTCTATACTCGATGATTGGGTGGGCAACTGCTCTAATGGAGGCGCAGAGAAGCGTGTAAGACTGCAGCTCTGCTTCCTGGTCTCAACTCTGGATTGTCATGGATTTGATCGACTAATAAACTTGACCATGTTTCTAGATATAAGAGCTGCTCCATTCAAAGTGGGATGGATGCCGTCTCTCCTAATCAGACCAGGTTTTCCCCAGAAAGGTGTCCAATTATTTATAAAGCCCACATCGTTATCTGGACACCACCTCGACAGCCAGCGGTGAAATGACGACATGCGGCTATACATGTCATCACTGGTTACATTGGGTAGGGGACCAGAGAAAATTACGGAGTCCGACATTGTTTTTGCATATTCACACACCGATGACACATTAACTTTAGTAACCTCCGATTGACGTAACCGGGTGTCATTACCGCCGACGTGAATAATAATTTTATTATATCTCCTCTTATCTTTAGCCAGCAGTTTTAAATTAGACTCAATGTCGCCCGCTCTGGCCCCCGGGATGCATTTAACTATGGTCCCCGGTGTCGCTAACTTCACGTTTCTTAAGATTGAGCTGCCAATGACCAGAGTTGGCCTCTCAGCGGGTGTGTCGCTGAGTGGGGAAAATCTGTTTGATACGTGGAGTGGTTGGTGGTGTACCGCAGGCTTCTGTTTGGGGCTATGCCTCCTTCGAACAGTCACCCAGCCTCCCGGCTGCTCGGGAACTACCGGGGGACGGCTAGCTACAGCTGCCTTCGGTGGTACCGCACCGGCTACAGGGGACTTGCTAACTGATTTTTCGGTGGTGCGGTACCGTGCCTCTAAGTCGCTAACCCTCGCCTCCAGAGCTACAAATAAATTACATTTAATGCATTTACCATTTTCGCTAAAGGAGGACGAGGAGTAACTAAACATCTTACACACAGAGCAGGAGAGAGGAGAAGAGAGAGTGGGAGATGAGAGAGAAGCCATTTTCTAGCTAGGCTAGCTAGTAAGTCAGACAGCGAACTGATAAAAACTATCGAACTGTGGTTGCTAAAGTTAAGAGACCTGTCCGTGTACAAACAGAACAAGTCTATGTGGTGGTGCAAAGTTGTAAAAACACTCGCCAATGTGAGGAATATATGACAATATAACTAGGTGAGCAGAGCAGAGAGCACCGTGTCAGTAACACCAGTAACCGGAAGTGACGGAATACGCTTACCGTAAAGCAGGTCGTAGTTGCTTAATATGTCACTTTAGATATAAGTTGTTGTTATTATTGATCCATCTCTATTTCCTATCTATTTACTTGATTCCCCCTCTATTATTGGCCTCTCTCTTTAAATATTTGCACATCCCCTGTGCTTATACTACACCCTCTACAACCCTCTACACCCTCCTTGTATAGTGTTGGTGATTCATTCCTCAGAAAAGACATGATGGAGTTAAGAGTCCTCCGGCTAATTATTCAAATAAATTGGCTGCAGCAACATTAGCATAGTTTCACATAGGCAGCACCTTGTTTGGGGTGAGGCGTGTGTGTGTGTATGTGCACAAGGCTTTGAGGCACTGAGAGGGTATGAAGAGTCTAAGGAAATCTGCATGTTTTGTTCTCAGTGTTTTGTTGTTTTTTTTATGCAATGACGGTAAATTAAAAAAAAAAAAGAAACAAGCCCCAACCTGTGGGTCATTTCCACAGGGAATGAAAACCTTGCATCTTGAATCAAAATGTGCATTTTACGCTTGTATTCCACACACTCCTGCTTCCTGCAACTTTCTTTGCATTCAGGAACGCAGTTAGACTTGATACTTCTATCAGTCACTTTCAGAGTGGAGGATCTTTGAGGAAGATGCATGATATCACTGATGAATGTGGGAAACAGTTACATTACTTTTCATAAAATAAGGATAATATCCTCTAATATGCTGCTTTGATTTATTTTAATAATATTTGTGTGTGTATGCTTTTCTTTAATGGATGCTTTCACCAAAGCAGTGAAACTTCAAGAAATACACAGTGTACAGCATAGTAAAGGTTGTAGTAATGAAGTAATGAAGCCTTATACCACAATTAATGAAACTATGATGAAAATAATTCCAACCTGCATTTACTGCAGCATTTCATGAGTTTTAACACTCATCAGTTTTCACTCATTAGTTCTGTGATGCTGAAGAAAACCAAAACAGACACTCTTAATATATCTTATTATTGTAGGTTTATTGTAGGGCTTTGGAAAAACTCTAAAATTAGAAATATATGCCGTTTCTCATGCCGTTGCTGAGTCATATCTAAGGTTCGGGCTCTTTACTGGAGTACTGAATGTTGCAATGCATAAGAACCTTATAGGATGGTAATGATTGTTCCAGGTATTAGTCAAACCCTCAGGTGTTACCAGGGAAACATAGATTTGGCTTGTAAAAAAAAATGCATGAGAATATAAATGAATGGTCTTCATGTTTCTTTCCTTCTTTCTTTCTTTCTTTATTTATTTATTTTTTTGGCAAATTACCATTGCATAAACGTTTTTGGTGGTTCTCAAAGTTATGTAACATAAAAATAAATCTATTACCCACAACTTCAAGTTGTGTGTTAACATATATCAATACATATAAATGTACTAAAAATACTTCACTTGCTGCAGTCAGTGACGTAAAAGGGTTACTTTCCCAGACAGGTTACCCAGACACACACACACGTAAGCCCAGACTCTGGGCGTAACGTAGTATTGTTCATGCATGTCTCTATAGGATATAACATTATTAGATCTTGCTACAAGCATGCAGCACACTTGACTCACTGACTCACTGTTACATGTGATATCAAAACTAGGTACTGATAGACAAGACATTTTCCAGTACTTATAAATATTGAAGCAAATCAGTTGGTGTCATAAAAGTATCAACGTTGGCCACACAGCCATATATTATTTGTAAAAGGGTTAAACACAGGTCAGCCCTCGATCACTGGTCCTTACAGTAAAAACATGATGCCAACAGAGGTCTGAAGAGGTTGTATAACTGTATCAGAGAAAGATGAAACAGTGATTTGATATTTAACAGAATGATGAACACCACTGTACTAAATCACATTTCAGTATAGATCACATCAACTATAATTTCATATAGTCTTTCTGTGCCTTGTATACTTTTAGTAGTTCCTAGCAAAATCCTATATTAAGGACTTTTACAGTACTTGATGGTAGAAGAAGAAAAAGCATGGAGTGAAAAGAAGCAGCTATTAGATGAAAGTGTTATCTGTGACATGCTTCTGACATGTTGTGGTCACATGTTACACACTGAAACATGGTTAACACTAACGCCAGCCATTGAAAGAAGCTAAACCCACTGCTGCCTCCACAATCAGGATGACAGTCACATCGATAGAAGCACAGAAGGTAGAGACTACTTACCGATCAATGCTCTTATACGCTCCCTCTCTGTCTCTCTCTTCATCCTTCCTCATTTTGTGAAAGTGCTGAACAAAAATAACATTATGCTCTCTATTGATATTCATTGAGAGAAACCTTCAGGGATTTAAATTACTTTCTTTGTTTCATGTGGCGACCTTCGAAAATCCTAACACCCCCCCTCACCACCCCCCACCCCCTCTCATCCTCTCTCTCTTTTCATGAATAAAGCCAGCAGTGGAGGTATTTTAGCGATTCAGCTCTTATTTGCCCGGCCGCCGCAGCTTTTCCTGCACTATCTCGAGGCCCAGGGGAGGGATTTAAACCCGGCTGAGAAAAATCTAATATTTCTTCAAATACAAATCAAATAGAAAGCAGTGGACAGCCTCTTTATCTGTGTGTATATTTGTCTGTGTGTGTGCATGTGTGTGTGTGTGTGCCTGAGCTGAAGAGGACGATACTCCTCTGCCAGGAGAGAGGCCCCTCTACTAAACACTGTGATTTAGATTTAGAGCTTAGGGGCGCCATAAACATACAGTCTCAACATGCACACACACACACACACACACACACATTTGTTAGGTTGATTCACGGAATGCATGGCAATATCTGAGGAATTAAGTCATGAAATAAATTAAAAAATCTTGTAGAAACAGAACTGCCTCAAAGGACAATCCAAGTTTTCGGTTTTGTCTTGTGAATTGTGTTACTTCCTAGTTTTACTACAAATATCTGGGGATGTGAAGACAGACGAAGCAGCTTTACAGTAGTTACCAAAACAAGCAGTAGACATGTAACCAGATATGAATACATTTTTCTGCATTTTAACAGATGCCTATGCCATCTGAATGTGTGCAGAAATACATATTTTTCTTTATTCTGCAAACATTAACTGTCACCCAACTGAGGGGAAGTGTGATTTTGAGAGAATTTGACACATACTATTAACACGTATTAACACAAATTTGAACACACAGACATCATACACACAGCTGCTATCACTCTTTTCCAATCTTCCAATCAATACCTCCAATGTCTAAGGATGCTATTATTTCCAAAAATACAAATCATCTAAAACAGTGTGTTCCTCACAACATCAGATCTTGACTCATAATTGCCACGTTTCACTTTTTTCAGTACCAAGACTATTGCAGTTGATTATTGTTTGCACAATAAAAACAGGAGCTACTGATGGACATAGCAGCGTCTAGATGTGTGTTTTTGGGTCATTGTCCCATTGAAAAACAAATGATGGTCCCACTAAGCACAAACCAGGTGGGGTGGCGCGTCACTGCATGTTGTGGTAGCATGCTGGTTAAATCCAACATCGTCACTGTAAAGCACCATCACACCTCCTCCTCCATGTTTCATGGTGGAATCCACACATTCAGATACCATCTGTTCACCTTCTCTGAGACATGGTGTGTGGAACCAAAAATACTAGATTTGGACTCATAAGTACAAGCTACACACTGCTTTTCACTGCTCTAATGTCCATTGCTTGTATTTCTATAATGTATTAATAATCCTCACCCTCAGTAGTGGTTTCTTTGCAGGAATTCCACCATGAAGTCCTGATTCACACAATCTCCTTCATCAGTTGATGTTGAGATGTTTGTGCTACTTGAACTCTGTGAAGCATTGGTGCGGGCTCTAATCTGAGGTGCCATTAATTGGTGATTTTTGAGGCTGGTAACTTTAATGAACTCTGCAGCAGAGGAAACTCTCAGTCTTCCTTTACTGGGGAGGTAATGTTTCATCATAGTGTTTGATGGTTTTTGTGAAGAACCTCTTGACATTTTCCAGATTGATTGATGAAGTAATAATATGACTGTTGTTTCTCTTTAGTTGAGCAGTTCCTGGTGTAATATGGATTACTTCAGTAGTTGAATACGTAGGTAAATGGAATGTCCCATGAAGAGATGGAAACATCGACATATACAGTGTGTGTGTGTGTGTGTGTGTGTGTGTCTGGGGCCCATTGTGTGATGTTGCACTGTGACAGATGCCATAGGCTGTACCATATGGGCCTGTTCTGATACACCTGCCAGCCTTACTGGACCTCCAACACTAGATGTGGGTTGGTTGGTTTGGCAGGGTTATGGGGGGCAGGGATCCATAGCCACTATGTTCCACTCACAGGTATGTTCCCTGGATGGCTAGATGTTGGCCGGACAAAAAGGTCTTCCCTTCCTGTCAGTGGTATATTCATGTCCCAGCAGTGAGGCTGGATGGCTAGGTCAGGGTATTAAAACAAAACAACCTGTACCCACTGAGAGGCTGCTGAGACTCACTGTGACAGTTACTCTGAATGAAGTGAAACATTAGCTGTCACGTGTGGAAGAATAAGATAAGAAATCTGAGTTTTCATTCCCTACTTGAAGAAAATGTATTTCAATGCAAAGTTTATCTTGCTCAAGACACTCAATTGAGAATTTTACAGTGAGGCATCTTTGTTTAAACTTGAGAGTGGCGATTGTGCGACTGTGGCTATAAATTCCAGACATGAGGCAGCAGCTGACTGTACAGCAGCCTCTCTGGCAGTAATAAACTACCAGAGTTTATGAGACCAGGATGAGGGGGACTTGACCTTCGTAGAATGAGTAATAACAGCACAAAATGTCTCATTAGAGCTAATACGTGTTTAATGAGACAGGCTGTAAAGTGAAACATGGGTTACAGAACGTGTTGTGGTAACGCAAGTCTTCCACGGTGGCTTTCATGATACTTTCATTTCTTTTAATAGTCTAAAAAGGTATTATGAATTGGTATAGTAATGCAGGTCATCTAAATAAACACTAAAAGCATTTTTATCCAGAATCATGGAGTGCTGACAACTACACCATGTACTGGTTAGAAGACAGGTGAACACACGGCACTGGTTCCTACAATAAAACCTTAAGAACACATAGACATAAGAATCCTTTAAAATATATGTAAATCTCTCCGTTTTAGTATCTGCTCATAAAAGAAAATGAATTTGTGCAAAATGGTTTGTGCTAGAATCTTGGTGATTTAGTGACTACCTTCACCCAGACTAACGGTTAATTAAAGACAATGTATTCGAATCAGAGCCGAGTTATATGAATTGTATCAGATGGTGCCACACAGTTAATAGATTAGCTTCCTCCATTTGGGACTCTCTGTGTCTTCCTCACAGACCAGTAGTGTGAAAATGGTTTGCGATGTGGAACCCCTGTTTAAATCAAATCAAATCAAATTTTATTTATATAGCCCAAAATCACAAAATACATTTGTCTCAGAGGGCTTTACAATCTGTACAGGGAGTGACACCCTCTGTCCTTAGACCCTCGATTCGAGTGAGGAAAAACTTGCCCACCAAAAAATCCACTCCCACTAGTGATTCCACTGGAAGTTGATTTGGGTGCACTGTTTTGCTGTTATTAAGGGGCGGTGTAAGCAGGCTCTTAGTGTGCCATTCCCCCAGTTGTTGCTTTACGGTGGAGCCAAAGATCCAACCCAACTCCTTTCAGTTCATTAAATCCCTGCAGCAGGACAGATATGTGGATAAATCTGCAGCCTCTGAGAAGTGGTGCACCAGAGCACAGTGCCATTACGCATGACCGCTCACTGTGTTTACCTTCATTAAATCACCTGAAAATGAAACCAGGCCGCTACAGTATAACCGCACACCTCTACACACATCAGACTGGTCGGCTATAACTCACATTACAGAGGTTTTTGCTGAAATATCTTTGGTCTGATATAACTATATAAACAGCTTTATACATAAAGCAAAGAATGGCACTGAGCACTTATGGAAAAATATGTTTTCACTTCTGTCTTCTCAATAACTGTTAGTGTGCGTCCTCTTTGGTGCTCTCCTACTATCTCATATGTTTGGTTGATTTGATTAGTTGAAGTTAGCCCATGATAGACAGATGGTTCAACCAATTACCTGCCAAGTATTTTTTTGAAAGTGCCTGCTCTTCTCCAAACAGCTTCCAAGGATGAAGAAGTCTGATGGTCTGTGTAATCAACCATCTGGCGCATCAGGTTATGTTTTTACATTCATCTACTGAAAGTGGAAAGTTCCTTGTGCTCACTGAAAATCTGTATTTATGGGTAGACTTGTGAACATGAGCTGCATCAGCATCACGCCTAGTTTGGAGCCAATCCTGGTTCAATATTCACTGAGAATGGAGTGAAGTAGGAGACATCTTATATCCAGCAGTTCAGCTTCTGGAACGAAAGATATTTGCTCATTCATAGATTCTGGATTTCCAATGAGGGAGAAGGAGCAGATATCATTTCATCATACTTTTTTTGTGGAAAAACTGACAGACTTTAATGTTTTCAAGCGTAGTAGTTTTTACACATTACCAGTCAAAGATGTCGACACACTTTCTCATTCAAGAGAATCAGAAGGTATGTCCAAACTCTTGCCTGGTACTGTATGTCTTAATACTGTCTAATGTCTGGATATGTTTAATTGTCACAGTATATGAGCATTTTGTAGTAAAAGTGACAAAATAAAATGAAAAGATAAGAGTTTGGTTTATGATTCACACATTCAGAAGTGAAAGAACAGAGCTGGAGCTTGGCCCTTCTCTGAAATGTATTTCTAATATATGTATATATCAGTCAAATCTACCACATCAGTAATGTAAGGAAAACTTTCAACTCCATCGTCCTCAAGTTCAACTTTGGTGATTCCTCATGAAGCGCATCATTAATTTACTGAGATTAGAAAAAGTGGAGTGAACTCAGGTAGAAAGGTGCAGATCTTTGTTTCCCTGCTGAGAATGAGTGGTTGTTGTTTATCTGCAGAGGGTGATTGGGTTGAATGCAGATGTTTGGGGCTCATAAAAAGGTTTACTGCAGCTAGGGCTTTAGCCTGAGGCCAGAGGCAACGAGCAGGATGTTGAGGATCACTTCCCTCTACCTCCACCTCTACCTCTGTCTCCTCCTCTTCCCCTCTTCCTGTCCTCCAGCAGCAGATCCTGCTTACTCATTACTAAAGTCGGTTGATTGTTAACTGTTGAATTTTATTTTATTGAGAGGACGGGAGACTCGACTCGACTCTTTTAAACCCAGAATTTATTTCAAATCTAAAACAAATTAATAACAGTGCAATAGAAAAAGATTAGCTCAAACATTCTGTTAACTTGATCAAACAATTAAACACTTGTTATTTCTCTATAGAGGAAAACAATGTAGTTCTTTGTAGACTGGATCTGAACAGGGATGCTGGTAGGAGATTGGTTCAGTCTTTCTGTTTCGGATGTTTTCAATAGCTGAAATGGGTGGGTAAGGTTATAAAGTTATGAGACGGACCCGTTTTATGACAGCTGATGTGGTCACAGGAGTAAAAGGTGAGCAGCAGAGATCCGGATACACTGTAGTTTATGGACGACTGGGGGAGATCCACAAACAAAGGACACTATGACAGTCGAGTCTGGATGTCCTGTGTCCCAAATCCCATATTTTCAAAATGATGATAAATAATATTTGTGGGGGGGTTTTTTTGTTTGTTTTTTTTGTTTTATTTTTAGGATATAACCTATACTTCCTCGTTGACTATGAACTTTGTAGCATTATGTGTATGATGTCAGTTACATTTTCTCTTTAGAAATGGTGTAAAGACAAAAGAAGTGACCCTGCTATTTCTGCACGGACTCCACCATCTAGTGGTCACATATGTTTACTACAAATAAGTCTTAAACTTTAATCTGAACTATTGCACAAACAAATTGTTAATGCATCACTACATATATTAGAAATTATTTATATGTACATTAATGTGTATGTATAGTTTTTGATTTTGCTTGATTTTTCATTAGACATTAAATTTTTTTTTTTTTCACTCTGGTATTTTTGTATCTATTTTTTATTGTTGTATCTCTGCTTTCTTGTTAACACATTTACTACATGTTTCATATGCATAACATAATTCATTGTTTCATTAATATTCATTCATAAAATATATTTCTAGTTGCTTGATCGTGTCGCATGTTATTATCACCAGCAGTTTTTTTTTGGTTTTTTTCTCAGTTTCATAGCCATTAGTCATTTCAAATTTGCTCTAATCTGCTCCTATGCCATCAAATATGTCTTTATGTATGATATTATACGTCTCTTCTCTCTCACTTCCTTTGGTTTAGACACCATGAGCCAACAGAGAGAATTAGTGTTGCATGGACGATGTTCGAAGATGTTCAAAAGCAGCAAAATCTTGGAGCTCTTTTCTGAAAGCGTGCAGCTGGCAGCAGTGTGTGTGAGCTGCCAACAGATGGCAGTGTTAATCTTCAGCACTGTCAGCAATAAAGCCGGCAGAGTAACAAAACCACAGATCCACTCAGACATAAATTCTGTTCCACTGACCAATAGTCTTTTTCACAGTACAGACACAGTCTTTACAGATGTAAGTTTGGTCATTCAGGCTTAACAGTCCAGCGGTTGAAATGAGACACAGACTGAGGATTTAAGATTAGGCTCACTCACTGGTCAAGAGGGGTAACAATCTTTTTATTTTTTTTCCAGTAGAATGGAATGTGTTAATAAAGGCACAGAGAAACATATTTTACAATATGTGTTAGTGTTACCACATTCCAATTAGCCAATATTTAATAAAAAAACACATGAATCATCATATGTGATCCCTGAACAGAGCGCATCTTCCTGTTTAATTACTGAACAGAACCGTGGTTGCTATAGTGTGATTTGAACAATGTTGCTGTTAGTAATTTACCAAACGATAAGTACATGTTCTATATAACACTGTCATACTGCACTGTTTCCATAAAGTAGGAATAACAAGTATCATGAAACTCCACATCATTGACTAAGCAGCTCTAAACATATAATTTAAATATTAATGATTCTCTTGGAGATGGTGTTATTTATGATTATGAAACATTATATGAAAATATGAATATCCCAGTTAAATCAATCAGCATTTGCAAATATGGTGTAAGTTTTAACATCATATTACATTTTAAGAAATGCACTAATGTGTTGAAAACGATAGTCCATCCCAATCTCTAAATGTGTATGTCCAGTTTACCGTCAGCTATGTGTGTGTGTGTGTGTGTGTGTGTGTGTCTGTGTGTGCATAAGTGAAAAGCATGAGAAAGAGTATAAACCACAGATAACAAGAAAAACTGAAACAAATGAACATAAAATACGATTTGGTGTGTTTCAGCCTGTTACCTTGAAGGTTTGTCTGTGTAGCATACATGTGTATGTGTGTGTGTGTGTGTGTGTGTGTGTGACTCTTTCCAATCAGTCCATGCACAGAGGCACAGCTGTACAAGAGAAATAAGACTCAATAAGAATGAAATCCCGGTGAGTTTTAAAATGCTGCATTTATTTCCATTATTAATTATAGTCATTACTGCTGTCTCCTCCCGCTGAGGGAGGAGAGGAAGGAGGAGGGGGGAGGGGGAACAAAAGAGGGAGGAGAATAGTAAAAGTAAAAAAGAGGAGCATAAAGAGGGATGAGAGAGGAAAACAGGTGCATGAGTACAGAGAGTAACGAGAGTAAAGTCGTCTTTAGGGTGATTGAGGTTGGATAGATAGTTTTGATTGGCATCATTTCGCTGCTCTCCACATTTACACTCACTGTTTTTAACACATGCAGAAACCAAACACAACTCTAATTAAGTCCGTCTGTTTACATTGTGATTGTCACAGTGAAAAGTTCCTCAGTGGCCTCCTTAATCCAGCCATATACCCCAAGTGGTTGATACACACGTCTGATATTTTGTTCATTCCATTCATATAAATGAGGATATAAAAATAGTTATAATATATTAATGGTAATACTAATTAATAGCAAACAACAGCCAAACCAAAATGAACAGAGAAGTTGTATCTAAAACACTTTCAACAAAAAACTGAACATTAGAACCTTCATGAAGGAATGTATTTATTGCACAACTGTTGGATTAAACTGCATTAGTCTGATCAACTGGCAACATTGACGCTTTTTAAATTACTGTGAAGTACATTATATCTCCAGTAGAAATATATTTGCTGTATAAATAAAGTTTTACTTACACCGAGACATATTAGATTTGAAACGGGTTTTGTGAGAGCGAACTCCTCCTGGCTACATCTGCTGTATTTTTACACCACCACCATCAGTACATCTTGTGTAGGAGGGCTAATAACTCTGAGGAGAGCTGACGACAGGAAGTGACCTAGTCCTGACTCAGGGCTGTGAGAGAAACAAAGGCTACAAAACATGCTAAATTTTTAATTCTTTTAGTGTGTGTGTGTGTGTGTGTGTGTGCATAGTGAAAGGGCTTTCTTGCCTCGGCGTGGCAGTCTAGCCGTCAGTTTGGGCTCTGTTCTCTGGATGAATTTGAAGAAACACCCAGTATGGGGCCTCAGCAGCACTCTTCTCAGCCTCCCCATCCTCACTACAGTTTGACACTTAATTAAAGCTTTCATTAGCTCCCTGGGAAGTGCCGAATGGCCCTCTGTTGCTTATTAGCCATTGTCTTCCCTTACACCTCTCATTATGTGATGCTGTGTAATTGTTGCCATGGATTACCTGTGTGAAAGGCTTCCGCTGGCATGCAGGCAGAAATTAAAAAACCTGTCCGTTTCATTTCTCACGCCGTTCGCACGACAGCACCGTTGACTCTCTCTGTGCTCAAGGTTTGTGCTTTTTAATGATGGCCTTTTTTTTTTATTCTTATTTTTACATGCAGGTGAAAATAACTGCACAAATAAAACAGGTTGTTTTTAACTTGTTCAGTCTTCCTGGTAACTTGTGTACTTGTAAGTTTTGTAAGTGTACTTGAAAGGATTGTTGGAAGAACTGCGGACATTATTTTCTTATTACAGATCCACATTTTTCTCCCTCTCTTGCCTTTTCACCAAGCTTTGCTATGTGCTGGTGCAGTGCTGCAGATGAAGAAAAATGGAAATGCCAACACTCGGCAACAAGAACCCTTACAAGCAAAAAACCGGACATATTTCTGCACAAGTGTGCATAGTATGCATAATACGATGCATTTGCAAGCAATTATTAGACAAAGGTTGACAATCACTGCTTGTTATGCAGAGCCAATGAAACGACAGATCTGAGGAAAAGCCCATTTTCTCACATTCATTTGTTTGCTGTGTGTTTTACATCTGACTGTCATTGTGTGAGCAGGGCTGTAAGAAGCACCACCATGAACATCCTCTACCCACATGTTCATAAAAATTCCCATTATTCCAGGGCATTTTTGAGCCTCAGGAGAGAACAATGGAAGGGTTTCTCCATCGCGGACCCTTAAATTAACACAGTGATGTATTTATGGCAGTCCTGTGCGACATTAACGTTTTGGGAGGGAAAATGATGGCACATTCAGCTGTGGTGTAAAGGCCCTGTAAATCTGGTGGCTTGCACTTAGCATGCTTTATTACACTGGCTATTGAGCCTCTCATCAGCATCAGCTTCCGCCAAGCTCATACTCTTAGTTTCTTCTCTCTGTCTCTTTAATTCTCTCCCCTCCATCGTTTTCTGCTCACTCAGCCCATCTTCCTGTCAGCTCTCCACATTGCTCTGTCTCTTTGCTCTGTCTCTATATTTGCTAATTCTTTTGCTTTTGATTCCACCATGTTTTTTCCACCCGCGGCCATCAGAATACCCTTTGTTTTGTATTATGCCTAACTGCCTCTCTACCACATATCCTCTTTTTCTTACATTTCCATAGATTTGGGAGCACCTTTTTTAGCCGCCTGGTGTTCCTGGAGTAAAAGTTTTCTTCCTGTTTCTGCTTGATAGGTGATTCAACATTTCAGGCTTGGGTGGACAAGTCAAATAAGTCAGCAACACAAGCATACATGTATAAAAACTGAGGGAGAAAAGTCAACTGCAACTCCCAATGTTTATTTGAGTAAAAAAAAGCAATTGTGAAGTCTTGTTTATGAAGCTGATGCCGATGACATCACAGTTGGGTGTGTTTACAGGTGAAACAAAGACTGATCAAGATTACACTTTGCTAATAACTGATTAAAAATTCAGATCTTCCTTCCGACATCAGGTCAGTGTCCACATAGTGATCAACCAAATGTTGTTTGTGATCAACCAAATGACAGTGTTTAGAGAGTTTGAGCTTAAAGGCCTTCAATAATACAGCTTATATTTTCTCTGATCAAGGTACATTTATATTCATATATTATATATAAGGTATATATATATATATATATATATATATACACACCTGACCAATCAAAACATTCATCATGATGGATCATCATCATTTCACAGAACAGGATCAGCCTGAGAGAATCAGGAACTCCATCAGCAACTCCTCCTTACTGTGTTAGTCATGGTTATTTTTTCCAGTGTCTCCTTTCTGTGACTGATGAGTCCACACTGTGAAGTTGGAGTCCTCTAGACACCCATTGTTTGGAAAGTCCAATCTGTGCATATTCTTGCATTGCCAGACCATTCTTCACTCACTCTGCCAGTGCTGGAGAACGGTCCGGTTATGCCCATATACCATTCTGCTATAGGAAAAGAAATGCTTTGTACTAAACCAGTTGCAATCATCTTGCATATATACAGTCATAGTACAGATGTGTATATATGTTAAAACTCTATTGCTGGTCTAAGCATACTTTTACTGTGCAATTTTTAATTAGAACCATGTCGTTAATTAGACAAATCAGGTCACACTTGATGTGAATGGTAAGGCATGTCAAATATTAGGCTCTGAATTATTTGCAATGTCATGCAATTTATTTGCATTGCTGTTGATGTGTTAAACTTCTAAGGAATAATTTATTGGTGTACAGTGAACCTGGGGTTTTAGCATCCCCTGGGCCTGGTTTATTTTTCAGAACTCTTTTCTTATTTCTTTTTCTTTTCTTATTAAACTGGCAAAAAAAACAACTGATGACCAGAATGACCAGAAATGTTTCATGTCAACACAAAGATCAATGCAAGTAATGCCCTGATAGTTTGATATTTTCCTGGCCTGACCTGTTTGCCTGATAGGACTAAACAGCTGGGAGGTTGAATGAGGCGGGGAGCTTTGGTGTAAAATGATTCTTATACTTCTACTTACTATACATCTATCTACTGTGTCTATTTCTGACACAAAGTTTATCTGGTGCCACTGTGATGATTTTGCCATTATGAGCATACTACAAACTTGCAGCAAATGCACATCAATGAGGAAAAAAATGCTGAATTACATTAAACAATCTCCAACCTGTATGAAAAGCTTCTCTTTCAGTTCATTAAATCTCTTGCCATCTGAAGGCAGCAGGAAGATGAAGTTGATAAATCTGTAGTGCCATTACACACGGCAGTTCACAGTGTTTAGTCTGATTAAATCTGGTGCAAAACACCAGGCTACAAAATAACCACACACACTTTTACACACAGCACACTGGTCAGTTATTACTTTTGGCATTTCATGTTTTATTCTTGAAATTCATCACGTGCAGACACTGTTGTCACATTGATTGCAGGCATGATATGAACATGTAGAATTTGTGATACGAACTGAAATAGGGATTGATGATATCATATGGCAGCTTCACCCCCCCCCCCCCCCCCCCCCCTTTGAATTATTTATTTCTATCATAATTGTACTATGATTAACTAAAAACCCACACCATCTGTCTCTGGTTGCACATTTGTGATTCTGCGTGTTCACGTCGTGCACCGTCCAAACAACAGCATGAAGAAGCATCTTCCATTTGTTGATCTATCGTTTTCATGCTTCATTGTGATTGGCTCAGTTGTTTCCAGAGGTATGAGACCTGTGATGTTACTGGCTTAGGGTGTATTTATGAAATGCCACACCCTTCCATCTACATTCTCCAGCCCTTTTACACTTTGTACTGCTGCACATACGTGAACCAAAATAGCAGGTGAACGATGTATTAAAACTATTTACTCCATTTTACAGACTTCAACAACATTTAATAGCCTCTGTTGAGTTGTTGTGATTTTTGTCATTCAGTGTCTTCAAATCTCATTATTTTCATGTCATAACATTCATAAAAGTGTTCAGTGTTTGATCCAGAAATGTGCTATTGCTCCTGATAGGTGGGAAGTCATGGATATCTGAGATGTGTCAGGTCAGTGTACCTGAAGGTGAGATCAGAGTTACAGTCAGGGCAGAGCCTTTTAGGTCTGAAGGAGAAAAGATTAGTGAGAGTGCATGGGGGTGTGTGCAATTCAATAAAAAAAAATGCAAGTGTGTTTGCATGTAACATGTGTGTATGTGAGGCGATATGTGCTTGTGTGCTGTGTGTATGTGTGTTGGTGGATGAGCGGTTATGCAAGCAATCATTTAAACTAAAGGTCAGGTTTGTAATTAGATCAAAGGGCTGCTTGTTTGTGTGTGTGTGTGTGTGTGTCTGCGTGAGTGCATGTGTGTGTCTGTTTGATCAGAGTCATTCAGAATGATTGAATGACATCTGTGATTACCCTCTCCTACTGCTAGATATGAGAGGTAGGGCCTCCACTACAAAGACCTGTCATGACTGTGATGAATGGGGAATGAAAGAAGGTTTTCATTGTATCCACAAACATAGACACACACACACATATACACACACACACACACACATACATACACACAAACATGTGGGGTTTCCATCTCTTCCATCTCTACATTGGAGAGACTCTTAACTCTAACCACTACATGTCTAAAACTAACCTTAACATAACCCTTAACTTTAAACCAAGTCTTCACCCTAAAATCAGTCATTTACATGAAGGGGACTTTTGGTCCCCATAAGGGAGGCAAATCCCCACAACATGAGCAATACCTACATCACACACACACATTCTACTATTACTATCTCAACATTATTCAGATTTAGGATGAATGGTATACGGGAAAACAGCGCAGAGATACAGCAAGGGGAAAAAATCCATTTGTATAGTGTTGAGTTTGTTCTCTCAGTCAGGCAGAGAGCAAATCTGCATGCATTAAGGCAAAGTAATGAGGTAAATGTAAGCAGGGAGGAGAGTAAATATCTTAAACAGTGTTCGCCGCACCGGCCCTTTCTAGAAATGACATTTTGCTTCCCTAAGCATGTAAATAAGGGATAGGGACAAGCTGGAGCAGATGCAAAGAGGACAGTGATGAAGCGCATGAAGTCAGACAGTGTGTGTGTGTGTGTGTGTGTGTGTGTGTGTGCAGACAGCTGCATCTCTTCCACAGTACCCCCCACCCATGACAAACAGAGGATGACCGATTTTGCTTGTCAGTGTTTCAGTGTTTTCCAGCCGAAAACCTCAAAATCAGCTATCACCCCACACAGTTGCTGACATCAACAGATGGCCATTTGTACCCATTAATTACAACAACCTTTTATGGATCATAATGCTTATCATTGGTTCTCCCATTATTAAAGTTGAATGATGAGGTTGTTGTTGCTGCTTTTGTTGTTATGTGTTTTTTTATAGCCAACGAATTCCATGAAAAGACCAAAAACAAAACCGAGTTAGTTCTCTCTCAGTAATTTCTTACTTCTCTAGCCTTTGGCTCTGAGCTCTAAACACATTGGTTCCTACTATATATATATATATATATATATATATATATATATATATATATATATATATATATATATATATATATATCTTTTATTTTTTTTTATTTATTTTTTTTTCTATTTGCTTAAAATATCATTGTGTCTAATGCGTAATGCTGGGTCGTTTGGTTGGATGATGCTTTTCATTTGCTTTTTTCTCAGGTTTTCTAATGGTCTTACATTCTTGATCAAAGCATTTTTTTTCTCTTTTAACAAGCTTCTGTTTTTGTTTTATAAGGTCAGCTTTAATAGCTGCCTTGTGAAAAATCATATTGATATCATCAGTGGCCTTTTTCACACCATCTCTGGTAGGGACATATTGATTTTGGTCATGTGTCATTCATCAGGTCAGGTGAGTTCAAGGCCATGATGAATTTGTTTTCACTGTCTTGGGCCCATCTGTAAGTAGGATTTAATTTATACAGCTTTCTCTCTCTCTCTCTCTCTCTCTCTCTCTCTCTGTCTCTCTCACCATGGCTCTCTTTCTTTTGGGTATCCATTTGAAGACAGAGGGCACATTAACTATTGATAATCTGTGGAACAGCATCACATTCAGAAATAAAATTGCTGTCTAAATGTATTCAGAGGCTGCTCGTAAAACTGTAATTATAAACATTACTTTGAATATGAAATGCTGGCTGACAGTTATTGTCAGAGGCTAATAAAAGCCATGCATCTTCTCGACTGTTGAGTGCAACACACAGGCAGAGCGCTTTTCAATATGGCTTAACACAGATATTATTCCAGGCCTGGTCTTATCTAACATCCTCTGCATGTCTCCACTTGGCTTTGTGGCCGTTTGGAGCAAAATAATTGTTAGTATGTCATAGTATTTTTTTGTCCATGGTTTGAGCTGCAAAGAAACAACAATAGTGGTGAGCCTTATTGCCATTAATAATGCATATTATGCAACAGTATATAAATAAGTACCAGTCAAAAAGTTTGTACACAGCGTCCCATTCCTTTGAATGAGAAAGTGTGTCAAAACCTTTGACTGGTACTGTACATCAATATCAGGTGAGTGGTTTGGATAACACCCAATGATTAAATTATACTTGTAAGATGATTGGGGTGGGCATAACCTCTACCCTGTAGTTATTACTGTAGCTATGGCAACCAAGGTGGCCTAACTTTAAGGAAGTAATAACTTTAAACCACACCACGTGTTTCTTTAACCTTAACAAAGTGAACATTTGAACCCAAGCAATGGTTTGTAGCAGTTTTGGAAATAATGACGTTGTCTTGCCAGTTACTGTTAATCATGTGGTCAAATGACATATTTGGTTGTTTAATTTGGAAGACTTGATGATATCTTGAGTCATGTCAGTCCCAAGATGAACAGCATGTGAATGCATCAGGACCCTGTGGGAGAAGTGGAGGAAAAAAGCGAATCACATAAGAAATACAGTTCTGATGTTCTACAATTCTAAATCGATTCACAAATGACAAAACTGGAATTCTGTAATTGTATTACCTTATGTTGACAGAATGAAACAGGCAATACTGTGTATAGCATGCTTTTATTTAATGCCTTGATAGGTTAGTTAAGCTAACGGTTTCATTTTGCAGTTCAGTGGGCAAAGGACACAAGGTTTGGCACCTGGAAATAGCCTAGAAATAGTTCGATAGTAATAGAGAAATAGTAGAAATAGTTTATTGTATCAAGAATCAGTTTTGAATTGAGAACCAATTCTGACTCGAGGTGTGACATCAAAAATCAGAAAGGAATCATAAGGTTCCTGGATAAACTGGAGAACATGGCTGTTCAGACTCAGTGGCAGCTGGTGATTGTTTATCTGGGCAGGTCTACAGACACTGAGGGCTTCTGCATTTACACTAGTTGTCTGGTCCATCTAACAGGTTTGCTAATTAACTGCCTCTTTTCTCACCAATCAGAAAGATTTTTGTTTTAAGTTGGACTTTAAGTTTAAACATTAATGTATCCTCATTTCTGTTTTTAATATACATAATAAAACAACTTTTCTGCATTATTGTACTATTATCAAAATGCATAAAAAGTAGAAACTAGTTCATATGCTTAAATATTTAAAAGTAACTTATTAAACTGTCAGACTCTTGTACAGTGGGGTGTAATGAAAATGCAGCACAAAAGGCTTCAGAGGTTTTGTGTTGTGTTCAGATTTTCCATCAGTGCAGTATAGTCTTGTTTAACATTTGAAACTTTTTATGCATCTTACATATTTTTGTATGTTTCATTAGCTTTATTTTTACAGAAAGAGTGATATGTGCTGTTAAAACAGCTCAGTATCCCCACAGTGACCATTAAAGTTAACTCGCATCATCTTAACCTGACAACGTTATAAATACCCTGATTTGCTGATTTCCTCATCTGCTTACTCATGTACGATTAAAACAACTCCAGTGATTATCTTCAAATGCTAGTTGACTCCATTCATCTGTGTATACACTTCTAAAGCGTGCATGAGCTTCTGAAGTGTGTGTGTGTGTGTGTGTGTGTCTGTGTGTATGATCCACCCATCTATCTTTTGCGGGTATGAAATAAGGCTAGCCCGTGCCTGGAGGAGAGATAATTGAAAATCAAAGGAGGACTTTGTTAATTTGATTAGACAGCACTGGATTGTTCCCGATCAAATGAGATTTCATTATGGCATGCAATTAAATAGAACTGGCTAGATGGGGGGGGGGAGCGGAGGAGATGTGACGTGAGGGAGTGATGAGGAGAGGAAACAGAAAGATCTGGGGAGCTGAAGACAAGAAGACAAGAAAATGGTAAAACTCTTGAAGGAAGAAGAAGAGAATAAAAGAAGGCTCGAGCCTGAGTAACATGTAACATGAGAGAGAGATAGAGAGATAGAGAGATAGAGAGAGAGAGAGAGAGAGAGAGAGAGAGAGAGAGAGAGAGAGACATTTGGTTATAATAATAATAATTTTGCATGTTTGGACATTTTAGGTCCAGGGTATTAGTATTCACAATGGCCAAACATAAAAATGCAATGCAAAATGACCTCCCACATAAATACATCGGAAATTCTTCATAGAAAATCTAAGATGACACAATCTTTAATTATGCTAAGAGAATCAAATCAAATTTATCAAATTTTATTTATATAGAATGATGAATAATGAAGAGAAAAACTAAATTCCAAGGCAAACAAAGGAGGCGGAGTACAAGAAATCGGTATTTATAGAAAAACACTGAATTCTCTCTCAATATTACTCTTAATTTCTTATGATGTCCTCATCAACAAAACATCCTACTGTAAATATGGCTAAAGAGCCATTCGAACTATCCATTTTGATATAAGCTCTTTCTCTATAATGCTGTATAACGGTGACCTGCAGTTTGTTTTGTGTGTCTTTTTTTTGTTTCCTTGTAAATTTGTTAGATTAGGGTTATTCCAAAGGTCTTGAATCAATCAAGTATCCTTGTTAGGGTGGATTGGGAATTTATGGGAAAGAGGAAATATAATCACTGACAGGCTCCCTGACTTGTGTCTGTGCAATAGTTAACCTATGTGAAAATGTGAAAAAAAAACTTGATTCAGAGTTCTAGTTTCAACACAGATCTACGTAGTTTAATAAAGACAATTATGAGAGGTGCAGTGGCAAACCAACTCACTGACAGTCCTGTTGGGTATATGAGGCACACTAGCAAATGTGAGGTTCCAGGACTGATGAGTCAGCCTAGGCACTCATCCAGTAACAGAGGTTGTGGTGCCAGTCGGGGAGGAGAATGGGCAGCATTGCAGCAGCAGAGCAAACCAATGTTTGCATAAGACAGTAGCAGAGTATGTTACACATGGCTTTGTAACTACACCTGTATGACACCTGATAACATTCAAGCCTGCTCCGCTGCTCATGTCGTGGGTGCTCTGCCTCTGATTGACCTGTGTGGCTCAGAAAAAAATAATATAGCTAATAAAAGCAGGAGCACTGTGCTGTACTTATGGTGATGATGGTAATATAAATAGTTGCCTCTGTTATTATCATCAGTATACAGCATAGTAAAACCAGTCTGCGTGTTAGCTCGCCATACACACCATATCTTTTCATGGTTGTTTTAGTAACATTAAATTTCAGAGACTCATCTTTTGCACTGAAACCAGATCTGGAAGCTTCCTGTGGTTCTCCTCTGAACAGGAGTTAAACAAAGCAAAACTTCACTGCCGATATAAATTTAATTTAATTAGAGCAAAAGAAGATCCATATTGTTATTACCTGCAAGTAACAGAAGTCCATTCCCTCTAGTAAGTCTAGTAAATTAAACTTTTAAGAATGAACGGGATGACAGAAAATAGGATGAAACAAGAGAATGTACAGACTGAGTAACGTAAGAGAAGCCAGTAACAGGGACAAAGGAAAAAGCAAAAAGCAAGCCAGTGTTGTGATAATATGTTAAACTGTCGCCCGGAGACTTCAATCGTTCATGCCAAAGAGTTCCCTGAAGTCATGCATTTCCAGCAGCAACTCTACTTCCTCCTGGATACACTGCAGAGAGAGCATCCATTAATTAATATGGCTCGGTATTAAATTTTTCAAACAATAAAAAAGGACACAAAGGGGGATTTAAGGAGTGAGCGTTTGCGGAGAGGACAAATTAATGAAAATGTCGGCCTCTCAAGGATAGAATTCAATTTATAATTTGTCTCTATCAAGCTGTTGTTGCACTGTAACTTTTCCCCACAGCACTGCTTTGTTTGTCATGTGGTTTGACCACTGAGGATAACAGAGGGGGAGAGTTAAAGGATGGCTCCGTGAAAAAAACATAAAGGACTACAGAGGAGAAAACTTGGCTAACAGCGGTGAGAGCGTTGTTTAATTGTTCAGATGAGACAAAATGTGTAGCTAATTGTTTTAATCTGAAGGGTCACTCGCTGATAGAACTCACAACAGTGGCTCACAAAGGCACAATGCAGGGAAAGTTTTCACTTTAGTATATGTATTCAAATTTCATATTGGATTCTGTTAATATTTCGAACCAAATGTACAAAGAATCTCAGGGACATTTCACACAAACATTTGATTTTAGATGATAGAGATAAAGTGAAACAAGAATTCTGATCCAGAAGTATGAAAACCTCAAAATTCAAAACTGCAGTGAAGTTTCTCATTGCTGCAAATTACACAAACCTGCAACATAATATTAATCATATATCACAGGTTTATTCTATTTGTCTAAATAAGGATAGTAATTTCTTTTAAAAAAACAGTGTAATATTCATTCTGGATATTATATAAAATAATATCTGTGTTCAGTGGCTTTAAACATTGTGGGGGACCAGCTTGACACTGGTTAAGAAATTGTAATGCTGTTAGAAGAAAGAAGCAGGTGCTTATCATGGACACACTGCTGCACTGCTTTTTGTCCGAGCTGTGTGTTTTTGAATGCTAACAAACGTATGATTTCCCAGATGGAGACTGTCCTCTCCAGAAATCTACTGCATTACCTATTTGTTCAAACACTTAAAACAATCTACTGTTTATTTACAGTGACTGTCGTCTTTTGAAGAGGTTGTCAAGATAGGTGGTTGTATCAACTAAACAAGTGACCTTGGAGACCACTGCTCTCATTCTGTCTCCAAGAAATACTGCTGTCCATGGACACTAACTTCCCCCTAACTTTAAAAGTCTCATATAGCGATATTACTGGATTTAGTCCCGATCGCTTACATTGTAAGTGCATTATAAAGAGATCTTCTAATGGTCAGCATGAATATGAGGAATGATTATGGTGAGAAAAACTTTTTCAGTGTTAATATGGGGCTCCTGTCTTAAGATAGACATGAAAAACTGTAAACCCATCCTTCAAAGGTAAACTTGACTGCTTTGACAAATCAAAGTGTGTTTTACAAGTGTTTGGAGACACTACGCAAAGTCTGATTAAGTTGGTTTGGGCTAAAGAGTAGTTTGAATATGAAAAAAAGAATTACTTGCTGCTTTTAAGGGCAACAACCAAATTACATCAGTACTGAATACATATTTACATTTGATGACAGGGCAAGTTGTGAATTCAGATTGATATCGATGAGATTCCTTATGAGCCTTTTTTTAAAATCCCCCTGGATTAATGCTTGTTGCAAGTGCACTTTTGGGTTAAAGAGTAAGAAAGAGAGAGAACGAGACTACGAGATTACCCCACATAATGCAATTGTGAATCTGCTGATTAAAGTGAAGCGGGTTAGTCGACGAGGTGGACCAGCTATTCTCATTTAATGACAATCACAGGTGCTCCTTAACATAGAGCGGAGAAATGTCTGGCTGCTGAATCTATTCTAAATAAATAACAATGTTGAAATTAAAGTTTAGACTGATTTTTACAACTGAAATTGCACTTTTGTTATTACAGAAAGAATAAATAACTGAAAAAAGGCACCCTTATGAATGGTACCCAACTCTAGTCAAACCAACCTGTTTGGGTATTTAGTTTGGAGGACCAGATATTCATATAGTATAACTATAGCACAGAAACACAGTCATGATGGCTTTATTAGTGGGAAAGTTCTACACAACTCCACTGCCTGTGGGTCACATCCCCATCTGCCTACCTGCTGTCCCAGCCATGTGTGATGACATGACTGTGTTGTCTACATCCCCGTGTCCATGTATCAGACCGACCTGCAGCATTGTGGGTATTCTGGTAAAGCGACGGTGTGGAGATGGAAGCTAGTGAAGGCTGTAGTTGGGAGAGCATTGTATGTTTTCATTGAAGAGCAGGAAGCGGTGTGATACTGACTTTGCTTGCGTGCTGACCAGAAACAGATGGCCGCCGTACTGTCTGTGTGTTACTGTGGTGCTGAGAGCATTGACAGTGTGTGTATGTGCATGTGCACACGGAAAGTTGGCACACATTTGGTTATGTTTGTATATTCCAGTCTACTCTATGTATCTGTAGGAAGTGGTTCTTCTGTTTTCTCCTCATTTAATCTCCACCTTCTCATCTTTGCTGTCTTCATCTCCTCTCATCTTCTCCCTGCTCTTTGCTCAATGTTACCTTCTCTCTTGTGTGTGTGTGTGTTTTCCTCATTTCTATCCTCCCTCTGTCCTTTCTCTCCCTATACCTTGTTCCTCCTCTCTTTCCTCCCATCGTCACCTTCACCAGCCGTGCCATCCATCTCTCCCACCAGGCTAATTGTGCAGAAACACAGTGGGATGAAGGGATGAGGGGATGTGTGTGTGTGTGTGTGGGTGGGGTGGGGGGGGGGGGGGGGGGGGGGGGGGGGGGGTACAGAGAGGAAAACCAGGGGGATAAAAGCAAAGCAGAAACTGTTTTTGTTTGACTTTGTTCTGTGTGAAACCCAGGGGCTGGAGAGGGTTCAAACACCAGCATCTGCCAAATGGCCACATGTACTGTAGGCTGGGAATTAGCATTCGAGACTTAAGCAGTCCTGTGGATATCCTGTAGAAAAAGAGACAAATCATCCTCGGAGATAAAGACAACAAATTGTACTAAAAACCCAGGCCTTTTTCCTCAATGAGTTTACTCAGATAAAGTTGCTTGCTCAAATGAAGCTAGATAGAAAACTAATCAGAATACAGCACTTAAAGCACTGACTTTTATTTTTCATTTATTTTTTTTCAATCCTGAGAGAGCTCTAAGCAGCAGTGCTGTGTCCTGTTCTGTGCCCAGGTTTTGGTTATGCATGTTTTCCTCTTGTATATAGCAGCTCAGAGAGCGATTTATCACAAAACCACAGGGTCTTGGCTCAGGGAATGGGGTTATATTTCATACAGGCATTGTGTAGGGCAAAACTATTGTTCTGGTTGTGCAGAGCCCCTTAAGAAAGGCAGAATTGGTATATTTTTTTGTGCTTCTGTGTATAACGTAGTTTGTGTCTGCATATACTCTATGTGTATATATTTTCTTATGTATCAATATGTTGTGTATACATGCAGTATAGACATATAGCTGCATAAACACATGTACTTTATGTATATTTTATCCCGGGATTAAGTTCAGATGGATGGAGCCTCTCTCCCTGAATGACACCACTCCACATCTTTTCCACTCTCACATCACACATTCAGTTCAAGACACTGGTGCTGGCCTACAGGCAAGGAAAGGGACTGCAGTTGAATGTACTATCACTACTATCACTTTAAAGGCCCTGTAGTCGCTCTTCTTAGTCAAGGCCCTTCCCCATTCTGGCCCCACAGTGATGGAGTGAACTCTGAAAGAAACTTATGTGAGTTGGTGAGTCAAACACAATGAGCTTTGGAGCTTTTCTGGAGGCTTGTGAGGAAACATCTTTCTGAGACAACTTGTTTTGCTTTGTCCTTTGTCACATATCTCTATGCTGCTTATTAAAATTACATGTAACACACTCTCTCTAGATCTCTTTCTTTCTGAGACAGACTCTCTCACACGGACACAACGCAAAACTACAACGAGTAATCTTTGCAAAGTGAATCTGTGTACTGAGGTGTGAGGTCAAGACTCTGCACAAATGCATTCTCACACTCACTACATCTTAATGTTGCACTGTCCAATAACGTTACCCTAAGCAGTCCTCAGCTCTGGTCATTTCTACCTATCGATTGACACTGGCCTTTATCACTCCTGCTCTCCCCTTCATGACCCCCACCACCTTCTTCTCTCTTCATCTCTTTCTGCACATCTGTTTAGCCTCTTGATTGCCCACTTGGTCTCTGGAAAGGGCACTTATCTCTGTGGCTGTTGTCCATGGACCTGGTTTGTTATCCCACAGGGCCTATTGTTAGACAGCCCTGGTGGGTCAATGGCCCTCGTCTACTAGCTAAAATAATCAGTTCACACTCAATAGTGGAACCATTAAGATGTGGAGTGGCAATAACAGGGCAGCTGAAGATACTCCACTCTGTTTAGTAAGGGATAGAAGGAAGGAGGGGACAGACAGAGAGAAGCACAGACTTGATGAAATCTATTGTCTTTTTGGGGGCTTCTGTAGGGGTCATGAGAGAGAGAGAATCACTGTGGTGGTTCACTCATTGGAAATCATTTTGCAACATCAGGGAGGGAGGAAGCAATTGTAAAAGCAAGGTAGAGGGGAAAGGATAGATCGGAGGAGGGAGTGAGAAAAGCAAGGACTCTCTACACACGACGAGAGGCAGAACAGCTTTGTGCCGTGAACAATTGTTTTCAAAGAGTGCAAAGATGTGAACGTTTCAGAAAAGATATCTTGGGAATTATCCTGCACAGATTTTCTGACTTGGTGCCGTAATAAAGTTCAAACACTTTCAGTCTTGATTTTGTTTCTTGGTTAACTTTAACTTTCAACCAATAAGTTGGCAGCTGTCTGTGACATAACAAGACTGATTGCTGATTTTATAATAAGGCATGCACCACCAAGCATATCTCCTGTATGTAGATGATTATTGTCCTCTGTCCTGTAATGGTTAAGACAGCTTTCTCCCATGATAATCTCTGTCAGTAGTGTAGGGAGAGAGATTTTAGCAGTGGTTAGAAGTTTTATTTGTTCAACCTAATACTGTTGTGGGTGAGGACAATTTGTCCAAAATCATAATCATATCTTATTATGAATATTGTGTTGTATTATATTTTCCTTTGCTCACTTCTGGACACCGTTCAGGGAAATGGAAAACAAACTCTTTTAAAATGAAACCTCATAAACACAGAGTGTTAAGGCACATACTACACAGATTCAAAGGCTGGGTACAATGACACCCCTCTATGATTTGGATAAAGTAAAAAATCCGGCAAAACAACAACAACAAAAAACTAGATAACTGGGAAAAGAGGGAAAAAACATCAAGAAAAGCAGCAGAGGAGGAATCAAATCCATAGAAATAACTAAAAAAAACTGAATGCCAATCAATCGTGTTAGATCATGTGTCATTGTATCATCCAGTTTCAACAGCACCTATTGTGAGGTTCACCTCAGCTTAAAGGAAGAGATAGCTGGCCACTTCTGAATCTGCATGTATGCACTTGTTGTAATAGATAAAATCGTTTATTTCCCAGCCTGTGTCACTCACTCAGTTGTTCCACTGCTTCCTATTACAGTTTGCTTTTAACTGGGACCTACAGCGCTTCAGATCTCAGCAGCTTCCCTCCTACTCTTCCACTCTTCCCTTTAATCTCTGTCTCATTTGCTCCTCTCTCCCTGAACTACATCTGTCCATCGTTCTCATTCTGTAACTTTCATTATCTCTGTCTTAAATTCCCAGACAGCCATCTAACACCAGGATGGCAAAGCACCACACAGATAATGTCAGTATGAAAGCCAAAAAACCCTCCACTGATCCCTGTACCTTCAGATACCCACTGTTTGAAAGGAACACATTCATTCTTTACCAGCAGCTCCTTTCAACACGGTTCAATTAGGTGTCTTGAAGGAAAGGGGGAAATTAAAGTCTCAAAACAATTACATTCAGCTCTCAAAACACAAATTATCTTAAAATTCTAATAGTGTAATTTCATACTCACCACATGCATTATTCATAGTTCATAATTGTATTTCAATCAACCAACGATCCAAATGTAAGCAAACTGTTTCCACCTAGAAAAAAAAGGCTGATTTAGTTTTTCTTTTTTTCTTTTTTTTTGCATCAAAACTTTTTGCTTTGTCAGTTCATTCTAATTATTAGATGTCTTTGTACCTAAATGTATTTCTACCACAAGCCCACTTAAGAAGTTGTATAGGCAAATGCAAGCACACTCTCAGGAACAATACCTAAACACAGCTAATTGCACTAAAAACACACTCATAACACATTTAGGCAGTGTGGGAGTACAATAGAGATTGCTAATGTGGTCGTCTGTTTCAGAGGATAGTGAAATTAGATCATAAAGCAACAAGAAAATGCTTGGTTGCTGCAGCACTGTTTGCTTCTGTGGCATTTCTGAGGGAACAAACTATATTATAAGTATCCTGTTTATGGGCCCACATGCTGATGTGACCATGTTGGTGTTGTGTCTGTGTGCTTCTGTGTGTGTTTGTGTGGATGCATGCATCTATAAGCCCAATGATAGATAAGAAAGACAGACTTTAGCCCAGAAATGCTGCTCAATTTAAAGACCTGCAGTCATCTTTTAGTAGTGAGGTCATTTCAGATCCATGGACGGACATAGACACAGTAGACTTTTCACACGTTGCATTCAGTCCTGAAACTAAATAGATACAACTTCATGCATCGATCAGAAATCTCCATGATCAATGATCTGCGTGTTACACACCTCCTGTTCTTCCCTGTCCTGCTATCTTTATGTGTTGTTCCTAATTTAGCCGGACTGACTTGGGTTTCTGAAGCATAAAATTCACACGTGAATGTACTGCATTTATTGACAGTAGACTGAGTTTGCAGGTAGAACGAGGAGGAAGGTCAGACAATCTCGTTCAAACCTCTGTTCAGTCTCCTCCTGATTTGTCTAATCACGTACACTGTCTTTTAATACAGCCACATTCAAAATATGGTCATTTTCATTTACAAATGTTTCTGTTTCTGAGAGTGGTGCCGGGCCCGCATCAGGAATTGTGTGAAATTTGATCACAGCCCATAAATACCACCTTAACCAGCAGTCATTATCAAGCTGCTGCACTGCAGATAAAACCTTTATTTTATGATCACTACATCGTCTGACATAATGAACAAAAATGCAGATTAATGACATTCAGCTATACTGTGAGATCTAAAATGAGTGATCACAGAGAAAGTTAGAAGCACTGTCGCATTCAAGTACATCCACAAAGCATCTGAAGAAGCTTCACGTGCATTCAGTGTGCTTTTAAAACAGGAAAACTCAGAAAAACAACTCTGATCTGTGTTATAAATGTGGCTGCCGAAGAACAGACGCTCCACTTCTGAAACGTTTCTAGTCGACATTGAAACAGTGACCGAGCTGTAATGTCACACAGCTGGATCCATTTTCTCAGGAATATAGAAAATAAAAAAAATCCCAGGCTAGCCTGTGACCAGACAGACTAACAAAAAATGCAGCCCTGTCATTCGTTTGAATGCAACCACTGTGTTATAAATGATAAATGGACTGCATTTATATAGCACCTTTCTAGTATTCAACCACTCAAGGACAGCATTCACCCCTTTACACACATTCATACACTGATGGCAAGGGCTGCCATGCAAGGTGCAAGGTGTTGATTGGTGGATGACCCTCTCTACCTCTGAGCCCCAGCTAAAAAATGATCACCCTGATTCAGCAGCACGTGTAAACCTTCAATTCAATGAGACGACATCCCGCGAGGCTGCATGCGCTGTGTTTTGGCATCTGATAAACCTTCAAACTTATAAATTCCCAGTTTTAGGATTAATAAAGTATATCTATCTATTGCTCTGTTGTTTAAACAGGCAACTGTAAAATGTGGACTAGTGTATCACTGCCTGTGATAGCTGGAAGAAAAATGCATGTCCAAGAATCTGCAGAGCCTCTGGACACAGAAAATAATATTATACTACTCATATGCAAAGATCTTGCATTTTTAATGTTGTCCTGTTCAATAATATAACACATTTCATGACAATAAAATATACAACTCAGAAATTATTAATAAAAGATTCACACTTAAAAATGTCATTGAATGTGCACAGAGATATAGAATTGTTTAAATCAAGGGAAGGTAGGAGGATACATGTGTCCTCAGATGACTTCAGCTAAATGTTTGTGTGAAGGCTGATGGATCTCAGATAAGTTCTGTTAGACTCAGGTCAGGTTCTTGATATCTGGCTGATAGATGGATAACCCATCCTATTATTTACACAAAGCTCCATCAGCACATAGCACCCTACCACACCTCTTATCCCCAATAACAAAAAAGCACACACACACACACTCTTCATGCAGTACAGTGTTCCCTGTTAGTGTATGCGCGGTGAGCTCAGTATGAGTCAGTGTTTGCTCTCTCTGGGATGGTATTGATCTCTCCTACAGCTTCTGTCTGAGTCGTAACCGTTCCTTTAAATCCAGCCTACCGCTCTGACCTGATTCAAGAACGTGTCATCCTTTACACTGCGTACATACAGCTCCTGGCAGATTAGAGCAGTGTGATGGTATGTCTGGGGGTCACTAGTTTTTAGGTGACTGTAAAATTGAATATCTCTTTCTTTTCTCTTTACTCACATTTTCAATACGACGGGGTATTGGCTGAGTTCCGCTCGACAGGCGTCGTTTGGTGTCTTTAGCTGGACATGCTGGACGTTCTTACAGAACTACCCATCATAGAATCATCATTCGCTCTCCCTCTCTCCATGCATATCTCTCTCTCTGGGTAATGAATGGCTGGCCATTTATCTGAGTGTCAGCCGGAAGCCCTGAGGAGGTGTGTCGCTCCCAAATCAATATCTCATTAGTTTAAGAAGCCCTGCCTCTCTCTCTTTCTGCCCCCCCCTTCGCTTTCCATTTCTTCCCTATACCTCTTCATCATTTACACATCCCCACATCATCCCTCCTTACTTCTTTCCCACTGTTCTTTGTCTCCATCCACTCCAAATCATTTTCACTTCTTTTGCACTTTGCTCCTGCTTCCGTTCACCATGTCCTTTGACAAGACAACAGAAAGATCTGTTGCCCAAAATGTTGCCAAAGGGTAAGTGTTAGGTTGTAGTCCATTAATTTCCCAGATATGCCCACTGTATATTGCTACAAACTGCACTCATGTGTTGCTGTGGGAGGAGGATAGGGTGGGGTGGTTTCCTCTTTACCCACCTGCTTTCATTGTATTCTGGTGGTGTATCCCACTTTGCTTGAAGTGTAGTTGTATGTAAGTATTCATAAAGTATATGAATATAGTAGTCATTTGCCCTGTGCAACTCATCCAATTCAGAGTTAATCAGTAATGATTCATTAACAAAGTGGTTGTTATATCAATTAATACCTATAAATGAAGAAATCATTAGTTACATACATCTCCTAGCATTCATTCATTATCTACTATGCAATGTAGTTCCCGATTGATTCTTTACTCGTCCATTTACACGTCCTCACTGTCAGATCAACGCACTTGCTGTACACTGAAAAGATTCAAGGCTTTTTAAAAAATCTAGAATATAAAGAAAGGCAGTACAACTTGAAAGTTCATATAGTGTATCTGAATAGTTTGATATGTAAACATCAGGAACAACGCTGTTGTCAACCATGTTGGATTGCCACGTGCTCACACGGGCAGGGACACTGAAGGTGTGTTCAGACAGAACATGAGGTGAATATCAGCCTGAACAGTGTCTGCTTAATGAACAGAGATAAGGACACACACACACACACACACACGTCCAGCAATCAAATTTGTGAAAATGTGCTTTACTTTCTTTCTGAACACACCCTAACAAATGTTGATTTCAACTGTTTTCGTGGACATAAGTGGGCAGGGCAGATATCACTGCAGTTTAGCAGAACTCAATTTCATGTAAATCAGCAGTGATGTTGTCTAGCGGTAGCACGTATACTGCAGCTATACCCATTTTAAAAGTAGGTCTTATTTACAGGGACATCAGTCAAACTGGAGTCTCTAGATAATACTGCGATCAGTGGGGAAAAGAAAATACATATAATATATTGTGATTTGCGGTAAGACTGATACATCTACAAACTCCAGAGAGTGAGCCGTTAAGTTTTAATAAGTTGAGAGTGTTTCCTGGCAAAGATCACTTTGACTAGTTTTATGTCACAGTGTTCAGTTTCTTGTGGCTCTTCAGTGTTCATGCATGGAAGTCTATTTTCTATAGGCTATCTATTGATATTGATTGGTAAATCTATTTGGAAATCTCATGATGCTTTTTAAGAAAAAGCAAGTGGAATGGTGATGATAAAAAGTGTTGATTGTTGTTTGTTAATTACATTTGAAGTCATTTCTGGTTTACTTTTGGTGAAATAATGAATGATGAAAATATGACTACAGCATAATGGCTGAAATATGGTTGTTTAAAAAAGACAGCATAACTTAATATTATCTTAAATAGATAGATAGATTATAAAATGCTTTATATTAAAATACAATGAAATACGTACATCCCCTGATGTTAATCCCATAATTATGACAGCAGTGGGCATTAGCTATATTTTCATTTAATGTGAAAAAAATGTAAAATAAAGTGAAATAAGGCACTGATGGTTTTCTTCCAATATGTACAAATGTGTTTTTATTTCCTATTCAAAGGTTTTTCACCTTATGACTAATAATTTATAGAACTAATGGATCTACCAAACAAAACTGCTGAACCTGCCAAAATAAAAGGAGGCAGGGAAGATGCAGGTATTGTTAAAGTATAACTTGACATACATATCTTTATAACAAAAAAAAAATAGAAAAATGGCTGGGATACTTGCTCGGATGGACAGCAGCACTCATCAATGGCAGCAGGTATTCTGACCACAAACTGACTCAGTCACTGTCATTGTGACGGTAGACGTTGAGGCAGCTAACGTATAGTTCACTTGCCATCTGAAAACCCATTTCTCCTGCTCGCAGCGGCTGACTTGGACATTGAAGTGGCACTTCCTGCAGAGACAGTGGTTTTCCCAATAATCTAGACAGCAAACAGATAAACTTTACATCCCATAAGAGAATGCAGCGGTGCACCTTTTTTATTTTCTATATTCCTCAGATTTTTCTCCATCCTCATTTTTTTTCTGGTCCCATTTCCCTGCACCTCTTCTCTTTCTTTTTCCTCACCAGTCTTTTTTCCGCCATCCCTCTCCAGCGTTGCAGCCACTAGCCATAACTCTTTATGAATGATTATGGCTACTTATGGCAGGCTCGCCGAGTGCCGACATAAAGCACTCAAAAGGCTTTGTCGGAAGCCACAATAAAGAATGTATTGATAGTCCTTGTGCTTTACAGGTTTATCCAGTTCACTCCAGACCGAGAGAGAGAGAGGCAGTCACTTATTTGCAGCAAATCTTCCCGAAACAAACAATTATATATTTTGTATCGAGAAAACAATAGAAAAGAAGTGAAAACTGATACCCCGCTGGTCAGATAACATAAGCAGTGATGTGCACACACGCATACACAAAGATGTAATGAGCACAAAAGACATTATAGGAGTCAGAATGAAGAATATTATATATTAAAATACTGTTGCATTATTCTTGGCAAACTCTTATTAATGAGACCCTCTCAGTGCTGCAGACGTTTCAGTAAGAGAGGACTGTGTCAGTGGGAGTCGATGCCAGGGTGCTTTGAAAAATCCGATTTTTCTCAGCTGTTTCTCTTTGTTTCTTGTTTGTTTGTTTCTCTGTTAATAATGAAAGCCATAGTCCTCTCCAAGGCCCTCTCATTTAGACTCAAGGTCCCTGTGATCTAAGACATTAATGATCTGAACAAAGATTGATAAGTGAATTAGATTAGATTGATTGGTGTAAAACTTGTAGCAGTATCCGTTTCATGTTCTGCATATCCAGCCTCTGTTCATCATATGTGATACCGATGGTGTGTTTGGAAGCTGCTTTATGTGATATTTTTCGGAGGTTAAAACAGGTCATTTGTCATTACCTACCCAAAATGCACTATATACTTGTTTCCTGGTCTGCTGCTTCTTTTTGAAATCTACTTCCATTTACAGGACACAAGTTCACAAGAGCACCTGAATGAGCTCACAGATTTTGCTGGAAGTTAAAGATTTATGCTTTTATTTATGCAACTGTGCTTGCTGGAGTACCAAACAAGGTATCGGATATGCAATTCACTTTGGCATGAGTGGGTGACTTTTTTGTGTGTGATATATGATGCAAAACATGGAGGGCCCTGGCACATAGGGACATTCACTTAACATACCAAAGCCTTGACGAGGGGTGGGGAATTATTGCAAATATCAGAGTCACAGTCTTGGTGTCATGATTCAATTCAGAACTAATTCTGGAGTCAATAACTTTTTCAGGCTTTTACACCAGCGTCCTTTGTGCCAGATACATTCACTAATGTGTCATAAGTGACAGTCTCCTGTTTCCCCCACATAGGCTCTGTTGTAAATGAACGCAGTATGTGTGGCTAAATATGCCATTACTCAACATAGTAATGGCATATTTAGTAGTCGCAAAAAATACAAAACTTGTCTTGAAAAGCTAATTATTCAGTTATTAATTTCAAAAAATGCCCTCAAACCTTCGTCTTCTTTGAAGATGTACCACAAGGCAACACCAGCGTGTGAGTGCTGCACACAGCCCGGGAGCTATGAGAATATTCTACCTTCTGCATTCGTTGTTAAAAACAGAATCAGTGAACCATATCAGAATCATAGAAGAGATTTTAAATTTTTTTTTACCCACCACCAGTCTCCACGGCACAATTCTTCACACTATTCTTCCATAGATAAGACATTCATTTCAAAGACCATAAAAAACTTCCATCCTGTACCTTCTGGACCAAAATACACAGGAAGCTTTTTGATTTACTGAAGCTAAAAACACATGATGAAGTCCATGACGGAATTCAAAGGCTAAAGCCCCTTACTATACTGTTCTACTGTTCTTCCTAAAGCAAAAGGAACTCAGCCAAAGCATGCAGCAAGTCTAATCAGTGCACATTTTCTGGACTGAAACACACTAAGATTAAAGAAACATCAGTGGACAGTCAAGCCTGTCAGCACTCACACTGGTGACTTCGAAAAATTCTACACATTACGTTTAACACGTGGTTGTGCCACTGCCTGAGTAAAATGATCGTTCATTCATTATGTTGTATTGTTTTCTTAGTATTGGTCAGTTGGTTGAATTCGAGTTTAGTCCTGCTGGCCCTGTTAGGTGTGTTGTTCTTGTTGTTCAGTGTGTGTGCTCTGGACATCTTGGCAACAAAATAGCTAATCTGAAGTGAGATAGATGGATTTATTCACTCATATCTTTATTGTCAAGGTTAATGTCTATAATCATAGTAATACACATAAGTTTATGACTGCTGGTATGAACGATTATTATCACTGCGCTATTGATTTTCACTATGTATTGTAGAAAACCCCACACAAACACACAAGACAGTAAAGTGCTTTCATGTATAAATGTTGGACTTTTATCTCGATGCAGTAGCAATATTTTTTCTTTACATTCATGGCGCTAAATCACATTGAAGTGAATCAAACTGAATTCAGAGAGAGAGAAAGAGAGGGAGGAAGGACTGAAGGAGAGCGAACCACAGACAGAGACGTCTCTACAGTAGATGCAAGCTTTGCTGTCCTGTGCAGAAACAGTAATGTAGGCTTCTCCTGGGGAAACAGGAGCTTTATGTTTTATTTACAATGAGAAAGCAATACTTTGCAGCCAAAGTGTGTGTGTGTGTGTGTATGTGTATGTGTGTGTGGTCCAGATATTCCTCACATCATGGGGATGTAAATCTGTTTACACAGTCATGTTGTGGGGGTGTAGGGGGGGAGTAAGTGCACACACACACAGATACATACACATACACTTGTACTTCATCCCTCAGAACCCCATTAGAAAAAACAAAATAAATATCGCAATGAATTTCTATCAATGCATCTCATATCCTAAAGAAAAGAAAGGTGTTGACCAGATCCAACACATCCATTTTATCTTCATTACATTGGCTTCCCATCAGGTGTAGGATTCATTTTAAGATGCTTGTTTTCACATATATAGCCCTGCATGGTCAGACACTAAAACAGCTAAACAGCTAACTAAAACAGTAACCTTTATTCTTGTGAATTTTATTTCTGTGAAAAGTGCTATACTAGTAAATGTATTATTATGAAATTCAACCTCAAGTCTGTGTCATGTCATAAACACACAGCCTAGTCTGTCAGTGATCATGGTTACATGTATTCCAGTACTAGACTGTTACAAGTGTAACGTTATTCATATCTTATCCGATTCATATCTGATTCAAACGTCGCCCAGGTTTCTGATCATCATGAAGGGCAGGTTTTGCACGTCAGATGTGAATCTAGCATTTTTGAGAATGTTGCTGCGACAGATGTAAAGTCACACTGACACTTGCCATATCATGAATATAAACTAATTATTGCTTTTTATTTATCGTGTGTCTCTGAGGGTCAATCATACTGTTTGAGTGCAGTGCAAGTGGGCATTTTTGACTGTTGACATACTCTGAGCAAATGCCTGGCTTTTTAGCCAGCAGATAGCAAGACTGTGTATTCATAATGCCTGGATTATGCCTGGTCTCATTCTGTAATCAATCAAAAAACTATTACTATCTTGAGAAGGTATAAAAATGTAAATTTTTAACATTTTGAAATGTATTGGAAATACATGATGCAATCTAATAATATACATTATGTGTTTCTAGTATTGTAGTGATACTATCAACAAGTGAAATCTGATGCTATAAATCCAGACCTACACTGTATGAAGGATGGACTTCTGTTAATTGCTTGCTCTGCATACCCAGATTTAGCCATATCAGTCTGCCACAACTCAGCAAGTAAACACTATGTGGAGGGAGGGAATGTGTACTAAGAAGACTTTTTGAGTTTTTTGAGGCCTCTGACGCCTCATATTAGCATCAGCTGAACGTATATTTGCAGATCAATAATTTAGGATTCCACATATTTTGTATACATGCATGATTTCCTGTTGTTACACATAACAACCAACTTGGTTGAACATTAATGCAGTTGTCATGACTTTCAATTGCTACATTTCAGGAATCATAAAGCAGCAGTAACACTTGCTTTCAGCCTTTAGGCAGTCTGCATACACCCACATCTATTTTTAGTGGTTTTCAAGTGGCACAAATGTTTTATTTGGTTCCTGCTACATCTTTGCGGGATAAAACACTGCAGTGGATGTGATTGGGTAATGGTGGCAGGTTTTCAACGCCGCCTCAATATTGTCAATACAGATTGAATTGTATCCTCGGGTAGTTTGAATACTAACACTATTAGCCTTAAAAAGCAATCACACAGCCATCTCACTGCAGTTTCTGATCTTATTTAACTGTCTGCTTTACTACTTATAGATGCAGAGAAGCGGCAGCAGGAAGGTATTTTTAGACTCAGCTGTACTTAAACATCTATATACATATGTCTTTTTTGCTGGTGTATTGCAATGCTAGTTGTATTGTCTAACACAGACTGGAACCCAGCTGTAAAACACTTATAATAGGTAACTTTGTAATGCTGATTAATATGATCCAGGTAGCCAGAATGTTACTCTGCCAATGCATGCCTTACTCTGTGACTGTACAGGTGTAGTACAGCTGTTTAAATGTGTAATCCAACAGAATTGTGTTGTTTATGTAACTGAGCCAGT
The DNA here is from genome assembly GCA_036937835.1 of Pampus argenteus. NCBI lineage: Eukaryota > Metazoa > Chordata > Actinopteri > Scombriformes > Stromateidae > Pampus > Pampus argenteus. The sequence goes on from CM072881.1 coordinate 2,983,635, forward strand.
TATACACTAGTGGTATGTATCGCACAGTCAAATATATGACAGTTGTGTTTGGTGTTATAATTACACAAAGTCAGGTTAATGAAGAGTGACTGGAAATTAGTTGTTGTTTCATACATGTTTTTTTGTCAGAATAAACGGAGGGTTTCTCCAAAGACATTCAGGTCTGGGCCTCATCAACTGAACACAACGCAGACTACACTAGAAGCTGACCGCTTAAGGAGTGGCCTTTTTCAGGATGTGTGTGTTGAAGTTGCCTAAAGGAATAACCTCAGAGTTTGTGATACTGTTTGCACAGATGTCCGCAAGCAGTTCATACAAATGACTTGGATCTGAAAACTCTGACCAGTGTTGGTGTGCTCTTAGGAAAAAAAACGATGTCCGACTATACAGTCTCTAATTCTTCACGGTAAAGCCATGTTTACAAAAAATAATATAATATTAGGATTACTTTGAAAAGATTTTGTGGATTTGTGGGCGCATGTTACAAATCTTTAGATAAAACACATGTAATGCTCTTAATGGAAGTGTGTTGTCCAGGTTAACACACATCAACAGCAGCTCCAGCTCGCTGTCAGCATGGTCATACACTCCACACACTTCCAGATTGCAAACTGTTTTGCCATTTCCCTCCATGTGATCTCATGTGCTGATATATGAATATTGCCCACTGGAGGATATTGAACATTGTCCATATAGATTACGTTAATATATGCTGGTGTATTGTGTGAATGGCATTTGAACGCTTTCCCTGGACCTGGGCACTGGTGAACATCCCCAGACAACAATAAGCTCAGAGATATGAATGAAAAGTTGCTTCTTCTTTTGGTCTCATTCAACTCGTTATTATGAACAGGATAGTTCCATATACAGGAAAGAAAGGTTTTAGTCACCACATCATCTGGTTGTTGTGGGCGCGGAGGTGGTGATTTAGAGATAGATTTCACAATCATTGCAAAGGCCATTAAAAACACAATATGTATGATTGTTTAAAAACAATAATCTTAAAATTGTATGAAGGAAGAGAGCACTCAACACTTCATACTCTGCTACCCCTGCCGGCTTCGCTCTTTCAGTTTAAACCTCGTGGAGCTTCGTTAGACTGCAGTGGCCTCTCTGCAGCTGCTCTCACAATATTCATACAGGTATTAGAAAGAGGTGGAAAATGAGAGAGGCACAAAACTCCAGCCATATTTTAAGAGACCAGATACAAGAAACCCAAGTCTCCCAAACTGCATCTCAATAATGTGACTGAAATTGCACATGTCAGCGTAGCACTTTGCTGAAGACTGCCTAGACACCCCTCAAAATACCCTGGGGTCTTTCTGGGCCCCACTCTGTCATCCACTGTTCTAGAGAGCTTCTATCTTATCCAGGGGATCTCTGACAGTCTGGCATGCATGTGATTGTCAGGTATAATTAAAGTCTAGACAGTGGTTTGATGTGTTCAATTAAACCAGGCTGAAGGGGGTTGGGGAGATTCATTTAACAGCACAGCTTACATTTGACCAAAGAGTGATTTTCCATCGCCAATATTGTTATGTTCAGGGATCCAGAATGTTTAGCCACTTATAGTTTTAAATTTATATAATTAAAATATCTTAGTTTAAACTCTAGTAAGTATGAAAGTATGCAGTTGTATAGAGAAAACTATTTGAAAGTGTGGTTGACAGGGGAGTTTGGAACAATGTCACTACCCATCATCTTCACTAGGCACTGGGTTCAACCACAACACTACTCTGACCTTTATTCTGATTGTAGTCCTTATTTTCAGGTATAACAAATTAGAATAGGGTATAGGCAAATATGGCAGGGGGGAACCCAGACTGTACCAGGTGTGTGTTGGAGTACACACATAGATTATGTCTTTTCAAGTACACCAAACAATGTGGGTGTCAGTTTCCTCTATGTTAGGACACTTTGAATAGTATGTAGACATTGTCAGACCCTGGTTAGTGGACGACCTGCTCTACGTCCTGCCGGCTTTCCCCCATGTTATTTGGTCCATTGTGTTAAAGCTGATGTATTGGTGTAATGTCAATCATCATGCTCTGAGGTTATAGTGTTCAAAGGCACCGATGATGATAAATACAGGATCTCATAAAGTAGTTTTAGAGCTTCATCCTCATTTGTGGGGTGTAAACAACAGTCACTATTAAATATTGCACTTCTTTGCTCTGCTTTTTATGGATAGATATTCTACATGCGGTGAATATACAGTTTGTTTTACAAGGCTTTCCTACCCCTCTCCCAGACTTACCACACTCGGTGTTAAAATAATGTCTACATGCTTTTTGATTGGTTTAAAGCTCAGGGTTAAGATTAAGTTGTTAAAGTCCTGTGGTCATACGTGACACATACGCTCACATGTCAGCATCACATTTGCCTGGATTTGAAATGAAACATTATATATAAATATAGTTAAAATGACTCAATTATAATGTGAGGGTATTTATATTTACGCTAACAGAATCTATGTGATGTGTTTAACTGCAAGAAATCCAACAAAACTAAATAGATTTTGGGATGTTTACATGCATTTACCCACCATTAATTTATTATATCATGAAAAAAAAAAATTACATAGAATCATATTTGAAGCGTTTTCGACGTCCATCCCGCACCCACCTCATGGAACAGAACCATTCCGTTTTATCTAATGTATCAATCCATACTCCGAGACATGCACATCACACACACATTTATTTTTTTACACTCTCTATCTTTTTCTTCTCTAACACACTTAGTGAAGCGTAATCTCCACAGATGGCTGTTTAAATCACACAAATCACCCAATTTGTTGGAGAAAACATTCTGTTTTGATAATGTAATGATGTTACTGTGAGAACATTTGAACTAGATAATAGAAACAGACATCAATTTTCATTTTAGCTTGATGACTTTTTTTTTTTTTTAAATTGTTTAATATTTTTGCGACATTTGAATGAAAACTCAACTGCTGATTGAATCAGACCACTTTTGGAATAAAAACCCTGATACTGGCCCCATATATCAGTCTAACCCTCCAGTATTTACAGCAGCTTGTCTGTGGAGTGGATTTATTGTCCAGTAGCAGTCCAAACTCTTTCTGTAATGAGCCTGTGTACTGGGTGAGCTGACAGACCTACCCTGTTGCTCATTTGGCCAGAGTGGGGAAAGTAATTATGATAAACCAAATTACATTAATCATTTAGCTAAAAGTCTGCTGATGTGTGAACAATTTAGCAGCGAGAGCTCTCTGTTTGGGGATGAGAGATGAATTCAGTCATCACTAAGAAGTAAACAGATTTTTCACCCGCAAAATAGAGGAGAGTGGTTCATAGTTTTAGGAGGATATGCCTCCCTAAATTACTTTCTGTTTTACTGTTATTAATTAACATGCCATTTGAGAATTAGGAGGCTTATAAGAGTATCTGTGTCTCCGACACACACACTCACAGTCGCGTCTCTTTATCTCTCCATCTCTCTGAACCTCTCTCGTCAGATATAATGAAACAGACAGACCAGCAGAGTGGCCACAGCAGATCCATGACAGTGACTCTGGTGTCATTTAAGAATCAATAAAGCGACGGCAGCGGGCCGCATGGAGGAGGAGGGGTGTGAAAGTGCGTGCGTGTGTATATATCGCCGTTCTGTATCTTTCTGCGACTGTCAGCAGAATGGGTCTTTTAATGCGAACCAACCACACAGAGAGAGCCCTCTCTCCATCTCTCTCTCTCTCACACACACACGTGACCACCTAATGGGTTAAATGAGTAAATGTTCTTTATTTCGCTGAATGTTTTACATCTGTCTCAACCTCACTTGTCCAACAGTGACCACATATTCTGTTTATTTTCTTTTTGGTTGACACTGAGCCTGTACTTGGTGATGATCTGTTTCTGCTTTCTCTGTCTGACAGTGCAGATATCCTGCCAGTTCATAATCTACTCTGGCTTTTAGTTTCTTCTTTACTTTGTTCCATGTAGGTTTCTTTATGTTGCGTTGCTGCCTAATTCTGTTTTTCTGTAGAATTATGCATGTAACGATTCTGTTGGATGTTTGGCCCGACACGTACAGCTATAACTAAGTGGACTAGCTGGTATTTATTCCACGGCATTTTTGAAAAATCATGTCGGTCCGGGTCTGACAGTACTTCTGTACTACTGGAGTCCTTGTTCAGTAGAAGACACAAGACAGTCATCAGTAAACAAAAAACAGAGACTTCACTTTTCTGTCTAGGAGGGAGAAGACATGAGCAGCATACTGATCCAACTCCCATGTTTTCAACAGCACACCTATTTTCCAAATACATTGGTTTAAACAGATGACACATTTTGACCCCTATACCACAGTGTAAACGTAAAAAAAGCCATTCATGCCAAATAGAGTCAAAAGCTTTCTTGACATCGATAAGAATAATTTACTTATACAACCGCTGACACAGATACCACAGTAGTTGTAGGGTCTGATTTGTCTTTGCTCTTATTAATGGGTGAAAATGAGCCCTTTGTACCAGATATCAGAAAAACAACCTGACTGTAATATGAATATGAACAACTTCAACACTGAACATTTCATCTTTAATGCTGTCTGGACCGTAAGCGTTCCCTAACTGGAGAGATGTTGTCTGTGTGGACAATATCACACAAGTAATTGAGACATCAAGGGGGTTTTGGTTGAGTTTAATTGTCTCTTGGAGTTTTTCCTTTATAACATAATGGTCTAAATGAATTAGCTTTATTAGTATGTCTTTGTACAGACGCTCAAAACGTGTGGTCAAGATGTGATTATTTTGGATGTGTAATGCTTGTGGTTACTTTGTGTTGGAGTTGTTCCACATATCCCAGTATTGATTTTGATTCATAGCATTGTTACTAATGTGTGTAATGTGTCTGTGTGTGTGTGTGTGTGTGTGTGTGTGTGTGTGTAATTTCTTCCCTTAGAGAAATATTTTTTTTTTACAAGACAGCACAAGACATGTAATTTACAAAGTGCATGTACATGTTGTAGCAGAAAAAAAAGAAAAAAGTATAATTTCAGTTAGGCTTTGAATATCAGTAACATCTTACACTGGCACACGTACTGTGTAACTACAAGCACGTCGTGACTGCAAATATTCATTTATGCTATCTTAGTACAGTGCAGAACAAAGCCAGTCTCAGGCTATATCCTTTACTGGACACAGGGGCCCTTCATCATGATGATGTGGATGATTAATCTGGACGATAAACCGATACAGTGGCTGGAGTGCTTGGACATAAGGGGAGTTGCCAAGTGGCCTTTCTTATGGGGATTTGTCTTTGTGTACTTTACCTCCACCAAACATCTCCCTTTATGGCCTGCCATATGCTAGCGAGCTAGCACCTTAGCCTGAGCAACTGAGCAAAAGCTCCACTTCGAGCCCCTTACAAGGTGCATTAATCCACGATATACTGAATACATTAGCCTGAGTTAGCATTAAGGAAACAACCATTAGATGGCTGCTGTGCATGCAAACAAACAAGCACACAAAGGTGTGTGCATTCTCACATGCACACACGCACACAAATATGCACACATGCTCACTTATTCTACCACCCACTCATTAGTCTTGCATTGTTTCCCTCCGCCACTGACACAAGCTGATAATGCTAGCTTAGATTATTCTCAGCTCAGCAGTTTTAGCACTCCAGGAACTACATGTAGTGTGGAAAGAACTAAAAGTGTGTGTGTGTGTGTGTGTGTGTGTGCGTGTGTGTTTCTGCTTCTATGGACTCCATATCTTCCTCCTAAGCCCAGTGCTTTTCTACAGGAGACCACTGGAACAGGACAGGGTGCTCGACTAACTCCACTTTCTTTCAAGCAGCTTAGTTAGTTTTGACTTAAATGTTATGTTTTACATTTCAGTCACACATGTAATACATTGTGTAGGCTCATCTAAGAACATCTATTAGACTGGTCAGCTTGAGAATGATCAAATAATCAAAAATAGTGACTGAAAGCTACTTATCTATGCATTGCACACACATGCCGTCCCTTTCTTTGCATTGGACGTATACGTAGTTATAACAGTATTAATAACATTATTAATAAATACTGTTTTACTTTCTTCTGAAAGTTTGGTGAATGTGTTGCTGGTCAGGTACTACTGGACATTGATTGATCCAACATCTTATATTTTTACTTCTGCTAACGTCCATGCATATTGCTGTGCTGTGCTCTCTTACCTGTGTGTGCCATGCAAGTATTTTGTACATTGGAAGGTCCAGGGAAAAATAATAGGTACTGGCCTTCAGGGGGGACCAGTGGTACTCTGGTCACCATCCCAGAAAAGCTTCATCTGGCTGGGTTTGTTGTGTGGAGAAAATCCCCTGATGGCCTGGTGGATTTACCGTAGACAGGCACTGCTGAAATGGAACAAAAAGTGGACAAACAGTATTTGTGAGATGGAAAGCAAGCAGTACTGTGCTTTATGAAGCCAAGAGGCTAGATACTGTCATTGTTCACTGTAGCACTAACCCGTGAAATAGAGTTCACCGTACCAGAGATGGCAGCTTACCGCTCGTCCATCGGACATGGAGGCATTCAGATGTTTACAAAGAGAAATAGATGGAGTCAAATTCAATAGAGATGCACAGATGTGCACATGCACACACACACAACTGCCCAAACATTCATGTACCCACAGTGGGACTCATTACATTATCACATAACACTCTTTCGTCTCACTCCCTTTCACTCCTTACGCATTCGCTGCCTCCCTTTTTTTTTATTTCAGGTGTTTACAGCAAATCTGATCCCTGAATTATTCCAGGGGTTAATTGTGTCTGACGCCTACAACTCCCTCCTCATTCCCCTCCATCTTCACATCTCCACCTTTTTTCTCTTTCTTTTTCTCCATTTCACTTTCAATTACCAAACTGCCACCACCAGGCATGTAGAAGGGAGAATAAAACACGCACAACTAGGAAAACCTATACAGCACCTTTCGTATGACGCGAGAGGCGCTTCATCCATTTATGCATGCCTCATTTAAGTGTTCCTATTGTATGCATCTCCTGGGAAAATGTATGCAGATGAACTGGTGGTGGTGGTGGTGGTGGTGGCGGTGGTGTCAGAGAGTTCCATCACACACACACATGCACGCACACACACACACACACACTCACGCTCACACACTACGCAAGCATGAATGCCGATGTAGCCAACATTTTGCTGAGGTTGGGGTCTTCCTCCTGTGCGGAGAGACATAAAGATCAGTGGCCATAACACACAGCCAAGCATACTGCAGTATATGGCTACAATCAAGCTTTTATGTGGACCTGGCACAATAAACGAGGGCGAGAACTGAAACAGCCATTCTGCATACTCTGGGTCTTCAAAAAGTAAGGACAGTCAACCATAAAGATGAAGATATGTAGGACTGTGAAAATGAGACACAGGAAAAGATCTGAAAAAAGAGATAGATACTCCAGATTATTTACTGTCCAAAAACTGTTCAGAAAGCACCAATAAGGGTATTTTGTGGGTATTTGGAGGTATAGCTGCCAGCATGGTAGCATCAATTACACAGATAATATTTGAAGTTTAGATTTAGCCTGACAATGCCAAACTGCACATTTGGATTTCTGATAGACATTTTCTTGGAACACATTTGTTAGCACTCCAAACCACTCTTGGTATTTAAAATAGAAGCGTTTGAAAGATGATTGATATGCTCCTCTTTTTCACTTTAGCATCATTAGAAGGGGTAAGTTCTGCTGTTCATTTTGACATGTGGTGCATTGTGAAGCAATAGGGCCATCATGACTTGTTCCAGTGAGAAGCAGGAGTGTGTAAGAGAGATCATTCTGCAGAGGTTTGACCTGTCTTCATTTCTATGCAACGGCAGGTTCATGCATAACTCAAGCAAGCATAATGGGTGTGGAGATGGACACAGAGCTGTATGCAGGTTGTAACTATGATTACATGTGATGTCAATTCAAAGTTATGCTTTCTTGATAACACTTCATTGTATAGATAAGATAAATACTTCATAAGCAATTTAACCAAAAAGAGGGGATGTGAATTTGGATGCAAATTAGGTCTGTAGAGTTCTAAGAGTTAATACTTTCCCATTTAATGCCCTCACTGTGGAGAAGTACAATGATATCCCAAGGTTCTAATCCCACCACGTCCCATCAAATGTCACTTAAGTAGGGGACAAACCCCTGAACCCTCATCGTCGCCCTGCAGTTGAGTCTCATTTGCCATCTGGCAGGATAAGTGCCGCCTGGATATTGGTGGAATCCAGTCAGGTTAAATTGTATTTATACTTGACATCTGACATCATAATTAAGGAATAGTTATGATTATGCAGAATTAGCCAAAAAGTATACAGAAGCATCATGGTGACTGTTAAATAGTCCTTAAGAGAAAGAAAGAAAAAAATCAGATAGGGATCTCATCAGTAGCCAGCATCACCCAGCAGTATGTAGACATCTGAAAATAAAAATGCCCATTACTTCTAGCAAAGGCACTTCCAATTAAACAAGATGAAATCTACAAGATTACTGCTGGCGAGGATGCTGTGATTCCACCATTAACAGCTGACATCCTCCCAGCTCAGCTCTCATAATTACCATAAAAACCAAGCTTCACGTCTCCTCTACCCACATCCCCAACCACCCACCAATCAGGAACTTTCACACTTCGTCTTTCCTCCAAACCACTAACCAAACAGTGATGTCCCTGCTACAAAATAACAACTATCCATCCTTGAACAAACAGCAAATTACTTTCTCCCTTCATCCTACATTGGGGGTGGGGTGGGGGGGTGGGAGGGGGGTTGTATGACATGATGGATTTTTATGACACAGCTTTACATCCTTGTTACCTTTTACAGCTTCTTACATTTTCTTAAATCAACACAAATTGCAAGTAAAGTATTGTGCTCTTTGCGGTTATTTATGCATGGCTTCGTTGTTTGTAGCGGTGTGTGTTTATAGGAGTATTTGTTTTTTTTGTTGTTTTTTTTTGTCTGTGTCTTTTATTTTGAAGACTTTACAGTTAGTCGTTTTTCATTTTTACGTCTCTCCCATCAGCAACATCCTTCCACTTTTTCTGTGTTTTTTATGGGGCTTTCTATCTCCATATACATAATGCACACACTGTTCACCGGCTCCTGATTTTCATATTTTCCTTCATTATTTCTTTCCCTGTCCATATACATATATATATTTATATTCCTTTTTTTCCTACTCAAGGTGTACCCCATAGGTTGAGCTTTTTCTTTATGTATGTATTGCCCTCTTTTCTTGCCCCATGCCTGTCTGTCTGTCCGTACTGGTGTTACTCTCAACGACACACTTCCTGTTATTTGTCAGTGACTGTGTGTTTAACAGGCCTATCTCCTATGTGAGCTGGCATTTGGGAGCTCTCATTAACATTTGCTACATGTGGTTTAGTAAAGGTGGTGGTGCGATACTTCCAGGTACTGCAACCATTCATCTTGCCCCATCAGGAGAGTTTGCAAGGCTGTGGTGCTCAAGTACCTGCTGGGAGAACTGCTGCAAAAATGTGGTTGAAGTGGTTGTGAGGAGAGGAGAGTGTAGGGGCGAAAGAAATCACAGGACATTTCTATTTTCACATTTGACTATTTGTATATAAAACATTTTCATCTACAGTATATATACCGCATACAGAATCCCCCCTTAAATAATTTAAGAAACTACAAAATGCAGATTTATTTCCCAACGTTCTCATCCCATCTGTGGACTTACTGGACATTTTGGTCAAAGATCCCCTTAACTTTGTTCACGCAGTGAAATGACACTTTAACAAAATGAAGGGTGGAGGTAATTTGTTTTTATTATAAAATGATAAAAACATGGCGGTGATTCTGCAGCACTATTCTCCTGTTCGGAATCTTTTTTCATCCACTATTAATTCTCCTTCTTCCCCTGTGAGTTTGCTTCATTCAGTCTGGTCGGTGTTTATATTCCATCGCAGAGCGCAGAGTATTTTAGATCACTAAGCCTCACACAAATATATGTATAACAGACATAGAGTCATATGCGGCAATCATCTCGCAGCCACTTCTCCCCATTGAGAGGTACTCACTCACATCAGTGTAATTTGATTGATTATTGATTATTCTCCAGACACGCTGTCGGGATCGGCCAGGATATAATGTTCATTCATGTTCTGTGTTCTTCTACACATTCGACAAAGATCAGACACACACACGCGGCCCAGTTTCACTCACACAACTGAACAGGAAACAGAATTAAACATTTAGCTTCTGAAATATGTTTTTCTAGAAAACAAGTTGTTTTCTGGTTTTGGTTTAATCTTTGTTCAAGTCCTGACAGAGGAACAGGAAAAACAAAGTGGATTTTTTTTTTTATTGACACAAAAAAACTAAATCATGCATTTATTTACACTGTTATCAAATAAGTTGAACTCAGCTTTGGACGGAGGCATCAATGCACTTCCTGTGCCTAGTCTGCCAGAAAATAGAGGGCATCAGTTGAGTAGGCCCTCAGTGTGGCCCAGGACACATAGCGCTCACACTGTTAAAATAATGTGGTCACATGCGGCCCGTGATTGAATCTCAATGGGTGCATTCACACCTTAATGTCAGGTGTACACATGGCAACTGTTACTCTACAATCGACAGTGTTTAACACTCCATTCCCTGCGCTGCACTGGGACTCTCCATAATGTCACCTGATTCCTGCATACAAGTAGAAGTTGTGTCTTGGATGTCCCCACCTGTTGTGGGGACATCTAAGAAGTTATGCTATGGAGGATCTTTGTGCATGCTAGGACTGTACTGAGGGGGTGTTCAGGACTGCGAGCAACATGCTGTACATCAGCTTCTGTGAGGACAGCTATGTACAGTCACCACTGGTAGACAAATAAACACAAATCATTATTGAGTGGATTAGTGTTACTATGTTTGATTTACAGTTGAAAACCAAATAGTCAGTTCATTTGCTTGAGATTTGGTGACCACTGGCACACTTAAGTGATGTGACTCTGATACATTTTGATTGGCTCATAGGTGAGTCACATTTCACACCATCTCCATGAGTTTTGTATGCATCACTTTTTTCCTCTTGGTTGTTTAACAACCCTGGAAAACAGTTTTTACTTGCTGTTTTCATCAAAGCACGGTGACATACTTAATTTCACTCGAGCACAGTTTATACTTTGTTTACTTTGTTATACAGAGACGTTACTGTGGTTGCTATGGGCCTGTGAATATTCTCATTTATCCAGGTCATGGTCATCTCAAGGAAATTAAATCAAACGCAACTGGACTTGGTTATTTGTCTTTGAAGACGTTTCACCTCTCATCCAAGAGGCTTCATCAGTTCATGCTAGCTTGACTAGGCTGGGACGAGTCCGGACTAGTCCCAGCCACTACCTGTTGTTTGCATCTTTGACTACTACTACAAATGAACAACAACTACCCAGAATCACCATAGAAACCAACCTAATTGCAACATCCAACCACCAAGAACAAAATAGTGTTTGGTCTGAAATTGTTTATCAGATGAAGCAAATCTCTCTGTGTCAGCATCACTTAAAGTGTCTGTTTCTGAGTTCTTTCATATAATGAATGAAAAGTCGAACTGATATCATTATTGCTATATTATTTTCTGCCTGGACGGTCTACAAGTCAGCTTTTTGCTACATCAAGTGAGCTATGTATCTACAGGATTGCCTGCCAGGCTCATAAAGGTGTTGTTTGGTGTGCATAAGCAACTTCTGTGTTATTCATGAGGATTGCTTAGGAGCACATTTTCCACTGGTAAATCCGGTCTGCAGATCATCACACTGGTGAGCGTCTTGCTAGTTTTGCAAGTCATTCTGTTGTCCTGCCAAATCTTTTTACTACTGTCTCCACTGTCTTTAATCTCATTTGCAACATTTGGGATGACACCGCCAGCAGCGTAGATCTTAACTGTGTCCTGAAGACGGTTAGAGGAGAAAACAAAAAAAAATAAAAAAAATTTGTCAGGGTTTAATTAGCTCAAGAATCACACAGATTGATTGAACAGTGTCATTTTGCCTATAATGCAGGCTGGATTTTTTTGCAGGGATCGGCAAATGGATGTTTGGCAAAGACATGTTTTTGTAATGATAATGCGGGGCTATTCAGGTGTCAATAAAACCAATTTTGTTACAGAAAATGATTTGCTGATGCAAAATGATCTTTGTAGCGAAGGTTTTACACAACAAGTCACCTGAAACCTCAGAGGAGGAATATATGAGTGAAAAATGAGGTTGTACCAGCAGGTGGAACACCAGTGATTAATGATTTCCCCATACAGCATCTCTTCTGTCATAATATACATTTCTGCATTGACGACCTCAACCAGTGTCACCTGTACCTTCCCCCACACTGCATTCCCTGTTTGGCTATCAGTGCTCCTAATCATTCCAATAGGTTTTTCAGAAGGAAGGCCAAATCAACCTTTTCTTTTTTTACAGGAATGATTTTGAAATGACTGATGTGTGTTTAAATGTGTGAACATCATCATCATCATGTGCAACCTCCAAAGATGCATTCCTTATCAAAGTCACCATCACTAATTTTACATGTGCAATGTCAAAACTTGCACAATAATATAATCTACTATTTGCATAAACATGTCTTGTACACTGTGTTTCTATCTTTTGCCAACTTTAACATGATGCTTCGTCCTTCCAAATCACACTCCATACACATCCTGAGACATATGATCATACTTGTTGGTGTGAAGAATCATTCCATCCAGATCTGTAAATTTGGTGATGAGTTGTCTCATTCATTTCTCATTCTGCCAGGATTCTATCACTATTTACCCCATCGCCAAAATGACATGATGTCCTGATTGGAAAGCATTCTTTGCAGTGGATCTACTGTCAGCCACTTCAAACTGCTTTGTTCACATCTTTGCCACATCACTCCTTCATATTTTTTCATCTCTTCACCTCCTTCCAATCTCTCCTCACTTACTTTTTTCCTCCAAATGAAACTACCAAATACGTTATTTGAGCGTGTGAATACAGAATGTTTTGCAGAACAAATCATTTGTCTGTGCCTTTTATAACTGGTACATATCACTTTTAATAAAAACGTGTTTTATGACGTGATAGCGCTGTGATTAAGGCTTTAGGCTTTAGGCATAAAAATCCAACATGGTTTATGGAAGGATCATTGTTTGGGGTAATGTCATCACAAATACTTATTTTAAATTAGGCTACCTTCGTCATTATGGCAATAATAATAACCACAGGGTTAAGGTTAGTATATGATTGTAATTAAGGTTTGATTTTTTTGATTTTTTTTAAACTGTTGCAACTGACAGAACAGGAAGTCCAGTGTTGGGTTCATGTCTCCCTCTTCCTCTGTGGGAACTCGTTGACATATTGTACATACGTCATCTGAACTGCACCACTGCACCAGCTCATTATTACTAGATGACATCTGTTGTTCAAACGTAGTTATATGTCAATTTTTGGGCAACTGACATTATTTTGTTGTTATTGTGTTGTTTTTCTTGGGAGGACAACCTCCTTTCATCACCGTATCTCGTCTTCCTCTCCCTAATTCTACTTCCTCAATTTTCCCTCACCCCTCTCTATTTTCTTATTCGTGCTTTATTTAATCATTTTCCGTACGTGCATAATTTTATCTTTTTCAGTAGTCTGACGCTCATGTTTTCATTTTCCTATCTGCCTCCTTCTCTCCATCTCTCCCTCCTTCTCTTCTTCTTCTCTGGCTCAGTGTGATAGGACGCAAGAGGCTGATGTAATTTCATTGGAGGTATTAAAGTTGATTTGATTAAGCGTAGGCCAAATTACTGGCAGCTTAATGGAATCAGGCCCAGTCACCTGCCAGGGGCCCCTCGACGAGGTGCACAGCCCTGACACACACACACACACACACACACACAGACAATTATAAACCCACATATAAGGCGCTCTCTTTCCTTGGGCCAATCACATGCTATTTCAAGAGCAGCAGTTGATCAGACAAAGAAGTAGTGCTGCAAATCTGGCAGGTCATGACATCACATCCTTCCACTCAGTGATATTTGACATAATTTCCTGCGGTCAGTTAGAGTGACTGCTGGTTTAATTCCTCCCAACCTGCTGTCGTAATCGTATTATTTATCCTCCTGCTATTCATTAGAGCCAGCAGCAGCAACAACAGGCGAAGAGATGCTTTTAATTACACTGATGACAGATGAGGCTTTTACAGAGTGCAGACACTGTGGTAACTAGTGTTAGACCACTACATCCAGCTCATATTAGATTTCTGGAACAAATCAGATTTGAGGCAGACAGTGTGGTCCACTTCTGCTATGACAGAGGCTCCTTCTTGAACGCTGTTATTGCTATTATCATATTGTTATTCATTCATGATTAATGTTATTATTAATTGTACAGCAAATGGTTGTGTTTCTGTCCGAATGACAACAACTATTTAATGTTTATTATCATTCATTTTTTTTGGGTCTGATTAGGAAAAACATAATAATGACAGTGGTTATTAGTCTTATAAAAACAGATGCAAAAAATAAAATAAATAAATAAAGCAACAGCGGTCAAGAAAGATTTATTAGTCTCTAATTTGGGTTATCAGTAGTCCCTCTCTGACTGGTAATCTCATCTTCCCCAGTTTGTAAAGCCTACAAAGCTACTGTTTTGTCTCAGGCTATTACACAGAAAGCAAAACAATTAGCTTACGTGAGGCTACAGAGTTTTGTAGATCAGCAGGCTTTTAGCACTACAAGCAGTCACACTCAAACTGGAGTCATCTGATTTGATATAAAATACTGAATAATGGAGCTTTAAATAGTGCAGATTTTTGGAGCTACTTTTTCTTTCCCCTGAACTTAGCAGAAACAGGCCTTTTTTTTCAATATACAGGCATTTTGTAGCCAGTCCATACATATATACAACCACCTTCCTCAGTATAGCCTTTATAGGGAGATTTAATCAAGGGAAGAGCATATACAAAACTCCAACCCCTCCCATTTCATTGTGTCCTGTGCTGTTTCAGATATTTTCCAGCCTTAAAAAAGCCAACAGTCATTTTTTCTTACAAAATGTGGACGAATAAGATCCCAAATATAAAGGTGTTGGCAGTTTTGATCCAACATTTACTCATAGCCTATTTGTCATACCCCTCTATGTCCATATAATTGTAGGGTTCAGAAAAAAATGTGAAATAATGAAAATGAAAACACCATGAGCGTCATATTAAAATATCTGTCCAGGTAATAGAGAGTGAAAATGTCTTTACTGCAGACCAGTCATATTATGTCTGTGTGTTTGTGTGTGTTAAGGAGGATAGATGTCTCTGCTGAGGACATTGTGTCTGTAATTGTTAAATGATGTCTTCATATGTCTGCTATTGCTGCAAGTCAGGGGAACATGAAAAGTACATTACACATTCTGCTGGCAGCTAACTGTTGGTTCAGGTTGCTGAATGAACTTTATCATTATTGCCAATAGATTCATATATGTTTCACACTATGCTCTCTTTTGTCTGTTCCTGTTCTCAACCTAGTTCAGCGTTCTTTTTTTTCTTCCCTTTCTTCATTTTTTAACCTCTTTTTTCACCTTTGGTGCATATTTTCTTTCTCTCTTCTCCTTTGTTTTTGTGTTTTCTTTCTTAGATATCTCTCTCTCCTTATCTATCCATCTATCTATCATGTTACTAATTAAACTTCTTCCCCGGAGTTTCTGTGCTCTCTCGTCCAGCAGGTTCTTGTGGACTGTGTCTGCTGCTGTGGTCCTGCGTGTGTTGTCGCCGTCATCATTGTTGCCATATCCCCATTACAGTTTATAGTTATGTAATGATTTGCTGCTGTGCATCTGTATCTTTACCACTAGTTTCAGTGTTGCTGTAATGGTTCATCATTTGTTGTCGTTGTTCTCATTTTGTCATTGTCATTATTTGTCACTGTTATTCATTGTGAGTGTACAATATGTGTGTGTTGATTTGTTCTGTACATGTGACATCATTGCACGTCTGTCCGTCCTGGGAGAGGGATTCCTCCTCTGTGGCTCTTCCTGAGGTTTCTTCCACCTTTTTCCCTGTTAAAAGGTTTTTTGGTGGACAAGTTTTTCCTCACTCGAATCGAGGATCTAAGGACAGAGGGTGTCACTCCCTGTACAGATTGTAAAGCCCTCTGAGACAAATGGATTTTGTGATTTTGGGCTATATAAATAAAATTTGATTTGATTTGATAACTTACTTCTTTTCTTCTTTTCTTTTCTTTTCTTTTCTTTTCTTTTCTTTTCTTTTCTTTTCTTTTCTTTTCTTTTCTTTTCTTTTCTTTTCTTTTCTTTTCTTGCTGGAACATTGCCAGACACAGAATACAAACACATGAATATTAGAAAAAAAATAATAATTTTCCACATTTAAACCCACATCAGCAGATATATCACCAAACTCTAAAAAATGAAGCCCTCTCTTTCCCTCACTCTCTCTCTGTCTGACACATTATTGCATTAACAAACACAGACACACACACACACACACACACACACTGGAGGGATTAGAGCTACAGATCAGATTAATGCCAACCATTTACGAGATGCTCACATACATATAGTTGCCACCATCCTGTGCTCGCTGCATGCATTTTTAATCAGGATGGACCTGACTCCACCATTACACCCCACTAATTACCATAATACAACCCTCCCCCGACCACCTCTCTCGGAGACAGTTTTCCCACCAACACCAACAAGCACCACTCTCACAGCTGCTGTTTGGCTACAGGAGCCCTACTGTAAAGTCATTTTTCATTGCTACGTCTTTTTTCCCCCTGCTTTCTGTTGTTATTTATTTATTTATTTATTTTCTCCAGTGTCTCAGGAATACAGCACTGTGACTGCTTGTGTGTGTGTGTGTGTGTGTGATGTATCTGATGAGTGCAGCAGCAGCAGCAGCAGCAGCAGATGTTAATGTGATTGCAGATGAACTATATTACACAAGTGTCAATCTCTGTCAACAAGACTCAGTCTGTGATTCACTGTGTCACTGTTGCTGATGTAATAAATAAAATGTGAATTTCCTTTTAAAAACAGTTTTGTCTTTGAATTATTAACTCATGCCACTTTGGTTGTAGATGAATCATCAGAATCATCAAACATGCTGTACATTCAAACAGAAGAGTGAATGTCGAATGTCCGTCTTTTCCCAAACAGCATTTTTTCCCCCAAGGTTCTAATATGTAGTTATATTCTCTTGTAAAGCCTGTTACCAGCTACTGTTACACGTGTCTCTATTTCTGGTTTTCTATTCTTTAAAAATGAATGGGATTAAATGTTACTCGCTTGTTCTTAATGATCTAAAATGAGCCGGTAACTGATTCCTAATTATTATTATTTTTTAACTACAGCCTTTAAACCCTCCAGTGTCAACACAGTTACAACACAAAATGGAGAAATCCTAAAAGGCAAAATGAATGAATAAGTAAATGAGTAACATAAGACAATCAACACAGATTTAACGGAGGCATTTAGTAAAGCTGTAAAGCAGTGTGGCTGTGCTTAAGACTGAAAAAAGCCAAGCGAGATAATCTCTTAAATAAGCTCTTAGAGGTCAAAACCACATAAACAAATTGGTTTTGGTACAACAACAACTTGATAAGGGTTGGGTAGAAATTAAAGATGTCACGGTGGGAAACAGCGATGGGCTCTTGTGACGTGTTATAGACTCAGGAAATAATCAGAAGATGATGGTATCGACATCTATGTGGGTGGGACACTGTTACCATGTGAAACCTTCTCTTGTCTCTCTGGATGATGGAGCACTGTCTCTAATGGCTAACCTGTTTTGTCTCTTCTTTGCTTGTCTGACAGGGCAGCACAAAGGTCCCCTCCCTCCGACCAGTCGGCTGTACATGGAGACCCCCAGTTGGGCAGGTCAGTGTGTGTGTGTGTGTGTGTGTGTGTGCAAGCTCCTCTGTTTCACACCACATGATCAGATCTGTATGTTTTACTGACACGTGTGTTCAGACTTCTACAGCACAGCTATCCAGGTGGATGTGTGTGTGTGTGTCTGTGTGTGTGTCTGTGTGTGTGTGCGCAGCCGGCTGACTTTGTGAGTGTGTGTATGCGCAGAGGGAGAATGTGCTGACTGCAGTGCTTTGGTTCTGGGCATGCCCATTAGAAGTGGCTATAAATCCTGAGCACAGTGCTCTCACTGTGTCAGCAGTCCAGCCAATGAATGGATATTAAACGCCACAAAAAAGCCTCTTTAATTCTGCCATGCTGCTGCACACTCTCACCCTCTTCTATCTATCTATCTATCTATATATCTATCTATCTATCTATCTATCTATCTATCTATCTATCTATCTATCTATCTATCTATCTATCTATCTATCTATCTATCTATCTATCTATCTATCTATCTATCTATCTATCTATCTATCTATCTATCTATCTATCTATCTATCTATCTATCCATCCATCCACCTCTCTCCCTTCCACCTCTGTAACAATGGGATGTAAATATGTAAAAAGAAGGAAAGATCATCCATAGTTAAGACCCTTGTATCTATTATTCATAACCAGCATTGATGAAATATTATTTACAGCTAGTATTTGCCTTTTTTATCAGCAACGTAGGCCCGCACATCCCTCTCTCTCTTTATCACATATTGAATATAATAGTTTGTAGATGAAGAAGTCTAGATTGAATGCGAATCATGAGGCAGCAGTCGTTAATCATGCTGAAAGCAGAGATGACTGCCTACTCAAATGTGTACTGTTAAATGTTGACTGTTTGGCCTCGTGTTGGATGAACATGTGTTTTAGCGTTTGGATTTTAATCACAGGGTTTTGCTGGTATGTTACCCGGTTTCCGCTGTGTACACGCTGTGTTTTAGTGCTGGCTGTAAACGATCCAGTCCTAATGTTACCCTGCTCACTCCCTGCAACTCACATTTCGCCTCCAAACCTCCACATAGCTTGATCATAAAAAATGTATTATTATTTCGATTAGATTTGAGGTTCCGAAGCATGACCCCGGCTGTAGGTGTGGCCATCTGTTCTACCGGCCCATCAATACCAATCTAATAGGAGGAGGAAAGATCAATCACAACCAGTTTAGATCTGTGGAAATATACACAGTCCATGTGGTTCCTCTGCAGCCTCTGCATCTTTCAGTGTACATCACATTCACTTCAATGCACTGTGGAGTACTCTATTCTTTTCTTTACAAGAATTGAGAATTAGTGAGCAAAGAAGCTGTATTGTGGAGTCTTGTGGGTATTAACATTTATTAAACTGTTATTAGACTAGAGACAATGAGAATCTTACACTAAATACAACTCACTAAACATATTTTAGTGGGGAAATGAGTTTAATCATCAACATATGCCACAGGCAAGTGACAGGAATTCATAATACACATATACTGTATCACTATGAGTACGCGCGCACACTCACACACACATAGAGAGTTTCTCCTCCCTCTCTATAATATCAATTACAGCTCGGCCTGGTTTAGCCTCTATCAGTGTTCGTCAACAGGCCTCCAGGCCCAATCAAGGCTCTGCAACCCAATCACACTGACATGTCAGTTAATTGGAAAGTTGTGTGTTGCTCAAAGAGAGGATCATTGTTAGAGAGAGTTGTGGCTCCTTTGAAGCTCCACGATGGGATGTGTGTTAGTAATATGGTGTAAGAGCTGTTGTGTTTGATGTGGGGCTAAGTCCAGTATCAGCCTGCAATATAAGATCACAATTTATTTTATTCCCAGCAGAAGTCTTCAGACAGGTTTGAATCAAGTCCAGTTTAACCCAAGTATCTACAGTACCCTGATTTGGATGGAAGGGATGTGCCAGCATGTCTCTTTGGTAAAGCGTGTTGAGAAAAAAATAGGAATAATCAATAGGAATGATGAGTAAAACTGCCTTTTGTCTAATCTTCTCCTCCTCCCCGTTAGAACAACGTGCTCCACAGCTCGTGTTGTTTGTGTTTCTCTGTTGCAGATGGGATGGTTTTACCTGCCATGTGTCTCATTTCATGGATATTTACTGAACAGATTACTGTCGGGGGCTCAGACCTTTG
Organism: Pampus argenteus; assembly: GCA_036937835.1. NCBI lineage: Eukaryota > Metazoa > Chordata > Actinopteri > Scombriformes > Stromateidae > Pampus > Pampus argenteus. The sequence goes on from CM072881.1 coordinate 3,003,669, forward strand.
TGTCACCACATTGCTTTTATATTCACTGCAGATGTAAATGAGCTCAGCTGCAGTTCATCTGAAGTGCCACTAAAAATCCCACAGCCAACTGTTTTTACACATGTTTGGAAAGTTTTCTGCTTTTGATTTTAGAATATTGGTTAAAATACTCTGATGTTGTCAGCCTGATAAAAAGGTCAGTGATTGAGGGAGTAATGAGGGCGACAAACAGATAATATAACAGTCTACTTAACAACTATAACTTGCTGCTTAATTCATATCACGCCGGACTGGAGCTGCTGTGAAACATTGAAAGTCAGGAAAGCAGGAGGAAAACAGAAATGTAAAGAGGAAAATAACAAACTGTTGCTTCCTGCTCCTCAGTCTTGTTGTTCCTCTAAAGTCACTCTGTGATGTTGTAATGGTTTTTTTTGTTGTTGTTTTAAACGGTGTCATGCTCTCTGTTCCTCTCTGCTGTAGTCTCTTTTCTTTCTGTGTGTCTGCTAAAACAGTGCCACAGATTTCAGACCTGCTTTCCCACCATGCATATGTTATCTTTCAAATGCAATTTCCTGCTGCAGCGGTCTGCCCTGATAAATCATGTGCAGTGGATTGTATGAATGTCCTTTCCCTCCTTCCATGTTTCGGCCACTAAACAGGTCTTAAAATATATAATGCATGAGCCAAAATACGCATCTTTTAGCACTAGTCGTTTTCATCCAAAAAGCAGTGCAAAACCTCAGTGTGGCCCTTTGCTGAACAAGGAGAAATGTAATTTGGCTTTTTAGCACCAAAAAAGGGGCCACAAGTGTTCTTACACAACTAAAGTGCAACAGCAAATATGTTCTGTTAGAAACATAATGCTGGCTGAAATATATTTTATTTCAAAATAATTATAACATGTTATTAATTAATTAATCAACAAATTGGCAAGTTGAAAAGCTTGATACTGAACTTATGAATGAAATGTTCAGAGACAACGTGCCTAGTTATTTTTGCCCCATCAAAATCTGTTCATGCTGTACAAAATCCACTTGCAGAAGCCGCCAGTCTGGTCTACAGCTTACGCACACAATCATGTAAACGCTCGTGTTGTCTTGTAAATACGACAGCTCAAAAGCCAAGTCAAAGACGTGTCCATATTTTCAGATCTTTGGTTTATAGGCTCAACTGGAGGAACTTTGTAAAGAACTCAGAAAAAAACAAATGTTAACAAATGGAAATGGAAATCTCCTCCGGTGATTAATAATGTACCCTTCAGATATGAAGCATTCAGTTCTGCGGCTGAGTCTACTTCCTGGCTCCCTGTAAAGCCTCATCAAGCTTCTCAAAATTGCACAATTACGTTGAGGGTCTTCTGCTGCCCAGAGGTTAATGAAAGCTCTTGTTACTCCTGTAGTTATGAAATTAATCTCACTCAAACACTTATTATTTTGCATTTGTTATGCCAGAGAAAGATGGGACAGTTTTCCTGGGACAATAAACACAGACTAAGACAAGACAGTGGCTTGATCTAACCAGCATGATGAGTATTGACTGATGATTGATCCCTGGACACACACACACACACACACACACACACACACTAATCCAAACTGTACCTGTGACACTGATTGCTCCAGGCTGATTGCTTGATACTGATTGGTGGAATTCGACCCCATAGTCATTTGTTAATGTTAGTGAAGCTGTAAGAGTTTGTTTTTTTCCCTCATTAAAAATTTAAGCTTGACCTTAATGGTGATAGCAACGAAACAACCGGCGAGCTGTTAAAGGCATCCTTTCATTATTAACACAGATAAACACGAGAATGTTGGGCTAAAAAGGGAGGATCACTGAAATATCTTCAGCTTAGTTGCGGCTATGATGTATATGCAATCACTTATCTGCACAAAAGGGTGAAAAAGCTCAAGAGGCTGTGCTCAGTGTGGATTCATTGCCTTTCATTGTGAACACACAAACACACATACAGACAGAGAGAGCTCAGTGTAAATGACAAAGATTCTCTTTGTATTTGTTAAAGTGATGTCCAGTGTCTCTGAGCTGCTTTTAACACTCCCAGAGAGGCCATTACAATTAAAGGAGCACTGGCCAGAGCGAAAGGAAATGGAGAAGAGTGTGATGAGCGTAAAAGAGGGATGTCAGCACAAAGAGTGGCGAAGATGCTTTTAGCCTCTCTCTGCAGGAGTAATGTCCAATTACTGCTCCGTTTGAAGCGGCCGCCTCACACTGTCATCAACACACAAGCACCGGGTTATGGCCCTCTGCAATGGGCCGATTGTCAGCTGCCATGGATCACAATCAGCCAGCGAGTCCTCTGGGCCATCGGGAGGAGAGGGCATTTCACATTGAATATTCATGTTGTTTTACTGGTTATAATAGGCTGGAGAATTCTCGGGCAATGAACTGCAAACATGATCATGAATAAACTGCCCATCTGCGCCTACAACAGCACACTCCAGAAAGCTCAGTGCTGTCTTTCAACACACCGTATCGTTTCTTTGTGAGCTGCTCAGTTGTGCATTACATCTCACCTGACTCTGACCAGCAGGTGGTACCAGATATTTAACTTTTTCCTCTTTGTTTTTTTTTTTTTTTTTTTATATCCCTCAGTGATCTACAGGAAGAGTCAGTGAAATTTGTTATTATTTTTTTTAATTATGTTTTTCAATAACTTGTGAAACATTTTCTCATTTATAGTTATATTATATAGTCATTTAAAACCCTCACAGCAGTTTCTGCTTTGCGTTGTATTTTTGTCGCTTTTTATGTCTTCAGCAGTATTGTTATTGTTTCTGTAAACCCCAGGTTGTATTTTCATAGTTGCGTCCATCTTTCTTATAGATTTAAGTATTTTAATCATCAGGTTTTAGTCAAGAGATCTGGGTTGTACTGACATCACTGAAATGTAGCGCACCATGGTAGCCAGATGTTTAGTTCAGTCATGCAGGTTATGATAAATCTAACCAACTCATGTGGGAATGAAACTATTGAATCCACCCAAACTGTCAATTGCCAATATGTATTTCATAGAGAAACTATGCAAGTACAGCAGGTCAAAGTTTAATGGGGAAGTCATTACACAAATAGCCATGTATGATTAAAATTGGAGGTGTGTTTGCAGCCTCTGGAGTCTGTGCATCACGTTACTTGCTTTACACATCTTGCAGATGTCTTCAGTAGAGGAGGTGGGGGAGGATCAGGAGGAGGAGGAGCAGGTGGAGAAGTGCTGTACCGGAGAAGGCTGGGGGGTGGGTTAAGCCATTTGGGACAATGTGGGTGTGTGGAGGGGTGGGAATGTTTGAGGGGTAGCAGGAGGTGAGCTAAACCTGTTAAAAAACCTGGTTAAAGTGGTTTGCTCTACACAGGCTCCCTGCTGTCAGCCGGTCTTCCCTTCATCCCTGTGATGTGCTTCATCCCCGTCCACACTTCCTTTACACTGTTCTGTTGGAGTTTGGCCTCCAGCTTCTTCCTGTAATTATCCTTGCATGTCCTCAGCCTTTGTCTGAGTTCATGTTGCACTCTTCTCTGCTCCTCTTTATCTCCAGACCTGAAAGCCCTCTTCTTCTTGTTCAGAAGTGCTTTCAGGTCGCTGGTAATCCAGGGCTTGTTGTTGGGGATGCAGTGCACAGTCCTGGCTGGTATGGTGGTGTCCTCACAGAAACGGACGTAATTCGTGACGCAGACAGTCATCTTATCGATGTCCTCCCCATGCGGCTCACAGAGAACGTCCCAGTCCGTTGACGCAAAGCAGACCTGCAGTGCCTCAGCAGACTCCTGTGTCCACCTCCTCACTGTCCAGGCTGCTTTCTCACAAGAGGGACATACTTTGGAGACATCATTACCAAGTTGTGGTCTGACCCGCCGAGGGAGGGAAGGGATGTGACGTCATATGCATCCATGGCATTAGCATACAGGAGAGCCAGTGTTTTATTGTCTCTGGTTGGTCAGTCAACATATTGGTGGAAGGTAATTAAAGTATTGATCAAAGAGACATGATTAAAATGTAATAACCATCAATGTATCCGGGTGTTTGGTATGTAGTTTAGCAGAGCTGATAATGTCACAGGCTACTGCTGCATCAGCTGATGGAGGGAGGTAAACAACGATCACAATGGTGGACGTGAACTCCCTCAGTAAATAATATATCCCACAGCTAGCAGTTCAATGTCCGGGGTACAGAGACGTTCCTTCAGGTTGACATGTCCAGGATTGCACAAAAACACACCAAGTGTCTAAATACAATTAAAACTACTACTGTAATTAACATTTTTTCAGTCTAAATAAAAGTATTTGTCTTTCAATGAATATATGTATATTATGTTTAGTTATTTTAGTTATTTTTATATTTTTTTTATATTTTAATTATTGTTATATCTCATTATACAAGTGAAAGAGTAAAAATTGTAGCTCCTTGACTTTAAGCAATTATGAGGAAAAATAAGTAATTTAAATTTATTAGTATATAAGTCATTAAGTTTAAAATAAAAAATACATATTTAGTCATGTTTGTCACTCCAGTTTCATTTTTGGTCATGTATTTTTAACTTTTATGTCATAAAAACATTCAGACGCTATAGCCTCCACCCTCAAAAAACAAAGCCCTGACTGATAAAAAAGCAAAACATTCTGTCATAGGTCTCGTTTTTAAAGGTTACTTTTTTATTTTGTTTTAGTCTCATTTCTGACATTGAACATATGTCATATTTGTTTGATTTCACACACACACACACACACACACACATACCGCACACACCACACACTCACACACACACGCACTGTAGATTCCATCACAGAGTAAAAAATAGCGACATTTGTAATTGCTTAAAAAAATATTACATTGAAAATGTTCTTCAGGTCAGACAGCTCCACCCCCCTCCTCTAAAACTTGTTCTTCTCCATTCTCTCTCTCTCTCGCTCTCTCTCTCTTTATATCTAACTATCTGTCTATCTCTCTCTCTCTCTCCCTCTCTCCCTCTGTATGTCTCTCCCTCACTTTTTATTCTCTCATTCATCATGTTGACAACAGCACAGCTACTTTTGTGAAATGGAGAAAAATGTTTAAGTCAGCTTTTCTCTGTCTCTCTCTATCCCCTCCCTCTTGGCCATCTAGAAATATGTATGTGTGTGCGTGTGTGTGTGTGTGTGTGTGTGAGAGAGAGAGAGAGAGAGAGAGAGAGAGAGAGGAGGGAAAACGGGAGTAATTTTGCTCTGTATGAAGCACTTTACATATGACACCCGTATGGGATTCAGCTGCAGATGCTGGGTTGCCAATTATTAGTCAATTGACTCACATTCGCCGTTTTAAACTTCATATAGAGAGAACTATGGATGGCACACACACACACACACATCTTTGCTTGTTCATACAGAAGCAATTTTGACTATGCTATCATTCTACAACTCTCATATCACAGAGAAACAGAGGAAGGCGGAACATTAAAAAAGTCACACAAACACACACAGTGTAATATAAATAAAAAAAAGCATGTTCTTCATCTTCCCATATGTCACATCTACTTATGATGTGATATGCTTCTGTTCTCTTGTGGGAAGTATGTGTGTGTGTGTGTGTGTGTGTGTGTGTGTGTGTGTGTATGTGTGTGTGTGTCTGTGTTTAAAAGAGAGTGCTTGCATTGCTACTCATTTAGGTGCCAATATTGCTCTTTTCTTTTTCCTCTCTGATATCAAAACGCAAAACACCCACGCGACACACAACCCCCGCTTCTACTTTGATATGGAAACCTTTGCTACTTATTCATTGTGCGTATGTGCACACATATGCATACTCACACATGCACGCATTGTTGTATGTGTGCGATAATATAACTTTAATGAAAATAGCATCTTCTAGCTGATAAATGATGTGGAAAGTGTGGATTGTGTCATGGGATTAAGATTGAATCCAGGATACCGATTTGAATCGTCTCTCCTCTGATTGGCTGATATCTACCAGGGCTGTTATTAATGGGACATCCTGTGTTAGCTGTTGATTTGGGTTGGCTCTGAGCTTTCTCACTAAGCATTTGCCTGTTTCTGTACATTTCCATTTGTGTCATCAAATTGTGTTAGCATCAAATAATGTTAGCATGGTTAGCATGCTAACCTGTATTGTCCTATATGTGTCCTTCAGCATACACACGTTGGGTTACCGTCTCTTTGAGGGCATTACATTGATGTACATTCATTTCCTGGAGACATATTCTAACCTTAACAATCACCCTAAATGTACTTTAACTTCACTAGTCTTCACCCTAAAATTAATGGTTTACATTAAGGAGACTTATTTATTCTCCATAAAGAAAGGCGTGTCCCCTCAACATTACATCTCCACAGCATGAGGAACACCTGGACCACACACACAACCAAGTCAAGTTTTACAGTGATATCTTGTATTATTTATTTTTTTTTGTTGGATATGACAATCATTTACAAGTCACTGATCTCTCCAGGTGGATTAGTTGTGCAGGTTGTAAAGCTCTATATCAACATGACATCAATCTAAAGGTGCTCTTAGACCACCTCCATTGTTTCTAAAATAAACATAACTGCAGCCGTGCCACTAAAATAAATCTGTGAACATAAATAGTAAGTCTGTTGAACTAATAGCAGTTTAAAGCTCTGCTTGCCGAATGATGGTGGCGACCAAACAATGGAGAAGCTTTTGTTACTGGTATCTGAGTTCCCTGAATTGTACAGTTCTTCACCAGCAGTAAATAAACCAATCAATTAACAGAAACAGTGTTGATTCAACAGCACTTTTAAATGTTTCATTATTCAGTCTGGGCCATAAGCCATAAACAGTTTATGATATTAGTCATCTAAAACCTGCTATATTAATTGCGTCATATTCTAACCATTTCTTGCATTTTACGATACAACCGGCTCTGCTTGCAATGTGATGAGATTACATTAGGTTGATTACAGCATCCTGTTGTTCATGATACAAGTTGTCTGTAGAATTGGAAGTAGCTTGTAGCTGTAGATTTTGTTTGGAGTATTAACATATTAACCTGCAGGTCTGTGCTGCATGTGTGTCCAGACTATTTATTATTTTGTAGATGTATGATCTTGCAGTCACATCCCTACTACTCCTGTATGTATGAGGCCATGTGTGTGTGTGTGTATGTGTGTCCTCATCATTTTCAATTTTGTTGGCATATTACATCCATGTTGTATACACACATGTAATTTAATTACTCTGTGTGCGTGTGTGTGCATGCGTGTGTGTGTGTGAGTGTGTGTGAGAGAGAGAGAGAAAGTGTGTGTGTGTGTGTGTGTGTGTGTTTGAAGGCTACTCCTGATCAGGCCCTTCCTCTCCTCCTCAGTCATGTTGATAAGGCTTTGTTGGGACTTCTTAATCTTCATTAAAGATTGAAGTGAAGGAGGAATAAAAACTTTGTGGAGGGAAGAGGACAATTAAATTTAAAGTACGAGATAAGGTCCTATCTGTGACTCGCACCTTTCGGCTCAGCACTGGTCCACTCACACGACGTAAGAGGATGTAGGTATTATATGCTTCTAGCCAGTAGCAAGGGACTGTGGGAGGATTGACTTAAATGGATCGCCTCTCATTTCTGGCTGCCCTGATAGCGATAGGCAGCCCTTGAGCCATGCCAGCCAGGCCACTGCCAGCTACATTACCTTTTTAATTATGCCTCATCCACTGGCTCCATGCGGAAGTCCCTGTGTTGCAGCAGGACGGGAAGAACGGCTCTGCTGCTTCATCACTTACACTGTAGACTCTACTGTACTACTGTCTACTGCAGTGTGTGTATGCATGTAAAACGTGAGTGTGTGTTCTATAGAGGTGACGCTTGACACTCTTTGTGACCCTGTGTGATCTGTTTTAAGATTACATTTATATTACATTATATTTGTATATATTTTCACCTTTATAAATACATTTTAATAAATACACATTTTAAAATGCGTAGCAAAAATATAATTCTTTGCCTCATTGCTGCATTATCGTTATTCAACGACTTCTTTGGGAAAAAACTATAACTACCATACATCCAAGTAGCATCATCATTCCTGTCCCCCAAAAAACCAAGGCCCATGGGACTCAATGACTGACCTCCGTGGTAATTAGGTTCTTGGAGCACCTTGTGCTGTCCCACCTCAAAGCCATCACAAACCCACTCCTGGACATACATACACCACACCTCAGCTCTGCCTACAACACGATCATCCCATCTTCTGCAGGACAAACTTTCAGCTTTATCAGCTGGATGTTCATAACTCTACCTGCAAGAGAATCACAGACTTCCTGTCTGACAGGAATCTGCTTGTGAAGCTGCAGAGGCACATATGTGACACCCTGACCATCAGCACTGGTTTCCCTCAAGGCTATGTCCATCATCTGCACCTCTAGTCATCAGTCCGTCAAGCTCCTGAAGTTCATGAACGACACCATTCATGGTGGCTCATGGTGGGGATGAAAAACCTACAGGCGGGAGCTTAACAATCTGGTGACTCGGTACAGACAAAACAACTTGGAGCTCAACACTTTAAACAGTGGAGATGGTTGTGGACTTCAGAAGTCACTGTGTGTGACTCAGCAGTAGACACTGGGGGATCTTTCCGCTTTTTGTAACCCTCATCACCCAGGACCTCAAGTGGAAGCGGAACATCAGCAACCTCACCAAAAAGGCTCAGCAGAGGAAACACTTTCTGAAGCAGCTGACGAATTTCAACCTGCCAAAGTCAAAGATGTTGCACTTGTTCTACATTGCCATCATTGAATCCATCTTCACCTCGTTCAGCATCTGGTACACTGCTGCAACTACCAAGAATAAGAGCAACCTGCCGTCCCTGCAGGAAGATCATGGCTGACCTCTCCTAACCTCCTTATCCCTTCTAAGGACAAAAACAAAAAAAACCTTTCGCCATGGGAGCAGTTTCTTCCTGTCTGTAGCTGGCCTCATTAACAAGGCTGATGACCCTCACTGACATGGACTCTTATCTCACACATGGACACTACACATATTAATTTAAAAATGTCATCATCTGCACTGACTACGAAGCTACTAAAATCCGAGGGAAGCTGCGTAGTTACTTAAAATGATCTGTAAGTTCTCCACTATGAGCCACGCTCGACACATTACACATTTTCATTTGATCCATTGCTGGAATAGGCAAGTCCTCAGTTCAGTATTGTACAGTAATGCAAAATACAAAACATGTAATGCAGGTAGCATTAGTTCTTAACAAAGTGCTTCATGATTAGAAACACCAGAACATCATCATTGATTAGAAATAGACAATATCTTGCATTATCATTGATTGCCAAGTGCCAATGACTTTAGGTCACTCACCCAGGTGATGGCATTGTAGCTTGGAAAAAAAAGGTTCCTCCCCTGTGAAGCAGAAACAGTCAGTTTAGATATTGGGGGAACTTCTAAGAACTTGTTGGCCTTGTTCTCTTTGCGGTGTATGTCTCTTGAAAAGGTAAAAGCTCTGTTTCCCTATTAGGAATGTGTGGAATGTTTCGCTTTTTAAGTTTTATTTAAGAGCTGCTGTTGTCGCTGGCTGAATTCACCCTCAGCTGGTGCCCTTTGATCTAATGGTAGTTTAGTAGCTTTAATCTTTCATTTTATTAATTGCATCTTGACACTAGCCGACCCGTGTATACGTGCATCAGCTCCAATGTGATGGTTTGCAGTCCAACAAATATTGATACTGATATTTCTTAATTGGAGCTCTAAAAGTTGTCAGTGTCGGTGTGAAAATATAATTGCCAGTAATGATGAACTTGTATCTTATTTTTAATAATTTGCCATTTTAGTTCAGCAAAGCAGCCACTGACTGACTGAGAATTTTCTAACATTTGCAGAGTTGATGATACGCAGTTGTGGAAGCATCATAATTTGATGCAGCAAGAAAGCTGACTGTATTAGCTGTTTCCAGGAGAAAACTGATGGTCAGCCTGCTTTCTTTAACTAAACTACAAGTAATGCAATGCAGCTACTGCTCATTTACACTACTAATGACTAATGAGGCAGCACAGAGAAAGCAGCATATTACTTGGCCGTAATACAGGGTCAACCTAACACAATAGGGAATGCAACATGGAAGCCAAGCTGATTTAGAGAGTGATATACCTGGAAGCATGAAAGTGTAAGACTTAACAAAACATTTTGAACATTGTTATAGCTACACTAGAAAACTACAAGCCTGTTGGCACATTGTCTCCATTCAGCCAGATATCAATGGGAATTAGACAACTGTACAGTCAAATAGCAAAATGACTTGAAAGTATGATACATATAATACATAATACATGATAAGACCGACAGGTGATCCTATTCACTTTTTGTTTGGCACTAAAGTCTGCTCTAGCATGCATATCATGTACTCCAGTGCACTCCACTGAGCTAACACGTGTTCAGTCAGTCTGCCCCCCCCCCTCTGTAAGCCTATAGGGAGAATAGGCACTGTAGCGTGGCTATACTCCAGTCCTTTAGTGCTGCACGCGTCAGTGAGTGGTTTCAACACAATTAAAGAACTGCTTAATAAATAATAGCCAGCCTTTCTTTCTTCCCCCTCCCTCAACCATAATAAATCCATTACAATGGCAGACCGTAGAGTTCCTCCTGTTTTTACTCAATAATTGATGAAGACAAATTCCTCCAGGCACTAATTAGATCAACAGGAAATTAGTATTTATTGGAATACAGGCCTTCGGAAAAGGTCATATAGAATATTTGCTCAACGTATATTCTTCCATGCAACACTCTTTCACGGTTATGCAAAAGGTTTTAATGGAAAGTCTATTGCCCAATATAGTCAGCATTGTTTGAACAGTGTGGAGGTAAAGAGTGGCATGAGAGGGAGGAAAATCCAGAGTGGAGACTGATTCTGTTTCTGATAGATGACATCACTAATTTGCACATCTATGATGTTGTAACATTATTTAGCCCCATGCAAAATTTAGAAGTAAAAACAAAGAGAAATTGATTGAAAGTAATCTTAATTGATTATAATTAGATTTATCTATTAGCTATTATTATTTTTCAAGCTGATGTTGACTCATCAATTTGCATCTAAATATCCCTCTTCCTCACTCCTGTAATAGAGTCAAAGTTAAATCAAAGAACAAAAAAAACAAAAACATGTTGTGTTTATAATACTTGCATTTATTTATAATACTTGCATTTTTCTATCAATACACCAATAATGTGCCTGTCTAAAAAGAACCGAAAACCAAGATTCAGATTTGATGTTTACAGCTCCAAAAGAACGGAGAATAGATAATTAGTGTCATAAATTGCACAAAAGGCAAGATCTCTCTATCCCTCTCTCTCTCTCTCTCTCTCTCTCTCTCTATCTATCTATCCCTCACTCTCTCTCACATACACTTCCTCAGTAACTCACTGGCAAACACTCACACTTAATATTGCTAATATCCTTAATGGCAAAATTAAATTGTAAGTGTACTTTATAATACTCATCTACATCTATAATACTCTCTATATAATAATCTATATCCACAGTATATCTATATACCATACGACTCCCAGGCATCTGTCTGATCTTATGGGAAACAGACCTATACACATGACTGACCTATACATCTCAACTCCAGTATACAGCATAATAGAATGAATTTTAACATCTTCCTCTTCTTGAAGGACTTTCTCAATACCTTCATCTCTGTATAACATCTATGCCGCTGTTCCTTTTGAAATAGTATTTTCCAATCTCTAACTAACCAGGCAGTGGGGAAAGTGATGTGTCTTGCCATTTTTCCTCTTTCATCTCCAGTACTCGCATATTAATGACAACACTTTGGGAATGTGTTGTGGTCTTTGGCTTGGTAGGAATTTAATATTCATGCAAAGAAAGAACATACATACATAAGTAGGGATTGAGACAATATAAAAGTAGCCTATTCCCTTTTTTATTCAGAAAGACAGAGGGTATTACTCCCTTAATCCTCGCTGCCTGACCTGTCCTGTTGAAGTACTGTGATAAGTAATGCTGGCATGCTCCATGGTTTTGGTAACCAATCTTCCTTTATTCTTACAGCCAAAATCCATTTCTCTCTGTAGTCAACTCATCATTTGGAAAACATCAACACACATGTTGGCACTCTATTACCCTAATCCACCTCCACACAGACAGAACTGTTTTGTTGTTTTTTTTTCATTTGTGGAAAGTTTCAATTACAGAATGGAACAAACACATGAAATTGCGTCAAATAACAGGTTCTCTAACTAACAATCTAATATTTAATTACTATAACATTTTAATCACTATGCATATAAGGTTGCATTTGTTCATATGTAGCCTTTATTATTTTCTTTTGTTTAGCCATTACACTGTTTTGAACACATGAACATGTTTATGCATATAAATGCCCTATAGGTAATAGCCTATTTTCAGATATCAATAATATTAAACTACCAAATGAACTGTTTTAACGTCTAATTTATGTGAGACTGCAAACTTATCTTAATTCTTTATTGTACATATTACAGGCTACTGTATTAATATTCATGCATTAGACTCAATTAAATTACAAGGTCCTCATGCTCATTGAACCATCACGTGACTACATGAGACAAGAACTTGATGTGAACTACTGAAGTACAAATATCCTTTATCTGACCTTACATGGATTACAAGACATGGGTTATTTCTTATTTGCTCTACTGAAAGGACAAGTGTGTAAAAAGGAGGATGGCCTAGTGATCTAAGGTGCCAGACTTAAAACTTCACTCCTTCCTAAGCAAAGGGATTCCTGGTCTCCTAATGGGCATGGGTTCACATCCCACTTCATCCATAAAGATCACAAACCAAAACTGAGTGGGAAAACCATGTTAAGGCATGAGTTAAGCTGAAAACAAGTGATGTTAAAAGATGATGACTGATTGCAGAAATCAAAGCAGCTAACTTTTTTTTTTTTTTTGGAATAAATGAAACTACTGTTAAGTGCAAATAATTTAATTCTTGTGCAATTTAATCTCAATATAACCTTTAAAAGATAAATCTAGCAGACCATAAAAATATATATGTAAAATAATATGGGAAATGCATCTTTAAACACTAAAATAAGGCACAAAATATTTCTGAAAGCAAGTTTAAAAAGTCACAGAGGGAGAGCAAGAGCAAGGTCGAACCGTAGACTGTAGTTCAGTTAGTAAATCATTTGAAGCTGCTCACATAAATGGATTTCTGGTCATATTGTTAGTGTAGATGCACCTTGCAGAGGATGTCTTGTTGCCATCTGCCCTTCAAGGCTCACTGATTCATAACTATACTGCCCCTTTAACTGCCATTTTTCATTAAAAATTCTCATCTTGGCCTGAAGGTGTTATATGTTCTAAAATATCTTTGAAGTGCTCTCTAGATATACTTTGCTGTGACTTCGCTCAGAGAATTTTACAATCTGTTCTGAACACATAGCACCAATTTATCCTTAGACCATTCATTTATCAGGAAAAAGTTCACTTTACTAAAGTGGTGCAAAACAACGAAACACACATAAATGTGTGATGTAAGACAAAAGACAATATAATAAGCAAGAGACAACAACATAGAACATTACATAAGACTGTAACTTAGTAAAAAGAGCAAATAAACAAGGAATAGAGGTGCAGCAATTGAGCTGTAATTTGAGTTTGTTTACACAAAATGTGTAACTGTCCAAATGCTGACTGTCTGGACTGTCTGTGTAAGAGGTCATTTGTAGTGATGAACCCACATTATTATCACCAACTGCTCCTGTGACATGCATGTCTCTGTCTTTCATACACACACTTGAAGGTTAAACCTCTGCTACCCGCATATCTGTGTGGTGAACTAAACTGTCAGAGGTCTGATGGATGTTGGTTTATTGTCCTAGCATTGTCCTAGCGTTGAGCTAACGTGGTAAACAGGAATTGCTCATAGAGCTTTCAGTCCTGCTTTAGCCAAGCCTTTAATCAGCAGCTTGCTAATTAGCCCTAAGTATGCTAATGCAGCCTGTGCCTTTCTCTTTCCCACTTGTTATGCTAACTTATTAGCCCGTATTAGCATCAGGACTGATTAGCGGCGCACTCAGCCCCTAAGGAGCAGCCAAGTCAGCTTCACTTGCTGTTTCACACAGTTGTAATACAAACCGCAAAATAAGTGATACACCTTAACAAGTTGCTCAGCCTTGTACCGAGTGAAGTGTTGAGTAACTTAACCCATCAAACATGGGCACTGGACAAATGCATGTAAATGGTGTAAAAGAAGCAATATTATACAACACTGAAAACTGAGAAAAAAAATAGACTATTCTGAAAAAAAATTAGAGAAGAGGAGAATATTAAAAGAGTAAAATAGAAAAAAAACATACATGAATATTCATGCTTGCTTTAATTTGATGATTAAAATGTACAAGATCAAATTTGGATTTAAGATATTTAAAATATATACCTCATCATCGTACACAGTTGACACCCATGGGTAAAAGGGAAGGATAGACATAAACAATTCTCAATTCAAATTATGGCCACCATGTGATATAGTGAACATAAAACATGATGAAGCTGTGTGATAAGACAGGAGAGGCCAATGACTGAACAAGGCTTTAATGGTCTTATTATTCTAACTTTGATTTATAATAATTGACTGCTAATCAGAGACAGTCATAATTAATAGTGAGGAGAAAAGTCCAGCTTGCTCTCTTTGACTTGTCTCTGTACAATCTTCCTCTCCTTTTCTTCCTCTCTCCATGAGAACCATACTTATCAAAGTGGCAGATATTGGAATTTTACTGAAAATCCCCTTTTTCCAGTATTAAACCAAAGCCATGATATGTTCCCAACATACACTGACCTCTATGCTGATATCATGAACTTCATTACAACTGTATATGGAATTTGTAAAATATCAGTTCATCACTGAGATCTATCAGCCTCCAGACAGCCAGGAATCACTCATATGAATCTATTTTATTGGCCATTTGTAGAAGAAAAACAATGTTCTCTATGATGTCATAGTTTGGTACATTATTCATATTCATAAGATGCATCATCCAAATCTCCCAGCCCAATATTCCTAGACTCATAGTATTAAAATATGCCTCACACTGTGACGCTTTTGCCATCAAATGGTATCAAATGGTTGCTGAAATTAAGTTTGTTCTGGTATGCTGTTTTTATACATACAGCACACTACTGTTATTTCCTATTTTTTTCACTAAAATGCTACCAAAATCAAATCAAATCAAATCAAATTTTATTTATATAGCCCAAAATCACAAAATACATTTGTCTCAGAGGGCTTTACAATCTGTACAGGGAGTGACACCCTCTGTCCTTAGACCCTCGATTCGAGTGAGGAAAAACTTGCCCACCAAAAAACCTTTTAACAGGAAAAAAGGTGGAAGAAAAGGTGGAAGTTCTATGGCAGCATAACTAAGGGATGACCTGAGCCAGCCCTAATTATAAGCTTTATCAAACAGGAAAGTCTTAAGTCTACTCTTAAAGGTGTTGATCGTGTCTGCCTCCCGAACACAGAGTGGTAGTTTATTCCACAGAAGAGGAGCTTGATAGCTGAAAGCTCTGGCTCCCAATCTACTTTTAGACACTATAGGAACCACAAGGAACCCACCATCCTGGGAGCGCAATGTTCTAGTGGGGTGGTAAGGTACTATGAGCTCTTTTAAATATGATGGTGCCTGACCATGAAGAGCTTTGTAAGTTAGGAGAAGAATTTTAAATTCTATTCTAGATTTAACAGGTAGCCAGTGCAAGGAAGCCAAAATGGGAGAGATGTGATCTCTGATTTTGGTTCCTGTCAGAACACGTGCAGCAGCGTTCTGAATCAGCTGCAAACTCTTAAGAGACTTATTAGAGCAGCCTGATAGCAAAGAGTTACAATAGTCCAGCCTAGAAGTAACAAATGCATGGACTAGTTTTTCTGCATCCACTTGAGAAATGATGCGTCTGATTTTGGCAATGTTACGCAAGTGGAAGAATGCAGTCCTCGAAAGTTGTTTTATATAGTTATTAAAGGACAAGTCTTGATCAAAAACAACGCCAAGATTTTTTACGGTGGAGCTGGTGGCCAGGGTGATCCCATCTAAGGCTAAATCTCTGGAATGATAGTTTCTAAGGTGTTTGGGTCCTATTAGGAGAACTTCAGTTTTTTCTGAATTTAGCTTCAGAAAATTGTGGGTCATCCAATTTTTTATGTCCTTAATGCATGCTTGAAGTCTAGTCAAGTGATTGGTTTCATCAGGCTTGATCGATAAATATAATTGGGTGTCGTCAGCATAACAGTGAAAGTTAATTGAATGATTCCTAATAATGTTCCCTAAGGGAAGCATATATAAACTGAAAAGAAGTGGCCCTAATACAGAACCTTGTGGGACTCCATGAGAAACTTTGGTTTGCATGGAGGATTCATCATGAACATGAACAAACTGAGAACGGTCTAGGAAATATGACTTAAACCAGCCTAGGGCGGTTCCTTTAATGCCAATTTGGTATTCCAGTCTCTGTAAGAGAATCTGATGGTCAATGGTGTCAAATGCGGCACTAAGATCTAATAGGACAAGTACAGAGATGAGTCCTTTGTCTGATGCCATTAGGAGGTCGTTTGTAACTTTAACTAGTGCGGTCTCTGTGCTATGATTTACTCTAAATCCTGACTGAAACTCCTCGAATAAACTGTTTGTGTGGAGAAAGTCACATAGTTGGTTGGCTACGGCTTTCTCAAGTACCTTCGAGATGAAAGAAAGGTTTGATATTGGTCTGTAATTGGCTAAAACTTCTTGATCTAGAGTTGGTTTTTTAAGAAGAGGCTTAATCACAGCTATTTTAAAGGACTGTGGTACATATCCTGATAATAAAGACAGATTAATCATATTTAATAAGGACGGGCTAACTAAAGGTAATACATCTTTAAGCAGCCTGGTTGGGATGGGGTCTAAGAGACAGGTTGACGACTTAGATGAAGTAAATATTGTAGTTATTTGTTTAATGTCGACGGGAGAAAAGTAGTCTAAATATATGTCAGATTTTATAGCTATTTCCAAACTTGCTGTATCTGAAATCAGATGACTGCCTGATGAGGGCAAAAGGTGATGAATTTTGTCTCTAATATTTAGAATTTTATCATTAAAGAAGCTCATGAAGTCATTACTAGTTAGGCTTAAAGGAATAGATGACTCAATAGAGCTGTGGTTCTCTGTTAGCCTGGCTACAGTGCTGAAGAGAAACCTGGGGTTGTTCTTATTTTCCTCAATTAATGAGGAATAATAGGCTGTTCTGGCATTACGCAGAGCCTTCCTATAAATTGCAAGATTATCTTGCCAGGCTAGGCGAGATTCTTCCAGTTTAGAGGCACGCCATTTACGTTCAGATTTACGTGCCTCTTGCTTTAATTTGTGAGTGTGCTGGCTATACCATGGTGCTAACCTCCTCTGTTTTATTGTCTTCTTTTTCAGAGGTGCAATAGAGTCAAGAGTTGTCTGTAATGACTCTGTAGTATTACTAACGAGCTGATCTATGTGAAAACCCTTACAGTTTATTATTGTTAATTTACACTTTTAAAGACTAGACTTACACTATTGTGTAACTGATTATTAGCAGTGATGACTTTATATAACTACTCATTGACAGTAATTCAATTACAATAGTGAATAAGCATTAATAAGCATTATCATTTGAATTGTGATTTAAGACAAAATATACAACTTACAACAAGGAGCTTCTTTCAGATTATGTCTCATTTTACATTTTAAATGAAAAATGCTAAACATTTGTACAAAGTTAGAAATAATAATACATATTATAATCATAATTATGCTTAATTTACTGTATATAGCACATCCATTGAGCAGTACACTAAATAAGAGGTATTTGATATAGGCCACTATAGTACTAAATCCAGTAGTATTTATGCATGAAAGAAAACAATTTTATCAGTTACAAATTGGTACATGTTACTATGCGGACAGAATGAGACATTTTCTAAGTAAAATTAAGTCATTGCCTGAAATGGGTGTTGGGAGAAAGAATGGAGGGAAGCGGGGTTTACAAAATGAAGACATTAACTAAACGTGCACAGGGATTAAAAAATTTAAAAATGATGGAATTGTTTTCAAGCCATAGCAAAGTCATGTTCACCATCTGCGATTTGTAAAACATGTTATATGTTACATTACTTAATGCCTGCTAAACAAAAAAACACAGTATGTAAAATTATGATTTTCTGCAGGACTATAAACGTTATAATACAGAAATATATTGTATGTGAGTCTATATTCATAAATTTCATTTCACAACTACAAGATTCTTTATGGTGGAGCTGGAGGCCAGGGTGATACCGTCTAAGGCAACTAAATCTCTGGAAAGAGAGTTTCTGAGGTGTTTGGGTCCAATTACCAGAGCTTCAGTTTTGTCTTTTAGCATCAGAAAATTGTGGGTCATCCAATGTTTTATATTTTTAAGGCATGCTTGGAATTTAGTTAAATGATTGGTTTCATCAGGCTTGATCAATAAATATAATTGGGTGTCGTTGGCATAGCAGTGAAAGTGAATGGAGTGATTCCTAATTCCTAATAATGTTTCCGAGAGGAAGCATGGTCCTAGTACAGAACTGTGTGGGTCTCCATGAGAAACTTTGGTTTGCATTGTTTGATGTAGGATTCATCATTAACATGATTGATATTCCAGTCTCTGTAAAATAATCTGATGGTTAATGGTGTCAAACCATTAACCAGCAGCACTAAGATCTAATAGGACAAGTACAGAGATGAGTCCTTTGTCCGATGCCATTAGGAGGTCATTTGTAACTTTGACTAGTGCGGTCTCTGTGCTATGATTTACTCTAAATCCTGACTGAAAATCCTTAAACTGTTTGTATGGAGAAAATCACACAGCTGATTAGCAACGGCTTTCTCTAGTACGTTAGAGAGGAATTTCATATCGGTCTGTAATTGGCTAAAACCTCTTGATCTAGAGTCGGCTTTTGAAGAATGAGTCTTGTAGCATTAACAAGCTGATCTATTTGTTCATCTATATGTTTTTGTTCATCAACATTGATTAATAAGTAAAAAATAATCTCAAAAATATATCAAAATCAACAAAAATATATAATATTAGTAAAAATAGAGTATTTTGTTTTATGTTGTAATCAGATGGAAGAAGTACCAAATTATGATGTCAGAGGTAAGGGCATATAGCACAATTCAAACAGACTGTAAATGTAATGTAGTTTGCCTACACTACTAAGCAAAGCAAAAAATAACTCTCCTATTGATTTACTATTACAGTGTCCAAATAGACATGTGCCGAATATCGACTGTTGTTTGTGTTTCCAAAATGTAATGCAAAGTACAGTGAAGTACTGTTTTATTTCCTCCAAGCAATCAATACTGTTAAATACCTTTTTTTTTTTTTTTGCACTTAGGCCATTTCATCAACTAAAATTAACAGTAGTGTACTGCATTTAAAGGTAACAAGATTATACTGTTGACATGCAAAATGACAACAAAATCAACAAAATGTATATGTTTTGGACAATATTCAGCACCAGTACAGGAAGTTGCATGTTTTATTCCTTTCAGATTGATTTAAAAACTCTCACAGTGGTGTTATTAAACAATTATGTCACTTTAATGCAGTAAAACTAAAGATTTTTTAGATAATTGTTGTAAATTGATATGTACTTCTTTTGCTCTTTGTCTCCTGTCATCTCTTCTGGTTGAAGTACTCCATTGACAGTTCCGCCTTCTTGTTGTGGAGATCAGCAGATTACTTCCTGCAGTGAGTCAGTGAATGGGAATGAACCCCCTCTTCTCCTTGTTTCTTCCTCGTTCTCTCCCCACTATCTCTCTCTTTTCTTCTTTGCACACTAATACATTCCGCTCCTCCTTCTATTCCATCAGGATTTCATGCACCCTTCTCTCATTTCCTAAAGCAGGCATGAGAGTAGCACAGTACTCTTCCTCTTCCCATCACACCTCTCATGCAGGTAGAGGATAGAGTGAATAGCAGAGGGACAGAGAAGGAAGAGATTGGTGGGAGTGAGAGATTAGTTCTAGGATGGAGATGTGCTCTATTCGCCTCTTTGGTTTGGATGGCGTGATTAGCAGTAAGGAGCAGACGGAGGCTTTGAGAGAGGAGGAGGATTGAATACTGGATTGGATCTACATGATGGATGTGCTCAGCTTTTTACCTTTTCCCTTCACAGTTCTTTTGTCTTCTCATATCTCCCTTTCCCCCCCTCTATCTTACAGTTTCACCTCTGTTCTTGTCTTCATTTACTATCCTCATAGTCTTCTATACTCTTTCTTACGCGCTGTTACTTCCTCCGCTCCTGTCCTTTTCTCCCTTTCCTTTCTTATGTTTTACTCTGCTTATTATTTCACCTCCACGTTTCCCCTGTTGTTTTAACCTCCCTAATATCTCTAACCTAACCCTCCCTGTCTCCCTTCTCCTTTTTGATTCTTCTTGCTGCCTCTATCTTTTCTTCACCTCCTATCTTCCCTCTGTTTTCTTCATCTATTGTCCCCCCTCTTCCTTTGTTGTCTTCTTTTTGTCGCTTTTCCTTTTTCTCTATTTACCTTGTGTATTCTCTTCTTTTACATCCTGTCCTAGATCACCTTCTCCCCTTTCAGCTGCTGTATTTTTAACTCAGCACCCCTTGTTTTATTCTTCTTCCTTCTGTTTTCATCTCCTTTTGTTCCAGGCCTTCTTTCCTGTCTTCTTCCACCTCATCTCATCTACTATATTTCTCTGCTCTGTCCTTCCCCTATCTCCTCTCTCCTCCTCCTATCTTCATCTCAACACTGCCACCAGCTTCATCTCACTCTATCCTTCTGCGCCTCTGTCTGTGTCAGTGTCTCTTGGCCTCCCTGTGGTAGTGACAGTGTGACAGCTGTGTGCCGGCCCGATCACACCCGGCCTTTGATCACTCTCCCTGCTCACCATTGTGGCTAATGAGGGGAGCAGGAGGGCTCCAGGGCTCACATACTGGAGCTCCCACAACGCCCTCTATACCTCTACCACTCCTCCATCTCCTGTTCCCTCACCTCCTCTCTCTTTCTCTCTCTCTCTTCCTTTCATCCATCTCTGTCCCCTCACTCATGGGTCTTTTTTCCTCTTCTTCTCCACTGCTTGTCACTCTACTCTCACTTTTTGCCTCTCTTCAACTTCAACCACTGTGGGTCTGTGCAGACTCCAAAGCTTGAGAATGCAGATAGGGTCAGAATCAAAATTACAATAAGTGCATTGAGTGTTATGCAGTAATAAGGAAAAACATCTAAAGCATTTTATGCTTTACAGTCAGCCATTGTCATGCAAAACAATTCTGAATATCTGAAGCCACAATATGAATGAATGTTACGGGGTCACATGCAATACAGAAGCAACAACTAAACTACTGTACAACCAAATATTATGGAAGTTGGGGCTGTAGTTGTTGAAATACAGTATGTTGCTGTGACTTTTAGTGTGGACGGCTAACTGACATTCTCTATAACATCAAATAGTTACATTATACTTATTGTGTATACGCTGTAAACCTCTGCTGACATATATGCATCTGTGGCATCAGTTAAAAGAAAATCACATGGTTATTGTCTATTATATTTTAATTAAAAATGTAAGAGAGAGGCAATGTGTTTTCTCCACAAAGCAGCTTTTGTACTCAGATGAACTCCAGCAGTCAAAAGACAAATGCAATTCCAGTGGTGAATATGTAAACAAGCAGGCTGCTGCAGAATAGCCCAACACTTCATGTCTGCCTTAATGCCGACAGCCTGTTTGCCTTCAAACACCATCAATCTGTTGATTCAGTTACCGGCATTTGCTTTTGTATATTGAAGCCGCCTGCATGTGGGGAAACAATAGAAAAGAGACATTTACAGACTGAGCCCTCAGCACTTATCGATTCCTAAAACTGTTTCTATCTGTAACCTTTCTCTTTCACTTCTCTCCTTTGCTTTTTTAATATAATTTCTTATAATCCGTCTTTTTTCTTTGTTTTTGTTCATCACTTCTTTTCTTTCCTTTTTCTTTCCATCTTGTTCTGTTATCTTCCTGTGTTTTGTGATCCCTATCAACCTACTCTCCTCCTCCTTTATGGTGGTATCACTGGGCTGGAGAAATGAATTCCTCCTCCTGTTCAAATGCAGTTATGGAAAAAATATAGGGGGAGAGCATAGAGGGAGAGAGAGATGGTGTTAATATTGATCTTGGTTAATTAGATTCCTATTGGAGTCCCGTAGGGGATTGGAGTGGCAAGGCTCTGTGTTTGAGTCCGGGCGGAGGAAAACGGAGCCCGAATTAGAAGGAATTCCATTTTAAACAGCAGCTTGTTTGGACACAGAGCAAAGAAATCAGTGCTTCTATTGTTTGATATATTCAAATCACTCTGCTCACTCTGATCCTTCTCTCTCTCTCTGTTTAATTAGACTCCTTTTGTCTTTTGTTGCTGTCCTCATCTCAGGCTTGACATCATTTATGTTCTGACTTCATTTGCATTTTCTTCTGTGAGAGAGAGAAAAAGAGAGAGAAAGTGTGTGTGTGAATGAGTGTGTGTTTTGGGACTCCCTCTATCCAATCATAGCCAGCATGAGTTGATGTGGTTCAGTGCTCCCATGAACATGTATGATTACCCAGAAACACGTGTAACCCACAGGATGTGGGTTTTAGTCGACAAGGCGTTGTGCTCCACATGGCTGTGTATGTTTGGAGATTAAGCCTTCCATTTTCCTGAAGTATTTTACATTCTTTCCCTCTTTGTCTCACAGTACATAAGAAGGCTGGTAGACACTGTACATATAGGCTGAATTCACAAGGATCAGCGGCACATAGTCACAGTAACAGAGTGAGCTGCTCTTCCTCAAAGTTTATTCTATGAAAATGTTGTGTCTGCAGCACCAAAGTAGCAGCATCTGCACAGCCAACAATCCAGTTTTAGTATTACTGGATCTCAGTGCTGCATTCAACACAGTTGACCCCAACATACTACTGGGCTGACTGGTAGACTGGGTAGGACTGGCACAGTGCTAAACTGGTTTGAATTCTACTTAATGGAAAGGAAGTACTTTATGTATATAGGTAATTACACCAAAATAATGTGGAGTTCCCCAAGGCTCCATTCTGGGGTCTCTTCTGTTCTACATCCACATGCATCTAGCAGATTATGGTCCAGTACAATACAATTTTCCTGTTTTGTCTCTCTTCATTTTTAGCTCAACTAAATCCAGTCCACAGCAATATTTGATATTTAGAGCGAACCCTGGCACTATACTGTATGTCTCTATGAGAATCAGCCTCTGCTTGATAATTCAAAAACACGATCAGTTTTGTAACTGCCTTTTGGCTAGAGCTCCGTGCCACGTGGTTTTAATTGTTTGTTTATTCTGACAACAACCATGCATTTGAAGCTACTTTTGGTATGAACATTTCATGCTATGTAATGAGAAAATGTTTGCCCATAGTCTTTTGACAAAATGGAAAGAAACCAAAGGAATAGAGACAAAAATGGCACCCCATCTGGGCCTGGCGAGTAAACACGAAAAAGCGAGCAGACCGAATCTCATACATCCATGATAAACTTGACTCAGCCTTGCCAAAACCCTTAATTTGAGGATCATGACAACTACCTAGACCTGCCTGGATTATCATTTCCTGGAGCACGGATCAGATTCACAGGTTGTCTTATTTTTAACATATTCTACTACAGTCTTGGCTGTTCTCCCACTGAATGGACCTGTCTAGCTATTTAAATACCATTGCGGACATTCTGAACATTTCCTCGTGCTGCTGCTCGAAATGTGAACACTATTTTACTATCTTGTATCAGTAACTCCCATGGAGCGGACTTCTTTAGTTTTCTGCAAATATTTCACTTTTTGCACTGACAGTTTGCTCTTTGTTATGAGCTTGAAAGTTGTCGGTTTGGTGAATAGTCCCTGTTACTTTTAGGGAAACACCCTCAACCTTTTTTTGTTTTTATCCTGCCGCAAGTATGCTTGTTTATTTATTTATTTTGGATGGATTGTGGTGTAAGTTTTATGAGGAGTTTAACAGTATTCTCATAGACCCATTGCTGGCTATGTTTAACCATTCATTTGAAATTGGATCCCACCTCAGTCACTCAGGGAGGTCAATATCTGTCTCTACCTTAAATATCCCCTCCAGACATGTTTAAGATGTATATAAAATACTCTACATCGAATAATAATTTCTAATATTTTTTTCAAACAAAACAATTTAAAATCCTTAAATGATATGAACTCCTCCCTCCTCCTTCATTAAAAAATCCAGAATCTAGAAATTTACAAATATATCTCATCTCAAAAGTTTAACTGCTCGACACACAATGTCTCATCATCTTAAAATCAGATTTTCAATGAGGACAGAAAAACTTTCCACTGTCAGCAGATAATTGGGGAAAAAAGGCCTTCAAGTGTCAAACTCTGCACATATACCATTCTGTACAGAGAATCTCAAACATTCTGTAGGAACAAGAAAATACATTTTTGAATGCAGGCGGACTTTGAAAAAGAAAAGTGCGCTGACATTTGGCCTCCTATAGGCCAATAGCCCTATTTAACTCAGATCAAAAATTGCTTTCCAAAATACTAGCAATGCATTCAGAAAAAGTCACATTATTGAGGAGAACCAGACTGGATTTATTAGGATTTGGAAATCCTGTGATAATATGCAACTTTCCCCCTCAAAGTGGGAATAAATAGGGCAACCCTCAACTCATGTCATCCAATAAAGCACTCTGTTATTCTTTTATGGTTTTGTAATGCAAAGTGGACTAGCTACTTCTTCATAGCAATGGTGGCTGAGGATCATGGTGAATATAATGCTTCCTGCTATCCAACAAACAAAAACTTGAATTCTTAGAATCATAGAAGTAATAATCAAAATTGGTCAGGCCATAACATTAACCCATCGTATTGTTGAATTATCAAGGAGTGTGTGGCGAAATGTTTAACATGGGAACCAACAGTGAGGAAAATATTTCTGGATGACAGTTTGTTGGTTCTCCAATAGGACTGATGCTCACAGTGTCATATAGAGCCATGGTCATGTTAACATCAGAATCGATGGAAGGCCGGAGCAGTTGCTCTAAATATCTAATATTGTCACAGATGAGTTTACACTGGATTTAACTGAAAGCACGCATGAGACGTCACAAAGTGACAGTATTTGACGACCTGGGAATAAGAACAGGTTGAAAGAGCATGTTGGCAGCATGTTGGCAGCAGCTGGAGTTCTTCATCACCGTACATTTGATGCATTCAGCCACAGTCTCTGTCCTTAGAAGCATTTTCCAACAGTCACTGTAGTTCAGACATAAAAGACTTGAAGCATAAAGATGCACTTGAAATTGCAGGTATACATGCAAATAGTGAGCTTTATTCTATGAAACATGTGAAATGAATGACTTCAAAACTCTGCTGTGCGTCTGGTTTAGACTGGGTGTAATCAACTTGAAGTGTCTGCAATTTTGTTTACACCTGTGTTTAAGTGTATAGCAGCCTTCTTTGGTTTGTGCTGGTCTTTAGGTTACACTTTTTTGTAATTGGCAGTGGACATGGTCTGCAGTACTGTAGTAGTAAACGCTTGAGCAGGTATAAAGAAACATTTTAAAGTTGGTATATAGGTTGAATAGGTGACTGTGCAGCTTCATGTTGTATTATCACACACATCGGTGCGGGGGCTTTGTCTCACCACTGCTATCAAAACCTGCTCACTTTGCCATTTGTCACCGTGAGGCTCATTTGATTCAGTGAGTGATTGATCAGGTAATTCATAGTGGCTCCTTATTGTCATCCAGCCTGTCCTTCTTACCTCTTGGTTCCACTAGCTCACCTGCCCCGATAGTTGACACCCATCTCTCCATGTGTGTGCATTGGAGCTGGTCTGATTGGCAGCTCACCTAGACCAGACATCCATCCATTCACCCCCTAACCCCCACCCCACCCCACAAAACCCACCCATCTCTCTGCATCCTTAATTGAATCCTTTCAATATATTCCCTGAGGCTCGATGGGAAGGTTCACTTGTTTCTGATTGTCTCAGCACACACTGGGCATGGAGGACTGTATTAGGTGACCAGGTGTGTGTGTGTGTGTGTGTTTTTTTTTAAGTCCTATTCATCTCTCTGTCTGGCTGTGTAAGGAGTGAAGCCTCATCTGCAGATTTGCTCGAGGAAGTAGTTTTCTTAACACTCACTTTGTCTACATGAGTTTGTCACTACTGGCTTTTTTATTAAAAATCTGATATTGCCCAGTTAGTGTCGTATAGCTGATGAGTATTCTACAGTTTCCACGGTTGCATATTTTGATAGGCTGTTAGATGGCTGTTGGATCAATTCTGAACTGGTTCTCTGTATTATCTATGGATTGCTTTGAATGTACCATTTTGATTATATTCCAAATAAAGAATAAAAACTTGCATTGAAAAATTAATAGTCTGGAGCATGGCCAGCATGGATAAATAAAATCCAGTGGCCTATAAATGCAGGGCAAAAACCATTGAGGGGGTACAATTACCAATACTATAATATTATGCATGATGAATTCAGAATAATGTACAAATTCCAGCAATACGTCAGCAGAGTCGTGTCATACTCACTCTGCAGCTCTCACTTTCTCTTTTCAACACAAAGACTGTTTTCACTCACTCATTAATTCTGATCACTTTTACTTGCCTGCTGTTTTTTTAACACTATTATCATCAATGATGAAAAGCTTTTAACGTCAAACATCAGCGTATGGAATGTAGAGTTCCGTTGACGATGAGAGCATTATGGTAGTAAGTATAAAGAGTTAGTGCTGTTTAAATGTGTACTATGCTGAATTTATCAAGACAACAGGGAAATGTGGATGAAGTGTTGCATTTAATAAATAAAGTGTGTCTGTAATATAAGCCTATTTTTAATGGTGCTGGTTTCGTCTGAAGTGAAAGAAAAGCCCAAGCCGCTATTTGATTTAATGTATATTAACAACGGCAAACCATTCAGATAATTTAGTGGGAAATAGAGAATATATCAGAGATTTAATCTACTCCATTGGTTGCAGGTAGCTAAAGTTATGTGATTAGGAGATACATTATTTATGAAGGAATGTATTAATTAATTCATGTATGTGAACATGTAATCAGCAGAGTTCTACAGATTTCTCTGTTTAAAAGCTAAGTCTGGTGATAGCCTGTAATATCACTGGTCCACACTGCAGGGTCGTATTAGTGGGTGTGAGAAACTACAGTCACTACAATATATACTATAATATTATGCTGAGAAAATATCATAAACCCACTGTGGAGGTAGATATAGTAACCTATATGTTAAGATGGCAACAAAAGTCACAAGTAATTTTAGGAATATATTAGAAATATTATAGCATATTGAGGTTAAGTGACTGAACACGATATGTCTCAAGTTGCTATGTGGATATGATACAAATATTATAGAGAGCTTAAAATGTAATTTAGTTTAATTTAATCTTTTTTTTGTTTTTTTTTGTTTACTGTAACATTTAAATTACATTACATTTTTATCACAGTACAGACATGCTGTTGTATTAACAGGCTTTATGAAAAAGCTCCGGTCTGGAATCAAATAGCTTTTTGAATAAATTAATGAATACACACCATGCAGAGATGGAGATGTCATTCCACCGGTGTTTTCTGATGTTTTGCAGTTTTTGACACTGTGGATGTGTGTGTTTATGTGTGTATGTGTGCCTGCATGTGTGCTGCACATCACAGTGTTATTCCCTTCTGATAGCTCTCCGATTAACTTCATCTGTCTCTCATCAAGCTTCTGTTAGCCCTGCTGCTCCTAACTCATACACTGCAAACGTGTGTGTGTGTGTGTCTTTGTGTGTATGTGTATGTGCATGCAACAGCTTCATTAAATCATCAGACAACAAACCACCCCCCCATCCCAAATCGCAGGTGTGCCTCTATGTTGCGCTGTATCAGCTAACACTCCTCATCATCGTAGGTAACGCTATAGAATCTCGCTGTGATTGCTGTCAATGCCCTCTGATTTATGAGACAAAAAGGATGGAGTTTATTAGTTTACATCCTCACAGCTAAGAGTTCAAAGTTAAGACACTTCCCACCAAGCTTTATTGAGCAATGCCAATGAAGATACTTTATCTTTATTTATCTGTTGTGAGGCTCTCAAGCTGCGTTTTACTGCAATTGTCTTACCTTTAATACATGTGTATATAAAGACACAAACACACACACACACACATGATTGATTCATATGACTTTGTAAGTCATATGAAAGTCTAGGTTACACTTAGTTGTATGTATTAAAATGTTCTAAGTGTGTTCCAAAGTCATTCAAATCTCTAACTTTGTTCTAAACAGTTCCACCCACAGCCAATCAGTAATCAGAATATATACAGAGGGTGCTGCCTCTTTGCAGTGTTATAATGCCTGCCTGCTCTGTGACTGCATGGGGCTGTAATGGTGACTACCAGCACTTAAAGACATAAAAACATTTTTCTTACAAATCAAATCTGTGACTAGATTGTCGGCTATTGGTCAGTTGCTGAATATTTAGTGATCTTGTGCTAACTAAGCTAAAAATGTGTATTCATATATATATATATATATATATATATATATATATTTGATAATGCACATTTTAAAGTGTGTTTAGGGTGCTGGTTCTTTTAAAGGAAACTTTACTGCATGTGCAGTGCAGTATTTGCCATCTAGGTGTGAACACTATCACTAGATATAACCTAATGATTCCAAGGTCACATACAGTCCTGTATGCTATTTAAAAATACTTATTAATTAAGCCCATTACTGTTAGTGCTACTACTACACAAACTCAAACACCCACACACACTCTGGCCTCTGGTGAATAATGCAGTGAATCAGGCTGTAATCAGCAGCCCTAGTGGTTTCCTGTTAAAACCAGCCTCTGATTATATGTCAGCCTGCCCATGAAAAACACGCCCATTAATCGACTTATCAGTTAATGAATGTTGCAATTAATTGATTTGCCAGAATGCAGATTTGGATGATGTGGCCTGGGATTAGAGTCAGCGATGAATAAGAATTACCCCTCTTCTTACTGTATCAGCCAACAAAAGGATTGGGACGCAGGGGTGGGGGAGTGATGGAGAAGTAAAAGAATAAAGTAATAAAGAATGACGTAGCTATCAGCTCTAGATTAGATTTCCGGCTTCATACACAACGTATAGAGCAGCAAACCATTGAATCTGTATATGCCATGTGCCGCTTACCCGATTACCACAAGCTACCACGGACACACTTTGCACAACCCTCACACACAAAACATGGAGCCTGGGGGCAATAAGGGAAAAGCTGCTGAAATGGCTGTTTCTCTGCTCCCAGGGGGGTCTGTTACGGAAAGCCATTTTAGAAACTAAATAAACAGGTCTGTTAATGGCCTCTGCTGCCTTACTATATTTCAGCAGTCAATGGCCTTGAATGTCTCAGAGGGGAAAGGTCACAGGGCAGCTCCAAGTACAACAAGGAGAAGGGTGGGTGTGTGGTTTCTCTCATGACAATACATTAGTTATTATGATGCAGTATTTTAATATTATACTATGGTTTTGTTATTAGAATGTGATTTAATGCAGGAGGGATAACTGAGAGAAGAGGAAGTTTGAGTTGATTCTTTTATCCTATTGTCACCTAAACGTACCAAAAGACACCAGGAATGACTGATGACTAAAGCTTTGTCAAGTACACAGGAACCTGGTAACCTTATAACTACTCAGGATATGTTAAGACAGGATGCTGAAGCGTGAAGTGGTAACTGCGTTGTTGCTGATGATTCATTCTTTGGTTAGCTGCTAGCAGCTGTTCATCCCAGCATGCAGTACAACTACGGTAGGTCTGATCGTGTTTACACTGGACCAAATAAAGCAGGTTTAAAAATTCTGTCTCACAGATTTATCAACCACTTTTTTTTTACTTTGGTGTCTGATAATGCATTAAGTCAAGTCACATTTGCATTGAGATTATAAATTTGACAAGGACTATATTGTATTGAGATTGATTGTATTGATTATATTATGTACTATTGCAGTGGAGGTGTTCATGTATTTTTAGGTTTTTATGTATAATTCCTCTTGTGTTTACGTTTTGATTTAGTGATTTAAGCGATTGGGGGATGCAGTTTCTATGAGGTTTTGGGTGGGTAACTGCTCTAATGGAAGTGCAGAGAAGTGTGTAGGACTGCAACTCTGGGTCTTCATGGTTGTGGCCTAATAATAAACTCAGCCATGTTTCAGATATGAGAGCTGAACCATCCAAAGTGCGATATATGCCTTCTCTCCTGATTTGACTTGTACATGCATGTGGACACCAAGCTATAGGTATCTTGTAGGTACACAAGACTGTGTGTGTGTGTGTGTGTGCGTCCCGTTGCATTGCAGTGGAGATAACGGGGTGTTAGTGAAGGAACAGTGCATGCCTGAGAGTCTATCTCGGCTAAAACGATGATTAAGGGGTCCTGCCCTTTAAATAGACAATCCTGTTGACCCAATTTAGAGTCACGATCAATCCACCACTCGCCACATTCATTGAGATGCCAAGCATTGATTTTCTCTTTTCTGCTGGGCCTGCCTGCCTGCATGCAACGAGGAGGAGGGCGGGGAGGCCAGGGAAGCCATCCAGGCTACTAATACATGCATCCATACATGCATTTATGAGTTAAGAGGAGTGAGAGTGACATTTTTACATAAGATTACATCGTATATGCAGTGATCAAAAGTTAGGCCTTTAATATTAGATGTTTCTGCTTCCAAAGCCTTTGTGCAACAAAGTAATTTGGATTTCCCTTTTATGTTGATAATACTGCAAATGAGAATTATCATCATTGGAATAAAGCAGCCAGATAGACCCCAACATTGCATTTATTTTTTTTTATCAAATAGTATGTTACCTATTCACACATTTCTCAGCACACACACACACACACAGAGGATTTGTGTCTCGAGCAGCCGGTATAATCTATATGCATCCTTGGATGACTGTGTTGTTAGGTTTTAATATAATTAGGCTTGGATCAATACTCCACTCCAGTCCATGTCTCACAAGCAAAGCCAAGACAAACACACTTGCATACTCACACACAATCAGACATTATAACAGAAGACAGTTACTGTACCAAACTGTATTAGCCCTTCAGGGCTTCCATCCAACAGACTCATTGTGGTTGTAGTGGTGATGGAACATCTGAAACCACCAGCACTATTTAAGTTATTAACCATGCTCCATTATAGAATCCTATAGAGATCCCTCCTGGTTCCACACTGACCTACTGTACTATGAGTAGGTTCACTTTGGATTTCACTTCCATATAAATGGATGTGTTAATATGGTTGAAGTGGGGTTTACTTTACAACCTGTGTGAACATCTGACTGCTTATATTGCTGCCCTGCTGGACTCATTGTCATGTTGCTGAGTCTTCAGATCTCAATTAAAGATACCCTGCGGAGCTTTCTCATAAACAAACAAGGCTATGCCAAATCCAGTGTTTCTCAACAGAGTTTATTGTGTGTCCTTGTGGTATAACAGATGCATTCAGTGCATTTTCTTAATGACACTTTTTTTTTTAATGCTTGTATTGTTTACATCCAACTAGCTGTTTCTTCCCTTCCTTCTGCTGGCACATTGCTACACAGGTTACTGACACCACCTGTAAATCTGTAGACTTGTATAAAAAAAAGAGATCCTTGTGTGCACTGCACACTCATAGCGCGGCTGCTTGCTTGTGTTACAAAATGGTCATTTTGATTTAGCGTACTTACTGGTGTGTGCACATGTACAGTATTTGGCAAATGATGCAACTTGCAAGCCTACACAGAGCTGTCACTGCATTGAACACGTTGATACTGCATCAGCTTGACCAGTGAACCAGTGGATAAGACCCTTTGCATAACATTTTCTCTGCCCAGGTTCAAAACGCTAGTAACAAGCAGACAGTACCAGTTCTTCCACTACTTAAGTCAAGCCACTTTATAGTAAGGAAAGTTTGTGTTATGTTATTGACTGATCTCTTACAAAACGAGGATCTATTGAAATAAAATAAAAAGTACCCCTCACTAACTCTGTTTGTTTGCGATCATTTACTCAACAAGGTGGACATGATCCTGTTAAAAAGCTTGGAGAAGTGACTGTGCACTGCTCTGTACTGAAGGTGCAGAAACTACTTGAATATACTAACTCAAAATCATATTCTAGCTTCAGCTGAACCTTAGAATGCATTTTTGATGGGATAGATATGTAGCCTGCTGTTAAACAGGTGACTCATTATAATCCACCCGAGGGATTATTGCTCACGCTCACTTTCTGTCACTCGTCTGTCTGTCTACCTCCACCACCACCCCCACCACCCACCCCTGGCTCACACTGTTGTCACACTGAATGTCTTTTCAACAGTAGTGATGGTTTCATACGTAAAATCAATGACACGGTCCTTCAAGGGGTATGTAAGGAGAGTCATTGAGATTTGAGTTTCTATATCTTTGCACACACACACACACACACACACACACACAGACACACACAGACAGACCATGACCATAAGATAACACCTCAACCATGTAAAAGCTGAGTGTGAAATGCGTGTGAAATGCACATTTATGGTATTGAATGGTGAAAGATTCGACAACAATGCTTCATGTCTGCCCAGACTCTCTGCTTGACTCCATAGAGATGAGTGCATGTGTTTGAGTACATGTACGCACGTTTGTGTGTGTGTGTGTGGGTGGGTGGGTGTAAATGTGTGTATGTCAGGTCTGCTCCATGCAACATAGTGTTTTCCCAGTGAAGATAGTAAACTCCACCAAATCTCTCTCTCCTAGTGTGTGAGATGTCTTTTTCCAGACACAGGGATAGATGGAGGGAGGGGCAGTATCAAAACCTGTTGAATATTTTACAAGTCTACATTCCACTACCCCACAGCAAGAAGTCCCTGATGGTGTGAAAATGTGTGTGTATGAGTGAGAGAAAAAGATTCAAGTTTGACAGCTAACACAGTGGATATCTCAGGTCTTTACATCTTGGATCTTCAGCTGTGAGTCATGGCCATTTCATGCCAACTGCACAAACACATACACATTGAACCAGAGTTGGAAAGTGAAAAAATAGAAGACGAAAAAAAAAAGTGTTACCCACAACTCCTGCAGCTGCAAACACAAATCTTGGAAGTGAATTATTGAGTTGTTGAGTTGGTGCTGCGCTGGTTCTGGTGCTGGACTGGGCTGGTGCTGGGCTGGTGCTGGGCTGGTGTTGGGCTGGCGCTGGTGCTGGGCTGGTACTGGGCTGTTGCTAGTGCTGGTGTTGAGTTGATGCTGTGCTGGTTCTGGTGCTGGGCTGGTGCTGGGCTGGGCTGGGCTGGGCTGGGCTGGTGCTGGTGCTGGGCTGGTATTGGGTTGGTGCTGGTTTAGTGCTGGTGCTGGGCTGGTATTGGGCTGGTGCTGGATTGGTGTTGGGTTGGTGCTGTGCTGGTTCTGGTTCTGGACTGGTGCTGGGCTGGTACTGGACTGGTGCTTGTGCTGGATTGGTGTTGGGTTGGTGCTGTGCTGGTTCTGGTGCTGGACTGGTGCTGGGCTGGTACTGGACTGGTGCTTGTGCTGGGTTGGTGTTGGGTTGGTGCTGGTTTGGTGCTGGGCTGGTACTGGGCTGGTGCTGGGCTGGCATTGGGCTGGTGCTGGGTTGGTGTTGGGTTGGTGCTGGTTTGGTGCTGGTGCTGGGCTGATATTGGGCTGGTGCTGGTGCTGATGTTGGTTTTGGGTTGGTGCTGGGCTGGTGCTTGTGCTGGGTTGGTGTTGGGTTGGTGCTGGTTTGGTGCTGGGCTGGTATTGGGGTGGTGCTGGTTTGGTGCTGGGCTGGTATTGGGCTGGTGCTGGGTTGGTGTTAGGTTGGTGCTGGTTTGGTGCTGGTGCTGGGCTGATATTGGGCTGGTGCTGGTGCTGATGTTGGTTTTGGGTTGGTGCTGGGCTGGTGCTTGTGCTGGGTTGGTGCTGGTTTGGTGCTGGGCTGGTACTGGGCTGGTGCTGGGCTGGTATTGGGCTGGTGCTGGGTTGGTGTTAGGTTGGTGCTGGTTTGGTGCTGGGCTGATATTGGGCTGGTGCTGGTGCTGATGTTGGTTTTGGGTTGGTGCTGGTGCTGGGTTGGTGTTAGGTTGGTGTTGGGTTAGTGCTGGTGCTGATGTTGGTGTTGGGTTGGTGCTGGTGCTGGGTTGGTGTTGGGTTAGTGCTGGGCTGGGTGTTGAGCTAGTGATACTTTAAGCAGTTCACATGTTTTCAGTGATGTCTTAAAACAGCACAGCCATGCAATGTACAGGAAAGGAAAGTTGTTTTTTAAATTATTTTTATTTATTTATTTAAAAATTTTACTTAATCTGCAGTGTACTTTTATTGAGAATGTATAAAATATTAAAAAAAGGCTAGCTAGCAGCTAAGCTAACAAGCAGCTAGCACTGGTTAGCTAAAACAGACGTGTAACAGATAGATAGATAGATAGATAGATAGATAGATAGATAGATAGATAGATAGATAGATAGATAGATAGATACTTTATTAATCCCAAAAACTGGGAAATTAAAGTGTAACAGCAGCATAACACAAATACAACAACAATGAAATAAAAAGAACAACCAACAATTAAGATAATAATTAATAATTAAATAAGAATAAGATAATTAAATAAGAATAAGAAATTAAGATAATAATTACATAAGAATAAGTAAAATAATATAATAATATATATAATAATATAATATATGACTGGATTTTAGCTATTATTATACACGCTGATGGCCTGTGGCAGGAAAGATTTCCTGTATCTTTCCCTACGACAGCGAAGCTGGAGCAGTCTGTGGGAGAAAGTGCTCCGCTGTCTGTCCACTGTGTGATGGAGAGGGTGCTGATCATTGTCCATGATGGTAAACAGTTTATTCAGCATCCTCCTCTCCACCACAGTACCAAACGTCTCCAGCCGGACACCAAGTACAGAGCCAGCCTTCTTGATGATTTTATCAAGTCTGTTGGTGTCGCTGGCTCTGATGCTGCTACCCCAACACACAGCAGCAAAGAAGATGGCGCTGGCAACAACAGACTGGTAGAAGATCTCCAACATCTTCCTGCACACGTTGAAGGATCTCAGCTTCCTCAGGAAATAGAGTCTGCTCATCCCCTTCTTGTACACAGCTTCTGTGTTAGATTTCCAGTCCAGTCTGTTGTCAATCACCACTCCCAGGTATTTGTAGTCCTTCACCTCCTCCACCACCTCCCCCCTGATCAGTACTGGCTGTGAAGGCATCCTTTTCCTCCTGAAGTCCATCACTATCTCTCTGGTCTTATTGACATTCAGCCTCAGGTGATTCTGTTCGGACCACTTTACAAAGTTGTCCACCAGCGTCCTGTACTCACCCTCCTCTCCCTCTCTTATACACCCAACAACAGCTGAGTCATCAGCAGGTGCAGGTGACATGACTCAGAGTTGTATTGAAAGTCAGTGGTGTAAAAGGTGAAGAGGAAGGGAGAAAGCACAGTTCCCTGTGGAGCTCCTGCATCACTGACCACCACATCAGACAGGACACTGCCCAGACGGGCAAACTGTGGCCTGCCCGTCAAGTAGTCAGTAATCCAGGAGATCACTGTGTCGTCAACACCCATCACCCGCAGCTTCTCACCCAGTAGCAGAGGTTGGATGGTGTTGAAAGCACTGGAGAAATCAAAGAAAGTGATCCTCACAGTGCCTTCTCCACCATCCAAATGCATATGGGCTTGTTGCAACAGGTAGATGACAGCATCATCAACACCTAAATGGGGCTGGTAGGCAAACTGCAAAGGGTCCAGAAACGTCCTCACCCGTGGCCTCAGCTGGGCTAAGACCAGTCTCTCCAGGACCTTCATCACGTGAGATGTGAGGGCGGCTGGTCTGTAGTCTGCCAGGTCAGATGGCCTCGACTTCTTGGGGACTGGAACCAAGCAGGATGTCTTCCACAGCAGCGGGACTTTCTGCTGACTCAGGCTCAGGTTGTACAGATGTCCCAGTACAGGAGACAGCTGGTTGGCGCAGGTCTTCAGGATCCTGGGTGTGATGCCATCAGGGCCTGCAGCCTTTCGCTGGTGAAGTCTTTCCAGCTGCCTCTTAACCTGGCCTGTAGTCACCGTTGGGCAGGGGTTGCTGCAGATGTCTTCAGCAGAGGAGGTGGGAGATGAGGAGGAGGAGCAGGTGGAGAGGTGCTGTACAGGAGAAGGCCGGGTGGGTTGAGCCATTTGGGACAGTGTGGGTGTGTGGAGGGGTGGGAATGTTTGAGGGGTCACAGGAGGTGAGCTAAACCTGTTGAAAAACTGGTTGAAATGGTTTGCTCTATCCAGGCTCCCTGTTGTCAGCCGGTCTCTTCCCTTCATCCCTGTGATGTGCTTCATCCCCGTCCACACATCCCTCACACTGTTCTGTTGGAGTTTGGCCTCCAGCTTCTTCCTGTAATTGTCCTTGCATGTCCTCAGCCTTTGTCTGAGTTCATGTTGCACTCTTCTCTGCTCCTCTTTATCTCCAGACCTGAAAGCCCTCTGTGACGTCATATGCATCCATAGCATTAGCATACAGGAGATCCAGTGTTTTATTGTCTCTGGTGGGGCAGTCAACATATTGGTGGAAGTTAGTGTTGAAGGAGACATGATTAAAATCTCCTGTAATAACCATGAATGCATCCGGGTGTTCAGTCTGTAGTTTGGCAGCGGCGGAGCTGATGACGTCACATGCTATCACTGCATCAGCTGACGGAGGGATGTAAACAACGATCACAATTGTGGACGTGAACTCTCTCGGTAAATAATACAGGCGCATTCCCACAGCTAGCAGTTCAATGGGACCACAGGTCTGTCTCCGGGCAGCACCACGGGCTTACTCAGCGCCATCAGCTGTTCACGCGTGTACACAAAAATTAATCCGATCATTTTCCAAAACAAAAAATACTAAAATTAACTAAAATAAACAAAAAATACAAAAAATAACAAAAAAACTACGGAGCTGCTGCAACAGGCTGCCACCAGGAGAGGCGCCAATTCTAAAGTTTTTATGTTTGTTTCTAGATTTGGTTCCCAGTGAGGGGCTTCTTGTGTGAACAAACAAAACTTTTAGTGACTAACAATGCCTTTGCTATTCATACAGTATGTAAATGTTGTACTACTACTAATGTTGTGTTGTGTGAGAGTATTTTTAAATGTTAAATGCATATTTATTAAGCTCTTGTGTGTACTATCGCTTTCTCTGTCAGTCTGTGTTTAATTCTTTGTCTGTCCATGTCCCATTGCACAGTCCCTTTTTCTGATTGATAGTCATGCCAGTAGGTTTGATCCTGAGTTGAACTCTATAGTCTTTGCAACTTTAAATCATCCATCCCCCGCCTGCCTTCCCACCACTTTGACACACACAACACACACACATGCACTTTTGGGTACATTACATAGACTTACATTTACATAGACATACATTTCCTGGAGACTAACCACTACTTGCTAACCTTAACCCCTACCCCAACCTTAAAATATCCCAAAAACCACATTTTTCCCAATTGGTGAAGTTTGTTGTCCCCAATTAACTTCTCTTTGTGGCACCTATGTAAAAAGCTGCAGTCATTAGCACACATCAGTTCTTCATCACTCATCGAGCCATATTCATCAATCAACTGAGCAGATCTAGAAACAACACTGAAACAGGCAAACAAACACACACGCACACCTCACAACAGGCACATGAGGACACACGCAAACACACAGTCATCACTCACTCCACGATAGAGACAACACGCCTCTCTTTTATCAATCCATCCCCATCATCCCTTGCTCACTATGTCTGGCCCCGTCTGTGGGCATCATGTATCACTTGTCCTCCATGCTGACAGGCCATCCCTCTGTCCACTGTGATGGAGGAGGCTTTGGTGGACAAGCTGGATCCCTAAGCAGACACATGATGTTCTGATTTGCTCAACTGCAGACCCAGGATTGCGGTCCCATTGATCAAAGTTGTGGTTTGACTATCGAAACCTCCAGAAGAAATGCAGTTTCTATTGACAAACATGCCAGACAAGGAGGGGCCAATGGATCTCGACGAGAAACGCTTGAAAAAGTGTCTTTCCCAGCTGAACTTAACAACAGTCCAAAAAGTTGCAATCCGGGGCAGAACTGTACAAGCAGTTGCCAGGTTGGAGATTGTTATCTGTCGTCACAATACGGACATAATATCTCCATAGTACAGTGGCCTTCCTGAATCTTTGCAAGTTTTTACATTACTGACAGCTTGCCAGGCTAATGCTAACACATTGGGCACTGTTTATCTTCCCGCTTCCCACATATTCTTGCAACACGTGACACATAGTGATTCTTTTTATTGAATCACATTTGAATACACTCCAACCCAGGCCCAACCTAAATCCAAAGCCTTATGTGTTAATATTGACTCAAGTGACATCAGTTGAAGCCACTGATTATTATTCATGCAGCTCCCTCTGGAGGCACAAAAGGCTTTTTAGACTTCTGCATTAGTACTCCATAACACCTGTAAACACACTGTGTTGTGTAAAATGAGTGGAAATTCAAAGGCAACCTTTGATACCTGTATGTTAGCAAACTTTATAAGGCTTTAGCTTTAAGGTCTGGATGTATAATGATTGGAGTGTTATTAATATTGCTCCTTAAGCCTACCTTATATACCAAAATCAAACCAAAAGCAATACCCTGCGGTGTCACATGGGATTGGTAGATTGCTGTTGTTTCTTACGGTTGAGACAGTCTTGACATTCGTGGCTGGTGTTTAGACAGTGAAAGCACAGAAGCGTATATTCGGTATAGTCAGATTTCTCCCTGTCAGCGCGGTGCTGCTGAGTCTTGTGATCCATTACAGGCCCATTGACACATAGGATGAGCTATGAGATGTGGATCTCTGTGAAGACTGATCACTCCAGAATCCCTACTCAATATGAGAAATGGAAAGGTGATTTTTAAATCCTGCCAAGGCACCACAGGGGATATTTCCTTGTGATTTCATCAAAACAGGACAAAGCAATGTTTGTGTAATTAGATATGGCAGCGGACTAATAATGTGTCGTATGCACAGTGAGGGGATTTAAAGGTGATTTACTAATCGGGTGTTTTGATCGAGGTGTGATGCATGGCCTGCAGATATTTGCCCAACACAACACTTTATGAAACAGATTGTTGTGCAGTTTGGTCTAAGTCTATGTATAACAATATAAATGACTCAGGCTAATAGAGGATGACTTAAATTATAATCCTAAAGATTTGTATATACCAAATTCTGATTCTATGTATCACCAGATTTTTTCAACACTATCATTTCAATGTATTTACCTTCTGTTTGCTTCCACATAGCACAGTGGTGCAGTGATTAACACTGTTGCCTCACAGCAAGAAGGTCCTGGGTTCAGGCCTTCCTGTGTAGAATTTGCATGGATTTTATCACACAGTGCAAAGACATACAGTTTGAAGTCCTTTTCAAAGCTGTGTTGTTTAGTATTTGATTTGTTTTTCAACTCCTGTGGACACAGCAATCGTACTAGGGTGTGGACTTAAACAACTGTATTAACATTTTGAGGAACTGATCTCAGTCATAAATTAATTCTGGATCAGTTTGCCTGTGATGGGAATCTGACCTTCAGTCTGACCCAACAAAGCTGCAGCAGCTAGCCGAAGAATGAATTTTGGTGTCACTTGGATGTGACGGCTTGATATTCGGGGAAAATGACTACATCTGCCAGCTTCTACAATCAACAGCTTAAACACTACAGTGCTCAAAATGTTCAGTCAGCAGTTGAACCACATGGGATCTGGTCTTGTGTTTAAGTAAGATAACTGAGGCAGCAGAACATACACAGTCTCACAGAAAGTACTAACCCAGAACACAAGACCTTCTTCTTGTGTTTATATTCTGACTCTACCAAAAACATCTGAACCAAAACACACTGAGTTAAATGGAGAATCTAAATAGTCCTCAGGTGTGAATGTACAACCAGAAAACAACATTGCAAATAGATGCTGCATTATATCCAATGGCAATATTTTTGACATACAATACCAATACATATCCTCATTTCAACTAAAACACTCATTTAGAAAAAAAACAAAAGTAGTTGTGGGTTTAAAAAAGGAAAACTTTAATTGCAGATGTGTGATGGGACACAGACTCCTGTTTGAAAGCCAGATGTGCTACTTGCAGGGCACAATACTTCTTGCACTGAATACAGAACGTTGCAGATTCATCCAATATGAATGTACTGCCTAGAGATAGTGGACTAGAATGTGAGTGTGTCATATATCTGTCAAACCTGCAGACTGACAACCTGCCCAGGGTGCACCCTGCCTCTTACCCCGGTATA
Source organism: Pampus argenteus (assembly GCA_036937835.1). Taxonomy (NCBI): domain Eukaryota; kingdom Metazoa; phylum Chordata; class Actinopteri; order Scombriformes; family Stromateidae; genus Pampus; species Pampus argenteus. Next base: position 3,044,014 of record CM072881.1, read on the forward strand.
GTTTTTACTGGTGCATCCGTGGAGTCCCCCTATCCTTTATAGTATTTAAAGCCATGTACAAGTGATTCACAGGAAACAATACTTACCATATGCTTGACAAAAGCCTGTCCATGTACTCATTTGAATCTGTAATACAGAAGTCAACAGCTGATGCTGGACATTTAAAGGCAGAAGCAGAATTGTCATCTTTTAAATTTCTTTAATAAAACACTATGGCTGATAAATCCCACCAGCCACTGTAAACAGATACATTAGTTGGTCTTCTTCTGTTGTTTATATGACAGAGTAGCTGCTCAAGGTGTGCCGCCCGCTGCGGTCGATACACATGAACAAAATAACTCGCAGGAAAGATGAGCAGGAAGCTTTTGGCTCTTTTTCAACAGAAATGATGGCAGAGAACCAAAGAGGCCTGAGCGAACAGAGGAAAGTTAAAAACTCCACCGTATTCCGCTTCCACTTGCACATCCACTTGTTTTTCTGTTCCTTGACTTCTCTCCCCCTCTCACCTCTTTTTTTTTTTACATCTTCAACCCTTCCATCTCCATTCATCTGTCTCCCCTCTCATTCTTGTTCTGTCCTGCAGCTACAATAGCAATGAGATATTTTGCATTAAGGCCCTGACTGGCTGGGCTAAATGGGGCGGTGTGCAATTAGTTTTGCGAGTACTTATCTCATTAAAGTAAATGAATTATTGATTTAACGACACTTGTGCTTTTAGAGGCAGGCAGGCTGCTATTATGACTCTCTCTGTTGTTTGAAAGGACACTGTCCATCTCGGCATGGAAAAATCCCTCTCCTCATTTCAACTGTCTGCCTTTACTCCTCTTCAATTTCTCATCATCTATCACACCACATGTCACTTACACTTCCCTCATTGGGTAAACACTATCATCATTATCACAAGTGTCCTGGTGCTTGTAATCAAAACAGTTAATATTGTAAGTACAATGTAAAGTATTATAATTATAGAAATGGATTCAGCTGTGATTCATTCTAACATGCTGGAGATACATAGGTTTGGGTCAAATACTCTAGATGTGATTTTGTGAATGTGTACTGTAAGTATTCACTGAAGTTGTGATATGCACGTTCTGGCCTCTTGAGGACAGAGTCAGGCATGCCATTTTGTTTTCACTGCATTGTTCAGCCTGACATGATGTTAATGAGCCATTTTCTGGAAAACAAAACTAGAACTAGACTAAAAGGAACTAATCAGAAACTAATCAGCGGTGACTGACATATCCGTCCCCTTGATGTCATTTTCATTCAAAACAGATGCTGTGGTAGCAGTTTCTAGCAGAAGTTCATGTCATGTTGATCAAAGGAAGTAGGCGATTGTGCAAAACTAATTTGTTGGTTGGAAGAGTGATTTAAAAAAAAAAAAACAACTCTTTACTGTCAATCACAAAGACAAAAGCCCTGTGTTGTAGTTCAGGGTATAGTAGTCGTTAGGAATAGATTCTGGCACGTGACGCTGACATCCCCATTCTTAACACTTCCTTCAAAGCTTCTGATTGGTTTGGTTGTTTTTCCAACTGTAAGAAACACACATCGACTAATGAGCACAACAACAGACATGGGAATCGCTGGTAAAATTGGACATGTGAATGGCAGTGAAACCAAGCTTACCCTGATTGATAATGAAGCTACAAAAGCCATGTTGGCACATCATGTGTAGGCTGAGATGAGCAGCAAGTGTGCTGCTGAACCCAAAAAACAAAGTAGTGAAAAAAAAAATGCGGAAATGTGTGCTGTTTGCCTCGTGAACAGTAATCTATGACGTGATATTGCTCTTTGTTCTGCACAGCTATAAACACTGTTCCCTTTTGTAGGGGTCATATGTATATTAAGAACTACATCATTTAATTCATGATTAAATCTATAACACTTTTAGAACTTGTCCTTTGTGTCAGCGTAAGAGTTAAGTTCATTTGGCTGCATTTATATTGTAGCATTCAGTGTTTTTGATGATAATTATTTAATATATAATGTAGGGTCTCCGTGGAGACTTCGGTTGTTCTGTGACATGATGGGATGAAGAACTACTGTTTCATTTAATCTCAACTGAAAACTACCATCTCACTCTCTGCCCCCTGTCAACCCTCTCTCCGTGGTCTCCATGGTACTTTTTGAGGACATAGAGGAGTGATGGGAGGTTGATCCACTTTGTGCCTGAGGGTAGATGGAGTTTGGTGGGGCTGGTGGTGGACCCCTCTCAGAGGGTCCCTGACAAGCCTGGCGCCTGGGCTCCTCTGCATCCCCACTAATCACCCTCACTGGAGATGATAACCTGTAATCAGCATTTTCTCTGTCAGCTAGTCAGTCAGTCATACTTCAAGAGACTGCAGGGTCCAGTGAGGGGAGGGAAGGCTCAAATGACTTACAAGTCAAATTCAGTGCACAGTTCTTTAGTCAATTGGAAGAATGACAGGTCACCTGCCAAAAAAAAACATAAAATCTTAACAACCAATTTTACCCAGTACTGAATGCCAACTCACATTACTATAAAGGAGTTGCAGACTTGATGTGTATGCATTATCTGCACAGTGCAGTGTGAGGCGAGCAGGTCATTTACTAACTGCGGACCAGTGCCTTACGTGGCGTCACTGGTGTGTGATTGTATGAATGGATAAATGAGAGGTAGAAAGGTATATAAACACAGTCTATTTACCATTGTCATTCAGTCTACGTGTAAATGTAGATAAAAGCTTTTCAAACCAGATGTGACGCACAAAATGATTACTTTCATAGCAATTTTGACTTACTTAAATGAACAGCATAATGCAAATAGTAGATGTTGAAGACACTTAGCTGGACAGCTCAACTTTTCATTCTGGCATTCAGGTATATTTCAGGCTTTGAAGACAAGAACTGCACCGGACACAAACATTAACTACTCTTCTGAGCAGCAAAAACACCCAGAGGGACACAGACAGAGAGTGTACACAGACTGAGGCCTGAACATTTTGTACCAAGCCTTTGCACAGTGGGGGCAACTGTGGGTATAAAGAGGTTCAAACATGATACAACAGTTGTATATGTCACCCAATGTCTCTGCTTTAATTATACATTTATTCCATTGCCTTTAAGCCAGTAAATGTATAACACAGTCCCATCATCTTTGATAACACTGAAATAATACATTTTGTTTGTTTCACTCTAAAATGCTAAAGCTATGATCCAAATTCTAGACTGGTTTTCTTCCTCTTCTCCTACCTCTTTTGTCACGCTCACTCTCTTTCTGTGTTCATTGTTATGAATGAACTTACTCCAGTGTGCCTTAGGCACAAGGAAGGAAGCAGCATTGGCTAGGTGTCCAGTCTACCACAGGGCTAAGACTAACAGACAGACACATATTGATGACAAAGAATATCCATTGTGTGCGGAAGGACTTGATCTCTGAAGGAGAAAATGGACAAAAAAACTGGAAACAGCAGAGCTCAAAATATGAGTTGAAAAGTGAGTAATTAACACTTTGTGCTACTTAACATGTAGAGGTTTTAAAAACTTCAGAGCTTGCACTGGCTTACTCTGCCGTCCTTTTCTAGCAAAAAGTTACGTTCCACAGGCAGTGTCTGTAGCTAGACCAGCTGTAGTGTGCAGGAAAAAAAAATCTACTTCTGTTGTAATAAAGAAAAATATAAAATTCTCTGTTTTATTACTCTGTTTCAAGAAATACAAATAAAATGTGGCTGGCTAACACACTTGTTGTAACTGAAATAAGAACGAGGAGCTGTAGGTAAGAACTGACTGATTCTCTGGTGCACACATGCAGTCTTAAAGGGGAAGTATGTCCATTTATCAACCTGTACTAAGTCACTTAAAAACTGTACTAGAGAGACAACTGCAGTACTCTACTATATGAACTTCTACATGAAATCATGCATCATTTTTAACACATTTCAATCATGAACTGTATTTATCACCATGAACTGCTCTTTAGCCTCTACATAACAATTACAGTGTAGGTGCCACTGGACAAGGCAATGATACCGCAGAGCTACACTGTAGCCAAACGAATATTAAAGATGCGCAAAAATTGCTTTAAGAGTGGATGAACAAATGGTTGACTAAGATTTTTTCAGAGCACTTACAGTACTTATGGTATAGCAGTGTAAGAGAACTATGGTGTGCGTGTCTTTCAGTAGATGTTCAGATAAAGTGCTTGACTCTTTGCAGACTCAGAATATGCTTTTGTTCCTCAGGGTCATATATCACCAAATGCTCAGCCTTTCCTCATAGTGTGGCAGTGTCAGATAGTGTTTAGTTACAGGGAGATTGAAACAGACAGGTGTTATTATTTTGTCTCTGCAACTCTCCCACAGAGCATACAGTATATATTCAGTCTGTTTTACGGTGTGATTTGACATAGCATGATTTTTCTGTCCTGTTAAAGTGGCTTTAGTGGTTTTACCCCCAGTGAGTAGATACATGGTGTACTGACCAGTAAAAAGTAGAAGATAAGAAGAAATGTAGAAACAGAAAGCAAGACAAGAATACTGTCAGTACACCTCACAGTGGTGTGAAGACGGTGGTAAATACTCACTTTTGGGGACTGTAGGGAGAACAGGATGACCGAGAGAGGGAAGGAGCAAAAGACATGTTAGATCCTTCATCCAAACTGCTTCTAGAGATGGTCAGAAAAGCATTTAATCACATGTACAATTAGAAGAAAAAGTATCATTCTGATTGCACATGACCTTATTGGAAAGTGACAGGGTACATATGGGGTGGTAGATGGTGTTCAGTAAGGGCCACTCAGCAAATATTTGCTAATTTCTGTAAATATGACCATTCATTTTACACTATGATGTTGAAAAAACAAAAAAAACAAATCAAACTTTTAAGCGTCAGCGACTATATTCTACGCTTCCCATAATGCAACTTGATAGTCTTTCATTTCACCCATCGTGCTTAATAAATTCACATATTTTTTCAAATTTCATGCCCCCAGTTTGTAAATAAGACTTTCTGTTAGAAAAAGTTGTCTCAAGCTGAGATAACCTTGATTGCACTATGCCATCATCAGTATTAGACAAAGCTCCTTCTGAGCCATTTTTGATGTGCAGAATTAGTGGATTTCCCCTTTAATACAGTGAGTATTTACACACACACACACACACTCAACAGGCATTAGACAACAACAGAATCTAAAATCTAAAGGCCTCTCTGCCAGCTGATATTATTCTATGTTTATGTTACAGTTTATTTGTACAGTCATTAATATGCAGGTCTCTAATGTTGACTGTGTGCACACTGATTTGTGTGTGATGTGTAGGCTGATTAAATGCTGTTGGTTTGGTGTGGTACGAGGGGTGGCTGTCATGCACCCATATTCACAGCTTGTGTAATTATGCCGTTATTTGTAAGGAAGATTTGCATTATGCTCAAGAAATAGTTTGACTTTGATGATAACCCTCACTCCCTCTGGGCTGTTTGCTTCCTGCAATGGCCGGATTCTTTTATTTGGTTTTAGAGCTGGGATTGTCATAGGTAACTTTTGCATTACTCTAGGAGCGGGATGTTTTTTTTTCATGACAAGGGAAGGGTGTAATGTAATGGTTGGAAAAGGTCAATACTACCTATGTTTGGTGTGAATATAATAACATATGGTTATGGTTATGGTTATGGTTATGGTTATGGGGTGGCTGTGGCTCAGAGGTTAATAGGAAGAACTTTGGTGATTTGATTCCGGTTCATTGATGTGTGTGTGAGTGTGTGAATGATTAGCTTTATGGCAGCTGGTATGGTAGCCTCTGCCATCAGTGTGTGTATTGTAAAGCACTTCGAGTGGTCAAAAAGACTAGAAAAACACTGTATCAATGTTGTCCATTTACCATTTATGGTGGAGGGAGGGTCATACATTTTCCTGTCATGTCTGGAGGCACCTCTCATCACCTGCCCAGTACCATCCCAATGATGAAGCATGGTGGCAACATCATGCTGTGGGGTGTTTTTCACCAGCAGGGACTGGGAGAGAGTGGTCAGAGTTGAGGGAAAGCTGAACGGAACAAAGCAGAGATATCCTTAATGAAAACCTGCTCCAGAGTGCTCAGGACCTGGTTCACAAGCCCTGACTTAAACCAGATGGAACATCTCTGGAGAGACCTGAAAGTGGCTCCACTGATGGTTTCCATCTAACCTGACAGAGGCTGAGAGGATCCGCAGAGAAGAAAATCCCCAAATTCAGGTGTACAAAGCATGTAGTGTCAAATCCAAGAAGAAAGGTGCTTCAACTAAGTACTGTTAAAAAGGGACCGGATACTTATGCCAATGTGATATTTCAGTTTGTACTTATTAGTAAATTTGCAAAAAAATATCTATAAACCTGTTTTCCCTTTGTCACAACGGGGTATTGAGTGAAAAAATGAATTAAAACAAATTTAGCATAAGAGTGCATCACAACAGAATGTGAAAAAAGTGAAGGGCTCTGAACACTTTCTGTACTGTACATGCTGCGGAGTTCCAGTGGAGGATGCGAGAGAATGTGGAGGTAAGTTCCCTGTAGATATGATTTAGTCTCAGGCATCTGTGTTAACCACAAGCACAAAAGCAGGTCAAGAATGAAGAAAGAGGTGATAAAGGAACCAAAACAAAGACAGAGTGAAAGGACGTATTGCGCCTCAGGGAGGAAGAGAGCAAACAAAGCAGGTCAAGTGAATATTTTAGAGGTTATGTTCTGATTCTTGTCTGGGTGAACCTTCATGTCTGCACTGGTTCAGCTACACATCCTCTGAAGCTGCTTTCAGTTGCTTTTATTGCACAAAAAAGTATATTTACAACAACATGTAATATTCCCATAGAAATGTAAGATAAAGCACTTGTTCTTCTTGAAATTGAATTGAAATGCACATATTAATGATAGTTATAGTGAAAAAAGTGGCTTTACTTTCAGTTTCAACAAGTTTGCAGGGAAACGTATATACGTAACTGAAGAAAAATTGTATGTGAATAAGTTAAAAATCTTTATTTATTTAAAACCCTTATAGTTATTAGGTATTTCTTTGATCTAAGATGTAAAGGTTGAATTGCTCAGAAACAAGAGGGCAGTAGCCTTCTCATATCAGGGTGGCGAGGAGGCCCTGCCAATAAAAAAATAAAAAAACATGATATCTGATATCTCTACTCTGAGAGTTTCAGATACTTATTTCTGAGATCTCTGCCTCCACACCAGTACGATGGAGGGGGATAGAATTTAAAATGTTCTGGTCACAACAATGAAAAAAACAGCCTTAATCCACAGATGAGTTTTCAGAGACAGTGTCTTCAGGGACTGTTTTAATAGCAATTATTTACTGTTGTAGCTGTTAACAAATGACATTTCAAATATGTATACAATATTTTAATAACGTCAACAGATAATAAATATAAACAATATACCATTTAAATAGATGAAACGTATTAATACTACTACTACTAATAATAATACTAATGAGCTCTACATATACTATACTTGAGTTTGTATGTGTTCATAAGCTTTTCCCCCTGAACTCTGATTCTCATAATGAGTTACAGTAGAAAGTGCCCTGAGCAGGCCTCTGACCTTTGACCCCTTGTCTACCTCTTCCTTTCACTTCTCCACCGCTCATCGGACCCCTGCTGGAATCCAAGGCCTTCCTACTACAATTAACCTCACCCACAGGGCAGACACACACTCACACCTGTGGTGATTAACCAGCGCTAATGGCTCTCTAGTACCCACTAAATACTCTCATAACTCATGAAAAGACTTTGTGACCCTGCACTGACTCGCAGCTTGCAGATCATGAATCAAATAGAAGTGTGAAAATAAACAGCTCTGCCTTGAGTGTTAATCAGGGCAGAGCTCCTCTCACTCCAACTGCAGCAGCTACCAAACAAGAATATAATAACCACGGCTGTATAGGCACTAGAGGTATGTGGGAGAAACTATAGTTATACATTATGTATTGTGTGCATGTGTACACATGATGTAGTTATGGAAGGTAATAATGTGATTCTGGTGATTGCAGCTCCACATGGAGTTCAGAGGTCATGAGCAGATAGAGCAGCCTGAGATGTAGGAGAGATGAGGAATCTTGCTCAAGAACACTTCAGCAGAGAGGATGTGTGATGAAATCAGGCTCCAAGCAACATTCCTGACTTGAAGAAAGTTCCCATGCACCTATATACTACACAGAGCAGTGCTGTATGTGTGTGCATCTAAAAAAAATGGCTACCCCATATAGTAACATTATGCAATTATAGAATACATAACATTTATTTATTAATTATAGAGAAAATGACGTGTTTAGCTCAGGCTGTTAAGCAGTGTCATCTATTAAGTGCTTCTGGAATCTATTACCGGCCAAAATAGTTCAACACGACTTTAAACTGCGTTTGTGAAACTGCAGCTTTGTCGTAACTTTGTTGTCTTAGGCAACGTTTACAATTTGAATCAATTCATCACCACCTGACTTAGGTTTCACACTGAGTTCCACACGCTTATGGAAATTGTGAGCCTAGATAATTATTTCTTCTTATTATTATTTTTTTATATAACCGCAATAGCAAAATAAAAGAAATAAAAGAAAAACATATATATAACTACATCTAATTGTAATCATCATGTGTATTTCTGATGTAGCCACAAACAAACAAAGAAACTATTTGATATCTAACTGATCCTTGTTGTTTCTTGTCCTGTTGGACTTCATTGTACGATTTAGTGGTGTTCTCAGGCGTCCCAATAGTAATGATGGGCAAAACTACCAAAATAAGACCTACATTGTAATAAACCAGAATTATCTTTTGGCTTTCTGTAGCCTGCCAGCATATACATCTACATCTGTCTGTGTGTGTGTGTACTTGTGTTGCACCACAGCTTGTGCTGAATGAGCTTATATTCAATTAATTCCTGGGCGGCTGCTAATGTTTTGGCCGAGTGCTGTTTAATGGCTGGGGTTTTAATGTGAGGGCAGAACAGCAGAACACAATGCCTCCTACATGAGGAGGTACAGACCAGCCATAAACAGCTGCTGTGGCTCAGGTCAAACCACACTTCACATCTGCTCCTGCATCTTTTCCATGTCTTCTTTTATGACTTTGTGTTTACCTACAGTGTTTACTGTCACACATTATTGGAATATACATTTATTTTGCTCATTCATTGTCGACTGGATATTGCTAACTGTAGGTGATGTCGGCCATACATTGTCACTATTGTCACATTCTACAGTTACTAAATCAAGCACCATTATCTCAGTATATCTGTCATTTTCCTGTCCGTGCTGTGAAGATAACAGCAGTTATGATTCAGCAGTAGAGTGACAGCTGCTGCTCGTTTGCACCAACCAGGTAGAAAACTCGACACATGTGTATTCCTCCCTGAAATCAGACAAACTTCTTAATTCGTGTTTTGCTAATTTTTCCTTTTCCATCTTTTAGAAGTTTTAGGGGCAAATCACTATAAGATAGATGATTATTATAACCTTTTTTTTTTTTTTTTTTTTTTATTTGTCATGCAGAGTACCATCTGACAGTTGTATATTATTACATGGGAAACCAAGTTCAGTAAAGTTTGCACGTTTTTTGCGAAGTGATATAAAAGGTAAAAGTTGTTGAAATCCACAAACAGCAGACCAGTGCTCAAAATACAGATTGCATTCCTCACGTCAGCCCAGGATGGCACAGCGGTCTGTTCCTCCTCCTCCACCCTGCTTGTGAGCTTCTCTGGATGGCAGTCTCCATTCCCTCTTCTCATGGAACAGTGCCCCCAAATGAACCCTGCACCCCCACCCCTCAAATCACCGAACCCTTACATCTCATAATTTAAAATCTCCTTACTTTATAAAATCACCCGAATAAAGAAAGAAAAATCCCAAGCTCCTTTTTTTTCTGTCGCTGGTTACCTGTATAGTTCTCAGCTCTGCATTTGCATTTTGCTAGCTGCACAGTTTCAGTATGATCTCCTTCTCTCTCCAGCCTGCCTCTGTGTGGAGCGCTACACAGTTAACCTCCCCCCACCCACCACCACCACCACTATCATTTCCATCCTATTTAGGGAAGCTCTATTCCTCCTTTCCTTTTCCCTCCTCCCTCCTCTCCCTGCCTGCCTGTGATGGCATGCTAAATGAGTGTTTGCACTGTATTTTTGGCTGACTCGACGTTTTGTGTCCTATAGCTGTGCTAATAATTGGCCATAAGCTAGGGATCGAAACAGAGTAAATGGCTGGGATGTTGAGCGTGGAGGCCTGAGGAGACAGTGCAGAGAATGGAGGAGGTGAGGATGAAGTCCTCAGTGAGTGTTTAAAGCAGCACATAAAACAGTGAGGTACTGTATTTTTCTCTGCTGCCTGCATTACTCTATTGGACTGGTGTTGTGCAGTTGGAGGGTCAACATAAAGTGCCGGGCGCTGCATCAGGGTCAAAAGTGATGTGTGAAGTCAATGACTTGTTGGTTGTGATTGAAGTGGCTTGGTGGTCCCTTTGAATCCAGCTACCTTGTGATGGCAAGATGTGATTGAACCCACCTGAACAGCAGCATTAGTTGCAGTAATAACTGACAAATAAAAAATAAAGACATTTGTGGATAAATAAATACATTTGCAAAGTCTGACAGATTTAACAACTTCAACGTATCAGTTATTATTTTAAGGATTGGTTACCTCAAATGTAACAGTGTTCGATATAATCGTAATGTGCAAACTACTGGTTAGCTGTCATTGTATTGCATGTATTCTGGATTGGCATCTATAAGTAAAGATGATTCAAAGTGCCACTCGGTGTGTCTGTTATTGTCTAGGTGTTAAAACTACCTGTGGTACGTTTATTACAGTGTGGCTAGTAAGTGACTTTGGCGTAGCTGTGTGTACTTTAGCACAGTGTTACAGTAGAGCTACAGTGTGTCCACATTTCTGCTCAGTCATCACTACTAGGTTATGCAGAGGCCAAAGAAGCAGCAGGAGGAAGCCTCCATTAATTTATCTCTCTGTTCTGTATTTAACAAGCGCTACATGTGCTGAGGAGGCACGCGCCCAACACAAAGGTCCGGCACAATCATTAAAGGCGCACAGGCATAGCAAGGCTAATCATTTGACCTTTGCTTTTCTTGTTCTGGGTTTCGGGAGGAGCAGCAGTATCTGCAGAGGATAAGTCCATTTGTTATATCGCATGATTTATGATGGGGCTGTTAATGTGGGGAATGCTAAAACAGTCCAACTGAGACAGTGTGGAACAAATAGCTCCTGAGTCCAAAATTAGCTGGGATGTGATACTTTGTTGAACCCTGGCTACAGCAAGCCTTTGAATTTGAATAAGTTTCTTACTGTGCTTCTGTCTCCAAAAACACCAAGCAGCACTTTCAGGGCAGGTCTGGCTAGAAGCTCCTTGTCAGCAGACTTTAAGTTGTACCTCACAAACCATGAAGCTAATGCTTTTTCTTTGTTAACTGTAATACCAACAGCTTGTGGAGACTTTGGGTGGATGATGAGAAGATGGAGCCATATTATGACAGAAGCAGAATACATTGGATGTTTGATGCATCAGATTGAATAGGTTTGATTGCAGGACATTCAACATTCCAACATTTAGCACTTTATTATAGTGTGAACAGACATCACTCAACTGCTCTGCATATAATAAAAGCAACCTACTTGAACTGGAGATTTGGGATCAAGCCCAGCCACGGTGGGGTGAGCTCACCTCCATCATTTGACTCCTCCAGGTAAAACATGTGAGTTTGTTTGAAGGTCCACCGAATAAATAATACATAGCTGAACACCTACGCAGCTGAAATCTGGCACCATTGATTCTGGCTTTGTGTAGGAGCTGCTGCGGCGCTCCGGTCGATCAGGAGGAGGTTGGAGGCCTGTCCGGCACTGGAGGCTTCCCAGGTCTTTGCCTGAGGCAGCAGCACCTCAGCAGTCTCATCACCTCCAGTGGAAATATTCCTCTCACTAGACCAGTCACTTCAACTCTACTTTTTGAAAAATCTCTGCATTGTGCTTTTTTTCATCTTTCTCTTGTCTTATTCCCTCAATTTATCTCCCTCATTGATGCTTCAGTATGCTAAACTCCACGCCTCTTATTTATCCCACCTCCCCTCTTGTGCATTCATGCAGAATCTACCTATTTGTCAGCAATGAGCCTCTGGGAGAGACACTGCACATTTCCTAAATCAATTTTTCGTGGCATCCCACAAAGGATGTTGTCTTGATGTCTCCAGGACAAATTTACCAGGCTTCTCTGATCCCTGAGTGGGAGTGCCAGTAAGCGAATATGGGCTCATCAGTCCAAATGCAGACCCTGCTGCCTAATGAATGGCTCCATCTGAACCAAGGCCTCTCCAAAGAACACCTCCGTATTGTGGCATTATGATTAGTGCTGATATTGAATGGACAGATGGAGGGTTTGGATGCAGAGAGGAGAGAGCGAACAGTGCTGAACTTTGAGGAGAAAGGAGAGAAAAGAAGCTCCTGCACTGAGGTGGATGTCAGGAATGTTTGGCAAGTAGGAAGAGACACTGACAGTGAGGGGAAATCAGTTGATATGAGTTGATTTTTGGCATGACAGGGTGTGAAGTGAGGATAGAGTGAAGGCAGAGAGATGGCGATGAATATGAGATAGGAGTGTGGGACCTTCAGCAGAAGATGTGGAGCGTTTTTTTTTTTTTTTCTTCTTTTTGTTTTCTCCCTCTTCCTGGGAAGAAGCCTGACCTGCTGCTACTTCTTCACACACTTGAGCAATAGAGACATTTGCCTGGCAGAATGTGTACATCTGTGTTTCTGTATGACAAGAGTGTGTCCTAGTGTGTGTGAGGATTGAGGCTCTGGTGGATCAACCTCACAGCAGAGTAGAAAATCCCTCATTATCCGGCTGAGCGTGTGCAGCTCTGCAGCACTCTGCCCTCCAAGCCCCAACTGTTAGCTGGGCCACATCTGCTGTGGATGACTTTTTGGGATCCACTCTACCTTATCACGCACCCTAGTGTTGTCTTCTTAAGCTAATAGCATTACTTGCACCACATGGTTGAATTTCTCATTTAGTTTATGGTGAGAGACAACCTGGAAGACCAGAGTGAGTTTAAATGTGTGGAGTACCTTTAATCTGATCATGTCTTTTCGTGTAAAGAGAGCATGCTGCATAAAGCTACAGTTTATCTGTAAAAAAAAAGGTCTTTTTTCAGTAAAACATTTAGAAAACAAATGTTTAGTAATTTAGAGGCAAGTAAAACTATAGAAACTATAGCAACAGCTTGGAATTAATGCTTAGAATTTGTTTTATTCACATTACCCAAGGATGAAGGCTATTTTTTAATAAAAACAAAACAAAAACAAAAACCAATTCATATTGAAGCAAGCAAAGATATTCCAACCTTTTAATTTAAAGGGTCATGAGTCCAAGTTGTAAATCTACAACTTGGACTCATGACCTCGGTGTGTAAATCCTGCCCACAGGCCTGCAGCTATGCTATTTAATATGACACTCAAGCTGCACCATACACACACATGCACGCATACATGCATACACCCAAGAAAATGTATACGATTTCCCATGCACAAACATGCACAAATGTACGCAAATGCATACAAACACTTTTGTGATGTTTGTACAACACGCTGGCCAGTCTTTGCAGCTTTAGAAGTTCTTAAAGAGGCTGTAAATACACCTCAGTTGAAATAAGTACCTCCTCCATGCACAACCCCTCCTTCATGCACCCAGACAGCTGCGCTCAGGTGTACGGTCCTGTTGTACTTTCCCCTCCATTTACTTGTTAAAAGCTGAATGCGATGTTTGCTCTGTAAGCACTCGGTGAGTCGCCCTAGCTTTCTACAAATAATGCCTCTCCACTTCCAGATAAAATACAAGCACTCACAGCCATCACATTTAACAAGACAGAGAAGAGAAGAAAGAAGCAGAGGGCTCAACTCCTGTGATGTGTTTCCTCTTCCTCTCCTACTCTCCTTGTCAGATGTGGGAACGACTGCGTCTATGTTTGTGTGTGTGTGTGTGTGACTTTCATGTGTGTGTCATGCGTCTCATGGTGTATGCACACACAGCAGAGTGTTTGAGGGGTTTGTCACAGCAGGGGATGCTCGATAATTGATTGCAAAGTGTACAGTGCATCTAGCTGAGGTGATTCTCTTTGCCCCCCTTTTTTCTGTCCTTTTTTTCACTTTGTTTCTGAACAACCAACACACAAACACACACCTCCCCTCCATCCTCTTTTCTCTGCTGACAACTATGCCTATTTATGCCATAATAAATAGCTAAGTTGTGCAGCCTTTGTTTACTCATTTGTGAGTAAAGCCAGCTGTTGCCTCCTGTACTGCAAACCTGCACCACCACCAGCCTCCCACTTCCTGTTTCCCCAAGCTACGACAGACATCTTGGATGTCACTGCTATGCTGTGTAAGAGCAGCTGTTACTCTATACGGTGAGACATTTAGCACATAAATGCAGTGCATCGTGCCACATACCATGCTCAAGATGAATTTTTGAACTACTCTCACATTATGACGTAATTCATCAGGAGGGCAATTCAAATTCAGAGACCGCTCATTCACTGTTTACTACAGCGTCCAATACACTCATACTGGCATGATTTGTTTAACTGTATGTTCTGATGTTTTCAGGCCAAAGAATCAAAATCAGCATGTTTTTAATATATAAAACATAAATATATAAATATATTTAAAATATAAATATATTGCACTATTAGACAGAAATGAAACGAGACAGAATGAAAGAAATGTAAAAGTTAAACCAAAGGTACTGAAAGACTTGTCTCACACCACACAAAATACACACACCAAGACATCTCCATACCAACAGCAGCATGGCGTCTGTCTCTTAATTTATGAAGTCAATTACATCCTATAACAGCTCCCCTATTAGTAAGCAGGAGCTCAGCAGGACATGGATCTGAAAGCCCAGTGGGCGAGTAGGAGGCTCCCAGCTGGGGACGTAATAGGAAAACAGCAGTCGTCCAATGGTCCTGGGTCCTGTGCCCAAAACGCTTCCAGTTCTTCACTGAGAAAGAGAACTATTTCATTATATGCATGCATATTAACCATGATTAACCAAAAGGCCAAACAAAATCTCTCTAAAGTAAAAACTCAAATTGAATAAAGAAAGGATGCAAATGAGCCATAAAATCCAGTGCAATCCCTGAAGCCTTGTGTAGCCAGAAGAACTGAGAGTTTCCACCCACGAATAATGGCAGCGCCAGTTGTTTGTTCAAATGCCTAAATACACTGCATGCTAACTGTTTCCTTTTCAAACATTGACGTATCAGACTAGACAAATAGTATATCACTGAATGTCTAATTAAACAAACTAAAATTGTCACAAAAATACATTCAAATGTTGCCATCTTTACAGCACTGTGTGTAATATATC
This sequence comes from Pampus argenteus, assembly GCA_036937835.1. Classification (NCBI taxonomy): domain Eukaryota; kingdom Metazoa; phylum Chordata; class Actinopteri; order Scombriformes; family Stromateidae; genus Pampus; species Pampus argenteus. Next base: position 3,059,374 of record CM072881.1, read on the forward strand.
CTTACAGGCATCTGCACCACAATAAACAATGCATGCTGGTGGGCCTTTAAAACATATATTTTAACCAAACAATAAAACAAAATTCATCAAACAACGTAGCTGACGTGAGGCAAGCCAATTCACACAGCCTGTTTACTCTTAATTAGCTTAATTGAAGCATTCAACAGTACTCCATGAAACAAAATGTGTTCTGCAGAATTTACAGTCATATGTAATTTAAACTTCACGAAGAAAAAGAAAGTGCATTTATTTACTTTTCCCTGATGAAAGCTTCTACTGGCCGTGTAAATAATGACTTGTACGTCAGGGGCAAGGATGAAAGGAGCTTATCCAAGCCCCATAAGCATGTGCTTTAAAACCTTGTAAGTAGAGGGTCAAGGTGGACAGCTGGTCAACAATGCATCAGACTTTATTAGCCATTCTTTACCATCAGGCAGTAGCCACTTTTACACACGCATTGCAACCCTGAAGTTGTCTTGACATAACCCGGCAGAGCTGTATGTGTGAATGCAAATCAGTCGGACTAGACGTCAAATGGACTTCTTCTTCTTCTGACCATTCAAAGCGCTTTACAATACATATCAACATTCACCCATTCACACACATTAGGGCGGCTGTGAACCGTCAAATCAAATGCTTAACCCTAACACTAACCAAAAAGTATACAAAGTATGTTTTAACCTAAACAGTAGTTGTTTCTCTAACTTCTAAACCTTATGCAATCTTAACCATAACGTTTCATTGGGGTCAAGTGAGGATTCAGTTGTGATTTAAATGAAGTTTAAGTTCATCCTTAGTAGCATCTTTACATACAAGAATCAAACAAATATGTTGCAGCGATATGTCCACAAGCTGGAGATGTATTAAGGCTAGTTACGCATATACAAATGCATATATACCAAATCAAATCAGTAGACATCTCTTTAATCTCTCCCATTCCATTTGCCCATTTGAGAACACAGCAATCCTGTCAAGATCTTGTTGAAATGGATTTTTTCCATCAGCTTTGCTTGCATGAAAAAAACAATCTGTTATTAAGTTTATTAATTTTACCCCAGAAATATAAACCATCGCTATTGTAAGGAATGGCCGCTCCCATGTGGCTTTGGTCAAAGCAATCTAGTAAGGACAAAATATTACAGGTTTAACATGCTTTTAGAGTAACAAGGGGTCTGTGAGGGATTAGCAGCAGTCCCTTGTGTTCCAGCTGGGGCTGCTGTAGTGATAGATAGCAGCAAGGATGAGGTAGAGGTAAAGGGGCAGTAAACCCTGCCCCAGGGCAGGTATGAGCTGGCAGACTGTCCCTCCACTCTTGATTTTTCTTCAAGTTCTTCTCTTCATTTCTTTTGACATGCTGTTATAGAACTATACTTATTTATATTATTCCAAAGTGATCATCAACTATGGAGATTTTTTTGGGAGGCTGAAAGTTGATGCAAAACAGAATTTTCAATTTACTGATACTTGGAACATAGATTTCATGTTTAAGAAAAAAAAAAAAGCCTTGAACAGGATGTGGTGTCATCGGAGTTTGGACATTACTATAAACTCTTAAAGGTTCTTCTCATTCTTCTTTATCTTGAAGACATGCATGACTGTGGAAAAAAACAAACAAAAAAAGAAAAACAGGAAACTGGAAATCCCAGTGCCACTCCTTTTCTGCTTAATTACATTTCCAACACTACTTTGTGATATCTTAATAAGATTTAGTTCCCTGCTAATGTTTTTTCTCCAAAGCGGGGATTTTTATGTTCTTGTACCACAGCCATATCATAGCGAGCAGGTCAGAGTGCAGAGTCAAGGATATAAAGCACATGACTTTGACATGAAAGACTGAGCATTGCAAGCCTGCATTTGAGCCGTATGCTTTTGCATTCAATATCTGCAGATATCCTTATCCCATTACTTTTTCACTATCATATTTCCATTGTAATGGCTTTCAGCTCTGCAGTGTGTTCTCTTTAAAGACAAAAAAGCATAAACTGGTAATCTAGTCTGATTTGTGTGTAATCTTACTCTAAATGTGCTGTCATCTGTACCCTGGCACCCTCAAATGCTTTTCAAACTATGATCATTTTGTGTTCTAGTTATTCTTGTGACGGAATCCTCTTAGCAAGCAGTTAGTTTCATAGTATCATAGAGGTGGTAGAAGTATGATGTTATGCTGTCCATGTTTGGCTGGTTATCTATAGGATTAAGAAATGTAAAGCACAAAACAAACAGGCCGCTGGTGATTTGTGGGTGGAACTTCTCCTTGTGTTTTTCCCCTGCTGAATAACCAAGCAGTATCTCCCTCCCTCCAGCCATCCTCTGCCTATTTCTCTCTCTGATGAGGGAGTGGTGATGACATGTGCTCGGAGATGGAGACAGAGTTTCTAACCAGGTCAGTTATGAGGCAGTAAGTCCACTATTGATTAGCTGTCCACATTGCTGCCTGGCCTCCTTTGTTTTCTTGAGCACAGACCAGCACATATACAACAGTGGAGAGTCCGGATGGGGGGTGACCTTTCATCATCTTCCCCTATGGTGTCTATCACTACTTGTAGACATACACTCACACACAGATGTTTTCTCAAGAAAAGGAGCAGTGATGAGGGACAGACATTTGCATTTTAAAAAGAAGACTGAAGCAAATACTCAACTTTGTCTCCTAGAAATTCTGTGCATGTATGTCTAATTTGCATTTTTGTTACAGAAACATTTATGTACACTATATTGAAGATTGAACATTCATAAAACATGTATCAGTTCAGTATCGAGTATCAATTTAGGTCTAGTATAGGAAAAGGCTGTTTCTATTATATTTTTATCTTCCTCTGCATTCATTCATGTTCCAACGTAGGATGCCCTGTGTCATGCAAATGATGATTCTAGCAATGATTCTTTCTGACCAATCAGTGGTGTGCAGAGTTTTCAGGTCAACTTTTTGTATCGGCTCAGCTCCCTTGGAATCTTGACAGATCTGATAACAAAAAAGTACACGGTAATTTCTCACTCTTGCGAACTAAAGCATATTTTTTTAAGCTATGTGCTTCCAAAATGTATTGTACCTAAATGCCTCCTGTGTAGACATGCAAACATAGCACTGTCTGCTTCTCTGCTAACATACTGCTCAAGGGCCTCTTCCTGTCCAGTTCCCAAACTGCAAGACAGGGGCCACTGCTTGAGCTGTTGTACCCACAATAGAGGCTGCTATTCTTTTGAACACACAGCAGACACACAATGTGATACTGATTTTACTGAGTTTTCTGAATTATACACCACCGACAGAGAGATAAATGTACACAGATATTATTGGAATAGCAACCGCTTCACTTCTGATTATCCAGTCTGGTACAATAAACAACTTCACAGGTAGCCGGGAGCAAAGGTTGCCTCCAATCCTGTCTGGACAACTACAACCACACACATAAACGCCACAAACACATTTTTAAATTGTATTGGAAATTGCAAAAAATAGTGTCATCATGGAGTGTTTGTGAATTTTATATCGATTTAGTTTGTAAAGATTGTACTAGGGGGAAAAAAAATGCATATTGCGAATATTTTTGATTTGAAGTTCCAACTTTAGCCACCACAATGCCAGAATCACCTCACAGCCGAGCACTGCTCTGAGGACTTCCTGCAGCTCTTGTGCAGTGAAACACCCCCTTGACTGGAAAAAATCTAATGCCTCTGACCATGATTATGATTCCTCAAAATGTATTTATTTAAAAGCAAATGAATATGTACATTTATTTTGAAGAATACCATGTACCAGCAGTGTCTTGACTTTGAATGTGGGCCTCAGTATAACAGACAGTATAATAGTGAGGGCAGACAGTAGACAATAAAGAAACCAATGAAGACAATGCAGTAATACAGTAGAATTAATGAAGTATAGATTTGTTTCCTTTTCATTTGGAGCAGCAAAATAACAATAATCAATGCCATACATTTTTCTGCATGCCAGCCAACACCTAATTACAGCTAATTGCCAGCGGCTGCCATGAGTGATATGATGCTTCTTTCTGCAAGCCAGTCCCAGTAATTACGCATATATCATGTCATCCAGTGAATCATTATTGCATAAAAGATCCCCTGGTGGCCTCTGTCCATTGGACAGAAGAGAGAAATGACCAATCCTCCCTATCCAGGCCAGACCAGTCCGGACCAGGCCTGGCTGCAGACTGGCATATGGGCCTGGCACTGCCTGCTAAGCCTCAATGGGGAGAGTGATTGTAGGGCAGCGAACCCTGCCAACCCAGACAGAAACTCCTTTAATCTCCACCCACATGGCAAATAATGAAAGGTGTGAGAGAAGGATGAAGGGAAACAGAGAGGATGGCTTCCGAAGGAACTTTACGCATTCCTCTGAGACAAGAAAAACTAAAATATGCAACAATTCTTAAAAAATGAAATTGTGTTTTAAAATGATTCATGTGAATGCTTTCTGATCTGATGCCCCATCAATTGACTCCATTTGACAGTGCCTGATACAATCGTTATAAAAGGTCATTCGGCCATTTTTCACAGAGCTCCTCAGAGGAGGAGGAGAAAAAACACATGGGAGAGAAAAAAAACAGATGGATTGCATTCTCCTAGAGAATAAGATATATTTACTACAGCCTCTGAGCAATGCTGACATTGACTTGCATTGTACTGTTTACTCATGTTTCACCTGTTCGTTTTATTTTGCTGTTTCTGATGTCCTTTAGAATACTTCGAGCGAACTTGACCGAACGAAATTCACATGGCGGCTGGACTGACCACAGTTTCGCTCCCGACGGCTCACGTTACTGCAGTAATATTGCTCGGGAGAACGCAAAAGTTTTTCAAGAGAGCTCATACATTTTTTCTTTTTTTTCTTCCTGCAAGTATGTTGGTGATGTGGTGTGGACTGGCAGCGAAAGGCTGGCAGGTGGTACATTATACCATGAGAGAGAGTATTTATGGAAGAGAAACAGAGGCAGAAGGAAATAAAACCAGTTTTGTGTGACAGAGAAAGAGAACAAAGTGGCACAGAGGCCATTGGTGTGTATATTTGTGCTCTAGTGTGGAGAGTTTTCTGTGTGTGTGTGTGAATCACTGAAAGAGAGACTGTGAAGGAAGGCAAAATAAAAAATAAAAATAGAAAAACAAAAACAGCTGAAGTTGTGGAAAGGCGGAAGAGAAGAGGAAGAGGGTTAAAGAAATGTTGAAACGGGTGAAAGACTGACGCTATAAGAATAATCACTGCTTTGATTGGTTATGTATTTAATGCTTTATGAGGTAGCGTGTCAAGAGAGATTTCCTGTCGTGTGCTTTGCAGTGTCTGTGTCCTTCATGGCCATAGTCACTCCAGCCTTGATATAAAAATGCGTTCATTTCAACAGGTTACTGTGATGGATTCACATGCACAAGTATAGAGAAGCTTCCCCATAGAGCTTTTGTTCCTTTTCAGATTCATTGTTAAAGATGAAACCAGTGGTTTCAACCTTCTTGTCTTTTGACGTCTTACTAAAAGCAGTGTGTAGTCGGGTCACATTTCAGATGTCTATGAGTTGTTAACAGCTCCAACAAATAGTGATTATTCCCTCTAAACTTTGCACATGGTTTCATTTCAATAAATGTTCAAATATTCCAATATGTCACCAAAAAGTAATAAAGAAAAATATAGCACTTGTACACGGGGGCATCATCCGCTTGCCTTTTTATCTCTTGTTAATATTTTGATTAACACAGGACACTCAAATTAATCAATCAATCTAAAAAAACTGAACAAGTGGCTCTGGAGGCAAGAAGCATTAGTACTCTGCTTTAAAGAAGACATGCGATTAAATGCATTTTTATTAAATTATTAACACTGAGTAAATGATGTTGCACCATGAATAGATAACTGGATCAACAGGCAAAATGAACACACAGGACTTTAAATGATAGATTATCAATGAGAAATGGACCATGATGAACTGCTGGCAGTTAACTCAGTTCGACATAGCTCTGACCAAACTGACCAAAGAGTTAATATACTCATTTAGAATGTTAAACCGCACCGACTCTCGATTCACAGAAGCAACATGAGCATACATGAGCTGCCATCATCTACTGATTTAGCTTGATCCGCTGAGCTAAAACAATGACTCAGCTGCAGCTGCAGCACTTGTTGGTTGATTTTAGGCAAAGACAGACTCAGGTCTGGTTTCTTCAGGTGATCTGACAAGTCATATTTCACCTGAGTGGAGTTTTCTCTGCTACTGCTATAGTACAGTTTCTTAAAACAGCAAGTTGGTTGTGAAGTTCTTGAATTATAATCTTGATGCGTCGTCTTTGAATAGTGGTGTTTGGGGCTCTGAATTACAAACTCAACTTCTTCATCAAAATAGATGGAAATAACTTTGATGGCCGAACAAGCTGTACTTCACTTTCAACAATTCAAAAGAAAGTTTACTTTCACCCGAGTTAAAATACTGCATGAAAAAAGAGGTCACGTGATATATATTTAAAAAGAAATGTACGGAAAAAATTAAAATGATGGAGCTGCAATCAACGTCTTCAAAGTTACCAGAAGGACAAAAGAGCCTAAAAAAGAGTTAGAAGAATGTGTTTGCCTGATTGGTGAGTCAGGGGTGTGAAACCTTGAACATTTTGTCCAACAGAAACTCCGTCTTTGATTAAATCACGTTCACTTTTGCAGTTATATTGTACACATCTTAACCAACGGGCCATCAGGATGCCTGATTAGCACTCCTACTCCTTTTATTTCTTTAAAGATGAAGTTTTTTTAAACATTTTTTAGGGGTTTGGCGCCATCCCACGAGCAGGCAGGGCCAGGGAGAGAAACAGTGATGCACACGTGCAGTGAGCCGACCAACACAGAAGCAAAACACGAAGACAGGAAACGTTTTCACTGCAATCAATGGGAGCCATCTTGAAGACTGACATCCAGTTTTCATAATATCCGTGGAGAAGACATGCAAATAAATTTGGTCATGCCACCCCTTGGTGTGACCAGGTACTAATAGGTTTGCCTTCTCCTCTCTCTCTTCTACTCACTCACACACACACACACACACACACACACACACACACACAAATTTACTCACTCTCTGCATTTGACTTAATTACATCATCTCTTCCTCAGTTGCTAATACACACAAAAAACAGACTAACACTCACAGACAGCCACATGCACAGGCACACACACACACACACACACACAGTATCAGTCATGTTGCAAGCCAGCTGGCAGCCAGGGCAGCCCCACATCACCATTACCATAGGAATCCTCAATCACCGGGAGTTGCTGGTAATGGAGCAGTACTAGTGTGTGTGCGTGTGTGCGTGTGTGTGTGTGTGTGTGTGTGTGTGTGTGAGTTTACATGAATGAGTGAGTACGGAAATGTGGCAAGGGAAAGGGAGAAAAAGAGAATGAGCATGAGAATAGCAGGAAAGTCTGTGCAGTCTGTGTTTATTTGCTGCAGCGTGGTGTGAGAATTATAAAATTACAACCAGTTCTTTCTTTACCCTCAACTCTAAAATTAAGCTCATTTATAATACATTACTCTCCTCTTGTCTGTCCCTCACTCTTCCTCCAGCCCTCTGTGCTCTATCCCTCCATCTTTGCATTCCTTCAGCTGTGCATCCTTCCAAGGTTGATTTTCTCTTCCTTTAAGACCAATGGGATGAGCATTTCATGCATGAAATGACTAGTGTGGGTCCCTTGGTACCTCTGCACCACACACACACACACACACACGCGCACACACACACACACACACACATACACATACACACACAGAATCCAGTGATGTACATACATCCTGGTGTTATGGATTTATTGATTTCCCTGGAGCGAGCATTAGACAGACTACATGTATGTATCACCAACTACATCAACTATGGTTCCCTTGACCTTGCAGATTATTGCTTTCCTCGGCAGCATGGAGTTGTGCATGCATGTGTGTTTGTGTCTTTTTGAGTGTAGTGTGAATAGACAGTGTCTCCTATTAGAGCGGATGTGTTCAATATTGATCTGTTTTGTAGTAGGACACCAGGTCTGAAACAGGCCCAATCTCACACATTCCATCTGAAATACAGCTTCAGAGGAAAAAGAAAAGCTCTTCAACCTGTGACCCAAAAAAATATCATATCTCTTCAATATCCATCCAGGATAAACATCCATAAAGCTGCTTCGAACTCATATAACACGGTATAACTTGTTTCATATTTAATCGTCTTCTTCAGGATCAAAAATAATCCGACGACGATTTTGTTAGTCAATATTAGAATAATATATTATCCAACTTTGAAATAAAACACCAGGGTACAGGTGTAGCTCACAGCTGAACTGCTGACTCTCTGGTGTCCTGTGGAGTTTGTGACTTGTGACTAACAACACTATGGAAGCACTATAGAGCCTCTGGTTTTGCACATGCATGTGCATGTGATGATGTTTCACACTATTCCAGTAATCTATGTACAGTTCCAAGAAAAGCAGCAATGCGCAAGCTAGTAAATACTGTAATGTAAATGCACATGTAAACACAGATATTTGGGATTATGTTGAAACCTGTGGTCATAGAGGCAACATATCCAACGAGACGGAGCTTGTTAGTTTGGCAGAGCAGCTAAAGCTTGAAGACCAGAGCCAAGCAACAACTTGCTTATTTGATTTTGCAAGGATTTTTATTTCATTTTAATTTGACCATCACATATGTGACGCTATAAACAAGATTGTGTGTGAACAGTCTCTAAAACCTTGCCCACACAAACGCCACCTGCAAGATTGTTCTTTTTTTTCCCCTTTTTCCCTGGCATCAATGTTAGTGTCAATGGCTGTAAAGAGTTAACATAATGGCTGGATCCAATATGTCCATTACCATCCTCCCTTTAACTGTTCACGTGCTCTCTAGATCTCATTTGCCCTTTTTCATCTCTAAATACATATGCATATTTCTTGTGGCACACAGTGAGTAAATGGAGTATAAAATGTTAAATAAATGTGGACAGAGGCATATGGTGCATTCCCAGGCCACCGTAGAGTAATGAAGTCGTATTTGCTTCATGTTGTTTCGATCTGATTTAACCAATATTTGTACATTCTGAATAATTCAGCAGATTTTCTCCCTGTTGCAAAGTGCCGGGCCTTAAATCTGCATGTATAATTGAACATATTTATGCTAATCTAATTGTTTTACAGTTAGCTGGCTTTGTAGTGCTTAGTCTCCGGAATAAACAGGCGACACGAGGAGAAGCCAGCACAAAGCTTAGCGACCCCTCCCTGTCCCCCCCAGCAGTCCCCGCGGGAATCCTCTCAAAGCAGCTGTTGACAGACGCGGCACATTTCCAATCTCACGTAAGAACAGGCTTTGAAGCAAAGCGCACACCATACTGCGTTCACATTACACTATTTGTGTTTCATGGCAATTCGAGTTAAGGCCTTAATACTGGCAGCTGAATGCCAAGGTGCTTCTTTTGCACCGAGGCACTAGTTGGATTGCCTGTAAGCCTTTAACTAGAAGGAACAGCTTTTCACTAGAATGCAGTAGATTTTTTTGTCTTGTCTTCAGCAGTGTTAGGCAGTATTACTTTGCAACGCATTACAGTAATGTAATGTTTGTGTCCTCTACATTCAGGAGGCAGTTGACGCTAGTTCAATCCAGAACTGGAGTGTGTGTGATTTGTGTGGCTTCTGTGTGGTGTCTAGTGTTTTTACTTGCATGTTTCTCTTATTTTAATCTATGCTTCAACTTTATTTTACTCCATTTTATGTGTGTGATTCCAGTCATTGTGTGTTGAGCTCTAAGCGCTTCTAAAATGCTCCTGTGTTCTTCTGCTAGACACATGTTTAGGCTGCACTAACGACGGTCAGTAAATCCTTCCAAACTGTATCCTCCTACCTGGTTGTTGACCCACAAACGTCTCATGTTCTGATTCAAATAAAGCACGTTATGTGTGGAGGTCAGTTGTTTAAAAGCAACTTCGAACAGAGTAATGAAAGTAACGCAATTACTTTTTTCAATGAGTAACATGTAATTAGTAATTGATTACAATTTTCAAGTAACTTGCACAACACTGATCTCCAGTAAGTATCTGAGTATGTCAGCAGTGTCAGAGTGTTGTTTTTCACATCTTCATTTAAAATCCAGTGTCTTCATCACAGGCAGAGGTTTCCTGTTTGCTAATTTGCTGGACTATCAGCAAAAAGTGATGACCCACCTCCCTCAGGTTACCCCCCTCCTGTACCTCTTCCTCTGTGGAACTTGGCAAAAGTGGCCATGTACATACTTCCTGGGGATGGCTAATGTTGGCCACCTCATGCAGACCACAGTCAGGGAGCCATGGTAAGAGGAGGTTGAGCATTCAGGCTCCCCTGGTCTGGCACGGCTATGGCCCTAACAGGGCTCAAGGCTGTTGGTAATGGATCAAAGCCCTGCTGACCGTGCAGCCAAGCCAGTTAAACTGACAGGAACAGGCAGACCCACCTAACCAGCTGTCCCTGGTGGAGAGCCAAGGGAAAGGGGAGGATGGTGAGAGGAAGCTGGAGAGTAAAGAAGAAGGGTAAAGTAGAGGGAGGAGATGAAAGGATGAAACCAGGCAGGAAACAAGGAGAAAAGGGAAGCGAGCGCAGAATGATGAAAGGAAAGAAGGCAAGGCAGGAGGAAAGAAAAAGGAGAAGAGGGTTAACAGAAAGATGAAGAAGTTATGAAAGAAATGAGGAAAAAAGTTAAAATAGCAGAAGCTTTTATTGCTTGTTGTTGCTTATAGGTAGATTCTTCATCCCCAGACACCCTCTAGCCAGTATTAGTATTAGGAGAGTATACTCACCTCATTTACCGTAATAGCAGAAAATGTCTTTCTGCAAGTTTCACGGTGATGTTCTGGCAACCACAGCTGCCAGTTTTTTTTGTTTTTTTTTACAGTGTATTGTACTGCACAGGTACAAGACTCATTCCACTGGTCACTAAAACTCACTCATGTGGTTTCTATTCACAAGTGTTACTTGACTTGAGAAGAAAAAGTTCTTTTAAAGGATGATTTTACTTGCAAATATGAGAAGTCAGTTTTTTAGGCAAGCAGAATAGGTGGGCTGTAGTGCTTACGTGCATAATGACACCCATGCATACTGCAAATGCACATACATGCGTACAGCCTTCCACTGTCCTTCAATACCCAATTAGTTCTTTCACTTTTTTTTCTATCAGTGCAGCACTATGTTAAATAAACATACAGTACAGCCCTGCTGGTGTGTGTGCCAATTAAGAGCTGTTTTATTAGGCTGCTGTTCACACAGCGGCATGTGTGGGTGTGTGCAAGTGTGTGTGTTTATACCGGAGGGAAGGTTAGTGAGCGTAATTGAATCATATTACTTCTTCCACATGGCTTGTCAAGGCCCTTTTTATGATTTGGAGCTAATCCATAAGGATGCTAAACATTGATTTAGCCATGCATTGATAAGTTACGCCAGAATAGTCAATGGCAAAAACCTCTCTGAATATAAATACAGCAAAACAAACATTTGGTCACCAAAAGGAGGATGAGGTGTGTGTGTGTGTGGGGGGAGGGGGTGTTTTGTAATAAATAAATAAAACAATAATACAAATATAGCAGAAACAACAAGGGGTATAACGCTCCTCTATCAGCAGGTATCTATACAACTATAATTTAATGATACTAATTAACACTATATTGTATTTAATAGCAATACTGAACAATAAAATGTTTAAAGGGGTTAACATTAGCTGCTTAACTAGTCTAGTTAAATCAATTAATGTTAAGTAAATAAAGCTCACAATGTAGATATGTAGCTGCAGCTACATGTAGTGAGTCGAGACTGTCCTCCCATGAAAAACTGCACAATAGGTCATAATGTCACTTGCCCAAAAGCAACCTATAGTTACACTGAGAAATGAGAAAAGAAGACAAAAAAAAGGCTTTTGCGTTCTCCCGATAAACTTTTGTATTCTCCTGAGAAATACTGAACTAACATGAGCTGCTGAAAAAAAAAAAAAAAAGTTTTGCTGGAAAAGACAAAAGTTTTCCGAGGGAATGCAAATGTATTTATCTTTTAACATTTTTACAATTTTTTTCTCCCCCATGTCCCTGTAGGGGCTCTGTACATGTCCAGCTTTTTGACAGTTTTTTTGAAAAATCATAAAAAAGCATGGTTATTATCGTTGCCATGATGACAATGGTGGCCTACTTTACCTTTAATTTAAAGTAACATTAACACACCATGTTTCTCTACCCTTAACAAAGTGATTATTTTAACCCAAACCATGTTGTTTTCCATAAACCTAGCTAAGGGCTTTTTGTGCCTAAACCTAGCCAGACCTTAACAATCAATAATTATTATTTAGGAGTGATCTGCAGACCTGCTAACATGTATACATTTTGCATCGCAGGTTCACATTTTAACATTTAAGTTGAGTGGCTGTGAGGGTTACTGGTATATGAACAAATTTTAGTAGGTTATACAACACATTACCCATTGAGTTTATCAAAATATCTTCATTGCAGCAATATATATATATATATATATATACACATATATAAAAGGTTGAGTGTGCTGCAGAAGTGCTGTAGTTAGCGAAGATGCTGTCCTAGACACATTCATCCCCAGATGACTGGCTGGTAATAGCAACCCATAGTAGCTCAACCATGGGCTTTTATTGACATTTATGATTTTTCTATCAGCAGTTATTATTAACAGTGCTGACCAACCAACTGCTTGGCTTGATCGTCTGTGAAGTCTTTATTGGTTCTTTTGGATTGCTTGATGAGGAGCGGAAGAAGTTTCTGTTTCCACTCAGTGTGTTTTCAAATATTTAAGGCATTTAGCTGACAGTATTATCCAGAGGTGCTGCTTACAGTGAGTGAGGCTGCAGGATGAGCTCCAGCTGCTCAGCAAGGAGGCCACGACTCTCTGTGTTAGAGATCAGTGTTGAATTGCCGGTTGATAACGTTCTCATGAACATGATGACGTTGAATATTACATCAGTTATCTCTTCTAGTAACATTAGCAACTAAACATAACATGACATAAAATAACAAAGTATGTCACATTTAAAGTCACTTAACCTTCCAAATATGTTATCTGGTCCTATGAGGATATTGGAATATTGTGCAGGACTTGAAATTATAAAGTGAGTGAGTGTGGTTCAAATTTCATTCTTAGGCTAATTATTATTTTACTGTATATACACAGAAATAGGAACGCAAGGCATTTATGAGATGGGAGACACATTTGACATTTTTATGATGGTAGATTGAGTGTTTCTGGGACACTTAAAAAGAACAGAGATATTGTTGATGTTATTGAAAAAGGACCATTGCACATTGCTATACTATTACACTGCTATGAAATTAGAGGCCTTTATGTCTCGCTGTTGTTATCCCTCCGTCTTTCTCTCATGCTCTCTCTCCCTTTCTCTCTCTCGCTTACTCTCTCACACACACACAGTGGATTATGTTTTGGTGCTCAGGACCCTCGGGGCATTGAGAGTGATAAATACTGTGAAGTGAGCTACTCCTTAAACAGAGAAAGGTTCTGAATACAGTAGGAGAGAAGGCGACAAATTGGTCTGGAGTGTACTGAGCACATCTAACTCTTTAAAGGTGACAGAGGGTGTAAATGTGAGTGTGTGAGGGAGAGACACACAGAGAGAGAGACCTACTGTGAAGCCCCATGCCTCCCAACACCCCTATACGCCCATCTCATATTTGCTTTCTTTTCTTCCTGTTCTTTTATTCTCTCTGTCTCTCTCTCTCTCACACACATGCACACATACCCATGGATTGCAGGTTGGGATGCAGGCCTATACACACTTGCCAATTAACCAGTGTGTGTGTGTGTGTGTGTGTGTGTGTGTGTGCCAAACTACTTGTGAGTGATGGAATGTAAGATAGGCGCATTTCGATAGCCAAACCTAGACCGAGGGGATGGTGCAGTGACAGTAATCTGGCTGAAGTGTATTTGAGAAACCCTGGAGGAGAGCTTCATGTACCTGCCTCCCTTATTTGGAGCTCATCGTTCACTGCTGTACACTGCAATCACATTTAGTTACAATGGCTTTTACTGTCATTACATCTGCAAAGTGACACTTGATATCCATTCAGTCTGTGGCCTGCGGGTCATGGAAGCTCCTCATCTCTCCTGGTTTTCTAAATGAATTTGTATTACTTGTTGAATTTATACTCATCAAATTTATAGAAATATTAATAACATTTATACTCTAAATAATCACTAGTGCTACTGATATAAGACCTGCAGTCTGACCCTGACAGGGTTGTAGCTGGGTCAGGTCAAAGTGAGCCTATACAGTGGCTGTTCAGTTCAGTTGAATTCTCCAGTAAGCAAATATCGTGTGTTTTGCACATTGATCCCTTCGTGCCAGTTTGTGCCTCTCATAGTTGCTGGTAATGTCAGCAAACTTATTTCCAAGCAGTGGCAACTTCAGTGGCTCTTCTGTGGCAGTGAAAACTCCACATGCTCCTGCTGTGCTATATTCAGCTTCACTAGATATTCAGTCCTCACATAAAGTAACATTAACTTAACCACTATAAACCATATGACTATGTTCTGGCATCTCCCAAAGACACACACACACACCCACACACACACACACACATACACACACACACCAGGAGAGCCTCCTGTAAAAGAGTTGCTTCTAGTCTAGTTTACTGGTAGTTAGTGGATGCTGACTATACTGTCAGTGCTTTGAATGGTTAAAGAATGCTGTATAAGTGCAGTCCATTTACTATCTATAGAGTCCAGAAAGTGTTTATATCACACTACATAGCCACACAGCAGTTGTCTATATGTCTGGTTAATTGCAAACATTTGGGTGAGGGGGCTCATATTTCATGTATTGAGGAGGGTATGACCTTCTGCCCCTGTGGTGAATACAATCAACACTTAAGACTCCAGTTTGTCTGAAAAGTAAAGAAAACTACTAAAGTAAACACAAAATATTGCAAGATGATATGAGATTAAACTTGAAACATGAAAATTGACAATATTAAAGTGTGTTAAGTGTAAACTCCCTATCAAATAATTAATAGGAGACAACCAAACATTTTTATTTATTTACAGTAATCCAACATCGCAAATTGCACATTTAATGCAGGGGGCTTTACAATCCATACAGCAATACAACATCTTTTGTCCTTAGAATCTGAATTAAAGAGGGAAGAGAACTTATTTTAATTGTACTTAGACGTGTCAAATCTGGACTAAATTAATTAGGAGACATCAGAGACTCATTAAAACAGTTTTAGATTTGAAAAACTTGAAGAAATCTGCTCTAATGTGCTCATATAATCATTATAATATTTATTAACAAGAAACACAAGTTGTAGTTTTTCACCATTAAATAATAAAGTGTATACAATTTCAAAAAGAAAAACGTTTATTTGCAGAACTAGATTTACACCCCTTCAAAATATAAATGACGACTTTAAACACCCAAATCAAGACTGCATGAAATGTAGAACACTACAGTCATCAAACATTCAGCTCTGATAAGATTAGGTGTAAAGCTCCTTTTGTATGAAGACATGCAACTAATTAACACGAAATATTTGATGACTGTAGAGTAGCTTCTTTGTATATAATAAAAGTGGAGCATTGCTAGCGAGGTAAGGTCTGTGTGTGTGTGTGTGTGTGTGTGTGTAAGCGACCTGGCCATGCTCATGTAGCTTCAGTAGCTGGGCAGGCAGGAGCGAGGGGAAGGGTGGGGGGGCATTTATCATCCCTCTAGCTGCAGGGAAAGCAACGCTCGCTGGGAGTCGAGCTGACAGCAGTTTTCCTCGGATCGATCTGCAGTGCTGCTCCAGTTTATGACAAAAGAGTTCACAACACTGAATGCCACCCGCCAAAAGTTGCTAGTAAGAGTGACTGTTACATGCTACTGCCACATTCTACCTGCATTTGATGGGTGGGTGCGAGTGTCAAGCCCTGATCTTAGCCATACTCTTACTAATAGCCTAAATCCAGAACAGGATTAGAATTTATATTTTAAATATGGATTCTAGAGCAGCAACGATAATGTTTGCAACAGCAAAGTCACTATATAAACTCAATAATATCTCACTGCAAATAAAACGAATGTGTCGATAAAATAAATAATATGCATGGAGTCAAAATACTAAGTGAAGTTTAGAAAGAATCACGAAACAGTTAGACGAACATACACTTTTATTTTAACTTGTTCATAACAGTTCACTATTAGCACTGTGATAAGTGGAGAACGTATTTGCCACCTTGGAAATACACCTGTGTTCAAAGAAGTACTCATGTTAAATTAAAGGTGGCGCCATTCGCTACAGATGCCCTGAAAAGGCCAATCCATCTATGTCATGGTTTTGTTTTGTTTTGTTTGTTTTTGTACGCTTTATATACGATATAACTAGTTTTGGCACAAAATCTGAAAGTCAAAAATGACAAGCTGAGCACATCTGCATGCCGAGCGAAGCAGTCACGCCTTCCAAGCGTGAAAGCAACACTAAGAAAAGATAAGAGAGGGAAAAAAGGAGCCAATTATTGCCTGATTAGTAAAGCAACATTGTACAAATGACTTAATTACTGTACTGTACAAATGATTTACACCACGACTCAACACATGTTCAATAGAGGATTTTGTATTGCAGTAATGACACATCAGCGTATGTTTTGATTGATACTTCTGAGAACGTTCACAACAACGATTTCTCCTAACAATCAATCACACGGATCAGCTGATGAATGCATCTCCATTCTGTGAAGCAGAAAGCAAACAAGCAGCTGGTTAAACTGACTGCAGAAAACAAACAGCTTCACATATTAACTCTGGTTTATAGGCTACTCGCCTTTTACCTGCATACCAAACCAATAGCAGCCATTGTTATTCAAACATTAATTTACGGATGTAATAACCTAAGCAACTCAACAGCTAATGAATTGTTTGCCATTGTTAGTATTTATTTTTCTGATTCCCGGACATTCCCACTAGCGCCACCATCAGGTGAAAATGTATATTTGTCAATACTTTGCTTTATGAGCAAATTAATGATATTCCCATCAGACTCTCAACTGTGCTTTGTGTTTTATGAAAACTGTAAGCGTACAATCTATTTTAGGAACACTGCCTCACTATTTGAAGTATACTGTATATTTGTCTATTATAATTTTCATTTAATGCATACAGTTGTGAAAAAAATGACCTGTGTTATTTTGCAGAAACCAAGCCAGGAAGCGGTCTGTGCAAACCAGGAACCATTGCTCTGTTTGGTAACGTGGTGTACAGCGGGCTGCTCAACGAGCACTTCTGGCACGTCGGGGTTCCCCTCGTCACCAGACTGGTCAGTTCCTAATTTCACTCTTCATCTCTGTACATTTCTTTCTCTAACATGCTTATGGTTTTGGTTCTGCAGCTGGTTTTATATCTCTCTGGTTGCACACACACACTCGCACACATGTTCAGTGTGTCTTTATATTGACTTACATTAATTTCTTATCCTAACCTTAACCATAACCACCACATGTCCAAACCTAACATTACCCAAACTTACCTTAACTTGAAACCAAAATTACTCATTTACATTCAGGGGACTTGTTTTTTGTCCCTATAAGGGGGGCAAGTCCCCACATAACTGTGTAACTGTGTAAACAAATGTATATGCCCACAATGTGAGGAATACCTGGACCACACATACACACACATTCACTCTCTCACACACACACACACACACACGCACACACACACGCACGCACGCACACACACGCACACACACTGGCACATTACATTACTAACAATAATGTTTGCACTAATGGTACTACGAGTGAACCGGGGTGTGTGTGTGTGTGTGTGGGAAGTGATGGATGATGATCAATTGCACTGATGCTGATACTGTACTGATAGTGATATGGTACCATTATGATCTTTAGTTTGCTTTGCAGTAGGTCAAAATAATCTCAGGGAAACATGGACTAAATTAACAATGTGCTTTTAAAGTATTCTGGAGTAATCGGAGGTGTCATGTGTCAGCAACAGTGGACAGATTGTTGATGAGCAAGAAAAAAAAACAAGTACATGATACAAATCATTTAAACCAAAGGTGAGTGTTTCTTGTTGATTTAGTCACAGTCAGTATAACCTTGAAACTTTTAACTGTAACTCACGTGACCCTCAAGCTGAGGGTTTTTCTGCTTTCAAAGATGTACGTGTTTGATAACCATGGTTGTAAAATAATTGATAGCACACTTGATTTTAGTTGTTGATAATAGCAAGGCTTTAAATGTCTGAAATATGAGTTTTCTGAGGTGTCTAACAGCATCATGGTGTTCTTCAGGCTTCTCGCTGAGGATAAATAAGAATATTCAGTGCTGTTTTTCACCTTCACAGTTGTTTCTACTTGAGGACCAGTCCTATAAATAATGGAATGGCTTCTAGGATTAACACAAACTAATGCAATATTAGTGGTATTTCAATTAACTTTGAATTAGGCTGTAATCTCTTCCATGTCACTTGCTGATTGCATGGCTCTGTTTTATTGAACTGCTGATAAATGTTATATTTGATAGATATTGATGTTGTCTCCCTGTCAGGATACAGCAGAGGATATTTGCTGGCTCAGTTTGATCACATGTCTGTGAGCTTATGAGACATACACACTCCCATACACGTCTGTTTATTGCCTCTGCTGAAAGACAACTGATTTTGGTTTATGGGAAAATAATTGTTGCCTTTTCATAGATATTATAGAAATTTGGATCACTTTTTTTTTAGAAATTGGAAATCAGTTGAACTGCCAAATTTTGAAGAGTAGGACTTTCAGATGGTGTTCTGGGAAATGAATTATTTTCAACACTGTGAATATTTAAACTGAGAATACCTACACAGCAGCTGATATCATCAAAAATTATTATCAGCTACATCAGTCATGTTTTATTTACACTCATACCGTATGGCA
This sequence comes from Pampus argenteus, assembly GCA_036937835.1. Classification (NCBI taxonomy): domain Eukaryota; kingdom Metazoa; phylum Chordata; class Actinopteri; order Scombriformes; family Stromateidae; genus Pampus; species Pampus argenteus. The sequence goes on from CM072881.1 coordinate 3,078,289, forward strand.
CACACACACACACACACACACACACAGGGTTTCTATTGCTTCAGGGGACGTTGCATTGAATTCCTAACCTTAACCATAACCACCGCATGTCTAACCCTAACCCTCACACTAACATATCCATGAACATACCTTAACTTAAAACCAAGTCTTTGCCCTAAAATCAATGATTTATCTTAAGGAAACTTGCTTTATGTTCCCATAAGGGGGACTGAGTAGACAGATTTACGTCCCCACAATGTGAGGAATACCTGGACCACACACACACACACACACACACACACACACACAGCTATTTTAAATTATTCAGAGCATTGCAGATGTTGAGTGTCATGGAGTTGGAGGTCCATAACAAAGATATCAAAGTTAACAACTGGCCTTTATTGGCCTCTCATTCTGTTTTCACAGCTCTCTCCACTGGACAGAGATTCAGAGTGATGTAATGAAGCAAAGAGTGAGAGCAGAATCTGCTGGCATCAGCTCTTTTAAAGATAGTCATATTTGTTTTTAGCCTGTATTTATTGATTGTGATCATCGTCATTGTGCAGTTAGTTATTTTACACCATGTACTGAAAAACTAAAGGATGATCATTGCAGGTTTTCATATGTATTGACTGAAGTGGCTGATAGCTATCACTGTGTGCCAGTACTCGATATTCTCAACCACTTGGTCCCATTAATACAGGGGAAGCTTTGAAGCATGCTAACGTTGTTACTTGCGTGGAGACCACACATTTACAACAACAGTATGACAGTATGAAACCGGGCCTATGGGATTTGAATGATGTGACATTTTACCACGCAGGAAGAGTCTGAGTTGTATTATGGGAAATGTAGGATCCAGTTGTTGGTTTTTTTTAGGCTATTTGTTGATTTTTGTCATGTGAGACTGAACTTTATGGAAGTATTCCTGCAAAATATATATCTAAAATCTACATCCCACTTCTCCAAGTTGCTGTGAAATGCCTGTCTGTTGCTCAGTAGTATACTGTATACTGTACTGTAGGCTGGTGTATGAAGTTTTTTTTTTTTTTTCATTTAAGCCACTTTCTTTGGGACACATAATGAATGTGTTAATTAAGCTAATTGAAAATGAATAGCAACAGACCTGGAGATGAGAGAGGAAGGTGTAGTCACCTCCATAGCCCTCGCTCCACTGAGTTTATAGTGCACCCAGAACTGATGACGAAGGCAGCTGCCCTAAAAGCTACTGAGCTGGGTAAAATATGTGTGTACGCAGCACGTAGCTTGTGTATGAACTGTATGTTGCTGTATGTAGTGTAACTTAGATGGACCTATAAAAACATGTCTTGTAGTCTCCCTGAAGTCCTGTGCTGAGAAAAGAAAATATGATTCCCAGGCTCACATTATTGGATAAGTCTTGTTTTATTTTTTATCTTCAAACAATCTGCCCCCTGAGCTGCTGTGGTGTCTTTTTTGACGTTGTTTGGACGATGTTTATCTCATGAATTAAGGTATGAGTCTTATTGTCAAAACCAACAATGAACTGTTGATCATTACAAATAATTAAAAACACATTAATAATGCCATGAAAGCACACACTGACTCAGTCCAACATACAGAGATACTCACTAAAGCACCAAATATGGAATCCACCTCTGAGAATAGTCCCCAACAAATGCACTACTTCCTCCTGTTTGAGTAACATTCGCTATAAACTGACTTTTTTCTGGACATGCAAGTCATTTTCAAATATTTACATCTTCAGTAGAACCCAGAGGGCCTGGAGCCATAAACAGGGTGGAGAAGTATTGATTGATATCTCAATATTACTGATATTGAGATGGACAAACACATTGTTGGTTTTGGTCATGATTTGTTGACAATCATTCTTTGCACCAAAAACAGGCCTTTCTTACCATAGTAGCTGTTCACATAAAGAATATTTATCAATTTACATGATTTAGTTTTTATTGTTTTTTTTGTTTTTTTTTTAATTTAAAATGAAGTGCTGTACAACACACTATAAATCATCCATGGATGATTATATGAATACTTTGATTTATGGTGAACAGTGAGAATATAAGAATAGGTTAACTATCGGGACCTTAGTAATATGCTGGAACTGATTTGAAGTTGATGAAATGACTGATAGAGGATGGATATTGTATAGTAATATAGTATTTACCTGGTAAAACTTACCAAGGACAATTTCTCCCTGAAAGCCATGTTGCATACTGAACATAATCTCATGTTCCCTTTCATTTCCATGCTGCTTAATAATCAAACATACATGTAGTGCTCTCTTACCTTTCCTTGACTATTAGCCTCATAAGGAGCATGGCAACATTTCTCCACTTTTCCTCCCTTCCATTAGCAGGGGGAAGTACGTGTAGAGTTTACAGAGTAGCTGAGTGCTGTACACAAGACTTACAGCAGCCTTTCTGGGTGCTGGCGCTGCTGGTCATCATATCTACCAGTTTAGTTATGCAGAGGCAACACACAGCCGCAGCAAAGCCTCAAAGCTCAGACCTCTTTCCCCTCTCCTCTAGCCCCTGATCCCGGTGCTCAGTGTGCATAGACAGCTGCTGGACATTGCGGTTTTAAGACGATTAAACAATTTGTCTTTTAAAGTTTTCGGAATTTAAACAAATGAGCAAAGAGAGAAAATCATGTCTGACCTTTCTAAACATCTAGATGGACATATCAGAAGAATCACATCAATAAGGCTGAGAGAGTTGATTCAATGATCAAGGACATCAAAATGGCTTTTTTGGTTGAATTTGTTACAGAAACAAGAAAAAGAATAATCACTCCCTGTTGTTAACCGCCGGGGCCAATATAAGACAGGCTCAGGTAAACCTCTCCCATACAATAATACTACTACTAATAATAATGACAATGTTTCTTAGCTTTTTAGATTTATTAATCTTAATTGACCAGTCCAGTGGTGTGTCTGTCTAAACCTAACCAGACCTTAACCCAGCCTAAGCTTTGCTTAACTATTAGGAAGGGTCAGTTGCACTTCAGTCAACCTCACTGTCATCAGATCTAGTGCTGAACTGTTTAGATACATGATAATGTACCGAATAAGAAAGCATTTGTTTCACACACAAAATGTAGAAGCTATTGATTATGCACAATGAAACATAAAACGTGTGAATAACATAAATTTTCAGAAAAAACGGTTAATGCTGTATCACTTTTAAACTCTTAGACTTTAGAGTATAAAACCAGAGACGATTGAGTGATTCATGAACAAAATGTGCAGTTTTGTTACAACTGTAGATATTGAGATTGAGAAATCAAAAATATATTCACAAGATGTGTATATAGAACGCCAATATCTTGCATTATAGATGGATGGATGGATGGATGGATGGATGGATATGGCAAGCCATTAGAAGTTTGGAGCATCCTACCCAGCATCATGTCTCCCTGTTGGGCACATTGTTTAAACACATCCACTGTGCATTTAAGCAACCATGGCGTAACCATAGTCACACCGCTCCGCACAGTGGTTGAGATTCAGGATATTCACTTTTTAGTCCTGTGTTCCAGTCCAAGGAAACAGACTATAACTAGTCTTTCTTTCATTGGATAGAATTAATAAACTGTTGAAATAAATTGCTAGTGGCATGCAAGGTAATTCATCACGGCATACTTACTTACATAAGGCAAATCTATTCCGGCTACAATTTATTAGTCTATACCTAAACCTGATTTATTTATACCAGAGATTTTCTTAAAATGGAGTTAGTACCAAAAAAAAAGAAAGGTGTAGCCGCTGGACCATTGTGTGTTAACCTCCCCTACTATCCTGATTTACATTTGCATTTCATTTACATGTAAAAGCCTCCCCACATCCTAGAGGCTGGGGGGTCAACTGCCCAGCTTCTCTCAGCTTGTAAAACTTCCAGAAAGCGTAAACTCCTGGCAGTTTTCTGTGCTGCCTACACATTCCTGTGAACAGTCGTAAACCTGAGCTTCCACAGTAATTTACAGTGCTGCTTGCTGATGAAAATCTCACTTTTTTTTTGCTATTTGTGTCTATGGTTCCCAAGAGACCAAAAAATCAGTTTATGAGCGTTTAACTAAGAACTTATTTTATCCCCAACAAGTCTTGAGCCTGAATGTAATCAAACCTTATCCATAGCCTTGTCACATCATAAAACTTATTTATTTTTCCAACAGTGAGAACGGTTTTAGAAGGCGCAGGAATGTTGGATCCTATATGTGTCATTCTGGAGGGCAGTCACAAACATTGTTTAACGTGGAGGTATAAAATTTAACATACAATCATCACAATATGAAGCACCCAAAACAAATCAGCATCAGTATGCAAATGTCTTTACAAATTTGTGGGGAAAGAATATTGAGTCATGATAAAAATCAACTTCCAAACAAATATGAGGTGTTTGTCACTGAACAAACGCTCCACGTCTTCGCTCTTCAGTCTTGTTAATCTGTCTCCACTTACATAGAGCAGCCAGTATTGTCCCCAGATATTCCAGATAGAGAAAAAGAGAGACAGAGGGAATGTCAATATGTGCCCACTAACACACCAAAAGGACACCTGTTATTAAGATGCAACACATCCAGACACAAATGCACCACAAACCTGCCTGTTTTTCTCCTGGAATAGGAAGAGTAAACAGTCATGGAGCCAAAGCAGCCCACTGAGTTTTGCCAGGTGAGAGATTGCGCAGTGTGTTTGGCACAGACAGCAAGTCAACGAGAGGAACTTTGGCAGGAGGACTGAGATCAGGTGGAGCTGGAAACACACGTGATAGAGGGCTGCTGGCAGCACAGAAACCCACACTGTAGGCATCTGGGCTGAGGGGGGCTCATCCAGTGTGTGTGTGTGTGTGTGTGTGTGTGTGTGTGTGTGTGTGCATTGTGGGAATAATCAGCTTGAAATAATTTACATAGAGTTAAGATGTTGCATAAGATGTTGCGAGTCGTTAACAAAGCTCTTTGTTTACTCTTTTTATTAGAAAATATATTTAATAATTATTTAAATTATTTAAAATTTTATCAAAATACATACATGAAATTGATTTAAATTGTATCTAGCTACAACATGCGAGAGCAACACTCATATTGTTATCCACACAACAAATTAGAACATGTTGTATCCATATAATAGACATACGATATAACATTATATACAGTACAACATTAGATTACACAGACAAGCTCTGATAAAATATACAGTATATTAGATATCATTTCTTAAATAAGATATTTTGCTGTGTGGCATTTAGTGTTTGTAGTGTAGTGACCGTTGATCATCTGACTGATGAGTTCAACATGTCTGATACAGAAGTATACCCAGAATGAATGTGTAGCACCTTTAACATGGAGTGTCTATTATTGAAACGTTCTCTTCCATTTTTCTTTAAGTTTCCTCAGATGTGTGAAACGGTTAAATGTTGAAGTTGTCATCCCTTGATTGAAAAAATATTTAAATAAAAAAAAATAAAAAATAAAAAAAAAGGAGTCAGAGGCGTAAACTTTCCCATCATTGTGAAACTGTGAATAGACAAGATGCTGGAAAACAAACTGACTGTGAAGTCACAGAAAGTCACATAGAACAACAACATACTATAAATGAAACAACTGGGAAGGTTACCTTGTTTGTCAGTGTTGCTAATGATATCAGACTGATCAGACTCTCAGTGGCAGAGTTCTGTTAACAATCAGACAAGCTGACCAACAGCAATAAAACGCAGTGGGAGAATAAACAGAAATGAATCTCCATGAAAGAAAGAAGACATGAGACAGAATCACCTTCTCTGTCTCTATTTATCTCTTAGTTTCTTTTCTGATGGTTAAATGTTTCTCTGTGGCTGTGCGGATACAGTGTGCTGTAGGTTGTTTGGACACTCAAAGCTGTTGTGTTGCAGTGAGCTGTCAGTCACAGGGCCATAACCTGATTGATTTATCATTTTTTTTGGTTGTTCAGTCACCTGTTGATGTGTGGTTTGTGACTGGGTCTGTGCAGAAGGTCTGGTTACCTGTGAGATGAGTTTGACTAATGAGTTTAAAGTAACAAGAACACTTTCAGCTTCGTGGGCTATGTTTTACATATCAAGTATAGGAAAAACTTTTAAACTTTTAGATCTGTGAATGTTTTTGATCTTCAGTCTTTTTAGCATTCTGCTCTGTTCTGTACCTCTATACAGTCTCTATATTAATAAAATGCATAGGAAACAAGTGTAAATCTTGTATCTATGATATTAGCATTGTGTCTTTTTGATGCCAGTATAAAACTGTTGTCAACATACTATAAATTTGAAGTTGTCCACTTTGTTTTGGTAAAATGACACATTGTTGTTCTGAATACTTTATTTCTTCAGATGGCATCTTGACGTGGCTTCTGAACCACTTCACTGCTAAAATGAGCGTTGAGTTTTTAATGGAATGGTCCCTCTAACACGACAGCTGGCCCCCGTCTTCTCCCTGTGGTTTAAATGGGCTAGAAGCGTCACTGCAATGCACCCTTTATGAAAGCTTTACACTTTGTAACAGACAGATTCATTAATAACTAATGAATGATTTACTAACGATTTATATATCAGTTACAAGCCATAACTTTGAAACACTTTGGTGGTGATTAGTAATTATCCCCCACCTGAAGCACACTGATGTGATGCTCATATTTACTTGAAACATTCCCTTTGTACATTCATCTCGTGCTTAATTTTCTGTACTCTCCATCTGTGTTGACTGACCTGATGTTGCTGATGTTGCTCCTCCTCCACCACCTCCCAGCCTGTCGTCTTTTTGCATTAGCTCACTCATATCCAGACTCTGGACTAACTTATTCATGACCCGGACCTGAAATAGCATGACTACCAGATCTGATAGGAAAATGTTCTCTTTTGAATGTTAGTTGCTGGGGAAAGAAAAAAGAGAGAGAAGTCAGTCCGTCTCTGAGCTCTTGGTTGTCTCAGAGGGAGATGTGAAGGGGAGCGAGAGCTGAGGCTGCACCAGGCATGCATACATGTATGTAAATGGCCTCATTTCAAGCAAGTCTTAAAAACCAATTTCAGCACAAATGGGTGCAGATAAAATGGTATTCACAGTCTAGTTTAACTATGAATTAGCTTATTATTATTATTATTATTATTATTATTATTATTTTACAATGGTAAATGTCAATATGTCAAACTTGAGACATTTGCCATGCACTCCACTTGCTCCTGTCATGAAGAGGGACAAACAAGGTTTGTGTCGTAAACCTAAACCAGGTTTTGTCAATTCATTTGATACCTGATCTAACCCACATATTGTATATAGTATGTATATGTAAAAATATATGCAGTGCTGAGGAAATGTTTTAAAATTAATGCGGTAATATTTTATTGCTAATGAAATGATACACACAACCTTCCAAAAACTGGAGTGCAGTAAAAAAAAAAAAAAAAAAAATCCACCACATTGAAAGTGTTTGATGCAACTTTAATATGGAGTGTATTCCCCCAATGCAGATCTTAAAATAAGTTCTTCTACATTTGCAGTGGAACAGTTAAAAAAAAAAAAAAAGGTAACGTGCATAAATCATCTGTCTGAACATCCCTGTAGACCTCAGAATCCACTCTCGTACATGTATAGAATACACATTATCTCCATGCCACTGTCTTTCATCTGGGATCAGACGAGGATTATGAATGTGCATTAAATTAGTATATTTTTGATAATCTGAGATTAACCATAATAACATTAAACTTCTGTTAAAATGTCACATTGCTTTCTCTCAGAGGTACGTTTTTATTGGTGTCAAAAAGGTACTCCCTTAATCCTGAAAGTATCGGTGTATAAGAGTTGAGGTTTGCAGGACCGAGGACATATAATATAGATAATAGATAATATACCAGATAATAATACACCAGTGTCTGATCTGTCTTTGTTTTGTTAACAAATCCCATAAAAAGATCCAACCCAGTTTATTAGTCCATCTCTCAATACGTTTTGATTTCTCTGCCATGTCTGTGGGATATAGTTCCATTTCAAAGGCTCAGTAATCTCCTAAAACAGTCATTTTGTTGAGGACTTTTTTCAGATGCGGATTAATACATATGTAGTAGGCATGAGTTTGGAACCTTTATGCCCTGCATGTCGTTGCTGACCAGAGTCAGGAAATAACAGAGACAGCGAGCTAAGAGATCTCCGCTGAACATGCAATTTTAAATAAAAAATAAAGTGAATCCTCACTTGACTTGGTCTGACCGTTTGTTTCGGTTTTTAATGTTATTTATTCACAGGCATTTTCTATTCTGCGGGACAGTTACACATATTCCCATCAGAGCCCCGTTCTTCATACGTGAATAAACAGGTATCCAGATTATGTGGAATGTTGACATTTAATATAAGTCTGGATGTTTTTTCGCTCTTCAAAGCTTATAAATAATAACATATAGAACTATATGGAGGTTTGGACATTAAAAAGGAATTAATCCAAATTTAGTCTCTTTTCTGACCAAAACAACAAACTGAACTAAAGGATTCTGTCTGTTAAAAGACAAATGGAGCCTGAACATGTGACATGTGAAACATGAAAACGTATTAAATGATTAACTGCAGATCTCACTTTACTTTAACATGTTCATGCAATCTAAGATGCTTTTTGTGAATCTTTAATGAGATTTACTTTTCATGGCGGGTTTATGATTATCACTTTAAAGTGTCTCATGAGGATAACCTCACCAAACACACACCCAGCATCACTGGCCGCCTGATCACATTCACTGCTAATATATAATTATAATAATATATTATTATATATAGCCAAATATATTGTATATCAACCAAAGACAGTTCTCACATATTAAGTTGAAAGCATGATTTGATCTCCTGGAGCTATAAAAGTCAAGCTTGTACCTTTGTTTGTTTGTTTGTTTGTTTGTTTTGGGTTGATTCTAGACAGATTGTAGTTGTATTACATTCAGTACTTTAAATAGGCTTGGTATATTGGTAGAAAAGAATACAACGTAATCTCACCATTGGTTCCATTTACAGCAAGTTGCAAAGTGGACCCAGGTAAGATGAGTTATATGACTCCACTCCAGAATCAAACAGCTGTGTTTTTAATAGTAGCAACAATTCATGTTGGTCTTTTCATGAGATTTGTTGACTATAAGAAAATATATCAACATCAACAGTTTCTTCACATTATTAAATATAGAATGTTAGCGCTCATCTGCAGCACACAATCACAGTTTAATCATTCACAAGGGTTTCTTTTTGCTAACTGCCAATTTCCTGTGCAGTTTTCAGTTTCCTGGTCTCATACCAATCCATCTGTTATCTTTTTAAAGCTGGCATGAGAAATTAACTGGAGTTGAATTCATTTTATCAATCTTATTTCATTTGTGATGGTGTTTCTTTATATCCGTGTCAGTCTCAATTTCATTTGATACAACTAGTGAGGTATTATTTATGAATTCCTAACAAGATACATTTTATTTTGTGTTTCTGAGCTCTGGAAAATAAAATGGCAACACACGGCCTTCAATTACAGTGTGTCGCTGACACACAGGTATGACTGGCTCTCGCTCTTCAAGCATTGATCCCAAGGTGTGAAGTTCAGTATTTCAGGCAGCGAAGTGGTTAACGTGGCAGCCTTCCTCAGCGGTGTATTGACTGTAGTGGTGGTTGGCAGGGTGGGGGTGGGTGGGGTAAATGTGCTGAGGCAGGCTACAACATTCAGCCCTCACCCACCTCTCTCTCTCCCTGCCTGTCTCGGCCAGCCACGTTGCAAACACACCCATCAAACACACACACATACATAGGATGATGCAGATGCAAAGTCGGCAGTGTGGTACATAGAACGTATTAGTAGTCGTGTGTGTGTTTGACATTCAAGTGGTTTGCAAAAAAATTTTTTACAAACATGCAAAACACACTTTCTTCGCGCTCTACACACACACACACACACACACATATGCGAACACAGCTTAAGCAAAGCAACCTACAGTATTCCCTCTGCACAACTGTAGGCCAACCCAGCCAATAGACATACCGCACACATGTACATCAATACACACTCACACATAACATGAGCACACACACACACCCTCCCTTTGCAGAGAAGGAAAAAAAATGGAGGGAACAAAAGAACAAGAAAAAGCACCTTCAGTTCCGCATCATTTCCACGTCTCTCCCTCTCTCATCTTAGGTTACACAAGTGCTCCGAATTGTATTGGTTTTGATGGCTCTCTTGCTTCTTACCCCCCATAAGCACCACCACTGAACCTTCAACCCTCCTCCTCCTATTCCTCCTCCTCGACACTCCGAGTGCAACTTAATGAAAGTGGCTGCTATCGTTGGCTCTTTAGTATAAGCAACATCAAGCCAAGCTGCTCCCTCTGTTTCTCTTATCACTCTCCCTTCTTGTCTTTCCTTTCCTCCCTCGTTCTGGGTCCTCCATTGGCTTTCCCACAACTTCTATGCAGCCTACCGCCGTCCTCCACTTCCCAGCGTGTATTTGCAACCCCGGCATCCCTCCACCAGCTCATCTCCTCCTCCCTCCTGCTTTCTCCCCTCTCTCTCGTTCACTCTCTCCTTTTTCTCTCTTTTTCTTCCACACCCCTTCCCCTCCGCACTCATCTCTCCCCAGTTAAAAGCTTCTGTGCTACTGTATCGTGTGGTGAACTCCAGCTTTTTCCCACCCCCAGCCTCTCCAGCACTCTCCACCAAGGAACACTGAAGAAGAAAGACTTGCCTCCCTTCAAAACAAGGCTGCTGGACCGGAGCTACGCAGAACAAGAGACGAAGAAAAGCAAAGGGAGAGAGTGTGCTCAGACTAAGTGGAGACCGGCTTCAGTGTGTCAGTGAAATATAGAGTGAGCAAAGAGAAAAAAGAGGAGGCAGGAAGAGCTGATCAGTCAGGAAAGGGTGACAAGTTGGAAAAGAGGAGGAAGAAGCTGGAGAAGAAGGAGAAGTGAAATAAAGAACAAAAAGCAAGGCGAGGTATAGTAACAACGCCTCGCAGCTCTTTATCTCCTTTTTGTCTCTCTCCTTACTCTTTCTCTCTCTTTCTTCTCCCCCTTCGGCAAAGAAGCGGAGGCTGAGTTTTTTGAAGGGTTCAGGGGGAGGAGAAGCAGCGTGAGAACCGCGCCGTCGACTCAAGTAAAGTCGCACTTCAGAAGAGTGAGCAGGAGAGGAAGACCGACTGTCTTCAGGGCCAGAGGGACACATAAAAGGGACTTTATAACTCTGCTACAAATCCACAAAAACAAGGGCAATTAATTGGCCATCAGATAACACTGAGCAGACATCGTTGGCCAAAAAGAAACTACCCAGAAAGAAGAACAAAAAAGTAAAGTGACTGAAGAAGATCAGAGCAGAACAGGATAGACATACTGAAAAAACACCAACAAAGAGAGACTGAGAGAGAGAGAGAGAAAGAGGAAGAGCGCTGGCCTCTCCGGTGTCCTCGCACACCCCCGTCTTCAACCCCCTGGTCTCTCATCCGCTCTCAGCCGAGATGATGATGTATTTCTGGGTGAGTACAGAGGCCCTGTTGGGGGTCCTGGAGCTCCTGAACGCTACTCAGGGACCAGACACACATGGCTAAAGGCTAAAGCACACTGTACGCAGACATAGTGCGTGATCGTGACTTCCTGTGGTTACTCTCTAATCTCAGCTCTTTATTTTCAAATGTGTGCTGTTTTTTTATTATCTTGTGCCAGAAAATGCATAGCTAAGGGTTTTTTTGCCATGCCACTTTCGTCAGAGAGCGAGTAACGTGACAAAGCATAAAGGTCTGTATCATTTCCCACTCACTAATGATGCAGTGTTTTTATTGGCATTGATAATGTACACCCCAGTTTCAGTGATACTTTCCCTCTCTGCTGCTGTAAGCAAAAGCACAATGTCTTGTTTTACAAGTCTGACCTCAGATATTTTACTGTGGGTGATACAGTGGAAACTGCATTTATCCTTGGTAATAGAGGTCATATGCAAGAATGGGACTTTTGGAATTGTAAAATGTACTTCATCACAGAGCTGTGGCCTCATAGGGAACCTTTTATGAAAAATAGCCTTTTAATATTCCTGATGACATGGTGTTTTTTTTTTTCTTTTTCTAAAGGATTACATCCAGCCAACAGGTTGAGTTTTTCTTTTCCTTTCAAAGAAGAGCTTGCCGTCATTTCGCTTCATTTAAGAATAGAGATGCAAAGTTTCAGACAGCAATGACGTCATTGTTAGATATTCAAAATACCAGCACGAGCTCTAAGGTCAAGTGCAGTATACTGTATGATGTGAAGCGTTGTGGCTTTGCAGTGCTTAAGCTGTGTGAAATGTGAACGGAATCAACGATAACAACATCTGAGCTGATGCATTTTAACATTTGTTCTTACGCATTAAGTCTTTTTGTTTTGAGGAATAAAAGGGGAACACCTTCAGAAAGGTTTCACACATACATCAAACTGGCATGTTTGACACAAACTGTCATGCAGCAGAAACACATTTATTTCCATCATGATAGAAGTCTGTTTTTGTTAGTAATGAGATGTAAAATTTTAAAAAAATAATTACAGGGTCTCTAATTAATTGATCGCAATTAATCACAAATTCTGTGACAAAAAAATTAATTCAAATCCAACGTGGATTGTTTGGCGTTTTTAATTGTTTATTGGAGATGTCTGTGTTTTGCATTGACATGATATTTTAGGCTGGAATTACTATGATGATGAACAAACTCTTTTTTTTGCACATCTTGCAGGTAGCAATACTACTAGGATGTTTTTTTTTTGTTTTTGTTTTTTGTATTTTTTAAGTAATATTTAATGTCTGAGCCAAGTGAAGCGCTTTTGTCGGCCATCTTTGTTTTACCGGATGTCGCGTGTGCGTTTGCTTCATGGGAACCTGAAACAAGTGAATACAAAGGTTCCGACTTAAAAACTGATATTATTCTAAAATTATAATATGCAATTAATTAGTGTTAAAATTAATTAATTTTTAATTGAAATTAACGCTTAAAGTCCCGGCCCTATTATTTATTTATTTATTTATTATTCCAAACTGTTATTAAGGATTTAGCAGAAAACCTTTGGAGTGAAACTGACACGGTGGCTTGTATTTTCTGTGGCTCCCCTGTGAGCAGAGTAACAAATAACTGTGTGCACTTCTGTCACTAACATGATCAGCATCAGTTCAGTTCTCACAGCTGATTTGCGTTGGTGAGAAAAATGTAGACTTTGTTGTATGATGCAATACATTTTAATGACAGACATGTTTTGGAATTGATTTTGAGTGTCAGCAAAATATGTGAACTTCATATCTCTCAAGTATTTTAATAAGAGGCTACATGGGCTTCAGTCTGTTTGATTTAAGTATAATTATAACTGTCGCCTACAACACAAATTGACTAGCGGGCTCTCTGATTTCTTAATATCTAAAACAAACCAAAACCGGTGTTATAGAGTAATATGGGTTTTTATTGATGATAACAGTGATTAATGGCGTTGGGTTCTGGTTTTATTCAGACATGCCTGGACCATTGTGCAAAGAGTCATATATGCTGATGTAGCCTTTACATAAATATGACTACATTCAGTTCAGACTGGGATATACTTTATTTGATTGAAAGCATAACTGGGACTTCACAGGAAAGAGAAATTTTAATTTTTATAAAAAACAAAAATCCAACATCTAATAAAAACAATTCACATAACCCTCAAAGAAACAACTAGTCAGTTCATATTTTGTAGTGCATGACTCAATAAGTTTTCAAAGAGAGCAAAAAAGGGATTGAATTACATCCCGTATCTGCGCGTTACACATTTGACTTCACAGTCTGCATACGCTCAGCATAGAGTTTCTATGGAGGTAAGCAGACCGTCAAGAGTTTGGTTTTTTATTTCTCTGTTGTTTAATAAATCCTAAACTCAGCGTGGAAAGTGATACACACATCATTTTGAAGTATACATCCGTCATTCATCTGACTACAGCCATGCTTGAGCTATATCCCATTATCAGGGTTAAACATCATGTGGTTTAGCAGCTCTATCGCACTGTGTGAGCATGTGTGAGTGTGTGTGTTTCCGCAGTGTCTGTCATGGGAGTTGAGCCTAGACAGGAGATTCGGGAGATTCAGCTGAAAGTGTATAAGAGCCCTTTTTTTATTGATGTGAAGTAGAAACACAGTGATACAGCATGCATTGACCTTCGTCTGAACAAGCCCACCATACTGCAGACCTACAGGAGGCTTCCCGCACATTTTCTCGAGTTGTTTAGAGCACAGGGATGCCCAGGGAGACAGTGACAGGCCCCAATGTAAGATGGTCAAAATGGGCCTGCCCATCACATCATGCATCATAATGTTCTTTTTGCGATTCAGTCCTCCTGCCTGTCCTCCTCCACTCTCCCTTCCGTACAGATTGTTCTATTACAATAGAAGCCTCGTTCTCGTGTAAGATTTATTCGGGAATAATTCTGAAAGAATTTCATAAATATACATTTTTTACTAGTGGTGCATAGTGGCAGTTATAGTGTCTGTGTCTCAGATACCTGTGTATGCGCTTTTACAACTTCAGCACCCTGGACAGTGCCTGAAGGCTCCGCTGGTGCTTGAGGAAAGCAGAGTCTCTAACATTTTTCATCTAGAAAATAATAAAAAAAATAAAAAATAAAAAAATAAAGTTTTAACTCCCAGTATGCAGCCGCTCTTATTACATATGTTGATTAGCCAGCAGTGGTCCTGTGCACTCCGTACCGGTAGCTCACTCAGTCTTACAATATCACAATAAGACATGACATAATGTAACTTGAATGAATGAACTGAAAGCACACAGTTTTAAAACAACTAGCAACAGTGAAATGCACATCACAGCTGACGCCTAAAACATATGAAAACATAATCAGTGACGGTGACTGGTAATCAATCAAGTGTGTTGATTGATTACTAGTCAAATAAATAATAGATAAGTTGCAAGTAAGCAAAGTCCTCTATTAAATCCTTTACATCCAGTTGGCAGGCACAGGCATTGTCGAACAATAGCAAGTCCAGAAAAACTCCTCAGTAAAGGGTAAAGTCAGGTAAACTTTAATAAGCTGTAGTTCTGAAAAGCATTGCAGCAATGCAATTGTTTTCGACAATCAACATCTCGATTAGCTCTTGGATTGTTTCCACTTTTGAGCCACTTTCGCTTTAAACACCCACAGAATGCAGAGGTGATGTCATCTTTTTAAATATGAACTTGCTTGCTCAAAACGTTCATCATCTGTTGCAGTGCACAGTGTTCCCGGCTGTAGAAGTTTGAATGTTTGAACCACTGTTGTCTTCAAACCGAAGTCACATTAAAATAGTCAAGATTGTCAAGATGAACATTTCTCTGTGTGGGCCTGTGTAGTGTGTTTGGCATCCTAGGGCTGTTCAATGAAGCTGAATTTTTTTACATGCATGTTTCAATAAACTAGCCTCCTCCACTAGAGGACTACATTAGGACATTCAAAATGGATGGTGGAGTGGATGGTTTTAACTTTGCTACAGGTGGGAAAGGGCAGTGAAAAAAATAAATTGTGGTTCCCGGGGTATTAGCTAGCAACCAGAAAGATGGAGTCAACAAATGATGTTGAAAAGAAGATGAAAAGCAGCAGTCATTACAACACAAAAAGAAAGCAGGGCAAGTCTGACATTTGAGAAACATCTCAATTGTTATGATGAAGATGGAAATGAATGAGACTTAAATGTGATAAATGTAAATAAATGCAAAAATACTGATAGACAACAGTTACACATCTGGCACCTCTGGGATGAGGCTCTGTTCTACCCAGATGAAGTAAGTTAAAATAAAACGCTTCTTCCTGCATATATCAAAGACGATACTTTGGAGAAATGTGTCATACTTTGCTGTAGAGAAATTTAGCCTTATGACTTTGTCACCTGGAAAGGCTTTGTTAATATAGTTCAATACCGTGTTAATGTAGCTGATAAATGTGGCATATTTGATGTTAAAGATGTTCTGCCTCACCCAACCAACCAACCACTGAATACAAAGATGTTGAGGAGAAAGCAGGTACTGCATGAGATAAAACCCATCAATGAAATATATGGATGTGCCAGATATATGGGATGGATTATCCATATATATTATCCATATCCAGCACCATCCGCTACACAAACAAATCCTTGTTTCAAGGGTATTGTTTGTGGCTCCATTCAAACATCAGAAACCTGCTAAACCAACATGCAGTGATGTGTCTATTCTAAAGAATACCCAAGACACCCAAGCTGCATGAACTGTTGACAAATGCAAACAAACTGGTCAACTATTTCAAAGGTTAAAGTCTCCAGAACAGTTTGAGGCCCGCTGAAATTCAGCTTATGATATGCTGGATTCCATACTGCAACAGAGACGTGTCCTTGGGCAGGACACTGAACCCCAAAGTGATCCTGATGGTTGCACCAGCACCCTGTAGCTTATCACCATCAGTGTGAATAGGCAAATGAGCACCCTGCATGGTAGCTTACCACCATCAGTGTGAATAGGTAAATGAGCAGCAGGGACATTGCAAAGCACTTTGGACAAAAGCGCTATATAAACAGCTATTTACCATTGTACCAAATAATATCTCACACCTGACTCTTCAACAATACCAGACGCAGACATCGTGCTGTAAGTTCAACAGAGTGCATCTGCCTGTGCTTTAAAAACTGCCACAATTCATCTTGCTCTTAATTCAGTATCCTTGCATCTTGAGTGCCGTCAGAGAGGGTATTTAGTGTCTTTAAGAAGAGAGATGCAACGATCTCTTCCTCCACAGCGATCTTAAATAAAACAAGTTTCATTCCTTGCATTTGTTTGTTTATTTTCTTTAGGCCACATATTTGCTATTTGTTAATTTGTTAATCTGTGTTGTTGAGCATAGACTATGCTTTTTTTTTTTTTTTTTTTTTTTTTTTTTTTTAAATACCTCGAGGCATCTCGCTATACAGCAAATAATTTTGAAGCTACTGTTGTACATTTTGTTGTTTATAATATTGCAATGTTTGGACATGTGACAGCTGTGATGTTTTCTATCAAAAGCTGAGGGATTTATATTTATTTTATTTTTTTTATTCATGCCTGTGTTGTTGAGCATAGGCTACATTTGAATGTTGTTGTTTTTTTAAGAAAATACCTTTAGGCATCTGGCTATATGACTAATAATTTTAACGTTGATGTTTTGTTATTTTTTATATTGTGGAATTTGCAAAGCAGTCTTTTTATGTATTTTGGATTAAGTAAAGTCTTATGTTTCAATGGAGAAGGAGGAGAAAAATAGAACAGAAAGCCCTTATTGTACAGAAAAAAAAGTGAAATTAGGAGCGCTGCTACTGATCAGTATGTTAAAAGAGGGAAACAAAACAAAATAAAACTCCCTCAGCAAAACAAACAACCAAATAAATAATAAATGAAATAAATAAATACAATGTAGTTTTGCCCAAGAATAGATGTACCTATTGCAATAGAATAACTTTAATCATTATAGTAGAATATAATTACACACTTTAATATTATTTTGCTATGTTATTACCAACAGCATCTCTTTATTAATACTACAGTAAAATAACGTGTTTCCCTGCATTATGGGAGATGACACAAAATCACTGGAACTCTATTGTGTAAGCGTGACTAGTCAAAATATTTGTATGTGAAATATTTGGCTTTTATCCGCCATATTTATAATGTGATGACCATCGTCTTTTTAAAGTGACATTGGGTTTTATATTGAAGTGAGACTGGGTTGTAGGCCTTGCTGAGAGCATTGCCTATCTCTTCATGATGTGCCCAAAACACATATATGTGCTTGACTGCATCATAAATCCTCACCTCTTGTATCTTCACTGAAATTAAGGATGAAGTCAAATCAAATCAAATTTTATTTATATAGCCCAAAATCACAAAATACATTTGTCTCAGAGGGCTTTACAATCTGTACAGGGAGTGACACCCTCTGTCCTCAGACCCTCGATTCGAGTGAGGAAAAACTTGCCCACCAAAAAACCTTTTAACAGGGAAAAAGGTGGAAGAAACCTCAGGAAGAGCCACAGAGGAGGGATCCCTCTCCCAGGACGGACAGACGTGCAATGATGTCACATGTACAGAACAAATCAACACACACATATTGTACACTCACAATGAATAATAGTAATAAATAATGACAATGATAAAATGAGAATAATGACAATGAATGATGAATTATTACAGTAGCAGTGAAACTTGTGATAAGCTTAAGTTATGAGGGGCAGAGTGTAAATATACAGCTGTCGGCTCATTGGCAGCATTCTTGCTTGTGCTCCTGTGTATATGCTGCTCATGTTAGCGCTACCAATGCCCTCTGCACTTTGATAGATCCAATCCTTTGTCCTCTACAGATGCAAATATGTCCTTGGCAAGTTCACTGACTGATGAATTGTACACCTCTTGGAATCCAATGAATGACTCCTAGATTTTCACATCACTGGCGGCGCTGCTTTCGTCTCTTTCTATAGTGACACATTTGAAGATCTAACTCATTTCATCTACTTCATCTATCCCGTGTAGAGTCCATAATAGCAGAAAAAAGGGGCTGCTTGTATTTCATCCTGGATTTCTTTTTGGACTTGTTTTGCAGGGATATCAATCAGATGGGCGACTAATTAGATCTTTTAGGATCGGGTTGTATTTTCAGTGCTACAGAGGAAATTGTTGTTGAAATTTTCCCGGTGTCTTCTTAATCTTCTTATCTTGGCATGTTGTTGTCCACATCGTTGTCGATAGTTCGGTGCAGACATCACTGGTCATACACCACACATGCAGTGTGGTATGTACACAAGACATCTCATGCTACTGGATTTTCGTAGAGAAATTGTTTGTTTTCCACATCAGCTTCCCATTTAGCATTGAGCGATCTGCTAAAAAGCCAACATGTCTTGCAATAGGCTACAGCTAGCTCGAGCGAGTAGCATAGCCAAGATCGCCATCACCAGACGATGCGTTGGTGCTAGCATTAGCACTAGCATGTGTTGATGCAGTTATGTCGTATTCTTGCTTTTTAAAGAAACTGACTGATTTGACTATTGCTTGACATCAATTATGTGATAGTCAGTGGTGTAAATGACCATGATCCCTTAACAGACAGTGGCAAGATAAATATATATTCATAAAGAAAGGCCCTGAAACACTGCGTGCTGTTTAAGGCTTTGGCTTATCGATTTAATACTACCTTGAACTTAACATTCAACACTATACTTTATGGGAAGTTACTTTGAATGGAAATGTTCTGCCCCTTAGGCTTAGTTTACCCTATTTAGAGTGAGACTCCTGGGTTCAGCATACAGTAATTGCTTTAGGAGTTCCACATATAAACAAGCACCCATCAGAAGGCGATGCTACTGAAGCATTGTCCCGATTACATCGCTCAAAAGATGAAGATAAGTGGCTTTTGGCAAAATATTTGCTTTACTACAAGTGGTGTTATTTCGCATACATTTTTTCTCATTTTTCCACATTAACACCGCTGATGGTCGGGATAGAATTTTCCTAAATGATTAAGCGGGAATGTTTTTTCAGAGGGAGAAGTGAAAAGACATAAGTGATCTAAGAACACTGTGGCAACCTCGGTCTATCTCTACCTTCTCTGTTACGCTCCTTCCTGTCTCTTTTAAATGTTCTTTCTTTCTTTCTTTCTTTCTTTCTTTCTTTATCTTGTTTTCCTCCTGTTGTCTCAGTGTCTCCTCCTCTCCTCTCCTCTCCTCTCCTCTCCTCTCCTCTACTCTCCTCTCCTCTCTCAGTCCGGTGTGCTGTAAAGTAGTTAATGACGGGGAGTCTGTTGCTGGTGGCTGTCTGCAGATATGAAGCGTGCAGGGGGCTTTGATACTGAGGCAGGAGCCAGTGCAGTTGACATTAGCAATTCCTCTTCATCACTGCTGCTTACCGACTCTCCGTCTTTCCCTTTCTCTCAGAGACACACATAAACTATAAATAAACACACACATACAAGGCATTTACATGCACATATACATGCAATAACACAATCAAGCTATGCGCAGCTATTGTACACACACACACACACATAACTGAAGACTGTAATTATTAATGCACACACTAAAACATTCACACCTGCACATGCTTATCATAAATTTAATAAGCAAGAAGGCAGGAAAGCTTTTCAAACTGAATTAAAATTTTCACTTTTGACTACTAAACTGAAAATGTATCAATTGTTGAATGTATTCAAGCTACACATATTATGAGTCAGTTGGACTGCAGTGTTTTTGTGCACATACACACACACATACACACACACACACACATACACACACATACACACACGCACACACTGCTGAGGTTGCAGTGATCTCCTTGATGCCACTCTGACAACAAGTAACAGAAAAAGTACTTCCATCTGTCCCTTCGGAGACTTGACGAGAACAAAGACCTCCGGTGCGAGGGATGTAAGAATGATAACAGGGGCTGAAGGAGAGGAAACAAAGCAAGTAGCCGGAACTAATGAACAGGTGCATCTAGGGTGGAGGTGGACAGGAGGAAAAGAGAAGAGAAATGGAAATGTGAGAGAAAGAGAGCTGCTGGAGGGCGGGTCAGGATTCAGGTTGCTTACCAGAGACGTAGAAAGGAAAGAAGGGAAAAGGTGATGACCAGCGTGTTTCCCTTCCTCTTGTTTGTGCCTGTAGGGTCATTAGTGTTAATTATTCATGATGTACATGGAGGGATGGAGAAGGAGGTATGGTCACTTTTGAAGAGGTGGAGAGGAAAAGAAAGTAGCAACAGTGAAGAGTAGCGAGGAGGTCTGAGGCTGCCTCCTCCCTCCCTCCTTTCTGCTCTCCTCAGTGCGTCTGTAAGCTGATAAATAATTGAGTGTGCCGAGCAGGGGACTGCATGGGTTAGAGGAGGAGAGAGAGGGGAAGGCCTGCCGGAGCGCTAGACAGCGAAATGAGGACCTGTTCCAGAATAGAGATCACATTCCTTTCAACTCCTCTTCTTCTCCTCCATGTAGCAGTTTTGATCCTTTTCAGCCACTCTACCTCCAGCTCAGGTGTAGAGCTGCCCTGATCTGTGGGTGTTTAGGATGAAGACAGTGCTGTATGCTTGATTTGAGCCGGGCCAAGATTTACTCCGACGGGGTTTATTCTCCAAGCGGTCACTCCTGGTTTTTAGAGAGGAGCACGGACTTCTGTCCACGTTTCTTCTGCATTTTACACAAATGTGCATCCGCAGGTGCAGAAATGTGCATGTTGAAAGTAGACATAAGTTTCTGAGGCCTGTTTTATACCAGCGTGGAACCAAAGTCATGACAGCGTGATAGGGAGGAGCTCGCACTACAGGACTGAAAAGGTGTAGCTAATCCAAAACATGTGTATGAATTGTCCCTGATGTTGTGACTCTCCTTGCAGTCAAACCAGATTTTATTTGAGACCTGTAAAAGTTCAGTTCAGCACTGAGATTATTCAGCCTCCAAACAAAGTTTACCTCTAGCTGGTGACAGAAAGTTGAGGTTTTGCTCCATTTTCTTTAAAACAGGCACATATGTCTCCTACAATACAACAATTCTATCCCCATGTCAATAAAAAATAACAACTACCCTAATTTTGAAATATCCTCCAACTGTTCTTACAAGAACAATACAAAGACTTATTTGGTAGCTTTACAATGAGCTTAACATCTTAACCCTATCATGCCAAATGTATCAAATTTGATACAAGCATTTCTGAGACCTATTGCATCACCTTATGGTAAAAACTCCATTTAAAACCATCTTGTATCCAATCTGATGCTTGTCTTCCAACCCCTGCTTTATACCTTTATCATCACAACAATTCAAACACAGTATGATACAAATGAAAAAACATATATGCAAAAACATTTTTGGTATTATTATTGTTTTTTTTATTATTATTTTGTGAATGGGACAAATAAAGGTTACAAGAAATCATAAATCAGAATTTTCTGTCCATTATTTCCGGGGTAAGGCATTACGGGGTTAATATGATGGTGTAGGGCTTACTTTTTCTTATGTGCTATATTTTCAAGTTGGTCAAACAACATTTGTCACACCCCAAAAGTCTCACTGACCTTTACCCAAATAATCACAATCACAGTTATTATTAAAAAATATATCATATATTGATCTTATGTATGCAGGTGAATCGCTAATATTGACATGCCAAATACAACCAAAACCATGCCAAAGATGAAACAGTGAACATGAACATGAACATGAACATGAACATGAACATGAACATGAACATGAACATGAACATGAAAACATTCAGAATCACTGCAGTTGCAGGCCTTCGTACAGCTGGTGTAGTATTGATTGATTGATCCTACATTAAGCTTTGTGTAGATGCAGATTGATTGGCATTTTACAGATCGCTGTGTAGACAACTTAAGCAGTTTTTTTGGATTCCATCTCTCACTTCATCTCCATCCTAATAGGCTAACCTGCAGCTGGCTCTGAAAAAAAAAACAAAAAAAACAACAACACATAAATGCCTGGTCAAAAACATGCATGCTCCTTTTATAAATACCAGTTTATGTGTGGGAAATGACAGATGTATTGTTTTTGTGCGTATTGTTAATACCAGTGACCCGGGGGGTAGAAGCTGGACCTCCTCTCAACCACAGGGAGAAAAGGCCACCAACCAGGTGGTCAGGATCCCTAGAAGATCCATGTGTCTGGGACCACAGCCAGTGCTTCATAAGCTTTCCTGATAAACCTCCTCATGCCTGACATTACTCTGTAGCAGCCTACACACTTCATTTACCTCAGTGACAAGCTAGCAGGCAGGAAGTGCGGTCATCCCTGCCGCTACTGTTGGAGCGGCCGCAGTGTCTGTGCGAATCTCTGCTCCTCTCCATATTCATTTCAGAGGCCGTGTGGCTGTGAAGCGCCGGTAATCAAGCGTGTAAGCCATGTAATTCTGGATTCTGGAAAAAAAAACTGTGTCAAACTGTTAAATAGACAAAGTGCTGCCAGTGTCCACTCAGTAATGCTTTAATTGATTCGTGTTTGTGGCCTCTCATCATAGTTCCGGCCAAAAGCAGCAAGAATGAAGCTCTGCTTTAAAATGAAGTAAAGGAAGCTTTTCTATCAGAGATGACTGTAAGTGTTCCCACCCTGAGGTCCGATCTATGAAAAAACATGCATATGCAGTTTTCTACACATAAACCAGTATTTATAATGTATAAACAGAATGTATTGTGTGCCTCACTCATACTTTAGACAAGGACAAACATGGTCTTTTAGAGTCAGCCAAAGATGATACAGTGAAGTGGAGGCTACAAAGCAGTCTGTAAAAGCAAAGGTGCATTGTAATATTACTATTGTAATAGTATTAAGCTTTTCATTGACATTTCATGCTTTTATTGTAAAGCACTTTAAAGCAAATCGTCCTTTCTGGTGTCTGATGCTGGTCAGAATCACAGCTGAGGATGTTTAACAGCTACATCTAATGAATTCATGATAATACAGGCCATAATGTGGGAGTAGAAATGCAGCTTGTGTATTCGTACACAGCTATTGTGAATTATAAAACAAAACCATGTCTACTTGTGGCTTCATAAATCTGAAACAAACATTGTGTGTTTGCATATCTATATATTTTTTTTGTGTGTACAGTTTTACTGGTTTTAATTGTTAATCGTGATTTGTCGCCACATGTTTTCAAATGTGACACAGATTTGCTTTCTAATCAGGAGCAGCCGGCTACATTGCGTTGCTTTAGTTTTACTGCACCTGTCCGCACCGCGTGAATGTTGCACACAATTACAGACGTCACTCGTTTCATTTGTCTGCTTTACTGCCACGTTTATCCAGGATTGTCACAGCAGTAAATGGAGGCTGCAGGTGATAATTGTGGACGCTAGGTGGGTACAGAGGTAACAATCCGCCAGCCAATCACAACGTAGAGTGACACTGTCTGTATTTCCGCTCCGTGACTCCACCGGATGTGACGCGACTACAGAACAAACTGCAGTATATTTGTTGTAGTTTATCTTGTAGTTGTGTGTGGCAATTTCTGATCGTCATGTCATGTCAAGTAGTAATTGTTGAATTGTTAAATTTTTTAATATTTAAATAGTGTTATCAGTTATGGAAATATGTAAAATCATTAGGGCAGATGAGAATTTTATGGGAAACATCACTTTCATTGACTTTTTTGTTTTGTATTGTTATTTACTCTAAAGTCTATGACAAGTGTCTGTTTTCATTTTTCAAAAGCTCTCTGTTATTAAGATTGTTTTATTTTGAAATGCAGCTCTTATTTTAGGCTACTTGAAATGAGGAGAGAAGATTTATTTATTATTGGAGTTGACTACATACAGGCATTGAACTACAACTAACACAAGTTAGACATTATGATGTTCTGGACCTTTGCTTGAGTACATTTTATCTAACTGGACCACCTTGAATTTTAATTGAACACCTCATGCCCTAAATGATTGTATGATTAAAAAAGTGTTTCAATTCAGTCTACTGTTATCAGGCTGCTGTTTGTGAACCCATTTTCTGAGGGGTGAGGGGTGTGAATTTGTCTCTGAAGTCTTTGTTTACCTCAGCTAACTCTGAGTTTCTATATGGGTCCACGCCACACTGTAAATTTAACTCTTTTTGGAAAGGCGGTACCATAACAGTACATCAGTACATACCAGGGTAATTACTGACTCCTTTTTGAGTTAAAATTTAATTTTAAAAGAACAATAATTAATAAAGTTTTTTTTTTTTTTTAAGACTGTGAATCAGTAAATAAATAAACTATAATAGTATGGGTAGAATAGTTGCATAACTGATAGGATCTCCTATTTGAAACACCACTGTGGTGATAAGGAGCATGTCATTGCTGCCTTCTGGTGCCTTTTAAGAAGCCGGCACGCAAAGACATATCTCTCTCCATAGACTTTATGACAGGATGAAATGGCCGCAGTATATGTATTAAACAGAGATAGAATCACTAACAGCTGGAGGAAGATTAACATGCGATAGAGGGCACGATGTGTTCAAGGGCCAAACCCATAAACACTGGCCTGTCACCAGAACGTGTAGGATCGAGCCGTCTTGCAGTTTCATTGCAAAATGGTCAGTTGAGTGTCAGTTCACAACTGGAGTAGCCTAGTAGCCTGAGACCAGCTTATCTTCTCATTATGTCAAACAGTTTACGTTATTACAATGTAAGTTATCATATTATATTGTTATAACAAGAAAAAGTTTATTCTTATAGCATGATAAGTTTGAATATCATAATAACGAGTAAATCTTTTATAATTTGAAAAATATCTTGTTATCACGATAAACCTTTCACGTTATAACGTGATACTGATCACGTACATGGCAGCGTGAGGCTCCTGCAGCCAAACAATGCATCCACACTGTTGCTTTATTTCGGGGGATCTATGAATCAAGTAGCACATAATTTGGGGCCATTTTTGCTTGACAGTGTAAATTTCATACATTTATTAATGACCAGGACTGAAATAATAGTGGATGCATTACTTGGCAGTAACATTCAGTGTTGCTGAATAAAGTTTGATAGGAACCAAATGGTTTCACAGCCCTGTGTCTGATTGTTTGTACGTTTGTGATCGTCTGCATGTTATATTACAGTAGAGACAGACTCCGCCTGGACTGCTCACATGTGTCACCTGATGGTTGTTGGTACACACTGCAACTACTCCTGGATGAATTAGTTCACCCCCCCTTCACTGCTGCCATTACGTTACCATGGTATTACTATGGTAATCATGTCAGTTGAAGCAAGTAACATCTGTAGATCATAAATGATGGTACTAACATGCCACTTGGACAGCAAACTGGAATGTTTTATTGCTGACGTGATAAGTAAAGTGTGAATCCCTGCTTTCCGAGACACGGGAGTGATTTTTGTTCGTAGTAGTGCAGCGTCACAGAGAACATGCATGAATGCAAGTGTACACACACACACACACATATAGACACCGACGTATACAAGCTGCTGGGGATTGGGGAACAAAGAGAAGAGATGTGAAAGCTGCAGATGACTTCAAACAACAAGTTTTTCCCAGGTTGACCTACAGTAGTACACAGGGTGAGAGAGGTAGGGATGATTGAGGGAGTAAGTGAAAGAATGAGCGAGGGGAGTAAAAGAAAAAAACAGAAGGAAACAGGCCATGCTGACAGATATAAAACACTGGTAATTTATATGAGCAACAGTACAGCTATGTACAGCACAGGAGTGTGTGTATGTGTGTGTGGGGGTCTTATTTCTGCCTTCCTCTGCCCTATAAATCCTTTAAAATCGTTCAATAACCTATAACATTAATGTCATTGTGCCGCTGTTCCATTTACTGTACTGCCTGTGTGTGTGTGTGTGTGCGCGCGTGCATGTCCATGTGCAAAACAAGCTCTTGATGAGTCATACTGGTCATTTGGGGGATGTTTCAGAGTGTGGAAATATGAAATTTACCCCACAGACCACAATGTGTCCCAAATGGGCCGTTGCCATACTTGAGATGGGTCCTGATGGAGGGGTAAAGGGAGGTAAAATGACCCCTGCTTCCAGCCAAGGACCTCTCTACTTTAATTTGGAAAAGTCTGAATATAAAACATAAATACATGGTCGCATGAGTTGTTTGTGTTTTCAGTCAAATCTGTTTTAACTCATCTTAGAAATATGTTCAACTATGAGATGAATCCATGTCAAAATCACTCAGAAAGTAGATATAACGCTCAGAGATTTGATTTAAAAACGCAACTGAAAATCATCGTGATTAAATATCATGTTTTCCGGTTCAGTTGGTCGGATTAAATCAGAAAGTTATAACAGATTTTATTTTTCTTTTGCTCACAGTATCTCAGACAACATTTATATTGGCTCCATTTTGTGTACAGCCCATTCTATCATATACAGTACGTATTTAAGTCGTCATTGTGAAAATGAACTTGTAACAGTTACATAGAAAAGCCTTGACGGTTCCTCAGTAACCTGCATGTCTCCATTAAAAATTCAGAGTTATATGCCCATTCTAGAGGTGCCTGTAAGAAAAAGCAACATTTGTATGTGGAAATGACTTCATGTTTGGTTTGGGCTTAAGGTCTTGTTGCCCTGACAACAGCTTTAAAGAACTAAAGACTAAAGACTCCCTTAAGTTCTCTAACTATTATTTGGCCTTTATTTCCCCAGACTGAATCCCAAAACGTACCAACTCACTTTGTGTGCATATAGATTTTGCCCATATATATGCAAAGTCTTTGGAGTGCATGAAGGTTTCTGCCAATGTTACTATTATTACATCCATTTTGCTATGAATTATGGGTAAGGTCTGCATTCAGATTCTTAAAAAGTGCACGGACCTCACAGGAGTCTGGACATTTGGATTCTGCATAAACTTTAACGGCATATTTGTTTGAACTCATATTCTCTACATGTACATGAAGTCAGAGTAAAGAAAAGTTTTAATATTGCTGGTTTGAGTGTCTCCTGGGACACCGGTAGGCTTACACCAGCAATGTAGCATATCTAATTATAGCTTTGTAAAAACTGCCTTTTGACTGCTAACAACTGGCTGTTTGTGTGCTGTTGCTGCGGCATCCTATATCTATGAGTGATTATGCTCATTGCTTGGCCTTCTTTAAGTGTTCATTTCACGCTCAGCCTCCCTTCTTCCACTGCTCCTGCTTTCTCCTCTTAGCAGCCTTGCCTGCATCATCAGGCCCAGACACAGGGTGTGGACCCCAAGGCTGACCTTGTGCTGCCTGCTGGAGAGAGAGTGGAGGGGGTGAGAGGTGGTGGCAGAGTATTGATCGATAGCTAACTTTATTGCCTTAAAGCCCCAAGCTCTTGTCTGCTACAACTGTGTGTGTGTGTGTGTGTGTGTGTGTGTGTGTGTGTGTGTGTGTGTGTGTGTGTGGGAGGGGTGAAAAAAAAAGTCAGAGTGGCAGAGATAGAGAGAGAGAGAGAGAGAGAGATACAGTCACTGTGCTATTGACATTAACAGTCGACCTGAATGCACCGGAACACTTCAACTCATACATAAAACCGTTTTGTTCGTTACATTCATGACTAGATCAATGGTGGCCTCTTTTATTTGGAAGTCTATTAATCGTCCAATCAAATCTGATCTAATTACACCCTGTTGCCAATCACAGATAAGACCTAAGTATCTCACGATGGCGTGTAAAAGGTTTATGACCTTGCCCGTCGAATTCGAGGGATAGCAGCGTTTTCTCCAGCACCTTTCACTCAACCTAGACTTTATCGACCTCTCAGATCTTCCCGGTGTTGATTTATTTTCTTTCATTTCGCTTTAACTTTTAGTTATCCAGTTACAGTTGATCAATCTTCTACAACATCACCCTGATTTTATATACAGTTCAATAGATTCCACATCAAAGATTTGCTGAGAACACCCACAGTCCTTTGCTGTTGACTTGTAGGAACTGTCAAGTAGAGCCAGCGAAGATTAGAGACACATACACACCAACAAAGAAAAACAAATCTATAATATAAATACATAAAACATTTAACACAAAAACAGAATTCAGACTTGAATATCTTGGATTAAATGGTTTCTATAAATGTCTGAATTCTGAGATTAATGGCAGGACTTTTTTTCTTATGGCCTCCTTCAAGTTTTCACAAGTTCAAAATTGTTGACCTTAGAACCAACGTGCATACATTTATTTATTTATTTTTTAATAGACCCAATCCCAGAGAGTGTGGTCAACTGGAACAGACCCAAATTGAGAAAGAACCCTGGCAGCAGCTCCACCAATTAACGAGAAGATGCAGCCTAAAAGAGCATCACTACACGCCCTAGGAAGCGGTTCACAGTCTTTGTGTGCTTTAAAATTAATAAATAAAACATTTTTCTCTTGTGATGATGATGACCACCTCTGTCCCAGTCCTCACCCCACGTCTGTTATGACAAGACCTACTCCGTGCATTGGTGCTGAACGCTGAAATTGGACATAATCTAATACGTACATAATTCCTACTAACACCAGGCTGCTATAAGTGTGCTAAATTAAACTCACATCAAACATATTCATTCACTTTCCTTTTTTGTCCTGGATTAGAACCAACAACCACAAACCCTTTGAGTCCTCCAGTCCACCTGGCTCTCTGCTCACACTTGAGGCGAGTGCCTGTCTGCAGTTAAACACTGATCTGGGGTCAGAGATACGGAGCAGGTAACACTCAGTACTGTCGTCGTGATGATAGCGGACTGTCGCCGAGGCGATAAGAGAACGTCGACGCACTGACCTTTCCCTAGTGGTGCTTGTGTAAACAGGTTTGATGATGGCTCCGGGTGATAACACCTACCTTCCCTGCTCTCTCTTTCTTTTTCTGTATCACACAGCTCCTTCTAGCTCCATCTCCCATCCTCCTCCCGCTCCTCTCTCTCCCTCCGCAGTGTTAAAGCCTGGGGTAATACCCTCCCCTCCCACTGATATCCTTTTGTACTCACAGGAGAAATCCTAGAAATCCCCACTCCTGCTCGCCTGTTTAATCTCTGTATCGGTGTGGAGATTACAGCACACGGTGAATAGAAGAATGAGCAGCAAAGAGCCAAGTACCAAGTGGAAACCTCTGTGTGTGATATGGCAGGACTCGAGGAATTACAAGGATCTCAGCTGAAAGATGGCTCCAGACATCCACTGAGGGCTTAACCAATACCACTACCAAGAGTTTTGAATATGATTTTGCATCAGTGAAATACCAAAGCATTACAACATTTTTTTTTTCTATTTCCTGCATTTAGACTATAGCAAATACACTGTAGCGTGAAAGCCTGACTAATGACATTCATTCAGGTGGATTAGCAGTACCTTCAGGCAGAGTGAAAAAGCTTTCACTGAAGAATTCTTTGGCAGATGAAAAATGTAATTGCAAGTTCATCAATGTCAAAAGGAAGGAAGCATACGATTCCATTACATGTTACTATCATTTCATATGTCATTATTATCATTATATATGTCAGCCCAATCACACAGACTTTTCTTTTTTTCTTCTTTTTCTGCAGCATCATTAAATTTGCCTGAGCCGACTGCCATCATTTGTCTGTAAGAAAGCCCAACAATATACTATGTAGAAGAAATGTGTTTTTGTAAGTTCGTACTAATGTGTACTTAAAATAGAATGAAACACAAGATACAAAAAAAATTCCACTCAGGTATATAAAACTTTGTAGCCTGCCCTTAAGGGACCTATTTCCCAGTAATAACCTGCATTTACATATAGTACTGCATAGTGGGATGTGTATCGCACATTGGATTTTACTTAATTTACACTTTGGTTGTTGACAATATTGTCAGAATTGGCCGGCCCATCTAATGAGTCTGTATCTAATTAACAAGCCATCTGTTATATCTGTAAGAGATGTAGCTGTAAGAAACATGAAGGTAAGTGATTTATTTCACATTTAGCGAGGTGTAAAATGAAAATATTTGCAATTTTGTTTCAGTCTGGTTAAAGTTGCAGCTCGCTTGACCTGGTAATGAAGAGAAAATATACCAGCGGTAATATTGTATATTTATATAACAAACACTGGCAGAAGCATGGAGGAGGAAATAATCAGCTTTTATCTCATCGTCACTGATTTGTTTTTCCTGGTAGAGCAGATAATCCACTAACTGACTGCAGGGTTGGCAGTTTGAGCCCTGACTTCTGCCCACGTATTGAAGTGTTCTTTGGGGAAGATAGAACCTGAGATTTCTCCCTATTTCTTCCAAGACCAGCGCCTTGCATGGAAGCTCACTGCCATTGATGTGTGAGTGTGAATGAGTACACCACACAAGATCCTGCCACTTAAAATGTTATTTCATTAAACTAAAAGCAAAGAACAGAGGGTTTTTTTTTCTTTTCTCAAAAGTAAAGTTTTTGTACTGGTACATCAGCAATAATGTACAGTATCAGATAATATTGCCTATTAGTGATTCTGGCAGACATTTGCTTTCAAGTGTACAGGGGCCCTCTGGGGCTATGTGTGTGTGTGTGTGCGCGCATGCACACATGCAAACGTGCATGCGCATGTGTGTGTATGCATGGATTGGTTTGAATAACATTCTCTAAAAGCCTTTTTAGTGGGCTTCTGTTGGGATTGCTCAACAGCTTTCTGGAAAATGGTGAGGAATGAATGGAGCTGTGGGACAGGGAGAGGAAAAGAGAGAGGAAAAGAAAAGACCTACTTTTCCTTTTTACATCCAACTGCACCTTTTCCTTTTCTCTCTCATCTGTTTTCTACTAGATTCGGTTGCCTTTCCTCTTTGGCTGCATCCTTCTTTATGGAGATATTTTCAGAAGCATCATGTGTTCATTTCCATCACCGAGCAGCATGAAGCAGATCAGAGAAGCAGCAGATCAGTAGTCTCATCATCAGGTTCAGTTGAAAACAACAGACCTCTGGTTCGTTTGTCTGGTTTGTTTGGTGTGGACAGAAGTTATCTGTCACTTTCAGACAGTTCGATGAAGTGAGTGAAACCTTGGTTCAGTTATTAGTTTAGCTCGTTGTCACATGAGAGAAGATAAATAATCCCTGCACCTGTGTTCAGTACTTTTATTGCAACAAAATGTGACGTCATGCAGCAAGGTGCCAAAAAACACGTGCAAGCGCAAATTCTCGATAGACGCTCATAATCACTATTATGATAGTAATAACTATCGCTTCTTAAAATTATTGTCCCCAAAGTGCTAAACATTTATAACCACAAGACACATCAAATAATCAATACACTTTGAAATGAAAGTGTAAAGTAAAATGAATAAAGTCAAGGAAAAGAAAAGCCATTAGCGCTAAAGAATAAAAGACGACGTTACATGAAAGCACATCCATAAAAAACTATGTCTTTAGAAGAGTTTGTGTATGGAGTCTGCGAGCCTCAGGTCCTGAGGCAGGCTGTTCCATAATTTTGGGGCCCTGGCTAAGAAGGCCTGGTCACCATTTGTTATAAATCTGGTGTTTGGAACAGTAATTAAATAGCTGCTCATAAGGAGTCAGCAGGTCTGCAAGGTACAAAGGGGCCAAGCCATGAATGGATTTAAAAGTGATTAGTAAAATTAAATTTTAAATCAATTCTAAAATGGACTGTCAACCAGTGGAGGCATGCCAGGACCAGGGTCGTGTGATGTTATCTTTTAAAAGCCGCTAAATGCCAAACTGCTACATTTGGGAACCAAGTGAGTCATTTTTTTTGTCCGATTCCCGTGAGTCAAAGCACAAGTGTATTATTTTCTTGACATGTGGTTCAGGTCAGAAATTACACCCATATTTCTTGCTACAGATTTAGATTTAACATTTAATTTCCAATCTGTTCAACTGACAAACCGATACTAACCCGACCAATAAAACCCGTCTCAGTGGACTTCACATGAATATACAGTGCAGAGGGTACAAACATTCCCTCCCAACGTACACACACACACACACACACACACACACGGGACAAGAGTTTTACTCATGCATCGCTTTGTCTATTTAGCTGATCGCACTTGGTTATTCTGCACACACACATGCTCTATTGACATGCAGCGCGGGGAGAGGATGTTTATGCTGGTGTAACATTGGAATTCCCAAATGTGTGTGTTATTTACAGAGTGTGTGTTTGTAGCATGTACTCCCACTCACGGTGTCAGTGTGCTCTTACACCTCCAGAATATGTGAGGATGCAGCAGGGTGTTCCCGGTGATTGTTTCATATAGCTACTCTTTAATGAGAATACACATTGCGCAAGCAAAATTCCTGCACACTTCGTCCTCTGGAGGAAAAAAAAAATGAGTTTGTGATCCTCTGCGCATTACCATTTTCAGTTTGTTTCTCTGCCTTTATTTGTACCAAACAAGCTTCTCATTATGTTAATAAAGGCGACTCCCTAGAAGACTGTGGGGACGCTCGCTCCCTGCTGGCTTTTCTAAGGGCTTGCTGTGCAGTTGGGCACAAAATGGCAGTCACAGGGGTTTTTACAGGGTTAATCATGGTTGGGTTTGAGCTGATCTAGATGGGAGTGTACCCCAGGCAGTGATCTGGCACCAGGATTCTCTGGAGACAGACAGTAATACTACGGGCTGAAATTGATGCTCAGGTTCTGTTTTCTGCAGAGATATAAACCACATATAATACTATAATGCACTTATTCATTTCAAAGCACATACGTACTGCTCATTTACATTAAAAAGAGGATATTGCTTAATTAAAGCCAATGCATTTCTGTTTAGGTGTTGTTGTTTTTTTTACCACTCATTGGTTTATATTTATTTGCTTATTTATATGTTTTATTCTTAATAGAAAACACACAATGTTTCATCTAAAAGCAGCACCATTAGAACCCATACACACATCCCCAAACCCATTTTCTGTGTCAAAATTCTGACACAGGGCCTCAGGATTGGGTAAAAGTGCAGGAGTTGCAGAGTAAGCCTTTTCATTGTGCTTAAAAGTGGTGCATATTACAAAGTAAATGTGTGGTTGTGTTAATTGTGAGGGTTCTCTGTCAGAAACAAAGGGAGTAGTGTTACTTTATAGTTCTGCAAAGCCTCTTAGCGTGGAGGCATACAAAGCACCTCACTCTGACACCAGAGACAGAGGTTTATATCTTATCTCCTACCAGAAGTCAGCAATGGCTTGTTTTTACCAAAGTCTTTACTCATCTTCATGGCTGATGGAATTTTAGTTGTTTTTTTTTTTCTTCTTGGAAAGCATAAAAGGTATCATTCATAGTGCAGTGCTCGTGGTGAGCAGGGTTGCGGGTTTTGGATCAGTATATTTGCTGCAGGATTACTGTGTTTACTGTAACCAGTGTTGAAGCTTTTACACTCCACATCCAACTCGGCTCTGGAGAGAAAAGAAGTTTCATGGCCAGCAGGAGTGTGTTGGTAGCAGTTTCAAACTTGGTACAGACAGAATACTGACTCATGTTCAGCCCGTCCCATACAAAATTAATCAGATGTCTCTAAACCTAATACCATAACCTAATATTCTCTTAGAAATAGCCAGAACAGTATTGATTGTGCTGTCAGGCTTATGTAAATGATGCTCTCTGCTATCACTTTTTGACCAGACAATGTGAGGCATCTGACACCTTAATTTGACATGTGGAGTGTCTTCGCCGTTTATCTGGTCTACCCAACACACACTGCAACACCGCCGTATATATGTAGTCATTGCATCGCTGGATTTTTACGACAAGGAACTTTTTTAAGTATTAACATCTGAGTCATGAATTTCTTGACTTGTTTAAATATTTAAAGAGCCTATGATTTTATACCAGAGGGAAGCAAAATGTCCCTTTTATATATATATATATATATATATATATATATATATGGCTTCAACAGGTGATTTTAGGGAAAATGTTAGTAAGAATCTGGTAGAATATCAGTCACTGCAGGGTTTTAAAGTGATGAATATTGACTCTTTCTGTGAATGGCTTTGGGATTTTAACAAAACTATTTTATTTTTTGCAGCCTCGGGCCCTGATGTCACCTGACAGTTTTTGTTTTTTAAATGATCTGTGAATCTCTTATTAGCTAATCTTCTTTATTACCAAAGACCTCGCTAATGCAATTAGCAAATGTAGCCCCCCGCTGTTTCACTCTGCTGCATATTATGCCCACAACATTCATTCAATAATGGGGTTTTAGTCAAAATAATGACCCAATTAGACCTAGTTTCACATTCATTTGATTTCACAGTGGAGCTGGTTATGTTTCACCTCGCATATAATTACAGCAGAATTAATATGAGCTACAGTAATTGGGTTTCAAGGCAAAGTTAAGTAAGTAATAGCACAGAGGAGAGGCTACAGGGGGAATATGATATTTAAAGTGGGGGAATTGTCGCTCACCATGCAGAAAAGGAATAACTGTCATCTTTTTTTTTTTTTTTTTTTTTTTTCACCAATACTGCAAGCCAAGCACAGTGGAAGTCATGTGCAGTTAAGAGGATGGGGTTGTTTGCTATGAGGCGTTTACAAGGGACTGGAAACTGTAATTAACCAATCAGGTTATCTGCCTTCAACATTTGAATGAATACTCCTGTAAATGAGAGCAAAAATGATTTTCAAACACCAAACACACTGTGGAGGTGCTGTGATGCCTGCAATTATCTACTGCCTTTTTATTCACTGACTGCATAGATTATGTCAGTGCAGTTTGCTGTACAGTGTATGTGTGTGTGTGTGTTTGCCAGCCACCCCACCCCATGCCCCTCGCAGCCTTACTTCTCCTTTCTTCGCTTTTTTTTCCCAAATTGAAATTACATGCCTCTAATTTCTCTCCTCTGCATCCCATTCCTCCATCCATTCATCCCGTCATTAATATTTAAAGCGACACCATGAGCAAACTCACTCGCCAGAATGGACGAGAGGGATAGAAGAACAAGACAGAGAGGAGAGAGAGAAAGAGGAGAGTGGAAGAGGGGATTGTGTTTGCTGGAATCCTTTAATCCAGGAGAATTAGCCGTTTAATAGCGAATCGCCATTTGTAGATTACAGGGTTTAGACTCCAGGGAGCCAACACTCTCTGACATCTGCTTAAACACTTCTAACCTGGAAGCTCACACACACACATACACACACGAAGACGTGCCCACACACAGAGTACACACACATACTGTAGATTAACGATAATAATAATCTCTGAGATGCTGATGGCTGTTGACATAATGTGTTTTTTGGGGATGTCTAATGTTGCTCGTCATCAGTTTAGATGAATATTCATTTTTAAAAATATACACAGTCAGCAACTAAAGTGCTTAAACATAGCCATAAAAACATAAAAAAGTTTATTGTATGTTATTAATATCAACGACAAGATTTCAGAAATGTCAGAGGAAACGAATTTTAATTTAGGAGTATATTAACGTAATTTCTAGAAGACAGGTTTGGGTTATGTCCTAAATGCATTAACCACAGTTACACGTGTATCAGAAAACACACACAAACACACGTGCACGCACGCACGCACACACACACGCACGCGCGCACACACACACAGACATAGAAGCTGGCCATTTTAGCTTTGTAGCAGTTGCACAGCAGGTGATCAACCAGCTGCTGTCTGCACTCACTCTTATGATCGTTTTGCACAGGATGACAACTGTGTGTTGTCCCAGGCAGCGGTAAGGTGCATACAGGAGACAGCGCTGTGTGTTTTTAATATGCAGCCGGCAGTCAGTCATTTACTCCTTAGCACATAACGAGATACTATTGCCTCTGCTCCCCACATCCGCCCCGATGAGTGGATGAATAAACAGAGGAGAGGAAGGGTAGGGTTCCTTTAATTAAAAAGAACCACTTGTCTTTAGTCTCTCAGCACCATGAACACGTGTTACCTGAAACAGGTGGATGATGTGTGTGCTTGTGTTGTGTATATATAATACGATTAACAGGATTTTGTCAAACAAATATGGTGAACCCCCATCAGGTACTCTTAAAGCTCTTCTAGAAAGAAGGCCATCCTTCAGAGAAAAGTTAAGTTAAGTTAGTCATGAATGGCGTTTGCAATATGTGCAGCTCTTAGAGCAACTGGTCTCTATTTTCTTTTTTTTTTTTATGAATTGAAATAGCCCGTAGGTCAAACAGAGGAACACAGTGTATCTTGAGCTAATCCCTGCATGCATTAGATCAACAATTTAAGAAAAGTCCTCCAAATGAAATGACAAAATACATCATACAGTAAAAGTCAAAAGTCTGGCCACTCTTTCTCATCCAAGTAAATGTGAGGGTGTGTCCTGGTTTTGCTACAGAATTAGATCTATTCCACTATCGACTGCTGGCATGAAAGTTGTTGTAAATATTACATGATGGATTTCTGTAGGCAAAAAAAAAAAAAGAAAAGAAAATTAATATTTTCAGTTTTGTTGAATGAAATCCTTCAGTCATTAGAAAATATATGTAGATTGCTGCAATAAATGAAAAATGGTATTTTATTGAGATTAATGTTATGTGTTGATTTTGTCTTATTTCATTGATGATCAATTGTAGTGTCTTTTAGTAAAATATGATTTTTATAGCCAAATCTCTTTTTTTCCTGGAGAAAAACAAGCAGGGGATTTTCAGCCCTGTGTGCCGATTGGCCTGAACAAGCTTTATTGCTTTTTCTGCATTGTTTGAAATACGTGTATGTTTTGTATGAAGTCATACGTCAAAAGAAAGCTTTTTATTACTATCTGGTGCAGTTTTGGTAAAATGTCTCCTTCATCACATAAAAACACCATCATCATCTCTCCCCTCTCTCTCCACCACCCCATCCACTTCTCCCAGCAGTGCCAGCTGTTCCCTTTCTCTTCAACAACTGCAACGGGGTGCTGCGCCAATGCCAGTGGGCATCAGGGCTGTGAACAGTGCCAGACTGACACACACACACACACACACACACACTTCTTCATACAGCATGCACTCCTGCAATGATGCACCATCACACATACACAGCCCCTCTCTCTCTCTCTCTTTCGCACGCTCTCTCTCTCTTATCTCTCTCTTTATCACACACACAAGCAAACATGCAAACACACACACACACACACACACTAACACTGTCCCTAATGTGGACAGACGTCCCACATATTGTGCCTGTGAGTTGGCCTGCCTGTGCTCAGGTGAACGGAGAATACACAACCTGCTGCCTGTGTCAGCTCAGAATACTGTACACTCGGTTTAACATGAACACATAAACGACACACACACACACACACACACACACACACACACACAAACACACACATCTTTTATTAGACTTCTTATATTGGACACATATACAGTAGAAAAGTAAATTAAATCGCAGGTATTTTAAAGGGTCAGTTCACCCAAAATGAAAATTCATGAAAAAATGATATCTTAAAAAATCAAATAAATAAAAAACTTTAATCAAAAGAGGAACTACAATCGTCTTCTAAGATTAACTCCATGATTGTAGCCATGACAACAAAGGTGGCCTAAGTTTAAGGAAATAACATAACAAAGTTATCATTTTAACCCAAACCTGAACCACAGCATTGTCACATCATAAAATTATTTTATTAATTGTTATTTTTCAACGGTTTTGAATGATGTACCCCTCAACTCTCACATTTTTACAGTTGTATTTATATTCTGAACCTTTCTGAGGACCTGAGCAGAATCAGATGACAGCCTGTACTGTGCTACAGACCAAATAAAAAGTGTTCTGGTGTAATGGAGACTTTTTTTTTGGAGGGGGTGTGGATTCCAGGTACTGTGTCATGTAAAATATATGATCTTTCCTATGGACCCCAGCGTCCACTGTGTTGCTGGCAACAACAGCAACACAGAGGAAGCATTACCACAGGCTACTGAGAGAGAGAGAGAGAGAGAGAGAGAGACATGGAAAAACAAGGAGAGACAGAGAGGTTTTACTGACAGGGGTCAGAGTGGGGTCACTCAGGTGAGCTGACATCAAGGAGCGATAGTTCCTCCACGGCCCTGGATGCGAGCTGATTCGTAGATGAGGACCAAACACAGACGCCGCGGGGCCTGACAGGCCACCATGTTTCTTTCATGAGGTGTAGCTGCAGAGTTTGACTTTGTTTCAGCCGTGTGGTCCTGCAGACAGTAAGACTCACTGATCTGACATCAACTTGATTAAATGTTAAAATGGCCAGAGGATTTGGAGATTGCTGGACATGGAGCCGTCATGCCCACCCTTGTCTTGATGTACATTGATCTTGCCCAAAGACACGTACTGAAGACGAAGAAAGGAGAAACAGGAGCTGAAACAACTATATGCTCTGTATGCATGTTGTGTTTCTATGACCATGAATATGCTATACCAATACTTACTGTAAGATATGCTTTAAATGGACAGAAGTGATATTGTTATTTTTAGGGGGGGTTACACTACAGGTTTAATGTATTGCATAGGTACTGGACTGTAGGCATTCACACTTTTTTTGTAACTTTTGCTTTCATTTAATGTGGAAAAAGCATGTCCCATACACAGCAGCGTACTTTCCAATTAACTTCCTGCCACTGATTCCATTACAAAAAAACGTTGGGTTGTAAGTTTAAATGTCATTGGCTGGGGAGGGGAGTGTTGTACTGCAGCAAAAACATACATTTACATTTCATTTGTGCTTCTCACATTACTGCAGTGTATATGAAACAATTCATGCAAGTCATGATTTGGTAAACATTACCTTGCTGTAATGTTATTTATGGTAATTTCACACAACATGATTGCAAAGCTCATAATTAATTAAGCTCATATAGATTCGTAAGGTTACAGTAAATGTTTATCATTGTGTTATGAGTGGTTGTTTCTGCATTTTTTCCTTTGTTTATTTAACTGGATTTTAGAAATTGTGATTTGATTCAGTAATAATGAGTCATATGAAATAAATGTGTAATAATACAAGGCTATCCTTACTCTTCAACAGGGCAAAGTAGAGCAGAATTATGTTTTGGATATTGAAACAAATTCTTGCAGCTGCTGACAGGAAGCATCAGATACAGTCAATGCATTTTGGAAATGTTGAGCGTAATCCAACCCAGCACTGTATATAACTTTTGTGGAGGCGTGCTGCATCCATCAGCTCTAATGAAAGATGAAGTGTGCCAATTTATCAGCAAGAGTGTTTCCTCTGTCAGTAACACTGTCTGATTCTTTTAAATATCCCCTCCAAACATGTAATAACCCTTTCAGGAGCAGTGGTCACTACAGTGGACAGCTATTCAAAAGTTGTTTTCTCCTATATGAACGAGTCTAAAGAGTAATAACACTAATCATGAATCATAATTCATACATGAAGGGGTTGAGATATAAAAAAAGCCTCTGTTTGGAACAATAATGTGTGTCTGATATTGTTTTTCCATAACAGAAAGCACAATTACCACATTATAATCCTTAAAATCACGTCCAAAATCTATGAACATGTAAATCTTTTCAGCAATGCTGGATACAAAACGTCTCCTACTTAAAGTCCATCGGCAGTGTATATGCGCTGGAGGCTTTATGATTCCACATCACACAGGACTGGCCTCTCCAAACTAGTTGTGATCACGCTCGCAGGCCCGCTCCTTCTTAATGAGGACAGAGATGTTTCCCACTCTCAGCAGCTGAACATGAAAACAGCCTTATTATGTCAAACTCCGCCACCATTCTTCACAGTGAAACTCAAACGTTCCCAACAAGGAGAGAAACAGTGCAGGGGGACTTTAAGTTTACACTAGGAGTTATATACTGAACTTACAGTTGTCACTTTTAGCATTATTTTAATATCCACTCAGTTAACAGTAGCAATTCCTGGCAAACGTGGATTGATTTGCATTCATTTCAAACAATTTTACTCATATCAATCCAAAGACCACAGACACTCTGACCTAAAACAGGCTTGCAGATCTCAGAGTTTGGTTTATTACACTGAAAAAGCTAAGACATTGTGAATGGAAGTAAATGACTCACAAAAGAAGGATTGGATACTTTAGAGTGTGTGTGTGTGTGTGTGTGTGTGTGAGTGTGAATCTGCGGATGAGGCAGCCTGGGCTGTGGGATGTGTTGCAGCAGTCAGAAGGTGCGGTGGGAGGGATATCGGGGTTTTCACTCCCCAGAGAGGCAGAATTACCCGTCTGACTGCGGATAAATCAGCTCGCGGTGCACACAGGAAATTTACGAGTCACACTTGATAGATAATACAGAGAGCAACTCAACAGGGATTCTCGCCCTCCCTCTTGTCACTCCTCATCCCTCTATCTGCTTATGTCCACTAATTTGGCTGTCTGCTTTCTGTATTTCCACTTTTCTATCATATCCCTTGTCCCCACTCCGTCCTCGTACTACGTTAAATCCTTCCATTCTGTAATTTCCTCTCTGCAGAATCAGTTTGTTCCCCCACTCATCACCCTCTCTTATTTACTGAGCGGAGAACAGAAATGGGGGATCGGTAATGATAGCATGACAAAAAAGGTTTGTTGTTTCTGTGTCGGCTCACCACTCTGCATTATCTCCCTCTGGTTTCCTCCTGGGCCTCTCTTTGCTCATTATTTTTCATTCTCTCTTCCCAGTTTTATTCCACTTCAATATTGCTTTAGTTCGTTTTTTTTTTTCTTTCCCTCTCCTCTTTTGACGCTCTCTTCTTTCTAGATTCTTCACAAAACAACTTAACTTGTTTGTATGGGAAGCAGGCTTTGATGATCCAAAGAACAAATCATTCCGCTTGAGGAAATGAGCCCCAACTTCCCTCTGTTCAAACCACACTTAAACAAAAGAAATTGTCTCCTCTTGAAAATTCATGCTCACACAAAAAAGTTGTTTTGCTGTTTATTCATTTCTCCTTCTGTCCTCCCTACTTCTCTCTCTCTCTCTCTCCCTCTCTCTCTTTCTCTCTCTCTCTCTCTCTCTCTCTCTCTCTTCTCTCTCTCTCTCTCTCTCTCTCTCCCTCTCCCTCTCTATCTCTATTTCTCTCTCTCTCTCTCTATGTCTCTCTCTCTCTCTCTCTCTCTCTCTTGTTTCAGAAATTCACCAGCACTGCAAAACAACATCTCTGAAATGCTTGCTGCTGACATGGCCAAAACATCCCGCCTCTGGGAAACGTAGTTTCCATCCACCCGCCTCATTTCCCAAGATGCTTCAGGCCTCCGCTTCTATAAATCAGATGCATTCGTTTCACCAAAATGCAAATGTTGGCAGTGGTGCACTTAAATTCTTGCAGAAATATATTACTGCCTCTTGCGTGTGTGTGTGTGTGTGCGCACACGCTTGTGTGTGGGTAAGAGATATATTGCGGCCGACCATTGGGAGTGCTAAAGCAGAACGGGGCGTATTGAGAATTGCATCTCTGTGACGTCAAAATATAAAAAGCCAGTGGACTGCGTCCTGAGGACCGGGCCTTATTTTGTGTCTGAATGCATAATGATTGAAGCAAATTTCTTCTATTTCTCACTTTTCTCTTATCCTCTGCAGCAATTCATCCTGTTTTACCGGGAAAAGACAGAGGGATCTTTGTGTGTGTATTTGTGTGTGTGTGTTGGCAGCTTCCTACGCTTTGTGTGTGTGAATGTTAGTGTTATGGGAAGAGAAAGAGTTGATATCACACATGTGGAAAGAGAGAATGTATCTGAAAAAGGTAAAGTAACATGAGTGATGAGTGTCTGAAGTCTACTGTGGTGTCTTGGCTGGGCAGCCAGGGCATCAATGATAGATGTTCCTTTAATAGATTTGCTGAACATTAAAGGCTCCATGCCTCAGCTGTCCTCAGGAGAGCTCTCGCTGCCGCATGGCCCACCGGCGGGGCCTCTGTCCTGTGCTGCTCCCCTGCGTGGAGCCCTGGTGTCAGCAAGCTCTGGATGAAATACTACCATGTCAGGCCCTCCATTATGCCTCTGTGGAGCGGGGAGGAGAAAAAGATGAAGAAGAGGTAGTTGGGCTGGGTTTCAATTCTTAATACTTTTTGGATAGTGATCAAATTGTGTTGAATATTGCAAACTGCAAGTGCTGAAGATTGCCAGTGAATGTCTAATCAGAACCTGTCTGATAAAAATCTGTCACTTTTACGACTGAAATTAAGAATAAAAATGTATTTTGACTTAGAGGTACTCAATATGCAGGAGCTTCAGAGGAGAGTAGCCTGTCTGTGACCGTGGGTGGCTGCAGGTTTTGAAAGGAGTGCAAACAGGAAATCAGTTTGTTTACTTACATGACCACATGATTCTAGAGATGAAAATGCATTTTCAAACTAACAGCAATGTCCAATCAGGAGGAACGATGTGTTGTGTATGTGTATGTGTGTGTTTTTGCCTTGCATTGCTCACGCAGGTTTGAACGCAGGATCATTTGCATTTATTTATGAGGTTTGAGTTTGGCACCAACTTTGTCTCAGTCCCCATCTGGACTATAGAAGCCAGCGAGGTGATGTCAGCGATGCTCAACCTGCCATCATGACTCAGTCCTCCTGCTAACAACAGTCATACCGACACTTACCTGCAAACACTGAGAGATAAAATGCTTGTTTTATGAATGTAGTCCAGATTGAACAGGGCTAAGATTAAAACTATAGCTGTTCCATCAACACTCAAAATAATGTCATCTAAATTAAGCATAAATACAGCAGTGGCATTATTATTTACACACATACATATCTACATACTGTGTAATTATATAAACTCACATGCATTTTAAGAGGTTTATTATTGATGACAGCAGCTGGGTGTGTGTGTGTGTGTGTGGGGGGGGGTTGATATGTTAGACTATAATTTCACATTAATAACAACTGTTAATATTAAAGATTTCATTCCCATTCAAAATTAAATTCATTGCAGATTAATTCATCACTGAGAAAATTTAAAGATTGCTTTACGAGTGAACAATGGGGACGGTGTAGAGTAATATATTGTGTCTGGCTGGCTAGTCCTGCTGTAAGATTACATAC
Source organism: Pampus argenteus (assembly GCA_036937835.1). Taxonomy (NCBI): domain Eukaryota; kingdom Metazoa; phylum Chordata; class Actinopteri; order Scombriformes; family Stromateidae; genus Pampus; species Pampus argenteus. The sequence continues at coordinate 3,121,596 of CM072881.1, forward strand.
TTTGCTGTAAGTAGTGAGTCTCTTATTACATGTGTATTATTCTTGAGTTTTTGTGTTGTATTGTGAATTATATCTTTTTCTAAGTTGACAATGTAAAAGTTTGATTCTTGGTAGTTTGATAAATACTGATGGTTATTGATTTAAACCAACATTTTACCATTTTTATTTAGACAAACTTCTTGTATCTCGTGTTTCAACATGTAACATTTGAGAAATACATTGTCATCATTTTTCAAAGTATGGGAAAAAAATATATATATAACTGTTTAAATGGTAGTGAGTATGAGAGAAAACCTAAAAGTCACTGTGATCACTGTCAGTGCAAGTGAGGAAAGTCGGGGAGTCAAACAATGCAGCATCTTGTCTTATGATCCCGGTATCTTCTGCATATCTCTTGGATCATATATAAACTAAAACACTATCATATTATATGTCTGTTTCACTTTATTTACAGTGTTAGTCTGACTGTCATAATAAGTCATTTTTAAGGAGACATCCATTCCACCTTGTTCTAATTAGCACTGGACACACACACACACACACACACACACACACACATAGTGTTTCACAGCAAGCAATCCTCTGCCAATTACCTTCCAATTAGATTTACTATTATCCCCTAATAACCTAACTGGAGTGGGGTAATCATATGTTTGAGTCGTGCTCTAATGCAATCAGGCCCAGCATGGGGTCAAACTCAATTTGGTTTAGCAACATGGAAGGAATAGGCTCACTCATTTGATATTTGGGCCATGCTGAGCCAGGCCATACTAGGCTAGTGAAATGAATTTCATACAAAACTGTTCTTCAGTTGCATCTCTCACCATACTTTTTGTGTGTGTTTCTTTCAATGTATCTGATTCTTTAATACATCGCATCGTATTAGACGGAATTTAAAAGGCCTCACTGTGATACAGTATAATGAAAGTGTAGATATTTACTAACTAACTAATATACTTACTAATATTTACTAATGGCTGCCCTCTATAAATCATTCATTGCCTTAATAAATGAATGAGATGTAAGTGAACCAGGAGCTGTACTGTAATGAAACGTTTAACCAGATGCACTCTGCTTTGTGTTGTCAGATCTTCTTAAATCAGTCCATTATTTTCTATATGCTCTGATACCGTCACTTATCACAGAAGAAAGCGGTGAAGTTTCATTCATTTTTTAATGTGCAGATCCAAATGAACAATGAATTGTTCCTTCTAACAAGTATTGTGTGTGTAAACGCCTGATATATCTTATTCCTCTGTGACATGGAGGTCCATTGTAGTCCAAAAAACTAGAAAGTAAATAACATCAATGAGTTAAAGGTCCAGCATTCAGCCCCACTAGATATCATCAAACAGCTATTTGCTCTGTAAAGATATAATGAAGTAATGGACAGAGAGTGAAGTCATCCTCTATGTGTGTGTTGTAGTTAGAGCCTCTGTTCTTTGTTTTGATAGCCAGCTGCCAGGCTGCGTGTGAGCGTGCACGTTAATGCGCGTCACTTCCTCTTTTCAAAATGGCGGCTGTGTCACCAACGTTCTCATGTCACATTAAAGAGTTCGCTGAAACATGTTTCTGCAAACATGTGAGAAATAACAACGCAGGGACAACTTTAATATGGACAACTTGAATAGCCGACACGCGTTAGTTTTGGTCTGGAATGCTGGTGCACTAGCAACATCTAGTGGGGCTCAATGTCGTATATTGCATCATTAACTGCTGACATAGCATAAAGCATAAGTACTGTTTTGTTGCCATGGTTACCTGCAGTTTTTATCTATCATACACAGTGTGTAAGGACAGTGGTTAGACTGCTGATCAGAACTATGTTTGAGATTCACCTGACAGCTAATGCAGAAGATGAAATAATAATATCATATTTATTCACCACTTGTTTTGTATAGTTCCATATTGATTTGATTGTGCTTTTCTATTTGTTTGCATAAACAGATAATTGGGGCGGTGTTCATGAGTAGTTTGATATGTGTGAATTGTGAATAATGTATTTGGTTATTTGGAATAAATATTTGGTTGTAGCATTTCTGCTGATAAACTGTGTGCAGCTCCTCACTGCAGCCTTTACTTTGAACCTGCATGCAGTGTGTGTGTGTGTGTGTGTGTGTGTGTGTGTGTGTGTGTAAGAGAGAGTGAGCGAGAGAGAGAGAGAGATAGTCCCGATACCAAACTCACAATGGGCCGCAACGCTTCATCAACCAGTATAAAGCCTCCAGTCAGCATATGTCTGTGATATAGCACTGATAGGGGTTCAGACCAGAGCTTCACACACACACACACGCACGCACGCGCACACACAATTTTCTCAACTTCAGTTTCCATTCCTCTCGATCAGTGCAGTTGCTTATTTTCTGCCTGAACTCGCTCACTTTTTTTTCTTTTCTTCTCTTCACTTTCTCCTCTGTCTCTCTTTGTCTCCTCCACACAGAAACACTTATTAGTTTAGCCCATTATCACAAATTTGCCTCATGGGGCTTTATAATCTGTACAGTATACAACATCCTCAATCTTTAGGACCCTGCGGTAAATGATAAAAAGAAAAATCCCCTCCAAAAATCCTTTTAACAGGAAAAAAAAATCTGAGGAAGAGCAACAGAGGAGGGACCCTTCTTTCAAGATGCACACACTGGATTTTTTTTTTAGACTTTTTTAATGCTTAAATTGTCATTATAAAACATTCTAGTAAACAGAACCTGCGTGTTACCTCCAAAGTATCCCCTGTAAATTTGAATTATCAAATACATATAGAATATACAGAGCAGGAAAAAAAAATCATGGGTGCAATTCTTTCATATTTAGAGTGACACTTTACTTTTAATCATGTGTAAGCAATATATGAACACATAACAAATAGGTTGAGTAGATATAAGTAGGTTTTGAAGAATGAATATATTTGACAGCACTAGCATGTTCTATAGAGCATTTGTAACTGTCTATAAATTATTAATGAAAGATTGACGTGATGGTAAAACATATCTGTTATCATATTTAATCAAACACAGTTGCACACATGAGCACATTCTTGGCGTGTTATAAAACATTTATTATGTGCATACTATTCACAGGTGGTTTAATACTGCTCATAAATGTGTTAAAGTTACATTTACTAGATTTATTCCTGAACTTTCAGCCACAAGTGTTTTGCTCCGTTGTCCTGGAGTGTGTCTTGTAATAAGAAAAACATACATTCATAGTCAAAGAAATCTGCACACATAAAGTATATCAATCACGTCAATCAATCATGTTTCATTTGTAATCATTCAGGTACAATCGCAGTGAAATGCATCATAGTTAATAGTGTATATGTGTGTGTAATAGTGTGTTAAAAACCATTTATCAACTGTTTATATCCTGCTTTCGAAACGCTATCTAAGGGGCGTTAAAATTAAAATTTAACAGGGTTTGAAGGAATCTTAATTATGCCTTCAACTTGAAAACATCCTTGTAAAGGCAATAAAAGACAGACAGTAAGGAAGAGACGAGGAGGACAGAGGGATGATGGGAAAATAGGGAGAAAAGTACAAAGTGGAAGAGAGTGTTACGCAAATGAGGAGAGGAGAAAGAGAGGTTTTTTTTTTGTTTCTTCCTTGACTTTGTGAGAGTGGTAGCACCTTGCAGAGGACAAGCACCTTAGGGGATGAAGGGAGGAGAATGCCTAATGTCGTCGGCCTGTCAAGTCTCAGGCCGCTTTGATTCCTCTCAACAATCTCCTTCTTTCTAAACGCCGCCTCCTCTCACCTCGCCAGCAGGGACCAGCCGCCACTTTCAAAGTCACTTTTCCTGCCGAGTCAACCTGCCTGCTACCCGCTTTGCATAAGGGCTCCTGCGTCCCCCTCCTATGGGCAGTATCGCTGTCTCTCTCTCTTTATGTCTCCCTTAATTCATTTTCATTGTCTCTCGCTCACTGTCCTGTTCACTAGCTCTTACTCTGGAGCATTCTCATGCTTTGCTTTTGCTCTTTTGGAGTCAGTTAAACTTTGTTTTGTTTTTGTTTTTTTTTGTTTTTTTTAACCAGTTATAAATTGCAAACACCACATGCTGACCTCTCATCCCATTGCTCCCTTAACTTGAGTTTCCCATGGTATAAATAACAAACAGATCATCTGCTGTTAGAATAAAAACTATAAATATTTCAATATGTTCAAACTGGCTTTGATGCTGAAGCATAGCTTTGAAGCGTCAATGTCACAGACCTTTAAAGTATACATCAGGCTCAGGTAACACTCAAAGAAAGAGTGAATAAATAAATAAATAATATTGCGAAAAACTTTTAGCCGTCAAACCTCCTTGAGAAGCGCGACTACGATGACGAAGATCAATAACATATGATAAAAAAGAACAACAATAGTAGGTGTCGTTTGCATTAGTCAACATGACGATGGAGATAGTGATGTTGTCTGTGGTCTACTTTACATTTCATAAGAGACGCTCATCAACATGCTACTGCCTCACCTCTGATATGACATTATGCATTACTAGCAATAAACTGCATTGGAGGTTACAGGTAATTGATGATGAGTTTATTGAGCGACAGAGGACAGAAAAGTCAAAGTTGCATTAAAGCTGCACCAGACATGATTTTTTATGTAAAAAGACACTTCACCCAAAATCACAAAGTGACTTTTCTGGTTGGATTTTAAATATTGTGTGCCGTGTGTAGACGTGACGCAATGGATAAAGAAGCAAAAAAAAAAAAATAGATAGATAGATAGATAGATAGATAGATAGATAGATAGATAGATAGATAGATAGATAGATAGATAGATAGATAGATAGATAGATAGATAGATAGATAGATAGATAGATAGATAGATAGATAGATAGATAGATAGATAGATAGATAGATAGATAGATAGATAGATAGATAAAAGTACCTTGATTCTGTAATGTATCATTTTATATTACAGTCTGACCCAGACTACCCAGCAATGGAAAGATTACCTGCTGAGTCTGGATGCATGATTCTGCAGTATAGAATTAGTTGATGGATAAATATTTCATATATTTCATTTAGAAGATAAGGTGTCTCCTATATATATATATATATATAACCATCATCATCAACATACCCAGCATACTATACTTTATGTTTGAAAGAATGAATACCCTAATAATTATAATATATTTTTGAAATCTATATAATATTAAAATAAACAGATGGTTTTTGGTTGGTTTTTTTCAGCCTTTGCTAGAGTATAAATATGTTTTTGTATTGAGCGTTTGATGTTTTTCTCAGTCAAGTTAGGAAGTTTATTACCTTCTTATACATTACCTTCATATATTTAAAAGGTTTAACATGGAATTATCCACTATCACTGATGTGTTCAGGAACTATGACAGAAAGTGCGATTAAAAGCACCTTTGAATTGGAAGCGAGCCTCACTCACTGGAAAAGATGGCTTTTAGAACACACTTACATTCACTGAAATTTAACGAAAGGGGAATATTGAAAAATAACACAGGAGGCAGCAGAGCAAATTAAAAGCATAGAGAAAATCACAACTTGAGACAGTGTTGACAGTGATGATGATGATGATGATGATTTTATTGAGGCTAATGAACGGGGGAGTAGATGCATTGTATGCTGGCAAGTGGTTTAACAGTAGCGCCAAGATAGAGAAAATGACTGATGGAATGCCACTACTCTGCTTGAATACCTTTTGGTGTGGTATTTTGGTATATGAGCCCCACAGCTAAGCAAGTGGGCGTTTGTGCTCTGAAATGGTGAAATGAGTAGGCTATGGCTAGTGAAAAGGTGTAAGTCCCATCGTTGTGGGCATGATATGTGCATGTGTAGCCTACTCTGGGCTCAATGGTCATGTCAGATGCAATTATTCTGATATAGGCTAGCTGTGTTACATTACTTTGTTTGTGATGACAGTTTTGTTCAGTTTTAACAGCTAGCACCGAGCCAATGTGATCCCTGACCAGCTGGAACTGCACCCTCTCTGATTTACACATTAAGCACTCTGTGCATGTATCTGTAGTCTATCTGTAGTATACCAACCATTGTTATAATATAATGCATAGTATACATTTATATATATGAAAATTATAAATAAATTGAGAGTTATGACAAGTTCTGTAATGACATAATTAATGTAGGTTTATAAAACATTGCATGTATTGAAAAACGATGCCGCTGTATAAATATGAAAATACATTCAATCAGACTTCAGCTCTGATCAAATCTCTCATTATCACAAAAGATCAAAAAGTCTTTGAGTCGGGATAAATAAGCAGGAGGTGGGGTGAAGCAGTACCGTGCTCCTCTTATTTTTCCCTCCATCCGCGCTTTCTCTTTCATCCAATCTCCCCGTCTCCTCCTCCTCCTCTTCCTCCTCTTGTTTCCTCAGTGGAGGAGGTGTGTAAAACTGACTCCTCTCCACCAGCCTCAGATTAAACTAAATCATTTAGTCAGTGTTGTAGTACATCAAACGATGAATATAACACCAAAATATAAATAAAGTGCTGCTTGCCCTCCTCCTCTGAGGTCCCACAGAGGGAGAAAAGGGAAGAAAGAAAGAAGGAGTGGAGGGTAAGAGAGTGGGGGATGTATATCTTACTGTATCTCATTATTCAGCCATTAGCTCTGTTATTTCTAGGGAAATGCTACGCTTAAAGAAAATATCTTCCCCACAGCTGAGCTATAAATTAAATTAAGCCGTTCCGTCAGCTCTGTGCTTTTTACAAAGGCATTAAACACACGTTGTAATTGTTTCCTTCCTTAATTGTTTCTTAAATAAATTGAAATTATTTTGAGGGTGAGTGTTCCACCTTGCAATTATACTTTCTTTTCATCCAAATCATCAGAGAGTAAAGATGTATGCAGTGCAAAAGTATTTTTTTTTCCTTTTTTTTCTTTTCTTTTTGTTTTTGGATTGAACAAAGCTGCAGAGCAGCTGCTTGTAATGCTTTCTCATAACATTGGGATCATGCAAATCCTGGAATTGATTTACAGGAGGAATAATGTATTGAGGAGAAAATCAATGGAGTGTTTCTTTATTTATTAATTTATTTATTGTCTTTTTTTGCATAAAAAAGGTGTGTGTGTGTGTGTGTGTGTGTGTGTGTGTGTGTGTGTGTGTAGAGAGCAGCTTTGTGATTTATTTTAGTTTGCTGCTTGGCAAACCAGCAGCAGAGCAACGGCTGTTACTATTATGAGTTGGCTATTAGTGACTAATCTGTCTTAAACCTCTCTGGAAAGGGTTAATGGTGTGGATCAGCTGCTCTCATATTGTTTTGTTGTGTATGTGTGAGCGTGCACACACTCACACACTCTTTTTCTCTCTGTCTCTGTTTGCCCCCCGTTCCTCCCTCTGTCCCTCCCCCAGTTACCCCCTCCGTCCAATCCCTCCTACCCCCTCTTTCTTTTCTCCAATTGCTCCCTCTCTTTCCTTAAGGACCTCCCAAGCCTCCTTTTGTCCCGCCTCCCACCTCTGCCTCCTCCTCCACACACGTCTTTCAGTTTCTCTCCTCCCTCCTCCACCCCTCCTTCTCTCCCTCCCTCCGTACCCACTCGCGTGCCTCGGCTTCTCCACCTCTTTCTCAAAGTAAACAGTGGAGAGAAGAAGAGAAGCAGAAGCATCACTTTGCCTGTCTGCACACATTTGACTCCCACACACACACTTTCCACACGATTCGACCATCGCTTTCAGCTGCTCAGAGCGTGTGTTGGCATCTGCGGTATAGTGTGTGTGTGCATGTGTGTGTGTGTGTGTGCGTGAGAGAGAGAGAGCGAGAGCGTGTGTGTGTGTTTGCACGGGCATCCCTCGTCAGCATCAGCTGAAGAAGTAACTCTCTGACTGCTCATCGCTGCCGCTGAGAGAAGTACAGAAGCCAGAAGGGAGGGGACAAGAAGTAGAGACAGAGAGGACAGACAGAGCAGTGCGTCTGTAAATAGAGGTGTAACAGTGTCTCTATGAGTAAGGGGTCCCGTCTCCACATGCTGTGCTCTATGGCGAACTCTGGCTGTGTGCTACTGTCCGGGTCCGGGATGTTACCCCATTCTCTGCAATGCCCCCCTGCCTTCCTCTATCTGCCCCAGGTAAGAAGCACCCATGAGCACCCACACACCTTCATTTCATTCATACTTTCACATTGTGTTGTTACTTTTAATTTGCTCTCTAACTGTCTATCTCTGTCCCACATCTCGCATTTATATTTACATATTTATATTTAATATATCCACAACATGCCCATGTTGTTCTTATTTGCATTGATAAATTATTATTATTATTATTATTATTATTATTATTATTATTTCTCTTCAAGTTCCATTTCTTTTTTTCTTTTTTCTTTTTTGGAAACTTCTGTCAGTATTTTCTCTGTGTTTTCTCTGCTGTGTCTGGATCTTTTTCACTTGCTTTTTATCACATGCCTCCCTTCAAACTCTCAGTGCACAGATGAACACATAGAGAAACCCACCCCCTGTGTGTGTGTGTGTGTGTGTGTGTGTGTGTGTGTGTGTTCAGTGGGCAGCGGGACAGGGACAGATGTCGGCTCAGAACTGAATTAGACAATAGGACCAAATGAGTGCTGGCTCACTTCTTAGAGTGGCCGCATGCCTGTCATTTCAATGGCTCTGTTTCTATTAATTGTGCCTCGTTTCCTCAGTTATCACTCTGTGTTCCTCACTCTGTTTGTTTACTGTAAAAGTACTCAATTGACACTGCATTGGTCATTTAGTGTGTTGCATGCCAGAACATTTAACCATGCTTGTGTGTGTGTGTGTGTGTGTGTGTGTGTGTGTGGCTGGTTTTACTATTGGCAGCATGTGCAGTGGCAGGCGGTCCTTTTTTCTCTAGACAGTTTGTTATTGCGGCCGTATAAAATATGATAAGACTAGAGAGAGCTGCCATATAAAATATGAGCGGGCTGCAGTGAGCTAACCTGCCATGTCCATACTCCAAATAGCCGCCACACATCACCTTTACAGGGCGGCTCAGACCACCAGCCTGCTGGCAACACACACATGGGTGCAAGCACACATGCAGACACACTCATGCACCAGCTGGGATCCACAAATATACACACACACACACACACACACACATTCCATGCAGTGACACAAACACCACCAGCCCTCAGGGAAACAGTCTGTTAGCCCCTCATTGTGTGTGTGTGTGTGTGTGTGTGTGTGTGTGTGTTCATTTGTGCGTGTGTTCATCTATTTGCTTTCATTACTTATTACACACATGGGAAAACCCTACCGCATAATGTTGTGCTATTTAGCTTGTTCCTCCACTTTGGTTTAGATGGATTTTTAATCTATAGAATCAAACACAAAGTGTTAAAATGAAAGAAAAATGTGTGTAGATGTTTCTCTACTGATGCTAGGATAATAATTAGATAGTAATAATATATATATATATAATATGCATTGCAGGTTTTAGGCTGATGGCCGGCAGTAACGCTGGACTTGATGCTGCACAGACAGGATTTACTTGACGTGTTTTCTTCTTTTTAATCAAACAGTGAAGAGAGGTTTCCATCTTCGTGTTTTTTTCTTACAACTTGATCGAATTTCAAGAGTAAGGTTTTATTTATTTCAAATTAGTTTCTCTTCTCCTCCATTCTTCATGATAGTCAGGCCTTTTATTTGTAATGTACAAAAAAAAGCCTAAAACATCCAAACCTGAGAGACTCCACGGCTGCCGTTATGCATACCAGGAAGCATCGCACTACTTACAATGGTGAACATTCAGATCTCATATATTTATTGTTTTTGTTTTCTGTTTTTTTATCCCACACTTGTGTGTCTGGTATATTTATCATATTTGTGGTAACATTCAAGTTAGTCCTCTCTAACATGATGGAAATTCCTGAAGCTTATCAATAACTTGTTGTAATTATTCCATATCTGATATTTGACTTCTGGTGTGGAATGTGACCCCCACGCAGACATACTATGCATATTTAGGGAGGAAGTATGTGGAAACATTTTTTTGGATGATGGATTTCTTTAGTTGCAGTTTTAACTGTTTGTGCAGAGCAAACGGCAATAAGAAATTCTGAAGGTCAGGGCCAAACGAGAAAAAAAAAAATCATTCACAGCATTGCGTTGGCTTCACTAAAGTGTTTAACCATCACTATCAGTCTTGTACATCCTGTACTGTAGAGCGTGACTCCTGACTAAGTGCTGTGTGTATTGCTTTTGACTCTGACACTGTGTTTAAACCCTCAGTAGGATCCCACTATTCATCTGCCTTTTCCTCATCTAACCATCCATTTGAACAGACTACATGGATCACAGCTAAACATATCCCCAGCCCTCTGATACATTCGTCTCTTCCATCCTTGTGTATTGGATTTCCATTCTCCCTCTCTTCTTCCATCCTTTGTCTCTCCTTCGCTCTCTCTCTTTTTCTCTCTATCTTTTTCCAAAGCGATGGCTTGGGAAAAAAAAAGTCCTCTTAAGTCAATATGATGTGCTAAATCTGCTTGTGCAAGCTTCTCTGCTCTCCCTGGGGAAAGGGGGGAAGGGTTGAGGGAGGAGGGAGGAATCTTTACCAAGGCGCACCTAATAGTTAAACACTTCCTGTCTACTGGTCGGAATACACTGAGGAATGTGGAAAAATACCCCCCCCACATTCTTTGTGCTTTTTCTCTCATGTGTCTCTTGTCTTTATTCTCTGTGTTTTCTGTCTCTTTTGTAGTGCTCGCATTGTTTTGTGTAGCAACCCGCTAGTTGTTTTTCTGTCACATGTGGATATGATATGTTTCATAGAATAATAGCGTGTATTCTCTGTTGATATCGTCTTGTTAGCAGACACAATTGAAACGGCTTAATAATTTCCAAACATGCAATATTTTTACAGAAGTAATCCTCATATCATACGTGTATTTTTATTTTTTTTTGTCATCTCATAATTATCAGGAAGCCACAATTTAATACCAACAATAACTCGTGATTTAGCTTGAGAAAAATATACCTCTGTTACCTATTATGTAATCGAAGCATTTTGAGTGAGAGCAGCATGGACAGCACCTACAGTGAAAATAAAAACAAGGAGAAAAGAGGGAAGTAAAAGTGAAGTGAAGGTGATGGAAGGGAGATATTCAGAACTCTGGACAGTTCCCTCACAGATGAGGAGAGCAGCGTGGAAATGAGTGAGTGAATAGCGGTATCTCTCTTCAGCTGTGACACCTTTAATAAAGTGTGCCTGCTATGGCTGTTTGTTCACATTATGCATGCACATATTCTCTAGCCTTTATATATTTGTTGAATTCAAATACACTATGGATTCCCATTTGACAACATGAGATTACAATATATTGGACTTAAACCTGACACAGGAAATAGCTCGCGTTGTAAAGGAAACCATTCAAAGAGCCAAAGCCGACTGAACAAAGAAGAAGCACAAGCATTTGATACCAACTTCCATTACTTGGTAGTTTTTAATACAATGGTGTCGGTACCAACATATGATGTATGACAGGTGCATAACAAGAATGGTGTGAATATTATATTAAACATGCTTAAACTAACTAAACTCCCAAAACACATTAAGTATAGAGTGAGCTGCTGATGCTGAGCAGCATCAGTATCATCTAACAAATATAAGTGTTTTACTGTACTATCACCACCTCACAGTTGTAGCTTGTTTGCATTGCAGTCATTTGCTTTTAACTTCCCCAGCATTGGAAACCCTCACTGTCTCCTCTCTGGCTTTGCGTTGTGGTTGCTGATGATGTGAAAGGCTGAAGTGATGTGGTTGTTACTGCAGGAAGAAACTCTGATCTTCCCTTTGGAGCTGCCGACTTCAAAAGGCTCACTGCCTAAATTCATCAACATCCTGTACTGCAGCAGTTCGACTGCTTTTATCAGCTTTTACACACACCCGTATACAAGCTGCACACACACACACACACACACACACACACATACACACGCAAACAGTCTCCTGCTGCCGTATATATATATATGTTCATTGTATGCACTTTGTCATATGGTTGAACCAGCGGCTTCTTTCCTGATTCTCTTCAAGACAGAAATGAAGCTTATGAGTTCAGCAACAACAGAGAGGTGCAATAAAAGAAGAGCAATGCAGCAGCAAATAGATTCAAACAAATAAAAGAGAGGAAAACAACAACAGGGGGCCAGTATGTTAGAGAAGGGCACTTCCCTGCTAATTAAGGAAGTGGTTAGGTTAAGGAAATGGTAGCACTAAAATACTAAAATTAAAATATGCAACAAATTATTGACCAGTATTTAAACTATATTGAAAAATAATATTGTAAGAGAAACATCTATTTAGATACATATAGAGAGAAATTGTTATAATAAACTTTCTCTGTTCATCTTTTCTCTGTATGGTCCTATAAATGTATAATCCATGAGCTTGTTCTGTATATTGATGAAAATTACATGCTATTAAATGTGTGTTATTATCATCAAAAAGAAAATTCAAATGATGGATATTTATAGATTATGACAGAATTTTTACGATCATGTCAAAAGACCAGACGACTGTCTCCTGCAGCAGAGTTTCATGTTAACATTTAATGTTTTGCTGGTGACTCTTTAATAAAAAGTCATGTCTTCCTTAGAGTTAAGCACAAGAGTTGTTTTAAGATGATTGTGGCTGCAACTTATTGTGACAGCAAATACACACACACACACACACACACACACACACACGTACACAGCACCAATACATTTTGGAGGAAACGTAATGCTGTCTGGATTAACATAATGAGGAAATTAATTAATTTTTAATTAAAATTTGTACAAATTATAATTGTAATTAACGTGTCTGGCAAGATACGCAATTGTGACCCTGGACGTATTAGTAAAATGTTCACTTGCAATGTATTTTATTTGTTTATCCACTCTTGCAACACAATAACCAGCGACTCAAGCATCATTTACATCTGTGTGGTTCTGTGTAGACACACACACACACACTGCACTTTGTAAAGTTTTGGAAGAGATTATGACTTTGGCATAGTGTAATACAGATATAGTGAACTGAAGCACAAGACACAATGTGTTTATGACAGTGGCATTCATCCAATACCGTGATATTTGCATATCTGAACCAAAGTGCTTTTGCTGCCTAAATCTAACACACAGCTCTGACAACCCCTGTCCTGCATCTTGTACATAAACGTAGATCCTTCTTCACTCACAGGTGAACATAATCCAGGCAGAAGTTACATGTTAAACCACAGAGTAATTAGGAAAACAAATTAGTAGTATTTAAATATGATTTAAATAGACTGTCTTGTCCTCAGTAATAGATTTTTTTGACAGTGGATAGTCTGCATAGTCTACAAAGTAAAAAGTGACTATAGCAGCAGTCTGGGCTGATCTGTAAAATGTTGGTTTGACTCTTTCTTGCTGGTTGACCATTTTCTTTCTTTCTTTTGTTTTTTTTTTCTCTGTCTCTTATTGTCTGCCTGTCTCCATTCTCTCCCTTGCTTCAACACTAGTTTCCTAAGCCTTGATAAGCCCATCTGCTCTGAGGCCAAGTTCATACCGAACGTCTCTCAAAGTTAGAGCTGAATTTCTAATGTCATTCCTTCACCTGTTTTAGACACACACATTAACATTCGCACACACACTTGCTCACACACACACACACATCTCCATCAGACAGTGTGTTCTGCCTCTCATTAGCTTTTCTCACCCATGTCCCAATTTATAAAACAAGAACAATGTAATTGGACGGAGCAGAGGCCTTTGTTTTTCCTCGCTCTTCAGCCCTCCTTCTCTTTTCTTTCTTACTTCACTTTCATTATTCATCTCCTTGTCGCTTTTCTCTTTTCCTCCCTTCTTTTTTTTACTTTATTTATTCCTACACTGTTGGATGAGGAAGTATGCATTTGACCTTGAAGTCGCTCCCTTATACACAGCAGACAACTAATGATATAGCAGTTAGGATTACAGGGCTCAGTCTACAATGAATTCTAATACGCTGCGAGTCAGAGAGTATTGAAAGTTTCCTTGTGCTCCGTCTTACTTTCCACTCGGTTTGATTTATTTGTCTCATTGTTGTAAAGAAACAACAGCAGTAAACAACACACAGATACCAGTTATCAACAATAAAACAAAAAAAAGGTCACTTTTTGAAATAATTGGGTGAGGAATCATAAAAGAGAAAAACAGCGCTCTCTCTCTCTCTCTCTCTCTCTGTCTCTCTCTCTCTCTCTGTCTCTCTCTCTCACTGCTGAGAGTTACAGTGACAGCGTCGCTGGAATGATGGGCTGCTACCGAGATATTTGTGTCTCATAAATCCGACATCATTCAGCTGTTATTTATGACCATTGTGTCAGTTAGGGTTGTCCGGAGAGTAAAACATTGCCATGACAACGCTATGCCCCCCGACCCACTACATCCATCCTGTCAGAATCCGCTTGTCCTCCCACCCTGTAAATATAGAAATGATCACAATCACAGTCAGAATCAGCTTTATTGGCCAAGTATGTTTAGGCATTTCACTCCGCTTCTAGTGGCTGTGGGCTGACTTACACACGACAATGTTCAGGAAGACACACACATGGACAGACCGTACAGCCAGAACAAGGACAACGAATACAACAGACTGTGTGTGTGTGTGTGTGTGTGTGTGTGCTACAGTCCACATTACACGTTATTACAAATGTTTGGATCCATCATTGTCTTCAATCGTTTGAATGCAACACTTCTAGTCTGTCCTCCACAGGATGGATATGGAAATGCTGTGATATTGCAGTTTAAATCAGAACAGAGCAAAAAGTTATGGACCAGAATTTTCTAATGAAAAGAGACATCCCACCTCCATCGAAAATGTCAATTTCTGTGATTTAATGTGTCCACTGCATGAATTATTGAGTCATGGTTGTTGTGTCTCTCATATCTTTATGTATTTTTATTTACTTGATCACCGTCGTACTGAGCAGCCGCCATGAAATGTTGCTGGAAAAGATCCTCACAGAACCTTCGTTGACTTAAGTAAAGGTTGGAAAAAAATTGTGAGCAATGAAGAGAAGTGAAGTGACACAGAGGAACAAAATGAGAGATGAATATAAATGAAAAAAGAATAGAGTGGAAAGAAGAGGGAAAACAAGAAGATGGAGAGAGGTGCTGCTCAGAGAGGAGGATGAAGGAGGAGGTCACAGTTTGACACGCCTGAGGTTTTAGGTATCGTGTTAGCTAAAGGTCTCTGAGCAGCCGGACGGCTGTGCAGTTAAAGGTTATCCAGACAAGACATCTTGTTAGTGTAGCAGTGATATGACAGCATACAGTAGAGAGAGGGGTCATGGGGTCAGAGGTTGTGGCCTTGAGACGTCTGGGGAGGACCCCGCTTGTCATCTGTTTAAGGTTACACTCATCTGGGAGGAGTCCTGAGGCTTTTTTAACAGAGGTGATGAGAGGCGCTCAGTAATTACCCCAGTATTTACCCCTGGATGCATTCAGCTGACTGACAGGTCAGGCAGGGGGCTGCCTAACGGAGTGTGTGTGTGTGTGTGTGTGTGGTTGTTTGTGTATATAGCAGAATGACAGTATTTGCTGTTTGTGAGTACATCTATGTATACAGCAGGGCTCATTTTGGCACCTAATTTTGCTTTAGCCTCAGTCATTTCCTTATACACACATACTCAGCCAGGCAGCCCCTTGCATCTACTATGTTTTTTCATATTTGATTATTATTTGTTATTTGATTATTTCTAATAATAATATATACAATATTTAGTCAAGTTTTCAACACTGATTTTTTTGTTTAATTGTCATTTTGTATTTTTAATTTGTATATCAAAAAATATAAAAATATATAAAAAACAAAGATGATCAGTTTGGAGTGTGAAGGACCTCACTCTGCTGTCTGTACACATACACACTTACACGCATGATAGATATGTAGACACATGTACCAGCCTAATCAAGCATGTCGCTGTTCCTCCTCTCCTCTTAATTAGCGTTAATTGTGCTCATTAACATGAGAACAAGGTGTAAATTGAATCACGAGAGGAAGACAAATATTGATGTTAATTGACAGATCTGTTTTTAGGAGGTGTTGTCCCTCCAAATGCCTCCAATGGGTTCCCATTAACCCTCATTTGCATAGATTAATCAGCGACAATTGGGAAATTAAGAGGATTAACCTGGCCTCATTGCTGGCTGCTGCTGCTTCTCTTTGTGCACGTGTGTGTGTGTGTGTGTGCGTGTGGTGTAAAATAAAACTCTTCAAGTTGTCAGAATACTGTAAGACTGAAAGTTTGCTACGTATCATATATACACACACTAACACAAGAAGCAAGTGTGTGTAAAGCCTGTGTCTGTGTGTGAAATCCAATAAGCCCATTGGACGTTGCCAGGCAGGCTTCTGTGGAGACAAATGTAAACTCAGCACTTTACCCTCGTGGAAAGGACATCAAATCCCTGATTCTTTCTGATCTGGCAACACTGTGAGGCTCAACCAATTGATTAGAGTGCTGAGGCATTTTAAAAGACGACACATATCAGGAGTTTGAACTGGGAAAACAAATGCTTTGCTGCTATCGGCAACCAGTAGGAAATCAGACATTTGTTTGTCATAATTGTGTGCGTGATGATTAGAAAGATTTGTGACAGGCTCGTGCTCGTCTTGAACTGGTGGCTCAGTGATATCAAACTAGTTTTGTAATGATTGGACAAACATTTTCTGATTTATAGTCTGATTTGTGTTATGACCTTTTTTGCATTAGTTGAGCTTTGAATGAAACGTTCAGGGTATGTTTCAGGTACTCGAGGGCATATTCTGCAGTCTTGTGATGTTTGACACAACGGTTGGTCTATTTATGTGCTGAGCCATGCCCTTTACGAGTTAATTGGTTAATATCTAGAAAACTAAATAAGATATCAACAACCTTTATCCAACTTTTGATAAGGTTGGTCCATTAATGATCCATAGGAAATGCGGTAGTTATCGGACCTGTCAACAATGTGTTTTCAAAAATATTAAAAATAGTGGAAAATATGCCTAGGCACAAATAAGTTATATGGATAGATTCGTCTGGTCCCACTAAATTCAGGAAAGAAATTATTTTTTAGGATTAGATATAGATTAGGATCATATTTCTTGAGCTGCACTTGCACACAACTTCTAATCAATGGTTATAAATCACGTCTCTCACAGGAATTTACCCGAACATTCCTGAAGAAAATAAAACAAATAAGGTTTCAACCCACTGGTCTTGAACCTCTAACTGTCCCAACATGAAATCAGCTCACATGAAAAGTGGAATTCATCAATTCAGTGTCATCATGCTAATCGAATGTAAAACACTTTCAACATTTATTTGATTTATTTGGTCGTTCAGGAAGGTGCTGACAAAGTGAAAATATAAAAATGAGAAATAATGAAAATCAAGAGCAGCTTTCAGGCATTTTAAAAGGAAAGAGGAAAGTCTGTATGTGATCATGTTGTTTAAGAGCACGTCATTCCACCAGTGTACAGTCCTCTAGAGTAACTCTAACCTCCTCCATCCAACAGCCTTTTACACCCTCACCAGGGAATATCCACACAGTCCTTTTGGATTCCAGCCAGCTCCACAGTCACCATCCAGCCCTGTGGCACACTGGGAATTACCAGCAACAACATTCCACCTCCCTCAAACTTTCCTTTCTTTCCCAGTTAGGAGCACTGTAAATAGCCTCCAGTTTGTGTGATATTTAATATTATCTGTTGTGTCATGCATTTTAAATGTGATTTTAAAAAAAGACAGTCAATCACTCAGGTGCCTATAACGCATGGGACACAAGGGAAGTCAGCAGCGATGCTAGCATATCAACACCTGTTAGAGGTAAAGTAAGGAGCAGGAAGGAGGCTGGGTGCTCTATGCATGTTTTGTGTATTGAGAAAATAAACAGAAAGGTAGGCATGTGTGTTTTTTTTTATTACTATTCTCGTCTGTGTAGTGTGATGATGATGATAAGTATGACAATGATGAATATGATGATGACTATGATGATGATGCTGATGGTGATGTGTGATGAGGCTAATATAACGGTAGATGCATTGTATGCTGGCAAGTGGTTTAAGAGCCCTCAGAGAGAAACGGCCTCAGCCCTCCGTGTGCATGTGTATGACGACAACTCGTTACGTTACTGTAAGTGCAATGAAAGGCTTGCTAGTAAAAAACCAATAAGAATAATTTTATCTATTTAAAAGACGCATCGCCTAAACCAGGCTACTTCCTGTAGGTGTCAACGCGTCAACCGCGGACAATATCCACACCTGATTCACCAGATTGTCAGAGTTCATATGTGAAAACAGCTATAAAAACATCGCGTAAAGCATTAAGCCAAGCGGACAATGCTGGTGTTCTTTTCTGATGAAGAGAATGTAAGAAGAAGAAGATCATTTTATGGCAAAAATTTAAATTCTTGGAACTGATTTCAAGGTGAAGGGAAGATGATAAGATGGTTTAACTTAAAATACTCAAATGTAGAAGTAATTAAAGGGAGCATTCACACAAGAGAAAATACATACTGCCTACATATCCAATATATCACCGGGACATTTTAAAGTACTGTATGTGTATGTGGTTATGCACAAAAACTGTGTGTAAGAGTCGTAACTCATCGCCTGGGTGTATCAGTGTGTTTGTTGGTGTGTACACATCTTAAAGCCCATCGTAAAGCCCTCTGTATCATAAAAAAAACAAAATACAGTGATTAAGACCCCTTGGGTTAAAAGTTCACAAAAAAACACTCACATATACGCGTGCACACACACACACACTCGCACTCATGCAGTCCATGCAGCGCTAATGCTGTCCTCTAGCAGTGAGCGAGGCCACTCAGAGCCATTTTCATTAATTCCACGCCATTAATGAGCGAGAAAATGAAATGGAGAAGGAAAATATGGCTATCAATCGCTGCTGTTGTTGGCAGGTGTATAATGAAGTATCAGAGTCCAATTGAATTGGCCCTAATTACACCAGCCTCCAGATATTACTTCATCTGTACCAGTCCTATTAATGTGTGTGAGTGCGTGCGTGAGAAAGGGTGCAAAGCATACCACACACACACCCTTGCTTTGATACAAACACCCACATAAATGCGCTGACTCACACATGATTTCTCACACGTGCACACACACACACACACACACACAGAGACACATGCACGCCTACACCCAGTCATGCTTTGCTAACCAGTGGGTGTTCCGTGCCCTGCCTCTCCCCATACTTAATTAGGAGAGCAGCACTTAAGAGGAAATGAGATTATATTAATTGAATTCATCTGATAATATTAGGCCACCGCTTCACTGGTGGTCCATTGCTGAAACAGCAATCAGATCAGACCATAGCACACCACAGAGAGAGATGGTGCATGTGCGCGTGTGTGTGTCAACTGATTTTACTTTACTTAAAACTTGAATAAATTCACTCCTCACCATTGCAATTCAGCCAGTTTTTCTCAGGTTTTCTTTAGATAGATCGGTGCGACCTGAGAACTCTTCTCTATGCTTCACATCAAACTTCTTCTACTCTATATTTTCCTATACTGTGGTAAAACGGAGCATCTGTGATGATCTATAGGTTTTATTTCCTTACTACAGGGGCTGTATAGATAAATAGATAGACCCTCATAAAGGGACGGAGGAAGCAAGCATTTAAAGTTTAAAGGCTTTGCTACACAACATGTTGATGATTTGCTCGGTGTTGTTTGGTTTGAGGTTGGTTTAATAAAGTGCAGCTCCAAGGGTCTCTTAAAGCAAAAGCATATGAGAAGCTCATCAAATTATTTTATGGCCATTTCCTAAAAACAAAACACCTACAGCTATATACAACTACTGCACTGACCCGCTGCTTCTTAATAACAAAAGCTTCATACTGCAATGCACAAAATAAAACTTATTAAAAATGGAAACAATTTGGGGAATATGAGATGTGATGATTAATTAAAATAATTATTCTTAAAGATCTTGTAAATGTCCAACTATCTATTAAACGGAGCAAAACAAAACAGTAAAATAAAATGTACAATACACATTTATGCACTTCTACAAATGCAGAACGTGTATGCAGCACATATGTTTTTATAGAGGTAATGTTTTGTCCTGTTTACATGTATTTATCTTAAATTAGCAGTCACACAGTAATCTAGCAGCATGAAGCAGAATAAACACTGATCCAAAACAGAACCTGGGACAGTAGATGGTTGAATAGATGATCCAGGAAAATACATATATTTGACAGAGAGAAGCAACATTATCTTTATATAGAACATACTGATGAATACAATGAGAAACAACTGACATTAATTCTTTGGACAAGTATTGGTAACAGCAAGTAAAACTCTTTAGTTGCCAGTTTAGGTCCAACAAGCTTAAATGAATTCAGTCTGAGACAGCATCCTACCTGCATGATGGTGGATGTGTTGGTCGTGTACATATGTGTATATCTGTCAGCAGCTAATGTCACTACATCCAAGCGACATCACAGGAAATGATCACAGTCTGAGTGTGGAGCCTCATATTGTTACACAGAGGTACAACTGAACTGACTGAGGAAGTGAGGGTGTGTTTGATTTTAGGACTAGTGCAGGCCAGTCGTCACCCAGGCAGCCCGAGGTTGTGTTTTAAAGAGAGGATAGGGAGCAATTATTGAGGTTGAAAACATTACACATTTCTACATTTCTAGGGATATTCATAGTATTCTATCGCAGGCATCTTAGTCGCCAACCACAGGTGATTTTATTCACATAGTAGGTGGTTGTCGTGACAACCAGGTCCAGAGAGCAGTGCCATATAGTATGGCAAAAGACTTTACTATACAAAAAAAAACACTTCTTGTTGCATCTGGCAGTAGGACACAGCTAGATCTAACTGACTACACTTCACATTCCAGTTCAGTTTTTGTTCAAACTATATTATAGAAGCCATTAGAGGTGATTGAAATTTATGAGCATTCTGGAGGGTGTAGTGTGTACTGCTGTGGAACTGATGTATGTTATGTTATACTGAGAGCTGTAATACTTACTCTGACATCATCGAAATAAATACAAAGTATTAGAAACTACAACAGCTGAGAACGATCAATACAGTACGTCTCGAGAAAACAGAAACCATGCAAGCATCTTCAGTATTTAGAGAAAAAAATAATGCTGAAAACTAATAAAACACACGCAAACTAAAATTCACCAGTTTCTCAACATGTACACAGTAAATAAAGTAATACAAGTCCAATATAACACAGCAGAAATCTTCACGGGAAACAAAACACTGAAGAAACACTCTTTAGTAGTGTCGGGAAATGAGCTTACAATGTTTAATTAATAATTACATAATTCAATTTAATTAACTGGCTACTAGGTGTCTATTACATTTATATTAAATCCATCAAATACATTAAATGACATGGCAGTACTACAGTGCAAAGCACAGTAAAATGAAGAATAGTTAATCAGTTATTGACTGAGAATAAAGAAAAATATTATTAAGGAGAATCACAGTAAGTAACAATATAAAATAGAGTTACACAAAGATAATGAAAGAGGAAGGAAATAAAGGTCCACCTTCTCATTTAATGCTGGATAACCGCTGACCTTATTTTATGGATCCAATAGCTTTCAAATGAGTTTTTGTTCCCTCACCTTCCTAATGGAAGGCGGACTGTGATCAATATCCACGACTTGAAGAAGTGAGGGATTGCTATTATGCATCAATATGTCAGGCCAATAAAATTACCAAATTGCGTAGGGAGCGTTTGGTTGGTACCATTTTCAATTCCAGTCCCTGTAAACGTGGCCGAGCATGATGAACTTGTCAGCAGTAATTTACCTTCGTGGTCTCCAAGAACATGAAGAGCTGAATGTGAACTATAGCACACGTCTATGGGATATGTTGTTATGCTGTGCTGCTATTAACTAACTGCTGGCTCGTCTGTCTCATCACACCTTTTCTTTTAGGTTTTTTTTTTTTTTAAATCAGCTACACTCTTACTACTATTACTCAATGATTGGCAACACTTAGATGTGTACATTTTTAGGTGTTCCACATTTCAAATAATTCTCTGTTGCTTTCTCCCTTTCTCGTCTCTACTCCCTTTGTGTTTTTACTCCATAAAATCCTTCTTGTGATTTCCACTCCATCATCCTGGCTCAAAGAGGAACATCTTATCTCTCCTCTCAAGTGCGCTCTGGTTAGCTCTCCTTTTCCATGTTGTGCCAGATGAATTATATATGTGAATTACAGCATAGAGAGATATGCTCTTTCAACTGCTGGATATCTATCCGTTGATCTATCCTTTCTCTTGCTGTGTATGTATATGTACATCACTTCTTTTGGTTTCTCCAGTTAGATTCTCTCTCTCATGTCACGTGCTGCTTTTCTACATATGAACCCTTTCATGCTTTATTAGATGTATCACCACACAACGGCATGGTATGAATAATAACCAGAGCACCAACCTCCTAACAAAATCAAATGTTGCCTGTTTTATGTCAAACATATTGTTTTATGCAAACTTGTATATACACTGTGAGAATTTAAGTAATTTCCTACAATGGCATCCATGCCACACGAAGGAGGTTGCCACTCACTACAGCACTGTGCTGTGAGGTGATTTACGCCAGGGTCAGACCGTCTGCTAAAGCAGGACCATTCAGACGGGAGGTGCCGTAAATGTATTGAATAGCTGTGATCAAGGATAAAGCCCAGTCTACACTGACTGGATAATATCTGACATATCAGATATGACATAGTGATAACCTTATATTTAACTGTGCTCATGATATCACAAGGCGATACAAAGGTTAGGAATACCGCACTGAGCAGCTAACCCTCAACCACAAAGTAAGTGCACCTCAATCAAATAGGTCCCCAGAGTGCTCCTTATGTTGATTTGATCTCTATTCATGACGAACCCAGCTCCATCCATGACCTCCCACCCCAACACACCCACTTCTTTTCAGCCCTCAGTCAGAGGTCATGACCCCGCCAGGGTCATGGAAAGGGGTGGGGTGCAGGCAGGGTCAAAAGTAAAAATGCTTTAAAGATGAACGAGGTTTAAATCAAGCCTTTTGCCTTCATAGGAAATAGATTATATTGAGGGTTTATATGTAGTTTGGGGAATGAATGGTTGAAGGACAGGGTGAAAGAGTGAATGAGAGGGATACAGTGATAGAAGGAAGCAAATGTTTTTTTTTTCTTTTTGTCTTCCAGTTAACCATATGTCTAAGTTTCTAGACTTGTCTCTTTTCAGAGACACGGCCCGTCCTCCCTTTGAATAAACCTCCATATCTCTTTCCTTTCACCCTGACCAGCAGACTCTATTACAATACTGTTACTGAGTACATTTGTGTCATAACGTGGCAACATTGATTTATGACTCCTTTCCCAGCTGTCTAAAAGCTAGCAGACTGATGGGAACTGTCTCACGCTCACTCACACCCATCTCTTTATTGTACATGCCATAGTGTGTGTTGGATTCCGCATATTTTTTGGTTCTTGTCTTGACTTGTGAGGGATGTCTGTTTTGGTGGAACTTGGTCATGCACAGAGATGCAAACATGCAAACACAGATGGTGTCATTTTGTCGTGGCAGAACCACTGACCCATTAATATATTGTGTTAACTAGTTGTCACACCAAGGCCATTTTATAGAATAAAAGTCTCCAGATATTACCAGAGTTCTATCAGCTTTGATAGTAGCAGCAGTCTTACAAATACTAAGACAATTAAAAGCTTTGCTAAACACGTAATAATAAACATTAACAGCTTTAGCTTTAAGCCTGTTCTCTCCGTCTACCTCTCGCTCCCCGTCTCTCCTCTTCTCCCTCTTCCTTTTCTCCTCCTCCCTGGTCTTTCCTCTTCTTTCCCCTCCTTTTTTCACATTTTCTCCCATTGGCAAGAAACAAATCGGACAGGCCCTGCTGAATGTGCAGGGGCTGTCAACTATGCTATAGCCCCAAACATGACTTATGACAAGCTATCCCTGTGTGTATGTGTGCGTGCATGTGTATCCAGGTACTCCTCATGTTGTGCGCATGTGTTTCTGTGTGTGTGGTGTAGGTATTCCTGATGGTGTGCAGACATAAATCTGTTCTTGTTCATTTCAAGTCCCCTTAACCTAAATCATTGATTTTAAAGGTAAAGACTTTGTTTAAAATTAAGATAAGTTTAGGCTTAAATTAAGGTTAGGGCAGGTAAGGTTAGAGTCTCCAGGAAATGAATCGAAGTCAATGTAATGTCCCCAACAGAGAGATGGAAACCTAGTGTGTGTGTGTGTGTGTGTGTGTGTGTGGCAAGCCCTAGGTCCAGCCCATCCATTACCAGTGCTAGCAGCATTGTGTGTGTGTGTCTCATTCATAATAGATGTCCTGACCAGTACCTGAGATGTACATCATCTCGACTATGAAGGGGTCAGGGATTCCACTCCGATGGAGTCAGAAGTAGAGAGAGGGGAGGAGGAGTTGTGAAAAGCAAGCTTTGTTAACCATCAGTATTAGATTGTTAATGACCTGGATCGTATTAAAAAGTTAAATAAAAATGTCTTGTTACAGAATTAAAGGAGTTCAACAATGTGGTAGGTGTGGATGTGTGAATTGTGTTGTCTCCCAGTCATGCAAAACACTTTTCCACTGGCTAGCAGGTGTTCTTTGAAATCATATAACTAACCAGCTCAAACATAATTTAAGTCAGGGATAAGCTGCAATAGCAGCTCCAGCCAGCGTTTTTTTACGTCCTTGGCAGAAAGGCTCAACTGGACCAAATTGGAACAGACTTTGAAACCAGTTGCTTTCCTCCAGTTATTCCCTTCTCTACTTCATTTCTCTTCTCTTTTTCTCTCCACTTATAACACTCAGCACTACGGTAGATGATGTCTGTTGCTTCTCCTCCAACATGTTCATTTTATGTTATGGCGGCTGGCAAAGTTATACAATACCACACTGACCATTGGAGACACGACAGGGTGCCATTCAGGGTGAACTGAACCTTGAAAAACTGTCGACCACCGCTCAAAACTGCAAAAGGCACCCAGTTGACAAAGGTTCAGCTTTATGCAAATGTCCTCTGACATGCTGCAATAATGACATGGAGATAACTAATCTTACTCCACTCAGCTAAAGACAATCAAAAAAATTGATTCATATTAAGCAATGAACTGCTTCGTCATACACTGGTATAGTTGCAACATTAGAAAAATAAGTGTCCACTCAGAGGTGTGTATGTAGTATGTGACAGCAGTAAGACAGTAAGACAGAGAGCTGCATTGTACTGTATGTCTGTGGAAAGTTGCTGTCTGAAGCTTCATTTCTGAGATTCTAGTTTAACTCTCTTCTACACAGAGGTGGGTTGGATGGGTTGAATTGGTCATGGAATAGGTGGTAGGGTAGCCTTTAATTGTGTAATTGTCGTGCAGTATAGAGATGAACAGATGCCTCCCCTCCATTCCATTTTTGCACCTCTATTTACTTTAATGGTCTCTTCTCAACATGTCCAAATCAATTACATGAACTGGCCTGGTACAACGATCGCTGCATATGGCGCTATGGAAAGACACACACACACACACACACACACACACCACACACAGTTTTAGAGGTAATTTGTCCTTCCAATAAAATGACCAAAGTATGCCGTTGTGGAGGGTGAACAGGGGTGTACTAGCACATGAGTTATGTTCAAGGTGCTGTATTTCTCAGTATTTATATGTTTGTGTGTGTGTGTGTGTGTGTGTTTGTGTGGCTATGTGCACTTTTCCTTTAGACAGCAGCAGGAAGAAGCCGGCAACATCCAGATCATATATTATTCAGCTAGCTTCTATTTACCTCATATAGCTGCTAGGCTGTCCAGCACTGGCTGCTGGTGTCCTGCCTTTACCCCTAAATAAACATGCTTGCCGTTAAGCACAATCACATACACTCCTGTTAGCGTGTGTTTTCTAACAGGTAGATGTAGTTCAAAATCTTCAGTTGTGATACTTCTCATTGGCCAAAACACCTTGTTCAAAAGGTCAGTCTGTGTTCTTATGACTTCACCTGGGAATAAATGACATTAAAATCTCGAACCCCGTTTTTTCCTCTAAATTTCCCTTAAGTACCTTCAACACCTAATAAAAGCTCCATGATGCTTACGTAGCATGAAATATTCAAACCAAGACATTATTTTTTATGACTGCAGCAGCTAGAGTAATTTACATGTTTTATGCATCATTACACTATATTAATCTCTCTTTATTCTCTGTCACCATTATTGCCTTTATTTCAAAATAAAGTTATGCGGATGACAACAATGCTTGTCCACACATGCATTTGTAATAACTGACACAGTGATGGCTTTTTCTTAGTCTGCAGGTAACAATAATTTATTATGGATTCATCTAATGATTATTAATTGATTCCTCATTTAATCCCAAAATGTCCACAAATCGTACCATTGTCCATCACGGTTTATAATAGTCTAATATGACATATGTATATGTATATGTATATGTATATAAAGAAATATCTATGGCAATGTACAGTAGGAATAATGACAGATCAGCGTGCTGCTGACGCCTGGCAGCAAGCTATGCTCTTATAAAAGCACATTGTTAGTTTCACGTTGGTATTGAAAGTGGATTATGACCCATGTAATTCTACCTAAGCTGTTTTTGTTTGCTTTAACCTGTTCTGTCGTATTGTTGGAGAGCAATCTGTATGATAAATGAGAAAAGACCTGTTTTTGTAAAACAAAATTGAACACCCCTTGTCAAACACAACAGAGACACACACCCATGTATATAGAATACACACACACACACACACAGCATCACACACTCACAGAGCCGTGAGCAACACTGGTTTCCTGGCAGGTTTTTCTTGCCTGACTTATTGAGTATAAAACATTGATGAGCTGCGTTTTTTTTTTAGTTTTTTTTTTTTTATCTTCTTTCACTATAGACCAAGATACACACATTTACACTACATGCACAGAAAAAGCTCACCTAGAATCATTAGAGCCGCTATCCTTAAACCCAAATCTGTCTCCCACAAATTGTGTTTGTGTACAACGAATTTTTAATAGTGCTTCACCGTTTCATGGTGTGTGTTCTGTGTTCACCACTTTCTTCCACTGCCAGCGGTAGTCTGACACAGTGAAAGTCATCAGGAACAGGTTTGACTTCCTTTCTGGACACCAGGATTGATGTTTAATGAAAAATCTGTAGAGATCACCGTGAAATAAACAGGCACATGTGTGTATAAGATTGTATCATGTTTAATGAGCATTTTCTCTTTAAATTAGCATGTCCATGGTGCCACTGTCAGAAGAATCACATCCTTCCTCGTATTTCTTCTCCTTTATTTCTTTATCCTCTTCCTCTATGTCGACTCAACCTTGCTGTCTCTCGATCTCTGTCTTCCCCAGTCTTTGTCACATTCAGCTGCCCCCCCCCACCCCCAATCTCCATTACTACCAAATCCCCACATGCCTCCATCTCCTCCCCCATGTAACCTCCATTTTCTCAGGCGTCACCTTTGGCATGTCTTGCAGAAAATTAATTTGATTGGACAGAGTGCTTGCCAGTCAATATTTCAAGCCAGGGAGCGAGAAAGAGTGGGATTGTGGGTAAATCTCCAGACAGGTGCCGGGCTTCTGTCCAGATTTTCCTCCTTCCCATCCACTCATCCACCTCGTCAACATAAACTAAGCACTATTAGATATAACATGGATAACACAGAGCTCTGGATAATAATCTATGCATCATTTCCACTGGGTGAAGTCTGAAAACTGTATATGATATGTATATATTTGAATACTAGCGTTTTGATCTTAATTGGGTCTGTCTGTTATCTGGGGATAATAACATTCACTGCTGACAGGCAGTTCTTTTGATGGCCACTAGATGCTACCTCCCAAAAATTGAATTATAAATATTCAATGGCTAAACTACAAAGTCAATAGAAGTCATAATCCAAAATCATAATCTGGATTATGACTACACAGTCATTTGAATGTCTCTGTGTGTAAAGATGTTACATTTATATATGACTATAATATAACAGCAAATATGTTTTCAGAGAAGAAAATGTTATTTCAAGTTAGATAATGTTGATATCAAATGCATGAGGAAAAATTTACTGACAAGGTATTTAATGGTGTTTCTGTCTAAATGGAGTACAATATCAGCTGGTAGTTACTATGGTAACTTTGTATGGTTGTGTTTGGGTACTATCAGAGATTGGTTAATGTTAGGATAAGATCATGGTCTCTGTTTAATAATAAAAACAAATCTGCAGTGATTTGAAGCACTACTATTATAGCTGTGGCTCTGTCAAAAATACAAAAGAAACTATAGACTATGCTCTTTTGCTAATCTGAACAGATAGGCAACAAGGCTGGCATGTGGAATAAGTTATAAATATGAGTAATTATAAATGAGCAGAAGAAAAACCAAAGCTGGGCAACACACACACACACACACACACACACACAGGAGATGGGGGTCGGATAGAGATGTGCAGTGTTGTTGGGTTGGTGAAAGAAGTGAGGGTGGGATAGAGTGAGGGAAATTAAAAACAATGTTACCTGGTGTTTATCCCTCAGTAACTGTGATATCACTGTGTTAATAGTCAAGATGGAAGAGAAGGGAGTAAGAGACTGAAGCAGAATGACAAAAAGGGAGACACATAAGATGTGAAAGAGTGAAATATTAAGCTTTGAAGGGTGAAAGATACTGAATAAAAGAGCAAAGGACTCTATGAAAAGGTTTTTAAAACATGGTAAAATACTGTGGGGAGGTGAGAGAGATGGACACATGTAATAAGGGAAGAAAAGGAGATTAAGGGAGGGAAAAAAGATGATGGAAAAAGTTAACATGGAAAAGAATGGTGAAGACAGAATGGGGCAGCATAATATAGAGGAACAGGGTTACTGGAAATCAGTCAGAGCTGGGGGTGCTGAGAGAAACCTGATATAATGACATCATGTCACATGCTTTAGTCGCTAAATTGTGTAGTTGTATGTGGATTGACAATACAATTGCATTTACACTTGTGTCACAATGTGCCTTGGGTGCATTTACACCTGTACTTTCTGATTACAATCTGATCACCCAAGATGCATTTCAATGCAAGTTGTAAAACAGGAAATAAAGAGAAAGGGAGGGAGTTACATAACTAACCGCCACACTTTAAAACAAAGCATCTGACATTTACAGTCAACCTCTAACAGCACATAATAAATAAATATGTAACCGAGAGAAAGCACATTTCCAAGGTGGTCTTGCAAAAGTTTTTTTATTGATTTGTTTAGCGAACCTTTTGTGTGTGTGTGTGTGTGTGTGTGTGTGTGTGTGTGTGTGTGCGTGCACGCGCTGCAGTTACAGCCCCTGCCAGTAGGGAGTGCTGCAGCCCCCTAAGCACCCCTACTTCCAGCATCACTGCAGAGGAGAGATGGAGAGAAAAAGACAAGGAGAGAGAGAGAGATGGAGGAGGAGATGAATGAGGTGTGACGTGAGCGCTGATTTTAGAGGAATGTCTCTTACTGACATGAGACTTCACTACAACCTCCCCCTCCCTCCCTGCTTTCCTCCCTCCCCCTCCCTCTCAGTGTTAGTGTGTTACTCCCCATGGCCCAGTGGTGACATGGCATTTAATAGACTCCCCGCTGCGAAACAAACTACCTCAATTAATTCCTTCGACTCAGCCCTGGCCTTTCTCTCACTCTCACACCCTGGGGTGTGTGTGAGTGTGTGATTTAAGCCGTTGTTGGTCCAGTATTTTTGTCTCCCGCTGGCTGTATAAGCTGCATTAAAAGACGGAGTCAGTGCTGGCTACACCAACATGATCTACTTTTATTCATTATCTGGTTGGTTTCCATTTCAATAGATGTATTGAAATAGATATATCCATGCAATGTGCGGTTTGTGTGTGTGTCAGTGTGTTGGGTACTACTGTGGTGTTGTTTCATTACTGAGAATTATGAGAGCAATCACCTCCCAGTTTCCATGTCACAGAACAGAGCAGCAGACCAGGCCCTATGTCTACAAAGCCCAGAAGAGGCCAGAGGACCACACTGATAGCAGAATGTCATTATACCCACAGTATAACCACCTCTTTGAAGTGGACATTTAATACACGCTGTGTACAAAAAGAATTGTACATATAAACAGACTAGATTGTTTTAGGAGTTGTGTTCTGAAGAGTGAGCCGAACGGTGGTAATTGCTCTGTTTTTTTTTTCCATTACCTGCCTTTATACACATATATTCAAGAGGACATGAACATGATTTATTAAGCAAACACTGAAACATCACGGTGTTTGACTGATGCTTCCCACCTAAGATGTAGCTTGTTATTTATTTTAATGTATTCATTCATTTGTCTTTTGCAACCCATGTGTTTCCATGTGTGTATGTGTGTGAATGGGGGTAAAGAGGTGGGTATATTAAACTCAGAGTATCCTCCCTTCCTCACTAACTATTCTATAACTGCACAAAAAATGATTTCACTTATTTAGTTAGCAATACTGCATCCTATAAATGCTGCCTTATTTGGGTTTATTCATGTGTATGACTTGAAGTCACTATCTTTTAGGAATGTATCAATTTGATTTTTTCTCTCCCAATACTGATTCCTGGCTGCCAAGTGGTCTCTCTTTTTTTCAAATTTAAAATCTTTGTAGTCACTGGGTGGAACTCATTGGGGTCATTTTATGAAGATAACTCAGGGACTGTTGGAACGCTAAAAGTGAGTGCTCAGCTGGCTGTGACTGAATGAGTGATAATTTTATAATTTTATAACAATTTTATAATAACACTGATGAGAAAAAAAAAAAATGCTTTAAATTATAGATCAGTCAAATTTGGTTGATACCCTGTTTAATTGATATGGTCTGTAATTAGGCTGATCACATCAGTGCATCCCTTATAACTACAAACAAAAACCAGTACGTCCTAAGTTGAAAAGCAGAACATCACGACCAGAGTAAATGATGCCATCAGAAGCCATTAAAGAAGGAAGGGTCATTACATCATGATACCAGCGTCCTGTTGCTGCACTTGAAGCATTGAGAAGCACACTAAAACTCAACATATCTATGTCGTGTGAACTTTGATGAAGAAATGCCTCTACCAAATGAAATAACACACTTCAGACAATAGCCTATTATATAATAATGCGTCATTTTTGTGACGTGATGAAATCAACTCTGTAATCCCACTTGTCTGGTGTCTGTCGTGGCTAATCTAATCAAAAACTCACAGTATCAAAACCATGTAGATTGTGTTACATAACTTTAGCAGACTCAGAGTTAATGTAGTTTAGGGTATTGTCACAGTTTAGCAAACATACTAACATTAGCCTGTTACTACCTTCGATCCCGGATGCATAAGAAGCTCCATCCCATTATAAACCATGTATGTAAACATCGGCAGTCATGTTTGATACCGTTCCAACACGCTTTGCTCGAGAAGACATCTTCTTGTGTCTCTAGCAGCCTCTTCCACTTCATCCTGTCTGCTTCACGCTGATGTTGGTGCTTTCGCTTGACTCAGCCTCCTCCTGCTCACACGCTCATATGCACGCGTATATATATATTAAAATCATATTTGCAATGGCATTTCTTGCTTTGTGCATTATGTATATTCCGTATCACACATTACTGCGCCGTGTGTCCGCTGTGTTCTGTTCTGTATACACACTGTAATTATACATAACGGTTATAACATCAGCGTTAGAGTGTTCCTGACTCATCCTGTAATTAGAAGCAAGTCTAAGAAGTAGTCAGCCAGGGCCGTAGTCAGGGGTTTGGAAATAACGAGGTTATTGATGTCCCTCCAACACCCTAAAAGTTAGCTGTTGAATTATTTTATGTTTTCTCAAAGTTTCCTGTGGAAATGTATTCAATAAACTCATCTCAACTGACTAAATTCTAACTGCAATAGCTGTCAAAGAACTTTGTCTCTATTTCCCCTGTGACCAGAACAGAATTACACAGCTTTTCTAGGAAACCATGTAAGGAATTATAAGGAAAGTAGGGTCCCATAAATAAAGTATTACCATGTACCCAAAATAAGGATGCCCTGCCAACACAGGTTGGAAATAAATACTGAAGTCTTTAATTATTCATTTATTTTGTTCGGCTTAAAAGTAGTCAAATCTAAATCCAGGAATGAGTGATGCTGATGACTATGCTAACCCTTAGATGCATAAGCGGGGTCGAAAATGACCCCGAGTGTTGTTATTCTTCAAAATATTTGCATTTATATGTTCATATTCTAGGTATTCCTCATAAAACAACATAACATAGTTTATGACATGAGGCCCTTGCATTTTTTTGGGACATTTTTTTATACCTGATTGATTGTTTTGTGATAAAATGTGATTAGAAGTAATTAATTAAGACATCAAAAATGAAATCAAAATATAATATAAATGATCATGTTAAACCAAAATTAAATACATTTTGTAAGTTTATTGAAAAAAAGCATTGATTTGGTCATCTTTACTGGTAGGCGATGCATCCAAGGGCTAATGAAATGTATTTTATTTATGTTTTACTTATAGGACCCAAACTTTTTGAGTGTTTACCTCACAGTCATTATTTCATTACTCCTTCAATGTAAAAAGCTTATAGTATAAGTATAAAGAGAAAATGTTAAACAATGTGTCACTGCCCAAATGCCAATGGACTAGACGCTGGCGTTATATCATTAGCCTGTCACTCACTGACAGTTTAACTACTCCTCGACCCACGTCTCCATATATTCCCGTAGCATGGCTGATGTGTAGACTGCTGCAGCTGTAAATCAGCCAGGTCCAGTTGGGCTGACTGGCAGTATTTCTCCCACCCTCTCCATGCAGTGATGGCTTCATTAAAGGGAAACTGCCTGCCAGTGTTAGCCTCCGGCGCTAAGCGCTAATCACACAGCTGACCTTGGCTTGATCCCGGACAGCGGACCACTCACCACTGGGATGTGTGTGTGTGTGTGTGCATGCTTGGGGGCTGGTGGGGTGTGCTGTAGGAAAGAGCTTGGCTGCCATGTGTGTGTTGGCACGGAGATGAATATATCAGGGTTGAGAAGGCTGTGATGGCTCAGGGGGAGAATATAATGTACTAATATGTCCAAATGAAAGCAATCGTTTGATTTCATTGTGACTGTCCAGAACGATTACAGAATTCTCTATGTTCAATGTCTTGACTCGTTCTACTCTCAGTCTTCTACTCATACTGTGGCACAGATACATATGCACATAGATCCATCTGCTCAGAATAAGGGCTGTGGATTTTGCCCTTCATTTCTCACACTGCAGCTGAATTCTGGGAGAATATCTTAAGGGTCAGTGTGGAGAGTCTTGAAACAATTTTAGGGTACGAAATGTTAATTCCTCCTTGACTGTTAACAAGGTTTCCCTCATTCCTCCTTTGCTTCATTCATCGTCTGCTGTTTGACAGCCTCTCTCTCCTACAGTCATCCTCCCACATCCTCCAGAAACATTATCACTCTTCTGCAGCCATATTCACAAAACATCTGAAGGCTTAAAGTAGCCTCACCGCACTCAGCAGTTGTTTTCCTAAACCACAATATCTTGACTTTATTCTTCTGTTTCTACGTGTGCTCAATAAATGTAATGTCACTCCTCTTGTCTAAAAGGTCAGAAACAACAAACAGCTTATTCTGCCTTTCAGGTAATCTTCGGTTAGGAACAGTGTACATGTAATTACAGGAAAAAAGTGGGACTGTTCCTTCAACTCTGAAGTGCCACGCTTCAGAGTTGACAAAAACTCACACACACACACACACACACACTGCTGGTGCCTCATAGGGCTCAGTTCAAAAGGGAGAGTGTGTAACCACACCATGCTGAGAGAGAGATACCCTCTTACACACAGCAGCCTCAAATGAATAGCTTCAGTTTTCCCTCCTCCTCCCTCGCTCTCCTCCACTTGAAGTCAAGTGGCATTTCCATTTTAAAATTGCTTCCCGGCCCTTTGTGAATGGAATCGAATTACACTGAAAAGCACTGATTGATTCTTTCTGAACACAATGGTTTTCATGGTGTAGACCTGCTGGCCTCCTCTCTCTCCACCGCCTATTGAATCCAGTCAGTGTGCCCATTAGAGTGGTTTCACTCAGGCTGAATAGGAGGAGGAGAGTGTAAATAAGTGTACGTGTGTAACGGCCAATCCAAAAGCATTTTCTGAAACATTTTAGTCGCCTATCGCTTGTCTGCCTCAGAGCAGACTTTTATTTCTACAATCTTACCTACAGTGATCTTTTGAACTATATCTGCTATGACTGATCAAGAAGCCCAGATAAAGACTTAGTTTAACCCTCTTTTCTAAATGAAGCATATACTGCAGCTATTCTATTGCTGCAGGTCTCAAGTGTGTGTTAATATGTTTAAAACCCAAGTGGATGTACGTAGACTGTCTATCAACTCTGATCACATGGTGCATCATCATCATCACAAAAAGTGTTTGTTTGTTTGTTTTTTTCAGGCAAACAGTTTGGGATTTTGGTCTAATTATTCTGGGGTAATTGAACTCAGTTTGTTTGCTCCGGTCCAAATCAGTGGAGTCGGTGTGTTTTCCCCAAATGCATCACTACAAACCACATGAGGACGTTCAGTCCGCTCATCAGTCAGATGTGTTCGGGGCGAGAGCGAGAACAGATGCAATGTTCTTTGTTGCGATACTCCAGGTTGGACTTCAGTTCATTCTCTAGTTAGCTTCTAGCAGCTGCTGATTTCACTCATCCGTATCCCAGCATGCAAAGCTCACTTGGCTACGGGAGCGCAAACCTGCAAGTATGCCCTGCAGTTTGGGTTTGGACTGAGGTTGGATCACGTTCCCACCACAAACCGCTCCAGTGTTTGCTTGGCATCAGACTGAGAGCTCCTCCTCAAAGGGTCTCAGTACGGGTTGTTTTGGTCCACACCTGAGATTGCTGTTTTCGGTTCTGCCCAAACAAATCGCACCAAGGGAGTCCAATTCAGCCAGACTGAAGAGCGCAGGTCTGAAAACACCCTACAAACATGAATTCATGTTCATGTCAAGTCTTTTTTGACCAAAGTGTATATTAGTCTTAGCTTTGGTTTAGTTTTTATCGTGGGATTAAGGGTCATTTATTCCACAAATCATTACTTTTTTTCTTGTAACATTAGCTGATATTAATGGCAACGTGCTTATTAGTGCAACAAGCCAAGCAACTAAATCAGCTTCTGAAGGGGACGTGTTTCTGGGTGGACGAGGAGACTGACTTTCTGGATGCATGCAGGTCATTTAATAAGACTGCAGTATACAGTAAGTTCATTTGTCACATCATTTATATTATTTGTTGGTTAGGGTTAGAGAGTGAAGGAGTGTGAGATTACGTTTTCTATTTTTTACACACACTCATTTACAGACTTATTTAAGGACTAGTAATACATATCTACCCTCGTCTCTTTTAAACACTCACACTTATTTGCTTTCTTTTTTAATGAATCACACACTCGAACACACACACACACACACACACACACACACACATTTATTGACTCGTTTTATCACTCTCACCCCTCAGTTTTACCATCACACACTTGCTCACTGACATACTCAGTAACTGTCTCGCTTACACAGAATGACTCATTCATTCACAGCAGGCCAACTTGGTCTCTCTCTCACACACACACACACACGCACGCAAGCGCTTCACACAAATACACACTTCCTGCTCAAACTTGTGTGAGATTGTAGATTGCCAGCACACCCTTGTTGATAAAAAAAATAGCTGAAAAATAAAAAAAATCTACAGAGATCTCTTTTTTTCATATGCTGACATACACACACACACACACACACCTACACACACATATCACCGTGCCCTGTAGTTTCCAAAGAGACAGTTTTATTGCTATATTGAATGCATTAATCAATTTTACTGCAGATGTAAAAAATAGAGTGAAATAGATAATCATACCG
The DNA here is from genome assembly GCA_036937835.1 of Pampus argenteus. NCBI lineage: Eukaryota > Metazoa > Chordata > Actinopteri > Scombriformes > Stromateidae > Pampus > Pampus argenteus. The sequence goes on from CM072881.1 coordinate 3,157,474, forward strand.
CCATCTATTCATAAAATACTTTCACATACACGGTATGCATTCAAACGTGTACACACAGAATCGTCTGTGGCCTGTAGGCAGCTACTAGCAGGCAGGAGTGAAAACAAAAGGACTAATGGTTTACATCATTAAACTTTAATAGCATAAGAAGCGAGTGTGTAATATAGAGTGGGAGGGGTCTGTGCAGGTGTGTGTCAGAAAGAGACATTGAGTGATTCATTCGGGACACAGTGTGTGTGTGTGTGCGTGTGTGTGTGTGTGTGTGTGTGTGTGTTTATTTTAAGGACAATAAGAGAATGTCCACAGTAAACTGAGCTGACTCAGCCACTTCAGCTGCTGATGATCCTCATCACAGTTTAACAGAACTTCATCTGTCAAATATCCGTTCAGCATTCAGATCCATCAGCCTCCAGATGACTAACATTTCCCTCCAACAGCAGAGACACACTGACAACAGGGAAATGTGTCCACTACAACCTCATCGTTATTATATTATCTAACTCATTTAGGTCTGAACCTGAAATGTGTTGTTATTGTTAAATTTATGTCATGAAGGGAGCAGGACATGTTATTTCATACAAGACTGCATGAAAAAGGAAACCAGTACATGGGTGGAAAACATTATCAAAAATAATTTCAATTTGTTCTTTCAAGGCCTGTATAATTTCTCCTTCAGAGAGTTAAGACATACAGGGCATTCAGGAAGTATTCAGACCGCACTGCCAAACTGAGCAATCAGGGGCGAATGCCTTGTTACGAGAGGTGAGCAACAACCCGATGGTCACTCCAGAGATACTGTGTGGAGATGGGAGAAACGTCCAGGACAACTAAAAGGTGTAGTTCACTGCTAACTGCTGTAGGCCTGTGGAGAAGGGTGGTTACTGCATGGTGTTTAGAAGGCTACAGAGATTAGTTTTGCCTTAGGCACCTCTCTCCTTCTGTCTCTGACCCTCCCTCTCATCATTCATTCTCTACCTACCCTCAACACTAGTGCTCCTCTCAACCCCCACCCCCAACGTTTTAATGATGTCAATCCTGAATTTGTTTAATCCGTCTCACCATAAAGTCCTTTTCCCCACATCAGGGAGCTTAAATTCTGACAAATGTTACTGGGAAAGAGTGAAAGAGGAGGAACCCATCTAATGTTTGTGTATTGTACAGTTTTGGGTCCTCCTGCTCGTGAAGAAAGGCTCTGAAACCTTTCTGTAAGACAACAATATACTTATTCTCTATTACAAACATTGACATAGAAAGAGTGAATACATCTTGTCCTGTTTTACTTCTTTAATATTTAACCAAGATGACCATCTTTTGCTATAATTATAAAAACTTCTGACTCCAGCTCCTACATGCTGCAACTACTGTGTTCATGTTTGGGCCTAAATAAACACCTATATATATATACACACAGTGCACCATAATGTAGTGTTTAAATACATAGAAAAAAAGAACAGCTAATTTATTACTTGCTGACTGTTTATGCCTTCTCAATATGATAAATGGCTTTTTGATGATGATGGATTGGTGGGATAAGATTTTAATTAACGTGGTGACTTGTTTTTTGAGATGATCAAAGCAGCTGGCACACGTTCACCTCTCCCCTCATGCTGCTTGTCTGTTACTCCTCATCCGGAGGAGACATTACATCTTCTTTCCTTTTCTTTTGCAGATAACGTGTGTAAATCATCTTCCTTTCCGTATCATTATTAGCTGTGACATTTAGTGCAGTCAGAGCTCGTGTTTTCTCTGTTAAGCATCTCACATCAGGATTATTTACAACCTCATCTCATTCAATGCGACTCCCAAACTCTACATCCTGACTTTGATTGTTTTTGCAGTGGTATTTAGTCTCCAAATATTATTAAGCGACTTATCCGTGTTATGTCAGACCGACAGTCCAAAAACCCAAATATACTCAGTCAAAGAACAAATTCTTACACAAAAAAAAAAGAAACTGAAAATAACAACTGTTTGACATTTTTATCACAATTAAATGATGGCAATAAGACTGCCATCAGCCTGAATTCCATGCTGGCTCAGATCTAAAAAGAAATGTGTGTAAGAGGCTGGAATTATGGGCATGTGTTGGTCATAGAGACTCAAATATGATGTCATGTGTCTGTGCATCAAGCCTTCTCATTGGTTAATCCGAAACTTTGAATAGGAAAATGAAAAACCATGGAAATATTTGTAAAACTATAACAGAGTGAGAGAAACAGTTGGTGAACATCTCTGAACTATTACTATACTATAGTGCACATTTACTTATGTGTGTGTGTGTGTGTGTGTGTGTGTGCGTGCGTGTGTGTGTGTGTGTATCCTGTAAAGACATTTCTGTGGAGGCAAACTGTGGCACAAGTTGTTATTATTTGTAAGCCTTAAGTTAACTAACATCTGAAATGTGTACAGTATATAGAACTAACTCCTAATCTTACAGGATAATTGCTTTTTATGAACTCTATAATTTACAGTATTAATAATGATGAGTTTTTTGAGTAACCGTGTGTGTGTGTGAGAGAGAGAGAGAGAGAGAGAGTGAGAGAGAGAGTGTGTGTGCAAGCCTGTGGAAAAGGTGTATGGAGGATGATGAATTGAATGAGAGGCGGTGTGGATGTTGAGAATTTAGTTAAGTAATAAGTGAAAAATGTTCACTGCTAAATAATTGATCGTCCCCTGCCCCTCATCCTCCCTGCACTCACTCCTTCATTTGCACTCATACATGCTGATGAAGTGCTACGTCTCTGCTTAGCAGTGAAGGAAACCTCAACCCCCCATCTCCACCACACACACACACACACACACACACTTACTGTACATCTGGATGATAGGGCCCAGTGAAGCTCATTAAGATTTATAGAGCAGTGGAGAAGCAGGAATACTGAGCATGTCTTCCTTTCCCTCTAAAAACAGGAGCTCTGCTATTTAGGTTTTGATCGCTTAAATATTTTCTTGTGATGCTGTTTAGATTTGCTACTGATGGTCGTAGCAGCACCTTACGCGGTAGCTAGTGTGTGTGTGTGAGTGTGTGTCTGTAAAGCTTGGATAAAAGCGCTGCATACTGTAAATGCAGCCATTTATTTCTGTAGTTTCTCATGTATTATGGCATATTTAGCAGGAAGAGGAATACCTGCTGATGCAAAAATGTTTTTGATGGCATGTATAGATCATCAGCCCTCAATCTATTTGACTTTATTAATCAGGCACATTCTGATATTTGCCCAACAACACGGTACTTCCTCTTCTCTGCCTTAGTGAAAATATAGTAAATAAAATATAATAAGTTCAGCTTTGACTTATGTACATGTCAGGCAAAAGAATCTTTATCTTCTCGTGAATGCAACCTAAAATAATAACTCAACAGTTTATTTGAAAAAAATAAAATACAACTTTAGGAGTTGGTATGCAAATATGAATAAGGTATAATAATCATAATTGCAATAAATGTGACGTCTGATGTGTCAAAAACACTGCATCATAGTCTCACATATCCTAGAGAAATACAAACACATTTAACACATCCTCTTTCATTTCAGTGTTTTTTGATAACATGCAGCGTAATCTTTCATTTTCTCATATGTTGCTGTGTCTTGCTCGTGCTCGCTCTGTGAAGGAGGTCTTAATGTCCTTTTAATGAACGTGGCTTCACAGCCTCTCGCTTTTATTTAATCTCTTATTCATGATATTTATGTTCCCTCCGTCGTCTCCTGTCAATTTGCAGTGGAAGACATATAGATATATGATAAAATGGTGTGGGGGAATGAAAGGGTGAAAGGACGTCCATGCAAATTCAGCAGCCCTCCAACCCCCACCCACACCTTCTTGTCCTGATCTCTTTATATTTAAGAGCCCCTCTTTCATTTCTGTGCAGCATTCAGCTCCTCCACCTCAATGCCTTACATCTGTAAATATATCATAACACCAGTTTCTACAAGCTGCAGCAAAGAGCCGCAGGCTTCTCTGAGGTGTTGTACTGTCCTGTGTCAGCGGGTGGAAAAATGAACTGAACTCTTTGGCTTTCAGGCATTTGATCTTAAAAGAAATGACCGCTTACTTTCTATCTAACTGGATCTGTTTTAAAGGGATAGGAACAGTTCAACATTTCATATGTCAAAGAGGCCATATTATCATATATCATATATCGTCTTAATAATTAGCCTCACCTACATGTTGTCTGGTTTTAAGCTCTGACAAAAACCTACAGAGTTTGAAACATGTTGCCCTTTTTAAGGCTTTTTACTATTTTTTTTCTCATTGTTACAATGTCTCATATTTTAGGTGCCTGGATTGTCTTTGTGTTTTAGCACATTTTTATTTTATCTATATTTAATTATTAGTTTATACTCAACACACATTTTCAGCCTCGCTCTCCCTGATAAAGGTCGATCGGGGAAATAATTGATCATGACAAGAAAAATCTTTCTGCTGAGTGAAGAAAGTTGTTTATGGTTTTGGTTGATCATATTTAACACATATGTACTATCTTTAAATAGATGGTGATATAGATGGTTATATGTTGCGCTCTTAGTCTTCCTCTCAGCTCTGTGCTTTCTAAAGCTCCAGTTAGCCACAGAGGCTACTCAGTTAGCCTGGATTATCATGGCTTCAGACGGCTGCAGCTTGAAGCATGCTATTTAGAGTTTGTGTAGTGTGCGTGTGTGTGTGTGTGTGTGTGTGTGTGTGTGTGTGCGATAGAGCGCAGGGCCACCCACACTAATGTCCACTTCAGGGGTTTCTGGAGGGGAAAAGTCCTCTAAATTAAAAGAGTCCTCTGTGGTGAGGCAAACTATAAAAACTAGCAACTCCTGCCCCGCTGCCTCACACATCTACGCCCCCTCCCCTCTTCTTTTGTTTGTCAGTGTATCCCCTCATTCATGCCTGCTCATATATGTGTCTATATGTGATGTAGCAAATATAGAGCACTTCCTTTTCAGAGCCCTGCATGCCGCCAGCTCCTGTTATTGTTGTTATCAATCACTCTCTAAAGACCGCTGTGGTAACAGTAGCCTGGGTCACCATATCACCCACACCGATACGATAAGGTTTGGGGGTGGAAAAGTTTAACAAAGCATATTTTCCTCTTTTATGACTCCCTCTGACCTTTAAGGATATTAACATCTGACATGATGAATCATGTACCGGTGAGAGAAGGCAAAGAGGAGAGAGTGATGGATGAAATAAGGGAGGGGGGTTATATGTATATATCCACCTATATATGTGTGTGTGTGTGTGTGTGTGTGTAGTACAAAGAGTGACTTGTGCGATATTAGTGTGAATGAAAAGAAGAGCCTTTCTCTCCAGCTTCATCTTGCCCGCGTCAGCACTCGTGAGTCCTATTAGCCCCACAGTGATAGGCAGCTACCCCTCTCACGCCCCAACACACTCACACACTCACTCAAACTCACAAAGGCAGCACACACTGCAACATGCTCGCTTAATTAAAGTCTGACCTTCTAGCCTTTCTGGGCACTGACGGAGTGTGTTACACTAGCACATCGGTGTGAGCATGATTCTGCCTGTGTGTGTGTGTGTGTGTTCCTTTGTGTGTCAGTATGTGTCTCTCAGTGTCAGAGAGTGTTTTGCTGGATATTTAGAGGAAATTCATTGCTGAATAGGATGCTGCCATAGGATATTATTGAAAACTACGAAGTGAAGCTTCGGGTCAGAATATATTATCACAATCTTAAATTTGACTTATTCACAGTCAATACATAATTTAAGGCAGAAAAAGACACATATTTATATCTTTCTCTGTGTGTTCAACCTCTTGCTGCTGTGGTCGCTTTGTTAATGTAGCTACATTTAATGTGTTACATAAACGTTGCCATCACATTAACATGGTGTGCTATATGTCTGGAAGGGGCTTCACTTGTGGCTGCCGACTTCTTTCCTGTCTTTTTTTTTCTGTTATTTTTCGTCCTCTTTCTTCGTTCAGTCTCACAGACGTGAGCAGGAGTTACCTCCCTTCACTACTCCTACTCTCCTGATAACAAATGACTGGGTTTGGAGTAGTTCAAATAGAAAACACCCTCTGCCTCTGGTCTCATTCACCCCTCAGTGTGATAACAGTCTCTTGAAATCACAAAGACCGGGGAGGACGGAGGAGAGATTTATTAGTAGTAGTGCTTAGAGACAAATCTCTGCTCTGTGGGTCGGGGAGGAACACGGTAAGGCTGGATTGACTAGTGAAGAGCTACACTTGCTTTCACTCCAAAAGTCAGTCTTTCCTTACTGTATGTATACTGAATTCTTTCAGGCCTGTGTTTGTCCAGTTCTGGAGATGCAGCCAGGGTTTAGGATGGGAATTACCTCTGAGTGAACCTGTTCCATCAGATATTTCTGTGGTGTCAATTCTAGTAATAACCAGACACACGATGTGGTCAAGGATTGCATTTTCAGGTTATCAATACACAAGACAAGGCAAAAGATATGAAAGGATGAAAGTGTAACTTTTTTTTTTTTTTATATTTCCCTCTTTGCACAGAGATGCATTTATTTATAGGAACCATATTTTATTATCAGACACATCCTCTACCAATACCATCATTTTTAATTTTGGACAAACAAGTCACATCCAATCAGGCCCCCTTCTGACTCCTGTTTAGTGGCTCCCAATGTACTTACACCAAATAACAACATAACAGTCATTAAAAAAATGCAAATGGAATAACGATAGAAAATATAGAAAATTAATATTGTATCTTGAAGGGAGTGTGTTTTAATGGGTTACATGAACATGTGACTGTATTCATCTATAAAGCTAAAGAAAAGCTCAATCATTAGGATTCACTGTTTATAACAAAGAACATAAACATGGTGAAATGGAGCTTTTTATTTTCCATTGATTTGTAGTAGACTGTGTAGGGACCATATGTCTGGGTTTTTTTTCTCTAAAACATAACACTTTGCACCATACTTAATAATGGTGACCCCAATACAACAAATATATATCATTTGTAAGCAAGTCAGAGGGTACAGTATGTCTGCACACCCACCACTTTTCCTTCTACATAAATAGTACATGGCCACTTAAGCGTGTGACCCTGAAATTGTCCTCTTTTTTGGTCGGGAAACATGCTGTACCCGACGTCTGCCGGCTCAAGCATTTGCATTATTCAACACATTATGCAAGATATTCAGCAGGTGGGCAGAATCTTAGGACGTCAGTGTGTGTGTATGCATGTGTGTTGGTGAGGAAGTATGTGTTTTCCTTTGTGTGTGTGTGTGTGATGGAATGTCCATCGGTGGAATGCAAAAGGGCACTCCAGGGCACTTTGGGGCACTCTGTAGCCATTAGTCAGGGCAAGCAGACAGGGGCATGGCAGTAGTGGAGCACTGGAACGCAGAGACGATGGAGAGGGAGGAGACAGACAGGAAGCAGGATGGATGGAGGCCAGAAATAAGTCCCAGGGCGCTAAGGTGTCGATGAAATAAGGGTAACAGAAAGCATACACACCATGATGGAAAAGTTTAAATGGGCAAACATCGATGAGTGGTTTGGTTTTTGGTTCCATACAGAGTGTGTCAGGGTGCACACAATTGACCTCAGAAAATCTCCATGGAACACAGTTGCAGTATCACCAGGTTTATTGAGTATCATAAATATTACAGAGTCTACTGCAGACCAGCAGTTCTGAACATGGTGGTCCTGGAATTCTGATTTAGCTTGAGAGGCTTCCAGGGATCCTTCAGGGGTTTAAAGTTTCCCTGAGGGGGTGTCAGGGATGATTTACAGGGCTCAGTGTACCAAATAAAATGAGACATTTAATGTAATCGAAATAATCAGACAATGGCAAAAAAGAATTATTGGTGACTCTCACTACAGTAAATATTTCTATATTTAAAAACAAAATCAGCTGCAAACAAACAAAATTATATCACTTATAAGTTATAGTAAGGGCACATTATGAAGATAGCACCATGCACCTACATAGGCGGGTGCACATTACACACACGCGCTGCTCGTTACACACACACGGACACACAAATATGTAAGATATGAACAAATAAGAGATTTACAATGTGAAAGATTATTATTGAGTACAATTTAAACATATGTATATTATAATGGTTAGTCATAATATGAATCAGGATTAGCTGAATGATTGTGGGAAAGGCATTTCACTGTCGAGCAGATCGAGGTTTCCTGGTGATTTCACTATTGTGTGTATTGATGTATGAGTGTTTTCATTAACAATTTACTTTAAAGATTAGAGAGGCTGCTTTCAGTAATCGTAAAAGTTTCCGTGCTCACAGTAATGTCACTGCAGTAGTTCCAGTAGTTAAAAAGTTAACAGGACAGAGGAAACTCTCCGGGGGAAAATAATTAAATGTTTAGCTTCGGAAATAAAGTTTTTAGACAGTTTTGCTGACTGCAGCTTTACTCCAAACAATTTTTACTGTATGAACCTGTGTGTGTGTGTGTGTGTGTGTGTGTATGTGGGTAGGTGGGTGGGTGGGTGTGTTGGGTGTGCCCATGTAACAGCTGACCTAACGGATGCGTAGGAAAACATAAAATATGAATTACTGTTAGATCCTGACCAAGCCTGACGACATGTCTGTAGATTTGAACCAGTAAAGAAGTCACGCTGCCGTGCTGCGTTGTGTTTACTCAAACCTGCCATTAGAATAGCAATCGCTCAAGACGAAAGCACCTGGCTTTTAAGGAAATAGAAGATGACACTTGGTTTATTGTTGCAGCCATGATTAATTAAGTACATTTAAACCATGCACCTGGCGTTGAGACCATTGTTTCCGCCATTAAACTAGTAAGAGTGGATTTGAACTCATCATAAATGCACTGGTGCCTTCACACCACACACAGATTTTATTTTATCCTGCAGTCTAAACTTTTCAATATTTTAAGTTTCCACCAAACAGACATCTGTGACTATAGACACCATATATCTCCATTGTCTACCATTTAGTCCCCATTGTACAAGTGTTTATAATCAGAATAATTAGAACACTACAACCACATTCAACCTATTTTAAAATATGCAGTAATATCATTCCTGATTTTCTATGTTTCAGGGAACGTCTGGACTCCCACTGTAAATTCAAGAATTTCACCCCTTTAATCTGTCCTCAGTGATTTGATCCTAGATAGTTTTGTCTCCCTTGATTAGCTGTTTTTTTTTCCTTGTCTTCCTCTCGTCATTTTCTAACCATTTTCTGATGTGTGTAATAAAACAAGGTGTGCATGACAAGTTGGACGTCTTGCATCTGTGTACTGTGTGTGTGTGTTTGTAAGCACATTCCATGCGACGGATTAGGGTCGAACATTCACACACACACACACAGTACACATACTCTGTGAATGTTTAAAATAATTACAGGCAGCTGACTGGGCGCTGAACAGAATGGAAGTGTCACTTTGGAAAATTGTATTTTTATTTACTGTGCCAGGTCTCTGCCGCATCACTTCATGTGGAAGCGTCTTTTGCTCTCGCTTTCTGTCTCTGTGCGTATGTGTGTGTGTGTGTGTATGCATGCGTGTGAGTGTCAGTGTTGGGCACATGGCCTTGTGCAAATACACAACAGAACATGCAGCTCAGTCACAGCTTGGGCATTTCAGAAGTGGAGCATCAAGCATCTTCATCAGAGAGAATTAACAGATGCTTTGTGGCTGTACTTTAATATGACAACCTTGTGTGCTTCTAACTCTCTCTGTGATTGCTCGCTTTAAATGTCAGTATAGGCTATCAATCTCATCAAACTACAAGCATTCGTTGGGCTGCATATCTGCAAAGACAAAGACTGTAACAAATAGAATGCATTATCAAAAATGCAGTTTAAGTGAATTGCCAATAAATTCTGACATAAATAAATACATTTATTTACAAGTGAATCGGAGACGAATGTTTCTCCAACAAGAACAGACCTGGTGTGCAAAGACAGCTGAACAGAGAAAACAGTGAGCTGAACATGGTTAGAAAAATATAAAGACAAACACGAAGGAAAAAAGCAACAACATTGTTATTGACTGTCTGTTTAACCCGTTGTGTTTGGGTCTGGTGTGACTGAAATTAACTTCGGCCCACTAACTTTAGGCCAATCATGCATAGCCTCCAGTAAAGAAAAATGTCCAAATTTAGCCATTGATAAATTGTCCCAGGTTCCCTTGTGGCAGTACAACCTAAATCCCCTTATTTGCATGTCCGCCCCCTCACCCTCTGCACCCAGAATGGCAATTGATTAGCATATCCAGCAGCACCCCATGGGGTAGGTTCATTGATGAGGCACATGGATTGGCGAGAACCACAGAGTGGAACACAGATGCAGGCCAATTATAGAAGTCCCATCAAGGAGAGAAGACAGACAGACATCCAGCCGAACCCGCCTGGCCCCTCATTAGCTGGCGAGGTATCATCTTGGTCTCCTCATTATTAGATCATTCAGCTGTTAATGGATATTTAGGAATTGACTTAGTGTGGTTCTTGAAACTGTATTGTCATCAAATGATTAAGTTTGTAGCAGAAGAGGAAGAAATACTTTTGGGCATAATTTGTGACTTTCAACACATTTGGCTTCACTACTTTGTTTAGCTCGATATAAAGCCAACCACACGCTCGTCGTCTTACCTGCACGTGTTTTCATTTACAGGGCTGGCAACTCTCACACACTCAGCATGAGACTCACACACTTGACACTCTTCACGCTCTCACGCCACACGTCCATTTCCTCACGCAGTGAAAAACCAAATTTATTATTCATATTCAAAAGGAGGACACTGACAAGACCGAGCAGCAATGTGCTATTCAGACCGTCGGGCCAAAGCGAGAAATATACACAAATTTATTATACTGTAATTTATTCCCATGCATGCTGACTAGTGCAGGTGGATGTTTCTTGACTTAATCCGAGGTTAGATTGTGTAGAAATGCTGGAAATGTGCTTTAAATTACAACCTCCACCACCAATTATGTATCAAGTTTGCTCCCCTATTTTACAACATAGCCTGGCATCCATGCTAACATTATTCAACCGTGGTTTTATATTCAGCGGGTAAGCACCTTCATCAGCCTTGTATTTGTATTGTATTTCTCCATCAAAAGCCTGTCCACTTGAGAGCGGCGAGGTTGCGGGTATCACAGTAATTATACAATCTGACTGTTCCACATTTATCCCCGCTGTGTTTGTTCTTGTTCATATGGATATTGCATTCATTGTTCTACCGTTATGTTATCTGGCTCTGGGTTTCATATGAAGATGATAATATACTCAGATATTACTTCTATTTGGTTAGAGTGTCGGGTGGTGGGAGTGCCTTTGTGGTCACCAGATCATTCCTATTATCCTATCTTTTAAAGAAAGAAGACCTCATTGGTGATCATGAGCATCATTTTTCAGCATTTACACACTCAAATTACTGAGAAGAAGACCACACAGAAACCTTTTTTACTTCCTTATGCCATCTGGGGTCAGTAGTATGTGAATATTACCTACTTTCCGTTTTCATATCCCTACCCACAGCATATTTTTAACTTGTGAGCAGATCCAGGTGCTTTGATCTACAGTGTACTGGTTCAAACATTGTGTAAAGCTGAATTGCAACATGCAGAAAAAAAACAAGTTCTCATTTTTGGTGCCTGTGCTGTTTAGTTTGGTGTCTGTGATATTGATGCATTTTGATTCCCACATCGATTGTTCATTTGTAAGTAGAAGTGTAATGTTGTCCCTGTCAATCCCACCGCCCTGCCACGCTCTTTGTCTCTCTCTGTCTGTCTCTCCCAGTCTCTCATGCTCTCCATCAGTCTTCTTCTGTCCTATATCTCTCATGTCTCTTCCTCTGTCTCGACCACTCTGCCTCAGACAGAAAGAGTGCAGTGATACACGGCTCTTATGAATAATGTAGTGTTGTTATCACTCTGCTCTGGTTCCTTTTACAATGAAACAGTCTTAAAGCATCAAACATTTAGCAGGACCTCTCTCTCCATTAATGGGTGGGGCTACTAAGGAGACGTAGCCAGAGGCTTTGATAACTATACGACTTTCTGTTCACATATCTTAAAACCATGAGTATCAAAATACAATATTTATTTCAGTAATGTCCGGTTAAAAATAATAAAAATGAGTTATCAGCTCTACTAAAGAATCATTTTGGATTATTACAACTTGAAAACCTATTGTCATGGTTCAGACCATCATTCCTATCAGCAGAATGAGTATTGCTACAGAGCTACTAAGGTGAATGCCGAGATTCAGTAATTTGAGACGATCAGAAAACAAACCTTCTGGTTAGTCAAACTCATTCGAAAGACAGTAAAATTATTACTGTAGGTTTATGCTTCGATTTCATGCTGATGACAACTAAACTATCCACAAGACAACAGAGCAAACTCCATCAGTCTGTCAAGACACCGTGATGCACATGGAAGCAATTAAAAAAAAAAAAAAAAAAAAAAAACTTTAATTAAGGCTACGTTGACAAAGAACCGAGTTATCATTTTTTAAATTGAACAACAGTTGACTTACAATCTCCCAAAAGTGTATTTATTCATCTAATAAAGACACAATGAATATTCTTAACAGGTTACAAAATCAGTATAGACGATTATTTGAACTTTCATATTCGGACCCATCCCTGATATCTTGCTGAGAAGTCCCAGCAGTCAAGCTCACTCATTCCTATGTAGCAAATGAAAACTTATTAGCTGCTCCTCTTCCTTATCCACCTTCAATTGAATGGTTTGGATTCAGAGAGCTCCATTTCTCCTCTTGCTGTCTTTTTCAACTGTATCAGCACTGCTTCAATTGCCCGCTATCGATACAGCTTCCTGTCCAAGGCACTCTCATTTGATTGAGCTGGCCACGGTCTATCTCTATAGCCAGGTCAGAATCATTTAGCCTAATGGCTTTCAGTAGCCGTTGCTGATAGTCAATACAGTATGTATACGTGTGTGTGTGTGTGTGTGTGGCAGGTCAGCTGATTCTATCTGGAGAGCAATCCTATGGTCTAATACCCCAGAGGCTTTTCCTCTTATTAAAGCACAAACAGAGACTGATATAGAAAGAGAAACCAAATGCAAACAAATATGTTTGCATTTCAATCCACCTGAGCATGTGCACGCAGCGTAGATCTGAACAGAACGAGGCCAGTCATTACAGGGATGAGAGTGGTGGCTCATAAGGGCTGATGATATCTGGTTGAGTCCCAAAGGGAAGCTGTAGATTGCTAATAGTTATCCAGCTGCCGTTATCTCTGATCATGATACACTTAAGACCCTGCTGATCCTCACTGCTTCCTCATAATGAAATCAAAGACCTGCATAGTGTGTGCGTGTGTGCGTGTGTGCGTGCGTGCGTGTGTGTGTGTGTGTGTGTGTGTGTGTCTTTCAACACAAGTGCCACATTTTGCCAGGTTTGGACAGCATTTTCGACATTTGATCACTGTATTATTATTATTATTATTATCATTATTAATAATAATAATAATAATATTAATATTTCAGAGGCACTGCATGGTAATACAGATTACCCACAGTTTGATTTAATAAATCTGCATTGTGTTACCTCACAACAATAATGTAATTTCTTTGTCCATTGTGATGAAATAATTACCAAGTTTTCAAGGGTCTGAAATTTTTAATGAATTAAAACAAATAGATCCCTGAAATTAGTAAAACGTTTAACTTTTTTTTTTTTTTTTTTTAAGTGTTGAACACTATAAACTTTTATCTTTCTCTCCCAGCTGTTAGGTATCCCTTCATTATAACAGAACCTCCAGCATTTGTCTGAACTGCCTGAGCAAGCAGCCATCTATGAAATATGTGTTAGTAAGGATCGATCCACAGAAATCTTACTTTGATTCCTTTACATCACTTTTTTACTTGCTGTATTGGTATATTGATATGGTATATTGAAATATACCTGGCAAATTATTGCAGAAAGTATTAGAAAATGACCCTCAAATTCAAGTACTTAAAAGAAAAAAAAATAGTGTAACAACTGTGTACTAGACAGGCACAATGCTTTTATAGAGAGTCAGCCTGCATGAATAAAGGGACACACACACACACACACTTAAACACAAGAGCATTCCTTCATTTTTATGAATGTGCATCTGCCCTGAACGTGTCTTCTTCCGCACGGTGGCACCGGTGGTGTCGGTGGCTTTGTGCCGAGGTCTGATTGAATCGGGCACACAGGCAGATTTACATATGTTTGCCATTGTAACGACGGTTAGTGAATATCATGTAGCAGCCCTAGAGGGAACTGGCAGCCAGAGGACCTGCAACACACTCTGAATTCTAAACAGTCTCTCCTCTCCTCTCCACCAGCCTCACCACTCTACTCCTTCATGAACATGATTTCTCTCCCACTCACTCGTTCTGTCTTGCTCTCCCTCTCTTGCTGGCCTTCTTGTTCTCGAGCTATCATCACATACACACACATACACACACACACATACACCGAGTTGGGTCGTGGAGTGTCCCCGCTTGGCTGGTGAGGGACTGGGAGTGTCGGCCAATCTCTGCTCAGCCGAGTGTTAAATTAGATTCCGTTGCCTCTCTGTCAGAGTTGTTTGCGTGTGTGTGTGTGCGTGTGTGTGTGTGTGAGTATGTCTCACACACTTGTGCATAACTCACTCATAGGGACTGGGTCACTGTCACACACACACTGACACACACTGATATTCATAGTAAGAGACTGTTCTCAATGTAACGTCAGTGAGTTTGGGGATCCACAGCCTCCCTCATGCTGCGGCTGCTGCTGCTGATGATGATGATGCAGGCTAAATGCAGCGTGTGTTGGCGAATATATGAGTTACACTAAAAACATATATAGAGATATTTGTTTCCACTTATTGTCTAATATATTTGTTTCTTTCTCTGCATAGGTGGCTTTCTCATAATTCTCCATAATTAAAGCAAATGGAGAATTAGCATCTCTTTAGCAGGGAAGCATTTCATGATTGTATTGTACTGTGAACAGATGGAGGCTGTTTTACACTGCATAATATAACACTGTATTTATGATGTAATGTTATTATTTAATGATTATAAGACCACTGGGGCGTGCTTAGCCTGATAACAGATCAGTGTTTCTGTGCATGTGTGTGTGTGTGTGTGTGTGTGTGTGTGTGTGTGCACAGGTAACTAGAGCTAATCTCAGTTAAGCATTTGAAGAGTCGTGTGACGAGTGTATCTAATGTACATATGCTTGTTTACACGTTAGATCTGATCACAGTGTGAACCAGATCACCTGCAGATATGGTCTGGCCAATCAAATCGCACTTGTTTTGTGTGTTTTAACACTTGAATTAAGGTTTGTTTGTTTTTTTTAAATGAGGTGGAAATGGGGTGAAGGTATCACACTCAGGTACACACAGTTCAGATTTTGGGCTTCTCATAAACACCTGTTCTAATCTTAATCACACGATCAATAGAAAATCAATCACACTCATGAAGATACATGAAGGAATCTATTAATTAATATGAGGTGTTGTAGTGTTTACAATGAGTGAAATGGAGTAAAGTAAAGTGAAAGGAAAGCTCATTTTGTCGTCTCTTCTCGGTGCTTCTTCCGTGGTGAGTCTTTGTTTCAGCTCCCTCTGCCTCAGCGTTTTAAGTGAGACAACATGTTAAACCTAATTAAAGTGGAATCCAGCTAAGCCAACATTACTTTTTGTTTACTGACAAAATGTCTGCAGTATTTTGGAAGAGTGCTCCTTCCCTCCAATCTTTCTCTACCTCTGTCTTTTTTTTTCCCCCTCTGTCCTCTTTTTTTGTCTAATGTCTGCAGTGCACATCAATATTAATCACCCCCTAAAGCAGCAAGTTTCTGGCATGTTTACACAGTCTGGCCAAAAAAGCTGCATAAGCCAAAAGACTGCAGTCTGTCTGACCATGTATATGTGTATGCGGTTGGCTTCTTCACTTACTTTCTAATACATTTAAAAGGCGTGCAATCATTCACTCTGCATGTACGTAAAGGGTCTCAGTCCCTTTGATGCAGTGTGTGTGCTGATTTGAAGAGCATCCCTTAGTGTTGGTGGATGCTCTGTCTTTTATGGTGTGTGTGTGTGTTGTTTGTTTGAGCTAGTATGACAACACATCCCTTTTGGCAGTGATATATCATAATGTCAGTGTGTGTGTGTGTGTGTGTGTGTGTGTGTGTGTGTGTTTGCATGTCCCAGGCTGATGAACCTCACTATTTCTCGGCCCCAATCTTCATTACTTGTATCTGTCACCCAGGAACAATAAAGCAGTGGTGATCAGAGTGTAAGAGACACACACACATAGTGTCACACCAGTTGGATCACACACACACACACACACACACACATACACACAGACGCATACAAATGCACACAGTGTAGGGTTTATATGTATGTTGCTGTATGTTTGTGTTAGTATGGCGAATACTGGGTTTTATTTTGATTCAGTGCTTTTAGTATCACATCTCTGCCAAATCCACCTGTCACTCTAAAATCATTACAATGCATATACCCACACACACATGCACACACACAAGCACACACATGCACACAGGGCAGTGTAGCTCCAGGGGTGAAGGGAGGAAGGATGACCATTACCCAAGCAGACAGCCTGGGTAATGGTTAGTTGGGGTGTAGAGGAGCCCCAGGCTACTATGGAAAATAGCTGAAGAGAAGGGAATCAATATTAGACACACACACACCACGCAAGTGTGTGTGTGAACTATTTAATTACCCTTCAGAGAATGAACCTGATTTTTGTCTGTCTAATCTTCTCACACATAGACACCCAGTCATTTGTAAATTAGCCAACAAGCCTTTTGTTCCACCATAACATCCCTGCTCTGCTCTGTTTAATGACTCGCAGGTCAATTCATCCAGGCTAAATCTTTTATCTTATCTGAATCTTAATTCAGATATTGAGCATGGACACACACACATCAACACTTCTTGCATGATGGTCATTAAAGGTGCTAGACGGAACATTTTGTAAAATGAATCTGTTATTGCAGATGGTTGGAGGTTTCTTTGGCAGAAACTCAGATCTCTTCGCACTG
Organism: Pampus argenteus; assembly: GCA_036937835.1. Taxonomy (NCBI): domain Eukaryota; kingdom Metazoa; phylum Chordata; class Actinopteri; order Scombriformes; family Stromateidae; genus Pampus; species Pampus argenteus. The sequence continues at coordinate 3,174,469 of CM072881.1, forward strand.
GAAGAATGCCCTTTTTCTGCTTTGTGCAATATAGCAAATCATACAGATTCCTCTACAACTGCAACCCAGGAGATCTGTACTAAAACAACAATGATGTGGGACATCATCCTATACAATTATCACAAATTCTTTACACTTTTCATTTGTGTCATACATATCTCATACATGTGCCTCGTGTATAAATGGAGCCAGAGTCCATCACGCACCACGCATGGCGCTCCGCTGAGCTGAAGGGAAATAAACTTGATGAGTGAAAGATGGAGAACGGAGAAAGAGAGACGGGTGGTTGATGCAAAGAGATAGATGGAGGGATGGAGGGAAAGAGGGATAGATAGTATGATTTAGCTGATAGGAGAAATCATTTACCAGCGCAATTTGTCGACAAGGATCTGGGGATGTCTCAGTGTGTCAGCCCTTCCGTCACTTTGATGGATGATGGAAGTTCACTGACTCTAACACTATCTCTCTCTCTCTTACTCTGCCTCTATTCCTGCTCCCTCATTTCTGCCTTAAACCCCAGCTGAGTAAAACCGTCTCCAGCTCAGTGTGGGAGCATGCTCGCGTGTATGTGTATGTGCATATACGTGTGCATGCATGCGGGGCGATGTATCACACAGCAGCTCAACATTTAGGCATATTAGAAAGAAAACTTCCAGGTAAACTATTTCCCTGCAGCTCTCACGTCACAAAGCAACCATTTGTTAATTTGACTGTCTTTGCTCATGGTCAACTAGTGGTGTGTGTGTTTTGTTTATGGTAGTGTATTTGTGTGATTGTGTGCTTCTCTTCAGTGTGTGTATTGACCATGTGAGGCCATATATCAGCTCAGGTCTTCACAGATGCTGCCAGGCAGGGATGCCTGTCAATGAGGTTCCTTGTTTTAGCCCCGGGGCCACAGCTCCACCCTGCACAGACTCTGAGATTAACAATGAGACAAATCTCAGCTTGACCAATAATAACAAGTGAATTAGAGAGTTAGTGTAAACGTGGAACTTCTACGGTCTGTTCCAGGAGTAAGACAAGCTCAATACAACTTTGCTCAACAGTATGAATTGGGAATGGCATATAAAAACACCCATGAAATGATGTAAACATTGTTTATTTATTGTTCTCACAGGCCCGCAGACCATTGCATTTTAAAGGTCAACAGATGGAGGACTGAGGCCGGTCAAGTTGTCAACTGTGAGAAGGGCCAAACAAAAATATAATACAAGATGGATAAGAGAGTATAAGTATAATATACAAACGGTCACAATGGAAACATTTCATGTTTTGTTTTGTTTGTTTCAAGCTCCAATTTTGTGTTATTAAAATCACCTGTAGTAGATACCTAATATCACAATATGGTCATTAAACCCCTGGAGCATGTTTATTTCAAAGAAATGAAAGAAACTTCCAATGCAGTGTATTTACAGGTGGAAACACGGGAAGATGTGCATATGAAACAGTATGACGACATGCTTTTTAGACTGACAGCAATGCAACAATGTCACTGTGATCTCAGAAATAAGAAAGACAGTACTTCATAAACGGCCCAGTACTACGACATTAGTAACACTTTTTACACGTTAAAAATACCAATTAAAAGTGCTATTAAGCTGTTCAACTGTTAGGATATCACAAAGCATTACTCGTATCCAAATCTAACAAGACGAGTCTTATTTCATTATTGATGACTTGACTCATTTGCTGCTGGACATTTATTTTGTCTTCATTTGTATGTGAAGTGAGCTTAAGTAAATCCTAAATTGAGCATTACACTTCTCTGCCCGGGAGTCGACGGTGACTCTCTGACTGGCTACAGTCAGCGAGCCATCGGCAAACTGCTTTGTTATGCTCAACACCATCAATCTCCATGCATAAGAATAGCCAACTTCAATACTGCTATTGATTGGAGAAACCTTTGGAAATGACTAAGGTCAAAGCCTCATCCCTTCTCAAAAAGTTGCAATGATTGATTTTTAAATTTTTTTAAGCCATTTTCCATCAGGTTTTGAAGCAATGCGGATGAGAAGCAGGGTGTTAATATGTCAGATGGATTCATCATCATTGTTTGGAGGGAATGATTATCTGACAGGCATGTAAATGAGAGAGTGTGGACAGGGGTGAAAGAGCATGATATTCACCTTAACAGGGGATAGAAAGGGAATCACAGCAACTGAAGCAAGTGAGGAATAAATGGAGGAAAGTAGAAAGGAGAGGGAAAATGCCAATTTGTGTTAGAAACATGGATTTCAAACCAGAGCATCTCATCAAAAGAGTATCAGTTAATTGATCTCTCTCATCTCTTAAAAGGGATGCAGTTTGCATCACTTTCCTTTGGTCTACATGTTTGTGATTCCTTGTGTGTGTGTGTGTGTGTGTGTGTGTGTTGTTGGGTCAGTGGGTGGGGGGGTTATGTTTTGATCAAACAGACCTCTGTTCTGTAAATGAAGGCAGTATTTTTCTCTTACTATGTATAAAGGATACACTCACTTTCTCACTTTGGTGTTCACACACACATGAGCACATGTAACATGATATGATTTGATTTTCTCTCATGATAGTAGAAGTAGTTGGATTACTTCCTGTGTTTTCTTCCAGTTTTGAATACTGTTTTACCTCTTTTCTCTTCATCCCTTCATATTATCTCTGCTGAACATAACTGCCAATCATATAAAGATCCGGCCTTTTCATTGAATAGTAAAAAAAAAAAAAAAATTTATGCAACTGAGTTTGTGAATCTGCTACTATAGAGATGGTTGTATCGTCAGCAAACATATGTGCATTTCAATTGTCAAACACTATGGGAACACTAGGGAAGATCATTTGTGTGTATGCTAAACAACAAAGGATTTCATCCAGTTGGTAGCATTCTCACTGTAGCCATACTGAATAGAGTAGAATTGTGTGATCTATCAAATCGAACGCAATCCGTCATCCATTATATGTATCAATGCAGTTTCAGTAGAAAGTTTTTAGTTTCCATATATTTCTAAATGTGATCAATTACAACTCCTTCCAAAAGGTTGCCAATGGAGATCAGATATAATGTGACACTTCAGATAGATTTGACAAGCTACACCAGAGACAGATCCACTCTGGACAAAAAATCAGAACGCTACGCCAAAGTCAAAAGAAATCTATCATTAATAAAATGTCTGTGTGCAGATATAATGCATATTCAAACAGAAACTAATATTTTCTTTCTCTCTCTTCCTTCTCCCTGTTCTTGGATCTTACATGCAGGGTAACCAAGAGGCCCCAGCTCCCCCTGAAGCCATGGCCCAACCCTTCCCACCAGCTCAGTACCCCCCTCCACCACAGAATGGGATACCTGCTGAGTATGCCACGCCCCACACCCACCCACCGGCTGACTACACAGGACCTAGCACGGTGGCCGAGCATGCCCTGACACTGTACACGCAGACACACACACAGAGCGAACAGCCGGGAAATGACAACAACACCCCAGCCCTCACAGCCAACACAGTAACGGTGAGTCTACGCCTAAATATTTACACAGATTTACATGGATGTATTAGAAATACCTGGACTATCCAATGCAACCCCATACACCAGCCCTGCAACAAATCCCATCATCCCATTAATCCCATCCAGAGAACCAATGTTGTTCTGAACAGCTTCACTCAAACGCCGTAGCGTGGTAGAGAGGGGAGAGATGTGATATTTAAATCCAGGAATAACTGTGTGTATTTTCAGACTCTCCCTCCTGGAAGACATTTATGAACTCAGGTATTCATATAAAACATAACAGAAATAGTTGTGTCTTGAATGAAAGGACAGCGAGATGCTGCTCCTATCTCACTTCTGCACGGTTGACCAATCACTGCGGAATACAGAAATGATGCTACGTAACCCCCCCTAACCCCCACCTAGCTGCGTGTGGGGAGGTTCCAGAGACATTTGACATCCAACATGTTGTTCTGAAGGAGTACACCAGCCCCTTATATTCTCCATCTATAATTCAAACACAAAAATTGTCTGTATATATATATATTTTTTTTTTCTTCAAAAATCTGGGCCTTTAACAGATTAGATTAGAGATGTGGGCTAAATTTGACTTTAGAATGCAATAGGATGCAGATGGTGAAATCTAAAATTCAACTCGCCATCTTGTAAATGAATTTATGTATTTTTAGCCACCAGTCCCTCTGTGCTATTCTCCTTTGAAGACTGTAAGGTTTGGACATAGTTGAGACAGACAGAGAGTTCGCTCACTGCAGCTCAGCCCGAATGCTTTGGTAGTGGCTGGTGGAACAGTGTGAAGGAAACAGGGAGCTGAGTGTGAAACCTCTCAGTGACTCCACGACTGTCTTTCTGAAGTTTCTTCAACACACATCTCACATAACATGAAACCTAAAACTTACAAAGTAAAAAGTATCCTAATCTTTGCTCAAAATAAAAACTCCCAAATCTGGAAATGCATGAAATAAGAAAGCAGATGAGATCCTAAAGATATAAAGAATGAGAAGAGAACAGATAGCTTTCACTTTAAAAGTTCTTTAGTCATATCTTAGGCCGACACTATAACATCAAGCGAGTGTGCAAATGCAGTAATAGATTGGTGGCTATATGTCACATTTCAGCTGCCTTTTAGAACAGACCTGCAAACACACGCACAGGCAGTGCTAAGGATATCCACACTATAGTTAACTGTACCATCACTTCCATCTAGCCGAGGAGCCTTCAAGCTGTCAGGGCCAATAAGACTGGAGCATGCTGGGAAGGTATGGGAGTGTATAGTCAGTGATGGCAGAGTGGGGGAGTCCAGCGAAAGGAGAAGACATGGTACCGTCAGCATTACTGGGAGTGTTTTACAGTCACTGTGGAGAGTTTGTCACACGCTGTAACGGTTACTGTCAAGAGACATAGTTACTGGAGGATAAAGTAGCAAGACACCATACACACTTTCACTGTGGCCTAAAACACACGTTTTCTGCATTTATTGCTATAAGAATATACTTTTAAACTGGGTCAGACCAATACATCAGGTTGATAATGTGTCATTCTTTTACAAAAATAACTAAAATAATAGTGTGTGACATTTCAACATGGATGTACGTTGATTGATTGATTATATACCGTGTATATTGTAGAATTACTTCCACATTACACTGGCTGTCAGACATATCTTATCCTGAAACTCTCCAAACTGTATTTGAGTGGTGTAATCTTTATAGATATTAACTAAACACATTTATTCAGGTAGAAAAAGAGATGAGCGGGTGTGTTGAGCACTCTGCTCAAAAACAGAGTGCTTCAAACAACAAGGCAATAAAGGCAGTCCAGATATAAGAAAATGTGACTATGAAATATTAAAAAGCCTTTATTGTAGTGGTTAAATTGTGAACACTTTGACCACTGTGGGTCTTCATACAGGCTTAAAAAAACAGACAACACCATATAGTAGCAGCCAATCACATGACGCAGAGAATACCACGGCAGGTGAAACATAGGTTTTACATAGGCTGTGAGAAAAAATGACACAGAACATGTGTGTTTATATCCTCATTGGGACCAGGATACCTTAACACTTCCGGGTGATGGATCTAAAAAGCTTCCCTTTGGTTAAGTTTAGCCTTGGAGGTATCACAATTCCTAATTCTAATGGCATATTTTATTTATCTTTCTCTCAGGCGTTTTTGTTTGGCCTATATAGAAAAAGCCTTCCACACAGGACAGATGATATATATAAAGTAAAGAGATACAGTTAATGAAATTGTGTTGTTCATAAGTTTAAATGGCCATTACACCACTATCCTACAAGTTAACACAGTTCCGTAAACACCACGCCCTGTTCAGAGTGATATCCCTCGACGAGTTTGGATCAATCAGGGCGATGCTAACGTTGTAGCTGCTAAATCCATGCTGAAAATAATAAAGCTATGTTACTGTGTATACACATACATATCAACATACTGTGTACATTTAAAATGATAAACTCACTGGCATTTCAAGTGAATATTATTAATAACAGTAGCTGAGGTGGTGTGTGACTCCAGTGTTAACTTAGCTCAGGTTAGGTTGAGAAGTAAGTATGAAGCAGTGTCTCTTCTGCATAGCTTTGCATAGCTAAGTTTAGTTTAGCCAGGTCCAGGTCCTTTGTTATACTTGTTCTATTTCTATTTCTATTTCTATTTCTATTTCTATTTCTATTTCTATTTCTATTTCTATTTCTATTTCTATTTATATTTATATTTATATTTATATTTCTATATTTGTTTTTTTTTCTCTTAAACTTTACTTTTATATTTTTATTTTTTATATATTTTATTTTATTTTATTTTTATATTTTTATATTGACATCGGGCTGCTCCGGGACCAGGGGTAACCAATTTCATTTTATCCCATGTATTACATGCGCTAAAATGACAATAAAACTCCTTGAGTCCTTGAGTCCTTGAATCCTGAAAACCCTGGCAGACCTCAGGACATGCATTGGGTGGAGACTTCAGACAGTGGCGGGATAGGAGCCAGTGCAATTACAGTGAAGCCTCTTGTGACATAAGAAGGAGCATACAATTTGAAAGGCTTCTTGAATCGCAAGAAGAATCTGAACTATCCCTTTAATAAAGGAATCCATATATTTGGATGCTGATGCTGCAAAAGTACCATTATGTGATATCATAAGATAACCAGAAGAGTTATTCTAAGGCCACTTGGCCACCTTAGCGAGTAAAATGTTGCCAGAGTATTCAACCGTTAAGAAATCAAAATTCATTAACATCGATACAGTTCATCTTTCAGTACAGCATTAAACATTTTTTTATGACAGAATAGAGAAACTTAACCAAAGGGAAGCTTTTTCGATCCACAGACTGGATGTGTTAAAGTATCCTGGTCCTAATGAGGGTAAATCAAAGATGGATACTGTTGTCGAATGAGAATATGAACCTTCCTTCTGCAGCCGTCCTCTGTCTTCTGATCAATTCCCTTTGACCTGCTCCCAGTCGATGCAGTGCTTGTTTTTGGTCTTCAGTCTCTTGTTCGGCGTCCTGCTCCTCCCACAGATAAAGTGAAGTTATCATCAGCTGTCACATGTGATGTCATTCACATCCTGCACATCCAATTAGATATCAGCTGTGTCATTACTCTGTTTTTCAAGTCAACGTGCTCACGTCTGTGTGTGTGTGTGTGTGTGTGTAGCTGGCATAAATGAGCTTTGAGCATCTTATCTCCTTACACGTACACACACACACTCATACTATACAGCTCAGTGGTACTGTTTCCCTGGTGACAGTGGAGGAAGCCCAGGCTGCTTATATATGATAATGTTCATGTAATTATTTCCTCTTTCTGCGTGGCTGCTCACACATCATGAATGGTGGAGGCATGGTGACCAGAGAGAAAGACAGTAAGAAAGGCAGAGATGGATTTTAGCTCTTTGACTGTAGCAGAAGGAGGCTTACAGCTTTAAAGTTGTTCCATTCTATACCGTACTAAGCTTAATGAAAGACTACAGTCACTTCCATGGGCTAACACACACACACACACACACACACTGGATGGAAAACTCTGATGGAGCAGAAATCAACAAGAAAAAACGTACTCAGTGTCGGGATTTGTGACGCGGAGGCTGCTTTGTATAGGATTATTTCACATATTGTATAATGTAATGTAATAAAAATAGGTGTATTATTTATTTATGAAACAGCTGTTTTCTAAGTGCTTTTTGATTTTAATACACAAAAGACACCAAAGGAAACAAATGTTGCTCAACAAAACCTATGGGAACATCTGAAGGATACTGAAGAAGATAACTGGAAAAGTTCCTACCGACCTCATTAGTTTTGAAAAGAGAATAGAGGAAAGAAAAAAAAGCCTCAACACCTATATATATATATATATATATATATATATATATATATATATAATAACAATGCACCCACATTTCTATGGTTATGTTTTGGAAACTCACTGCAGGTTTTACAGGCCCATTATTTCTTAATAATTTCTTGAAACTTCCTGAACTTTACTGTCATTTGTTATTAAAACAGGGAAAGTAAAAGAAAAAGTTTGAGACAGAAAAAGATATTTGAAACCATTTAAATTTAAAGTCCATTTAAATCCAGGTAAATGTCCTTTGATTATTCATTTATTATTTATTTTGAATTGTATGCTTGCATTTAGACAGATTGGGCAACAATCAATTTAGTGATTGCTTTAAATATGACTAATATGAAACTGCTACACATTCATCATCTAAATCACTGGCTGGACATACATTTATCATCAATAGTCACAACCAAGACTTTTATCTCTGAGCCTCTGCTCCTCTCTAATTACAGCCTACCTCTGCTCCTCCTCTCCAACACTTCTGCTCATCCTCTGCTCAGGCAGATGTGGTTTGATTAACATGCAATTAACAAAAACTAACAGCCAAAACAGAGCAAAGGGAGCTCCCAATGGAAGAGTGCTTAGCTCCGGGGCAAGGGAGGTGAAGAGAGGAGACTGCGAGGTGGGAAGGGTGTACAGTAGGAAGATGAGAGGAGCTCTGAACAAGTGAAATGTAGATGATTCCCACAGTGAAATATCATACACTGTGTGCCTGAGGGGACAAAGTTTATGTTAGATGTAGTCTAAATGTTCCCACTAAGGCAGTGTTGGACAGACGTTTATAGAAAGACACTTGACTAATATTTTAATAACCTGAACTTACCTTGAACAAATGCAGAAGTAAAATGATTTAAAATATTTCAGGGTAATAATAACAAAAAAAAAATTAAATATAGGCATCTAACTTCACAGTAAAAGTATCAAAAAACCTTTAAAAAATGAGTCAAATAAAATGCAAACTTTTTGATAACATGCTCATGTGTGGTTTTGCAACAGTATAAATGTTTTTGGGCATTAGAGCCACTTTATTTCTGGCTGTATGCTATGAAACATTGCTAGTAATAACTATAAAGTGTTTTATTTTTATTTAAAATCCCAGTTTATTACTATGGAAGTAGCAGTATTGTCAGAATGAGTATTATTTCCATGCATTTATTACCACAGTACTTTGAAAACATGTCAGACATTGAGACATCATACTGACAAAAATGTTTCCATCAAATTTGGAATAACATTTAATATATGACATTAATAACAGTGAACGCTCCTAGCAATTGTAAAGTTATTACTATTATTATAGCATGACTAAATTATTAGACGCTTATTATTTATTGTTGTATCAAGTTACATAGTTCTGTTTAATAGGACCTCTGAAACTATAATATCTGTAAGAAATGCTTACTTTTGAACATTCCACCAAACAAAGTATTCTTGTCTGTACTGACATTTTTGTTACTTCCTGTATGGAGTCAAAGGCCTTCTTTTTCATCTAGTACTTTTAGTTTCGTTTTGTTTTTTTATTAATACACCTGAACCGAGTGTTAGAGATGCCTAAATCAGGTTGAGCCCAAGTTCAACACAATTTTCAATAAGATACAGTGATTCAAAATGTGCTCTTGGAGGCAGCTGAAAGGGTAAAAGGTGAATCTACTCATGGTAAAAAGCATCGTTAACAAGGAGAGCTTTATTCAAAGCCTTCAAAGGTCAAACTGGAGTGTTCAAGGTGGCGAAAAAAGATTCATCTTTACTAGTCATTAAAAATGGTTTCAAAGAAAGGCAGTATTACACCAATACTAGTACACTGCCAGACAGTTGTTGTCACTGTACATGTTTCTTGATATTAGGAAGCAGGGTTGAACAATAAATTGTCTCTGCTTCAAGTCAACAACACTTACATAAGCTAGTACAATAGTACAATATTTTCTTATAGTACACAGGCGTAAATACTGAAGTTGTGCTTCAGTGTGTTGTTTCATGGTCCAGAGGTTCAGTGGATGCTGAGATGAAGAGGTGGCGGTGTAGGAGGACTGACAGGATAATTACACCTGTGTCTGTACCATCCATCTGACCTGCAACACCTAACCCCACGGCCACTCTGTGTGAGTGTGCGTGTGTGTGTGTGTGTGTGTGTGTATTCCTCACATTGTTGGGATGTAAATCAGTTTACACAGTCATGTTATAGGGACTCGCCTCCCTTATGGGAACTAAAAGCAGGGTGGAAACTTGCTTTAAATTTAAGGTAAGTTTAGGTTTATGTTAAGCTTAGGGTTAGCGTTAGGATTATACATGTGACGGTTATGGTTAAGGTAAGGGTGTGTGTGTGTGCGGGAGTGTGTGTGTAGATGACAGAATAACTGTCTGGATGAGTGTGCTTTATCATTACAATGTTCCAATCCTTAGCCTATCCCTGCCACACACACACACACACACACACACACACCTACATGGACAGGGAGCTGATTATTGCTGCATCCCATTCAATAGAGCGCTCCTTGCCTATTCAGCTTTTGTGTATGTGTTTGTCTGTGTGTCCATGTGTGATGCAATGCCATTATCCTCACTTCACTGTCTCTCCATTTATACTCTCCTCTCTTCAATCAGCACTTAGCCTGCATGCATCTCTGAACTCTCCCTCTCTTAGCATCCGTCGTGTTTTCCCCGCCTCTCTCTATCTCTCTCTCTCTCTCTCTCTCTCTCTCTCTCTCTCTCTCTCTCTCTCTCTCTCTCTCTCTCAGTGTGAATGCTGCTACATTCCACACTTCTCTCTCTCATTGATTGGGCAGATTTAGCTGACATCATCGCTCGATCTCCATCTCTTTCTCTTTCATTCTTCATCCTTTCATCTTTATTTGATTCATTATGTACATGTTGAACTCCCTTTGCTCTCTCTCCATTTGTTTGCTACGGCACAGTCTGAAACATTTAGAAGTAACACAAGATCAGACCAAGACATCTGAGGAGAGACGCATCTTTTTGTCTGTCTTTATTTATTTTATTTTTTTTTGTATTTTTTCCTGGTGTTCTCAGCAGTACTGCTGTGCCACAAACACAATCTCATAAAATGTAATGATTCAGAGCATAAAATCAGTTTTCCTTTAGTACAGGTCAAACTATCTCAGTATATTTCAAATACTTCTGTAGAAATTATCAAGTCCTTCGGTCCAGTTTCATCAAAATGAAAGAAACTGTCTTCACAGGGAAAATGACAGCCTTGGTCGTTTGTTCAGATGCCTAAAATAACCTGTGTTTACTTTTACCTTAGAAGGACCTCTAGTGGTTGTGTGATTTTTTACTTACTAGGAGCAAAGGTGGACGTAACATGACAGACAGACTGGTCTGGTCCTTACAGGAGGTCGGAGTAGATGGTCAACAAAGCTGCGATACACCACACTTTGTTTTCTTGTCTCTGTCCAACAGTCAAAGTTGGTTCAAAGTTCTTTTAAACTAGATGATGATGATGATGATTCTTTCCAGTTTTTTGTTTTTTTTGCCCATAAGAAAATGCTTACAGTATATAAATCATTTTTTACAGCAGTCATTTGTGAGCGATGTGGAATAGACGGTATCATATATCCTTACTAGGGACATCCAATCCAATCAGCAGACAGGAACAATGACACTGGACCATTCTGCAAAATCCCAAATTATGTTCATAAACATTTTTCTTCACTCCAAAAACAATTTTTTTTTTTTTTTTTTTTTTTTTTTTGCTCTTTCCAACATCTGCTATATTGCAACAAGAGTATGACAGTCTTTTATTAACTGCACACGTTTGTACAGTTAATTAAAGGGTGAATAATAATTACGGTTCTTCATGAGCACTGGAGCTGGTTACTCACCCATCCACCAACCCAACCTTCACATCTTTACTTTGTGCCTTACGACTCCTGGCAATAGCACTAAATGTTGGCACCAATGGAAAATTTGAGAAAAAAAAAAAATCAATTTTACTAAAATTACAGCATTTTTAGAACTGGACAGTTTATTGTTTGGTTGGAAAGCTGAAAGAAATGTAATGTTTACCTAATCTCTGCGAAAATGACACATCGCACTGGAGAAACTGTTTATCTCTCTTTTTGTTTGTTTACAGTGCAATACAAGCAGCCACTATGAAGACATATATGACCAGACTGAAACAAACCCAAAGGAGAGAAAAAAAGCAACACAGCAGCAAAAAAAAAAAAAAAAAAAAAAGATTTGGCTTAGTTATTTTATTTTTTATTTTGTTTTTTTGTTATTATTGTAATAGTTGTACATGTGGGTATGTAAGTGTGTGTTACTAAAAATGTAGTATTATTTATTCTCAAACATTAATATTAACATTAATAACCATAAGGGTTATGGAAAAGGGATCCCTCCTCTGTGGCTCTTCCTGAGGTTTCTTCCACCTTTTTCCTTGTTAAAAGGTTTTTTGGTGGGCAAGTTTTTCCTCACTCGAATCGAGGGTCTAAGGACAGAGGGTGTCACTCCCTGTACAGATTGTAAAGCCCTCTGAGACAAATGTATTTTGGGCTATATAAATAAAATTTGATTTGATTTGATTTGATTTGATTTGATTTGATTTGATTTGATTTGATTTGATTTGATTTGATTTGATTTGATTTAGATTTGATTTTTGATATAATTTATATAAGTACCGATTAATAACATTGTCACCATAATCATCTTTCTGTTAACATGCATACTAATAGAAAAGGTAATTTCTGGAGAAATTGTGTGTGAATGCTGGAAAGGTTGATTCTTAATTTGGATGAAGATGCAGCTGAAGGAGAATGAATGAGTTGGAAAAGTAGTAGAGAGTTATTATGAATGAGATTCAAAAGTTGAATAAAACTCCTGACGTATGAAAGTTGTGGAACAGTTTAAGCCTTGAAAGACTGAGTAGATAAGAGTTGAAAATTGAATTTGCATGAAGAAGCAGCAGAAGCAGAGTAGAAAATGGGTGGGTCAAATTTGGAAATCTCAATCAACTGTGTTGAATATTTCCAAAAAGTATGAACGGGATTTAAAAGTTGAATAAAACTCCTGAGTGTCACATTTTAAGGTTTGAATTGAGACAGAATCAGTAGATACGAGTGGAAAATGCATTAAAAATGAAATTAAAGCAGCATGAAGAGTTAGAAAAGTGGGAACGAGATGAAGGATGCAGAATATAGAGTAAGCATTGAAGGAAAGTACTACTTAGTGTATTTAGAAGGTGTTGAGGTTTCCTTTAGTTAAGTTAAGTCAGTTAAGAATCCAACATTTTATTATGAGTTTAGTCCAGAATTGGAGGGTGTGTGAGGCTGGGCCTTCACTGGCTGTTGGATGGCTGGTAAATCCTTCCAAACTTTATCCTGCCCGCTTGTTAAACCACAAATGTGTCATTCCTGATTCTACATGTGTTAGATAAAAACAAAATATGCAGCATGTGGGTGTGGGGGATTTTCACTTGTCTGAGCTGAGAAAGTCAATCTGTTACATCTCCTGTTAAATCTGGAGCTTTGCCTTTAAGTAAAGTGTCACTCACCTTCCTTCCTACCCAATACACACGCAGAGAGGCTGGAAGAAGGATATATAGGTGACAACATATTTGGGCAATTTTGCTACTAGTGTTGTTACCATATCCTGAAGGCCATAACTTAAACATAGTAACATCTTGACACTTGGTCAAGGTCAGGAAAAGGCTGTGTTTAAGCTCTGTGATGGGAAATGAACACTTCTACTAAATGTCAGTTATATATATATACATATACTGTATATAAAACCTGACCTGGATATTGAAAGCTACACAGGAAGCTACATCGTGGCTTTGATGACGCCCCCTCTCATGTCACTGTACACACTTCTCCACTTGCTTTTTTTCCATGTTGTACCGTTAATCCTTCTCTCTTGTACAGGATCTGTTTTTTCATGTCACTCCAGCACCTTTTAGTTTTGAATGTGAGACATCAAGCTGAACAAATTTGTCCTTCACATGCATTTTTTTTTTTTTACCATAGTAGGAACTAATCTGTGTGTCGCTGCTGTGTGTTTTCCTGCAGCAGGTGGAGGAGGTTGCACAGACGGAGGTTTCCCAGCAGCTCCACCTGCAGCCCAGTGATTCGTCGGAGAAGCAGCAGCCGAAAAGGTTACACGTCTCCAACATACCTTTCCGTTTCAGAGACCCTGACCTCAGGCAAATGTTTGGGGTGAGATGACAGCTGCACCACACACACACACATATCTGACTGTACTGTACTGCGCTGAATAAATTCCATACTGCAACAGTGAAAGTTAAGAGAGAAAGTTAAAGTTTATTTGATGCTCTCTTGGCACACCGGCTACAGTGACAGCCACTACGGAGCTGGGATTTAATGCACTTGCCTCTGATGCACATTAGGGGTAATATTGTACCATCCATACTCATTCAAAAAGTTTGTGATTCGCTTGTGTTTGATATTGGAGTTCTGAACTTGTTATTTCCTGAAAGAAAACACCGATCTCATCACAAAGGAGAATGTGGAGTGACTGTTGTGGGGAATCAGAGTGTACTGCGGATGCTAGGAGAGAGGTGGGACTTATGAAATGCTTTAATAAGCAGCAATGGGGGAGACTAAATGCCCTTGTTGGCCCTGCATACCCAGGCTGGTTGGTTAGGTTAGGTAAGGGCATTTAGTCGCTCCCAAGCAGCAGCAACATTTCTGCTGCTTTCTCAGCAGTGTTTCTAGCAGTGTTTGCAAAGGAGCAATGCAGCAACAACAGCGGCAGAGCAAACTGCGACATCTTAAGCTTTAACATAAAGAGCACTGAGTAATAAAATACCATATTTGAGTGCAGCAGTGCAACTCAAATTAGCTTCAAGCCTCGATCCATAAAATTGTAAATAATTCACACCTTTACTTTTGTATGCCCCTTAACCCAAATTAGAGAGGTATTATTAATGTTTCCTCTCACATGGGCTGACCTTACGTGGTCCTTGAAGAGTCAGAGTACTAGACAGCAATGCTCCACTTTTATACACACGTGCAAAATAGATATTTAGTGTTCTGCGGGAAATCTACAATGCAGTAATTACTATTGACACATAATATTGAAACATAAAACCACAACAACTGTGTCAGTAGACGTCATGGAATCCACATTGTGGGTTTCCTATTGACTTTTCATACTGCACGTCCTCGCTGGCAAAAGCAAATGTATCATGACATTGTTATGCTGCATCAAATCCTCAAGAGGCTGGAGTGACACAGTGGCACATTAGAAGAGAGGAGTAACGTGTGCAACATATGGACAATCTTGTGAAGCACTGAGAAACTAAAAGCCTTAAATTAACTTTCATTCATCACCTGCAACATCGCCGTATACACCAAATATCCACGTCACATACATAATATTTACCTCTTTGTCCGTGCACACGATATAACTACATGATATGATACTGAGTGAAGTATTAATACCCATGACACTGTGTTTTTAAGGCTGCACCATTACAATGATATGGAAATATACATTGTTGTCTACATTTTCAATCTGAAATATTTGTCATTTTTGAAAATCTTCAACATTATGGACTAACAATTGTAGAAAAAAGTTACAGTTTAATGAAACCTTATGCTGCACAACATGTATTTAAACCGAGCTTTAAAAGTTGAACTATGATTATGACCTAAGTGTAAACATTTTGTAGTTCCTTCCTTGTCTGCTTTCTCTCTTCATATCAAGGTGAAAGTTTAGATGACATTAACTATAGATGCAGTTCCTCGGAAAGTTAAGGACGCCAATAAACATGGAGCGGAGTCTCTGCTTTGCAAATGCAGCTCTCAAAGAAGCGGATTAAGAGAGGAAGAGCGTGAAGGAACGGCTCGTACCGTGTTAGGAGAGGAAACACTGACAGCCTATTCCCAGCAGCTTTGAATACAAACATGGTTGTGCATGCGTGAGCTTGTTAAGATACTGCCTGGTTACAGCCGCTCAAGTGTTTATATCTATCTACATACATACACACGCACAAACACACACGCACACGCACAGTCACATTACTGAGTATAGATTTACTGACATAAATCCGCCACTAATATTTAATATAATAGGAGGCTCTGACAACACCCACCTCCCCGGTACTCAAATAGAGCGATGCACATGCGCCTGTGGGCACTTTGTTCCAGGAGGAGCGATGCCGGCCCGCTCGCCTTCCACAGCCTCAGAGTTGTTGATGTTGGGGAGAAGACACAAGGGTGGAAGGGCCCGTCAGTGGAGATACAATTAATGGGATTCCTCAGCGAGGTTAAAAGGGAGTTTATCCTCATTAGGTGTATATTGGATGACAGCTCCAGTTACGCGTGGGGAGTAGGTGTGTGTGTGTGTGTGTGTTTGGATTTCTGTGTGTATTCTTCAGAAGGAGTGGGACTCTAAACTTTCTCCCAACAGTCTCCAGTCACTTAGTGAGGTCTCCAAGGCACTGAGCACAAACACCACAATTAACCAGTGACGACATCAGATAGATGTAGAGTAGAGACTGGGAGAAAGAAGGAAACAGAGGAATAGGAAAGGAGAAGAGGAGAATTAGAAGAGACAGACAATCTGGTAGTGCTCACTACAATCAGTGATGCTCAGAAGTCATTCAGACCTCTTCAGTGCAGGATCACAAAGACTGAAGATCCAAATCACCGAGCCTTGGGAGAACTAGAGCCAGGAAAGTTTTCCCATCAAAACAAGGGCACATTTCTTCTTCAAGTAAGCCTGATTGAAAAATACAATTAGAATGCAAAGGACATAAATTGACGTTCACATGCTCATTGGAAAGGTAACATAGAAGTCCAATTTAAAGAATAGTTCTGGTTTATTAGAACGTGGCCATCATTCCTATCAGTATTAGTGATAGACCTTTTCAGAAATGTACATAAATGCAACAGCAATTTTACATGTTTGTCTCATTATTGAATAAGTGTGTTTTATGTAAAATTTACAACATGAATTAGATGTAACATTCGTGCAAAGGCATCAGCACATTAATTAATTACCTTCTCTGATGCACAAAAAAAAAAAAAAAAATCAGTTTATAAAACCCATCTGATTTTGTTGTAGCAAAGCCGCTGTGTTAACAGACCTCAGTAACTAACTTGACTATTACCAATAGAAATGATGGATGAAGCTATATGAAAATAAGACCCAGGCTATAATAAACTTAAATGAAGATCTATCATCTGCTGAAAGTTGGGCTTTAGCATCAAAGTTATAATATGGTTTCAATTAATTTTATGGAATTCAGTTGGCAGGATGTCTTTACTTGAGTGGCTGAGGCAAAACGTGGTGGCACATTTCTTTATCCACTTTCTCCCTCTATTTGTTTTTGGGTTTTTTTTTTAAACTATAGTAGAAATGATCAGTGTCGCAGGGTTACAAGAAAAGTTTTGAATCTAATGTTGACTTCACTCATGACTTTACAAACTGTTTTTTTGTCACTTCAGCAGGGCGGTTCAGCAGTTTTGATCCACTGTGTTTTGTGGCTTTCTGCTAGCAGATGTAAAAGGCTGTCAGGGCTCTCACACACACAGGCGCATACAGTGTACAATCACACACACCGTCTTCTCTTTATTCACTGTTAATGGTCCAGCTTTAAGGATTAATGGCGGTGGGCAGGGCAGTGGCACTGCAGTCCAGTTTGTGTCTGGGCTTAGCCTTCACCACAATAGGCTCCAGTGACACCCTCCTCCTTTCACTTAAAATGAGACTTGTGAGCAACTGGCTCAATCTCCCATTACGGTTCCACTAGACTACCACCACAATGCAAACAAAGGCAATAGCTGGGGCATTACGGCAAATGGAATTCTGAGTCATTTCAGCAAAAGCTGTAATAGAAAAGCAATATGAGAGCATTAAACAAAGCCATATAAAGCAGTTCAATCAAAGGTGATGCAGCCACAAGCTCTTTGTGAATCTGTGTATTATGAACAATAATACACCTCTGGAAGTACAGTTAAGGTCACAGGAATAAAGCCAGATTACTGTGAATGGTTGCAGCAACAGGGACACACGAAAAGTATGGCCTCGAAAGAAATAAGACTGGGTTCATTACCCAAGCTTATTTGAGTTTAATCCATAATTAGAAAAACACATTTGGAGGGAAATTACCAGGTTGGGGGAAAGGGTTTTAATGGTAGACTGATAATTGGCATTAATAGCACCACTTCACTGATTCAATTTTCTCATTGTCAAGATATAGCTGAAATCTGTAGTCTAGGACTGCAGCTCAAAAAATACCCTGAGACCGAAGACCCCCCGCATCCCCTGCTCATTTACCTACACATTCAGGGATATTTAGATTTCTACATCCCTCAAACAGTAGGGAAGCAATCCCTGTCTGACCATATGTCAGCCTCTGTGGGTTTTCTTTTGGCCTTTCACGTATCTGTTGTAATTATTTCTGATGCATGGAACTGTCTGGAAATGTCTGCCCGTGAATCTGGCTGGGCTGTACTGGCTGAAGGTCCATTTAGCCCCACACAGATTGAAACTTGACAAGCTGATATGCAGGACCACTATCATCCCCTGAGTCTCAGCTGTGTTTAATTAATAAGCAGGCACTTAGTGAGCCAGCCGCAAAAGGGTCCTTACTGTCACATTCCCAGAGGTAGGGGTCCTGAATGAGTCATTAGATACTCAGCACACATTCACACAAACACTTATGGTCCACGTTAACAGTGTGTGTTTGTGTGTGTGTGTGTGTGTGTGTGCGTGCGTGCGTGTGTGTGTGTGTGTGTGTGTGTGTGCGTGTGTGTGTGTGTGAGGTGAGCACCAGGCTTAAGTTTTGTGCTAATGGAGTTTTAATGACACCGACTCCTCACCTGCTCCTCACCTGTTCTCGAGGCTTCCAGCATTCCAGGTAGCCCAGCGTTCCCAGCCAGGGAATTCTTTTTAATGTCTCCTCTTCACATCTACACTCTCATTTGCCTTCCCAATTATTCCACAAGGCACCATTCTAACCATCTCGGAGGCAAGGTGTAATTATAATCTAAAAAAATCTGCAAATTTTATATCAACATATCAGCGCAGCAATGGGTCTATTTTGTACTTAGTGGGTAGTTAGAAAGCCTTAGGTCTGCCGTTGCCGTTTCCCCCAGTGGTGCCAGTGTGTTTGTGTTGATTAAGACAATTACAGTGTTTCGAATAGATAGGGTCAGTGATAGAAGTTATTGCTTTTTGTACCATTAAGTCAAAAAAAACCATCAAAATATAGAAACAATCATGAAAGTTTAACATCACATATTCCTCCAGGTTTAAGAGCCAGAGACCAGGTGTGTTTAAAGGAAAGCATCTGGTTCTTTCCACGGCCTTTTTCTCTTCGGATGGGTGTTTTATTTATTATGTTGCAGAGTGGTGAAACATAACTAAGCACATTCATTCCTTCATTCATTCACTCATTCATAGGAATTATTTTACAGCTCAGCTAACCTTATTCAGATGATAGCTGTATTGAAACTGTAATGAGCATATATAATACTGCCAGCGACAACATTAAATATTGGATCAGTAATAATAATCAAATTCTATAATACACAATAATATAACCCTGGCATGGCCCACTCTGTCTGCCTAGTGAACAGTTTGGTTTATTTACTTTGAATTATATACATGATATAATATTTAAATACTTTGACCATTGCTGGCCATCGAGGCAGCATTCAGACCGACTAGCTCTATGTGACAAAAACACAGCCCTCTCATACGTAAACTCGCTCAGTAAAATAATCATCATCATCATCATCATCATCATAACTGGTAATAAGAGCGATCGACATGAAATTAGAAAACTCAAATAAAAAGTTGGTGTTGTGCTTTTATCCGTCTTGAATGGAACTCTGTCATGTCTGAAGCGTGTAATAGCCTCTCTTTGTACACCGTGTATCAGGACTGGCGAAAGAGTCATGCTTCTCATTCACCTCGTAGAACAAGTGCACGTTCTGCATAATCGAGATAGAACTGGTCTGAAATGTCGTCTTTATTTCTTAAACAAACACCGACTCCGCCGTCCCTCTTCCTCAGCAGTTTAATCCAAATTCAGCAGGCCGGAGTTGGTAGAGCAAATCTCTCTGAGATGAGTTGTGACTCTAACAGAATATCGTGTCTTCATTTAGGACTCGTAGTAAGAAGCTGAAAGAGTATGTGTCTGAATACTTTTACATAGATACACTTATGAAAAACATTAACTTTTCCTTTATAATGTAATGCTACCGCCATACATTATTTATTATCTAAAAAATGAAGTCAAATGTGTTTGGTTCTGTATTTACACAGTTACATTCTGACAAACACACACACACACACACACACACACACACACACATCACAGTGTGATTCTGCAGTCTTATTAGAGCTGGGTGTAAAAACGCAGCCTTCATCTGTGAGAGAACCACGCTGCGTCTGGGAGCTTGCTGAGGCTGATTTACACTTTTCTGTCTTCCCTGGAAAACAGCTCTAATTTGGACTAATGGAGACAACTACACAGATGTCACAGACCAAACACTAGAATAGAGCTAGATGAAGGAGAGGAGAGAAAGTATTAAAAAAAAAAACATTTGATGGCTGTGAAAAGATGCTTTCTGAATGATTTCAAGTCACCTCTGGCCACATCCAGCATCGCTGACAGGTGAGGTTGGGTTTGTTTAGAAGCGCGTCCATGATGCACTGACCCTGCAGTACACGATTCTGTCACTGCACTAAGGTGAGGAGATCAAGCACACCACTGTTAGAGCACCAAACATGGACTTTCATCTGCCACTGAAAATGTACTGTACCCTCTTGTTTCAGTAACATCTGCTGAAGTGCAGCTGCTGTAGGGAATTCATTATTCTTTTTTTTATGAATGAAACTATATATTTGTTAGACATATTTAAAGATTTATGTCTTTATGTCGACACCAGTGGTTTTGGAGCTGAGTGCCACGGACAGGGTGGGGAAGTCAGACTGTATTCCAAGGATCATTTTGTTTAACTTTGTTATGATATTTGCAAAATAATAACTGTAACTGACCTCAGTGAGATCACACCATATAGGATAAAAACAGTGAAGACTGTTTAATCACCTCCTTCAGCTCACTGAATAAAACTATTGAACTTGTGCTTACCGGAGCTGCATTTGTGTGCACGGGCATATACACGTCTGTATGTGTGAGTGTGTGAGAGTGGGATGCTGGCTTGCTGGCATGGCTGACAGGGTAATTAGTTGTAATGAAATAACATGGCAATTGTGGACAACAATCAAGGGTATCTTTCATCCTACTCATTAGGCAGAGTGGATGAGCCTTTCATTTTGATCTGATCTGAAGGACACACCCACTAATTGAACCAATTCTCTCTCTTTCTCTTTCACACACACACAGAGAAAGAGAGATACAGTACCAGTCAAAGGGTTTGATACACCTTTCCATTCTCTTGAGTGATAAAGTGTGTCCAAACGTTTGACTAGTGCTGTACATGGTCACACTGGAAAAATAATGAATCCATTTTTTTTATTTTTTTTAACGGATCATTCAAGTTTCAGCTGTGTTGTCATACACTCCATGAATGCACACTGCTCTCTCCATGCTATGCATACAGGAAATGTCTTAACAGGTCAAATATTTTAAGTTATAAAACAATAAAATAAAACAAAGTAGGGTATGAAAAGTAGCACCAAAGGAAACAACTAAAGACACCATACGAAGACGAACAGCATTGTGTAAATGCTTCATTTTCAACGTTTAGATTCTCAACCATGCCGCTGCGCCATCAGTAATCGACCCCAAATTTATTCTGCAGCATAACAACAATGAGTCAATGAGTCCTGTAACAGATGGTTTGTCCTCCAGAGAGCCTGATCTCAACCTCATGGAGTCAGCCTGATTACATGAAGAGACAGAAGCAGCTGAGACATTATGAATCCACAGAAGAACTGTGGCAACTTCTCCAAGACATGTAATCAGTTCGTATAGGCCAACATACAACAGTATTATTTTCTTTCTTTAATACAGCCTCCAGTGAGAAATATTATTCAGATATTCATATAGTTAACATCCTACATCAGTATTGTATTTTACCCGTACAGCTAGAACATATTGAACTGAGGTGGGGGCGGGGGGCATTCATTCTTCCATGCAGCTATATGACAATAGAACCCAGGCTGATACATCAGTATTAAGGTTATATTTAACAAACTGTGGTTTGATACGAAAACACATGACACACTGCAACCTAAACAGTAAAAGCTCACTCTATGCCTGCCTCAGAGCACGTCACAGCATAGCACAAACCTTTTCCAATGCAAACTTAATGAACAATATCAGCAATGTTGCTAAAGCAAAATACCAAAACATGCCTTACAAGACTAAAGTAAGTGGGCATCCAAATACTTATCATTTTTTTCATTCATTCATTCATATCATTTTCTTTGATCTCCCCGAGCGTGCTGTACATTGCCTCTGTAGTTCTTTGTTATCCGTTTGTCCTGTAGTCTCTGAAAACTGTTCCATGTCCTCAATCATTGTGCGTCTCCGCTCTGACGGTACACGAGTAGCAGCATGAGCTTTGTTGGCCTCATTCCACAGCTCACTGAACTCAGCCTCACAGGAGAGTTGGTTTTACACCTGCAAGAGTTTGCAGCTTTTTGCACAAATAAAGCAATAAACATGGAGGTAAACATGCAACAACCACAGACATCGTGGCTAAAGGACCCCTCCACCTTTATAACGTACAGCAACAGAAACAGACTTTCTGAAGAATTCGTACAAGCATCCAAAATGTCTAAAAACATGAGTGATTGTTTTCTCTGCTGCCAGTGTGTGAATAGCCACCAGGAGCAGTGGGTGGTTTAAACAGTGCATACAGGGGATTTCTCTGCCCAGTCTCTGCTGCAACAACTTTTAAACACCACCATGCTTCCCAGTCATTACTGAAGTCCTCTTCATATAACAGATTTAGTTTTGTTGAAATGTCAAATCCAGTTTTTTGCTCTGCAATTATTAGGTCGATCAGTGTGTTTGCTTTATCTATTGTGAGTAGATGCTCTATTGCTTCCTTCCAGAATGTCAACTGATGTGTTTTTGCATCCAGTAACATCCCTCGTCCCACTCAGTGTGCAGATCAGTTCATTCTGTATGTCCGCACTGCTGTAGCTTGCATTATGTGGTATGATGTGCTTTATTATTTCAGCTAGTTCGGGGTCTTTTTTTTTGATTATGCAGTTCAAAATGAAGAGATAGAGCCTGCTCTGCCCTTCTCAAAATTAACAAGGCTCCCTCTGAAAAGGTATCTGATTCTCTGATTCTATTAAAGTATGCCCAAAACAGTACATATCTGTACAATTTCTCAACTGATGCATCAACATAGCGACTTTTAGGAAAACCACACTACTACAGCGCACACTGTATGTGGCTGAAGTGGCTCAATAAAATGGACTTTATGCTGTTTTCATGATTCACCAGCCTCTTGCACACACACACACACACACGCACACACACACACAGTCTACATGCAGCTCTCCACTGGGAGGAGGAGAGGCAGTAAGCGTGAGCAGAGAGAAAACAGAGGTAGCTGGGGTAAATGACTTGTTGTGGGCTGTGGATCTGTCTCTCAACAAAAGGAGAGAACTCTACACCAACACACCATCTTGTACTGATGCTACAATTTGATTACAACATTCAGTCTCTCATTTATTTCATTTCTGATCAGAGTGTGTATATAGAACATAAATAGGGTATGTGTAGTTCTGCAACATAAATGTGTGTACAAATCATGTATATGATCCAAGACGTGCGTTCTGCTGGTGGACTTCTTTAATCTTCAGGGCTGGTACTGGTGCTGTGACCTTGCCTTGTCTCTGCTGTCTGCTCCATGTTTATTTATTTATTGAAATAAACTACTTGATTCAAGGTCTACTTATGGGGAGCACAAGGCTGAGTATTACCATACTGCCTGGCAAGGTTAGTGCTGCTTCACATAGCCAGTTCATCCCTGCTCTTGCAGCACATTTACTAGTTATACTAAAGCTGAAAATCATTTGCTAATTTACAGTGAAAGTTGCTATTTACCACTCAAGTTTCTTAGTGTCATTGTTGTCAGTGAAGAAGCAGAACTGGGTGTTTCGTTTTCGAAACTGACACTGAAAAACAGAAAATTATTGATTTCATTTAAACATAATAAGGCCCAACTTTGTTTCCATTATCAAAAGTGGCAGAAATAAAATAGAAATAGAATATTTTTTTCATTTTTTCTAACAAAAAAAACAAGAAATCGTATTTGTAATAATATATAAATAAGAACACATTATTTTAGCAGCTCTTTAACGACTAACAGACCCTGGAAACAGATGATCAAAGGAAGGAGAAAGAGTGAATGAACAGAAACAGCAGACACTTTGACCATAAATACAACATAGACATTTAATCAGCTACTCTTATTCCACTCTATGTAACTGTATTTTGTATCATGATTTTAAAGCCCTCATTGCCTCAGTTTTTTTTGGGTCTGAACAGTCTGCAACAATCAGGACTTGAATCTGATCACAGACTACGAAGGAAGTTTGTGTTTCAGACGAGACTTGTATCAAACACCATTAGCAGGCTTTGAAAGCCAGTTTAATTAAATTAGGACTGCACTGATTGGTGGATTCACTTATTACTTGATCAACATGAAATTAATCTCCAACTATTTTGATATTCTCTGAATTGTTTTGAGTAAATGTTTTTTTCAGACAGGTGTTCCTGGTTTTGTAGATAATGGAAGATGAATATCAACAGATACTTACGTTGACTTACTTCATGTACTGTAATTGGATCTGCTAAATCCATCCACTCAGAAAGCATCATCATTACCAAAGTGTTGTATATCACCAAACCCCTCAAATACACACCTACTGTATCACAGTTGACCTGCGACAATATGAATGTATTCCACTGCTTTTCTGCCTAGTGATAAGTTATTATTTAATGTCATTTTACATCATTTTATAATGTCTACACAGAAAACGTAGCATGAGCATGTAAGCAGCTAGTGCCCTATTCGTGTGTCTACACAGAATGCATTTAGGCACAGTGTTGAGGTGCTGCAGCACACAATCACATCAGTAACATACCTAAGATGTAAAATGTAAATTACCTGAAAAATATGCTTTACTACTGTAAATATACATTTCAGGGTGGGGTTAATTGTACATAGTGCTGAATTGATGAAAACAAAAGAAAAGATACTAGTTTATTATACACATGGTCTTGATTAAGTCTTGTCAAAGGTCATAGACTCTGGGCACTCACACTCTACATGGAGATTTTCTAATTAAAGGACATCAGCTCTGGGCAGCAGAATGATAAATCCCCCCCTGGAGTCAAGTCAATTATTTATACAGTGCCAAATCACAACAAAATTTATTTCGTGACACTTTTCATAGAGCAGGTCTAGACCATGCTGTTTAATTTATAGACCCAGAATTCCCCCGTGAACAAGCACTTGGCAAAGGAGACACTCCCCTTTAACAGGAAGAAATCTCAAGCAACTGGGCTCTGGGGAGGCGGCCATGGGTTGTGTGAAACAGAGAAGCACAGCAATATATAACTAATAATAATAATAGGAATAGTACTAATAAGAATGTGACTAATAATAATAATGATGATATCATGCAGGATCATTGAAGCACCGTCCCTGGCAGCCTGCGAGATGAGAAAGCACAAAAACTCTGAAGAAGTCAAGTCAGTAACACGCATTAATGAGACATGAATGATAAAAGAGAGAGGGGTTCAGTGCATCATGGGAAGTCCCAGGCTAGGCCTGTAGCAGCATAACTAGGGGCTGGTCCAAGGCAAGCCTGAGCCAGCCCTAACTATGAGCTTTATCAAAAAGGAAAGTTTTAAGCCCACTCTGAACCAAAGAGAGGATGTTCGCCTCCCAGATCAAAACTGGAAGAGGATTCTGAAGGAGTCTGATTTTTGAAGGCTCTGCCTCCAGTTGTACCGTTGGAGACTCCAGAAACCACAAGTAAACCTGTATCCTCAGAGCGCAGTGTTCTAGAGCAGTAATAGAGTTATATGAGCTCTTTAGGATACGATGGGGCCTTTGTAGGAAAGGAGAAATATTTTCTTGAGAGACTTGTTGGGGCATCTTTAATAAGGATAAGAAGAAGAAGAAGAAGAAGAAGAAGAAATTGCAATAATCCAGCCTGGTAGTAGCACATGCATGGATTAGGTTTTCTGCATCAAACAGAATTTGCCTGATTTTTGGAATGTTACAAAGGTGAAAAAAGGCAGTCCTTGAAATTTGATTCATGTGGGAGTTAAAGACATAGATAACTCACAGATTACAGTAGTGCTGGTGTAGTCAGTGGTGTCAAATGCAGCACTAAGGTCTAACACAAGTACAGAGAGAAGTCCTGTCCTGTCTGGTGTATTTGTAACTTTCACCAGTGCTGCCTCAGTGCTATGATGCAAATCTAAATCCTGACTGAAAATCCTCAAATAAACTATTGTAATGTAGGAAGTCACATAGCTGACTGGAGACTGCTTTCTCAAGGATCTTAGACAGAAAGGGAAGGTTAGATATATGTCTATAGTTGGCTAAAACGTCTGAGTCAAGAGTATTTGTAACAGGAGGTTTAATTACAGCTACTTTAAATGACTGTGGTACATAGCCTGTTAATAGAGACAGATTGATCATATCTAGTAAAGAGTCAATTAGGGGGAATACAGAAGATGATGAGTTTTGGCTCTAATAGTTAGTATTGTATCATTAGAGAAGCTCATGCAGTCATTACTACTGAGATCTATATGGATCAATAGTTAGGACTCTTTGTCAGTCTGGACAAAGTGCTGAAAAGAAACTCACTTTGCTTTTATTTTCCTCTATTAATGATGAGGTATTAACCAGATGAAGCAAGATTCTTTCAGTTTGGTGGAAGCCTCCTTTAAGGTTTTCACAATGTTTGCTTTCTCTAACAATTAGAATTGGCTAAAAAGTTATAAATTGTATAAATGTTTTCTAGGTTGCGTATGAAAAACTGAAAGCAAGGCTTTGAATGAGTTATGAGTAAGTTTAGGTTTAGGATTGATTAATAGGCTTGAGTTGAAAGTGACTCGGGCAAGTCACTTCATTTAATATACTCTTCATGACAGCCAGGTTTCAGTAGGACAAAATAAATCAATATAATAATTTGATATATTGTCATTTAGTAATGTAATGTAATGTAGCTTTTATCTTAGATTTTATTCTGCTATTGCATCGGTGGTGTTCATTTTTTTTCAGTCTTTATGTATAATTCTTCTTCTGTTTACTTTTAATTAAATTGATTTAAGTGATCGGGGCCAGACAAAGTTTCTTTTGGGTTTTGGGTGGGTGACTGTTGTATTGGAAGAGCAGAGAAGTGTGTAGACTGCAACTCTACCCTATGGTCTAAACTCTGGGTTGTTTTTGCTTTGACACTGGTGGTGGTGGCAGCTAATGACTTCTGATAGGCCTGATAAGGTTGATGAATTGATGAGTCTGCAGACTGTCTGGAGAGACAGCAACATGAACGCACTGAAAGCAGAGAGAGCAGATAGAGACAAATATATTTATAAAGACAGCCAATGGAGGTGTGTTGTTGTATTAGTGCATGGATGTGAACAGCTGATAGCTGTTAACAAAAATTAAGAGTGAGCTTGCATGAGCGATGGGAATGACAGGATGAATGAGAAATATAACTAAAGGCCCGAGCATGCAAATATAGTCTCCCTGTCTGAAGTTTTGCTAGAGCTCCATATCTAAAGCCATAAATCTGACATCCACACATTCACCACTCACATCAGTATGCTAGAAGGCGTGGCCACGAGCGCCAAGTCTCACTCTAATTAGCCAATTAAAATGAAGCATGGAGCCAATCAAGACCATGAAGAGCTAGATGAGAAGAGAACCTAAAGGTGCCAACTGAATGCTAAGATTTGTGACTGGGGAATTTGAAAGGTGATTACTATGACAGTCTGAGTTAGGAGCAGATTAACTAATATATGCTTTATGATTATCATCGTACCTTCACACACTCACACACCTCTCGAAAACAAGCTATTTCCTGTTTTAACTGAGAGGGCCTTTGCCTCCTCTAAAAATACTCTCATTATTTTATCGAGAGGGTAGAGGAAAAGCAAGATGATGGGCATCATTAAGACCAGCCATGCGCGTTGAGGCGTTGCACTGCTATAGCGTCCGCATCCACCGCCTTAATGTTCATTAACACTGTATAGCCCTAGTCCCCAATACACACACATACACACCTCTTTATTACCACCACAGAGCAAACACAGCAGTAAACGGCATTAAGGGTAAATGGATATTTTATTAATCTCATTGTGGGGTGAATAGGAGTTTGTTAATTCCAAGCATTGACTGCTTGACCTTTTAAGTAGTGAGGGGGGATGCTGTTCGAGTATGGAGCTGTGTCGTGTTTAGTTTTTTTGGTTTTTTTGTTTGTTTTTTTTTTGTTTTATTTTTTTGTTTTATTTTTTTTTAAAGTTGGAGAGAACAGTGCAGGTCGACATGTTCTAATTATTTCCTCCTTTTCTGTTTTGTCTCTTTATCCCCCCCCCCCCCCTTCTCCCTCCTTGTCTTCCACAGCAATTTGGCAAGATTTTAGATGTGGAGATTATTTTTAACGAGCGAGGCTCCAAGGTAAGTGCACTGTAACCATATATTCATGAACACTCTGTCACACACGCATACACTTTTTCCAGCTGATTGTATTTGTCCCCTCTTCTTCTTTTCTCTCCCAGTCCTCCACACCTCCCTCTGTCTTCACAGCTTTCTTTTCCTATGTCTAATACTAATTATGAATCAGTGACACTTCCCTCCGGGCAGCTCTTACACTTTACCAGCCTGCCATACATTGTGACATACAATGAATTCCCACCTATTCTAATACTAAACTATATCTTGGTATCTGAACTGACACTTTTTTTGACACAATTGTGTGCCATAGCGATGTAAAATGGGATAATAACACTGTCTGCTCTGTTGCCATTTTTATTGATTATATTTAATAATGTACTTTTTTCTTTCATGTTTATTCTACTGTGTTATTGACATATGTACCATTTAGCGTTGATGCTGTGTACCAGCTGTAAAGGGTATAACAATGTTGTTATAAACCATATAAAAATAGGGGGAAAACCCACAAATGACCTCTAATTACAGACGTTCTACCAGCAATGCGACAGATAAGGTCAGTTAGGTTACCAGTGGTCAGTGGATGTTTCCCTCTCACTCTAAACTGTGTGAATATTCATTCTAATACACAAATATGGCTCCATGTATGCATGGAGGAATATGTCAAATACATTGTGCATTACATGACTTTTTGTTTAGCTGATTGCATTTGATTAGATGGCACTACAAATGCTTCTTACTGTTGCTTACACTCAAATTAATGCTCACACGCCCGTATGTACAGTGTATTAAAAGAGATGTGGTTCTCCTGTTCAAGGAAAGTGATCAAGAGATCACTTCCTCAGGCAACTCTTAGAGCGAATATGAGGCTTCAGCAGTCTGAGTTAGACAAATCACATCTAGTATCTTCCAAAGTTACGTTCTCTTGTCATGTTAAATCCCTACCTTGTGTTATTATCACATTCCCGCAGCTTAGCAAGCAAACACTGCACAAAGAGTGGAGGTCATCCATATCATTTTCATACGCACCAAACTATCCAGTGAGTCTGAATGCTCTGAAACACAACTGAACACTTTTGGAGCAACGTGTTAGACAGCGCTCTCCACCACCATCATCAAAGCACCAAATGAAGAAATATCTTTGACAAGCAACAATGAAGCTACTGTTACTTTATCACACATCTACATATACTGATATTTTTAATCTTAGTAACATAAATTATGCATGATGTCGTTAAGATTAAACCGAAACAAATATTTTTATTTTAGCATGAAATGAAATTTAGCACGATCATTAAGGGGTAACACAGACATGTACTAAGACAGATATCAGCTTTCAGGAAAGGCATGCCCTGGTTCCTTCTGTAAGCGCTCCTATTAACGCGTTAGCAGGTCTTGTTCATATTCAGCACTCGTTTGGTCGCCTCACTTCCCTTCAAACGCTGATTATTTACACATGATAAAAGAAAAGAAAGGAGACTACTTGCATTAGAGTGAAGAATGGTAAACGAACCTATATGTGGCAACAAAATGTCAAAAGGATTAATTTTGCTCCCGCTTCTCACTTTTAAATGTATTTTTTATCTGCTCCCCCACTCAAGGGCAGGCCGATGCGTTATTTATGCCCAGCAGAATGCTGTGAATCCTGTGTATGCATACAAGATCACGCCACTGGGTGCCGTTCGCACATGTTGTCTAACGTAGGAATTACAGAGCAACAGCTGGCCCAGGATACATACTGGTATCTAAAATGACCAACAGACGTGTCTGGCTGGCATATTAAACCTCTGCACTGTAACTTAATAATGACAAAGCAGGTCAGGAACACACTTGTTGTAGGAAGCTTTGGACCAAAGTACCTGCCAAATGATAAATGGGAATGATTCACTGTGAAACTAGAAGCTTGTGTGTCTTTTGGAACCAACATGTGACATCCATTGCACGTCTGTCCGTCCTGGGAGAGGGATCCCTCCTCTGTGGCTCTTCCTGAGGTTTCTTCCACCTTTTTCCCTGTTAAAAGGTTTTTTGGTGGGCAAGTTTTTCCTCACTCGAATCGAGGGTCTAAGGACAGAGGGTGTCACTCCCTGTACAGATTGTAAAGCCCTCTGAGACAAATGTATTTTGTGATTTTGGGCTATATAAATAAAATTTGATTTGATTTGATTTGATTTGATTAAAAAGAGCTTCTCTTCCACTTTGGCATCAGTGTAATCACAGGTTTTAGTCTCAGCGGTAGACACTGTCTACCTGAGTACAACCTATCTGACAAGCAACTTCTAGTTCTTGAAACAAACTATGACTTTCCCCTCATACTTTTTATTCCCTAAACCAAAAATAAATCTTTTGCAGTATTTTACAATTTATATTATAATTAATGTAATTATAATGTAGCCTGTCTGATCATCTGACTGCTCATGTTTCTTGATCTCTTGGACCTATTTACACAGCAGAACACAAGTCTGAATAAAAAGGTACTAATGTGTCTTTTAGCAAGTTCATAAAGTAAAAACTACTGAGGATTCATAAATTAAACCACAGTAGGTTCAATGTCAGTGATGAGGTAGAATGCAACATTTAACATAAAGCCCTTCCCAGGCAGTGATCAATGATAGCAGAGCGCTCTCACTCTCTGCCTGCTTTAACTCAGTGACATAGATAGACGGTTTTGCAGTTTAGGGTTTGCAGGCGTGTTTTACCTCACATGGGTTATTGGAGTGAGCTGCATCTCCAGCGCTTGAGACACAGACGTGGTCTCATGAGTGAGCTGCGTCCTGGGGCTCACAGAGTCACGTCTGACTGATGCCGTAGAGATTGTAATTGTATGGCACTTATCTGCTCTCCCACAGGGCCTTTGTGCACCAGCAGAGTAACTGCAGCCCACAGCAACAACACGCACAGACACGCACACACACACACACACACACACACACACACACATTCATTTCTGACTTATCCTAACCTTACCTACCTAACCTAACTTTAAACCGAATCTTCACCCTGAATTGTGTAAACTGCATTTTGTGTGTAGCAGCGATCATTCCCTCCACTAATTCAATTGGATCCAGTTATTTGTGTAAGTGCATGTGTAGTAGAGTCGGGGGGCTACGGGGAGCAAAGAATAGAAACACACACACATAAAGGGATGAGTGTGTTATTTAAACAGAATCAGAGCTCTCTGCCATGATGTCCTGTGTTCCCAGCTTTCCTTACTGTGTAGTGTTGTGTCTTACCGGCCTGATGTCCCTCTGGCTTCTGCTTCTAGATCTAGGCCTCCTCCTGACCTGCAGCTCTCTCATCTGTTTGTGTCTTTTTCTTTTCTCTTCTTTTCCCCTATTTGTTTCACCATTTCATTTCTGGACTTCCACTCTTTGTCTCTTGATTCTCAACCCCACCTGCTGGTAACTGCAGGGCTTTGGGTTTGTAACATTTGAAACAAGTGCAGATGCTGACCGTGCACGGGAGAAACTAAATGGTACAATCGTAGAAGGACGCAAAATAGAGGTGCCTTTCTTTTCCTCTCCTTACCTCCGGCCCTATCCCCCCCACCCCCATTTAGTCTCCTCCCCCTCCCCTTGACTCTGTCTTTCCTTTCTCTGCCTGCCTGACATTTCCTGCAAAACCTTCCCTCTCTTCCTCCATCCATCTCCTCTCTCCCACCTGCCTGCTGCACCTTGAACGCTGCATGCCGAAACCCTGCTCTGTGAACAAAGAGAGAGATAGACCCATCCAGCAGTGTGTGAGTGTGTTACAGTGTTTTTGATACAAATGGTGAATTCTACTTTGCCCATTACAGATTGTGTCATGTGTGTTTGTGGCATGTGCATGAAATCACCATGTTTCTTATTTGCATTAGAAACTGTCCCATTTAAAATGAGCTGCTACCAATCGGTGATCAGTGTTCTGTGGTGCGTTTAACACCTTGTTAGAGTTTAAACCTCCGATGTTGATGTCACCATTCACTCGCATCAGGAGAAAAATCACATCTTTCTGTCTGTCTACTTTATCTTATGTCTAACAGGGGACTTTTAAGCCTGTTTCTAAACTAATAAACTCATATGCAGCAACCCTGTCTCCTAAAACGTTTGTATACTACTCTTATGATGTAAAAATTGCCTGTTGATTTTTGTCTCATGATTTAAGTCGCGAACTACCATCTTTTCCTAACTTTGAAGCTCCCCCTCCAGACATGTTTAAAACATATTACTTTATAACACATGAGACCTTATAATAGAAAAGACTAATAATAATAATAATGTGTGTCTGGTGTGTTTTTCCCACAAGGAAGTTAAATTACCTGGTTAGACATTCATAAAAGCACATCCACTCCTTCTCCCTCATTTAAAAATCTAATATGCAAATATTTTTTGCTTCAATAGTTAAACTGCTTGCCACAATATGTCTCCTACTTCACTGAAAGCTCCATTCTCAGTGTATGT
Source organism: Pampus argenteus (assembly GCA_036937835.1). Lineage (NCBI taxonomy): Eukaryota > Metazoa > Chordata > Actinopteri > Scombriformes > Stromateidae > Pampus > Pampus argenteus. The sequence continues at coordinate 3,207,359 of CM072881.1, forward strand.
GCACTTTGTGTAAGATGCATACTGGACAATGATCGGCTCCAAACGTCACAAATCATGCTTGGAGGTCTTAAACTGAGATTTAAGGTAAAAAACTTTCAGCAGGTGAATATGAAAAGAAATTGTGCACTTACATCATTCTGCACAGGGAAGATTAAACCTCACAAAGGAACAAAAAGAATCCAAGAGCTTTATGAGTCCAAACCAAAAGTTTAAGTTTTAAGCTTTAGTTGAGTGGATGTTTTTCCTTTTTTAACACTGTAAGAAAAGGAAATACCGGCATATTGACCTGGCACATATGTTGATTAATATACATGATGTTAAATAGAATCTAGGCTGCATGATGTTTCCTCTACATACATACTTTCAAAATTAAAAGTATATAAACATAATTTCTACGAGAGACAAGGTCGGCTGGTAAACATGAGGCCTCTTATAAGGAACCTGTAAAGTAACATCAGCTTCATGTCTACCTCGTCTAAAGATGGCAAACCATCAATCACCAAGAGGCTTTTAAAATAACTTAATAGTGGCTGGACATGAATTCTGCAGCCTTCACTGTATCTGTGGGTTTGCAGATCAGCCCCCTAAAGACAATGTCTTTGACAGCTTATTACCACCAGGCTCACCAGGAAAGCTGGAAAGTTTCCAGATGTGTGCAGTAAGTCCAGCTACGTGTGTATCAGAGCAGACAGGATGCAGGTGTTACCACTACCTTTATTCTTCACTGTTCTGAGAATTGGGAGACAAGAAGATTGTGTGTAAAATTGTAAGGGTTTTTACATTCTGCGATGTCCATGTGCATTCATTCTCGTTTTTACATTTCGTATGAATATTCTCTGATTTCTTTTCTCTGATGTGGTTGAATGTATTCAGATCTTTTACTCGCTGCATGTAGCCTCACTTGTGGAAATGTTAAAATACCAGTATAGCATGCAGAGTGGTTATGATGTGGATGTGCACAGTTTTTTTGTGTGTGTGCGTGTGTGTGTGTGTGTGTGTGTGTGTTGTTACATATCTGCCCTCACATTAACCTCTCTGTTGTCTACTGACAGGTCAACAATGCCACAGCCAGAGTAATGACCAACAAAAAGGTGGCGAACCCTTACACAAACGGTAATACCTTATCTTTATTTCCATCTTCTAATTGCTGCGTCTCTTTCATTGCTCTCACTCTTCTCTACTCATTCAGGTCCTCTGTTTTCTCCGGCCTATAGTTTTCACGCCTCTCATTCCTTTTCACTGCCAGTATTATAGCTATACGTATAGCAACGTAGCTTTTTCATTATATTCATCACAAGTTTTTTGAAAACACATCATCATTGTGAACCAAGTGCACCAACTGAGCTAGCACAATGAATGGAAAGGAAACCGAAATGTACAGCCGGGTGGCAGATTATGCCTTCAAAAAGAGTTCAGACTTCAAAAAGAGTTCACTTGATTAATGAAATCAATATTTGTCAAAGAGCGATTAGATTTGGTTTGAAATATCACGCAAATAGCAAAGTGCAATCTTTTCTTACGCAGCCGGCAGAGATGTTAAAAGGGTAAAAGGAAAAGAATGGAAAGGAAAATTAGACCTGGAAGAGGGGGATTTAAAGCAGGAGGAGGACGACGAGAATGTGGTAGATGTACGAGAGAGAGTGAATGGGTAAACGAACAGAGCCAATAAAAAAGATCCAGGAGTCGTTTAATAAAGGAGAGAAGGACCTTTAAGATGTGTTTATCTCTTTCAAATGCTGATTCAAGTGGAGTGAATGACAGAGTAGTGGGTGGAGGGAGAGAGGGAGTAAATGACGGGAGGAGGGGGAGGGGATGGATGAACAAGGGAGGGAATTAAATGGCCGGACATGTCAGCACCTCTCACACACACCAGCAACCTGAGGGTGCAGAGAAATCAAGCATCATCATCAGACCCCGCCAACACCAACATGTACTATTGATTGCTTTCAGTATAACCGTCCTCTGTCCCCCAAGTTTTAAAGGTTCACTGGCAAAACAGCGAAAGACGATTCGCGATATGAAGCCGTCTCTCACAGAAAATTACAATTTCATCTCCAACAGCAGTCAAATCATCTTTAGATATACAAGAAATAACAACAGTACCAAATATACATTGATCAAATAATGGAAGAGATACCTTAGGATATACATTTCAGGATATAAATATCTAAATGTTGAAAAAGATAAATATAGTGGCGTGTGAAATATGTAGAAATGGAGAAATGGAACTATACATTACAGTATACAGTACAGTGCCAATTAATGTTTGCATCGGCATGTACAGAAAATCACACCGCACATATCGAATGCATACATGTCCAGAGCACTGACAGCTAACCTGCCTGGAGGTTAATAAGTTGTCTCTTTTTCTCGGAGACATCCACACCTGACTGTTGCATATGAAATGATTTGTATGTGTGTGATTTTCTAATGAATATCCAGCAGACTCGACATTTCGCCAAACAGTCAATATTACTTTTAAATGTTAAATGGAACTCTGGAATATGTTTTATAGAAATACACATGTATATGTATATAACTACCAGCCACCAAAGGCGCTGCAGAATCCTCCCGAGACACATGGTCAGATTTAACATGTTGATGCAACATATTGAACATACTGTATTACAGTATAACTCCTCGTTTCTCACTGAAAGGTCAGATACAGCAGTGAGGGTGGATCTTCTACTAGTTTGTGATTCCTTAAAGACGGTTTGTTTTTGAGCTCCGGACAGATGCAACGCTGACTGCTCTTCACAGTGTGTGTGTGTGTGTGTCTCCTGTGCAGGCTGGAAGCTGAATCCAGTGGTGGGAGCAGTATATGGTCCTGAATTTTATGCAGGTAAAGAATCACACACTCCTCTGAAAAGAAAACTATTTATACTGTCTATAGCCATTCTTATTTATTCATATTTTTCCCTTCTTTTTGTTTTCCATCATGTGGTGCGTGAAAGACATAACATATATATATACGAAATACACAGATCACAGACTTGTGTGTGTGTGTGTGTGTGTGTGTGTGTGCGCCTGTAGTTTGAAGTGGTTTCATTTGGAGGAAGTGCTGAGACTGTCCACTCTCCATAACCGCTCTCCTTTTTGCTCATTAGTCTGAAATCTGTTCATTCCCAGACAGCTTTACAGCACTCCTCTAAATAACTGCTCTGACAGAGAGAGGCTATCCATCTCTTTTATTTCCTCTTCACTCCCTCTCTTTCTTCCTGTTTTTCTGCCTCTGTCTGTCCACCCCACCACCCATCCCTCACTCCACCAACCCAACCAAACAGCAACCTCAGATGACCTCACCCACACTCTGTATCACCGTGTATTTCCAATACCAACATGTGTACATGTGTACTAGAAAACTCCCACAAATATATTATGGAGAGATTTGAAAGTGTACTACCAATTTGCTTAAATATGCTTTTATTAATGTACTAATAGAAAGTACATTTATATTAATATATTTATACATATTCCGTGAGCATTTCCAGTACACTTTATAAGCATAACTTAGTAACCCTAAATGTATTATAAGTAGACTTTAAACTGTACTGAAATGTACTCTACTAAATTGTGAAGTTTGACTGATAGTGTTTTAATACACTTACTGGAAACATACTAGGAAAGTATTTGACAGCAGTTATCTTTAAAGTGCACTTTACATATTGAACTCCAACTTTATGTGTGTATCTTTAGTATAACAAATGTATTTCACAGTAGTGAGTTTATTACAAGTACATTGTTATTCAATTTAAATGAAGTGTGGTGAAATATACCATTGAGTATTTTATGATAACGTCACATTAATTCATTGAATGTTTTAATTTATTAAAAGTGCATTATATTTAAATATCAATTAAGGGTGGTAAAATGTGCTATTGAGTATTTCATAATAGCATAAAATATTTTTTTATATAAATGTACTTGAAATATACTTTGTTGTATTTCAATGCATTTTAGATACACTTAAGTGTTGTTGTTTTTTTACTATATACCAAACAAAAACCGCTCCCCTTGTTTAACAGCATATACACACAACCTTCATACTAATGTTACTCTAACGAGTCCATCTGGTTACATAAATGCTCTGTCCTATATACAACGTAAATGGGCCTTAAAAAGTAATATTATAAAATGGTTAGTTCTGTGTCAAACAAGTGGTAGACAAAGATCGATCGGGTAAAGGAGGGAGATAAAAAAAAAGAAAGGAGACACACTGAAATTAATGAGTGAGAAATTGATGAGAGAAGTCGAGAAACAAAAGCAGGTTGGGACTGTTAAACAGAGCGTGGTCCGTTTGCTGTTTTCAGAGATGGTGTGCTGAGAACGATCTATTGATTTTAAAACAATCACCAAAATGGAGCTCAACCAGACTGGCCTTATGATTTCCATCGTGTCTGTGTGTTGCCTGGCAGCTATTCTGCTTGCCGGAAGAATGATTATTTGTCATCAATACATAATTGCACTTTTTGTTGCTGTGACTTCTTTACCAGATATTTAAAACAGTTTTGTAAAGGCAATACGCTCCCTGAATGTGATATACAGCGTTTTAACATGTTTAACTACATTAACTTATTATTTTTTTATTGTCTTCTATTCGATTCGACTTTGATTCAAGTTCCAAACTTGTCCTCCCTTCAACAACTCTCTTATCTGACACAATATTTAAACCTTATTAACCTATTAACCTTAACCATATCTCATTCATCGTGCATCCAGGAAAATGTTCCTACTTTAAATTCGACTCATCTTTTCGTCTATTGTTTTATGAATATGTCTCATTAAACTGCACTTTAGGCATTTACAGTGTCTGAGTTATGCCTGGTCTCAGCATCAGTCATTAAGGAGCTGTAACTATATTGTAACCAGCCCTGGTCCTCAAGTATTATAGAACACACATCCACAGATACTCACCCTGGTTTGCTAATGTATAGGATGTTAATGTCTCCCAACCGGTCAAGGCAGATGGTTGTCCACCTAGAGGACGGTTCTGCTCGAGGTTTCCTCTATTTAAAGGGAACTTTTTCCTTTCTGCTGTCGCCAAGTGTTTGTTCATGGGACAATTGTTGGCTCTCTGTGAATTAAAGAGTACAGTCTAGACCTGCTCTATATGAAAAGTGTCATGAGATAAATTCTGTTGTGATTTGGCGCTAAGTCAACGACTTAATCTCCACTCGTCTCTTTCTGCGATCCTCTCACCTTCAGCGTATAAAAAAAAAATGTCCACCTGTAAGCGAAAGTGCATGTGATTGGGATTTCTTCTGGAATAATTATGACTGCATTTAATGGAGTTTGGGGCAGGAGTAAAGCAGGATGTAAAGCAGGATGTAAGGGTGATTAATCACCCTTTATCAGGCGGCTTTTCCCGGCACCCATCAGCTGAATCGGCCTCCATAAATCCTGGCCAGTTGACAGTGCACTCCATCTCCATTGCTGGGTTCAGCTACAGGTTTATTGTGCGCAAATCCCATTCAGAAGAATGACAGATGACCTCCACATACATACACACACATTCTCACATACACACATAATGAATTCCCATATGTAGGTACACATGCAAGAATGTAAGCATAGATGTGCAGTTTCTCTGGTACATTCACGCTCAGATAATCACCGAAACAACCAGACACTCACAGTTACACACCGCTGCACTCTCACAGACATACACACACACACACACATATATATACATACCATAAATTCTCAAATAAAAACTGGACCTTCATAAGGTTGAGATGCCCTCCTGTCCCTCAGGGCTCTGCCTTTCAGCTATGCAAAATTGGCCTTCTTTACATGTATCCAGGCTTCTAAAGCATGTTCATGATAAGCACTTCAACCAGAGAAAGCATCTAAAGACAGCAGCACAGCAGAATGAACGGACTCACCGTCATTTGCAGCGGTGCATCTTTGTATCCACACTATGGATGTTAAAACATGAAACTGTTGACTGGATTATGTTGGCAATGTTTTTGCAGCTATGAACAGGGATAACTTTGCGAACCCTGTAACAGTCATAGGTAGGTGGTGAGAGTGGAGGGTGGGCGAAAAAAGTCACCCTGCAGTAAGTTCGAAGGGAGGGAACGATTATGGTTTCAATTAATATGTTAAATAAGTAAACACCCCTCTTTAGGTTTTATAAGCATATATAAACATTTAATAATACAACTGCATTATAATGTTCTATAAACATTTATAGTGTAATAAAATGTGAAAGTGTGAAATAATGAAAATGATAGGCGATCTTGAAATGACGGAGCAGACGCACTGAGACATTCAAGCGGGCTGATGTAGGTTAAATGTGTAGACTGACCACTGGGGGCGCCATTAATTATATGCCTGTTTGTTAAAAAAAAACATTAAAAAAACATTTCCACTTGTTGCTGTTAGTTGTCCGAAAAATGGCACTATCAAAAAATCTCAAGAGAAAACTTAACAGCGAGAACAGGATCTTTCATGATGAATGGACAGAAAACTGCCTTCATCCTCCCCAGTTTTATTAATGCAAAGCCCACATGCCTGATCTGTAACGAGGGTGTCTCTGCATGCAAAGAGTACAACATTAGACGGCACCACGAAACGAAGCATGTGACAGTTTTGGAGGAACTTGATACCAACAAGTCGATGGATGATGTGATCGGGTCAGTGAAACAGATGTCGCTCTCTGCGAGGTCCGCTGCCCGCCGCATAGAAGCGCTGTCTGATGCGGTGCAGGGTGCAATTGTCGACGTGCTTATTTACTCTGTATCCAGTTAAACAAATAAGCATTTAAATTGAGGAAAATTTTTTGTTCTGGAAAATGAAGTTTCCAAATAAAGAGCATTTTTGAGACTGGCAGTCCGATTTTTAAAAAGTATATTTTATATTTCTATTTTCTTTCTCTAGTTCAAACAATCTCACGGGCCAGATGTTTTTGCTTGCGGGCCACATCTGGCCCGCGGGCCGCCTATTGCCGACCTATGCCATAGGTTGTAGTTAGACATTATAACTATTAGTTAATAAATGTTGCTATAGCTTTTAAGGAGAAGTTGGGTGTGATTTATTTGAAATACATTTTGTATTAACAGCTGGTTGTGAGAGTCAGTGCTTGGATTCAAGCCTTCACTGTTCACCATATGAATGGTAATGTCCCTCAGCCTTAACACCCTTCTTTTGAGACTTTCATCTGCTGTTTGGTTATTGGTCCCGGTTTCCAGGTGGTGCCTTGTTATTATTATCGAGGGGTTAAAGTCTGATGAGAATGGAGAGCAGGCTTCCTCTGATGTTTTTTGATAAGTTTCATAGTATCCTTGGCCTGTGTGGAGTAGAGAGACAGAGAAAGAGGATTTTTTTTTGTGTGTGTGTGCATGTGTGTGTTTGGTTGACTAAGTAAAATAGACTGCGTGGGCATGAAGGACAATGAGGGAAATGTAATGCAGATTGATTGACTACGTTGTAGAGTGAGTATATGCAAAGCAGGACAAAGTGCGTGCTATCCACCCTGTTTGCGTGTGTGTGTGTGTGTGTGTGTCTGTATCTGATGTTAGTGTATGCAGAGCTTGGCGGCGCAGCTTTCCAGAACACAACAAATAAGATTAAAATGCAAAATACAGGCAGGGAAGTAACAAGGCAAGTGGCTCAGACCTTTTTAACATATGCTGAAAAATTTGCAAGTTGGAAGGGCAACCATCAGATGCACTCTGGGCTTTTTACATTGGCGCAATGTGCCAGCTCAGGTCACGATTTACTTCCCAATATGTGGTCAATATTTTTATACCAATAAAGCCTATTTGGAAAGTTGTGGCGATGTTGTTGCTACTGCAGAACCAGCCAGGTTGATCTGTGCAGCTCTTTAATTTACTGCTATATGGTTACGATGCCACAGTACATATTCAGTGTAAACAGTGAGCTTTATGCCATATTCAGCAAGTGATATGTGATCTGTTGATTAAGTTGGTCTAGACCTGCTCTATATGTAAAGTGTCATGAGGCAACTTTTGTTATGATTTGGTACTATATAAATAAAGTTGTTTTGATTGGCGGTGATCGATAGTTGTAACTGGCATGTTCTACCTGGTTCCTCAGATGTGGAGGAAACACAAACAGAATTTTACACATTACATTCTAGAAATGTAATTTTAATATCGCCTATACTTGTGCGTCCCTCATTTAAAGTAAGGGCTCTACATCCATTACTGAAATGCTTCAACTTTAATCGCTGCTCATTCTGCCACTTCAGTTGAGTCATCACTGTCAGATCATAGTCTATCTGCTGAAAATGAAAATGAATATAATTTACTCATTTAACTGTCTTGCAACCTCAGTGTTGTAATGTTGCGTGTATGTCTTGTGATTTTCAGAGGATCTATTTAAAGACACACCATATTAAAAACAGAGTGTAACTAACCCACCCACACACACACACACACACACATATCATTACTCAATCACACATAATAAAGCCACTTTAATAATAACACAATTTCTTAAATATGAATTTGCTGTCATCATAAGTGACAGCAGCTATTATCACACACATGCCCACATTACCAGATAAGGTGTGAATGTGTTTCTGCAGCCTCAGAGTGCTATGTGTTGTACTTTATGCATGTGTGTATCAGTAGATGTTTGTTTGTTTTATGGGCCTGCTGGCTGTCAGGCAGAGGCCCTGCCATGATTCATGGGTTATTACAGCACCGCTGTAGCATGCACAAGCCATTGCTCATCAGCAGATTGCATTCATATACGTCACACCAACAACAACATGCACATACACATGTCCTAATGCTCACTCACGCATATTCACCTGCTGGAACACACACACATACACACAGAGGAATGAATATATGGATCTCTGATATTACGAGAAAGAGGGAAGGTGTGGACAACTTGGGGAAATTGATCTTTTTCCCAGAATATATAACCAATGGACTGTTTGCTGGCTACATGGCATATTAATATTGCTGTCTGACTAGCTAGAGAAGGCAGAATGTGTAGAGGCCTACAGAGAAAGAAAACATACAGTATGGCGTGTTGTGTTCTTCTGTGTAGCTGCAGACAGCAGGTGTAGTCAACCATATCTTGGGCCTCTCTGAGGTCTGAAGGTGGGATGTGATGTGACAGTGAGCCTGTGCTCCCAAGAAAAACAACACTATAGGTCGTAAATTCAGTCGCTAAAAACAACCCATAGTTAGATTTGAGTGACAGACGCCATCTGATCTGTAGTTCAGATGACGTCTATGTAAGGTGACACATTTATATATTAGAAGGTGGCAAGATGGGTGGGATGTAGTAAACTTTGCTGGCGGAGACTGTTGTTCACGTTTACAGCTGTGGGTCAGTGTTGCCATGACAACAAAGATTGCCTAACTTTAAGTAGTAACTTTAACCTACACCACATTTCAAGTGATCATTTGAACCCAAACCATTATCTTTCTCTGACCCTAGCTAAATGTTTTTTGCACCTAAACCTAACTAGACCTTGGCATCATAAAACATCATTATTTACATATTTGTAATCATATATAACCATGTATTCAGTAGTTTTAAACACATCTATAAAGTGTTTCAACTGTGCTGTGCATGTGTGCAAAGAGGATAATGCATAATTGTTATTATATATATATATATATATAATATGTCTAAACTCCACTGGATTCCCAAAATGTCACAGCCTGTAACACGTCTATCTACAGTTTAATGTAGGCTATGATGTTGACAAAAAAAAGAGAGAAAGGCAGCTTTATTATGAGCAATTCTACTATTCATGAAAAGTAATAAACAACATGGAGCCGCAGATGGCTGGAAGATGCAATTAATATGATCTGACTGTTCTGCAGACAGATCATATTAATTGCATCTTCTGTTCTGCAGACAGATCATATTAATCAGTCAAGACTACGAGTTTTTTGCCACAGCATTGGAGTAAAACACTAGTCCAATTTTATTAACAAGCTCATTACAGCTTAAAATGTGTATTTTGGTAGCAGCCATGTGAGAATGAGAAGCACTGCTCAAACCACAAGACAAACAAGCACATTTTATATATTGTGCACATTAGAATACCATGTTGGGTGCATAAATGAATACACCCCGCTACAAAAGACATGTATGACTCAGATAATCTGTGTCATAGCATTTCAGCAGAGATTGAAGTGACATGAGACCACTGTGGATAATTAGAGCTTTGCCGTGGTGTACATTAATGCCAGGCCACACTGCCTGTATGTGTGTGTATGTAAACATGAGCAGTTCTGACATGGTTATGTTTGTGTGTGTGTGTGTGTGTGTGTGTGTGTGTGTGTGTGTGTGTGTGTGTGTGTGTGTGTGTGTGTGTGTGTGTGTGTGTGTGTGTGTTTGAAGGCCGGGCTCCCCTGATGACTGAAGGTTAAACAGACTTTCAGTTAAACCCGCTCACGTCACATCACCATGCCATCCTGTGCCCGTAAGGGTGACCCTCATGTGTGTTTTATGCGTGTGTTTGCATGATGAAGGAAGGCCATAGGCTGAATCTGCCACTCCAAACAATACAGGCCATCTGCTGTGTGTCCCTCCTGCCAAACACTGAGCCTAACCTCCAGTCGCCTGTCTCGCTGTCTCTGGCAGCTCAGCCATATCTCTTCCAGTGTTTTATCTCAGAAACATCTCTCGCTCCCTCCATCATACTGTGGCTCTGAGGTAAAACGGGTTGTGCATTAATCAGATGATCGGTGGTTTGATTCCCACCAGTCCGCGTGTCAAAGTGTCCTTGGCCAAGATACTGAACCCCAAATTGCTCCTGGTGTGTTTGTGTGTGTGTGAATGATCATTAAACACTTCTCCTGAGAGGCAGAACGCAGTCTATTTACCATTTACTGTACAAATCACATTAGAATTTGCTCAAGTTGCACACGTAATCAAGATTTATTGTTTAGACCAGAATATAAATCTAAAAGAGAACAGTATGTCCTTATTTATGAAAGCATCCTTTTATATGTGGAAACACAATATATTAATAAAATACCATATGAATAAAATTGATTCGACTTGACTTGACATTAAACGTAATGGTGTACATGCTGGTGAAATGAGCCAGTTTCCTGATATATTTGGCCAATAAAACAGAAATTGTCAGCAAGCAAAATCATTCAAATGTGGTCTAGAACAATTTCATTCAATGAGCAACTAATATATTACTTTCATTAGCATAAGAAGGCTAATCCACTTTAGCATCCTAGTGGCATCCTTACTTCCCAGAGTCAGTGTGTGTGTTGCCCTTTAAATGTAATCTGAATCTACATTTTAGTCAATATAAAACATGGCAGTTTAAAAACCCACATGCATCTTGACCTCAGGTCTATTTGTCACATTTGCAAAGAAAGCTGTTTCCCAATTCAGCATGACTGTTTTCAAGTGTGGCGTGTTAACAGACCACAAAGCTGACAACTGATTTGTATCCAAACCACTATTGGCTCCCCATCCACTTTAAAAGCAGACAGACTCAACAGACTCATTCTCACCCTGTCTACAAGTGGTAATGTTAGACAAACATGCTATACTTCTTGCATATGTATGTTGTGTTCTTCTGTGTCAGGCAGAGGCCCTGCCATGATTCATTCAGTGGTGCCAATTTAACTCCTTTTTTTTCACTTTTCTGCCTACTTTCTCCCTTCTGCATCATCAGCAAAACCAATTTGATCAAATTCTACTCTATCTAATAGGGTCGGGTCAGATCTGCTTTTACGCTCTCTGTCTTTAGGTCAGTCTAACCCCATTTTTTGAAAATGAATTTATGCCTGTCAGGTTCAGGTAGGTTTTCCACAAGTCTGCTTTGGGTCAGGCCCAATATTTTACAAGTGGAAGCTTGTGAAGACCTCTGCTTGGTATAACGGTATTTCACTTCTTCACTTCCTTTATCCTTCTCAACCATCTGTCAGATGACGTCGCATTGCAGCAAGAGTTGAACCAGGTTCAGCTTTTGTTGTCGGACAACTCTGAACTGAACTCTGAAGTTTCATGAATACATGAGAAATAATTTCCACATGTACTGGATAAAAAAAAATAAAAACAATAAACAATAAAACCCTTTATCAACTAGATTATTACCCCTAAATTAATATAAAAAAAAAATCTCTCCTTCAGGATACAGAATTTATTTTGATGAATAAAACGTTTGTACATTTGTACAGAGGTTTGTAATGTCGTTGTCAGGACATGGGGACAGCAGAGGGGATCTTGCTCCCTGGCATTGTGCTTCATACCCAGCAAGTGATGGCAGCAGGTCATCAGCTCTGTGTTTCAGGTCCAAATACAGTATGTCTTAAGCTGCAGCTGAGAAGTCAAATCAAAGGCACCATTTCCTCCTTTTTGTTTAATGTTTGCGAAAACAAGAAATTTACTGAGCCTTTTTAAAAATTAAATGATGTATTTTTTAAAGATGTTTGTCTTTTGTCTTGTCTTCAGGGGCTGAATAATATGAAGGAAAATAATATAATAATATTAAATAAAAACTGTGTGTGTGTGTTTTCTCAGTGACAGGCTTTCCATACGCCAGTACAGGAGCAGCAGTGGCCTATAGAGGTGCCCATTTGAGAGGGAGGGGTCGCGCCGTCTATAACACGTTCCGTGCTGCACCTCCTCCACCACCCATTCCTGCCTATGGAGCGTGAGTACCACACACACACGCATGCACAAACATACACACATCCAACTGAGATACACATAATCAAATAAACACTATACAACAGATTTCCAAGACTGAAAACACATTACTGCACAGATCTAATTCAAAATATTACTCAAACATACATGCTATCGCGAACACACACACACACACACATATATATACATACTCACACATATACATGCATGCAGTAATAGAAGAATGGTGAGTGGAAAATAAAAAGGCCACCTTCTAATAGAGCGGAAAATTGCTCTTTGATTCCAGAGTGGCTAAATTTGTCTCTCTTTTTTCTAATGTGTCATTCTTTATTCTGCTGTGAATAGACTATGACCTGCCCTGCACACTCCAATGGGCAGACTTCAGAGAGAGCGAGAGACCTAGTGAATGTGAAGCAGGAGACATGGAGAGGGAAAGAAAGAAAATGGATGTCTGAGAGACTGTGTTAGGGTTGAAAGAAAGAAAGAGCAGACAGAGAAATGCAGATGGAGACAGAAAGAGTAAAAGCAGCCGGCTGAGAAAAGAATAATGGATGAACGGTGCAGTTTGATCACATAGTCATTTACTCTGTAGTAATATTAGAAATAAATGTACTTAAATGCACTTACAAAAAACTACTTGTAATATTTTCTTTTGAAAAAAGTGAATAAATATGTTGAAAGAACATATATTGTGCTGCTTGGTGCGGTACGGTAGCTCCAAACTGAGAAATGTAGCAGTGATTTGTGGGTAACTATCTAACTATCAGCTAATTATGAGTTGTTGGTCAGTTCAGTCTGGACAGTCGCACATCACCAAGAAGTTAACATTACAATCATTATTTTGGGTTATTAATAAAATCTGCAAATTAGTATCTAATTTCCTTTATTAAAAAGTAGTAGGGACACTGATCCCATGTCTACAGCCTACACGTTGTTATAAAGGCTAACGGGTTCTTCTGTATCCCAGACAGCTCTTACACTTTATAATTTAAGTGAAGTGAAATTCCATCGAATGTCTAGATAGAACATTCATATTGTAAGAAATTCTTAACTAAAACAACATATCACTCTATTTCATTTTACTTCAACGCTGAAGAAAAAAAAAATCTATATTTGCTATCTTCTGTCAACAGTGTGGTCTACCAGGATGGATTTTATGGGGCAGAAATATATGTAAGTTGTATATATATGTAATCTATTTATACTATTATTATTTATATGCATTTTTTTTTTGAGCATTTGATCCAGTGCTTCACCTAAAGCCAGCTTTTTAGTGACGATCTTATGTTTGTTGAATCCTTCTGTCTCTCATCAGGGAGGATATGCAGCGTACAGATACGCCCAGCCAGCTGCTACTGCTGCAGCTGCTTACAGTGACAGGTTGGTTGGAGTTCTTATTCATTCTTTCACTTAAAGGTAACTGATGACGGTTTCATTATGAATGATTAACATTTTATTTACATCCAAACATCATGAAAATACAATGTGCACATCCCTTACCTGCCTTAACCCCCTTAACTTAACCATAACCCCTTTAGAGATGTGCACAGACAAGCAGTTATTTCCTATAACTCCTGACTTGCTGCACAGAAACATGACTTGCTTACTATAACCCTGTTAGTATACTATCACCTTGCAACCATTTAATAAACCCAGAATGGAATCCTACTATATATAATTAATCAAACACCTCTAAAAATGTCTCTACTGGTCTTTATTACGTGTAAAACTCAGGATCCTGTAGGAATCTGTTTGGTCCCGAGCTGTTAACATGTTTTGCTCTGATCCTCTGATCCTTTAGCAGTTCAGCAAAGGTTATCATAGTTATCATCTAGCCTGGTAAACAGTAAGCAGGCTTTGGAATACCAGAAAACCTGAGTTAAGCCTAAAGATAGCTGTCTAAGTGTGTGTGTATGAAGGTGCTTGGGGATCTAATCTGAGGGAGATTGAGCATGTCAAGTCTGATAAGAAACGGCCACAGCTGGAGCCTGTAGGCCTCCGATAATGTAAGATTTATCAAAGGCGAGGAGCGAGTGGCGGGCTCGGGAGAATTATGAACAGAGCAGTGGAGGAGAGTGGAGCAGGTGAGGGGGCACATCTCTCCACAAGACTTATGTAATTCCCTTTCTTTTTCTTCTCTCACACATTCCCTCTTTCTCACTTTCACATTATTCGTTCTCCGTCCGTTGCTGTATATGTGTAATACATCCCTCTCCACTCTCTCTCTCTCTCTCTCTCTGTTTCATCTTTTATGCTGACTCTCTCTCATTCTATTTTTGAAGATCTTCTGATTTAAAACAAAGTCCAGTCAGCGAGGTGGAGTTGAGAGGAGATGGGGCAGATGGTGCTAGGGTGGATGTGGTGGAGGAGTTTTATTTATCGTGGGATAAGAGAGGTCTTATACAGAGCGGGTGGACTGGGAAACAAGAGACTCTGTCTCTGTTTAATGCACGCACGCACGCACACACACACACATGCACACACGCACACACACAATAGACCACCACTGTCTACACTTGACAACATGTAAGAATATGTACGTATGTAGTCTGTATACTACATTCATATTCATGCAGGTTTTCATAGCACTATCAGCCCAACTGGTTACATGTTTAGTCTATTGACATAAAATTATATGACAAGAATTATGAATTATGATCATACATTATGTATGTGCTGCATTGACAGTCCATGTTTGCACTGTAACCATGGAAACAGACTGAATTACTGTTTTTTTTTTCTATTATTTCTAAGCTGATTTATGGGCATTTATATATGTTATATATTTAGCCATCTTTGAGTCAGATTTCAGAGTTTTCCCTGCAATTACAAGACTTTTGTGAAGCAACTAAACTGAATAAACACGTAAAAACTATGCAGATTTTTTTTTTTCTGCTGTGGAGAGGAAGTTTTTAAGACTAAAGAAGGAATAAACTCACTACAGTAACTCAGTCAGCCCTGGGGAACAGTGTGATCACTCACAGAAATATGAAGGATTACTTCAGGACATAGCGCTTACTTCATCAGTGAACACATTTAGTTTTTATCTTGCTAATGTCTGAAGGACATGTGCACTAAGGAAATTGTATTTTCCTTTATTGTCCACCAGGGTGGAAAATGTTCTTAGGCTCAGCAAAACATGATTCAATGATCAAAACAAGTTTCTATGATAGACACTGCATTTTAGGAAGGCCATGGCTGTGTTGTGAAAATGCATCATTTATAGTAAAATAAATAAATATATCATTTTTTTAGGGGGACGACCCAAAACCACCAACAAAATGACCCTAATATGAAATTAATAGAACTTAATTATTGTTTAAATAAATCATTATTTACACCCTTAAACATGTTCGCGCCCACTACCATCCTTTCTTCCAGTCTTCCTCTGTAACACAAAGTAGTGTGCCCACGCAACCTCTTATCTTTGCCCTCCAGACCTATGTTAGCTTCCTTTTACTTTTACAAGAAAATAAACAAACAAGGCAATAAAAGGGGAATATAAACGAAGTAGTCTGGTGGCTTCAGAGCGAGAGGGATGGAGGGGAAGAATGAGAAAAGAGAGGGGGCATTGCGTGAGGGGATTAGTTCCAAGCCAGTGCTGGTGAAAAGACTGTAAATAAGTCTTAGGAGACAGACGGAGAGAAATACAGAGGGAGATGGCGACTAGGGGAAACCTAGAGGAGAGAGATGGAGGTGAAGAAGAAGAGGTGATGGGACACCATCAGAGAAAAGTACTAGCTCTGTCCAAAACTCTGTCCTTCCTACTCTGTGTCCTCTCTTTCAACCTCCTCTATTCTAAATATTTTTCCCTGGATGCTTTCTGTCTGTTTTCCCCACCCGAAAAGATCATTTCTCTAATTCTTTCCTTTGTTAATGATCGTGTTTTTCTCTCCTTATAGTCATTTACTACAGGCACTCTGTCTTTTTCTTTTCTTGTCTTTTCTATTTTCCCTCACTTGGCTGATATTACTTTTATTGCAATCCAAACGCTCCTCTTTTTCTCATAAATTGAAACAGGTAAAACAAATCATTTACATACCTTCACCTTTACAACGTACGTTTATAGGGGGGCATCAATTGCATTTTCACCCCGTAGGCCTATCTCTAGTTTGAGTGAGAGTTAAAATCGACAGCCCAATGTCTGTTTCTCATGCATACTCATTGTAGTTGGCGCTCTCTATCCATTATCCAAAGCTAACATCCACATGGTTTATGTCTGATTTGAGTTTGGAAAGGGTGAAACAATTAACAGTATTTCCCAACTGATTAAATTCTCCTTCGATTTATACTGGTTCAAAGAATCCATATAGTTTTATGTTTGGGTAACAAGTAAAAATGTCACTGAGTGTGAATCTACTGCCTCATAAACAAAAAGCTCCTTCAGAGATGCAGAGCTGTCTCAACCTGTTAGGAGCTTCCAGCAGGTGGTAAAATACATACAGTACGTCTGTTTGCTTGTTTGAGATGGAACCACTCCACACAAAATTGGAATTGTGTAAGAACATATAATATAATTGGTTATGAATGCATCAGCCTTATAAACAAAGTGGAGCAATGCCCCAGGTTCCCCGTGGCAACCATTTGGTGGTCATTTTATTAACCACAAAAGCAAAATATATGATGGAATGATAAGAGCCTTCATGCGGTTCCATTTTTCTTTTCTTTTTTTAAATCGTGAGGCCATCTTGTAGAGGGGTTGGGGAGGTCAAAACTCAACAACTTTATTGTGAGACCAACATGTTTTGGCTTGTGGACTTTATCATGGTCATATTGTAGTGGCTGCCAGTGTAGAAGTCTGGATTTATAACTATTAGGTTAGGTTTTGTCCCGTAGTGTCCGTCCCTAGATAAATAATGTTTAATTAAACTAACTAACACACACAAACCTGAGGGCAAAATATAAAACTCCTCTGTGCTGTGTGTACCTGACGGGTATTACACACATAATTCAAAGGAAGGTAGTGGGGGATCGATAGGAGTCACCAGCTCAAATTTGCACCGAGGTCCCTCAGAGAGTTGATCCAGCTTTGCCTTGATGTAGCAGCTGAATAATCCACCAGATGAGCGGTGGGTGTAAATCATGACTTAATTAGTGTTGTAGTGAAGGCACATTCGCACAGTTTGCTAACTCGTGTCCTAATCTGAGGTGGAAACGATTCGAATGCCGATCCAGTTGTGCTGCACAATTTCCTGAAGTGATACTTAAATGCGTGTCCTGATCTTTGCCATGTTCAATATGTCTGTGGAACAGCATGGTGAAGCTACTGTAGCTTTTAATCTTTTCTACTATATTGTCACAGTAAACATTGTCTGTCTTCTCCTCTATAGTTACGGCAGAGTCTATGCAACAGCAGACCCATATCACCATACACTTGGTCCTGCAGCCACATACAGTGTGGGCACTATGGTGAGTCTGTTTCCTGTTTTATTAGCTGTTGACTGTCTGAATACTGTGCCACCGTATGAGGTATCAGTATGCAGCATCCTTACACTGTTGCCTGTGGTCACATGACACAGCATCTGGACACATGGACGTTTAACTTTACTGGAGACACTATGAAAGCAACTACTTCAAACTACTTGTTTTCATGTTTAAAATGAATCTTTGCCACTTCAGTAAATTCAATGAATTTTGCCTTAATTCCACGTTCACTTTCATTGGCATGAAGCTCTTTTGCTTGAAAATCCAACCAAGACGGAGAATTCCTCCCCAACACAAAACACGTCTCTTCACGTTATCCAAGAGGAGATAGTCGAATGGTTAATGTTTGTTTTTAGCTAGCTTTGCAGCTAACATCAAAGATGAAAATAATCTTTCCAAAGAAAGAAATGGAGCATCCCCAAAGATGGAGAGAACAGAAAATACAATTTGTGGCTAGAGATTTTCTTCAAAGATTGACAACAATCTATTATTACTTGCTTCGATACGCCGTGGGAGATTAAAGTTGAAAGAGAAAAAAAGAAGGAAAGGACAGGGAGAGGGAGATTTGAAGTTATTGGTGCTAAATGCAGCATCTTGGACTCCAGAAAGATAAGGATTGTTGCTGTGGTGATGGAAATCGAAAGCCCCATCGCCTCCCCCCATTGGTCCCCCCAAACACCCCCCTTCCTCCCCTAGTGCAGCTGCTAGCTAAAAGCCTTCATTAATTACGACCATTATTTCCTCTTCATTTACTTAATTAAAACAGTCGCCTGTGTTTTCCTCCCTATTACTCTACACTTTCTTCTCTTTTTTATTCAAATTACTCCTCCCTTTTTTTCCTCCCACGTGTAATCCAAACCCCTCTCTACAAATTTGTATTACTGATTCTCAATTAAATTTGATCATGCCTCACATACCGAACTGTAACCCCAAACAAAACTCGTCAGGTCGAGGTAATATTGATGAGAATGATAAAGGCAGAATTATGGGTACGTTACTTACTGCACCCACAACGTTACTAGATGAGCAAAGCTTTAAAAGTTAATGAATTTCTTTACTGTGCCCTCTCTTTGTGTAAACAAAGAGAAAAGATGGAATCAAATTGATTAGCTGGTCTATCGGGTCCTGTGAGTTTAGCCCAAACTCCTACATGTGGAAGACGAGGTTAAAAAGAATAAAAATTGAGCCAGGTTCAGTTTCTTTTTCCAGGTGGGGCTGCATATTCCAACTGAGGGCCAAACCCACAAAAGGATGGCGCAGCTTTTGCAGCCACTAAACCTGTGCAAACTGGGCAAAAATATATTGTTTAAGTCACAAAACACCCACAAAGGACGCACCTCAAACTGTGCTGCCAAGCAAACAGTGTCATGCGGTATGTAAATCAAATCATTTTCATAAATTTGAACAGTCTAATTGACAAAGACCAGCTTTGACTTCATGGGTGCACACTGGATGCACAAACAGGGCAGATTGCAGGTGCAGCTTGTTGGTGCAGTTGCTGCACAGTTTCACAGTGTTGTTAGTGACACACAATCTTTTCTTTGTGGATTTGGCCCTGAGTTGCATAGTCGTAACAATACCTCACTGAAACTGACCAAGTATTTGGAGGTTTGCAGAAATGTCCAATATTGATGTTATTGTAATATTCTGATCCGGTCCTGCAGTTTTGACTTGGCTG
The DNA here is from genome assembly GCA_036937835.1 of Pampus argenteus. Taxonomy (NCBI): domain Eukaryota; kingdom Metazoa; phylum Chordata; class Actinopteri; order Scombriformes; family Stromateidae; genus Pampus; species Pampus argenteus. The sequence goes on from CM072881.1 coordinate 3,227,076, forward strand.
TTATATTGGTTAAGATAGGCCAAATCGTAATGGTTCTTTTTTTTCGTTTGGTAGTTTTTGGGTTGCAGTGGTATGCCTTGCAGTACCATGTTATTATATCATCATAATATCTAGTTAATTTTTTTTTCCACAAGATGCTGGGTCTAAAATGTTATTTGAGCGTGTAAGGTGTCTCCTGCTGGCAGTTTTGAGAATTATTGTTCCAAGATATTAAAGCTTAAAAAGAAGTCTTTAAAACATAGAATGTCACTGCGATGGTGGTCTCGTGCTGGTCCTGGCTATAACAATTAATGAGCGACGGTTAGCTGGAGCTGTTAGGGATTCAATGCTGTGCTCAGAGACATGTCATAATATGAAGTAGCAGATCATCACAGAATATTTATTTAAATATTTTTTAAAATATGATCTATTATAAATTGCTTAATTCTAAAAAAGAAAGACTATCTCCCCTAACTCCCTTATACTCTCAATAAAACAAGAGACAGGTTGAAAAAGGGAGGAACGTTTCTTTGGACGAAAGAGAGAAGTTCATTTTTAATATTAATATTATAAATCAAGGTTCTACATTGAATACTGATTGGAGCTTTTTCATCTTTGATGTTGCAGGCTAGCCTTTACAGAGGAGGGTGCAGTCGCTTCACTCCCTACTAGAAAAGAGGGAGACACGCCCCCCTTTCCGTCCCCAGCAAAACAAACAAACAAAAAAAGAACAACAACACACGAAATCACTAAATAGCCATCTCCAACCTCTTCATGGAAAACTAAAAAAAAAAAAAAATGCTTCCAGTTGACAAATGTGACTCTGAAATGCAAGAACCATTCTCAAGTTGCTTTCCCATTAACAAAGTGAACACGTTGTAATTTATTTATGTCATGTATTATTTGGAAAAAGAAGATTTTGTTACTCTGTATTGACTTGAATGTATTTGCATTGATATGTGGGGGGAAAGACAACAATAGTCAATATGTGGAAAGACTTTCAGTCTCCCCCTCACTCTTTTTCTCCTAACTTGTTGGTCTGTAACTCAGCTCTTATGGGGTGGCTTTTTGCGCTAGTTTTAATCCCATCTAATTTCCTTACCTTTATTGTTTCCATTAGTCATTTCCCCCATATACATTAAGCGCAGTAATGTTCAGCAATTCCAGTTTAGGCAGCAAATTTCACATTGGATTTATTAAGTAAACGATACATCCATTTCACCCCAAGAGAACTGGCTCCATTCTAAGTGAGCCAATAACTAGAGCTGAGTTTCAGACTGACTTAATGGGCCTCAGAACTGTTCAGCCCAAAAGGATGTGAAACTGCAACAAAATGCCTACCAGGAAGTGATGCATTATGAAACCGGACGGTGAGAGGAAGAGTGTGATGTTTTACTGAACCGGAATACAAGAGGAAGTGATGTAAAGCAGGGTGTGAAGAAAGAGTGACGGCAGCCGTTGCAAAATGGACAGAAGTGTGTTGGAAACAATTCATTATTGACATAATGCCAGAGGCAAGAGATATCCCATTACTGCTGAACGGCTTTAAAGGAGAAAGCTGCGTTATTTCTACACAACACATCGCACACTTTCATGTTTCCTCATGACCTGCACATGATGAGCAATAATCCCACATTTGTTACACACATATAGAGGGATACTGCAATATTTTTGACTTCTTAGTGAATAGACGTTTGAATTTGGTTTTGATACTTACAAAAATAATACTATCCTCATGTTAATGCTTCATGTTGTGGCTACAAGAAGCACGAAAAACATCCAAAATCTGCAACCACATATCAGAGGTTTGAATAAGGTTCCCTACAGGTTTGTGAATTTGAATTTGAAAAAAACATAAATAGTCATGGGTCATTGAAAGTACTTGAATTTATATATTTTATGCAAGAACATAAATTGAATTTCTTTTGATATGTTTTGACTTAATGTTAGTAAATAGGCGACGTCCCACCGTCTTCATGTGTGTCTCCCACCATCTGTGCATTCTCGTTTCATTCCTCACTTTCCTCGGGAAAAGTGCGCCGGTAACCTGTGTGTGTGTGTGTGTGTGTGTGTGTGTATGAGTGACTGAAGTCAAACGATGCAGGTTAAACAGCAACAAGAAAGCTACGCCTGGAAAAAGTAACTTCCAGGACTCGTGGCTCACCAAAGACATTTACAAAGACCGGCTTGTTAAAGATCTACAGGATATCCATATGGCCCGATGCAGAGCCATATGGATGTGCTGCTACACAATATATTGTTTTGCTGTGCTGTGTTAGAGAAGGCAATAGACCACATAGTCTGCCGTCAGTGTAACACGGCACAATCGAGAAGTGTTCACACATTAAAGCTTTTCTCCAGACACAGTGACTAACCCAGTCTCCTGCGACCATGCAATGGAAGATACAGATGTACTCTGCATCTTCCACGTTTTAATTGTTGTCTGTGAGCTTCTGTAAAGTCTGCTAGTTCTCATTCTAAAAACAAAAAAATTGTTACAGTAATTAACCTGTTTCTCAAACCATGCTGTGTCGGGTACTTGAGCCTGGAAAGTCCTTGAAAAGCCCTTGAATTTGATGTTTAATAAGGCGTGGGAACCCTATTTAAATTGTGGCATGTCATATCTACTTCCACATCCAGCCACAGAGCGATATTTGCATTCAGAGTGTTTGTGTCCACCTGATGGATGTAGGTCCACCTTCACACTACAACTCTGCACTGGGCTGATGATGAGACTGAATTGCATTTTGTTTCACTTCATTTAGCCTGGCATCATGCTCATGAAAACCAGCTTCTGTTGGGAAGAGCCCTGACCTAATCTGTAGTGAGTGACACATCTGTCTCTCAGATTTCACTTTCAGTGGAAGCTGTGTTATGCTGTGTTATTTGTCTAAGTGGACAAACAACCCGTACACCAACATCCTTCTTTCCACACTTGTTATTTTTGAGGCTATTTTTCTGTTGCTCCTTTTTTATGAATTTAGCAAGTTAGCGTTGCCCCCGTTCTCAATGTTGCATACAAAGCTATGATTGTTTGGTTGTTAAATGTCCAGACTCATTTCATTTGTGGAGATGTGGATAGTGATTCACAGGTCTAGAAGTGATTCACAAGTCAGTTTTATTTGTACAGCGCCATATCACAACAAAAGTTATCTTGTGAAACTATCCACATAGAGCAGGTCTAAACTGTACTCTTGATGCAGGTTAAACAGCATCAATTCCCCCATGAGGAAGCACTTGATGATGGTCGTTTCCTTGGATATACACACAGAGATGCACAGCAACGACAATGACAACAGTAGAATAAATACTTATCATACAAATAATAACACTGATAATAGAAATATGACTAATATTAGTAGCAGTGGGCATCCAGCAGGAGAATGGCCACCGGCGCTACCGAGATCACCATCACAACCAGCCAATCTAGACTGACTCTACAAAACTCTGAGCCAGGCCATGACTGTCCCCAGCAACCTGCAGGACGAGACGCTGCAGAGACTTCAGAGACTTGTTGGAGCAGCCTGATGATAATGCAGGCATTTATCCAAGCATTCTGCAAGTGGGTTTGACAGCAGCTGAGACACAGTCATATAGTCATGAGTGGCCCTTAGAATCAAACACAGAACACACTACAACACAGAACACACTACAACACAGTTGAACTTAGTCTTTTACATCAAAATAGCTGTTCATCACCTCAAAAATATGCAATTTGTAAGAGTTTTTGTGTAGTTTATTGGTATGAATAATGCTCCATCCTGACAAGATGAAGCCATTGTATTTTTTTTGTAATTTATCAAGCATATACTACTAATATACGACAACCTCCATTCAACCCTGCCGTGTAAATTATCAGGCTTCTGAATCCATATCTTTTTTATGCAAGAGTCAAACTTTTCTTTGATTTTTATTGTTAGCATTCAGATCTACTGCAGGGGTTTCACGGGAGATTTTCTAGTGATTTAGTATAGATTGGCTGTAATGGGAATGGGTGTAGGTCTAGGGAGCAGCATCGTATTGATTCCTCATTTTCTCAAGGCATCTGTCTTCGCTCTGAGGAAACAAGTTAGAAACAGACAACAATTTGTGATATTCCTATTCACCCACAAAAATGGCCTCAGACTGTCTTATGTGATGTCACGTAAAAGAAGGAAATAGAGGATCCTAAATGCAAACACAAGAGCTCTCACTCACCTCAATTTGATGAGTCGTCACTCAGAGCTGTAATTCAAGACCATAAAAAACACCAAAACAGAGCAATTATGGAGTTCAATGTGAAAAAGCATCACAAAAGGGGCTTGAAACACCAGAAAAAGCTCAAATGAATAATACCTGTTTGTTTGCCATTACTATGACAGCCTTGCTTGTCAATCAAGAGTAAATATTAAAGATGATATCAGGGAATCAAATAACAAGATCACAATCTCTAAAGTATTGTTCGGCAAAATAAAATTATAATCACGTTGCACACAAAAGAAGCTACTTTAGGAGACGTGCTAATAGCAAAATGGACAATGCTCCCTAATACACCCGAGCACACTGCTTTTCTCAGAGCCACACATACACAAAGACACACATACAAACTCTCTCACCAGTAAATAGCATCTGTGCCGGCTGTGTTTGATGGGATCGTAAAAGGGAGTCAGTAGCGCAGGAAGAAAGGGAGTGTGAAGAAAAGCACCAACCGAGGCAATTTAGCCCACAGATTAGAGATAAGAGAGTTCAGTCAATAAGCACTGATCTCATTTGACGATATACCAGACTTACTAGACTCACACAGACACACACACATATTCACACTATTCTATTGCTGTCACTGTTGTGTCTGTCTCCAGACAGTCTTTGCTCTCGCTCTCTTGCTTGTTTCTAATGAGGATTAGGCCAGCGTTGCTGTAAATATGGATTGGACAAATCCACTCCCTGCCTAAACACATCTTCTTTATTTTTCTTTATGCAGACAAAATATGGTCTTAATCTAACATGTCTCCAGCCTCTTAAAACAAGTCCCTATTCTCAGCCTTCCAACTTCCCCAATGTTTAGTCAGGCTACTGAGGCTCAGGCTACATTACACTACACACTACATTGTATTTCCAGGCAAACCTGGAATGTAAACAATCTTTCATATATGTTATGAAGTTCAGATTGTATAGAAAGGATATTCTTATTGTTAACATTGATCTCATTAACAAGCTGGATATACATTCTTTTTCTGTGCCATAGTCCTCCTTTGTTGTCCAAAAACTATTACTCATGTAATCTGTTAGCGGCACGCATGAGACTTCTGTTCCCTAACTTTAGCCTTAAAGGCAGCGCTTCATCTCCAACATAGGCAACATAATCCACAATGTCCACAGTATCCAGCTGCACCATGTAGCGACTCACAGCTATGATCCGTTTGCCATTGTAGCTGGTGTGTGATAGCGGACCTCTGCTATCTTTATGCACTGGGGCAGGGATGACCTGAGCTGCACAGTGAGGTTGGACGGGTTCATATACTGATCTGTCAACCATGCAGAGACGCTGAGTAGACAGGCCCATATGCATGTTGGGACAGTGGTATCCTCTGGAGAGGGGCAGGAACAGCTAGGTGTCATCAGCATAGTGCATGTTGGTCCCTGTAATAATTCCTGCTCTCTACACAGGTATTCTCTCTGAACATAACTACACTTTTAGAGATGAGGGACAGAAATGCAGCAAATTAGTTAGAGGTAGTCACTAAGTCTGCTGGACTAGTTGAACTCAAATTTGGTTTAGAAAGAGACAATATAAATAACAGAAGAGGGGATCCTGCTTTATTATCTAAAAAAAGGGTCGTCACTGTGACTATGTTGTAAGTCACAGTTATTTCAGTTTTCTGCCGGTAGGTTGCATATTTCTATATAAATGAAGCAGCTTAATCCAGTGATGGATCATTGACAGTGAAAATACAACCTTATCCAACCTTTTCAAAGCCTGGCGTAGAACATCTGTGACAACAGGAATAAATCAAATGAGTTTGGTTGCAGTACAAATCAATACTTGTCAAAAGTTAATTTTACAGAAGCTCGTACAGATGAGCACTCTTACTCAGAGAACATGCTGATTCTGATTCTGTATAGTAGAATGTGCTTTCAGCGGTGATGGGATATCAACTGCTTTTCATAACCATAAGTGTAAATACTAATTCTGGTATTTGTGCTTTCTTTGTATCCATCTATCTGCTCTTCCATGCACTTTACAATCTTTGAAGTGTTTGTCTTAAGGTTGTGGTTTGCAGAGTAATTTGCCAGTTCTTATGTATCATAGACAAAAGTGTTATAGCGTAGAATTTATTAGTCTATTGTTTAGCGTAATATTAACATTAGGGCTTATACTAGAAAAAAAGAAAATATATCAAAAGAGAAGAAATTATATGTTCTTTTTATATAGTTACATCAGTGGTTTGGGGTTAGTTAATGGCAACATTTTATATGAAGAGAAAAAGGCTTTACCACTGTGTATATTTAGTTCCAGTTTGATGTCTTTCTATGTCTATGGTCACATTACTGTGTGAGGTGTGTTTTGTTAAACTGTAGGCCTACTTCTGTCTATAGCAGTGTTTTTCAAATAACCTCTATGTCTCTGAGAACTCGGGCAAGATCGTTATATATCTGGTGCCATTCTTATTAGTTTGTCTGTTTGAGCTTGTTTCAACTGGGAAAAGGGAGATCACAAGTTGAAACAACTGTCAACTGTAAATTCTCTTCAACGGTGTTATATAGAGTATGAAACAAGTCACTGAAGTGCACTAAGCTTCTCCTTTTTCCTCCAAATCCATTTACAGATGACATACTTAAATGCTATCCCTCTATTCTTTCTAACTGGACATGAATCATCATTAGCTCCTGTTCTCAGGTTCCACAGTGCAGTGAGCTCAGTGTTCACTCTTTAGTTAAAGGACACTGGTTTCAGCTGTGAGTTTAAGACCAGCTTCTAGTACAATCATAGTTTTTGGGCAATTGACATGAACCCCAAAGAACTATGAAGTAGTGCATGGCTCTGCGTAAGCATCCATTAAATTATTGCCAGTTGAATTGGCTCTATGGATGCGGCCGTTTGTAAGATGGCACCATGGGCCACCATCCAAATACAAAATGGCTGACTCTGGATTTTTATTTCTCACTTCCTGTTTTATTCTCTCAAAACTGACATACCTATGCAAAGACTTGTTGAGTGAGTTATCCATCACCTGAATCTGAAGCGGAACTTGACAGCAGTATATGTCAGCTGTTTAAAGGCTGGATCATGCTTCTCTGGGCTACACATAGGCAGGACTGAACTACATGTAGCTGAGGTGTACAAATTGGGTCCTCTGCCTACATAATCCACAATACTCTTCACTGCATAGGTCCACAGAGACCATTATAACATCTGCAAAGAGAGGAGGTTGGGGTGGATGGATGGCTCAAGAAAGTGTTGAACTTGGAGACACTCTTGTGGTTGTGACCTTGTGGTTATTATTGTTAACAAGTCCTCCAAATTAAACAACAAAATATGCAATTTCTAACTGCCCTGTAGAATGTCACAGAGAAGCATTTCCTGATCTAAAGCCCGTAGCCACAAGGTTAAGGTCTATCTATGCCTCCAAAATGAAACCATGTGAGCACGCCATGGTTCAAGTTTGAGTAGGTTTAGGCCCAAACACATTAGCTGAGTGGCAACATCTACTTTTACATAGCAGTGCTCTGATGGAGTATCGACTCCCCCACAAAATACATGCATAATAATCTGCAGTCATCATGAGGGAAAAGTCGATACAAACACATCTCATAATCACATACATATTCACTACACAACTCCAAACACCATCAAGCCCGTCGTGTGATTCACTTTTTTAAGGTGTTTTGTCCACTTCCTTCAAGATATACAGTATATAATGTACGTATGTTCAGTTTTGGCTGCACCTTTGTGTACCTCCAGAGTCAGTATGTGTTGTAAATGAGGACTGTGGCCCCACTAGAAAGACACAAAGATTTTCCTCTGTGGGCTTGTGGGTGACAAAGCCCATGTCAACTTATGACTTATGAACAGAACAGGCGTCTACTATCAAAGGAGCCACATGGGAGCCAATTTAAAGGCCACATATTTTTCATGAAGCCCATAGTAGGACTTATCACAGCAATGTTCCAAATAGAAGCAGAGTTAAGGTGCAGATGTGAGATGAACTGCATCAGCAATCTCCAGAGTCTGTTCACCACAGATTTTTTCCTTTTTTTTTTGTTTTTTGTTTTTCGTTTTCTGACAGTTTGTAAAATTTGTGCTCTCCTTTTGTTTTGAAGTTATGGGTTTACATATCAAGGGACTTTTAGAGATACATGTTTTATATGAAAAAAAAACAAAAAAACAAAAACAAATTCTGTGTGCTAGTTTAAACACATAATGTGCATGATTATTTTCAGTTGTTTTTTGTATGTGATCTATTAATGTATTTTTTATTTGATAAGTGGTTTACTCTCTTTCTTTGAGAATTTTCTGTTAAGTTTTCCTCTATTTTTTATTTTTTTATTTTAACATTTTCTCTGATCTTAAATATATGTACTAAGCTGCATATTTGTGCTAGGCATATCAGAATCCTCCTGTTGGCCCGGTGTCAAAGACTGCACCACTGAGTTATTTTGTTTCATTGTCTCTATTAAGGAAAATATGTTGAACATGTTTAACTGTTTACCCTCAAATCTTAAAATACTTTGTCTTTAAAGAGACACCTGTCAGGTTTATGCTTTCTAATGACCCCAATGCCCGCTCACACAGTGATAATGGCTTTTGATACGTGAGTGATGAGGCTGCCTCATCTCTCACCTCTAAAGCTCTTTGTCTCTGTTGTTCTTTCTTTGAGAAGTTGCAGCTGATGAGCTAGTTTTAGATGTCACGCATATACACTCACGTACAGCAGTCAACAGTGGAGGTGGATAGTGATGGTACCAGCTCAATTCTACTTGCTGTTGGTTCCATTACAAATATTAAACCCTCAGTGCAGGACAGGGTTTGCAGTGTTAGGACCATTTCAGGAAAATAAAGGTTTTGTTGTCATATCATTTAAAAAAAGATGAGAAGGAGAGCAAGAGAGAGCAGCAATTGTCGAAGTAGGAGGATTGTTTTACAGCAGTTATGTTCTAAAGCCAAAATAAATGGCCATCACAACCTCAACAGATGATTTACTGTGGAGACAGCTGCTCTCAGTTTTTGTTTCATTTTCCTCCTCTGCATTTCTCCTTTTCATTCATTCAATGCATCCAACTAATCTAGCGGTAAACACAAGGAACAACAGGACAGCTCATGTGTGAATGCTGTGTTTCAAACGAGGTTGTAATTTTTTAGCACCAGAGAGCCATTGAGAGGGAGGAAGCACGGCGGTAGTCGAGAAAGGAGAGGGAATCACAGTTTAGAGAAATCAGTGAATGACAGAAATAACTGACCAATGAGTGGTCTGCAGTGTTTTCATGTCACCTTTTAGTTTCAGCTCAACTTTTTTGGAACCTCAATGGAGGTGATACCAACAAAGTAGGAAATGGAAATCAGAAAAGGTGAGTAGAGTTGAGCCGGTACCATGTAATGGAAGAACACCACAACAAGTGTACACCTCAGCCTCACCAGCAGTTGGGGAGTTGGGCTCATATTACCCTCCCCCCAACCCTACCCCTCTACTAAGATCCTGCTGTTCTCTAGTTAATTCCCCATCCAACCTTCGCTTCCTTCCTCTCTTCAGAGACCCTGGTAGGAAACACATCTGGAAGGGAGTGAGCCTGTTAAGCTGAGACAATAGGAGGCTGCTATTGGCTGTGATTGGTGACTTGGTGGCGCAGCTACACAGATCACTGTGTCTCTGTGTCTGCCTCCGGAGAGGCAGGAGTGAGCTACTGCAAAGTGAGGCTGAAATTAAAGTCAGCCTCTTCTGTTCATGCCTCTGAAGATCCAACATCCCCCAACACACACTCACACGTAGATGCACACACACACACACACTTCCTTCCTTTGCCTCAACAACTCATCTCCCAAAATTAAAGAGGTTCTGTCAAGATGAGAGCCTCACAGGATACAGCCAGTCTCATTCTCTCCTTCACTCCTCCTCTTTTCTCTCCCTGCTGTTGCTAGAGCATGATGTTCAATTCCCTCACTGTAAAAAAAACACGATTGTCCTGTACAGAAAAGAAATGCAGTGCACACTAAGCCTCCAATATGGCCAACAATAATATCTGTAGCGAGGAATTTGACTGAAAATGTTTTTCTGATGGCTGATACTATCACATTTACATATTTTTTTTCTTTCTTTAAAACATTTGGGCTATTGAATAATTTCTACAAAATATAAAACATTCTTAATAGAATTTGGATTATTAAATAATGAACTGAATACCAATAAATGCATACTATAATAATATATGATATATTTAAAAAAATATATAAAAAATAAATAAATAAAGATTTTTGCTGCCAGTAGAAACCTCTCCTGGTCATTCAGACAAGGTCACAAGGTGAAACATAGATAATATAAAGTGGAATTTAGTTCAAATGATCCATGATAATGTCCAGTTAATTGTTCAGTATTACAATAAAAATACAATTCCACTGCTTTATATTATCACAGAAGAGATGAACCACATTGATTGAACATGATCTCATTCTTAACAAATAGAAGAAAAAGCCTAAACCTCCATGTCAAACCCTGCTGCTGACTGTTGAAGGTAGTACAACATTACTTGTTCTCATCAGAGCTGTATAAACTGCTGTTACTGTAACTGTTTTTGATGTGTACATTGTGATTAGATGATATTGTTTCACAAGAAAATCTGATGTCTCAAATTTGAACATATATTTAGTGCTCAGTGATTGAATAATATTTGTTCAGTGAATACAAATTCTAATAATGATACTAATAATGGTGCAACATACTGGTCAAGGTGTCCTTGTCCAGTGGTTTTTATATTTCTTTACACTCTACAAAAGCAAATGAACCTTCCCCAATGTAGATGAATGTCTTATTTACACTTACCCGATTGTTCTCTGTTTTTTTAGTAAATAAAAGAAAGTCTAGAGGGATTACTGGTGGACATCAACTAAAAAAAGAGAAGACGAACAAGGACACAGAAGGACACAAAAAACATCAACTGAAACAAAAAGAGCAGATTTGTAAAGAAGCCCTCCTATCAAGAATTGAAAGGAATCTGAAAGTATGGACGGAGGATGTTTCTGGGCCTGCTCTGAGGCCTGGGCCTGAACCATTGAGCCTGTAGTCCAGGGGGAGGGGAACCTGCTGGCTCCGACCCCTGAAAAACAAGCCTTGCTGAGTGGAAGAGACCAATTAGACAGGTCGCCATAAAACATTTTATTTTTGTAAACTTTTTTTAAGTTTATGATTTCCAAAAAGAAAAAAAGACTAATCTATGTATATACGTATTATATATTATATGTGTGTAATATAATAGGTATGTTTAAAAAAAAAAAAAAAAAAAAGGAAAAAAGAAAAACTTATGTTATGTGTCTTTGCAATTTTGGGGAGGGTGATGAGGTGATGAGATGCCAGCTTCCCCCGTCTTCTGATTGACTCCCACCGGACACCCAACCCCCTCAACCTCTGATGAATGAGGCAGGGGTGTTGGAGAGAGTGCGGATTTAGTGTGTGTGTGTGTGTGGTGCGCGTGTGTGCGTGTGTGTGTTGGGGCTGGGGGGTAGCTGGTCCAGCAGACATGTCACTACATCATCATTATAGAAATATGGAGTAGTCTTCACATTATAAAAGGCTTTTTGAGCCCGTGTCTTCCACTAATGGACTGCAGTAGTATAGCTGTTACTTTTCTGACTAATTCTGTCAAGTAGTCTGCATTTTATTGATTCCAAAAAATAAACCTGTGAATAAAATAAATTAGCATCCCTACATTGGTCTGTACAAATGGAAATAAGAAAATATGTTATTATTATTATTATTATTATCTTATTATTTGATGAGATCAGTTGAAGTCCTCAGTGAGAGCTGAGAGGTCAGTAGGTCATGTCTGCTGGAGGCGTGGCAGTCCCTGGCATCACTACCAAACATGTCATTGTAGTGTTGTGGTTGAGGTGGCTGTGCTGTGTAGTAAACTGCTTTTGTACATCATGTTGGGTAGGGGGTGGGTGGAACAGGCAGTCTGAGGGAGGGTACAAATACGAAACATGGGAGCTGTATGCTTTGAAGCATCAAGGCAAACTTTCCCATCCAGCTTTGAACACGGATCTCGGCTTCCACCACCAAGGAGGGATGGTGAGAGGGAGGGGGAGGGGGTTGGGGGGTGGGTGGGGGTTATATGATGTTAAAAAAGGGTCAAGAGAAAACAAAGTTTTATTAAGAGTCTCTTTAAACCTTTCTATTTATATGGATCTCTACTTCAGTGACATCCTTCTATATTTAAACGTTGTACTAATAACATGCTGTCAGGCATGGTCAGAGAGTCAATTGTAGCCATTTACTAATGTTGTATTTATTGTATTACCAGTAAGAAGAAAAAACATTTATATATGAATATAGATATATCTATTTGTGATCTGCAACTCTTGAGCATAAATTTGCCTTTGATTTTCAACTTTCTTGCAGGATTCAATGCACTGTCGATGTGTGATGAGGTTTCTACTTGTGTGATGTTTTATTCTGTTGACATCATTTGGTTTTTGTTTCCCTTCAGTTCAGCTACTGAATGTAACTTCAAAAACTCTGAAACTTTTTAGGTATGTTATATATATATATATATATATATATATATATATATATATATATATATATATATTCTTAAAAAAAACATAAAAACATACAGTGCTCTGTAAATTATATACATATTGCTTTGATATAGCAAAATGTTTCTGATAATATGCTGGACTTCTCCTGACTCAGACAGACTAATGCCATGGCCAAAAGAAAGAAAAAATGAGGGACGCATTCAAAAGGAACACCAGCACCCTGCAGCTAGTGGGAAGCCGGTGAGAGAAACAGAGATGTGCAGTCATTACCAGATCAGTCAGAACTTTTCTCAGCCAGACTTTTCAAATTTGATAAGAACAAAGAGTGGTCTGTCCTGTGTGATAGAGTAAGACAGAGGGAGGAGGGAAAGATAAAAAATAACTTTTTTGAAATATTGATTTTCTTTCAGTTTTTTTTTCCTTGTCTGTTTGCGCTCTCTGTCTTTATCCTTTGAATCTTTGCCCTATTAAGGTGCTGGGGGCGAGTACTGTGTGGGGAGTGAGGAGGAGGAGGAGGAGGAACAAAGGGGAATGGGGGGTCAGGGAACATGGGTTGGACAAAATAAAGGAAACCTTTTAATAGCTTTTAATGAAAAGGATGAACAGCCCTGCTCATATCTTGTACAAAACATGTTCAAATGTCCATCTGTCTGTTCAGTATCCTCCTACAAACCAAAACCATGAGTCATCGTGCAAGATCGCTGCATCTTTATTCAGCAAGTTATTCCATTTTACCAGATTAAGATCACACTGAACACACTGAAAGCATGTCAGCACACGTTTATGTTGAATGTCTTAATGCACTCAAAACATGGACCAACATCTTCCTGTTTTGAGCTACTTTTATTATTATTAGTATTATTATTGTTGTTGTTTTAATTAGCATTAGGATTATCATTATCAGCATATTATGATTCATGTTTTTGACAATGACAAGTAGAAGAATAAAAAAACCTGGAAAAACAAGGGAAAAGATGATGGATTTTGGATTATTGGATTTTCATCGTGTCAATTAAAGGAGTCCTGGAATAAACAGACGCGAGAGTCACATAAGAAGTCACATGATTTCTACTGACTCCAGTCACCCTAATGGTTAATGAAATGATTCGTTTGTTATTTGTCCAGAGAAGATGGTGATCTATCTGCAGAGCTTCCCATCATAAATGCCACACCAATACTCACCCTTTGTTTTCTTTGTTATTCTTGTTGCATTCTTACTTTTACCTCCATTGTTTGTGACAGTCAGATTTAACAATGATCTTGGAGCCTTGACCTGCTTGTCGGTGAAGCTGAATGAAACAGATAATAGATAATACTAAAAATGGCTGAGAACATGTTGTCATGACAGCGCTTTTTGTTTTTTTGTTTTTTCCGGTGTACTGCAAGTTATTTAAGACACAACAATAAATATTTGAATTAGTTTTTGTTTTAATTGCTTGTTTATCTCCTAGAGTTGCTAATGACTTACTCACCGGTGCAGTTGTTTTTACAGTGGCAGTTCAGTTATTCTGAACTATCTTCATCATGTTGGGTTTCCATTATTTTGTCCACCCACTGTAGAAAACAGCGTGAAATAGTGAAAGTTGAAGCTTGAGGTCCTCCTGGGTTTTTCACAACGTACAGGAGGATTTACTGATCTGAGGCAGAAGGCTCAGAATTATGAAGCAACAAAAATCATAGAGAATGTTCAGTCTCCTCTTCCTCCTGTTCGTTTTCTTCCTCATCCAGTTTATCTTTCTAAATGAACGAGGACTTAGCGTTTCAGTCAAATGCTTTTTTGGAAAAGGATCCAGTGATGCTTCCTATGTTGCTGCATGTATTTGTCTCTCAGTGGTTCAAAGTGCACGTGGCACAGTAGACAGGACAGAGGGTCCATGCAGTACATGACCGTTCTCTGGAAGGATGTCTCAAAGCTACTTCAAAGACTGAGACTAAACGTGCGTGCGTGGGTGCTTCCAGTGGATAACATTTTTTTTCTAATGCCTGTCCACCACCATTCCGCAGCAATCCACTGCTGAGCAGTTTAACTGGGATAGCACACCTAGAGTTGGATGAGACAACTAAGACAGACTGCAAATATCACGAAGACAGAAGAAAAACAGACTGGGACTTTACGGAAAACAAAGGAAAAAAAAAAACTAATTAAAAACAACTAACGATGTCAATCTCAGCAAAGATCCAGGTTTACTCTGATCTCTGCCATCTTCTTCTAATTCTGAAAATTTCTGTTCTTTCTGTTGTTTGTTAAAGACTTTTGTCCTGTTTACATGTACTGTAACTGCTTTCCACCCATTACTGGTTGGAGAAATTTAAAAAAAAAAAAAAAAGGCGTGAAGCACCTTTCATTCTAGCTCTGGTATTCTCTATGGCTGATTACTGTAACCCTGAGACCCCAAGCTAGCATGTACAGTACTTCTTTATCTTAATCCCTGAGACCTTCCTTCCCCGTTCCTACCAGAAAACCCTGCCTTTAGATTAAAATACCCTTACCATAGCAAATACCCAACCCTTTTCACCTGCTATACAGTATACATACTATATGAAAAATCCTTGAGCTTCCTACCAAAACCTATATGGGTCTTCTGCAAAACGTTCCCTGTTTCTTTATATTGTGTATACCTCAGATGCAAGCCCTTAAGCAGCTATCCTCTGAAACCTCCTGGCAACCAGACCTCATTTAGCCCCCCTAGTGTACCCCAGCTATAGCCCAGCTACAACCCATAAACCAAAACCACACCTACCTCCCCTGGTAACCCGCTGACCTCCACCATGAAGGCCACAGTATACTTGCTGCAGAAACACATTTTCATAGGCTCAAACTAGGACATGTACACAACATGTACAAATTCTTTCCACATGAGCCCTAATTGTGCACCTGCAGTCGATCTAAAGGTATCTCACAGCATCATAGCAGCATAGATATCTATGTTAAACATGGTCAGGGGTCCCAAACCTGAGTTTAACATATGTAAAAATGCTCTCTGCAAGTCAAAAGCCGGGGCGTCTACCTGCTCCGAACGCTTTGTATGCCTCCAGAAGTCAGGGAGACGCAGCTTCTGTTAGCTGGCCAACCAGAACAGAGTGGGCTCATTGGGAGGGAGGCCTTAAAGACACAGGAGCGAAATCAGCCTGTTTCAGAGAAAGGCTGATCTGAGGGGCTGCATAAAGGGTCAGCATGAGTCAAATAAGGAGGATTTTTAATGTAAATCATGCAAAGATATTCCAGTAGAGCCCCAGATTTAGAAATATAGACCCTGGAAATGTGCATAAATGTCCCCTTTAAATGAGCCAGCATTATTGTTCAACCATTATTCTGTTTCAAAAACCTCTGACGTTTATAAAAATCTGTGAGCAGTGAAAAGTAAAGGTCCTGCTTTGCATAACAGCACTACACATTTCTGGGTTTTTTTTTTTTTTTTTTTCTTAAATATGTTGATTAGGCTTATGGTGCATTATTTGGGTTGTAATTAAATGATAAGTCTGGGGATTTTCTATATTCATATTCATATTATTTTCAACAAATGTCATTATTCAGAGTCAAACTAGCAATGAACACATCCTGTTTAAAAGTATTGTGTGTGTATCCAAAGTCTGATATACTGTATTCTCTGTGCTGAAGACCTCCAGTTTGTTGTAAAAACAGTGATAAGATTATCACTCTCAGGAGAGAAGTTCCTTGTACGGCAGACAGTACTGCACATGTGCAGGAATGTTGTTATTGCTGTTATTAGTCTGTGGAGCTGCTGCTAAACAAATTACACTAACCGTTGCTTTCGGGCTGAAATTTCACCCAGTGCAATGATGTGATTGATGCGAATTTAATAGTTTTTGTAGAACAACAGAGGTCCACAGCACAGAACATATCTCAGAATTTAAATGCAGACACAGTACTTGTGGGTAGGATGAGTTCATAGTTGGTTTGGCTGCACATGACATGTGTTGACAATAAGCAAAATATAAAACATTGACAGCTTTATTCTTTAAAGTGTTCTGGATAAGACTGAACTAAGATTTCATCGTGAGTCCACATAGTCCACAATTGTACATATGAAAAGATGTCTTTCGTCTCACATGAGATGTGGCTCATTGAGAACAAATAGAAGTACTATGCACCACATTTAAATTTATAGATGTATATAAGAAATTGCACTGAGGAAATAACAATGACACACACTGAGAAAGTTAACCTATGTCAAAACCGACACAAAGGCATTGCAGGAACTTATATTGCAAACAACAGCAATCCCATACAAACGAATTGAACGGGGTGTGAAATACTGTTGTCATAATGTAAATACTGTAACCTTCCCCTTAGTCACATAATCCCTCAGTATCCCATGTCACGCCTTCAACACAGAGCTTTAGTTCTACATTTATTACCAGCCCTCATATCTAAGTATGTGGTATAGAAGGCCTTTCAAAACCATCTATGTTAGTGCTCAATAAGGGATTTCTGTCATGCCACCAATATGGCAAAAGTCCGGTTACGCTTAGGCATATATGTTAAAACCTTCCACTCCAAAACGTCACACTACTTCTGCCTTTGTTACTCACAGAGAGAAAAAGACAACATTCTCAGGACCACGACGCAGCATCACTTGTAAGGAAAACAAACACAGGTTGTTTTAATGCAGTCAACTTTCTGGTAGAGACAGTCTCTGTTTACCTAGGCTACAGTTAACTCTTCATATGTCCCCACTGGTGTGACGTGTAAATAATTGTACAGTAAAAAGTTCCCTAGAAAATATGCGGCAACATGTTCAGCTGTGTCTCTATTCTGGGCATTTTTGACTTTTGCTATAAGTATACTGTTGCCTTCACACTCTCGTCAGTCCCCAAACCCCAAAAGCCTTCCTGTCTTATGCAGATCCCCAAAGCACAAACGTTTGAATGGTAACTAGTGAGTAAGACAGAAAGAAAAAGATGAATTTCCTTCCATTCTGTTGCATTTGTCTGCGTTGGGTCTGTTTTATGTTATGTCTTGTTTGAGGCTTCGGTGTGCTTTTGTATTCCTTATGTACAGATCCTCCCTTTCTCTCTGTCAATAGCAGAACCTATATAATATACAGTTCTCATATACACTATCACTGTATATGAGAACAACAAAGAGACTCTTCATGTGTGGTTAACCTGTGCAATCAACAACAGTTTCAGTATATACAGTGTATATGTATGTATATGTGTATACAGTACATATGTATGTGTGTGCGTGTCAATGTGTGTGTGTCTGTGTGTGTGTGTGTTTGTATATATATATATATACACACACACACATAGACACACAGAGCTGACAAATTAAAGGGAAAACCAACATAAAGTCTCTTAGTGCCACCAGAGCAGTTTCACTGCACCTTGGCATTAATGCTGTAAGCTTTTCCCTCATTCGGTGTTTTGATGCTGGTGGTGGAGAGCGATGTCTTACACGTCTGTCCAAAATCAACCACAGGTGTTCAATTGGGTTGAGATGGGGACTGAAAAGGCCATAGCATATGATTGACATCATTTCCCTACACTTCAAACCATTCAGCGATCCCTCATGCGTTATGGATGGGGGGGATTGTTATCCTAGAAGAGACCACTCCCAACAGGATAGAGATAGAAATGTTTCATCATAAAATAAAGGTGATCACTTGGAAAAAAAAAACTTTGTATTGATTTGCAGTGAACCTTCCCTTTAAGGGGACAAGAGGACCCACACCACGGCAACAAAACAGAGCCCCTGCATTCATTATGTTTCTCCACCTATTTGTGCTGGTTTTTCCTTTAAATTCACCTGTCTGTACACATATACAGTACCAGTCAAAAAGCTTCGACACATCTTCAGGTGTGTCCAAACGTTTAACTGGTACTGTATCCAAGTAAGTAAGTCATTATATTGAACATTTAAACATTTAAAACACATTTCAGCTGTTCAGCCATACTGAGTTTGATTGTTTTTGTATTTCTATTTTCAGGTTTTTATTTCTGTATGCTCCCAGTGTGCTTCAAACAATACTATTTATTACAATATTGGCACATTATTATCACAATAATTATTAAAGTTATTACCATGGTTATTATTAATAAACATTTCTTTCCTCAGTAACTCCCCTGTTCATGTGTTAAGTTAAAGTTGTTTCACAAATGACGTGCAGAAACGAGTCAGTAATGGACTAAAAAAAACTGTTCTATAAAAGTTACGAGAAAGATGGCAGGAGCAAAAGCTAAGGTAATCTTTTCAAATGTTTCTATTCAAAGCTCACTTCAGTTTTACGTTTTTTTAATTAAAAATTTTTGATTAGTCACAGTGTCAATCAAAATTAATTTTACTGCATATTTTAGTCTTTCTAAAGTGGGGTGGGGTGGTGGGTATGACTTCAATCATTTTCAGGCATGCACAGAGCAGTTGATTGGGGGACAGTTTGTGCAAGGATTATGTTAGGGTTTGGGTTAGGTTTAGGTTTAGGTTTAGGTTTAGGTTTAGGTTTAGGTTTAGGGTTAGGTTTAGGTTTAGGTTTAGGTGTAGGCAGCTAGTCTGAGACTATGGGCCTCCCTTAAAGAGAATGCTTGCAAAAAGGAGCCGTTCACTGAGTCTCCCCTGAAGCTGTTTGGAGGCCCACCTCTCACTTTTAAAACCTCTGCTCAATGATATATAGATAAATAGCTCCTTCTAGTGGTCAACACTATCACCAACCATCAACACTATGCAGCTATTAAATACAGCACATGTTACTAGTGTTTCAATTGGGCACTTACCACCACTCACTAATGAATGTGTTGTAGGTACACATGTAGTAGTTATTTTGAGAATTGAGTTGCATTGCTTTTTTTTCCCTGAGATGAGTGAGAATACGCTGCTCTCTCAGTCTCTGGGGTCCAGTGCTCAGTTCGACACAGACCTGCCGGATAAGAGCACTTAGACTTTTGCTTTGTGTCTGTGAACTAGACTACTGAGTACTTTGGGAGATGTGTGCCAGCCTTTTTACTTAAAAGCATTTTTCATGGATAAAGTCTCTACTGTACACATTACACCCTGATAACATTATTGGACTCATGATGGACTTTAAAAAAAAATAATAATCATGATGAAACAGAAGCAGAGATAATGTCATTTTTATTTCACACTTTTATTCATTCAACTATATGGGTTTCTAGTAGCAGCTCATGTAGCCTCAAACTGCTAGTCTCCAGCAGAGATGAGGAGTGGGCTAACCTCATTTCTTATACACATGCTTTGAAGCTCTTCTATGATTCTACGACTGATGGGTTTGAAAGTATGATATTCCAGACTCAAGGTCTTGAGGTGTGACAATAAAAACATTTTTCCATCCTAATTTTATACTTGCATGATGGAAAAGGCTCTGAAACACTATCAGGAGGTAAGGAAGCTTCACACCATTCTCTTCAATCTGCATCCATAACATGACTTCACACTTTCAAATTGTGTGCAGCCAAAGTCCAATTTTACATGCAGGTAATGCATCAATCCTTCCCAGACAGGGGAAGTGACACATTTCATATGAAGTTAATATAATGTGACTTCCTGTTATCTTATAAGGTGATTTAGGCTTAGAATGAGGCAGGTAGATAGTTGACATAGTTGCAAAAAAAAAAACAGTCGAAGAGCATTGTTTCAGACCACTGATCACAGACGTCTTTATTGTGATGTCAGACATTTAACTATTCTTAAACCAAGCATTTTTACCACATTTTATTGATCATTTTAACCCAAACCGCAAACAACAAGATGTTTTGGTGTGTAAATCTGAAACACATGGTGAGTGGTGGTACATTTGCTCTCAGCAGAAGTTCATGGCTGCCGTGTCACCTGCAAAAGGTGTTGAAATGGCCACATGAATGTAACTCACTGCATTTCATAAAGCTCCCATGTCAGTACTGTCCCCTGTGTGTGTGTGTGTGTGTGTGTGTGTGTGTGTGTGTGTGTGTGTGTGTGTTTTATAATTCCATATCTGATCAGTAAAATAGAATTAATGATCCACAGTTTACCACAATATAAAATCTTCAGCTGTATAAATGTATGCCCACTCACTTACTCATTGAACACCATATCACACTATTGTTTCAAACACAGAGCACTTTTTGATTACAATTTTTTTACTTTTTTGTAACTGATGCTTATTTTTGGAGCTCTTATTGTTTCCCCAACATTATCTAACAGGTTAATCCAACCATAACCCCAGGCTACTGCCAACATGTTGCTGTATGTATGATGTAATGAGACAGTCCGATAGACGATACAGGGCTCAGTGTATTTAACAAAGGAAGAATGAAAACAAACTAAGATTCCTTCTCCAGTGTGTCAATTTACAAAAATGGTTTTGAAACCTTTTCTTTGTTTCTTAAACTGTTTCCATATTCTGTAAATTTCAGTGCAAAATGTAAAAGAAAAAAATTCTCTGAAATTCTTTTTTTAACGAGCAGATTGAAAAATGCACATGCCTGAACCAGGTTATCTTTCATGCAATAATAAGCAACAATGGCCTCATTAAGATGAGGCACAAATGTATGAAAAGCCATTCCCAAACTACAATACACAGGAGTTGGACCACCAGGTGCATGTATAAACCATGTGTATATATGACAAGTGTACTTATGCCACTTTCTACGCAATGTATGAAAATCTACAGACAGTGAGAAGATGAAAATGGAAAACCACACGGATTTCCATGTGTAATGGCTGTGCCAAATGATACAATGATATTATGCTTCTTCTTCTTCATTTGCTTCTTAAATGCTTCTGTCATTTCTGCCTCAATACTAAACTAAAAGCTGTCCATTTATATGCAAGCCTGGCCTCTCCCATGTTTTGTAGCATTGTCTGTAACAATGGCAGTGGGCTGATTTGGTGATGCAAGCTCCCATTCATTACCAACCACTATAACACACCAATATTTTGGCCAGTGTGTGATTGCACACATTTGGAGAACACAACTCATCATTTCACACTGGTAATTGATGGTATGAGCCATGGTAGTTGTGTACTTTTGTGTAGCCCGAGAGTCCAGCTATCACCAGTTATGGTGACTCTCCCTCAGCTTTGTGCATGGCTTCATTAACTTTTACCTTCACATCCCCATGCATGGCAGGAACCATACATCTGATGCCATACAACTGATTTAAGGTTCAACGGAGCATCCTCTATTTCCACTTCCTCAGCAATTTTCTCAACAGGTCAGGTAAGCGGGTTTGTTGTCATTTGCATTGGGGTTCTATCCATTGTTCTTAGGTAATTGAAGTTGAACCAATCAATAAGACTAGCCACTTTTAAACAGCCTGTTCAAGGCAGGAATGTTGTCCCGTTATTACACCTTGAGGTTCTTTATAAAAGGCACAAACATGTACCTTTGGGTGACGTGAGTGGGGGAGGGGATTGTTGTTACACCATTAAGTCAGCAGCGGAGAAAGTCACGTTGCCAGATTGACATTTGTGTAAAAAGGAAAGCCGGCATGGCGGGACTACACACACACACCATTGCTGTTGTGTTACACTTCACACCTGTGATTCTGGATTCATCTACTCTGTCCAGAGTAGTTCTGCCAACACATATATTTGTAGAGCTTAAAGTCCCATCTGCATATAGAAAGCTGACTGAAATTACTGAAACACTGACTTCCTCGCTGTCCTTTTTAGCTAAAGGTGCAATACTTGAGATTTGGCCACCTGCATCAACCAAACAGGGGCCAGCATACAGTGGGGCAAATAAGTATTTAGTCAACCACCAATTGTGCAACTTCTCCTACTTGAAAAGATTAGAGAGGCCTGTAATTGTCAACATGGGTAAACCTCAACCATGAGAGACAGAATGTGAAAAAAAAACCCCAGAAAATCACATTGTTTGATTTTTAAAGAATTTAATTGCAAATCATGGTGGAAAATAAGTATTTGGTCACCTACAAACAAGCAAGATTTCTGGCTGTCAAAGAGGTCTAACTTCTTCTAACGAAGTCTAACGAGGCTCCACTCATTACCTGTATTAATGGTCTCCAGATCTCAACCCCACAGAAAATCTGTGGAGGGAGTTGAAAGTCCGTGTTGCCCAACGACAGCCCCAAAACATCACTGCTCTAGAGGAGATCTGCATGGAGGAATGGGCCAAAATACCAGCAACAGTGTGTGAAAAGCTTGTGAAGAGTTACAGAAAACGTTTGGCCTCCGTTATTGCCAACAAAGGGTACATAACAAAGTATTGAGATGAACTTTTGGTATTGACCAAATACTTATTTTCCACCATGATTTGGAAATAAATTCTTTAAAAATCAAACAATGTGATTTTCTGGGGGGGGTTTTCCACATTCTGTCTCTCATGGTTGAGGTTTACCCATGTTGACAATTACAGGCCTCTCTAATCTTTTCAAGTGAACTTGCACAATTGGTAGTTGACTAAATACTTATTTGCCCCACTGTATATTACGGGGTAGCACAGGATAAACTGACCACATTTTGGTAATCTAAATGATTACTTTAACACCTGAAAAGATATTAAAACTAAATAACGTGACATAGAGTCCTACAGCGAAACTTACAGAACGTTCAGCCTGTTTCATCTCCATTATTGAATTGTTGTTGTTGTTTTTTTACTATAAATATGGCTAAACCTGACACATTGCACCTTTCATTGAATTTTCAAGGTTAATGTTAATATTAGTCCGAGGTAGGCTTAGTGTGGCTTCTTGTTTACATGTACAAACATACACAAACGCATACAATGAATACCTTCAGAGTCTACCTATCTGGCTCCCAGCCTTACCCAGCACACCATGGATGTCAGTCCAAGAGACGGAGAGAGAGAGAGAGAGAGAGAGAGAGTGGGATGATGGGACATTGATAGCCATTTGTCTTCCATCTCCGTAGGGACACAAGACAGACTACTGCTGTCTGACTCCAGCGCAATCATTTACCTAAATAAAACAAATGCCTCATCGATCCCCCTCTACACCTTACATTCCCCCTGTTCCTTTCCCACCATAGCACCAAAATGACACAAAACACACACACACACACACACACACACAGGCAAGGAGACAACCAGTCTTGTACACCTCGCAACATTGATCCTCTTCTGAGCACTTTGTCATCACCTTTCATTGTGCACTAAACAATACCCACACTGTCACCGCTATCCAAGACACTAGAGGATTTTGTTTGTTTGTTTGTTGTTGGGGTTTTTTTCTGTCCTCTGTGAGACTTAAGTGGTCTAACTGCACAGAAAATGATGGTGAGGACCAAGGCCACCACAGAGTTACTGATTGGACTTGTCACTTTGGTAAATAGAGTTTGCCTGAAGGGGCAAATATTAGAAGCTGGCATTACTCTTCTACTTTACTATTACAACTCTAATTTCCTTTTTCTCCTTTAAACGTTGCGGGACATTTTCAAAAGAACTGCAGTGCACAGACACAAATGCATGTGTAGAAATACATCCACCCACACACACACCATACACAAGCAACTCCTACTAATAGCAATGCCCACACCAGATTATAGTGATTTAGCGTTCTCACCTTTGCAACTACTCTCCTTGCTGGGTTAACCTGTTTGGCAACAGTTCTATCACGTAATTTCCCATTAATAAAGCAGATAAACTAGCCTAAACTATACCAGCCTGCCAAGTATTAATTCAGCTAGACAACCCAGTCCTTCCAACTAATAACTGTATACACACACACACATATAGATACAATGTAAATTTGAAAAGCAACCAGGGGCTGCAAGTGACAATTACAAGATAACGGTAAATGCTAAGACATAATGTAAAGGTAGCACGAGAGAAGAATCATCAGGTCAGGAACTGGCGCGGTAAGATCACTTACTCAAAAAACATTAGTCACCATAATCCACTGCTCATACCAGGCTAAGTATAGGTGTATTGGCAAAATGCTTAAGTGTATGCATGCAAAAAACAAGAAGCACATGTGGTTTTTTATCTGTGATGTCAGTGAGAGTGAGTTTGTTAGTACATAAACACACCCTGATCTTGATGCCCATATTTGTTTCATAGACAACTGATCAACTAATCTACTGATAAATTATAAAACAATACATCTTAAGGAATTATAACTATCAGAGTCACACCTTAAGGCGGAATGATGTGTCCTTTATTTAATGATTTAGCACAGATTTAGCTCAACGAACACACACACAGAGACTTGCAGACAATAGCTGAGTTCCCCCCCACAGGAGGACTCTATTAGAGATAATGCGCCATCCTCTCTGTATTGTTCTGCTCCTGATGATAACACGGGAACATCCCATGTTACAACAAAGCCTATCATCTCATATCACATAACCTATGTAAGGGATGAGGATGTGGATGGACGGCTGAGGCAGTGGGGGACAGAGGGAGGGGGGCATTAATACTACTCAGTGGTGCGGTAAATTAATTTTGGATTGCTACTCTGGGTTTGAACAAAATTGTTTTGTTGAGGGGAAAAAAAGAGATTAAGGTTTTTAATTAAACTGGGTAATTCATTCCACAAAATAAATCCCAGCTAAAATGGTCTCTTCTGAGGCAGAGATGTGTCAGCCATCTCATGGTGTCATTATTAAGAGATGCCACACACACACAAACACACACAAACACACACACACAGGCAGACAGTCCACCATCAGTCATGTTCACCACACTGCTGCCACTTCCTCTGTACTACAGTTTACTGCCTGGTTACACTTCCTGTTCATGAGAGAAGCAGTATTTTGAACGTACAAGTCCCGGTTAATAATGAATTGCTCCACTTTGACCACTCTGACTCTGAGGGCAATACATTCATGTTTGTCCTCAAACAGTTTGAGCTCTATCCAAAACCCACCCTGTCCATTTCCCAATCCAGCACAGAAAGGAGGGAGAAAATGAAAGCCTGCTGAAAATCACATCAGCTCTGTTTGCTCTATCATTTATTCATAATTGGATATAATTGAATAGCGATAACTGCTGAATGTGTTCTTTAGTGAGCTTCAGGCAATTAGAGGGGGGAATTACTGACAATTACTGTTGACTTATCCTGCCATCTTATGATTTCCTGTCACTCCGGGTTCAGGTGAACTGGCTCCAGCTAGCAGAGGTGTGTGTACCTTCAGATAATAGTCAATGGGGCATGTTTAAAATGGATCACAGTGAGTAGATGTTAATACTAAAGAGAGAGAGCCTGCTAGAGACAAAGAAGGCTGGGCGATGACATCATGGTATGGTATCAGTATTCAGCTTTTAGCAGCACAGAGCTAAGATTCATTAGTTATCAAACTAGCCACAGCACAGTATGTTGGTCATACATTATTATGAATCCCACTGCTTTTTCTTGGTAAGACACGCCCTTCCCTATGGTCGCGCCAGTCAATGTAAGAGTGTTGATTCTGACAGCCGCAAAGCGTTTTCTGCCATCATCCCATCTCATCTGAGTCAGGTTGTCACGGGAACCTAAGGGCCACTTTTCGGATGACATTGTCAACAGAGGATGAAATACAGCTGTGCTTGAAATTTCACACAGTCACCTAATGCAGAAAGCAAAGTCAATGGTGCCACTGCAGTCTGCACAAGCCCTGAAATAAACACTGCAACCAACTCCACAGTGCAGTTTCAGCATTTATTAATTATCCAATATGAAGAAAAGCATGTATCTACAAATCAACATCATAGTAGGAAACAAGAGATAAGAGTCCATAATTCTAAACTTAACCTTTTAGCAAAGCATGTGCAAAATGAAAATGTTCTTTACTTACTTGTGAGGAAAAAACAACAAAAAAACAAGTTGTGCTCTTACTGTTGTAGTTTCTCACTACAAGGTGACAGTGTCAGCACAGGCCTCAGGGTGCAAGCTATTAGTGTCTGAGAATACCACTGAAGAACTGGACTGCAATAATATATTATCATTACTGAAATGATGAAAAGCCCCATTATAAAACTGATTCTGTTAACTTTGACAGCTATTGAGTATGTTAGTTTGTTCATTTAGGATCCCCATTAGTTATTACTGCAGTAACAACTATTCTTCCTGGGGTCCACACAATAGACAAGACATTCAAACATCACATTACGGACAAACCACAATATTAACAAAACAGAACGAAATTAAAAATAAGAGAAAAAAATATGTATACAAATAACTTACTAATTTATTGTCTTTGGACAGACTTTACCAACAGATATTCTGTCAGGAGTATGGAAGTTATAAAGCAGTAGGGATAGCAGTGGCTCTAGAGAGGCATGTTGAGCAGTAGACATTGAGTGCACGGACTAATGCGCCAAAGCAACAACATCCAATGGCAAGCGACTTTTGGTGGCCATCTGCTCCCCCTTGATGAAAAGAGTGCATGCCAACCTAAATCGCAGTAGGGAGATGTTCTTTATACATGTATTTGAGGACATAGACCTTTTGAGGAGCCTCCTTGATAAAGGGTCCTTTTCAGGCACGGGAGAGTCATGGCCCATGATATTCCTTTCAGATGATAGCTGAGCAGAGAGAGCAGCACTAAGAGGCTTCCCATGAGCCAAACTTCTCTCTCTATCTGTTCCTTTCACCTGCTACAAGCTGTATGGAGATATGCTGAGAGTGCAAAGAGTATGACATCAGCATTTCAGACAGGGCTACATTGTTTGCAGTTGTCAAAGACTTACTATATACCAGGGTGGAAAGTTGGTCAATTTTGTGACAATGACAGCAGATATGGTAGTACCATATTTTCATAGCATTTTATCGCATCAGAACAGCCCACGTTTGTCATCAGAATTACTGTAATGATACCTGACACTGTTTAACTGTTTAAAGGTATCCAAAGTTCAAGGCCTATGTGGAGAAGCTCTACAGCCAGAGAGGGAGAGTTGTGCTCTCTGTAGTAATAGCAACACCAACTACTACTACGAGGATGCAATGAAGATACTGAAAGACAAAATCCTATATTGTATAAAGTCATACAATGCACCACACTTATTTGATGTTCTATCCACTCGTCTTAATGTTTATTATGTGGCCAGAATAACAGATGTTGCCATTGACCATTGGGAACTAGTCAAGGTAAAGGAGCACTGGAAAGTAAAGGTGAATAAATTCCCCTGGCAAGGTTGGAGATTGAAAAAAAAACGTTTCAGGAAATTAATACAAATGTTTGCTTCCATTCTGTTTCTTTTCCTCGCTGTTGCTTTTCTGTTACCACTTTGAAGTTAAAACCTCCTCCACTGCTGGAAATACATATGGAAACCTAGAAATGTGCACCTGACCCATGGCTTTATATATATATATGATTCAAATAAGCCTGTAGCTAACATTTTACTTCAGGTGGCATAATAACAATAGTTAACATTGACTGGTAGCTGGGTAGCTACCATGGACAAATAAGCTTTTACATCTTGTGCATTTTTAAGCTAGACTCACCAGCACAGCCAATTGAGGATGCCAGAATGACAGGAGCTTCTGGTCACCTCTATTCTTTCAAACTTATCAACTTTAAAGACTCTTTATGGGACTCAAACAAATGAGGCTAAAACATTGAATGATGTAATTCATATGTGGACTTGTAACTCATTTCCTTTATTTTTCATTTCATTTCTTTCATCTATATTTGTAATAGGTACGAATCATCTGAAAGTAATAGGTTAGATATAACGGATGAGGATGATGAAAGTAGTTAGGTACGGTATGGTATACAGCCTCCAGCTCCTGTATGAGCTCCTGTACTTATAATCTTGGTACACTTAACACACATCATGTAAAACATTTTAAAACATTTAATACTGCATTCACATCCGGAACCAAGCTAAAGATAGAAAAATTTGTTTTGCTGTACCTGTGGATCGATAAAGAGACGACAAAAGTCATGCCAGAGCGTGTTTATTTCTAGGCTGCACATGATCTGAGCTTGTAACTATGGTCTCCCTAGTGGATCCACAGCAGTACCAGAGCACCATCTACTGATGTAAAAGTATATTACCTTGATGTAAATACTCTAAAGAATATTAGAGAACGTAAAAGTGTATTAGACAGTTAGAATACTTCTCATGTACTCATAGCCACCTTTACTCTGTTCAAGATGGAGATAGCCGACAGAGATGAGCTCAAAGGGTGCATTGGTTGTTATTGAACCCATAGGTGCTCTGTCTGGGGTCATTGGATGCTTCTATTTGACACACTGGCACTGGTGAATGACATAGTCTTTGATTTCTTGTTGCATAAAAGGCCAATAAAACTTCTCTTTCTCTCACCAAGTGAATGATTGTGGCTGCGCCAATATGCCGGAGTTTTAGCAGAGTCAACTTACAGCCTATATTTGAGGAACTGTTCCTGTTGTCTTGCCTGTACAATATTCCTTTGTCAAGTGTGAGTCTGTTCCATTCATGTACTAGTTTGCATGTCTCTTGTCCCATCTGTCTCATGTCTTTATCATTAGGATTCCATCCTCTTTTTTTTAAGGTTTAACACCTCACAGATAGGAGCATCTTCCTTCTGAGCAGCTCTAACATCTGCACAAGGCCACCCATGGCACATCACTGTCTCTCCTAGCTTTGTCCCTCTGCCAGATCACAGAGTCTACATCTGGAGGCAATGTTTCTGTGTACTCTTTCAGGTGGTCATGAAGTTGCAAGGGATATCTCTAAATTTATCACAGATTGCCCACTTCTATGCAAGGAACCTCAAGCTTGCCAGAATGGAGATGGTAAATCTCTGGAGCACTGCCTCCAGATCTTCATTTGGTGCAGGACAAAAGACAAATCAAAGTCTGGGTAGTCCGGGATGGATGAACTGGTTAGCCTGTCATCAAGGTGCTACATCACAGCATTGTGTTGTGGTGTCCACTGAACAGGTAATTTAGATCACTATTTGTGCACTTTGGTTTGGTCTTGTTAGATCTAGCTGGGGTGGCTCTCTAGCTAGGCTACAAGGACTTTCTATGATCTTAAACAATGGCCTGGCTATCCTAGAAAAGTCCTGTATGAAGGTACTATAATAGCCTAGAAATCCTAGGAAAGCTCTGACCTCTCCCACATTGTTTGGCTGCCTTTATTTCAAATGCTGAACTACCTCAAGGTCTTTAAGTTCTATCTGGTTCACTGTCACCAGTTGCCCTATATACCTGACCTGACTTTTAAACAGCTGACATTTTTTTGGCCGTGGCTTACCATCATACTCTCATACTCTTATGGTCATGAAACGTCTTGAAAAAGCAGAGAATGTTGTCCAAGTATGAGGAGCAGCACTAATCCCTTAGACTGTTAAGGACTCCCTCCATGCACCTTTGAAATGCTGCTGGGGCATTGGTAAGGCCAAAGGATCCACTCATAGCCCCCAAGGCATGCTAAAAGTGGTCAGGTATCTGGAAGTCTCATCAACAAAGCCCTGGTAGTATGCACTGCCTTGGTCAAGTACTGAGAACCAAGCCCCACAGGTTATCCAACCAATCTTGGATGAGTGGAAGAGGGTCATGGTCCGGGACGTCTTTGCAGTTCAAGCACCGGAATTCAACGCACAGACATGAGGTCTTTTTTTTTACACAAACCACAGGAGATGAGTATGGTGAGGTGGACTTTCATGGTCAAGCAGATCCTAGACATATTCCTTTACGTCTTTGTACAAGGGCTTGGGAACTGATTTTTGGGATGGTTGGACTGGTGTTTCGTCCTTTAGGTGGATTTTCAGCTTTTTTGGATGCAACCAATGTATGAGTCGTCCTTAGCAAATACATTTGACTCTTTATACAACATGTTTGACACATCAACAGGTGTTCCAACTCTGTTTTGTCATGTCATCTTTTGTCTTGTGTTTAGCACTCTCTCTTTGTCTGTGCTTAGCTGAACTGAGCATATGTTTAAAGTGTAATGAGACATTGGCTCCAACCACCTGGAAAACATGTAATTAGTTTCATTTTAGTAACTTCCTCAAATGTCTCTTTGTGAGGTAGATATCAGCTTTAGTGGGGTTCTGAATAGGGATTTTAACAATTCCGTGGACCCACTTGAAACATCTACCAACACTGGAAACAGCTCTAATCTGTCAGGACAGTTACTCACTGGATTGGGTTGATAGAGCATTGCCCTACCCCTTGGCCATTCCCTGACTCTACACCTCACTTTACAAATCTGCTCTGCAGGAATAGTTACACCTCTCTAGTTACACCTCTCTTCCCTGTTCTCACCTTGTGTAAGGTAGAAATATCAGCCTCACCTCTCTGGTCCTTTTTTGATGATATTGATTATCTCAATATCACATTACTGCAAGAGGACAGTTAAGACAGTTCTGGCTGATTAACACTGGCACTTGTATGGTGACATGTCCATAATTCGTACTACAGATCTGGAGTTCAACATCTGTCCATCTTTCGAAGGGAACATCTGTGTCATTACCTAAAGCAATGTCCAAGGTATGATCCATAAGTAGGGATTCCAAGGGCTCGATTTCGACATTGGGAATCCTTTTTCCATCCATCCATTCCTGATAGCTTCCTTTATAGACAGTCGATGGAACAATGTCCAGTTTGACCACAAAGAGTGAGTAGTAGTGAGGGCTGCTCACCTTGCTCTGCTGTACATCTGCCCTTGGTCTCAGATGTTTGGTGCCTGAGGGTGGGCTTCTGGTGAGCAGGGGTCCCCAGGTATCATACTCAGTAGGTTTCATTTACATTTGAGCCATTGAGTCAGTTCTCCCATAGCTGACTCAATGAAACCTTCTCGAAAACCTTCCTTACAAAGTTTACAAAGCCTGTACTGTATAACATCAGAGATTTGTCCACCATGTTTGAACTTTCTGCATGGGTGCAGAACTGCAACATCATTGGGCCTCAGTACCTGACTTCCCATCCTGGAAGATAGACTGACCAAGGGATGCACCAGTGAGTGACTTTCGTCATGCTGGAGTGGCAAGATTAGGGTTAACCCTAGTTTCATCCTCCAAGAATCTAAATTTCTTACCTCTTATGTAATCAACAATTAGGTCACAAAGATTATCAATGTTACACGTTGTGTTGTACACTGGTGGCCTCTACTCTCTGGATGACACACTGGATTGCAGTCTTCCCTGAAGCTTTGGAAGCACCAGTGAGTGACTTGGGTCATGCTGGAGTGACAAGGTACCTAGCTGGCTCTTTCCATAGATGATGAAAGTGTGTGCATGTCTCTCTACTCTGTAGATGGGTTAGCATGCCCATATTTGGTGAGGGTGGCTCTCTGTTTAGGTGCAGTGGGTATGTGGGAATGTCTGTGGTTGGTGAAGCTGTATGTCTGTGGTTGGTGAAGCTGTATGTAAAACATGTATTAGACAACAAATAATGTGGTGCTATGAAATACTACACATGGTTTACAACAAAAAGGATTTACTGTATGTGCACACACACACACACACACACATACACATACATACAAGGTTGATGTGTACAGCATCCTGCTGTGTGGGCAGTGGCCTTGCTCACTGTTGGCTGTGAGGAATAACTCTATTTACCAATGGTCATCTATCTCAGTCACATCTTCTCACATACACACACACATTTCTTTCTTGTTTTCTTGCATCTTTACACACACCTGGTCTACTGACAGTGAGGCAACTCAGCTACCAGGCATTTACAATGGAAAAATGCAATCGGAGTTGGATGCCAGATTACATAAACACAATCCTCCACTTCCTGTTCTCCTTCATTCACATTTTTAGAAAGACCCTACCTTTACCTAATAATAATTGCTTCAGGCTGTGCGTCAACTCCGCTAGTTTTGAAGAAGAAGAAGTACAAAGTAAATTGGTCCTCTGCATTTGACCCAGCATGAGCAATGTGGAGCAGCGCAGCGTCCATGGACCAACTCCAATTCTTTTTGCCAGTGCCTTTGTAAGTGGCGGTGACAGTAGTATTAACTCTAAGATGCATTTTTCTTTTTTTTGATGGTGAGAGGAAACAAGAGCATCCAGCGGAAACCCACACAGAAAGGATCTGGGAGGGCAATGTTATGGTGAAGACATAGAAAAGGATCGATGGATCTATGTGTTTCTTCTTTGACCTGTTGATGCAATACTCAGGTATTTACAACAAAAGATACAAACACCCCAGAGAATTGCAAAGCAGACAATTGCTATGCTACCACGGAGAGGTTCACCATGCAGCTCTCTTCCTGCAAACCAGCCTTTCATCTGCACCATGATTTGCACCTTGATTTCTCCAACTATCAAACATCCGCACCTGCACAGTATGTCGATAACCGTAGAACAAACATCTATCAAGAATAACAGTAAAATGCCTAGACAGTATGAATGAATGGATGAAGGCATTCACATTTCAAATCAAATCAAATCTAATTTTATGTGTATAGCCCAAATTCACAAAATACATTTGTCTCAGAGGGCTTTACAATCAGTACAGGGAGTGACACCCTCTGTCCTTAGACCCTCGATTCGAGTGAGGAAAAACTTGCCCACCAAAAAACCTTTATAACATTTATAGAATTCATCATTTATTATCAATGGTACAGCTGCCAAATGTTATCACAGACACAGATTACTGCAAGTCATTTATAGAACTTCAAATATTACTGAGTGGCTTTGTTTATCTGTATCAGTTTATCTGTCTGACTAATGTTACATCAGAGATAATAAGGATACAGTGGTTTATTGTCAGCTATAAAGGACAGAGCATTATGTTTGTTTGCTGTTGTTTGTTGCTGTTATTACTAGTTAATACTACTAATGTTATTGGGTAGAGAGATTATCAATAACCTTCTGTTATGAATATGATCGCTTAGATGAGGTACAGGGCAAAAATAAATAGATAAAACTGTCTGTAGTGGTAACAAGTGAATACATGTCAGGAACAAACTTACTGAAGGTCACTGTAGGGTCAGTCAGTTCAAGCAAACCACGCATGAGTTTGGTTGGGTGTGGGACTATGGGCTGAGTTCATTGGTGCAGACCAGCCTACAGGAGCAGGGCTGGGCTGTGAAGCGATTTTGGCATAGTGGTAGAACCAGGTAATTACAACCTACGAAAGAGAATGAATTACAGAAAATGAGAACATTTGTCATTCTATCATTTATTGCTGCTGACTGGGGAAAAGAAATGAATAATAATGTGGACACTTTGTATCGTTAAAAACAGTTTACAAAGCTGTTGCACAGAGACTGAACGCTTTTCTTCGTGGTGGAGGGTGTGAAGTTTGTCGAGAACTTGACACGGGAGAACAAACTAGGGGTCTCTCAAACAAAACAACAAAAGACGGAGTTGGATTATGTTGTGAAGTAGCGTGGGATCATGGGACCTTCATTGTTTTTTTGGCCTGGTTCTGGCAGTTTGACCTGCTGACAGACACTGTATAGACACCCAGAGCTAATGGCTAAGCTAATGACTAGACAAGCTAATGGCTAATGGAGACTGCCTGAAAGGGACTGTACCCTTGATTTAAATGATTCATCTAGGTTTGAAAATTGTTGGAAATAATTGGGATAATGTAAGCACACAGC
Source organism: Pampus argenteus (assembly GCA_036937835.1). Taxonomy (NCBI): domain Eukaryota; kingdom Metazoa; phylum Chordata; class Actinopteri; order Scombriformes; family Stromateidae; genus Pampus; species Pampus argenteus. Next base: position 3,261,198 of record CM072881.1, read on the forward strand.
ACAACAAAACATATAACATAGGTCATTCTAAGTCATTTTAATGCAGAAAAGATTTTATATCAGGTGTTTGGTAAGACACAGCAAGGTAGAAACATTACAGGCTTTAACAAGTCAATAATGATGGCTTTTAAATGTCCATACAAATTTGATAATTGGTATGTGGTGATTTTTTTCCCCAAGCGCCATTCCACTGAAGGGTAAAGGATAGGCTTTTAATGTGCAGAGCTAAACCAACAAGTAAGGTATCCTATCCTTAAAGCCTGATATATCTTATTCCCCTGTGCTGTAGACGCACCATCGTTGTCCAAAATATTTTAAGTAGTATCTGTATGTATGATGTATGTATGTATAGTATGCAATATCTTTGTTTTGCAAAGGATGTAAAGACAAACTATATCTCCCTGCAAGTGTTAAGCATGCCTCGTTTTTATTCAACCAAATGGGACAAAAGTTCCTGTTCCGTCTAGTGGGGCTAATGGCTAAGCTAATGACTAGACAAGCTAATGGAACATTTTTTTTCTTATTCTCTTTCATAATGGTCTATTGGTAATATGCTACATTACCAGCAGGGACCACTGGGGGGAATTGGCAGTGATGCCAATGACCCCCATCCCTAAAAATGGTGTTGATTGTTTTTCATTTTGGCATGAAGAGTGCTAAAAAAATCAAATATTGAAATCTTCTATACACCGCAGTGAGGGGGGGGGTCTTAGATTAAGGTAATTGCCTATGTGTGTCTGGGTATACTGGAACTAAGCGGGTGGGTTTTTATATCGAAGGTACTCAGAGCTGTATTCACCAGTGTGTTTGAATGTGTTTGCAAGAAGTTAATCGCTATGGTGTGCTGGGATAGCTCCTTGCCCTTGACATGTGTTTGACAAGAGCTCAATGTGTAAATCCATTAATTAACCACCATCCACACCAGTATTGCAGTCATTACTGATGCCTCTGCTGCTGCTGGAGCTACAACACTGGGGTTGCTGGAAGCAGCACTGGGAGTAGCAGGGACATGGTTTGTTGTAGTGGTGCAGGTTGTGCTGATGAGCAGGGGGTAGAAGAAATTGAAAGGATAGCATCTGGGCAGATGGCGGCCCCTCAGCAGCCCAGATGAAAGGTCTCCAGTGCTACTAGTTGCCTTGTAAAGCAGTTGAAATGTCTTTGTCCTGTGCTCCGTCTGTTCATTCACTGTGTCTGACGCATGCATACACACGCACACGCACACACACGCACACACACACACACACACACACACACGTACACACACACCCACACACACAGTTATAGTGATATATTTGAGAGCGATTAGGCTCCTCAGAGGAAGACCCTCAGTAGCAGACAGATTCATTTCACCAAATGAGCCCTTATTGTTTTGGGCCACATTGACGCAGAGCTCTCTTTGTGTGTGTGTGTGTGTGTGTGTGTGTGTGTGTGTGTGTGTGTGTGTGTGTGTGTGTGTGTGTGTGTGTGTGTGAAGGAGGGTTGGTAGGTGGTTATGGGAGGGTACAGGGCATGTCACTGTGGACCAGATCACATCACGAGTTGTCGCACTCAACTGAGTTGTGATGAAATGTGTCCCTGGGGTGCAAACACACATCATACAGACACACACTAATAATGCATGTGCACACACACACACACACTGCTACAACCGCAGACAAAAGAGACTCATCACAGCAACGTATAAAAGTGGATATACAGTATCTTTTTTATTTCAGGATAGTCCATCCTTCTGTTCATCATATATGTTGACATACAGGCAGACGTGTAGTTGTGAGGTGAGAGTACTGTAACTGCTGAGCTGCTATGCCACAATCATTATCAGTGTTCTGTTAATCAGTTTGACAGTTATATGGCCTTCATGCATTTACCCCCTAAACTCTGCTGGTCAAGAATTATTAATACACAAAGCTTTATTCTCAATTCTAATGTAAATTCTACAGTTTCTAAAAGATGTCTAGAATATTTAGGGTCCGAGTACCGAGGGTGCAGGAACCGTATTGTTTTTGTTGGGTTTTTATGGGTCTTATCACTCCCATAGTTTTTTTTTATTTTTATTATTACATGCCTGTATGAACGAGTGGTAAATACTAAATAGTAAACTGTAAAAGGTGCAAAGAAGAAATTTTATTGGGAATCATAAGGAGTTCTGCAATAAAGGCAATTTTGTGCCATAATTCACTAACCATACACAGCACATTGAAATATTTTATGAAATCTGTAAATTTTTTCAATTAATGTTAATAAGATAATCTTGTCTCATGCAGTATATGATAATAGTTAGATTAAATCAGTTGAAAAATTAAATAGTTTCTCAAACTGTTCACAGCCACAAAGCCGACATGAAAGTTTAACAACAACAAAGATTTCAGTCTTCATTTATTCATGTTTATGCACTAATGTGCTACAACATGCCACAATTGGCTTTAATGGTCTGATGTGTAAGGCTTTTGATTTATCGATTTATATACTTTATGTATGAGATTTGCTTCCAATTCGGCACAAAGTTTGGGTGAAATGAATCTGTTGCCACACGCCATCAGAAAAAACAGTGGGCAAAATCGCCCACGGTAAAATGGAAAAATAGAGCAGTCAGAAAAATAAATAAGGACTATAATAAGGAATGAGAAATCAAATTGCTTTATTCACATAGTTTCGTGACAGCCCAGGATTTCTGCAATTCAAATCCATTCAGTATTATGTCCTTGTTCACGTAACTGGAGCTTTGTGTGATAATGTTTGATGGCCTCGGAGGAAGGACGACGTCTTTGCTGAACGTATTGCGATCATATGTTTTAGCCCTACAAAACAAAGCAGTCGTTATATTCATCACGCATGCCCTTTAACAATGCACTAAAACTGGTGATGGAGAGTATATCAAACCATTCAATACATTTGAATCAACAAGCTGATGAATGAACAAGAAGACAGAACTAGAAGACAAAAGGCTGTACACTTAAGAGGGTTGCTAATGTTACTGCCACTTAGGTTCTGAGTAATGTGAAAGTAACAGTCTGTATGTAACCTGTTACTGCTGAAAGGTAAAACTGCACACTTAGTCCTGTCACACACAACACCCAAACACAATGGACTTCATGTATTATCTGAACTCTTAAATTAAACATGAAGTGAGTGAAAAAAAGTAAAGGTAAATAGATAATGAGGGGTCTAATAAATCACCAGTGCAAAAACAATAAAACATGCATGATCATTTCCACATAATAAGGAGGCTTGAAAGTATTATTCAAGTTCAACTTCATATAAACTGACCAACATTTTTTTTTTTTTTCATTTTTTCAGCCAAAAACCTCCAACAAGTTCTTCTTCTTTACTGGTTATATTTTATATACAGACATATCCTTAGTTCTTACAATCACTTTTTATGAGTCAATGAAGTTGATAACATAAAATGTTATTATCTAATTCTGTTGACTGGATGACTGCAACATTATGTTCATCAACGTAATTAATTTACCCAAAAATAACCAGAGCTGTCGTTGTAGCTACTAGGATTGAGCGATACGTCAGAATTTTCTAAGCAATCTAAAAGTCCGCTAGCTGAGTGTTAGTGACCTAAAATCTGATTCTGATTGTCGTTGCCCGATCTGACTTTAATATGACTCTGATCATCCTGCAGTATGCCCTTCTGTAGCTGCTTGGCCTGCTGAAGCCACTTGAGCTGGTCTGAAAAGTTCTTCATCAATTATGGCTCATATTATAAACACTGAAATCTATATATGAAGTTAAACATCTGGGTTTTTTTTGTTGATGACGCTCCTCCAGCTGAGATAAGGCTATTTTACAACTGCAATGCAAAAAAACTGGCAGAAGGTTTTTGTCTTTCCAGTTTCCAATATCACTGCCATGATGATGATGATGAGCACTTTCTGCTATGTAAGTAAAAAGCAGTTTTTCATGTGAGAAGCTCCCGGAACCCAACTTTTAAAGAAACACTGAAAAGTAAATGACCTTTGACCCCGTACCGGTACCGACTAAGGGTAGGGAACATTTGGCCTAGAATCTAGACTGAGGCTATGTCATCTAGACTCTAGATGAATGTAGACTCTATAGGTGAGCCATGCCAGGCTTAACCATTCCTTCAAAGTCCTTTTAAAGTACGCTGCCGTGTTGAAAATCCAACGGTGGATGACACATCTGTCAATGACTCAACAGGCCCGATATTTCATTATCCACACTGGGTCTGAGATCCTGAAAAAAAGTTTTTTCTGCTACTGTAAAAAAGTGAGCAACCTTTTTGGTTCATGATCTGATGAAAACAGACGCAATTTGCATCCAAATTCACATCCTTTCTTTTCAGTTGCTCATGAAGTATTCATCGCAGCGAGGTGTGGCACTTGAGCACTTTCAGACTTGAGATTTTGATGCTAGTTGCTCGTCTGTGTGACAAAGTGCTGGTGAGGAGATTTACATCAAATTCAATCATAGTCTGCATACAGCTCTGCATACATTACTGCTTATGAACTCGTCAGTGGATAGATATGAACACATTTAAATGTGTGGTGGGTGTGTTTTAATTGCATAGTGCCAGAAGCAAAGATATTGCTCCATTCCAGGTTTTCACTGTGGAATCAAACAGACCGAGAGCCTGGTTAAACTCTATTTTGGTGACTGTTTTAGAATCAGACAGATCTTTCTTCGCACACTAGCTCTGAAAACAGCAGCTTTGTTTCTTGACTTTACCAGTTCATCAGTTTCTCATTCATTAACTTCAGCGTTTCTGTATCCTGTCCTTTTCACCGTTCATCAACGCTCAGCCCATCCAGTAGATCAAATTTCTCAACAAAATCTGACATTTTGAAACAATTTGTTTGATGCAGTAATAGTGATATAACACATGGTATTTTACACTCTTGCATGGCAACCTGGAAAAGTACAAGGTTACCTAGTGGAGTAGTACCGTAATACTAATATAATACACATAATGTCCTAAATGCTGTAAATGTGTGTTATTGTTGTGTAGTGAAATTTATACATAATAACATCACACATCGGCTGACAGCACGTTCACAGTTGTGTACTTATACAAGCCGTTCCAATCTCAAACAATTCCCAAGTAGCCTATTACTTTTTTAATTAAAAAAACAATACCTATAATCAACTGAATGAAATAGAACTTTTCTTCAAAACATAATAATTCTCTTTTTTTGTGATTTGAGCGAACACAAATAATATTCTGCTCTGTCTACAGTATACGTTTCATGTTGGATTTACAGGGGAAAAAAAACACAAAATAGTCATAAAATAATTTGTGAGAGGCCTTTATTAGTCTTAACAGTGTATAACAGAAATATTACAATATAAGACATAAGAGAGGAACATGTACCGTCACTTCCTTCAGTCACCTGACCCTTCATAGACCAGATTAGAGGTCTCAGAGTTCAGGCTGGCTGTTGCATTGTGTGGTTGTATCGTTAGCCGATCGGTGTGATTATTTCATGAACAGTTCTTTATGAGGCCTGTAAAAATGGAAATGCAACGTCTTCATGTTATTTTAGGTACTGCAGGATGGGTAATAATTGTAATAATGTAATAACTGTTCATCACTGTGGTGGATGAGAGATGTCCTAAACGTTAATGTATTTAAACACAAGGCCAGATGACATGATGTGTATCCGTGTTGCATTGAAGCTGCAGTACATTACAGACATACAACTGCTGCAGTATTTTAATATTTGCACATTCACTCAGTTGCGCTGTTATATCATTCAGTGTGCTCATTCAGTAAACAGCATTGGCAGTCAATAATACCGCAACTAGAAATGAATCAATTACTCTTAATCATTTTACATTCCGAAAACACTTTTTCTTTTTAAATGACATACTGTGCAGCTGCATCACATTAATAACAATAATATTACGTCTTCAGAAACTTTCCTTAATTTGTGTGAGTTTTGGTTTGGATCAGTTGACAAGAATAATAATACAAACAGTTGGTGGCAGAAAAGCTAGCAGAGCGTCACTCTACGCGTAAAGCGTATACATATTTTACACGTATACGTCCTTTCGGGTGTCTAAATGTAGAAGACACGAGTCCTCCTTCACACACAAGCTACAAGGCAGCTAACTAGGTATTAATTCACTCACAACAGCTACAAGAGGCAGATTTTCATGCCAGGCTAAATCATTTCCAGTTGTTTTGGTGTTAGAAGGTGGCTCATGGTGCTTAGGGCTATTTCCAACACTATATAGCATGTTTTCTCTGATCAGAATAAGTGCATAAGTTGGTAGATTTGTTGCATTCACTCTTCTCGTTGTTCAGATATGTCTAGAACACAAGGAGAAGGTCCTGATGACGCAGGAAATCTGCTCAAAGGTTAGGTTAGGTTCACCCTAAACCTATGCAAATATTAACAAGAAGCTCATTTCTGATATTTTTTATTTTTTTTTGCTTGCCAACAGACATTTGCTGTTAGCTACAGACACAACAGCAAAGGCTTCAGCATCGTTTTAAGTTAGTCTTAAATAATTCCAGCTTCATCTATTCTTTGTCCTCCACTGAGGCCTGAACACATCTGTGTCTGGTACATTGCATGTGCAAGCAGCGATTTTAAGTCATGTATTGTTTTGTGTTATTTAATCCAGTTGATATATGAGTTATTGGTCATCATATAGATGACTCCTGATTAGAGATATTACAATTCTTAGTTACTACATAAAATACAGGCAGAATGAAACACAGTAACAATGGAACATAATAGAAAACAACTAACAGCACATTGTTTTTATCCTAAACGAAAAGACCAGCCAGGAGCTCTGATGGTTTAGAGAGATCGTTCATTTTGCTTGAACTGACCGGTGAGATTTAAAATGGTGCGATAAGAAGGAACGAGTATTCGGGATATTAGAGCGAAATGGCACAGAATGTAAACATGCAGAGTTCAAAGACTTACTGTAGAAGTCTACTCTATAAAACAAAGCTAAACCTACATATCCAGAACTAATCTGGGGAAGAGACGCATTTTGGGAATGTTGTGGAATTAGTGGAAGTTGTGGTCGGGTTGGGAATGTCTAGCCTTCCCTTGCTGTGACCCTTGGCTCAGCCAGTGAGCTGTGGATGATGCTGCTGATGGATTCCACTCCGTCCCCTTCCAAGATTGTGCGGTGGTCGCCCTCGATGACGTGGACCGAAACCTTGCCATCACATACCTGAAGAAAGACACGACAGTCAAGTTGGTGTCTGTGAAGTCTTCAGTTCAAGAAGAACAAAGATCAACACACATGCAGTAATGATGAAAAAACAAACCCGGGACTCGGATGAAATACCAAGAAACCTCGACAGCCAAATGAGCTCAAACCTCTGCAGCTTGGAAGGAGTCATGACTCATGCGTTGTGTTCATTCTTACCATGTGCAGCTATAATTGGTTGTTAATATGGAGACGCTTGTATGACAGCTACAGGGTTTTTTTAATTTCATTACTTTTATTTCCTTTAGATAATGAATATACAATGTAAACTATATACAGCACCAGTGACTGTAGCCTTTCCTTTTGCACATGCCTTATTCCACAAGATAACTGGAGGCCTTGATAGAAAAGCATTAGGTGATACATTTTCCATTCATAAATTCGAGCTTTCTGAAAATCGATGTGACATAATCGCTTAGATTGTATCACTTCAGAAGAGTCCTCACACGACAGTTGTTTAACCCACACGAGCAGGCAGTCTAATGTGACAGCAAACAGACAGAGGAAGCATCTCTCTCACAGATGATCTTTGGCACTTTACTCAGACAACAATCTAGTTTCACTTGACAGCATCTTACTCAAAATAAAGGTGTTATGAAGTACCAGAACACACAAATACTCAATATGAAGTATTCCCTGACAGGGGAGAGGTGGCCTGCTCCCCACAGCAGCAGATAACAGTGATCACTGACTGAACGGAGCTTTAAATTAACATCCAGGCTACATTTGGATATGCAAGCAGCAATATTTAGTTCTGTGACTAAACGGGGGAGCTAACCAAAGCAGTATGAAGCCCCAGACTTGGACCCTGAAGTAGACATTGTTCCCTGCAGCTGAAATTATTCTCCTCAAAACTCCCAAAGCGACATGATCAGGCTGATAAGCATCACGTTGATTTTGAAACATCATCTGAACAGCAGCAGCACAGCAGGTACTGTATGCAGCAGAGCACCGGCGGCTTAAATACACTGTCGTGTTTATACGGGTGCGTTGGATATATGTTACAGTGAGGGGAGTGTAGCATGTGATTAATGTCATTAAAAATAAATGCAAGCAGGGCAAGTACTGCAAAGCAAATTAGTTTGCAAGTCCAAAACTTTTTTCAAATACGATTCAAAGAAGAATTTATAATTCTGTTCTCTTCATTTTATTCAAGTAGATGACCTTTCTCAAGGACCGAATAAAAAATAAATTAAAAAAAACGTCTGGTTTTCAAAGTTTTCCAGTACTCTAGTACTGCTACCAGTACATTTACGAGTGCCAAATTCAAGTACTTCAAGCACAGTGTAAGAACCCTGCGGTTTTAACCTTGCTGCAGGTCCCAGAATTTAGCTGGCACTGCAGATCGACTGTCACAGAGACGGCTGAGTGCTCAGTCAGCACACACACAGACACACACAGACACACACACACACACACACACACACACACACACAGACACGCACACACACACACACAGACACGCACACACACACCACTGCAGCAACCTGCCGACTTAACCTGAATGAGCACAGAACTGAAACAACAAACACGGTGTGCACGGAGCCTTGACCCACGCCAATAACTACATTAAATGACACAAAGTGTTGCTCACCATATTACTAAACTGTGTGTTTATTCCTTATTTTCCGCAATATTTTACAATTTCTGAGAAGTCAGGTGAGCATAAGAAAGACTAAAATTAAAATGCTTATAAATAATATTTAGGATTTAAATAATCTTAACTCAAGGTCCCTTTCACCCACATGTCATGAGCTTCATCAGCAAATCAAGTTTGTTCTGTCGTCCACAGACCCCTGATCCAGGAATTTGTCCTGTTCCCAGTCAATACTGTCTTTAGATTTGGTCAACTGTTCACAGAAGTTCCATGTTTAGGTCACAAATGTGTTGCAAATGTGTGCAAGTCAATGCATATATGTTACCTCGCTGAGTTTGTAGTCAGCTCCCAGGTTTTGTCCATATTCACTGCTAGTTTTGGCACGCAGTAGTGTTACGTTGCCATGGTATTTTGTTGCAGGGACATAACCATCAGCGGCCTTCAGCTTGTAGTAAAAGGTGGTGGCTGCAAAGTGCAGCGAGTCTCGGCTGATGTTCTTGTGGCTGGAGGTAATTAGGTCCACTGCAATGTTGACTCGGGCCTCCAGGTCCGACAGCGGGAGCAGAGTCTCCAGAATCTGGATGGGACAGAGAGGACAAACACTTCATTTCCTGCCAATTTGTGCATTTTCTGCATTAATTTATGGTGGAAATGTCTTTTAATGTGAAGGAAAACAGATTTCAGTCACCAGGTGACAATTCAGAATACAGCTTTAAAATATTTATTCTGCTACGTCAACTTTTTGATGTTTTCAATGATTAAATAAGTAATTGTACGTTTTTTCCGCAATTCAGGCTTAAAATCACTCATAACACTGTTAAGATACGTGTTACTGGTCACATAAAGTTGAACCATTACATGTGACAGGTTGTTTGTTGTGCAGCTCTTTGTCAGGATGAGGTCCAACTGTTTGCTAGCTTTTTTTGGGGTGCAGACCTGTTCAAGATCAAACTAGCTCTGGAGAGAGAGAGAGTCAGCTGACTGGGACGTTCATATCATCCAGTATCATGAATGTATAGTCATGTTCAGGGATGGATGACCACAGTGTGTCCAGCTCATCAAAATAACTACCTAACTGTCCTAGTGGACAGTTAATAAAAATAAATGAGATTTAAACAGAAGCTGTCACTGCGATGGCGTGCTACTCAGATGAGGAATGCATGTTTACCTTGTTGTATTCGATGCCAGTGAACTGCTGGATGAAGGCACACAGGGCTTCAGTTTCAGCCTCGGACTCTTTGCCTGGTGTCAGCTTGGCCCTGTAGCTCTGGAAACCAAATACTAAGTTAACTCCACACACAAGCTACTTTTTTAACCTTGATATGCATCTTTAAATTACTGTTGTGTACTAAAATATCAACTTATATTGTTCATATATCATTTATATATGTGGTTCTGCCTGTTTCAGGTTTTTTGTGTTGTGTATGTGCGATTGATTGTTGTGTATTAGTGCTTTTCTCTAACCTGTGTATATGCTGCCACATAGGAGTGTGATCCATCAAACAGAAACAGGTACTCCACAGGTTGGTTCTGAGACTGCAGCTGAGAGCACATTTCAAACGCCACACAAGCACCAAAAGAGTAGCCGGCAATTCGATACGGCCCATCTGGCTGAAAGCGTCTGACACAATCCACATAGTAGGCTGCCAGGGACTGGATGCTGTCCAGAGGAGCAGCTGGGGGGGAGAGGATAAACTAATATGAGCTTGGTTGAAAATGGGAATGGAAATAGAAACACTCACAGCTTGATGCCGCCTGCATTCATCACACATACACACACACACACACACACATACACACACACACACACACACACACATACACACACACCTGAAAGTACATCTCAATTCCCATATTTGATCGCCTTTGCTTCCTGTGTGAGCTGCTAACTGATCACCTTTATTAAGGATGTTCCAATTCTCTTCCTCTTACAGTCACAAGGATGAGGGATTCATCAACTTAAAAATCATGGAACTGTTAACTGTAGGTCTGATTGGAAATGGCTATTTCAAGACTATTCTTGACTATTGTTTTGTGTCACTTGATGGTCAGAACATCACTTAAAGTTCTCCAAAGACAAGCAGATGATTCTGAATGAAATGAACTAAGGATGGATGAGCATTACACTAGAAATGACTTGAGTGGCATGAGTTCGATACCTTTAGTGCACTGCAAACCATAGCAAGGCACACTAAGCTTGGAGGCAAGTGTCTTAAAGGCGGTGGTGGAGCCCTCAATGGGATGGACCAGGAACAGCGGCCTCTCCTGGCTCTGCACCTCGTTGAGTGGCGTCACTGTGGGGCCTTTGGGGTTGACTAGTAGCTGCGTCAGATCGGTCTCCAACAACGGGTGAACGGAGTCCCTCTTAACTGTTGCATAATGGATAGTTGAAGTTAGCAAGATAAAAAATAAATAAATAAAACTCCTACTCTTGTACAGAATAAGGACCAATGTAGCATAAATCAAATTAATATGTTGGGTTTTTTAGAGAAACTCCTACTAGTACCATTTGATCCACTCGGCTTGTTGTTGGCCAGGTCTCGCAGCTTGTTGATGGTAAGCAGCCGGATATCCCTCATGGTCATGACGATGTCGTAGTCACGCTCCAGAGTCTGACGAACCTCCACACCCATCAAGGAGTCCAGGCCCAGGTCGGCCAATGAGGCCTCAGCATTCAAGCTGTTCACATCCCGCACGCCTGAAGGTTAAGAAGACAGTGACGCTGGTTTTTTCTTTTTTATAATGAAGGCAATAATAAGCAGCTGCTTTGTTTGGTCTGTACCAACTTCTTATTAAGTTTACTGGGGAGAAACTACACTATGGAAAATCGGTATACAGTCGATTCATACCAACCACACCAACTGTAATTTAACCAGGAGTGTCTTTAAGTCACTGAACTACAGGTCAGCTGCACTACAAAATACAATTCAGCATCTGAATGACACAACATGAAGAATAGATGAATATTTAAAACTGCTCACTGACTGCTGACCGGACTTGCAGCACTTGTAGTTGGTCAGTGGCAACACTAAAATGCTGCGCAACTCGCCGTGATTTTCCATGAAACATGCAACTCCTTGTTTGATTTGTATTTTCTATTTCAGGACTCTTAAATATATTTTTCAGGCCTTATTTTTCATTCGTCTGAAAATTTTGGCTGACTCAGGTCATCTATCAACAGCAAACAGCAGCTCGGCTTTGTCAACATTTCCAACAGATGACAGATGATACGTTTCTTTTTTGGCTCTTACCCAGAATGTGAGCTACAGCATCCACCAAGTCTCTCTGGCTTCCTGCCTCGCTCTTCACCACCGTCCTCTCTGCCAGCACAAAGCTCGACATCACCGGCCGCTGTTGGCACAGGAAGCGGTCGAGCACCTCTAGGCAAGAAGCGATGCGCTGTGGTAGGGTGCCACCGATCACTGTGTCATTGCCACCCATGGTCTCCAGCACCACGCCCACATCACCGATGGCACCCCACTGCACTGCTAGTCCAGGTAGACCATCGTAGCGGCGCTTCTCGCACACACGCTCCATGGCTGAGTTGGCAAAACCGTAGTTACTTTGGCCGGCGTTGCCACGGCCACAGCTGACTGAGGAGAAGGCCACAAAGTGACTGAGGTCTGGACACTCTTTTCTTGTGACTCTGGAGAGGAAATGTGATAAAGCTGATGCATCAATATTCAGAGAGAAGCAAAGAGCAGACAGAATGAGCAGATGAGTGTGTGTGTCTTACTTGTCTAGGTTCATGGTGCCGTCATATTTAGGTTTGTTAACATCATGGAAGAGCTGAGGAGTCAGATTCTCCAACATGCCATCTTTCAAAACCTGAAAAAAACATGCCAAAGAGGTTTAGATGACCGTGGAATCATTGTGACTGTAAATACCATAACATGATAATAATAATCCATCTCCCTTCAAAAACACTGTTCTGTGAATCATTATTATAATCATGATGTTGTTCAAGATGTTCATCACGATGATGGTTATTGTTATTATTGGAATATTACATATGTTACATATGAGGAGGATAATGAGGAAGTTGTTGATGGTTTTAATATTATTATTATTTCTATTAATATTATTGTTGTTGTGATATCGTTATCATTTATCACCGTTCTTATCACCATGAATGCTATTATACTTGCTAATATTGGTAGGATGATATTAATGATGCTGATTAGTATTTATTATTACATAGATTAACATTTATTTTCCTTTCTATGTATTTATTTATACTTATTTTACTTACTGTCTTGTTTACCCACTCATTTATCTATTTTTCTATTATATTTCATATATTTATTCACCTAATCTAACTGTCCAGTGTCATATGCGTTTCTGTCTTATCTTGTCTTGACTTATCTTGCAACCAAAATGAATAAAAACAGAACAATAAATAAATGTAGTTGAACTGATGAGTAACAGTTATTATAATATTATAATAACAAGTTATTATAATTCACCCTGAGGGGAACATGAATGTTTAGCATATTTAATAGTTACCATGGCGAGGTGGAAGACACCGCCCACTGGACCCAGTCTGCAGGCCTCAGCGATGAGTCGCTCTGTTCCCTCCAGCGTACTGACGTCATTGGTCGACACAAGCACCTCCACATTCTGACTCTGCCATTCACGGACTCTCTTCGCCTGGTAACCTAGCAACAGTTAAAAAAGAACAGTTACATCCATACGAAGAGCTTTGTTTGTTAAAAACACCAAGTGACCCACCATAAATCTTTGGTGTGTTATGGAGCTTATTAAAACTAATGAGCCACCTAAAGATCCCTTTCTAATGCCTTTCATATTAGCTTCAGAACAACTTTGGGCTCTTGGGTTGTGTCCCATATCACTGTGTTGAAAGCGCAGCAGAAAGGAATCTTCTAATCTGTCTCTGTCTCTGTCTGTCTGTCTGTCTGTCTGTCTGGGCATCTGACTTGTTTTAAGACACATTTGAAAACTGAACCTGTCCTTTAACATAACTAGACATCAATTAGCATCAACGCAAACAAATCATACTTTCTTCTTTCGTTCTATCATCTTAAAAATAAAAGGTGTTTCCCACATTAAAAAAAACGTAGTAGTGCTCAGTTTTACATGGCTTATTTAACCAAATGCAATGCTCTGTGTGCATGCAAAATAACAACTAACCTAAATGTACTCTTCAAAAAATAGAAATTAAAGTATTGATAGCATTTTGGGTGCAAATTCAAGAGGTTCATCTCCGTCCAGTTATGGTAAAATAGTAAAATGTGTGCATAAGTGCATATGCAGAGCAGCCGCCCCACATTAAACTAATATAACAGCATACACGTGAGTCATGTTTTACCTGCAAGACTCATATTTTAATGCTGTTAAATCATTTGTGATGTGCAAACATCAGAGTTGGCATGCTAGCATTAGATCGATTATAAAATGCATTTTTTCTTTGTACATTTCTCCTGTCGGCTGTTGACAGTTGATGAGTCAACCACACTGAGACTAGAGACACAGGAGTTTAGCCAGTTTCACTGCATTTAAACATTCCTCTGGCTGGTTCCTAGGACAGCAGTGTTATTATCTGTTACAGCCAGTAAACGCCATGAAACCAGAGGCCTGTAGGGGTAGTGCCTGGCTGTCTACAGTCAACAGTGGATCATAATCACAATACAACACTGAGTTTAAACATTTAGTACACAAATTAACACTACTTTTGACTCTTTTTTACTAATTAAAAAAAAAAAGCATTTTCACTCCTTTTAAAAGTTGTACTACAGTCAGTGATCAGATGGAAATACATAGAAGCACATTGGTGTTATAACTGCACTCAGCTTTATATCATTTGTAACAACACTCAACCTTTGTCAGAATCTGAATGTAACAAACAGCGACTTTGCAGCAGCCTGGTTAATGTGCCTCACCATTCCTGATGCCTGATCTGGAGGTCAGCACCAACTTGCGGGCTCCTCTTTCCGTCAGCCACTGAGCAAGCTCTAGACCGAAGCCCCCCAGTCCGCCAGTGATGATGTAGGAGTGGGAGGCGGGGCAGAAAGTGCGACAGATAGCTGGGAGAGACAAAGGGGAAGCAGGCTGGACTGCGGCACCCTTCTCCTCATGACAGACCTGTGTAAAGAGGCAAACCAGTAAGGGGCTACACACTGTCATAGAGTAGTATATTCAGTCAAAGTCATATAATTATGTGAAACTGACCTGCAGGAGGACCTTGCCAATGTGTTTGCCCTGAGCCATGTATCTGAATGCTTCCTCCACTTGGTCCCTTTCAAAGATTGTGGTCTTTAGAGGCTGAACTACACCTTCCTCAATGCCCTCATTCAGCAGCTGGGACACTTCCTCCCACTCCCGGTTGCCCTCTTCAAACAGAGCGTCCAGCAGGATGCCGTGGAACGCCACGTTCTTCAGGAATAGAGCCATGCCTGGAGAGATCACAACATGAACATGAACCAAGCCTCGGACAGGCTGTCGTCATTTGCAACATAAAATGTGTCATGGTATGAACATGAACACGACAGAGCTTCAACTTTCGTTAGCACACTGTAGAAAATCAGATCAATTCTCCAGATTCAATTGCGTAAACTTGACAGGAAGTCAGAAAAGCTACAGGTTAACTTTAACCCACCGAGCTACAATAGACTAGAGTCCAAAGTCTGCTGTTGTTCTGATATAAAGAGTGAGCAAACGAGGACAGAAAGACAGAGTTAATTTAGAATTTAGAGAAGAGATTAACCAGGCACTTGTAGCTATTTGGGATGAGTTAAAAAACTAACTGCATAGTCGAGGAAGCGGGAATGCAACCGTGAAACTTGAAGAGGAGTTCCGACAAATGACATCAATACAATGCATTAAATGACTCTGTCCATCCCTTATAACTAGAATAAGAGTCAGCAGTCAAGCTGGAAAGAAGGCGTCACTGTTGCCGTAAGCTTGAGTTGAGCTTCCAACTGACCCAGTGGAGAGTTGTTGGACAGGTCGTATTTGCCGATCTCCAGGAATCGTCCATGTCTGGCTAGACAGCGAATACTCGCCTGCAGCTTCTCCTCAGCCAGAGAGTTCAGCACAACATCCACACCTGAAACACACACACACACACACACACACCAAATACTATGTCACACAACTGTATTTGTGCAATATTTGAAAGTGTGATAGAGTGGTTCAAAAAATTCAACAAACATAATTGTTTCTTAAAAGACTAAAAGGCAATTCACAAAACGACGATCATAGAGGCTGCTGAGACTCATCTGTCCAAATAAATAATAAATAATTTTTATATGAATCACTTCACAAGTGTGTTTCTTGAGTCAGAATGATGTAAACACAGTTATCACTAACTGTGTGTGGAATTTAAGCCACATTTAAACTAAACTTGCCTTTTAATTATCGAATCTTACACAAATTCAAAATGCAGCAACGCTATCTCACTAGTTTCTGAAGCACAAGAAGAAATTCTGCCCGACTAAAAATAAAATTATACATTAGAATAGAATTAAATATTTTAGAAATTAGAGAATATTTTGAAATTGTCACCTTTGCCCTGTGTGTGGAGCAGGACGTGCTGTTCGAAAGACGTGTCTCTGGAGTAAGCGAAGGACTCGGCTGAGAGTTGAGGGAACCTCTCTTGCAGGTAGGTCCGTTTCTCCGCTGAGCCTAGTGATAACACACAAAACGGTTTTATGAGATACTATAAACCCATCCAGCTGTAGTGATGCCTGGCCGACAGGTGCTATGATATATAGAGTTGAGTAATGATTTTTTTGACCTTGTCTATGGAGCTGTGTCACTTACAATCATCAAACTTGGTACACTTGGCCCCTATGTGGCCATTTATAGATGAGTATGTGTACATTTTGGGTTTTGGCCAATTCTTTATTAGCGCTGAGACCTAGAAATAAACTTCCTTGGAACATTGCAGAACTTTTTCCAACTAGATTTTCTGCCCTTTTTTTTTTTTTTTTTTTGTTGAATGTTTTGGCTCATACCCTATTTAGAGCTCCCAGATGCAAAAGTCACATGTGTTCTTTGATCATTTTTACTGTTTTCTGAGGATTGGCTACTAGTGGGCAGGATTTTTAAAGGAGTAGAAGACTTTTAACTCTTCAATGCAATGATTAACTTAAACAAAAATCGGGTCACATGTGCACACAGGGCCCTCAAGCAAGCCTATAAAATGTCATGAATGTTCAACCCTGGCAGACGCTACAGGCGTGTTTGCAGGAATAAGATGTTCTAACTCTTCAAATGAATGACTAATTTCACCCAAATTTGGAGCACATGTCCACACGCACACCCCGAGTGAGAAACACGGTGACAGTTACAATAAAGTTTTAAATAACTGCTTTTCTATTCACATTACAGCACTGATAATCAGTACACATGACCTCCACATATTAACAAAAGAGACCTATTGCGCCACCATGTGGCTGCTTATGGCCAGCTTTGACTTTCGGTACCAGGTTGCCTGCGCACCTAAAAGTCACTACAAGACATGACTGAAAAAAAAACTTAAATATAGTGTACAATAAATAATATACCACAGTGAATAAGAAATTCATTTTATCAATATGAGAGTATACGAGTGTGTTAAATACTAACCAACTGTAGTAAAGACTTTGCATTTCTTGCTGAGGGCTATGGCGATGGCAGCCTGGCCAACCCCACCCGACCCTGAGTGGATAAGAACACTCTCTCCAGAGCGGAGCCTGCCGCGCACCACCAGAGAGTAGTAGGCTGTGGCATAGACCACCGGCACCGACGCTGCCTGCTCCAGTGTCCTGCACACACATACACAGGTGCATCAGGTGCACAGAAAAAAAACATATGATGGTTTAGTATTATGGTCCAAGGTTATTCTTTATTTTAAAAAATAATAATTTGAATATGAATATCTGTATGACAACTAAATACAGTCTAGACTTGCTCTAAAAAAAGTGTCAAAGTGTCTTGAGACAATTTTTGTTGTGATTCGGTGCTATATAAAAAATAATTAAAAAAAAATAAAAAATAAGACAACTTCATCCACTGATAAAGGACACAAGAATTGGCTAAAAGCTCTGGATGGAAGAAGCCTTCTAAGAGGATCCAATGTTCAGAATATTTTCCTAAATATATTTTAAATTATTTTCTGATTGAGTTTAAGTGCTGGCATATGATCAGTTATCAGCGTTTTTTGACATGAAAAATATACATACTTATGTTTAAGCAACTAATTACTCCTACTTTGTACTTTGTTGAATTGAATACATGTTCTTCTAATCTTTCACTTAACTACACGTCACTACAGTAATTTCAATTCAGACAGAAAAAAAGGAGTTGAGGTTAGACAAAGATAGAGACAGAAAAGATAAAAACACTTCTCATGTTTAGGAAGAATTCCATGGACACATGCTGCCCTCTGAAGGTGGGGGCCAGTAATAAATGGAATATATTACCAGGTGTCAGCATTGTGCTATATTGAGAATCTGGTCGTTTGTTGATGTTAGTGGACTCCATTCTAAGTTAACGTTAGTTAGTGTAACACTAACACTAACTAAAGAAAGTCAGGAAAAGGTTGCATTTTATTATTTCTGTTGATAATTTTAGTTGATTTGAATGTTTTAAACTAAAATTCTTCCATAATTCTTAAATATAGCACCTTTAACTAGTTAATCATTAGACTTTCACTACTATTAATATGACATATTGCATGTACACATGAAAATTCAAAATAAGACACTAACCAGCTGGAGGGAACATCCCAGAGGAACCGTTTGTCAGCATCCACACATGTTGCCAGGCCTTTAGCGGGCAGCAGCCCCATCACACGCTGCCCGGCAGGGTCACGACCAGAAAACTCCATACCCAGCATGCACTGCTGTAGAGCTAGGTCACCTATAATATGTACAATGAACAGAGAGAGTTAGTTCCGCAGTTGCTTGTGGGCATTTCGTGTACAACTTGTCCGTGGTTATTTTCTTTTCTTGTTGCGTATCCCACTGCATTTTGTGGGTTCCTGTTGTTATACAAATCAAGTCTCTACCTGGAATAGCATCTGGTGGGAGTTTGCCAGTGGCCAGCATTATATCCCTGAAGTTGAGAGAGCTGTAATAGACGCGACACAGCTGCACACTGGGGTCGCTAGCCACAAAGTGTCGGAGCGGGGAGGCTATCCAGCGCAGAGAAGAGAGGTCACCTCGAGTCAACACGTTGACGTAGGCCTCTTCTGTCAACTCTTCATTCATATCTGACAACCACAAAACAGACAACGGCTTGAATGGAAGTGTAAGCCATGGGCACATCTTAAGTTACATGGTTACCAACACATTTCTGACATCTTGAGAGGAAAACAATTCATGTTCTTGAACTATATAATGTTACATAATTGCACAACATACTGCTATTTTAACATGTATTTAAAGGAAAATATAGCACAACTTACAGCATATATCCATGCATCTATGTAATAAAAAAAAAACTGCATAGTGCTTAAACAATTATGAGCCATGTAGCTTCACAACTGAGAAAAGTGTTAAGGATTAATGTGATAACCTAATAATGTGAAGTAATGAATTCCAAAAAATAAAGCTGCCAGCCTGCTACTAACACTTCACTAATTGGCCGGTGACAATTAATTTACTCCAAACACATAAATGGGTAGGCAGGGATAAAATTTTTTAAAAAGAGCGGGATGGGAAGCACTTTTTGACGTGACCAATCTTAGCGGCTCCAGTAACACTACGCCTGACCAATCATCTTGCTTCGCACGAGCCATCCGCCGTTGTGAGCACCCGTGACACTGCACCCGTTATTCTCAAGCAGATTTCTTCCATGTACCCTTCATATGCAAGCAGGCCAGTGTTGTGAGGCTATCTTACTCAGTTATCAGAGAACCAGAGTTCTTTCTCTTTCATACCTCCTTCAGGATGTTACTATTAGAGATGTGGCCCATAAGACCTCAACCCTACTTTTCACTCTCCTGGCAGCCAGGCAGGGCTCAGCATTACCTTCCCATAGTACAGAGAGAACTGCAGCGGGATGCGTGTAGAGACAGGGCATGTAATTCACTCATCTGTTTTGCTGATAATGTCAGAGCGAGCAACAGGCCAGTTCTGAGAGAGAAACTTTAAATCGGCACAATGAATGCCCTCCCTCACCAACGTACCCAGAGAGCCATTTGGGGAAAAATCTGTCTGTCTGTCTCATCTTTACTTTAATACTATGTGAAATGCTTTGTGTGAGCATTACATTATACTTTCCTACTTTTCTCTGCTTCTTCCTGAGGTCACTAGTCTGTTACATTGAAGTAACAACCTCTCTAAATTAAGCCCTTGCCGTGACGGGTTGAATGGGGAGGTCCGGGGGGGAGTCCATTATGTCTCATTCATCCTGATCCAGGAGGCTGGAGAGATTCAGAGATTTGTTATGAGGGCCAGTCGACAGCCAGCGTGGTCGCTCATGTAGGTCGACTTCACTAACACCAGATATCGACGCTCAGCGACTACCTTGCGTGGCGTAACTGGCGCTTCCATGATCGGTCATGTCAGAAGGTGTGAAATACAGAACAAGGTTTGAAAGAGAACCACAGTGTTCTACAAACTCTCTCAAATACAGTGGTCACAACCATATCAGACTAACAGGAATCACAATAAGTGTGTTGATTTTTTTTGTACCAAGACTGACGAGCTGGTGTCTGAAGACACCCCAGTGTCCATCTCTGAACACGTTCATTACAAGATCCCCCTCCAGCACCGACTGCATGGACTGATGGGCCGGCTGGAGGCTCGGAGCTGCTGAGAACTCGTTCAGGTTGGACACGAACGCACAGCTAGTGACAAGAAACAAACCAGAATAAAAGAATTAAACACAATACAAAAACCATCACGTGACACAATGAAAATCTGCAGTGAGACGATACCTACATACAAGAAGCTCACTTAATGAATTATGTGATGTTTCTATTTCCTACTCAAACCTGCAAACCCCAGCATGTGACTACAGTACACTACTAACTGACCAATCTGCTCATTATGCTCATTAGGAACAAAGTGGAAAAAAATTAGAAAGAATATTGGAAACTAATAAAACACCAATGTTCAAACGTTCCCCATTCCTACAATAAACATGTAATGTATTTATTCTAAAACTTGGTAGCGACATCCTTAATTTAATATATGGACTAATTAAAATCAGATCTTATTTACAAATGTGTACAGCCTTCAAAAAACATTACAATAACTTTACATAAGGTGAGACTGGCTGTTGCATGACTCGGTTATGTAGTTTTCTGTTTTTTACATGTCATACTAAAATTCAAGTAGTGTGACGGTACTCGTACAGGAGTGTTTGTGCTGCTCCTACCGTATTCGGTGGCCACCTGGCTCCTGTCGTAGACAGTTGACCATTCCCACAATGCCACAGTGGGCCTGAGAGGCAGTCAACCACACTGGACAGTCTGATGACTCAGCAAGCGTCACCTGCAGCACAGATCCACACAGAAACATGCAGTTATGATAAATGATGATTTTAGTCACTGTAGACTGACATACTTTGACAGGATTAATGTATAATAATTATACAAAAAAATATATATAAAATCATCATTTACATTTACATTTACATTATAATGCAAATTAATATCTAATCCATTTTACCTGTCATTCTGATTTGAAACATTTCAGGACGTTGATGGACACTTCATAATCCACACACAAACACACACTCACACACACACACACACACACACACACACACACAGAGAAGGATATAGAACCCACCTTGAGCGTTTCCACCCACTTGTAGTCAGTGCTGTCCACAGGAAGGAAAATGGGCTGTTTGTCGAGACCCCGACAGCGACATAGAAAGAGAGCTGAGCCATAAAAAGATTTCCTGACAGCCACGAGGCTGAGTGATGCCTCAGAGAACACCTTCTCCCACTCAGCCTGATGAGAAGAGGGAGATAATATCAGCGAAACATCACCTCCCGCTCACACAAAAGTAAAATCATATTTTTCTGAGCTTCAACAGGTCAACTGGCATTCAGAAGGGTGAAAAATCTCAATAATAAGTCATTTGAACACTGCCTCTACTGACCTGTGTGAGCAGACCATGCTTGCTGCTGTTCTGAGAGGTGCTAGAGAGGAAG
This sequence comes from Pampus argenteus, assembly GCA_036937835.1. Taxonomy (NCBI): domain Eukaryota; kingdom Metazoa; phylum Chordata; class Actinopteri; order Scombriformes; family Stromateidae; genus Pampus; species Pampus argenteus. Next base: position 3,283,112 of record CM072881.1, read on the forward strand.
GCAACTGTTTCCCCCAGAGTCTCTCCTTTCAGCAGGGTGTGGAGGAGAATAAATCCCCCATTTCTGGCTCCAGAGGCCAAATTTTCCATCAGCAGTCCAGGGTCCGTCCTCAAAGGTCCCCAGGTGTGGTTACACACCACCAGGTCTGCCCCTCCTATCGCGCCTCCAGGAGCTGGGCCCATCAGGGGATCCCACTGAGCTGAAGTGACTGCCAGCTCTTCCAGAGTGGCCTCGTGGGAGGTCAGAAGGTCCAGGTTGGTTGCCGTAGCGATGTAGTCCACATGCATCATGGGCTGGATGTTGAGGAGTTCCACCACACGGGAGAAAAGCTGGCCATCATTTGAAAGAGCCTGGCAGGAGTTAGAGAAGTGAAGAAGGTTGGAAACTGTATACCTTCTGAGAATAAAGCTCAACCATTCTGCATCTACTTGTTTGTTTAAAGCCTTACTTCCACGACTTTGATCTTGCCGGGCGTGCTGTTCTCCATGGCGGTGTCGAGGCAGTGTCTGAGGGCTGTGTCGTCTAGCAGGCCCTGCAGCAGGCTGTCCTGCAGGAGGCACGCTCTCTCCTTCTCCACAGTCTGCTCCAGCTCAGAGCTGAGGTTCCCATTCAGCTCCAGGCCACAGAGGAGGGCCAGCAGCCGCACCAGGCTGGGTTCAGAGGGCTCGGGACTAGGAAGAGGGTCATCTGACACCCCCTGCAGCCCAGGGATGGAGAGCTTGACACCGTGATGCGCCAACTTTTTCTGCAGTCTGTGGATTAAACCTGGATGGGGTTGGAGTTGACATTGCTAACTTCAGGATTTTTATCACATGCTTAATTTCCACAAAATAGACTTTCAGTAGAAAGAAAAACACTGTATAAGGCTACAAATCATGGTCCCTTGTGGACATCTATATAGTAAAAAACATGATAGATAGATTTATTTTCACAAACATTTACATTCTGAGAGCCCAGGCTTTCTTAAAACCTATAACTATTAATAACTGAAATAAATACTGTAAGAATAACACTAATAGCTGCTCTTTTCCCCATACAAGTTACAGGTATATGCCAAAGATGCCAGTTTTTTTTAGTTTGGTTGTTTGGAACCCCCTGGTGTCTGTGGTAAATTATGAGTTTGCTTATGCCTTGGGCTGGTTATTACTTTATAAAGTAAAGAGAGTTTAGCTGTTGTACCTTTACAGAGCCTGAGCTGCTCTGCAATCTTCCCATTGGCTGCCAGGCACTCTGTCTCTACATATGGAACAAACACAAACTCCTCCAGGGTAGGGGGGCTCTGCTGCTGCTGCCGGCGGGGTGCCACAGTAGCGTGCAGGCCGCTGATCTGAACTCCACCAGCAGTAATTTTGTCAAGGCAGCGGTTTACGTGGACATCCACAGCTACAGGAATGAGAGAGAAAAGTTTGATGTGGAATTGATGACTTCATGGGGGGAGTGACCCCTATGTGAAAGTCTGTGTTGTTTTGTGTGTTGTATGTATGTACTGTATGTGTGTCCTTGCAGATACACATTATAGAAAACCACATTTGAACAGAATAAAAGATAAAGGATGCACCTTGCTTTCCATCAGTGTACTCGCACACCTTCTCCATATGGACAGCGGGATCAACACACACAGAGCGGATCCTGGTTGGCAAACGCAGACTGCGACCCGACAGCCCGACCACGATCATCTGCAGCATGGTGTCCAGAAAGGTCACCCAGTTTCCTGTCCACTGCAGCTTCGCGCTGTCACCTGGAAACAGCGAATCACATGACGGTTGAAGTCATGCTAAAAAGAGATTTCCTAAAGTGGTAGTAGCCAAAGCAGCAGACTTTTCATGATACTAACGGACAACAGACTAAAAAGATATGCATTTATTGTGTGTTCTTTTTTTTGCTCATACTGTATGTGTGTTTGGCTCACACTGGACCCTGTACAGACAACGTTTTAATCAACTATGTGATTAAGTGACGAATAAACTCGAATTTAATGCTTAAATTCACGAGTCCACGAGAAAACTAGTAGAGGCATAAGATACAGATATTTTAATGACAAGATGATACAGATTTAGCAACTTTGCATTACACCACTAGTCCATCACATTTGTATTATAATAAAACTAATAATGAAAAACATAACAATGACAGATGTTGTAACACACACACACACACACACACACACATTGTTTTACCTGCATTGTTGGACTCCAGGATTCCTTGGAAGGCTTTCTTGTAATCATAGCCGCGCAGTCGCAGCTCTCTGTATACATCGGGCATCATAAGTTTCATTTTGGGATCATCATCATCGTTGGCAGTTTGCTGACATATCTGACTTTGAAATGAATCGAGAGCTGCATCCTCCAGAATGCTGATCTTACCTTGAAAAGACAGAAGAAGCAGAAAGCAAGAGGTGTTATTAAAAAACTTGCATTTTTACATGTTCACTGAGCAACAGAGGAGCACTTTTAATTTCTATTTTAACTGTAGCAACAACTATTGGTGAAACTGTATGAAATTGTACTGTCCTTGTCTGTACTGGAGACCCAACTACATAATATTCTAAATATTAATAAATAGGATTCAGGGATCTTCCTAATATATTATGTTTCAAGTTATATAATAGAGCGTCCATGGTTGAACTCAAGTCCTGATCCCTGCTTTACTGTTGGCTGATGCTCGCTGTCATATCATTCACTCAAACTGCTTAGTTTGATGAGTATAATTTATGTATGAACTACTTGGTTACATTATGTTTAAAAAGCAGCCAGCAAGCGAGCAGAGCAGTCAGTTTGTGTCTATTTCGGACACATTTTACAGTGTCTATTTTAATAACTCAAATAGTTCAAATCTATCTGCCACAGACAATCCTACAGCTGTTCTAAAAATGCTATAGGTAATCACACAAAATATTATGAGAAACTTCTAGGGTATATATATATATATATATATATATATATATATATCATATGATATGTTTCATATCCAAATTGCTTGAGTAACACTGTGAAAAAATGACCTACCACTGACAGCCAGGTTTCCATTCTCTGAAACCTCAAACTTGTTGGTGGCAGGCATGAGACGCACCTCCAACTGGACAGAGCCTGAGAGGAAAGAGTGAGGAGAGGAGACAAAAACTATGAAACCAGAGGAATTAATCTCCAAAAATTATGTAGATAATAGAAACTGCTGTTTGTGTTTTCACCTCATCTGAAGAATGATGAATTAATAATTTAAACGTTTTTAAAGTTTTCTTCACACATGAAGAAAAAAAACAACACAGTCATCCTGTTATTCATCTTAACTTAGTTTACCTGGATATTCTGAGGGTATGAAGATATGATTTCCAATACTGACAAAGCTACATGTGATCCTCTTTCTATTAAACTGATACGGAGATGATGTATTGAGTAGGCTTTTTATTCTTTTACACCCGGGTAATAAATCAGAAAGGTATGAAAAATACTTCCCGAGCCTAACCTCATTGTGATGTTTGAGCTACATGTAGAAAGCTTCTCAAAAGGTTTTTAGCTGTGGAAAACACCCTAAAATGACCTCCAACCTCATCGCCCCCATCCTCCCACTGATGCTGCTCTCACCAGTCTTTGGCAAGATGGTGGCCCTATGGATGGTGACGTCTTCAAATGTTACAGGAGTGGTTTCCATGACAACCCCCAGACTTCTCACCAAGGTACGCCAGGCCAGCACCAGGTAACCCGTTGCTGGGTAGAGGACACGCCCATCAATGCAGTGTCCAATCAGGTAGTAGTCTGAAGACTCCGGGTTTATGTCTGTTGTTGGTCAAAGAAGAGTTGGACATGAGAACACGTTGTTCTAAATATGACAATAGAGCCGTTGCTTTTTAATCCAGATGTGAGTTTCATACCGATATTATATACTGTAGCAGAATTGGATCCTCCAGAGCCAGAGGAAAAATGCTCCACCATGGGGACATCCCACGTCTGGGCATGGTCCCACTGCACCAGAGGGGATATCAGAGGGGTACCAACCGGTACAGGGTACTTCACTTCTGAGCAGAGGCTGTTACCATCCAAGTTGATGCTGAAGAAGGTACATGAAAAATAATTCAAATATTAGCAATCAGGGACTACTTCCAAGAGTATAAGCCCCTCTAAGCATTCTGTGAGCGCATTTACCCGTTCATATAGATTTTGCCAATGTTTGAGAGGAAGAACTCAAGGTTGTTGGTGTGGCCTCTCTTCATCAGGGGTAGGATGGAAGACGTGTGTTTCAGGCTACGCTTCAGGATGGCCTGTGTGAAGACAAGATGTAGAAAACGGCATCATCAGGTGCACTTGTGCAATCCAATGCAATCAAATACAACAGATGTACAGTATATTAACACAGATATTAAGATAGAGGAAACAGCCAAATAACAGTGGCTGGGACGTGCTTATGTGGGGCATACCTGCAGCAGAGCATGAGGGGCTATCTCCACCACCACAGCATTGTCAGGCACCTGGCTGAGGGCCTCCTGGAACAGCACCGGGCTCACCAGGTTGTTGACATGGTAGTCAGCCGAGCTGTACAGAGCGAGAGGAGAGTCCCACTCAGACTGGGGGATGCTGGTGCTCACCCAGCGGGACGAACGCTGCCTCGGCTCCTTGATCACCTGCACGCAAGATGACATTAAAGATTATTTATTCATATTTAAATACGAATACTGTTCTGCATGAGGCAACTTGGTTCCTATAGATACAGTATAAATATATGCCTGGTAGAACAGTGACAGTGTGTAGTGAAGACAAAAAGGAGCTACAATAATGGAGGTTCTCGATCTAAAGCAGCCAACACTTCCATAACACTGAACAGAGTTAGATTGTAGTAAATATATGTCTGGATTCAGAGCTTCATACCTTCTTCAGAGCATCCAAGAGGGTTGGAGCTATGGAAGCCATGTAGTACGAGTGGAAAGCGACGCCAGCGCTACGCACCTCCTTTGCAAACACTCCCTGCTCTTTCAGCTCAGACACAAACTTACAGATCGCTTCCTGATAAAACACACACACACACACACATCTGTTAATACACATCACCCTGGCCAAAACGAGTAACTAACTAATGTGCTATATTCACACAATCTGACATGTTTTTATACACTAGTTTTAAGCAACAGGGCATCTTTTGTGTTGTTCTGCAAGTCAACAACCACCTGTTGGTCAATAAGTATAATCTGCTTCCTTCTTCCCGTTGTCTTTTGTCAGAATAAGTTAGTAATTGATAGCAGTATAGTATTCAACAAATAGTTACAAAATAAACACCATGTGAGGAAACACAAAAATACATCTTTTTGCTAAAGCAGGGTTAGTGTTGTCAGATAGGGATTACAGGAACAGAAGGTCTGATAAAATGTTTGACCTGAGGGCCGGAGATGGTGACTGTGTCCTCAGCGTTGTGGCAGGCTGGGACCACCCCCGGAGGACACTGAGCCATACACTCCTTCCAGGTTAAGCCTGGAACACAGACAGCAAGTACAGAGGGTAAACAATAAAACGGCACGGCAACCATCACGATCGAAAGAGAGATGATTAGATTGTTTCATGAAAACCCAAAATAATAAGCCCTATTTATGGAAAAACTTAATAATGTCAACGTCTCATCTCAACAGACACACAGTTGACATACTGAAGGTTTTCATCCCAAACAAATTCATTTCTGAAATAATGATTAAGAGTCACTGCTCCTTCTTACCCACTGCCGCCATGCCTCCTAGAGGAAGGTTGGCCTCTTTGATGCAGCGGCCTCTCCAATAGGCAGCCAGGATGGCCTCACTGTGGCTGAGGGAGCCGTCAGCGTAGCCACAAGCTAGCTCTCCCACTGAATGTCCTACGATGCCATCAGGCTGCAAACCCAGCTTAGTGAGCAGATCGATCTGAGCTATCTGGAATGAGATGAGCCACAGAGCACACGTGGATTTTATGAAATTTATAAGTATGATACAGTAAGAAACCTCTCATAGCGTGTCTCACGTCTAACATGACGTTTTCACTCTACCTGTATGGCGGCGAGACCAACGAAGGCGTGAACGGTGTCTTCAAAGGTAGCGTCGTCGGCATCCATGAGCAGACGAGACACGACCAGGCCAGTGTCCTTCAGGGCTGTGTCCGACCGCAGAATGGAGTCCCTGAAGTCTGGTAGCTGCATGAGGCTGCGGCCCATACCTGCCCACTGGGTTCCCATACCTGTTCATGTGACATACAATCAACATTTATTACTAGTGTGAGCAGGCAATATGTGTAGAGGTGTTAAACCAATGTGAGGTTTCTGAAGCACCCCATTGATAATCAATAATTTGCATTAGGATGAATATAAACACAAGCAACTGTAAACTGTTTTCACTGGGAATTCTTTCTATTGAAAGTCCCCATAGAATCTGTAGGATCTGACATCCTGTTCTGGAGATAATACAGTAAATACTAGAAAACCCATGTACCTGTTTATTCATTTGATTGATGGATCCTGGATAACATGTCCTCTGTTCATTCAGAGACTCACCTGAACAGATGTACCAAAGCGGTCTGGGAGTGGCCTGCACCTGCTGCACCTCCATGATGTCACTCTGTGAGCCAATCAGAGTGTAGCCTCGGTAGGGCATGCCGGCAGTGGAAGCTCCTGACACCTCATTCAGCAAAGACAGGAAGTTGTCATCTGCACTGAGTTCCGTGCCCTTTTGGAGCATGGCGTTCACCGCGGCTTCAGTACGGCCACAGGCCTGAAGCACCCTGGGATGCGCCCTAGTCTTCTCAGCTGGTTTTTGCTCATTCCTCTCAGCTGGACGGAGGATCACGTGAACATTTGAACCTCCGAATCCAAAGGAGTTGATGCCCACGATGCCGCCTCGGATGGGAATAGGCCGGTCAACAATTTGAACCCGACCGTCGGTGAGGGCTGGAATGTCAGGGTTCGGACTGTTGAAGTGCAGGTTGGGGGCCCAGACGCCTCGCTCCAGAGAAAGCAACACCTACATGACGGATCCGATGAAAAAGAAACAATGAAATGAATGAATTGCACAGTACTGTATATCAAAACACAGCAGTCTCTCTATAATATTTAAACTGTATGTATCGGTGAATACAAAGATAATTTAATTCAAAAGAAATACATACATACATACATACAGTGATTTTTCATGGCTGATGTGATTTCCATATGTTGATGTTATTGCTAAGTGCATAGTGCTGATATGTTTTATGGTTTTCAATATAAAACTTGTGATTTTAGTGTGTGTATCAGTGTGTGTATCAGTGCTTTTTTCAGCACATTTTAACAATACGGTTTCATCTCTAGTTACTAGTTAAGAATTGGACCAATTTGTGTCATAAATATTTGTCCAATGTTGCCTTTGCACCAAATTGTGAAAATAGCAGCCCTACACTGACTTTAGTCAACAGATGGCAGCAGAAGCCAGCTACTGCTACATTCACAACTCTACTCAATCTATAACATGCTGATGTGGAGAGGTGACTCTGGGACTGTGGTCTTCAGAGCAGCCAATAACAGTTCAGCCCCTCTTACCTTTGCCAGGGCAGCCAGACCAGAGGCTGGTTCTGGATGGCCCATGTTGGACTTGGTAGAGCCAATAAGCAGAGGCTCTTGCCTTGCCTGACAGAACACACCAACAATACCGTTCACTTCCTGTGGGTCGCCGACCTGTATGTAGAGAGCAGAGATGCCACAGAAGTAAGACACTCCTGCTGAGTGACACTACATGTGTGTGGAGGTGAAGGTGTTTCTCTCTCCTTTTAGATTAAAAATGTGCTGTGTGTATGTAAAACCTTTTTTCTGTCTTTTCAACCAAGTCAGACATTAACAACGTGATTGAGAAACCTGGCTGTCGTGTGCACTGACCTTGGTTCCGGTGCCGTGGGCTTCGATGTACTCGACCTGCTCTGGAGTGATGTTGGCCTCCTGGTAGAGAGAATGAACCAGTCTCTGCTGCATCTCACCAGAAGGAAACGTTACGCCTGAAGCACCAGAGGGAGTGTGTTAGACGTATATTCAACATATTCAAACCTGTGGTTAGATTCACTATTGATACACGGTTTCATCACTTATATAAATATGTGCAATAAACATTAACAAATAAACCATTTTCCCAGATTATCAAAACCACTTTGGAGGTAAAGCGAAGTGAAATCTGTTCTTTAAACTGTGATGGGTTATTTTTAACAGACCGGATCTTCAAAATGACGTTAACAGTGTGCATTTCCAACGTGGTGAATGTTTGTTTTATCAAGCTAAGATGCAGCATAAATTAGATAAGTAGGAAAGCTAATTTGCTTTAAATTTAAATTTTCCGGTTCTTGTGTTGCGTAGCAGGCTCTACGACCATCTGTTTAATATTACAACTATGATGTTGCTACTTTATGGAAATATGGTTTAAAATACAGGGATATGATTGGCCGTATGGAAACATGTACACTGTACACACACTGGTTAACAGCATGCAATGCCAGGCTTCCCACTAACTGACAAAGAAACAGATAACAGATTTGGTGTCCAGTTCAAAGTGTGACATGATTTATTTAAAAATTTGAGAGTTGATTTTTGTATTTTATTATTTGTACAAACATGGTGCAAAGTAATTCATGATTTGTTAAAAAATTTTAGTGGCTAGCTAGTTAAAATGGGATATTGTGATTTCACAAGACTGTTGTAGATGATTATTTTCAAAAGTTTGAAAAATTTGAAAAACATGTGCACTTAGAGAAAATATAAAAATAAAGTGTTGCATATTGATATTTATCTGTTTCTATATATTTTTTGTGAGAAATCATTAACATGATCAGTGTTTTCACAAAGATAAATATCATTAATTATTAATAATAACATAGAGTTAAAGGTAAATTGAGCAAATTGGCTATTTCTGGCAATTTATTTAAGTGTGTATCAAACTGGTAGCCCTTCGCATTAATCAGTACCCAAGAAGTAGCTCTTGGTTTCAAAAAGGTTGGTGACCCCTGATGTACAGGGACAAAGGATGGTCTTCTCTTAATGCAAATATATGATTTTGTCCCAAAGGAGAACATAGGACATGTGATTTACAGAGCAGATATGTATGCTGTAGTTTAATTGCAATGTGTTGTAATGTGTAATTTAATTTTAGTTGGACTAAATGTGATTAAGATTTAAGATTTATGTGATTTTTCAAGTAAGGATGTCCAATATTTCTTACACAGCTTCTTAACTGTAAGAATCTCCTCTTTGTCATATTTGATTTTTACCATACTTGAGTATTTCTATGAGTTTCTGCTGGACATGACACTCACCCTGCTCTTTGTATCCATCTGTGTTGTTGCCAGCGTTGATCACTGTGGCGTAGACCCTTTTAGCTACAGACCGCTTGGTTACCAGCACTGCCACAGCTGCCTCAGAACGACAGTATCCATTTCCTGTACGACCAAATGAAAGAAATATAAGTGTCTGTTGGTGGAGTCAAAACACTGCATGAAGATGGCATAATATGAAAGGAAGGAAATAAGACAAAAAGCATGAAAATATGCTGCCCCAATATATGTAACCAACAGAACACCAGATTCCTGCAAAAACTGAAAGAAAGCTAATGTGTTCCCTCAATATTCAATGTAAAATGGATGTACAGAGACACACACACACACACACACAAACACACACACACACACACACAAGCTGTCTGTATGTAGCTTAACTGTTTATCTTAGTTTGTAACATACATAACGTATTACCTAATTTACATATGTGCAAATAGCAAAAGAGCATTACGACGCCAGATGGGTTCTGGATGGAGAAAAGAGTTTTGGGAGGTCCTCCCTCAAGATATATAAATATATAAACTCAATAATATCTCACTGGAAAATGAAGCTAAAATGTCAGTCAAACAAATAATATTTCTGATATAAAAATACTAATAAATAGTAAAGTAAAGAAGCTGCAGAGAGGAGGAGCTGCCATCGTTTGCCACATTTTAACATTTGTGGCATGTGGTTATGTAACTGGGAGACTGCAGACAAAGCACGTGGAAATATCTACATGTTTCTGCTTGTTGGGTCCAGGTACTCTGCCTGCAGGACCTGTTTTTCAACTTCATTGAATTAATATCATTTCCCTATACTGGACTGAAAAAGATCATTACACATAACAGATCCAGACATTTGAAGGACAGTATTTATTAGATACTAATAATAGAGAGCTCACAGGGCACATGGGAAGAGATCCATTAAAGGCATGAAGCCCTGGTTCAAATCTGGGAAACTAGCAGCGGTTAACCCTTAAGTCATAGGAAGACCCTGCAACTCTCTTTTACCTGAGGAGTCAAAGGACTTGCACGTTCCCTCAGGACTGAGCATGCCCAGTTTCATGAACTGCACCGAGGTGTTTGGCTTGAGTAGCAGGTTGACTCCCCCCACCAGGGCGGCATCACAGTGGCCCTGACGAATGGCTTGGAAAGCGTTTTCTAAAGCCAACAAGCTGGAAGAGCAGGCTGTGTCGATGGCGGTGCTGGGGCCTGGTGGAGGAGAGGAGAGGAGAGGAGAGGAGAGGAGAGGAGAGGAGAGGAGAGGAGAGGAGAGGAGAGGAGAGGAGAGGAGAGGAGAGGAGAGGAGAGGAGAGGAGAGGAGAGGAGAGGAGAGGAGAGGAGGAGTTAGAGACCACTTCTGTACAGAAATATATCCAGGAGTGTTTCTAGCCAGAAAGCACTTAGTGTGCATAGCACTGCTATTCAGTTGGCAGTGTATGCTAGGGTTATATGTACAAAATGTACCAGTGAGTTATGTTTCTATGTTTCTGTAGCTCCACAAATAGAATGTGTCTATGTTCACACTTTATTCTTTGGCAAAGCATCCAGTGAGCACAATGTGCTGCTGATGTTGATCAACAGCCATTTTATTTTACTAGAGGCAGGTACAGAGAAAATACATTTTAAGACTTTGTTTACAACCTGTCAGATGGTGATGAAAATATCTGCTACATCAGCTACATTAAAATGATTAGAGATTAGTATATGTGTAAAGGACAGAATGGATGATGATGAAAGGAAGGGACTGCTTAGGTAGCAAAATAGTTTCCAGGTTGTTTTTGTAAAGATTTCACCTGTTGCTCTATTTTATGATTATGCAGTTGGACAAAATAAGCACTGGCCAAAGGTTTATGACAACAGCTGTGTTGTGTGAAGGCAGAAACTCATAGAGAAGTTTAACAGTGACCATCAGAGCTTGAGCTCAGTGTGACCACACACCAATCTGACAAATGCAACTACACAGTGGCTGAGTGATCAGAGTGCAGATCGGTTATTTCAGATGGATGTTACTGTATGTTGGATTTGGCTCTGTGTGTTTACCGTTGAAGTCAAAGAAGTAGGAGAGTCGGTTGGCTAACATGGCGCGCTGGCAGCCAGTCATGCTGTAGCCAAGCAGCTCCTCTGGATCTCTGCTGAATGCTTCGCCAGCCTCCGCGCCACTCACCCCAATGTAGACGCCCGTCTTACTGCCGCGCAGCGTGGCCGGGTTCAGCCCTGCAACACGACATTTCATCATTTTTTAAAACCGTTCAGTATTTCATCAGGAAGCCTCGCTGAGACCATGAACTCTTTTTTTTTTAAACTAGACAGGTGAAAAAACAATTCAGTCACATCTTTTCCTCAGCAAACATATACTGTCTGCTATGACTGTGTTTCCTCACCTCCATCTACGATGGCCTCGTAGGCGACCTCCAGCATGAGACGCAGCTGGGGGTCCATAGTGTTGGCCTGTTTGGGATGGACTCCAAAGAAGGCTGCATCAAAGTGGCTTATGTCCTTCAGTTTACCATTCCTCTTTGGAAGACCGTACAGACCTGAAAAAGAGCAAAAGTGGGTCAAAAGAATTTTCAAAAGAATTTCTCTCAAAACGAAGCGGTGGTAAATCAATAATTATCAATAAATCAATATGATAAGAAATCTGAGACATTTCCTCTATTGGCAGCCAATTGGCTTGGATTGGGAGGGATATCTGTTGGATTGGGGAAAGACTTTTTTGTTTGTTTGTTTCAGCACCAAAAGAAGAAAGTAGAAACAAAAGTAACATGGTTTCTTCTCCTGACGACATTTTATTAAATACAAGCATGAAGCATATCTTCATTGTCGACAGCGAGTTGTGTGCGCTGTTCTTACACCTGAACTACTGATAACAATTTGCCGTGAAGTGATGAGATGATGAGGTGCGTTTGACAGTGACAGTTTTATTATGTTTGGACCAACTGAAAAAAGGTGTTTCTCATCAAGGGGAGAAATGTCGAACAGAAGATCACATGCACCGAGCCATCATCATCACATTACGGTTGCTCATATCCTCCATCTGTAATAACTCTCTGGCATGTCAGATTATGTCCGTCTGTTGTTCGCCAAGAAATAGTTCCAGCACTCTTGATCTTGAAGCGTTCAAAGGGGTCAAATGTGTCCTGGTTGTGGCCATTGTCTGGGTTGTCTGAATGAAAGCATCATCCAAGCCTGTTTAAGTAGGATGAATTGTACAGTTTTGTTTAAAAGAAAATGTTACAAATAATATAGCATGTTTTACAGTGGAAGTAGTTTGTCTCGTTTTGCATAGTGAATGTGTACATTTTGAAAATCATCGTCTTTTATGTCTGCATCTGCCAGTGGGCCATCACAATCAGAGTAGTTATAATAATGTGTTGTTACTACAGGAGCGACTTGATGTTCTCTGCAAGTACATGGGAATAAAAAGTGTGTAAATATCGGCATCAGCCAAAATGGGTTGGAAAATATCGGCATATCAGCAAATCACTAATTCTTTTCATTAATGACTGGCTTGCTGTACATTATTCCTCATAAAGAACACCCCCCCCCCCCCCCTTGCTCTCTCTAACTATGCAATGACCACCTCAGGCCATGGACCTCAGAGTGCTTTCCTACTTTCCCATGATGCCTGGTGTGTGGTCTCTGCAATGTTAGCTGGCCTTGTTCAACCCTTTCAGCACTTGAATGTGAGCTTGAGACGGTTGCCAGGCACTGAGGGATGGGTCTTTTATTCACAGTGAGGAAAAAAAAAAACTGCAAGTGAGAGCAGGGGTGGGAGTGGAAAGAGAACAGCAGGGACGGGAGAGAAAAAAGATTTGAAAAAAATTATTAAAATTGGGTCAAAATGTGAAATACAAAAGTTAAATAGGAGTTAGGCGGAATGATACAGAATGTCAAGTTTTGGGGAGTGAAACACATGGCCACATTGTTCAACAGCAGATAAAGGTGCTGGTGGTGGTGGTGGTGGGGGGGGTTACTTTTAACTAACGGACAATCCGACATTCATCCCACAGTGATTGGTCAGCTGTGTCGAGGTGAGAAAGTCGTCCGATTTTTTTATTTGTCTCACTCGGTCCTTTTTTAACATTCCTGACGATTTTCTAGACACAGTCCACAGTCTAAAATACATATAACCATAACCACAAACCAGTTCTGATCAACCATAAACCGCCTCTTACCGTCCTGCTGTATTACTGACAAAATGTTTGCTTTTGTTGATGTAACAGCAGCAACATCACATGACTTCTAGGAGGCTACTAGGTGTTAATAATCGATTAAAATCAACTGGTAGAACCGATAGCAGGTGAGGGATGTGCAGTGTAGATTTGCTGTAGTACCTGGTTGCACCACTAACAGTGTGCCTCGCTTTGCTCACTGTGGCAGTCGTGTGGATGAAAAATGCAGCATAAAGTTGTGAAAATTCCACGGACTTATTGCCTGGCTGTATTTTAGCAGTGGCAGTAAATGTTGACAGAGTTCCTGGACTGCGCTAATGTTGGAGCAACAGTATTTGTTCACCCTCAGACCGTCTGTCGCTGAGCAGCTGTTGAACAGCGACAGACGGAGAGAGCGCCGCAATTTTAAATTACCTCATCCTGTGTTATTTAATTTAAAATTAATTAATTTGGTAGTTCTGTTGTTTAAATTCCTAATGTACTCTGGTTTTGTATCGAACATGGGTCACATCAGTCATTTAGGTGGTTTTATTGTGAAAAAAACGTCTACCCTATTTCATTAAATTGTTAATGATTAATTGACTATTTGGATTTTGTATTGGAGTTAAGTAAAAGTGAGAAAAAAAAAAGAATAACGCAAAAATATTACATCAAACATGTACAGCAAACAAACAAAAACCAACAAAAATAAATATTTCATGTGTGAAAAAGGAGTAGAAGATCTAGTCCTACAACTTTATTATATTTCATCTTAATCTTAACATTAAAAGAATTTTCCAACTTTTCACTTCAGTGCGCAAATCAAATCAGACAAAAATAAAACATTTAACAAAACGAGAACAGAACAGTGTGCCAACAAAGCTGCTGATAGGGCAGCAGAGGTCGGAACCGCTTGATGTTTTCATCCCTACAACAAATAATGTCAAAAGTCAAATAAAACTCCAGCTTTATGAGCAGACTCACCTGGTGTCCACCGCCGGTCATCCTCTGTCACCATGTCCACTCCATTGATGAGGTTTTCCCAGAATTCCTCCAGGTTGTTGGACTCAGGCAATCGGCCTGATATCCCTGCTATGACTATCTCATCCATGCTGAATTACTATGAACAGAAAGAGAGAAACATGTCAAAGATAAATGTGATCAATACTATTGTAGCTGATCCAACCACAGGAAAATCAAGTTCTCAGTTCAACCAGGCATGCTCTAATGCCTGCTTGGCTAAGCTACGTTCGAACATCCACCGTCCAGTGTTATTCACTCACGGCTGACAGCACTGACAATATCTGACCGTGTGGAAATATGATGTGAGAACATAACATCACACATGATGAACAAAATCATTAAATAGGAGTCTTAAAGCTAAAATATGGGGACAGAACAGGACCAGGGACAGGGACAGGGACATTTTTTTTAAATCAAAAAAATGGTTGAATTTTGCACCAAATCTGTGTAACAAATTAGTAACAACTTATAACTGAGCATGAGAATGTTCTAAGGCCCTTACCAAAACACAATGTTTATTACCTGATTCATGACTAAAAATATCTGAGCTGCATCTAAAATTATTCTTCAGGTTTCCAGCGTTCAGATGATTCTATGTGGCATATACTGTTCACCTGCCGCCCTGCTCCAAAAAAAGATGGCTCTCTAAGGGTTAAACCTGCTTTCTGAAAGAGACCCCAGCTGTCAACTGTCATCTAGGCCTGTCACGTTAACTACTGATATAGTGTCCCAGAAATGTGTGTGTGTGTGTGTGTGTGTGTGTGTGTGTGTGTGTGTGTATGAGGTGGGGGAGTGTCTGGAGTGAAACTCGCCTAGAGCACCAAATGTGCTGGATCAGCTCTGTGGACACGATGTATGTCCCTCAACATTTTCTACAAAGTTAGAAAGATTTCTTTTGCACCATTGAAGAAATAGACTATAAATAACTAGAATATACATAGCATAAATTATACTATTATCCTATACTTTTATTGAAAACAACAATCACACTACATTTTTAAATAGTGTAATAGCAAAGCTTTACCAAATCCAATAACAATAGAATTTCTGAATACATGTGTGGCTGCCCAGTTTTTTAGGAGAGCTTGCAGTCAAATTTTACAATTAATACAGTCAGTTGGTGCAATGAGAAAATAAATATGTGGAATGCTGAATTTTATTACAGCAAAACATAAATTGCAATTTTTTTAAACATTTTTTTTTAAAATAATGCCTTAATTCATACTGTGCGTCAGTGTGTGTGTGTGTGTGTGTGCGTGCGTGTTGGTCTTTGTTTCTTGTTTCTAGGTCAGGCCTTTTTGTGCCAACATGTCCAGACTCTTCCATCAACCAATGAGCTAGCAGCTTGGGACAGAGCGAGTCTGAAGTAAAACATGACACAATATAAAGCAGTCACCCTTTATTCACCCCCAGACTCACACCACACACACACACACACACACACACACACACACAGCAGAGGTGTTCAGCACACTGGAAACACATGGTATTAAGTAGAGCCTGTTGTTGACATTACCCTCATATATTGTCTTTGTCCGTATGGAAATCAAGCATGTCTTAAATTCTTATGATGTAATGTAAATAGACACAAAATGCTCCAAAAAATTCATTTCAACGCTGAAGAAAGTGATGGATGCTGTTCACATTACACACAAACATTACAGCAAGCTCATCAGAGCAGCGAGCCGTCGCTGAGCCGACACACATGCAGAGCACTGTGTTTACACTGTGCTCAGGCTCACGGTTTTACACTATATGCAGAAATAATGCAGAACGTTGAGGGGTCGAAGAGAAATTTAAAACCTTTATGTGTCTTTACAAGTAACACTTACATACCATAAACCCCAACTGCATGTTCAGAGTATATCTGGGCCTCTAGTAAAGTGTTGCTACAGAACACCTTCATATGTGTGGGTCATTAATTCATTGATAGTTTCTGCTATGAAATGTCAACAGTGGAAAAATGTCCAACAAAAAGTCCATAACACAAAGATATTCAATGTACTTTTATACTAAAGATGTCCCCTCCACCTCTGGAAATGTATACTGTCCCTGATAACACAACTTCCCCACAATTTAAACTGGGCTCAACATCAAAAAGTTGGCAAAGGGGTGAGATTCAGATTCAGAATGTAATATGTAAAAATGTAGAACGATTTTTCAAAATCATCAATTCTGAAATAACACATGATTTCGGATCCTCAGCATTCTGGATGTTAGACTGCTCATCTAGCTGTCCGGGCTCTTTCTGTGGATCAGTAGCTGAAGGGATTTGGGCTCTAGGATGCACTAGTCTGGGATTAGACCTGATGATGCACCTTCAGGACAATGTCTAGCCTTACCTGACCCAGATCACACACTAACACCCCGCACATGACTGCAGCCTGCAAGCTGGACTGGTCAACACACCGAGACAGTTACTCAGCACGCAATAAACTGGTGTGTATGCCCACTTGTGCCTGAATGATTATTATTCTGAGTGCTGCATTCTCATCAGCACAGCAGCTCCCCACAGCAGGATCTGACTTGCCACTCGGCCTGATGGATGGAACAAAAAAAGGCAAATTATATAATCTTCCCTTAAGAAGACAAACTTGTTCCTTGTTTACAGAGCTGAAGGCAGATCCGTTTCTTCTTATTCACGCACACTCGCCTCCCTAAAGGGACAAAACCCGTCTAACACACTATTAATTAGAATATTAACAATAATAATAATAATAATATTTTAATCAAGTAGCCTGAAAAGTAAAGGTGCCACACAAATCATGTGTTATTCCAAAATACTTCTTATTATGTTTCTGTTCTGTTCAATTAGTTTGAAGCCTCATAGAAAGAAAAATCCTAAATCATATTGCCCTTCATTCATAAGGCACTACACACACACACACACACACACACACAGAGAGAGAGAGAGAGAGAGCCACTGAGAGCTGGTCATATTCAATATTTATAAAGTTAGCCAAACGTTAATTTGCCTTCTACAGAGCAGATAGTGTGTTTTTTCCCAGTAACTTCATCACCAGTGACTGAATCAGCCTATGCATTTAAAATGATGAATCATGAATACTGATCCTCATTAACAGTAAAGAGCTGCAGTCTTTTGCATTATGTTTGAATCAATATAGTTTAGGTAATGTGGAGCTAGAGCTACCCTTCAAACTACTAAAGGACTAATTATTAGAATTTGATTATTAAAATACATATCCAGTATGACATTTGTTGAAGCCTGCAGAGGAAGGTGTGTATTTATTGGTATATATTAATAGATTTAAGAACATGTCCTTCCTGTTTAACCCATATGTTAATGTGAGCATGAGGCTGAACACTGTCACAATGGAAATATATAGACTTTGGTCATGATCCAAGTTATCACTCACTGTTTATGATGTGTTTGATTGTAATTGATTGTCTACAATATAAACATTACAGGTGAGTGCAGCTGATGCAGAGGAAGACATGGAGGAGAGCAGGAGAGAGATGGGTGAGTGATGAACAGAGTTGACTCCAGAGTCAGGCATGCCGGTAAGTGACGACGTTACCTGAAAACCACAACAACTGATAGCCGGTAACGATCTTACCTGTGTTGCCTTCACCGGTTTGCCCCCCCAAAAAAGACGAATTGGAAGTAGTTGAAGAGACGTCAGCGCTTGTTTGGCATGTATTCTGCTGCTTATTTCCGTTATGATGGCCGTGTCCCTCTCGGTGCAACGTTAGCATCCGTTCTCCTTTCAATCTGCTTTTTTTTTTTCGTCTCCCTCTCTCTCTCTCTCTCTGATGAATTTAAATGTCTCACATTCTTCCTGGCCACGCCACATGGGCTGACGGCTTGGCTTGGCTGTATAGTCCAATGAGAAAAGAGGCAGAGCTCCCGGAACCAGTCAGAGATGAAGTAATTCGTTGAACGCCCCCGGAGTCACAGAGAGAGAGGAGAGAAACTGTTGAGACAAGGTTACTAGAGTTCAATGTCACTCTTACTGTTACTGTTCCAGCAGGCAGCAGCAGCACAATACAACACGCCAGCAAACAATATGAAGCTAAATGATTATCATTGGTTATCCAGAGACATGCAGGTCAGTGGGATAAATGGCCCAATGTAATGCAAAGTCATATGAATCTTCTTTTTACCGGTTGTGGGGAACTAGTGGTACTCAAAACTTATAAAAGCATTAGGTGACATTGAAAAGGTGTTGAAATAATGGAAATATTGTGTTTTTTTAAATATTTGTCAGCAGTTGATAGAAAGGTAGTTTTTTTGTTTTTTTGTTTTTTTTTAATCACTGGCCAACCATGCTAGCAGCTGCAGCTTACTACATGCTAACACAAGCATGCTAACAGTGTTACTGTGTTGATGTTTAGCAGATATATACATTAGTGTTAGAACTTTCACTTAATTAGTACAAACTGTGACCTGCTGGTGGTGCAACAAGTCCAAGGATCATGAAAAGTCAGCAGCATCCATCATGAATGTCAGCACAAAGTGTCATGGCAACCCACCAACTGTTGAGACATTTCAGTCTGAGCCAATGTGCTGGACCATCCAGTAGAATTGATCATGTAAATAGTAATAATGTGCTTTGTCATGTCCATCAGTAGTTCTCCTTTCACTACTGTGGACACGAATAAAGTGTTAAACGTGTGTTCTGTGTGTTCGTCTTCTTCTTCTTCTCCTCCATAAGGAGCATTAACATGTTGACAATAAGCAGCCGTCAGTGGCGCCACTATCTAATATTACATCATTTAACATCCAAGGCGAACGTACAGACCATCGTCTGCACCGGCACACGTTGCTTACACACACATACACATACATTCTGAATGACATGTCAGTTCGCCAATTGCGTAGCGGGGGTGTGAGGCTTCGTCCAATCACAATCTAGGGGAGGGTGTTATTGGGAGATAGCGTGATTAAAAGGTGGGACCACAGTGATGACGAAGCCAGGAGAGCTGGTCTGACTTCTTGGGGTTACTGGAGTTCAGTATTTGAGGCAGCATGCTGTTATAAGGATATATATATATTTATTTATTTTAAAATATACATAAAAAAAATTCTTACTGACCTACTGTAGCTGCACAGTGATAACAGGCTTTAGAAGCACACAGTGACTCAGAGTTTCTCTGGCTGAAATCACTTTTTTATTAATATAAGTATTGGTTTAACAGAAACTATTTGCTTTTGGGGGTATTTCATGCCTTTATTAGATATTAGACAACAGGAAATGAGGAACCGTGGGCAGGAGCACCGGATTAATTTCTTTGATTGGATTAAAATGTAAATATTCTTTCTGTTTTATGCTTACCTGCTTTATTTTACCTAATGTCTTAGAGTGGGTGGGAATGAATGAATGTCTTTATACTGTAAGTGTTGCTGTGATAATGATAATACAGAGGTGTGAGTCAGTCTTTAACATTGTAGTTCCTGATCCTGTTGATCCTGCTGGCGGCTCCAGGCTTGCTGGTCTTGGTAGTGTTTGATGGTATTTTAGAGGGGTTCCTCCTCTGCTGGACCTCGGCTGGGGGGTTGCTCCGGATCGGAGCGCAGATACCATACACTGTCATCTGTGCTCCAGAAACACCAAGCTCAGCCACCTCCCCACTGCTCCGTTTATCTTCACCTTTAGGTGCAGACAAGAAAGGTGCATTATTAATGCCATTTTCATTTGCTGGTATCTTTCAACCAACTAAGTTTAGGTTAACATTTGTGGCTGTCAGTGGCAAGAGAATGATTTAGATCCTTCACTTACATAAACATTATCATTACATAACCTTCAGATGCTTTTGTCCAAAGCATCTCTTTTCCAGGTTCAGTGTGTTGCTCAAGGGCACTTCAACAGTCTACAGTCTACCTTGTTGCATTCATTCCCTGCAGTAATTCATATTATCTTACCTTTACATGTTTGTGGAAGGCCTCTTTTTTTGCTTTACTACATTGTTCCACATGTTTTTTTTCCTTTAGGTTGTGGTCTTAGGGGAGGTAAATTTGTTTTTCAGGCCCATTGTTTGCCATGTTATGTTGTAGTTTAGATAAGTATTGACTGACTTGACTGTGTGTAATTGTTAGGAACAGGAGTTCCCTGATAGGTACGGCGTCTTTACCCCTTTAGGTTCTGTCAACCTTTTTGTTTTCGTAGTGATGCAGTAAATTTGGTTAGAGCTATTGCTCGGAGCATGTCCATAGCTCCAGGGGAGTCGCCAGATCCCAGCATTTATCTAGGTTTGTATAAGTAAAATTTTTGTGTCTCCTGTTTGTGAGTTTTCTAGATGAGTGATACTGCTGGCTTTGTAAAAACTCTGGACAAATGTGGAGCAGTAATTAAAAATTACAGAAAAATCTAAAATTGAAGTGAAAAGAGCAAAGGATTTTCAAGGCTATTTCTCTTTATATGTGTGGCCTAAGAGTCTGGTCACAACAGTCCCAAGGCTTCAACGCTGAGATGATGAGCGGGACTCAGACTGAAGCATAGAGTAAAAAGTAAACTTTATTTGAAATACTAATGAATTCTAATGAAAATTACTGCTGCACCTACTTTAACCTATGTTTACCTGTATGTGTACTTTGATGAATGTTAAGATCTACACAAAGATTAAACACCTTTTTCTTCCATTCATTGCTGTTTCTACATTGCAACTATACAGTACCTCCATACTCATGCAGTTGTTAAATATGTGTGATAAACTTGTTGACAGAGTGTACCGGGTTTGTCTGGTCACTCAGTCTGATCTGGCAGCCGCTCTGGTTTAGCAACTGACATTTCACCAACAAACCACACATTGGGTAACATCCAATGACCGCAACTGCGTTTATGCTGAGTGGAGGGATTGTGTATTAGCAAAATGATTCTGTGGACTTACTGCTAAGTCAAGTCAGGTCAATTTATATAGCCCAATTTCACGAATCACAAATTCGTCTCTGGGGCCTACATGAACTTCCAAAAGCCTAAAGGGGGGGCTGCAAGGGATTACAAAAACCTGCCACAACAAGGTTACGATACTAATCTATGATAATTAGTGCACAACATCATCCATTAAGTAGAGGTTTAACCACAGCTAATATTTGTCAATTTCAGACTTTGCACGTACAGTAGATTGCATTATAATAATCAGTACCTTTAAGAACGAAAAAAAAAATAATGATTGTCCTTTATCATAATCTGACAGCATGCAGTTTAGATTTGTGTCTTGTTGAAAGTGATGCAGATCTTACACACAAAATCAGTTGAAATAACTAGGAAACACAGTGAAATGTGTTGCTGTACTTGTCCTAACTCATTTGTCTCATGCAGACTGCTATGAAGATTATAGGAGACAAAACAACCATTAAGAAAATAATGGAAGCATCAATTGAAAAAGTCACACCCAGAAACTCCTGCAGGTTAAACTAGACTAATGAAACACTTGGGCTGACTGACTTGAACATACTCACCATAAACAGTCTTTAAGACACTCCTAACCTGGCACCATTAAGGCTACAGACAACCCATAATTCAACACTCTATCATCTAAGATTCGGCTTTACAATGGTACTCTCCTCATTCAAAAATGTCTTCACAAGTCAGAGTGTCATATCAAGTTGACATTGGAGACTTGATAAAGCTTATAGTTATGGCTGGCTCAGGCCTGCCTTGGACAATCTCCTAGTTATGCTGTTATAGGCCAAGATTGCTGGGGCTTTCCCATGATGCACTGAGCCCCTCTCTCTCCTCCTCTACCTCTCCATCTGTACACATCCATGTCCAATTGATGCACATTACAAACTTATCATCTTCTTCAGAGTTTTGTGCTTCAGACATCTGGGCCCTGTCTATTGAAGGGATATGTGTTGAAGAAAGCTGGGCTTCACCTTTAACCTTTGCAAGGTTTCATAGAATGAATGTCACTGTGTTATCCCTCGTACACCCAGTCCTGACCAAGGGCTCTCTCATCAGACTTTGTAACTTGGGTTAAGCTTATCTGGCAGTGAAAAGTTTGAAAGATAACTTGAAATTACTTGTCACACCAGAACAATCTCCTTGTGTAAAGTGAAAAAAAACACTTTTATAGAAAGGGGTGTAGCTCTTCCTTGACACGAGCATCATGACTATCCATAATGATATAGAGGCTGCTGAGGATAACACTGAGAAAGCGTGACATCATATGACGGGTTATAGGACAAGTAACCTTAAGTTATTCTGGTGTGGTTACCTTCTGAGTAAATAGATGAACTGAGCCCACGGTCCAGTATCTCCCACAGCTCCTTTAATGTCTGCGGTGATTCCTCTGATGGCAACTGAGACCTGGACAGAGGGGAATGGGGTTGCAGCCTCACATCCAACGAGCTCTGTGATTGGCTGATTGGAGAAGCGTTCTCTTTGTTCTTGGAGCTCTGCAGTAGAAGAGAGCAGAAGAACGAAAAAGAAGTTTATCTTATTAAGATGTTTTACTTCCAGAGCATGTGTTACTTTTGTTATTTTTCTTTATTTAGTTTAGTTTCAGGAAAAATTAAAAAGGCATATACAATAAAAAATATATAAGAATGATACAGTTTTGCACCAAAACATAACCATTCAATTTGAGGAATAAATTGGGGAGCTGCGGTTTTGTGCCCGAGACCAACGATTGGTAGCCTCTTTTGTAGCCCCCACCTATTGGTTTCAGGGAAGAGACAGAAACAGTGCAATCCCCCTGCCAGAGTGTGCGGTGTGAATGCATTAGTGGAACCACTGTGCCCTCCTGTGGAGAAATACACTGGGCTCATTATTCCTCAGATATGTCTGTCTGTCTGTTTTTATTTATGTTATTTATTTGTGTGCTGTCCTCCTCATGACATGTGGTGTCACCAGCTTTTCTCCCGCCTTCACTCGGTGGACATTTAACACATGGATTCATGTTTTTACCTCCAGTTCCCAAGACTTCTTCCATATGCTTCATAAATTAAGTACTTTGCTATTAACTTTCCTTTGAGTTACTGTAAAAAAAAAAATTAATACGCACAAAAACAATGAGAAAAGCAACAAATGAAAAATGCAATTGGCACAAGGTATTAGTGTGGAAAAAGAGATAATTTAGCTTTTCCATGTGGAAGCTTGTGAGACTGCACCAGTTCAAAAAATAGAGTTGTGGGAAAAACAGTTATTCACCTTCTTTCATAGAGTAAAAGAAGATCAATCCACTTCTTTTGTGTAAAGTATACATGCTACCAACACGTCTAAACACTCATTAATCAACACATTTTTAATTTGTTTATCTCATACACAAACTGAAATATGCAAAGGCTGATGAAATGATGATGTTGTGGTTTTAGGGGTAGTGACTTACTACAGTTTATCAATCCAACCAGTATTTCTGTGCAATGTCTTTGCTATTTTTTTTTACTAAATTACATTTCTGTTTGGCAACAAACAAAGTCAAAATTATGGAGACTGAGAGTAAACACAATAGATTTAACCAAGAAAATACATACAAGTAACGGTATACAGATTAGACAAATATGTGCTAATTGTTGAGTTTTGCACCTGCTGGTAATCTAATAATTCTTGATCACTGGGATTACATGAAAAGATGGAGGATAAATACTGGGGCGTGTATTCATCTAATCAATCTAGCCTTCCATGTACCTGATTGGGCCGATATTAAATAAAATATTAAGGAAAGTCGAACATATTCAGTTCAGTTCAGATTTTTTTAAATTGGAAAAAGTGAAAGAATGGAATTAAATCTTGTATTTAATTCTGTGTTGCTCAAATTTTTGTAAGTGTACCACACAAGATATCATATGTATGTTTTAAATTAAAACATTGATGAATTGCAGCAGAAAGAGTTTCATTGGCAAGAGTATCCAAGTTTGTAAGAAGAAACATGTCATATTTGATGTCATTTAATAGCATATATAATGACTTCTTTGGGAAAACTACTCTATTGTATATTTGGTATAACGCACAAGATCAAGAGGATTTTAGGTATGAGAACATCTGTTATTAGAGGTGTCAACTTCCCTGATCACCGTCCCTTT
This sequence comes from Pampus argenteus, assembly GCA_036937835.1. Classification (NCBI taxonomy): domain Eukaryota; kingdom Metazoa; phylum Chordata; class Actinopteri; order Scombriformes; family Stromateidae; genus Pampus; species Pampus argenteus. The sequence goes on from CM072881.1 coordinate 3,307,548, forward strand.
AACCTAAAACTATAACTGTTATGGTCATCTTTTGTTCACGCTCTTACGCTTCTCAGCTCTCCTTAATGCTGTCTTTTCTCCTGAACTGAAGAAGTGGAGATGAAGGAGTAAAAAAGCAGAGACTTGCTGTAACTTATGTTAACTTGCTGTAAAGCCTGTGCTATTTTGACCTCTAGAACTTGTGTGACCAAACAAACCAGCACTGAACCAAGTAGAGCCCAGACCCAGAGTCTCACTTTTCTCTCTTCTCCTGAGTGATGTCGACTGTCTGACAGGTGTGGGATCACCAACTCTACCTCAAAGAGCTGCATGTGCTCACACAGACCGCCCACACAGTTCTCCATCATATAATGTTCAAGGATCTTACCAGAACCTTTTCTAACCTCTTTAGTTAGCATTGGTAAACAGACATGGTATCATTAAGTATAGCTTTTGTGAATATTCCTTTTTTGAATGTATTTCCTTCTATTGTGTTTACTCTCATATTCTTTAAGTTGGATCAGCATTCAGTCTCCAAAAGTTAAGTTAGTATCAAAACCATAATTTTGGCTCCAACACACCGCGTGTCTCTGAGGTAGCGACCTCACACAGAAGGTAATTCCGGTTGGTTGCCAGGGCAAATGCAATCAATTCCAATCCAATTTTGCATCTTGCTTTACAGGTATTAGAGAAGTGGATTAGGGTCTGCAGGGAGAAGCAGGCTGTGTACAGTACACAAGCAAAACTGCTTGACAGTATGATACTGCCACGGTTGCTGCAAATGAGGAGCTAGTCCCTTGTTACGCATGATTAGCCAATCAGAGCACAGCAGAATGATTTGCTGAGCAGTGCAAAGTTTTATGTGTCCTGATCAGCCAGTCATATATTTGACTGAAGTGAGGCTGTGTTTGTGTGATACTTGGTACCTGTGTGGTGAGCTGGTGCTGCGGTTCAGGAGCAGAAAGCCGGTCATGTTGGTCTCCTTGTTTCTCTGTGGAGGAGTCTCTCTGTGGCTCCATTGGCTCTGTTAGACACAAAATGGGATATTTAGCAGGGATTTTCTGCACCGTTTTAGGTACTAAACAGACAAATTGTATCACTCCTTGTTTACTTAAGGACTTACTTATTGGGCGGCACCAGTGCCAACAAAATGGAAAAAAAGTGGCACCACTGAGGCACCCTCAGGCATTCTTGTTTAGAAATGCAAAATGTGCAAGAAGGAAATGGAAAGTCAAATTTAAAAAGTGCTCCTTGTTAATTAATGAACCGGCACAGTGAGGAGAACAGACAGGCCATGTATATATATATGGGTATATTTACTATTATCCTCATGTAGAATCTGTAGCAGCTTGTGCTGCTGTGCTGTATATAAAGTCCTCTTCTCTCTCACTGTTCTGGTGTAGGGTTAGGGTTAGTTTCTTCTGTGATGAGCAGGTGAAATTTAAACATTACTGCCGATCATGGGCCTGGTCATCATAACATATAAAGGCTCTGTCCAGGTGCCAACCCAGTGCCTAAACTTCAATCTCTCCAAGATGTATCTGTCTTAAGCCAAAGCAACTTCCTTAGATACAGGACAGAGAGTACATGGAGTCAGCTACAATATTCTCTATATGAGATTATATCGTATGATTTAGCTTGAAATACGTTTTGCTAAATATTGTTTATGCTTTTTTGCAGTTATTGCACCTACTTATAATTGTATTACCTGTTATTGTACCCTGTAGTCCAGCAGTGCTGATCTGGGCACGGAGGCAGTTGCCCATCTCTATTAGCTGTTGCTTCTCCCTGCTCAGGCGGGCAATATAGGATGCTGCCTGCTTCAGCCTTGTGTGCAGGGGAGGAGGGTCTCTTCTAGAACCCTGAACATTTTCAAACAAACCGCTGGACATCAGACGTAAGGCCAGCTGCTGCTGCTGCTGCCACAGATAAAGGTTCGCCTCTTGGAGCTGTTGCACAAGCACATTCTGAAAAGAAGAGATGAAACTTGAAGAAACTGGGTCACCGCAGCAGCTTTGATAATAAACCTACCTGGTCAACTGACCCTTTAAAGACTACCACTGAGGCAATGTTATACAGTACTGAGTTACAGTCAAAGGCAATTATCTTGCCTACTTTTGACATTTGCATGTTGTCAGTAAAAAGACTGCACATCACTGGTCGATACAGCCACTAAAAGGTCACCTTCAGCGAGCTACCTCCAGTACCTGTTCCATGATGTTGGCAGGATCAGACTCTATATGTGCTGCTCCGACCCCGTGCTTCTTCAAAGCAGCGTTGGCACATTTCTCCACACACAGACCACCTGAGGAGCAAAAAGATAAATTAAGACAACATTAAGCACAAAATGTCTTTCTTTTTAAATACAACTAATTACTGTAATACAAATAACATTCCAATTAAGGTAGGAAGTGGAGTTCATTCTATGAAAGCTGCTCAGTGGCACTTCCTGCTGTAAAGAAATTACCTGGATGTAAACATACTGTGCCCATGCATCTATAAAGCGTGTGCACCAGAGACTTCTGCTGGCTGGTGGAAGTTAGCCCTCCGGCTTACTAGGATCAAATAATTCAATTGTGCAGCTCTTCTAGATTCTAGATAAATGTTATCTGAGTAATTCTGAGTAATTTCCAGGGGATGTGATACTCAACTCCTGCGTCGTATCCTGAAGTAGTAATTCAATGGTTTGGCCGCTATGTCAAATTGGCTTCAAAGCCTAAAACTTCTCCTGGAGGTGAGCATAGTTAACGGTGATCTGGGAGACTGGGGTTTGAGTCCAGATATGGGAATCTCCATTTTGCTATGGTAGTTTTTTGGATGGCAGCTGCTGTCCCATTTTCCTGGTAGAGGAAATCTTTTAGTGGTACAGAGAGTGGTGCAACAGTCACCCCTGGTTTGGGTTAACTGTGGTTCAGTTCTGGTTAGGCTTAGGTGCAAAAAAATACTTAGTTAGGGTTACGAAAAGATAGTGTGGTTAAATGCAAGGCATCATCTGTATGGTATATGCTACACAAGGTCTGGCAATAGGTTCCAGAAACCCATTCTGTACTAATAGAGCAAACTACTATCAGCATGGAAAACCGGTACAGAACATCAGCCTGTATAACTTACATTATATCACAAAATAAGCACAAACATATCCAAGCGGATGTAACATTGCTACACTGCTACACAAAAATCAAAGACCAAGGCTATTTCCAATATTCACTTTAAATACTTATTTATATTTTATATATTTTGGTCCAGAACAGTGCCACTAGAGGGCAGCATCAAATCATGATGGTTAATGATTCCGTATTGTTAAAAAATCTGCACAAGAGCCAAGCCCTTATACTGTATGTGTTAAAGGCTAGAACTCTGTATAGTACCTTTAACTGAAATGCTTGCATATGGAAATCTATAGTTCTTTCATTTATCGTATCATATACACAGTGTATTTAGAAAGTATTCAGACCCTGTCACTTTTTTCACATTTTGTTATGTTGCAACCTTATTCTAAAATCATTTCAATGCACTTTTCCCTGATCAGTCTACTCTCAGTACTGCATAATTTAGTTTTCAGAATTTCAGACTCTTTGCTGTGACACATGAAATTTAGCTCAGGTATCTTCCATTTCTCTTCATCATCTTTGAGATGCTCCTACATCTTGATGAAGTCCACCTGTGGTAAATTCAACTGATTGAACATAATTTAGAAAGACACACACCTGTCTGTATAAGGTCTCAAAGTAACTGCCTGCAGAGGCATTTCTGCTGCTGTGAAGGTTCCCAAGAGTACAGTGGAAGTTTGAAACAAACAGGACTCTTGTGGAGCTACCGTCCTGCCACACTGAGCGATCAGAAGAGAAGGGTCTTGTTAAAAGAGGTGACCAAGAACCTGACAGTCAGTCTGGCTGAGCTCCAGAGATCCAGTGAGATGAGAGAATCTTCCAGGACAACCATCACTGCAACACTGCACTGATCTGAGCTTTATGGCAGAGATGCCAGACAGAAGCTTCTCCTCAGTGAAAGACACAAGAAAGCCTGCTTGGAGATGGCAAAAAAGCACCTCAAGGACTCTCACTGTGAATGTGCTTGAGTGGTCCAGCCAGAGTCCTGACTTGAACCTAGTCGGACATCTCAGCAGAAACCTGTGTTATGACTGGTCATAAGTTTTGGTTATTTTGTTTGTAGGTTGCTGTGTTTGTGTCTGTACTGGTGTTTTCACAGGTAAATAGGACTGTGCCAACCCCGGGAAGGCAATTCGTTGAGGGATGCTCTCCACTCTGATTGGTTGCAACTGAGTACGTCCGGTCACATAAGGAGCCAAGATGGCAGCAGGGAGGCGGACAGGGACAGCAGCATTTTCCACATCCTCCCTTTCTCCCAACCTGCCACATGTCCTTCTGCTCTGAAACCTTGATTGTAAATAGTGTAAATAGTTTTGATCGAAAGAGTAGGGGTGGACTGCCATTTTGGTTTTTAGCTTGTTTTCTCCAGTTTGTTCTGAAAGTTAGTTAAGGTAAGATCCTTGTCATTTGTTTTGTTTGAGGGAAGTTGTGTATTTTCTAGTTAGACTTGTGATGTTTGTTGTTTTGGCCTGGGTCCACCCTGAAGTTGTATTTGTAGTTGTGATAGTTTAACTGTCTGATCCTTGTAAATAAATCTTTTTGTTTAATTAATCACTAATTTTTGTAAGTGGCTATTTGGGACTTGGGGAAGATGAGGCCTGTTCATGTTATGCCCTAAACACTCCTAGACTGGGGCACAACACCTGAAAGACTCGAGGCTGTAATCACTGCCAAAAGTGCTCAAGCAAAGGGTCTGAATTCTTATGTCGATGTGATTTGTTTTTTTCTTTTTAATAAACTTGAAAAAGTTTCTGAAATTCTTTTTTGCTTTGTCATTATGGGATATTGAGAGTATATCGAGGGGAAAAGTGAAGGATTTTAGCATAAGGCTGCAACAAAGCAAAATGTAAAGAGTGTAGGGGTCTGAATACTTTCTAAATGCACTGTATATTAAAGTCCATGAAACGGTACATCAAGACACTGAGCCGCCAGCATTTCTCAGTGCATGAGCTACAGTGGCTCTCTGGACTCAGAGACATGAATGACCCATTAATGTGTGTACCCAGCCACCCATCAATGATTCCCCATTGGTTTTATTCTAAATGATTTAACTTTATTATAAGTTTGATTTTGTTTTGTCAAAATAAACAGTTAATAGTTAATTTATTCCAGTACATGATTATCTCTTTTTTTATGAAGTTAGAGTCAATACAACAGCCTGCATAAAACAGTTTTTTATTATTAAAGGTAGATTTAGATGCACATTGAGGAGCTAACTTAACTTAATTTTCTTTAGATTTTTTAAAATCTTGCTTTACAATGCTTTGATGTCATGAATTGATATGTTGTTGTTACACATTTAGCTTTTATTCTAAGGAAAGCTATATTTGTTAAACTCTAAGCTGCTCCCAATAACCAAACATAGGCTGCTATGATCTAAAGTTGTCTAAGAGAGAGAGAGAGAGAGAGAGAGAGAGAGAGAGAGAGAGAGAATGGAATATGTTGCCTGCCAATAAATAAACTGTTGTCAATTATTGTCTACATATCATATCAGTAGAAGTATAGCTTATAGCTTTCAGGGTTAGGGTTATGTAATTCCTCCTGTGATTGAATATTTCAAACGTACATTTATGGAACAAGCTTTTGTGTTTGAGCCGTAGACGACATGGCCATCATTTATATAAGTAACATGAACTTATATTTATGAGTAGAAGGATGGATAAATATAGGTTAATGACAGCTGATACAGACATTCTTTGGACTGTATGTTTTGAGAGTTTTCCAAAATAACTCAGTTTCCAAAATTCATTTCAGTATTTAATTACAAGTTTGTTCACATGAGGCGAGTAAAAGCTGTAACAGCTGTGGCATAAAAATCTTGAATTACAACACAGGACAAATGTAAAACAACACATTAAAATACCTTGCTTAAGTCCCTGGTTCTGTGAGTGTGTCTTGTCTGGAATTATGGGTGCCAGGTCCTCTGCAGGTTTGTCTCTGCCTTGCGCCAGGCTGGACAGTCCAGTAGCACCCTCTAGCTGCCCCTCAAGGTGCCTGCATCGAGCCTTTAGCTGGGACACCTCCTGCTCTAGAGCCTGAGTGTAATCTGGAGTAAAAGAATTAAAGTATCAATGTTGTTCGCCACAGTATATGTTTTTTTTTCCAAGTAAAGAGTACTGTGCCCACCTGCTTTGCTGAATTTGGAGGAAATGTCAGTGGACTGGGCCAGTGGTCCGGTGGCTATTTGAGTATCAGCTGTAGGAGCAATTGAGGTGGTGGCAGGTGCTGCCGGAGGCTGGACTGGCTGAGGAGAGGAGGCCTGTAGCTTTTCATCGGGATGAGGCAGCAGATGACAGAGACCCTCCATGTCTTTCCTCATGTGGGTAACCACGGCGCGCAGGACATTGTTCTGCTCCTGCAGTCGATGGATGTCTTCCGATGCCAGAGAATCTACCTTTGGTGTGAGAACCTGTGGGTAGACAAACGCACTAATCTGAACAGAGAAGTGTATTTCATTCATCAGAGTCAGAATTCAAATTATTGAAATATGTCGACGTGTCCTTGGGCTAGATACTAAACCCCAAATTGTCTCTGATGGCTGCATTTGAATTTAAATATGTACCATTTGTAGGTGCAGTGGGAATTATAGTGTGACAGGGTTGTTACACATTGACTGAATTAACTGTTCACAAGCGTGAAAACAGGAATACAGACAGAAGCCAGGTGGAAGAAATGATTCCTGTGTACAGTGTTTTGTAGCTCCTAGGGTGTGAGGGGTCTGCAGTGATCCTGCCTGTTTCATAACTACAAGTGTACAGGTCCTGGATAGTGGGCAGGTTGCCACTGATAATCTTTACTGCAGGGCTGACTGTCTGTCTGTTGTAGTCTGTTCCTGGCTTGTTTGGTGTCTGACCTTTGAAGCATGAGGGGACTTCACATAGCTCCAGTGATCTGTGATCTGAGTGAAGATGGGGGCCAGCTGGTCAGACTGAAGGGTGACTCCAGTGTTTAACAACCAGTGACTCTGCAATGGCTGTAGCTGTCTAGTCACGCTTAGGTTTGGTTTCAAATTAGCCAATAAAATGTATGTTTTAAACTGCCAAACTGATCCCAAACCAATCCAAATTATTATGGCTCACAGCAGTTCCAGTCCAGTGTGATATGGCTAAAGTGTCCAGCAGTGGTGGAAAGTATCCAAGTACATTTATTCAAGAACTTTACTCTATAGCCCCTTTCATACTGGACTAACATCTGGCTTTTCAGTGGGAAAGGGTACAAGTGGCATTCATTCTCGTGTCAAAATACAGTAGTCACAGGTATTTATCGGCTTCCGCTCCAATCAGCAGTAACACAAATCCAGAAACACAAAGATCATAAACAGACTCCACACAATGTAGTTGACATTTATATAGTTTCTGGTTAAAGATTAAAAATGTTATTTTACATAAAAACCATGATAAGTTTTGTTAGCAGCTAACAAGATACCAGTGAGCTCTAAAGAAGGCTGTTGCAGAAACATCAGTCAGCGCTGCATAACTGTCATGTTTGTGTGCTTGTTCACTGCCTACAGTTACCATGACATCGTGTGTGGTAGATCATACCTCCCTGAGTGCAGCTCACAATGGAATGTAAAATAATCCATTAATTCAAACATATTAATACAAATTTGTGTAGTAAAACTTTGTTTGTTCTTCTTTCCTCTCTCATTAATTTTATCAGAAGGCATCAGAGTTATCTAGAGACCCTTTGGAAGGACATACATCCATAACAGTTACCACAATACACATCACAGTACAACATCCTAATTTGGCAGAGCAATACTTACTTGAAATGAACATGTTCACATTATAACTCTTTTCTTTAGCATTTAACAGTTGTAACATCATAGTCAGTATTGTATAGTTTGAACACGGCAGACTTAATGTTCGAACAATCTCATAGACAGTTGGAACATTCTGATGTCCTTTAGTAAGAAGCTTTATACAAAGAGTGGCATGTTGGGAGACACTGATCCAGGCTGAAAGGCCATCATACCGCTCAGGATGCAGGAGGAAAAGGCCAATGTCTAAAACAGAACAGCGCTACATGCATGACTCAGCTGGAATGGAAATACAACACCCTCATGTAACATTAGTGTTACATGAGGGTGTTGGTTAGTTAAGTATCATGAGGATGATGGTTGGCTCAGACATTTTGCATTCAAATTGAGCAAAACCAATTTGCTTATAGGGGGGGGGGTGTAACGGTTAATATACTGAAAGCTGCCTGAATACATTAAACATATATATTTTTCTATATTTTAGGGGAAAAAATTGTACACTAGTATTAAAATATACTTACAGCTTACATCTCACATAATTTCTTGAGTCAATCAATTAAACATACACCATAATAGTACATGAACATCCCCCTTTGACAAACATACACACAAACATACAGCCAGAGTCATAAAGATCTATGTACAGCGACAAGAAGAAGAAGGAGTCCTGTAACAGATGGTTTGTCCCCCAGAGAGCTGATCTCAACATCATAGAGTCAGTCTGATTACATGAAGAGAGACAGAAGCAGCCGAGACAGCCTGGTTAGGTCAGTAGTTCCAGCCTGGTCGGGTCAGTAGTTTCAAGTATCTTGAGGAGAACTGATGCTGTTTTAAAGGCTCACACCAAATATTTATTTCATTTGAGCTTCTTCTGATACTGAAGTCATTATGAAGTTAATTAATGGAATTACTTTTGAAAGCAACCTGACTTTACTTTTAGAGCCTAAAACCTTTGCATGCGTGCAAAACTTCACATTGTACACAGTAGTCGAGTTGTAAAATGAAACCAGGGGGGATGACCATTTTAGAAGAGGGATGATTTTGACCATTTTTCCCCGCAGGGGGATGCCCCCCCCCCCCCCATCCCCCCTCAACTCGAGTACTGATTGTACATAATAATCATGACAAACGCGTACTTTGCCACCCCGAGCAGCTGACGGAACTGGTGGGGAGAGAATGGGATGTTTGCCTCTGTGTCTCTCTCTTCTGTTCTCTGTCTGTGCCTGTCCGTACAAGGGCGGGGTTGAACTCACTCACACATACATACACACTCTCCCAAGATATTTTACAGCTAAACAGAGCTCATTATGCTAATAGTGATCAGTTATGAACACTCAAAACAGATGTTGTCTTTAGCTTCTGTTCAGTGATGTACTTTCCAGTTAAAGTGGAATATTTAATTTGTGCTGCTGACATTTTTAGCTAATATCTAATATCTAATAAAGCAAGCGAACAGCTCTGAGGGGGGGTCATATAATGTATGAGAGACTGACCTGGTCTCTCGCCTGCATCAAGTCTTGCATTAGTTGCTCATTGGTTAAGTAGTGTGCAGACTTCAGTTCCTCACAGCGTCTCTGCCACTCCAGCTCCATCTGGACTCCTGATTGCTCCAAGTCCCTCTCTCTCTTCAAACTAGTGCTCAGCTGCTGCTTGTACCTGACAACACACACACACAGAAAAAAGACACATGCCAAAATTAAAACAACTCAAGTCATGGGTCATATCTTCAAAACTATGTAATCATCACAAATCTTTCCTCACTTTGTTTATTTACCATATCTTTTGATTACCATCAGGCCTTGTAATATCTTTCATTTTCACCTGTCACCTCCTCTCCATCTTTCTTCTCACCTCTCCACCTGCTCCCTGCTCCTCTCCAGCTCAGTCCTGAGTTGGGCCTCCCTCTCCTGCAGGGTGAACATCTCGGTATCCTTGGTAACCATCTCACTGGAGGCCTGACTGATATACTTGTCCCAGCCAGCCCGAGTGGTTTCCACCTCTGTGCGAAGCCTTTGACATACACAAAAAGACAGACACAAACAGACACACACAGACACAATCACAATATAACCGTTTCTCTAATTTCTCTTAAAGGATTCGGCTGCCGATTTTCTATATTTTTTGTTATTGTCGGCTAATCTCACGTGCAGAGACAAACCAGTATTGTGTGTGTAACCAAAGCCTGCCTTATCTTATTCCTCTGAGCCATAGACCTCCATTGTTTCCAAAAATTTTAAAAATTTGGGTTTATGAAAGAACAGCTTGCCTCTGACAGTATACACCGACTCTTGCACTAGATGCAACACATAATATCTCAGCTTCTTCTGACGCTGAAAAGGCTTTTGATGGTCATGAATGGCCTCTGGAGAGCTCTGAAAGAATTTAAGTCCTGTGTAAAATGTATTATCAGCCAGGCTGTGTGTGGTAGGATCTATTAAAATAAATTACTCTTCAGTTTTGAAAAAAAAAATAAAATAATGAGATATGTAATCACTCAGGCTGTATAGCAGTATTTAAAATTAATACTTTACCTCTGTAATAGTTTTTTCAGATCAATGCTACCTCTACCAGCTCCACTACTAGCACGTTAGTAGAAACACTCTTAGGAACCCTGAACGACTTAAACCAACAATGTAACAGCTAACTGAACCAATTTATAAAAAGATATGATTCAACAACAGCAACATTAACATGAGTATTTTATCCAAATCATTATTTATGGAATAAACACAAGATTGGATGGAATTTTTAAAGACATCAGAGGAAGTAAAATGAAGCTTACAGTTCACTGGTGACAAGCTGCAGGAAAATATATTCCAGAGGGTGGAGAATAAATATATACAGATAGGTTGGATTATAAGTCAAAAATATAAAATTAACATGGAAAATATGGGTAACCCTTCCTTTGACAGGTTACCTAATTACTAAGTATTTACATGGTAAATATATGGTAAATTGTTGGATTATAATTGGGTAGTTACCACCGGTAATAAGTAGGTAAATACAGTCAAACTGCAGTTGAAAAACCTCCATTATTACCCATTACTTCAAGTCCTGCTTGGATATATTTGCGTTGTTCCTAGTAGTTCCAAGGTTTATGTTGGTAACAGCCCATGTTTACTTATGTACTATCTAGAAATGAAGTACTTTCCAATAAATTACTCTTCTTATAGTTATTGTTCATGGCTATACCCATTGATGAAGGCTTTATTAGATTTAGGTTATACTTACCTTGTAACAACCTCTGCAGGAACAGTTCTCCTCAAGTAACATGGTACATCTTCTAAAAAAAACGGGTACGTTCTTGCAGATGTTTTTAAAATGTACTCAGTAAGTAAGATGAAACTGTACGGTAAAAAGAAAAACATAGACACTCAGCAGCCACTTTGTACAGTCTAATGTAAACCAATACACCAGCTCAGCCATTGGTTTTGCTTTTATGTTGTCTATGATGTTCACGGTTTTTTTACACTGTCATAATGGTGTTAATTCAATTATATGTTTTAGCATTGAGGTCATAGTTGGTGGTGTTGTACTGAGCTGCATTATATTCAGTGGTGTCTCTAATATTCTGCCCCCCTTGTGTATGTGAACACAAAAGGTTAGAAACATCTCTTAATATAATGTAGTTGAGTACAACACTACAACATTTCTGACTGTCGACAAAAACTGAACATTAATAACTTCATAAAAGTAGAACTCATGGCTGTATTGAACTATCTTCAAATATACAGGAGTACCTAACAAAGTGGCTACTGAGTGTGTTATTTTCTCTTCATAACACATAGTGTCCTATTATTATAGATTATATTCCAGTCTGCTTTTCATGACGGAAGCTATAGTTTAAGGTACACCTGAATCATTTATAAATAGTTATGTGTTTTGATTTGGATGTGTTGTAATATCTATTTTTATTATTTTTTGTTTGTTTGGACTTTGCTTTCATGATCATATTGGTGTTTACCTCGCTGTTATTGATGAGTGGCTGATGTGTGAATATGATCATTTCTGTTTTTTCTGTCTTCTGTTCATAAGTGTCGCTCTCACCTCTGTATTGTCTCATCTTTCTGTTCCATGGCCTCCTGCTGGTCTTTGTGTACACAGTGTGCCTGTGCAGACAGAACCTCCATGTCCACCTGCAGTTTGACAATGTGTTTCTCAGCCCTCTGAAGCTGCTGTGTATGGACCTGTTGCTGAACCTCCAGCTGCCCTTCACACTCCTTCAAAGACCGGACCACATCCTCATATCTTGAAGAAAAAGACATATAGTCATAGCATATAGACATTTGAAGACATTTAGGAGACTTAAAAGACTTCATTTCAACTGGCTTTTATGCACAATGTGACCTGAACAGTTATTACCACTGTACCTCAATGATGCTGCAACATGAAATATTGGAATTTTTATGATTATGGGACTTGTGAATACCTTACAACTACAAATAGGAAGCTCCGATATAACGGCGCTGCATGTTATGGTAGTGCATTTACAGGATATAATGTTATACTGTAAGTGCACGATTTTCAACCAGCTCTGTAATTATAAAACTATCCTGAGTTGTCCCCTGACTTCATCTGACATCATCTGCTGAATTTATGCTAGTTTATGCTTTTAGTTGTACTTTTATGAATATTAGTGGACAATGATAACATATGATTACGAGGCACTCGTCAGGATAGGGAAATGGTCAACTCGTGTCTTTGGAAACTCCCCCTGCCAGCTCTGCTGCCTGGCTGGATGAGGTTTTTAAATGTAAACATCAGAGTAAACAATGTAAACATTTTGCTAATAATAACTTCATACACAATGACTTACTCTCTCTTACTCTCGTGAGGAAGGAACAAATATTGTTACGGAATCTCTTTTACACTGAGAAAGACATTAAATTGAAATGGCACATTGATTTTCTCTTGGTACTGGAGAGAAGAGCGTATTCCACAGGGCCGACGTATATCCAGATTACCAGATTTTTGTCAGTTCTGGCTAGTCAAGTCTGTTTTGTTTGGTGCTGCTGCCTGTTCAGCTATGTTCTGTCTGGATTGCCTGAGCTCATTGGTCCATTCTTGTACATTGAAGTTATTCTTAAATTAAACTGTCTTAGTTCTCCACATTTGGGTTTAACTCTATTGAAGTTTTGTGACAGCTTCTGATTGAAGATGGCAAAGTTTGAAGAGAGAAACTGCAAACTAAGAATGAAGAAACCAGAATTACTGTATGTCATCAGAATCTTTCCAACACAAACTCAACAATAACCTGTGAGAGCTGGAGACAACTATCATAAAGATGACACTTGAGACACTAAGGACTATCAACAGGGTCGTGTGTACTGTTGGAAAATGCAGGTTTCAGACCCACGTGAGTGACTGATCAGAGAGGTCTTTTAACCTCACTAGCAGTGAGGATGAAAGGAAATTCTGTCTGTGGATCAGGATTATTTCCAACAGCGAATGGCCACCGATTTCACTTCTTGGCAAATCGCATGCAAACAGAACTGAAGAACAAAACACATAAGTATTATCCACAGTAATTAATCTTTCTGATGTAAAGTCAAAACATGTCGGTTTTGTCTAAAGGGTTGTCTTTTATCCCTAGTAACAACACCATAGTGGATTTATTTCACTCTTACTGCAACCTCATCTCAAAATGTATTTCCATAATGCTGGTCACACACAATTTTCCGACTGTCTCTGGCAATACGACAGGTTTGTCTACTAACTTTAAACCTAAATCTCAGTTCTCTACAGTGTCCAACCCAGCACTTATCACATTTTGTTTTTTTACGCTCCGAGTCTATTCATGTCACCTTTAGTAAAGCATAATCTGCACAGACAGCTGTATGTTGATTGATCAGCTTCCTCTCTGTCTGTGAGCACACCTGTTTCAACACTCGCTACGGTGTGCGGGGGGATAAAATCAATGAATCTAAAAAATAAAAAGTTGAAGTGTCTTTTGAGGTTTAAGCATAATAGTAGGAGTGTTAGGAGATGAAGTGACCTTTTATTTAGATTAATCAGTTAAGGTGTTAGTGCTAAAAGGACATGAAATGTGATTTCAAATATAACTGCTGACAGAGGGGCTGAAGTGACTGTGTACAGTTTAGTCCCCAGTGTAGCAGAGAGGTCAGGAAATGGTCAGGCCAATCAGAGGCCACCCTACAGTCTGCATGACATTACGCAGTCTGGATCACGTTCTAGGACACCACCGCCGACGTCACAGATGATATAAATAGATCCACTGATGTAATTTGGAAAACAACGTAAGCAACTGTACCCAACGCTACAGTTAAATCATTCCACCACCGGAAACCATAGCCATCCAGAATGCCTTAAACACATGTAGTTGCATGCTACAATTTAGGCCTGTAGTCAGGAAACATAGACAATTATAAGCAGCAGCCTATAATGTAAAGAGAACAGTAAATGAAGAAAGTAAAAGTACAATTCCAAGAGGGCACTCCCAGTAGTATAGGGCAAGGTCTTAGAAGTATGACAGATTACAGGTCCAATCCCCTCTCATCAAATGCTGATGCGTCTCTAGCAAGGTAGCTGTTTCAGAGCTAATAAATAAGGTTGTTAAGGTTTTGGCAGTGAATAAGATAGTGTATCAGTCAGGACACAGGAATGACGATGACGAATGAAGAAGCACCCAGACATGTCCAAACCTTCTATACATGAGCTAAACAACTTTTATGTTCACTTTGAGGCCATCAGCAGCCAGCAAGCAAAAAACGACTGAAGCAGAGGTTAATAGATGGGTGGGGGCACCATCAAGTTTGCTGCTGGTGTCAAGTAGTCAACTATGCTCACTTTAATATCAACGGGTCCAAAAAGTTCACAAAAGCCATGTTTGGAATACGAATGAAACAGAATGAACAGCTCAAAAAAGCAGATGAAGATTTTTTTTTCCTGGTCCGTTGACTTTCCAGCAGTCAGCCATGTTTCAGTCCATGATTTTAACTCAGCATCACATTATTACAGTATAGATCATTACTGTATTATAACCATTTGCAGTTAAATACCATTGTGCCTTATATAAAATGAAAAATGATCTAGTAATTTGTATGGTTTTTTTTTATCTGAACATTTTAGAAGTTGAAATCAGTGATGTTTGACTGTTACCTGCATAAATAACTGCTGACATTTGAGTGAAATAGTTGCATGTTTAATCCTCACATAGATTAACAATTATATTTGGATTTTTAAAATAACACTTTTTGTTTCATTATAACTGACAAGTTGGATTTGCACATAATCACAGATGTTTATGTGGTTATTTTCCAACAGCCTGCTGCTACATTTAAATCAGGTGATCTGGCTTGACAATAGGCAACATCATCATGTGTTGCAACACAAGTCACCGAGATACCAAAGTATTGCCAAACGAGGGACAGAAACAGCGACTGACATATGAATACATGCATTTGACCATGTGGAGTGAAACCTTTTATGTGGGGTAACAGCTTCTGTGATACAGAAGCTAACAAGCATTTAAATAACACAAATTCCAGCTGTCATGTCATGAAATGTGAGGTGGTCGAGGGTGCGTATGCCAGCAGCCAGCTCGGACTGCCTGACAGTTTTTCTTCTAAATGACTCACTTCTTCATGTGCTCATCCTCCTCCTTCTTCAACTTGGTCTCCATCCATTCCACCTTCTCCTCAAGCTCCTTTATCCTGAGACAGAGGAGTCAAAAACTTAACCACACAATCTCATACACACACACACACACACACACACACAGTGCTGCACCATACCTATGGTTCTTGACAGCGGTGATGTCTTTGATAACCCGGTCTTTATGTTGCAGCTGAGTTTGTATCTGCTGACAGAACTCCTTCGATGTTTTGAGAGCCTCTGTGGCTTGGAACTGAGCCTGGCAGTGAACTTCAGCTTCTTTTGACAGCAGCTTCATCTGGACACACACACACCCATGCAGCAACACATGATGATGAACATTTGGCATGAAGCAGTAGCCATAAGAAGAAAGTGTTCATTGTAATAATTTCTTCACCTTGAGATCATGAGACAGCACCAAAGCACACATCTCATCCATTTTCATTTTGAACTCATGTTCCTGCTGTCTGAGCTCACTGTCAAAAGCTGCTGTCATCTCCTGTTAAATAGAGGAACAATTACAGATGTCGTGTGTAGAATTTTGACAACATTGGATTTATCATGATATCATTTGTCATGTGTAGTAGCCATATTCAAAGACAACATAGTAGGACAGAACATTTCAGTCCCTGCCAGCCTCCCCACTGTATTTTGTATTATGTGGCACCAATTTAAACTGTGCTCAGATGCTAAACAGCAGATTCCCCTCTCAGAGCCAACACTCACCATCCTATCGTTTAGTTTTAGCACCTGCTCATCTTACCTAACAGACAGATATTTGGGACACAAATGTACGGTACTTGAACATACAAAGCCAGCCAAATCAGTGGAACAGATATCAGTCCGAGAGTGTAGAGTGCTCTTTTGTCTGGGTTCATTCTAAAGGTCTGCTGCTGATCCTCTCTGAATGTCAGGCTGCTCTAGCAGATATTTCAGTCACTGCACTGTACAGAGCCAGCTGAGAGGGGTTGAAATCATAAATTATATAATAATAACATTATGACACATACAGTATGTTAAGAAACCAGACAAAAAGAGTTTCAGAGCAACAAGTGAATTTAGTCAAGTGAGATCTTTATATGCATAAAAATGTGTGTGATTTTTGGGCCAGTGGTTAAAGTCAGGGTTAGGTTAAGGTTAGAGTAAGTGTTAGGCAAGTAGTGATTACAGTTAGGGGAAGTCTCCAGGAAATGAACGTAAGTCTATATAAATTCCCCAAATGTGTACGAGGTAAACGTGTGTGTGTGCGTGCGTGTGTGTGTTCACCTGTCTCTGTAGTGTTAGCTCTCCTTCCACCTCCTGTACCCTGCGTTGCAAATCCCATTTCATCCTCTCATGCTCCTCCGTTTGCTTTTTAATTTCACTAGTCAAAGAGTTACCATCCAGACAGACGACACACATACAGGCAGGCAGACAGATGCAGACACACACACACACACACACACACACACAGACACACACAGCTCATTCTTGAGAGATCCAATTAAAATACACATGTCTAAATGCTGTCAGTACAATCAAATTAGGAAATGTTGTTACAATTTCACAATCTCATTTGTAGCAAGGTACAGGTACAAGCACGTGAGTTAATACATCACAAGGATAGAGAACAATGAGTAAGTATGTCACTTAGAAGCAGATTTTATTTAACTTTTTTAAACAAGTCTATCCCTATATTTATACAAGTGTGAAAGTGTTTGCAACAGAGCTGGGTCTTTAGCTTTGACTGAGAGATTGAGAGTGTAGTGAGCGTGAGGTAGCATAGCCCTGAATGAGGAAGTTGAGGAAGGCGGGAGCTGTTTTAGTTGCTGTTTTGTAAGTAAGTGTCAAGGTATTGAACCTGATGCGGGAAGCAGCTGGGAACTAGTGGAGGGATATGAACAGAGTGACATGCTGTTTTGGGCTGGTTGAAGACCAGAGACACTGGCATGTTGTGAAACATGTGTGCATGCAGGGAGACCTGCCAGGAAGGAGTTGCAGTAGTCAATACGTGATATCACAAGAGCATTCTGCTCTTATTTCACGCAGTTAAAGTGGTTTGGGAATATTTGAACTGATCCCCAAAGATGTTACTCTTTACACACTGCAACACAGTCAGTGTTGTGTTTGTCCTGCAATATAGGAAGAAGTGGGTCTAGTCTGTTGATGGGTCTGTCAAAACTCACAGCAAATTCAAATCAGGATAGTGTCTTGAAATCTATATGAATATGTCCTGATAGTAAGAGGTGCTCTGATGTTTCAAAAATGCAGAGGCAAACTGCGGTGCTTAAATTTATTACCACATTTGTTTTGCTTCATTTATTTTTTAATGTTTTATCAATATTGCTGTTGTGACATTCATGACAATAGAGCAAATTTGAACTGAACTGAATTGCTAATCTATCTATAAACAGAAGAGTCTCTGTCTGTCTGGTGCCATTTGGACACACGCTTCATGTCTCTGTGACTGCATGTCACGATCAGAGTCTCCTTTTTCACATGGCATGCTCTAAAAACAATAAAAGCACAGCTCTAAATCAAGAATGGACAGGCTCTTAGGCTACTTCCCACAGGCACTTCAAAACCAGTGTGTCTCATATAAGCACAAATGTTCCAAACTGAAGCCACGGAAAATAAAGGGTCTAAGAGCCAAACATTATCGATCCATTTTATTTTAGGATGCACATTCTCATTTCTAAAGCTCTCTTTTATGTATTTTATTTTTACCGTAAATGCGAGGCCAAATACCGATAACCATTTCCTTTGTCTTATTAAAATTCAGTTGTAGATAGTTGTTACACAACTGTGTGAAGTGACAGATGGGGTGATGAAAAGGTGTCAGTATGTATTGGTAGGTGCAGTGATTAGTGGTTTAGAAAAGGGACTGAGTATTGGTGACAGTTGGAGATGTTGTGCTGACAGTCTGTGGTCCGTCACGACCACTCGAGTGGTGGTGAGGTGCTAGAGCTTCCTTATCGGCTGATAGCACTGGACTGTGTTGAATGTGGAACTGAAATGAAGGAAAAGAAACCTGACAAAGTTGCTCAGTAATTCTAGATGTTGCAGCATCCTCAGCTCCTCTTTTGGCTGTGTAAGCAAACTGATGGTGATCCAGCTGTGGATTGACAACTGACATGATGGTGTTCAGTACCTGCTTTTATTGAGGTAAGTGAAACTGGCCAGTAGTGATTGAGTTCAAAGGGGCGGGTTTTCTTTGGCAAATTAATGGATAATGGTGGATATTTTCCTGAAAATGGGAACTGTTGAAAGTGAATGAAACAGAAGAGAGAGCTCAATGGCACCCTCAGCACCTTGGGGAGTCCGAGAGGCACAGAAAGTGTTAAGGTCTGACACTCAGTTACTGAGTGTGGCTCACATTAAGTGAGGGTCCTAATGTTTTCCTGTTCAAGTTTATCTTAGTATCTGAGTTTAGACATAGGAATTTTAAAGACTAGCGAAAACACACCCCACCCATGTCACATAAACAGGCCCTGGGCCTGTTACAAAGAGTAAATTCAGAATGGATTGACTTCAATTACAGCTATTAATCATTTCTCATCCTCAGTGTTCCCCACCAGAATCACCTTCTGAGCTTGTCCAGCTGAAGCCTGTGTTGAGTAGCGTTGATACTGAGCTCCTCCTGCCTCTCCTCAGCCTCTCTGGCTCTCCTCTCCTCCAGCATGGCAACCTGCATCCGGAGGCGACTCAGCTCCTCCTGCCTTCAAATGACAGCAGTATTTCAGTATTAGTTGACTGAAACAGTCTGTGTCTGCTAGGGCTATTATACTCTGGATTTACTCTAATGCACTACCAAGATGAGCCCTGAATAACACAGTGAGATATTATATGTTTGAATTAGAAAACAATTCATAGATTTCGGGAAAAAAAATGTGGTTATTGAATACAGCTGTGGTTTAAGAGGAAAAGCGGGTTGGCTGTCCTCCTGTATATAGGTTGCAGTCAACCTAAACTTCTACCCAATGGCCAAGCACCGCATGTGTAAAGTGCTATGTACTTCTATGGTTGAGAAGAAATAAGTGTAGTCGATTTACTATTTTTAAACATCGGTTTAACTTTGCATCTTTTCTGGTGTCTCAAGTAGAGAACAATTTAAATGCATAGTGTAGTTTTTGTTTTGGTCTATGGCCTTCATCTGAGTCATTCGCCATTCTGAGGATGTGACTATAAATGCATGTATCATCTTTTTTTCTGCATATTTTTCTTCTGATGTACATTTGTTTCTCCAATGCTCTTTTTCACATGAATTGTTCTACCTGTTGTGCTCCACAGTCAGAGCTCTGTCAGTTACGACATCATATCTCTCCAGCTCTCTGTCTCGTTCATCCAGGATAGCCAAGTTGAACTGGAAAGCTTCCCTCAGCTGTTGGTAGTGATTCCTGAAAAAAATAAGGCATTACAAAACAATTTTATATAAGAATAAATATGGTAATTAATGAATTGTGACCAAGATATGCAGCGGGCAATAAATAAACTCAGTGCTTTCTGGTGGACAAACTACAGCATGTAATGAGAGAGACTATTTCTAAATAACCTCAAGCATGCAGTATCTTCAGCATTTCATGTTATTCATAGGTTACCTTACAGCATATGCTGATACTGATATATTGTACATCTCTGACTAGCTTTTAAAATAACACTGCCTAATGTATTGGTTGTGTTCTAACAGTGATTAACATTGTGGTCCTATTACATACGACTAATGGATTAACTAAAATTACTCATAGGTTCTGTTCATCTATATTACAATATTTACTGATGGCATACAGTATTTTTATTTGTCCAGACTGTGAGGTGTATGTCTTAACATTTCCGCCTCTGACCCAATACAATGGAGCTGGCTGGAATTTAGTTTGTGGTGCTTACAGCATTGAACAATGACATATAAACATTTCAACAGCAATGTGTCTTTCCAGATAAATGTCCTGGTTACTCTTGATAATCCACAGACCTCCATTGTATTGGGTTGGAGGCAGATATCCTTGACAGACATTTCAAAACTTGTGCAAATAAGACAAATTTGCATGGATAGATACCATAAGTGAGGAAACCCTTAAAGAGTTCAAATGTTCACACTGGTGTCATGTCCTGAATATCATTTCTGTTTCCTTGATACTTCATTGTTCAACTTTTCCACACTTGGACAGCGAAGAGAATTTATATTATATTGCACATTTCATTGCAAGAAAACTCAATGTGCTAAATCAACAAATAATATATTAGAACATCAGAATCAGCTTTATTGGACAAGTACTGTATGTTTATGCACTTATACAGCTATATATATATATATATATATATATATATATATATATATATATATATATATATATATATATATATATATATATATATATATATATATATATATATATATATAGTTCCTTTTTTTATTTTTTTTTCAACTCATACATTCAAACAGCAACTCTGCCATGTTGAGCAGACAAGAGCATCTGACCCGGAAACGGCGTGCTGATAGTGGCTAGTTAGTGGGAAACATGCTGATTGGCTAGTTGGCTCAGGTATAAAAACAGGGCCAAAATTTGCACTCTGTAAATTGAAGCTTGCAGCTTGTAACATCAGTGTCACATACACAGGTGGGAAATTTGTATCTGTCCCTCATGTAACTTCAGTGTCACACACAAGTGTAGGAAATTTGTGAGTCTGTCTTTCAAACTGTGAAACCTCACTGTTGGAAATATTCCTTAATTACACATACAGGTGCAAAACATTATTACACATGTGCAAATTCTATCTGCATACACAAAATGTTTCCACACATGCACAAACCGTTTCACAAGCTCAAAAGCTTAATGACCATTATTTGATTCTATATTCAGATGTCCTCACAGCCGTGAGAAATATAAATATATTAAACAAATTAAGCGGTAGTGAAATAACAGTGTTAACTCTGAAACCTTACAACAAACCAAACGTTGCCATGTGACAGACAATCAGGAATTCTGCAAGTAACTGTCTTGCCTCTGAATTTAACTAGCTCTGATTGGAAAATGACTTAAAATGCATTATTTTGTTTGACACTCAAATGAGCCATGTGTATTCCATAAAGGCTGACAGTGAAGTTTTCTGGTGTGAGGCGGACATAGACATGGTACCTGAGGGAGAGGCACTCCTCCTTGGCCTTTTTAAGGGAACTCTCTAGCTCATGAACCCGTAAAGCCTGGAGCTCTTTCCACTCCCTCTCTTTACTGGCCAACTGAGCCTCCAGATTTCCCAGCTCACGGCCTCCTTCTGACTGCATGCTGGAAGCGGGATACACCTAGAAGCCACAATACAGGAAACACACAGTATGAATGCTAATACATACACCAAAATGTTAAAATCAGGCCACATTTTTTCCAGTTAATTCCAGTTAATCAAGATGTGCAGAAGATAAGCAAAAAGGATTTGCTTTTGTAGGTTACTTAATCTTTTACATGTGTTGCCACAAAATAGTAAAGCTGGACATAAAGGCAATGTTTAAGTGAACGGTGAACGACGATCCAATTTGACCACTGAGGAAACACAAAGTTTCACTCAGTAATGGATTTTTAGTCCATATTATTACACAGTTTTATTACATACTCAATTCTGATTGATCAGTTATGGCATTCTATGGTCTGTTAATCACAGGGTGATTCCTGTCTGATCTGTAGTTAATCCCTAAATAGTTTTTTCCATAAACTGTATGTACTGTTGAAAACTGATTTCTATCCAATAAAGCATCTGCATAATTAATCCAGTTCTTGCCAACTAGAGCTAGTTTTAATGGCTTTTGTTTGTCATTGCATCATTTTGAGTCCTCTTTTTTTTTGGAAAAAAAGTCCAAATTACATCTTCTTAGTATGAATATTTTGTGCTATATGAAATGTATTGTTTGGTTCTGGACTACCTGTCATAGCAAAACGAGATATTTTAAGAAGCGTCTTGGGCTTTGGGAAATGATGATCATCATTTTTCACAATTTCCTGGCATTTTATAGACTAAACAACTAATCAATAATGATTAGCTGCATGTGTCTCTCGGTCATGGCTCTTCACATTATATAACATATGACTGAAAGATCACTCAGCTCCTTGTACAGACAGCGGTCATCTCTCACATCTCTCATCTCGATCTGCTGTAGCTTGGTTTGTATCTTATTGTTCGTTGCTTTGGACTAAAGCGTCTCCCAAATGAATAAGCGTAAATGTAATGCTAGTTTAATTTTTGTGAGAGGCTGCACCTGTTGCATCATGATCAGTGTGAGTTTTCTGACTAAACCAACAGATACATGCAATGCATTTGTAATATAGCCAATAAAAGTACAGCATCACAGCTAGACGAGCTTAGACTTTCAGACTACATGCTGTTAGCCTACCATGACACGGTAGCTTTAGCCCCCGACGGCTACCTGCAGACTTAAGTCCTCACAGTCCACAGTCAACGCGACATAATAATATAACACTTAGCTAATAATATCACGTAACGAGCTGAATTCCTTGTTAGCAAAAAACTTGGCTCAGTCTTCCGTGGTTCCGTGGTTTCCATAGCAACCGCACGTCTGCCAAATTGTTCCCCACCTACAGCAACAGAACACAGTTCCTGGTCCTACTGCACTCAAACGAAAAAGTGTAATTTAATAAATAATAGTCTGCTTTGTTCTATTTTATCTTAGCCCGCCATTAAACCATGCAAAATAATACGGAGCGTGCGCGCCTTAAACCATAATTCATAGTTTAGGCTACTTAAATTGGGTATAAACATTAGTAATAATAACAATAATATGATGTAAACATTAAGCAAGAACTGGCACCCACCGCGAGCAACGTCACATACTTTCATCTAATAGGTGTTGGTGTGACCGCCTATTACTTTATTACTTCCCTTTTTTTTCTTTTAAAGAGTACGAGCAGCAAATATTGTTGCCGATATTAATTTAGTTGCAGATAAATTAGACAGTGGGCGCAATGTCATCTAAAAGATATTAATATTATACAAGAGGTGAGCCGGAGTCAAAACTCCGGAGTTTTGAGGAAGCGTCGAGTTTCCTGTCCTCGCGCCGCATTATAAAAGACGGTGGCGGAAGCGCGCGCGCACGGCTCGTATAGAAGCGCTCCTGAAGGACGACACGCGACAGCATCTCAGGTACCGTGTGATTAGTTTTCCTTTTTAAACTTATTGGTTATGTATGTGTATCCATCTATAGAAACCGCCTCTTTTCCCTTGCTATAGACATGAAGTAACAGGTTGCCATGAAGACCGAATGTTAGACGACACACAAGAGTAAATCTGATTAAAATAATAATAATAATAACAATAATGATAATAATACACATAAAATATGAAAGTGTAAGTGGTATTTGTGTTAGAGTATCAGTTGAAAGGCTCGTTTTATCATCGTTGTGATGCTGCTGTCTCTCCGGGTCAGTCATCACGGAGTCTATGAGACAGGCTGGAGACCAACGCCTCGGTCCTCACGTACGCCACCGGGGTTTGTCATGAGTGTCTGTCTCACGTCACGAGCAGGCAGCAGCGTAAAAGACAAGCTTCATTCTAAAGGTTAAAAAGTGATACCGTCATACTGAGAAGTTATGTTACCAACATCTACTAAATCAGCCTACTAAACAGGAATTGATAATGAGTTCCTTGGTAACAGTAGATTTACAGATTTGATTATGTATTCATTTTCTTCAGCTTTCTGGGGATTCGTGTGTTTAACATTGTTACATAATCCGTTATTGGATGGTTTTCTTCTATTTTATGCTGTGTCTGTCTCACACACAAACACTTAATATACAAATGGTCTTATATCTAGGATGATAAATGATACCTGTGGTGTAGCTGTGTGTGTGTGTGTGTGTGGAATTGAATGTCTTAATTTAGTATGGGTGGTGATACTGAGGTACATGAGTGGCTCCTGACAGAATGGCTCATAGGTCACACTGGGGTCATGGAAGGTGTGAGTGATGTGGGTGAGAGTCTTGGGTGTGAGCGCGGCTGATTGGTTCAACAGTCTGAAATACAGGACAAGACTGGTGTTCATGTTTGTTATGAAGGTCAGATATGAAGCTCACGAGGGTCGAAAGCTGTGGTAATACTTTATAGAATAAAGCAAGAAGATGATGGAACAGTACTTGGAGGTAACACGATCATGGTTCCGATGATGTTGCTCATAATTCACAACTCTGCCAGTGGATATAAAACCAGAGTTGATTTGTTATCCAGGATCACCATCAGGCTCAGTGAAAGCTGGCCTTAGTCAAACCTGCTTTGTGCCACTGGCCCCTGATTTCAATTTGTGACCGGAAGCCCGTTTCAGAGCATACATTGGTGAGCCTTGGTTAGTGATAGATTTTTACCTGCTTTTCTCCAGAAATACTTTCTGTGTAAAATTCTTAATGCTGCTCAGTATCAGACATCTAGGAGGGGCGTGGCTTCATAAGCATTCTGAGGCCTATGATAAGGATGGAAGAACTGAGAGAATAGACAGTAAACCTCAATGATATACCACACAACAGGACATCTGTCAGGCTCTGGCCTGCGATATACAGTAAGTGTGTGAAGATGACAGCTGCTCATTGAGGTGAGTGTTGTCATGGCCAGAGGTTGTAACATATTTAAAGATGGCCACAGGCTGTCTTAATACAATACTGATGTGGCAATATGTGTGTGGAAATAGGTCTTGGTTAATTGTAACAATTCCTGCTCTCCACACTGGCCCTGAAGCTATTCTCTTTGACTACACTGTAAGAGTAAGAGTCCTTGGTCTTAGCATTATAGAGTTGATCAATCCTCCCTGAGAGAAGCACCCGGAAAAGTTCCCACACACATCAGTGATTTCTAAGCGCATGATGTTCAAACAGTGTACTGCTCCATCCTCCACAGACGCCTTCACTGCTCCTTGGAATAAATTGCAGCTCATATGTGTCACTATATGAAACTCGGGAACTCTGTTTTGCATGAAGGACTTAGGCAATTTATTTTGATCGCAAAATGTAGATCATAATACACAATATAATTATATATTATAATATATTAACCTATTAATGTGATTCAAACAGGTCTGTAACTTGTTAGATTAATGTCTAAATAATAATAATAATGTTTTTCACCTGTCACTGAATGTAATCCAGGATTTTGCGGAAACATGAGTACTGATGTTGCAAAGAACCGCTTTTGTGTTTGATTATTTTCCTTTGACTTTATTAAATATCCACAATGATTATACAGCAGCTGATATAACACGCGTATCTCCAAAGCTTTATTAATTATTAAAAATGGCCAGGATCTAATGGTAGTTAATGTTCTGTGTTTCTTCTACGCACGCGACAGGTCAGCGGTTACACAAATGTTAAAGTTATGCAGTGAGATTGTTTATTATAAAGCAGCTCTTTTCAAGATGAATCCTAAACATCAGAGGTAAAAAAAAACAAAAAAAAAACAACAACAACAAATAAACGTTTTATTTCTTACCTCTATTTGTATTTCTCCAGTTAGATACATTTAGTTTTATCAGGTCCAGGTTTGGATATTTCTGTCTTCGAGATGGTTTCATCCATTTCAATAAAGAAATTTAGTTTGATTTGAAACTACAAATAAGTTAACTGTTGAAAACAGAAAACGTGGGCGTCAGTGAGCGGTGCAATAACCATATCTGATCATTTTTATGTGTGTTATATGTTCATTGTTGTTGTTTGTTAATACAGTACTGTGACCTCCCACCACCACCTCCCCTGCTGATCTTGGCTTAGGCCCAGATCTTTTCAAAAAACTAAAAACACTGATTATAACCAGAACAACAATAAGCAATAACACAAAGATGAAATACAACAAGCATAATATTAATCTTGGTAAAAAGTTATATACTGGGATATACTGTACACTCGGATTTATCACAAATGGGACTGACTGCAGCATATGATTTTACCCTCGACATATGTATTTGATTAACTTTAAACTATTAAACTATTACTATCTCCTACACAACACGCACACTCTCCTACACAACACACACTCTCTCCTACACAACACACACACTCTTCTACATCCAGTCTTAGAATGGAACCGTTTGTACTGTAAATAAAAACACTTCTCCTATAACCTATATAACCTATATCCTCAAAACCAAACAAGTCCAGTGGATTGTGGATTTGTACAGTAATTTCTCCCCATAAAAGGGCGAGTAATAATATACAAATAATCCATAATATTTTTAAGACATGACAAAGCCTTTACGTGTGACAACACAGGTTAAGTTTACATTGTTTTGCCGCTGTGTCCATAGCCACTGACCTCAGCACAGCAGTCAGAGAGCATCATGGGAGGAGCAGTGGTGGACGACGGGCCTCCTGGAATAAAGGCACCGGATGGCGGCTGGGGCTGGGCCGTGTTGGCTGGCTGCTTTGTCATCACTGGCTTCTCCTACGCTTTTCCCAAAGCCGTCAGCGTCTTCTTCAAGGAGCTGATGAGAGAGTTCAATGTTTCCTACGGCAGCGCCTCCTGGATATCATCAATACTCCTCGCGATGCTGTATGGCACAGGTGGACCACGATAACGCACATCTGGTAGCGGTTTAACCTAAACCGGCGTATACTGTGTACTTATCGTTTGTGTTTTCCTAGGCCCTCTGTGCAGTGTGCTGGTGAACAGGTTTGGCTGTCGACCGGTAATGATGGTCGGAGGGATCTTTGCATCGCTGGGAATGATTCTGGCCTCTTTTGCCACCAGCATCATATACATCTATTTGTGCACTGGAGTTATTACAGGTAGAGTCACAGTATACACAAACATGTAACAAGGGTGTAGAATGTACACACAATCCATGTCCCTTGAATCACCACATGATATAGAGGCCATAAAAACATTTTAGGTGCATACCCTGGTAAGTGTGACGATATGGTACATTTTATTTATGCATCTACAGATTCAAATTCACCAATTATTTTGTCAGACGCTCCATCAGTTCATCAAAGACTTTGTATATATCGACAAGTACATTTACTACACATATATTTACCAGGTATTATATGGTGCAAAACTTATCCAGACCTGCTTTTTTTCACATACTGTGTGTTTGTATTCCAGATAATGCAGCTATTATTCCACTCATCACAGTAAAATGATGGCAGTGGTGACACTAATGGCACGGATGATTAAAAAAAACAAAAACAGAATTATGATTCACTCATTCATGTTGTTCAACCTGTTAACAGAAATCACACCAGCAGTGGGTGAACCACATAAAAACAGCTAAAATGATTATGAAATGAAAATACTGATGAGGAAGGAGGAGAGCGTATAACCTGCTGCTAAACATGAAATCTCTAAAATGCACAAAACAGAGTAAAATATATTGGATTTCTCATGGACGAAGTGTACAGTAACGAGGAAGTACTGTATGTAATTTTATGAATTATTTGTGTATCATTGCCTGTCTCTCCTCAGGTCTGGGTCTGTCGTTGAACTTCCAGCCGTCTCTGATGATGCTCAATCGCTACTTCAGTGAGAAACGTCCACTAGCCAATGGCTTGGCGGCAGCTGGCAGCCCCGTGCTACTGTGTTGTCTCTCCCCACTGGGACAGATTCTCCAGACCCACTATGGCTGGAGGGGGGGCTTCCTTATACTGGGTGGCCTCCTGCTCAACTGCTGTGCATGCAGTGCCCTCATGAGACCCCTGTTGCCTCCTAAGAGGTCTCCAGAGCTGGAGGCTTTCACAGAGCAAGAGAAGGTCCAGCCAAAGAGGAAACTTTTAGACTTCAGTGTAGTCAAGGACAGAGGTTTTGTCATTTATACCATTGCAGCATCTATTATGGTGCTTGGCTTGTTCGTGCCCCCTGTGTTTGTGGTCAGCTACGCTAAAGAACTCGGCTATGAGGACACTAATGCGGCGTTGCTGCTCAGCATCGTGGGAATTGTTGATATGTTTGCTCGGCCCGTGTCAGGACTCATAGCAGGCATGAAGTGTGTACGGACAAAGAGTGTCTACCTGTTCAGCTTCGCTATGATCTTCAACGGGTGCACTGACCTCATAGGATCACAGGTAACAATGCAGGCAAACAAAAAAAAACAAAAACACAACCCCTGTATGGAGGATTTGCTTTGAGATTGACTTGCCTGAAGCTCCAGTGATTTCCTGTATGTCCTCTATGAACTGATTTCATGTTCAGAAATACCTTGTTTATCTTTTTGCAGGCAAACAACTACGCAGGTCTGGCGGTCTTCTGCGTCTTTTTCGGCATGTCATACGGCATGGTGGGAGCGCTACAGTTCGAGGTCCTCATGGCTATCGTGGGGACAGAGAAGTTCTCTAGTGCTATTGGCCTGGTGCTGCTGATGGAAGCTATTGCTGTTCTCATAGGCGTTCCTGGAGCAGGTCAGCATTGCATTTACAGTGGTTCACGGGTCAGGGTTCGTACAGACAGCTGCAAATATATTTGAAGCTACATGTTAGGTCATAGATAGACTCAAGCAAGAGTGTGTGTGTGGGGGGGGGAGTCATGCTGGGTGCTCCATCTCTGAAATGTAAGGATTTTCAAGGATTCAAGGATTCAAGGATTTTTATTTGTCATTGCAACACATGTAAACATGGGATGCAACGAAATTGGTTTCCCTGGTCCTGGAGCAGCCCAATATCAAATATAATAAAATACAGACTAAAAAATAAAATATATATATACACATCTGTATATATGGAACATAAAATATAAAAGTAAAGCCAATTTTAAATTAAAGACAAGTATATACAATGAAAATAGAAAAGAAAAAGAAAAACAACAACAGAATAACACTTGTATCACTGAAAGCAACATAAAGCATCTATCAGATGAAGCAGGAAATTAGCTTAGTTGCAGAGGGACTTAATTCACAATCAATCAATAGCATATAGCCAGAAGAAGCATAAGAGCAGAAACTAAATGTTAACAAGATATAATCACAAGCAGATCAGCAGGACTGTGACTGCAGCTATGGCAGAGCCTCCGGAGGGGCACAAGCAGCCTGATGGCAGTTTTAGGCCTGATTTTCCACTCAGCAACAGTTTTTGGGTTTTCACCAACAAAGCCTCAGACCAGAGGCAAATCAGCACTCGATTTAACAGGCTAAATATCTGGTCATGTTGGGAAGCCATACAACGAGCCAATGAGAGAGCTCCGTTTTATTCAAGTACCTTTTTCAACGATCAAGTTTAGAAAATGTGTAGAAGATTTTAAGTTATTCCAGAGTTTAAATTTCTCAGTACCAAATTCAAGTAGTTCAAGCACCTCGTCTTGACCCCAAAGCCACAGGGACATGTCAGAAAACACTTCTTACACACTCCCTTTGTCACAAGCGAGAAAACGTAAAGAGAGTTGAGTCTCTATAAGAAAATAAAGACAAAACAGTAAACTCATTTTTTTTTTAAATGATGTGATTGTGATTGTTTTTCAAAATACATTTGATTTTGGTCTCTGTATGCATAAACTAGTAGGCGTGCTATTTTGTATCCCTCCTTTAGAAATGAGTTTCTTGTTATTTAGCCATTCAAAGCGTTTTTATCTGTCGTGGAGCTGGAAACTGCAGCTCATAACATACATTTGCAGCCTCTGAGTTTCAGTTCATGAGTTTAGCCTGATGACAACCAGTAACAATCATACTATTCAATAATAATGATTGTGCTCTCCACCAGGTTTCCTCTTGGATGCCACCCATCAGTACATGTACGTCTTCCTGATGGCAGGCTGTGTGGTCATACTGTCAGCCTTGGTCTTGGCCTTGGGTAATTTCTTTTGTATAAGAAGGAAACAGACCGATCCAGAGGCTAAGATGGAGATGGCTGTGATTGCTGCAGAGAAGGAGGAGCTGAACCACAGGGTGGAGGGTGAGAAAGACGGCGGAGGTGAAGAGGAGGCAAAGGAAAAAGAGAACGGAAAAGCCAGTGCTTTGAACACTGTGGAGGAGGGCGGACACTGAGATGTCACCATGAAGAATAAGACAACTGTGCATCAACAGGCCACATGTAAAGAGTACTGATGATGACCTGTGGCAAAAAACATAGCAAAGAGCCATGAGAGGAAAAGATGGCTGAAATTTCCCCTTTCATTTAAAACCATAGTTTGATATAATGGATACGATGCAGAGAGGATTCATATCAGGAAGTGCTTTAAGCCAGATTCGGTACATTACTGTTATCCTGGATTTAAATGAAGAGTCACTTCAGTCTAAATGCTGCAAACTTTTTGTGGTAAGAGAAAAGGTTGCATTTTAGAAGGCAAACTGAACAGTCTGAAGTGTGGAAATTGTGTCAGTTTTGAATTGAACAAAGCAGAAAGCATCATTCAAACATGAACAACTTCATCACCTGTAAAACTAAAACTATTATACTATAATATTATATATGATCAGCTGTCCGTGTAATGAAACGTGTGCTCACTTCAAGACAGCAAGACTGAACACATAAAACATGTGAATTCTATCGGTCCTGTGATGGTTTTGTTGTTTGTTTGTTGTGTACTGTTATTTAAGACGTTTCTGTGCTCGTCCTTGCTGCTGGATAGCCACCAGTGTAACGTATATGTACTTCTGTTTTTTCACATTCTGTAAACTGGAACTTGTGTGTGTGTGTGTGTGTGAAATGAAGTTTCTTACAGAGCTTGTTTTAAGAATAAATGTTATGACAGTGCAGCCGCGTCAGGGAGGCGATGGCTACCTGTTGTCACGACAACTTTGCAAACTTCATTCACTAATGAGGACAGTGAGATGCGCTTGAAAGCTCTGAGAAAAGATAACTGGACCTTATATTAATAATATATAATAATATTAAGCGATAGCTTAATATCTTTGCTTATTGTATTTATTGAGATATTATGTAAGAAGAAAAACTTAAAAGCAGTCAACATGCATCAATACATGCTGCATGCAACGTTTTGATACTTTACCCAGTTGCTGTGGGACACTTGAACTTGGATTGTTATCTCAGCTCATTAATTATCTTTACTGTCCCGCCTGCTTAATGCTGCAACACTGGTACCAGCTGTGTTACACCTAACGTTTAACAAACATGGTTACCAACAAAAACTCTATTATCTGACTGATGATCAGTCTTACCCGGACACAGCAGCGTCAGTTATTTCCCAGCTGTTGTGCAAATGGATCAAACCTCATATATGCAAATGCTGGTTTTCAACCTTTGGCGCTATTCAAAGCGCTCCTGTCAGTCAATGAGATAAACCAAATAATACAAAGACACAAAAAGGTACAAGGAGTTAATTTATTTACAGGTTAAGTACACAAATACAGTGGCAAATATAAATGTGAAAAAGTAAATTATGCTGACCTGGTTGCTCACATGATTCAATCGGTGTAAAGTGGCTGAAACTACTTAGAGAATGAGCAGCAAAAGGAATGAATTACAACAGTTGCAGATCCAGGGTGAGTTCAATCCCTCGGCTGCTGCTGGAGGATCAAGTATAATTTCAAATATTAAAGAGGTGCTCATAGCCCCACAGTGTGCTCCACTGGTGGAGGGGATCACCGAACCTCTCATACAAAACGTCTCTGCCCACGCCACTGCTTTCTGATGGGGGCAGCTTAGCTTCCTGGACCAAGCTAAGAAGACACGTTCAGACCCTTTCTTACACGTCAGTGAAAACAAAACACGAGAAAACATTTACACATCTATATTACAAGTATTTCACAGCTTCAAAATAATACAAATAAGAAAAGTGTTTACCTGTACACAGTAAATAGACAGCTGGTAAACAAGTCAGGTGATGCCCTTTTTTTCTTCTACTAGAAAGGGAGAAGAGCTTATTGGACAGAACCAGAGCGTAGAGGTGAACACACACAGACTGAAATCACAACCTCCTGCATCCAGCATACCAAAAGCATCTTTGGTACCATCATGGGTTCAACTAGCAGTCAAGCCTTCAAAACACCTGACTCTGGGGGCTCACCTCTAAATACATGCAAAGAAGTAGTTTCTTTTTATTTAATACAAATGGCAATAGAATAACTGAAGAGAGCCGTCGGTGGCGGCCAGCTTGACACATCTTACTGCAAAAAAAAAAAGAAAAAAAAAGGAGAAAAGCCGTTTTTATTGATCAGGTGTGAATTTAGCAGACGATGACAGTGAGAGGGTCATCAATGACGAGCGTTTCCGTGCAGGAAGGAGGATCCAGTGGCATTAGCTGTTGTATCAGTCAGGCAGTGTCCTGAGTTGCCATGTCTGCCCTGGACAAACATTGTCCTTTCAGTATCTCTCATGTTTAGAAATAGGAGAGATCTGGTGGGGAGGGGACAGCGTGGAGTTGTACAAATGGTTCCTGAAATAGTGGACAGAGAACAGACAACCTGAGGTCCAACACAGGTCAGACCAAAACACAGAAAGAGGGAAAGAGTGAGTGAGATTGTGATGGAGATGACAGTGCTGAGAGCAGTCAGTCAGTCAGTCAGTCAGTCAGTCAGTCAGTGGCTGCCTTTCAATGGTAGCTGTTGCAGTAGCGATTAATAGTGGTGGTGGTTAGTATGTGTGTTTGCATCTGAGTGAACAGGGCTTGGTCCTCCAGGTTGCATTGTGGGGGCTCATCGAGGAGCTAGAGGGTGGAGACTAGCAGGCAGGACACCAGACACCATCTAGAGGAAACACGGGACAAACAAACACACAACAAACAACCAAACGTGTCAGAACTCACTGCTGCATTAAGCAGACATGCTTACTTATACTGCATGTAGCGCTAATACAGGCCACAAAGTCAGCTCAAACATATAATATTCATGTTCACTCCATAAACTACAGAATCAAAAAAACTGCAGCAGAGAAGAAAGCTTGCAGGGCAACTAGTTAATAAAACCCAATGTTTTGGATAATACTGCTGTGATGACAGGAACAAGTTGTAGCGTAAGGAAGGAGATTGAGTAGAATGATTAGTGGCAGAGGCACATGATGTGGCGAGTGAAGCTTCACACACCCAGACACGCATAGCTGCAGACTTGCACACACGCCTATGGACGGCTTTCCCCGATTTAAACAATGAAGGGTGCACACACTGCAAGGGGGTGGGAGACATGTTACCAAACAGCCTTTATATGGACATTATCAGTCTTAAAAATAAAGCAATCAGGACAAAACCAGTAAAAAAAAACTGTTTAGAGGTGAATTTGCATTTCCAGACTTCATCAACATGTGTCAGTTCTATGACATATTCCAGTCACAAACATCTACTAGTGGCAGTGATGACACCAAGACAAACAGTGACCCCCATCTAATAACACTCCTCATGTGCACGAGAAAAGCAGCTGGCAAGAAGAATCTGACCAAACAATAAGAAAAAGGTGATGGGGGAATAATATACAACATGCCTACAGTAGTGTGTCAGTTACAAATGTTAGGTTGTCTACATGTTACTATTCTTTAAAGCTCATCCTCATTACAACTGATCCTAAATACATTTATCTGGTCTGTACAATAACGTGATCACAAAGCTAAAAAGGGAAAAACGTTTAATGGGGACATATTGTGTGTTTTATGATTTTCAGTTATTTTCTATGATGTTATGTTATGTATCTTACGTAGCTTGTGTTGCTCAGGTTGTTGCCGAGGATCTTCCATGTATTGTTTGCGTTGTCCACTCTCATATTTCAGATCGGATTTTGCCTCAAACGTGTACGGATGGATTTGAGAAGTTGACATTTCGAGTAAAGAACGAAGTGTAAGGACTGCTGCCACATGATTGGATAATTGCACGAGTAACAGGTGTACAGGTATTCTTAAGAAAGTGCTTGGTGGCCGTACATCCTAGTAGGGCTGGATCTTTTCATCTTAATGTCACAGGTATGCGTTATGGAAAAGATGGAGGATAATGTCCACATTCTGAAGTTCATCTGAAGCTATTATCAGGTTTTAGTTTAGACCATCAACTTTGGCCGGGTGTGTGTAGGTTGATTGGAACATAACACATTAGCCTGTCTGGTCCTGTGTCGTGTGTTTTCATGTTATAAAGAGATCACTTCACATGACAACCATCGATACATCTCTCAACAAACATCATGTGAATGCTCTATTAAGATAGATTTTTGAAAACCCAAATCTGTCTTTTAATCAAAGTGAACAACATAGACCGATTTGACCTTTTCCCCTTCAAAATATAGAGCTGTCCCTTTAAGAATAACTGGATTACATGCTTTCAGCTACAGCAATGAGAAAGTTTAAAAGCTGACTTGCAAACAAGCTTCGTATCATGCAAGTGTTTAATGTGAAAAAAGAGGAAATAACACAGGACTGCACCAAGCAAGACCGGAAGGGTGCGTGTAGGTAGACACGTTGCTTTGGGACACTTTAGCAGTAGGCCTATCTGCTTGATGTGGCCACAGGGATCATACCAACAATGCAAGCAACAAGCCACAGGCACAGCGCTGATTAAAGGGGCATTCTGTCAATCCTGAATACGCAATGAGGGAGTGACATCTTTAGGCTACGGTGCACCATGATGCATTATCCACTCCAGTTCTCAGAGGACTGCACGCTCCTGCTCAGAAAATAGTCAGTATCCAACTGTTTAATGAAAGTAGCTTACAACGTCATCAACAGCCATGTAAATAGAGGATTTAATGGCTGTGATGTATCGTGGCTGTAAGTCTCATTCACATTGTGGATGTCTGACTCACTCTGCTGTGGTGTTCACCCCTGATTCCAGCTAGAACTACATGTGTATCGTTGTGAACCTGTTAATGCTGCTGATCTGATCTTATACCCGCTGTGTGTTTTCTTCCTATATTTAGAAAATTTGTTTCAGATAAAATGGCAGACGCTAGGCTGAAAGTGAAACAAGCTGGAACCAGAGACTAAACACGGGATTCTGAGGCAGCCCAGTGTAGAACTGGAACTAGGACCAATGCATCCCTGGTGCTTTGGGGATGGGACTCACCCAGTGTTGCCGCCGTCACACAAGGACGTGGCGAGCGTCTACTTGGCGTGATGCTCGTAGGGAATGCTATTCTGAAGTTGGGGGAAGGGAGAGACAAGGCCCAATATGTCAAGTCAGAACCAACATTATGCACCAACCACACAACTGGAGAAAACTGGCTAAACAGTAGCACTTCACTTCTCCCTAACAGGAAGCATGAGACTGCTGTGCTGTAAAAGCTCAATACTGAGATGTTCTTTTGCTCTTTTGGAGTTTAGAGTCTTTTCGTTCAGCACATGTATGTAGGTTGGGAGTCATTATTAAGTAGGAAGCGCATGTGTCTCGGGGATGTCTTGTACCTGTGAGGTGGACATGCGGGATGTGTCTTGGCGTCCTGTTAGATCTGAGGATGACACATTGACGGGGGCGCCGCGGTGCAGTCGCATGCTGACCTTTCGCTCACGCTCCATACCAGACGCTTGTCGAGGGGAAGCTGGGGATGAGACCAACCATCAGCATCAAATAGCAAAACAGATAGATCTCATGATACTGCTGGCTTAAAGAGTTTTAGTGCCCCTCGACATGCTCAGCCCCATCAAACAGCTGTGAACGGATCTCTAATGTGAACTACTGAATTATAGCCTTCAAGCTTTTGAATCACACAACGCTTCACATTATTTTTTAAGCATTTGTATCACTCCACAGGAGCGGAGGCATGGTGCAGTGAACTGACCTGTGTGTGAGGTTGGTGTCAGCGGGGTGGGCGGTGCGCCTTCTTGGGCTCCCCGTGGCCGCCCTGATGCGGCTGGTATTCCTCTGGCCCCGGGGTTCCTGCCGTGTCTCAGCCTGTCCTCCCGATCCCGGCGCTCTCTTTCTGCTTCCTCCGCTGCACGGTTGGCTCCCTGCGAATAACAACAACAAAACAACAAAACAAAATCAACAAAAACAACAAAGGTGGGACTAGTAGAAAACACACACAAGCCAGAATCATTTAAATCCAAAGTACAGTAATTAAAGTACAAAGGTGTCAAGACAAGTTACCCCCGATAGATCAAGGCAGGTATCTACAAACACAATTAGCATGTACTGTAGCTGATAGCGTTAACACATACACTTCAGATACTAGTACTTACAAACTTGAGCATGTTCCAGTCAAATACATAGTCATATGAGAAGCCCTGTCTGTGGAACAGGTTCCTGAAAAGCTGTCGCAGGTACGAGTAGTCCGGCTTGTCATCAAAGCGCAGCGAGCGACAAAAATTAAGGTAGGTTGCAAATTCAGCTGTGACAAAGAGGGAGAAAACATTTTTCAGCTGACTGTCCATGATTACACAATATAATATTGGTCAATATAGAATTATGAAATCATTGAAAAACCGTTTTAAATTAAAGCTGCAAACAGCGGAGGTCGGCTGAAGCAGCTCAATTTTCAGGAACATCAGACACTGTGCGGATGAGTAAAATATTTCCTGTGTGCCGTATGTGGAACTACGTACGTAGAAACTGTGTACACATTTGATGAACTATGTGTCATTTAGGCTTCACTTCTTCTTGCATTTCTTGTAAATCGGATATTGTTTGCTGACTTCAGGTTCAGAGTATAGACTCCAATCCAGCATGTGAAATTTGGGGCAGATTGGACAATTTTAAGTCAACACGTTCATTTTCCATGGCGAAACATGAACATTTTCTGCATCGCCATAGCAACATTGTGCCATGAAAGCTTTGCAATTAGGGACTGTAAAGGTCTTGACATTTTGCTGACCAAATTTAAGGTGTTGTTAAATACTCAAAGTTCCATGACATCATTGTTCATGGTATCGACGTCTTGTCGCATTAGTCTGAGACTTCTACCGACCAAATTTCAAAAGAATCCAATAAACCCTGAAGGAGGAGTTTAAAAAACCATAAAAAACCCACAAAATTTAAAATAGTCCCAAATATGGCCTGCCACACATTAGTGGGAGCTACAGAGCCCGTTAAATTTTAGTTCTATTTGGTTAACCTGCTAGGAGTAGTTTGTAGACGTATAGAACCTATGTCTGTTGCCAGTAGGTGGCAATATGACTTAGTATACAGTGATCCCTCGCCACTTCGCGGTTCACTTATCGCGGATTCGCTATTTCGCGGATTTTCATAATGCATTTTTTTTTTTTTTTGGTGCATTGTGCTCTGCATTCTGATTCGCTAAAAACTCACTTCCGCTTCTTGTATCAAAACATAACATAACGTAATCGATGGTGGCATGTCGGTGTACAAGGATCTTTTTGCAAAGAAGAAAAAAGAGCGACAACAGCTGCCTATCACTATGTTCTTCTCCCGAACAAACACACCTGCACCGCGGGCTTCAGAAGAAGAGAACACTGCAGAGCGCAGTCAGGATGCAGCGGCCCAGTCTGAAGAGCAGTGAAACGGCCTACACATGAGTCACTGTATTTGTATACATGTAATAGTTGCTAATTGTAAAAAAAAAAAAAGTTTTCTATTTCGCGGATTTCACTTATCGCGGGTCATTTTCGGAACGTAACCCCCGCGATAAACGAGGGATTACTGTACTTCTAAAAAAAAAAATAATACCCACAAATACAATAGTAATAATAAACTTTACAAAAAACAATAGGTTCCTCACACTTTTGTGCTTGGGCCCTAAATGTCAAAGCCTGAGAGAAGTTAACTCACACGGGTATCCCTTGCAAAGCACCTCGATGGGCGTGGACATTTTCTTCTCACTGATGCGTTCATACTTCTGCCTCTTGGTGGCAGCCTTGAGGCCCTGCCAAGGCAGCGAGCCCAGATTAAAATACATGAGAACATAGCCCAGGGATTCCAGGTCATCACGCCTTGACTGTTCTGTAGAGAGAGACAAAAGACAAGGGGATGAAGAGAAGAAGAAGAAAATGTCTAAAAATGCAGTTGTGTTCATATCAAAAAGCTCTATTCAGTGTGTGTATTTTGTATACCAATCCCCAGATGTGTGTTGATTGAAGCGTAGCGTGCAGTGCCAGTCAGATTCTTGTTCTCGCGGTAGGGGATGTGCTGGTGTGTGCGGGCATCACGGTATTTTTTAGCCAGGCCAAAGTCAATAATGTAGACCAGGTTTCCCTTTTTGCCCAGCCCCATCAGGAAATTATCAGGCTTCACATCTCTGTGTATGAAGTTCTTGGAGTGAATGTACTCAATGCGACTGATCTGCAGAGGAGAAAACAAAAACAGATAAAGTAGGATTCTTGAAACGCATCAAGTGGGCAGCTCTAAGTACAAGACACACTGAGGAGGCATTGAGATCCGATCACTCAGACCACATTCAGAGGTCAAAGTACATATTCATTCACTTTTAAATGGCGTCATATCAAGAGAGTGAAAAAAAACAACAACAGGCATCCAGAATCTCGTGGCTGGAGTACACAAGGAACACGTCGTCTGATTTCCATTTCAGGAAAAACAAAAAAACAAACTGTGCATTGGACTTTACAAATGGAAATGATGTATGTTGTTTATTTGGATATGAGCAGGGAAATGAGATCCAATCTCACGTAGTCAGTCAAGGCAAGTGTGAACTGATGTACTTAAAGCTATCCACTCGTGATCGGGTCACCCAGGATGCATGTTAATGCCAGGTGTGAACGGAGCCTTAGGCTTGATACATACACCGCTACACACTTCTAGTGGGCAATAAGGTTATTTTTTTATGAGTCTAGACATTGTTTTGTTTTTTTTTGGGAGGAAAATTCTGCATAGTAGGCCTTTAAACTCAAAAAAATATATTATACGAAACTCAAATATATGTAGAAATTTGAATGATATTTTTGATAATCATGTCCATGTATCAAACAAGACGTATCATGATGTCCTGAGCTGCACTGGCCGAAAAAAATGGAAAAGATGCAGTCAGTCCTCATGGACCAACGCTGGATCACACCCTGCTTAAAGCTCTCTTCACAGATGCTCTTGGTTTCTCGGTTGCTATAGCAATGAGTGAACTTTCAGTTCCAAACTGCGTCAGAATGCTTGGATCTGTTATACTTCTAGTCATTGTGACTGAATACAGAACTCTAAACATTGTGATCATATATAGTGGTATAAAGGTGTTTTTGCTAAACTTATGTAACATAAGAAAACTGCATATCTGAATAACAAGAATAATAATAGTAAATTATCCAATAATTCTAGTAGCAACTGAACTGTATGTGTCTCAGTGACCCATATATAGATAGATAGATATACTTTATTTTTCTGCTGCTGTAGATTAGTGATACAAAGTGAACGGAGGAAACGGCATGGGTGCAGCAGGTGGTCAGGATGTAACAACATGTGTGTGTGGAAAGTGATGAGGCAGTCTCACCATCTGATCAGCGAGGAGCAGGACTGTCTTGAGGCTGAACTTGCGGGAGCAAAAGTTGAAGAGATCCTCCAGGCTGGGCCCCAGCAGCTCCATCACCATCACATTGTAGTCACCTTCTGCTCCACACCACTTTATTGTAGGAATGCCCACTACAAACACATGCATGGAATACAAATTTATAGTCTAGGGCAGGGGTTCTCATCTTTTTACATGTGGTATGGTATGGACTCTTACAGCAGTGAAAAAGCAACATATTCCTGTCGTTTTACATGTATTCAATGGGTTTCTTCATCCTCTCATATTAAACTGAGGCCAGACTGACTTACTATTCTTACTGCCTCTTGAGGTACACGGTGGTATTACGAGACAGGATGGGCAGTGGTTATTTTAACATATAGCAATTTTAAAAACTAAATAAAAAGTCAAGAACACATGCAGCTTGTAAATTTGCGGTGATGACGTTAACAGGGCATCACATGACCACAATACTATGGTAATCACCACTAGGGGTGTGCATGATTAGTTGACTACTCGATTAAACGTTGCTGCCCTCGCTAGTCGGCACCATAAATACTAGTTAGTTAAATTAATTATTAATATTAGATTAATGTACAACACTGGTTAACTGGCAACCTGCCACTAGATGAAGCTGCAGCCCCGGCAGGTGGCAGCCGCCCACCTCCCCTCCCAGATATAAACCAGCAAGTTGGAAAGTGGGACAGAGATCTCGTAAAACCAGCACGGTTTGGCAGTTTTATAATCTAGATAATGATAAGGTTGTATGCAGGCTGGGCTAAGATAGAGAGGAGGAGTCCAATGAGAGATGTGGATTCCATCATGTGAGCTGATACATCACCTCCTCCTTGCATCATCTTGTAGATCTTGCTCTCTATGTGGAGCTGGGGGTGTTTGGTCTTCACACATTCCAACTTAATGGCAACCTCTTCTCCCACTGAAATATCCGTACCTGGAAATGGATAAATGCAAGTTCTGAGTTCAAAGGATCTTATCACCAACCTAGCGGCATCTACATACTCAGATAGCTTCAACGTTGTTTGAGGTTTGGAATATCCACACACTGAGTTATTCAAATGTAATATTCAAAAATGTTTTTTCCAAAAGTAGAATGGGAGGCAGAGCATTCAACTATCACACTCTTTCCTCTCTTATGGAATCATCTTCCTGTTTGGGTCCAGGAGGCAGACACTCATTCTAACAGTGACTTAAAACTTTCCTTTTTGATAAAGCTGACCGTTAGGGTGGGCTCAAGTTTGCCTTGGACACTTTCTCTAGATATGCTGCTGTAAACCTGGACTGCCAGGGGACTTCTCTCTCCATCTCTCCCTCTGTATGCATTCATGTCCCATTAATGCCTGTTAGGAACTTAGCTTAGTTTTGTGCTTTCTCTGCCTCTGGAGCTGTAGAATCTGGATCTGTGATTGCGGGCCACCTACTGTCCCTATTATGCTGCGATACACCCTTCTTACTATTACTAGTACTACTACATCTCTATGTGGAACTTGAAACTCATTAAATGTAACATCAGACCTATACCAGACCAACCTTGTAAAGAGGGTTGTGACTGTTTACACCTTTATTTAATTTCATATTTCAATGGAAGTAACATTAGGTTAGAGAAGACAAATATGTCTACATTCTGATGTATAAATTGTGCTTGTAGAGTGGACGCTGTGTGTGTTGAAGATCTGATGAAATCCGAAGGCCTGGACAGAGAGAGTGACGTCATTCCACCCAATAGACCCAATATAAATATATAATCTATCTGCTGATACAGATTAGCTGAAATGTTGTCTGGTCCATCTCAAGTTGCTAAACAGACTATAAAAACAACCAGAAAATGGAAAAAGAAATCTTGCCCTGGATATCTGTTATTTTAAATATTTTTTATGGGGTATTGTGTGTAAAATTTTGAGGAAAAAAATGAATTGAATCCATTTTGGAATATGGCTGTAAGAACTTAGGAAGCTTCAGCATTAAAACTTTAATGAACCTGCCAAGCAGGTCGATCTTTGTTTATTAGACAGACAGTTAATTAATGGGTAAGATTTAATCTCTGGTCCAGACTCTGAAGCAGAGGGTGGCAATAATGCACCTAATACACTGGTTACCAGCTGCTATTACGAACCAAACAGGAAGTTTTTTTTCAAAGACTATTACGTCCTGTTTCCTGTGGACTGTTTCACCCTAACGACAGACCCACTGGTAGCAGCGGATCTGTCGGGCATATGGCTGAAGTGCAACCTGTGGAGGAAGCACCTGGACCATCAGGATGAAAACAATTCAGCGGACCAGAAGGCGACGAATCTTCAGTAATGTTCAGTTCAGTTCACAGCCAATGGCGTGCTGATATTATCATGCATCCCAACTTTAAGAAAGAAAATATGTACTTAAGCACACTTAATTACAACTTAAGCATCTCAACATAACACAGTTGAGTGCACTTATGTATATTTTTAGTACATGTTTAATTGCACTAATTATATATATCATGGGTATATTAAGTAAATTGTTAGTATGTCAAAATACCACACTTTAAGTACATTATTCATAAGTACATTATTCAACGTGTACTGTTTTTAAAGCTGGCTGTAGTAATGTCCTATTAGGACAGTAAGGCTACCACTATGGTAGCCTAACAAGCTAACTGGTTCCGTTTCTAAATGCCTCTTTCTGTGGCCTTTTCGGTCGATAAAGGGGGAGGGGTGACCGTCTGGTTTCTCGGCCGACTCTGGGAACCGTGTAAGTTGAATACTGACAAACGACTGTAATTTTAGGCTGGGTCTGCCTCGATCCAGCTTTGTTTCAGGCAACCCAAAACCCCGCTTAGTAACGTTACAGACTGCAACCTAAGCTCCGTACCTCTGTAAAGATAAACCAGCTAACGCTAAATTCAACTGGTTTTAAGTAATATTATGTAATTTAAACAAACTAAACAAGTGTCTTGCCTGTGTTTCCTATGTAATATGTATAATTCCACAGCCTGGTGAAGGTATATGAACTCACTCCTCATACTGGCTGGCTATATATATTTTAAAGAGGCATTTTTAGAGCAGTCAAATTAGCAAGACAGAGGTAAGGAAAAGTAACAGCTAGCTAGCTAGCTAGCTAACGTTAGCTAACGTCAGCTGCGGTTTACACAAACATGACATGATCTTACGGGTGTCATTTTTTCCTCAATATTTTAAAAGGTTGCTAAAATTGTTGGTAACAACTGGTTGCTACTTATTAAGTGATCAGTTACGTTGAAGATTCATATTTTACTCACCTAAATAGATGTCCCCGAATGAACCACTTCCGATTTTTCTGCCCAGTCTGTATCGGTTTCCCACTCTTAGTTCCATTTCGCGACGGGCTAACGTTAACTCTACTTCTTCGTTTGCACCTTGTTAACGTTTCTTTTTGCCTTTTGTTTATGTTCTCGCCGCAAATATCCCTCGTAATGAATTTACGACCCCCTGAATTCACACTCCCCCTTCCCCCAGTATCCCAGACTTCAGTTCTTTCTGTAGAGATCCAGATTTCACCATCCCTTTTGTATCTTTTCGTGGAACGAAGACCTAAAATTCAGATATCATCAAATAGCGTCAAACGCCTACTTTATGTTCTTCGTAGTTTGGGAGTCATTATTGTCCCAAAACAAACGGATTGAGACGGATTTTAGACTTCACTCCTCTCTCGTAACGTTATTCAGCTTCACTCCAAGATCAGATGTTTTTCTCCGTCACTGTAAAAGCTGTTACTAAGAACTGACGTCACTTCCCCTAGCAACAAGAAGCAGATACGGAAAAAAAACCGATTCTGTATATGTCAGTATAGACTATGTCAACCAAAAGTTTGTCTTTTAAAAATTAGATTATGCACATACAGTTAAGGAAGCATAAGGGAAATTTAAATAAAGCAAATTTGCAACTTAACACTTTCGTTATATAACACTGTGGCTGCTATAACACAATACACCAGGACCCGTATGCTTGGTGAATTACTGTTATTAGCAGCAAAATGGCAATAAACCTGATAAAAATACAAGCATGTTGAAGTTATGGCATATTCTTCACATGGTCATAATAATAGCCTTCATAGCTTTTGTCCAAATAAAACAAGACAACACTAGCTTAAGTAACACAGACTGAAAGGCACACCTTAGACATATTAATAACTTATATTTATTTATTATAAGTAGTATTTAACAGTTATACTATGTTATGCAACACATGCATATACAGCACCAGACAAACACGCAGTCTTACATGAGCAGTTACAGACCGGTGTCTGATTCAGTCCAACAGAAGTTACATAAATATTCAAATCATGTTATTAATAATAAAAATAATAA
Organism: Pampus argenteus; assembly: GCA_036937835.1. Classification (NCBI taxonomy): domain Eukaryota; kingdom Metazoa; phylum Chordata; class Actinopteri; order Scombriformes; family Stromateidae; genus Pampus; species Pampus argenteus. Next base: position 3,351,563 of record CM072881.1, read on the forward strand.
TTAATAATAATAGAACAAAAATGTATAATATTTAACAAGGTAACAGACTGAGGTAAAAACAGCATGAGGGTGGAAAATAAGTTTATTCAGCATCTGTTAGCAACCGAGAAGTCCATGTTTGACCCTCTGCACACATCACATGAAAGGACACCTGAAGTAGATACATGTAAACCGATGCCAGTCTGAGACATGTCATATAGTTTCAGAGACAGCCAATAAATTAGGATTATGTATATTGATATATACTTCTAATATTTACCAAACATACTGGGCTGTTTACATAAAGTAAATAAGCAGTCATAATAACTGCAAATGTATCAGTGAACCACGGAAACATATACCGTATCACCTGAGCTTACAGAGGTAAAGACAAGACATGAGTAGAAATCGCATAAATATCAAGATGAGTTCAGTATAAATACATTTGATATGAGTAAAATAATACACTTACAGCATATACACATAATGTACAAAAATGTTCACATTAACATGTCCATATGTGCAGAGTGTGCAGGATAATAACTGAATTCCAGTAACAAGAGTCAGAGTCATACAGAATGAAGTCAGCCCAGCTCTGTAGCCACACCCATCCATACTGGTTTTTTACGATTGGCTGCATTAGGACCAGCCACTCATTTTTTCTCATTGGTTGTCCATTGACCAATAAGCATAGCCCTAAGTCAGCTCACATGGCAGACCTGTTATTCTACTAAGTTTGCATGCTGCATATTCATTCTGTAGCAATAATGACTTTACTGTTTCAAACAAACTCATAGTGGTCACAATATTAGAAAAAATGAACCACAAAAATAAAGATTTTACTGATTAGCTATGTATTGAAATTGAATAGATTAATTAGTTTTGATGCCAAAATGAATGTAATTAAACAAACGTTTTGTTCAGCAAGATCTTAAATTAACACCAGTGTTATGATTTTTGAAGCGTAAATGTCTCTTTCTCTCTTGATTTTAGGAGGAGCAGGACTAAGATAAACACCGTTAGTATTCTTGGAGAGGAGGTAGAGGTTCTGTTCAACATCCATGGACACCTTACAACCGTTGCACTAATAGCACATTCATTAAACTGTTCAGTAAATAGTACATTCTAGTTATGGTTGTATCTATATGTATGTCTGTATTTCTATTTTTTTATTTTATATTTGAGGCAGTTGTTTTTGTCTATAATTTACCTTCTAATTGCATTTGATTCTTTTACTTTCCTCATTGTTTTTGTATTTTGTGATTTATCTGTCGAAGCAGTGAATATAATAACAAAATAAAGGTATACCAACTTTTTCATAAACCCACAGCCCTGTCATTAAATGTATTTTTTGAGACCAAACTGCTGTTGTAACAATTAGTATTAGAGTGTTGGGACACACATTCTGCTTCAGCTTAGTACTGAGCCAGGCTCATTTATCTTGCTCGTTTACCGTCACATTACGGCCAGAAAGAATTAAGAGCCTCATCATAATGGTTAAAATTGTGGGGCTCCTAAAATGGTCACCCTGCACTTCTTTCACAGACTGTACCTGATCTACACCTCTAAATTATTAGTTGGGTTGTTGCTTAACGCTGCAGTGAGGCCCAGTGAAGGAGCCTGACCCTATTACTGCAAACAGTAAGCCTTTAGGCTATAAAGCTAGTAATAGGGTCAATAATGTTACTGATATTAATGGATGTCTGGTGACACCAAGGTCATGAATGAAAAAATAATCCTGTGATATTTCATATTGATAATTTCTTTCACCAGAGGTCATTCTTTGCTTTTTAGATGTGTCATTTTGCTAACTTATATATAATAAACGTTTATAGCATACACACAAAATAGAACAGACACATAGATGCTTTTCAATGTAAGATAAAGTCAGTGTCACCATACAGATAACTAATGACACTGTAGTGAATATGGTGGTGAATATATATATACACACACACACACAAACAAGCATCATATTTCGATGTAAAACACAATTTCCATTTTCCCCTTAAACGTTTGGCCTAATAAATAATGTCCAGTGTTCATCAGACATCCTAGTAATAACCTGGATTATTAAATGATGAATTTACCATCAGAATATCAATAAATATAGGAATTTGTCTTAAAGGTAATATAAAACAGTGTCCCCTGGACCATTCTCAGGCCATGAACTGAGAAGACTATGTGACTTCACTCAACCCTGTCATCGTTTATATGCTTCTATTGGATTTAATATCCGTGCGTTCAGCGTCTGAACAGGACACAGTACACAGAATGAATGCAGAATGCAGGTTTTTATTCATGTGTAGGGAACATAAGCTACAGAAAGAAAACCCGTCTGCTCTGGCAGTGGTAACTGTGCACTGTTATTAATGTTAAGACAGTGCACATCCAGTATGTGTAGACACAAAGGCCATCAAGAGCTGTTAAAGCCCACACACAGCTGATCCAGCTGCCATCACATGACGCTTCAGACGAAATTATGTCTGATTCCTCTAAAAACAGAATCATAACTGAATCTATCACTGTACCTTGATGGTTCAGTGTGGTCAGTATTTACACCCAGGTCTGGATGACCTAAAGAGACTGAAGACTTTGGTCTGTGTGTTGTACATATGAAGGGACACAAATATTAAAGAAAGACAAATGAACAACATATTCATCCGTATACATACAATTATACTGCAAAGTTCAATTGAATGAAGTAAATGTGAAAATAAATGCATGTTTTGTTTACTTGTTTAGACGTGTTTTGCCCTCATTAGATAACACAGACAGGAAATGAGAGATGAGAGAGATGGGAAATGATATGCAGCAACTGTCACCCGCTGTACTCAAACTGTAGAGGTCATTCTAGACAGCATCTTAAACATAGAGAACGCAGGATGTAGGAGAAAGTAAATTAAGTTTGTTTTGCATATTTGGCCCCTGGGATTTCTTCAGGAACCCTCTGCATTCCAAGGATCACACTTTGTGAACCACGCATAACTTACAGACAAGATAAGGCAGTTGAAGTCTCCAAATTTTTTTTTAGGTTCTGTTAATATAACTGCGGCACCACTTTTTCTCTCATGACATGCCTTAAAGTAAAAACTGATTAAATACATATTTGAGCATATTTAAGATATTTGAAGATAACTTCCACCAGGTGTCCCCATCACACTGCTTTTTCACAGTGCTTTTTGTTCCATCAAAGCAACTGGCACAAGGCTTATGATAAGAACTGTTTTAATAAGTAAGAAGAGTAAGAAATAGATCAATACACCAGATGACTTGATCAACAGATTAAATGAAAACCTCTGCACTGGTGGAAGAAGTACTCAGATCCTCTACTTAAGTAAAAGTACCACAATGTAAAAATACTCCGTTATAAGTAAACGTCCAGCATTTAAAATCACACTTAAGTAAAAGTACATAAGTATAATCTACTGTACTACTACTGTACTTAAAGTATCAAAAGCTGAAGTACTCAATCTTGAGATATAAATGATATATGACATCACATCATTAGATTATTAATACTGAAGCATCAGTGTTAGAGCAGCATGTTACTGCTGTAGCTGCTGGAGGTGGAGCTAGTTTCAACTACTGTTCTGTATCAATATATCAATGAATTAATGAATCAATATATTGATGTAAAGTGAAAAAATATTGATCCATGTCATCCACTTTGAGTTATGCCTTTATTTTGAAATACCCATGGCACGTCTGAATTGTGGTCTGTTTTTTTTGTTTTGTTTTTTTGTCATTTTATTTAAAAGGAATATATTGTTTTTCATTTTAATGTCTGCAAGAGCTCAGTAATAAAATTGTTTATTTGCATTTTATGAATTGTTATAAATGTAACTGATTGTTTGAAGTGGGCGATATATGTCTCATTAATCACGATGTGAATCAAACTTTGTGATTTCAGCGTATTGTTGTCATCTATCCTTGATTCTCTTTAAGGGTTAGGGTTAAGCAGGATGTGTTCTCTGTATTACATCTATGCTATTTTCACTCAGTCCTGAACTGGCAACGTGACATGTCATGTGATATCTCCACCAATCAGAGCCTCACAACAATCACCAGGAAGTAAAGACAACCTGACATGTCACAGGAAACCTGTCACTTTTCTACAACTGTTTATCACTTTGCATTTGGTTCATTTTGTGAGTTAATTGCGGCTGTCAGTGATATCATTAGTATTTAAACCAACGTTTCAATATGGCCAGCTCAGTTCCAAGCGTCCCGGAGCTGGCTGCGGAGGCTCGCCGTGTGTACGCGCAGGTGTTCGGGGAAGACGCTCCTCAGGTGGCCGTGTGTGCTCCCGGGAGAGTCAACCTGATCGGGGAGCACACTGACTACAACCAGGGTTTCGTACTGCCAATGGTAACATGACTGTTCTACTGTACCTCAGTGTTTGTCACGTCAAATAATTTTTAATTCTCATAATAATTTAATTTAATAATGAGTCACTTTAATGTTTCTTTGCTCGCCTTTGTTTGTATCGTTGCATGAATCTGAGCCTCCTCACAGCTCCTCAACTGTTTGGCATGAGCAGTCAGCCCACAGACGATTAGTTATGCATCATATACAGCCATAACATGCAACTGGCTGGCATGATTATGGCTGTAATCTTGCATTAACAATTTAGTGTTTACAAACGCCTTCATTTTGAAAAAAAAGACTGATATTCTACATATCAGTAAGAAGCATAAAACCATCCTCCTCCTCATGTTTTGAGTGGAGTTTGAATTGGCAGTATACTTCCTCTCTGACAAAGAGGAAAAACTAACCATCCAGCTGCATGTGTATGAGCCAGGCCCTGCCCCTGGTGACTGTGGTCGTAGGGAGTCAAACCTCTGGCCAGGATGTTACCATAGTAACGACAACCAAGGATGCTGAAGAGCCTTGGAGGGTGGACTTCAGCCTGCCCAGCGATGGATCACCGCTGTCTCCAGGGTTACCCAGCTGGGCAAACTACGTGAAGGGTGTTATACAGCATTACAGGGGTAAACAAATGAGCAATGACTGTGATCTATATTAATTAGATAGTAAACATAAGCTTGTTGATGTTATTTTATACACCTCCCTTGGTTGGATTTTAACTGAATGTGTATTATCTCTATCATGTGTGCTTTAGCTCCTCCTGTCCCAGGCTTCAGGGCAGTGATAGCCAGCAGTGTCCCCCTGGGAGGAGGTCTGTCCAGCTCTGCCTCTCTAGAGGTGGCTTTCTACACATTCCTGCAACAACTCAAGCCAGGTCAGAGTCTGATATTCAGTACCTGAAGTCAGGATGCAAAACGTAATTTCTACAATCCTAATGGTTGATCTATGCATATATGAGCCTGAATGTGTGGTATACATTCTACATCTTTGTCTGTCTTTTTCCACAGATGACGGAGACAAGGTGTCCAAGGCGCTGGCATGTCAGCAGGCAGAGCACACTCATGCCGGTGTACCCTGCGGCATTATGGATCAGTTTGTGTCTGTTCTCGGCAGGGAGGGGCATGCTTTGCTCATTGACTGTAGGTAGGCTAAACAGTGAGAGAGGATTAAGACCGCTTGTGTTGCTTTTTGGTAAAAAATTTTCAAAGGCAAAGCAAACTACAAATTTAAAAAATGTCCTTAGGTCCCTGGAGGCCACCCCTGTCCCTCTGGCAGATCCAGGCCTGGTCATTCTTATCACCAACTCCAATGTGAAACACTCTCTGACCGGCAGTGAGTACCCCATGAGACGCAGACAGTGTGAGGAGGCTGCCTCCATCTTGGGGAAAGCCAGTCTCAGAGATGTTACCATGAAGGACCTGGAGGGTATGAAGTATATTTTCTATTATCCTGGTCTGATCCATTTCCACTCATTGTTTTATCATCGCCTATCCAGCCCTTTTTCTCCACACTATCCTCTTATATTCCATCGACCTATCTTTTATAGCCCTGTCTTCTTGTGTCCTGTACTATTTGTTCTGTTCCGCTGATCCATTACTCTTTTCTATCTTTTCTTTAGCAACCCTCGTTGATCCAGACAGGACTTTGTTGCATATCATCACCCTCTGTATCACCATAGTGGCAAATAGAAATGCATCAGAAATATTATTTATAATAATAAACATTATTTATAGGGCAAACTTAACAAAGTAAAAAAAAATATTAATTAAAAAAAAAGAAAAGCAACATAAATAGACAACAGGCATTAAAAAAAGCCAGGTTTAAAGCACAGTGGTTATATACAAAATAAGCTGTGCAATAAAAGTGACGTATTAGAAAGACAATGAATTAGTTGGCTGTAGTTTCTACCTCGTTTGTGTCTGTTTCTTATGACATTCGGTGTACAGAGCAGATCTGTGGGCTGTAAGACAGAAAATATAAGAGAATGCAATTGAATTCCACTTGGACTCAAACATCTGATCATGCTCAATTCCACTGATGCATGACATAGCAGGAAGCTAACCTCATTATTACCTTGTCTACCATTTCAGAAGCAAGGGCGCGACTGGACAATGTCACCTATCGAAGAGCTCGTCACGTGATCGAGGAGATAGACCGAACTGTCCGGGCTGCCGAAGCCCTGAAGAGAGGTGCCTACAAAGAGTTTGGCAAGCTGATGGTGGAGAGCCATGACTCCCTCAGGTAGAGTCAAAGCAGCTGCATTTACCCAGAGACACTGTTTAGGACACTGTGTTTACAGTGTTAGAGGTGTGTGTTACTATGACGCTGCTACATTGTCTTTGTGTCAGAGATTTGTACGAGGTGAGCTGCAGTGAGCTGGATGAGCTGGTGTGTGCAGCCATGGAGGTGGAGGGCGTGTTCGGCAGCAGGATGACAGGTGGAGGATTCGGCGGATGCACTGTGACTTTGCTGCAGGCCCACGCCATCGACAGGACTATACTGCACATACAGGTTAACACACGCACACGCACATATGTAGAGATCACATGCACTGTATGTGGATTATATTGTAGATGTTTTATAGATTAGATATAGATTATATATTGAGATATAGATTTATTTATATATATATATATATATATATATATATATATCAGTATCATAATATACAAGGTTTCTGAAATCCATATATGAAAAAATGATTCATACCTGTATTCTGCTGTTATCGAAGCAAAGCTTTGTGGAATGTATACTTGTTTGAGTTCATCTTTGAACTGAAAACTGAATCTACCTGCTTTGTTTTGGGGGAAAAAAAGTTCCAGCTTGCCATCGAGCTGACAATGCGTTGTTCATTTCCATAAATGGCTGCCCGTTGTTGGTTGCTAAGGTGGTTGCTAAAGTTTTGTTGCATGTGTTGTTCATGTTTTCCACTCGTATATTTCTGATCCGGCTCCAACTACGTACTACTACTATAGTTTATTTATGTCGCCGCTGAAATTTGTCTGAGAGACAGCTGACCAATCAGAGCAGAGTGGACAGGGAGACAGAGACAGGAGCTAAAACAGCCTGTTTCAGACAGAACTGAGGGGCAGCAAAAAGGGTCATTGTTATTTAAATAAGGAGTACATCATGCATATACATTCCACTCGAGCCCCAGGATATATCATTTATGTAATATACTTGTGTATGCACTATAATATTTCTTGACGTTCATGACATGAACACTTGTCGTCAATATGAAAATCTTTCTCATCAGCATGACATAAAAAACAAATGTCATTTCAGTTTATTACAATTAAGTTGAACATTCCAGTTATTATTGTGGGAGTTCTGTTGAAACACTTAATATAACTATTAACATTTTAAAGTAACATGATCTAAAATCTTTAACTACAGGTGATTCATAAAAAGTTGAAATCTTCATTTACCTAAAGTAAATATTATTTTTACTTCAACGACTATGATCATCTGTCTTCTTTGGATATTATTCAGTTTCAGTCTCATGACTTGAAACATTGGTCGCCAGATGTTTTAGGTTTCTAATTTTAAGTCGAACGTGTGCAGTTCTGTGTGGCTGCTCCCCAAACTCTGTGTCTCACTCTGCTCCTCTGCAGCTTCTAATATCAAGCTCGAGTTTTGCTTTTGTTAAGTTGGGAACTTTTACATTTACACACGTCTGTTTTTTGAGATTTGTTTTCTGGAAAATCTTTGCATTCCGAGAGGTATTTGCAATGAAAAGTATCTGAGGACATTGTTCATTTGTTCACAGGGGATAAAAAGAACCTTTCAGTGTTCTGGCTGTCACTTTAAGGGGGGGCATTTCAGACAAATTGTCCAGTCCCCCGTGTCTTGCTCAGACAGCTCCAGTGTGTGTGAGTGTGTGTTTGTGAGAAAGATCAGGGGGTATGAGCTGAGAATAAAAGCGAGCTTCGTGGAGACGGAGCCAGAAATGTCCAGTTATTAGCATGCTGGTCTGGTCACTGTGGCCCTGCTGCCTTTCTACTTTCACAGTCACCCTGCTGTTGACTGGCTGCACCACTGTAAATTTAACCACAGAACATCTCGGGGAAACATCTGCATTTGAAAGGATGACACGTTCGATTTGATGCAACAGTGAGAAGGAAAAGAGCAGCAGCCTTTTATAGGTTTGAAACAAGGCTTTTATAAATCTTGAGCTTTGATTAACAGACTTGGCACATTTCCTCGCATCTCTACTGACTAGGCTGTATCCTGGCTACTACAGCGGCTTGGTGACAGTCAAAGGAAACAAGACTTTCTTGCACACTTCCACATCCCTCAGTCCTCGACATTCCTGACCAGTGCACTAGTGAGGGTTTCTTGTCCTCCTAACAACATCAGAGAGGGATTCGCAGCATCGTAAACCACAGCTTTGCCTTCCCTTCGCCTCCAAGATGCTGAACCTGAACTCACCAGATGATAACAGCAACGGGAACCCTCTCCAGGACCCAGTGTCACTGAATGTTGGTGGAGAAATTTACACTACAACCATGGACACGCTGACACGCTGCCGCGACTCCATGTTAGGCGCCATGTTCACCGGACAAATCCCTGTGCTCAGGGATAACCGAGGAAATGTTTTTATAGACCGCGATGGTAAAGTTTTCAGGTACATTCTGAATTACCTGCGCTCCAGCTCACTGGACTTGCCAGATGGCTTTTCAGAGTTCGCCCTGCTGCGGAGAGAGGCAGATTTCTTCCAGATACGCCCCCTGCTGGAGGAGATCCGCCGCTGTGAGGCATCAGTACCACTCAGCTCCAGAGGCGGGCCACTAGGAGCCATGCTTATCCTGAACCTTGACTCCAAGGTATGTGTATTATAGTTAGAACAGCATGTCAGTCTGACGATAGATCAATGAATGTTGTTTTAGTTTTAATTTAGTAATGGCTAGGCAGTCCTAGCTTTGTACCATTTGTTTAGCCAGGCAGTTTCCTGTTTTATATCTCATGTGAAGTTGACAAAATCATCTGGTTATTTAATTTATGATGGTTTCTTAATTAAATTTCTACAAATTTTACTTCATCATGATATGTGTTGACGTTGTAGTAGAGTTACGCAATGCTGACATGAAATAATCTAATCATATCACCCATCAGAAGTGTCATTGTAGACTAGGGCCTCAGTCTAAGAAGTAATTCATTTAAATTAGTTTGAACGCAAGCAACGCCTTATTCTAAAATATGTTGTTGGATTAACGTGGTCCTTCTTTTTTTTTATTTGCTTTAAATCAATACTTACACATTTCTTCATCACTGTGAGAGGGAACTTTCCATACAGTCAAATTGTCCAATGACCACACAGACTGAGGAAAAGTGCACTGCTAATGTCAGTTTGCATAGCTAATTAGTCAGTTGCAGTGCATAAAGCATTAAAATGCACCTACAAATGTCACTTCGGTCCAGTTTAGATGCTGCTGTGGTTCTTAGTCTTCAATATCACTGATAAAAACACGCTATCATGTATGTTATGTCATGCCCATGGCACAAAACATTATTATTATTATTACATTATTTTTGATGGTAAGAAGTGATGTGTTTTCACTTGGATGTAAATAATTCCTCACATTCCAACAGTAGTTTGAATTAAATGGAAAAAGTTTGCTTGCTTTCAAGTGTCTGGCCTTGTGAGTAAGACTGGATCACCAAATGGGAAAGCAGACCCAGCGTCCCCAGACCCTTAAACAGCCTTAAAAGCCCCAGATTCACTGTGTGTCAACTCCTGTCCTGGGAATTTAATTAATTGCGCATTTGTTAAAGAATTTGAACCGCTAAAGTACAATATCATCTTCGGTGGGAATTGCAGTATTGTGGCCCTGTCTTATAGAGAGGTACACATGGTAAATATGCCTAAAAGTGGTTGAGAACAACATCAAATTTTAGCCCAGGGCAGGTTAATGAAGCCATAAGACTAAGATGAGACTCAAATTGGAATTTCAATTGGATTTAATACATAAACATAAAGATGAGAATAGTTTGGATGTCATATCACTCTGGCCTTTAATGCAAAGATGTTCCTGTTGGTTGTTGATTCGGAATATTGAAATTTTTATATACTATTACTACTATATACTATATACTGGCCTTAACAAAGCTTTTAAGATGTTGACTGTATCTACAGAATATAGAGGTTGTGTGTGTGTGTGTGTGTGTGTAGGTTCACACATTCAGAAACATTGAAAGACTGGTTCTTTGTTTGTGTACACTCTGGAGAATGTGTAGTCAGCATATTTTACCCTTTCATTTCAGGTCCGCGTTCTCCACTTTAACTTGCGACACGGGCCCGAAAACTACGAGCTTCGCACGTGCTCCGTGCGAGCCTTCACCGTCGACCTCTTTTGTACGTGGAGAGCCTTCCTAGCGCATCTCTGTGAGCACTTCTCCTACCGAACATCCCAGGGGCACACCAGCCCTCACCCGTGCAACCCCAGGCAGAACAGGCTGAAACTGGAGTGGGTGCCGAGGCCTGACGAGCTCCCGCAGGACCAATACAACAAGCAGCGCTACAGAGTGTTAACCGTCTGTAACCCTGAAGTCACACAGTCGGATGACATCGTGAACGTGCATCGGAGCCAATGCGAAATCACCGACATGCAGAGTTTTGTGGAGGAGCTGCTGAAGGTGTCTCTGGCTGAGGGGTTCAAGGTTGATCTGGTGACTCCTGACCCAGCAGAAATTCTTAACTGCACCTCCCTTCGGCTTGTCAAGTGCTGAAACTACCAATGTTTGTCTCCAGTCATGACTGAGTCCATTATCCTTCGGACTTCAATAGTTTAATCAAATCTTATAGATTATGTCTAGGAGGTCATTAAAAGACTTTGTTCTGGGCCCTCTGTCTTTCTGTTTTAATAAGTAAAAATAATAAGCTGCGTTAAATAATAGATCATTTTACTGACCCATCACACTGTGGACATATTATATAGTATATGTAACATTGAATGTAACCTGTTTATACATGGAATCTGAAATATTGCTGGCTTCGTCTATCTGTCAGTGTGATTGTGACAGATAAGTGAAGCTTTCTGGCTATCAAATATAGGTGACTGTTATAAAAATGTTCCATATTGACTCTGTTCAAACATATCATTACATTACATGTAGAGCTGTAATGCTGTGGCAGAACTACTGGAGAACAACAATGACTTCTTCAGGGAATCTGAATGTTCTCTTTGGCTCTAAGGCTTGAGCAAAGTTAGCATGGGGGAAAAAAAAGTTACAACTGCAACATTTATGGGCAATCAGGCAGGTTGAATTAATCAGAATTATCCTTTAACTGACAACCATTTTCTACCAGGTCTAACTGTGCATGTTATCTTAACACTGTTACATTCATAGGTCTGCAAACCCTTTCAGTGGGAGTACTTGCAGATAGATGTAAACACAGTCTCTGTAGGATTTAAAAAAAAAAAAAAAAAAAAGTTTGGGCACCCTAAGAGTTCCGAAGTTTCAGACCTAATCAGCTTGTCAACAATTGTTATTGGGAAATATCACCTGGTGTCAATTTCAAAGCTAACTCTTTAAACTTGAGGGTTCTTGTGTGAACCCTCTGCAACCACAAGTTCCTCTAAGCAGCTGTGTAAGACTCTGAAAATGAAAGTTATTGATGCCCACAACGCAGGAGAAGCTACAAGGAGACAGCAAAGTGTTGACAGCGTGCAGTTTCCACAGTGAGAAATGTTATCAAGTTTAGAGGACTGCTTGTATGCTGGTTGGAAAGGCAAATTAAAGTACTAATGTATTATTAATTTATTTTTTTGAGTTTGGTTCTCTTTTGCCACCCATAAACAAAAAGAATCCATACCTACACACTACAATAGTTTTCATAACCGAGTTTCATCATTAGTTAAACTGACTGTATTTCCTTGTTTCCATGTGGGAGGATTATATCTGTTGGCCAGTGTGGTTCTGGGTGCACAGTTCAGATTTGGTGTTTAGTTTCATGTTCATTATTGTCTGAACGTTACCGCTGTTTGATGCACTCACTGTCTGGTTGTGTTTGTGTGTGTGTGTGTTTGTTTTTGTCTTCCTCGACAGGAGCGATACAGCAGAAGCCCGACTTTCTATGTCACAACTCCTTCAGAGGGAGCACGGGCTCTCAGTCCGTCCTGACCTAACCGCTGTCAGCGCACCTCTGTGCTGTATGAACACAACACACGCATTCCTTTTCATAGGCTTTACCAATTTATTTCTATTCTCACTATTAAGATTAAAATGATATAATGTGATGTAAACTGGATCTGAATGAAAATCATGTGGGAGTGAAAGTGCCTTCACAATAAAATGTTGCTTTCTGATATCGTTTTTATTACTAGATATTTTTTTCTATCATGCTTTATAATCTGGATTACATTTAGGACTGTAACAAAATCCAGGCTAAATGTATATTTCTATATTACCTCTGATTTTATTGAATAAAGTGTGTTGTTTAGAAAATGTTTTTTAAAAGTCATTATTTTCCTTGAATGTCTTTGTGATTATCTTCCAACTCTGCAGCTCTACAGAGTTTATTCAACTGTTGTTCATTGTTTTTGCTTACTGCACAGTTTAGCCTAACTGGTCTCATCAAGCAACAGCAGCAACATTAAGCGAAGCCATTTGAACCCAAACCATGGCAAGGACTGGTTTATCACCTGCACACAAAATTGGACTTTGGCATAAAGTAGGTCATCATGCATGGAGTGTACCTACGTTTTGAAACAATTTGAATTTGATCACATGATCTTGCACATTCAATACCAATGCACATGCGTTCTAATTCCATGCTAACAATAAACGGACTATTGACACAGAGGAATCTGTAAAAATAGCCACTCCCTTTATAATAACAGGAAATGGCATATGCAGTAAGGTGGTGCAACGTTTAAAACATCACAAAGATAAAGCACAATGTCTGTCTTAGCCACTTTTTTATTTATTTATGTATTTTTATTTACGTAGATATTTCCTCACCACCAGCTATTTATTTAGTTCTTTATAAATCCTAAATATGAGCAGCTATTTGATTCTCTTGTGCTTTGCATTGTGAGAGAATAATGTTCCTTGAGAGCACATTTAAAAATTTACCATATTTATTCTGTATTACTCAGTTTGTTTCAGTATACAGCTGTTGCCCGTCACTGTTGTTGTTCTTTGATGGACAGCAATAACCCACCTCTATCTACATCAGAACTGAGATTCTAACTAAAAGCAGCACAACAATTTGTTGTTTTATTTTCAGACCAAAATGTTTTGTGTCACTTATTTTCAGAAAAATTGTACAGTTTCTATCTATTTGCTAAAAACAATGGTTGTCTTCATTTTGAATGGCTACAAAAATGTCACATCATGTTAACAAACAAAAAACAACAGGCATATCCCACGAGATGCAAGCCAAGCCTCATGAGAGCAGTAGATGAATTGTTATTCAAATAATTGATCTTTTATCCTTAAACTTATGACATATTCACAATTTACAAACCAGTAACGCAGTAGATTTACTGCCTATTTACCAGGAATATGGACAGTATTATGTTTTCAGAAAGAATGATTAAAGAGGCTCCTGTTTGAAAAACTCAACAGAGCTATGAAAGCTTTTGAAACACCAGCACGGAAGTGGGGCGGGATTTAGTCTCTGTAGAAGTTTACAAGGTGCACTTGAATGCAGCACAAGGGGCGGAGTTAGCACAAGCAAGTTTAGCCTAGCAGGAAACACCGAGGCTTCCACCGCAGCGGTGGAAAAAGAAACAGAAGCGGACCTACTTTTCGTTGTTATCCAGTCCTCACATTAGATATTTTCTCGGCAAATTCACTGGCGCTTGGAACGGCCAGTGTCTGTGTCGTTACGTTTTTTTATGGTAGGAAAGAGCTTCTAGTCAACTCAAACACCGGACGCTGGCCGGAGGAGGAAACCTATCCAGCGGCTGTAAACGGTGGACGTCGGCAGAGCAACGGCCGTTTTGAATCAGGTGTGTTGGGAGGTAGGCCCGCACTTTGCGTTCACAGAGCCTGTGCCCACAGGTGTCTGGCTGGGAGGCAGTCGGCTAACAACTGAACCCCGCTGTTCACCACTGCCACCTGTTTTCTGTTCAACACCTGAACGACTCCAACTCAGCTAGCTAAAGTTTAGCTTGCGTAGCCGGACATCATTCCTGCCAATTGGCTAGCTGGCTAATCTTAACTCTAGATATTCCAGCCGGAAAGTAGTCAGCCTTGTGTTGTTTGTTGTACATCAGCTAGTTTGCACCTTCCTTAGAAGTTAGCCTAATTTTTTCCACTCGGTATTCACAATAGCCACCATTAGACGGTTTAGCAGCATGTTTAACTTTCTGCAAGTGTTTCACCTGCTGTCTCAACTAAAACATTGCTGTATATTTTATGTTACGGACTAGTAATTGTTTGGTTATGCTTTCATGCAGAAAGTACAAGTACCTGAATGACTGAAAATCCCGTCAGGACTAAGTGGGATTGCCTATGATAATGATATCATTAAATCGACTTTTTTTTTTGCTCAGAGATTGGCGAGGCTGTGTTATCAAATCCACTGTGTTGTTAACCAATAGTAAACAATGCCAAGACGTGAGTTCAGAACATGATTGGGGAGAAATTGATTATTAGTTTAACTTGTGATGTCGAAGAAACCTTGGCGTTTTCTTAGTGACCTGTAGCCAGGTGAGTAGTAGTTGCTACTGTTGCATAATTACTGAATAGCAGAGCTTGAGCTGGGCGTGTCCCTCCAGCAGGTATGTTAGTGAGGCCTGTGAGTCAACGGTCTGGTTTCAGGCATGAGTAATCGGTGTGTTTGGGGAGGGGGTGTGTATGTGTGTGAGAGGAAGAAGCGTTTCACCGGTTTGTCTAGTTTCAATTTGTGAACATTCACAACAAAATGACTACAAGTTTACTGAAAAAATGACACTCATGAGTCCATGCAATCAAAGTTGGCTTGTATCTTACTGTAGTACTGAACTGTCTGACTCAGTTAACTACTCCTGAATTAACTTTTGCAAGTGTGATTTATTTTAGCATGAGCCCAAAAAGAGTATAGCAGAAAACCGGTCCCACAACCTGGACTAGGATACTGCTGAAGGACACACAGGCAGTGTCCTTCCAGCTCCACCTGCACCAGTGCAAGGCTACCCAAACAAAAAGCCTTTGTTCACAGTAGACATAGTGCTATTCCACCTGAAACTATTATGGGGGCAAAATAAATGGCCCCTCCCAGGCTAGAGAGCTGCTTTCACCTGCTTAGTTGACTATATATATTATAGAGGTTATGTGCATGCTGTCACAGTGTTGTCTTTAAAACTTGGAACAAGAGAGTTGATTTATCAAACCTCTTTTTGCTTAGGCGAGGAGATGTCCAAGAGTCTCGCTTGTAAACTTGAAACAACCTGGCTCAGACTGTCACGCTGTGTTTGGCACTGTTAACTGTTAGCTGGATTCCTGTTTTGCCCCTTAGGCTGTACAATAGATTTATCAGGACATTAAAAGAGCAAATAATGAATGAGTTGTTGTTTTTGAAAAATAAAACTTGCCACGATGTCTGAAGAGGAAAAAGTGTGTGCTGCCGATAATTGCATTTTGTTCATACTGCTGGTTCTGATATTTGAATATATGTGAATTTGTGCTGATTTCCAGTTTTCTATGATAATGACTTCAGGGTTTTTAAGTGCTGATTGACAAAACAAGCAAATCTGAAATTCTTTTGCTCTGTGACATAATAAGCATTTTTTCTGATCTATAATAGACCAAATAATCAATGAATTGAGGGGGAAAATGTCAGATTTGTTGATAAAAAAAAAACAAATCAGCTCTATTTTTTTTAAATGACGTAGTCATTGTTTTTATCAGCTCTGCAGTTAAGAGGGTGTTAATTCAACTCTGGTTGATTTAGAGGCTGTGTGTGTTTCGCATCAACTTTGGCTAATAACAACAGATGAGATAGCGGTACGAAGCTCAGAATGATCTATTGCAAGCGTAGATGCTACAGACGGATCAGACTTATTATGTATACAACAATGGTGGCTACAGGAGTTGGAAAAGCAGAGCCTGAAGGGAGAAGTGGTTTGGTGACAGGATCATTAGTACTTTGGTTGGTATTGAGTTTACTACAACATGACTGTGGTTTGTATGGAGCTTTCACCATAACAAACGTGACTGCGTTTTTGGTGAGAAAAAGAAACAATATTGACAAGAATAGTCAAGTTTCAAATATTACTAATACCACTACAAGCAAGCACAGTCACACTGAGACAAAATGACACCAGCGAATAGAGAAAGTAATTTAACATCTTGTCTGTACCACACGTTGGTTGTGAATTCTGCTTTTTTAGCATGTCTTTGTTTTATATGTTGACAGTGAAGTGACAGATAAACGTTTATGATATTCAGCAATGGAATTGAACCAGGGACGTTATATGAATTCTGCTTTTTAATATCCAGCTTTAATGATCTGCCGTGATGAAACCGAGCAAGCCGCTCACCTTTTTGTAAATGATCTAAACAGGAGGTCCCTGTATTCACAATGACCGTGAGACTTGTGTTAATGATTTGCAGCCTGTGGCAGTGAGAATCAGAGCTGAGCTGGTGGGTGTGCTCCTGGTCACCCCCCTCTTCTGTCTCTCCCTGGTTTTGATTACAGGAAAGAGGGAGTGAGTTGGTGGGAGATACGATATCCTGCCGGCCACACCCTAAACTGACAAGATCCTATTTCTGTTTTGTCAGGGACAGTGGAAGGAAGCATCTCTGTAATGTTTGCTGGAGTGAGTGTGACATTCTCCTCCTACTGTAGCTGCATTCTTGTATGTTAACAACACAGGGAAGCTGTTTCTATTTCACGTCCACGCACCGTTAAGCCCTGATCAGACAGAACGCTTCCTGCAGGTGGCATAATGCAAGGTGCACCGCACGGCCTTTTTGTTGAATTTAAAAAAAAAAATTTGCAAGGCAACCAGGAACTTTTTCTGCTAAAAGAGCTGCTAAAAGTGCCCTGTCTGATGAGGGGGGCCTTACTCTGTCAGAGCCAAGAGTCGGATGATGGTTTGAGTTTCATGCTGCTGATATACCCCCTAACTCACCCTTTCAGTGCACTGACATGACACCAATCTAACCCTCAACCCACAGTGCATCGATACATGCTGATTTGAGAGGACTTTTTCCATCACCACAACCAATAATAGCTCAGTGTTGTCCAGCTTGAGACCACACAAAGGTGTCAGAACGTGCATGTTTACTCACTCATGTTCTCTCAGACTGTACAGTCTTAAGTTCTTCTCCACCTGTGAATGTTTTTTTTTTTAATAGTAGTTCTGAATCTCAAGGACCTCTTAACAGTCACAATAGACACATTATATTTGATTTACATGTGTTTAGATTTTGTCCCAGGGTCCCCATCTGATAAGCTTTATGCTTTTCCATGTTTTACATTACAGAAAGTGTTAAACCCCTGACCAAAATAGTCTACATTCAACTACATTCAACTGGACATTGTTATGGATGGAACTATAGTGAATCAGGTGTCACCCTGGGAGGGGCTCTTTGCACTTCTTTCCCTGTTCCGCAGCAAGTGCTGGCATAGCTGCTGATTGCATAAGTCCATAAGTAGAATGTTTTGGATGCCAGGCATTTCCTGGCCACTCATTCTTCCTCTGTAGCACTATGCTAGCTATGTCGTTGGAACATGCAGACAATGTAGCAGCTCTGCTGGTCGAGCAGCCTTTTCTTCAGGTTGTTGTCGTTGTCCTGTCCAGGCATGTTTATGCACTTTTGTTTTTTTTCCTTACATCGACTCCCTCTCTCAACCTTAGATGGCTCGGTTGATATGCTGAGAATTTGATGACATCACTGAAATGCAGGACGAAAGATAAATAGCATCTTGCTAACTGAATCAACAAATTACCTTTGGAACAGTCAAAAAGGCTCGTCGATTCCTGTATGGAAGCTTATCTTGCTGAGAGATGAGCTCACTGTGTCACCAACGTGACGAAAGACACGTGTGTTCGCTGTCACTTAAACCACAAGTTCATTGCTCTTCTCCTGCCAAGTGGAATTCCTGGGAAAATCCATATTAGAACGAGGACACATTACAGTGCCGAGCTGGGCTGAAACCGGCCATTGTTCTTCTGATGAACCTGAAACTAACAGGCACTTCCCTCTGACCATAACTCTGTCCACAGACATGGCAATGCAAATGAAACTTTGTGTATGTCCTCATTCACATTGTTAAACAAACAAGTCTCCCTGTGAAGATGTCAGTTATTGTTTAACTGGGCTGTTTTTTTTTCTCCTGCAACATGGCAAACTTGAAAAATTCCACACAGTAATAATAACATTGATGGTACCCATGTATGATTCTTACGTTTTAAGAATAAGTGGGCCCATTAAAAACAGTGAGCACCAGAATAAAAGGCACAGTTTTAGATTTTTCAGACTAATATCAATATGTGAGAGTATTTAAGAAATCAGACCGATATATTGGCTGTTCTCTAACAGAAACCTGTAACATTGTTAATGATTTTTTAAAATATTTCTATTAATGCTTGTGACAAAGATATGAACTGAGTGAAACATTTTACAGTTGGAAAACAAACACGTTTTCACATGACTTAAAACGCATCTCTGCCATTTCTTCACTTGATTACTACTTACATGCTGAGACAGGCGCATCTGTGAACCTGGTCCATACATTCAGCCAGCCGAATTTTATTGGTCGATCAATCAATCATGTAAATGGTAGTTTGACGAGAAACTCACTCTAAGCCTCCACCAGCGTCTCATGGAGGAAAAAAGGTTTTGCTACTTAAGCCAACTGTATTTATTTGTGATGAAGCCTGAGGTGAGTCTAAATGCTCTGGAAAAAGCTAATTGTTGTTGTCATGATTATTAATATTTATTTATGTATGTCATTTTATGCCTTTTTTTTATTGGGCAGCGATAGTTGAGATGACAGTAACAAGAGGGAGAGGGACAGGGAAGGTATTCTAACATTTTCTAAAATGATAAATGGAACATTACTGCATGAAACGTGTTTTCTTTTATTTTATAGCATATATCTTTACTGTTGTTACCTACCCAAACTTCTTTCATACATTCTTACTTTGAAGAATATTTTCTTCTGTTTTTCAGCAAAAGCCTTTTTCATCAAACAAAAGATGTTAAAAATGGCCCCTCATTGGTTTAAATACATGAATGTCTGCTCAAAGAAGCTGTGAACAAGACTACAACCTGCCAGCTTCACTACAGGTTTCAATGCAGTGTTGTTTGGAAGGAAGCGTTGAGATACGCAGGCCTGGTCAGCTCACCAGTTCCTGGTTCACCGTTTCTTCCCCTTGGTTACAGCTCGCCTTCCAGCACCGTGCAAGCTTTAATCTAACTGTCTGAGCCGACAGTGTTAAACATCACTGCACTTCACATAATTGTGATGTTCATTCCCAGCCTTGGCTCCTGATAAGTAGCTGGTCTAGAAATAACGCTCGAGTGTACTTAATGAATGGGTGATTTGTGCTCTAATGTCTGTCAGGTTACGTGAAAGGCCACAATTAATCATGTGGGAGAGAAACAACTGTAGGATTAGGATGTCAGAGCTCGCAGCTGACGTGTGGCGTAGCTTGTTCCGTCCTGGTTGATGAGTTCATTGTTTACACGTTGTCTTCTTATTCTTTTCCATCAGCAGAGCCCTTACAAGGCATAGTGTTTGTGAAGCCATTGTTTGCAGAGCTTACAGCTTTTACCAAGGCTCTCTCTATCTCTCTCACACACACGCACACACACTAGCAGCAAGCACGTCACTGATTGATCAACCTCCAGTTGTGTTTACAAGTGAAAGTTGTTATGAGGGGTCAGTTGCTGCAGTGTTTGCAGTCTCAGACGAGATGTTCAATGAAATGATGGTTAAGAAATGCAGACAGAAGACGACTAGATGTCGAAGATACATTTCAAAAAAACAACAGGAGAATACAACAATTCAGCAACAATATCCACCATTCAGCATGCAGGCAAGACGATGCAATGCAACACCGACTGTAACTATCTGTCACTTTTTCATGCTTTAGTTTATCAAACATGAAAATAAACTGAATACTTACTGGTTGACTAAAATGAGACATTTGAAGATGTTAACTTAGATTTTGAGAAACTATTATTTAAATTGACATTTTACTCGATTTTATGAAAGTAATTGTTTGTTTGTTTGTTTGTTGACACTTTGGAAATTGAAAAAAAAATCTCAGATTCAAGTGTAACTTCCGGATCCAACTGAGTAAAATAGGTTATTAGATCTAATAAGACAATAGTATTAAAATAATAATTCAGAGTAATTTAAAAATATATATTTTATTTATTTTTTGTTACAGCAACAAAAAAAGTAAAAAAAAAAACCAAGTTAATCAGCTAAGAATTTAAAACATTTGCACATATTTTGTTTTTGATGTGTTTTGCACTTTAACACAAACAGCTAGACCCCTAAAGACAGCATCACTGTTACAGGAATGGCTACCTCAGTGTAAATGGTACAGAAACATTTTTAAACGAATATATATCTGGAGATGTGAATGTGTCAACCATCACGTAATGTAAACCATTTCACTTGTTGCATCAGCGATGCTCTGATGTTTGTCCAGGTGAAACATTCAATGCCATCAGTGTGTCCTCATAGCACTTTGAGACAAGTAGCAACTCTCTGCACCACAATCCTGCTGACTTCCTTTGAGGAACCTGTTGGAAACGTGTGCTGCAACCCTGCAGTGAGTCAAGGCAGCGCTGCTGATATGAGGGTAATAACAGAAGTATGTCTGGATTTGGATCGAGGTTTAGACGGAAAACTGTGACTCATGGCGCCGGCCTTTGTCATGGCCTTGTGACAGTGCAGCTTGTGTCTGACCATATTTTCCCCTTTGAGCCGCTTTCTTCTACATAGCTGAGTGTCAGTCAGTCGGGGCCCTGGGCGCAGAGAGCACACTGCACACGCAGTGAGGCTCAGAGGCCTTCATGCTGCTCTGTGGTTGAACCGTTCCTTCACATGATGAAGCTTAGCCAGTCGCTCACACTGCGCTCTGTGGAGCCTTTAGCCACTAGTCTACCACTGATTAATGTTGTCTTACAATGCTCTTTCTTTTTGTTACTACAAGGAAGAATATAAAGATATTTGTTCCTTTCATTGTCTCTCCCCCCTCCTCCCTCCCTTCCCTTCCCTTCCCTTCTCTTCACTTCCTTTCTTTTTCTTTCCTTCTTTCCTTCTGAAGTGCCTTTATGTGTGACAGGTGTTTTCATCAGCTGGCGTGTGCTGCTAAGGAAGGCAGCCTCTGTGTGGCGTCCAAACAATAGTTTCATTGTTGTGCCATGACTGACCTCTGGCCCTTGTCTTTTCTTTGATGGGGCAGCACTACCACACCCACTAAGTTGTGTGTGTTCGTTCACAGATGACCAGAGATAAAGTGCCAGGCTCTGTCTGTTGAATTCCTTTCTCTCATCATCTGTCTATTTGGAGACTAGAAACACAGTTAACCTGAGCTTCCATAAATTCCTCTACGTGTGCGTATGCGTGTGCGTGTGCGTGTGTGTGTAGGGGCTGGCGTATTGGACAACAGTTTAGCAGGTGACTCCTACGATTGATTGTCTTGCTGTCACTTGTTGCAAGCTGTTAGATGACTGCTTGTTTGTGTGTTCCAGATCTTAGTTTATCAGACAAATAAGCTGAGCAGACCCTCTGAATGTCACGTTTCCACCAAAGAGCGTCTGAGAAACAGATTTTTAACATGAAACTGCTGTTTTCACCAGTTTGAATCCATGTTTAACTGTTTTTTTTAATGTTCTAAAACACCATTAAAGATACAGAAAAGGAAGTTCTTATCTTGTGTTCACTCATCATTACTAAGTAGTAAATTAGTAAGCATTAATCAATCATCATAATCAAAACATACAATCAAAGTTAATATGAATAGCTGGTAAAATAAAGTGTCAATATACCGTATTTTCCGGACTATAGAGCGCACCTAAATATAAGGCGCACCCACTAAAATTTGAATGAAATACTTATTTTGTCACATATAAACCGCACCGGACTATAAGCCGCCGATATATACATACCCCGATACATAAGTGTTTATTCATATACTGAACTGATTGTTTACGAACAGTGCCGCAATAAAAGCAGCATCAAACGGCAATAAAAGTGCTGATAAACAAAACAGAAAAGTCATTGGTTTTATTTATCTTCCTCCTGCGTACTGAAACCATTATTGTGCAGTGTGCGGGAGGAAAAGGTGACAGCGGCTGTTAAAGCGCAACTGCGCAACTATTAAAGTCGCTTCATTCTTCCATGAAATGAAGCCACACGTCACTATTTATCTTCCTCCTGAGCATTTAAAACTAATGAACACCAAACCACTGTCACTTCATTTCTTCTGCGCACTGAAGACACTGAAGTCGTCCTCTTCAGTGTCAGAGTTGAACAGCCTCAGATAATCTTCATCACATATCGTCTCACCGCGGCTGCACGTCAGCTTAATGAATCTATGGCATAGATTCATTAACGGCAAGCTTACATGTCCTTACTGTTTCCTTCACGGATAGCCAGATCGATGGCATTCAACTTAAAAGCTGCATCATAGGAATTGCTTCGGTTCTCCATTTTGAGGGGGTGAGGGTGTAATAATATTATATACCTGTGACAGAGCCTGTGCACGCACACACACACACACACACACACAGACACACACACAGACACTGTGGGCTGAAGAAAAATTAATAGAAAAGCCGCACCTCTGTATAAGACGGATGGTTCGAAGTATGGGGAAAAAAGTAGCAGCTTATAGTCCGGAAAATATGGTACCTTGATTGCTATGGGTATAAATGAATCCCTGAAACTTTATTTTACAACGCAATTGTATTTACACTTGTGTTCATCGTTGTGACCGCATTGCACCTTGGGTGCATTTACACCTGTACTTTCATGTGGTCAAGAACTATCCGTTTGCAGTTCAGTCACTCTGTCTTTCCTCCATACAGCGAGCGTCAGTGGGCCTACAGGCTCCACGCCAAGGCTGAGAAAGGATGAAGAGGTTCAGGCGACACGGCCAGGAGTCCCAGAGAGATAGACTCAAACAGGAACTCTTCCAGTTCAACAAGGCAAGTGAGACTGAACACAAGTGTCAACAGCAAACAGAGACAAAACATATGATTTCACGAAGAGACTCCCAAAAGGCACAAATCTAATCATCAACTTCATCTACATAAGAGCCTAATAAAAACTATTTAATATCCTCTTTACATGTTTCATACTCTGTAGTCAAAAAGAGATGTTATATAGACCAAATTCAGCACTCCACCGTGAGCAAACTCGATGAAGATGGAGCTCCTTGGAGCAACTGTTAACAGGTTACCACAGAAACACAATGGTACTATTGACTAATGCACACTACCAAAATGCAGTGCCACATGTATAAATAATGAATATATTCAGGCAAACACACAGTTTTCTAGATTCAAGCTGAGGATTGTCTGATGAGAGTGAAATGAAGAAAGGAGAATGATGAGTTTGTTGGCCAGCTGGTTGTATATGAAATTCCTGAAGTCTCCATGGTGATCAGCACCTTGTCAATCAATGACACAGTTATGACATGTTTTATGTTGTTTGTATTTTGTCCAATATTGTTTAGGTATCTATGCTAAAAAATAATAAAAAATAAGAATATCACCACTTGTTTATAGGTACATGGGATCATTTAACGATAATTCTGATGAAGTAGTTGCATGGGTGCTGTGCTCCAACCCAGTTGGTGAAATAGTTCTGTTAAAGCCCAGCGGAGCAGACCATTGGTGTATCAGCAAATGAAGCTTGTGCACCCGGTGTCACAGTGATTTGATGTTTCTAAAACAGAACCGAGTGCACACACAGCTTTATAAAGCTTACAGAAAGTGTGACTGTGCATTTTTCTGCCTTTGTGCTTACGCAGAGATCTAACCACCTGGCTGAACATGTGTACTGAAGATGTTCCAAAAATGGCACAGTCTTACTTGGATTTAGTGTCAGTTGTAACTATAGTCTCAACCATCAACCAGCCTTTTTCAAGTGGAATGAAAAGCCGTTTTTCTCAACAGTTCAATAATTAAACAGTAAATGTAGACATTGATTAGCAATCCAGAGGATACCACTTTACGTAATAAGTATGAGACAACTGGATTCATGTTTGCATGTTATCTGTAATCCTCCTGCTGTTATCTGCGGCCTGTTTTTCTCCAGTGTCTTGTCCTGTCCTGTCTCCGAGTTTCGGTCTCACCCTCCCCCTCTCTGTCCACTCTCTCCTCCTTAGACGGTGGAGCATGGATTCCCCCACCAGCCAAGTGCTCTGGGCTACAGCCCCTCTCTGCAGCTGCTGGCCATCGGCACCCGCTCTGGTGCCATCAAACTGTATCCTTCACTGTGCGTGTGCTGTGTTGACTCTAAATAGTTTTCACAACAGGAATTTGAGTGTCATGTTTAAACTTGAGAGAGGCAGTGCTAATGAAGGGATATGACGTTGCTAAGTCCTCATCTGCGGTTCACATGGGCACCTAGTTCAGGTATTTAATTTTCCCACGCTGTTGCTCAATACCGCCTGCCATTCTCAGACAGTGGAGTCTGTGTCGCCATAGTATGTCGCACAATTCCGCTCATTGACAGTGCAGCAGAGCCAGTCTGTACACTCTCCCCATTGACACATACACACACTGGTTTTGATAACTGCGGTACCTTCTCTCGTTAGTATAATCCGTTCATACAATGCAGCAGATTGTTCCTGGATCAAACAGGAAGACAGCACAGAAAAAAGGAAAATCTGTGAATGAATATTATGAGTCTTCAGTTTCAGGCGAAGTCGAACAACAGTGTAGCTTCTGTATTCTGTAGGACATATGTCAGATCTTAATCAATCCTCATGGGGACGTTGTTTCTCCACAGTGAGGTTAGGGTCAGATACACAGCAGCAGCCTGAGCTCACTGATTAGTTCAGTGACACTTCAGTCCATTCCTCACATTGATGTAAAGACTCCCTCCTGAGCCAACTCTCTTTAAATTTATCAGGATGTCCAGTTTTGGATGTCACCATGGTAACAAATGCTGCACAGCTATTCAACTCAACTCAAAATGTTACTTTGTCCAATACTTGGTTTGTGACCAAATAAATACAAAAAAAAATAATGACATTCCCATCTGCCCCAGCTGTACTTTGTGTTGCTGATAAGCAACTGTTAGCATGCTAATGGTGGCTATATTAAGAAGAAGTGGATATCGGACTCAAAGATGGTGACCCGTTCATTTCTTGCTGAGTTGCTCAGTTGCGCATGAAGCCAAAGAATCTGCTTCCTGATGTGAATAAATGACCCAGATGTCGCTCGTGCTTCCTAATCGTTGGGCCCAGCTGACTTCCAGTTGGCTCTCTGCTCACTTGAATGAGGAAAAAAAATTTAATCATACAGCCATTTTAGACTGCAAATGTTATCAGACCAAATGGATCAAAGTGTGATATGCTTTTTGGGCCAATATGCATCACATGACGTACCCGGAAGTTGTAGCTAAACAGTTTGGACACTACATCAAACTGGCTTGGTGCTAACATGCTAAATTGACATGGTGAACATGATAAACATGGCTTTGCGATGCAGGACCCTGGTATCTTTATCACTTGAATGAATCGTCCATAAAAAGCAGTTTGTCCTTAACCAGTGATCAGGTATGGAGCTCCAGGTGTGGAGTTCATGGGTCTACATGATGAGAATGCTGCCGTCACACAGGTGCACTTCCTCCCCCACCAGGTACAGTAAGAGAATCAATGTACAACACACTCCTATCAGTATTTACTTTTTAAAGACCTGTTTACCATAAAGCAGGAAGTCTGCAGGAAATATATTTACTTTTCATTTATTTATGTATTCTTTGATGGTGGCTCATGTTTAGGTTGAACTGGTGACTCTGCTGGATGACAACAGTCTGCACATGTGGACTTTGAGAGCCCACAAGGGAGTTTCTGAACTTCTAGAGATAGGACGGTTCATGCTCACTGGACCACCTGGGTAAAACACACACACACACACACTTTCCCCGAAAGTTTCTAAGGAACATAGGACTTTTACCTGCATTTCTACCATTAAAATCTAGTTTAATTTGTCTAGTCCAGACTGCAGTTTGGTTTGGGGCTCTATTCCTTAGAATATTTGGTCAAAAAAGGCTAAAAGGCTATCTGTTAAGAAAATGCATATGAATTGTGTATAGTGGAATAGTGTTTACAATAGTTGCCTATCATCCTTCTTTTTCTCTCCCTCAGTGCCCCCCCAAGTGTGACCAGAGTGACGGCAGTGCTGGCCCACTCCTCAGGGGACCTGCTGCTGCTGGGGACAGAAGGAGGCCATGTCTTTATAGTTGAAGTGCCCGGGTTCAGAGAGCTGGAAGAGAGAAATATCAGCCTTGATCAAGTTGCCAACAGGTGGGCAACTACAACACGCCAACACACTGCACACCATTTGAGGACTTTTTTTGTTTTAGATTGGACTGAGTTGGGGCTGAACTGTGGATGTAATCAGCTCCCTCTAAACACTGAGTTGATGTGATGATCACTGTCAAAAGGCTGTAATTCAAAGAAAAAAAATCTCTATCTCTATCTCTATCTCTCTCTATATATCTATATCTCCATCTCTCTATCTCTATATCTCTATCTATATATCTCTACCTATCTTTATACATGTGTACATGTTGGCATGTATATCTTATATCTTGTGTATAATTGAAATATGAAAAGTATTAAGAGTTAGACCCCCTCAGCAAGACAGGCTGATAAGACAAGGTAAAAATGTAGGACCACCTCTTGCATTTCAGTTTGTGCTCTGCTGTAGTGGTGTATGTTGCCAAACACATTTGCAATGAATAAGATAACCACACAGACAGCCCAGGAGCCCCTGACGCTAGTTTCACAGAAAACACACCAGAGCGCAATAAGGGATTTGAAAACATTCCAATTAAATACTGTATTCACATCTGACAAAATGCTATGGAACCCCATCTCTAGTACAGCTACATAACTCCTGGATTCCAGCAACCCACAAAAGCATATTTGGGGTCAGAGTTTAATTTAGTTGCACTCTACCTACAAGAGCTGGCAGAGAGTCAGGGCAGTGTGTGCAGCCACTCAATTAATTGGACAAAATGTCCCGACTTTTAGCCGTGGTGAACTTGTGATTTTGAAGGTCTGGTACAGTTGCCTTCTTTGCCCAGTTTTTAATCAAACCCTGTTGAGAGCAACGCTGGAGTCTAACTTGTGATACCTAAATACTTGTGCTGTATGAGATAAAACTGCCTGTAGGTACCAGCTAATGATGTTTAAGGGTGTTTACAGTTTGTTCAGTTGCATGCTGTCGCTCTGACTTGAAAGCGTTTCACTTACAAGACAGACAAATGCATGGGCTTGAATAAACAATACAATTCATATTGATACTTGAAAGCATTGCTTTTGATTGGCATCATATTATCTGGTATTTTATCTCCTCTCTGTACAAATACACAGTGTGGCAGTATAAACCATGTAAATGCATATTGATTGTTCTGTCCCACACACAATACAATACATCTGTGTCCTCAACACATCACCTCTGTGCTCACTCAGCTGCTACAGATCAATACTGGAATTGATGTTCTGTCTCCAGTCCTTTCATTGTCCTTCTTCCACTCATTCTTTCCTCTTTCCTGTGTTTATCCTTCCTCTCTCGTCTCCTCCAGTGTACCAGATGACTACATAGGCCGCAGGAATCTAGAACATGTGGAGGCCTTACAGGAGAACCCAGTCAATCCAAACCAGGTTGTTATCGGTTACGGACGAGGTCTCATGGTCATCTGGGACCTGGAGAACCATTGTACCATCCAGCACATCCCTGCCACACAGGTGACTTTTGAAAGACAACTAAAGGGTGTTCAGTAGAAGACTTGTGACCTGAATAGAAAAGCAGTGTATAGCCTGTGGTTAGAACCAGCACACTTAATCTCACTATGTGCTTTGTGTATTTTCCGTGTAATTTGATGTAACCATAGCAACTGGAGAGTGTGTGGTGGACAGAGGATGGAGGTTACATTCTTAGTTCGCACAGTGATGGAAGTTACTGTCGATGGATGGTGGGTGGAGAGGACGTGGAGGAGGAGGAGAAATCAGACATTCCTTACGGTGAGGAGGAAAAACTCCACTGTACTTTTTTCTTTCCAGTCTTCATTTAAAAATTGTTCTGACACTGATGATGACACGTCTTTTCTACTTACAGGACATTACCCCTGCAAGGCCATTTCAAAAATAATTCAGCTACCTACAGAAGAAGGGTGCGTTCTGCTTATCCGCTCATTTCTCTCTTACACACACAGTAGTTAATTTGTGTCACCTTTTTACTTGTCCCCCTTCATCGAACGCTCCTATTTAACTTTATTAACCAGATGTGTGTCATGACCTGTTAAACATTAATCTCTGAGCAAACTGAACTGAACTTGAACGTGTGTGTGTGTGGTATGTGTGTGTGTGTGTGTAGGCCTCCATTCCTGCTGTTCAGTGGTGGTATGCCCAGGGCCAGCTACGGTGACAGACACTGCATCACAGTGATCCACAGTAAAAACCATGTGGCTTTGGACTTTACCTCCAGGATCATTGACTTCTTCATCATCAGAGACGGACCACAGCACACAGGCAGGCAACACACACATTCACACAGTAGCAAAACATTAGCAATTCATTTTCAAACATGTTAGATGTCAGACAGGTTTTCTATATTTCCAGCAGGAGAAACCTGACTTACTGGCTCTCTGTAAATCTGATTAATGACTCGCTAAATATAAACATGGAATTTACATACATGTGCATAGGGCTAGATATTGAACCTCAGTACTCTTTTAGTCCAAAATTAAAATGTATCACCTAGGATCAAAACTGTATTTTTTTTTTTAAAGATCCAGACATGTATTAAGATAAATATAAATACCGTTTGCTTTGAATAATAATTTATTGCAAGTACAACAGTAAAAAAAATCTTCAAATATTTATTCCTTATCCATCATTAACAAATCTTATATCTATGATTATGCAAATATTAAGTATTACTGCTTGACACAAGATGTCTCCTACTTCACTGTAAAGTCTCTGCTCAGTGTATGAGCAGTGGAGGCTTCAAGTTTCCACCTCACATTTTTGGTTTTGCTTTCAGATTAGCAGTTTAGATGAGACATTGTTTCAACTGGGCCTTTTAGTGTGATTTAGCTGAAATATTTACAACCTCGGAGAGATCTGTCCTGCTCAGATTTTCCCACAAACTTTAGAAAAAAGTTGAGTGTAACTTGTCAGTGCATACAGTATAAAAGTAATTACTGTTTTCACTCTGTGTCCCATCCACCTACAGGAGAACCCAGTGCGTTGGTGGTGCTGGTAGAGGAGGAGTTGGTAGTAATTGACCTGCAGACGGAGGGCTGGCCTGTCATTCAGACACCATACCTGGTTCCTCTGCACAGCTCAGCAATCACCTGCTCCCACCACGTCTCTGCCATCCCCCTCAAACTGTGGGAGAGAGTCATCGCTGCTGGAGATCTGCAAAACACACACTACTCCAAAAAGGTACACCCAGTTCAACCTTGCATGGCAAGATAATGAAATAGATAATGTTGAAATGGCTAACTTTCAGTAAAGATAAAAGCTGTTTTCAGCCTTAATTCTGTGAAGCTTAAAAATGGGTTCACTGTTTTTTTGGCAATGTGAACACTGAAAGAGGATTTCACTTTTTCACTCTTTCCTCCTGTTCATATTGGCTAGAAGATCCCCTGTCAAATGTGTTTTCAGTAGAAGTGATGGGTTTCAAAATCCACAGAAAAACTGCATTTAGTTGATTTGAAGCTTACATCAGTCTGAGTTAGTCTTATCAAGTGGATATCTGCCACATTTACATTCTGTTTAGCATCAAATTCCCTTTCCCATGTTGGTGCACATCAGTCTGAAGTAAACATAAATCAGAGTTTCTCTACAATATAATGCTCACACTGCTGAATTTCTTTCAGAGCTGTTCATCATATATATTGCGTGCTGTATCCTGAATATGGAAACATTCCTTCATGTCTAGTAGAACAGATGGCATTAAGTTGGTATTATTGTTAAAACTTTCATTTCCCTTCTCTCCATGCAGCCCTGGCCAATAACAGGAGGCCAGAACCTGGCCCCAGACCCTCCACAGAGGGACCTGCTACTCACAGGGTCAGTTCAGCTCAACGTTCTATCCACTGGGACATATTTCTCTAACTTGGGCATTTTAACAGTATCATTTACTTGTGTGTGTGTGTGTGTGTGTGCGTGTGCGCGCATAGGCACGAGGATGGAACGGTGCGCTTCTGGGATGCATCAGGAGTCTGTCTGTATCCCATGTACAAGTTAAGCACAGCTGGAGTATTCCACACAGATGCTGACCCCAATGACAACATGAATCAAGGCATGGACGGAGAGTGGCCGCCATTTAGAAAGGTGTGTGTTTGTATTGCAGGGAATCTACAGAAATGTTCCTCCTTTATTAAAAAGATGCAGAAACTACTACTACTACACTACTACTACTTCAAATTCACTAACTAATATTTGTTTTTAAGGGCAGCTCGATAAGTTTTTTTCAAACTCATCACTTTACTCATGCTGATTGCTGCTCAGCTTTTGAAAGATGTGGATGTTTATCAGGCATGGAGAGTTGATATTGAGATGCATTATGGGAAGTGTAAGATCCAGTGTTTCTGTAACCTTGGGAGGACAACTTGGCCTTTTTGATTTTGACTATTGTCGGGTTTTGAGTAGAACATTGGGGGAATGGTGCTGACTGACTCATGAAGTCACACCGTTGGTCAGGCGGCTGAGTGTTGGAGTTTCCCTTTGGCTGTTGTGCAGTGCCTAAACATCTTTTCACAGAAGGAAACTATGCTGAGAGTCCTTCCTGAAATTTGCTGTCATTTATGGTTGTGCTGCTTCTGTCCTGTTGTCTGCTCTCTGTGTCCGAGTTTGGCTCAACTCCTCCACACACACACACACACACATACACCCCCCGCATTGGACACAGTGAACCAGGTGTAGTGAAACTTATATCAGGTTTTACTTGAGTTGACACCGTAAGTGCATTAAAAGCTTCACAAGTATAATTCCAATAAGAGTAATTTATCAACCACCTGTTCAACAAGCAGAAACATGTAGAAAAGTGATATTTCCACCTGCTTTGTCTGTACTCACCCACCTAAATAACCACAGTGTGCTGATTAAGTTGATAGTAAATTGTTATGAGTAAGCTAAAATAAAAGCTCCTTGCTTTTCTTTTTTATTTTTTTTTTTAAATAAAGAAAATTCTCGTAAACTCGGCTCCTCTCTACCAGCTTCAGAGAGGAGGGCAGAGCACCGGAGGAATGAACGCTAGTGAATGATAGTCACTGATGTCCATGTTCTTCATTCTCTCTAAACTTCACTCAGGATTTTGTTGTCAGGAATACTATTTACTATTTAGATTTGTTTCCAGTGAGACACTACTGAGTTTATACAGGCTATTTATCCTTATCTTTCTTCATCCATTAGACCAGATAATCAGATCATGTTTTACAAATCTGAAACAGTTTTGAGTCCCTGTGTCTCCTTCGTAATTTAGTCCAGTACAATTTACAGTTTGTTTGTTTTGTTTTTTGAGTTTGATCATAAATCAAATAAGAGTACCATTATACAGTAGTTGTTAGAGATACTTTTTTTTTAAGTATTTAAAGTGAGAGACTACCAGGACACTCATTTTTACTTATAGGGTTCAAAGGCAACAGAGTGGACTTTGTCCAGTTTATTTTGTAACAAGAGACATGGCTAAACTGTCCGAACGTATTGAGGACATATGGAAGAGAGTGCTTTATAACAGAAAAAGACAAAAGGACACCATCAGCAAATAAAGATATATGGTGCTGGGTAGATTTTATTTGTATTGGTGTAATAATAATAATAATAATAATAATAATAATAATAATAATGTAATAGTTGCTATATTTATAGTAGTCATTCATTTTTTTTTATTTATTAGCCAAAAGACAACTAGGAGGATTTCCATAAAAGTAATGATTATTTCTAATATTATGTATGACAAACTCAGTTCTCTGTGTTAGTAATAAATTAAGATCTATTTTCATTTTAGCTGTTACACAGCATCCGTTTGTTAGATATTTTTCTCATAAAATTCCTTGGCTTTCTTTTTCCTCAAGTCTGGGTATATGCGGATTCTTTTGCCCACGTACATCAAAGGTGCATGTCGAGCTGCTAAATAATCGTTGTTTTCAGCTCAGAGCTGTAGTCACATATTTATGCGACGGCAAATTCAACTCACAGAGACAGTTATTAATAAAGTTAGTAATAAAGGTCACCTCAATATTGTTCTCCAGTGAGGGCCAGTGTTGCACATTGTTTGTTTGGAGCTCTTTGCTCTATAAACATGGAGTGATACTCCCCGTAGGGAAAGTGAAGAAAATAAATCCTTGCTTAATAACTTAATTCAATAAATATGAATCATCTGGACATGATCTCATTCACTCCATGCAACTGGACAGTATAGTGTTTTTATGATCAGGATGGGGAAAAAGCAGTGATTTGCTTTTTTTTTTTCTTTTTTATATATTTTAAAATGGGTAATATTTATGTATGATCGTATAATTTTACTGAGATGTGCACTGTTCATTTGAAGCGGAAGCGCATTATATTTATGTTTTGTGTACAGTTGTTGTACACAAAACATGCACTTGTGTCATGTGATATGCTACTTCAGTACCAATATTACTGGGACCACTACAGAAAATTTCAGATGAACATTTAGTATGATAGATACTACTGACTATCCTGATAGCAAATTGGCCACAGTCTCACACACTATACACAGTCCAGACTCATACTAGGTTTTCTTTCAGCTCTTGTGACATTACCATCTTGATGGAATTGCATAATGAATTACTGGCATACCCATTGTTTTTTCTTTCCTATTTGTTGTCCAGGTTGGGTGTTTCGACCCATACAGTGATGACCCGAGGCTCGGCATTCAGAAGATCCACCTCTGTAAATACAGTGGTTATTTGATTGTAGCTGGCACAGCTGGACAGGTGAGATGACATGGGTAACAGAGCATATCATAGGTCTGTGTTCCTCTCGCACTTTGAATTGCCTCTATGTTTGAAAGGCGCTCTACAAATAATGTGCATTAGGTCATGTTCACTCTCCCTTACTGTGTGATCTCCACAGTAAGAGAGATAGTAGAAATATATGGGGAAAAAACACACACGCCATAAATTCTCAAATGAAAGACACTATTCAAATTTGTGTTCTTTTATATTGAATCAGGAAAAGGAGGGATTATGCCCCGGAAGGCTTTTAATGTGAACCATTTGTGCTGGAAGTGTTAAAGTAGAAGCAATTGTAATGCATTATTGAATAAAAACATAATTTCTCGTATGAGTAGAGAACGTTAAAAGCAGCTGAGTGGTGAGTATAACATCACTAAAGTGATAGCGTTAGTGCTGTAACAGCAAATTAAAACAATAAATCATAAAACAGGAAGGCTTCTAACTAATATAATCAGAACTAAGCTGAACTTTAATGGACAGTATGCCTGTTTCAAATAAAGGCCTGGTTCTCAATGTTGTTCAAGTAAATAATCAGTGAATAAAGAGGGAACATGTCTATGATGTTTCCTGCATTCTCTGGCATGTGCACTTCCATTTAGGGGTGCTAAAGTATGAGAAGTAAACCTGATGCATACACACTATTGTTTATAAAGCTACCATACTTCACACAGTTACACAAACACAGTTTACACACAAGTTAGTGTGTAGTGGCCAGCAATAATGCATTACTGCATTTGTGACATGTTTGATATGTATTGTTACTGTTTAATATTTAAAATATAGCATGGTATAGATTTTAGGTTATACCAGCAGGGCCTGGTTTGATGTCAGAGTTTTTCCTGTTTATTTACTTTCTCTCCAGATCCTGGTGCTGGAGCTGAATGATGAGGCAGCAGAGCAGACGGTGGAGGCTAAAGTTGTGGACTTGCTGCAGGGCCAAGAGGGATTCCGCTGGAAGGTAATGACACACTGTTGGAATGTTTACTGCAAAAGCAAAATGCAATTTCAGTGCTTCACTCATCTATATCCAAAAGCTGTAATATCTCGCAGTATATCAGTATATTGATGGTTTACATGTCAATTAGGGGCACACTCGTCTGGATGTGCGAGAGGAGCCGGTGCTGTTTCCTGCAGGCTTCCAGCCCTTCGCTTTGGTGCAGTGTCAACCTCCTGCTGTGGTCACCGCCCTCAACCTCCACTCAGAGTGGAAGCTAATTGCGTTTGGCACCAGCCACGGCTTTGGCTTGTACGATTACCAACAGAAGAACAATGTCTTCGTCAAGTAAGGAGACACAGAAAGGCGTAGAGATGGAGTTACTCAGTTTGCTTTCTCCAGAAACCCCATTTGCACAAATGCATGAATCAAACAGCCTGACGCTGACATATATACAATAGCAAAATAAAGCCTCACCAACCACCAACAGTAGGTGACCATAACCACACATTTAATAAAGTAAAGAGAGCCTCCACTTATTATGCACATGTGCAACACAGTGGCTGTTGAACTTCTGTCCTAGACAGTAGGTTACAGCCCATCACTAATAACTGTAGTATAAGTGTGTGTACTTGCCTATCTGTGAGGCACGTGAACTCCACACAGTCCTGCACACTGCAAGTTAAACCTGTGATTCCAGTTTCTCTGACTGAGACTTTTTTATGTCAGTATTTGTGTAACTGTGCGTTCCCTCTGCTCTGTAGGTGCACTCTAAACCCCAGTGACCAGCTGGCCATGGAGGGTCCTCTGTCCAGAGTGAAGAGCATTAAGAAGTCCCTCCGGCAGTCCTTCAGAAGAATCAGACGCAGCAGAGTCTCATTAAGGAAGCACCACGTCACTAATGCCGCCAAGGTACATTTACGGTACCCCTCTGCTTATTTCTTCATGTAAACTCGGACGCATTGCTGAACGAATCATAGGTGACGGAAAGCCAAGCGTACAGTTTCTCACAAATCTGCATGTCGTCTCTGAGCAGCTCCAGGAGGCGAACGCTCGTCTGGAGGCTGAACTGGCGGAGATGGAGCTGGCTCCTGTCCAGAGGAAGATCGAGGCTCGCTCCTCGGACGACTCTTTCACTGGTCTCGTACGGACACTTTACTTTGCTGACACCTTCCTCTCAGACAGTGAGTTCCACCGTCAAACTTGCCCCATACACGACACCAGAAGGTCCCCCACACACACATCAGATAATTTATCATACACGCCTCATTTTCTCATAGGTTCACACAACACACCCTCCCTATGGGCAGGGACCAATGGCGGCTGCGTGTTTGCGTACATGCTGCACGTCCCTCCCGTGGAGCGCAGAGCAGACGAGCCGGTCACCGCACAGCCAGGTGAGTTATTGAAATCATTTTGTAAAATTGGATACGCGTTTCCACATCTATCTTCTCGCTCTGACGTCCTCTCCCGTCTGTCTCAGCCAAGGAAATCCAGCTGATGCACCGCGCTCCTGTTGTCGGTATCGTGGTGTTGGACGGTCACGGGGCTCCTCTCCCTGAGCCGTTGGAGGTAGCCCATGACCTGGCTCGCTCCCCTGACATGCAGGGTTCCCACCATCTACTGGTTATATCTGAGGAACAGTTCAAGGTCAGGGCCACACAGCAGAGACGCATACACACAGACAATACACAGTCCAAGAGGTGATGGACACAGCAGTTTTCCTAAATGATTATATGAGGTTAAGATCTGCTAACCACCTTCAGTATGATATGTTATGATATGTTTGTTTTATTACAAATGTGGAGTTGGAGTACAATAACGTTTTATTGATTTTTAGTAACTGCAGCTAATGATTATTTTATATTAATTAATTAATTAGTTGTTTGGTCTATAAAATACCAGAAAATGGTTAAAAATGTCAACAGTTGACGCCCTCAGGTGTCTTAACAACTCAGAAATACTCAATTCATAAAGAAAGAAAGAAAACATTTCTTCATTTATTTTAGCTGATTTCCAGAAACTCTTTAGTTTGTAGCTATGAAGGAATGAAATGGCTAAACTGAGCACACAGTGTCCTGCGTGTGTCCAGGTGTTCACGCTGCCTAAGGTGAGCGCTAAGATGAAGCTGAAGCTGACAGCTGTGGACGGCTCCAGGGTACGACGGGTAGGCGTGGCCTGGTTCGGCAGCAGCCGGTCGGAGGACTACGGCGAGAGCGGCTTGGTGGTTCTGACCAATCAGGGCGACCTCCACGTGGTGTCGCTGCCGGGAGTCAAGATGCAAGTTCAGCATCCCTGCATCCGTCGAGAGGATGTCAGCGGCATTGCTTCGTGTGTCTTCACCAAGCACGGCCAGGGTACGAACACACACACACACGTATTTTGAGAAAGAAGGTTTTGTTAAAAATGTGTCTGTGCTGACCTTAAATCTGAGTTTAATGATTATGATTCGTGACATCAAAGCTAGTTTGGAGCATGTTGCTCACTGCACTTAATCACTCACGTATCTTTCTTTGTATTGTTATCCTACTTAGGCTTCTACCTGATCTCTCCATCTGAGTTTGAGCGCTTCTCTCTGTCCACCCGCTATGTGGTGGAGCCGAGCTGCCTTGTGGAGGTCCCTCTTCGTTCAGGCACCTCCAGCCAGCGCAGAGCACTGCCTGATGGAGCTTCATCTGCTCACAGGTATACACAGTGTCCTTTTCTTTTCTCAATTCTAGAAACGCGTCATTTAGTTTTGGTGCTTATGAAATTTTGTCATCTCCATCTTCCTAGAAATGCCCGCCAAGATAGCGAGGATGCAGGTAAAACATCATTCAAAGGCCCCACAGACTTTCTAATAGCATCATACTTCAACATGCATGTGCCATCGGCTAATAGAATACTACATGTCCAGATGTAGTGTTCTTTTTGATGTTATTTAACTCTGTGCTTGTGCTAGTGTGCTGTCTGTCTACACACACACACACACACACACATTGTTGTTTGTGGCGGAATGTACTGACGCACCCTCTGCCTGCTGCCTGTGTTCCAGAAAGCGCAGCTAGACGTGTTATGGAGCATGCTTTGCTGAATGACGAGAGTGAGTACTCGAGAGAGAGAGAGAAAGACATGTTGGATCATATAGTAGAAATATCATGACTGTATCTGAGTCTGTGCTGAGTCTGTGCTGCCTCTCCTAACTGGTATGTCAGCTTTCTGCTTCCATAGCCGGCAGATGAATCTTATATATCAGCAGGTTGCAAACCCGAGCAGCGTTTAGCAAAACCCATCATCCCTTCCCTTTTGATCGCAGCAAGCTGAATCCAAATGTGACTGAACTGCTGCTGCAGATCTCAGCTGTGAACATTGTTACAATCATGTTCTGTTTTCTTTGCAGAAGTGCTCCAGGAGATCCAGAAGTCACTAGAAGGAGACCAGACGTAAGTATCAGGGCTCTTTTTCTTTTTTATGTGACTGACAAAGCTCAGTCCAAATGTGAACATGGACACAGTCTGTCCATCCTAAAGCTGGAAGCGGTCGTGTTGATGGAAGCCATCGTCTGTTTTGCCGCAGGTCATTCCTGGAGAACAATGTGAAGAGTGCTGTAGCTTGAGAGACGTTGCTGGACGGTGGAGGTGAGTAAAGTAGGTTTAGCTTTTTCCTCTGATATTATTGCAGGGTCTCTGAAAACCTTGAAATGTCCTAAAAGCACTGAAATTCACAGTTCTTTCTGTTGTCTGTCCCCAGAGTGAACTGACACGTTAATGAGCACGAAGCATACTGCAGTCCTGTGGCAGCTCTCGTCTCCTGCCTGGCTGCCAGAACAACTACTACTGACCCCTGACCCCTCGCCTCAGTGATTGACCTCTCCACTGGCCCTTTGTAGAGACACCAAAGGGCTCTTGGCAGTAGCGTACACTATGAGCATCACCAGGCTGCTTAAGACTGACTAACGGTGCAGACAGAGGATGAAAGAAAAGACACCACCTGTGCCTAAAGACCACACACTGTACACAAATCCTCACAGCACGGTCACGACCATTTAACCCAAAGCTACATGAAGCACATTCCTCACATGTGACCAGTGCCAGAATTCATCACACAAAAACACTGATCCTCGCCAGCCTCAAACCAGCATCTCACATCTGCCATGGATGCAACTTGATGAGGCTGTTTGACTTAAATAGCAACCATACCCACTTTATTCAGAAAGCCTTTATCACCACCAGCCTTTTGGATTGGCAGCAGACACATTTTCTCATCACCATGTTCTGTCTCTGCTGGACAATCTCTCTGACCTACATCTTCCCCACATGGACATAACAACTGCACAGAGTGCAGAGGACACATTGAATTAGGTTGCTAAAAATATTGTGTAGGTTCACTTCTGTGATTTGTGCCTGTTTTTTATTTGAAGAAACCTCCAGTCTAAACTGTGGAAGCTCATATCTGCCGTAAAAAGAGAAAAAATGGATGGAAGAGTTGAGAATGATAAAAAAAAACCATGTTAAATCAAAAATGAGATACTGTCAGTGTTTTTACTTTTTAAGTGAAAAATATTTAGATCAAATTTGGATTTTCATACTTTTTCCTTGGTATCATAATTTTAATAAATTTGATTGTTTTTACGTACTATCATAATTGTAAGCTTAAATGGATAATTTTACGAAGTCTTAATTTGTATTCAGCATTTTATAGTTTGATTTATCGCCATAATTTTACAGCAAATTCTATTTTTTTTAAATTGAAAGTCATATAAAAGCCATCAAATATCCGCATAGTAACTCAGTAACTTAGGTTTGATTTAGTAAATCTCATACTTTTGAATTACTGTTGCACTTTGATTTAATATTACAGCCTCTTTTTTTTTGTCATTCCTTACACTTCATCTATTTGTATCTTTTCCAGGCATTAATGAGCTTCCATACTGTTTGATGAACTATCAAGGGAAAATATTTTTGTGATGCCCCAGAAGAGGAAAAAAAAAAGTTTTATGTATGTAAAAGCCCAAATTTTTTGTTGGGTTTTTCTTTTCGTGATTTAACAAATGATTGATTATATTGTACCCTGTACACTAACGCAGCCCTCTTCCCTCCCGTCCACTTGATAAAACTGTAACCGGCCATAGGTACTTCTACCACTACTGCAGAGCTCACAGTGCTGTACTTTTTGGGGGGAACAGCTTTCTATTGGGTTTGTTTTTTAATTATTTTTTATGTAAACCATTTTTTAATGCCAGCAATGAATAATGTAATTTAGGAATGTAATTGTAAGCTATTGTAGTGAAATCTTTTTAATATATACAGTATGTATATGACTCGGTTTGTACCTGTGGGCATGTTGTAACTGGGGTTGGCTGCTATTTAGATCGTACAAGGAAATATTTTGGTACTGCGTCTCAGAATGCTGGAATATTATTTTAGCCTCTGTCTAGAATATATTTTTGTAGTGAACTGATTAAGAACCCTAATTTTTTTTCACTCGTAATTTCACACTACAGTTTTCTTGTGGATAATTATTACATGTTTTTTCCCCAAGAATGAATGAAGTGTCTGTTTTTTTTGTCTAAAAACACTGATATTATTACAGCCCCGAGTTCCACATCATCGTTCCTCATCTCGGCTGTTCAGCAAAGAAATTCTTCACAACGTTTAAAAGCAGGGCGTCTAGAGATTGGCAGTCTGGAAAAAAAAAAAAAGCATAACATTTAGACTCCCAACCCACCATTTAGCCTGTCTGATTATATTCCAAAACTCAGCACTCAGTTTCAACTTGTGGTTTTTTGTGAAACACCAGCTATAATCTTGGTCATTGTGATACACAGTGGTCGGGCCATCTCTGGTGAAGTGGATAAAGGAGGGATCAGTTATCATACATGCACAGCCAAGAGTTTTGATCATCCATTATAGAATGAGGAGCTTTGTTCACTAATTGCCTCGAGCCACAGTGACTTTGCTGCAACCTGAGCTCTCTAAGGACCTTGCTGAGGCTGGGCTAGTAAACAGCAGTAGCTCTGTTAAGAGGATGACCCTGCAAGATGATTCAGTCATTTGCAACCTGAGCCAGAAAAAGGTGGCTCAATGCCTGAGCCTTTGTTATTAATCTTAATTTGTCTTTGTGGAGATGCCTACCATTTTCATATTTAGGTCAATCATTTAATATTGGACGTAGATCTGACAAGTTGTGAGAATAGTTGGGCAGACTCCATCCCTGCAGCACAGTGAGGCATCATTAGAAAGAAGAAGAATACTGCGCTGTCGTACACAATCAGAAAGTAGAGAAAATTCAAGCAAGAACAATGACACAGTAGCTGATTATTAAATGAAATGAGTCTGCTCAAACATTCCCAGCTCTTCACCAAGCTTTCAGTCGTATGTTACGGTCTAAACCAGCAGGTGGAGTCACGGAGGGTTCTGTAGTTCTGGATTTCATCCAAAGCACTTTTAGGACTTCTTGTCTCTTGTTGTCAAAGTTAAGCTACGTCGGGTGCCCTGGTGGCAAAGTGCTGCTGTAGTCAGCAGCGACATCTTTAGAAATCACAACTCAGTAAGTACTGATTTGATCATTAACAAGTAAAGAGGTTTAAACCAGGCCACAATCAGTTTAAATATGCAAGTCATTTCAGTGACTATTTAAATAGGAAACAGATCTTATTGAACTATAATCACTCATCTTTCATCTTTTGACCTGGATATCATCAGATTGGTGCTTTCTGGGAAGTGAAACGTGTACGGGAAAACTCAGGATCAACAGAATCAGTAGGATTCACGCTGGGGAACATGAATTGTATAAAATTTCATGTCAAACCTATAATTTGTTGAGATATCCAGACCAAAGTTCTGGGCTGGCACACGAGTCAAAACATGAAAAAATGTTTCGCTGTCTCAATCCTTATGGGTACATATATTGTTTTGAAATGAGGCCACTGCATCATTCCAGCATGCGCTGACGAACTCTCCCTCCTGGAGGAAAAGCGATGTAATAAACCCTTTTCTCTCTCTTTCTCCTCCATCAGCACCTATTGTCGATCACTCCGAGCAGCACCTCTCACCTTTCCTCCCAAGCATTCACCAACTGGCCATATGAATGGCAGCAGAGCTGTATTACCTGCCAGATAGAGCTCAATTATTCAAAAGCCACTTTGTGTTTGTGTGCGTGTCGGTGTACACCAGCTCACCTTTGTTGATAGGGGTGCATTGTGCTTATGCATAAACCACATGCAAACTTTTGTTGGGTGTTTATTGCATATATGGCTGCGTGCCTTGCTGTATAATGTTAGTGGGTGGGATATCGGTGTGTAACTGCCCCTCACCTGTCCTCCTAAGCATAGGTACATGATTGTATCAGTGACACCAGCTCTTGAGGACAAGCCGGAGCACTTTACAGCCCCCCAGCCATGCCTGGGTTTCACCTGAGAAGCCTGGTAAGCTATATTACACTGAAAGGAGCTCTCACTGCTTTCCCCCCAGGGTGCACACGCTATACAGCTACATATAGGCAGATCTAAAGATAGCCTTGCACTGCTGTTTGGATTTAACTTGCAGATAAAAGCTGGTGTTTGATGTTACACTGGGAAAAAAAAGTCTTTTTCATCTAGCGTGTGAAGAACAGTCAAAAAGATTCTTAGCCACTTTTTGTGAATATTACTTAGGTGTGCTTTTGCTTCCTTTCACTAAATTAATTTATTGTTAAGTTTGGCTTGATAGAGATGTATGCTGCTTGATAGAGATGTATTACAGCATCTCTATCCTAACAGTGACTGTAATCTTAAAGAATAGGTCAGTTGTGGCGGAACTAGATCTAATGGTGTGTGAAACCTGGTAAATGCTGATGTATTG
Organism: Pampus argenteus; assembly: GCA_036937835.1. Classification (NCBI taxonomy): domain Eukaryota; kingdom Metazoa; phylum Chordata; class Actinopteri; order Scombriformes; family Stromateidae; genus Pampus; species Pampus argenteus. Next base: position 3,393,804 of record CM072881.1, read on the forward strand.
AGCCACGAAGTTTATATTTGATATATGGTATCAAATGACAAAGTAAAGGCAATGTTTATGTTCTTGTGCAGATAATTTCAACACCGAAGGATTGATTGTCATGTCACCGGTCAAGTCCCAGGGGAGAGCAAAAGCCACGAAGCAGAAAGCAGAGGAGGTAAAAAAAGGAAATCATCAGAAGAATGTGAGGCGAAATGGTTGCAAAGCATCCCAGCCTCCGTCTAAAGCGCCTAGTGGGAAACAAAAAAGTAAAGGGAATGTTAATCTGGAGGAAGAAAAGGCAGATGAAATAAAGAGTAACAGAAGGAGCAAAGCACATCAAGGAAAAAAGAGAGGCACAGAACAGAAGCAACCGCAGGAACATACAGGGATCACATTAAGAAACGGGCAAACAGCAAATGGTAGATCACAACCTCAACCTGAAAAAGACGAGAAGAATGCAGGGAGCATAAACAGGACCACCAAACTCAAACCTCCCCACACACACACACAAAAACAAGGGAGGATCAACAACAAGCACCCCACGCAGCCTGAAAATAGTGACAAAGTGACAGAAAGTGAGGAGGAGGAATCAGAGAGTGATGCAGGAAACTCGGCCGTGGCGACGGAGGAGGAAACTGGTAATGATGAGAAGGAGGAGGAGCAGGGCAGTAACGAAGAGCCAACTGAGATGCAGAGGAGTGAGGAGAGCAGTGAGGAGGCTGAGGCATCAGATACACAAAGAGATACTGAACAGACAGCGGACGAAGAATCAGAAGAAGAACTTGCAGAAGAAGCCAAATCCAAAAGTGACTCTGAGGCCAAACCAGTCACATCCAGTGAAGAAGAAGTGGAAAAAGAGAAGGAAGTGGAAGTATGTGAGGCAGTCATCAGTGATGGGGGTGAAGACAAGGACATAGCCCAGGAGGACACATCTGGAAAGCCAACAACTAATAAAGCCTGCAGACGACACAGACAAACCACACGTCCCCCAAAGCCTGAACGTGAGCCGAAATACAAGATGTTTAAAAAGACAAAGGCAGATAAGCAGGCAGATAAAGCAGAGAAACGGAGGGCCAAAGCAGAAAAACAGAGGTTAGAAAAGGAATCCAAACAAAAAGCTAAGGATGAGAAAAAGAACATAAAGAAGCAACGGAAAGAGGTGAGAACCAGCTCTGCAAAGGACGAGATTCGAGCACCAAAAGACAAGAGCCAGCTGCTTCAGTTAGCCAACAAAACAAAAAATATCAATGAGAAAGATGCTCCAGCAGAAGCAGATTCAGAGGAGGAAGAAGAGGAGGCAGAACCATCGCTGACTAAAGCCATCAAAGGCCAAAACAAAATAATGCTTCTCAAAGCCAAAGGTAAAGACTTCAAGACCATTCTGGAGCCTGAAGCAGCAAAGGAGGGCCGACAGGGGGCTGGAGGCGTCATCAAAGGGCAGCGCCAGAGCTTGGTCTTGGGGAAGGTCAAAATGGCGTCTCTACAACGCAAAGCAAATAAGATGTTAGTAAAACCTGACGAGGAGACATCAGAGAGTGAGACTATTGATGGGCTGTCCAGCAAACCAAAGAAACGTTTGATAGTGCAAAGAAAAGGTGTGACTACTCTGCGCAGAGTGTCTGGTTGGATTCAGAAGAAAATGCCAAGAGGTGTAAACTTGAAGAAAAAGCTATCTACTTGGACTAAAGCCATTGGGGTCACCCATTGGCTCTCCCATCGGGCCATAAAACAGAAGCAAGGCACTAGAAAATCCAAGGGCAATATCCTCAAACATCGGATGGCCATGAGAGTTGCCAGTAAAACCAGCCTGGCCAGTAGGAAAACAAGGAGCTCCTCTGAGGCCAAAGAGAAAGCCGGCACCCAGGGAAAGGTTGGGCAGGGAGAGGAAGAAGCAGCACCAGCTGGGGAAAAAGAGGTCGAGGCCAAATACGCCGTGGTACTCCCCAGGATGAACAAACTGGCAAAGGCTAAGACAGCCCTGGCACCCCAGGCTACTCCTGGACCTTCTACATCATCAAGCACCACTGAGTCACCTAGAGAACCTGCAGCCTCAGAACCCAAACCACCAAAGCCAGGTGCCAGACTCGTGCTCCCCGTCAAACCAGATTTCAGCCTCCTGAAGTCTATCAAGAAGTCCTTGCCAGTAGAATTAAAATCAGGTGGAGATGTGGCAGAGAGGAGCCCTGGGTCCAGTGTTGGTACCGCAGCACCAAAGGAATCCTCCAACACAGAGGATTCAAACAGGAGAGCTGCCTTAGACAATCAAAATAGAGTCGGAGAGCTACAGGTTGCAAGAGGGAAACTGGGCTCTTCCCTGGTCAATCTGACCAAGATGTCCTTCTCAGGGGGGTTGATGGGTGCTGAACCCACTCGGGCCAAGAGGCCAGACCCAGAGAGAGAGTCTGCAGCTGGGATACTCAGGTCCAGCACTCAGCCTCTTTCAAATGGGGAGGCAGGTGCTGTGATGCCAGGTGTACGGTCCGTGTATGAAGAAGAGGCAGACAGGGAGGTGGCCCAGCTGATGGGTGAGGGGCCTATATATAATAACCTACCCCAACCAGAGGTGCACTGGGCTGGGAACCCACGGATGAGTGGGGACCCTCAGGTATGTGTTACATTACATTAGTGGAGTAACATTAGAGGGAGGTGCAAGAAACATTGAGTTAAAGCTGTGTGATCTTTATGGTCAATCATCTGTCTTTTCTGTGTGGGCTTCAGAACTGGCTGCGTGCTGAAAACCTGCTGCCTCATCAGACGGTGGAGAAGCTAACCAAGTCGACAGTCTATGACGACGGGGGCCAGGCCAGGACTGTTCCAGCCCACAATGGCAGGGGTCCCTGGGAATCAGAGGACCCCGCCCAGGAGATGCTGGAAAGTCGACTAGTCAGCACACAGGTAGTAATATTCAGTATGTGTTCATTACACCCCACATGATAAAAATGATCCGCTCTCAGGTCTGTCAGATTGAACATGAAGCAGACTGCATGCATCTGACTCCCAGTCTGTGTCTATTCACCACAAATGTACCTACTGTAGAGACGTTAGCTATGACTAGCTAGCAATGTAGATTATCCAATATCGAGTGTGAAAAGCTAACACCAAAGTCACTGTGATTGCCCCACTAGGTTCCACGAATCTCCATGGCAAATGTCATAATTTACAGTATGCTTGTTTTGGCCTGTGGGTGGCACTAGAAAAAAGTGCCCAAAATGGAAATGTACTGTTCTATCACTTTCTATATACTTGTGGGACAATGGGTAAATTATTATTATACAGCCTCAGAGGGGTGCCCAAACTTTTTCATAAACCTTTATATATATATATATATATGGATACTGTGCTAGTTTTTGAACATTTTGACATGATGAAGATGGGACCGTGCTCTTTCTCAGGAATAAAAAGTGGACCAAAGCATTTGGCAAGGGGAGACTGAGCTGACAGTGGACAGAGGTGAAAGGTCAAGGAGTCACTCTTTAAAGACCATTAATATCCAATCAAAGAGACAACTTTACCTCCAGCTGAGGGAAGTACATATATGGAGTGTCATCATATCAGTTCTACTTTACCCCTTATAGCCAGTGTGTACACAAGACAATAGGACATAAAATACTTGCTGCTGGTTTATTCATTTCCCAGTCTGTGTAGATACAATAGAGCATACGACACACTGCAGCACGCTGCTATGAGATTGCAGTATATCAGCTATCACATTGCTCCACCGCCGCAAGTGGATTGGTTACCTGCTATGGAGTGGACCATTAGCAGCAGGGAAGTGCAGAAACAAAACACATCGTAAACCATAAATGGCTCTGACAAAGCTTCATTCAGTTTTTGGAACGCTAATTTTATTTAGTGTTAGCTAGACTAGAATATGGCTGTGGAGAGGAGGTAAGGAGACGGAGGCGGGGCTGTGTGACTCCAGGGTTTGAAGTGCACTGATCCTCGGATGTGGACACTCGTCCTCATGCAGTATTTGCTCATGTAATTCTCTTTATCTCTTTCAGGTGGTGATGCATGGCAGAAAAAGACCTGTAGAGGTAGATGAGGTGGAGGATCTCTCTCAGTTGGAGTGAGTTTATACAAACACACACAAACACACACAAACACACTCATCCTTGTACTTCTATCTTTGTATGTCAGTGACCATCACAACTAAATGCCTATCCCCAACCTTACCCTAAACTGAACCTCAACCAAACCAAAAGATTGACTCTAAAACCAAGTATTAACCCTTAAACAGCCCCCTGAAGAAGTCCTCACTTCCCAAAAATGACCTTACTTTGTAGCAAGTACAAAAATACACACACACACACAGATACTTGCACAGTACCTACAGTATAATATGGACACGTTCAACCTGTTTGTTCAATGTTCTTAGAGAGGTGTGTGAGAGCTCTGTGCTTCTGAATCTAAAGAAGAGGTTTCACCGTGACTGTATTTATGTAAGTTTACTCTATCCTCATTTTTTTCATGTTTATGACATCATTTATGAAATACACTGAGACATTTTAAAGAAAAATGACCATATGTATGAAATGTATATGAAAGGGAGTTTTTTTTTTTCTTTTTTCTTCTGAGTTCACCAACGTAACTTGTTTCAGGGGAAATGTTCTTCCTTAGTTGGTGGAGTTTGCTTAAATGTCTGAGTTTGCTCAGCTGGACCCAAGCTGACCTCTTAACTATTACCATTTTTATGGAGCTTTTAATTGCATCACTATTTTCATCTGGAGGTTTTCTGGAGCTCTCCCTCAGAGGGTTGAGTTTTCTTAAACCGAACCAAAGAGCAAATTCCACCCACTGAAGAGTGAAAAGTTCTCAAAAGAAGTAAAGTAAAATATGATACAAAGTCGAATCATATATGTCTCAGTTAGAAATCTCCTTCAATGCTACGTAACCATACAAGCATCCAACAGAACTACAGCGCGAACGACTGTCGTTCACGCTGTGTTTGAAGTGATTTTAGTGAAGTGATTTGTTTCTGTGCACATATTCACTGAGCGCCTGCTTCGTTTTCTTTTTCCCCAGACGTACATTGGAAACATGCTGTTGTCCATTAACCCCTTCAAGCTGCTTAATATCTACACAGAGGAGCTGAGGCAGAAATACCAGAACAAAGAGCAACATAAAAACCCACCGTGAGCTAACACGTCCTCAAACTGCTGTTTAATAATCTGCTTACTTTTTTATTCCAGCATGTCATCTGAGGTTTCACTTTGTATCGTTCTCTGCTTCAGCCATGTGTACGCCATAGCCGACGCCGCCTTCAGCCTCTCTCAGGCCTCCACACAGGAGCAGTGCATCATCATAAGGTACAGGAAACACCTGATTCAGTCTTATTGTTCCTCTTTATCCAGATTCCCAGGATTTCACCAAAGCTCCTGCTCTTTTCCAGCATCTATAATCTACACAGATACATATTAATGATATTCTATATTTTTCTTACTGCCAACAAATCCCATGCAAACACCAAACCAACAGTTACCTGATTATACTTATATGTGTTTGTATCCAAACCTGATAAATCTTATTCCTCTGTGCCATAGAGCACTGTCTCCCTTATAAATGTCCTCCTGTTAGAGCAACGTTTAATAAAAACTACAGTAGCATTCATGAACCCATTTGAAAGATTAACTTGTTTGGACGGAGTAGGGTAGTCACAAAGTACTGAGAGACAAACTAACACATTATTTGTTTTCATGAGATGTGTTGACATCAGTGTGAGACAGACAGTAGATGTTGACAGACTGGTCTATCAGTCAGTCTATGAAGGTTTCTACTGTACACTGAGGACATGGCAATTGAACAAGAACTCGAAAAAAGTAATCCCCCTGATCATATCAGCACATGGAGATGCTTGGACACATTTTATGTAAAATCATCTGTTAAGATGGGTGTCGTATCTCAGACAATTCCTATTCCCTGTGTAGTGGCCAGAGTGGTTCAGGAAAGACTGAAGCTACGAAGCTAATAGTCCATTACCTCAGCTCTGTGTATCAGGGCAGAAACGACAATCTCCGACAGGTAATGCACTGTGAATAACACAAAGAAACACCTTCATTAAAGCTGCATCAATTAGTATTTTTATAACAACAATGGGCGATATGACCATGTGTAATGTCAAGTGACATATCCACAGAGAATTATAACCTTTTTCCTCCCACCAGCAGCTGTTTTCAGTGACTCAGCACCAAACAGCTACCAAACAGTTAGCAACTAGCTGGTGAAAATAGTGGAGCGTTTAGCAGCTAAAGAGCCTGTTTCTCAGGAGTTGGTGTAAATTAATACACAAGTAAAAGGCGTGTGAATATATATATAACACAAAGAAGTGCTAAGCATTGATTTTCAGTTCTCCCTCTTGTTTCGACTGACTTCTTTCTCCGCCTCCTCCAGCCCATGGAGGTCTTTCCTATCCTGGAGAGCTTCGGGAATGCCAAAACCATCCTCAACAACAACTCCAGCCGCTTTGGCAAGTACCTTCATATCCACATCCTCCAGTGAGTCCGATAACTTATTTCTCTCCTTCTGCTGTTTCCTAAAATAGGGTTGCTTACAACTAGTTTATTTGTTGACTGCCTCTCATCTTGGTTGACAGTGGGGTTGTTGTAGGGACCTCAATGTCCAAATACCTCCTTGAGAAGTCCAGGGTTGTCTTTCAGGTGAGAACATTGAGTGAGGTGTGCTCTGTGCTCAAAATAGACATCATGGAGGAGTCCATGATGGTACATTTCATCACACATTTGTTTGATCATTTTTAAACTGTTGGTACATAATGAATTATGATTATTTTAATGATCCCTGACTTTTTTTATTTGTCCAATACTTTAGTTTGTGGCTAAATATCTGCAAAACTAACAACATTAGCGTCACCCTTAGCTTTGCATTTAGTGCTAATTATCAAATGTTAGCATGCTAACAAGCTAAACATTGATGGCGGCCATGGTAAGCATTAGACCTACTAGCTAAACATGAGAATATTAAACGGTGGTGGAATGTAACTAAGTACATTTACTCAAGTACTCTACTTGAATACAAATTAAAGGTACTTGTACTTTACTTCAGTATTTCTATTTTACCTAACTTTTTTACTTCTTCTCCGCTATCTCAGAGACTCAGAGATATTGTAGTTTTACTCCACCGCGTTTGTCTGACAGCTGTAGTTACTTTTCAGATTACAATTTTTCATAACCTTCCTGTCCAGTGAAAACCACATATCAAATTTGGTAGTTTAGAATTTTTCTGATAAACCAAAGGATTAAATCTTCATTTATGTGTCTATTTTTTTTAAGATAAAAAACATAGATAAAACATATTGGATTAGCTGGAAATGTTGTTTTTCGGAGCTTGTTGACTTTGCTGACTGCAAACATATGATGATCTTATAGAACATGATGCATTACTGTACATTCAACTAGCCAACAGTATATAAATTTACCTTTAATACTAAAACACTGACAGTGACAGGGAGCATTTTTCTATTCTCTTCTTTTCAATACTTGAAGTAGATTTTGTTGATAATTCTTACACATTACTTTTAAGTAATGTTTTAAATACAGGATTATTACTTGTAGTGGAGTATTTTCACACTGTGGTATTAGTACTTCTACCACCATTGTCATTGTAAGCATTTTAGCATAGCTGTTAGCATTTAGCTCAAAGCACCAGAAACCCAAATTTATGAAGCAAACTGTCACTGGTTGAGTTGCATTGTGGGTAATATCTCTTGATTTGCTGCATTATTCTTATCTTTTTTCTACAACAGTTCACTGACAATGTTATAGGAGTACAATGTCATATAGATGAGTGCTTTTTAATCCTTAAATTACCTCTAATCTTAATTTCTTCACTCTCTTTTACTTGCATGGAGTGTAACACACAAACACGCATTTGAACATGGCTGTGTTTCATGCTGTAAGTAGACAATCATTAATCTGAAGTCATGAACTCAGCTGTTTAGCTCTTGTCTCATTTCCTCTGTAGGCCAATGAAGAGAGGAACTACCATGTTTTCTATGAGCTGCTGGCAGGTATGAACGACTGGGACAAACAGGAGCTCTACCTGCAGGGAGCTGAGACCTATTACTACCTAAACCAAGTACATATCACATCAGTCTACACAGAACAATTCTCCATCTCTGCTTTTCCCCTCCTTTTCACTCATGCCTGTTCTTCATGCTTTGTATTCCTGCTGCAGGGTGGTACCTGTGAGTTGAAGGGGAAGCAGGACAAACAGGACTTCCAGCTTTTAGTTCAGTGCTTTGAGATCATTGGCCTCCATGCAGATCAGATCTCCACTGTCTGGGCCATCCTCTCCTCCATCCTGCAGCTTGGCAATATCTGCTTCAGCTCTTATGAGGTGTGTGTGTGTGTGTCAGAGAGAGAGAGAGAGAGAGAGAGAGAGAGAGAGAGAGAGAGAGCGCGAGAGTCAGAGAAGCCAGACGCTGGTATTAAACATCAGTTGATGTTGTTGTTTCAGAGTGAGTCGTTCGAAGTGGCTCTTATCTTCAGTGAGGCTGAGGCCAGGAGGGTCGGCTCATTGCTGCAGATTTCCTCTGAAGCGCTGCAGACCGTCATCACACACAGAGTCACAGTCAGCAGCCTCTCAATCATCCAACCATCAGTTATCATTGATATTCATGCACGTGTCTGTACAGACACTGATCAGCTTTCTTGTACGCAGGAGACAACCTACGACAGGATCTACTGCCCCCTGTCTGTGGAAAGTGCCATAGAATCCAGGTAAGAGAAAGGGCGGGATCATGCAGGGATTTTTAAATAAAGTTTAAGGTTTTTTTGTCCCATGAACTCAAATTTTTTATTTTTTCCAATCAAGCGCACCAGTTTACTGAGAAGAAGAGAGAATCAAAATACATTACATAACATTACATTTTCCTTGTTTGAAAACGGTTTTTTCTCCATTTTTGATGATGTGTTACGTCTGGTGATATTCCCTAGAGCAGTCGTTCTTTTTCATATCAAGGACCCATAAATTGATACACGCTTCAGGAACCTCCATCTGAAACAATTTTGTTTGTTAGATATGATTGAGACCAGATTTATAGAGACAACTGCAGAGGAAGTGAAACCTATGATCAGATTAATCACTCTTACTCACATTGGACTCACTTCTAGTGAATAAAATAGCGAAACTTTTGCAATTTTTGAACAAATTGCGCGAATGTCGACAGGCTGAAATAAATTGCAAAGCATTGGTGAAAACGCAGAAATCTGAAAAGAATTTTACTTGAAAAAGCTCAAACCTCAAATGCACTGACACAGCACTTGTTCAGCATCTCCATCTGTAGAACTTTGCTTCATTTGTTTACCATGGAATATCACATTTAAGAGTTAAAGCAGTTAATAAGTAGTATGGTGTTGTTTTACTAATGGCCACAAGGAGAACTTGTGTACCAAGTTTCAGTTTATTCAAGACAAGAAAACTATCAGGTTATAATGTTACTGTAGCGCCCCCTGTGGGGGGATTTGATCAAATATAACACACTTCTGGAATGTGGCTGTAAATGTAAAACATTAACATAAACAAACAACAACCCTGGTTGAGAATCACTGCCCTAGAGCACCAACTGTGGATTAATCCATCGCTGAAAACAGTGTACAACAAATATACTTTATACTCCACCCATCTAAATAATAATAATTTTTAATTCAACTTTTATCACAGAAGAGACCAAAAATAATCTTGCAGTCATAACTACATAAAATAAAATGTTTGCATGCAAGTATGTGACTAATTACAGTGGTATTATCAATTCACTCAGTTTGTAGTTATTTTAGTTGTGCGACTGAAATCACTTGAGCTTTATAAACCCTGAAACACAGAAAAATAATGAATTTATTTATGTTGTTTTACTTGTGTTTCTTAAAAACTAAATATTTATGTGTGTGTATATATTTATATAAACTGTGGGATTTGTGAGTGACATTTTGAAAAAAGAATGTTCAAAATTAATTGAAGCAGCAGATATTTCTGCTTTTAAGATCCCAAAACACTAGATCCAACATTCCCCACAATGCCATTGGTAGTGTGTTTTTGTTAAACCCTTGGTTGCCCTTGTCATCTCTGAGCTCAGTCCCACATTATAATACAACTGTTTTCATGTGCAGTGTAGTGCTCTTCATGACAAAGGTTTGTGTTTTAGCTTCCTGCTCTCTTCTTCTCTTGCAGAGATGCCATTGCCAAAGCCTTGTATTCAGTGCTGTTTGACTGGTTGTTGGAGCAGATCAATGACTGGCTGAGTCCCACAGAGATGGACAGCACCGTAGGCATAGTGGACATCTATGGGTTTGAGGTTGGTATTCAGCCTGCTCTGAGATCTGAAACCAGGATGAACTAGTGTAAGAATGTGCTGGTGGATTTAAATGGGACTTCATCTCATCTGCAGGACCTGGGAGTGAACAGCTTTGAGCAGCTGTGTATCAACTTTGCCAATGAGCAGCTGCAGCACTTTGTCAACAAGGCGGTGATCTCTCAGGAGCAGGTCAGTGGGATGTAGTATAGATAAAGATCAACTGACCTTCAAGTGTTTATAAGATGGTCAAGAGGAGAAACATAAAGCTACAGTCAGTTTGTTCAGTTTTTCATAGAAGCTTAAATTCAACTTCAGGCGGAATAACAGACAAAATAACAAACCAAGCAGCTCTGAGCAGAAATTAAACCATGGCACATCAACATTTTACTAACCACATTTCCTTGACTTACTTACCACATTATGTCACACAACAAGCAGGTAATGAACATAATATTTACCAAGCAGAGAGTTGTTTTCTGGTAAAGGACTGTAGGGCATTCAGACTAAAATCCACTTATAACAGCTCCTTAATATTTACAGATAAGAACCCTTTATTACTGAGTAAGTGATGTTAATAGTTGATGTATTTCTGGGTGAACAACAGTGTGTGTGTGTGTGTGTGTGTGTGTGTGTGTGTCTTGCAGGAGGAGTACAGTGTGGAACAGATCCAGTGGTACTCGATGCCACTCAAGGATTTCCACTCCTGTCTGGAGCTGATCTCCTCCAGACCACATGGTATTCTCCGTATACTGGACGACCAGACCTGCCTCCCCCAGGTAAACACACACACACACACACACACACACACACACATAATATTGTGATCACACTTGTGTATGCCATGACTATTAATTCTGGAAAGTAACATTTGGTATGAAATTAAAACTTAACACTAGAAGCAGAGCTTTTTACATTAATTCTATGTTATGTTTTCATTTTGTTCCACATCTGACCAATAAATGAATCAAATCAGTGTGGTTCCTCTGTGTTTGCTCATCAGGCCACTGACCACACCTTCCTCCAGAAGTGCCACTACCACCATGGGAACAGCCCCTACTATGCCAAGCCCAAGAACCCACTGCCAGTCTTCACTATCTATCACTATGCTGGAGCTGTCACCTATCAGGTAACAGTCAGAGCACACATAGACATATATCTGTACAACATATTTATATCTGTATTTAAATAGGATATTATTATCTTTTTCCAGGTCCATAATTTTCTCAATAAGAATCATGACCAGTTCAGGACAGAAGTGGTGGAGCTTTTTGCCAGAAGTCGCTTAAAGGTGAACCAACTAGAATTAAGCACATACAGGGTGCTGATAATGTCTCTATTATTATGTCTATTAACCACTTAAACTTTACTTTAACACTTTACTTATTACTTGCTTTATTTTTAGTATCTTTCATACAGGTTAAACTAAAAGCTCATTTTACCAAATTATGAACTCTGTGTTCCACCTTGTTGTGTTTACAGCTTTACTTTATTCTCTTGTGTTTTGTCCGTTTGTATGGGTTTCTAAGGTTGTGCATTCACCAAACAGACAAAAATCTGAGTTAATAATTATGACTTAGCATCTGCACACACAAAGTGACTGAAGCAACCTTTGTACGGTTTGTCAGATGGTGTCGGGGCTGTTCCGAAAGGTTCAGGACGGTTACATCCAGCAAAGAGAGCTGGGCTGGAGAGGGAAGGGCCTCCGCCAGCAGCCTTCTACTGCTGCCTCACATTTCCTACAGTCCCTGTCTGAACTCACCACCCGCCTGGAGAGGTACCAACACCGAGCCGACTGAGGGATCTCTAAGAAAGCCAACAAGTGATACTATTTCACTGCATGTGTTCAGAATCAAACCGCTGTGGTTTGTGGAGAATGTGGGTTTAGTAAATGTCATGGAAAGAAACATTTGGTGTGAGTCATCACTAAAAGCAGTTCAACAACAGACTTTACGAGATGACACATTATACAGTTTCATCGATACATGTCAACCACATGAATACCAGTCATTCTGCTGGTTAACTGTTGGTTCTTTTAGATGTTTCTTTGCTCTTACCATGTCAAACTGCTGTCAGATGCTACTCAGCCTTTCTTGAGTAGCAGGCAGGTCTGAGGTTAAACCAGTTTTCTGATCAGTCTGTGTTTTTCTTTCTTCAAACCCAGATGCAAAACCACTTTTATCCGTTGTCTAAAGCCAAACTATGTTAAGGTAACACCACATACTTGTTTGTTGTACATGATTGTTAACTAGTTTCCTAACATCACCTGGCAATATGTAGTAGGACCTCATGTCTCTCATGTCTTTTGTCAGCTTCCTGGGATTTTTGACGTAGACTATGTGTCAGCCCAGCTGAGGCATGCTGGGATGCTGGAAACCATCCACATTAGGAAAGAGGGTTTCCCCATCCGGATTCAGTACTCCTTCTTCATTGAGAGGTGCGGACCAATGGACATGTGTGTATGTTCTAACACTCCTTTTACCCTGTAAGGAATATCAGTTTGCCATTGTTGTTCGTTTTTACTTCTCACTTTCCGTCCAACCTGCTGATCTGTTCCATCACTGGCTGCAGATCTGTAGGATGACATGATCCAATGTAGCCAGTAATCCATGACTTCATCCAATGTAGCAAATATCCATCAGGATCTCAATCTCAATCCAACCTTAAACCTTCAATGTCCACTCTGATTATATTTGCATCCTTCCTGTGGAAGGGTCACCAAATTAAAAGATAAATGTAGTGACAAATCAACAATAGTCCCATCAAAAGACCACTGGAGGAAGAACCTTTTTAGGAACTATACAGTATCTGTGCTCGGATCCAGAGACAATTGAGATCACAGGAAGAGATGCTACTTCGTCTTTATTAGGACTCAATGGGCTTTGGGTTGAGTGTCACAGACAGTTTAGGAACTCAAAGGATTAAGAGACGAACTAACTCATTGTTGGTTTAGTCTTGGTCTTTTTTATGGCAGTTGTTGACTGTAAGAAAACTATATTATAACACCGGACTGTTCCTTAAAAGTTGAGTAGACTACCTGTCTTTCCAAACTCCTCTAAACTCTCAACTGAAGCTGTGGTGGTGGAGTAAGAAGGATTTTAAGTTCTTTTCTGCCCTTCTCTCAGTTATGGAAAGTCTTTTCTTATCCATGTTCTCTGTATTGGGTATATACAAAATCATAGAGAGGTGAAGTTCAAATAAAACAGGAAAATGTTATTTTTTCACCCTTGTGAGATAAATCTGATATGGGTATGGTATGGTATGTGTTGCTGCCATTACCGCAGCATCACATATTTCCACTGACAGTGTAAAGCAGAGATGTTTGGGTTAATCAAAGTGGACATGTGACATATGGAAGTTCTTCAGTCTTAAAACCAGTGAAATAGATAATGACACAAAATGAGATAAACATAGCTTCTGTCTGACCGCCACAGTCTGGATGTGAAAGTGTTTTCTGGAGTAGCTTCAGGAATGACTTGCTGGCTTCTGTAATCAGAAGATCTGAGACAGGATTCTATGAAACTGTAAATGTTAATGTTAGCACCAAGCTAACAGAGATCAGGAGCGTAGAGGCTCATTATTGACCGCGATAACAGTCTAGCTGTCTGTTAATACTGGATTAAATTATGATGAATTAAAGTTTTGTAGATTGTTACCTTTACTTTAAAGGCACCAGGATCTCCTCAACAAACACTTCCAGGCTTTCTGAGTCTACCTGTAACCATACCCCAACCCTATGAGTCAGAATTATACATGTGTGCATTTAGTGACTTGGCTAAAAGTTTTATATGATCCCTGAGTTCTTGATGTTGGGGAGTTGTGATGAGCCTATTTATATGTGCACCAAACATGTATTTACATTGTCTGTATTTGGAGAGCCCTGGGGCAGCATGTGTCTCTGTTTGACAGATATGGCGTGTTGCTGACCCAGCGCTCCAGCGACGGGACAGACAGAGAGCAAACACTGGCTCTGTTAGACATGGTTGGTGCAGAGGAGGGACAGTACCAGCTGGGACTCACCAAGGTGCCAAACTGCTCATTCATGCTGCTAATTAGTAAAGCAAATAAAGCTTTTAATGTGTATGTCACTGTGTGTGTGTGTGTGTGTGTGTGTGTTTTAGGTATTCCTCAAGGAGCTTCTGTACCAGCAGCTGGAGGAGAAGTGGAGCAGCACTCAGACCTGGGCTGCCGTCACCATCCAGAGGAACATCAGGGGCTTCCTCTGTAGGAAGAACTTCAGGTTCTTCAAACAGAAAGCCATCATCATCCAGAGCCACATCCGAGGACACCAGGCCAGGTAGGGAAGGACAGATTAGAAAAAAATACAAACAAAAGAAAGACAGAAAGAAACTACAAACTAATGTGGAGCACTGTATGTTTACATGTGACTGCCCCCTCTTGTCTTCTAGGAAGTACTACAAGCGTCTGAAGCAGTCCTTCACCCAGTTCTGGGCGGTGATGATGATAACCAGGAACACCATCAAGAGACGCCATTGGAGGAAGGTAGATATGCGAGTAGTCGGATTGGTTTCTTGGCAACTGTATGTTTGATGAGTTTATTGTTTCTGTAATTTGTTGCCCCAAGTGAAGCTAATGTAAAACCAACAGCTTAACAGCATATGAGTTGTAATAGGATAAATATGCCCTTGTCCTCTAGGTAACACACCTACATCCATGTTTGGGGTCAAAGTGTAATTTTTCACCCAGATTATATGACTTTACCTATTGACAATTACACAGTTTCAGACTGTTGGCAATTTTTACCTTGTTATACAAAATGGTATTAGTTAAAGGGTTGTTTCACCTTTAATGACATCTAGCCCTATATCTAGTTTTGATGTATGTGTTTCTAAGACTTCTGCCTTTACATAAATAAATGACAAGTTGTCAATAACAGCTGGACAATAACATGACTCTAAATGAATGATAATGTTGCTCTGTAACTCCCGGATGTGTTAATAGGCAATATTTTATATCATAGTAGCACTTTTTTTTTAAATTTTTTTTTAAATTTCTGTTGAAGTTGAAATATAGCTTGTCCAGGTTTCCAACAAAAGTTTTTGGAGAAATCATGTAATCCAGGTCAAGACAAGTTTGCAAAGAATGTTAACTTCTAAAGGCTACATGAAAATTGAAAGCTACAGAGGTACATATATGATTGATGGTACCTGCTGTGCTATCATATAATCTGTTGGGGCGAGTTCATTCTCGCACACATTATAAAATCTCATCCCTTTCCTTTAACTGTCTTTCTTATCTTGCATTAATCATGTCACTTGGGTTGCGCATGTGCAGACACACACACACACACACACGCCCTGCTTACACCTCAGTCACACTCCTTTCTTGGACTTCAACCCCTCTCAGTGAAATTGGAAGCAGCAGTACATCTCTCCTTTTGCCCTTTGAAACCTGTCTCTCAGACTTGCAGCTCCGCAGCTCTAACAGGTAGGCTGCTTTTCTTTTTGTTTTAATCTTCCACATCAGATCCAAAAAATGTTTTCAGTCCATTATTTGACTTGAGAAACAGTCGGCACTGTGAAAATAGAGCAAAATAGGAAATGTAACTAAGGAAACTGTCTGTATCAGGTATCAAAACAGCCCTGTGTTTCATCTTTCATTTCTTTTCTTGTCTTGGCTGTAAACTAAACACGGACAGTTTTCTTACTTTTATTAGTAAAACAAAAGAAAAAGGAACCATAAATGAATTTGGTGTTACTGTTTAATGAGGTTTGGACTATGAACAGTGGATCTGTCAGGCTCCTGCTCACAGGCTGATTATGTCATCTGATCTGTCAGGCCTAGTTGGACTCTTCATGCAGTCATTGTCCACCTGTGATACAATATAAATCTATGAAATTATAATCTTATTTTTAGGTAACATATTATTTTCCTTAAAAAAATACTGACACTTTATAGAACTTGCTGATGACACTGTTCGTCAATGAAAGCTGAGACAAAAGATGAAGAGACATCTCACGGGCCTGTTGTTGATGATACATTGGTGTGATGATCAGGGACTAAATACTATTAATACTATGACTTCTCCCCTCCCGTTGTCTAAGGTCAGGGAGTAGTTATAGATGAGAGTTACACGTATCTCGGCACCTGAACACTGCAGCAATCTGTAAGAAAGGCCAGGAAAGCCAGCAGTTTCCTGCAGAGGATTAATGTCTTTGATGTTGGCCATAAATTAACCTGAAAGTCTAAAACAAAAAAAAAGTGACATTGAGAAACATTGTTAAGGTGGCCAGCAAGATCATTGGCAAGCAGCAGTCCTCCTTGTCAGACATCTTTTATCTCCAGGTCTTCAGGCAGGATCAATTTTATGGAGCCACACTCATCCTCTCTTTGAGGCACTTGATCTTCTCCCTTCAGGTCACACATACAGGCTTCCCAGGTCAAAGATGTTCCAAGTGCAACACTCGTGCTTAACTTGTAGAAAAGATAATTGTTACCTTGCATCATGTACTTGTGTAATGATAACAATAATAACATAGTTTATTTATGTAGCCCTATCAAAATCTGCAAATACAAAGTGCTTTTGAAAGGTCAGGTATAAGGCAGTGAAATAATTCAATAAAAAAAAAATAGAATAAAATATTAAAAACAAATGACAAAATAAAATACCGAATATACATTTATATATACACATACATTCCCACATATAAACATATACAACACATACACTTACCGAGCACTTTATTAGATACACCTGTGCAATCTAATGCGATCCAATACAACAGCTCTGCCTTCTACTTTTACAAAGCTTAGACATTTTCATTTTATGCTTATGAAAGGTGATACTTCTACTTTGTGTTTATTATTGTAGTGGTGATGTTTATCTGGTAGTAATGCGGTGGTTATGTTGATAATTTTGCTCACTCGTTAATGGGATGGAGAAAATATTGAAGTGCAATACTGAGTCTAACTAAACTTAAATCGAACTAAATAAAGATTTTAGTTGTTAATTAGACATTTTGTATCAGATGAAAAGTCAGCTGATCACTGTCGAGTTGGACGGTGTGTTTCCTCTGGATGCAACGTCCTTATCCAAATGCGATACCAGTCGATGTATTAGATGTGATGCTGCTGGTGGCCGACGCCATCAGACCATGAATGTAGACGGCAGCCGATCCAATAATTGTTGAGATATTTAAGTCTGGACTGAACGATTGACGTTAAAATCCAAAAACACAAATGAATTAGCAGCTATTTGCACTCTATCAGAGCACTGTTGCTGTTTTCTCCTATATTTAGTACCAAGCCAGAGGGTGTGTTTGAATCTGCTATGATGTGTGACACACTTGTTTGGTTTGGGAAGTCCAGTTATTGTAAAGAGTATCAGAGAGCGAACAGGGTTGGGCCACCTGTGTATTTGTAGAGAACCAGCCTCTGAGTTATTTCATAACTTGTGTAAGTATTGAAGTGAGGCTATGAAGAAAGAACCTTTGCTGTATGAATATGAATAAACACCCATGTTTAATCTGAGGTACTTGTTTACATTTTGGGCATTAGGCATGTATCCAGCAGAATAACAAGCTGGTGGTTTGGATCATAACTATAATCATATATAAGTGACGCTGCCCTGCTGTATAGAGGTGTATCCTCTCTGAAAGCTGTAAACCTCCTGATAAAAAACACACTTTCTGGACTCTTGGAACTGTTTGCCCTGTTGCATGAGGCGGAGCAATAAGAGTGTGGGTGTTGCAGGAGTATATAACAAGATGCGTGTCTAAGAATAGGTCTGATTGAACACACACACACAAGCAGAGATGAGGAAGTGTTGAGTGCACCTGGATAATAAGAGGATAACTCACCCAGAGAAGCTTCAGGTGAAGGACGCCAAATCAAAGACGAACTAACTAAAGGAATTATAAAATAAAATCACTGATCACATTGTAACAAGCAGTGTGAGTGATTAATTGGTTTTGTATGTTTGTCTTCAATTTCAGGAATTTCAAGAGAGGAACAAAGTAAAGGCAGTGACAAAGACAAAGTCTGTCTCTGTAGGCATGGTAAGGCAACAACAGAATGACTGATATAACCCTGTAAGACAGAAGAAACCCTGTAAATCCTGAAATCTGCCTCATGTGGAAGGAACTTTCAAACTTTTTCAAACTTTTTCACTTTCTTTGTTGTTTTCCTGTCAGGATGTGGGGATGTTGGAGATCCCTGCTGAGCTGTCAGCCAGACTCCGCAGTGCAGCAGGTGAGCTTCTTAAAAAAACTGAACCAGAGAGATGATTTGATAACACTACAATCTGCACACGTGCAAAAACAATGATGGCAGTTTAAAAAAAACCATGCTGATGCCACATATGTGTGCTTTATCAGATTGTGAGTTATCAGTTTCTGTCCTACAGGGCGGCAGCATGCATCAGGGGTCACAGAGGTCGCACCTTCACAGGTGAAGGCGGAACACAAGCTCAGCCTGCCTCTGGATATAGACAGATATCCCTTCTCTCGCTATGCCACGTCCTTACTGAAGGTGACACACACTCCCCTTCACACACCCCTCCACACACACACACACACACTAGTGGTGGAAAATAACGAAGTATATTTACTCAAGTAGTAAACTTAAGTACAATTTTGGAGTGCTTGCAGTCTACTTTAGTATTTCCATGTGATGCTACTTTAACCTTCTACTCTACAACATGTCAGAGGTAAATCGTGTACTTTCTGCTCCACTACATTTATCTGACAGCTTTAGTTACTGTTCAGATGCAGATTTGACTCAATGATTAATATAAGAAGCTTTTAAAATCCAACACATTGTTAAAGATGAAACCAGTGGTTTCAACCTTTTAGTCTTTTGACGTCTTACATAAACCAGTGTGTAGTCAGGTCACATTTCAGATGTCTATGAGTTGTTAACAGCTCCACCAAATAGTGATTTTTACCTCTAAACTTCTCACATGGTTTCATTTCAATAAATGTTCAAATGATCCAATAGTTTACTAAAAATCAAAGATTAGAGAAAAAGTCCAAAAGCTGAAAACAAATTTGTGTATCATTATTCTTTCCTCTCCCATTAATCATCTCACGACCCCTCAGATTTATCTGGTGACAGTCCTGGATGCTTCCTATAAAAAAAACCTCAAAACCAACTTTACAGAGTGCTTTACACACAACAAACAATAACAATAAAAGAATAGGGCAGAAACAGTGAAACCAGTATTACATATGCTTACATATGTGATAAAATAAGAATTTAAAACATATTAAGATACTAAGCAAAAAGAAATAATGATTCATGGGCTAACCAGAAAGAAGAACATGGATCACTGCAGTATCATAAAGAAATCACTGATTGATGATTAATAATTGATGACTGATGTTGTATCCTCCTCAGGATACATGGTGCCAGCCTCAGGGATACCCCCTCCAGAGACCCCTTACCCCTCTGGAGCCAGAAGATGCCCGAGTTGCCCTGGACATTCACAAACTGGTATGTGGGTTAGATTAGATTGTGTCAGATTAGATTCCATCTTCTTCATCTCATTTGTGATATCCAATGTATTTTCTCCTCAGATCTTACGGTTTACAGGCGAGTCAGACATCAGTGGCTGGCAGGAGCAGATGTTGGGCAACTACATAGTGGAAAAAGGCCAGAGTCGGCCGGCCCTGAGAGACGAAATCCTGGCCCAGCTAATTTACCACACGTGGGGCTCGACTGACGAGCAGAGCAGCCTAAGAGGCTGGCTGCTGCTGGCCTGCTGCCTCAGTGCCTTCACCCCCTTACCAACACTGGACAAACCCCTGCTCAAGTACGTGTTAGTGGCGGGTATACTGTATACCTTTTCAGGCTAAAATACTGTATATCTTAAGATTATGAAGTCATATTGTCTTTAGCTGTTACTATAAGTTATGTTAGTTCAAGAGTATAAGGACTTTAGAATTACTTTTAATAATTGTGATTTTTAGCTTTAAATTTAATTTGTATCTCGCTTTTACACTGGATTTGTGCAGAAATCATTATAAGACAGCAGGGAAGGTGTGGGCGTGTATATGACCATGTGTAACCATTATGTTTCCTTGTCTGAAAAATGCTTTATTTGTCTGTACACGACTCAGTCTTCAGTATTTCCTGTGCAGGTATGTTTCTGACAGCGGCCCAGGGGAGTACCGTTCACTGTGCCAACACAAACTGCTCACATCTCTGCAGCTCCCAGCCCCCACTGCTCGCGTCTATCCCCCCACTCAGCTAGAGTGGACCGCCAACCAGAGGAGGGGCACCATGCTGTTGGATGTACACACCTTCAATGGTGAGACTGGTAGAAAGACAAACTCTAGGAAATGAAACTGGATGAAATTCATTCTCTGATATTTTATTTTTAGATGAGAAGCTGACAGTTGAAGTGGAGTCATGGACTACAGGAGAGCAGCTGGCTTCATGGCTTCTGCATTTCAGGTGCTCATCTAGTTTGGAACATAAAGTGTATTTACATCCCTTTACTTTAATCTGCATGTGCGTCTCCCTTTGATTTTCTACTCTATGTGTTGTTGGTGTGTCGTAGAGGTATGTCGGAGGCCATGCAGGGCTGGTCGGTGTCTCTTCTGACTGATGAAGGTTGGTCCGATCTGGCGGGCTCAGATTTTGTCATGGATCTGCTGGCCGGAGCTGAAGCTGAAGTGCTGCCACCATCAGGCACTCATTCTGTTACAAACTCTGACTACCTGTTCAGCGGCCAGGAAGACAGGTAATGCAATGGATAAGTGATTTGTTTTTGTTTTGTTTTGTTGATTGTTTTAAAGGATTTGCTAACAAAGTGAGAATCCTTCTCTGTTTTTCCAGAATGCCGACTACAGATCTGAACGACTTCATCCCACCAGCACCTGCCATGCAGGCTCCAGGGCTGCCTCCTTTTGAGGGAAATCCCTGGGGAAGAAATTATCCACAAGAAGGTAGTAGGTGTTATGAGGGGGTATCAGTATGTTTCAACTATAATTCTTACATTGTTACACAGTTTAGAAATCATCATCACAGTGTAGCACATCAAACCACTGTTGTTTGTTGGTGTCTCACTTGGCATGTTTCAGGTGTCAAGTCAGTGGATAATAACAAATCAGTTTTACATCAATGCTGACACACACCTACCAAACCACCAATCATAACAGACAGACTCCTTCCATCTCATACATTCTTGACCTGCAGCACATCAAGCTTTCCTCTTGGTCTATCAGTTACTGTGTATTCACTTTCACTTGATTGTGATCCAAGTGACTGTGCTCACACTGATCTTCAAGGTCAAGTAACTGAGACTGTTGTTGGTGATCTGAACTCAGGATCAAATGCAATCAAGTGACCTTGCATTGTCCCATCTGAAGGCTGGATTATTAACTGGGTAAAGTAGAAAACTGCTCCCTGACTGTGCGATTGATCAGTGGTAATTTGATTATTTATAAATGTTTGCCAATATGCACCACTATGTTAAATATCAACTAAAATGACGAGGGTCCTCCATTGTTTTCTGTGGGAGTAACCTTGTTCCTGACCTCTGATTCATCAAACACACCTTCAATTTGTTGAGCAAGTCAAACCATTCAACCAATCAGCAATATGTAGGCGGGATTAAGAATGGGTACATCATCCTCCTACATAGCTAACTATGCAGATATATCCATAAAAAAAACATTGCCAGAAAAAGACAAAACACTTAAGACTACAATAATTATTTGATTATTGTGAAAAAATGCAAAACAAGCTGTAAACACAACACTGTCATAAGTTCACCTTATAAAGTTAACAAGCCAAACAGTTGCCTGTTTTATTACCCATCCAGCATCTAAGAAGCATTATTAGCCTTCGTTTGAGGTTGCTCAAACTTTTCCAATTTTCACTGATTCATGAGGGAAATATCCTGCTCATAACTCCTATGTTCTCTAGGTAGGTGCTGCAGGTAGTGCACAGGTAGCCTACAGAGGGTTTATTAAAGCTTGTTACTGAAAACACATGCCTGGCTAACATGAACATGTTGTTAGGATAAATCCAGACAACAATTATCATGTTGCTCACATCTCTCTCCACCTGTTTGTAGGCCGTGGTCGACAGTTGGACGCCTACGTCGATGACTTGTTTGATCCTGTACTGGACCAAGGACCGCTGGTCAGTGATGCTGTCGTGTAAAAAGTCTTGGAGTCTCAGATTGAAGAAGTTAAAATTGGCCCAAAATCAGATCAGAAAAGGCTTCTCTTTGGTGTCAAAAAATCTTCAGAAGACAGTGTCCAGAGCAGCAACAAAGATGCTCTAAGATGGCTCTGACCCTGCCTTGTCTTTTATACCCTTGGTCACGCCTAGGTCTTGTGCCTACGTGACAGTTTGCACGATATCTGCAGCTGTAGACACCATTAGATAAGTTTCTAGATTCTCATTGGTGCCCCGAATCTCAGCTATGGAAGGTGGCACAGCTGCTGTCCTTCACCGGTGACTTCTCCTCTTCTTCTTCGTCCCTCCGCACATGAGGCCCTTCTCTCTTTTTTTAAGATTATCTCTTGTCAGTTTTACACCAATATCTTCACCATTCCCTCTGGCCTTATTTTTTAGAAGTTATTACTGCCTGTTTTACACCCTTATTCCTAAACCTTCTTCTAAGGATATATTTTTTTTAAATATTAAAGTTTAATACACACACTTATAAATGTTAACAAGTGCACTGAGTGAGATTATCAACTACATATTAAGTGCTGAATCAAACATTTGTGAAGTATACAAGAGACTAAATCAAACATTTTGTGAAACAAAAAATATGATTGTATAACATGAAATATGATTAATCTAATGCTATAACATTGTTTTACCCTACTTAAAGCTTCATCATATAATATAACATTGAATCATTCTGCAATGCAATTGATGTTCTCTTTGGCACATCACAAGTCTCAACAAAAAATTATACTACAATGCCATCAGATTTATTTTAGTATTTAAACTCCTGCCTGGTGATTAATTTAAAGGATATATTTGGCTTCTTCCCGAAAAGCGTTAAAGTTTTATACTGGAGGGTGTACTGAGCGTGCTCATTGGTCTCTGCTGGATTGTGTATCTTTGGTTGTATCTTATTACTGAGTGAGTAAAGACACTAGCTTGTATTTCCTGCACTCCTCATGTTTAAGACTGCTCTGTCACTCACAATGTAATGTATCACTGATTTGTGTGCGTGTGTGTGTGTGTGTGTGTGTGTGTGTGTGTGTGTGTGTGTGTGTGTAGGACATGGAAAGAGTTG
Organism: Pampus argenteus; assembly: GCA_036937835.1. Classification (NCBI taxonomy): domain Eukaryota; kingdom Metazoa; phylum Chordata; class Actinopteri; order Scombriformes; family Stromateidae; genus Pampus; species Pampus argenteus. The sequence goes on from CM072881.1 coordinate 3,417,317, forward strand.
CCATGCTCAACCGCAGGATGAGAGGTGGAGGAGGGATTGGACCCATGCTTCCTGGCATGTATGGAACTGGTAGGAAAACCGGATCTCCTGCTGCATCTCCATGAAACATTCACACCATGTGAATTATTGCATTATAACATAGTCTTAAATAGTTGTTCCTTTTCTTCAACCAAGCTGAAAAAGTCTCAATTTAAAAAAAAACATCACTTGCATTATATTTCAGTTATTTATGGTCTCATTTTTCCTTGGTGAAGTGTCAAAAAATAATTTATGCCCATAAAGAAAATATTTTTCTGTACTCAGAATGTCCATCAAGCAGTCAGACATCAGACACAAATATGATACTGAACAGATCAGCCATAATCATTAATATAGCTCAAAATCACAAGTGTTACAGTTACAAGAGTTTAACAATCTGATCCAGCAGGTTCTTGTGGACTGTGCCTGCTGCTGTGGTCCTGCATGGCGTCTTCTGCATGTGTTGTCACCGTCATCATTGTTACCATATCCCCATTACAGATTATAGTTAGTTAATAATTTGCTACTGTGCATCTGTGTCTCTATCACAAGTTCCACTGTTACTGTAATAATTCATCATTGATTGTAACCTATTCTTATCATCCATCATAATTCATTGTAATTTATTGTGAGTGTACAATATGTGTGTGTTGATTGTTGTGTACATGTGACATCATTGCACGTCTGTCCGTCCTGGGAGAGGGATCCCTCCTCTGTGGCTCTTCCTGAGGTTTCTTCCACCTTTTTCCCTGTTAAAAGGTTTTTTGGTGGACAAGTTTTTCCTCACTCGAATCGAGGGTCTAAGAACAGAGGGTGTCACTCCCTGTACAGATTGTAAAGCCCTCTGAGACAAATGTATTTTGTGATTTTGGGCTATATAAATAAAATTTGATTTGATTTGATTTGATTTGAACAGCTTAAACCCTTGAGACAAAATGAAGAGAAACGCAGAAATATAATTACAATGTAATAAAAGCAGAAATACAGTACACACCTGCTACAAAGTAGGAGCCTAATTCTATCAATTAGTTGGAAAACTGAATTATAGATATTTTTTAAATTACAAAAATTACAAAGATGGTAGCAGAATTACTCTATATCACAGAGAACTTTACATATAAGCAAAATGTAGCCTTTACTGTATATTAAGTTAACAAGTATGATAGTTATACATACAAATTTTATTTTGTAACAGGTGACTTCACTTTTTTAAGTCTCATTTTAAATCAAATAATACAGTTACTGAACAGTAATTGGAACTGATGATTCTGTTTTTCAGGTATGCCTATGACAATGCCAAGCTATAATATGGGTAAGTGAGGAGATGCATGTGTGTCATAAAGAATCAAACTTTATGCATTGCTGTCTTGAGTCCTTTTAATCTGAAGTAAGTTGCAGAAAAAGTATCTCTTTCAGCTCAGCTTTCTAATCTGTATGTCTCTGTGTGGTTTATGTCCAGGAATGCCAATGGCCTCTTCAATGCCCAGCTATAGTGCAACTCCCATGATGCCATCAATGCCTGCCATGCCAGGTATTTCCTCAATATCATGCACTTTATAGTATCAGTGTGTTCATCCAGTAAATTCAGGGTTCTCTCTTTGCTATTTAAATGTTAAACTCCTGTATGTCATAATCCCAACACAGCCATGATGATGCCTCAGATGCCCATGCCTGCTCCCCCCATCGCTGACCCCATGTTGATGGCAGCATCACAGCAGCAGGCCATGCTCAGCCAACAGGCCTTTCTCATGGTGAGGGCCAATACACACAATATGGTTCATATAACATTATGGTCCACTAGTGTGCCACAAGGCTCATATTTAGGCTCATTATTATTTTCAGTCTAAATGCTTTTTATTCATAAATATGAAATCAATTATTATTTTTTACACCTTTTTTTATCTCTTCTTCCTTTTATCTCATTGTGTTTGGACTATTGTAACTCCACTTACTTTAAGCTTGAGTTCTCTTTCCTGTCTGCAAGGATTTTAACCAATTCAATAAAACATGATCACATCAGCCCTATCTTATTTTAGCAGTTTGTTTTTAAACATCACTAATTATGTTCATAATCTACTGCCTGCTGTTAGCTTATGTCATGTATTGTGTTGAAATTTATATTTAATATGCCAGTATTTTACTGGATTTTTTTTGTCCGATATAATTTTTTTCGATGTTCTGTTGCTTGGTGAACCCTTTTGTATCTTTTTTTAAATGTCATACAAGTAAAGTTATTATTATGGTTGATTTTTTTCATTCTATATTCCTCCCTCTCCTCAGGCCCAGCAGATGACCAGCCAAGCGATGAGTCTGTCCCAGCAGCAGATACAGGAGCAGCAGAGGAAGCAGGAGAAGCAGCAGAAGGAGAAGGAGAGAAAGCAGGAGGAGGAGAAGCAGCAGAGACGCAAGTCCAAGTTGCACTCCAGGTCACGCTCACCCTCCCCTCGACCTCCCTCACCCCCACCCACCCGGCACAAAGCACCTGTACGCAAACACACCTCCAGCTACAAGCAGCCTAAGCCTGAGGTACTTCTGCTTGTATTCTGCTCTATTACTGCCTTTTCTTTTCAACACACCTGTATAATATTATGCCTGACTGCTTATACACAGTTTAGTACACCACCCACTTGTTTTTTTTCTTATTTTATTTCTCCTTTTTGTATCCTATCTGCTATTTTACTTTTGCAGTGGCTCACTGTAAATCCACTAGCAGTTGTTTGCAGGCAGTGGGTCATTCAAGCAGTGCTTCTCTCTCTTTTCTCTTCCACTGTCAATATATAATGGAACAGATGTTTGCTTTTTTATTTCAGTACAGCGGTTAGTGTAAGAAGAAATCAAATCCTGTTGTGCAAGTAGTTGCTGTTTAACTTTATGCAAATTAGTTGCATAAAGTTAAACTGATCAACTTCAACTTGTCGTTCTTGGTGCTGGCATCACACTGCACCAACTTTCATTGAAAATGATCGATAAAAAGGGTCCCAAATATACAGTTTCATTTTCAAAAAAAGCTCAGTAATTTCCTAAAAAAACAGCTGCTCACTTAAGTTTTCAGCAAACATTATTCAAACAGGAGGAAATAGTGCGTTTGTTGGGGACTTTTTCAAGAGGCGGATGAATCTACATTTAGCACTCTAGTGAGTATTTCTGGCAGCACGGTGTGTGTGGCATTGAGTGAAAATGATCTACAGTGTGTGTTCATGGTAATGAAGGAACACGTCACTCAGTGCGACAGTGTGACTCATTGATGTGAGTAATAGTTTTTGGACAACAATGGAGCTCATTGGCACAGAGGAAGAAGATATCAGGCTTTAGAGAAACACACAATACTTGTGTTCATGGGATTTGTTGAGAAACATCTAGAACATCACCAGACATATCCTTTAGAGGACGAAGCTCCCAGAGAGCTCTGAAGGAATACGAATCCAGTGTTGAGGCTTGTGGGTACTTTAGTATTTAATGTCATTCCACAAACCAAACTGAGTAACAAAATGTGTGTTGTCAGGAATGAAAGTGAAGCTGTGTTTTCCATGTATGGCATAGCTACTTATCATGTTTTCCACCAACCAACGGATTTAAAACTGCTCACTGGGCGCCGGCTTGGCGGGCTGCCCATCACTCCACCATCTCTCTCTCCACTTTGCATGTATATATATGCCATCTATGCCTGTACTGCATGTCTGTGCCATTGCATGTGTGTGTGTATAAATGCATGTATGAAAAAAATAGAGTGATAAGTAAATTTCCCCATTGAGGGATAAATAAAGTATATCTTCTTCTTTATTAAGTGATTTTCCATTTCAAAACTAAAAGTACCTAGACACTTTGTTATAAATTTAAAGTTCTGTAATGGACAACATGAGCTACTAGTAGGATCAGTGTATTACTGGTATTACTTTCATCAGAGCTGCTGAGAAGAACCAGTCTTATGCTTTAATTCTTTACCTGTGAAGCAGTGATATCACTGGCTGGTTTCCTCCTCATTTGTGGGAGCTTTTTATAGTAATTTGTAGTGACATGTTGCATGTTTATTACCTTGACAGCCAGAAAGAATAGTGGACTTACCAGATCCAGATGAACTGCAGTCTTTCAGAGACAAGAGGGAATACTTCAAAATGATTGGTGAGTGGAGCCGACCACTGACCATTAGTGATACGTATAGCATCTTTTTTTGTTTATCAAACAATCTCTCATGTCTGCACAAACCCCACCGCTTCCTCCTTTCCTTTGAAGTGGATCTGAACTTGGTGGAAGTGATTTGTTCCATCATCCCATTGCTTAAAAGTATGATAGCAATTTGTGTCTTCTAGATTTCCCACTGCAGTATATCCAATTTAATGTTAAATGCAGTAGGGGTTGGTAGAGGTTTACGTTACAAATGTCTCAGAATGTATGTTTGTAATGGCTCACTGATGTTCAGATGCTACAAGTTAAACTTCAAATCATGTTTACAATAATTTTCCACTCGTGTCATTGTTTTCCTCATTTCTCACCATGTCTCTCCTCCACTGTCCTCTAGGTACTCAGAGCAAAGATGCATCCGAAACCGCCAAACCACATCCAGCCTCCTCCACCCCACCCAAACCACATTACTCCCCACCTGTACCTTATCCACAGCCTCCACCTACAGCACCTAAGCCCAAGGGTGAGAGGAAAAATATGTTAATGGGCCTACATAAAAGCCATAGAATAATTTGTGAAACCTAGAAATATTAGAAATATTTGACCCTGTTATTTTCAAATAGTTGACCATTCAAGATACAAACTAATTATATAAAAAATGAACTGAATTAAGAGGGATAATGTTTCTGTTTCTTATCTCCCTCAGTGAAGCAGCTTGCCTCACCTGTTGCCAGCAATGCCCCAAAAACAACACCCGCCCCAGCTCCTCCCTCCAAGCCTCTGGTTACACCCACCTCCAACATCCGGGAAATCATCAAACAGTTCAACAGCCGACCCCAACCAGAACCCCAAATCTTTGAGCCTATCAGGTCAGTGTCAGCGAACAGGTTGGATCCTGTTTGGACCTTCTACACCTTGTTTATAAATGCAGCCAGGATGAGGTGAAATCATATTCACAGTTCTTACACTAAAAATAGGTTATTTTATTTTAACATTATTACAGATATTTAAAGCTGCACTGAACAATGTAAAAATCCAATCAAATGTCCAAACAAGCACCAAACAGCAGACAGACAATGTTAGAGACTACTTGGTAAACATAATGTAACATTTAGAAAGTAAATAACCACATTTTATCTCAGGAGTTAGTGGAGACCAAAACAGAGCTAAAAGGAGAGTGAATTTTAGACTTGCATTCACCAGGTGGACACAAACATCAAAATGCTAACTTTGCTAATGTTGTGTACCCTTCAGCAAAACAACTTAATAAGGTTATAATTTGTCAATGTTTCTGCTTAGTCTACTGCCTTCAAGTGGTTAAAAAAACTCTTTAAATCTTAGTTTTAAACTTCCAAATTAAACTTCCAAGTTATTTTTTTTTAGAAACAACCTTTAAACCTTTTAACTTTCCAGTTGAAACTTTGTTTTAATTAATGAATTCCTGGGGGTTTCCAGCTAAGTGATGAGTAGATTAATCCTACAGCAGCTTCATTCACTAGAAATAATAACTGATGTAATGTTTGTTTTCATTCTCTTCATAGAGTTCCAGTAAATCACTTTGTTAAGAAGAATGATCCCAAAGAGGAAGCTCTGGCCAAACTAAGAAACAAAGCTCCAGTGCCACAACAGGAGGTCAGGACAAAGGAAAATGTATCTAAATTTCTGTATGAAATAGGTTTGCTGTTGTTGGGTTTATGAATGTGTCTCAGACTGAGTCTATACCTGGAATATCCTCGTATATTCCACTGCTTCCTGTTTGCAGAGACAGTGGGTACCTCTGCCACCAGTCAACCCTATGAAGGAGCAGGCGTCTCCTCCCTTCACCAGAGGTCCACGCATCATCTCCAGCAACATGAAGCAGAAGCAGCGCTCCCTGGAGGGACTGTTTGGTTCCCAGCGCTCTCAGCACCCTCCGTCTACTCCCCCTGACTCCCCACCTCCTCCTCTATATCCAGCACCCATCATTCAGAACATCCCTGACCCGCCATCCATGGCTGCTCCATCTCTCAGTAGGTGTCCACTGCCTCACAGAGCAGTCCCCAAAAAATTAACTAAGCATTCTTATCGAAAGCTCGCTTTCTGTCAGCTGATGAAGGCCACCAGATGTAGCTGAAAGCTTCTGAAAGAAAAAACAAAAAAAGTGGACTTTGTAATGAGAGGATTTGGTCAAAGATCAAGAATTATTTATTGTGTACACACCATCATGAAGAGAGATTAGATGTAGATAAGAAGTGTAATATTATTATGTGTTTTTATATCCAAAGGCATCAAGCCCACACACCCATCAGCTGTCACACACTGAAACTCACAGACTGATTGATTAAACACACAGTAACAGTGTGAGCTGTCTGACCTTAAAACAGGCATTTTATCTTCATCTTCATCTTCTTGAGCTGTGACCACATGACTAGGTGCTATGAGATAATTACATTATATCATATTATACAGTATATTTTTATTATATTCATTCACTCTATATTTCATGACAAGCCATAATAAGATGTTCCTGTTTTTTGTTATTATGTTATTATGTTGCATTCATATCATCATATTCATTTATCAAATTAAATGAATAATATATGCTATTAGAGTTCCTGACATTCATACATTCCTGTTTTTTTTTTTCATACATTTTACTATTTATTACCTGCAGATATGATGCCAGAGGAGGAGAGCGTTCGCTCCCAGCTCCACCGCTTTTCTGCTGGTGTCTATTTCTCTCATTCCAAAATGCCGGGAAAACTGTTCATGCGCAAAGAGGTAAACACACACACAAAACTGAACTCTAACCTTAGACATGAGCATGATTTTGGGGACAGACCTAAAGACCAACTGAAACCGACAGAGACTAGATAGAGAACACATAATGACTCTTTCCATGATTAGCAGATGTGTTTGGTTTTACCAGTGAGAAAGAGGCTCATATTGAATGGCTTAATAAAGTCAGACAACACACTTGGTCATGTGAGCTATGACATTTAAACTGCACACATTCCTGTTATAAATCCACTTCTCTGTTTTATCATTTGTTCTATCTTCAGGTGTTTTATCCCCGAGAGAAGTTCAACCGGCCCTACGTCCTCAATCTGTTATGTGAACAGGTGAGTATGTTTACAGGTGTCATCATGTTTTATAGGCTACTGAAGAATCCCAGTGTATTTGTCTTTTAATGAATTGCTAATCATCTCCCTTGCCTTTCAGAGACTGTAGACATGAAACTCTTGCTATTGTCATTGTATAATATATTTTTAGATCATGAGGGACACCTACTCTGACAGCTGTATGCGGATAAGCAGAGACGAGAAGAGGAAGATGAAGGATCTGCTAGGTGAGAGTGTTCTGGATGTATATGAAGGAACCTACAAAATAAATCCTGACAGATGTTATAAGTTGAAAAAAAAAAGTATTATTGTTACAAGAATTCTTCATATTCTAAATTTTCTTTTTTCACTCTTTTGCCCCACTGTCACCGCTTGCCCTCTGCAGCAAATTTCAAAGTAGGAACGACTATAAGCACGATCCAGGACGACAACATGAAGAAGAGGATCGTCATTGCTGCTCGGGACAATTGGGAGAACTACTTTACTCGCCTTTTCCCTGTAAAGGTCAGTGGTGACAAAAGATGAAGGAAAGTTACAGAAAGTCACAAATCACACAGGAGCCTTTTTGTGTATGTAAAGCATCTCATAGCATTTTTCCTATTTGTTATCTTTTTTTTTGTTTTCCAACTACATCATGAGATTAGTGTGAAGCAATGTGGAATGTTTTATCAATTTTGGGGATTGTTTTTTGGCCAATATACAAATGTAGAACCCCAGTCAGTGTTTATAACTCATTTCCCACAATAATTTCATTACTTAGTGAAGGCCGGAAACTCACCACCTATGATTATTAACAAGTCAGTTTAATAATTATATAACAGACAGTTAGAGTCAAAGACTTGCAATCAGAAGGTACACAGTATGTATGTATCTTCTGTATGTACTGTACATACAGTATGTATGTATCAGTAGGTATGTATGTATCTCTATTGTGTCTGTCTGTTGCAGTTGGACAGTGGTGATGCGCAGATTTTGGGTGTGTCTCATCGTTGCATTCGTCTCCTGACAGTGGTCAAAGCATCAGGCATCAAACCCAAACACCTCCATCTGCTCAGAAGCTACAGGTAAACATGCAGAGCAAAACACAGAAAAACCACAGAATCACTGTGCTTTACTATATAAAGGGACTCAGCTCATAACTTGTGTGCTTGGGACTCTTTTGTTTAACTTTTACATACTTCTGTTTGGCCAAAATAATATTAGGTCTAACAAGCGTTCAGTGTTTTCATAAAGTTGTATTATAAATGAAGACATTGCAGTCAGGTCCCCAGGTCTTTAAGGTTTTAGCATATAGAGTTTACATTGTACAGTCAAAAGCATACACATAGTGATTAGTTTATCATCTTATTCCAGTATGTTTACTCAACTCAGAGTTTGTTGACTCAACTCTGACCATTTTTATGCCAACAAACAGAAATTAATAAAAAAAACTAGACCAGAGTATTAATATCAGTGCATCAGTGTCAACTTAGAAACAAATAAGTCAGCAAGCCAACAACTCTACAAGCATTTGACACCTTTTTGTATATAAGTTTATAACACACTGGCAAGTAGGTATAATGTCTTTGTTACCTAACTATGAAATGTGTATGAAATATAAATAAGCTTGCCATACCTACATTTTTAGTGATTTATAATGTGTATATACTTTAAAAAATGTATTTTTTCTATTATAAATGATCAAACTATGTGTGAATATAGCTTTGCAGAGCTGTTGTCAGTTGGCCTCCATGATGCAGACAGAGTGGAACTTGAGCTGAAGAGTGAAACCTTACTGCTGCAGTCCTCCAGAGCTCCTCAGATCACTGCCATGATCCAACTCTTCCTCCAGGAGCTCATTAAGGTACTTCTTCCCTTCATCAGAATCTTTGGGAATGAGGGTCCCATCACATTCACTTGATAAATCTAGCTCATTGACATCTTTCCTCCGGCTCTGGTGAATGTTAGTTTTATCCCTCCAGCCTCTGACAGAAACTCTGAAGTGATCTGCCTCTCTGCTCTCCAGGACTCGGGACATGTGGTTGCACTGAAGAGTTTTGTGACAGATGACAAGAGTCTGCTGAGCTTCAACAAGGGTGATGTCATCAAACTCCTGCCAATGGAAGGAAGCCAGAAAGGTAAGCAGCCTGTGCGGCAGACAAAACAAATTGCATTTGTTTGTGCCACATTTCAAACATGAGTTCATGAGTTAAGACTGACAGTTGCCAAGCATCTCATTGAAATACATTAACATTCAAGATCTGATATTTATTGATTAGTATTGATGATAGAGACAACCAAACCATTAAACACTAATATATATATATATATATATATATATATATATATATTATATATAGATATATATTATATATTATATATATATATATATATTAGTGGTGGATAGATTAATAGATTAACGGCGTTAACCGCCGTTAATCTATTATCAAAATTGGGTTTGGAGCTGGGTCCTATAATAAGCACACTGATGACTTTCACCGTGATATTTTAGCGCGGATGTATACATATTTACACTGTGGGGGGCAATTTGGTTTTTGTACCTCTACACGCCTGTGAATTACCGAACTACCACACCAAACATGATAGTTTATCATGGATGCAGCCACGAAGCCGCAAGGCTTGCTTCAGGGAAAATTCATTTTTAAGAAGCTTCCAGATGGTGGCATCAACAAGACTAAGGTTGTGTGCACTTTATGCAATGCAGAATTGGTTTACTGTAGGAGTTCTTCCAGTCTCAAATACCACCTGAACACAAAGCATCCCTTTGCTATAAGCAGTCAGTGATGCATTTTGCAAACTGATGCATTTTGGCTCCTGTTCTAATGCATCCCCTGGCTTAAGAAACTCGTTCTCAAAGACTTACTTTTGGTCAGTACTTAGGTATTTCACATTCTGAACATTTCTTTTTTATATACACCTTTTTTAATTAAACATCACATTTTTTTACATTTTACATCACATTTTTACAATAACTATACTACAGTATAATTAATTCGTTTTGTACAATATGTGTCTTTTTATGTTAACAATGCATTATGTTTATGTGTGTTCGCTGTGTTTTCCACCAGGCTGGCGTTTTGGTACCCTGGGAGGACGCTCTGGTCTTTTCTCGGAGGACCTCACCCAGCCATCTGCGGCCCCAGACTACCACTACCTCCACCTTAATCGAAGAGATGATAGGAGGAAAAGCATGAGGGGCGCTAGACCTGTTAGTTCAGCCAAGGGCCCGTCTCCAGATTCCTTCAACACAAGCAGCACTGATTTAGAGTTGCCCAGCAGAGAGGCCTCGACCCTGAGATCAGTACAGAGCTACTCCCAGGGCTCACTCCATGAGTTAGAGATCCACTCAGCCCTAGATGAGTTTGCCACAAAATACTTCAGGTATTATAGAAGAATCATAATTATTGTTGATAATGTTGAGATGGTTTGGGTTCATAGAACACGTTATAGCTAATTTTTTGTTTACTTGTTTATCAAAGAGTGTGGGCGGCAGGTCTGCCAGATAATGGGAGGAACTTTACAAAGGCAGTTCAACACCAAGAGGTACACAGTACAAGCTGTCATATCCAATGTTTAGTCACTGCTCATACTGCATGTACTGTACACTGTACAACTTACACATCTGCTGTTATCATGTATTTATTTTCAGGTGGCTATACAGGAGTCCCTCATTTTCTACAATGAGCCTGGAATCAATGATCTATCAGTCCAGTGCTTTATGAGTGAGTGCTCCAACATAAGCATGCTAACACACCACTGTTTCGCTATTTCTTTATCATTTCTCATGCTCACCTCTCCCTCCAGACCTGATGCAGCTCATGGGTGACATGCCGATGAAAAAGAATAACACCCAATCAGACTGCGTGAGGCACATCTTACTGGTCAGTGCTCATTCAAACTGTGTATCTACAAGATGAATGGACTTCAATTGGAAAATTAAACAGTGAGTTTGTCTCTTCTGTCCAGCTCGGGAAGGAAAAGGAGATGCTAAGAGATGAAATCTACTGCCAGGTCATAAAGCAAACCACCGGCAACGCAAACAAGTGAGTGTGTGTTGGTTATGAAAACTGATTAATGCAGCTTCAAAAATAATAGGCATAGGCATAAACTCAGTACATTATACAATCTGCCTCTGTGTGCTTGCTAATAGAATACAAAAGTAAATTGTGTTTAATGTTGCACCATGGCTTGACAACAATATGACAAATATATGAATAGTTAACATTAGAATGAGTCCAATTATAAAGTAATACACAATAAAAAAATACACTTCTCTCCAATGGCTATAATAATATGTAATCAGTGGTGGAAAGTACCTTTGAGGTGTTTGTGGTACTTGTACTTTACTTGAGCATTCCCATATGATGCTACTTTAACCTTCTACTCTACAACATGTCAGAGGTAAATCTTGTACTTTCTGCTCCACTACATTTATCTGACAGCTTTAGTTACTGTTCAGATGCACATTTGACTCATGTCAGTTTCAGCCCTTTAAATGTTTTTACTGCAGTGTTTTCTGGAACACATTGTTCAGAAAGAGATGATTAGAACTTTTACTATTAGAACATTTGCCATCAGATATCACTCCACACAAATAACCACACAAAAACAACATAAACTCCACAAAAGCACAAGCTGAGTTGGGCCGGTTTTATCAGGTAAGAGAGCAAAGAGAGAGCTCTCTAATGACATTACACTACAATATGATTTCTGCCCCATCATATCTAAAAAAAACAACGACTCGATCCCCAGACATTTACTATATGTTGCCTCCATAGATCCAGCTGTACTCTTGGCTGGCGGCTCTTCAACCTGGTGACTGGGTTCTTCCCCTGTTCTGGTACTCTGCAACCTTATGTCTCACGTCACCTGCAGGACATCTCTCAGGACTACGAACACCCGTACCAAGGTAGATAACGCTCCCATAAAAATGCCCAGTTTAATGTATCAGCTACATGTTTAGAATAATACCCTAACTCGTACAACATCTTTGTCTACAGAGCTGGCATGTGTGTGTCAGCATAGCCTTCAGCTGTCTCTCAGTTTTGGCGGACGCCGTAACATCCCGTCACATGACGAGTTGAAAGCCATGCTGGCAAGTTAATCTACTCACTAATGCATATGAACGCTCACCTGTGATGGTTCCATCACTCTCTGCATCCACAGCACAACTGACTGTGTGTGTGTGTGTCTTGGTTTTCTGTAGAATGGCAAAACCTCAAAACAAATTCCTGTCAAGCTTCCAGGAGAGGTGGATTTCTCCATCAAGATACACAGCTTCAGTGTAAGTGTATTTATACCTGCGTATCTATGCGTGATAGTCTTTTTATTTTGTTTATTGTCATTTTTTATCTTCATCTAGATTGCAGCAGATGTGGTAACAAAGTTGTGTCATGATATGGGCATCTCAAATATCTCAGAAATCAAAGAGTTCACCATCCTTGCCAACCGACATAAAGGTAAACGGACTGATTCTAAATCTACTGGATTCATGTGTAATTATTCAGCTGGTTGTCTATGAGAAGCATTTAGCCTAACTTAGATTTAATAATAACCTTCTGAGTATATCTGCCTCTTCTTTTTGTGCCTTTTCTACACTTACCATTAAATATATATAATGTTTTGGCTGTCAAATTCTTACATGTATTATGTTAAAATTCTAATTATACAATTATGTTATTGGCAGCCTGACATAAACAAATAGATATATATAATATATGGATTCCCCAATATGTGAAACACCAAAAATAAATTAAATTATAAATAAAGTAAGCAGGATAAAAAATGTCTTTACTCTGTGCAGCATGAACCTTTTAAAGATAATATATCTATACTAAATAATTAAATACAATAAATGTTCTCCACATTTTGATCATCATGTGAAATATATTTTTAAAGGATAAAAGCTTTTTGTGCACTTGCCTAGTGTACACAGATATATTTTTCAATTAGGCCTCAACAGGACCAAATGATAACATATTCATTTGGTAATTACAATGAGAAAGGCTTCCATTAAAGTAGTGGTGAAGGAATAACTTAGTATTTATATATGTTTTGTATATAGATATATTATCAGCAAAAATTAATTACATTATCCAAAATGGAGTGTTATTTTATTATACTGCTAATGCTGGTATATTATTGGATTATTGTTACTGATGCATTAACATGTAAGCAGCATTGTAATGTTGCTGGTGCAAAGACATTAAGAGGTTGATGTCATGTTTGTCATTTACCAGACAGTGCCAGTGGTATTTATGGTGTTCAATTTGAAGCAGCAGAGTATATGAAGAGCGAAAACACTGATTTGTAAAGCTTCATCTTTAAATGGGATGAACTGCAAATACAGTTTTGCTATGATCAGGACATGTGTCAGCTGTCAGTGAAGAGAGGCAGATCAAAAGATCTTCTCCTCATCCTGACTCCTCTTCTCCTGCTCTATCAGATGGGATGATGCGACCTATCCATGCTGAGGAATATCTGTTTGACTTCCTGCTGGATGAAAACTACATCTTCCTGTCACTGAGAAGATTGATGTGGAGAAACCCTCTGACCTTCAACAACGACCTCTATGTGGATTTCCACTACCAACAGGTAACATGATGACTTTCCAGCAGTCTGCAGCAGGAGAATACTCCTAACCACTGCTTCTGTTTCCATCTAACTGTTATTGTCTTTGTGTGTGTGTGTGTGTGTGTGTGTGTAGCTCCTGGGTGACTACATGAATGGACGGCTGATGCTTCCTCCTGCAGCAGGTGGGTCCTCATCAGTCCAGCAGGCAGCAGAGCTGTCAGCGCTGCAGCATCTGGCTCTTGGAATGGAGAACCAGCCCTCACTGTGAGTCACACGACGCTCATCAGTTAAGAAATATCATGTTTTGGGAGATATTGGCCCATTTGGATAGCTCAAAAGAATCCAATACACACACACACACACACACACACATCCAACAGGTAAATGTCATCATGGAATCATCCCTCACATTTTATGAATATGTTAATGACATGGCTGGGTCTGTCCAAGTTTGAACAGAAATGTAGTAATTACAATTTTTGATCTCAGGGGGAACAATTTGTTGGCAGACAATAGGATTATTCATTCACCTAGTATTTGTTTGTGCATCCTAATCATTTCCACACAGTCCCTAACTTCAACTTCAATGTGTTGAAGACCAGTAAATCCTTAAAAGCTAAGCTGTCATCTAACATTGTTTAAATGTATGCACATGACTGACAATTAGTTGTGTGTATTTCTGTGTAAGGCTGGAGATAAAGGAGTACCTGCCCTCACAGGAGGGGCTCAGGAGTAAAGTGGAGGAGATCCACTCCTTCTGTTTGGGCCAGCTCGTTGCTATGCACTCCCTCAGCCCTCAAGACGCCAAAATGCGATTCATTGGTAGGTACGAGATCCTTCCCCTCTCCCGCCTGCTCTGAATTGTCACTGATGATAACTGCATTTATGTGGATTCTGTCCTCCAGAGTTTGTGACCACTCTGCCTCTGTTTGGCTCCAACACTTTCTTGGCCAAGAAGGTGAGCCACCGTGGCTGGCCCTCACCCTGCATGGTCAGCATCAGCCAGGAGGGGGTGCTGTTCCTCCACCCTAAAACACAGGTACAGACAAATGAGTTGTCAGTAGTAAAGATAATTACAGCAAACTGTGACAGATAATAGAAAGTATGAAGCTTTGACAATAAACAATGTCTGTCTGACATTTTGAGCCATATTCATTATCTAAACTTAACCTTCAACAGTTTGATGGTCTAATGGTATAAAATAATTCTTTTCAACTATATAACACCAGATTTCAGTTTAATCCCAAACACGTTTCCTTATCATTTATTATTTTTGGTCTTTTAGTTTGTGTGCAGTTAGAGACAAGCTGTAAAAATTGAGTTGAGTTTTGTCTTAAACAATCCTTAAAATGTATCCATCTTGTCAGGCTGGAAAAGCTGTAGCTGATGGATGATGACTGTCTGCACCATATGCAGCATGTAATAAAAGCTGAACTCAGCCATCTAATGTCTCTGCAGGAGCGAGTGTTTCTGATTCCTCTGGTGGAAGTGCAGTCCATGCGAACCATTCGTCCCAAGAAACTAAGCAAAGTGCCTTCAGTTGACATCCATTATGGCGATCCAGGCCGCCCCAAAAAAGTCACCATTAATCTCAAACAGGTAATGACTACCCTACTGAGGATAATTATTTTTAGATTATTTTTATAGATTTATCAATAAATCCTATGGATTCAATCAGAAAAACCCTCTCATGATGACAGAATCCTTTCCACACGTTTTCTTAAATAAAATATTATAATTAATAAATCTAAAGCCACTTAAATTTGATATAGTGTGTATTGCCACTAAATAGGGATTGATCAATGAATACCGTATGTTAAGTGTTTTAATCTCTTTCAGCGAGTGGTTTGATGAAATCAAAATAACAGACATGCTGTCTGCTGTCAGAGTTTTTGGGGCCGGGGTCTCCTGGGGGGATTGTTTAGGTTCTTTTTGTATTTATTTTTTGTCTATGAAACAATAGCTGACACTAAAGAACAGATGGAATTTATATTACATTGTTTCATCAACTTGATATTTTAGGTTTTCTAATTTTATAAGGATTATTTACCGTAATAACATGATTTTGAATAAAGCGGGACCTGTTTAGTTAGCTGTGATAGACATTAATATGAGAATAACACGTCAATAGCTAAAGAATGAAGCTTTTTTAGAGGTGCTTCTACAAACAACCAGGTTTTTGTGGTTGGATTTCTGTTGTAGATTTATTGCACATAGTTCATAAGGGTCTAACCTCAAATATAAGAAACATCACTAAGTAGACGTTTCTTCATGTATAGCCCATGAAGTATGTTCTTCAGCTTCTCAACAGGGTTACAGCAGTACTTTTCTATTTACTGGGTTTAAATTAGGTTTGAAAAAAATATTTTAAAAGGAAAAGATGTTTGATTTTGCAGTTATTATGATTTTTACACATATGGTTTAATACTTGTGGAACATTATCACCTAAACATCTTATCTTATTACCTACTGAGAATTATGAGGTGAAATTTTGAATCTTAAATGTCCTTGAGGTTTTTGCATTTGGATCTCATTTAAAACTTTTATTTGATTTTTGTCTCTGCCAGGCCAAGGAGTTGTGCCACACCCTCGCTCTGATAATGGAAGAGCTGATCCAACAACCAGTCAATAGCTCCATTTCAAATCACTAGTAGATGCACACACACACACGCACGCACACACACACACACACACACACACACACACACACACACCTATCCTTGATATTGACTGGCTTCTGTAACTGACTTTTGAACTGTTTTGTTAATTTATCTTTTGCGGTGTGTAACTTCTTGAACAGTGATGTCACTGATAAAATGGACTGAAGAGAAACATGAACATGCACACACAATGCAGATATTCTCTCCAGTGATCAAAGAATATAAATGAATGCAGGAGGAGATAATCCGCCTGTCATTGTAAGATTAATCAACACTTTAAATTTGTTCCTTTTGTACATTAAAAAAAAATTATTAATTATGACCCCACAGTTTAAATGTAAAGTTTGTAATCATTATTGATCCCTCATGTTATAATGACAAAACATGTAATATAAGTAATCATTTTTAAACATTAAAGAAATATATTGATGAATTAAAAAATGTGTTTACTTTCCAATATTTTCATTCAAGGAGGCTTTCACAGGTGTAAATTATTTCTAGAAAGAAAGGTTTCTGTTGTATGAGTGAGTCTATTTCACAACTTTAAATAAGGAACTGTACTATTCTTTTCAAGTGGTTCAGTGAAGACAATAGAGAAATTAGAGAATCACAGAAAAGGAATCTTTATAGTGGTAGAGACAAATTAAAGAG
Organism: Pampus argenteus; assembly: GCA_036937835.1. Lineage (NCBI taxonomy): Eukaryota > Metazoa > Chordata > Actinopteri > Scombriformes > Stromateidae > Pampus > Pampus argenteus. Next base: position 3,434,439 of record CM072881.1, read on the forward strand.
GTATCATTACTTACCAATGCGATACATAATCAAATTTAAAACTCTACTAGTGATAAAAAGCTGTCCTAGTTATGTTACTAACATAACTTTCAAAGTTAAAATCAGAAAATAAGCTTTGAATTTATGTCAGTGTGGCAAAAAGTGATTTAACATTTGAATTGAATTGAAACTGAAATGCAACCACTGAAACATTAAACTCATGTACCAAATCCCTAAACCAAGACTGCAAAGTTGCAAGTGGAATTTCTGCTTTACACTCAATTTTCAATTCTACTGCCTTTAAATAATGTCATAGGACATGTGACTTACAGAATGTGTCCAAATGTCAGCTAACGTTAGAAATCCATTTTAATCTGTGTTGCTGTATCACAGTAATGCATGACATTTCTCTTTCAGTCTGCATGGTTGGATGTGTTTTCCCTGTGGCAATAATATTTTGGAGTCTTTTAATGTTTATGTTCATGTTTATGTTGAGGTTAGAGATGATACAGGTCTTCAACAGCAGGGGGCAGCACTGCAGCATCAACAGCATAGTCCATGCAAGAATATTTCACTGCAGTAGTTCAATCTAAAGAAAGAAAAGCTCTAAAAAGTCTGAGCTGTGCAGTGGAGATTAACTACTGCTGCTCAGAAACCTTACTGTTTTAATTCGCATTTTTTAATTTAATCTATGATCCAATTTTAAACGCCCAAAATATTTTTAAATAAAATCAAATTGTATTTTTTTGCTAGGTCAGGACACTATAATTTATGCATCATAATTCACATTTAGGTCTGCATTTAATGAATTTGGTGGAACTGGTGCAATAACAGGTTGCATTTGGGTAACTTCAGTATGGTATTGCGGTATACTTTTTTGTCACTTCTCTTGTGAAATAAGTAGTTATCTTATCACAACTTAATACACAACATATTACAAGCCTTAACAGTTGATGGTCAGCAAAAGTTACAAATACATGTTCCATCTTTCCATCTTTCATTGGCTCCAACAAGCTGCACTCATTAAAGCCGCCATGAGGAACCGTCCTCTCTCTTTTTAGTCAGAAAGCAGCTCCAGCCAGGGCTGACAAGTATTGATTTAAACACCGTGTGAAATTACACTGTGGCAGCAACCTGACCTCAGTTTACTGACTCGGTACTGACGCAGCCTGAAGGTTAGAGGACAGCAATAGCTGCTGTGTGTGTGTGTGTGTGTGTGTGTGTGTGTGTGTGTCTGTGTAGTTAAGATCACCACAATCAAAATCAAGTGCAGGTTTATCCAAGCTCCACAGTCACTGAGATGCCCTCCAGCATGTCACTAAGCCCCTGCCAATAGGAATGTGTTCATACTCAACTTGTTAAAAATATACACAACACACTCAAAAACATAACACACTCATGGAACTGAAATGAGCTATCCTGATGAAAACTGAACAAAATCCATCTGCTGAGGAAGACTGTGAGATGTGGTGGAAAACTATGGAAAAAGTTAGTAAGTAGATCTTGAGTTGATTTTTTTTTTTTTTTTTTTTTGGTCAACAAAACTAAAATAATGAAGATCTTAAACCTATTTTTTTGACATGGGGTGCTCTCTCTTTTAAGGCCCACCTCATCCACATCAGTTAATTAATGGTTTTTCAATAAATTAGGAAAAACCAGTTGATACTTACTGGAGTTCTGTGGTTGCTAAACCAGCCTTGTTGCAGTCGGTGTTGTGGGGTTGAGGTCAGAGTTGAACTGGCTTCATGCACAGATGCATTAACGTGGTGGAGTAAGACAGGGACAAACACAAACTGTTGTCTAAAATACCATTTCATGTTGTAACATTGAAAAAAAACCCCATGAAAATCAACCGCAGGCTACAAGTACACAAAAAATACTGACACACAATTTCAGCAATAGTTTATTTATCAAACAATGTTATTCTAACTATTCTGGATTAAACTAAAATGGAAATGGAAATTATTTATATTCACTCAAAATGCTGCAAATATTAGGACAACATATTTTTATAAGCCCAGTCCTGAGTTTAAAGTAGATATGCTCAATCCAAATCAAAGAGTCAAATGTATGCAGGAATTCAAATGTTATCAAATTGTTAGTCTCAAGGGCAGCAGAGTTATTTGCAGCATCCGGTGGATTTGTGTCAAGCAGCAGTGCCAGTCTCACATGCAGACGTTAAACTCATATATTTCTCAAGCTGTTAACTTTCTGTCAGTCGAGTGAACATTAACTTATGCTCTTTGTCTTTCCTACCTATAGTTTTACTATAGTATTATCCCATATAAGCAGAAGGGGAAGAGGTATTTACATCATTTACTTAAGTTAAAGTGGCAATAATAATTATGGAATCAGGTTGTACTCAAGTACAAAGAGGAAACATTAGAAGCAAAGTTTATACTTAAGGGACAGCTTAATTTTTTTCAGGTGTGTCTTAAACAACAGCCAGAAGAACATATGAACATTGAACCATGTTTTTCCTGCTGTTCATACTGACCATTAGAAGATCCCTTTATAATGCACTTACAATGGAAGCGATGGGGACTAAATCCACAGTGCTCCTTCTGTGCAAACATGTATTTAAACATTTATCTGAAGCTAATATGAAGTTACAGTGTCCAAATGAGTCAAATCCAGTTGATATCTTTTCATGTTAGTGTTTTTAGTGTCCAAAGTTCCTCTTTTTGTTCCTATACTTCCACCACAGCTCAACGGGGAAACACAAAGAGGGAATTTGATGCTGTAAATGTGTCAGATATCCACTTGATATGACTAACTCAGACTTGATATGACTGTGTCGGCAGTATGAATGGGTGGAATGATTACAGTGAGGAAAACCTCTTCTAGTGTTCATATGGTGCACCTGACTGTTGTGAACCCAAAGTTCTTATTATGCAGGAAAATGACTCTTTGAGTGTAAAACCTACATTGATGCATCAAATAAATATCAGAAGATGAAATGAGCGAAGAGGAAGGCACATTACAACACTATCGTCCACTAGCTTTTAAATTTCATCACATGTGAACCAACATCGCTCTCTCTGCATCCATCGCCTGTGTGCTGTAAATTGTTAACTTGTAGTGTGAAATGGTGAACTACAAAGAAAATCTAACAGAGTAACAGTTAACTAAGCCTAACCCTAACGACTACGGAGCGTAGCGCCTACTTCATGGTGTGTGACAGCTTCTAACTGTTCTGTAATAGTTGTATTTTATTTTGCATAGCTATTATCAATACTATGCTATAATATAAAAATGCTACAGTAAAAATGAATACAATCTAGGATTATGATACCCTGTATTGTCATATTATAGTATTATTTTAGTGTTCTTAATACTCAGCAGGTCCACAGCAAAGGAAATATTAATATGACTGAAATTAAGTCATGCCAGTTTTAAGGTGGACCATAAAATACCAATCGGAAGCTAGGAACCGGATGCCAACTCCAGCGTGGTCCCTGATTGGCTGATTAGTACAAACATCTCTTTCTCAGGTGGCCAGGCGGGGCCTCGTAGAGTAAACCAATAGCGAAGCCCGTTAGAGGACGTAGTACGTACGACATGTCACAAACCACAATTTTACTAAATAAACCAATCACACGAGAGAGTCTACTCTTTGCGCCGTCCAATCATAACACACTATCCTTCCCGCAGGCAGAACGCTACCCAACATGGCTGCTGCTGTATAGTAAAACCATAGAACTACATTTGTACTCGAGAGGAAAATACAGTTTTACAAGGATATCAACAACGACCTAAAAATAACAAAAAGGTGAGTCCGCAGACTTGTGCAGTATATTCACTGGCTGTGTTGTCGTCGTGACCGTTATCTAACCATAAAAGTGTAGTTAGGTCAAAGCCTCGGCTCTGTTAGCATCTGCCTCTGACATCTCGCCGCGGCAGCAGCCTCTGTACGGGGAGGAAGACAAGAACTACTCCAACCGAGACGTTTTTACGTTATTGCACTTGTGGTCGGCATTTGTACTTCCCGCCTACCATCTTTTTAAACGAGGCTCTGCTTCAATTTCATGCAGTCTTCCTTCACCATCATGTAAATAATAGTTAGTACTATTCTAGCTGTTGTGATGTGTGTCTTTTTACTGATATAGAGCGGTGTCGTCGTGTCTCACTGACCTCTAACCACTAACCTCGGTTTAAAAACAACGTTTCCCTTCTACTTGTGTTGACAGTGAAGGCCACAGCGCAGGGTGTAATGGACGAGTGTTCTCCTTAAACTCTGATATGACATATTTATATATTGCACCACTGACAGTATTTTTGTTGGGCTCGGCTGCCAAGGCTTAGCCCAGGTTGGTAATGCAGTCCATTATTTTTGTTGTGTTTACTTACAGCAGTGTAGTAGTAACTTAGTTCGGGACGTCTGTCGTCCATGCAGTAGATGACAATGAAACAGAGCTGCTAGTGGTTCTAACATTTATCCAGGTAAAGTGAGAGTTAAGCTGATGATTATACACATCCCAACCTGAGACCTCTAACAGGAATAGATTTAGGACACAAAGCTATTTCCCAGCACACAGTGAGTCTGTCACTAACTGACTGGTAGGGATACAACCCTTCTTTAAGCAACATGCAGCACGTTTATACATCCTTTAGGATTTCCTCTGTTCTACACTCGCTGTTTTTTCGGGGTTTGATCTTTCTCGGGCAGCACACCCTCTCACCCTCTCACCCTTCACCCTTCACCCTGTCAGGGCCCGAACGCTGTCAACTCTTTTCTAATGGAGACTGCTGACTCCAGTGGTTTCAGTGGGTTGTTTTGCTTATGTAATCAGAGTGAGTGGATTCAGAGCCCTGGTTTGCTTTTCAATAGAGTTATTATGCTAACATCTATGCGTTATCACTAGACACCATGAAGCTAACTTCAACTAAGCAGCTTGAACTGGTTTAGTGATATTACAAAAATACCAACCACAAATGTTTTTAATTGCAATAGGATACTGCATTGCTGGTCAATTCCAGTTAGACATGCTAATTAATTGACATTTGTAATCTGTTATTTGTCAACAGACCTCTACATGATTGTTATGAAGAGGATCCACGTGCTGCACCTGAGCAACAATTAATCCTCCAATCAAAAGCCCCACGTCCCAGAGTTGCCTGTTTCTCTCTGCTGATCCCTGCAGGTGTGGGTGTGTCTCCTGTCACACTGGCAGAGGAGGCAGGGCAGGAGGTGTTGCCAGGTGGGGGACCAAGGCTGCACCTGCCTGCCTTCTCCATCTTCCTCCGTCCTTACCTGAAATACCTGATCTGCAGCTTCTACAGACGACGGGCTGAGAGGGATCCACCCGAGAATCTCAAGTGCGTGGGGTCCAGATTTGGATATTGCAGAGCGTTACTGCCAGGGCTCTGCCAGGTGGCGTTGGCTCGTTGAGGAGCAGAGCATGTGGAGTGGTTGTGGTTGCCATGGAGCCTCAGGATAAAAAGCAGGTGAGTTTGGTGTCTTCGCTCAGTATCTGCCTGTGTCCCTGAGGTGGAGAGTTGTTTTCTGAACAAATAGGGCCCATGGGAGCAGTGCTTAGTTATGCTTCAAATGGAAAAACTGAATTGTCTTTCCTTCTTTATTAGGATCCCCAATAGCACCAGCATAAGCATTGGCTCACCACACACACAATCACACACAGAACCCGGTTGATTTTCATCTGATCAGCAATGACCAGTGACTGGGTGATCAGTCTCTAAATATCTGAGGTTTTTTTTCTGGCTGTTCAAATTTTCATACGTGCTGCATGATAGTTCACGTTCACAGAAACATTGCATGGTTCAATGTGGTTTTCCACACAAATTGTCCTTTATCATTTCCCACTCATTTCACATCATCCATTTGAAGATGTCTGTGGAGATTCTCACTCAGTCTGTGTAGATCTTTGAACCCCGTCTGTTAAAATATCAAACCTCTTTAGTTAAACATAGATGTGTAGAAGAGGCATTTCACAACCAGGCATCGGAAATGTGTCTGCCATTGTCATATTGCTCAACAAGCTCAAAGAAGAAGTCTTTCAGTGTTCCCACCTATGTGCTGTGTTCTGTTATATAATCATTAACCCATAACAGTACAGGCAGAAGCATGTAGCTGCTCTCCTTCTCAAGGAGATATGAATGTCCTAGAAGTCTTGGAGGTAGAGTACAACTTCCACTTATTACATTTAAATGACTTGACATAATGTTGATGGATTAAGTGAATTAATTCATATGTGTTTGTGTTTTTATGATGATTATATAATATAACGCAAGTGCATTAGTAGGAGATCAGTCTGAAAAACCACTGTTTTGTTTTTGCCTCTGTCTATCCTGTGTCTACTACTAAAAAAATATTTAAATGGGAAATGTACCGGTATTTACATACCCAAATGTTCAGGAACCTCCTTATGATTGGTGGAAAACCAGTTAACCTCCCTCAGTGCCAAAACAAAGGGATTCATATCCTGTCAGATATTTTCAAGACCTGCTTTTTAAATTTATATCATCCGTATTTATCGTCTCAAAAAACTTTAGCTTTGCTTCTTTCATAGGTTCAGTTGCAGTAGTGGCAAATGACCAGACTCAGTGATAGGTATCTAACTGCCTGTTAGGTAGTAGCTGTATTCTCGCCACCGTTGGTGTGTGAACCAAAGTTAACTAATAAACACACTGCTATCTTGCTAAACCGTTGTGGTTGGGAGCTCCAGACATGGTGCTCAGGGTGGTTGCCAATCATCTCATTGGTTGGAAAGAGCATATTGACCAACCAGTTGATGGTCTACAGCTGTATAGATGGGATGTTTTGACTGATGTAATGCGTAACAGTGGAAAAATTGATGATAACACATTATTATTATCATTATTATTATTGCTGGGATTTTATGATATAACCCAGCTCTACACTTAGTTTTTAAGTCTCATACTTTTTTTTAATATGCTACCAGTTTCTTAACACTCTGTTTTTGTCTGTGTAGCCATTTTGTATGGATCTCTCCTTTACTGCAAAATATGCTAAGCTTGCAAAAGTACAAAAAAGCCCAGCCAGGGTTATACAGGCCAGGTTGGCATTGTTTCTCCCATCAAAAGAGCCTCTCTTTCTCCTCTCACTATGTCTGCCCTCTTTCACTCTCTGTAGTGGAGGTTTTGTTGCTGAGTGTCCCAGCCAGCTGCTGAACTGAGTTGAACTGAACGAGGCTTGATCCATGCCAGAGAGGCAGCCAGACTGTGCGTTTTTGAATTAGAGTCCAGCTGGCAGCGTGCACTGACGCTGGGCTCTGTTGTTTGCAGCCCAGTGACGAGGGAAGGACTTGGGTGAGGTTTTGCAGCATCACCAGCTCTCTCATGCCTGTATGAACAGACTGTCTCTCCAGCTAGGTCCTGAAATGTAACAATTCATGGCACGTATCACAGCCATTAGACGTTGCCCCTTGTAGCCCAGCAAGCAGTAATACAGATTGTAGAGAAGCAGAGAAGAGCGAGGCCGTCATGGTGTTGAAGATGAGAGAGGGGATCTGTCTCTGGAAGGGGAGCGGTGTAAGTTGTCTCTGTCTTGTTTTCTGTCGGTCTGTAGCTGATTCTCCTCAGTAAGGTTAAACAAATGTAAGGAGTGTTTGTTGCCTGATTGGGTGAGCAACACTGTCAGATATGCTTCCACAGGTTGTTGGCATGCCCTTCTTTACTAAGAGCTCAGGCGTGTGTGTCTGCGTGTTTATGTCTGTCTGGGGGACTTTTGTTGAGGCTTTGTTACTCTGGGGAAATGACAAGATATTTATAGCTTGGCTGTGTGGGATGTAGAGCCTGAGAGCTGAACCCTGTGTTGTGGATGTGCTGGCCTTTGTAGACACACACACATCCGCACAGTGACAAGGAGTGTGGGAAAAGGTTGCGTTCCCATTACATTAGTTAAAAAAAAAGAAAAAAAAAAGATTTGAGCTGATTTATTAATGGAGTCGTTTGTCAAGTAAAAATGCCAAACGTTTTCTGATTCCGTTCTCAAATGCGAGGAGTTGCTGTCTTTCTTTTTTTCTTTGATGTCACATTTAAGAACATACTTTTCTGACATTTAACAAACGATCAACTAATTGATTAATCATGTAAATAACAGAGAGATGAATCATTCTTAACTTTTTGTATGTCTCAGTTGTACAAGCTACAACAATTTGATGTTGGTTGGTTAATCCACCACTTTGGTACAGAAGTATTTTAACAACTATTGGATGGTTTTCTGTAAAAAATTGTAGACAGTCATGATTCCCAGAGAAATAGAATATCCAAAACTTTACTATACTTTGGTTTATTACCAAATACCTGCAAACCTAAACACATTCTACATCAGCCTCTGCTGTAATTGTATGTTTGCATGCGAAACTAAGATGGTTAAGATTGGTAACATTACGGTATATTTACATCGCATCAGCATGTTAGCATTGTCATTATGAGCGTGTTAGCATGCTGACGTTAGCGTTTATGTCATAGCACCACTGTATCTAAGTACAGCCTTGTAAAGCTGCTAACATGATGGCAGACTCTTGGCTAAAGCCCACGGTGGCCCACCAAGGTTTGTGTTTGAGTGTGAGGTGTGTGTGTGTTTGTGCTCCATGTACTCATGCTCCATCCTACCCTCCCATTTGTATTCAAGACCTTGAGATTCTTGAAATCAACCAAACAGACACACTCCGTGCCGTGGCTGCGCCTTGACATTATGTCCATGAAATCACAGACAGAAGTGGTGAAAAAAGACGGCCTTGGTGAAACTAAACACACAAGCTTGACTTACAGGCCCGAACATAGACGCGTCTTACACTGTGTATGCAAGGATGACGTGAAGCAAATGATTCTTTTAATGAATTATACCAAGTGCTCAGAGAATAAAGGCTGGTAGATTATTTTGTCTGCTAGAATTGTTCTTTTTTTTTTTTAACTTATTTTTGATATGGGATAGGAGCCATTTGAAGCTCAGCAAAAGGGTCGACTGTGGAATGGGTTAATCAACATGCCTGCCAATAGAGTCACTAAACAAATCTTTGGGATTGCTGCATCAAGGACAGGGAGCTTGAATTAAGTATACTATATGTAGAAATATATGTAGAAATAATTGATTGTTATCTTACTTTAAGTCTTTGCTATTTGAAAAAATGAAAATACATAATACTGAAAAATATGTCACCATCCAGCTCAGCAGAATTCCAGCTCTTTTTAGTGCCACTCATTCACTCTCTAGCTCACTCAGCCCCTGGCCTCTCTCTCGCTAGTCTCTTTCTCTCTCTTTCTCTCTCTTTCTCGCTCTCTCTCCTTCTCAACCAGAAAGTGAACTTCATCTGCCTGAATATCGGGCAAGCATTACTGTCAATGGCTGCAAACCATTCCAAACTAATTACCTGCAAAACGCAACACGGTGTGCCATATAAAAAATAAAAAATAAATGACATTATGCTAAACACACAGTAGCATCCAAGCATTTTAACAGTAAAACAAACAGTAAAACATTGTGACATTGGCATTAAGAAAAAACAGGTCCCTCATCTTAGAGGGGCTGATCCAGTTTCTTTTCCAGATTCTTTCTGAAGCGACTGATGTCACTACAAGCGGGTCTGTGGCTCTTTGGATCTTACTTCCACTATAGCGTCTGCTGACAGAGTTTGTGGCTCCTCTTCTCCCTCTGGTGGCAGAGCTGCTGCTGTTACTCTTTAAAGTACCTCATCTTGGTTCTTGTCATTAAAGGCCACATTTTTGAACCTCTGGTCCAGTATGTTGTTTTCTGAGAGCACATTATTGCATTCCATTAAGTCACCAACTTTGTCTCTCTCCATGTGGTTACTGTCCTGTCTGGTGGTGGGCTGTTATTCTCTGGAGACCCTTGCACAGGAGTAGCATTTTGGATGCTGTCATGTATCTGAAAATAGGAAACAGTAACTTATGCTTTGATTTATTATGTGGCACATGTGCCTTGCTTGCCACACTTGAGCGATGATTAAAAGAAATCTCTAAATTTTGCATGACTATATGCTTCTCGTGGCAGGAGGAGGATGCTGTGACTCTGGGGCTGTCGACTGGCCAGGCTCTGAGGAAGCTCCGGGACCAGCTTAGCAGCCTGCTGGAGCAGCACCAGAGGGCCGCACGCAGACGAGCCTCTGCACAGGTGCACATACAAGCTTAATCTCTATAGAAAGAAATAAAAGGGTTTTTTTCCTCACGCACACACACACACAAAAAGGTATGTGTTCTACATGACCTTGTTCCCTTTTACTAATAGAAACACGGAGCCTTCATTCTGTAAATAACACATCGCATGATTACATACATAATCTTACATCTTACATAACACACTGCGTATTGTTTTCCTAACCTATCACGGTTGTCATGTTTTTATAGGAACAGTGGGTGAATAGCTTCCTCTACCATGGCAACCGTCACTCCTGTCTCCATTGGCCAGGAGCTGCCCTCACTCTACTGGTGGTGCTGGGACTCTTCTGTTGCCATGGCAGCCAGCCAAAGGGCAGGTAGGTGTCCTCTTTTTAGCTGAACTGTCCTGTCCTGGAATGTTTTTGACACTTGTGTGTGCAGCATCAAGAAAAATGCAGCAGCTCTTCATTTTTGTCTTGGCTTTCTAACATGATAAATGTCTTTGACAATGCTGTGAAAACCAGAAAAAAAATAAAAATGTCACATATTTAATTATTTTGTTAAATAGGAAGAATGAGCAAATGAGGCACCTGTGTTTCTCTTACTGCTCATCCTCCTGTCTATGTACAATGTAGTATTCCAGTGAAAAGATAACCAACATGTTCAGGATGAACCGAAGTGAGAAATTGTAATCAGTCGCTGCTACACCGGCTGCCAGTGCTCTTGCCGTCTGCCATAACAGTCTTACATTTTCCTGTACTGTTCTGCTTTCTCTGTAACACCATCTTATTAAATATGCATACTGACCTGTTATAATATTAAAACACTAATTGAAATGTGGGTTTCTGTGCTAAAGGGTATCACTTAAAATTTCTGACAGAATGTTTGGTTAAACTTTATATGAACTTTAGATTATCTAGCAACACAAAAACATTGAGAAATGCGTCTCTCATTGCGCTGACCCTGTTGAAGACTGAATTCCTGTTTTTGTCTGTAATTTGACACACGTGCGTCTGCTGTTCTCTTCACCTCCACAGTTGTGGCATAGAGCTGGTGAACGCCGCAGCCCTTCTTCTCCTCTTCCTGCTGAACCTGCTGCTGGTTGGACGTCAGGAGAAGCTGAAGAGGAGTGAGATGGTGCACCGCCTCAAGGGCATCATCACACAGCTCAGCGGTGAGTCAGGCCTGTTGACTCACCACCACTACAGAAGGATTATGGTGTTTATGTTTCCTGTCAAATCATGGGTCCACAGTATTGCAGAGTAGCTAGTGTTAATCTTCCATATATCAATGCTCTATCTGTGCTCTCATGCAACTACTTGTATTGATACTGATTATTGGTTCCATTTGTGCAAAATTATGTTCAATAGGTGTTTGATAAATTGCTTGTACTGTTTCCATTGCTGGCAAATGTTTTGCACTTATGGCAACCAGTGTTGTTGTCATCGACTCCGGTAAATATAACCACATTTTAAATTTTAATTTGTTTTTGCAAATTTAGAACTGATCCCAATTCAGAACCAGGTTTCAGTGCATCCTTACACTGACTGACCTACATAAGCATCAGTATGTGGTATTAAATGCCGAGCTCTGGTCCTAACGTATGTGTTCTGTGTATGAAGTTTAACCATTTTGGTGACTGTAAAATTCAACACTGTTCTGGGTCAATTTGCCAGTGTGGTATCAGAGCTGAACATAGCATTTTAATAGCACCAATAAGATTAAGCCATCTAGATACACCAGCTGTCAATGCCCCATGTTTAAACTTTCTTCATACACAGTGTTGTATAAATAAATAAATAAATAAATAGCATCCACCAGCACTCACTGGTTTCCATTTTCAATCGTTAGTACTGAATATTTGGACATTGTGACATTACTAAAATGTGACCTCTTGTATCTCAAACACTGATCAGATTTTGACAGACTGCATCCTCACTTTCTTTGTCTTCTCCTCCAGACTACCTGTCAGGGTGTGTGGATGAAGTGCATTGGTCTCCATCTCTTTACCCTGACCTGTACACACCCTCATCCCCATCGTGGTCCCTTCACTGGACCTACCGCGACTCCCAGCTCATTAACCTGCCTGTTAGTCTGCTGGTGGAAGGAGACATCATTGCTCTAAGACCTGGCCAAGAAGCATTTGCATCCCTCAGAGGAATTAAGGTTAGTGTGTGTGTAGATGCACATACAGTGCATGTCCCCTCACACATGTTTCTTTGGTATACCTGTGTAAAGACATACAGAGGAGGATTCCAACACAATTACTCTCAAGATTCCTCATCTGGCACAACATTAAACAAATACAGCACCAGTCAAATGTTTGGACACACCCTTCCATTCACTTGAATGGAGTGTCAATTAAAAGACCTAAAACACACTACCATTCGTTTGTTTGCTAGTAACTGTAAGACTTATGTTATAGATAGATAGATAGATAGATAGATAGATACTTAATTAATCCCAAAAACTGGGAAATTGGAGAAATTGTTATATGCATATATGTTATTTTGTAGCGACTTCCTGTAGATTTTCCACTTCACTTTTTCTAGAGGTTAAACAAAACAAATATAATGTTTTGATTAGTGAGCTTTGAAGATTGATACCACTCTCATATCAAACTCTTGGAGCTAAACTGTGTGACCAGCTCAGTCATTTTTCTTTTTTCAGGATGATGAACACATTGTGTTGGAGCCAGGAGATTTATTTCCCCCGTTCTCCCCTCCTCCTTCCCCACGGGCCAATGAGAAGAGAGGACCCCAGAGTCCCCAGCAGCATCGTCTCTTCAGAGTGGTGCGGACTCCAGTTCTGGACACAGTCAGGTTGGGCAACTTGTTGATCATGTTTTCTTTCTTTACCTTCCTGTGTGCCTTAAGCACTAGTCCATGTCACCTGTACCACAGACCACCTGCCTAACTTCCCCTTATAAAGAAAAAAAGAAAATAGGGTATTTAACTTTTTATAAAACTTACATTTTTGTCCCTTTTTTTCCGACAGGAACAGTTTGGAGATGGCACGGTCTCGACCAATCACAGTACTAGACAATGAGAGGTTTACAGTACAGTCACTCATCACCAAGCTAGTCTGTCCTGTCGTGCTGGTGAGCAATTAATATTGAGTTACTAAATAGTTTCTGCAATGTATTTGGAATCACTTGTTCTCTTCTTAAAACCATCCAGATCTGATATTTACCACCCTTGTCTCAATGGTATCGTTATGATCTCTGTCTTCAGGTGGCGTTCCTGCTGGTAAACACCATACGGTACTTTTGTGATGCACCCAGTCTCACCCCAGCCTGCTACAATTTTTTTCAACTTCAGGTAAAATCATTCAAAACAATAGATGTGTAGCTAACAAAGATTGGAGTTAATGCAGTATTGTGCCATTTATTTTCCCGCTTTATATTAGTAATGTGTATGAATGCAGTCAGAGGGCTTATTTTTGAATTGGTTGAGAAGCAATTGAAGTCAACATTTAAAAATCGGTGTAGTTAGAAAGAGGTCATAAATGAAAACAGCCAGTGGAGATAATGGGACAGGACAGAGATGTAAGTGTGTGACATTGTATTTGCAGGTGATGGGTGCGCTACCCATTTTGCCCCTGCTCTTCCCTGTCATGTGGGTGTTGGTGAATGCCTTCGGAGAAGCCCAGGTCCTTGCTGAATTCAGCCGTGCATCACCAGCTGGCCTGGTGAGGAACACACACAAACATACACACACACACAGTTCAAACTTTGTGTTGTGCAGTGGCAGACAAGCTGAAATTACTAACACGGAGGATTGTGTTCTATGATGTTATTAATATCTAAAGACACATACTGGAGGGTTAGACTGATATATTGGTTTAGTTTTTAATAACGGATCAAAACCAGTAGTCAGCATTTCCTCTTGTGATATGTTACAGTGTGACTGGTTACTACGACTGACTATGGGCAGAAAATAGCAATTTTCTACAACCTGGTACATTACATCTCTCTTTGTTATATACAACGTTAACGTTCTTTGGACATTGTCCCTGCTTAAATAAAGAGATTAAAAACGATTACACATACACAACATGATTCCAAAGGTTGTGTACAGGAAGGTTTAAGGTTGCATTCATGTGAATGACCGACATATGTTTAGCAGCGTCAGAGGCAGCTCTTTAAAGACGGGTATTTTATTGTGAACTTTTTTTGGGCGAATAATTGAAGAAGGATTATTTTCATTAGAGTAGTATATTTTACTAAAAAAATCTGTGTTAAACCAAAAAAATAATTCTTAAACCAGATATATTATTTGTATATGTCTTTGTAAATTAAGAATAAATGCTTAAACAGAGCTCTGTAATAATAACGATTGGTAATGACTTATGACTCACTATTTCTTAATTCCCAAGTCAAACAATAGAATATTCATGCTTCACTGATGTGAGCACATGCTGTGCAGGATACACAAAGCTGTGGAAAAAAGGTACACAGCTCACATGGCGAGTGCACACTGAAAAAAAATCTCTCCAACCTATCTGTGTGAGCACACTGAGGCCTGATGAGATGCATCTGAACTGTGTGATCAGATTCCACACAGAGTGTAATCAAGATGTTGTCTTTGTTTTAGCTCTGCACTGCATCACATTGGTTTTGAAATGAACAATGACTAAGAGGATAAAAAGCTGACTTTCGTCTCCAAGGTGTTCACAGCTATATCCGCGGATCAGTGATGGGCTTGTAGTCCTTTTTCTACATAGCATAGCAACATCAGTCATCTGACCTTACTTAATTTGAGCATGCGTTTCCATCGCTGGAGGCAAAAAGAGCCTTTTTTTTTTTTCTAAGGATGGAGGGTCATATTGAGGAGACTTCAGTAACACGCATCATATTTTTTGCTATTGTTTTTAATCTAGAGTATGATTTTTGGGGGAGGGAATTAATCCCTCATTTTCCTATCAGTTTCTACTGACATATTTTACTTAACATTTTACATTTAATTTTACAGAAAGGGCTCCTATACTGTTTATCCAATATGGAGGTGAACACCCTTAAAATAAAGGAGAAGGCAGCACTTAGAGCCTCATTGCCCCAAAGTAACAGCCTGTTGTTGGGGTGGTGTTGTTGTTGCCGTCATCCTCAGTTTGTGTTCCATGCTACAGATGCTCTCTCAGAAGGTTTTCAGTGTTGGCTATTATATAAACCCTTTACAAACCTCTATCAGTCTAACCCTTATGTATACACACGCACACACATACACACACAGAGGAGACTCAGCAAGGGCCTCCCTCTGTGTTTTAACTAGACTCTTCTCTTGCCCCAGCTTGCTAAGTTCTCTGAGGACACTCTAAGCAGCTACACCGAAGTGGTTTCCTCCCAGGTATAACCTCTCGCTGTCTCCCCCTCCTCCCCCTTCCCCTCCCCCTCCTCCACTCGCTTGGCTCCCAACTTCACCTGAACCCGCTTGTCTTCACTCGCTCACTGTTCTCGCCTTTTGCAACTCTCTCTGTGGAGCCTCCACTCCGTACACAGCTCTCGCTACCTCCCACCCCCACTACCTCACCCTCACATTCAACTCATGACCACTCTGATTTCTTCACTATGGAAATCTTCATGGACATCTTTTGATTCAGACCACCTTTCTGGTTCTACATGTGTTCACTTCCTTTTTTTAATTTTTATTTTATTTTTTAAACGTTGATAAAAGCGCTTTACTTTGCATTCATTTATTTACGGTATTTATCTTGCACGACGTGTTGTTTTCTGTTCTTCTTTGGTTTTGGTCACTCTTCATCTGTGGATTATCAGTCAACACGTCTCGACCGAGCACCTCTGGATGTACGTTCTCCAGTTATCTTTGACATGATGTCTCAACAGTCAGTTCTGCTTCTTCTAAGATCATATTCTCATCCCATGGATACCACTTCTGTTCTCACAACCAAACCCAATCATTGTCCCTTACCATTGCTGGGCTGTAGTACCCAAAGCAAAACCAATGGAAATCAGTAGATTACCACCGATCTGTCTTTCTGAAACTGGCTCCGTGTTCAAATAGAATTCTGAGATCCTGAAAAGGACTTTCACTTGAATCTGTGCCTGACCTTCCACCTCTGCTTGTCTGCCTGCACTGCATGACTGGAAATCAGACCCACTCTGGCCTTATGTTGATAATCCACTAGGTTTTCCTCTCCTTGTCTCCTTTGGAATTAGCATGAAAAGATTATGTCTTGGTCACAGCATATAATGCAGCTATAATCTGTATTTGGCAGGTCAACTGATATACTGGCTGTTAAAGTTTAAAGATGTTAGTATTTTATGTTTATTTTAACACACAAAGTTTGGTCTGGTTGCCTGCTTTCCGTTTTTTAATCCTTAAGATTTTTTTATCTAACACTAGGGCTACACAATTAAGAGATTTTATTAAAATCAATGCGCCTACTGCAATTTTCAAATCGAAGCACACTATTTGTTAAATGCAAAATATGTGTCAAAATACCATTTTATAAATAAATATTATGGTGCTTCAGAGATGTCCCAGCCTATACATCAATCTGAACAAAATCGTTCATCCGAGGTTATTACGGCTCAGAGTAAATACATTGTACTACGACGGGTCCCACAATTGTGTAAAATCACACATGCATCACCACTGTGGGAAAGCAAACATACCTTTAACAACTGGTGCATCTGTGAACAGTGCAGCCAAACAAACTGTAAAGATTATTCATTGCATGAGGTTGTTGAAATATAGAATAGAGTCAATAATTTCTGTCATGCTGCGAGCAAGCACGATATCATCTCATGTGCGTACAGAGCAAGTACAGTTCACTTTTTATAGTCAACTTTATTTCACCACTGATTAATTGTATTAATACTACATTCCAGGGAGTCTGGGTTGCAGTAAAAGTACCGTATTTTTCTGGCCATAAAGCACATCAGATTAAGTCGAACTTTATTCAACTAATTTACAATAACTCTCAGTTGTAGGCTAACACAAAAATACAAGTTAAAGTGGGCGATTGCCGCATCAAACATGCCCGGATCCCTCTCAACATTAAGTGTTAGTTTAACCCTGGATTTAGATAAATAACCAAGTCCAGTTGCGTTCGATTTAATCTCCTTGACATAACTATGACCTGGATGAATGAGAATATTTACAGGCTAACCCTGCGTGAGAATTGCAGACTCCCCCCATTAACAATGAAAGCTATCGTATATAAAGGTAATTGCTGAATGTATAAACATAAAATGATAATTGCAGACAAAATACTGACCATAAATAGTTTCATAAATGGAGTTGAAATAATAAAAATCCTAAGGATTAAAGCTTTAAAGTCACTTTTAAACGAATGTGGCATTGCTGTGTAAAGATTTGAATTGATGATGTTTGTCCGCTTTAAAAATGTTGATGGCATCATGTATGTACAGGAAGTACAGTGTGGATGGCGCCCTTAAAGAGAGGAGGCAAGGAGAGGAATGTGACCAGAACGTTTAGGAACGTTTCCCTCAGCGAGTTGTGATTGTTTGCAGTTTTTCCCTTGATGAGTCATGATGGATTCCATCCTAAAGAGTCAAAATCTGCATGGATGTTTTCAATCATTCACAGAATGCTGCAGCTTGCACTAGGCTTCACCTTGTGCCTTTAGCATTGTGGTAGAGAAGCTGTGTCCTTTTTCTTTCTTTCTAGCCCTGTCACAAAGCTGATGGAGATATAATTATGTGTTTTAGAGCTGGTGTGGGTCTTTTAGGCTGAGCTGTTTCCTTGTTACTCAAAGCCTCCTTCTCAAATTATCAGTCTCAATGGCTGTATCACTATTTAAAATATTACCCATATAATTTAGAATTCAATTTTAATAATTTGTATGCATTGTGACCTAATCACACTCTAGTATGTAGTAAAAAGCAGTTTTGTAACTTACTGTATACGTGCGTGTGTGTGTGTGTGTTCGTGTGTACAGGAGATGCTGCGTTGTGTGTGGAGACACCTGGTTGGCGTTCTGAAGGGAGAGTCTCAGACACTCTGCTATACTTCCAGCCTTTTACACACTCTGGGATCAGTCACTGTAAGTACTGTAGGCCTGAACTATTATTATTAGTAGAAGTATTTAGTATATTAGTAGTAGTAGCAGTAGTTAAGCTTGTACCAAAGTATAATCACAAGCATGTTGTTCCTCCATGAAGATGGTCTGACTTCTATTGTACCTGAAGAAAATGTACCAGTTCAGTTCACATTTAGTAAAATGTTTACCTTCACAAGTGTATTTGCAAAAACAGAATAAAATACAATAATTATAAAATCCTGTCATATTAGGTGAGCTATATATGTGTCCTTTATGGTTTCATTAACAAATATCTGGTAAAGTGACTGTCAACCACTTTTGAACTTCAGCTGCTTTAGATTGATTAACTTAAAGGGTCAGTTCACCTAAACCGCAAAAAAAAGAAAAACAAAAGACAAAACTCTAACAATAAAAAGCAAACATATTTTCTCAGTTCTCTCCAGTGCTCCCTCGGATAGTTCTGATTTTTTTCTGTTTGTGAAATTTCTTCTTCCATCCTATACAAGGTGGCATTTTATTTATAGTTCAATTCACATCTGTTGTATTGCACCTGTAACTGCAGCCTTTTAATGCACAAACTGCAGAACATCATATTTAGTGTCATGTTGTAATGTATTGTTTGCAACTTTACCTACAAACAATATAGCCTCCCCAACCCTCAGTTCTTGTAGCACTGTCCTTCACTATGTGTGTGTTCATGTTTTGTGCAGGTGCTGTGTTGTGTGGACAAGCAGGGTATCCTGTCGTGGCCGAACCCCAGTCCAGAGACGGTGCTGTTCTTCAGCGGACGGGTGGAACCACCTCACAACAGCCAGGATGATCTAAGAGACGACCTGTCTGTCAACTCCTACTGCAGAATGGAGACTGATGATGATCGGGATGAGGTGCGTGTGTGTGTGCGTGTGTGTGCACGGTTCCAAGTTGGATTCATTAGTATAATCATAAGAGCAGCACTGTATTGTGACATGAAGTTAGATGCAAAAAAATGTCTAAGTGGCTAATATGAAAGGGGGTCATGTTTTCTTGGTCATTCTGTGTTAGTTGTTGTTGCCAGTATTTAAAAATATACTTACAGTTTGATAGAAAACTAGGTTAAACCTGGTATACGGCCATGTATGATCAGTGTGTGAAATTGTGGCCAGTTTGTTACAGGGATAGTCAGCGGCCGTGTCTGTAATGTGAATTCCTGGATATTTAATGTTCATCTGCAATTTTCTGTAGTGGTCCCAGTAATATTTGTACTGAAGTAGCATATCACATGCAGTGGTTGCATTAGATTCCTCATTGATAATAAGACATATTTTGAATTTCATTCATTAATTTTCATATTTTAATAATAACTATATAGAACAAGATTATAGATTATGCATTTATAAGGGAATGGAGGGAAAAGATGAACAGAGACTTGGCAGACACATGGCATCGTTAAGATATGTTGGTTTTTTTTGCCTCGTTCTCAGTGGAGAATTATAGAGGCTGCAGTGAAAAATATAAATTAATGAAGTAAATCAAAGTTTTGACAGCAGCCGCCCCACACAAAACTGATGTACATGAGTTGCATGTTTCATCTGAAACACTTGTGTTCATCGTTTGTGATGTGAAATGTCAGAGAAATAAAAAGTTTGCATCCTGGTATCAGATCAGTTATAAAATTCAAGTGCAGCAGTGCTGCTGACAGCTCTGTCAGCTGATGAGTCGATCATGTTGTGTGGTAGAATTCACACTGGAGCTGAGAGCCAAACAGCCAACCAATGCGATGATAAAGCTAGACAATGCACATGAAATGGAGACAATAGCTAATTAATATGCAGACATGCCACCAACTGGACAAGTGTGTGAATTACAATCTGTCAAAATGAAAAAAGTTTTCCATCATTCCGACATGGTTAAGCTACGTTTGAGCTAAAGGTTATTAATGCAGTTGCAAAAACAATATTTTCCACTGATATCTAGGGATGTTTGATTTTAAATATAATTTATTTTAATTGTAATTCTACGTATTCCAATAATTCCATTATGTATTGAGTGTTTTGTCAGAGTTATTCTTATTTCGGGAGCTTTAACTGTGCGCTCTCCCTCATGCCTCTCATCACCCTTCCCCCAAGTCTGACTCTCTTTGTGTGTGTGCTTGTACTGTCTGATTAATAGTAGGAATAGTAGTAGTAGACCGTTCCTGTGTGTAGGATTGGCTCTGCTGTTATGGTCCATCAAAAAAGCAAGAATGATATTGACTGTTTTTATTTTTATTTATTTATTTTTAGTAGAAACTGACATTCAGGGAGTCAAACGCAGATGAAGCTCAGCTTTGTATCCACTCCTGACTCGTTTTGACTGTTATACAGGCGCAGGAGGCGGAGGCCCTGCTCTGTCTACCAGCAGAGTCCTCCACCCAGCCAGGGGAGGGGACCGAACCCAGTGAGACGTCACATGACACCGCCCGCTCTAGTGACACACTCCGGCTTCTGCGATCCTGCCAGCCTGTACAACACACTCGCACCAAACACCACTCGGGATCCAACGTGAGCTTCAGCCACGACACTGAGGGAGGCGAAGATGACCAGGCCCAGGTAAACACAGGAACAAGTGCACAAAATAGTTGTGGATGTAAGGGAAAATATTATCTATGTGGAAAGGTGTTGTGATGCTGTTTGTCTTTTCATTTCTGTCCCATTTGTCTCCAGGACTTTGCGATGGGCTGCCCAGAGGCAGAGGCTGACGACTTTGTGTGCGACTACCACCTGGAGATGCTGAGCCTGTCACAGGACCAGCAGAACCCAGCCAGCATCCAGTTCGATGACCTCTCCTGGCAGTGCCACCTGCCCTCCCTTAAGCCGCTGGGCCTCAACATCATGCTGAACCTGTGCAATGCCAGCGTTACCCAGCAGCTCTGTCGCTTCTCCGACCACCTGTCTAACCTGGCGCTGCAGGAGAGCCACGGCACTGTGCTGCCCGTCTACGTCCCCTGGGGGCTCTGCGAGCTCTCCAGGCTCATAGGTGAGTGAAGGGTGATGGAAACAGCAGTGTTTGTTCACAGTAATCAGATGGCGTCAGAATTGTTTAGAGTTAGAATTTTCATTTGGAGAGAAAAGCTGATCTGAAATCTCACACAACATGAATTAAGAATTAAGTCACATTAACCCCAGAAAGCTCTTAACTGAGTAAGAGTAAGATCTACACTCTACATTTTTGATGATAAATCAAAGGGATAGTTTGGATTTTTTGAAGTGGTACTTATGAGGTACTTATAGATAGTCAGTTTATTACCTGCAGTAAATTACAGTTTGCACGTCCCCAGTGTGGCAAAGCAGGCAGGAGTAGAAGCTGAGCAAGGTACTGCTGTTGGCAGGGTCAACAACAAACAGAAATAATACAGTCCCACTTCAGAATATCTGAACTAGTTTTTATAATGTTGTATTTATACACTGGAGAGGTTGTAGTTTACCCAGCAAAACAGCAAGTGAAAAAAAACGTCACATAAGAGGAGATATTTTCTTCACTAGTCAGAATGGAAATGGAAGGACTTTGATTATAGCCTCTGAAGCAGGTTTTAGAGGCTATTAGATGATCCATCAGTCACTATACCACAATCCAAACACGGCTCCTGTGCTGGCTATTATTCATTCAGTTGAAGAGTTGCATTATGATAAAAATTTTTGTGTGTGTGTCTGTGTGTGTGTGTCAGGGTTCACTCCTGGTGCAAGGGAGCTGTTTAAGCAGGAGAACCACTTGGCTCTGTACCAGATGCCGTCCGGAGAGAAGCCCAAGGAACTGTCTTCCCGCCGCCTGCATTACTTCATCAAGCGCCAGCCTCCCATCTCCCACCTCATCTCCCTATTTGTACGAGACGCTTCCTCCAGTGAGTCGGCCACTGCTTATCTTTTTCTATCAATCTAAACTGGTTTGATTTGTATAAAATATTAGTATTTGACACTTTTATTTTCTTTTACGTACTTGTTAGTACCTACTAACTACAACTAACTACTCGGTTATCCTTCTTCCTCTATCTTTACCCTTTGCTCACATAGTTAGTAATTTAGTAGTAGTAATTTGAAACAGGTATTTGTTTTAGTTTTGATGCCGGCTAATGTCGTTCTGTCCGTGATGACCTCTGACCTCTTTGTTGTAGATAACGTCCAGATGCTGTCGCATGGCTCAGCTGACCTCATCCTGGAAGCTTGCACTGACTTCTGGGATGGAACTGATATTTATCCCCTCTCAGGCTCAGACAGGTGCAGTGTCTCTCACAGTTTGTATCTGTTTCTTGCAGTCTTTCCTTTTGAGATTAATTTTCTTTCTTTTTATTCTCGTGTTACAGAAAGAAGGTTCTGGACTTCTACCAGCGTGCCTGTCTGTCAGGTTACTGCTCTGCGTTTGCCTACAAACCGATGCAAGTGTCATTGTCCAACCAGCTGAATGGGAAGTGCGTGGAACTGAACCCCGGCCCCTGCCTCTTCTCTGGGTTGGAGCTGCCCTCCACCACCCCCATCAAACACAACTCCTGCAGGAACAGCTGGAGCTCAGATGGTACAAATAAAACAAACAGCAGCGGACAGTTAATATAAGAATGCAGTACGAGTACTTTAATATTAATTGTAACTCTTCTCACTTTCGGTTCTTCTTCTCATTGTGTGCAGAGGGTATAGGTGAAGGTGTGGAGCGTGAGGACTGTGTGCAGGCACTGAGCGGGCAAATCTTCATGGGCATGGTATCGTCCCAGTTCCAGGCAAGGCTGGACACAGTCCGGCTCATCGATGCCCTGGTCACCGCATGCATCCGCTTTGTTTACTTTTCCATGGAGGATGAACTCCGCAGCAAGGTGATAGCTCAGATGAACATTTAGTAAAATCTAGTAGACAGTCTTAGCTAAAATTATCTGGATATGGTACTTGTTTTTCAGGACAAGAAATTATTGAAAATATTTTATTTTAAAAAAAAACATCCCACCAGTTTTCCCATCATGCAGTTGTTTCATGTTTACAGTGGGTGATCTGTAGCACATATTAAGACAAACAAATGAATGAAAAATATGTGCAAGAGGAACATGTAATATGAAGACAAATGCAGTGGAAAATCTACAAAATTTCAAAAGCGTACTGGAAGAAGTGGATGCAGTATGGTCATGCTGTGTATGAGAATATTTGTTTGTGTCTGTGCAGGTTTTTGCAGAGAAGATGGGTTTAGAGACAGGCTGGAACTGTCACATCTCTCTGACTCCAAATGGAGACAGTCCCTGTGATGGAGCTCCATCCAGCCCCAGTCATGGCTCCCTTCATGAAGACCTAAACCAAGGTTAGCCTTAGCCGTTCTACGATGTGTGACGTCTGGTGTTTCAAGTTCTAGAGTGTATCTCTAACAGCTCCCTTCACATGTGGCACAGACTCTAGGGATGAAGCAGAAGGTCCACTGCTGCCAGAGGAGGAAGCCCACTCTGACCTGGCCAGTTTCCAGCCCACAGACAGCGACGTTCCCAGCTTTCTTGAGGACTGTAACAGGGTAACTACACCTTTTCATTAAAACCAGTGGAGCTACAGTTCACTTCTTTCTCATTGTCTGTTTTACACTCACCCCAAACTGTTTCTGATTTGCAGCTTTTGTTTTAAAATGTTGTTTCTGCTGTCCCCTCATGTAGAACTCTGTCACAGCAAAAAGTGATATGACAGGTTGACACAGGATATACAGTAATTATATTTACTGTAATTATACCAACAGTACAAGTAATAGTATTACAGTACTCATTGCATTTAAAATATGGCCACTTTTAACATTTTTTAAATATTTTATTTAACGCTTTATAGTCATGTCACAAACCAACATCAAAACATAACAAAACTCTACATCCTGACATCCTTACCTACCCATATCCAGACACAGAAAGAGAAAAAGTACAATACACAAAGAAAGGAAAAAATGAAAAGGAAAAACGCGGAGGAAGGATAAAAGGTTACTGTAGCACTATATGATATGTTATGTAATATCTATGGACTGTCCCTGAGTCAAGCAGTAACTCAGTTCCCTTTCACAGTATTCTATATATTGAAACTTCACATTTTGAACTTGAGTTTAATTCAGTCTTTTTTCCTGTTCTGCTCTCGCTCAGGCTAAGCTACCTCGTGGTATCCACCAGGTTCGCCCTCATCTGAAGAACATTGATAATGTGCCTCTTTTGGTGCCACTCTTCACTGACTGCACCCCTGACAGTGAGTCTTCTATATGTGTTTTGTTGTGTATGTATATACTAAGTGACCAAAGTTGCATATGTGAAATTCCACTGAAAAGACAAACACAGTTTCTGTCTTGGATATACTCAGTGATTCTTGGTGTTTCTTTTGTTTGACTTTGCAGCGATGTGTGAGATGATGAAGATCATGCAGGAGAACAGAGAGGTTACATGCTGCCTGGGAAGCTCTGCCAACTTCCGAAACAGCCGCCTGTTCTTGCAGAGTGATGTCAGGTACACACACACACACACACACACACACACAGTCAAAAAGGTCGGTGACCCCTCCTTTGGCCTGGGGGAAATACAGTTCTGCTCCTGCAGATTTTGATCATTAAGCTTCTTTTACTTGCTCTCCCTCCCTCCTGCCTATACACACACACACACATACGCTATAGTCAGCCATGTGGCCACATGTGATTATAAGAGATGAAAAGCTAATATCTTCTCCATATCTATCCAGAGTTGATGCAGTGTGTTTTCTTCTGTTAAACTGCACCCTCCGTCCTCTACAGCATCGCTCTGGACCCTCTGTACCCGTCTCAGTGTTCGTGGGAGACGTTTGGCTACGCCACCGGAGGAGGATTTAACGGAGATGTTGAAGGTCTGTCTCCTCTGAGGTTGTCTGGACAGCTCAACAGTATGGGCTGCTCCGTCACCTTCCACCAAGGAGAGAGTGTCAGCATGGTCAAACTTATAGAGCAGGTACAACACACACACACACGTGCCGTCACACACTTAGTCAGTCAGAGAGACGTGTCACATTTATTAATTAAACTGGCTTTGGGATGAATCTGTTCCAGGCACGACACACAACTTACGGCATCCGCAAGTGCTTCCTGTTCCTGCTGCAGTGCCAGCTTAGTTTGGTCATCATTCAGGTAATTCATTCATGTACTTACTGTACATGCACAACTGAAATTTAAACCTTTCTGAAAAGAACAAACCCTGCTATACTTAAAGGACAAGTTCACAGTTGTTCATGTCTGTTCTGTCTTAAAACAACAGTTAGGTGCCCGTATGATCATTGACACTGGTTTTGCTCCGTAATCATTCCTCCTATGCGTACTGACCTTTAGAAGAGCCCCCTCGAAACGCAGTTAAAATGTGGAAGTATAGTAAAATATAGTAAAAAGGCTGTAATGGTGTCTACTTGATTTGACTCATTTGGACGGCTAACACCTTTAAATACATTTTTGCACAGCAGGAGGACTGCATCACTTACACTTTGTAAGTGCATTATTAATGGTCAGCATGAACAACAGAATAAATAAACAAAGTGCTTCTGGTGTTTGTTTGCAGTTTTTAGCCTGTCTAGCTCAGCTCCCTCCTCCAATAAACACCACTGACATCCTCTGGCTGTCCTGTTTCAGCTGCCCACTGCTAAGGTACACGCATATTATTAAACATTATTAACACTGTCCACTGTGTCTCTGTCCTACTAATGATCTGCTTGTATTGTGTTGACAGTGTGTCACTTTTGGGGAAACCACCAGACAGTTCAGTCATGTCTGTTGCCACAGGGAAGAACCTCGATGCCATACCGAGGAAGGTAAGATCTCACTGCTCCTGCTGCTCTGTGGTTACTGCTACACATATTTAACCACCTCTGTACATACTGTACATCAGGGACGGGCATTTGATGAAATTATTTATCAATCATTATTTTTTTATATTAAAAAAATATGGCAGAAATAATGTTTTTCTTTAGTGAAATCTTTTTTCCACGAATAACTGATAGTCCAACAACAACAATTGAAAATGCCTATCCCTACTGTACATGCTGTATAGTGAGAACAAACCCTCAACCAGCTAAAGACATTGTAGAAAGAAACATTTCTTGATAATCATGGTAACTATAAACGGCACATAACAAAAAATACAAAAAATATTGAATACATCTTGATATATTCAAATGTTTTTAGTTATCATATAGTATATATTTTAAATAAATGTTTCTTTTTAATTTCAGTATTGTAAAAAAGTTGTGCTCTTTAGATTTTCTGCGCCTACTACTTTTCTATTTTACATATTTAATGATTATTTTACTAGATACATTCGTTTATAGTAAAATGTTTTAAAATTCTAGCATTATCTGTAAATATGTCCTGATGTGGTATATTATTTTTTCATACAGTGCATGCTGCAGACTCTGCGATTGTTTAAAGATAGATGGATAGATAGATAGATAGATTTACTTACCTTACCTCTGGTAATGATCAGAACTTTGGTGTTTTGCATTTACTGCTGCCTGCAGTTTGAAATAGTCTGACTTTCTCATTGTGTCCTTGTCCAGACGCAGAACTACTTTCTTGGCTGTTTCCTGTTGAAGTTTGGTCTGACAGTGTGTGCCTACCTGTTGGCCTTCGGGTTCACCCTGCAGGAGGTCTGTCTCAGAAGCAGCAACTTAACCTTAGCTGACAACAGCACTGTCACCTGCCTTCATATACTCACAGTCAGGTAGGAGCAGCTGTCTCACACAGCTTCTAAATACAACATTAAAACAAAAGAATGTTAAGCTTTTGAACAGTTAAAAGTTATGGTGGAACTCACTGAAAATATCATGGAGGGTTAGTCAGGATTTTATAAGCACTCAAAAAGCACAGGGCTAGTTAGCTGACAGTAATTACAAGGCATCATAATAAATATAGGAAGTTATTTATGCCGTAACATGTACAGCTGAAAGCCCTATCTGATGGAGAACAGTCGCTAATGTCTTGAATCTGTTGAATAAATGTTTTTATGTTTATGTTTTTAAGTTCTTCAGACGAAGCTCCTCATTGGTTCAGCGAGCTGTCAAACGGCCTGCTGCTGACTCAGAAGGTCATGGCAGGATTCCTTGTCTTACACACAGGTAGGAAGTGTCATTCACACATACGCAGCATTAACAATGCTCCAATTCACGTGTGTTTCTTGTGAGTATTATTATTCATCCTTGTGGTCCTACTTGTCTTTCTCAGTGGTGATCTCCCTCAGCTATGTCCACCGCTCTCAGCCTCTGTGGAGAAAGAGTCCATTTAGCAACACCTGGTGGTGTCTCACTGTACCTGTGGTGTAAGTGCTCCCTCTTACTTGAATTAATGCTATTGGAAGTCATGCTCAATTCAAAAACAGGGACATTTCTGCTGCACAGGTATCAGCTGTGTATTTTTCTCATTGTGATTTTGCTGATCAGCTTTAAAGCCCAGCAGTTCTCAGACTGTACTGTGTTGCAAATCTCTTAATCGCTCAGTCTGCATTCACAGCATAAAGCAAAACAATCTCAACATTTGACAGAACACACTGCATTGGCCAATCTATCAAATGCAAGCACACATTCCCGCTAGATAACGTTGTTACGCATTATCTACTGCGTTTACCTTGTGATTGTGGAGACACGGAGGATAAAATGATCTTGTGTCACCTTGATAAACTTTCTGTTGCTGTTCACTGTGTTAGTGAATGTAAGACTAAGATATAGATCTGAATCAATTAGTCAATAGACAGAAAACTATTTTACTATTTTGATAATACATTCATTGTTACAAATGCTTCACATTCTCAGGTTCCAGTTTCTCAAATGACAGGATTTGTTGCTTCTCTTTGAAGAATGAAAGTTCACTTTTTTTTTTACATTTCATAAATTAGTTCAGTACAAAATGTGGGTTTTTTTAGACTCTGAGCTTCAGTAACTGAACCCAGGCAGCTGTTTATCACATGAAAATGATCAGAACTTCGAGGATCTGAGCGTTTCTGTATCGCAGCCTACATTGTTAACCTTCTCCCCCCCCCCCCCCCCCCCCCCCTTTCCTCTCCTTCAGTCTGCTCAGTCAGATTATTCAAGCCACGGTGGATTACCAGTTGTGGCGTGACCGGGGTAGCCTCCTGACCTTTAACCTGGCTGACATACCGCTGCTCCCCTGGCTGCTGGCCTCTCTGTCCCCGCTGCTGGTGGTGGTGGTCAACGAGGTGGTGAAGCTACACGAGATACGGTACAAGACCAGGCATAGGAATCTACATGTAGCATGTTCCACACCTAGTTAACCTAGTTAAAAGAGGAATATTGTAAATGGTTGGAAAGCCGTAGGAGAATCTCGCAGCAACGGAGGGAGGAGAGAAGGAAAAGCAATTGCCACAGATTTGGATTGCAGGAGATTCAACTCTGGGATCAGTGTGGGATTATTGAGGATTATCGAGTGATCAGATCAGTCTTTGATCTTCTCTCATTTGACACAGAACAGGGATACAGCACATTTCAGGAGTGCACATTACTAAATTATTATTATTTAAATTACAGTCATGACAGCAGTCTTACTTTGTCAAATATGAACAGAGAATTATTTACTGCCAGTCTTACTCCCCCTTCTTAAATTCAGTCAATTAATCTTATGCACAAAGTATAAAATTCTCACCTTTGTTAAAGATTCCTGCCATACCAAGTCATTCTATAAAAACGATTGGCACAAACGTTAAAAGTGACAGATGGTTTCTATTTGAAGTATAAATAGTATATCCTGCTCAATACACAAAGCTGTGACCTAAAGTTATCTTTTTTTAGTTTTACGTGTAACTACAATGATTTTGCCTGACGATGGTGATTAATGAGAACTATAACTTCCTTATAACTGTGAGATGAAGCCAGTAATGTTACATATCCTGTGTGTGAAAAGGACTTGTCGTTATCATGAGCTCTGATCTGTCCCTGTCTCTGTGTATTTCAGGGTGCGAGTTCGCTACCAGAAGAGGCAGAAGCTGCAGTTTGAAACAAAGCTGGGAATGAACTCTCCTTTCTGATGCCTTTCCCTCGAAGGAAGTCGATGTCACGCGACACTGGGAACCAGTCAGTCAGGTCTGGAAACCAGGGAAGGGCAGGCTGCAAACACTGTAGTACAATATCAACCAAATGTCACAGTGGGGGCTTTCTTACAAAACTTAAAGCTCTCGGGTGTGTTCTCGTGAAACAGCTGATTCTTTAGAGCAGGGAAGAGGAAAATTCCAAAGCATTCATTTCCTTTTTAGTCGAAAAGAGCCAAACTATATCACAACTATTTATTGTCCAGTTTTAGTTTGTTTTAAAGGCATGAGGAATGTTTTCTGAAGAGGTTTATGCTTCCTCACTATTACTTGTGTCCTCCACCTCTGAGAGACTCGTGCATGGTCGCTCTTATCTCCAGGAATGCTCTGAACAAGCCACTAAACACTGCTTCACTTTTAAAGGAGCGCATTTTAACGTCATCCAGTGAGACACATCAAATTATGGTACATCAGATGTCCAGTCCAGCCTTCATTCAGTTCATCATAAGTGTCTCCACCATAAATAAAAACATATCGGGCTGAAAGGAAGCGGTTAGTCTGTAACGAGGTGTTTTTCATTGACATCTACAGAATCAGGTGTAACACTACCTCTGAAACAATGTGACAAAGAAGCTTTTCTAAGCTGAACCATTCTGTAATTCAGCCTTTGAGCCACATTTGAGTCTTCACTGTGTTAGCCTGCAAACCAACATTCTCTATTATTATTTATTGTATTTTACTACAAAACTCAATTCTTGACCCAAGCCAAGGTCAGACCTGCTGTAACACAATAAGGAATGAGGATTAGGGATTTGATTGGATCAGTCATGTTTTACACACACATATATATGTATAAGGATGTTCATTCTGGTATCCAAACATACCGGAGTCTTCTGAAAGGTGCTTCATATCATTCAGTTGCCTTCCCTCTCAGGATACTAAAAAAATGAATAGTTCAGTAGATTTCATCTGCAAATGTGTTAGCCCAGATTTTTTTTGCCTGATCATCAAGTGTCCCCGTTTACCTGCTTCTGCCTGCTTTTATTTTCTACAGTTAATGTGCACCATCAGCAGCACACGTCTGTATCACTGATGGTCTTCTTCAGTCAGACCAGCCTTCTGTGTGGTGCTGCCATTATTTTAATATCGCTACTGTACAAGTAGGATGGTGGTATTTACTGCTAATGCTTTTCACTTTGGAATTAAACACCATGCTTTGATGTGATAAAATATAAAATGATATATACTGTAATTAAGGATGTTATTTCACTTTTTAAAATAATTTTATTTATGTGGGAATCAAGTGACATTTTTAATGTTATGTGTCACAGTTTTTTTTTTTCCTTCCTAAAAGAAGGATGATTGATAGACGATTTTATCAATATAGCCCACTCGTAATCAAAGTCAATCAAATGAGCACAAACTGACTGACACAGGGAACCTGGGTCTTTTGGGGACACTGAAGTTCAGAGGTCTGTTTGTAATCTGAAGATAGCAGGGCCGTCGCTACTATTAAGGACTGAGGTTATGTTCTCTGTCATTTGGAGGTTTCAGTAAACGTTGGGATTTAACATTCTACATTTTAAAAGCTGATGGGTGTTTTATAGGCTGATTATAGATTCTGTATATTTAAATTTGATGGCTTTTAGGAAAACAAACAAAATCAATAACGAATTCAACATTTTAACTAGAATTGTATTTCTGGTATTGTGGAAAATTAAAAAGGAATAATTAATGGAGTGGATAAAATCTGAAAAAATGATTTATTTTTTTTCTTGGGGGTAGTGGACTTGAACTCAAGACCTCAGTATCTCTGAAATCCTGGCTAAAGCTCTGTTAAACCTGCGTGCTCACTTTTACATGTGTGCCTGTTTGATTTATTCCACAGCTTTCTGTTGGGGGTACAAATAAAGAAGTTGGTTGTCTGGTTTTACAGCATTGTGGTGAATATTTTGTCTGGATGGACAAATTGACATCGCAAGTAAAACTACTGATGATTTTAAGAAAACATTACAATCCAAGAGAACAGTTTATTTTTGTTTGCTTGCTCTGTTTTATACTTTACTGTTTTACATAATTACAAACATATGCTGCATGAATCAGATCCAGTGAATGCTCAGTCTTGATCAGTGTACATGTATAGTTCTACTGTTCTGTTCACAACATAAATGGACTCATCCGAGCATGGACTGCATACTGTACGTTAGCAGAGTCCTGGTTACAGCATTCAGACATTATCACGCACATGCTGGGAGCTGAAGCCTCTGTCAGTGGATTTTTTGGGGGGCAGGTTGATGGACTATGTTATAGTTGTTCACAAGATGCATAAATGTATATTTTGTATTTTTTAAAGTGTCTATGTTCAGGACTTTTGAGAAATTTGTTTGTGTATTGATTATGTCATAAATAATAAATATGCTCTTTTATTTATAAAATTGTTGTGTGGAAATATTGAAATAATTCTGTACAGTAAACTAGCAAGAGGAAGAGGAAATGATAAAACTTCTACTCACATTGAGTCTATTATTTTGTACAGAGAATAAGCGTCAATATCAGAGTCACACACAAGGTTCTGATTTCAATCTATATTTGACCTCCTGCAATTCACAAACTCCACTGATTTTACACATGATGTTCAGGTTACTTATCATGAAGAGTTTCTCAGACTGCAAAAAGTAAAATATCTGTGGTCCAAGAGTTTAAAAAAAAAAAACAACTCATGATGTTTGGAGCACAAAACTCAACAATCTGACATTTTAACAACAAATAAAAAGTCTATTACTTGGGCCACACATGCTGGTTAGAATTGTCTCCTGTAGCCCAACTACTAAAAACTGTAGTTAGAACCAGACATTTCTGATGGAGCTCAGAATGTATCAAGAGGTATTTAATAAACTTAAGTGCTGTTTTGGGATGGTGTGCTTAATAGTCAGCAGCCCAACTGCATGGATGATACTGCACAAGAATTAATTGGCTACCAACCGCATCTTATTTACTGACACTTACGTTAAGCTCACGAGAATCAAGAACACTTTCGATTAGCCTTTCAAAATAAAAGTCCGTGTTTAAGTTATGGTCACGTTTTCGGTTGCTTAAACGTTTAAGGAGTCATTTCAGTGGCAATGGCGCTCATAATAAATCCATACAATAGCTGTTATGCTGATTCTCTTTGTTATTATTCATACCTACATTGTTTTTCTCCCGCATTGGAATTATAGTTTCCGGTGTACTTGGGCTCTGACTGGCAAACTTGACAGTTGTTGCAGACGGGGAAGGTTGGAAAGAGAGCGAGGGATCTGTTTGTAAGTGTCATACATTATAAAAGATATTTATTGTTCATTCTTGAATTATGTGAGACGTTGTAAACATACAAAGGCTGTATATGTCATCGTTCTAATGATGTTCGGTTAGCTTTTCTAAATGCTGACTTGCTTGCATGTATCAGCCAGCAGCGAGCTAGTGTTAGCTTGGCTAGCTCAGAGGAGAAAGTGCGTTTGCGGTCGTTTTGACAGCTCGTAAGAAATAAAAAATATGTTCCGACTATTCAGAGATAATATTGGCTCAAAGTTCTGTGTTGACAACAGAATTGGTTCACATTAATTTGTTTAAGAGGACAGACAAAGCCAAGGTTATCTAACTGACGTTACGCCAAACTCTATTTACAAATCTCAGCATTTAAAATGTCTTTGCTTATGCTCAAATATAGCTTCTTGGTTTAACGTGAGTAAATATACTGTACGTATAGATAGGAAAAGTCGTCAATTCGGTTTGCTTTTGGTTCTGTTTAATGGTAAATATATGCACTAAGTATTCCGCTACTATTCCACCAAGCAACCACAATACAACATGTTAGCGGCGGTACCAAACAGTACAACCAATTATGACATTGGTACTATTTAATTGACATAAATTACTGTTTGGCGGAATTATTCAATGCCGAAATGATCTTCACTCGTGATTAATTACAGAAAAATCTTACATTATGTTTCTCGGTATTTGTACCACTTTCAGGAAGAACCTTAATGTTAAATTGTCATTTTTCTAAGCGAGGATCGGTTGACCTTAAACAGACGTTATATAAGTGGTCTACAGTCTACACACAGTATGTAGATAGGATCCAATTTCGCAAAATTCAAGAAAGTTTAATGAAATGCAATCAGCTTGATGTTTTGAGGTATGTCTACCTCATTGGTTTGCATGTTGTCACCACAGTGAAGTACTGATGATTTCTCAGCTGCTGTCATGTGGTGACTTAAAATGCTGAAACTTTCTTCCTCTTCTGCCTATCTGTCAGTAGTCTTGAACTTGGATGTAAACACAAAAAAAACCAACCAAACAGCCGGGATCGGAGAAGATTTGTGTCTTATTGTCACGATTCTTCTGAGATGGACGTTGGAGTGTCCAAGTCCCATGTGTTTCTCAACTACAGCCCCAGAGCCCTCTTCTCCCAGTGAGACACGCATCTGCACGGTGGTGCTGTGTGCTCCTCCATCCTGCGTGGTGCCAGTACTCTTCATTGTTGGCTAACCTCCAGTGCATTCTGTGTCAGTGTGTGAGTCAAAGTTTAAGAATTGAATGACTGGAGGTCACCCAACTACAGTAATACTGACTGGTATTCAGTGTGTGCAGCAGCAGCTTTCAGTGCATTACGTCCTGCAGTTCATGGTCAGAGCTGCGGTTTGGCTTGGTGCCTTTATAAGAAGCACAGTGCTGTGTGTGTGCAGTGAATATACACTAAATGTTTAATCATTTAGGGGAATATTGTGTGTATGTGACCGCTTCTGCATGTTTTTGCAGGCTAATGGTTTTGGCTGGTGATGTAGTCTGAAAATAAGAGAAAGGCTACATTGTAAGAATCTCACACAGTGGTTCTCAAAGTGGGGTCTGGGGACTTCCAAGGGCCTGTTGATGCTCCTAATAAAAATAATGCACAGTTACAGTTCATTATCATTTATTTAAGTTTACCATCATGCAGTTGAGTCATCAACCTCACCACAAGATTCATTTAGTAGCCATTCTGGAGCTTTCAGTCATATCACATCAGCAGATGATCAAAAATGCACTTTGACTGTCAGCAAGTGCTCAGGAAAAATGGGAACTTGAACTTCTATAATATTATGACCATCTATTGATAAAGATCACATGCTATGATTTAAAATGCACAAGCGCCACTAAATGGACCTTGTGGTGAGATTGTTTTTTACAGCTGCTGTTTCCAAGTTAAAGAATGAACTCTGAATTTCAGATATCATCAAGTTTAACCAAAAAGCTTCTGAGCTGAGCAGTTACCAAAACAATTAGTTACATAGCTCAATGACAAGAAATAAATAATATGTAAATGTTTGAGAACACCTGATCTGTTATGAATTCTGGCTCATGCTTTCCATTTCTGTGTTGCATGACTGTACAGCTGCTCAGCAAGCCAACAAAACACTGAGGATTGTACATGATGACAGCAGCTATACTAATTGCGATTGCAGTGTAGATCAACTTAATGTTTGTAAAAGCAGTAAAGACATTTCATAGTCAGACGTTGATCAGCAGCTCTGAACATAGAGAGAACCCTGCTGGCAGAAAGGAAGACTGGTTATGTTTGTGTTTAGGTGGAGCATCCCACTGGGTGCACGGCGTGTCATGGATGCAGTGAAGGAGGGTCACAGGAGCACCCTAAGCTCAGGCAAAATGGTGGCTCTGGCTGCGGGGCTCTCCGTCGGGGCCACAGTGGGCTACATCGTCTACCGCCACATCAGCAGCACCAACAACAGAGAAGGTCTGCTCTGAAAGTGTTAATGTTACAGGATAAATGTGTGTTATATTGGGTTTATTGTCTGATACTCATTTATGAATGTTTCTGTTTTGTCATTAACAGGTGCGGGGCCTAACGTTGAGGTGTCAAAGATGACACTTCCTGTAGAAGTGTATAGGAACATATCCAGGTACCAAGCCACGTTTTTGGACATGGTGAGTAGTTCAAATCCAGATAGTGACTCTGCGTGTGCTTGAAGCAGTTTAAGGTGTGGACACTGATTAAGCAGACAGTCACAAAAGTCTAAAAAAATATTCAGCAGGACTGAAGCCCTTCAACCAAAAACTTAACTGAAACCCGTATTCCATTATTTGTTTAATATGATTGATAAATGAACAGAAAGTAGTGATATAATACACAAAACACAAGCAATGCTGGGAAACAGGGCCCGGTGAAAAGGAAGAGGGGGCAACATTTTCACAAATGGCTTCCATCAAAGGTATCAGTGGGCTTTTACATAGACGGCTGCGTCAACATGTTCATCTTTCTGTTCACTCTATTGTCTTATTCTTAGCTACATTATTTTCTGCTACATCAAAAAAGACCCATATTCCTGATGATGGGAGTTCAAAGTTCAGTCTAATTGTATCACCATGGAGATTTGATGTTGTCTTCACGGTTCCATGCTTGTATCGATGAAGATGATGTAGATTGAAAGTCTTTTACTTTATTTATTCATCCTTATTTCAGCTGTAGACTTTCACTATTGATACATCTGTTAATTTGGCCTAATCTAGCAAAGCTACGTCTAAATAATCAAACTGATTAAAGTCATTGGATGGTAGTGGGTGTCATGGGGTGTGATTATTTGCAGCTCTCCACAATAAACTGCAATCTAATTATAGTTCAAATAAAGGAAACAAGCTTAAAACTATTATTTGTTGTCCTTACCGAATGCCTCTGCATTTTGAAGTTGTATGTCAAAACAAATTTAAAAAAAAAGAAATGAAACTCTGCCAAATGTGTTTCACCCAGGTTTAACAGGTCAGTCAGCCAGTGTGATTTCAGTGTGATTAACTCTGCTTTCCCTCTATCTTTCTTCTTCAGGTGACCCAGAAGTCAGGAGCTCATGTCAGGGTTTTGTCAGATTCAGGGGAGCCTGGGTGTAAGACAGCTGTGTGTTTCCTGCTGCAGGGATCAAAGGAGCAGGTCCTGCTGGCCCGCTGCGTCTTGGAGAACCTGGTCACAGACTGTGAACCGGTGACTGAGGCTTTGGAGGTTCCTCAGACTGCGTTTGGACGTATAATAGGTAGCTTTCAAACTGTTGAGGATGATCAGATTGATTCTTAGATTTTAATGTCTCTCTCCTCTGTCCGGTCGTATACACATATGTGCTGTGTGTCTGCAGGGCGTGGTGGAGAGAGTTTGAAACTGATCACCAGGACCACAGGGGCCAAAGTGGCTTGTTCCAAAGAGAAGACACAGGGTCCAGGTGCAAAGGGCAACGTTACAATAACGGGGACCAGACAAGAGGTGAAACAGGCCAAGGTACAATTCACTCAGTGGATGCCTATTAGGTCTTTTCACTAGAGCAGCTTTTCATTTCTGTTTTTGTCCCCACCGTTCTGCCATCTGTCATTTGGATGCAAATTCCTGAATCTAAATGTACACTTCTCAGGGGCTGGAAATGTGTGTGGTTGGTCCTCTTTTCTAATCATGGTATTTAAAATTGAGGTGAATGCTGCTTTTCTGATGTGTTTGCAGGAGCTGATTCTAGAAAAAGTCACAGAAGACATGATGGTTAGGACAAAGATCTCACAGTCATCTGCTCTGCGCCAGAAACGTGGTCAACCGGCCATGAATCACAGACCAGAGAGCACAGAGACAGAACCATCACTGGGCTTGAATAACAACGGGCCCTACTGCCAGGCAGAGAAGAAGGGGCTTGTTCATGCCAACGGAACCGCAGGAGAACCAGAAAATATTTTTAACAAGGTGGAGGAGCTGAAAATCACCAGCACAGACAGCAAAGAGGAGGAGGAGGAGGAGAGTGTCTCTACAGACTCACTCTCTGAGGTTTCCAAGTTTGAAAGTTAGTTTCTTTACAAGTGAGCCACTCTGTTTTTGAACACAGTCATATCATACAAAGGTCATATTTTATTTTCCTCTGTGTGTTGTCCAGTTCCCAGCCCTGATCTGAGCTTCCAGCCTGATGAACATCTTGAAGTTTATGTTTCTGCATCAGAGAACCCAAATCACTTCTGGATCCAGATCCTGGGGGTTCGCTCCCTCCAGCTGGACAAACTGGCAGAAGAGATGAACCGCTTC
The DNA here is from genome assembly GCA_036937835.1 of Pampus argenteus. Classification (NCBI taxonomy): domain Eukaryota; kingdom Metazoa; phylum Chordata; class Actinopteri; order Scombriformes; family Stromateidae; genus Pampus; species Pampus argenteus. Next base: position 3,471,608 of record CM072881.1, read on the forward strand.
TACAACAGTGGCAGTCCCACTGTAAGGACGTGTGTGTCTACCAAACATATTCTTTAATGTCAAAGTAAACAAATGGAACCACAGTGTGTAATTAAACCTGGCTGCCTGTTCTGTAGGAGCAGAAGGTTGAGACCATTGTGGTGGGGGACATTGTGGCTGCTCCATACCGAGACCACAGCTCATGGAACAGGGCCAGGGTGCTGGGAGTCCTGGGTTCTGGACTGGTGGATCTTTACTATGTTGACTTTGGGGACAACGGAGAGCTGCCCAGAGACAGCCTCTGCCGTATGAGGTGAGAGAGAGAGAGAGACTAATCCACTGCATTTTTAAATTTCCTATTATAATTGTAAACAAATAAAATGATGATCCAAAGAGAAAAAGACACTCAGATTTCAATAGAAGACCTACAGCATCACGGCTATCTGTGCAAATTAATACACCACAACTAAAAAAGACTAAAAGCTAAGTCTCACTCACTCACAATCTAATATAATCTAATCAGTGTTTGTTTGGTCATTTGTAAACGGTGCCTTGTTACAACATTACCACACACAGTGACATAACAACAACTGATATGTAGAAATTAGTTTTACTCAACAGCACTGCAGGTCAGGTCTACTGCAGGCCACATCACTTTGACACAATTAGCCTGTCCCACACACACATCTCTGAGCTCTCAGACAAAAACCCTCAAGTCGTGCTCCTGCCCGTCACAACAGGTCCCTCAGGCTGCTCAGAGGTTTGATCATAGCCAATCACAGGATAAAAGTCAGATTTTGATTATATGGTACCGGCTAAACTCTCAACTTCACTTGCTTTTGGTATCAGGTACTTTTCTGAATGTTGTTTTCTATTACAGATAGTAAGCATTAGTAACCCTCAGTGTAGGGCAGCGTTTGCAGTGATGACCATAACTGATTGGTCAAACACACAGTGTGGCTGCTTCAACTTGTCTGCCACTTCATTCATAAAACAAGGAAGTAATCTTGTATTGATTTTGGACCAGTTTAGGGTTAGGGGAGATAAGTGTGATAAGCTTAAAAGTAAAGGGTTTGTTGTTCACTGTGACAGCTTCTCTGTCTCGTGGGTTCTTTCAGCACAGAGTAGACGGACCACAGCTTGTTTACAACTTTAGACGCTTTATTTAACACATATATATCAACCAACACGGCAGCCGATCGCAGGCTACGTGCTGCCGTCTGCCGTGTGTCTCTGTCCGTGTGTTTGCCCGCGTGTCCGTGGCCGTGCTTCACCCCCTTCTCTGGTCCAGCACGCCACTATATCGGGAGGTGAGAGTGATCAACCACCTGGGAACCGGTGTGGCAATCGCTCTCCCGCGCCCTCTCCACACCTCTCTCCCGCAGCTGATGCACCACGCCCCCTCCACATTCACTTATTAAAAAAAAATCTTAAGCACAAATAAATAACACTTATTACTTAAATAACACATCAAACACTGATTTACAGAAACGGAGACAGATGCTCTCCGTTTCTGTTTCAGATCCTCTGCATTTCTCCTGTTCATTCGTTCATTACATCCAACTAATGCAGCAGCAAATACAAACAACGACAAGGACAAATCTGCGTTGTTGTTTCCTTATATATGAATACTGTGTTTCAAACACCACTGTAACAGCGCAGTGTTGGTTAAGCCAGGAGAAAGCGATATGTGAGAAATGATTGACCAATCAGTGGTCTCAGCGTTTTTTAGGAACCTCGACAGAGGTGATACCAAAAAAGTAGGTACCAGATATCTTATTATCCACAAGTTTTGGCTAATGGAAAACCAAAAAAAGGCCTGTAGAGTTCCAGAACCATGTAATGGAGAAACTTTTTAGACAAGCGCAACAGATATTGGAGGCTGGAAGGGAGGAAGGCAGTGTGATGCACAGCCGCTATACACAAAGGATACATACACCACATCTGCTCATGTAAATCCAACATTCTGCCCCATCATCAGAGAACATGTTGATCCAGAGTTCTGCACTACCCCCGACCTTATCTTAGAAGTGTGGCTTACTGTTTTGTAGGATTAGTGATTTGAAGACGGCACTTTTTGACTTTTTTGGTGTGAGCGTGTCTGTGCCGGTGCAGACTGAGTATTTCCTCATAGCGCCTCACAAGTGTCTAAATTAGAAAAGTCTTCAGCGGTGGAAACCAACTAATTTAGATTTTTCTATTTTGTGTTAGTTTCAATTTTAGTCAAACTTTTGATGGAATTATTTCTCCATGTAATAATCTCTATTCTAATGCACTATAATACAGCTGCATAGTGCAAAGTTTTGTATGTGGCATCCATTAAGAAATAGCACAGCAGTTAAGTCGTTAACTTTTGCTGCATTAATGTTTCAGGAGTGACTTCCTCAGCTTACCATTCCAGGCTATTGAGTGCAACTTAGCAGGAGTGAGACCAAAAGGTAAAACCATCATCTTAATGACTTTATCACACAGACATTTAACTAAGAATGAGATGAAGATTTGACATGTTTGTGCATTACTGTGAAATTTCAGTGTTTAGCATTTGATTTTGACCTTTTCCATGAAATGTACTATTTCTCCAGGAGAGGTGTGGACTGAGGCAGCCCTGGATGAGTTTGAGGGGCTGACACACTGTGCCTTCTGGAGACCCCTGCAGGCCAAACTCTGCAGCTACTCTCACTCTGACATCTCATCCTGGCCCAGTGTCAAGCTCTACGACAACAGTGAGGGCAAGGTCTGCTAGCGTTTGTACAGATTTATTTACGTGTTTCTCGTTTATTTGTGTCTGTGTTAAGTTTGTTTTTTCGCCCTGTGCCCTAGACTGTAGATATTGGTGAGGAGCTCATAAGGCTGGGCCATGCTGTCAGCTTTCAGGAAGTGGTGAATGGCACAACTGAGGGTGACAATCCTGGCTGTCTGCAGAGGATGCTGGTGAGAAAGTGAACACACTGAATGTCTACTAGACTGGTGAGGGAGAGGAGTGTGTTTTATCCAAAGCCAATACTTCATGCTGTTCTTTAAACTTTGTGTTTTTCATCTAGATTTAAACCTTGAGGGACATTTAGTATTCCTAGAAAAACCCTGGATTATAAGAAGAATATTCATTTTCTTGAATGTTCAGAATCTGATGTTGCAGCCCTACTCTGATCAAAATGTTACACACAAAGGATTGCAAATCCTAAGTGTTGGGAAAGAATATGTATTTGGTAGTATTGTATATGGGTGACACTGGCAGATATCTGACCTCATATATCAGCTCAGACTGGACTGAACATTTTGATAATATTCTCTATCTAGTATTTTTAACTGAAAATATAATGCAAAATTAATACCTGTATGTTTCTCATGTGGGCTAAAAAAAATACACACAGCAAGGTTTATTCTAAGCAGCAGAAACATTTGGTTCTGTGCTGCATTTTAAAATAAGGTGTGAAACAATGTCCTCAATAAGTAGCGTGGCCAAATAGCTGCAGACGCTCATATAGCATCTATCTATGTGAAGGCCATTAATCATTTTCTATACAGTTTGTCATCAAGTTGGCTGCTGTGATGAGAGTTTGAGTGCATCTCTCTTTTGATGAAGCATTGTGACTCTTCTGGGTATTCGTACCATCTTACAGCAAGAATGATTCAACTTCACTCAACAGAACTGCTTCCAAGCAACCATCAACCATATAATTTAGATATTAAAAAATGAGATGCTTGCTACCTGTTTATCCTTCAGTTGCTTCAACACTCATTTCCTGTCCTCCTATAGGATGACGTGATAGGAGCATCCTCAGAGCTCAGTCTGTCCTGCATCAGCTTATCAGGTGAGTACAGTAAATGGAAATTATTCAGTAAGTGACTTAATCAAATTAAATTCTGCCTTACATGCATTGCTGTTGTTATTTGGCCTGATAAAAGGCTCTTTGGCAACAAAGTGCAGATTGGTCGTCTGAGTTGGCGTCACCTCTACGTCATCTACATGTTCTCCACATGTCCTGAGATCTGTGGAGCTACAGGATGTCAGTGTGAAAGACAGTTCCCTCACCTGCATTCACTCACAGCTATTGGACTGAAATGATTCAGTGTTGAGTCATCCACTAAAACCTACAACACCAGCCGTGCTGATTCTGATCTCTCTATGTCTCCCTCCTCCACTTCCTACTTGGCGAGCTCCCTGAGCATTTGGGACGTAAGCTGTGATGAGATGATTTGGGACATTAGCCTCCTGGAAGGAAGTAGTTGTTATTATGGAGACTTAGATAACCAAACTCTAGCACCAAGCACAGAGGACATTCGCCCACTCCCACACAAGCCAGGACTGCCAAGTCTAAGTGATGAGTAAGGAGAGGATGTTTCGCATCTATCTGGTGATAGCAGCTTCCCTAGTACTGAAGTAGCCCTACTAGAGATTTATGACATGAACACACTGTAGTACATTTTATTAAAAAAGAGGGACTGTGTTACAAGTTATAGACCTTTTTCACAGCAGACATCATGACTTGTCATAGCAGGACAAGCACAGATTAATAACATTAAGGATGATGTCCCAGTAAGCCATGACAGTGAGACAGTGGGTATTTACGTCTTTGATTTTCCCTGTTGTGACTTGTCTTAAAGCCTATTTGAAAATTATTAAATTTTGATTCCCTCTTAAGCTTCTGCGCGTGTGGATAAAAAGGGAAAGCCACAGTTAACTGAACCATTAACAGAAGTGTTTTCCTTCTGTACCTCAGAAGCTGCCTCAATCTCAGGAAGCGTCGATGATGCAATAGAGGACGACCTGCTCTGAGACCAAAGACATAAACATCAAGGTATTGCTCTCTAGTTGTGCTAAATGGTAACATTCTGTTTTGTATCTGTAAAAATAATACACTGCTCTCTCCCCATCTCTCAGCACTGACTATCCACTCCTCAGCATCAGTTCTAATGGGATGAAGAGTGTTTCCTCATCTGATGCAAACTCAACTGCATAACTCCTCATCGTGAAGCCTTACCTACTTGACAAACGTGCAACTTCTTCCAGACATTTGTTGTTGTTACTTCAATGCATAATGACTTCTTATGTTTTGCCATCATGCTGTTCTGTTTTATTCAGTACTGCTTTGCTTTGATGTGTTTTTACTGTTTTGTGTTCAAGAAATGAAGCGCGGAACAAAGACCAGAATTGCCAGTATTATTATTGAAAAGCACTGTGATATGAGTCAGTGGAACCAGAAAGCTGCTGACTAAGAATGTTTAGTTTGTCTCCACTTGTATGTATATTACGATTTAAAGGCCTATATATTGGCTTTACAAGTTATTATATTTTGGAAATGAAAACATACAGTATTATTGAATGTGGTCAGTATGAAAATGTGGCATCTACTGTTAAGATGATCATTAACTAAGGACAGAAGAACATGTTAGTTTATCTTCAGAGGTGTAACAGATTGCACTATATATAATAAAGGGTTTATTTTATGTCACAGGATTGGTCTGTGTCTAGTACTTGCTGTTTATATGGACACAGTTTTCTCTTCGCTGCTCTCCATGCTGCTCCATTTTAGCCCAACACAGTAGAGGTCACCCGAGGCCTCTTTACTCTGACATATGATTGAAGGATTTTGCTAATTATGAGTTTAAACAGACAGTAGTGTGTGTTTGCGATTTGAGTTTTGAAAAAAAAAGTGATGTAGACTTTCTATTTGAGTGGAAACGAGAGAATTGTGCTTTGAGTTTAGCAGCTTGATATATGAGCTTCTAGTTTTCAAAATCTTGTGCAAAAAAATGGAGAAAAATGATACCCTGGACAAATTTTAGGTAAACAGCTATTTTTACAATAATGTAACTTCTGTGTAAGTTAGCGGTGGTTTGACACGCGTATGTTATGTTTAAATTGAAGAGGTCATTCATTCATTTCCATTGCAGAGTTCCTCTGTTTTGTTTGTGTATCGTTGTATGACCTCCATTCCGGATTGACCAATCACAGGAAAGTAGGTTACGATCGCACAAGCGCAGAAGTAGCAGAGTAATTTGTTGATATCCTGCTTAGTAGTATTCACTCAGACTTTGATATTTCAAAGCCAAATATATAATCATATATCTGTTTTATTTGCACTGGGCAGCACAGGTTACTAGAAAGTTATATATATGAGGGGCTGATGGAAGACACAAGGGATTTGGTGAGTTAATTTGAAACATTTTAGGGCCGTGAGCCTCAGATTAGAGAAGCTAGCGCTCCTCCTTTGTTGTTATGTTTACGGTAGCTAAATTAGCTGGTGGTTAAATATTGGAAACCCTCCCAAAAAAGTCAATGGTAAAAACATAATAACCCGGCGGCTATTTTAACAATACATGTGAATGTGCACATTTTCTACGGAAATGAAATGTGTGGTTTGCTTTTGTGAATATAAACTGGAAGAACAGGTTTCCGCTAGCTAGCTAGCTGCGCTAATGCTAGTTAGCCTTGGGAGCTTTTTCTTATAAGGCCGCCGCTGCCTTCCATTTTAGCTAGCTTTTCTGTTTTTTACATCCTAAATTTTGTTTAGTATGTGCTTACTGGTTACAACGTTGTTTTCATTTCAGCTTTCTTGCTGGTTAAATAATGAGCTTTGACGCGGACAGTTAGGATGTCAGCTGTGATGCTCAGAGGAGGAAGTGGCCGTCTGTGATCACAGCAAACATTTTAACACTGTTTCCGATCCTGTATTTAATTTCCCCGTTTTTCAATAATTGTATTCATGTTCAGATTTGACTATTCTGAACATTTTTACATAGTATTTTCAAAAATATCCGCATTTACTAACTTCGCAGGTCAGACTTTTTTAAACAGGCTTCAAAATATCATTCGGCAAAATTGTGATTATGCAATACATAAAAAATAATACTATCTTTAAAAAATCTATTAAGAGTGTTTCTGATTATCAATTAATATAGTGTGTGTATATATGTGTACGATATATGTGTATATATATATATGTATGTATGTATGTGTGTGTGTGTGTAAGTAATCAGCTAGATTACACTCCCTATTTATAAACATTTATAGACCAAAATTGAAGTGAATTGGGCACTTCTGATGAATTAATAAATATCATTATTATTATTAATGAAGGTAATTGTTATTTGTGTTCCTTAAGTATTGAAATCATTCAGACTATATTTGTCATGTTCTTGACTGTGAAGGCTGAACGCACCCCTCGTTCAGAGCGCAAGAGGAGAGACTCGTTCGGGATGTTTGATGGCTATGACAGCTGCAGCGAGGAGTCCACCAGCAGCTCCAGCTCAGAGGACAGCGAGGATGAGGTGGTGCCCTCCATTCCTGCCAGTCTGCCCATCATCAAGAACAATGGCCAAGTCTACACCTACCCCGACGGCAAGGCTGGAATGGGTCAGTAAATGGTTTGGAAAAGTATGCTTTGTTTACATAATCCTTTTGAATGACAGAAAATAATTTTCCAGCATGTAGTAATGTGCAGATTTTCTCTTTCACAGCCACATGTGAGATGTGTGGAATGGTTGGAGTACGAGATGCTTTTTACTCCAAAACCAAGCGTTTCTGCAGTGTGTCTTGTTCCAGGAGTTATTCCTCAAATTCCAAAAAAGCTAGCATTTTGGCAAGACTCCAGGTAAATGCATTTTACGCCTACTATCAAATTTATCAAAGATTCATATAGTCTCACATCAATACACCTAACATCTGCTTCTTTTTTTTTTTTTTTTTTTTGCTAGGGCAAACCACCAACAAAAAAGGCAAAAGTCTTGCAGAAACAACCTCTAAGAGCAAAGTTGGCAGCTTACGCTCAGTACCAAGCAAGTCAACAGATCCAGGCCAAATCAAAAGCTGGTATGTTACCGAAAAACATGGTGGTTAAAAAAGTATCAGTGCTGCTCTGCTTAAATATTCTACAGCTTCACACTGTTTCTTGTTTCTGTCAGTGGTCCCTGCCGAAAGCTTCGACTGGGGTCGGTATATCTGTAGCAATAGCACGGTCGGAGCGCCGGTCAGCTGTTTCAAGCACGTAAGTAAAAACTGGAACCGAGCAGTTAGCTACTATCTTTTTTTTTTTTTTTTAATTTTATTTATTTATTTGTTTTTGACTGAATAACTTCACTTGCTACCTCTGTGCATCAGGCCCCTATGGGGACATGCTGGGGAGACATTGAAGTAGGAGTGAGGATTGAAGTGCTCAATTCCGATACCAACCTCTCCACTAAGGTGTACTGGATAGCGGAAATCATTAAGCTAGCAGGTAAGAAAACGTCTGCAATGATTTAAATGAAAAATCCACCTAAATCTGTCTGTTAGGAAAGCTGTGGATCTTACTTTTTGCTTGATAATGCAATTATTCTAAATAACTGATTGGAACAGCTGATGTGGTTGAAGTAGTATTATGATGTAAATAATTGTATTTTTTATTTGCTGATTATTAATATCATATCACCATATGGCAATTGTATGTCAACTTGCATGCAGATTATATACATTTCTATTCAATGTTTTAGTTTTTAACTACAACTTGCTTGGAATCATAATGGAAACTTTTTATTTTGTAAAATGGTAACATCATATGATTGTATCATTATTTAATATGATACCATTAAAGGTATTGACTTGTCATGTCAACATGACATCTTGCCATTATCTTTCCTGCTTGCCACCTTGTTTTAAAGAAGCAAATTGTGTGAAAGTTAAGCTTTGTCTATCCCTGACTGGAAGGAGGACATGAATGGGGGCTGACATGCAATGCACTTCCATTCAGATAGACCACAGTACATGAGAGTGTCTTAGAATGGAGATTTTACTATTTGATTCCTGTCTTAACTGTTCCCCTAATGTTGTCAACCGCATGTGTTTTCTGCTTTCGCAGGGTTCAAGGCTCTGCTGCGGTATGAGGGCTTTGACAGCGACAGCAGCAAAGACTTCTGGTGTAATCTCTGTATCCCTGAGGTGCACCCGGTGGGATGGTGCGCATCGAGTCGTAAACCTCTTGTACCTCCAAAAAGTGAGCCTCGCAATAAACTTTCAGTTGGTAAAGTTATGTGTTCTTGGATGTCTGGCGTGTTTATGTAATATTATGTAATGTCTCTTACAGGCATACAGCATAAGTACTCTAACTGGAAAGCCTTTCTTGTGAAGCGTCTCACTGGAGCTAAAACACTGCCACATGACTTTAATGACAAGGTGAGACACACATTTACCTAAAATGTATGTTAGTATTTGTATTTGAGTTTGGAAAAAATATAAAAATTGATTTCTTAAATCCTCTGGTTTGTGCCTCACATTTAGCCTTTTGTTTATTAAATCTGTCAATCATGTTTCACTGTAGGTACACGAGAACATACAGTTCCCCTTCAAAAAGCTGATGCGGGTAGAGGTGGTGGATAAGAACTACCTGTGCCGGACACGGGTGGCGCTGGTGGAGCAGGTGATCGGAGGTCGACTCAGGCTGGTCTACGAGGAGAGCCAGGACGGGTCGGATGACTTCTGGTGCCACATGTACAGCCCTCTAATACACAACATCGGCTGGTCGCGCAGCATCGGACACCGCTTCAAACGATCTGGTGGGTTTGGTCTTAGCGTTAGAAGATATTTTAGGATGTAACCATTGACAGTGTCAAATGTAAAATGTGTACAACATTGCAGAGAAACAGCACAATTTTTAAATAGGCAGCAGAAATATTAGAAAGTGCAACATTTTATTAATTTCAGTTAAAGGACGGGTTCAGAGTTTTTCAAGTCCGTCTTAAAACAGCAGTCAGTGAACGTTGGAACAGGTTTTTCCTGCCATAATCATTCCTCCTGTTCATACTATTGGAAGATCGCTTAATAATGGACGTGCAATGTGATCGGGGGCCAAAATCCACAGTCCTCCTCCTGTGCAAAAATGTATTTAATATTTATGTGAAGCTACTGTGGAGTTGCAGCCGTCTAAATGAGTCAAATCAAGTAGATATTTTTCAACATTACAGTGTTTTTAGTGCCACAGTCTCTACTTTTGTTAGATATATTTCCACCAGAGCTCAATGGGGAAACACAAAGAGGGACTTTGATGCTAAATGAGGCTAAATGTATCAGATATCAGCTTGACTAACTCTGATAAAGCCTCATAAGCTTTTGATCAATTTGTAAAAACACACTATGCACAAAATGACCGTGTAGACACACTGCGGGTTTTGACATACACGTACACTGAAAGCAGTATGAACAGGAGGAATGTTTACAGCAAGGAAACCCTCTTTCAATGTTCGTATGGACACCTGACTGTTGTTTTAAGATTGAACCTTGAACCTGTCCTTGTAATTGTAAATAATAATAAAAAAAGTAAAATTATTAATCAGTCAATATTCCCTGAAGCCCAACTCATCTTCTGCTCAAGCTGGCTGTAGTTTGATCCTTCATTTGAAATCATTTAATGCTTATTTTAGAGGCATAACAAGATTTTTAATCCGTCTGTACTTTTTAGATGTTACAAAGAAAATTGATGGTCAAGTTGACGCACCTCCACAGCTCTTCCAGAAGGTAATAGAACGAACCCATTTCTACTCTCCAAAATACCTTAGCCACTGTAGGCCTAGTGTTCATTCAGATGCTGTCTATGTTTAGATCTCACATATGACTGGTTTCCACAGTGACCTCAAGGAGTTTCTGAAAGACTTGAGACTCCTCCAGTATCTTTAGTGTATATATATATATATATTTTTTTCTTTAAACATGTCCAGCCGATGCTTTTATCAGGAGGCATTCAATTATTCTATCTTAAATCTGCATGTGTATGTCAGGTGAAAGATGTGGACCAGAGTGGGGAATGGTTCAGAGATGGCATGAAGTTAGAGGCCATCGACCCCCTCAACCTCTCAGCTATATGTGTAGCCACTGTAAGAAAGGTGAGTGTGTCTTCTAATACTCCCCATTAACGTGGTGATGAGTACAATAAGGGTTTGTCCTTGTTTTTTGGACTGCTCCCTCCTGTCTAATCTCAGCCACTGTGTGCTGTTTAGGTGCTGGCAGAAGGGTACCTCATGATAGGGATCGACGGTTCGGAGGCAGTGGATGGATCAGACTGGTTCTGTTATCATGTCACCTCCCCTTCCATCTTCCCTGTCGGCTTCTGTGAAATCAACAACATTGAACTCACGCCCCCTAGAGGTACTCTCCACTCACGTGATTGGTCCTTTGAGCCCTTTAGAAATACAAATGTGCATTGGCTCTCATTTAAGATCCACGGAGCCTGTATATTCTCTAGCCCAAGTTATTGGTTTGAAGTAATTTAATAACATCTTGCATATGGTTTCTCAATGTCCTGGTCTCAATGCTGGCTCTGTTCCGCAGGGTACACTAAACTGCCATTTAAATGGTTTGACTACCTCAGAGAAACAGGTTCAATAGCTGCTCCTGTCAAGCTCTTTAACAAGGTAGGCGTGTGTTTATTAAGATCTTATCGTTCCAGGGGTTTTGATGTTTATGGTTATTATATGTGATGTAAAAATAAAATTTAGATGTACCTGTGACAATCAAACGTTCTCATGGGGGTTATTGTAATTATTTGTTTTATAGCAACACATCTTAAAACAGACAACAGCAACTACGGACAGAGCTATTATGATTCCTGTGATTAGTGGTTTCATCTGTAGTGATGAGAAACATTAAAGCTGATCATGTTAAAGTGTATTTCTAATCATGTTGTATTGTATTGTATTCCTGTTGCTTCAGGTTTCACAGGTTTACTAAACTTTTTAAAAGTTTTTGTAAAAGTATTTCAACTGCTTGAATAAAACAAAAAACACAAACTTAAATAATCTGAAAATGTCACATTGGCTGTCTGAAGTCACATTTCACTATTTTCTGTGATTAATAAATGTCAGATTAATCAAAAATGTAAATAACACCCAAACGACGTTTTAGCATACCTGCTAATATGTTGTTGTTCAATTTGATTAATGTAATTAAGGATTTATTTCTGTTTACTGGAAAGGAAGGAGTATCTTATTATTGCATGTGTAAAATTCTTTTCTTTTTCCATTGTTCTTGCTGCCTTGCGTCTTCTAGGAGGTTCCCAATCATGGTTTCCAGCAAGGCATGAAGCTGGAGGCCGTTGATCTGATGGAGCCGCGGCTGGTGTGTGTTGCCACAGTGACGAGGATTGTTCACCGGCTACTGAGGATCCACTTTGACGGCTGGGAGGACGAGTATGACCAGTGGGTGGACTGTGAGTCACCTGACCTCTACCCTGTGGGCTGGTGTCAGCTGACGGGCTACCAGCTCCAACCTCCAGCCTCACAGAGTATGAGCCTTTTACTTTTTGGTACATCCCATCATTCCACTAGCGCAGTGGTTCTCATCTTTGTTGTAATGTTGTCTTCTCAATATTAATATAAATATTAATTATTCTCTTATATTGTTAAAAAACATGCCATTGGATGCAAAATAACAGGTTTGATTTAACTTGACAGTTGTAATGTCATTATCATTAGTTTCTCAGGGAGTGACTAGAAATTATATTTATGACTGTTAAAACATGCGACAGGTAGAAATTTGACATACAAACTTTATTTAGGTCTCGTTATGGATCACGGACAGCGGACAATCCGAAAGTGCTAATTTGGTGCCAGACAAGAAGCCTTCTTATTAATGGTTCCTATAGAAAACAAGAGCAGCCCACCAAGCAAAAAGTCTAAGGCTACTAGAAAAAAAGCAGAAGGATATGTATCCATAGCTAAGGTATTCATTAGAATACTGGTGGCAGTTCAATGGCTCGTCTCAAAAATTTGATGTTATTTGACTAAAAAACTACACATTTTCCAAATCCCATCACTGAAGTTATTGATTTCCACCATCATGGTAAGCTTTGTGATGACAATGCTAAAGTTTAATTTCATCTCTTTTGTCCATCAAAGTTCTTTAGTTTCCTGTCTAATGGTCTTTCTTCAGGTAATAGAGAAATGCCTCAATCTGTGCCCAAGCAGAAGAAAAAGGCCCAACAGTACAAAGGCCAAAAGAAAAGTGAGTAATCCCTCCCAGACTGCTTCTCTACACTCCTTCCTTTGCCTTTATGCTTTTCCTGTTCCTCTTACTGTCACTGACCGCACTTCTGGTGGAAGCGTTGCTGCTCTCTGATTGGTCATCCGTTCGATGTCTCAGGAATATTTCATCAGACCTTTTTGTGTCACATTACTCGCTGTTGTGAAAAGGTGAAAGTAGTGTATTTTCCTTCTGAGTGGCATAGTCACTAAAGGATAGGTTCACATTTTTTAAAGTCTATCTTAAAGCACATTTGAACATTGTGACAGGCTTTGCTTGCTTCTGTCTGTTCAAACTGTCTATGACAAGATCACTTCTGAGTGATGAAAAATCTAGTCTTCGTTCTGTGCAAATCTACACTCGATGAGACTTCAATCTTCAGAAGATGAGTCACATGTTTGTCTTTGGTGTTACTGTCCTGCAAGTGGGAATATGCATTAAAACGGGTAACTTTGGAAGATACTCGCTTCATTTGTCCTGATTGAAGCTTCATATTAACTTCATATATATTATCAATACCTTTTTTTTTGCTGAACTAGGGCTTGATTTTGTCTTCCATTTTTAAAGCATGTTAGGAAGGGAGGGGGTGATTACAGCAATCAAAATCAGTTTCAGTTAATATTGGTACCTAACCTGACAAAAAATGTGATCCTATCCTAATTCATCACCACCTTGGAGTCACTACTCTGGCAGGGGCAGAGTAGTGTTTGAGATTTTGTTTTTGTGTTTGAGATACTTGAGGTTTTTTCAGATCAGAGGGCCTGGTGTTGCACCCCATGTCCAAAGTTACGCTTCACAAAAGCAGACGCTTTTTTTTTTTTTTGCTGAACAGTTTTGAAAGCTTTTTTTTTATTATTTAATGGAAATCTATGGCTGCTAATATTGAAATTTCAATTTTCATTTGTGTTCATGTGATGTATATTGAAATCCATATTAAAAGTGTAAAATACTATTGCATTTTCAAAAATGCATTAAATTAAACTGAAAAACGTACATGCTACTTAAACTTAAAAAATATTAGTGCAAACTGGACTTTTTGAATTACGTGCTGATTTTTCAAAAGAAAAATGGAAATGCACCTTTTCATGGGTTTATTTTTTATGGGTCAGTTAATGGTTCACTTTGACACATTTCACAGAGGCCTTTGAGAACTATCATTACAAATATATAAATTTTCTTCTATTTAATAATTTTGAAAATAACCATGAGACAATATCAGAAGTCCAATTTACACATATTTTGTCATACATTGCCAATTTGAAAATAAAATTGAAAATTCTTGGTAATGTTTATCCAATTATGGTAATGTTAATGTTGTTGGTAATTCTGAATTCCAATTTGTATTCTAAATACATGGACACAAAAATTTAAATGGAATTTAATTAAGTGGTTTTTCATTTAAAATGAATTTCATTAAATTTCATTTAAATACTGGCAGCCACAGACACACTTTACACAGTTGCTGTAGCTTTGCTCTTGGTAGCTAACAATAGTGCATATGCTTACTTGGGTCTGGCAGTCTAAGTACAGCTTACCAGGGGCTTATTCAGGTCGGTATACACTCCTGAGCAAACTTTTAAGACCAGTTGAAAAATTGCAAGAATTCACATTTTGCACTGTTGGATCTTAAGAAGGTTCTGAGTAGTGCTTCAAAATGCAAAAAGAAGAAATGGGAGTGAGACAAACAAAAATGAGTAAGCAATTTATGGCAAACAAACATTAATCATCAAAAGTTTAAGACCACATCCTTTAAAAGCCCAAACCTTCGCAAAAATGTGGATTCGGTGTCATTTTCCCACCTGAGCCAGAGGTTCTGATGTTTCTTTTTTAGTTTTTTTTTTAGATTTTTAGCCTATTTCAGTTTAATGGCTGTTTACAATAAATTTCTTTTTCAATATTTGTCTCACTCCCATTTCTTCTTTTTGCATTTTGAAGCATGACTTAGAACCTTCTTAAGATCCTACAGTACAAAATGTGAATTCTTGCAATTTTTCAATTGGTCTTAAAATTTTGATCAGCTTTGATCAATTCTACAACAGCGTGATGATAAATTTAAAAGTTTCACCCTAAACTCTAACCTTTTTAAACTTTCCTCCTAATACATATTCTAAAGATTGAGAACACATTCCAGTTGAATTGAACCCGTGTGTAATAAGCCCCTGGTAGCTGACCCGAGTCTGGCTTGGTGTTTAGAGAGGAAGATTCCGGTTGGTCGACGGCCCTTCAGTCAGGCAGGCAGGAGGAGGAGCTTCTCGGGGGATGAAGAGCAGAGCCCGCCCCCTTACCCTGCCCAGGGGCCTGCTCGGCCTCGGCCCCGAACCCATCTCCACCAAACCCACAAATCAGGTAACACACTAGCGATAAAACCAGCACGGCACCGAGCTCTGAGGCTCGCCTGCATTTTAAACAAGAGACAGTCCTCTGAGTCCCGCTCCCAGGGCCTCTTCGTGGAGCTGGATGCTGCTTTTGCTGCATGTCCTACTGTTACAGTCAACCTTTGTTTGTAAATGTTCATTGTCATTGTTCTCACATTAATATTTTCCCAGGTCAATAAAAGTCTACAAAGATAAAGATTAGAAAATTTCACTCTGTATTACTAGTGTTTTGTCTCCACTCTGAAGCAGTCATAAAGCATGCTTCATTTGAATTTTGTTTTTTTTTAAGTAGTTATCCTGATCCTTGTCATGCATGTGGAGTTAATATTAACAGATGGAACAGAGACAATGATCCCTCCTGTGTTTTCATCAAAGTGCATGAACACAACTGGCTCATCTTGGCTGCTGTTCTCTCTCTTATCTGTCTCTGTCCCTGTGTGTAGACTCTCTCCTGCGAATGAAGGAGGAGACAGCAGAGGTGGATGAGTTCACCTTCTCACAGGGCACCTCTGACCAGGAGAGCAATGGCTCAGGCAGCTACTACATCAAACAGGAGCCCTGAGGTCACCAGGTCAGACAGAGCAGGACGAACCGGGGCAGGATGCATCTCTCAAAACCCCCCAGCAAGGATCAGGAACACAGAGAATCAAATTAGCCTCAAATTACACTCAGACCAGTGACACGGCCCTCGTATGGAGTCGGTACAGGATTTCATGTTTCTGGAAAAATTCTGAATCAGCAAACAAGTTTTCAACCTTGTAGCTGCATGTGCACATAATCACTCAAGAAACCTGTATGACTGAAGAGTTGGGAAGCACCCAGGCACGGGGCTTGGGCCACAGATGTTTGGGCATTCTCTCTCCTTCCATCCTCGTGCTAACACCGTCTTTCTCTTGTATCCTGTCTGAAGCATTAAACCAGACAAGATATTTTGATGGATTAAAGAAAACAAATCAAATAAACCTTTTTCTGCAGAAAAGAGGGGTCCTGCAAGTCGACATCAGCCCATCCTGCCTCTGCCACAATTTGAGCAGCACACAGAGACCTGTAGAAACTGTGAGAATCATTTATTGAGCCAGGTCTTTTGTTTTTTTGTTGTTATTGTTGTTGTTTGGTTTGTTTTCAGGTCAGAGAGTCAGCCACTGAATGCAGGATTTCAATTGGCCTGAGGAGAGAAGAGAGGCTGGCAGAGAGAGGAACATAGTTGTGTATATTTTGATTATTTTCTTCTGAATAATATTGCCAGGTGGACTTTTATTTCGTTAATAGTACTTGAAGTTTTTTTTTTTTCCTTTTTTATTTTGTAATAATTTTTGAGTTGTCTTAATTTACTTATTTTGCATTTGCATTTCGGTGGCTGTGTGGGAAACTTAATGTGTATTGTTTCATAAAAGTGATTATATTCATATAGTATGTGGACACCTATTCAAATAGAACTACAGAGTATAGTAATTACAGATTGTGATTGGATGGCGATGTGTAGTACAGCATTTGGTCTTAATTTATTTTTGTTTTTATTTAGTTTCCTCTCCAGAAGATTTCCACAGCTGCATTTATTTCTGATTCAAACATTACAGAGCTACTAACCAGATTCAAGGTGGCGTCTTCAGATGTTTTGTTTTGTCTCACCAACTGTCCAAAATTGCAGCCTTGCCCTTAAAGTTTGAGAAGCTGTGAGATTTTTGGCAGTTTAAAATTCTTAATCGATTTATTAAAATTAATCAAATAATGTAATTGTTTGAGCATAAAGAAACTCTATATACAAGCTGCACCTGGGGCCCTTGTGTTAGTGGCTGATGGAAAATTTAAATGGAAACGGTGCAGCTTCAAACAACGGTCCTTACTGTTGTTTTTATGATTAGTAGTACTTAAATCCTTAAACCGACACTATTCAGCTACGTTAAGTTGGTATTGTGGGGAATCTCTGGTTTTTGTTACAACTACTTTTTTATGCCAGCATTTTGAGCTACAACCTAAAACTGTGGCCTTAACACAATCTTTCCTTCATGGTCCAGTTTTTAAACCTGTACATCACATTAGCCAGGATAAGCTTAATCAAGAGAGCACATATCTAATGAGGTAACAGTATCGGGTGGCTTTGATAGCTCAATGTGCAGCTTTAGGGACCTAATCACAGGAACCAGCAATCCCATAATCCCACTAACTGCTGTAGCAAGAAGAGCCCAAACACAGTTCTCTTACTGTAGTAACAAAAAAAAGTCCTTGCAGAATGTATCATTTACTATTGTGAATATTTCAGGGTCTTTGTCCTGTAATGTCAAACAGAAATTATGAAGTTGTGGAAAGAGAAGCTTTTTCCATAAAAAGAAATCATTTTAGTTTTACTAAAGGAAAAACAAATTTGCATAGTGTGAGTGAGCAGCAGGTATAAAAGAGAAACCTTACTGGTATGAGGGTACGCTCAGACATGTTAGTCCCACTGTCCAGCCCCACGCTATGTACTTAGACCTTCACAGTTTGGATGTAACTGCTGTTAGGCGACTGCTAAATGTATCATCCTAACCGTACAGCAGGTTGAAATGTGTGTGCTGCAGATGCATCACTTCTAAACTGTCAAAGGTCGCACTACAGCAGTGAATCAGATTGCAGATACCGGTGTTTCTGTTGTTTTGGACCATGTTTGCTGTCATTATACCCAATATAGATACTGGAGTATGCCACTAGAATAGACATTTTTAGTGTTTAATTATAATCACAATTATTTTAAAAGCAATTACTTAAATTATTAAAATTTTTAGTTTGGATGATGCATTTAAAAACTAATTCAATTAAAATGTTTTTATTTCCTTTGTTGAACTTTCAAATGGAATGGCAGAATTATTTTTAATAATTGGAAAGCTGTCATGTGTTAGCAGGACACTGAAAATCCTTTTGAAAAAATAATTTTGCGATTCCAGTTTGATGCGTTTGATACGTCACTAATTGATCACTTAAAATGTAGAACAAGAAAATACAATTATTATTTTGCAAATTTAAGGATTTTATCTTAGCTTTTTAATGCATTACTTAAATATAAATTAAATAATTGCTTTTCAAAATAAAATAATTTACTAGTTTGATATAGTTAAACACTAATTGGCACTTTTGGCACACTCATGACTCCATACAGTCAACATGTGTAGCATCAAACTTTGGTTTCTGTTGTGGATACTAAGAGGTTGGAGTCCTGTCGTGTTGAGACAACAGCAGGAGAACAGCCTAAACAATTTCATAATCAGGCAATTTTGATGTCTAAATTCGAAAAAGAATAGGTTGAGTATTTTACTAAGGTAATATGCAAAGCATTAATGTTTTTTGTTTTTTTTATTGCTTAGGTTGTTCTTATGTCAGAGCCATATGTATGCAAGCTAGTTTATGATTCACCTGAGCCACAGAATAACAGGTTTGATGTTAATAATGAAACATGAACAATGCACTGCTTTTCCAATAGTCTTTGAGCATTCACGTAAGACAACAGAATCTAAAAGTGGCATAAATACATAAATCATACATATATATATAACTCTTCATGACTATGATGGTATGAGAAACAAATCCTGATTAGTCAGAAAACCACGCCTGGCCGTGGAAATGACAAGACTCCTTCTCTTTCATTCTTCTTAGCTAGGTTTTTGCAGCTGTTTTTCTACTACCTCCTGATGCTAGCCACGTTTAGCTTAACCAAGAGTGTGAAATAGACTGGCAGTGCGTTAGCATATGCAAATGAAAATAATGACCTAAAAAAAAAAAGATCCACTTGAAGACTAGCCACCAAACATGGAATTTTATCACAGCACATGAGGTAGTCTTCTAATTTGAATGATATGCAATAATAATAATAAGATCCCATATTATTTTGCTATGTTAAATAAAAACTTATAGGCACCTGCAAATGACATGATCACTACATTACTAATATAATTAACATATGAGATAATTTAAAAAAAAAATGTATTGTATAACTGTGATTTTTGTGAGCAAGGGTTCATATACAGAATTCTCAATCGTATGTATTTAGATGCAGAGTAGAGTTAAACTTCTCAGTGATGGTGAAAGATCCATAATTTCTCTTTCTACCAGTAAGGTTCATGATACAATTCTCAGGAAGTTTGTTATTCTTTTTCTTTTTCTTTTTTTTCTTTCTTTTTGGTTGTAAGGGTCATACCTACAGGTCTGAATCAGCTGGGTTTGGAAAGTTCATCATGTGCATCTAATGTATGGAAACAAATAAGTGCCTAAATGACTGAAATCTTTTAAGTGACTAAAAAACTACTTGTGAAATTGAGCCACTGTTGGATACCTTTCAATTTCATAATCAGCTATGCAGTTGCTTAGACGATTCTAATTATTCCTGCTCTTATATGCTTCCACACAACTCAGAAAAGGTCTTACAATATTTCACTTACCATTTGTTGTCCATGTTCTGTCTTCATGTTTGAGTAACGACACACAAAAAAAAAAAAAACACTTTGATGTTTGTGGTATTTTTGGTTCAGTCTGCTTTTTGTAACTCCCTGTTTTCCTTTTATTTCTATGTGGGTTGTGAGATATGTTTTCTACCAGTTTGCTTTTTAATTTGTCTACTGATCAGACTGGATACAAAGTTTAGTTTAGCTGAAACGCTAAGTTTCTAAGACCAAATGAGCAATAAAAGACAGTGTCTCAGTTACTTGAGGCAAATACAGTAGGTTTCACATTACGATCAGACATAAGAGTTGTTTTTCTACTGAATGAAGTACTTCATGACCAAACAGCATTAGTATCTTAGTACAAATAAGAGAAAAAGACTGTTCTATAGACTAACTGCTGCTACCCTTGTCCAGATTAACCTTAATAATCAATAATAATCAAATGCACAATCAACACTGTTTTGGATCTTTTGTTTCTCAGTTTTCCTTGTAGATATTAAACTTTCTTGTTTCACCTTGATCCCCAAATCTAAAAATGGAACAAGTTTGACCTCCATCCATGGGTAGCTGCGTATTTGAAGTGTTTGGGCATCAGTATCTGGAGATTGAAGCAATGGGTTGATTGGGGACTGGGTGCACTGATCAGCTGAATGCATGTAAAACAGAACATGTTGTGCCGATGTCGTGCTGAGCTTGTTTTCTTGTTTTTTTTTTGTTATTGTAACCGTCATTGGTTGTTCTTCAGTCTGTATGTGTTTTCCTCTTCCACTGTGATCAGTAAAACTGGAAAGCCATTTCTGCCCCGGAAAGAAAAAGAACTAGAAAAAGTAAACAATATCCACAGTAAATCAAAATTAAGAGAAACGAAGTCAGAATTACAACATTTGACTTGGTATGTCAAAATTAGAAGATAGTCAGTCAGAATTGTGCCAAGTATAATCATCTTGAAGGTATCTCATAATTCCAATGTCATAATTTTTACTCAGAGCATTTCATAATTTTAATTTTCAGTCTCAATTGTTGTATATTATAAGTTAGACAATACAGTTTGACTTAGTATTTATAATTTAGACAAAATGTTGTGATAAATAATTTTGACTAAATATTTCATCTTAATCCTTTACGTAGTTTAAAAATACAAAATAATTCTCTTGATTTCTGTTCAGTGATTTTAAATTTAGAGATAGGAGATGGTCACTATCTGATAATTTTGACTTACTGTGAGTATTTCTATTTTTATCATGCGTAACTTTTTTCTTTCTGGCATTAATAGGCTTCCATAGAAAGGACTTAGTTATTGTTGCAGAGTCCTTCCTGCACCTGAACTGGTTCTGCCGGATGCAGGCAGTGATGAGGAGGCCAGAGTTAGGTGTTTGTTTTTTTCCTTGGATACTAACACGGGTCTTTTGTATGTGACACCCCCCCCCCTTGATTATATTAAACCATTATATTGTGGTGCTATATATATTTGATAAAAATTACTTAATGTATTGGGATTACTATTGTCTGAAAATAATTGTGAGTTGAGAGGGTAATGGTGCAAAATTTATTTTGGATACAAATACACAAACAAAAAAAATCTATGTTAATAGTTATAAATCTATTGATATTAACACGTGACCCTTGAGGTACATTATTAGATTGCAGTTTAAAGTTTGTACATCTTTTTGATAGTGTATACCAGTTTTATTTCATATGGTAAACTTGTGCTGTGATCAAGCTTTGATAGACTTTGTAAATAAAGCCAAATGTTTAGATCATTATATCGGTTGTAATGGATGGCTTATTTGTTTACAAGCGTTGCAAACTGTTTTCCGCATGGCTGTGAAAGTTTATCTGGTGATTTTTTTGTAAGATCTGACTTTTACACTGAATAAAAAGGCTTATGACTTCAAACATGGTGGAGTTTCAGCACTTTCAATCTGTCCTTTGTCCGCCGACATTTAAAGGACATCTACACTCTCGACTCTACAGTTTAGATTTTTTTTTTCTCTCAAAACTTTATTGAGTTTTGATCATTTCCAGTGAACAATACAAAATGAACACCACAAAAAAGTTACATAACCAATCCCTTCCCTCCCTCTCCCTCTAACCAACAGCCCCCTCAGAGGAATAAATTAGTAACTAGGTCAGAAGATAAATAAATAATTAAACAAACATTAATAATCATAATCAGCTCCAGAACCTCTTTCAGAATACCTGGAGTTTTCAGCATTACCACATACAACGATAGAGTGCCAATTTCTAAAGTGCATTTAGTACAGGTGTCAGGGATCTCAGGATTAAAATGATGTAGTTTATCCAGAGTAATACAAGTCCTGAGCAACCATTTATATTGTAATAATTTAAATCTGGTATTTACAGTTTGGGTTTGGTCAAGACCTGTCTTCTCCCAGTCCTCTACAGAGATGTTTTCCTGAAGATCATTCTTCCATGCAGCTAAATATGAAATTGAGTTCTCTTTGGAGCCTGCTAATAGAATATTATAAAACTCTGATAACTGTCCTCTGTCATATGAATAGTTTACTGTGGATTTTTCGAGGGTGGATAGTGTAGGTTCTAAGGTAGTTTGATTTGGGAGTATATAAAGCTTCTAATTTGTAACTACTTGAAACAGTGCTTTCTGTGAAGGTCATGTTGTTGGAATGACATTATTGTCCCTTCGTTATGTGTCTTTTATCTTGCTTAGTCCTTTTTCTATCCAATGTTTAAATCCCATATCGCATCTCCCTGCTCAGAAGTTTTCATTTTCCCAGGAGCTGTAAAACCTCAGAGTTTAGGAGCTTCATTTAAAAAACTTTGAGCCTCATGCCAAAGTGTTTTTTAGAAATGGATTATGTGCACGTTTTGTAAGTACTTTGGTTGGTTCAGAGTAAAGGTATAGGTGCAGTGGCAGTTCTACTGTGTTATTTTCTATCTCTATCCATGCTGGGTCCTCTGTATTGAGGAAGTAATACATGGCTGCATGGAGGTGGGCTGCTGTCATATTTATCTGAGAAGGTGTAGAAAAAAAGAAAAGAAAAAAGTTCAGTATATATCCATTTCAGGTCTCAGGTTGTGGGGAGGCTCGTGGAGAAGTTTGCATTTTGCGGAGAAAGTCTTCTGCCTCCTTGATGGACCTGAAAACCAGATGGTCGGCGTTGTGAGAGACCACCAGATGGGCTAGGTACAGCAGTTTGTTTTTAAATATGTTAAGATTTAACATGTTTTATCATAAAACATATGCTAACTACGAATCACAGTCACAGCTAATGATAAATCAGTGGCACTAAAGCTTTGAGGTTTGTGATCTGTTGTAAAAATCGGTGCATAGATGTGTCTCCTTGTCACGTTTCAAGATGTTTTTCCTCTGAGCTTCTCACATGATTTCATTTAAATAACTGTTCAAACAATAAAATATTTCACAAAGAAAGCAAACATTACAGAGAAGTTTAAAACATGAATACAGATTTGTGCAGCAGAAACCTGGTTTGGTCTTCTTTCCTCTCTTGTGATTGATTTATGTTGTGGCCCTTTGGAGGAGCAGGTTCAGAGCCACAACTAAACTAGTATATAAAGCAGCTGAAAAAAGCTCCACCTGGTCTACATTCAACATTAAGATGCTACTTACACATTGATACATCAGTAACAATCTAATAATGTCACATACAATCATTTATTAGTTACAGGGGGCTTGTGTGGTATTACTTCCTTTAGAGGCTTCCTGGACAACACCTGCCCCCAAACAGCTGCTTGGTTTGCTTGATGTGTGAGAGAGAAACATCACAGTTTAAAACACAGACATTAATAAAACACACTGTCACAGTTAGTTATTTTTAATTGTTTTATTTTTTAATGGGGGATAGGGTGGGGGGTTGGTCATGTGTGTGTGTTTGTTTGTGTGTGTGTGTGTGTGTTGGGGGGGAGGGGGGGTAGGGTTTGGTTGTGTGCGTGGGGGGTTAGGGTTTGGTTGTCTGTGTGTGTGTGTATGTGTGTGTGTGTGTCTGTGTGTGTGTGGGTCATTTCTTGGGTCTTCGGCTCCAGAACATCCACTTCTTCTCTTTTTCCATCTTGCGCTTCTGAAAAGAGAAAAAAAGAGAAAAACAGCATATTTTAATTTCCCTTTCAAATCTGAATCTGAAATAAATTGTTAGAATGAAAAAGAGCTGAGTCAGCGTACCTGAAGATTGGTGTTTTGCTCAGTCAGTAGTTGGATCTCTGCTTTGCTCTCTGCCTCCTTGTGTATCCACGTCTGTTCTTTCACCAACAGTGTCTCTTCCAGCTCTTTCCGTTTCTTTTCCCACTGCTGTTCTTTTAACTTCCAATCAGCGACCACCGTTCTGGTTCTTTTAATGTGCTCCTTCAGGAAACTGTCTCTATCAGAGAGTTCCTCTTGGTGTCTCTCATCATTCTCTGCCAGCCTGTCACTCCAGGTGTTCTCTTTCTCTGAGAGCACCTTTTTGAAGCTCTCTTCCATCTGAGAAAACTCCTTTTGGTAGCTCTCTTCTGTCTCAGAGATTTCCTGTTGGTGTATCTCCTCACTCTCTACCAGTTTCTTTAACCAGGTCTTGTCTTTCTTTGAGAGCTCCTTTTTTAAGCTCTCTTCTAAGTGAGAGAACTCCTGTTGGTAGCTCTCTTCTGTCTCGGAGATTACCTGTTGGTGTATCTCCTCACTCTCTACCAGTTTCTTTAACCAGGTCTTGTCTTTCTTTGAGAGCTCCTTTTTGAAGCTCTCTTCTAACTGAGAGAACTCCTTTTGGTAGCTCTCTTCTTTCTCAGAGAGTTCCTGTTGGTGTCTCTCGTCTCTCTCTGCCAGACTGGTCCTCCAGGTGTTCTCTTTCTCTGAGAGCACCTTTTTGAAGCTCTCTTCTAACTGAGAGAACTCCTTTTGGTAGCTCTCTTCTGTCTCAGAGATTTCCTGTTGGTGTATCTCCTCACTCTCTACCAGTTTCTTTAAACAGGTCTTGTCTTTCTTTGAGAGCTCATTTTTGAAGCCCTCTTCTAACTGAGAGAACTCCTTTTGGTAGCTCTCTTCTGTCTCGGAGATTACCTGTTGGTGTATCTCCTCACTCTCTACCAGTTTCTTTAACCAGGTCTTGTCTTTCTTTGAGAGCTCCTTTTTGAAGCTCTCTTCTAACTGAGAGAACTCCTTTTGGTAACCCTCTTCTATCTCAGAGAGCTCCTGTTGGTGTCTCTTGTCTGTCTCTGCCAGCCTCTTCTTCCAGGTGTTCTCTTTGTCTTCTATCTGATCCAACTCTTTCTGGCAGTTCTCTCTTCCAGACAGCTTCTGGAGATCTTTCTCAAGCTTGTCACATCTACATTGGCTCTGCTTCAGAGCGGACTGTGTGCTGGTCAGCAGAGCCAGGGTGTCAATGTGAGCTTGAGTACGAGCCTTTCTTTTTTTAATGGCCCTGCTGAGAACTTTGTCCTTCTCAATGAGCTGCGCCTCCAGTGTCCTGATGGCTTCTTCAGACGTGGAAAGCTGACTCTGCAGGGACATGTTTTCCTGCTGGAGCTGCTGTTGGTTGCTTTTCCAGGACTCTCTTTCCTCCAGGACCATGATCTTAGCGGCTGTTCTCAACTTTTCCTCCATTTCTTTCATATCACCCTCCATCACTCTCCTCATGTCCTCCATTCCTCTGCTATAGTCCTGTGCAACATGAACAAAGAAACACATGATGACATTTTCATATCACAGAATACATACAGTTTCATTTTATATTTGAACCATTCAGTTAGTAAATGTCTTTACTGTTGAGGCATTCAGACCCAATTAACTTGTACATTTGTGTGAAATGTAACATCACCGTTGATTATAAACAAACTGATCAAACTATATTTGTATATTTGTATGAGCTTCAGACACGATATGAAGCTGATAAAAACATGTGTGGTCTTGTACAGAAGTGCAGCTGTAAACAAAAATTTGACAAACTGTCTCCTGGTGTGAACTTCTTACCTTGTTGGATCTGGTCATTCTTCGTTCCATTGCGAGTTAGGATTCAGAAAATGATCCACAATTAACAGAACACAATTAATAGATGTGAGATCTATCTGGAATCGAATAAATTGCTTTTTGCTGAAGACACAAATGTTTCGCAGTTCACTTGACAAGTCAATGTTGAGTCTGTGTCTTACTTTCAGGTATTTCACCTTTATATAATACTGACATTCTAGAAGTGATCAAAGTGAACAAAGAGAACATTCCAGTGGACTGTCATAAAGAAAATATGACATAATCATATGTTATGAATGCAGTCTATAAAAATGCAATCTTATATCATGAAACAAAATAGCCACAACTTGCTTTTCACACTGGACATAAGCTTTACTATTGGCCTAGCCTAATCATGATCTGGAAATGTGTCAGAAATTGGACATTAGCACATTTATTCTTAATGTCAGTGATCTGACATTGGGTTCGGAGCTGATCTGATGCAATTCATACATCAGGCTTAAGATTTCAAAACACTACTAGATAGATAGGTAGATAGATAGATAGATAGATAGATAGATAGATAGATAGATAGATAGATAGATAGATAGATAGATAGATAGATAGATACATAGATAGATAAATGTGCATTTTCCTCCACTACTATGGAGGATCACACGTGTCATAAAAATTTAAATAACACATTTAATTAATTGATAACTAATGTACAATAAAAATAATGCATTAATAGATTTGTTTTCAAATCAGTTTATTATTCTATGATTAAAAAGACTAAATTACAAAGTCGTTTATTATTTTATATTTTAATGGAGAAAATAAAGATTATTAATCCATCAATAAATAGTTAAAACTGAAAAAAAAAAATCGACAATAACAGTCAATATGTACATCATTTAAAAATGCATGAATGAATTAATTAATAAATAATGGAATTCAATAATCTCTTTGAAAATGTAATTTAAAAAGAAAAATAACTGGATTGACAAATTGAGTTAAGAATACATATTTTAATTAGGCAACTCACTTATTCAAAACACTTATTTATATCGTAGTATAACATGTTCCTACACTGTTTTTAGTTAATGTGCAATACCTCCTTCAACTGCTGCGGGAGTACTTCATTAGAAGCACTGTGAATAATAATTGGAGTGCTATAAATAACTGTAAATAATGTAATCTCTCAGACCTTGCTACTTGCTGTTCATTTTCTCTTTATTTATTTTATTTTTTAATTGAATTGTAAAATTGTTTCTTTTTTTCTTGACGGACTAAGTGAACCATACAAGAATTCCAATGACATGTCGATGAGGATTTTATCAGGATTTTGAATATGAAATCATTCTAGTGATCTCAGATTGACCGTCACAGAATCATGTTGTCAAATGAAACAGCAATGCAATAAATAAACTGTCAGCATGGCTCTACTAAAGTCTGTAAATATACCAATTAAATGAGTCTGATCCTACCAATGTAATCAGCTTATAAAACATCATATATCATCATCATATAGGAGGTTATTTATCCAAAAAAGCAGTGACTCTAGAGGTACTGACAAGGGAATATCAGATGCTAGGAAATTAGTTGTAAACCTTTTACATTTTATGCAAGTTATGTCCATCTTAATCTCTAAAAATGTTAAACCTGAATAGTTAAAATCTTTGGTGACAACTTGGTTTGTTTTTAAATATGTTAAGATTTAACATGTTTTATCATAAAACATATACTAACTATGAATCACAGTCACAGCTAATGATAAATCAGTGGCACTAAAGCTTTGAGGTTTGTGATCTGTTGTAAAAATCGGTGCATAGATGTGTCTCCTTGTCACGTTTCAAGATGTTTTTCCTCTGAGCTTCTCACATGATTTCATTTAAATAACTGTTCAAACAATAAAATATTTCACAAAGAAAGCAAACATTACAGAGAAGTTTAAAACATGAATACAGATTTGTGCAGCAGAAACCTGGTTTGGTCTTCTTTCCTCTCTTGTGATTGATTTATGTTGTGGCCCTTTGGAGGAGCAGGTTCAGAGCCACAACTAAACTAGTATATAAAGCAGCTGAAAAAAGCTCCACCTGGTCTACATTCAACATTAATATGCTACTTACACATTGATACATCAGTAACAATCTAATAATGTCACATACAATCATTTATTAGTTACAGGGGGCTTGTGTGGTATTACTTCCTTTAGAGGCTTCCTGGACAACACCTGGCCCCAAACAGCTGCTTGGTTTGCTTGATGTGTGAGAGAGAAACATCACAGTTTAAAACACAGACATTAATAAAACACACTGTCACAGTTAGTTATTTTTAATTGTTTTATTTTTTAATGGGGGATAGGGTGGGGGGTTGGTCATGTGTGTGTGTTTGTTTGTGTGTGTGTGTGTGTGTGTGTGTGTGTGTGTGTGTGTGTGTGTGTTGGGGGGGAGGGGGGGTAGGGTTTGGCTGTGTGCGTGGGGGGTTAGGGTTTGGTTGTCTGTGTGTGTGTGTGTGTGTGTGTGTGTGTGTGTGTGTGTGTCTGTGTGTGTGTGGGTCATTTCTTGGGTCTTCGGCTCCAGAACATCCACTTCTTCTCTTTTTCCATCTTGAGCTTCTGAAAAGAGAAAAAAAGAGAAAAACAGCATATTTTAATTTCCCTTTCAAATCTGAATCTGAAATAAATTGTTAGAATGAAAAAGAGCTGAGTCAGCGTACCTGAAGATTGGTGTTTTGCTCAGTCAGTAGTTGGATCTCTGCTTTGCTCTCTGCCTCCTTGTGTATCCACGTCTGTTCTTTCACCAACAGTGTCTCTTCCAGCTCTTTCCGTTTCTTTTCCCACTGCTGTTCTTTTAACTTCCAATCAGCGACCACCGTTCTGGTTCTTTTAATGTGCTCCTTCAGGAAACTGTCTCTATCAGAGAGTTCCTCTTGGTGTCTCTCATCATTCTCTGCCAGCCTGTCACTCCAGGTGTTCTCTTTCTCTGAGAGCACCTTTTTGAAGCTCTCTTCCATCTGAGAGAACTCCTTTTGGTAGCTCTCTTCTTTCTCAGAGAGTTCCTGTTGGTGTCTCTCGTCTCTCTCTGCCAGACTGGTCCTCCAGGTGTTCTCTTTCTCTGAGAGCACCTTTTTGAAGCTCTCTTCTAACTGAGAGAACTCCTTTTGGTAGCTCTCTTCTGTCTCAGAGATTTCCTGTTGGTGTATCTCCTCACTCTCTACCAGTTTCTTTAAACAGGTCTTGTCTTTCTTTGAGAGCTCATTTTTGAAGCTCTCTTCTAATTGAGAGAACTCCTTTTGGTAGCTCTCTTCTGTCTCAGAGATTACCTGTTGGTGTATCTCCTCACTCTCTACCAGTTTCTTTAACCAGGTCTTGTCTTTCTTTGAGAGCTCCTTTTTGAAGCTCTCTTCTAACTGAGACAACACCTTTTGGTAACCCTCTTCTATCTCAGAGAGCTCCTGTTGGTGTCTCTTGTCTGTCTCTGCCAGCCTCTTCTTCCAGGTGTTCTCTTTGTCTTCTATCTGATCCAACTCTTTCTGGCAGTTCTCTCTTCCAGACAGCTTCTGGAGATCTTTCTCAAGCTCGTCACATCTACATTGGCTCTGCTTCAGAGCGGACTGTGTGCTGGTCAGCAGAGCCAGGGTGTCAATGTGAGCTTGAGTACGAGCCTTTCTTTTTTTAATGGCCCTGCTGAGAACTTTGTCCTTCTCAATAAGCTGCGCCTCCAGTGTCCTGATGGCTTCTTCAGACGTGGAAAGCTGAATCTGCAGGGACATGTTTTCCTGCTGGAGCTGCTGTTGGTTGCTTTTCCAGGACTCTCTTTCCTCCAGGACCATGATCTTAGCGGCTGTTCTCAACTTTTCCTCCATTTCTTTCATATCACCCTCCATCACTCTCCTCATGTCCTCCATTCCTCTGCTATAGTCCTGTGCAACATGAACAAAGAAACACATGATGACCTTTTTTATATCACAGAATACATACAGTTTCATTTTATATTTGAACCATTCAGTTAGTAAATGTCTTTACTGTTGAGGCATTCAGACCCAATTAACTTGTACATTTGTGTGAAATGTAACATCACCGTTGATTATAAACAAACTGATCAAACTATATTTGTATATTTGTATGAGCTTCAGACACGATATGAAGCTGATAAAAACATGTGTGGTCTTGTACAGAAGTGCAGCTGTAAACAAAAATTTGACAAACTGTCTCCTGGTGTGAACTTCTTACCTTGTTGGATCTGGTCATTCTTCGTTCCATTGCGAGTTAGGATTCAGAAAATGATCCACAATTAACAGAACACAATTAATAGATGTGAGATCTATCTGGAATCGAATAAATTGCTTTTTGCTGAAGACACAAATGTTTCGCAGTTCACTTGACAAGTCAATGTTGAGTCTGTGTCTTACTTTCAGGTATTTCACCTTTATATAATACTGACATTCTAGAAGTGATCAAAGTGAACAAAGAGAACATTCCAGTGGACTGTCATAAAGAAAATATGACATAATCATATGTTATGAATGCAGTCTATAAAAATGCAATCTTGTATCATGAAACAAAATAGCCACAACTTGCTTTTCACACTGGACATAAGCTTTACTATTGGCCTAGCCTAATCATGATCTGGAAATGTGTCAGAAATTGGACATTAGCACATTTATTCTTAATGTCAGTGATCTGACATTGGGTTCGGAGCTGATCTGATGCAATTCATACATCAGGCTTAAGATTTCAAAACACTACTAGATAGATAGATAGATAGATAGATAGATAGATAGATAGATAGATAGATAGATAGATAGATAGATAGATAGATAGATAGATAGATAGATAGATAGATAGATAGATAGATAAATGTGCATTTTCCTCCACTACTATGGAGGATCACACGTGTCATAAAAATTTAAATAACACATTTAATTAATTGATAACTAATGTACAATAAAAATAATGCATTAATAGATTTGTTTTCAAATCAGTTTATTATTCTATGATTAAAAAGACTAAATTACAAAGTCGTTTATTATTTTATATTTTAATGGAGAAAATAAAGATTATTAATCCTTCAATAAATAGTTAAAACTGAAAAAAAAAAAATCGACAATAACAGTCAATATGTACATCATTTAAAAATGCATGAATGAATGAATTAATAAATAATGGAATTCAATAATCTCTTTGAAAATGTAATTTAAAAAGAAAAATAACTGGATTCACAAATTGAGTTAAGAATACATATTTTAATTAGGCAACTCACTTATTCAAAACACTTATTTATATCGTAGTATAACATGTTCCTACACTGTTTTTAGTTAATGTGCAATACCTCCTTCAACTGCTGCGGGAGTACTTCATTAGAAGCACTGTGAATAATAATTGGAGTGCTATAAATAACTGTAAATAATGTAATCTCTCAGACCTTGCTACTTGCTGTTCATTTTCTCTTTATTTATTTTATTTTTTAATTGAATTGTAAAATTGTTTCTTTTTTTCTTGACGGACTAAGTAAACCATACAAGAATTCCAATGACATGTCGATGAGGATTTTATCAGGATTTTGAATATGAAATCATTCTAGTGATCTCAGATTGACCGTCACAGAATCATGTTGTCAAATGAAACAGCAATGCAATAAATAAACTGTCAGCATGGCTCTACTAAAGTCTGTAAATATACCAATTAAATGAGTCTGACCCTACCAATGTAATCAGCTTATAAAACATCATATATCATCATCATATAGGAGGTTATTTATCCAAAAAAGCAGTGACTCTAGAGGTACTGACAAGGGAATATCAGATGCTAGGAAATTAGTTGTAAACCTTTTACATTTTATGCAAGTTATGTCCATCTTAATCTCTAAAAATGTTAAACCTGAATAGTTAAAATCTTTGGTGACAACTTGGTTTGTTTTTAAATATGTTAAGATTTAACATGTTTTATCATAAAACATATGCTAACTATGAATCACAGTCACAGCTAATGATAAATCAGTGGCACTAAAGCTTTGAGGTTTGTGATCTGTTGTAAAAATCGGTGCATAGATGTGTCTCCTTGTCACGTTTCAAGATGTTTTTCCTCTGAGCTTCTCACATGATTTAATTTAAATAACTGTTCAAACAATAAAATATTTCACAAAGAAAGCAAACATTACAGAGAAGTTTAAAACATGAATACAGATTTGTGCAGCAGAAACCTGGTTTGGTCTTCTTTCCTCTCTTGTGATTGATTTATGTTGTGGCCCTTTGGAGGAGCAGGTTCAGAGCCACAACTAAACTAGTATATAAAGCAGCTGAAAAAAGCTCCACCTGGTCTACATTCAACATTAAGATGCTACTTACACATTGATACATCAGTAACAATCTAATAATGTCACATACAATCATTTATTAGTTACAGGGGGCTTGTGTGGTATTACTTCCTTTAGAGGCTTCCTGGACAACACCTGCCCCCAAACAGCTGCTTGGTTTGCTTGATGTGTGAGAGAGAAACATCACAGTTTAAAACACAGACATTAATAAAACACACTGTCACAGTTAGTTATTTTTAATTGTTTTATTTTTTAATGGGGGATAGGG
Source organism: Pampus argenteus (assembly GCA_036937835.1). NCBI lineage: Eukaryota > Metazoa > Chordata > Actinopteri > Scombriformes > Stromateidae > Pampus > Pampus argenteus. Next base: position 3,503,858 of record CM072881.1, read on the forward strand.
TGGGGGGTTGGTCATGTGTGTGTGTGTGTGTGTGTGTGTGTGTGTGTGTGTGTTGGGGGGAGGGGGGGAGGGGGGGAGGGTTTGGTTGTGTGCGTGGGGGGTAGGGTTTGGTTGTCTGTGTGTGTGTGTGTGTGTGTGTGTGTGTGTGTGTGTCTGTTTGTGTGTGGGTCATTTCTTGGGTCTTCGGCTCCAGAACATCCACTTCTTCTCTTTTTCCATCTTGCGCTTCTGAAAAGAGAAAAAAAGAGAAAAACAGCATATTTTAATTTCCCTTTCAAATCTGAATCTGAAATAAATTGTTAGAATGAAAAAGAGCTGAGTCAGCGTACCTGAAGATTGGTGTTTTGCTCAGTCAGTAGTTGGATCTCTGCTTTGCTCTCTGCCTCCTTGTGTATCCACGTCTGTTCTTTCACCAACAGTGTCTCTTCCAGCTCTTTCCGTTTCTTTTCCCACTGCTGTTCTTTTAACTTCCAATCAGCGACCACCGTTCTGGTTCTTTTAATGTGCTCCTTCAGGAAACTGTCTCTATCAGAGAGTTCCTCTTGGTGTCTCTCATCATTCTCTGCCAGCCTGTCACTCCAGGTGTTCTCTTTCTCTGAGAGCACCTTTTTGAAGCTCTCTTCCATCTGAGAAAACTCCTTTTGGTAGCTCTCTTCTGTCTCAGAGATTTCCTGTTGGTGTATCTCCTCACTCTCTACCAGTTTCTTTAACCAGGTCTTGTCTTTCTTTGAGAGCTCCTTTTTTAAGCTCTCTTCTAAGTGAGAGAACTCCTGTTGGTAGCTCTCTTCTGTCTCGGAGATTACCTGTTGGTGTATCTCCTCACTCTCTACCAGTTTCTTTAACCAGGTCTTGTCTTTCTTTGAGAGCTCCTTTTTGAAGCTCTCTTCTAACTGAGAGAACTCCTTTTGGTAGCTCTCTTCTTTCTCAGAGAGTTCCTGTTGGTGTCTCTCGTCTCTCTCTGCCAGACTGTTCCTCCAGGTGTTCTCTTTCTCTGAGAGCACCTTTTTGAAGCTCTCTTCTAACTGAGAGAACTCCTTTTGGTAGCTCTCTTCTGTCTCAGAGATTTCCTGTTGGTGTATCTCCTCACTCTCTACCAGTTTCTTTAAACAGGTCTTGTCTTTCTTTGAGAGCTCATTTTTGAAGCCCTCTTCTAACTGAGAGAACTCCTTTTGGTAGCTCTCTTCTGTCTCGGAGATTACCTGTTGGTGTATCTCCTCACTCTCTACCAGTTTCTTTAACCAGGTCTTGTCTTTCTTTGAGAGCTCCTTTTTGAAGCTCTCTTCTAACTGAGACAACACCTTTTGGTAACCCTCTTCTATCTCAGAGAGCTCCTGTTGGTGTCTCTTGTCTGTCTCTGCCAGCCTCTTCTTCCAGGTGTTCTCTTTGTCTTCTATCTGATCCAACTCTTTCTGGCAGTTCTCTCTTCCAGACAGCTTCTGGAGATCTTTCTCAAGCTTGTCACATCTACATTGGCTCTGCTTCAGAGCGGACTGTGTGCTGGTCAGCAGAGCCAGGGTGTCAATGTGAGCTTGAGTACGAGCCTTTCTTTTTTTAATGGCCCTGCTGAGAACTTTGTCCTTCTCAATGAGCTGCGCCTCCAGTGTCCTGATGGCTTCTTCAGACGTGGAAAGCTGAATCTGCAGGGACATGTTTTCCTGCTGGAGCTGCTGTTGGTTGCTTTTCCAGGACTCTCTTTCCTCCAGGACCATGATCTTAGCGGCTGTTCTCAACTTTTCCTCCATTTCTTTCATATCACCCTCCATCACTCTCCTCATGTCCTCCATTCCTCTGCTATAGTCCTGTGCAACATGAACAAAGAAACACATGATGACATTTTCATATCACAGAATACATACAGTTTCATTTTATATTTGAACCATTCAGTTAGTAAATGTCTTTACTGTTGAGGCATTCAGACCCAATTAACTTGTACATTTGTGTGAAATGTAACATCACCGTTGATTATAAACAAACTGATCAAACTATATTTGTATATTTGTATGAGCTTCAGACACGATATGAAGCTGATAAAAACATGTGTGGTCTTGTACAGAAGTGCAGCTGTAAACAAAAATTTGACAAACTGTCTCCTGGTGTGAACTTCTTACCTTGTTGGATCTGGTCATTCTTCGTTCCATTGCGAGTTAGGATTCAGAAAATGATCCACAATTAACAGAACACAATTAATAGATGTGAGATCTATCTGGAATCGAATAAATTGCTTTTTGCTGAAGACACAAATGTTTCGCAGTTCACTTGACAAGTCAATGTTGAGTCTGTGTCTTACTTTCAGGTATTTCACCTTTATATAATACTGACATTCTAGAAGTGATCAAAGTGAACAAAGAGAACATTCCAGTGGACTGTCATAAAGAAAATATGACATAATCATATGTTATGAATGCAGTCTATAAAAATGCAATCTTGTATCATGAAACAAAATAGCCACAACTTGCTTTTCACACTGGACATAAGCTTTACTATTGGCCTAGCCTAATCATGATCTGGAAATGTGTCAGAAATTGGACATTAGCACATTTATTCTTAATGTCAGTGATCTGACATTGGGTTCGGAGCTGATCTGATGCAATTCATACATCAGGCTTAAGATTTCAAAACACTACTAGATAGATAGATAGATAGATAGATAGATAGATAGATAGATAGATAGATAGATAGATAGATAGATAGATAGATAGATAGATAGATAGATAGATAGATAGATAGATAGATAGATAGATAGATAGATAGATAGATAGATAGATAGATAGATAGATAGATAGATAGATAGATAGATAGATAGATAGATGTGCATTTTCCTCCACTACTATGGAGGATCACACGTGTCATAAAAATTTAAATAACACATTTAATTAATTGATAACTGATGTACAATAAAAATAATGCATTAATAGATTTGTTTTCAAATCAGTTTATTATTCTATGATTAAAAAGACTAAATTACAAAGTCGTTTATTATTTTATATTTTAATGGAGAAAATAAAGATTATTAATCCATCAATAAATAGTTAAAACTGAAAAAAAAAAAATCGACAATAACAGTCAATATGTACATCATTTAAAAATGCATGAATGAATTCATTAATAAATAATGGAATTCAATAATCTCTTTGAAAATGTAATTTAAAAAGAAAAATAACTGGATTCACAAATTGAGTTAAGAATACATATTTTAATTAGGCAACTCACTTATTCAAAACACTTATTTATATCGTAGTATAACATGTTCCTACACTGTTTTTAGTTAATGTGCAATACCTCCTTCAACTGCTGCGGGAGTACTTCATTAGAAGCACTGTGAATAATAATTGGAGTGCTATAAATAACTGTAAATAATGTAATCTCTCAGACCTTGCTACTTGCTGTTCATTTTCTCTTTATTTATTTTATTTTTTAATTTAATTGTAAAATTGTTTCTTTTTTTCTTGACGGACTAAGTGAACCATACAAGAATTCCAATGACGTGTCGATGAGGATTTTATCAGGATTTTGAATATGAAATCATTCTAGTGATCTCAGATTGACCGTCACAGAATCATGTTGTCAAATGAAACAGCAATGCAATAAATAAACTGTCAGCATGGCTCTACTAAAGTCTGTAAACATACCAATTAAATGAGTCTGACCCTACCAATGTAATCAGCTTATAAAACATCATATATCATCATCATATAGGAGGTTATTTATCCAAAAAAGCAGTGACTCTAGAGGTACTGACAAGGGAATATCAGATGCTAGGAAATTAGTTGTAAACCTTTTACATTTTATGCAAGTTATGTCCATCTTAATCTCTAAAAATGTTAAACCTGAATAGTTAAAATCTTTGGTGACAACTTGGTTTGTTTTTAAATATGTTAAGATTTAACATGTTTTATCATAAAACATATGCTAACTATGAATCACAGTCACAGCTAATGATAAATCAGTGGCACTAAAGCTTTGAGGTTTGTGATCTGTTGTAAAAATCGGTGCATAGATGTGTCTCCTTGTCACGTTTCAAGATGTTTTTCCTCTGAGCTTCTCACATGATTTCATTTAAATAACTGTTCAAACAATAAAATATTTCACAAAGAAAGCAAACATTACAGAGAAGTTTAAAACATCAATACAGATTTGTGCAGCAGAAACCTGGTTTGGTCTTCTTTCCTCTCTTGTGATTGATTTATGTTGTGGCCCTTTGGAGGAGCAGGTTCAGAGCCACAACTAAACTAGTATATAAAGCAGCTGAAAAAAGCTCCACCTGGTCTACATTCAACATTAAGATGCTACTTACACATTGATACATCAGTAACATTCTAATAATGTCACATACAATCATTTATTAGTTACAGGGGGCTTGTGTGGTATTACTTCCTTTAGAGGCTTCCTGGACAACACCTGCCCCCAAACAGCTGCTTGGTTTGCTTGATGTGTGAGAGAGAAACATCACAGTTTAAAACACAGACATTAATAAAACACACTGTCACAGTTAGTTATTTTTAATTGTTTTATTTTTTAATGGGGGATAGGGTGGGGGGTTGGTCATGTGTGTGTGTGTGTTTGTTTGTGTGTGTGTGTGTGTGTGTGTGTTGGGGGGAGGGGGGGTAGGGTTTGGTTGTGTGCGTGGGGGGTTAGGGTTTGGTTGTCTGTGTGTGTGTGTGTGTGTGTGTGTGTGTCTGTGTGTGTGTGGGTCATTTCTTGGGTCTTCGGCTCCAGAACATCCACTTCTTCTCTTTTTCCATCTTGCGCTTCTGAAAAGAGAAAAAAAGAGAAAAACAGCATATTTTAATTTCCCTTTCAAATCTGAATCTGAAATAAATTGTTAGAATGAAAAAGAGCTGAGTCAGCGTACCTGAAGATTGGTGTTCTGCTCAGTCAGTAGTTGGATCTCTGCTTTGCTCTCTGCCTCCTTGTGTATCCACGTCTGTTCTTTCACCAACAGTGTCTCTTCCAGCTCTTTCCGTTTCTTTTCCCACTGCTGTTCTTTTAACTTCCAATCAGCGACCACCGTTCTGGTTCTTTTAATGTGCTCCTTCAGGAAACTGTCTCTATCAGAGAGTTCCTCTTGGTGTCTCTCATCATTCTCTGCCAGCCTGTCACTCCAGGTGTTCTCTTTCTCTGAGAGCACCTTTTTGAAGCTCTCTTCCATCTGAGAAAACTCCTTTTGGTAGCTCTCTTCTGTCTCAGAGATTTCCTGTTGGTGTATCTCCTCACTCTCTACCAGTTTCTTTAACCAGGTCTTGTCTTTCTTTGAGAGCTCCTTTTTTAAGCTCTCTTCTAAGTGAGAGAACTCCTGTTGGTAGCTCTCTTCTGTCTCAGAGATTTCCTGTTGGTGTATCTCCTCACTTTCTACAAGTTTCTTTAACCAGGTCTTGTCTTTCTCTGAGAGCTCCTTTTTAAAGCTCTCTTCTAACTGAGAGAACTCCTTTTGGTAGCTCCCTTCTTTCTCAGAGAGTTCCTGTTGGTGTCTCTCGTCTCTCTCTGCCAGTCTGTTCATCCAGGTGTTCTCTTTCTCTGAGAGCACCTTTTTGAAGCTCTCTTCTAACTGAAAGAACTCCTTTTGGTAGCTCTCTTCTGTCTCAGAGATTTCCTGTTGGTGTATCTCCTCACTCTCTACCAGTTTCTTTAACCAGGTCTTGTCTTTCTTTGAGAGCTCCTTTTTGAAGCTCTCTTCTAACTGAGAGAACTCCTTTTGGTAGCTCTCTTCTTTCTCAGAGAGTTCCTGTTGGTGTCTTTCGTCTCTCTCTGCCAGACTGGTCCTCCAGGTGTTCTCTTTCTCTGAGAGCACCTTTTTGAAGCTCTCTTCTAACTGAGAGAACTCCTTTTGGTAGCTCTCTTCTGTCTCAGAGATTTCCTGTTGGTGTATCTCCTCACTCTCTACCAGTTTCTTTAAACAGGTCTTGTCTTTCTTTGAGAGCTCATTTTTGAAGCCCTCTTCTAACTGAGAGAACTCCTTTTGGTAGCTCTCTTCTGTCTCGGAGATTACCTGTTGGTGTATCTCCTCACTCTCTACCAGTTTCTTTAACCAGGTCTTGTCTTTCTTTGAGAGCTCCTTTTTGAAGCTCTCTTCTAACTGAGACAACACCTTTTGGTAACCCTCTTCTATCTCAGAGAGCTCCTGTTGGTGTCTCTTGTCTGTCTCTGCCAGCCTCTTCTTCCAGGTGTTCTCTTTGTCTTCTATCTGATCCAACTCTTTCTGGCAGTTCTCTCTTCCAGACAGCTTCTGGAGATCTTTCTCAAGCTTGTCACATCTACATTGGCTCTGCTTCAGAGCGGACTGTGTGCTGGTCAGCAGAGCCAGGGTGTCAATGTGAGCTTGAGTACGAGCCTTTCTTTTTTTAATGGCCCTGCTGAGAACTTTGTCCTTCTCAATGAGCTGCGCCTCCAGTGTCCTGATGGCTTCTTCAGACGTGGAAAGCTGAATCTGCAGGGACATGTTTTCCTGCTGGAGCTGCTGTTGGTTGCTTTTCCAGGACTCTCTTTCCTCCAGGACCATGATCTTAGCGGCTGTTCTCAACTTTTCCTCCATTTCTTTCATATCACCCTCCATCACTCTCCTCATGTCCTCCATTCCTCTGCTATAGTCCTGTGCAACATGAACAAAGAAACACATGATGACATTTTCATATCACAGAATACATACAGTTTCATTTTATATTTGAACCATTCAGTTAGTAAATGTCTTTACTGTTGAGGCATTCAGACCCAATTAACTTGTACATTTGTGTGAAATGTAACATCACCGTTGATTATAAACAAACTTATCAAACTATATTTGTATATTTGTATGAGCTTCAGACACGATATGAAGCTGATAAAAACATGTGTGGTCTTGTACAGAAGTGCAGCTGTAAACAAAAATTTGACAAACTGTCTCCTGGTGTGAACTTCTTACCTTGTTGGATCTGGTCATTCTTCGTTCCATTGCGAGTTAGGATTCAGAAAATGATCCACAATTAACAGAACACAATTAATAGATGTGAGATCTATCTGGAATCGAATAAATTGCTTTTTGCTGAAGACACAAATGTTTCGCAGTTCACTTGACAAGTCAATGTTGAGTCTGTGTCTTACTTTCAGGTATTTCACCTTTATATAATACTGACATTCTAGAAGTGATCAAAGTGAACAAAGAGAACATTCCAGTGGACTGTCATAAAGAAAATATGACATAATCATATGTTATGAATGCAGTCTATAAAAATGCAATCTTGTATCATGAAACAAAATAGCCACAACTTGCTTTTCACACTGGACATAAGCTTTACTATTGGCCTAGCCTAATCATGATCTGGAAATGTGTCAGAATTTGGACATTAGCACATTTATTCTTAATGTCAGTGATCTGACATTGGGTTCGGAGCTGATCTGATGCAATTCATACATCAGGCTTAAGATTTCAAAACACTACTAGATAGATAGATAGATAGATAGATAGATAGATAGATAGATAGATAGATAGATAGATAGATAGATAGATAGATAGATAGATAGATAGATAGATAGATGTGCATTTTCCTCCACTACTATGGAGGATCACACGTGTCATAAAAATTTAAATAACACATTTAATTAATTGATAACTGATGTACAATAAAAATAATGCATTAATAGATTTGTTTTCAAATCAGTTTATTATTCTATGATTAAAAAGACTAAATTACAAAGTCGTTTATTATTTTATATTTTAATGGAGAAAATAAAGATTATTAATCCATCAATAAATAGTTAAAACTGAAAAAAAAAAAATCGACAATAACAGTCAATATGTACATCATTTAAAAATGCATGAATGAATTCATTAATAAATAATGGAATTCAATAATCTCTTTGAAAATGTAATTTAAAAAGAAAAATAACTGGATTCACAAATTGAGTTAAGAATACATATTTTAATTAGGCAACTCACTTATTCAAAACACTTATTTATATCGTAGTATAACATGTTCCTACACTGTTTTTAGTTAATGTGCAATACCTCCTTCAACTGCTGCGGGAGTACTTCATTAGAAGCACTGTGAATAATAATTGGAGTGCTATAAATAACTGTAAATAATGTAATCTCTCAGACCTTGCTACTTGCTGTTCATTTTCTCTTTATTTATTTTATTTTTTAATTTAATTGTAAAATTGTTTCTTTTTTTCTTGACGGACTAAGTGAACCATACAAGAATTCCAATGACATGTCGATGAGGATTTTATCAGGATTTTGAATATGAAATCATTCTAGTGATCTCAGATTGACCGTCACAGAATCATGTTGTCAAATGAAACAGCAATGCAATAAATAAACTGTCAGCATGGCTCTACTAAAGTCTGTAAACATACCAATTAAATGAGTCTGACCCTACCAATGTAATCAGCTTATAAAACATCATATATCATCATCATATAGGAGGTTATTTATCCAAAAAAGCAGTGACTCTAGAGGTACTGACAAGGGAATATCAGATGCTAGGAAATTAGTTGTAAACCTTTTACATTTTATGCAAGTTATGTCCATCTTAATCTCTAAAAATGTTAAACCTGAATAGTTAAAATCTTTGGTGACAACTTGGTTTGTTTTTAAATATGTTAAGATTTAACATGTTTTATCATAAAACATATGCTAACTATGAATCACAGTCACAGCTAATGATAAATCAGTGGCACTAAAGCTTTGAGGTTTGTGATCTGTTGTAAAAATCGGTGCATAGATGTGTCTCCTTGTCACGTTTCAAGATGTTTTTCCTCTGAGCTTCTCACATGATTTCATTTAAATAACTGTTCAAACAATAAAATATTTCACAAAGAAAGCAAACATTACAGAGAAGTTTAAAACATGAATACAGATTTGTGCAGCAGAAACCTGGTTTGGTCTTCTTTCCTCTCTTGTGATTGATTTATGTTGTGGCCCTTTGGAGGAGCAGGTTCAGAGCCACAACTAAACTAGTATATAAAGCAGCTGAAAAAAGCTCCACCTGGTCTACATTCAACATTAAGATGCTACTTACACATTGATACATCAGTAACAATCTAATAATGTCACATACAATCATTTATTAGTTACAGGGGGCTTGTGTGGTATTACTTCCTTTAGAGGCTTCCTGGACAACACCTGCCCCCAAACAGCTGCTTGGTTTGCTTGATGTGTGAGAGAGAAACATCACAGTTTAAAACACAGACATTAATAAAACACACTGTCACAGTTAGTTATTTTTAATTGTTTTATTTTTTAATGGGGGATAGGGTGGGGGGTTGGTCATGTGTGTGTGTGTGTTTGTTTGTGTGTGTGTGTGTGTGTGTGTGTTGGGGGGAGGGGGGGTAGGGTTTGGTTGTGTGCGTGGGGGGTTAGGGTTTGGTTGTCTGTGTGTGTGTGTGTGTGTGTGTGTGTGTCTGTGTGTGTGTGGGTCATTTCTTGGGTCTTCGGCTCCAGAACATCCACTTCTTCTCTTTTTCCATCTTGCGCTTCTGAAAAGAGAAAAAAAGAGAAAAACAGCATATTTTAATTTCCCTTTCAAATCTGAATCTGAAATAAATTGTTAGAATGAAAAAGAGCTGAGTCAGCGTACCTGAAGATTGGTGTTTTGCTCAGTCAGTAGTTGGATCTCTGCTTTGCTCTCTGCCTCCTTGTGTATCCACGTCTGTTCTTTCACCAACAGTGTCTCTTCCAGCTCTTTCCGTTTCTTTTCCCACTGCTGTTCTTTTAACTTCCAATCAGCGACCACCGTTCTGGTTCTTTTAATGTGCTCCTTCAGGAAACTGTCTCTATCAGAGAGTTCCTCTTGGTGTCTCTCATCATTCTCTGCCAGCCTGTCACTCCAGGTGTTCTCTTTCTCTGAGAGCACCTTTTTGAAGCTCTCTTCCATCTGAGAAAACTCCTTTTGGTAGCTCTCTTCTGTCTCAGAGATTTCCTGTTGGTGTATCTCCTCACTCTCTACCAGTTTCTTTAACCAGGTCTTGTCTTTCTTTGAGAGCTCCTTTTTTAAGCTCTCTTCTAAGTGAGAGAACTCCTGTTGGTAGCTCTCTTCTGTCTCAGAGATTTCCTGTTGGTGTATCTCCTCACTTTCTACCAGTTTCTTTAACCAGGTCTTGTCTTTCTCTGAGAGCTCCTTTTTAAAGCTCTCTTCTAACTGAGAGAACTCCTTTTGGTAGCTCCCTTCTTTCTCAGAGAGTTCCTGTTGGTGTCTCTCGTCTCTCTCTGCCAGTCTGTTCATCCAGGTGTTCTCTTTCTCTGAGAGCACCTTTTTGAAGCTCTCTTCTAACTGAAAGAACTCCTTTTGGTAGCTCTCTTCTGTCTCAGAGATTTCCTGTTGGTGTATCTCCTCACTCTCTACCAGTTTCTTTAACCAGGTCTTGTCTTTCTTTGAGAGCTCCTTTTTGAAGCTCTCTTCTAACTGAGAGAACTCCTTTTGGTAGCTCTCTTCTTTCTCAGAGAGTTCCTGTTGGTGTCTTTCGTCTCTCTCTGCCAGACTGGTCCTCCAGGTGTTCTCTTTCTCTGAGAGCACCTTTTTGAAGCTCTCTTCTAACTGAGAGAACTCCTTTTGGTAGCTCTCTTCTGTCTCAGAGATTTCCTGTTGGTGTATCTCCTCACTCTCTACCAGTTTCTTTAAACAGGTCTTGTCTTTCTTTGAGAGCTCATTTTTGAAGCCCTCTTCTAACTGAGAGAACTCCTTTTGGTAGCTCTCTTCTGTCTCGGAGATTACCTGTTGGTGTATCTCCTCACTCTCTACCAGTTTCTTTAACCAGGTCTTGTCTTTCTTTGAGAGCTCCTTTTTGAAGCTCTCTTCTAACTGAGACAACACCTTTTGGTAACCCTCTTCTATCTCAGAGAGCTCCTGTTGGTGTCTCTCGTCTCTCTCTGCCAGTCTATTCATCCAGGTGTTCTCTTTCTCTGAGAGCACCTTTTTGAAGCTCTCTTCTAACTGAAAGAACTCCTTTTGGTAGCTCTCTTCTGTCTCAGAGATTTCCTGTTGGTGTATCTCCTCACTCTCTACCAGTTTCTTTAACCAGGTCTTGTCTTTCTTTGAGAGCTCCTTTTTGAAGCTCTCTTCTAACTGAGAGAACTCCTTTTGGTAGCTCTCTTCTTTCTCAGAGAGTTCCTGTTGGTGTCTTTCGTCTCTCTCTGCCAGACTGGTCCTCCAGGTGTTCTCTTTCTCTGAGAGCACCTTTTTGAAGCTCTCTTCTAACTGAGAGAACTCCTTTTGGTAGCTCTCTTCTGTCTCAGAGATTTCCTGTTGGTGTATCTCCTCACTCTCTACCAGTTTCTTTAAACAGGTCTTGTCTTTCTTTGAGAGCTCATTTTTGAAGCCCTCTTCTAACTGAGAGAACTCCTTTTGGTAGCTCTCTTCTGTCTCGGAGATTACCTGTTGGTGTATCTCCTCACTCTCTACCAGTTTCTTTAACCAGGTCTTGTCTTTCTTTGAGAGCTCCTTTTTGAAGCTCTCTTCTAACTGAGACAACACCTTTTGGTAACCCTCTTCTATCTCAGAGAGCTCCTGTTGGTGTCTCTTGTCTGTCTCTGCCAGCCTCTTCTTCCAGGTGTTCTCTTTGTCTTCTATCTGATCCAACTCTTTCTGGCAGTTCTCTCTTCCAGACAGCTTCTGGAGATCTTTCTCAAGCTTGTCACATCTACATTGGCTCTGCTTCAGAGCGGACTGTGTGCTGGTCAGCAGAGCCAGGGTGTCAATGTGAGCTTGAGTACGAGCCTTTCTTTTTTTAATGGCCCTGCTGAGAACTTTGTCCTTCTCAATGAGCTGCGCCTCCAGTGTCCTGATGGCTTCTTCAGACGTGGAAAGCTGAATCTGCAGGGACATGTTTTCCTGCTGGAGCTGCTGTTGGTTGCTTTTCCAGGACTCTCTTTCCTCCAGGACCATGATCTTAGCGGCTGTTCTCAACTTTTCCTCCATTTCTTTCATATCACCCTCCATCACTCTCCTCATGTCCTCCATTCCTCTGCTATAGTCCTGTGCAACATGAACAAAGAAACACATGATGACATTTTCATATCACAGAATACATACAGTTTCATTTTATATTTGAACCATTCAGTTAGTAAATGTCTTTACTGTTGAGGCATTCAGACCCAATTAACTTGTACATTTGTGTGAAATGTAACATCACCGTTGATTATAAACAAACTGATCAAACTATATTTGTATATTTGTATGAGCTTCAGACACGATATGAAGCTGATAAAAACATGTGTGGTCTTGTACAGAAGTGCAGCTGTAAACAAAAATTTGACAAACTGTCTCCTGGTGTGAACTTCTTACCTTGTTGGATCTGGTCATTCTTCGTTCCATTGCGAGTTAGGATTCAGAAAATGATCCACAATTAACAGAACACAATTAATAGATGTGAGATCTATCTGGAATCGAATAAATTGCTTTTTGCTGAAGACACAAATGTTTCGCAGTTCACTTGACAAGTCAATGTTGAGTCTGTGTCTTACTTTCAGGTATTTCACCTTTATATAATACTGACATTCTAGAAGTGATCAAAGTGAACAAAGAGAACATTCCAGTGGACTGTCATAAAGAAAATATGACATAATCATATGTTATGAATGCAGTCTATAAAAATGCAATCTTGTATCATGAAACAAAATAGCCACAACTTGCTTTTCACACTGGACATAAGCTTTACTATTGGCCTAGCCTAATCATGATCTGGAAATGTGTCAGAATTTGGACATTAGCACATTTATTCTTAATGTCAGTGATCTGACATTGGGTTCGGAGCTGATCTGATGCAATTCATACATCAGGCTTAAGATTTCAAAACACTACTAGATAGATAGATAGTAAGATAGATAGATAGATAGATAGATAGATAGATAGATAGATAGATAGATAGATAGATAGATAGATAGATAGATAGATAGATAGATAGATAGATAGATAGATGTGCATTTTCCTCCACTACTATGGAGGATCACACGTGTCATAAAAATTTAAATAACACATTTAATTAATTGATAACTGATGTACAATAAAAATAATGCATTAATAGATTTGTTTTCAAATCAGTTTATTATTCTATGATTAAAAAGACTAAATTACAAAGTCGTTTATTATTTTATATTTTAATGGAGAAAATAAAGATTATTAATCCATCAATAAATAGTTAAAACTGAAAAAAAAAAAATCGACAATAACAGTCAATATGTACATCATTTAAAAATGCATGAATGAATTCATTAATAAATAATGGAATTCAATAATCTCTTTGAAAATGTAATTTAAAAAGAAAAATAACTGGATTCACAAATTGAGTTAAGAATACATATTTTAATTAGGCAACTCACTTATTCAAAACACTTATTTATATCGTAGTATAACATGTTCCTACACTGTTTTTAGTTAATGTGCAATACCTCCTTCAACTGCTGCGGGAGTACTTCATTAGAAGCACTGTGAATAATAATTGGAGTGCTATAAATAACTGTAAATAATGTAATCTCTCAGACCTTGCTACTTGCTGTTCATTTTCTCTTTATTTATTTTATTTTTTAATTTAATTGTAAAATTGTTTCTTTTTTTCTTGACGGACTAAGTGAACCATACAAGAATTCCAATGACATGTCGATGAGGATTTTATCAGGATTTTGAATATGAAATCATTCTAGTGATCTCAGATTGACCGTCACAGAATCATGTTGTCAAATGAAACAGCAATGCAATAAATAAACTGTCAGCATGGCTCTACTAAAGTCTGTAAACATACCAATTAAATGAGTCTGACCCTACCAATGTAATCAGCTTATAAAACATCATATATCATCATCATATAGGAGGTTATTTATCCAAAAAAGCAGTGACTCTAGAGGTACTGACAAGGGAATATCAGATGCTAGGAAATTAGTTGTAAACCTTTTACATTTTATGCAAGTTATGTCCATCTTAATCTCTAAAAATGTTAAACCTGAATAGTTAAAATCTTTGGTGACAACTTGGTTTGTTTTTAAATATGTTAAGATTTAACATGTTTTATCATAAAACATATGCTAACTATGAATCACAGTCACAGCTAATGATAAATCAGTGGCACTAAAGCTTTGAGGTTTGTGATCTGTTGTAAAAATCGGTGCATAGATGTGTCTCCTTGTCACGTTTCAAGATGTTTTTCCTCTGAGCTTCTCACATGATTTCATTTAAATAACTGTTCAAACAATAAAATATTTCACAAAGAAAGCAAACATTACAGAGAAGTTTAAAACATGAATACAGATTTGTGCAGCAGAAACCTGGTTTGGTCTTCTTTCCTCTCTTGTGATTGATTTATGTTGTGGCCCTTTGGAGGAGCAGGTTCAGAGCCACAACTAAACTAGTATATAAAGCAGCTGAAAAAAGCTCCACCTGGTCTACATTCAACATTAAGATGCTACTTACACATTGATACATCAGTAACATTCTAATAATGTCACATACAATCATTTATTAGTTACAGGGGGCTTGTGTGGTATTACTTCCTTTAGAGGCTTCCTGGACAACACCTGCCCCCAAACAGCTGCTTGGTTTGCTTGATGTGTGAGAGAGAAACATCACAGTTTAAAACACAGACATTAATAAAACACACTGTCACAGTTAGTTATTTTTAATTGTTTTATTTTTTAATGGGGGATAGGGTGGGGGGTTGGTCATGTGTGTGTGTGTGTTTGTTTGTGTGTGTGTGTGTGTGTGTGTGTTGGGGGGAGGGGGGGTAGGGTTTGGTTGTGTGCGTGGGGGGTTAGGGTTTGGTTGTCTGTGTGTGTGTGTGTGTGTGTGTGTGTGTGTCTGTGTGTGTGTGGGTCATTTCTTGGGTCTTCGGCTCCAGAACATCCACTTCTTCTCTTTTTCCATCTTGCGCTTCTGAAAAGAGAAAAAAAGAGAAAAACAGCATATTTTAATTTCCCTTTCAAATCTGAATCTGAAATAAATTGTTAGAATGAAAAAGAGCTGAGTCAGCGTACCTGAAGATTGGTGTTTTGCTCAGTCAGTAGTTGGATCTCTGCTTTGCTCTCTGCCTCCTTGTGTATCCACGTCTGTTCTTTCACCAACAGTGTCTCTTCCAGCTCTTTCCGTTTCTTTTCCCACTGCTGTTCTTTTAACTTCCAATCAGCGACCACCGTTCTGGTTCTTTTAATGTGCTCCTTCAGGAAACTGTCTCTATCAGAGAGTTCCTCTTGGTGTCTCTCATCATTCTCTGCCAGCCTGTCACTCCAGGTGTTCTCTTTCTCTGAGAGCACCTTTTTGAAGCTCTCTTCCATCTGAGAAAACTCCTTTTGGTAGCTCTCTTCTGTCTCAGAGATTTCCTGTTGGTGTATCTCCTCACTCTCTACCAGTTTCTTTAACCAGGTCTTGTCTTTCTTTGAGAGCTCCTTTTTTAAGCTCTCTTCTAAGTGAGAGAACTCCTGTTGGTAGCTCTCTTCTGTCTCAGAGATTTCCTGTTGGTGTATCTCCTCACTTTCTACCAGTTTCTTTAACCAGGTCTTGTCTTTCTCTGAGAGCTCCTTTTTAAAGCTCTCTTCTAACTGAGAGAACTCCTTTTGGTAGCTCCCTTCTTTCTCAGAGAGTTCCTGTTGGTGTCTCTCGTCTCTCTCTGCCAGTCTGTTCATCCAGGTGTTCTCTTTCTCTGAGAGCACCTTTTTGAAGCTCTCTTCTAACTGAAAGAACTCCTTTTGGTAGCTCTCTTCTGTCTCAGAGATTTCCTGTTGGTGTATCTCCTCACTTTCTACCAGTTTCTTTAACCAGGTCTTGTCTTTCTTTGAGAGCTCCTTTTTGAAGCTCTCTTCTAACTGAGAGAACTCCTTTTGGTAGCTCTCTTCTTTCTCAGAGAGTTCCTGTTGGTGTCTTTCGTCTCTCTCTGCCAGACTGGTCCTCCAGGTGTTCTCTTTCTCTGAGAGCACCTTTTTGAAGCTCTCTTCTAACTGAGAGAACTCCTTTTGGTAGCTCTCTTCTGTCTCAGAGATTTCCTGTTGGTGTATCTCCTCACTCTCTACCAGTTTCTTTAAACAGGTCTTGTCTTTCTTTGAGAGCTCATTTTTGAAGCCCTCTTCTAACTGAGAGAACTCCTTTTGGTAGCTCTCTTCTGTCTCGGAGATTACCTGTTGGTGTATCTCCTCACTCTCTACCAGTTTCTTTAACCAGGTCTTGTCTTTCTTTGAGAGCTCCTTTTTGAAGCTCTCTTCTAACTGAGACAACACCTTTTGGTAACCCTCTTCTATCTCAGAGAGCTCCTGTTGGTGTCTCTTGTCTGTCTCTGCCAGCCTCTTCTTCCAGGTGTTCTCTTTGTCTTCTATCTGATCCAACTCTTTCTGGCAGTTCTCTCTTCCAGACAGCTTCTGGAGATCTTTCTCAAGCTTGTCACATCTACATTGGCTCTGCTTCAGAGCGGACTGTGTGCTGGTCAGCAGAGCCAGGGTGTCAATGTGAGCTTGAGTACGAGCCTTTCTTTTTTTAATGGCCCTGCTGAGAACTTTGTCCTTCTCAATGAGCTGCGCCTCCAGTGTCCTGATGGCTTCTTCAGACGTGGAAAGCTGAATCTGCAGGGACATGTTTTCCTGCTGGAGCTGCTGTTGGTTGCTTTTCCAGGACTCTCTTTCCTCCAGGACCATGATCTTAGCGGCTGTTCTCAACTTTTCCTCCATTTCTTTCATATCACCCTCCATCACTCTCCTCATGTCCTCCATTCCTCTGCTATAGTCCTGTGCAACATGAACAAAGAAACACATGATGACATTTTCATATCACAGAATACATACAGTTTCATTTTATATTTGAACCATTCAGTTAGTAAATGTCTTTACTGTTGAGGCATTCAGACCCAATTAACTTGTACATTTGTGTGAAATGTAACATCACCGTTGATTATAAACAAACTTATCAAACTATATTTGTATATTTGTATGAGCTTCAGACACGATATGAAGCTGATAAAAACATGTGTGGTCTTGTACAGAAGTGCAGCTGTAAACAAAAATTTGACAAACTGTCTCCTGGTGTGAACTTCTTACCTTGTTGGATCTGGTCATTCTTCGTTCCATTGCGAGTTAGGATTCAGAAAATGATCCACAATTAACAGAACACAATTAATAGATGTGAGATCTATCTGGAATCGAATAAATTGCTTTTTGCTGAAGACACAAATGTTTCGCAGTTCACTTGACAAGTCAATGTTGAGTCTGTGTCTTACTTTCAGGTATTTCACCTTTATATAATACTGACATTCTAGAAGTGATCACAGTGAACAAAGTGAACATTCCAGTGGACTGTCATAAAGAAAATATGACATAATCATATGTTATGAATGCAGTCTATAAAAATGCAATCTTGTATCATGAAACAAAATAGCCACAACTTGCTTTTCACACTGGACATAAGCTTTACTATTGGCCTAGCCTAATCATGATCTGGAAATGTGTCAGAAATTGGACATTAGCACATTTATTCTTAATGTCAGTGATCTGACATTGGGTTCGGAGCTGATCTGATGCAATTCATACATCAGGCTTAAGATTTCAAAACACTACTAGATAGATAGATAGATAGATAGATAGATAGATAGATAGATAGATAGATAGATAGATAGATAGATAGATAGATAGATAGATAGATAGATAGATAGATAGATAGATAGATAGATAGATAGATAGATAGATAGATAAATGTGCATTTTCCTCCACTACTATGGAGGATCACACGTGTCATAAAAATTTAAATAACACATTTAATTAATTGATAACTGATGTACAATAAAAATAATGCATTAATAGATTTGTTTTCAAATCAGTTTATTATTCTATGATTAAAAAGACTAAATTACAAAGTCGTTTATTATTTTATATTTTAATGGAGAAAATAAAGATTATTAATCCATCAATAAATAGTTAAAACTGAAAAAAAAATCGACAATAACAGTCAATATGTACATCATTTAAAAATGCATAAATGAATTCATTAATAAATAATGGAATTTAATAATCTCTTTGAAAATGTAATTTAAAAAGAAAAATAACTGGATTCACAAATTGAGTTAAGAATACATATTTTAATTAGGCAACTCACTTATTCAAAACACTTATTTATATCGTAGTATAACATGTTCCTACACTGTTTTTAGTTAATGTGCAATACCTCCTTCAACTGCTGCGGGAGTACTTCATTAGAAGCACTGTGAATAATAATTGGAGTGCTATAAATAACTGTAAATAATGTAATCTCTTAGACCTTGCTACTTGCTGTTCATTTTCTCTTTATTTATTTTATTTTTTAATTTAATTGTAAAATTGTTTCTTTTTTTCTTGACGGACTAAGTGAACCATACAAGAATTCCAATGACATGTCGATGAGGATTTTATCAGGATTTTGAATATGAAATCATTCTAGTGATCTCAGATTGACCGTCACAGAATCATGTTGTCAAATGAAACAGCAATGCAATAAATAAACTGTCAGCATGGCTCTACTAAAGTCTGTAAACATACCAATTAAATGAGTCTGACCCTACCAATGTAATCAGCTTATAAAACATCATATATCATCATCATATAGGAGGTTATTTATCCAAAAAAGCAGTGACTCTAGAGGTACTGACAAGGTAATATCAGATGCTAGGAAATTAGTTGTAAACCTTTTACATTTTATGCAAGTTATGTCCATCTTAATCTCTAAAAATGTTAAACCTGAATAGTTAAAATCTTTGGTGACAACTTGGTTTGTTTTTAAATATGTTAAGATTTAACATGTTTTATCATAAAACATATGCTAACTATGAATCACAGTCACAGCTAATGATAAATCAGTGGCACTAAAGCTTTGAGGTTTGTGATCTGTTGTAAAAATCGGTGCATAGATGTGTCTCCTTGTCACGTTTCAAGATGTTTTTCCTCTGAGCTTCTCACATGATTTCATTTAAATAACTGTTCAAACAATAAAATATTTCACAAAGAAAGCAAACATTACAGAGAAGTTTAAAACATGAATACAGATTTGTGCAGCAGAAACCTGGTTTGGTCTTCTTTCCTCTCTTGTGGATGATTTATGTTGTGGCCCTTTGGAGGAGCAGGTTCAGAGCCACAACTAAACTAGTATATAAAGCAGCTGAAAAAAGCTCCACCTGGTCTACATTCAACATTAATATGCTACTTACACATTGATACATCAGTAACAATCTAATAATGTCACATACAATCATTTATTAGTTACAGGGGGCTTGTGTGGTATTACTTCCTTTAGAGGCTTCCTGGACAACACCTGGCCCCAAACAGCTGCTTGGTTTGCTTGATGTGTGAGAGAGAAACATCACAGTTTAAAACACAGACATTAATAAAACACACTGTCACAGTTAGTTATTTTTAATTGTTTTATTTTTTAATGGGGGATAGGGTGGGGGGTTGGTCATGTGTGTGTGTGTGTTTGTTTGTGTGTGTGTGTGTGTTGGGGGGGAGGGGGGGTAGGGTTTGGTTGTGTGCGTGGGGGGTTAGGGTTTGGTTGTCTGTGTGTGTGTGTGTCTGTGTGTGTGAGGGTCATTTCTTGGGTCTTCGGCTCCAGAACATCCACTTCTTCTCTTTTTCCATCTTGCGCTTCTGAAAAGAGAAAAAAAGAGAAAAACAGCATATTTTAATTTCCCTTTCAAATCTGAATCTGAAATAAATTGTTAGAATGAAAAAGAGCTGAGTCAGCGTACCTGAAGATTGGTGTTTTGCTCAGTCAGTAGTTGGATCTCTGCTTTGCTCTCTGCCTCCTTGTGTATCCACGTCTGTTCTTTCACCAACAGTGTCTCTTCCAGCTCTTTCCGTTTCTTTTCCCACTGCTGTTCTTTTAACTTCCAATCAGCGACCACCGTTCTGGTTCTTTTAATGTGCTCCTTCAGGAAACTGTCTCTATCAGAGAGTTCCTCTTGGTGTCTCTCATCATTCTCTGCCAGCCTGTCACTCCAGGTGTTCTCTTTCTCTGAGAGCACCTTTTTGAAGCTCTCTTCCATCTGAGAAAACTCCTTTTGGTAGCTCTCTTCTGTCTCAGAGATTTCCTGTTGGTGTATCTCCTCACTCTCTACCAGTTTCTTTAACCAGGTCTTGTCTTTCTTTGAGAGCTCCTTTTTTAAGCTCTCTTCTAAGTGAGAGAACTCCTGTTGGTAGCTCTCTTCTGTCTCAGAGATTTCCTGTTGGTGTATCTCCTCACTTTCTACCAGTTTCTTTAACCAGGTCTTGTCTTTCTCTGAGAGCTCCTTTTTGAAGCTCTCTTCTAACTGAGAGAACTCCTTTTGGTAGATCCCTTCTTTCTCAGAGAGTTCCTGTTGGTGTCTCTCGTCTCTCTCTGCCAGTCTGTTCATCCAGGTGTTCTCTTTCTCTGAGAGCACCTTTTTGAAGCTCTCTTCTAACTGAGAGAACTCCTTTTGGTAGCTCTCTTCTGTCTCAGAGATTTCCTGTTGGTGTATCTCCTCACTCTCTACCAGTTTCTTTAACCAGGTCTTGTCTTTCTTTGAGAGCTCCTTTTTGAAGCTCTCTTCTAACTGAGAGAACTCCTTTTGGTAGCTCTCTTCTTTCTCAGAGAGTTCCTGTTGGTGTCTCTCGTCTCTCTCTGCCAGACTGGTCCTCCAGGTGTTCTCTTTCTCTGAGAGCACCTTTTTGAAGCTCTCTTCTAACTGAGAGAACTCCTTTTGGTAGCTCTCTTCTGTCTCAGAGATTTCCTGTTGGTGTATCTCCTCACTCTCTACCAGTTTCTTTAAACAGGTCTTGTCTTTCTTTGAGAGCTCATTTTTGAAGCCCTCTTCTAACTGAGAGAACTCCTTTTGGTAGCTCTCTTCTGTCTCGGAGATTACCTGTTGGTGTATCTCCTCACTCTCTACCAGTTTCTTTAACCAGGTCTTGTCTTTCTTTGAGAGCTCCTTTTTGAAGCTCTCTTCTAACTGAGACAACACCTTTTGGTAACCCTCTTCTATCTCAGAGAGCTCCTGTTGGTGTCTCTTGTCTGTCTCTGCCAGCCTCTTCTTCCAGGTGTTCTCTTTGTCTTCTATCTGATCCAACTCTTTCTGGCAGTTCTCTCTTCCAGACAGCTTCTGGAGATCTTTCTCAAGCTTGTCACATCTACATTGGCTCTGCTTCAGAGCGGACTGTGTGCTGGTCAGCAGAGCCAGGGTGTCAATGTGAGCTTGAGTACGAGCCTTTCTTTTTTTAATGGCCCTGCTGAGAACTTTGTCCTTCTCAATGAGCTGCGCCTCCAGTGTCCTGATGGCTTCTTCAGACGTGCAAAGCTGAATCTGCAGGGACATGTTTTCCTGCTTGAGCTGCTCTTGGTTGCTTTTCCAGGACTCTCTTTCCTCCAGGACCATGATCTTAGCGGCTGTTCTCAACTTTTCCTCCATTTCTTTCATATCACCCTCCATCACTCTCCTCATGTCCTCCATTCCTCTGCTATAGTCCTGTGCAACATGAACAAAGAAACACATGATGACATTTTCATATCACAGAATACATACAGTTTCATTTTATATTTGAACCATTCAGTTAGTAAATGTCTTTACTGTTGAGGCATTCAGACCCAATTAACTTGTACATTTGTGTGAAATGTAACATCACCGTTGATTATAAACAAACTGATCAAACTATATTTGTATATTTGTATGAGCTATAGACACGATATGAAGCTGATAAAAACATGTGTGGTCTTGTACAGAAGTGCAGCTGTAAACAAAAATTTGACAAAGTGTCTCTTGGTGTGAACTTTTTACCTTGTTGGATCTGGTCATTCTTCGTTCCATTGCGAGTAAGGATTCAGAAAATGATCCACAATTAACAGAACACAATTAATAGATGTGAGATCTATCTGGAATCGAATAAATTGCTTTTGCTGAAGACACAAATGTTTCGCAGTTCACTTGACAAGTCAATGTTGAGTCTGTGTCTTACTTTCAGGTGTTTCACCTTTATATAATACTGACATTCTAGAAGTGATCAAAGTGAACAAAGAGAACATTCCAGTGGACTGTCATAAAGACAATATGACATAATCATATGTTATGAATGCAGTCTATACAAATGCAATCTTGTATCATGAAACAAAATAGCCACAACTTGCTTTTCACACTGGACATAAGCTTTACTATTGGCCTAGCCTAATCATGATCTGGAAATGTGTCAGAAATTGGACATTAGCACATTTATTCTTAATGTCAGTGACATTGGGTTCGGAGCTGATCTGATGCAATTCATACATCAGGCTTAAGATTTCAAAACACTACTAGATAGATAGATAGATAGATAGATAGATAGATAGATAGATAGATAGATAGACCAGCAGTCTAGTCCTATGGCAGCATAACTAAGGGATGACCTGAGCCAGCCCTAACTATAAGCTTTATCAAAAAGGAAAGTCTTAAGTCTAATCTTAAAGTTGTTGACCGTGTCTGCCTCCCAAACACAGAGTGGTAGTTTATTCCACAAAAGAGGAGCTTGATAGCTGAAAGCTCTGGCTCCCAATCTACTTTTAGTCACTATAGGAACCACAAGGAACCCAGCATCTTGAGAGCGCAATGTTCTAGTGGGGTAGTAAGGTACTATGAGCTCTTTTAGATATGATGGTGCCTGACCATGAAGAGCTTTGTATGTTAGGAGAAGAATTTTAAATTCTATTCTAGATTTAACGGGTAGCCAGTGCAAGGAAGCCAAAATGGGAGAGATGTGATCTCTGATTTTGGTTCCTGTCAGAACACGTGCAGCAGCATTCTGAATCAGCTGCAAACTCTTAAGAGACTTATTAGAGCAGCCTGATAGCAAAGAGTTATAATAGTCCAGCCTAGAAGTAACAAATGCATGGACTAGTTTTTCTGCATCTGCTTGAGAAATGATGCATCTGATATTGGCAATGTTACATAAGTGGAAGAATGCAGTCTTCGAAAGTTGTTTTATATAGTCATTAAAGGACAAATCATGATCATAATTGGGTGTCGTCGGCATAACAGTGAAAGTTAATTGAATGATTCCTAATAATGTTCCCTAGAGGAAGCATATATAAACTAAATAGAAGTGGCCCTTATACAGAACCTGGTGGAAATCCATGAGAAACTTTGGTTTGCATGGAGGATTCATCATTAACATGAACAAACTGAGATCGTTCTAAGATCTCAGTTTGGCATTGGTTCCTTTGATGCCAATTTGATATTCCAGTCTCTGTAAAATAATCTGATGGTCAATGGTGTCAAATGTGGCACTAAGATCTAATAGGACAAGTACAGAGATGAGTCCTTTGTCTGATGCCATTAGGAGGTCGTTTGTAATTTTGACTAGTGCGGTCTCTGTGCTATGATTTACTCTAAATCCTGACTGAAAGTCATCAAATAAGCTGTTTGTACGGAGAAAATTACATAGCTGATTGGCTACGGCTTTCTCAAGTACCTTAGAGAGGAATGAAAGGTTTGATATCGGCCTGTAATTGGCTAAAACCTCTTAAACTATAGTCAGCTTTTTAAGAAGAGGCTTAATTACAGCTATTTTAAAGGACTGTGGTACATATCCTGATAATAAAGACAGATTAATCAACAACAATATCAAGATTTACAAGATCATCACATTTTGTTTCTGTAGGCACAGACTTTGGATAAATACTTTGGTCTCACTGTTTTCACAGCCCTCATTTTTCATAATTCTTAACTCTGATGCATCCATTCATATTTGCAGTTTTCCAATGTCTTCTCTTAGTTTTTTCCACGAGGAATTCTCTAACTTTTGCCAATATTTCAGGATCTTAAGACACCTTTCACTCCTCCATCATATCAATATTCCTCAGGTTTATTGTGTTTGTGTGAGTTTTGTTTGTTTCTGTTTTTTTCCACAGTTTGATGCCACATATTGATACTTACAATTAAATCTTCTTTGGATCCAAAAACCTGGACATTTGTCTCCATTTTAGAAAACCACCCATATATTTTTAGTCCTTTCATCATTCAATGCCAATCTAAAAAATCATGTGATGTCTTTACACTGGACATCAGGTCATTGATCTCTCCTGCTCCTGGAGCAAGACGTCTGGCGGCGACTGCCTGCAACGTAGACTCCAAGCGTGGCTCTTCAGCTGGATTCTCCATGTTGACAGCATATTCACATAGACCCTTTGATGTGGATCGATCTCGGTCTTGAGTTTGTTGTTTGAGTTTTCCATCCATCTAAAATATTTTAAGTTTTGCAGGAAAATGAATGTGTGACTTGACATTTCTGTCCTCAAATTGTTTTCTTACTTCTCCTTAAACACCTGGGTAGTGAAATCTTCATCTTAAATATATGCTGCTGTCGTTCACCTCGTCCAGGGGTCACCGGCCGCACGTGGAGTGTAAAGGTGATTTTCTGAAGTGGTGAAACTGTATTTGTAACTGATTTTGTATCATATCAATAACGTAAAGCTTATTCCTTATTGACATTACCGACCTTGTTGAGTTCAAGTCGTCAACCTATCTACTAGCCTATTAGCTAACGCTAGCTAGCTTGTTTCTATCTTGATTGTCATAACTTTTCAGTTAAGATAATAGAATATGTAAACTTCATACGACCTCATTGTATCAATTTTAAAGGACCATAATCCGTGAGAACACCGGTTCACTGGATCTGACAAACATGTCAGTCACCGTGACAGAGAGGGGGGGGTTCCACGAAGACGCCATCGCATTAATGGCGGAGCAAAAGGTGTGTTGTGGCAGATGAAGTAATCAAGTATGGGCTGCGCTATAGTGATTTGCTCAGGCTTTTTATTAGCCTGAATCTTCATTTCATTTTGCAAGTATTGGTGTTTGATTTGATATGAGTGACTACTTTATCATGCCAAGTGTCTATCCCTAAACTAAGATGAAAATTGTCAAAACATAATTCTAAATGTGAAAAAATAATTACAGTAATGGCTGTATTAAAACACTGCTGCATAATGTCCAACCACTTGTTCAGCTCACTGTTGATTGTAGTTTTGTATTCCAGGGCAAAATGTAATGTGGGGAAGGACTGCCCATTACATTATTACCCTTATGATGGTTTCCCTTTGTTTCACAGATCGATGTAGATGTCATCCTACTTCTAAACGATTCAGCTCAAACAGACAATTAAGATATGTTGGATACACCGATACAAAGACAGACCTAAACAGGTTAGAGCAAAACAAGGAGGGGGCACTAGAACTGTTGTTATGGACCCAACCTTCATTTCTACATTGTCACTACAAGTAAAACCACAATCCAGTAAGCAATCCTCTACCATAGAGCATGAACACAGAGATGTTGATTGTAGCTTTGAGGACCAGGATGGAATTACTGAAGTTTCTGACAGCCAATCACTCGTATCCAGTTACTCAGATCTAGACAAAGACCAGGACCAGGTCAGTCTGCATCACCCAGTTGCCACAGATCACTCTGTTGCTATCACAGATTTCCCAGTGATATCAGAGATCCATTTCTGTTTATCAGAGATGGTACAAGGAAATGTAGTTATTATAGATGATGTAAACACACTAGATGATAACCCACATGATAATGCTGACCCTGAAATTACATATGGGCCACGCACAGATGCTGAATTTGAACCAGATGACACACTGATTTATCAGGCTGAAACACCTGACCGTTCACATAAAAAAAAAAAAAAAAAACTATACACCATGCAAATTGCTTTAATGACTGATTAAAACATTTTCTGACCCAGAGACTCTGACCAGACCACGGGGCGTGAGGAGATTACTCCCAGATAATTAAGAAGAAGCTGGTAGCGCGTCTTCTCTTCTCTTCTCAAGAGATGTCTTACAGTGCTTTTTGGCAAGAATATTTTTCTTGGTATTAATAAAAATGAGTCCACTTCACCCTTTCTCCTATGGGAAATATTAAAAGCAGTAATTAGGTGAGATATTATCTCATATAGCACGCATCTGGCTCGGAAAAATAAACAAATACAGCAAGAGCTTATTGATGCGATTCTCAGCATAGATAGAGAATATTCAAGCTCTCCCAGTCCAGGATTGTATGTTAAAAAGGGTCAAACTACAGTCCGATTTTGACCTTCTCTACTGATAAAGCAGAGTACCTTTTAAGACGTCAAGTCAAGTTAATTACTTTATTTATCCCACACTGGGAAAATTCACCATCCCGTTTCTTTTTTTCTATTGTGTTGTGTTGTTTGTTGAGCGCCAACAACACCAAAACAAATTCCCTGCACTAATTACTGCAACTAACAATAAAAAATCTTCTGGTTATGATGAGAGGTCATTATACACATCTGCAGTCATACATATATGTTCAGTGTTATGTTACGTGACAATAAATCTTGTCAAAACGTTTTTGTATTGTACTGAATTCATTTGATTTGACAGTCAGGTATTGATTACACACATTTACAACAAGGCTACTTAAATTTTTATTTATATATCACACTAAATATATATACTAAACTTATCTCAAGCAAGCTTCAGTGTGTAACTACTGTACACCTTTAGACCATGGACATCTGGGATGAGGGAACATCATCCCAGATGTTCCTGTACAGCCCTGTCAGATGAGTTTGGTTACCCCTTAACACATCAACCTTGTTCCAAATGTGTTCATTTTAAAATAGATGTTTTTTTGTTTTTTTTTAATGCTATTAATCATTGAAAAATGTATTGCACTTATAGTGGTTGGAATTGTTGAACTGACATCTTGGTCAAACTCTTCTTTTGAGTTTTCTGACCATTCATCACTTTTAACTGTATTTTGACTCCTGACTTGCACACAGCACAATGTTAAGGCAGGTGATCCATCTTGGGTGACCCGATCCCAATTTAACACATGTGGGACAGAGACTACATCCGAGTGGGACAATGTGGGACACCAAGATGTCGTAGTTGTCTTCAATAATTAATTTTTAAAAATCTACTGGTATATATGGTTTTTAATTCTCTCATTGCAAGCACATCTGTAACTATGGATGCTGCCTTTGTACGACCACGTGTCATTTTGCTTGCGATCTCAGAGTCTGGAAACATGACAGATGCTAGCTTACTGCCAGTCTTGTGACCTGTATGACAGGGAATGTTGTACAGTGTGGTAGGCGCTAGTTAGTTCAGCTGCTGTCACTTTATCTGTGTTAGAGTCTTGTTTGGGTTTCAGAATGAATGTGTCCATGGAAAGGGAACTGTTCTTCTGAGCCACACGTTTTTTCTGAGTGTCGGACTGTTGGTGTCGTCTCACATCATATTCCCCTCCATGTGAAACAGAAAACCTGCTTTGACAAAGCTCACAGAAAACTTTGGTGGAGTCACCTTGAACTGGTCTTACCCAGGAGGGGTAAATGTTTTCCCACTCCTTGTTATAGCTGCATTTCCTTATTTTTTTTTTTTTTTACAAGTGCTTCCATCTTTTTCCTCCATGTCTCCTGCTGGCTGCTGCATGCGACGCTGTTGTTTTTGGCGCTGCCGTGCAGCGGGCGCGCGCACCCGCGTCTAGCTTGATTGACAGAAAAAAAATCAAGTGCCACTGTCAATAACAATGCGGGACATTATCTCAATTTGCGGGACGCGTGAAAAGTATTTAAAATGCGGGACTGTCCCGCACAAAGTGGGACATCTGGTCACCCTAGATCAGGGGTGGATGCAGTTTTTACCTTTAATGAATTTCTGGTTTGTCACTTCAGTCTTTACCTATGAAATGATTTAATTATTCTACTCTGACTCAAAGTACACCGAGAAGAGAACAACCTCCACAACATATCTAAATGCAAGTTGTGCTAATGAGGCTTCAGCCGTCTTGTTTACATATCAAGTGGGGATCTTTAGTAATCCTTCTCTCATGCAGTTAAACAAGGAAACCATCTGTGAAAGAGGGAATTCCATATTTTAAAAAAAAAACCAAGTCGGTATTTGACTGCCGGGTGGGCTTTAAATTAAGCCAAAATTTAACCCACCGCTACCATCTGCCAGACAGCTGCTGTCAAACACAAAGCAACCATCCAATCACAGATTAAGCCTTCCCTCTAAATAATCCTGCTTGAAAGTAGATATATCATTTTTTCATCATCTATCAGCAGGTTACATCAGATTATATGTACATTAATGCCATGTGTAATCTGACCAATCACAGAAGAGACTGTTTGTATTGTGAGCATTTTATTGGAAAGCAGATCACCGTTAACAAAACTGACAGTCAAGTCATTAACTGACATTTAAGGAATGAATGGAATGTTTCTGGGGGAAAAAGGAATGAGCTCAGGAATGAATCTGGACTAGAGCAGATCCAAGTACAGTGTGGTGATGTGTAGGACAGGAGGGACATGAACCCATTGTTTTCCCCTCTGGGCTACAGGTGAAAACAGGAGACCTGGAGGCAAAAGTTGAACTGGTATCCCACAGAGTGAGGACTGCTGCAGGGCAGAGCTCAGTAGAGCCAGCTGAAGGCACAGCTGCTGTAGCTGACCAGCTCCTCTTGTTGGAACCACAGGGAGATCTCCTTATTGGCACTCTCCACCGAGTCACTGCCGTGGATGATGTTCCTGTGACGAGGATGACACAAGTTAAGAGGGCAATAAATCTTTAATATGTTCATTCAAATGCAGCCGCTGCATTTGATGTTTATTAAAAATGAAAAGACCCTGAACATTTTAAAAAGGTAGTAAGGTAAGGTAAAGTAAGTAAAGACTCACTTGCTGACGTCGATGCAGAAGTCTCCTCTGATGGTTCCGGGCTTGGACTCAGCGGGGTTGGTCTCACCCAGCATCACCCTGCCAGTCTTTACTGCACCCTTGCCTTCCCACACCTGGAATACACAAAGGATGATGGGAGATGAAGCCTACTACATACATACCTGCTACACATATTTCTCTAACAGCTGACAAGTTGTGTGTGTTTATTTTCCACAACAGCCAGGCAGCAGAGCAGGTTTCTACTGTGTCGTCTCTTACCATGGCAACCACTGGGCCAGAGCTCATGTACTCCATGAGGGTAGGAAAGAATGGTCTGTCCTTCAGGTCGATGTAGTGCTGCTTCAGGAGGTCCTCAGAGGCCTGCGGCGGGAAAACAAGTTGCAAACAGTTTTATACATGTTCACTAGCGATCAATGTTTCATTTACTTTAAATACACACGTCACGTCCACTCTTCCTGCCAAGCTTCTTTGGTTTAATACTCTTCAGAAGCCACTAATCACATATGTATCTGTTGAATGGTGTATTTGTTTATGACACTGTTGCATGTTAATGCAGCCGGATCAGACTTTAATGGTCTGTGCTGTGTCACGAGCTGCAGTAAGTAAAGAGACATTTCAGAATAGTACATGTGTAGCACTAATGTAACATTTCCAAATCCTATACAAAGCAGTAAAACGCAGTCAGATGCTGGCCTGGCACCAACAAAGACGCTGAGACAATAGTTAAACCCAACTACACCCTGTTATTTTTAAAGCGAGGAGAAATCCAGAAACATGTCCTACATAGAGCAGTGACCAGTGATGCTCTCCATCCTGGATAAGCTCAACTACACACAACTGATAGATTTAGTACACAGGACGAGTAAAGATACATTTTAAATAAAAGACTTATTCTGTTAAACAAGATGACATTGGCTGGGCTGATTACTCGGATAATCCAGACAGGTTAGAGCAGCAGGAAGTAAAATTAACAAACCGACAGCAGGATTTATTCTGTGTCGCCTACCCAGATTGGGACATGTCTACATTCAGACAGGTGTTAAGACATTCGTGTCTACAAATCATAGAAAAATACCGCAGCCCACTCTGCCACAGATCAGATGTTAGCAGATCAGTGAACCTTGACTACTGCTGCTGCTGCTAATCGGTCAAGAATAGACAGGCAGGCTAATCAGCTCACAGAGGTCTTAACACTCACCCTGCACACTAAAAATAACTAGTGACAATTATAAAAGCAGATAATTCAAGACCCTTTGCCCTTAAGTAAACATTAGCAGATACACGATACTGCATTGCAGTATGCATTGACTTTATTAGTCAAGTCTGTTTACTCACGTGAAGCATCTTCAAGCCCACTAGTTTGAAGCCTTTAACCTCAAACCTCTTAATGATATCTCCAATGATGCCCCTCTGCACGCCATCGGGCTTGATGGCGAGGAATGTACGCTCCTTCAGCTCGGCCATGATTCTGAAAGAAGAAACACAGATTGAAGACCAAAAAGAAAAGAAAAAAAATATGTGCAAGAAGAACAAGCCAGATAGTGACTCACTCCTCTTGCTTGCATTTGGCACAGTTGTTGGTGGGGCCGGCTGCTGAGGGCCCCGACCCCATAGCACAGAGCAACGCATACACCACAGCCCCGGTGAGTGTGGACCTGATGGTGACTGCAGTAACTGACTGCTGACTGCCAGCCCCGCCCACAGAGCACAGACATTTATCCCCTACACTGATTCCACACACACGTGTAACTAGTTACTCCACTTAACTGCTAGAACAACAACGTCTCTAGTGTGGAGCTGTAGCCATTCTAATATTTGGACTTTCGGGCTGTCTATCATTAAAAAAAGGCATTTAACAAACGTTACCTTGAGCTCTGGAAATTATGAGCATTTCCACCACTTTGATATTAACAGATTCAAAATCTGATATCATTTCATCAATGAAAATGATTGTAAGTTACATCCCTGCTTGAGTCTGTGCACAGAAGTTACAAACATGCAAAACAAACCTACAAGTCAACATAAGAATTCAACTGGCGATAAAATATAATCTGATTGTTCTATAATGGAACTAACTGTTGGTTTATTTATGGAAAAAAACTAATGTGACCAATTCGTCACTTTTGTTCAAGCAAAACAAGTCTAGTTAAATCTTGTTCTGAGGCTCAATACATAAAATCACTGTCTTTCCAAGTCCAGTGATAAAAAGTAAAATAAAACCCTGGAAGTCATTGGGGGGGGGGGGGGGGGGGGAGACACTTAACCTGCATAAGTACATACTAGTGCAACTGATACCAATCTATCCTGAAAACCCAGAACCATAAGATTGGTTTTTCTGACAATATCAACTTTCAACCACTGAAAGAATCAAGGCACTAAAAGCCAACCAGATCCACAATTAAATGGTCCCTTACTGCCCATCCTCATGTACTGCAGGTCACTCTCCCCTCCATTTAAACACACTGTCTGAACTCATTTTCATTGATTGCATATCACACAGAAACATAACCATTAAAATATAGGAGAATGAATGACTGACAGACAGTAATTGTTTTACAGTGGCGAATGGAGGTAGAGGGCAGTTCTTGAAGTGGACATGTATTCAGTTAGGTTAGGTGGAGTGGTCGCTAGGCCTGATGTTGATGTAGGTGTCGCCATGTCATCATAGCAGATTGATTTCTGTTATCAAGAGTCACGTCCTGTCAAATGTCGACAGTTATTCAGCCGATACTCAGTAGAAACCACGTGTTCTACGTACATTAAAGCGTAAATTGCTTTTGGCACCGTGTCTGCGCTCAGACACGTAGATGACGTTAGTTATGCCGGATGCAGGTGACAGCCGGTCTGAAGCAGGTCACTGCTAACACCGGCCAAAGCAGCAGCTTTTAGCCGCCCGAACGAACATCTCGTTAATGGAAACTGTCTACGTGCCGAAACGTTTCATTCATTTCAACACGGAGCGCATGGAGTAGGTAGACAGGCCCGGGCCTACACACCGCCACATGGCCTTTGTCCGCGCTGCTAAGGGACAAAAAAAAAAGAAGAAAAAAATATATTAAAAAAAAAAAAAAAAAAAATCAATTAAGCAGCATGTGTCGGAAAACGCCTCACCGTGCCAGGACCGCACCGAAATATACATATACCTCGCATTACAGCACTCCTGTAGTTATTGTTACAGCCAAAAGTTAAACTGCAAAAGCCAAGTTACGGAAAAAGCCGACTTCTACAACAAGCTAATGAAAGCTACCTTCGTGTTGGGTCGTATCAACAAGACGGAAAATTAGAGCCGACATTAATATAAGAACAAGTAACAGGAGAATAATATGCCTACATTATTTGACAATGAAGCTCCGGTTGGATGACGTGCAGTAACGGCTCCGGTTGAAGCGGGAGAAGAGCTACTGAGAGTGCGCAGCCGGCTTATATCTGTGGAGGCGGAGACTTGCGACGGCAAGTCACTGCGGTCAAAAGTAAAGAGCAACCTGCGCCATGAATTGCATCGTAATGTCGCGATGCCACCATAGATGCGGAAGCTTTACACTTCAGTTCTGAGGAGCTGAAGGAATGTAGACTTATTATTTTTTATCTTTTAATTTTCATTATATGCAATAAATAATTTATAATATTTAAAATATGCTCTATTATTTTATATAATTTAAGTTATCTTTTTCATCTAATGTGCCTTGTATTAATGTGTTAAGAGGTGTTGTAAATGAATAATCTTCAGTAATTTAAGTTATTGTTTAATTTTTCAAAGCTCCTTCTTGGCCTTTTGTCTGTCTAGTGAGTTCCCTTTGCTTTGTATTTGTGGCATTTCCAATATGTATATTGTAACAGAGAACAAGCAATAAAAAGCAGAGCTCTGAACCGAGTCTCTGGACTTTTATGCTCATTTCACATCCTCCACACAAAACTGCTTCCCAGCATACTGATCAACAGGGTTTCAGATATATACGCAACTGTATATTACTGAAAGTTCATTCATATTTGTAATACTTTAAGATGTGGGCTTATAGAATTATTGAATTGCATTGAATTGTCAGGCAGATTTTGTTATGGGATTTGTGAATTGGCTTAAGGATTTTTTTCTGTATTTTTCCCTTCATGTTTTCACTTTATTATATTCAGGAGCATTGTTTGCTAGTTGCAGTGCATTAGTATAGGCTACAGTATTGTGTATTTGTACTTTACACACTTGATTAGATTGAAAGTTTTGATTTGTTCGTGGGTTTTGATTTCGTATTTCTTGGCATATGGTGGATGAATGATGAATGGGAACAAAATTAAATTTAGTCTCCTGTAGGATATACTGAGTTCTTCCTTTCTGGTTTCAGTTGATTATTATGCTCAACTTCCAGACTGCTGTTACATAAAAGCTACACACTATTACGATCATGATAAGATAATGCCTTGGTGACGGCTTATGATTTAACTTAAAGCATGCATACACGATCTGTAAATACGGTTTATATCCCATATCTGCAGGCTTTGAAGAGGAATTATAGGTTCAAATATGCAGCTTACAAAGCTACATACTAGTCATAAAGTCACAAGGCATTACATAAAATGAATGGAACTCATCTTAGTGCAGCCTGTGATATTGACGCCATCAATAGTTGTACAGTATCTCTTACCTAAAGCACTCATATTCCCACCTCACTCACTTAATTCAATGTAGCCTGACTTCTAGCAGTATGAAAATATTAAAGGTCTGTTGACCAAGACCAAATCTGCCTCTGAGATTGAATCTGTTTTAAAAACATTAAGTTTTCAGCCTTCTTTGGCTGGCTGCCAGTGGCTTTAATAAATGCTGAGGCGGCAGCAGCGATAAAATGTGACGTCCTACAGGCCGACAGGAAGTGCTGCATGTCATTAACTATTATTATTAGACGTGTGGAAGAATAAAAAGCTTCCACAGAGTCTAGAATTGGTTGCATAAAGAACTCCTTAAGTAAGATACATAGCACCACTCACACACACACATACAATTATGACCATCAACTTCCAAGTTTCTCATCTCAGATGCTCTCTCTCTCTCTCTCTGTCTCTC
Organism: Pampus argenteus; assembly: GCA_036937835.1. Taxonomy (NCBI): domain Eukaryota; kingdom Metazoa; phylum Chordata; class Actinopteri; order Scombriformes; family Stromateidae; genus Pampus; species Pampus argenteus. Next base: position 3,537,508 of record CM072881.1, read on the forward strand.
TCTCTTTTCACTATCTCTTTCTCTCTCTCTCTTTCTCACACACACAATTCAATCATAGCAGCTTTTCATTGTTGTTTCAATTGATGCCTGAAGTCACTCAGTATTAAAGATTAAAGGTCATGTTGGCAACAGTAATAAAATCTACACACACATACACTTTATTCATCCTCCCCCTATAGGTTATCATAAAAAACATATACTTGTATATATTTTATGTTTCCAAAAAGTAATCCATCATCTTTGACCTCTCCTCTCCTCTCCTCTCCTCTCCTCTCCTCTCCTCTCCTCTCCTCTCCTCTCCTCTCCTCTCCTCTCCTCTCCTCTCCTCTCCTCTCCTGACATACACCACCCTCCTCTCCTCCTGCACCTCCAGCAGCGGATGCTCTTAGAAAACAAATGGCGAGTTAATCCCTTGGTCTAATCTCCTGCGTTCTACTCTCAGTCCTATTTTTACCAGGGTTTAAAGCTGGGATTAAACTGCCTTTTTTCTCTCTCTCCTCACTGTGTTGTTCAGGAGGATGAAACTATTGATGGTTAAGTGCCGTTCAACAGCACTCCAGAAAGCTTGTTAGCTGCGTCTGTGTGTGTTGTCGTGGAGTGTCGTGCTGTTGTTTCTGTCTTACTGTGAAGGCCTCCTGGAGCGCAGGCATGATACACTGGGGATTCTGCATAATTGGCATCACCTTAACGTTTTGTGATGTGCTCTTTCTTGTATTTAATACAGAGGGCAGGGCACATCATTTGTAGAAATTGTGAAGTGGAAAGTTGTTTGTGCGATAATGGATTGTAATACAGAGTCATTATTTTGCTTTTAGAGGCAGCTCTCCCAGCCGGTGAGACAGTGAAGCTGTTTCCGTGGAATTGCTTCAGATGTAAAAGGGTGTTGACAAAAAAATCCTCACAGGCAAAAATGTTGGTTTATTGCTTTAAATTGCTCCTACACACAGTGAAATGAGTGATTTCAGGTGTCATACCGGTAATTTTTAGTGGCAGGCAGCCGATGTCCCACTGAATCCTGCCTGCAACCTGAAGATGAGGCTGCACGCATGCATGAACACACACCTGCCAGCCTTATGTATCGCTCCACTGCTCAGGGTGCAGAGTTCATGGACAGAGATGAAAAAGTGTCATTTTTAGCCAGATTCACTTTTATGAAGCCCATAGATCTCTGCAGCCTCTGTCTGCCCACAGGAGAGCATTACATGGCTGAGAATCATTACTGTAATATAACATGCATTGTTTTGGGATAGAGGTTATGATGAGCCCATACAGCCACAGTCCATTATCTCTGACTGTGTTACTGTCTGGACTCAAAAAGGGCAAACATCCCCATATGAAACACAGTTTTATTCATAATAATTCCTTCTCAGGCTGTCTAACACACATACGCATCCACGACCCATGTAAATAATTGATGCAGTCTATGTCTGGTGTAGACCCACAATACCAGCCATACTGCCAGAGCTCCTTTAGAGGATAAAAACCTTCAAACTTTAATGTTTGAATGGTTAATGTGAGTAATGTGAGTCTATCATAGGACCTCCACCATTCATGTGACTGAACCAACAATAAAGTTGTAAAACCAAAACAATGAGCCGAAAGACACTTAAACACTCTGTAGGGCTGCAGGTTATAATTCCGTATGGTTTTGGGATAAAGAAAATAAACGGAAAGCCAATTACTGCTGATAGGGGCGCTATATTAGCAAAGGGTCCTATAGGCCATTCTGGTATGAACAACCTATGTGGTAGTTTAATTTGGATTTGTTGCTATAATCCTAGTTTTGATCCCAGATGAATAACAAATCAGGTCTACATTGTTTCATCAGTGCTTTACATCTGTAAACTAGTGACGTCACAGTGGTGCACAGTCTCTATATGAAGTGCATTTTGCATATAATTTGACAGTGTTTTAGTATATCAGATACCTACAACAACCTGTGTTGTTGTGTAGTGTGAGTACCTTTTATAGCAGGTTTCAATCTTGTGCTTTGACTTTTGTGGAGATGCCGTTTAGTTTGCATTTGCATAACAGATTGTGCCTTTCAAGGTATTTACCCCAACAGTAATTCATCTAGATACAGAGCTATGTTTCATACCAGCTTTCTTGCTTTAGATTTGTTCATGTTTTTCTTTGAATCAGTTTTTTTACTTTCTCCTTGTTTTTCTCTCAACACCATTACATCCTGCATCACCGCAGCATCTCCTACAATGCCATTTTCACCTCAAGCCTATTAATTAGTTAAACTTAATCATAGCTAATTCAAAGGCTTGTTCTTAGTCTTTCACATCCAACCTGGAAGACTTTACACCCAATTCTATATGTTATAGTTTACCGTCCTCCTGACTCATACTATTTTTATCTGAATTCTGAAATTTTTAACAGGTTTAACCCTTAGTACAGAAAAAATAATTATAGTAGGTGATTTAAATATTATGTTTCCATAGAATCCTCTTTTATAGGACCATTATTAATAACTTTTGAATTCCTATGACTGGACTACATGCTGTTAGACACTAGATGTCTATCTGATGCTTGTAGCTAAATCTAAGGAAGTGATTCTGTTTAATCCAATGCCCGGCCTCAATACAACAGAGGACTCTTATGCTAACGTTAGTCCTCATCAAATTCATCATCTTGTTAAAAGTGCTGCAGGCTCATTGTGAATGACACTCGACTCCATTGCCCCTTTAAAAAAGAAGGTAATAAAACAAGAGATATTAGAGTTTACAACTACCAAACCCATATATTAAAGCAAACATTGTGAAAACCTTAAAGGAGGCTTCCACCAAACTGAAAGAATCTTGCTTCATCTGGTTGAATAGTCTTAAAACATACAGGAAGGCCCTCTGTAATACCAATGCAATGCCTCATCATTAATAGAGGAAAATAAAAGCAATGTGAGTTTCTTTTCAGCACTTTGTCCAGACTGACAAAGAGTCCTAACTATTGATCCATATAGATCTTAGTAGTAATGACTGCATGAGCTTCTCTAATGATACAATACTAACTGTTAGAGCCCAAACTCATCACCTCCTGCCTTCAACCAACACTGATTTATCCTCAAACACGGGAACCTCAAAAACAGCTGTAAAACCTGATATTTATTTAGAACTAACTTCAATGATTTCTTCATTTAAACCATCAACTTATCTCTTAGACCCCATTCCAACTAAACTGCTTAAAGAGGTATTCCCCCTAATTACCTCTTTACTAGATATGATCAATCTGTCTCTATTAACAGGCTATGTACCACAGTCATTTAAAGTAGCTGTAATTAAACCTCCTGTTACAAATACTCTTGACTCAGGCGTTTTAGCCAACTATAGACATATATCTAACCTTCCCTTTCTGTCTAAGATCCTTGAGAAAGCAGTCTCCAGTCAGCTATGTGACTTCCTACATAACAATAGTTTATTTGAGGATCTTCAGTCAGGATTTAGATTTGCATCATAGCACTGAGGCAGCACTGGTGAAAGTTACAAATACACCAGACAGGACAGGACTTCTCTCTGTACTTGTGTTAGACCTTAGTGCTGCATTTGACACCACTGACCATCACATCTTATTACAGAGACTAGAACATTTAATCAGCATTGAAGGAACTGCATTAAACTGGTTTAAGTTCTATTTATCTGATCGATTTCAGTTTATACACATTAATAGTTAATCTCCCATGTGTGCAAGTTAGACACAGAGTTCTGCAAGATTCTGTGCTTGGACCAACACTAGTCACAATATATATGCTTCATTGAGGTAATATTATTAGGAAGCACTCCATATATGTTCATTGCTATGAGTGAAACCAATCACTTAACTTAACTTCGTGATAACCTGGATAACCTGCAATTTTCTGCTATTAAACTCAAACAAAACTGTGCTGTGTTATTGTGCTTAGAACACATCATGTAATGATATAGCTAATCTGGATGGCATTACCTTGGCCTCCAGCACCACCATAAGAAATCTGGGAACTATCTTTGATCAGGATATGTCCTTTAACTCCCACATAACAGATTTCAAAGACTGCCTTTTTTGACCTACATAATATTGCTAAACTCACACACATCCTGTCTCAATAAGATGCAGAAAAAACGAACAGATCCATGCATTTGTTACTTCCAGGCTGGATTACTGCAATTCCATATTATCAGGTTGCCCCAACAAGTCTCTAGAGACTCTCCAGCTGGTCCAGATGTTGTTGTAGAAAAAGAGATTATATTTCTCCCATATTCGCTTCTCTGCTCTGCTCTCGCTTTGAAATCCAGATTAGAATTATCATAAATCTCTTAATGGTCAGGCACCATCATATCCTAAAGAGCTCATAGAACCCTTCACAGCCTTCAGCTATCAGACTCTTCTCTTGCAGAATCCTCTTCCAGTTTTGATCTGAGGGGCAAACACCCTCTCTTTGGTTCAGAGTAATCTTAAAATTATTATTATTATTATTATTAGTCATATTTCTATTAATATTACAGTTGTCATTATTACTATTGTTGTAGAGGTGCTTATCTGTGTCCCCACAACCCAAGTGGTCAAGGCAGATGGCGCCCACCAGAGTCCAGTTATGCTTTAAGTTTTCTTCCTGTTAAAGGGGAGTTTTTCTTGCCGCTTGATCATGAGGGAAATGTTGGGTCTCTATAAATTAAAAAGTACCAGAAGACCTGCTTTATATGAAAAGTTTCACAAGACAGCCAAAACTAAAAATAAAGCCAATCAAATGAAATTAATGGGAATTGCCCTGGACCACTACCTTTCCTGTTCTCATCAGATTGCTTCAACCATATGACTGAACATACTTAAAGCAACTTGGAATACCTTGGATTAGTCTATTGTGTCTAGTATGACAGTAGTTGTGCTATGGCATCTCCTTTGGTTAATGTTTAATAAGATACTCCTATATATCTTGTTTTTATGATGTATTTTGAGGGTTTGGAAACCCAGGAAGACTAATGACCACTGTGATGAAAGCTAAGGGATTCAAATAAATAAGCACAAAATAAACTGCATACATGCAGTATATGCAGAAAAGATAAAACACATTATAGTCCATCCCAAAACAAGAAAGATCATATATGTTGGTTTTCCAGGTACAGTCAACCGATAGGAGACCCCAGGGCAGAACTAGAACACATGTCTCTTCTAGCCTGGGAACTTTTGGGAGCCCCCAGGAGGAGCTGGAGGGCGTTGCCAGGGTGAAAGGATGTCTGGATTTCCTTACTTAGTCTGATGCCACCGTGATCCGGTCCTGGATAAGCAGTATATGTACTGTATATAGCAGCAAAATCTAGCATTTTGAAAAGATATATGGCTGTAGTTGATCATTTAAATATCTCATTATAGACTTAATTTAAGGACATCTATTATGGTTTCATTATAATATGTTATTTTAAAAGGTACATGTTTCTGTGTTAAACATTTTGAGTGATACTAACACATTTTGGGAGCTGATGATGATAGTAAACTCTATTGACTCCTCTAACAAACAATATACATACTAAGGAGACTTCACTGTAATGATAGAAAGATCTGTGATGTGTAGCTACAGCCACACCCTGCCACAGCCAACAGATGCAAAGAAGCAAAAGCCAACTCTAACATTATAGTTTCAATCATCCACCACAAGGGGGCAGTCTGGCATCACTCTGGAGAGCTCCAGCTGCAGCCTCCCTCCTCTCCTGTCAGGGGAGAATAGTCTGAGCAATGAGGAGATTTCAGCACGTTCACCTCCTTGTATTCTGTTAACGAATTGCTACAGCGATGGATCCACCCTGAAATGAATTTTCGTCACACTTCTTTTGAAAGTGTATCCACATCCGGAGACGCTGCAGCTGGAGCTTTGCCATTGCCTCCCCTCTCCCTGCCTCTGATCTGCAGGTAGATTTCTGGAAGCAACTCCTGATAACATGAGACACATCACATGATACTCAGCCTGAATAATTTTCAGTCATGTGTACTGATTTAAGGTAATGGCTGTAGACACTGTGAGCTTGGCCTCATCAACTCAGCATCGCAGCCGTATATTTTTGCTGCAATTTTGCCCGCAGCTCCTCACCCTCCTCAGGTGAATGCTGTAAACTATGTGTGTGTGTGTTTCAGGTAAGTGTCACATGGGGTCCTTGGCTGCCAGCGTGTAGCTGTAGCAGTGGGGTTATTAGCTGTGACACTGCCATGCAGACGGTGAGGAGGGGACAGGGTAAGTGATATCAACCTCATGGTGCTCCTGCTTCCTAGCAACATCTTTATAATGCTGTTGTGACACTCTGCTTGTACTGTCAGCATCCCCAACCACCATCACCATCACTACTCCACCACCCTCCTTCCTACCCCTTTGGCATGTATCAATGAAGCTAATGGTCTGAAGTGTTTTACAGCCAGCCCTCCATCACTCTGTTGCTCTGTGGGCATACAGAAGGGGATTGGATATGGTTGGAGCAGTAGTTTTTTCTTTTCCTCCTTATATATGTGTGTGTGTGGTTGTGTGTGGGTGTGTGTGTCAGCCTGCCGAAGTGCAGCTATTTCTCTATGTGTCCCATCTAAATGATGTGTGGCATGGCAGTCAAAAATCAATGCTCCGCTATTAGTCCCAATGGCTAATGCCTGCCTGCCCGTCACTTGTTTTTTCCAAAGCAGGTGATGACAATGCAATTTTAGACAACAGACCTACTTTTTTTTTAAAGGTTCAGTTTTCCTAAATATATTTTCACTTACCTCAAGTTGGCTTTGATTTTTCCAGGTCTTCATTTTTTAACGAGAAAAAGATGTGTAATGTAATTTTTTTTCAATGCTTTGAACAACACACACACAAAACCCTATTCACCTCCTGGTATGTGTAGAAATGGCTTGCATGAATTGTTCTTGGAATCTGGGTGAACCTACTTGAGAAAACTGCTATTATCTTACTTACTGCTGGAATATCTATTAGTTTACATTTTGGTCTGTCTGACTTTCATCAGGTAGATTATACCTATTGTTATATTGTTTTTATTCTCCCTTTTTTTCCCTCCAAAAAGTCTCAAATAGGTGCACATTTTGCTCATAAATCTAATGTTTGGAGGCTGCTGGGATGTTTTATTTTGAAAGTTATTTGGGAACATCTGTCTGATGGAGTTTGGGCTCATCTGCTTCCATTTGCCTCATTTCCTGACAATAACCTAAAACCCAAATGTGTAATATAGTTGATTGACAGCTGGCACAAGTTGACAAGTCGTTTCCCGAGTAACCTTATTGACAAAGTGGGGACAGGAGCATGGATGGTTCTGGTACTGGTAATTGCTGAGCTGGTATAGAAAGGTGCAGGAGGGCAGGGGCCAGGGAGGCTGGTGAACTGGACAGGACAGGAACAGGATGGCTTGGAGGCTACTGGAGAACACAGAGAAAGAAGCATCACACGCTGTAGTCTCCCATCAAACTGCCATCAACCTCTTGGCCAGAGTCCTCCTCGTGGACAGACCAAAAACACTTGACATGGACAGGACAAACAAGTGCAGGCTGGGATCTGATGGGCAGGTTAAAACACCGGCAGCAGGGCAGGGCTGATGAGGTTTATGCAGGAAAGATGTGAAGGGAAAAGCAGGATGGGAAAAAACACAGAAAACACAATAAGCAGGTTAAATTACATAAAGAGTAACTGGGACTAAACAGACAAACAGAGTGAACACAGAAAAACTAAAAGAACAAAAACACAGAGTCTAAATGCCATGAGTCCATGAAGGCGTTGGGAGGCGTTGGTTTCCAGCTGATGAATATAAGTTCAATATTCACTATCTGACTCCTTATCTGCTAAATGCATCACTGTGTTCTTCCGCTAGTTGCTAACTATGCATACAGGTAGTAGTGTACAGTCATAGATCATATCAGAGATTTTTCACAGCAACTAGACACAGCTAGACACAACAGTCGAGTTTGTGGGCCATAAAACTGAAACAATTAGCTAAAAGAAGGCAAAAGGCTCTGCAGAGCTGCAGAGTTGGATTCTAATTTTCTGCAGGGTCATCACTATGAGTGACACATTTCATTTTATGCATTGTAAATACTGATTGGTGCATCTTAAAAGGATCTTCATGCATTTCACTATCAGCCCCTGCTGCGTTTTCATCATCAATCTTTCCTGTTCCTATTTACTGAAAATTTCTTCTGAGATAGTCGACAGTAGAAAGCAGCATGGAGGCCAGTGTCTTTTACTTCAAACTCAACACCGACCAATTTGGAATGATATTCGAGCGCTGCTCGAATGGAGACGGGTGGAATTTGTGGCTGAGATAACAAAATGTCAAAGAAGTTATTGAACTTCAAATTAGCGTGTCCACGCAGGTGCCATGTTTCCATCCCTGCCTATCAGAGATTCACACTGAACACAAAACCCAGATGTTAGTGGGGGTTTTGTCCAGGGTGAAAAGGGTTTTACAAACAGCACCCGGAGATTAAAACACATTTCATTGGACTGCAGGGTAACAGCTACAATACTGCTACATGACCGTCTGTGTGAGACGAGCCATCTTCCTTTTGCACGTCCCTTGATATCAATTCTGCTGTTACTATTCTCTTCACTATTCATAAAAGTAGGTGTGTAAGCATCGAAATCCATTCGCTTTAACTGACCACTCAGAATGTATAGGGCTCTTCCAGACAGCTCTAAACGTATAATGTCCTCTGAACTTTGCATCTACTTATATAGTGTAATAATCAATCACTTAAAGTTGTATTTGTAACAAGTACAATCACAGTGAAAGGCAATAAAATTGCTTAAATAAGTAATAATTAGTAATAATTATAATAAGTACAATGTTGTTTGTACATTGTAGTGGAGAAAGCAGAATGCTCACATCTATAATCATAAGCGCTAAATAGCATGCTTGTGTGGCTGTGCAAGCCATAATATGTGCTGCATACTGTACTTCAAGTATGTGCATATGCATCCACATGCTAACATAGCCACTGTTCGAGTGCCAGCATCAACCCAACCCTACGATTTGTCAAGGACAGCAGAGGTTTCCATTAACAGAGCATTAGCCCCTCCTCATCCCTGCCCTTCTACTCCACACACCCTGCCTTTGTCTTCATTAGGCCCCCCTGACAAGCTTTCACCGTGCCTCAAAGTGGGCCATTACTGGCCCCCAGAACACAGCAGGGCTCTGCACTGGGCACTAATAGCTATCTCCAGTCTAGCAGCTTCCCTGGACTCTACTGGAGACCAGGAGGTGGATGGAGAGTTTAGTACAGTAGATAATAGGATGAGGTTGTTAAGTTGTCTCATAAATGCCTTTTATATGCACCTATTCACACGTCAACTACTCCCTGTCCTCTTGTAACCACTAAAGATGTTATTTGGCACCTGCAATGTGGGGAGGATGGCCGATGTGGTAGTTTTTGGTAGACGGGTGAATGAGTTGATGTATAAAGAGGATTATATACTCCAGCAATGTATTTAGATCAGAAGCTGCAAGAAGCTACACATCTGTGATACAGCACTATGTTAGTGCATGCAGAACTACAAATCAGCCTATTTATTTTCTTATTACTTGACTGATTATGAAGCATCAACTAATCACAATCATCCGTTTAAATGAACTTTACTGGTACACCGCAAGATATCCATAACTATAAAACAAGCCAGTATCATGTAATGTTGAGAAATACGCTACATTTGATCATAACACAATATATATTAACAATATATATCATTTTTAACTTACTGTCTAAAAAATATTACTTGATATAATTCAGGCCACTAAAACTAGGCCACTACAGCTGTAGAGATTCTGGACAGGGACCGAGGACAACACTAGTTTGGAAACAGAGAGAGAGCTGCCCACTTGTGAGAGTACATCTGTTCACACCTGACATTAAAATGCGACTTGAGTGAGCATTTATGAGCGGATCTCATTTCCCTGCTCTATATGCAAATAAACACGTAACCTACATTGTCTTTGCATGTATGTTGTTGATTTTAACCAGCGGGAGGGGTCAGCTTTCTAACATTTTTAATATGTATGTTTCTTAAAATGTTAAAACAAAGTGACAAACTGCTAGAACTACTTACTACTGTATGGTGTGTTGTGAATAAAGGTTGGCATCATCTCTGCGTGCACAGCTCTATACATTATGTGACATACATGTAACGAGATGCACACATACACTATGGTCCTGTCATACTATTCATGCTGTGGGCAATGGGGCTGTAACCTAAATACACTATACACATATTACTACAAGATCAGTGTTTGAATACAGCTTACACTACCAATATAGTATATAGATTATACAAATCATCTGAGAGAACAGTATATCTAGTCCAATTTTCATCTGTGTGCTAAGTGATTTTTGTTACTCTCAAAATGCATAACTTTTATACTGTAGTCATCAGACATATATATGTTAATGTATTAAATACAGATACATGAATTCCTCAATAAAACAAATAAAGGCTATCATAGAACTGAAAGTCTATGGCTGCTCAGTCTGCATAAAACACAATGACATGGCCCCTGCTTAAAGGTTTTCTTGTAAACAACTCGTTTACACTCACATTTTCACCCAAATCAACAAGAATTTGATGTTGTTGTTCCCTAATCTACAAATTGAATACATTTCCTGCCTCATGGAACCTTCACAAAGTACAGCATCTGACTATTGTTTTGAGGCAGAAGAGGAGAAGGGGCAGATTGCTGTCAGCCGGGGTTCAAAAGGAAGGTCATGTTGTCTTATCAAACAGTCCAATCATAGGACACCACCTGTATAACACAACACACACATGCACACACACACACACTCGAAGCAAAGGGGAGGAGAGAGAGGAACTGTCAAATAAAATGCCAAATCAAATATGACCCAGGGTCATAACAGGAACTTGTGCTGAGTTTTTTTTTTTTTTTTTACATAGTTGTACTGACACTAAAGGATCAGATACCACTTTGAGCGGATAATTGGTATATTGACTCGTTTTACTTTGTTAGTTTGATGGATGGATTGTTATGGACGTGTTACCAGGAACCTTGGAAGTCTCAAGCTAAATAATTTATTGACACTTGACTGATTAATGGGGACAAGTATAATCTGAGTTCACAGTCTTGACACCGTGAATGCTATCCAAATGAATGCTGTGTTAAAACTTTAGATAAGGATTTGTTTATCAGACAGCCTTGGCTCAAGTCAAAACATGTGAGTCCTTTTTTCCCAAATCTGTCAATGCAGGCATGGTTTGACTGTAGAAGTTTTGATACTACCTAAAGTTAATCTTTTCCATGTTGTGATACTTGTTCCCCACAGTAGGCGGAACTTGTCATAAAGTTAGCGATAACAAAGCCCACAACCTGTTATTAAGAGATCCCAAACACCATTGCACTCCATGTTGCTGAACCTCCTCTGCTTGAGTCAGACCTTGTGTTTCTTCTCCATACTCCACAAGCCTTCTCCTTGTTTTCAACTGCTTTATCCCAACCTGTCAGCCTCCCCACTTCCAGCCTGGATGGATAGCAACATTACATCCAGCCCCTCCTCTGACAAATATCAATGATCAAGGAGAGATTTCTGCCTCTGATATATCACACAATGTGTTGTCTGAATGGTGCATTTGACTGAGATAACCCAGGTTGTGTTAAAACATCAGCACACACAGGAGACGTTTGGGTTACGAGAAGGCAGGTATGACTGTCAGAAAATGATGGATAGAAGCAAAGCAACAAATCCTCATACCAAAACAACAGAATAGGTCTATTTTCAATGACTCCCAAAACAATATTATATATATAACAATAATATATGAGTGTTTTCAGCACCATCAGGGTCCATATGGGGACCATTCCACATACAGAACAACCCATAGCAGCATAATATGCCACTTTCTAAATCTGTTACACATCACTGTTAAAAAATAATGATGTTTTATGATGTGACAACCCTGAGTTTAAGGTCTGGTTAGGTTCAGGCACAAAAAACACTCAGTTAGGGTTAGGGAAAGATTATTGTTTGGGTTAAAATAATCACCTGAAACATGGTTTCTACTCTCTTGAAGTTGCGCAGCCTTCATCATCATGGCGACAGTAAACGCCATGACGATCATTGTTGGAAACGGGAAGTGAACAGTGGTCCACTTTTTGCCATCTAACTATCTGGCTATCCCTCCAACCCGGCTCCTCAGAGTGTCAGCTTATATAGACCTCATCAGAACACTTCCTCGGGTCATAATTACTACAGCCGCTAGATGGAATTAATGTAACTATAGGCCGCTTTGCCAGCCTGGATTTTAGACCTATGATACTGCTGTTTTTCTTGTGAGGAAGCTGAAGCAGAGATAGGTGCGCTAAGAGAGATGTCTGTCTGTACAGGGGCTGATGGGTAGTGAGAGACTATCGTGCTCTAAGCTGTCCACATGAAGGTGAGAAGGTATGTCTGATACAGCAAACCTGGCCAGGGCAGCTGGTTTTATTTGAATAAAACAGTAAGACAGAAACACACACACACACACACACACACACATAGTATTACTTCTTGGTATTCATTCTTTTGCCAAAAAAATGGATTTTGCAATGCTATTGAAACATAATAATATCATTTGCTGGTTTAGCAAATGCCATTGTGAGATTTTGATGTTTTTCTCTTTATCATCATAAACTGATCAGAATCAGAACCAGAATCTATAATGGTCAAAATATACAGAAAATGAAGTAATCCTACATAATATAACAAAGGAATGACATTTGCAATATAATATGTAAAATTGTTTTTAAGTGAGAAGAGCTGCTACAGGTTAAAATTAAAAAAAAATCAAATCAAAGAGAATGAAATGAAGTATACAAAAACTTGATTTGTCATTGTTTTGACATTTTATCAACCAAATGATTAATGGATGAATAAAAGAAACCATTCATTAATCAATAATGACAATAACTGTTAAGTACCTGGGTTGGTAATTGCTTGCTGACTGTGCTCATTGCTAAGCATCCCTTCCGGGTTGTGACCTGTGTCCTGTCTCCAAAATCCAGTTTGCGTGTATTGGAACTACTATCTAATGTCTGTGGTATACTTCTGTTATTAGGTGAAAGCCTTGGCCTCGTCCTGTTGGGCTGTAGACCTGTGATTTCAGTGTGAATGCCTCCACCAGGGTTGGTTATTGCTGACTGTGCTCATTGTTAAGCATCCCTCCCGGGTTGTGACCCGTGTCCTGTCTGAATTACTGTGACCTGTGATTTACTAGTGTTGACTAGTCAGTTGAATTGACAAACGAGGGTTGAACATTGGTCAAATAACCCTGGTCTGACCCTGGTCATTGGTCTGAAAGAGGTAGTTGTGTGTGTGTGCGTGTGTGTGTGTGTGTGTGTGTGTCCTGCCAAGTAGAGAGTGGAGAGCCGTCTTCAGGGTTTGACAAGTATTAGCAAAATAATTAATGCCAAAAAAACAGTAAGTATTAAAGATTTTTTTTATAGAGGCCTCACAGATATAGATAATAAATAAATGAATGAATGAGATATCTTTATTTACATTGCCAAAACAGGCAATACTGTCAAAGTAACAGGACTACAGTATGTCATATGTAGGCTATGCCTCAGTTTAAAATGTCCTACAACACTTTTTTTGCCGTTGACCAAGTCGGTTTTATTTATATAGTGCCAAATCACACACACACACACACAAAAACCCCAAACATCAATAGCTATTTACAGACTGTGTGGGCTAAAATACACAAGAAGCCTAATTCTCCAAACTCATTAAAATATACAATAATTCATATCAGTGTATTCAATATAATAGTAGCATTAAAATTAGTCAAATATGATCTTTATTATAATATGGGTTATATTATATTGTGCTGTCTCATTCTCTTTTCACCATACATAAGTTTGCAGTTAAAACACTCGTATGTGTTGTTCTGCAGAAGCATGTTCAAACAACGTACTTGATTGTTTAACTTGAAGGACTTTCAGCTGCTGCCGATGGAAGTGGGTTTGATGAGAAAGTCAGAAAGCCACAAAACCACAATAATGAGCTGAAAGATGTAAAAAAAAAAAAAAAAAAAAGTTATGTTGAGCTGAGGGAATATTCCATTTGGCTTTTGACACCTTTCACACTACAGGTTTAGGTTTTGACCCATTGTTAATATAAAAATATTGGCTTGTGTAGCTTTAAACAAACATCCCAGATTAGCCAATCTTATTATTAAGAATATATAAAGAAAAAAAATGAAGGTAAACAGTAAAATTCATAACCAAACTGCATGTTGTAATCACACAGACTGCTTTAGATCATTTGGCTAAATTGTTTGGCATCATCCTTCTCCTGCTGTTGCCTGATCTGACTTTAAATCTGCACAGTGTTGCATCATTTTCTCAAACCACATATAACCTTTATTGAAAATAGTGGACATCACAATACTGGGAGGCAAAATGACAAAAATTCGCCAGACAGTAATCAAATGTACTTTATTAGCTTAAAGGTCAGCTTGAGACAGTTGCCTGATGGTGTTCAGGTTAACATGCTTCCCCTTTAATCATATCCTGACCCAAAGAATGTACAATAGAGCTGCTGCCACAGGCTGACAAGTCATTGTCTGGAAAAAAATGTAATATCAAACGCTTTACATCTGAACGTTTAGTAGAATCACTGACATTTATTGCAAATAATTTAACTTCTGGACTTAATATGGAAGTGAGTATCCCACATATCTTTCATCACAGACAAATCCTGGACCAGCTCCTCATAGAATATCACCAGAATATTAATACATGATTTCTATAGTATCTTTTTGTTTTGGTATGTAATGATAATAGTGGGTTTATAGGAAAATCATGGTATATTTAAAATTCATATCTGTGTGTAATTATTAATGATAAACCACTTCCCTCCAGAATAGTTTATGTAAAACAAACTGCTGCACTAATCACGATCCAGCTGAAAACCAAACATCACATTAATGTTTGTGCGTGTGTGTGTGTGTATGCTTGTGTGTGTGTGTGTGTGTGTTAGTGTGTGTGTGGTAATAGTTATGGCGGTGGGTGGGGTTGTGCAGCAGTGACACTGGTATTATTGGCTGTGATGGTCTTATACAGCAGGCTGACAGGTTGAGTGATGCAGTGCTGTCAACACGCTGTCCTGTAAAGAGAGATGTTGTGGAGGATAAAGCCTCCAAAGTCAACACACACTCATTATTACTGTAAGAGGAAGTGAAGCCCATTCTGAGCATACCATGTATAGTTAGAACATCAACTCTGACTGTATATAATGAGTACATCACAGAGTAACATTGCACATAGTGTTTCTCACATGTTAACAATAAGTTGGAGGTCAGTGGTCCTGTTGGGAAGCTACAGCAATCCACAACACTTGAGACTGCAAAACAAAACATTCACAAGGTCATTTATGAATATGGAAGTCACTTTTGCATATGGCTGCATACATTTAGTAGTTTTTAAAGAGTTCATAACTGCCTTTTATTTAAATAAATAAATTCTATATACAGTATGAAAACCGCTGTGTGCACTCCGTTGCTACTTCTGTTACTGCAACAACTGGCCAACAAAAAGTATAAGTTATAAAAATAAAAATAAAGATTTTTTGATTAGAATGTTTAAGTTTAATAAGGTTATCTTATGTTTGACTCTGTCCCTGTACATCTCATCCATGTGCCCAACATACAGTCTTAAAGCATTCAAACACTGAAACGTCACTGAAACGCGAAATAGCCTTTCCAACTGGAAAAATTACAAAGATGCAAGTACACACATCACAAAGCTTCAGGAATGATTCAATTAAAAACAAACCAATTATTGGACACATCATTATGGTAAGAATTAAGAAAATCAAATCTGTTTAATCACATAAGTTCCTGGATACTGAAACAAATAGGTAACACTTCTGTATTCAACTGTCTGACCAGAACTAACGCCGTTTGACAGAATCTATACACCTGCTAGATCACCATGTCATCCTTTATTCTAACTCTATAAAATAAGTAAACAGGAGGTGACTTATCAAGGAGAGAACATGAGAAAACGAATGGTGCACACAAGAATAGAGAAGTATGAAGAATGAAAAAAACCTTCTTATTATGTGACGGCGGGAGCAGCAGTGAGCTCCATGAGTGCGTGGTACTGGGATGCGAGGAGGGCCCTGCATGATCACACAGTAAACCAAATGAAAGCGCACAGGACTAGTTAGTATTCACGGCAGTCTATGTCCTTGTGAAGGCATGGAATTTTGGTTTTATCTCATTGGAGGATCTCATCCATTATTTAGGATGCAGGCGTAAACCGAAAGACGCTCCTCAATAATTCCTGGGGAGCTCGCCTGCTTCTGCAGCTCGCTCTTTCTCTCACTTTCTCTTCCCTCTTTCTCCCTTGTCTTTTTTGATGACTGTTTTCTGTTTCCCCAGCTGCCTGCTCTCTAATATTCCTCTACAAGAGCATGTTTGGTTGACCTGGACAGGTCTTGGGTATACTTTACACATATATGCTTAAAGCCTGAGAGATGCTAGAGGAAATCAACTGATAGAATCAGACAGAAGTGTGAAGTTGCCTCGAATAAATATGTTATATGGAAGCTCAAGCAGGTCCCCATCGTTTGTTAATTTCCTGTCAGGCTTATCTATTATTCATGCACTTACTCTGATGTATGATGTTTGCATGCAGCTGCAGAGCATGAACAGGGAATGGTGGTGTGCATGTGTGCTGACTTGCACACATGCAGCCTCTGATTCCCACGTGGCTGCCTCAAGACGGCCGCACATTAAGATTCTGTTGACATTCTGAGTCTCCACCTTTCATGGTGACACCAAGATAGAAGATTATCTGTGATGAAATTGTTAATTTATGAGGGATAAGATTGTCATTATAAAATGTGCAACATGGCCATCCTTTACACCGTGTGACTAAAGGTATTACAGTGCTGTGTTATTTACATTTAATGCATACCAATCCTGAGACATTACACTAGCTGGAGCTGAACAACAGGTGGCAGCGTTGCTTTGGATAAATATCTTTGGTGCCTTATTCTCATAGACATGTACTTGATATGTGATGATGGCTGAAGACACTCCTAGAAATAAACACAATGACTAACACTGACAGGGTGGTTGATAATATCGATCAAGTGTAGTCTAAATGTCCAAACGTATGCAGTTTGGAGGCCAAACCTAAGAAAATATGTCAATATTTTCAATAATCAGTACTGGTGTATAGTTGGAGGTGAGGTATGTACAGACCAGTAGGAGGAAATGAACCAGCACATTCTCATCTGACATGCTCTGTTTATTGGTCCTTTAGCGTATTGATCGACCCTCTTTACATTCAGAACAATTAGTGAGGCAGCTAAGGGTGAGAGTGAGAGACAATGGATGCCAAACACAGTGTTTACCCGTCACCCCTTTTTACCTTCCTTTTTAAAGGACATGTTGTCTTGTTGTGAAAGTGTCAGACTTTAAGGAAATGGTGGGACAGGAGATTTAGAGTGGTGTTTTTATTTATTTTTTTATCTTAACAAGTGTTGTCTGCCCTTGAATGAGCTCAGGTGTGCTTTGAGATTTCATTGTGATCCAGAGAGGAGGAAGGTTGAATTAAAATAAAGTCCCGTACAGCCGTTGCTTTCTCTCCATGCCAGTGCATCTCAGCCAGAGTTCCGCTTTCATTTCCATTGATGAGTGCGCGCGAGGTGATGTGATGTGACATTTCCAGACGATCAATAATTTAGTGCGTGGTAGGTTTTTGTGTGTCTGACTCAAAGGCATGTTAAACTAGGACACACTCCGCTGATTGTAAATATTTTTCTTGACTTGAAATATGGTATAAAAGAATAAGGCTGTTTACTGAACGTCTGAACATTATCCAAAACATGTCTGTAAGACTGAGTATCAACAGTTGTCAAGTACCAGAAGCTATCAGCAAATGATTTAGTATCTGTTTGGTTTTACTATTATCATTATTAATATTATTACAGTGAATGGAGGGCATAAACATCATAATTAGAGACTGTATGTGCCTTGTTTCACTGTTATGTTTGTAGCTCTGGTGATTGGTCTTTGCAGTTACCTCACCATGCAGAAACATCCCTTAAAATAGGTCCAACAAAGCACTATTAGCTTCCGCTTTATTTGAAGGTTAAACCTCGTTGTTTGAGCGATCTATCCCCGTTCCAAAGTTTCAGTAATTTTGATTGAATACAATGTTATCATAACTGACTGATCCCATGCCAGGTAGTCCCATTGTGAAAAGATAAGCCAAGTTGTAATAAACCATATTTTATAACCACATTTAAGTAATCTGTGTTCCCAGCAGTACTGGTGTTTAATGCTAACATGCTAAAACTGTATCAAAAGATTTTTGTTAGCCACTTCAGGGCAACAAATCAAGCTGATATACATCATAATTTCATTTTATAAAGCTGTCATGGGAAACACAATGGCAAACAATTTCACATTATTATTATTATTTTTAACAAATGATGGTGTTTGACTGTTACTGCAGTGATAAGTTAATTTGTTCCAAACAGCTAATGTACCAACTGTAGCAGCTAGCTAGCAATGTACACACCAAGCGCTTGGCTAATCTCAAAGCTCACCTGGAGCTCCAGTAATAATTGTGTTTTAGCTCTGGTTAAAACAGCTGTCTGGTGCTGCTGTAAACAAGGTTTATGAGATTGAAGTTTGTGGGCTGAAAAATATACAACAATATATAACAATGAGCTCAAAGAAGCTAAAAGATTAAGCTAAAAGAGCTGAGGAGCACTGCAGCCAGGTGATAATTCTCTGTGGGTTTGTCACCTGAGCAACCGCTTTCACATTATACATTTTAGTAATACTGATGAGGACAAAACAATAGCCACGTTTCCACCAAGAACGTTCCAGAAACTAATACAGGAACCTCCTCTCTCTCAGCTGCTGTGTTTCCACCAAGTAGGAAGGTTCCTGTAAAGCTCCTTATTTTTACAGTGGCCCCACAACTGCTGTAAAAATATAGACCTTGTCATTGGTACACCTATCCTGTCATCTTATTCTTGTTGGTTTGCACGGTAAATGAAGTTGTTGTTCTTGCCCTCCGTGTGTATTATCCAATCACCAACCGGGCTTTTTTTGGGGGGGCCATTCCGAGTACCTACCCCACAGCAGGGACTTAGAAGGTTCCTGTAAAGGTTCTTGTAAAGGTTCCTTCGTGGATAGTTCCTCTGGTGGAAACACACACAAACGGCTGGACTCACAAGTCAGAGCAGCCATTTTAATGCCATCACACCCATGAAATCTCTCTCTGAAATCTAGAAAAATAGGGGACTGAAAGTGGAGCCAAGATCCAGAAAGAATGTAAGTCTGTATTTTATGTTTATATCACCTTTCCCTTTTCTCTGTTCTCTGCCTTTTTCATCCAACTGTTATTAAAGGTCACTATGTTCCAGTCCAGCCTGTTCTTGTACAGATTATGGCCATTTTAGTGTAATTATCCCAGTCTTTCTGATTTTACAGCATCTACAACGTAAGAGCTCCACATTACTGTGCTTCTGACTTGCACTGTAAAACATTCATCTGTTTGAAAACCAAATAATCCCCGATGAGAAAATCTATCTTTACACTATAAATTCATTGCCGGAGCCAGAATTCATACTCAAATGATTTCCGCTCCTATACCCAAAAATGAAACAACAGTGCTAACACTTCTGTAAATAGATTTCACGACAGACCGCGCTGGTTGTTGACTGGCTTTCAAGTGCTGTTGTTGTTGTGAAATAATCATAGGGGTCATAAATTGTTTAGGAGGGGGGAAGAGAAGTTAAACTATTATTAGTATTATCAGTGAGAAGACGATGTGGGGTTAAAGTGAGTTCCCTGGGGAAAGCAAACAAATCCAAACAAGCTGCATATGCACAGTTTATGACTATAAAATGTTATAAATATAAAATGAGATTCAAGGCTTTTTTTATTGGCTATACTGAAAACTGAAGACATGTTTTTATCTCCACACATTTGAATATAAAACAAAGTTAGTTTTGAATGAATAAATAAAAATGTACATATAAAATCATCAAATATTCATAATAATTCATTTTTTTTTATCATTCACCTTCATAATCATCACAACATGATCATCAACTCCTCTGTGTCATCCATTCTTTATCATCCTCATCATCATCATTCATTTTCATCCTCTTTCTTCTTCTCCTTATTATTGTCATCATCACTATTAGTCTTTATTATCATCATCTTCATCATCATTTGTCTTCATTGCTATCTGTCTTCATGTCATTACCATCATCTTCACCATCGTGGTTTATTGTGATAAACATCATCAAAAGATCATCATCCCTCTTCATCATTGTCATCATTTGTCTACATTATCACCATCATCATCACCATCACTTTTCTAGTTCAGTATCGTATATATCATTATTTAAGATTCTCCGTTGAGTTTCTGAACAAACTGAAGTTATGTTTACGTTGTGTGTATGCTTGAGGTCTAAATAAATTGTTGTTTCCTGATTTCCTTCCTCATTCAAGTCTTTTTCAAACATATTTACTGGCTGCAGGCTTCTCTCCTGCATCACTGTGTTTCTTGGGGCATCACAGCCACCTGTAGATCAGTTGAATAGCAGGAAACCTTTGTTATGACAGTGTATCACGTCACCTGATACACACCCATCATCATCATCATGATCATCGTCATCATCATCATATCCCTTCCATTCTGTGCAGTCTGCTCATTTGCTTTCTGTCCCAATTTTTCTTTGTGTTTCTGTTTGTCTTGTCTGTTCCGTTTGGTATGCTTCTGTAAAGCTGATACGTGTTCTCCTACCTACCCTAGTACTTACAGTGGTACTCCTAGAGCAAGTAGCTTATCAACTAATACAGAGGAGAGCTGAGGATTGTGTCCAAATACGTTGATGTGGGCTGTAGCCATGAGCACTGTGCAAACTGTACGTAGCTATAAGGGCCCAGTCTAGAGCAGTATGCTAGTCACATCCATTTTCCCATTTCACCTTCTGGATGATTTCAGTGAGTGTCAGATTATGTCGTTCCAATAGCCTGTTGCTCCAATGACTGTATCCTGCTGTTGTTCATGTCTCAGTATCTGCTCTTCTCTTCAGTATTGAATTTTCCAGGTGATTATTTTAGAGGACTTTTTTTTTCTTTTCACATGGTTTCCTGCACTGACATGTGCATTATTATACTCCCAAGCTAAGGGCTGAGCCATAGCAGGCTTTGTCTTGATGTACCTCCAGCATGTGTCACAGTCATGTACTATTTGTTGCAAAATAGTAACGTAGTCTTTGTCTTTACAGTATCTCCCAAGCTTTGAATGAGCCTCTGTAGTTGTTCTGTGGACGTGGCCAAGCTGTTTATGGAGCTTCAGAAGAACTTTGCGTTTGTCATGGGGGGGGACATGTTTTCTGTCGGTGTAAGGTCTTCATCATCAGTTTGACTCTATTTGTCTGCAGGCATGTTTTCTGTGACTGTAAGGATCTCATCTTCAGTCAGACTCTTTTCTGTATCTTTGTCTCTGATATCTACACAGTAGTGGTCAGAGCTTGTGAATTCAAGAGGTTGCTTACAAGTCACAGCTCATTTTCAATGTCCAAAACAATTCCTGCCCATTTTGTCACAACAATGTGTCTGTCCTATTAGTTAGTAGTTTCACTTTTATGTTGGAATGTACCAATTTTCCTTCACCAAACTGAAATAGCAACTGGAGATTTCTGTTAATCTTGGCTGAGGTCATTCATGTTGTTTTCTAGCCATTTCTCCCCACATACTTTAAGAGTACAAGCAGTGTGAATGATAATAATAATGGTAAATGGCTGCCTCTGCAACATCGTTTGCCCCTTCCTTGCAGTGTTTGTTTGGTGAAGAACGCTACGTGCCGGTTTGCACCTGTATTCCGTTTTATGTGTGTATGTGTGTATGACATTTTTCCTCAGAAATCCATGTACGTGATCAATGCTAGTTGCATGTTTTTCTCGTCTAGACAAGCTGTGTCAAATAGCTTAAAGGCTAACGCAGCATCAGGAAGTGTCATGTTAAACTTTTCCATCCGGTCGTATCGCTGCTCAGAGTCAATAATGTAGTCCGCCATGGACACACTATATTTATATAACTTGAAACAACTTTATTCAACATTATTTAACATCTCCACATCTTGGCATGTACAACCACAAAGCGCATGCATCCCAAATGGATCAAAGAGTAAATCCTTTTACCGTAAAGAACAGAGTAGAGTGGAAATACATGTTAACACACATCACTTCCATCATCATCACCGCCGATAATTTACCCATCTACATGCCAACTGTGTCAAACATTTTCTCAGTTGCTCCCATTTTCCCTCTGAGATTTAATCTTACTTCTGAAACCACGACCTGGGCCGAGCTGCCTACCTGTGCTCCATTAACTTCTTTGGCTCTATCTCAGCCAGTCAAATCATCACTGTTTCCTGTCAAACATTTGTAAAACCTAAACCCCAATGTGTCAGTCTGTCAGTGTATATAATAAGGAGGACTCACCTGCCAGAGCCTCGGGGCAACTGTATGTTTATGTGTGTGCGTGTGTGTATGAATTTCATGGTGTGACTGCCATGGCTGTGGATACCGGCACCGCATTCGGAAGGGTGTCATGAATAAGTGATGACATGGTAATATAGGAGACTGCTCTCTGGGACTTGGCGGTATTACAATGCAATAAAAGAAAATCAGGTCAGGCCCCTGTTGCGTTACACTCCAGGTCAGAGTGATGGAGCAGATGAGAGAAAGGAAGGGAGAGGAGGGAGGCAAAAACCCAAACAGACCAAACCGTTCTAGGAGTAAACTTAAAGTTTGTAGTTTCTGATGGCTTTACGTTGAACATACTTGTATTTTACAGCAATAAAAATGCTGCAGTTATCTACAAAAGAAGCTCCCGAAGTAGAATGGCCTATGGGTTTGGTAAAATCATCCAACTCTCAATCCCATGTCTAGCCATATCTTCCAGAGTGCACCCCGAGCAACACCATCAACTCCTGTCTGCTCCAGGGATGAGCCCAGACCACACGGCCAAAAGAATTCACCCCTAAGTGACGAATGATACTTAGAACTGTCTTTAAATATTCAAAAGCACAATCGCATTTGGTGTGATTCTAAATCCCTGTCACTGCTTTGGAAGAGTTACACATTCATTTTCCATGTCTATGCAAGCATGATACACAAATGAAATCCTTCAGGGTAAAAACAGTGTAGCGGAGAAAGATGTGATGCAGAAAAATGCAACTTTGGGGAAAAGGAGAGAAGATTCAGAGTACCTCGATATGAGCCGAGCAGAGGCAAAACAGTAGTAATGAAAGATAGCAAGCCCAATTAGATTAGGAAGAGAATGTAGGGGTACATAAAGGTTGAGAGGAAGGAGGTTGTGGATGTTGGGGGTGGGGGAGGACCTGAGTGAATGAAAAGCTCTTGGGGAGGAAGGAAAAAGGAAGAGAGAGGCAATGATAAGGGGTAGTTGTAGGCAAAGAAACAAGAAGGGGCAAGAGAAAAAGAGAGAGGGCAGAGAGGAGATGTTGGGAGGAGGAAGTAATGAGATGGGAAGGGCTGGTGAGCTGCACAGGCTGGCAGTGTAGCAGGAAGAGGAGTCGGCGAGGACACAATAACCCAAAGCAAACCCAAGATCTTTGATAACTCCTCCGAATACCAACTTAGCAGTGAAATTGATATGAGCAGGCTCGCGTTGAACTAACTCATGCTGTGCCTGGAATGCCTAAGGAAATGTCTGTGCTTATAATTAATGATACTTCAGAGGTTTGGAGACAGGGCAAGGGGACTTGAATCAAACCCCGCGCTGCAGCTGTACTTCTAAGTGTTCAGAGTGCTGTGCACTCTAAATAATAAAGGACAGTTCACTATCTCTGTGGGTTCACCGCTTTCCCCTTCTCAGTGGATTCAAACAGTAGATGATGTGTGCACAGCTATAGACATGCAGCTACAATAATAATGAAGTGGAGTTAATGAAGAATGAGACTGTTTTGCGTGTTTCCAGGATGAATCCATTCAGTGTTCTACATGACAGGGAGTGGAAACTAAACTTCAAATTCTTTAAATAGAAAAGTTGCATACTATACAACACTCCTAAATGACCTAAATGCTATATTTCTATTGGTTGCTGCAGGCGAAATGGTTTCTCTGCAAGGCTAGAAAAGATTTTATAAATTTCTCTAATATTCAATTGACTTCAATAGAAATATCGATTACCACAAACTAAAAAGCACTCAGAGAGTGCATACCGCTACCAATGCTGCACAGTCGTCCCATCGCACCCCACTCCCTGCTGTGCAAGATCAATGTTTCCTTCTGGGCAGCGATGGGGTCAGATCCTAGATTCCAAACACTAACATTTTACATACATTTAAATTTATTCCATACAAGTTGGCTGACTGAAATACAACTCAAAGAGGTCTAATCACCTTTAGTGGGGAGAAACACCAAAGTTTTTACTGTCACAACCTCTATCAAGTTTAAAATGTTACCATCAAGAAGCTAGGAAAAAACAGCCTTTGTAGTAGAAGTAAAAAAAACCCATGAATTTTAACCCTGGGTTTGTTCTTATAAGGATCAAAATGAAGAATCACATCTCTTTACTGTGGGCTGCCTTTACAAACCAAAGTGCATTTGAAGATGAGTGAAAGAAGGTTCAGGATAAAAAAAACCCAAAAAAACAAGTGAATAAAATTGGTGAGGAGAGCAATTCAGAGGAAGAAAGCAAGAGCACATCAGTATCTTTAAGAAGCTGGTGTTTTTAAGAGGACTGTAATTGATTTTCACTTACCCACAGTATTTCTCCATTCAGTGTTCTTTTATCATGCATCAGTCTATCTCTGTTCTCATCTGCTACCAATGAGGGACCATCACAGCTCATCACCGGCCTTTCTTTCCTCCACCCCACTCTCAATCCACACAATCCATCTTTCATCCCTTCATTCATCTTTTTCTTCTCGCTCTCTGTGCTGTCATATATCTGATTTAATGCTATAACAGCCTGACAGGTAATTAGTTGAGGATCCGACCAATTAAGAGGATATAGATGGGGTTAAATCTCTTTGTGCTGGGATGTTTGGTCTCAGTATAGGCCACAATGTCAAGTTACACTACTATAACCTCTGTCTTGATGATAAGATTAAAGAGCAAAATTGAGTTAATTGACATGGATCTGGAACCAAGCTTCATAGATGTACAGTTTCCTGTCATGGTTTGAATCATATCTTCTGAACAATGTGTCATCATCAACAATAAAACGAGTAAAACAGTAATAATGTGATGTGGCAGCTGGCCCCTCAAGTGTCCCACCCTCCATTCTAATCAGCATGGAAATGTGTGTAAATGTTTTCACTGTAAATTTCCCTACGGTAAGTGCTAAAGGATACACAAGTGTTGACCCTGGACATTGCAGCAGATCAATCGGGAAAGACTCTATAAGTGATCAAGAATGCAGAAGTTTTTTTTTTTTTTTTTTAATAAAAAGTGCTTTGGTGTGACCCTGTGAATTAGAATAAATTATAGGATATGAGCCCTACAAAAAGCATACAAATAGAGTTCCAGCACTGAAAGCCAAACACAGAGCATTGACACTGGTGGTGTCGACTGCAAATCTTTAGCTAAGATCATCATTGGATGATACAAAAGCCCTGAGTAAGTAAATTACCCTACATTTTAACAGTAGTTTCCCCATTAAAAAAAAAAAAAAGTATTAAAAACAGTAAAATTACAGACATTATATGTAAATTAACAATCTGTCTGTTATTTAACGTGTTATTCCAACAATGACAAACTACAGTTATTTCCTGTGTTTTTTTTTACAGGAAAATTATTATAATAATTATACAGTATTTGCCTTTTCTGCAAATGTATGTATATTTTGATAATTGCCTGTTATTTTATGTTTTTTTTGGGGGGGTGGGGGTGGTGGCAGCGCTGTCATCCAGGAAACTGGCCAATGACCGTTGAGCGCGCCCTCATTTGAAAGTACGTCAGTTTGAATGCTGTACTACTACTCTGTCGGACCCCTCTGATTAATAACGTGGATCTTTACCTGGATAATTTTACATCTGCACGACAAATTGTGATCTGAGTGAAACTGAGTTGCGGGATTTCAACGGAGAACAAAACAACAAAACAAAAACGGGAATATGGACACAGAGGAAGAGTCCGGATCTGTGGTCTCCTAACATGAACTTCACCTTATAACTGTTATCCTGGCGATATCAGGTAAGAAAACATGTCCCTGTTGTTTTACTAGTTAATAACCCAACGTAATGTTTGTGTTCATATCCATAGTTTAGACTGTAACATTGTCAGACTGTTAGGTTAGCTAACTGCTGAGTAATGAACTGATGTTACAGCTAGCTTAACGTGTTACGTTAGCTAGCTTGTTAATACTAGAAAAGCACTTATATACAATAACAAACCATTTACCATATGCTTCACTGTGTCCCTGTACTTCACACCTGTAGGTGTGCATCACCTGTGTGATCATGAGAAGGCTGAAGAACCAGGAGTGACAAGATATCAGCTGCTGCTGGGTGTAAACTCCACTATTAGCTGCATTACTGCCAGTGTGTCAGCAGGAAGGTAAGGTTATTATTTTCAATTCACAAAACACTTCTGGAGTTTCACATGAAAACAGCTTACAGCATCTTCCCAAACAACTGTAGTCAACAGCGGCTTTGTTTCAAACAACTTTACAAAAACATTAAAACGCCTTCTTACTTACTTACTGCTTGTCTATCGTAAAGTCCAGACATGCCAAGTTGACCTGAAAAGTCGTCATTATGTGTTTAGCAGAAATCCACACTGTAGCTTCTTAGCTGGAAGCTGCATTGATGTACACACTGTCTGATCTGACCTGTGGGTGCTTGATCAGAGTGCAGAGCTGAGAACCTGAGGACTCTTCAGTTTTTTGCATTTAAAATATAGTCACTGTTTTCTGCAGTTGTTTGGAAAGAATGCAAAGAACGGGAGGAAACACAGATTTTCTGTGAAACTTTATTTGTAATTAATTTCCCACAACATTTAGTATTGTATTTTTATTGAAGGTGATTGATCAAAATTATTTGGGAAAAATCTGTAAAATAACAGTATTTTCCTGCAGAACTTCAAGGATTGTCCCTTTATTGAAAGTGATTGATTGTAATTATTAACCCTTGCTAAAGGATCCTGTGGAATCCTCCTCTGTAAACCTTCCTGAGTCCAAACACAGTATAGCATTTCTGCAGTATAGCATAACAGTAAGAAATGATGTGGAGGTCAGGGTGGTAGATGAGTGTGTATGTGCTTGTAGAATTATATTTTAATTATTGTAATATTTAAATCATCCTATAATTTAGTGTAAACATAAACTGGCACTCCCCTCTCTCGCAATTTTAATTTCCATCCACACCAACTGCACAGATGATATTATGATTATTCAGCAAATAGGAATTCAGTGAGAGCCATGACATGCTGTGTTTTAATCACTGGTGTATTCCACGTCTAAACAGAGTTTTAAGGTGCCACCCAGCTGACACCTTCTGCTAATGAGCTTCTTTTTAAATGAAGTGATTCATGTTACTGCTTTTGAAATTGTCATTTAATCCCCTAAAAGCACTTTGTCGTGTGGTTTTCTTTATTGTTCAGTACTTCTGTAGAGACACAACGTGAGTCACTCATTCCTCTTTATCCTCCTTTAGATATATCAGCTTCTAGTGTACTCATTCCTCACAATGAGAGTTATCTGGAGGCCAGATTGAAATGTACACACTGTTTTTCCAACTCTCTCTCTCTCTCTCTCTCTCTCTCTCTCTCTCTGTCTCTCTCTCTCTCTCTCTCTCTCTCTCTGTCTCTCTCTCTCTCTGTCTCTCTCTCTCTCTCTCTCTCTTTAAACATGGTCTTGTCAGCGCTCTGCCCTCCTTTATACTAATCTGTGACGGTTGTGTTTGAGGAGAGAGGTAGTTTTCCACCTCTGAATACACACATACACACACTTGGACTGACGCCGGCCTTTGTTAGACTGACAACGGTATTAAGCTGCCTGTGTGCTTGTGGGCTTTACCGTCACTGGTAACACCCGTGTGTGTGATAGTTTAAAGGCTCAACCAGACAGATGACACACACACACACACACACACACACACAACTGCTTTCCTGCAAGCTTCATAGAGCCTCCCTCCAAGGCCTGTCACCAGAGGAGTGACAGGCCAACCCACCTTGATGCTAATGTGGCAGGTTTCTAAGGAAAGGTAATGATGTAAATCTTAGTGTCCACAGTGTGTGTGACGTACACATTTGTTGTCCATTATCCCTTCGGCCTGCACTTTACTTTCACACAGTAATAAGCGATTTTTGGGGAGAAACATGTAATGTATGTGTGATTATTTTTCTCCTAAAGCAGTTTAACACTCAGAGCAACAGTGCTATCCTCATACATAATAAATATTATAGACCAAGGTGTGTGCAGTAACTGCATAAATAGTTGATATATACATACAGTTTGCTCCAAGTCATGCTAATGAATGTGTTGTGTGGGCTGCTGTGATACTTTATTTATTTAAATATTTATTTATATAATTCCACAGTACAGTGAAACTGTGGGCCATTAAGCAAGCATGGAAATGTAGAACATAAGCTTTTTAGAGATGTACAATGTGTAGAATGAGTTTACATAATGTCTCCCTTAATCGATCAAGGACATGAATCTCTTCTAGTAGCAGGTAGAGGTAAAGCAGAAAAACCTTCAGATAAACAACAGGGAGGTGTTGATGAATGCAAAGCATATGCATTTTACTCTTACTCACTTGGCACTGCAGCCGCTCCATTAGTTACCTGCAGACGTGTGTGTCGTCGTCAGGGAGACATATCAACACTTTCTCAAGCAAACTTATTCAAGTGAGTGCAGGTTGAAATGGTTGTGATTGGCTGTTCCAAACTCATTTTATGTCTCTCCTGGCCGGCTTCCACCTGCAGCAACTGTCGTGCCGTGTTTAGTTTTAGTCAATAACATTACTAAGGGCTCCATTTTAATGATCGTTGTCGAAGCGCAAGGTGCAAGTGCATTGCGGCCGTGTTCAAATCCACTTTGCCTCCAGGCAGATGGTTCAAAAGGGTTGTACTTAGTCTCTAAATTAATCATGGGTGTGGTTTGGGCATAACATACAACAAACCTTTAAAGGCCAGGTGCGCTTCCACCTTGACAGATTGCTATTATAACAATGGATTTGCCAAGAATGCTTCTCTGCAGAGTAAAGAGATCTGCTCCTGAGAAAGTGCGTAACAAAGCTACCTGAGGTGAAGTAGGTGTGGGAGCAGCAGCTTGTTTGCATCAAGCAGAAATGATGATAAGTTCATCTCCTCACATTTACTCACGAGGCACAGCAGCGTTATTTTATTATCTAAATCTCCACACACACTTACAGGATCGGTCTAATCGTAATTGATGTTCTGTTTTTCTCTACGCATCCATTAGGTCAGCTCTTTTGTGTTGCTGCTTAAATGTCCCGCGATATTTGCTGCAGCAACATAACTGAAAGCAGCCTCTCTAATCTTTGAAGTAAATTGTTAAAGAAAACACACAGGATGACTGGATGAAACACAACTGGATGAAAGTGGTGACTGACGTTTATATCATGGGTTTTTCATTTTGATATCTTCTACTGCCGTTGCTTCATTAACATTAACTATTATATTCGCATTCTGTCGAGTTAGACTTTGCATTGAAACGGTAATCAATGCGCCTTTATTGATTGATGGAATGCGTGATACATTTTGTCATAGTTTTGTGTAAGTAAAGACTACAGTAGCAGTCAAAAGTGTGGACACACTTCCTCGTGCAATAGAACTTTTGACTGGCTTTATACTTTTTTTTACTTTAGTTTAGTTTTGTGTTTGTTGAGACAAAAAAGGACATGATTTATTAAAATAAGACTACTGCATAAAGTGCAAATGTGTTTCAGAGGATACAGCCAGACTGTCAGTCACTCAGCAAAACGCCTCCTCCTCTCACTCAAGACTGATTGAGAATATATGAAACACGGGGGGCCTAATTGAGTGTTTTACAGATATAAAAATGGCCTAATGATAGCAGACACCTTCTTGGAAATGCATGAAGAAATGAATAAAAATCAACATATCTCAGTAGGAATTCAAAGTGTAAGGTCTCTTCTCAATGCATTATTGAAAAGGCGATGGCTCCTAGTGGGACTTGCAGAGATTTTCTGGTTCATGAGCTGATTCGTGCAGCACCAGAATCACACATCACACTTTCTAATGGGAAATTCTAATGAGGTGCAGTTATTTAGAATACATAAACTGCAGAATGCTGCTCAATCAGTCATTAGATTGGGCACAGTAATGGAAAAAAAAGAAATGATTTTTTATACTGCTAACATTAAATCATGGAAATCAGCCCCCAAACAACTTTTTAATAGCACCCACTTTTTTCCATGAATATTAATTATTCACAGCTATCTATGCATAGCTGAGTGTGAATATTTCTTTTTCAGCAACATCTGATGTGCTTTCAAGGAGCTAATTTAAATTACAGTTTTTTTTGTTGTTTTTTACCAAACATTTTCTTTCCTGCAGTGGTTTGTTATATATTTACATTTTGTGTGTTTCCCTGTAAAATCTCAGCCCTGCCTCTTCTCTGTTGGAGCACTTGAGCATTAAGTGTCCTGTTTAACTGCACATCTGCATATTTAGAGTGATATCCATTTTCTTACTTTGCTAAGCTGCTTCCTGCTGTTGTGAGGATTTCTACTGGTGACCCTGAGACACAATCTTAAGAAAAACAACTTCTTAAAGCCCTGCTTAATCATTTTTTAGATGCAGCTAGACGATGTGCACTGAAAAACCTATCACCAAAAGAGGCCCTTGAACATTTTTGTGCATAATGACTAACCAAGGCAGTTGTTCACAGCATATAGTGTGCTGTGAGAAATATAATTCAGCTTCCTTTTCTCTGCTCACCGTTCAGTCTCTGGCGCCATCAAAATTCCATCAAATATCCCGCTGACAGATGTTTTTGTCAATCTGAAGCCATAATCCATCACTGCAGAGTCTGGGGTGTTATTTTTCTTAAGAGAAATTGCTTCCTTGTTCTGTTGTGAGAAATATCTGTGATAGCAGCAGTGGCACTTGCAGAGAAAAACTCATTTCCCATCATTTGCATATGAATTGATAGCTGTTAACTCATATACACCTTTAAAAAAAAATAACAAAAAAACAACAAGAACAACAGCTGTAGCCTACTTGCATTGGCACACCATATGTACCTTATATATTGTATGTGTGCAGTAAATCTGTATGTACAGTATCTTAGTCCAATATCACAATCAAAGCTTATTAAATCCAAGTTATCTAAAATTACATGAGGTTAAATTCTGTTAAACTGAGAAAAATATAGTTTATTAACTTTGTTTTGGTTCCCCGGGCAGCACAGAAGATAGTAAAGAGAATAGTAAAGTTTAATTTTGGACAGAGCAGCAAAACATGATATGAAAGCAGTCAGTAACTTCTGCAAGTTAACTGGGCAAACTGACATTTTTTTGAACTTCCTAAGTTTAAAAGACACAATATAAATAAACAGCCTTAAGAACATTGAGACCACAAACAAACCCATAATGCAACACTTAATGTAACACGCTCACTCTGTATTCCAGGAACTAAATGGCAGCTGCAGAAACATAAATGTCTAGTTTTCGGATATAACACGACTTCTATACAGCGCATGCACTGAAAAAAAATCAAACGTTGGCTTAAATTTAAAAAATTGAGGTAATCGATCACAACTAATATTGTGCTGTTATACAACATAAATATTTCATTTGATTTGACCTAAAATATTTAACTTCATGTAAAACAATTTCTGAAGGTTGAACCAAAGCGGTTCTCCGAAATTAAAATAAATATTTAGATGTATTACTTAATGTAAAAAATCTATTTTGTCAAACCTGAATATTTTGAATTCATTTAAACAACTTTTGCATATGGGAGCAAACTATTTTTTTAAAGTTGTCTCAAATAAAATGTTAAAGTCATCCTAATTTGTTTATAGACCTGAATTAAAAAAACAAAAACCTTTTGATTCACACTCAAGCCATTCCTTTAACACATTTATTGTTGAACATTTTTTTCCAACATGGACCCTTAACGGTCCATTTTGTATTTTACAAACAGCAACTGAATTTTCTCAAATCACTATACATTTTTCACAAAATGTATTACCATAGTCCTAACAGTGCTTCTGAATGATAACAATTTCCCCTGAAATACATCAGCAACCAGTAAAAACCAAATCATACATAGATACTTCATCTAAAACCTGCATAGTTGCCTTGGTCTGCTCTTTCACACGTCCTCCCTTGCTCCCGATGACCTCAAGCAGTTTCGATGTGTGCTTGTCCAACTGTGCTAAGAACTTTGTCTCCAAGGGAACTGTTGTCACCCAGATAAAATCAGCATTAATCTGGAAAAACAAAAACAGCATGCAGAAAGAACTTTGTATTAAATAAATTCTCTGTAAAGACCTATGTTTTGAAAGTTCAAAAATCATCTTTCATGAATATACATTATTAATTATTAATTATGCATTAATAAATATATTAATATTTTTGTTAATATATTAATACATATATTAAGTCCCTCTCCTCTCAAAAATAGTCTAAAGGTGCCTTACATCTAAAAACATACCTCTTCCATCTGAAAAAGTGTTGCCAACATGTCTTCGATGCTCGGCTGTTTATCCACTATTTCTTGTCTACGGTATCCAAACGTTTTTGCC
Source organism: Pampus argenteus (assembly GCA_036937835.1). Classification (NCBI taxonomy): domain Eukaryota; kingdom Metazoa; phylum Chordata; class Actinopteri; order Scombriformes; family Stromateidae; genus Pampus; species Pampus argenteus. Next base: position 3,570,248 of record CM072881.1, read on the forward strand.
ATCTTTTCTTTTACTGTTTGACGGTTGTTTTTTTTCTGTAGTTCAGTCAAAAGGGAAACCCTCTCTTGTTCCAGGCTTTCTGTAGTCTCACCACTTGGCAAAGATGAAAAATGATTGGCCTCAGCTCGTCTAGGTCTCTTGACATTCTTTGCTGGGTAGGAGTCCCCTTGAGACTTGGATTTCAAAGAATTCACTGTGACCTCGGCAGATGTACCGTGTGCCTTAAGTTGGGTCCTGTAGTTGGCCATTTTCATCTTCATCCTGCACTTCCAACCATAGCTCTCATTGAAAGACCCTGGTTCTTTCAGGCAGGGGTGTTTCTTTGTCAGTGCTTCAGCAACATCACTGAAGTCAGAATCTTCAGGGTATGGTGTGTATGCATAGATACTTTCAGCTACTTTCTCCAATATGTCCGACAGCATTTTTGAGCTAGGTGTCAGTCTAGTTTGGCTTCTCAAGTACTCAGCATTCCCCTTCTGCAGTTAACATTCTGTATCATAGAGGAAGCGTGGGATTGGGAACTGTCGTGGCCACTGTTGGGTTCTTATTGAGTCTGAGGTAGGGCTGCTAAGCAGTATTGTGTCGTCTGTATGTACAGACATTGAGGAGTCATCACTGTCCATTGTCCATTGTATGTCACACTTTTAGCCAGGCATGCACCATTCAACTCTGGGTATCTCTGCTTCAGAGCAAATGCTGTGTCCTTTTTTAAAACATCAATGGGAAGACTTGAAACATTCGCTACTTCCAGGGGAGATTTAGGAAAACTCCACATGTGAAGGTGATGTTCCATGAGAAACTAGTGTCTTTATGCTAAGGACAGAAGCACATTTTTGAAGCAGGTTGTATGCCACACAACTCTTTTGAAGAAGCTGTGCTTCGATTTGAAGTGCATGGTCCATAATGAAACCAACGGTCCAAAATCACAGATTAAGTGAGGATAATGTTCTATAAAATGGTGTTTAGGTAGAAAGTTTGATTCAGGAAAAACCTCTTTGAATCTAACTCTGTGCACATTTATTCTTAACACCATAACAGTTGTTCAAGAAATTTTCTTCAAAGGTTTTCAGATGATTTGTGTAAATCTCCTCAGTACTCAGATAGAAAGTTCCAGCTCCAACTTCCTTGTCCTGAATTTCTGACCTATGTGCTGTACAAAACCTGCAAATATAGCTGCCTGAAAAACTCTCTACAAAACCAGCAATGCTGTGCGCCCCAAGACTATCGGCGATAATACACTGCAATGTACCCTACAAAGTTTTTCCCAGCTTTTCCACAAAAACCCTTATGTTGTTCCAAAGTTATGAGATCAGCAATCAAAGGCTCCAACACTTTTTTGTAACCATAGACCTTAACATCACTGCTATTGATCAATGCAGCTAAATGGATAGAGGACAATGAGGAGTGACAACCAGGTGGCAGATTGCCTAAAATCCAATACGAAGCACAGATTTTGTGTTTTTTCCGTGATGTCCCAAGGGGATTGCAAATTTCAAAGTCGTCAACATACAAAATCACAAAAATTGCACAGTCTTTTGAGAGAAAAGCATTACTTTTACAGAGGCGTCCATTCCAAAATGATCTGTATACTTGTTTATCACTCTGCACTGGATGTTTTTCCTTCAAAGTATAGCCTTATTTAGTGTCGTTTCACAGTTTAAAAATTGCTGCAAGGCTTTGAGTAAAGGCACATACTGAAAAGTCTTATTATTATTCTTATAATCTAAAAAATATTTAATGGGTTTCACAACATTAAAGTTTTTTCTATAATATTCCTTCCTTTTCCATGCAGTTGAGAGAGGACCGCCCTTTCCTACTGCAGCTTTAACTGGATTTGTAGTGCAAAGTACAGTTGCTAACTCTTTTACAAGAGATTCATCAACTTACTTTTTAAGGAGTACAGTAGAGTCTTCTGGGCGACAGGGACAGATGCAGTACCAATTAAATATTGTAACTCATCAAGCAGTTCGGTTACAGCTGCACTTGGCACCAGAAAAGAATGTTCTAACTTAAGCAGGACCGAGGCTAACTGCGCTTCAATAGATTGTGCCAAGTTTTTTGGTTCTTCATTAGTAAGTTCTTCAGATGTTATATCATCATCAGATTGCTCGCTAGCACCACTTTCAAAAGATTCTGCAACAGCAGAACTACTAACAGGTCCATAAACCATTCCATACTCAAAATCATGAATTGTGTGTGGGTTATGTTTTCACCACTTGTGAGTATTGAAAGCACCATAAATATTTGTGTTATATGAACAATCATTAAAAACGCATTCAACAGATTCACGATTTCTTAAATGTGTCCCAGTGTGTTTAAAATAATCACTCTCTGTAGGCAGATAGGTTGCCACCAGAATTTTAAAAAGTGCGCATGCGCGAATCACTCTAATCTAACCAATCTAATAAAAATGCTTTGATTAAAATAAAAAAAATCTTTTTGGTCCCTCGCTGACAGTTTACATTAGAGATGCTCCGATCACCATTTTTTGGGCCGATACCGATCACCAAAAAACTTGATCTGCCGATTGCCGATCACTGCCGATCAAAGAATGAATTTAAAATTTTAAATAATTAACTATAAAAAACAGTCAAAATCTTCAATTGTACAGAATGCCTTTATTTTAATGTAGCATTTGAGAACAATATTTCAAAATAAAAATATGATTCTTTCCATTCAAAAAATGTAAATAAAAGACCATTAGAAAAGCCAAGCAGACGGCTACTAACTCTCTACTAACTAACTACTAACATTCGAAAAACTACTTGAAAACTGGCTTGGTTGAAGATAAAATAAACAATTGGCCACAAAACCAAAACGTGCAAGGCCTACTATTACAAAAGACAAAATCTTTCACTGCCCAATAACATATGGCAAGTTTCTTTTTATCATAATGAGCATCTCTGCATTTTTGGGGGTGAGACGGTTTCTTCTGTCATCAATGATGTGTGCAGCTGTGCTAAACAGCCGCTCACTATCCACACTTGTGCATGGTGAACAAAGATATGCTCTTGCTGCCTGTGCAAGTGCAGGGAAGCGGCCTTTGTTCACCTGCCAATAGGCAAGTGGGTTTGAACTGCGCTGCAATACAGACTCTGCCATGTACTGGCTGACCTGGGTGATAATGGTAATTTCCTGCTCACTGTGCCCTGCTACCTCATCGACAAACTCTGCAAACATTGCCTGCAAAGAGCAGGCAGGTGGGGTCTTGTCAGTTGACTTGCTGGAACTGGGTTGCTCCACAGTGCTTGTAGTGATGGGTACAGGGTGGCTGGTTTCAAGTGTGTTCAGAAGCAGTTCATGGAAAGATGGTTTGAGTGCCTCTGAGAAATATCTGTCTTTATACCTAAAACAGACAAACAAAAAATAAAACCGGAAATTATGGAAATAGGTTATAGTGATATGCCAAACAAAATAACATTCATTTCAGTCAGGTAGCCTAGCAAAAATACATCCATTGCCAGCTGATATTTGACATTTATATTATATTATATCACATTATATTATAATATATTATATTGTTGGGCTTCAGGAATATAGGCTACTTAATTGGGACAGGATGTCTCTCTTACCTTGGGTCTAGCATTGTAGCAATTGTGTACAACTTCTGTGCATCAATGTCAGCGAATCGTCGTTGGACAGCCTCCAGTAGCACTGATTTCGCCCTCTTCACGCCATGGTCCGTCTCAGCTGTTTTGTCTAGTAGACGAGTGAGCGCTCGGACGCATAGGATTACGTCCGCAGTGGACGCAGTGGATGTGCTGATTTCTTTGGTTAGCTCTTCAAACGGGGCCAGGATGGTTATTGTGTTTTCAATCAATTTCCATTGGTGGACTGTGAAATTGCATGGCAATTCGTATTCTGCTGCATATGAGGCCAGGGCCAGTTTCTGCTCCAAGAGGCTCTGGAGCATATAGAAAGAACTATTCCAGCGCATTGGTACATCTTGGCGCAGTTTTTTAATTGGCTGGCTGAGTTGCTTCTGACAAAACTCCAGTCGACTGTATGCTAACGGAGAGTGTTTGAAGTGTCCAACAATGCGTCTTCCTGATGCCACAATATCCGAGATGGAGCGCTGGGACAGTATTCCCTCGTGTACAGCCAACTGTAGCGTGTGAGCCATACATGGCAGCCCAGGGAAATCTGCGTCTCGCATGGCTTTTTGCATGTTTTTTGCATTATCAGTTAGAATGGCGTGGATTCGCTCTGTTTGGATCCCCCATGACTGAAACATGCCACGATAAGCCTCAACCAAAGCCTCCGCGGAGTGAGACCCCGTGAACTCCTGGCAGTGTAGCACAATGTTGTGTCTTTCAAAATTAGCATCAATAAAGTGTGCTGTTAAGCTAAGTAGAGACATCGGGCAGGCGTCTGCGCTCCAAGTATCGCTGGTAAAACTAAGGGATACGTTATCCTTCAGAAGGGTTTCAATGTGTGCGTACACAGTTTGGTACAATTGAGGGAGACATACATCAGTTAGATATTTCCTGCCTGGTGCGTCGTAACGGGGATCAAGGAATGTTATCATGCGACGGAACGATTCCTCCTCCACAACAGATAGCGGCTGTTCACCAAGGCAAATGAATTCCATAATCTTAGACGTGATGTCTTTCCACCTCTTACTTTCCCTGCTGTATGGTGCACGTCGATGTAAACTTTCGATTAAAGTCGGCTGGCTGAGGGATGGGGATGAACCGGTTGCCTTCGGCTTGACAAGTTTCTCGTACTCGGCATATTCTGTTGAATGGCGAACTCTAAGATGCCTAATGAGATTAGTGGTGTTGAACTGTCGAGGGTTACTCCCACCTCGAGGTATTTCGTCATTGCATACATTGCATACAGCACGTTTTACATCTGCCTCACTGACTTTAAAGAAATTCCAGACAGGAGAAGTCATTGTCCTGTCGAGATGCAGCTGTTGGCCCGCTGTTCCACTTGTTTTCCAGTCGCTAATAATGTACGTCACTTGATCGGCTTCCTGATCGGCATGTTTTTCCGATCGCCGATCAGGCTATTTTTAGACAATATCGGCCAATCATGATCGGCAGCCGATCAATCGGAGCATCTCTAGTTTACATTATAGTAAAGTAAACAAAATCGATTAAACCATGAATATAAATTAAAAAGTTTAGTTTAATTAAGCAAAGTATTTCTTTTTTAATTCAGTGGAATGAAAAAAAAACAAATTAAAAGAACACCTTCGTTTCACTTTTTTTCAGTGTGTAGACAGTATGTGACTCCTCTTCTTACTCTCCACCTACTCCTTCACCAGCATACAGCTGCATAGAATTACAAGAATCACAAAAGAATCCCCATAGGTTGGAGGAAAGTGGCATTTGCCAGTGAAGTGGTATATGACATTGCAACACGAGTGACATATAATATTTTTTACACTGTCTACCAGTTTGCAATTAATTGCCTCCTTTAAATCACTTCAAAAAATATTTTTTATTGAAAGGCTTTTGTCATGTGATTTATTCTCATGATGTGCATATACGGTAAATTCTATCTTATTTTATTTTTAATGTTTTTGCAAATCATGCTTTGTAAACTCTGGTTTTCAGAAGTGCGACATGAATAAACATTATTGTTATTATATTATCAAAAGTGCCATAATCCAGTAGAACGGCAGCAGCATATCAAAACCTAGCAGTGATTAACAAACCACTCAACATCAATGCCACTACAACAAGAGCAGCATTCAGCATTCTATCAGCCTCTTTTCGATCTTTGTGAAACTCTTGGCCTCGTGCTTGAATGTTTTATATATTGCTCTTTGCTAGGGGAAAGACAATACCCGGGAAGAGGTGCCTTAGTAATTAGCAAAGGTAGGAGTACTCTGAAAACCTGATTTACAATGTAACCGGCTACCAAAACCCATCACTCTGTTTCTAGTATCTCTAGTTTTAACTCATTGGACACTGGTTGTTAATAGAACCAGTCAGCTTTATCTACTAGCTCCAAGAAGCTCTGGTTTCCAATGTTGACTCTCCACTATCCACTGATGTCAGAGTGTGTCAGTGAACAACTAGTTTGCTACAGCTGCCTGGAGAGATACAGAGAACACTGTAGATGTTACTTACACACCGTCCTAATGAATAATACATGAAAATAAGTTTGGAAATTGGTGAAGTGTTCCTTTAATTAAACCAAAGCCCTCTGTCTCATTGTCTCTAATGAAATAGATAGCTTCTGTGTGTGTGTGTGTAAGTAAGGGAAAGAGGCAAAAAAAAGGCCAATAAATTGTATTTTCTAATTAAAGCTTTATGTTGTTGACTTTCAGGGAGTTGCTGCTTTCACGGATGATTACATACCTAAACGCCTCACCCTGATTTATACATTCATTTGTAGAACAGAGATGTAGATTTGCTCTTTTTCTTTTTTTGCATACAGTTTGTAGAAACACCAGCAGTGCTGTCAGAGCTTAATAAGCTTACAAACATATTGCTGCTGCAACAGCGGTGACTACACACCGTTATAGAGTTTATGATGTTGCTCGCTTACTTCTTATCACTGGTGTGATTTTTGCACTCTACAGCCCATGGGTCACCTGATAATCAAACTGCCATATCTCACTCCTTGAATTTGAACTTGAGGTGAGAAAAAGTGTTGTTGTGTGTACATGTACAACTGTGTCTTGAACTGTTTGCAGTGGAGCTCACCTCACGGTTGACATTATCAGCTCAGTGTATACCGTATATATAACACATGTACAGTAGGTAGAGGAACAGACTCCCTCTCACATTTAGAATGGTGTGGCTGCTTGTTTGACCTTCTCTGTAGGTCAGACTTGCTACCTTTCTACTTTTACCAGAAGGGAGAATGAGGTAGCATTGGTTTACATCCAGCTCCTGTTTAATGATCAATGTGACTGATCTGTAATTCAGTGTGTTTACATGTGCATTAACATCCTGGTCATGATTAGGCTATTTAGGTATTGTGGTTATGCTTTGTCTATACAAACACCTTATCCTGGAAACCTGAATATGTTACCTGGAGTTACCTAACAGGACACTATTAGAATAACAGAGTAAAGAGGGCTACAAATAGGGGCACCAAAAGGAAACTTGCTACTCTTCCCAGTGTTCCAGCAACCAGTCTGAACCTAAGAGCAGGCAGTAGTTGTGTTTCAATATACCACACACCCCTCACCCACAGTCTTAAAATACGTCCTTTACTTACAATAAACCTCAAAATTGATCATGTTTAATTGGTCTGTTTACTACTGAGCTCATATCACTAATCTACATGAGTGTATCAGACAAAAAACGATGAAAGTCTCTTTTTTTTGTTTTTGATTTAATAGAAAAGTCAGTTAAAAATAATCCAAAAAATTATGAAAAGGTATTAAGTTAAAAAAATATAAACCTCTTGCATATTTTTATTGCCTGTCTTAGACAATATAAGGCAAGCTGTAACTTTTTGCTGTATGTTTTTGGGGCCTGTCAGGCAATACAAATGAGCCTGGTGCCAACAGTGGACTTCAGGAAGAATTTTTTGTGGAGTTTCAGTCATCAGCTGCAGCAAACACTGTGACTACTGCAGCTACAGTAGCTAAGCTCATCCACTAGAGTTGTCACGATACCAAAATGAGTAACCACGATACTATACCAGACAAAGTATCACGGTTCCGGGTAATATCGCGATACTGCTGCCTTTTTATTATTATTTTTATGAACTGCAATGTATTTGTACAAGTTATAAGTACTTATTAATTATAATTACTTATAATGTTGTTTGGTGCATCATAAACATAATACTGGTGAAGTAAAAATTAGACTGAAAGAAGTATTTTTATGAATAACATTTATTAAAAAGTTAAAATTGGAAAAACAACAACAACAAACAGATCCACTGGCCTTTTCTCTGCGTGTTTGTGTGTTTAGTCAAACTTTGAGGTATTTAACTTAAAGGACAGAACTTATGCAAAGGCATATCAAAGGCTACTTCATTGAACTGTAGCTCAATTCTATAAATAATAACTTAACGAAATACTGAACAATATTCTGAACAATATGTAGAATACAATATAGACAGAGTCTACATTACTGCTGTGATCTCTTCTTAATTTCACACAGATTTCTGGAAATGAAAACAAGCATGTCTAATCTAATAAAAAGTTTTCTTTGCACATTAATTTGTGTTGTACTAATATAAATAATCAATTTAGTACAATTAACAGGAACTGATTCCCTGTGAAATCTATATTTTTATGCATTTTCTAGGTGCTTTATACTTTGACATTCTTTAACTTTTCATTCCTCAGCCTGTACACGGAGCATATGGCCTAATATTAGCCAGTGGGAAAATAAACAGGGCATACTAATCTGGTATTCAACATATAAATCTGGGTGACGACACTGCAGGTGTTTTATGAGGTTATGTGTTCCCTCCTTTGGCTCCTATAGCTTGGTGGCAGCGCCTGCGCAGTGGACGGCCATTGTCTATTGCTTTCCCGTCTGTGCCTTGCTTAAGACCAAAATAGTTCCAAATGTGACTTTTGGAGTTTGTTGTGCTTCGGCAGACTCGCCGCTCGGTCCCGGTGCTTCTGCCATGGTGTGCGTTTCGTGTTTGTGACCGTGAGCGCGTCTGGGCGAGACAGCCAATCAGCTAACAGACGGGCGCTCCCAGCATGCGGAAACAGCCTATCATATCCCCGGACGTCACCAGTAACAGGCAAACAGCCAATCATTCAGCAGCTGTGTAGTTCGGTTGCAGTTCCATGTTGGTTTGTTTACAAAGGAGTAGCATGCAGTGAGAAGCCGGGAGGAGAGCAGAGGCGGCCGCTATGTAGCGGAGACTGGCACCGGTAGTATCGTAATCCACGGTAATACCGTCGAGTAAAATTTCTAGTATAGTAGCGACGGTTATGATTTGGCACCGCGGGGTACCGGGTATACCGTGGGTATCGTGCAACTCTATCATCCACTCAGAATGGGAAATTGTAAAATTGAGCAAAAACCTCTACTTTATTACTTTTTACGTGGTTAATCCATCCATCAATTTTCTGCCAGTTAACTGTGTCCAGGCTGTGTTAATTGATTTGTTAGATTACTAGGAATAGTTGTTATAAACAGCTGGGAAGTGCTGACAGAAATGTAATAGATTTGTTATTCTTTGACCTGTATGACTGAATTGCTTTATATGTGGTATTAAAACGTTTTATGTTGAATTTGGTGCAGAAATCTTGAGCGAAAGTCACTGACTGGACTCAAACTGTGGTTGTTTAGTTACATTATCAGCTTTTGTTGACCATTATTTCAGCCTCCAGAGCAGCTCATTCTTATATTCTATTTTTACATTGCAACTTTTAAATCCTAACTGCCACTGTATCTCTGTTTACCAGGATTAGAGCATGTAGCTAGCTATCATGCATATCATTGACCCTTGTTATTCAAGCCTACTCCGCTATTTCTCTGTGTATATTTGTTTTAGTTTAACCAGGATGCGCTCCACGATCTCCCAGTGGTCCCTGAGTCAACATGGGTGATTGTTGAGGGGTTTAAACAACCCTCCAAGCAATTTGTTGCTAGAGATGAATTAATCTAATGAATAGGCTTGAGTCAATTAGATCAAAGGCGGCAATTCTTTGTCTTTCTTATTTGGTGTGGCGTGCTAAGTGTACACCTTGTCAGGCGATACCATTAAACCCTGGTTGTCAGGGGAGAAGCAGGGGAATAAATAAAACTCGGAGCTCCGTCTTTATCTCCGCCTGCTGTGTGTCTCAAGCTCCACAACTGTTTAATGTTGCGCTGTGGTGTTTGTGCATGTGAGTGAGGAGCTGAAGCGCTGTTGTTATGGTGATTGATGGTAATATGTGTTGCGCTGATGTGAGAACCCAAGGATGAAACCAGTTAGGTGGCAGAATGATGGTCATTAGCGACAATAACGCACATTCATCAGCAAACATACACACATATGTACATGAACACCAGAGCCTTTTAAGCACATGGACATCATGTGCATGTGTATATAAGGCAGATCCTTGCTGCCAGGCCTATATGTCTGATTATCATTTACATTCAGTTTTATGACCTTTCAGGCTTTTCTCAGACACGGATCACATAGATGAAGGAGATGGGACCTTCGCAACACAATTACCAGCCTTAACACACAGCAGCGGATTAGCTGCACCCCCCCATCCATTATCCACATTTATCCCAGAACAAGAAAAGGTTATTCTAACCAGGACACGGGATGGACATGGCTCAGAATTAAGCATTTAATGCAAATCCATGTTCTTAAATGGGTTAAGTGCCCCATGTGACCTTCTGAGATTTTTTTTCTCCCCTCTTCAGGGTGTGTGACATGACATATGGAGCGGGTGAGATCAGACAGTAGGAGGATCTGTGGAATGTTTCTTGTTACAGCAGTGAACTGCAAAAACCCTGCATAGCTCTACAGACTTTGAATCACAGAGCAACTGTCTGAATGTCGGCGATATCACAGAAAGTGTAGAGCTTGTATCCCTATGAGGGCAAAGTATCTCCACAAAAACAGACAGACGGTTGTACAAAATAGTAATGGTGCTTTAACACTATCCACACTAGCTAAAAGCGGCTGATGTAGATAGTAATGGTAAAGGTGTCTATGTATGACCGAGATATTAGTCCAGGTTCATGTTATTCCTGGCGGCGTAGTCGGGTTAGCTAGATTCTGGGTGCTTATGCCTCCAGCGCCATTTACATTTTTGGTTATAAATTGATTCAACAAATGAGATACAATTTGTAAATGTGAACTTCAGAGTGGTCCAGGTTAGCATTTCCCCCTAGTCTAGTTTTATGCTAAACTAAGCCAAATGCCCCCTGGCTAGCTCCAAGCACAGGCAGAGGACCGCTATCAATCTTCTATATATGCTAAACATAGCAGAAAGGTATCACTTACTGTGCATTTGAGGAAGATGCTAATGTTGCTATGTGTACGTAGGCAGTGCTTGCTAATGTCAGCCTTTTCAACTTAAGCTAATCTTCAGAGCAGAGTTTGTTGGAGTTCTCCTGCTCCCTACCAATGACACACTCCAGATGAAGTGAAAATTACTAGTGAAATACTAATTTCTGACAGTTGAATGGATTTTTTTTCTCTTAGGTTTCTAAGGATTATTTGTAGCCACTAACCACCATTACTGATACTCCATTGAGATGGATATGGATATATGCAGCCTTTGCTAAACAAATATGTTGTAGATGGATCCTACCACAGGACAAACTATCATGTGTTTAAATAACGTATCAAGACATCTAATGATTATTAAAGTTTTTTTCACTTTATTAGACAGCTATAGTGGAGAGGGACAGGAAGGATGGAATATAGAGAGAGGCCATGACAGGTAATCGAACCTCGGCCGCTGCAGCAGGGATAATACAATACGGGCTCTGTTGGTGTGGTTGTGTTGTTTAAAGTGCGGGTGAGACAATGAAATACGACCCAGCAAAGGATCCATTTAGAGGCTTATCAGGAAAACACTGCACAGTGGATTTCACATCTCTGGAAAATGATCACGCCTCAACCCTGTTTACTTGCATGCACATGTGAAATGTCTGACTGTGGATCTCCAAAAAAAAGTATGAATGTATCTGCATCCACAGCTGTCACTTACCAATGAACCACTGGAGCATAAATCAAGATTGTAATGTGGGTTAGTACATGTGTGGTTCTGATAGCTGGCAGCTCAGTCACACTTTATTTAATGTTGGACAGACAGGACTGGACGAGCAGTGTGAAAGCGAGGAGCGCTCACTCTGCAGCTACTTGTGAGGAACCAAAAGAAATGAATTCATATATCATATAATTATTATTATGCATTTTACTCAGCCAATTGGCAACTCTATAAAAATTTAAATATAAGTAGATGACATAACATAAGTGTTAGTGGATAAACATATTTAGCTGAAAAGGAGAAAAGCTGTAGCTGTGGAGGATGTATAATAAATAAGCTGGGCAACAGAGACCAGAAGAACAAGGAGGGTATGAACATATTTAGGTCTATATGTGAGTGTGTGTGTGTGAGTGTGTGTGTGTGAAGAGGTGTTTGGCGCAGATAAATGCAAAGATTGTGGATTGTGTCTCACCAGAACAATAGAGGTGAATAGTTGTTGCTTGTGATGAATATTTATATATTTGAGAATAAAGTTTGGATATGGTAATCTGATGATGCTCAGCAGTTTATATGCTAATGTTCATTTTCACATGCAATGTTAATAATGACCTTGAAAAAGGTGGTTGTACAAAAACCAGAGAGGGGTTGAGAAAAGGGGGAAAGTTATGTATTATGTTGTATTATGTATTTTTTCTTTTTGCTTACGGGAGGGTAATCTAAAATGTACTTATATATTTAAAAAAATATTTATATCAAAAAGATGGCTTGTGTCATAAATATATGGCAGGCGTGTCTCGTGGACATGGATAATAAGTGATTAGTAATTGAAGCACTTAGTAAGTAAAATCAATAGACTACTGGAGCACACTAACATATATCAGCAGGCATAATGTTTTCCTCGTTCATCATCTTAGTTTAGCATGTTAGTACGCTAATATCTACTAATTAGCACCAAACACAAATTACAGCTGAGTCTGGAATGTCATAAGGTTACAGGTATTTGGTCATAAACCAAAATGGACTGGACAAATGAAGATTCTTTTCCTGATTATGGCAGTATATAAAAAAGTTTAGGGAGCCATTATTCTTTTACAATTCATACTTAATGGTAATCTATTCAATAACTGTTGAGACAACCAAAACTGTCACTTAAGATATACTTTTATTTATCCCTCAATGGGGAAATTATTTTTTCACTCTATTTTTTTATTTACATGCATTTAACCCAGATACACACACACATGCAGTACAACAGCATAGACATGCAAATGTGGAGAGAGAGATGGGCAGCCAGCCAAACCGGCGCCCAGTGAGCAAATTGGTGCCTTGCTCAAGGGCCCCTCGGCAGTGCCCAGGAGGTGAACTGGCACCTCTCCAGCTACCAGCCCACCTTCCATATTTTTGGTCTATGTGGGACTTGAACCGCCACCCTCCGATTTTCAAGCCAAGTCCCTATGGACTGAGCTACTGCCGCCCCTTATGATGACGCTACAAGAAAATATCAGGGATCACCAAAGTCAGTAGGATTCATCTTTGGGGGACTATGAATCTCTGTATAAAATTTAATGATATTCCAATATATATGCCATAGTTGAAATATAGTCAAAGTTTCACGCTAAACAAAAGGTTTAGCACCCTTTAGTTAAGTGGAGGGGTCAATAGATAGTATTAATAATTGTTGTACAGTCCCTAAGAAGTGTCATAGGCTACATCTACATAAAGGCCAACTTCTTGCTATTTTCCTGTATATAGTGAGGCTCACTGATTAAAAAAAATCTTGCTAAATTATCATACAAGACCCAGAAAGAGTGGTAATAATGTTGGCTCCAAATCTGATTTAAAAAATTAGAGTACTGAAAACAAATAACTTAAATATGGGGCCTGTATTGTGAAGAGATATTGGAAAATGTCAATGTACGTGTGACTGGAGAAGATGATTTCTCCTCTGCCCATTTCCCCTTAGGGTGTGTATGTTTGTTTGTGTCTTATCCCTGAAGTGAGTAATAATGATGGTGATTACCATAAAAGAGACTAAACCTGGCCTTGACTGATATGGCAATACCAACATAGGAAGGCTACTCATTCAGCAAAATGCTAAAGTCTACACATATAAAATGTTTTTCTATATTATTTTCTTTCTATCACATCCAGGCGCAGGCACCGATTGCCTGAGGCAAGTGTGTATTTTGATAAGGATGGTGGGAAATTCAATTTTGTGTGTGTCTGTGTGTGTGTGTGTGTGTGTGTGTGTGTGGTGGAAGCTGAGGGAGGTTATTGTCAGTGGTGTGTGGCGTGTGATCAATATTCAGTCTATAGAGTTAGAGTTAAAGGGTCAAGCTATAGAGAAATGCATGAGTCTGATATGGACCTTTGAAAGCGAAGCCAGAAACTGAGCTGCATTGATTGCTGTCACAACTTCACATTGAGGCATTTTCTTAATCCTACATACAGTATATTGTACAGAATCAATGCAATATTTTCCTGTGATTTTTCAACCCTCTTATAATCTTCTGCAGGTAATGTGCATAATCAAATATGTTTTGTTGGGAATGAAATTATGTTGTTTACATTTTCCTTAACATACAGACTGCTAGCAACAGGAAACAGCTGGCCTAGCAGTTAAAATGGTTAAAAAAATCCACCTACCAGTATCTCTAAAGCTCACTAATTAATGTGTTGTATCATGTTTGTTCATTCTGTACAGAAACAGAAATGGAAAAACCATGTGTGTTTTTGGGGGGAGTTGTGTATTCCACTCAAAAATGCGTTTTTCTTCTTCTTTGTGTCATTACTGATGTGTAGTAATTTTTGCATCAATAAAGTATGATGCATTGCAATGTAGAAATGTTAAAGTAATGTCAATGCCATAAACATTACTTTCTTTGTTCCACTGTGAAATCTCTGTTGCCGCTATAGTGAATACACATGAACACTCAAAAAATAAAATCAAATATGAAGTGATTTCACACCTCAATTTTGTCAGTATTTAAGAAAAAAAACCAACACATTCCTATTGTAATAGTAGCGGAGGGCTTCAGTAGCCTAAACCTGTGCATGGAGTACAAGATGTCAACAGTGGTGACTCGTTGAAATCCTGTGCATTGACCACCCAACCTCCTCCTGGTGGTAAAATACATTTACAGTTACAGGTAGCTAACATTGACTATGCGGGTGTTTCTGTGATAGCTAAGACTGTCTGGCCTTAGAAATCTCCAGAATAAATAAATCTTATTTATTCTTGGGACCACTGTCTCTAATATTTCCTTTGCCTTCAGTCTGATCACAGTTGGTAAATTGGAAAACCCAGGCAGCAATTATGTTTTCTCAGAAATTTGGTAAAAAAAAACAAAAACATATTACCTAGGAGAGAGGGTTGTTTTGCAGTACTGTGCTCACTGGATTTGTAATAACCAGTTTATTAAAGCACCGTGTCTTTGTATGTGTTTTGGCATTCACTTACATTGGCAACAAGTGTAGTTGATAAGGAAAATGACAGAAGACGTGACGTAAAGAGGTGAAGCAGTTTCTACAAGTTACTCATCTTCCTGTGGGCTGCACTGTGCCGGGGTTAAACGTTTCAGAACTTTTTCAAAAGACTGTGAAATCTGAGCAGCAGGTGTTGGCCCAGTGTTTCGCGGGCCGGGCTGCATCCCCATCGAGTCCCGTGTCAGCTGCAGAGAAGTGATTAAGCAGTGCTTTTAAGTGGCTGCGGCGTGTAACCTCTAATGTCCAACCTGCACGCACACTGTCATCCATAACATCCAGGGAGCACATCCCTTTAGTGGGGACACCATGCCAGACTTCATTAACCTCCACAATGTAGTATGTGTTCCTGTTGCATAATACTACAACGGGTATAATTTTACATAATGTAAATGAGTGTGAGAACGAAATAACTGAAATAGTGTGTTTTAGTTTAAGTACACGTACCAAAATGTGAGTGGGAAATACCTGGATTGCTTTAACCAAAAAAACCTTGTCTACGTTGCAAGTAATACACAATGTACTGTATTCCGCTTCTTTTCTCCAGCTGCTTAGCTTTAACCTCACATTAGTGTATTTTACTAATTAACCCTTTCATGCATGAATTATGATAACCTACTTCAGGATTTTTTCCCCAAGTGTTTTTTTTTTATTACTCTTTACACTCATATAGGAATAGCTGTCCACTGTAGTGACCACTCAGCCTATGAAAACAGGTGTATATCGTCTTCTGTGACTTTGGAGAAGCTTTGTCACACTGGAGAAAATAATCCTGTTGATGTCATCGTGATGTCATCGAGGGTTGCGTCAGCTCGGGCTGAGATATTGGGTTTGAGACTATAACCTAGATGTGTGAAAGCTCTGGGGCTCAAAAGACATTTATGAGGCACCAAGTGTCTAATTGCAAGCAACTAGCCAGTTGCATTATGTGTAATGTAGGATTTATTGTTTTCTACCTTTACTAGACAGTGAAGGCGACACAAAAAGGAGCTGTCTGATGTTGCATTATCAGAAATGTCGTCATGACTCCATCCATGACTCGTTTCACAACAGTATGATCTCTCACACTTCTGTTTGATCTTAACATCCTAGGAGGGTTGCGGATCAATAATTGGGTTTATGGGAAACTTCGACTCCACTTTTTAGAAACAAAACACTACATGTAGCATCTTGTAGCATCTCCAGCTGCTGATTCTTTCAGATGTGATTGGTGTCAGTGCGTCAACCATCAGTGTATAAATGGAAGTTGATTCGGTGAGACAGCCCTGCTAAGCGACTCGTGTGTCACTCCAACTGTTTAATGGGTGTTGTGGATCCTACTCCGCTGGTTTAAGGAAGTTCACAGAACAGTGTCTAAAGGGTGTGGCTTCCTATATTTCGAACATGGACGCTGAACATGGTACTTTTGATTTCAGCGATGTAGCGACGAGAAAACTGTTAGGTTGAGCAGAATTATCTTGACGTGTTCAGCTCGGCCGAATCCAATCTTTTAACCCCAGTTCAGTTTAAGCCCACAGGCTTTATTGGCAATATGACATACTTGATTCTTGGTGGTTCTTTGTTAAGATTTGATTCTCTCCCCTCCTTGCACTGTCTTTCACTTTATGATCTAAAATTAATGCCAAAGCCCCAGTGGCTGCTCTGGTGAATGCCTAAAGACTTTGAAGTGGGAGAAGTTTGACAAAACGCCCTGAGGCGAGTGTTTCATCGGGCTGCGGGGAGGCTGCTTCTTCCCAAGTTACACCAACATAGAGGGGATAACACAGCTTTCACACGGGAAGGGCATCTGCAAAAGTTTTTGAAGGGCACAAATGCTTGAGCTGTTAGTGCTTTAAGATTTTGCATGTGTGTTTGTGTATGTAAGGGTGTAGGAGCGATTTCCCAAAGTTTTTTTTGACTTGAATGTAGCGGCTAAGCACGTGGAGGGCTGCATAGACAGGCTAATGATAGACACGCTTGCTATAACATCACTTATTAGTGTCTAGTGAAATATTAGTGCAATTTCTGCTTCTTGCTATCGAGAGTAGATTTCTTGCTCAATGTTAACAGTCTTAAATGTATCAAGTATCAAATGTGTTATAAACAGCCAAACACCATTACAACAAAAGATCTTTAACATGGCGCGTTGCTATACATCAGTGCTTCTCAATTATTTTCTGTTACGCCCCCCCTAGCAAGAAGAAAACAATTCGTGCCCCTCCACTTTCTATAAATAATATCATTTGTCTATAAAATTGTAATAAGTACACCTCTGCATAACATTGTATCCTCATCAACATTAAAGAAAAGAAAAAAGAAAGAACTATAGTTCAACTTACAACAAAGAATAACTTTATTAACATTGTTTTTTAGTCTGTAACAGAAAAGATTTTAAGTGCATCAATTTGCCTGAAATTAAAAAATAAATAAATCCTTGTTTAAACTGTAAACATTTTTGACCAACTTATTTGATACTGAGAAATAAAATAAAATAATAAATTTAAATTCAGTTCAGCAACATTAACTCAGGAACACGATATATAAAACACTTTAACCTACAAAACAAAAATTAATGAAACAATTTGTTTTATCAAAATAAGGAAGTCAGGATTAATGGCTACAATGAGCACGTTTTGCAGTGCACAGCTTTTCTATGGTGTGGGGTTTTTTGCACTGAGCAATTTGGTACGCCACCCTATATGATGCTAACAGTGCTCGCTGGTTTACTGAAGTAGCATTCACAAAGCGGGATGATTGTTGGCCGTATTCGGCACGTTTTCGCTGAAAAAACTCCAGCGTCTTATCAGCGTGATTGGGGTGTCATGTGTTTAAGTGGCGTCTTAATGTATTTGGCTTCATGCTGTCCGCTGCCAGCATTTTTAGACACAGTAAACACACCGGTCTTTCCTCGTCTCCTACTGTAGTCACAGTGAAGCCAAGCGCTACATACGCTTCGTCATATTTCCTCGTCTTAGCTTTCGGGTGACTTTCTTTTGTCTCATTATCTTCGTCTCTCTCCGCCTTTCTTTTCATCCCTGTTAAAAATGTCTTCATGTTGTCTCTTTAGGGTTTTGTTGTTGAATAACGCCACCATAGACATAATACTACCTGCGCATACTCTGACAATGAGAGCGCCACTAGCGCCAACTACTGTAGTGGATGTGCAATTACATTTTATTCGAGTATGGCCAAAAAAAAAAAAAAAAAAAAAAAAAAAGCATGTTCCCCAGGGTTACACGCGCCCCACTATTTGAGAAGGACTGCTATACATACAGTGCATTCAGATGGTGATTTTAGCACAAGGCTGCAACATAATGTAAACTTTCTAAATTCACTGTATATAGTTAGTGACCCAAAGCACAGGAAAACTGGTGACATATACTGGACCAATTTGGTGTCCTGAACAGACTTAACTGGCTCCTACAGAGGACCTTCTACTTTTATTAAATCTGCTAGCATTTTTAAAGAAAAAAAATTCAAAAGTACAGACATTTTCTTCCTCCCTTCAAACAACCACTAGTTTACCTTATTCATCAGAAAACCGTTTCGTTCAGGTTCAGAGTACCTTAGTGCCACTCAAATTTCCATTTAAATTAAACTTCACCACTGGTGACTAAAACCATATGGAAAACATGATGGAAATATAACAGTCTGGTTCATTACAGTTTTTCTCCATTGGTTTGGCTCATTTCTTGAAACTGAGATGACATTCACATAACAACATGGACAAATCCCCAAACTATCTTGCAGTTTCTCACAACAGAATGGCATTTATCATTGCTTTCATCACATTTCCAAATGCTTTGTACATGTGTCAAGCCTTTAGTACATCCTTGCAAATAGCTATGTACAAGTATCCTACAGTTAACACAATCAGCCAACATTTAGTACATTTTTCAAATGAATGTATATTGCTGATCTATCCCAATTGGTTGGTTTTCAGTGTCATGGTTATTGTCCTCAAAACATGTCAGCACATTTTCATCGTATAAGTCATCATATGCAGAATAGTCTGCTCAATTGTCAAAATAGTGTTAGGAAACTGGAATAGAATACAGTACATATTTTGGAAGATGTTATAGTAAATTTAGGATAATCAGGTCTCGAAGGGCCCCACCTACCCCAGTTTGTAATTATATAGGACAACGTTAATTTCCACCGGGGTCCACGCATCCGGGGATGGTTCAACATGCATCCAAGAATGCACAATGTGTTCTTGCTACCATACTCTCCATTCCTCAATCCTATCGAGGAGTTTTTCTCTGCTTGGAGATGGAGAGTGTATGAACACCATGCGGAAAACCAGAAGGCTCTCATGACTGCAATGGACGCTGCCTGTGAGGACATAACAGGGGATCAGTGTAGAGGATGGCTCAGGCATGCACGACGCTTCTTCCCGCGCTGTATCTCAAGAGACAACATCAGATGCGATGTGGATGAGAATCTGTGGCCGAACAGAGCACAGAGAATGGATGGCCAGGAAGATGAGGATGGTGACCAGGAGAGAGAGGGGAGTGACCGTGACTAAACAAAATGTCTTCATTTGTGACGCTTTGTATTTACAGTGCTGATTTTTTTTTTTTTTTTTATAGGTTTTTGTATACACAGTATACTTTCCTTTTATCAATTCCCTACCTACTGTAATGTGTACAATCTACGTTAGTTGAGAATAAAAATGAAAATTCCTCGGCAGAATGAGTGCAGTGTGTGTGTGTGGTGTGAAAATGTTATGCCTATAGTTAGAAATATGCCATGACAAAGCGTCTAAGCATTTTGACTTGCAGTACTTACACAATACCAAAGGGACAATGCATTTTGGAGGCACTGACTAGTTATATGAGAAGGGAATGTAGTTTTGACTGAAGGGTAAACTGTTTTGGGAGCTGTACAATCATTGCCAGGTGATCCATGTAGTTGTGCAGTACCATCCAAGTTATTTTGACAGAAGTACTGAATGAATCAAAATGTGCCAAAGCAATTGAGAAGGATCCATGCCATTTTTATGGTACTGACTATTTACTATGGGAAAGGGATTTCATTTTGAAGCATGGATGAGTAGTTTTGGGAGACAAATTACATTTTGCTGGTTATCTGAAGTGTTGTGCAGAACTGCAAGTCTGTTTGGCCAAATTGCTTTATAGTTATGAGAATGTCATCTCAGTTTCAAGAAATGAGCCAAACCAATGGAGAAAAACTGTAAGTCACATGCTACAACTAAACCAATGCAGCCAAGTTAAAGACACTAAAAAGCTAAAGAGCTGAGGGGAACTGCAGAGTTGGGTGATAATACTCTGCAGGTTTGTCACTGCACAAATTCATCTGACCCATTTTTGAAAAAAGATAATTTTTCCAGGCATTTGCCTCTATTTGACAGAGACTGCCCCAGAGTCAAACTGATGACGTTGCAGTCGGTGTGGTATGTGCCTTAACCATCAGGCCACCAACCCGCCCCATTTGACCTATTTTAATATAAGAATATTGATATAGCAGCTTTAAATGTGGTATTAACTATTCACTACTGATTATCCTACTAACCGCTCATAATGCACATGTTTAGTCATTTGCATAATGCAAATACCACATTTCTTCAAGTCTAAAAGTTCTCACCACTGCAGACTTATAAGTGATGAATGCCCTGGTGAAGCTGTTCTATTTGGCTGTGAAAATACAGAGAGTGACATGAGCAATTTCTCTTTTTTTTTTTTTTTTTTTTCCCCTTTCGGAGAAAACAAAGTTTCCAATGTCTAAATGAATAATTGCTCCCAACAAATTGCTGGGATAGTGTTTCTTTTATATTCTAGCAGAGGTTAGTCATTTAGAAATAATTGCTTGTTTGTGCATTTAGCCTGTTTATAAGCGCAGACACCTCAAGGCAATGACCCGCTGCGATTATGTCTTCAGCAAATTGTATTCTTCGTCCCAGGTTTAGCATCAACAAACAGCTACGACTCGCTCCGCTGGCTTGAGTGGAGAAACCATGTTGAATAGAAGCAGAATATTGTTCTATTAATTATGTATTGTAGACCTTGATGCTGGGAATGAAATTTCTGCCTGTGGCTTTACACTAAAATACCCTCCCATTCCTCTCCACTGGTTCCTCGCAGCTTATATATATATATATATATTATTAGTTATGTTTTTCTCTGTGTGGAGCTATATGAGCCACGCGCTGCAATGACAATCAGCCTGTCGAAGCCGTCGGTAGATAATGACGGTGATGGTAAACAACTGCTGTGAAAAAGGAGTGCTCTGTAATTGAATTTGCTATCACAGGCTCAGTCTAACAGTCAGCCTTGTAATTTTGATGCTGGCTGAAGACAAAAGAAGCAAGCAGCGGGCCTCATGCGTGTTCCTGTAAAAACAAGTAGACAGTGTTATGACAAAGTTGAAAAGGAGCCTCCTGATTTATTCAGCAGGAAAGACATTTAGAGGTAATGTCTGCAGTCTTATCAGGTTGTCCAAGGTGCCACTTCAAGCTTTCTACCAGCGTACTGCAAGCCTGGTGGGCTTACTGTGACTCCTCCCTGACCTGAAGAATTTTTTTTTTTTTAAAAAGAAGGTATTTTTAAGATATATTTCAAAGTAAAATGTGTCATACATAAAGCATAGCTCTTTTAAGGACAGACGATAGTTATATCAGTATTGTTTTAGTGAACGTAGCATTGCAGTGTGTGCAGTTTGGGTCATAAATAAATGCTACAACTCCTCCTGTGTCAAAACTTGCCACCCAGCTGAACTTCAGCCCAGACTCACGTAACATAGGCTATAGGATAGACTTAAGGAGCAAGCTGTCCACTGAAATAGAATATGAAATGTAACTAGCAGATGCCAAATAGTCTGCAGTCTTTTTATTTAAAAAAAGTTAATTAATGAGTTATTTGGAAAGCATCTTACAGTTTCCTGCCTGTACAAGAAGAACAAAATGAGCGGGAATCTGTTGTGTCTCTGCTGGCCCAATTAGCTCCGTGGGAAAAGACATCATTGTTGACGCTGAGCGGACGCAGGGTGTTTGAGGTGAAACAGACAGTTATTGTCTTCACCTTAGAGTTTGAGTTGTTAGATGCTGCAGCGAGTTGGCCAGCCAGGCTCGCTCGTGACTGCTGGAGTTCGCTGCTCCGCTCTGCTGACGTTTGTCTCTGTTGTGTTGTTGTTGTAACCATACTGTAGCTGGCATTTTAAAGTTAACTGAGATGTGGTCAAAGCACTGAGCTGGTGGGGAAAAAAACCGCGATCCTCTCCTGAACATGAACACAACAGTCATGTTATGTAAAAGATAAATAAATGAAGTTCTTTCACTCAGTCAAAGATTAATTAGTTAAACAGCATTTATACAAAATGCAAATATGTTCTCCTCTCGTGGGATTTATCTACTCTATAACTTATGTTAATGAAAGATGGTGGACTAGTGTAGGAAGACCCCCACTGCAGAGGGGATCATTAATGTTGCATTGTGTTACTTTGCTTTGCATGGTGACATTATCCCTGTACTATAATCCCCAGTGAATATTAGTCACAGCACTGATGGCACAGAACATTAACAACCTTTCTACCACAACATGTAATATATTAATGTACAACTATCATTTCCTGCTCTAAAGGCCTGTGCATGCCAGCGTTTTGGTTTTTTTATTTTTTATTTTTTTATGTGCATTTTAATTTGCTCGTTCACATTATTTTTCAAACCCGTGTAAGTCAACGAAAGCTTTCACCAAACAATATCGCAGCTCTTTTTTTTTCCAGACCAGCACACATCTGACCAACCAAAACGCACACTGACGACAGCATCAGCAACTACACAGCCATCATGACATGCTGATTGATGAACCTGCTTTTACGAAACACGACAACACCCAGAATATCAGCAGATAACACTTTTGCCTATTTACAAGAAAATACTATCAGATAGACCTTGTCCTTACTGGGACTGGATGTCCTTCTGTGTGTTAGTCGTCTTGGTCATGTTATTTTTCCCGTGTCTCCTTTCTTTGGGAATTGAGTCCACGCTGTGAAGCTGAAGTCCTGTAGATGTCTGTCCAATGTTTGGAAAGCCCAAGTTGTGATGGATATTCTAAAATATATTACGTGTGGGTTATTTTCAAGCTTTTGGTAGAAATTAAAGGCTAAAGCACCTGGCTAAGCACTTCTAACATATAGGACAAGTAGGACACATTCCTCAAAATGCAAAGCAAAGTGTTCTGCTCTGAGCATAAATGCATTGTGGCAGTAAATGTTAAAAGATTTCCTGGACTGATGAAGTTGAAGTGACAGTATTCCAGCAGCTGGACTAACATAAGCTACAGTGGACAACACACATCGCTACATCATGTAGTTAAAGATTATTTAGGCTACAGCTCTTGGGTCAGACTTTAGTTGAATTGTTAATATTGATGATCATGTCAAACACATGCAGTCTGATCCAATTTATGTTCTCCACTGATGTTGCTGTGTTCATTTTTAATTCCCGTAACTCTGTGTTTACTCTCTGTTCTTTTAAAAACATAGACCTCAGTGTGTCAGTGTTGAAAAAAATATTTTTGTAAAGGGAAAAAGGACCACTGTATTTCATACATTGTTAAAAGTGCCCTCCAGGCATGTATTAAAATATATAAAAATTCTCTGCTTGGAAAAATAACAAGTGCTTGATATGTTTCCACAAAAAAAGTATAATTACCATATTAAAACCATTATCCTACTCCTGATTCAAGATGTCTGCTACTCCACTGTAAAGTCTAATCTCAGTGTATGTACACTGGAGACACATGTTTCCACATCACACTTGTGTAAGTGGAATATTGGCGCCAAGCAAGTTGTGTTTTCACATATCGTGCTCACAGACCCACTTCTTAATGGGGCCCGATGGGAGGGTTACCCTAACCCTAAACCTAGTACTGCAGGATTGTCATATACGCCTATGTTATGATATTGTAGTTGTAATTCTAATTTCAATGTAAAAGAATGGCATGACATGGTTAGCTAGTCAGCAGCAAATCACCGACAGCAACACGTGTAGTGAGACATTATGTGACGTGGACACCTCAGCTCACACCATCTTGCTGGTTTCTTTCCTGATAGTTACATGCCTTCACTTCCTGCTGTCTTCCTGTTTATTATTATAAAGGTTTTATTTGTGTTTGCCTGTTCGGTCTGTGCAGAAGCTCTGCTAGTTACTTGGATGAATTCCTTTATTCTTGTTTTGGTCATAAGATTTATTACACTGTACATAGTCCTTAGTTAGTTAAACATTTACTACAATACTTATTGGCCATCTTTTGTATTACAAGCAGGTGTCTAAGTACATATGTTATATATTTTGTTGTAGACTGACTGACTGTTTTCAGTATTCAGTCTTGTATTGGCCTGCTGTTTATACGTTTGTATGCAAAGGAGATGCATAAGAAAAAAATGTGTAAATCATGATACATTCATTTTATGTTTTTAAAGAGAACATTAATATGACTAAAAGTTAATGGAATGTAATCAAGTTATATTACTTTAATATTGTAATGCTTGGATTAGGTTACTGTCTGGGTTTTAGTAATTGTATCAAAATACATTTATAAAGTAACCCTCCCAATTTTGACTATAGAGCATATACTGTAGGCTACAATACAGTACAGAATACAGGAGTATTCATAGTATAGTATCAGTTTATCAAGAAGACTAGACTGACATATTCAACTAAACAACACTGCACTTTGCTACTAGTGGATGGGGAAGGGTGGGGGCAGCTTAAACCGGGGGATGTATTCAAATTGCCTACTGCCTTCAACTCTTTGGGCACATTGAAGTGTTGGGAACAAGAAGAAAAGCCTGTTTTATATGAAATGAAAGAAAATGTTTACAATTTGACCTGTTACAGTTTCTAAATTCATAATACTTGGATGGATCCCTATCATACGGTGTGTTATTAAATGTGTTAGTGGAGGTCAAATGGAGCTGTGACTTCCAGGAGTTATATGCATTGATGCTCTTTTTGATTGCAGCTGCTGATTCATTAATGATGAGCAACAAGGTTCTGACTGTGTGTGTGTGTGTGTGTTATCTCACTTGACTAGACTTCAAGCATGCATTAAGGACATAAAAAATTGGATGACCCACAATTTTCTGATGCTAAATTCAGATAAAACTGAAGTTCTCGTAATAGAAACTATCATTCCAGAGATTTAGCCTTAGATGGGATCACCCTGGCCACCAGCTCCACCGTAAAAAATCTTGGCGTTGTTTTTGATCAAGACTTGTCCTTTAATAACTATATAAAACAACTTTCGAGGACTGCATTCTTCCACTTGCGTAACATTGCCAAAATCAGACGCATCATTTCTCAAGTGGATGCAGAAAAACTAGTCCATGCATTTGTTACTTCTAGGCTGGACTATTGTAACTCTTTGCTATCAGGCTGCTCTAATAAGTCTCTTAAGAGTTTGCAGCTGATTCAGAACGCTGCTGCACGTGTTCTGACAGGAACCAAGATCAGAGATCACATCTCTCCCATTTTGGCTTCCTTGCACTGGCTACCTGTTAAATCTAGAATAGAATTTAAAATTCTTCTCCTAACATACAAAGCTCTTCATGGTCAGGCACCATCATATTTAAAAGAGCTCATAGTACCTTACCACCCCACTAGAACATTGCGCTCCCAGGATGGTGGGTTCCTTGTGGTTCCTATAGTGTCTAAAAGTAGATTGGGAGCCAGAGCTTTCAGCTATCAAGCTCCTCTTCTGTGGAATAAACTACCACTCTGTGTTCGGGAGGCAGACACGATCAACACCTTTAAGAGTAGACTTAAGACTTTCCTGTTTGATAAAGCTTATAATTAGGGCTGGCTCAGGTCATCCCTTAGTTATGCTGCCATAGAACTAGACTGCTGGGGGACTCACATACTCTCTCTTCTCTCTCTCTCATTCTCTCTCTCTCCTTATCTATCCATCTATCTAATCCGTCTATCTATCATGTTACTAATTAAACTTCTTCCCTGGAGTTTCTGTGCTCTCTCGTCCAGCAGGTTCTTGTGGACTGTGTCTGCTGTTGTGGTCCTGCGTGGCGTCTTCTTCGTGTGTTGTCGCCATCATCATTGTTGCCATATCCCCATTACAGTTTATAGTTAGTTAATGATTTGCTGCTGTGCATCTGTATCTTTACCACTAGTTTCACTGTTACTGTAATAATTCATCATTCATTGTAAACATTCTCATTTTATCATTGTCATTGTTTATCACTATTATTTATTGTGAGTGTACAATATGTGTGTGTTGATTGTTCTGTACATGTGACATCATTGCACGTCTGTCCGTCCTGGGAGAGGGATCCCTCCTCTGTGGCTCTTCCTGAGGTTTCTTCCACCTTTTTCCCTGTTAAAAGGTTTTTTGGTGCGCAAGTTTTTCCTCACTTGAATCGAGGGTCTAAGGACAGAGGGTGTCACTCCCTGTACAGATTGTAAAGCCCTCTGAGACAAATGTATTTTGTGATTTTGGGCTATATAAATAAAATTTGATTTGATTTATCTCTTCATTTGAGTTGTTGAGTCTGTTTGTGTTTATAGTATTTTGGATACAGCTGGGGCCTCATTTATAACTGTTCGTTCCACACAATAGAAGGAGTATGCAAACTTTGGGATTTGTCAAAAAAACAACCAAACTTGACGGGAGAATGTGCAGTCCTCCATGGAAACTCTGAGCCATGCATACGCACATTAAACAGGAGAAATGAGAAACTGTGATTCTGAATGAAATGAAACTGATACTACTGTTTAAAATGAATCAAAAATACCACCTCTCATGTATCATATGATGAGTTCATTTGCAAAAACAGGTAAAAGTACATCTGGACATCTGTACAACATGAGCCTGAGTCAGCAGAAAGTCCCGCTGCTGTGGAAAACATCCTGCTTGGTTCCAGTCCCCAAGAAGTCGAGGCCATCTGACCTGGCAGACTACAGACCAGCCGCCCTCACATCTCACGTGATGAAGGTCTTGGAGAGACTGGTCTTAGCCCAGCTGAGGCCACGGGTGAGGATGTTTCTGGACCCTTTGGAGTTTGCCTACCAGCCCCATTTAGGTGTCGATGATGCTGTCATCTACCTGTTGCAGCGAACCCATATGCATTTTGATGGTGGTGAAGGCACTGTTAGGATCACTTTCTTTGATTTTTCCAGTGCTTTCAATACCATCCAACCTCTGCTACTGGGTGAGAAGCTGCAGGTGATGGGTGTTGACGACACAGTGATCTCCTGGATTACTGACTACTTGACAGGCAGGCCACAGTTTGTCCGTCTGGGCAGTGTCCTGTCTGATGTGGTGGTCAGTGATACAGGAGCTCCACAAGGAACTGTACTTTCTCCCTTTCTCTTCACCTTATACACCACTGACTTTCAATACAACTCTGAGTCATGTCATCTACAGAAGTTTTCTGATGACTCAGCTGTTGTTGGGTGTATAAGGGAGGGAGAGGAGGGTGAGTACAGGACGCTGGTGGACAACTTTGTAGAGTGGTCCGAGCAGAATCACCTGAGGCTGAATGTCAACAAGACCAGAGAGATGGTGATCGACTTCAGGAGAAAGAGGATGCCTTCACAGCCTGTACTGATCAGGGGGGAGGTGGTGGAGGAGGTGAAGGACTATAAATACCTGGGCGTGGTGATTGACAACAGACTGGACTGGAAAGCTAACACAGAAGCTGTGTACAAGAAGGGGATGAGCAGACTCTATTTCCTGAGGAAGCTGAGATCCTTCAACGTGTGCAGCAAGATGTTGGAGATCTTCTACCAGTCTGTTGTTGCCAGTGTCATCTTCTTTGCTGCTGTGTGTTGGGGTAGCAGCATCAGAGCCAGCGACACCAACAGACTTGATAAAATCATCAAGAAGGCTGGCTCTGTACTTGGTGTCCGGCTGGAGACGTTTGGTACTGTGGTGGAGAGGAGGATGCTGAATAAACTGTTTACCATCATGGACAATGATCAGCACCCTCTCCATCACACAGTGGACAGACAGCGGAGTACTTTCTCCCACAGACTGCTCCAGCTCCGCTGTCGTAAGGAAAGATACAGGAAATCTTTCCTGCCACAGGCCATCAGCGTGTACAATAATAGCTAAAATCCGGTCATATATTATATTATATTATTACATATATTATTATATTATATTTAATTTTACTTATTCTTATGTAATTATTATCTTAATTTCTTATTCTTATTTAATTATCTTTTCTTATTTAATTATTAATTATTATCTTAATTGTTGGTTGTTCTTTTTATTTCATTGTTGTTGTATTTGTGTTATAATAGTTAAAATCCGGTCATATATTATATTATATATTATATTTTATTTTACTTATTCTTATGTAATTATTATCTTAATTTCTTATTCTTATTTAATTATCTTTTCCTATTTAATTATTAATTATTATCTTTATTGTTGGTTGTTCTTTTATTTCATTGTGTTGTATTTGTGTTATGCTGCTGTTACACTTTAATTTCCCAGTTTTTGGGATTAATAAAGTATATCTATCTATCTATCTATCTATCTAAGCTTAAAATGAAGAACTGTTCACTAACTAGATATTTCGGGGCACATCTTATCAGAATCAGAATTGGGTTTATAGCCAAGTACATACAAGGAAGCACGTACTAGGAGTTTGGTGGTGTTGTGGTGTGCAGCAGTCTTAGATAATATATACAAAAAAGATTAAGTAATCCTTGAATAATAGAAAAATATATTCATTGTGAGAGGGGTAACTACAAGGTTATTCTAAATATTAAATTAAAGATACTTGATTTTAATTAGGAGGCTAACATTGTTTATAGTGTACAGTTATTAATAGTAAAATAGTGAAGTAATACAAGTTGCAAAGTTTGCAGATGTGTCAAAAAAACAAGAACATACACAAGTCTTATTTCTTTTAACTCTTTGGCTGCTGGAGGTGCCGTGGAGACGCCGGGATGGCACAATCTGCTGAGCTGCAGCATCACCAACCCTCGCTGGAACTCACAGCAGCTAAAAACACTAGAAAATGTCTCATTTGTTGGTGTAAATAGACGTTTAAACACAACTTGAATTCATTTGGTTTACTTTCTGGGTCATCAAAAAAATCTTTTTTTAGTCCTTCTGTTGGCTTTTGCCATGTTTGTCTTCATTCAGTCGGTATGAATAAATATTAATTCGAGGTGTTTCAGTGACCATTTATAGACAACTGTGGGCATTACAAGGGTGGGAAAAGATGTTCTCTTTGAGTTGATTGTGATTTATAAAGGGAAACCAGCATGTGACCTGCATGCACACTGTGTTATGAATCAAAATCTGTTTTTATGTGTAAGCACTTTTTGCGTTTCACCTTTTGACATAAATCCTGCGTATATTTTTATAAACGAGGCCTCTGGTCTAACTGCACTGTACTTTATTGGAAATGACTAACGTGTGTCTGGTTCAGGTCAGTTTACTGCAGGTCTATTTCACATCATGGACCAGTGAAGACTTGATGAAGATCAAGATTAAAGATGTGATTAAAATCACTCTTTTTTTTTCAGTCAGTGTGAATCCAGGTGATTATGTTTTCTATAGATCCACTGGGTTAATATGTATCTATTTTATACCATTTGTTGCTTGATGGATGAGGTCAGCTTTAGGTTGTGATTCAAAAGTGGTTGACAAGCAGTGTGTTGGAGGTTACAGAGCAGAGAGGAGGGGAGGAGGAGATGTCTGTTCTGCATGGCTGCCTCCTTTGGCAGCTTCTTCTCCTCTGGGTGCAGGCACCTCTTCACCCTGTTCTCCCCTCTGTATCCTCTGCCTCACCACAGTCATGTCGCGGTGCAGCCGGAGTCACTCTGCAGCCCTGGCCACACAACTCTGTTCATACAAAACTAACAGAGGACTAACTCTCAACTGCTGCTCACACACTGTGGCTGAGGCCACTGGCAATCACTGTCACTGCTAATACCAGCGTAGTCTGAAATGAAATCAGCATCTCACTGCTTCCTGTTACACTGAGGATGTTGCTACTCCTCTTCTAGATGATATACAACATTTAAATATATATAGTACAGATGATAGAGACTGTTTGAGGTCCTGGCAATGGTTTCATTTGTTTTAATAAAGCTGCTATTTATGGAAACAGTTTAAAGAATGGAGAATGGTGATATTTGTCATTTACACATCATTAAAATCCCCTCACTGGTGCTATATCAGTGGCATTTAGTGTTGAAATGATTGCTGTGCAATTATCTGAATTTTTTATATTATTCTTGTCTATGTCTTTGTGAAATAAAGAAAATAATAAGAACTGTTGTGGTGAATCAGCCACATGCCAACATTTAAATTAAATTTTTTTTTTGCCTAAATAATCTCAGAATTGAATTTGTTGACACAATAATTGTTGTAGAATGAAAATGACTACGGTAACCTTTGTCATCACTGCTGGTATACTTGTGTACCCCACAGTCCACACAGCTGTGGATGGTGGAACACAGCTAATAAGTAAAAATGCATCAGTCCTGGAATGGATGCAAAACACACACAACTTCCCTCATCACATTCTAATATATATGATATACTACATGTTATGTAAACTGACTCCAGGTCCCCTTCCTGTTCTCACCTTGAGGTTGGAGACAGCGGTGTAGCCATGTGGAAATACTGGTGCCTTTACAACCTCCATTTCTCACATGGTTAAAGATGCAAGTACTTCTCTCTCTGCCTCTTCCTTCTTCTTTCTATCTCCCCCCTGGTGTTTCATTTATGCTGAATGTGTATGCTTACTCCTACATATTTTATGTTTGCACGTACATTTTATTCTTTCATTGTACATTCTCTCTGTGTCAGAGAGTGGATGTGTAGGCCTTTTACATTCCTGCACCTCTTTCTTCCCTGTTCCAGTATATGTATATGTTATTCTGTTTTAAGAGCCGGGGGTCATTTTATGCATGACGATGAACGCTCGTAGGTGTCTTCTTCTTCTTCTTCTTCTTCTTCTTTTTTTTTTTTTTTGCTTTACAGCAACTAAGTGGCATAAGTTCATTTTCCACACTTCTACTTTGTGTCCTCAGGCTGTCAGTGGTGCTGAAAGCAAGGCTGCTGCTCACAAACATCCCAATAAGGCTGGAGCTGAATTCTAAACAGCCTTAATGTCTCTTTACCTGAAAACAGAGTTTTATTGTAGATAACCCCCAGCCAAACTCAGTTCTGCATCCAGTAAACACATGCACCAATCAGTCAAACAAATATATTCCATGCATCTGCACATGTGCTCTCTCATTACATATAGCTGCTCACTCTCGCATCAACAGCAGCCTGGTGTCAAAAGAACAGAAACAAAAAAAAATATCATATGCTGCTTGCTCTTTTCCAGTCTATCAATACGTACAAAAGAGGAGGAAGACTTTTTTTTTTTTTTGTCAGATATCTGGCACTTGGAAAGCTGCTTTCCACAAAATCCTCCTCTCACCTGAGGCACTATAACACATGGCATCCAATTTAGAAGCAACATTTGAAATCTGAGCAAGTCTAATCAAAAACATTGGAAATTATGTTGGAAATGGAGAAGAATCATATTGTGACGAAGATCAATATCTGATCTCCAGTCATCACAGCTTCACTTTATCATTGTTATATTTCCATTTAAATCAGTCTATATATCATGCTGTCCATAAAGGTTAAAGGGACAGTTAATCATTTTGAAGTATTATATCTATACTATATATTAATACACTGAGGTACATGTGCCAAACTGAAACATACTGAGAAGATTTTTTGAGCAGGGTGAGTAACTTTCATTCATAAAGTCTGTCGTGTTCTCATAATACATGCACAGTGGAAGAGGTCTTTTCTGAGTCTCTCCGTGTTGGACTAGTCCATCGCTCCGCTGGCGAGGATTCTTCATAATCCTACCAGCTCTGATTTTATGTGTTTGTCACCAAGATTGACAATAACAATTGTCGCTCTTTGCATAAGTCCTTGTTCTTGTGGAAAGCACATTCTGACATTTCTGATGCATCCAAACTATCAAAATGTGTAACCCAGTGGCTGTAGTGTAGTGTAGTGTAGTATAGTTGAAATTCCTTCCATCAGATTTTCTCATAATTATTAGACAGTAAGTTCTAATTATGAGAAATCGTAATTATAGCATCTTTTCATTTAGCTGCAGTAATGGCAGATTTGTCGCGTTTGTACCGTCATGCTTAATGAGCATTATAAGATCATTACGATTTAAAAATGCGATTCACTTAATGTATTAGATTATTTGAACAATATCTATGTTTATTTAGCGATATCGTTGTTTATTAAAGCCGCTACGTGTAGCTTTGAAAGATTTCAATATTTGAACTATAAAGCTACTGTGGCAGTTGGCAACACACACTATTGTTCTCAGGATTGTCCAATTTTTCTTAAAGCAGTAATTTATGCTGTCAGAATAATTAGACAGTGGTGCAGTCACATAAAGAATATACACAGTGGTTCTAGTCCCAGCTAATAAGATCCCGGCTACACTGTCTGCATATCAAGTCAGCTGACCTTATGTTAAGTAGCCATTGTTTAATCAGAATATCAGACGAACTTAAGAGGCGGTGACTGCCCACTCAGTCCGAGTTTAGCTCACCTCTGCATGATTGACAGCATCAGACTGACTGGTGCTCCATTACCATTCTCTGTTCTTCCACCCACATCAATCATATCACTATGTACTGAAACAGCGAAGAGTGGGTGGTGAGTGGTGACTGTCAGTCATCTCAAGTTAGAGACAGAAAAGGGAGACAGAAAATGTCGCAGAGACCGGCAAGCCTTTCATTTGAATGAATAATATGTAAGTCACACTTCTGATAAGTTGAACATCGACTGAAGCGCGGCGCTAAGTGGTGACATTCCAAACGTTCTCTGTGCACATGTAGCAGGAAGCCAATGTGATTGATCAAAATGCACTTCTCTCCTCTGTTATCACACTGCTATTGCATAGCAGGGATAGCACAACAGATCTTATGTCAGCCAGAGTCCTTGTAGTCAGAATATGTTGGGAGTAGCAAGCGAAGACATGAAGCATTGACAAACTGATGAGAATATGGTTGAAAATCAGCATGGTGTTCCTTTAAATATGCATAGAGCATTTAATAACAATTCTTAGCGAGCACGGACAAACGGTATACAAGATTGTTTTCTTACTGTTGTAATCTTAGGCTCCACATTTATCCTAACTCACAGCCACACATTGGATGAGTTAGAGCAATTGAGGCTTAAAACCCATTAAATTGGTAATTGTTAAACGCAGAGGTGGAAAGAGTACTAAAATATTATACTCAAGTACAAGTACTGTTACTCTGATGAAATTTTACTTAAGGACAAGTAAAATTACCAGTCAACAAATCTACTTAAGTAAAAGTAAAAAGTAAGTCATTTAAAATGTACTTTGAGTAAAAGTAAAAAGTTACTTTTTAACCATGGGTGCTTTTTGCCTCTATTGTGTTGTGGGAAAAGGAGACAAGGACATATGCACATCTCAACCAAGATCTTTTTACTGCAGCAAATTAAAGTGCTGCAATAAAGTATTAACAATGCTTTTCATTTTTTAATGTTGTTTCAGTGTTTCCCACATAATTTGACTGTAATATTTAGCTTACATTCTTTATGCAATGTTATAGCTCATTTCAGGTATTCCATGTTTATGCTCACATGAACTCCCCTTGGCCTAACTCAGGGATCATCAACCTATGGCTCGCGAGCCAGATGTGGCTCTTTTGATGACTGCATGTGGCTCGCAGGAGTGAAAGTAAGCCGGTCCGGTACTGCGTACCACTAAAACAGGGGTGCCCAATACGTCGATCGATTGGACCAACAATAAAAAATGGTTGTCTGTCCGCCGTTTGCTCTTTTCATGGTGCAATAAAGGCATAAGCGTGCCACCGCTACCACTAACCAGCAACTTCGCCACACTGACAGCAAAGAGTAAATGTACGGGAGAGAAACCGGGTTGGGTAAGACCAAGTATTTGGCAGGGGGGGACTACATTACCAGATGATTAGAGATGCTACGGTTTTTATGGTAAATACAGTTAATAAGGAAACAAATCAACAAATTGTTCATGCAAAATAATTAACACATTTATTAATCGGAATGATGTGATTATATTGGGGGGGGTTATATTGGTTGGATCTGATTATTGGGGGGGTCATGACCCCACTATCCCCCGTGTAAATTACGTCTATGAGTCTCAGCAGCAGTTGGTTTTAAAGTTATTTGAGTCTATCCTCGTTTGCTTGGGAGTAAACAGCAGGCCGGCACAACTGAACAGACGCTCGCAGGCAGCTGACGCAGGCAGGCCAGTGTTGAGCTTCAGAGCAAGTTTTTTTATGTGCGGAAACGAGTTGAGCAGAATGTGGCTCCCCGATTCTGTTTTTTTTCCTTTCCTTTCATTTTTTTTTTTTACTCAGTAACGCTTGTGATGAAAAATGTACAAAAGTACATTTCTTAAATAAAAACATATTTAAGTAAAAGTATCAAAAAGTTTTTCAAAAAGTACTTGAAAAAGTACAAGTACACAAAAAAGCTACTCAATTACAGTAACGCGAGTATTGTACTTCGTTACTTTCCACCCCTGGTTAAACGTGCATCAACTGATTTTGTGGCCAGTTTGGAGCAGTGGAAACATGGGAACACAACACTGATACATCATGACCTTTTAATTTGATACATTGCACTTTTTAGCAAACAGCTGCTTATTTCCATATCTCGCGGTTACAGAGCAGCATTACAGTATTTCTGCCCACCTGGCTATCTGGCTCTTTTGCTGATAAATGCTCCACTATGTTTACCAACTAGTCTAAAGCTAATTGTGTCTGTTTCCTGTCTGGTGTAATTTACAGTGCAGCCTTCTGCAGCCAGACCACTGAGCTGAGACTCGCTTCAAAGCTCTGTAAAGCCGACCTGCAGAGTCTCTAATGGATTCTCTGTAGGTTCATCACTACGAGCAACGGCTCTCACGTTCAACATTGTCATTTTATTACATTGAAATGTTGATTATAGCCACAGACATTAAAAGTAACAGCAACAAGAACATATTCAGGCTTATTCAGACATCTGGCCAGGCTGTGGAGCAGGTTATAAAAACAATGCGCCACAATTCAAATTTGCTGGGATTCACCATGAATGGTCTGGCAACCCCCTTTCCAACCTGCGACCCTCCAGTTGGAAACAACTGGTCTAGACTGAGACACCAGGAGGAGGCGCTAGTGTTGCTATTAAGGACATTATCTCTTGCTAGTTTCCCACCAGCTAACACTAAGCTAGATGTACCAATGCCACATTCTGAATAAAGGTCTTGGTTGTGATGGAAGACTGCTTTTCCCATCACCCTGATTCCTCATGTGTATCATAACTGATCTGTACCTGTAGTTCAGCCTACATACAGATGAAACAGGTTTAATCTTAAGCCATATTTCCTAAATTGTTGAACAATTCCTTTAAAGTACCTGAAGCGTCTGCTCCCATGAGGGCCCAGTATGTGCCTGAATAACTCGAGGATGCAGATCTTCATCCTGGTTTTGATCGATTCATTGATTTTATAATCACTGTAAATGGAACATAATGTGCATATAAGACTGTAGAGTTGAATTACATCTCCTATGATTAAATTGGTCAGTAGTTCACTTTCATCTCCGGGGGGGATCCTGGAGTTATACTTACAGTTCTTGCAAAGAATTAATTTCAATCCAGGAGTCTCACAGGACTTTAAATGGTTCATTTCATTTCAATTCATGTGTGTGCATGCGTGTGTGTGTGTCTGTGTATGTGTTGTGTGCTCCATTAGTGTATTTCCCTTTGCGCTTTCATTCCAGTCTGCAGCACTATGAATTTGTAGCCTGGTCACTAACGCAAGTGTTTATCTCCTTCTAACCTTCTAACCTCTTGCCTCTAGTGTACGAGTGACAGCTCACAATCCCCTCAGCAGACCAAGAAATTGCATTTACCTAACCTTTAGCCCTGTGCCTTACTGCAGTGCATTGGTTTCAGAAAAGTCACTACATACAGCACTTCACCTCCACCTCACGTTCTGTTGTACACTGATAAACACACTACCAGGTTCACATACACTTATGAAAACCTCCTAAAACTTGTAGGCACATTCAGAGTTTGATTGTTTTTATATTTATATTGATGCAACTGGTAACATCATTAAGGGCTGCATTTCATTTTCACCTTTTCATTATAACTAATGACATTGTATTTAATTTTCCAGTGTCCTGGTATTGTTGATGTTATGTCATTACACCTGTGCTTTTCATGCATGAATAAGTCAAAAAGTCCTCATAGAAAAAAGGTCCATAAACTGGGTCACACTGCAGTCAGAAAACTGTGCGTAACACAACCTATTTACCTCGATTAAGTAACCAATAGGAAGGCCCAAACACAGACAGTGGTTTTATTGGCATAATTCATTATCAACAGATGGTTGCTGTGTTTATATAGACAAACTCTATGCCAGTCATCACCCTGCATCCATGTGACTTCCCCAAAAGCAACAGTGTGCAGCCATTTAATTTCGCTCTGCATTATCAACTGGAGGTAGATGAAGGTGAACTGCCAGCACAAAATGTGACTCATTTTAAATACAAAATGTGGGTGGACTACAAGTGAGCTGATAATACCATTCTATTTATTCATTACACAGGGTGAGGGAGGAGTGGGAGGAGATAGGAGGGAACCTGTGTCAGGACTGATAATAATAATTCATTACAATGCAGAGGTCTAAAGATTATTTAAAAATGGCAGGAATGACATTGTTCCTAAAGAGCAATTTATTGGAATGCAATTATAACGGCTGCCATGTTGAATACGTGATTTGTGTTGCGGTTTGACGTTCAGAGTAATTTCTCTGTTGGTAATCGTTGGTAATTGTTGTGAGAGAGAGATTCCTCAGTCTACAGGCCACACGAGTCACTGCACAGCAGCTCACGCTTCCACTGCTGCCCTCAAACGGGTTTAAATAAAGTTTGATGTAGCAAAACACTGAATTCTATTTAACACTGAATATTGTCTAGTCATTGATTATATTTGACTGCTGAATTGCTCGGTCGTGGCCAGCTTTTCAGGTTATGTCTGATGTGATAAAGTGTTTAAAAGCTGAGCTGGTGCTATAATTATTATAATATTGCTCTCATGTGGTATTGTTGACTTCAAGGGCAAACTAAATATTGTCTTCCAAGAGCTTCCATCCAAACAAAGCTGTTGGCCTTTGTGGGGCACTATTCCAAAAGCTTTTGGCAACTTGAGAAAATTCTGTTTCCAGCTACTTGGCTAGAGAAAACACAACAACTAGCTAAAGTGAAAGAAGAAGTTATAAGTTACCTGTAGTGGTATCTAGCCATTAAATAAATATGCATATTTAAGAATTGTTATTTCTGCAGGTTTACTGAGCAAGCATGGATAAAAATGCTCAGTAGTGTGATAAAATAGCTGCGCTATAGTTGAGCGAACGTTACTCAAACAGGAAGAACTAGAGGATACAAACATTTGGTGCTCTAGTGAGTATCTCTGGCTGCAGGACAGTGTGTGTGTGAGATCGAGTCGAAATAATACTGAATGAATGAATGAATTCACATTTTTGGTCAATAATGTCAAGTCAATTTTATTTATGTAGTGCCAAATCCTGGGAGGGGTTATCTCATGGCACTTTCATACAGAAAGCAGAAAATTGCAGGTCATCCAGGTCTTTATGTCCTTAAGACATGCTTGAAGGTTGAAAATGTATGGAGTGCTTCCTAATAATATTACCTCGATGAAGCATATATAAGGTGACTAGTGTTGGTCCAAGCACAGAATCTTGCAGAACTCCGTGTTTAACTTTTGCACACATGGGGGATTAACTATTAATGTGTATAAACTGAAATCGATCAGATAAATAGAACTTAAACCAGTTTAATGCAGTTCCTTCAATGCTGATTAAATGTTCTAGTCTCTGTAATAAGATGTGATAGTCAGTGGTGTCAAATGCAGCACTAAGGTCTAACACAAGTACAGAGAGAAGTCCTGTCCTGTCTGGTGTATTTGTAACTTTCACCAGTGCTGCCTCAGTGCTATGATGCAAATCTAAATCCTGACTGAAGATCCTCAAATAAACTATTGTTATGTAGGAAGTCACATAGCTGACTGGAGACTGCTTTCTCAAGGATCTTAGACAGAAAGGGAAGGTTAGATATATGTCTATAGTTGGCTTAAACGCCTGAGTCAAGAGTCTTTGTAACAGGAGGTTTAATTACAGCTACTTTAAATGACTGTGGTACATAGCCTGTTAATAGAGACAGATTGATCATATCTAGTAAAGAGGTAATTAGGGGGAATACTTCTTTAAGCAGTTTAGTTGGAATAGGGTCTAAGAGATAAGTTGATGGTTTAAATGAAGACATCATTGAAGTTAGTTCTAAATAAAAATCAGGTTTTAGAGCTGTTTTTGAGGTTCCTGTGTTTGAGGATAAATCAGTGTTGGTTGAAGGCAGGAGGTGATGAGTTTGGGCTCTAATAGTTAGTATTGTATTGTTAGAGAATCCTACAACTACATCCTTTCAAGAGTCCACAGGTTCTATGGCTCATGTATGTACTTCATTATTTTAAATGATTTGATTTTTCACCACAAAATCATTTTAAATTAAAACAGCAATTTAGCCTACTGTTATAGTTTTTGCCTTGAGCGGACTATGCGCTTTAATCCAATCAGCACAAAATAAAGGACGCTTAGGCTGTGCCTAAATAAAGAAAAAAAACCCATAATCTCTCACCTCATTGAAAGATAGAAATGTAAAGCACAGACGGGAGCGCTGTAGACATCATGCGTTTGATCACACAATCAATAACGTGTCGAAACAGCAGAGACACAACACAAAATAGATCTCGACACTTGTTTAGACGAATGAATCACATTCTGCCTGCAGCCATGAGATCAAACATGGCAGCGCTCCAGTAATCCTTTGAGTCCGGATTACATATTTCCACAAGTGTGAGATTGGGGGTGCGGTATGCTAGTGGTAGCAGTGTTTGGTTCCTTACCCGCAGCAGCTGTGTGTGTGTGTGTGTGTGTTTCCACAGAGTCAGCTGGCATTAACTGGTGCTGAGGACCTGCTGCTCCCGACTCACCGGGTGTTGTTTGGAGGAGCTGCTCACCGCCGTTTGCCTGTATTGACTTTTGACTTGGCAGGTTTTATGTTCCTGCTGAATTCAGCATAGTCTCTGAAGAGACTCCCCCTGCACCCGCCCCTTTGTTTTCAGTGCAAATGAAATATTGATGAGAAGCCCTGGCCCCTTTTTTACATTTATTCCCTCACTCGTTCCTGTTCTCTCTCCCTTGCTGTTTTGCCTTTATTCGCCAGGTCCCTCTATCTTGTTTATCATCACTTTCTCTATTTGGTGCAATCTTCAAGCAGATGGTGGAGAAAAGGACAGTAGATTGTTTGTTTTGTGTATATGTGGATTTGTGTGTGTTAGAAAGTAGACCGGCTACAGATTCTGGATATAGGGTTCTACATTAAGTTTCATATTTAAGGATTGTTATGGATATTTGAAGATTGTCATAATTAATATTGCTTGCATGCCCTGACCTCATTTGGCATTAAGCAACAGATTTCCCCCAGAGGACTCAAAAAAGCCCCTCATAAGGTGCATAATACTTCAATTAAAACATTTAATGTGATTGTTCTTGATAAACATAGCTAAATATGTGGCTGGTTTGCTTTGAGTAATTACCTCCACCAGGAAGGTTTGACGTCTTTTCCTTTTAATGAAATAGAGCAGGATCAATAGTGTTTGACAGATTAATACTTGGATAAGGAAACCTCCAGTTAATCCCGGCAATGGATAACACTAAAGATGTTAATGGAGTAAATGCGAACCAGGGCGAGTTGTAAGTTTATAATCCTATTCATGAGCATTGAGGTTTAATGGTTTGCTCTGGGAGATCTATATGTAGGTTAAAGTTGCACAGAGCAACATTTTAATGTAAAAATAGACATGCTGTGGGGCTGCAACGGAGAGGAGAATCCAGGCTGCGCTCATTAAGAGTCCCACTATTTGCCTGCCGGAATAAAAATGTGGCGTTTTAAACCTCCCACCCTATGAGATGTCACATGTCAAAGCTAAAGACTAGCTTAATGTACAGATACACAAAGATGTACATGCTACTTGCTGTTTACTTATATCAGGTTATGACTACCCAATCACAAAATCATCACATTTTAAACAATGACCCCCCCTAGAGACGTCTACTGCACTGCATCTCAGAGGCAAACATTGTACTTCTTACTCCACTACATTGATCTGACAGCTTTAGTGATTCTAACAGTATTTCTACTCTGTAGTAGTTGTACAAA
Source organism: Pampus argenteus (assembly GCA_036937835.1). Classification (NCBI taxonomy): domain Eukaryota; kingdom Metazoa; phylum Chordata; class Actinopteri; order Scombriformes; family Stromateidae; genus Pampus; species Pampus argenteus. Next base: position 3,610,636 of record CM072881.1, read on the forward strand.
TAGAGCACATGTAGATCCGCTTTTACAAGTGAAGAGAGTGAAGAAAAGCATGATGTGTGTTCTCCTTCTTCCCCCTGTATCACCTGTCATTAGACAAACAGCCCAAATAGCATAAACGGTATTCTGTTAGAACCCAAGTCTCTGAAATCATTTAGTCCAATCCATCGTGATTGTACAATATGTGTGTGTTGATTTGTTCTGTACATGTGACATCATTGCACGTCTGTCCGTCCTGGGAGAGGGATCCCTCCTCTGTGGCTCTTCCTGAGGTTTCTTCCACCTTTTTCCCTGTTAAAAGGTTTTTTGGTGGGCAAGTTTTTCCTCACTCGAATCGAGGGTCTAAGGACAGAGGGTGTCACTCCCTGTACAGATTGTAAAGCCCTCTGAGACAAATGTATTTTGTGATTTTGGGCTATATAAATAAAATTTGATTGATTGATTGAATTGTCTTGTGTGCGTGTGTATGCTTCGCCTGGTATTTCTGCAGACGGTATCACTATAGCTGCATACTTGATTGACAGCATGGGGTTGGCAGTCAGCTGATATCAATGTAACTCCCAAGAAAGCAAACAAGTGAATACAGTACAAGACTATTCATTTGAAATGCAGCATTACATTCATGCTTCTATAATCTTTAACTGGTCTGAATTAGACAGCAGATAAACATCTTGTTGGATCATCATCATAACCAGTAATAATACCATAGAATTATTCTGCATATAAACTTTTGTGTTTTCCTTTTAAAAGTCCATTTGTAAACTTCTCCATTAGAGAGACGGGCAAAGCCGCAGCATTATCGGTGTTTGCTGCTTGTTTATAATCTAGCAGGTGTCTCGGGTGGTAATGAATTCTTCTCTAGCAGCGCCCCATGTACACCATTACTCTTATCCTCTAGACCATGGCATGCTAATTAACATTTATAAAATACAATTTGTTTTCAGAGAGCGTGAGAGAAGAGAGAGTGAGAGGAAGGAGGATGAGAGAAGGAGGGAGGACGTTCTGAGTTGATGGAACCAGTTGACAGGACCGAGGAGGCAGGAATTGCAATGGAGTGCGAGACGAATTTAAAAAAAAAAAGGAAACACACTGCAGAATATAGACAGAGACAATTAACCAGAATACACAAATAAGATGAAGGATGAGCCAAGTGATGCCGGCAGCCATGAAAACGATCCGCCGGCTGCCTCCTGCATGGGAGGGGCTGGAGTCAGGACCCGCCGGCTGCCTCCTGCATGGGAGGGGCTGGAGTCAGGACCCTGAAGAGTCACTTCCAACAGCTTTTCCTGCAATCTGAAGTAATGCAGCATTAGTATGTAAGTTTATGGTTGAACCTGTTTGCCAGTTTTCTAAATGTATTTGTTCAGTGGGGTCCGCTACTAACCTGAGAAGTATGATGCAGATTTTATTTATTATTTGATAAATGTTAATATTTCAGTTGTGTTTTGATTGTGAGTATTAATTTGTCTAAATTAATTTTCAGGATTCTGTAAATAATCTAGTTTTTGTTTGAATGTCTTGAATGTTTCATTGGAGACTAGCAACAACAAAAAACAATTTTAATTAATTATGAGCCTCAAGGTACTTTCTTCATCAACAGTAGTTGACATACCTGAGGAATTCAACAATATCTATTCCTAATTAAATGAATACCACACAAATTCCCTATTTTATGGACAAGACACATTTGTAAAACGCCACACATATTATATAAACGTGACATTTGTATGAGCTGAAAATATGGTAATAAGAAAAAGTCATATAATAAGCAGTGATATCTGTAGAAAAACCAACACTTTCTACAAACTATATATTTTCTCTACATTTCAAGTTGGACACTACAGAAGTGGACTGATGTTGTGCTGCAGCAGTCAATAAAATACAGTGGAAATATGACAACAGTCAATTTTTAATACACAACAACATTATAGTTTCATCACAACCAACTCTGTAATCATACAACTATCTTGTTACCATGGGAATCTGCTCTCTACCATGCATTTGATGTGAACACGGCATCAATCTTACAAACAGTTTACTGATGCAAAACCATGTTTATTAGATGTCTAAAGTGAAACTAAAATGCCTTTGGAGATAAATACTACGTAGTTCATGTAAATTAAATGCGAATGAATTTTATTTTGCAGACATATTTCTTAATTCTGATGCTAATTGTTGACCTCATGTATGGATTCCATAGTTAAGCCATCTTTTTTATTTACCACTACATAACTTGCCAGAGGAGCTCGGGCTTTCACATGAATCATACTGAGAACTCAGCTTTAAACATTAAAAGCAAAACTATTACACGGAACAAGTAATCAAAGCCGTACTGTAAGAACCAGAGACGATCAAATAAACACAGATGCAGGAGTCTTGTTACTGAATAAGGGAGAAGAACAAGTCTGATTGTAATGCTTGCACCCAAGCGGAAAATCACTCATCAGATGACAAAAAGCTTTTACATCCACTTAGATAGGAACACTCACCCACTCACGAGTAATTAGTGCTTTATGAAGCACACTCGATCTGGCTGCTTATTGATTCCATGAAAGTTGGTAAGTCTTCACAGAAACTGGTCTCTGTGTGTGTGTGTGTGTGTGTGTGTGCGTGTGTGTGTGCGCTTAGCATAAAGACTGAATGTAAGGGGAAACAGTTAGCCTGATAGGGTTAGGTTCCGATTGCCTGGTTCCATTTTCGATTTGGTTGGCAAATCAGTATTTGAAGTCTGATGCTCTTTTAACTCTGTTCTAGTTAAAAAAAGAAAATAATATTGGCTGTAGCAACATTAATTCTGGCACTCTTGAAATGAAACGTTTCTGGTATCAGCAGCTGAAGATAGTTTTGAGGGAAATGTACAGTAACTCAACAACCACCAGCGGACTGTGAGGTGCTAGAAATGATTGAGCTCAGTTCCCAGTTAAATTTGTATGCATATCAATATAAGTAAAGCTTATCAACAGAATACATCTGCATTGGAAAGCTCCAGCATTTGGAGCAAATAGATTATAAAATAAGGCAGGTGATGTGCCAGATAAATATTTAATATATTTCATATCTGCTCATCTTATTTCATGGTTCAAGTTGTGAACAGGCAGCTAATACAAACTGTGTTTCTGCCTTCTCCCAAAAGGTGGTTTGAGATTTACATTGAATCTTTGAGTTATAGTTAGTTGTAAATTACTTGTAAATGTTGTAATTTGAACTTCATCTGGGATTTAAAATGATTCAGATTCAATAAAATGTCATTAAAACCCTCAAAGTTTGTTCTTAAGAAACACCAACATGTAAATTGTGTTTGTTTAGTTTTTTTAACTGTTCATATGCAGACAGAACCAGGCTAACCGTTTGGCCCCTGCCTCCAGTCATTCTGCTAAACTGGGCTATCAAGCACCAATGTATTGTGACTCATTACAAACAGTATTAGTCCAAATCACATAATGTTGCTGCTGGATGAAAACAGTGCTCAACTCAACAAAACAGTCAGCTTCATTTCCTCTCCAGTGGTTTTCATACATCTGGGGGTCATTTAATATACTGTTCCTATCTTTTAGGCATTCCACATGACGACAGCGATAAGATGCATGTAATGCTATGTGAGCTACATGATATGAACTGACAGACGTTTGTCACAGCTTAGCGTAATTTCACATCCGCTGTCAGCTCCTATAGCAGGACACAGTGGTGGCCTCTTCCCACTGAGTTATGACTCAGCCATCAGAGGATATTCCTCCGCTCAGAGATTTCTGATTTCATGGCTACAGGACATCTGCCTGCGTTATTACCGGCTAATCAATGGACTCTGTGGTAATGGTGCTGCTCTTAGAGATGTAAGAGTGGCCTGTAGCCTCGGTTTATGAGGTAATTCTAGCATATGATGGATGGATGAGCATTTGATGTTTGTTGTGTTTCCATGATTTCAAACCAACTGTCAGATCAGGTCAGGTATAAAAAAAAATCTTAAAGGTATAGTTTGTTTTGAAAACTTTACTACTCTAAATTCTATAATTTAAAATATGAGATATTGTTGTTATTGGGCTTAGTTACTGCTTTTCAGGAAACCATATTCTTATATTCATATTTAGTTCATTTTTTCTCTCTATCTCTCACAAGTTAAGGTCCACTTACCAGCTTTAGCTGGAGATTTCTCAGTTGTCGTAGAGACGGCTGTTGTCGTTTCATCCATAGATAGCACCTATAGGACTTGTCATCCATGTTGACCTTGTGCAACTCTTGACCTTGAATGCGTTCGTTTGACAAAACAAACCTAACTCAAGGTTGATTTAGTAGCTTTTTCTAAATATATTTCTGACATTGAATTTAGTTTTAGATTTTAATGGCAGTAAACAATACAAATAATATTTACCATTCCTTATCCAAATCTGAGCTGTAAGCAGTTATCATTGCTGCTCTGAAGTCTGATGTTTGTTGATGCTGATATGGAAGCATCATCAACTACATGGGAATAACTTCACTAGGAGGATGTAAAACGTCCCTACTGACTAACCAGCAGACAATGCAGCAGCAGGGATGAGATCCATCACCAACTTTACACCCACAAACAACCACCAGACAACGTCATTCTAGAAATTCACTAGTGGCATTTTAACACACATGCACATTGATCCGTTTCTTTAATATTTTGTCATTTTGACCTGGCATATGTCTCTAAAAACTACAATACCCATGATCCTTGGCCTCCATTGCTAAGGAGAAGAAGCCAGTCAATCAGAGTGCAACGCAGTTGTAAGCAATAGGTAGACAAAAGTAGCTGGATTTACTCAAAAGTGACCCAGAAATTAAAAGTGACACCACAAACTTTATCTCGTGACATAATTTCAAGCTTGGATGTTTCTTGGCAAAATGCACGTTGGTATTTGTAGTTAACTTTTACAAACTTACTCCAAACTTTTTAGAACACATCTCAGCCTACTGGGAGTGAGAATTTGATTCTCAAATACGTGGAGTATTCCTTTAACTCCCCTTTATCTGTTTCTCCTCATCACTGTAATTCTGTCAGCAAAAGCAAACATCCTTTGTCCCATTTCCATCTCTTTTCACCTCAGCTACAACTTTCCTATTTTCAGCACTTGCATGGACCCCGTATCTCTCTTGTGAGGGGATGTGCCCTCATTTCTTATTTTCTTTCTTCCTCCTCCCTCAATCCACCCCTCACTCACTTTGTCTGGGTGTCACTGTGTCAGAATGTATTTAGGGCTAAATTATTCATTAGAGAACTGGAGGGCAATCAAAGAGACTGGTACCACGGCAGGGCCAGTGTGCGTGTGTATGTGTGCACATGCTTGACGGAATGTGTAGATGCATGCATATGTGTGTCTGTGTGTGTATGTGTGTGTATGTGTTTGGTACAGGAGGGAGTATAGCAGGCTGGAAGAAAGAGATTACATAGAAACCCAGGGGGAGTCCTGCAGCTCTGCTTACAGCCTAAAGAATGCTAATTTAATAGTAGTGAGTGTGTGTGTGTGTGTGTGTGTGTGTGTGTGTGTGTGTTGGTGTTGGGGGGGGGGGGGGGGGGGGGGCTTGTTAGATAATGTTTTTTTTCCTGATATAATCAATAATGCTGTTGTTGAAATATGGATTGTCTTCTGTTACCTTCATTCACCTTTCTTCTTGTCTTCAGCAGCTCGCTCTCTGTGTGTGTGTTTGTGTGTGTGTGTTGCTTTTTGACTCATCACCACCTCCCCCTTCTCCAATTAATAGGTCTGTTCCATAAAACACACACACACACAAACACACACATTTGATGAAATCAGTAAGGAGCCAGATCAAGTGTGCTTTATAGAACTCTAATTACCCCCGGGTTTGCCATTTCAATGACACACACACACACACACAAACACGCACACACAAACACACACACACACACACACACACACACACTACTGTAACTCTCTTTCCCTATTTTAAATTGACTAATTAAAAACCCCAAATGTAGTTTAGTTTAATATCTATTTCATCATTTTTGTTAATTTTACTAAAGATAAGACAGACTGCCTGATGTTTTTGGTGTCTCTGTAGTCCTGATCAACAAGCACACACTCACACATTATTAATGGAAGTGCTGGCTTTATACACGACAGCCTAAATTCCTGATGAGTTTCCAAAGTTTCCCAAATGTCCTGCTGGTCATTTTTGTTGTGGTCTTTCCCAGCATTCAGTGCTCTGGAGAGTTGATCTTAACTCAGGATTTCAGGCTGATTTGTCCTCATATTGGTTTTTGGATCAAGTAGAAGAAGATCATGACTCTCTGTGGGCAGACAGGAAGGGTGTTAACACTCTCCGTGGAAGTTTTCAGTTACAGTCTGCACAGAAAGGGAGCGACAGCCAGCACGCGCTGAATACTGACTCGAATGGCGACACTGTAGATTCACGTCACATATTGATAGATGTCATACTCTTGGGAAAAATGTGAATAAATTAAATAAATTTTGTGTGAATGTGGCCTTAGCTGAGGTCAGGACATCTGTGATGTAGCTGTTGGATGAGTCTGTCCTTCCAAACTGTATCCTGCCTGCTTGTTAAACCACAAATGTCTCATTTTCTGTTGCTGCATGTGTTACATAAAGATGCAACGTGCGCGTATGGAAGACTCTGAGTTGTATGAAGGCAACTTTGACGGAGCTGACAGCTGAGCAACAGAAGTAATGAGGAACGTAAGTCGCACAATACGAATTTAAGATGGTGTCAATTGTTATATTTGTTGCTACAGCTACAGTACTGGGCATGGAATTTGTATTCATGCTGTCAGGTCAAAGTTCCTCTCTTCACCAGCTCTGTGATGCGTTATCTCAAAACAGATAGCCGACAGATTTCATGTAATCTGCTGAGGACATTTATGGTCCCCACAGGATGAATCCTCATCATGTTGGTGGAGACTGAGCAGCTTCTTGTTATCAGGTTCCACTGCCAATTCAACATGCTTTATCATCCAAGCAGCCTCTAATAAGAGCTGAATATTAAATGAATCGCCAACGCCAGCCAACGGGTCGTCTTACTGTGTCTGAGCCCTAATGCAAACTTCACTTTTTAAACTGCTGTGTCAGCCCACAGAGGCACAGCAAGACATTCATCTGACACCAGAGTATGTAGGGTGACATGCATTTGAGGGTTTTCTTTTTCCTCGGAGAAGACTTCCCACTTCCTTTAGGTGTCAGGTGATTGACAGGAAGCCAAGTGTAACATAATGCGCAGCTGATATGGAAACACGCTCGCCCTGACATACAGTGAGTGATCAAACTGGAGCTGAGAGTGTGTGACAAATTGTCCCGATACACTGGCTGATGGTGCCATCAGGAGAAGAGCCTCTGTGCTCTTCATCTCGTCATCTGAGAATGACGGGACGTAGCTTGCATTTATACGTAAGCAGCGAAGAATTGTGTTTATTTCACTTGCTGGGTTGTCAGTGATGTTATCTCGAGTGCCTCAGTTCATAAAGAGGACTGTTTCCTCAGAGTTCTGTTGTTCCAAGGAAGGAAAACAGAATGTGTGAGAGCTGAAGAGCAGCGATGAAGGAGGAGAGAGGCACAAGTAGATGACTGGTGATGAGGTGCACTAATCAATATATTTATATATGTTGTAATGATAAAGCCATGGAGAATTATCACCAATTATGGACTTCCCCAAACTAGAGATCTCAGTGTCTTACAGCTATTATTATTATTATTATTATTATTATTATTATTTTGGTTTTACACTAGCTTGTGAATATGGTGGCACATTTAGCTAAATACCTAATAATATATCAATAATATGTCGAATGCATTTTCCTCTACCTCTATGATTAAAAGAAAAAAACATACATTTTCTTGCTTTATTAGTTAGGCATAGATAATTGATATAATCCATATCTCTGTGCTTATGTTATGCATAAAGGCTGGAAACAGCCTGGTTACACCCACCAACAGCTGAATGTTAAAATGATGCCGTGCTGGTTTATTTCATACACAGACAAACGTAGAAACAGCCGTTTGTGGTTCCCGGAGTCGTGCGCTGAAACAACGTGTTGCCGTGAGGTTTATCCGTTCATTTCTGTGCATCTTCTTCACTGGTTGTCTGGAATCATCACTGTGAAGACACAACTTCAGGAAGTCACTGCATCGTTTGCCAAGAAACGGTGACCGAACTCCTCATGAAGTCACAATATTTTAAAATTTTAATGTCTTACAACATGTTCATTTCCTGCCTCCAGCTGTTATGCAAAGCTGATTGCCTCCCGTATCCAACTCCGTGTGGACAGGGTGTTGTTTTATTTGCACACAGATAAAAATCAGACACAGAAATTTGAATGTACCGAACAAACAAGCGTTAGTCCCACAATAGCAGCATTGTGAAGTCGTCGCTGCAGCCTGGTAAAGTGAGCACGACAGCACTAAATAAAAGAGACAAGGAGCAATGTTTTACAAAGTGGCTGGCTCGGTGTTTGACAGACACGATGACGGGTCCGGCCAGGTCAGTTTGTCTCTCGGCAGGCTCGGTGCGAGCGTCCAATACAATAAACTCCTGCCCTGGTGTAAATACAAAATGAAAGAGAGAAAGAGAGGCAGAAACACACATACACACACACACAATAAATTCCATTTCACAGTCTGCTGGAGTCTGGCAATCTCTCCAATCTGGAAAGGCTCATACCCCGACTCCTAGTGACCCCCCAAACAATTTTAGAGTGATATCTCTGAATGTATTACACATCAGTCAAAACACCGTGGGACAGAGACGCAGAGACGCAGAGACGCAGAGACGCTCAGGATTTCCAGTCAGGATTTGCTGCTTGCTGCTTGTAGAAATATCATTCTCACCCAGTGTTTTAGTTAGAATGAATTCATACAACGTTGGTCATATTTTCAATGCTCCAGGCCGTCATACTCATAAGTAAACGCAAAATTAAACTCAACAGTTTAACATGTGAAATTCACAAAAAAGGAGTCAAACAGGTCATTAAAAACTCCAGCAGTCAGACAGCCTTTAAACAAACTCCCAGGTCAGCAAAACTTTGAAAAATAATAAATGGTGAAATGATTATCCACAAACTATGCGTTGTAAACATCCAGATGTACTGTACTTCTAGACTTTTACTGTTCTGGTGCGCGTTTAGATAATCTGACTGTTACTGCTTGCTTACAACATCTCTGATTGTCTGACAACTCACAGATGTCGAAATGATGGCCATAAATATGAAAAATAATATGCACTGCTCCTTATCTTATCTCTGTCAGCAAATCTGAGTTGTGATACACCTGCGTTTAACTTTAAAACTTCAATACTTCACAAATCTCTAAACACAATGATGTCTAGTAGAAGAAGTACAACAATGTAAAAATACTCCAGTACAAGTAGAAGTCCTCTATGAAAAAAGTACTTAAAGTATTAAAGTAAAAGTACTTGTTGGGTCTGAATGATATATTATACATGACATCATGTATAATGTATTTATACTGAGGCATTTATACACAGTCAGCTAGTTTAGTGTAGTGATTCCTATATGACAACATATAAAAGGTGAATCATAACCTGACTGTAGAGCTCCAGCAGCAGGCAGCTAATAAACTGTATTACTATATACTATCCACCAATACCAATGTTAATGTTGCTCCGAAATAAGCAACTGTTGTGGTAACAGGTTCTCCGTATCATCTTAAGAGGTGATCATTTGTCCATACATTCATACATATGTTCAATATTTGTTCTTCTCTTTAGCTCCTGTTTTTGTTCTTCTCCAACTCCTGAGAAAAAAAACATCTGTGTATCACTGTGTTCACCAGCTGCTCTCCATCGTTGTCTCTCTGCTGGTCGGCGATGGCCAGGTAGAGTAAAGTTGGTTTATCAGAACGGCTGCTTGCTATGACTGGAAACAAAGGTGATGAGAGTGGATAAAACCAAACCAATGAGAAAACCCTTTATAGAGCTGAGGGGAACTGCAGGGCAGCTTCGAGTTTTAACATCTTTTTATGTAGCAAGTGAAAAAAAAACGGCGCAGGTGAGATGTTGATGCAACAAATACTCCATGAGAAAACCTCACCCCAAATACATGTCTCCCCACTGTTGAGCTATGGGCTGTTTTTAGCAGATCAGAAATGAAGTGAGGCAGTGATATTTCAACAGGCCAGCCAATAATCACAACGAGTCCGTTAGGAGCTACGACGCTGTGAAATGGAATAGACCCGTCAATACATTCGGAGGAACGTGTTAACAGTGTCACTGAAGTATTCTAACTCTCCCTTGAATGACTAATATAAAAACACACACACACACATACGCTCCCACAATTAAACTATTGTGTAACAATGTTTGATTTTAACATTGTTTTGAATAATTTATCTTCTCAATTACCGTAAAGTAGCAACTCCTGTGAATGAATTACCTTTAAGTGCAGAGAGTTTCCGTTTAATTCTGCTGCTGTTGTCCTGCTGCCCGTTTGTGAATACGTTTAGAAGAACAAAGTTCAGACACATTTATTTGGCAATTAACTGTCGTTTTCCTGTATTATCCTGTCATGCAAATGAGGTTTGTTAATAGAACAGCAGGTAGACTTCTCTCAGCCCAGCTGCACCCTGCACCTATCACAGTGTTATATCACAGCGGGGTGCAGGTGTGAGCTTGTTTGGATTGTATCTGCTTGATTGAGCAGGTAGATCACACATTAGCGGCGGATAAATTAAGAACATGCCTTCACATATTTTCATACTGCAAACATGCCATATACCACTAGATGCCACTTTCAGTACTCTGAAAGTGGCATCTGTGCTACATCTGGGGCTCTTTCAGTCATTTTCTGTACAGGCAGTAGGCAGAGAACGGCAGTTGGAGAACTTATATATCTGATATATGAATATATATCTTGTTCTCTGAGACATTAGGGTTAAACACAGTGCAACCACCTTAAAGGAATCACTTTACCACTCTGACGTTGATGTTAATGAAACATGGAGCTTCATAAGTAGCTATGTCAGAAAGTCATAACTGTACACTAATCATATTAATATTAATAAAAACAATGAGTTCACTCTCCAGCTAATCTAGGGTCTCTGAATTGACTTGATCTACCATAGTCAACAATTTAAAAACTGAAATTAGATATGTGCATAATTTCACTTTTATAATCTATCTCAATAAATTCACAGTCTGGCTGATTTAGGGTCTGGGGCATGTTTGACTTCCTCTTCTCTTCTCTTCTCTTCTCTTCTCTTCTCTTCTCTTCTCTTCTCTTCTCTTCTCTTCTCTTCTCTTCTCTTCTCTTCTCTTCTCTTCTCTTCTCTTCTCTTCTCTCTGTGTGTTTGTTTCTCAAGTACCTTCATTTTTAAATGTACATTGTTGTAAACATATTCAGTTTATGACTGACAGGACATCACTGTTGATTGTTTTAATATTCCTTCTTGTTATTAATAAGGGAAAAGAGCTCCATTACTGGAAATGTTAACCTAGCAGGAAAATGTTAAAGCAACCATTCAAACAAGCGATAATATATACTATGCTAAATTTGCTAGCACAACCATTAACCGTCATACTGCTCCGGTATCTCTGGACAAGTATTATCAGCCGCTCTTCCATCTTCAGTTTGGCCGACCTTTCAACCAGATGACATCAGATAGGCAAGCAATCCCCGTGGAGCTGATTGGTTAATTCTTGTCACATGACCTCTGATCTTTGGTAAGATATTTGTAAAGAAAACAGAGTTTCATGACTCATACGGAAAAAAAGAAAAGTGTTGTGGGATATCGCAATACTGTGATATGATGTAAACTTGTTGCAAATCACTGATTTGATTACCTCAGTTGCTGCATTTGTCAAAAACAGAAACTTTACCAATAAACAGCTCATCAGTCAATTTTGCAGTGCAATTATTTCATCATAATATAAACAATATGTAATACTGCAGGAAATTACAGGATCTGTATCCATGTCACTCTGCCAGACTCACTGAGCATGATTTAACATCAGCAGCCATGGCCCAGATTTTTCCTCAAGTATGTTTTATAAGAAATGAGAACTTGTGATATCATGGTTGAGGTGAGGCTGGATAGCGATGGCACAGTTTCATATTTCCTCTCCTCCTAATGAATAGAAAGAGAGGAAGAAAGATAGAAGGGAAGAGAGAATGAGATCCACAGAGCCTCTAGCACACAGTGTTTTGTCTCATTCTCGCCTTGAACCTCAACATGCTGCTGCAGAGAGCGAATAAAAAGGAGACAATCTATGATAATCAATAGCTCTTTATAGTCTAATTCCTTACTCTTGTTGCGGAAAATGATCCCATAATTTCCCTTCTCTTTTTCAGAATCATTTTCGAGCCATGACATCCTCAGACAGCTACAGGGTGACATTGTCTTCTCTTGTCTTTTAATGCACTTTAACGATTTTTATCTTCAAAATGCTGTTGGAGTGGCTAAAAAAAAATCAAAAAAATCCATGCCTGTCACTCTGATTGTACCACAGTCTGTCCAATCAAAGCTTAGCCTGGGTGTGACATTTCTGTTTTTTGGATTCTCAGTAGGTGATGGTAGCTGTGGGCCATGTTAAGACCCTCCTAGCATCAGTCGCTGGGTAAACTTACACGCCCTACCTGCACTGGATAATCAGATGCATGTATTGTGATGTATTTACTTCTTCAGCAATGAGCACTGCAACGGATTGCATTTCAGTAATTAGCCTACAGATACTAAGTAGTAACTTTTTCATGTTCAGCTGTTCAGGGTTGATATCAGACTGGTCTACTGTTCTTGAAACAACCTGGCTTTCAAGAATAGCTTTCAAACAAAGTGAACAATGTGTAGTGTTGCACATAGGTGCCAGTTAGACAATGGAATATACAATCCAGGAAGGCTTTAGTTTGAAGCCCAGCAATTTATAATACTGTGAGATAAAAGTTTAGAACTAAAAAGTATAAATACAGTCTTAATGTTACAAAGTGATTTAGCAGGAATCTCTACGCTTATCTTTTGACCTAATGCCCCTTTTCCATTGTTTTTGTGGTAGTCGCCTGGAGCCATGCCTGCAGCACTTGAGTCCATTTGGCATGCTGGAAGTGTTTTTCTATTACACAGCACGGCAAAAGTAGTTGTTTACCTGTCGGAGGTGTGCTGTTTTGTGCAGTAAGAGGCTGTTGTCTGTTTCTGCTTGCACTCTCCCTCCCTGCTGTATATATAATTAATAATAATAATACATTTAATAGATACTGTACTTTTCATTAATAGTAAAACTCAAGGTGCTTATAACTGATCCACAGACCAAATAGCTCCAAAATATTCCCACATCTTGTTGTGTTGACCCTTTCTTTGAAGAGTAGTGCCACTAACAAAGCACTGATTTCCTATAAATTCTTCACAATAAAAGTGTCCTCTTATTTTGTCGTTTAAAAGCTTTTTAATATGAAGCATAGATCAGGTTGTGCAACACATTGCATGTTTGATGGGGGACTTCAAAAATAGTAATGTCATAACTTTACTATTTACTCTATGTTGAGTAATTAATTAGAGACATAATGAAGAAGTAGAAGTAATTGATAAGCTTTTCAAGTAACTTGCCCAAAAATACACAACATATAATGCTATGGAGAGGTTGTTCCTCGTCTCTGTGAACTGATACCAACAGGTTTGCCAGCTGTCACACACATACACATCACCGCATACACCAGTCATTAGATTTACATCAACATCTGAACTATGTGAACTCGCTGTGTTTTCCATCAGTCCCACACCTCTGAAGCGCAGCCCAGGTGCAATTATTCCTCCATCCATGTCACCTGCTGTGAAATTAGCTCTGCGCAGCATGGCAGTGAGCATTTTCCTCCATCTATAGCAAATATTCTCAGACTTGAGAGGATTTTATTTGTGAAAGATGTGAACAGGAGTGCAGTCACACCTCATTTGCAGCTTTTCCCATTTTGGCTGCATTGGTCCCAGTATGGAAGCTGGCAGATCATGGTGCCAGCAAAGCACACACCTGGGCGTGTCAAGCTGTCTCAGAGCCCGGGCTGTTAAGTCACACCGCTGTTTTTTTTTTGTTTTTTTTCCCCCTATTGATGTCAATGAGCTTGGCATGTGTGAGGCTTTGTGATGCCTTATGTTGATCCACTTTCCTGTGGAGCACATTGTGTGATGTGTGTGACACCCATTTATAAAGCACCAGTCAAAAGTTTGGAGATTTATTCAAGTTATCAGGAAGATGTGTCCAAACTTTTACTGCAGCTGCTTAGAAAAACTGTTAAGTTCTTTCATGGAAGACATGACGGAATAAACTGGAAAAAAAGGTGAATTGTTTGCTATGGTTTTTCTGGTTAGTTTTATCAATGCAAAGCTTAGAATGAGGCATGCTAAAAGAAAAAAAAAAAAGAAGTAGTGTTTGCACATGTAAAAATCAGAAATAAGCATAAAATGGAAGGTTATGTCTCGAAGAAAGCTTCAGCTGTGTTGATTTCACAACATTATGCAAAACACTGGTGTGAGCGGGATCAGACGTCAAATGAATGAGATAGAATTTCAGCTTGGAGTGAAAAGGAAATAATAATCCATGTGATGAAGGAGATCGTTTTGGAACCTGCTGGCACAGAGTGGTCCGGGTGCTGACAAATCACACAACACAGGCGGAGGTGGAGGAACCTGGAGGATGTCTTAAAACGTTTGATATGCATTATCTAATGAGCTTGTTTTCATAGGCTTAAGCCTGTGATCTCAAGTGACACGGAGCTTTCAAGAGATACCATATCAGTAATGCAGGGGGGCGTGTGTGTGGTTTTTTTTTTTTTTTTTTTTTTTTTGCTGTGAGGGAAAAGTAGAACAGAAGAGGTGAATGGAGTGCCAGTAGGTGTCCTCATTCAACAGTGAGAGGATTCAGCCTGCAACAGACATTACACACTTACTACTGTTATAACACTGTGGAGCCTTCCCTAATCCTGCCTAAAGCAGTCACTGCTCAAGCTGCAGTTAGACTGATCTATGTGACTTTACACATATATCTCACAAGTATTGTGCTCAAATGTTATACTATCTGATCTGATGGCTCACATTTATTTATTTTAGTACACAATTTGTTACACATACATAACTGAAATTAAAATTAATTAACATTAACATTATTTAATTCTGCTACAGGACATGTATCTGCTCTGTAAAACACATGTAAAAGATATACATATATTTTTTTTTGTACAGTTTCTTGTTCACAATGTGAAAACATCAATGTTTTTTCTGTCTACAGTGAAAGTGGTGGGTAGAGTAGAAGCACTGTTACTTTTCAATAACAACTGCTGAAGATGTCAGAATACTTACCTCAGTCCATTTGTAATTTTATGTGGATATAAGGGAATTTACAAATAAGATGTGAACAACTAACAAAAAAAAACCCTCCTCCCCAATTAGGACCCTCTCCTTGACCTGAAAAGACTGCAGCATCCTCCTCCAAACATCTACTAAAAGATACACCTTATTGTACCATTAATAATCAAAAGATGCAAAGCATAAAGAATTTAAGAAGGTATAACCCCAAACATATATATAAATATCTGTCTAAAGGGACAACAAATTCCACAACAACATTAGAGAAGTGAAATGAGCATTTATTAAATTCATAGCAAACTAATCAGAAGTAGGTGTCACTCCATGTTTTTTGAACCAAGACTATTATATTACTGCTGTACCAGAGTAGATGAGCCAGACACAGTGAAAAACTCTGTTACCCTGCATTATACGAACAGATATTAGATCAGATAATGCTGTCACCTGATAAACTTGCTTATTTTTCACTAATTATGAAAATATGAGTTGCTCAGAGAGCTCAAGTTGCGATAAAAGAAACCCCCCCCCCCCCCCCCCCCAAAACAAAAAACAAAAAAACAAAAAACAAAAACAAAACAACAACAGTGTATTCTGTGTTTCCCAAAATGGAAACTACAAGATAATCACAAGGAAGCAGAGGCAAGACTGTCATCCTCTGCATATGGAGAATCACAGCTTTATGGACCATTCATGAAACATTTGTTTTCAATAAATATAGCAAAAAGGCTACCCCCATTCAGAAAAAAAAAGAAAAATATACATAACCCATGTTTTTTTCTTTTTTTGGCTTGTGTGTTTGTTAAATAACATACAGCATATGGAAGCCAAATTACAGCATAATACACAGACGCTGGAAGAGTCCATAAGCACACATCTCAGAAATGATCATCTCCCCAGGCGTGATTCAGTGCAGCTGTCAGGAGGTGTATTACAGAAAATAGCAACTACACGTGTTGTACAGTAATTTCTGCTCCTTTACTGCCTCCAGCTTTACCTTGTGACTGTAGTGTCGAGGCTGCTGCAGTGAAAGGTCAGAGCCTCAGAGAGATGGAGAGGGAAAGTGTGCTCCTGGGAGACAATGGAGGAATACATATATATATACCTTTTTATATACACAGGGGCACACATGTGGGCAAGCAGAGGCAGGCAGATCTATAGTGACAGTAGGTAATGACTCCTGTGATCCTGCTGGACCTTTGGAGGCTGCCTCCTCTCACACCTTCACCTCCACCATTCATTACATCCAATAGAAAAGGGGGGTGAGATGAGAGTGGAGGTGGGGGTTGGCTAAAATGGGCGGTGTTATAGATTTCTTTCTTTGCCATTATACACACCACTATCAGAGCACTGAAAGTTGCACATCCAAATGAAATACAAGCATTGAAAATTACACCAGTGGATTTCATGTCAAAATGTAGGCCATGAAAAAGGTTTCTAGTGATAATAAGAGTCTGTACTGGCTTAGATTAATAGCTGTATCTCATCACTCTCTGTCATACAGGCTGTATCAGGACCTATTTTTTCCTTTATGAAAAGCCCATAGTCAGATGGAGATTTGCCTGTTTCCAGTGGTATAAGTACGAACATAAGGTCCTTCACTCATTCTCTGGAAATTGCATCCACTTTAAAGTTCTCTGCCTAGTCTCTATCACGGAACCATTTTTATACTTTTATCATCCATCGTTAATGTCTTAGATGACCGCATACCTCCTTGCAAAAGCTGCATTTTAAAATTCAAGTCAGAATACAATCTGATAAAAAAAAAAAATAATAATAGAAATAATAAAATAAATAGTTACAGTTTCTCTTCTCCAACACAACAACCCGTTTTGTGGAGGTGGATGAACCATGTGACCATTTTAAGTTATTAGTGTTTATTGTTATGATGTATAGACAAACTGGAAAAAACAGGAGCCAATTTACTTTGCAGTGTTCTGCATCACAAAGACAATAAGAACAAAGCACTGCCTATCCAACATGGACAAAGTATCTACTGCCCTAAATATTAAATAACTATTAATGTATTATTAATTTTAATTGAATTAATTTCATTCATTATACAGGCATTGTTTTAACCACAGTCAATCTACACATTTTACAGAAAACTACTCTATTAACCAAGAAAACTATCCATACCACTACACTATGGAGAAGCACCTTGCTTTTCTATTCTAGACTGTGCAGAGAAATACCTTCAAATTTAGACATGAATGGGGCTCATAAATTGTGCATAAATTATAAATTGCTCATAAATTGAAGCCGTCAGGCTGACTGGGAGCAAGCGGCCGAGCTGATGAGTGTGTTGGATTCAGTCAGTGGAGGGAGCGGGGATCCTTCTGTCTCAATTCTTTTTCTAAAATAACACGTTAAAGAACTTAGTTTAGCCATTGTTGTTGCGTTGATGTTACATACAGTTTATTTTCAACATTTTGACTTCAATACACCAACTTTTTATTAAGCAATTTTGCACATACCTTTCAGAATAAAATACATAATATCCCTTAATTTCTCTAATCCTGCATTAAAAGCTGTGACATGCAGTCTGGACCTCAGATGACAAACACTTCCAGCTCAATGAGCCTGATTGATAAAACACATGATATTTAAGGTGCATAATGTGTATGAAATAAGGGAGAAAATTGCCAGTAAATGTGGCTCTCGGTAGGCACCGAATTGATGGTAAATGTAGCTCTTGAAGACTACAGAGGTGTAGTAAAAAGGTCTCCCTGCTGTGGTAATAAAAACACCCAGCAGAGTTCATATGGCTGGCGACTGTGGAAGGAAAACAGTGGTGGCCTCTGAGCCCACTGAAGCATGTTCCTCCACTGACAGGATGTGTGTTCGCTGAGTAAAGATGTGATGTGAGATTTACCCCAGTTGTAGCCCCGGGAGACAGCCGTCGCACCGATGATCCCAATCATCCCAAGGTCAGGGCACTTTTTCACATCATTATCACTCCTCTGTTATGCCTTGCTCTTTCCGTGTCCCGGAGGAAGTCCCGGCTGCTGCCAGTAGTAGGAGGAGGGCTCGTGTCATCATGCCGCCGGAGTAAACTTTAGTGAAGGTCTGACAGGCTGAAACACACTGAGGTTACCTCAGTGATCTGTTATGTCCGAGTCAAGAAAAAACTGTGACCCCTTCAGGGAGAAGGTCTGTGAAAGTTTCCAGTTTGGTGTGTAACCAGAGTCTGGAGAATAATATACTCAGACTGCAAGCTTACATTTTCATATGAGTCGAAATGAGCGCGAAATTCAAAACAGTCCTGATAAAGTCTGTGGTGAAACTGTTGCACTTATTATTGTCATTTAAAAACAGGATCCATATTATGGAGCCTTCCTTATATGCAATAATTCAAAGGAAACATAAAAGAAGAAAAAATAAAGATTATAAAAAAAAAGTCACGACAAAAAAGAAAAATATATAAAGCATAAAAATGATTAAAAATAATAGACAAACATATATATATATATATAATTTAATTAAAAAAGTAGCTAGCTACTACATTGATGCTTTAGTCAGATCAGTACAGACTACAGCTGCATAAAGGTACAATCCGTGTCCTTTGTTTTTAGGGATATGAATGTTCTCAACACCTACTTTGGCGAATTTATTATGAACTGATAAAACCGATAAGCAGGACTTAATAAAACAACAACCAAATTGTAAGAAACTAAACACTCCTTCACTCAGTGTTATCATCAGTATGTAAGAGGTCCAGATTCACTATGACCTCTGTTGAGGATTAATCATAAAGCAAATCACATAAAAAACTTTTCCTTCAGAAACAATACAACCTTCGCATCATTTAGGGGGACAGCACGCAAAAAAAGTATGGTAGGTTTTATGTATCCGGTGCACGTCAAAGCCGACGTACGTCTGTCCAAAATGAATGCTAGCTCCATAGTGTTTCAGTCTCAGACACAATGTGCAGTGACATTCACTATGGCTCCTATAAAATATTAATGAGAATATCCACTGGCCATATTCACATTTCAGAGTGAAGGAGTAGACAGCCCTCATTAAAGCGGGCATCAGACGGAGTTTTTGTATCTCCATCTGTCATTGGGGAGGTGGCAGTAGCCCTACAGGGATGCTGACCCTGCCCCATCCTCACCCTGTCACCTCAACAGCAGCTGGAGACTGCTTGTTGTGTTAAACGGTAACACTTTGTCCACAGTACGGTTGGCTCTGCTCCTCCAACCTTCATCTCATTACATTATGATCAGGATGGAGGTGGGGCAGCATGTCAACTACTTTTAGATCAGGCAGTGTCATGTTTGTTTGGTCTACAAGAGAGGCTGCAGAGCCTATATAATACATGCTACATTTATCATCTATATCTGTATATAATCACAAGGTTCTAGATTTGTAATACTGCAATGTTTTGAAGCATTATGGTTGTCTTTTAAAGGAACATAAGTTGGTAATTAGTTGTTTCTAGGAAATTAGTGCCACTTTAGTAACTTTTAATTGGACTCTTTTCTGTTTCCTGTGTTTATATATTTTTTTCTTCCAAGGAGGAATACAAATATAGCTTTGGATCTCTAGTTGGGTTTAGGTCTCCAATTCGGCAGGTTCTGATGAACATGCAGTGCTAAGGGCATCAAATGATGTCATGCTGTGTGTTGAATGTTACACCTACAAAACATT
This sequence comes from Pampus argenteus, assembly GCA_036937835.1. Lineage (NCBI taxonomy): Eukaryota > Metazoa > Chordata > Actinopteri > Scombriformes > Stromateidae > Pampus > Pampus argenteus. The sequence goes on from CM072881.1 coordinate 3,630,570, forward strand.
CCCAGTTTCTCTCCTTCATGATTCACCTTTTTTAAGACAATAGTCACAGTGCACAGGTATGACGTTCTCCATCCATGCCTCGTCTTCCTCCACCACTCAAACACTAGTAAACGTCAGAGGCACAGTTTGAGCGAGGTGACAGTAGGCCTTGTAATGAAACGGATAAGTTAAAGCAACACAATAAAATCAAGTAAACAATTTCATTGTGCATTTTACAGGACTTTTCTGTGTAGTACTGATCAGAAATAGACATACTATATAATATGTACATTGTCATATTAACCATGTTCACTTGCAGTCATGACATTTTCATTCAGGGACGCATTGGTGGCTGGTCACTATAATGATCACTGCCATTATTATTATTATTAGAAATTATAATTTCTTTTTTTTAAATTTCCTTTTTTTTTTTATCATTTTAATTTAACCTCATGTTTTGCAGTTGTGTGTGAAAATAGAGTGATACTAGATACATCTCCACTGCTGCTATTTTCACTGTAGCTCCTCGATGACAGAACACAGTTATCTCAGCGAATATAAACCCCCAACTGCACCCACTTAAAAGCATTTTCCAGTCATATGTATATGATCTGCAGACAGTGAGCTGCATGTATTCCGTTGCCTGCAGTGTCATGTAATCCGCTCGCCTTCTCTTAACCAAGACTGATCAGCAGCCCTGAGTTGTGGAGTGTGTCGCTGTTGCGTTAGATTTTGCTGTATTAAATCCACTTACTGAGTCTTATCACTGATTCAGAGGATAAGGTTAGAGGGCGTCTGTTGGCTGAATTGAGATATCACACACTGTCAACGTTAAAACAGAATATCATATTACTGCTTTAGCCTCTGTCCTCCACACTCTTCAGATCTGCCTCTTTCTGTTTACACGTCTTTCATATAAATATAGTTCAGTATTCTTGACGCACTCTCTCATATTTACTTGTTAAACACTTTGTAAGCTAAATGTGTTATGATTTAATAAGAACATTGCTAGGATGAGTGCATCAATGACATAAAGAACCTTTGAAATGTTTAAATGATTAATCAGTTTTGAGTGCTGCCGGCTCTACAGTATATGCAGAACAATTTCATGCACTCGGGAAACCAGGTTATACTCAGAAATGAGGTCACACAGGAAATCAGACAAGCCATTCACATACAGTATATTTTAGACAATAGTGCATGATACATGGCCATATATGTTAATTGCATGTGCTGTATAATGTATATGTCCATGTGGATCTCGCACCAAAACATGCACATCCATGTACAAATACACCACACATATCTAAACATATAGAAAAAAAAGTTCATAAATATTATAAATGAATATAAATATAATAACATTTATTTATGAAAATTTTATATAAATTAGTAACATAAATATTGATACATGTGCGATATGCATATGGTCCTGAGATATGGATATAATTTATTTATATATGGTTTATTTGATAGGAACAGATCTACACGGACAAACTGCAAGTATAGTGTTTATAGCGGATGCTAATTAGCAACAGCCGTCCCTGGAAGGGCTTATGTGAAAATAAAATATTAAAACTGTGAGATAAAAAGAAAGTAAACTGAATACAGCAACGAACGAAGCACATTTATTAGTTACATAGCTGCAGAAATATTAGTATAGGTGTATTTCTGAAATAACCAGGTTTTGGTAACATTCCTAAAACTGGTAAAATTTGTAACATATTTCAAGTGATCGGGTTGCGTTCAGGGACTTTTCTCCTTTCATAGAAAAAGCTGTCCAGGTAAAATATGTTTTACAGAATGTACCTTTACAGTTGCTACTTGAAGCTGGATCTGGCGGATCTGATGCAGCTCTGTAAATCAAATATTAGACTAGGATCGGTTTCCGTACTAGTTGTGATATCACACATCATGCTTGCAGGCATGATGGATGGATTTTCAAACAGCACAGAGAAACTTTCCACTTTTAGCAGATGAACATATTAACTACACATCATTCTGCACAGAGAGCTCACACATGCATCTGTAGAAACAAGAAGAAAAACACATTTTTTGAATGGAAGGGGACTTTAAATGTCAATATATATATATATATATATATATATATATATATTACTTCATTATATAACTGCCCACCACCAGTGTTGGACCTCGCTAATGCTCTTGTGGCTGAATGGAAGCAAATCTCTGCAGCTAGATTTCAACATCTGCTTAAAAGCCTGTTACAGCAGCAGATTAATACATAGTTTTCAATGAGACATGTGGTGTAATGTTTGTGTCCACATACCTATTAAGACACTGATATGAAAACAGAAGCTTTGCTTAAAGTGCACAAAACAAATATTATCTGACACTGTGTGCAAATAACCATGTAATTCATAGCTGTGTTTATTTGAGCTCATTAATCATTAAATGTCAGTAAACACAGCAGTATAAGCAGCAGCTGTATAAAGAGTATATATAGTAAGTAAGTATAGCAGTGTTTGAGCTGTTACACCGTCATTGTGTTCAAGCAGTCTTGTGCAGAAACATAACTGACACAATCATTAGAGTGGAGATATTTTACTTTCCTTGATTTTTTTTCTGCTGAGTGTCACCATCCCTGAAGCAGGGTGTCATCTCTCAACTTTCTTGCAGAATCGGCTCCTGTTTTGATTAGCATGCTAATGCCAGGAGTCAAATTTCCATTGTGGAGAATAGAAAGATCTCTCAGGATTTGTCACCCACAGTGTGTGAGCCTTCGACGGTCGTGTTGGGTGGTAAAACGTGGCGCTTCTGATGGAGGAAAAGCTTTACCTCCCCACACATACAGTGCATGTACTGTAATTTATTCATACTGTACACAGGAAAAATGAAAAAAAAATGTTTTTAGAGTTACTATTACTATTATTTTCCTCTAAAAGAGTAATTTTTACTAATTTTGTATTGTAACTATTTCCAGTGGCCACTAGAGTCGGAGGGAAAACAGAGAGTAAATCTTAGTGTATAATCCTGGACTAATATCAAGAACAGGCCCACCAATGTTTCTCATTTCTGCCACCATTTTCTATCCCCGCAGTGGAAGGTCAGGGTGAACGGCTGTTTTAATACGGCTGTATTTAATTATTTTATTTAATTATATTAAAGAAAAAATGTCAGCAGAACTTTTGTCGGCTTACTTGTAATGCCCGTGAGTAACATTGCAACTGGCGAGTTTGTGGGTCTCACACACTGTATAACCGCCAATGTCGATGCTAACGTTAGTGTAACCCAGGTGTAAAACTCAGGTAACTAAAACCTAAGCTTAACCTGAAATGGTTGTTTTATTCTTAATCTTATTTAATATTTTCTGAGTTGCACTTGAAAGCAACACGTTCCCACTGCACTTGAAGGCAACACTCCGGTTCACCGCATTGAACCAAACGAAAGGCAGGTAGCCACTTAGCAACCAATTAGCGTGCACGTTCCGCTTATTGTGTAGCAGGCAAGGTTGTACGCGGCATCTTTGCACTTCCTTTTGACTCCAGCCGCGACAGCAGAAGGCAGCGACCCGCTGAACGAAAGCGGTATTAATTGTAGTGAGCTACTACAAATCAATTTAAGTTAATGTAGCTTCAACTAGTTCCTTTGTTACAGTTAGCACTGTGCTCAAGCGGTTACACGGGCAAACCGTTGTTCATCTTGTGACAGCTGAAAGCCGCGACGGTGCTCAGCACTGGAATAGAGTGCATCGGTGAGAATGACATTTTCGTTTTTGATATCTGTTAGCTGCTGCTACTCATATGCTAAGTGGGTTAGCTATATGGAGATATACTGTGGTGAACTGTTGCACTAAGCTTGTTGCACTTGGCACCTTAGCCTGTGCACTTAATATACTAAATGAGCATTTATTATAGCTGATTAGCATTGTGTTCATACTGGTACGCGTGACTGCAAGCAGCACAAAGTACATCGTGATCGGCCATTTTGTTTAAGTGTGATTAAAGGGAATGTTTTGAGATTTATGTTTCTAATTCTGAGCTAAAGAGGGGAATAAGTTTATTTTGTGGAGGAATTTTCTTCTTTCCGTTGTGAGTTAATTCCATATTTCTTGTTACAGAAACTCATTATGAATGAATGTGAATATGAATATATTCTGTTCATGATTTAAATGACCATTTCGGACATGTTGGTTTGAATTATTATCCAATGATTCATGATTTCTAGATTTGAAGTTATTTAGCTTTAGTGTAATGCAAGGCCAGAATGTCAAAGGTGACATTGTCATTATACTTTAGTGTTATTGTTGTACAACTATTAGATTGTTTACTTAAAGGTCTTGTTTATTAAATTAAACGGGTCGGGTTTTTTGGAGATCCCTAGTCTCCAGAGGAACATCCAGTCTGTTGGAGAGGATCCAGAACCCCGAATGAAGTGATTCAGGACCAGGCTGTGATACATAGATGGTGAGCCTCCCCAAGATCCTAAAGAAGCTGGATTGATTGGTCGTAGCTGATAACAACCGGTGGTAGGGCCAACCTGGTTGGCAGGATCGCTACACAACCGAAAGAGTTAGCACATGACTCTAATCACCCTGTTAGAGAAACATCTGGATTGATGTTGGTCCGGGCGGGGACAACGTCGCCGGGTCCCTCGCTCTCCGGCATGACCCTGCACAGGATGACTGGGAACGTTGATGCCCAGTCATACCTGGAAACGTTCGAGGCGTCGGCGTGTGGCTGGCCGGAGGCGGAGTGGGCCGTGCAGCTGCTCCCCCTGCTGTCGGGGGATGCCCAGACGGCGGCGCTCGGCCTGCCGGGGCCCTCCCGGGATCTGTCCTTGATCGGATGGGCTCCTCGGCGGAGGACCACCACCGCCGGTTTCGGGGAGCCAGGCTGGGGCCCGCGGATCGGCCGTTCGTCTTCGCACGGCAGCTGAAGGACGCGGCGACGCGATGGCTGCGACCGGGGGACTCCGCCGGCGAGGAACGGCTGATAGGGCAGATCGTGGCGGAGCAGTTCTTGGAGGGGCTCCCTGCGGCGACATCGAACTGGGTGCGCGGCCACCGCCCGGCGGACCTGCCCGCGGCCATCACCCTGGCAGAGGACCACCTAGCCGTCGTCTCCAGAGCCCGGGCGCAGGAGGGTCAGCCATCCGCTTCCGCCTGTCCCGTGCCAACGCCCCGGAGAGGACCTGCTCCCGGTCCCCAGCGACACACACCGGCTCGACCCACGCCCCCGCACTAACATCCCTTCTCCTTCTCTTCCGCCACAGGGCCCTGCTCCTAGCCCACGGAAGGTCCCTCGGGCGGCAGGACACTTCCGCCGCGAGTGTCCACTAAGGGAGGTCGGGCAGGTGATCCGGGTTGCCGGCCCTACGGCGCCCTCCCCCGGTCCATTAAAGACAAAAGGAAGGAGACGGAGAAGAGGCCGGCGTCGCCTCCTTAACAGGGAAACGGCAGAAGGAGCGACGCGCACCTGTCCCGAGCTTCCCTGTCCCCGCCTCTCCCCTGCTGTCAAGAGACGTCATAGAGACAGGGAGGAAGAGAGGAGCAGAGACTTGGCGAAAGGGAGGCGCTCGAGGACCAGACGTGACTCCTCCTCTTCCCTGTCTCCTTTACCTCCTGGACTGGAAACCAGGAGGGCGAGGAGCAGAGACGCTGATCAGGAGAGAGAGAGGAGACACGACTCCTCGTCCCCTTCACCCCCCCCTGAAAAGGAAAAGGGCGAGGAAGGTAAAGCAGGCCCTCTGTGGGGAGCCCCTTCTCCGCACCCCTAACTTTTCTCTCCCTTTTGTCTTGCACACTGATGCGTCAGGCGGAGGCGCCCATTCACCCGCTGCTCGGACCACGCTCCCCTCCAGTGACTCCACCGCAGGCCGGGGGCGCAGATGGCTGTGGCCGACTTCCGTTCCCGATCCCTTGGGGGAGGCGGGGGGGAGTAGGTTAGGCCGGACGGCTTCCCGGCCTAAATCGGGCGGTGGGGATATGTGGAGTGGGCGTGGTGCATCAGCTGCGGGAGAGAGGTGTGGGGAGGGCGCGGGAGAGCAGCGCCGGGTGAGAGTGATTGCCACACCGGTTCCCAGGTGGTTGATCACTCTCGCCTCCCGATATAGTGGCGTGCTGGACCAGAGAAGCGGTGTGAAGCACGGCCACAGACACACGGACAAAAACACACATATTAATTGCACAACAGAATATCAATCTTGTCCCATATTGTTTCGTCTTCACATTTTCAAAGAAATTTGAAATTCCTACCTTGGACCCAAAAAGTCTATGATGATTTGAACACTGAGGTTGGCGAGGATTTGATGGTGAGTCACTTGTTAACTTGAAGTCTTATTATCCATATTGTCCTGGCTAACCTTGTAATGAAACGTAGTAAAGAGATTTATACACGTTGTGTGACATTTTGTATATACATGCCTCTTCAGTGGAAGAAAGTACTGCATCAGTATGTGGTTTCACTGTTAACTCATCACTGTTGCAGGTGGAGCAGATTCTGGTGACAGAACCCCCTGCAGTAAGGAAACCAGCTAACCACAGAAACCCAGTTTTGTGAGGCCATCACACTGATGAAGCAGTCATCAAGGAGAAGATGAAACAGACCTTCACCCATCGCCAAGCAATGGTTCATGACCCAGTGAAGTCTTCTGTAATATTTACCTTTACCTTTCCAAGATTTCTTGACATCACAAGGATGGTATGTCACTCTTAAACTGCCTTGCATTAAAATCAAGCTGAAATCAAAAATGACTTTAAACGGATCACATCCTTCGTCATCTCTGGTGCACCTATTAACAATGTATGTCATGTTTTCTGTATTCCATCTTGCCTGCAGATAGAGCAGGATTTCAGTCTGATATTCGGTGATGACATTTCTGCAAAGTTCCTGGAGAAGTGGCCAACTCACTACAAGCAGAAAGTCCTTGAACAAAGCCGTGGCCTCACCCAGACAAGCAACCTTGAAGATCTCCTTCGTAACGCTGAATCCACAACAGAAGAACTGGAAGATGGTACGCTTGAATTAAAGAAATAATAATAATAACAATAATAATGGAAGAGGGAATTGTTCTGGAACAAAAATATATAAACATTTTAGTAAAAATGTCTTTTTGAATTTTCTTGTATTTTCAGGATGGGACAGTGAGATGTCCTCCATCTTGCTCCTTATCCACCTCACGCCACCATCACCTCATGGCCGCAACAAGAGACCAGGAAAGCTCTCCGCCAGACAATCCATTGACCACCTTGTGAAATTTATCAAAGTAATGTTAGTTTAATTAAAGTTTAAGAAAGCTCACTGTTCTGACCTTAAAACTATACTCTATTGACATCATGCAATGACCATGCTCATCTGTAATTAGCGAGTGCCCTGTGATATTTATCTGATTCGGCTCCCTACAGATCTATCATCATCGGCCTCAGATACGCTGATGTGAACACGTTTATTTCATTTACATTTAGAGGAATAAAAAATACAAGGCTAAAAAAAATGCTACGGTTCAACTTGCATTTTGTGGCAATAAGTGATTCTGGTGGTGATTATGGGATCCTAACTGGGACCAGTGTTGAGGGGCATCTGGACAGCAGCACAGAGAGCCGTGGCTGTGGGGACCCAGAGGAGCGCCATACACAAATATTTCACTGTGATTGACAAACATGCAATCCCGTGTCAGTCAGTCAGGATTCTCTTGCCTCTTTTGACGAGCTTTTTAAAGCTCATTTCGTCTTCGCTACCTCGTACAACAGGGATCTGGCCAGTGTCTACCACAGCAAGCCGCTGTTTATCAGATTGATGCTGCTACCACCAAGGTGAATCCCAGGGTCAAAGAGATGAGAGCTCGGATGCTGCACTGATTTTGACACCTTGAGATGCTTTGGTTGGGAGGGTTCTGATGTTATACTGCGGAGATGTGCAAATGCAAATTCACTAGTTAAGCACTTAAAGTTGATCCACAGACTTTGTTCAGGAAGGACACTTTGTCTGAAATGCGGTCAGCCTGATTGTTCTCATTGTTTTGGTACTTTTTCTAAATAATGTATTGAACAGGTTTAGTTGTTTGTCTTAAAGTGCTAAATAAGATTCCAGTTTTTCACAAAATCCACCGTGTTCTTAACGATGAGAGGTTACTGTTGTTTACATTTGCACTACAAACCGTATGCAAGGATGAGCATGTGTACGCATTTAAAGTTGTGTGTACTGCAGACGGACCTCATGTTGTTGTGTTAGAGCATTCGATATGCAGATGTCATACAGTAATGATGATTCAAACTCATTTATTGTACCATACTGTTTCCTGTGAAAAATACAAGTGTGTTGAATATTTTTTTTTTATTTCAAACATTTTAATCCAGAAATGAAAACTGGTCAGCCAATAAAATCACATGAGTGTTGTTTTGCAGTGAATGCATAATTACCTCATCAGGATAAAACATGTTTTTGTTGAACAGACTACTGTATTGCTAACCTTTAGTAACCATGTTTGTAATTTATCCTTAAACCAACGCTAATGTCACAGCTATATATGCATTTAATATTAATAATATATATATATAATTACCTGTGACTGTGGGTGTTTCATGGGGATAATAACGACAGTAATAATAATTTACAGTACAATAATTACAATAGCAACAATAGTGAAAATAAAGGCAGAAACAAGAATAAAGTTTGTGACATTGTTTTTAAAAGCATCCTCTCTTTGCTTTTAGGGCCTAAAACATTTTCACAGTACTGTATAAATATATTATATGTATTCTCCAAATGAACCCCTGGCTACAGCACTGACCTGTACACATCCACGTACACACAAACCCACATTACCGATTCACCCTCACAACAGGTCTTTTCAGTAGCCGACTTATTGACACTGATCTTCCCTGCTATCTTCCTCAAGTGCTCACATTGAACTCAACAACCACCACTGATAAATGGGAGAAGGAACAGAGACAGACTTTGCACTGACTTATATTCTTATGTTCGAAGCACTTTAAAAGGATTATTTGAGCAGACGTTTACACTCTTCAAGGTGCTCTGTGTGTCATTTTGTCATTCTCACAAAACTATCTGCTCTCGCGCTGCAAAGCTATTTAGAAGCTATCACACAAGAGGATTGATTACCTACCTGTAATAGAAGCAGTGAAGAAAAACATGTGGAGATGCAGACAAGGCTTTAAGGTTGGACTTTGAATTTAAGGAAATTCTGACTAAGGTACATAGCCAGTATTAATACAAAATACAAAAAAGTGGATTTTTGAGCAAAATCTTGCAATTCCTGGTAAATCAATGACAGTTAGTTAAAACAGTAAAACTTTCAGTAGGGCTACTTGTGCTGAAAATCAGTATGATTTACAGACATTTTACTTAGTAAAAGAACAAAATGATTTGCTAATGTATCACACCAATACTTATATACTTAAAGTATGAAGTGAAGTGAAGTGAAGTGAAGTGAAGTGAAGTGAAGTGAAGTGCTATTATGCAGAATTGCCAGTCAGTGTGATACGGTTATATTACTGAATCATTATAATTCATGGGTTACATGCAGGGCTTGACATTGGCACCCACCAAATGTGGGGAGCATTTGTGGCGTGCAACACAGTCACTCTTATTAACCACGTTGGCGGGAGGCAGTTTATATATATAAGCTATATAATGCCCCAACAGGACGCCCCGAACCCCCAGAAAGAAACTAAATATATTATTTATGTGCACTCATTTAATTTCAGCTCAGTGTGAGAGTCACTACCCTGTCAGTTTATGGTTATGGATTTATGTTTGTTTTCTTCTTTCCTCTACTCTCTCACCGAGGGGGCACACACACACACACACACACACACGGAGCAGGGCAGAGGCAGACAGTGAACCAGCCTGGATCACTGCTCTGTGCTTATCTGTCTTATCTAGATAATGTTACTCCAGTTGACCACAACTACACAACTGCACTGTTATGTTACTGTAAGTGCAATAAATGCTTTTCCAACAAGAGTAAATTACTGGCAGCAGAGACGGCAGCATTTTACTGTAATTTCCTTTAACACTTAATTACTGTAAATATTATTACAGCATTATACTGTAGCTCGGTATGCTGTATTTTGCTATTGCACATTAACTGTTTCTCACTGAAACGTCGCACTAAACAATCGAAAAGACTAAATAAACAACTGTAAACTGCAGACATACACTGGACAGGACGAGATAAGTTACAGTGATTCAAATATATTCAAATATGCCAAGTTAGATTACAAGATTACATACATACAAATAATGCAAATAAACAGATTGTATGATAACACAATTTGTAAAGTCTTAAAATGTCCTCTCTTATAATAGACAGATGGTTGACATCCAAGCTTCAAGCTTCCCCTCTCAGGGTTAATCACAATGAAGAACCTGAACGCAACACTTGTTGAGTCTATTATGTCCCAGGTTTTAGTACAGCTTGGCAACAAATAAAGCATCTTTGCAGCAAACCTTTACCCTAACCTACATAGAAACACACTTGGGTTTAATATCTAAATCAACTTGGATACATATTTGGATCAACTTCAGTTGTTATGTGCTTTAGATAGTAAGCTATTATTAATTATGAAATGCAAGTGGAATAAACTAGGTACAAATAGATAGAATGTTAGCATTTACTAATAGTTCAATATAGTTCATATAATATTTAGACTGCATTTGTAAGCAGAAGTGAAACTAAACTCCAAATATATGCTGAAAGGGGCTCTGGTTCTCAGAAAGGAGGTGATGTGGAGCAGAGGTCATAGAAGAAATATTACCATAGATAATTTATTCAATTATCTCAAACTGGCCAACACCTTACAGGTCAAAAAGACCAGCCTGGTTGCTCCCTGAAAGAGCAAGCGGTGCCGAAATGTGCTGATGCGACGCTCAGCATTTGCCAGGGAAAGCCGAGGAAGAATGTGTGTGTTCTGAGCTCCGTGTACACAAGCATGGATACCACCGATGAGCCAGAGGCAAAGCTGGAGTCAGTGAGCTACAGTGATCTGAGAGAATGTAGCTCACTGTTTACACTGAATATGTGCTACGGTGACGTCACAGGATCAAAATGCTGTGGAGGCATTAGAGTCAGCGGTAAAAAAACAGATGTGAGATGAACGACTGGCAGATCGTCAGCAACGCCGTTGTTAAACTGTGAATCTTTACTGCCTCGCCTGTTAGTTTAGAGTTAATCCTCTGTCCACAGAAACACTCATTTGCCATTACTGTCACAGTTCCATACAAGTTACAACATTTGTCTTCAGACTTTTATTTAACTGCATGGAGTGAGTCGGTCCATTGCGAGTCATTTCTTCTTCTTCATGTCTTTATTGCTCTGCCTAGTGTTTGGTGCTTAGACCATTAGACATCTCTGATACGGGACAATGTGACTGTCTTTAATGTGTTTTAGTTGTTGATGGAGGCAGTTTTCTGTGGATTGGCACTAACGCAGGGTTATATGCATATTAAATCTTTGAAAATATTTGACTTTCTCTCTCTGATGTTTAAAGCTGCACTAATCAATCTCATTATATTAACACTTATATTCTACTATTCTGTTTCGGTTAAGTGTCATTGCTCATATCAACCCTGTTTTCAAGCAGCTGTTTCCAATCTAGTGGTTTCCACATCATTCCTCATCTTGAAGAACAGATAACTATATGCTCTTTTGTGTATTCCATGTAATCACTGTATAATATATATATATATATATATATATATATATATATATATATATATTGTGTGGTCTTTGGTCTGAACGCCTGCTAAAGGTTATACAACCCTTTCTTTTTGAACCTGCCACAGCGTAACAGCTGAATAAAAGGAATCCAGGCACATTCACTGGAGCTGTTAAAGATGTGTGCTGGGAAATGGTAGGAAAATATGGTAGGAAAATGCTAACTGACGTAGACAAGGCCGGTTGGAGGATAAGTGTGTAATCCAAAAAATAAATAAATGAATAAATCTTCAACCCACACTAAACAACACTAAAGAGAACTTTATCTAAACATCTCCTTATTACTCAAAGCAGGGTTGCAAAGAGTAGAAAGTGACTTGACAGAAGATGGTAGATGTATCTATTGAAGTGACAGACCACAGCGACTTGGCTGCCTCGGATCAATAAAGATCCCAATCTCAAGCTCGACACACTGATGACAAGAGTGATAAGTATCACCTTTAAAGCAAACCTGCTGTCTTCATAGACCCGCAACATGAAAATGGATAAGGCCCACAGGCTTCTCTTTGAATAAACTCTCCAGTTGATAAAATAGACACTGTAGTCTTAAAAGATTTATATTAGTGCTTTTTCCTCACAGTCACGTCTGAATTGAAACGAACATTTCGTTGGTTTTTTTTCCCCTCCCTCCACCTCTGTGTAGTTAGGAGAATAATCGTTTCCATGAAACAAAAACCAAAGCAAACAGATCTATTTCCCGTGCCTGTCGCCGCGGTGATACCTGTCTGCTTTGCTGACAGCCAGATGATTAGGCGTCTTCAGTGGAGCTCATTTTCACAACAACATCCTCCCGTTTCCTTTAAATATCTCTGAGCATACAGGCAGAGCCGATACGGCAGTGCTTGGTGAGCAGGTTATTTGGAGGTCTGGATCTGAAACCGTATCGGGGGAGTTTTTGCAGATTGTTTCTGATTGTGTAGAAAAGAATGATGATAAATGGATTAACTGACTTGTTAAAGCAGGAAAAGCACAGCTGTAAATAGCCGTCAGTAGGTGAACATGTACAATAGCAGAGCCAAAAATGCAACGCAGCCATCATGAATGTTAATTCCACCTGTGCTGTTCCACTTGACAAGTGAACATTTCTAAAAGGGTCTGTTTTCTGATTGGTGGATTTATTCTCCTTCTGGTACACATAATTATATCAACTATTAGATTATTTGCCATGCCTCTGGTGCACGTAGCTACAAGTGTGTTAACTACTAGATTAAGATTCGAGAGATTACATGTGTTTTGTAATTGTAAATTTTAATTCTGTGACTTTAGCATACTGGATCAAAACAAACACAAATTGAATGTTGAATAAACAGAAGTGTTGACGTCAACATCAGCAGTACTTTCAATCAGCCATAAATGAAACTGAAGGCTGCTGTTTGTCTGGTATGGAGAACCAATAAAGTACATCTCTAGTCTCCAAGTGTAAAACAGAACCTATATTCACATATGAGTACTCGCTTACTAATGATAAACACAACATCTGCCCTCAGATACAATCCTAAACAGTGTTTTAAATCCATGCTACTCTTAAATCAAGCATTTTGTCACTCTGCCAATGACTGAATGTCCAATGACAGGGAGGGATTGAGCACAAGACACAAACACTACTGACCACCAGTTTTTATCACAGCTATCAACATTTGTGACTCTAATAAAACATTATTGATACACGAATTTTGGCAGCAGCTATCAAAACACAGGATGGGACTGTGATAGAAGCGGTGCCGATATACGGCAGCTGAAATTTCTGAGCAGGTCAGAGAATCTGACGGGTCTCAGAATATGATGTAACCTGAACGCTCAAACCACAGCTGGCCAGATGTGTTATCTGAGGAATTATGTACAGCAAGCGGATCATTATTAAAGAAACCCTGAGTCAAGGTCCTGCATCACCCTGTTGCATTACATTACTTACGCTTATTTCACAGCTACTCAGTAAAGAAACCAATAAACTGGTATATAAAATATCAATTTGATGATTCTGTTGCTTCTGCTAAAAATTATTCCAATTTTAGTTTCTATGGTTGCAATGTAAACTAAGATTAGCCTACTCGGCGTTATAATTCACGTTAACCCGGTGGAGTCACGGAGACAGCAGGCTCATTTATAGTGTATTCTTGTTGAGCCCTTTTCTAGCACTCATAATTAAACAAGGTAAAGACAAGAATTCTACCGTTATGTGTCCATGACAACATCATATAAGGCCTGTTTTCAAACTGAGAAGGATTTGCTTCATCCCTTTGCTCAACTGCTGCACTCATTTCAGAATGTGTCTGCAGATTTCATGAAAAGCATTGATGTTGCTGGCAGTGTCAAGAGTCCAAGGTGAGGTCCTGCAATATGTCTTTAAAGGCTTTGTTGCTAAATGAATTAATTTCATTACCTGTGACTTTTCTAACTGACTTTTCTTGTTTCTTTCAGTTTTATCACACTCACCTCTGAAATGTCTCTATGGACATCATTAAAGTTTCATCCAAGTCAAATCAAACTAAATAACATCGTTTTTTATGGATGTGGTTCAACAATCTCCAACAATATGCTTTTAAAAAAGAGGTACAAATGGGGTAAGTATGAATCCTGTTGATTTTCCTGACTCATTTGGCACTTTGTACACAGGTTTTCTGAATATTTCATCCTCCCACACTGCCAGACTGACATAATCGACATCTAACACATTCTATTCTTCAAGAGGTTATTCCAAAACCGGCTCTTTTGTGAGGCAGATGGCAAGTATTTTGAAATCAGTATCATGAGAAGAGGACGAGGTAGCAGAAACTGAAGCCAGACAGAAATAGACGATTGAGGTTCGACAAATGAAGTCATTCTTACACAACAAAGTCAAAGAAAAGCGCGAGTAAGGGGGAGTAAGCTACAGAGGCGGTCTGGTGGCTAGTTTTTGCGCATTTTATTAGTTTCTAAAACAAAACAACAACAACAACAACAACAACAACAACTACTACTAAAAGCCAAATACAGTCGTCTTTTCTTCCAGCGGCTAGGTGGCAACCTATTAGCAAGAGGCTAATAAACAGCGCATAAGCTACTGTGTTATTACATGGACAATTAACATCACTCAGAGACCTGCATACCTTTATCTTTCCATCTTTTCTCCTCTTCTTCTTCTCTTCTCTTTCAGAACTGATCACCTGATGGCTTCTTTGACTTTTTCTCCATGATTAATCCAACTGGTTTTTTTTTTTTTGGTTTTTTTTTGACATTTTTACATAACCAATACATTACGTAGCTATGAAATTCTGTATATAAATTTTATGGTTGGAAAACAATAGTAGAGAAGTTTGTGTTGTGTTGTGAAATCATAATAATAACAGGTCAGTTAACCCCCGGCCTCCTCTTCGCTTTTCCTGAGTGAGACTTAAAGTGCTCTCAGCCTCTGCAGCCGCAGGTTGACCCCCCTCCCCCTGCCTTTTCTTCTGACACACACACACACACACACACACACACACAACCTGTATGACTCTCAGCAGCGAGTTGATTAGACCGCTGCACCATCTTGACGTGGGAATGAGTGGTATTAATTTAGAAAAATAGCGATTTTTTTAGGGCGTTCATGCGCCTCAAAATAAATTGCGCTCTGGGCGGTCGCCCACGTTGCCCACACAACCGACCCTGAGTAAGCATGTGTAAGGGATAATGTACAGAGAGTGGGTCATTATTGCATCCTTTGTAGCGATGATTCATTACATGGGTAATTATTAAAGAAAGCAATAATTGGACACAAAACATTGATTTAAAAATAAATGTATTGATTTAAAAATGATTTGACATGGTCCTCCAGACTCTATGATAGGACAGTGTCCATAGCAATGGTATATATAGCAAATATTCATAGCAGCAGTCTGCTATTCAGAAATATCAGACAGTAATCGATGTTGGAAGTTGACTGGTACTCACTAGTATGCAGTGAGTATATCTACATTTTACTCTTTGGAGTACTGGTACTTCTTCTCACAAGCTGCAGGTACTCTCTTCTATCTGTGTCTGTCTCTGTTGCAGAGGTGGCTCTACTGTTACTGACTCAGATGGCTTCCTACTGCATTTTCTGTATTAGCTTGTAGGAGACACTGAGACTGCTGTTTCTGATAACAAGGTGCAACAAACACAAAAACACCCACCTGTGCTACACAGGTGTTAAAACAGATGACCCCATACTGATGCTATCAGGCCGTCTGTTGAGTTGCTTTCATGGCACAGACGAATGAATCAGAGCTAAGAGGATCATATATGACATGAAATGACATGTGCAACATCAAATAATAATGTCAGACATAGGGCCACAAATTAGTTAGCAAAAAAAAAAAAAAACAGTGAGCGAGACTTTAATTCACTACTGATGTTACATTATGTTACATTTGATATGGGCAGTCTCGCTGTTCCATTATTCCTGTGTAATAATGGAAATGCAACAGAGGAAGGACATGCAGAGAAGATGATCAGGAAGGTGACGACACAAAGATGGTGAAAGGAAAGCTGCAAAGAAAATGACACAGAACTTGAAAGAAAGAAAAAAGTGGGGGAAAACAGGAGTATATGGAGGTAGCTTAGCATGGCAGGGGATGACAAGATGAATTAGGTGCAGACAGAGAATAGTAAGAGGTCACATCTCAAACCTATTCACCCACAAGACATGCGACACATGGCTGTGTCAAACTGCCTCTGCTTCTCACATTAATTGCCTCTACAGCTGCTAAGGACGTTCAACAAGAAAGTTCCTGGAGTAGATAAAAAGAATGCCCAATGTAAAATACCCAGAAATATCATATTTTCATTACGTTGTCTATCTATCTATCTATCTATCTATCTATCTATCTATCTATCTATCTGTTAATTCACCAATCTTAGAAATGTGTTTTTCTTTTAGTAGTAATAGATATCAATTCACACTTTATTCACTTTTGTACAAAACCAGAAGAAATGCATGAATGAGTCACACTTTACACACTGATCAGAGGAATCTTGATAAAACTGATGAATTATCCTATAATTATATCTAGTGTAGTGTATTCTTGTCATCAACTGTAGAGTTTCATTTGTTGTAATACTGTTGGTGAGATATAAGCATTTCTCATATTTTGTGATGGCCTCTTTAAAATAAAAAATCTTTATTCTATCAAGATGTTTTAGATATTTAGAGCTAAAAAAAATCTATTTACATTATAGTTTGGTGCCAGGACCTTTTGAGGATGTGCTGTTAAAGAGGGAAAAAAGAAACTGACTAAAAAATAAATAAATAAAAATAAATAAATAAATATAATATTGTAAAACATGCTGAAAAAGGACCAATCTAAACTTTTCTCACTCCAAAAGTTGTATGATAAATGGAAGGAAGTAAGGAAGTGCTAAATGGATGCATCCTTCCAGGAGGGGAAAAGTCAAATCAAGATAGAAATAATCTTTACAAAAGGTCATAAAAAGTGAAAAGGTGGAGGGGGAAAATAATGTCGAGGCTGATGCTGCAAAAATGTTTAAATTAAAACATTTATTAAAAAATTCCGGCTGCAGTGATAACATTAACGCTATTCTCTCCTATTCGCTACTTAATGCCACTGTGCTATGCTGTTTTTTTAAATGGTGGTCAAAGTGAAAAAGCTATTATGGCTCAGCTGATTACACACACGGCACAGACATGCAGTACAAGGCTTAAATGGCATATACATGCAAAGTGGAGAGAGAGATGGGCAGCCAGCCAAACCGGCGCCCAGTGAGCAGTTGGGGGGGTCGGTGCCTTGCTCAAGGGCCCCTCGGCAGTGCCCAGGAGGTGAACTGGCACCTCTCCAGCTACCAGCCCACCTTCCATATTTTTGGTCCATGTGGGACTTGAACCGCCACCCTCCGGTTTTTCAAGCCAAGTCCCTATGGACTGAGCTACTGCCGCCCTTATGTTAAAACTGTACGTTTGATGTGGAAATCATTACTTAAACTTGTATTTTTGTGTAAGCCTACAACTGAGAGTTATAGTAAATTAGTTGAATAAAGTTCGACTTATCTGACACATGTTTTGTTTTCGCTTATTGCGGCTTATGTGTGGACAATGACAGCAGTTGACATGTTAATTGATACCACGCCTTATAATCCGGTGGGCTTTATAGCCCGAAAATGCAGTAGTGTTTTGAAATCTTAAGCCTGATGTATGAATTGCATCAGATCAGCTCCGAACCCAATGTCAGATCACTGACATTAAGAATAAATGTGCTAATGTCCAATTTCTGACACATTTCCAGATCATGATTAGGCTAGGCCAATAGTAAAGCTTATGTCCAGTGTGAAAAGCAAGTTGTGGCTATTTTGTTTCATGATACAAGATTGCATTTTTATAGACTGCATTCATAACATATGATTATGTCATATTTTCTTTATGACAGTCCACTGGAATGTTCTCTTTGTTCACTTTGATCACTTCTAGAATGTCAGTATTATATAAAGGTGAAATACCTGAAAGTAAGACACAGACTCAACATTGACTTGTCAAGTGAACTGCGAAACATTTGTGTCTTCAGCAAAAGCAATTTATTCGATTCCAGATAGATCTCACATCTATTAATTGTGTTCTGTTAATTGTGGATCATTTTCTGAATCCTAACTCGCAATGGAACGAAGAATGACCAGATCCAACAAGGTAAGAAGTTCACACCAGGAGACAGTTTGTCAAATTTTTGTTTACAGCTGCACTTCTGTACAAGACCACACATGTTTTTATCAGCTTCATATCGTGTCTGAAGCTCATACAAATATACAAATATAGTTTGATCAGTTGGTTTATAATCAACGGTGATGTTACATTTCACACAAATGTACAAGTTAATTGGGTCTGAATGCCTCAACAGTAAAGACATTTACTAACTGAATGGTTCAAATATAAAATGAAACTGTATGTATTCTGTGATATGAAAATGTCATCATGTGTTTCTTTGTTCATGTTGCACAGGACTATAACAGAGGAATGGAGGACATGAGGAGAGTGATGGAGGGTGATATGAAAGAAATGGAGGAAAAGTTGAGAACAGCCGCTAAGATCATGGTCCTGGAGGAAAGAGAGTCCTGGAAAAGCAACCAAGAGCAGCTCCAGCAGGAAAACATGTCCCTGCAGATTCAGCTTTGCACGTCTGAAGAAGCCATCAGGACACTGGAGGCGCAGCTCATTGAGAAGGACAAAGTTCTCAGCAGGGCCATTAAAAAAAGAAAGGCTCGTACTCAAGCTCACATTGACACCCTGGCTCTGCTGACCAGCACACAGTCCGCTCTGAAGCAGAGCCAATGTAGATGTGACAAGCTTGAGAAAGATCTCCAGAAGCTGTCTGGAAGAGAGAACTGCCAGAAAGAGTTGGATCAGATAGAAGACAAAGAGAACACCTTGAAGAAGAGGCTGGCAGAGACAGACAAGAGACACCAAGAGGAACTCTCTGAGATAGAAGAGGGTTACCAAAAGGTGTTGTCTCAGATCGATGAGAGCTTCAAAAAGGAGCTCTCAGAGAAAGAGAACACCTGGAGGAACAGGTTGGCAGAGAGAGACGAGAGACACCAACAGGAACTCTCTGAGAAAGAAGGGAGCTACCAAAAGGAGTTCTCTCAGTTAGAAGAGAGCTTCAAAAAGGAGCTCTCAAAGAAAGACAAGACCTGGTTAAAGAAACTGGTAGAGAGTGAGGAGATACACCAACAGGAAATCTCTGAGACAGAAGAGAGCTACCAAAAGGAGTTTTCTCAGATGAAAGAGAGCTTCAAAAAGGTGCTCTCAGAGAAAGAGAACACCTGGAGTGACAGGGTGGCAGAGAATGATGAGAGACACCAAGAGGAACTCTCTGATAGAGACAGTTTCCTGAAGGAGCACATTAAAAGAACCAGAACGGTGGTCGCTGATTGGAAGTCAAAAGAACAGCAGTGGGAAAAGAAACGGAAAGAGCTGGAAGAGACACTGTTGGTGAAAGAACAGACGTGGATACACAAGGAGGCAGAGAGCAAAGCAGAGATCCAACTACTGACTGAGCAAAACACCAATCTTCAGGTACGCTGACTCAGCTCTTTTTCATTCTAACAATTTATTTCAGATTCAGATTTGAAAGGGAAATTAAAATATGCTGTTTTTCTCTTTTTTTCTCTTTTCAGAAGCGCAAGATGGAAAAAGAGAAGAAGTGGATGTTCTGGAGCCGAAGACCCAAGAAATGACCCACACAGACACACACACACACACAAACACACACACACACACACACACACACAGACAACCAAACCCTAACCCCCCACGCACACAACCAAACCCTACCCCCCCTCCCCCAAACACACACGCACACACACACACACACACACACACACACACACAACCAAACCCTACCCCCCCACCCCCAACACACACACACACACAAACAAACACACACACATGACCAACCCCCCACCCTATCCCCCATTAAAAAATAAAACAATTAAAAATAACTAACTGTGACAGTGTGTTTTATTAATGTCTGTGTTTTAAACTGTGATGTTTCTCTCTCACACATCAAGCAAACCAAGCAGCTGTTTGGGGGCAGGTGTTGTCCAGGAAGCCTCTAAAGGAAGTAATACCACACAAGCCCCCTGTAACTAATAAATGATTGTATGTGACATTATTAGATTGTTACTGATGTATCAATGTGTAAGTAGCATCTTAATGTTGAATGTAGACCAGGTGGAGCTTTTTTCAGCTGCTTTATATACTAGTTTAGTTGTGGCTCTGAACCTGCTCCTCCAAAGGGCCACAACATAAATCAATCACAAGAGAGGAAAGAAGACCAAACCAGGTTTCTGCTGCACAAATCTGTATTCATGTTTTAAACTTCTCTGTAATGTTTGCTTTCTTTGTGAAATATTTTATTGTTTGAACAGTTATTTAAATGAAATCATGTGAGAAGCTCAGAGGAAAAACATCTTGAAACGTGACAAGGAGACACATCTATGCACCGATTTTTACAACAGATCACAAACCTCAAAGCTTTAGTGCCACTGATTTATCATTAGCTGTGACTGTGATTCATAGTTAGCATATGTTTTATGATAAAACATGTTAAATCTTAACATATTTAAAAACAAACCAAGTTGTCACCAAAGATTTTAACTATTCAGGTTTAACATTTCTAGAGATTAAGATGGACATAACTTGCATAAAATGTAAAAGGTTTACAACTAATTTCCTAGCATCTGATATTCCCTTGTCAGTACCTCTAACGTCACTGCTTTCTTGATAAATAACCTCCTATATGATGATGATATATGGTGTTTTATAAGCTGATTACATTGGTAGGGTCAGACTCATTTAATTGGTATGTTTACAGACTTCAGTAGAGCCATGCTGACAGTTTATTTATTGCATTGCTGTTTCATTTGACAACATGATTCTGTGACGGTCAATCTGAGATCACTAGAATGATTTCATATTCAAAATCCTGATAAAATCCTCATCGACGTGTCATTGGAATTCTTGTATGGTTCACTTAGTCCGTCAAGAAAAAAAGAAACAATTTTACAATTCAATTAAAAAATAAAATAAATAAAGAGAAAATGAACAGCAAGTAGCAAGGTCTGAGAGATTACATTATTTACAGTTATTTATAGCACTCCAATTATTATTCACAGTGCTTCTAATGAAGTACTCCCGCAGCAGTTGAAGGAGGTATTGCACATTAACTAAAAACAGTGTAGGAACATGTTATACTACGATATAAATAAGTGTTTTTAATAAGTGAGTTGCCTAATTAAAATATGTATTCTTAACTCAATTTGTGAATCCAGTTATTTTTCTTTTTAAATTACATTTTCAAAGAGATTATTAAATTCCATTATTTATTAATTAATTCATTCATGTATTTTTAAATGATGTACATATTGACTGTTATTGTCGATTTTGTTTTTTTTAAGTTTTAACTATTTATTGATGGATTAATAATCTTTATTTTCTCCATTAAAATATAAAATAATAAACAACTTTGTAATTTAGTCTTTTTAATCATAGATTAATAAACTGATTTGAAAACAAATCTATTAATGCATTATTTTTATTGTACAATAGTTATCAATTAATTAAATGTGTTATTTAAATTTTTATGACACTTGTGATCATCCGTAGTACTGGAGGAAAATGTACATTTATCTATCTATCTATCTATCTATCTATCTATCTATCTATCTATCTATCTATCTATCTATCTATCTATCTATCTATCTATCTATCTATCTATCTATCTATCTATCTATCTATCTCCACTAATCAGCGCTTTCTTGTGTTTCAAACACAATATAGTTATTATTATATTATTATTATTATAAGACGCACGGTTTACAGCAGCGTGTTGCAGCTGCAATCATTGGAAATGTGATGATCTAAGACTTGCACTCTCAAATTTTGTAACTCTTTCTGAACATAATTTCTTAGATCTTAAACTGAAGCCTACTCTACGTCTCATTTATTTAACACGTCAATTATTTATACTGAACAATCGTGTTACACAAACATCAGTTACTTACAAGTTAAGAACAAATTTAAACTTCCATTAAAATGATTTCACACTGTTACAGCTTATCAGGCTGATGTAACTGTGGGTTTGTTTGTTGGCCACATAGGGTGGCGTCTGTGGCTGGGTCGTGCTTCTACCTTTTCCTCTTTATTTTGATAGAAGCATGAGTGGACACACCTGCAGGGCTGCCAGGCTGCACTGCTGAGAGCTTTTTTTTTTTTTAGTTTAGCTGCCTAGTTTGTGTGTGTGTGGGTGTGTGTGCATGTGTGTATTATGTGCATGCAAGCCACTGTCAATCTTTTTTTTCAGCTCAGCCTCAACAGAACAGAATGTGCCAGCTCAGTACAACATTGTGTAATGGCACACTAATTTGGCTCAGGTGACATCTGTGTACAGTACCTGTGTGTGTGTGTGTGTGTGTGTGTATGTGCACAGATTGCTGTCACAGAACATGAGTTTTTGCAGTTGATAGAACACAAACTGGGGTAAAATCTCGTACTACACAGGACTACACACGCAAACATACATGTACACACAGGTCGGCATCTGAGTCGACGTCTCTCTCCGTTGTCTATATAGTTGCCTTGCATAAATTGATGTCAGCAGCAGCATTTTTGCCTGTTCCCCTGTCAGCTCTGTATTGGCCTCCCTTCACATCAGCACTGAGTCAAAGGGGAGCATCAGAGAGGCTGACGGCTGATGAATCGACTTTGACATCAATTTGGAGCATTGTTGACAGTGGCTGTTGATGCAGCAGCATCTCTTCACAGAGAGGTGTTTCTGTTTGTCAGTGCAGCCTTTGACATCAATTCAGCCCTTCGCAGCACTAGAGGTGGACTCACTGTGGATGAAACAAACACCTAAACAAAAGCAGTAACCTCACCAATAACTTTATTTAATTACCATTTTGCCAAAATGCCAACAGGGGAAAAGTTTGGTTCATAGTTGTCTGTGTGTGTGTGTGTGTGTGTGTGTGTGTAGCCTGGATCTGTAGCAAACACAGCCCAGCTGACCTTCAGGGTAATCTATGCCAGTTAACTGCATAGATAGCATAGAAAATAGCATCCGTCCACCCCAGGAGAACGCATCATCTCGGGTACCAGATGGCATTAAAAGGCTGTTAAGACATCATTTGACCAAAATATTAATTAAGCAAAGTATTCCTCAGTGTTTCTCAAAGTCTCAACATTTGTCTGATCTGCTGGATACCACAGTTCTGTTGAGGGGTTGCCAGGTACTCTCACGAGGCCCTGACCATTTTATTTACAGGGCTGCTATTGTCAAAAAGAAGAAAAAAATGAGCTTTGGGAATTTTAGTAATTAATGTTACTCAACAATGTTTGCCATGCAATTAGTTTCAAGGATAAAATGAGAGGCTGAAAAGAAAGTTGGAAACGAGGCTAAGATGAGCCCTGCTAACCTGACGTCTCCTTCGTGATAAAGCAGATTATCTAATTATAACTGGCCAGTGAGGGATTTTAGAGCATGGAGGTCAACTTTCATTGTACATTAATGTGATAAATTGCACCTAATGAAGTTACTGCTTGAGTTTTTTTTTTTAACTCAAGTTGTTATATAACACTCTGTACTCCACGTATGAGTTTACAATGATCTTTTAGGAGCAAATGAAACAACCAATAAGAGATTAAACGAAACAATTCAATTTATTACAACAAAAAAAGCCCCAACGGTAAAGATGGTGTCTTCTCAGTCCTCAGTCTTATCAGTTATCCTCAGTTCAGATGTGTGTGTATGTGTGACCTACTGTCGTAGCTACCTGGGTGGTGCATTTTGTTGAGATCTTGGAAGCTTATCTGTCCTGAAAAAGGCCGTGGTCACCCCACACAAGTCAACAAGGGATCAGGAAGCCCTTCCTGCCCTCTGGCGTGGATCATGGCTCACCAACTGGATCAAGTCTTGTTTAGAAATAGTCTCAGTCTCAAAAAAAAAACAACAATCTTCACATTACTATCATTCATATCATTCAATTATTGTGCTGCTCTAATAGTAAACAGCTTGCATACAGCATACAGCAGGGAAATCTCTCACTCTTTATCTGCATAAACTGACTTAATTCAATTACTTGTAAATTTAATCAACTTTAACCAAACACAGAAGATAAAAAAACAACTCGCATAATCACACAAATTAGAGCAAAAAGAGCATTCATATCTTACAAATTAATCTGTGAGCACCTGTCACAATAAAAGCAGCATAAAATCAGAGTCCTGCTTCATCATTAACACACAATGGAGTTGAAAATAAAACTCATTTCTACGCTCTCAGACCAATCTCTGATTAGTGATATTTATAAGGTAAAGAAACATAACACATTCACAGATGAATCATACTCGACTTATTAATTACTTATTAATTATTTCATCCCTGTTACATGCTCCAGGATTTTACTGTACAGCAGTTCCACAGTGTGTTCACATGTACTATTAGTCACACACCCACACACACACACACACACCCTGTCTTTCATCTGCCCACTACCCTGCTGTGTGTATGTGTGTGTGAAAATGTCCTCTCTATAGAGGGCTAAGTGTCTGTCAAGTCATCTGCCTGCACTCTCTGATCAAACTGTGACAATAACAACAATGTCAGTGACATTAAGAACTGCTGTTCTGAAACACCATCAAGAAGAAGACACAAAAACAGGGTTAGACGGGTAAAAGAGCAGAAAACGAAGGCGTGTAGACGTTGATAGCGCGGGTTACGGTTCTGGCAGACAAAAGGAGTGTAATAGTGCGATAACTTTATTTGCAAACTTTTACAACCTATTATGTCATTTTTTTCTTCAGAGGACGGTCTCAGGTGAAAAATAAAACTTATTACTTATTACTGTCTAGGTCTAGGTCTGATCCAAAAAGCAGTCAATAAGGAAAGGAAACACAAAAAAGTGCAGAGAGGGCTGAATGTAAATTCATAGAAACATGTCTTTGATTCTCTCCTGTACTGTTGTTAATCACCTTGTGATGTCTCAAATCAATCTCTTGACCCATTTGGCAGCTCCTGACCTCCAGGTCTGGAACATCTGACCAAGACCAAGAATAAGCTTAAACATAAAATGGTTATTCATGCTAGAATGGATATTCTAGGAAAACATATTCAACATTTTTGTCAGTAAACATTTCCTCATTATGTTGATAATCCATGTGGCATTATGTTTCTTAAAAAAAAAGAAAGAAACAAAACAAGCAATTGGTGTGAAACAATAGAAGCACGCTCACCTTTTCTGCATAGATACTAGGGCTGTCCTCAACCAAGGATTTTCTTGGTCGACCAGTGGTCGTGCATTCACTCCGACTAATCGAATAATCGCCCCGCCCCCTCAAAAAAAAAACAAAAAAAAAAAACCGAAATAACGTGATATGTTACACAACTGCGAGGCGGCAGTCTCTCTGCGCATTTACCACTAATGGCTAGGGTAACCTTCATGCGATTTTCAACCATGCAGGCATTTTAAAATAGTTATGTTGTCTGATTGCCTGAAATATGTGATGTAGGCCTGGTTGATTTACATAACTAACTAACCTACATGAAAAGCAGTTGAGTGCCCAGTTCTCCCAGTCGGACCTTGGCTGACTAGTACACTGCGCACAGCACAGTCTGCTGTCTGTTACACGGGCAAATTATTTCAGATTGTGGTATTCAGGATGTGTCAAAACTAATTAATCAGAAAGACTGTCAGACTCTTAATATTATGATGAATAATTATTTAAAACAAACAACAAAGAAAATAAAACACAGCCTTAAACTAATACAACTTTATTTCCGCTTCTTTTGATATTTAGGATAACGAATAAAATATGATAGCTATCAGATTCCAATGACAAGTAGGCCTATTAACATTAAATAATAATTAACAACCGGCAATCGGCAAATCTGAAACACGTCTTAGTGCAAATAAACAGACCAACGCAACGGCAGCTAATTAAATAAAAACTCAATGTATACACCTAAAATAAGATAATAATAAGAAGATAATAAGAAGTGAACTCCGTGTCTTGCTTACAATGAAGCCGGCCGTGGAGAAGATGCGCTCCGGTGGTGTGGACGTGGATCGGATGGAGTGAATGCGCTTGGCTGCTCTGGCCAGCTTCGGGTAGCGCTCCTCGTTTTTTAGTGGTCCCGACTCAACTTTTGTTTTAAGTACCGTTTCATCTCACTGTTATGTTCGGTTTGATGCTCCTCATCTGTACCCATCAGCATGGATATCTCGTCCCACTTGTCTTTTTCGTTTTCTTCTTTGGTGCGGGGCCAGGTTCGTCGTCATCACTGCTGGCGTGCTGGGCAGGCTCTTCTGCTGGAGATACACTATCAGCCAAGTCCAACACCGTAACATATGCCTGGTCCCGGTTCTCTTCCTCCATGAACGGCAGATTCTCAGATTTTTAGACTGCAGCTTTGATGTATATGCTGGAGTGCAGCTCATCGTTTAGCTCCCACCTCTTGTCAATTTCCTCACGAAGTGTTTTCTTCAGTTCTGTCGCAGCCGCACTGTCATCCTCACTCCGCAACAGGTGTTTTTTTTAGAACTAAAAAATTTTAATTTTTATAACTTCTTCCAGACACGGTGTATGCCAACAGTAAATTAGTGGCACGGCGACTTCCTCTATCATACTCGTCAAATTAAAAGCCCTTCAGCCCTTTGAAAAGACGCGTTTTTTTTCCCTCCGACCAATCGACCAATAGAATTTTAGTCAGCTAATATTTTTTTGGTCGACCAACGACTAATCGATTGTTTGCCGTCAGCCCTAATAGATACAGATTAAAAGCAGCAGGTGTGCTTGAACATGCACCCAACCACCCATGAAATAGTCATCTCTGCATCTGAATCCAGAGCTCTGTTGGTCCATATACATAGAGAAGAGGCCTGGTTCTGCATATGAGATGTGCTTTATAAACACTTACAACATACAGCTAGGCTATTCCGGTTGTAACAGTTAAGTGAATCCACTCATGTAGTGGAGCCGGTGTACAGTAGTATATCCTCCACAATACAACCTCTGGTTAATCAATAATCAATCGCTGCAGGGTCTTACAGTATACGCACATGTATACAGTACTCTCCACCCCTCCTCTTTTCCTAACAGCTCCATATTAGCATTGATTCCACATCTTTTCAGGTCATATTTATCAGGAAAGCTGGCACCAGATCCACTTTCCCTGCCACATGTGTGGAACCTATTTCCAGTAAGACCCATTTAAGAGACAGAAGCCCCCAGAGGGAATGCTAACACTTCTGCTGACACTATGATACCATGTGACTTCTGGCGCTGCTGTTTTGCTCTGTCTTGGTACTCTATATGCTATTTATACACCTTTCATCTGTAATGAAAAAAGAGACAGCGTAGAAAATGGATAGTCTCCCTGTTGGATGTAGAATTCTCAGATGTCAAGGTCTGGTCTGTTCCGGGACATCATGCAGATAACAGTAGAATAGAATCAAAACTCATTTGATTTTCCACTAAAGATGTTTAAAACATGAATTGCTGTATTAGACGTAATTTAAAAAAATTAAAGCTTGCAGTTCCAGTACATAAGAAAATATAAATAACTGTTTTAAGTTTGAGGTTGAGATGTCTCTACCTCACAGTTGGCCTCCAGTTTCCGCAGATACGGATACAATGGGCCCTTATAATGACAACAATGATGGGTGAACAAGGAACTTATAGAAATAGATGACATTGTTTCATCTGTGGTCGACAAAGTCAACATTCTTGTCTGTACTTGTGATCTGGTGAACTTGTGAAACATCATCAGTCGTGGCACAGGTTAATGCCCGAATACGACGTCTGCATTCATCCAAATACTAGGAAGTGTTTATTGTGCATAATGCTTTCGCAGCTTTTTGTGTGTTGTGTGAACATGTCAAGAATCCCAAGCACACATTTCACATCAACACTTTTCACATTGCACCCACATATTACCGATTTATAGAAAGCATCCACAAAAAAAGGGGTCATTTATTCCCACTGAGGTCAAGGTACAAAAGTTAGAAAGCTTTTATTATAGCGGCTACATGATAAGCTGAATGATATAAATCATCTTCCTCAGCGTCAAACAATCACCTACACAAGTAAAATAAGTACAAGCTTCAATCACACACACGAGGATTCTCTTTTTAACTTTTATACCTTGATGAAACAGTCGTCCATTGACTTCTTTGAAAATCCAATCCCCTTTTGATAACCTACCCATCCGTGAAAAAGCAGCTGTTTTGTGTCACATAGCTTTCCGGACAATAATGTAATATGTTATGAATTTATCAAAATAACACCGAAAATTATTCTATATGTTTTTGGAGATATGAGCATCAGCATAGCATTGCAAGGTAGCTTTGTGGAATTTATTTTCATATATGCTTTCATCTACAGTGTTTATTAACATTACTACCACAGTTGGCAGATTGAAAAGTTTGTATATTCTTAATTAAAATGTTTGAAATTTTTTATTGAAGATTAATATCTGCCTGGTTAATATGGTACCGGTAGATACTGTAAAGCTTAAATATACATACTGTGTACTTACTCATATCTACAACATGAACTATAAAATGATCAACTAGGTTCCATCATGACCTGCTGCAGGACAACAAACTATTTGTCTTCTTCTTCTTCTTCTTCTTCTTCTTCTTCTTATCATTCAACCCTTTCTGTTTCTCCATCAGAGACGGGCACAAAGTTAATAAACTACTGAGGGAGCTGAGATGGACTTGGGGATGGACAGCAGCCAATCTTTCTTCATTCTTTATTTTCTTGAGGTATTTTCTCGGTGCCGTAGACATATTGCCTCGCTTGATTGCATTGTCTTAACCCCTGAGGGGAGTTGTTAACTCTTCGCACAGAGAATGAGCTCCCAGGGCCTTGGGGTGTGTGGAGGGGTTGGGCTGCAAGAAGAAATGCTGAGGCAGAAACATCCAAGGACTGAAAACAGGAAAAGGAGGAAAATAAACTGAGCTGACTCTGTCTCTGTGTGTGTGTGACTGTGAATATTGAAGTGTGTATATACGAAGAGAGAAAAAAAACATGTCTTGGAAGCCACTGTATGGGTTAAAGATCTGTTTTCTTCTTGCTATACTTCCACATTTGGTTCATACAAAGTTGTGTGGTGACTCCATGCAGTGCAGACATATATGAGTGTGACTTAATGCCATGTATATGATTAATAAATTCATTTTGTAAGGTAATATTTTAGTTAATCAAATCATAAAACAGGATTTGTATTTGAATCCTACATTGACAAATTCAACTAAACTAAACTAAAAAAAAAAGTAAGTTTAAACTAAATATAAATCATGTAAATTAATAATGCAAATATCATTAAAGTCAGAATTTTATTAATATATGTACTCGTTGTTTTAACTGAACATTGTGTATACAAAGGCATGAATACTATGAAAATTAAGATTCAAAGTGTCAGTGACAGAAAATGAGGAGACCTGAGTGTGAGATCATGAGGTTACTGAGGTTGAATCTTTCTGAATGACTCAATAACAACATTATGAGTAGGGACAACCCTCTCCTGTGAGCGCTAGGGGTATTTTTGGATATTGGAGGTGCTGCGACCACTGTAAACATATAAATATTAAATATTTCCATGTGTTTACATCAATAGATTGAAAATCATTGAAAAAAACATCTTTTTCTAAACTTTCAAAGTGTCTTAATTTATTCTTCATACAACAACTAAGTGTGACACTATGAAAGCCTTTAAGGAAAGACCTTCACGACGCGTGTGCTCCTCACAGGCTGTTCAGAATAGCTGTAAACACTTTTCCATTAAAGCTGCCTTTAGATTATGGAACAACAATGCTCATGTGAGTTGACTGCATGTCACACTGTGTGAGATGGCATGAATAAAATCTTTGCAAATACTCACAGTCTAGTATGTGAGTATATGTGAATATATCAATTTGAGCCTGTCAGATTGTGTGATGAATGAATGGTGTATCATAGTAGAGTGTATGAGAGCAGGGAGTCATCCATCTGCACTGCTCCGTTTCTCCTTACTTCATGCTTTTATTCCTGTTTTTAAATGTCCCTTTACGAAATGTCACCCTGGCCAGTCCAGTCTGTCATTTCATGTCTTATTTTGATGTGTGTGTGTAGATGGAGGCCATAGGAGCAGTCATGCTGTGTGGATTCAGTCCTAAATGTCGGACCCTGTGTCTCAGTGAGATTTAGGAGCAGCGTTTTGGATTGATGATCAAAGATTTCACCACGTTTCTCTCTCAATTGTCAACTCAAAATGTACAATTTAAAAGGAGCCTTAAGACATCGGACAACAGTTTGCTCCAAGCATAAGTTGGAGTTAGAGTGTGTGTGCATGGTGTGTGTGAATATATGTGTATGTGTGTGTTTGGAGGGCATGGACAGAGTTGGGAGATGAAGTGTGTGCTGCCAGCCTAGCTAAAACAGGGTGAATGATCAACACAGCCTTGGGTCTCTCTCTCTCTCTCTCTCTCTCACACACACACACACACAGACAGACACACACGATCAAGCCTGCGCATTATATAGTGACATTAGTCTAATGCCTGGAGCTATCCACCCTCACAGGGCACGGTCTCAGGGACAGTATCCAGTCTAAGAGTCTCCCTGCTGGGCTATGCTGGGACCATGTGGCTGCTGTCTGGTAATGGATGGTGGTGTTGGAGGTAGTAGTGGCTACAGCTGCAATACATGAGGCTGAACAAACACACTTCACACTGACACACGCACACTTACACACCAGGGTGCCTGGTCATGCAGTGCTAATGCGGTCCTGCAGGATGCTGTAATCAGTGTTAGGGCTGTGGAGCGTGTCAAAACAGTGAGGAGTGAAATCTCAATCACAGGATGGGACAGTGCAGAGAGGGGGAGAGGAGGGGGGAGAGGAGGGGGGAGAGGAGGGGAGAATATGAGAATGGGAGCGAGATGGCGCTCTGAAGCAGAGCGTGAGCGTGAGGGGTCAGCCATGACTGAACAGCAGCAAATCTTTCTCACTGCACTCCAGGGATGTTGCGGCAGCAGCAAATCAAACAGGAAGGTTTTTGTTTCTTTTTGTGCATATAACAGGGAGGATAAAACAACAAGGCTATTGGATTACAATAAATATATGTTCTTTACTGTGGCTGTCTGTTCCCTCTGGTTCGGGTCAATAAGAGCATTTAGTATCAGTGACCTGGGTCCATTATCCTGCTAGGGCCATGCCATATACAGCCCTGATATGTAAATCATTGCTGTCTCCTCTCCCACTACACACTCCTGTGGGACAGTGGGCAGCAGCTGAGACCTTCCTGCAACCACAGTCTGCATGTCTGTGTGTGAAATGCAGCTTCAGACTCATATCGACCTTTGATTGTGGATTTTTAAGTGGATATCAGTCATCAGTCATCGTTGCCTGCTTCTATTAGATAGGTAGAATTGTCACAGTGGATTTTGCATGAACTTTTCTACTAATATTATCCTGATTTACATAATTTTATATATATATATATATATACAACATATTAAACATCTGGGATACCAAGAATAAGCCATCTACTAATTTATGTCAAAATCAACAAAATCAAATCAAATTAAATCAAACCAACATCCAGTTTATCAATTTTAGACTTATTGATGGTTAATAAATATTTGTGGATACAACCCTGCAGAGAACAGAGGTTGGGAGATCACAATAACAGTTCCCTCCATCACTTCAAATTAAAATGACCAGTTGGAGCCTTTGCTATTTTAAAAGTAAGCCCTGTGTGTTGCTGTTGATTTGTAAAGGCAAAAGTCCTCCTGTTACCCACAGTAAGTAATGATAGACATAGTACTGTGTTGCATGCTGTACTTCTTACCAATATTACAGACATTAGTAAACCCTGGAAGGAAATTTCAATGCTTTGTGACCATTCAGTAAAATATATAAAGACTCGTTTCACTTTAGAAATTTGTTTATGCAAAATATGGGTTTTGTAAATGATTGCCTATTGCACTTTTTATTGGAACCCGGTGAGAGTATGCTGCACAGTTCATCAATGTCATGCAATACAATGTTCAAATATGCTGTAAAGTTGCACAAAAACATTATTAAAATCATGTTAATTATTTATGGGCACACATGCACACATCTCAAACAGGTTTGGTGTAGAACCAAATGTACAGTCATATTTGCTAAAGTACAATGGATGAAACTATGTGTTAGGGTAATTATGAATTATAATGAGCCATATTGAGGATACCTTAATATCTTAATAAAGTAGCTCACAGAAACACAAGCCCATAGATTGTGGTATGAGTGAATCCAACCACCTATAACTTTAAGTGCTGGTAACACTCTTTACTAACACAGCACCACAATTTGTATTTATAGAATATTTTATTACTATAGCATCAAATCACAAAAATAGTTATGTCATGCCACTTAACATATAGAGCAGCTCATTCATTTACAGAGAGACAATAAGTCCCCAGTGAGCAAGCACAGAGCAACAGCTAAAAGGAAAAACTCCCCTTTAACGGGAAGATTGGTTGGAAATAACACTGTTGTTCTCGCTTGTAGTTTCACTATGCTGTCTGTCTGCACGAAATGTCTCCCACTGACTTTATTGAGGTGCAGGCTCCTTCATGTGGGGGAAAGGTATCCGTTTACCTTTTGTTATTGACTATTTTTCTTCTTTTCAGCGATTGTCTTACTCTTTGTTTCACACCCACACGGTGCAAGTGTTACACAAAGACATGTTATGTGGGCAGTGCAGGAAATGAATTGATGCATTAAAGTACTGTCAATGAGGAAGAGCAAGCAGCAATGCTGATGCTCAGGGTTAGCAGTGCTGTAGGGAAGTTAAGGAAGGTAAACAGTGTTATAGTACAGCAAAAAGTAAACTATACATTGTTTACCTTTAAAAGCTACCTTTGTAGGTAGCATAGCAGTCGTTTAAAATTACAACAATTTTAAGCATATTAGTTTTTCAATCTCAGTCTTGTGATTTTCTCATCGGTTCACATTTGTACATATAGTCAATGAATAAGTTGCTAATATTACTTTGTTAATGTCGAAGTGATAGCTTGATAGCTTTAACTTGATTTGAATCTACATCGTCAGTGTGGTGGTTCGCTGGTAGTGGACCCAAAAATGCAGAGGAGCGGAGTTTGGCGAAATAAGCAGCCGTTTATTAGAGCACGGGAAAAGGGGGCTGAGGGGTGCCACGGGCCTCAGGAAGGCAGCTGGAGCAGGGGAGTTCACGGGGGGAAGCTTGAGCCGGGGACGAGGTAGGGAGAGGCCGTCGAGGGGTTTAGGCTGGGGCGGACAGGTGCAGAAGCCTGGTGGTGAGGAGGACGAAGAGCTGGAGTCTGGAGACAGAAATAAAAGTCAATACTCAGTTAAATCACAATTTTCAAAGTCTAAAGAGAAGCCTAGTTGCTCTACCACGATGCGGTGACAATCTGGCACCGGAGTGGTGGAAAAGCCAGTGCTGATATACTGCAGAGGGGATGAGCTGATGGATGGCAGGTGTGGAAGCTGAGAGAGTTGAGCTGATGGATGGCAGGTGTGGAGGAATCCAGGAGCTGAGAGTGAGTGACAAGGTGGCCACGCCCACGCCAGCACACGGACAAACAAACACGGGGAGAGACAGGGAGACACAAGGGAGAAGGGGGGAGACAAAAGAGGGAGGCACAGCCACAGCTGTGACAGTACCCCCCCCTCAACGGGCGCCTCCAGGCGACCCGCCGGGCTTGGTAGGGTGGTCCCGATGAAAGTCCCGGACCAGGGACTGATCCAAGATAGCCCACCGAGGAACCCAGCAACGCTCTTCGGGCCCATAGCCCTCCCAGTCAACTAAATACTGGAAGCCGCGGCCTCGACGGCGGACATCCAACAACCGCCGGACAGTGTAGGCTGGAAGGTCATCAATGATGCGGGGGGGCGGCGGGGCCACAGTTGGAGGAGACAGTGGGCAAGTGGAGACAGGCTTCAACGTATACGGGCCAACATAACGGGGTGTGAGCTTCTTGGAGGAGGTTCGCAAAGGGGGATCTCTGGAAGAAAGCCAAACTTCCTGACCTGGTTTGTAGACAGGGGCTGGTGTTCTATGGCGGTCAGCAATACGGAGCAAGGCAGCACGAGCATCCCTCCGGACCCTACGGCAACGGCGAAGGTGGGCTAGAACTAAAGGGACTGAGGTGTCATTCTCTGTGGCTGGAAATGGAGGTGATTGTAGAGTAGCTTTGGCACGGGCACACACAGTACAGGCAGAGACAAAAGCACGAGTGTCAGAGTCCATTGAAGGCCACCAGAAGCGCCGTTTAAGGAGGGAGAGGGTACGGGCAGTCCCAGGGTGACAGGCAATTCGGGAAGTGTGCCCCCACTGGAGGACCTGGGAGCGGGCTGAGTCAGGCACAAAGAGACGGTTGGGGGGCCCATTACCTGGGTCTGGCTGTGCTTGTTGGGCATCCCTGACGATGGACTCAATATCCCACGTAACTGCTGCCACCACACAGGAAGCAGGAAGGATGGTGTCTGGGGTGGAGGGTGCCTCCTCAGAGGAAAACTGGCGGGAGAGGGCACGCTGTTTGCTGAAAACCTCACCCAAATCAGGATAGACAGCTGGGACTGCTGACAGATCTGGGGGTTCCAGGGTAGAAGGGGAAACAGTGGCCTCAGCTGGCGCAAGGGCAGACTGCAAGCAGGTTGAATGGCAAAAGGGGCTCCAGCTTACCAATTTACCAGCTGACCAGTCGATATGGGGATTGTGTTTACGGAGCCAGGGGAGGCCTAAGACGATGGGAGCACTAGGGGAGGATATTAGATGGAACTGGATACACTCACGATGATTACCAGACAAGATGAGGGGTACGGGTTTGGTACGGTGTGTCACATGGGCAAGGAGGTGGCCGTTGAGAGCGTTAGCCTTCAGGGGAACATCCAGGGGCTCACTGGTGATGCCCATCTGAGCAGCCAGAGTGGTATCCATGAAACTTTCATCTGCACCGGAGTCAAGCAAGGCGAGTAGGGGCAGAGACATCTGATTCCAACACAAGGTGGCATCGAGCTGCATTCCGGGTCGGGGGCTTGGAGGGGAAGGAGTTTGGCGCGACAGAACCCCCACTGCTACTGAACGAGCCTCTCCTTTTGGCCGATGGGGACAAGAGGCAAGGAAGTGCCCCGTCTGGCCGCAGTAGAGGCAGAGTCTAGCTTGCATCCGTCGCTGGCGTTCCTCAGGTGTCAGACGAGCCCGTCCAACCTGCATGGGCTCCTCCTCTGAGCCATACAGGGCTCCACAAGTGCTGGCTGGAGAGATGAAGTGGGACTGAAATTGGGGTGGTGGGGGAGGGGAACTGGCTGTGGGTTGGGGCCTGCCGGTCCTTTCTCTATTCCTCTCCCTCTGTCGGTTATCAATCTTGATGGCCAGTGATATTAACTCATCCAATGAATCGGGTTCGTTGCGAGTTGCTAGTTCATCCTTAATATCGCCCGAAAGCCCCTTAACAAAAACAGCTCGTAGCGCCCTGCTGTCCCACCCACTCTCTGCAGCTAGGATGCGGAAGTCAATAGAATAATCAGCAACTGAAGCTGAACCCTGACGTAGGGACAATAAACGTTTCTCAGCCTCCCGACCCTGAATAGGATGATCAAAAACTCTGCGAAGCTCAGCTATGAAGCAATCATATGACCCCAGGACACTAGAACCTCCCTCCCACAATGCAGTAGCCCACTGACCTGCTCTTCCTCTAAGTAAATTAACAATATATGCAATACGTGAGCGATCAGACGGGTAGCTTGATGGTTGCTGATCGAAAACTAGAGAGCACTGTAAAAGAAAACGGCCACAGGAACCCAAATCGCCCGAATAATGATCCGGAGGTGGAACAAAAGGTTCCTTGGCTGCAGGGGGGTGGGGTGTTTGAGTCAGAGGGGAAGTATGGCTACTCACTGCTGCTGGGATTTCATCTGGGGGAGTCTGGGTGGACAGTTGAGATGCAATTTGGGCCACACTGGCACTTAAGTCCTGCAACGAGCTCATGACATTGGAAAGTAATTGGTCATGCTTTCCAAGCAATCTCCCTTGGGTGGTGAGGGCTTCACGAAGAGAATCTCCATCTGCTGGGTCCATGGTATGGCCAGATTGTACTGTGGTGGTTCGCTGGTAGTGGACCCAAAAATGCAGAGGAGCGGAGTTTGGCGAAATAAGCAGCCGTTTATTAGAGCACGGGAAAAGGGGGCTGAGGGGTGCCACGGGCCTCAGGAAGGCAGCTGGAGCAGGGGAGTTCACGGGGGGAAGCTTGAGCCGGGGACGAGGTAGGGAGAGGCCGTCGAGGGGTTTAGGCTGGGGCGGACAGGTGCAGAAGCCTGGTGGTGAGGAGGACGAAGAGCTGGAGTCTGGAGACAGAAATAAAAGTCAATACTCAGTTAAATCACAATTTTCAAAGTCTAAAGAGAAGCCTAGTTGCTCTACCACGATGCGGTGACAATCTGGCACCGGAGTGGTGGAAAAGCCAGTGCTGATATACTGCAGAGGGGATGAGCTGATGGATGGCAGGTGTGGAAGCTGAGAGAGTTGAGCTGATGGATGGCAGGTGTGGAGGAATCCAGGAGCTGAGAGTGAGTGACAAGGTGGCCACGCCCACGCCAGCACACGGACAAACAAACACGGGGAGAGACAGGGAGACACAAGGGAGAAGGGGGGAGACAAAAGAGGGAGGCACAGCCACAGCTGTGACAGTCAGCCTAATAGCATATCTGCCTAACTCATTTTTTTAGGCACATTTTTATATGGCATCAAAAATGCCCAAGTCAACTAGATGACTAAGGCAGGTGGTGTTTTTTGAATGTTACAAGACTTCTGATTGGCTGAGGACATAGGCAATTATACAGGGTGGTGCAGCAGTGATAGGAGAGTTAAGCCAATATCTCAATTTAGCAAAAAAATGTGTTAGGCGGAAATGCTATTAGGCTGACGATATAGGTATTTCCATTGGTATCAATAATACATTAGACATTACATGGAGGTCTGATGAAAAAGCAAAAACATCAGCCTCTTTAGGCTTCTTTCTTCTTTTCTCTTTTATTACAAACAGTGGTCAGCATGTAAAGAACATTGGCCTCATATGTTGCTACCTTATCCAGTAACTGTAAAGTGTTTGAATTGTTGTAGTGATACAGGTATAAACCAGGGGGTAGAAGACATGTATTATATTGGATACAAGAGGGTTTTGAGTTGAGTTTTTACCATAAGGTGATGCAGTAGGTCTCAGAAATGCTTGTATCAAATTTGAAGCATTTGGCATTATAGGGTTAATACCACTGACAACCACTCACATTTATACCCAAAGGCAATTATTCAAATGCATGTATTTGTATTGTGGAGGTAAGCCTTTGACTATTTATTGTTGATGCCATTTAACATTTGTAATGTCTTGAACAGCAAACTCCAATGTTCCGCAGCTTTTGAAGGACAGAACCTGGACAATTAGTCCCCTCAGTGTCTCCCTGTCTTGTGTAAAGCAATATGTTCGTTGGGGTGGGGAGAATGGTAGACCACTTTATTTCAGGACCCTGCCTGTCTGGACGCAGCCCTGCAAAAATGTTACACTAGAGGACTATCCAGGCATCAGAAAATCAATCAGACTTTTATTTTTATTAAAAGAAAAGTTATTTTTCTTTCAGGTTATATTTTGTGGGGCACTCTTGTATATCCATTGCAGTGGAGGTCATAGAGTTTTTAAATACTCAAGCTTGTCAAATGAAGAGGGACGGAATGAGATACTTTTTGAGTTTTATGATGCTGTAAATGTAGAATTACTCAAAAACTCCTGATTCTAAAGTGACTCAAATACCACTAATATATATAATACTCAGAGGGTGGATCTTATGTGGATCCACTGTATTACACTTTTTCCTATATCCTAATTTGCTTCCCTCTGTCTTGAAGCTTAATGGGAATCCAAACTCAGATAAGGATAACATGTATCCAGGACTTAGCCTGTTGCTGGGACCTCCTTTTTCCTGGCTGAGAACAACAGGAGGTTGTTTTTTGAAGCCATTGGTCCATAGTATGAGTGAAAAATGACTATTTCCAGCTTCAAAATGGAAATTCTTGTTTTTTGTTTTTTTTTCTATGATGTGAGTGATGAATTGGATATAAATGCAGATTGCTAAGTTCATCAAAAATCTGTCTGAAGACATTAAATTATTACACTTTTTTTCTGGTTCATTTATTCCCAAGGGGGAAAAAAAGACATGTAGTTGATGATGTAAAATGTATCACTTCCAATGTGCCAAATCCTTTTTTCCTGGAAACATAAATGATGGTGGGTGGTCTGTAATACTGCAAACGCAAGAAGTTTTATCAGTGAGCAGTATCAATTATTACCTCACTCACCAGCAGATAGAACCATAACTCATTGAAACGGAAATATATTCTTGAAAATATATATTTTTTTTACTCTTTGAGCTTGCTTTAGGATAAGGAACGTTACGTTATTATCATATTATCATCACAAGATAAATGAAGCAGCTGAGACTATGTCTTAGAGAAACCCCAACGTGGACAGTGCTGACCAATGACCGGACACAGCAGGGAATTTCAGCCCTGAGGTAAATGAAATAATCTGATCTTGTAATTTTTGCCTTGTCAGTATCTGGACAGCTGTAGCGTGTGGTTTGATTCTCGGCTCCTCCAGTCGATGTGTCCTTTGGCAAGACACTTAACCCCAAATTGTGAGTGTGTGTGTGACTGTTTTAGATCCTCCTGAAGCACAGCAGACATGGGAGCCTTTTGCCATGTGTGTTCAAATTGGATTGTGTTTGTTTATGATTTGATCTGTTGTAGTCATTTATTTAATCCATTTCAATCTACTATATAGCAAATCCAACTGAATTGACCAATCTGGTCTGTGTCTCCATAGAGGT
Source organism: Pampus argenteus (assembly GCA_036937835.1). NCBI lineage: Eukaryota > Metazoa > Chordata > Actinopteri > Scombriformes > Stromateidae > Pampus > Pampus argenteus. Next base: position 3,669,635 of record CM072881.1, read on the forward strand.
AGTGAAGGACAGGTAATAGCCATAGCCTCTTATGTACTCAAAGATGTTGTAAGCGTTTTAAGCTTGTTAGCAGTTAAAACTGCTCTGTTAAAAATGCAAATGTTGTTGGCTCAATTGTTATAAAAATGAACAGAACTGTCCCTTGAGGGAGTATTTACACAGAACACGCACTGGAAGATTCCCTGCCGTCCTTACTCTACCGAATTAACAGACCTGATTAGTTACATGATATTACTTAAGTATGTGGGTTTTTTTGGGTTTTTTTTTTTGCATAAGTCTGACAAATCTGAAGTTTAATCAAATCAAATCAAATCAAATTTTATTTATATAGCCCAAAATCACAAAATACATTTGTCTCAGAGGGCTTTACAATATGTACAGGGAGTGACACCCTCTGTCCTTAGACCCTCGATTCGAGTGAGGAAAAACTTGCCCACCAAAAAACCTTTTAACAGGGAAAAAGGTGGAAGAAACCTCAGGAAGAGCCACAGAGGAGGGATCCCTCTCCCAGGACGGACAGACGTGCAATGATGTCACATGTACAGAAATTAAACACACACATACTGTAAACATGTTCCTTGTAGACAGAACAATAATATGTGCTCTTAAAAACACATTATATGTGCATGTATTTCTGTGTTATCTGGTCCAGGAACTGGGTGATGTGTACAACCCAGCACTGCTAACTTGAATGTGGATGATATAAAGACTCTTCTGGACTTTCCAAATGACCGAATGTATTGAATACTGATTGTGAAACAAGTCACGTCACACGGTTGTGACGCTCAAAACTATTTATCCACAGCGACGAAGGCTACGGTGGAGCCCGTGATGTAAGAACTTGTTGACAGTGATCTCACATCCCCAAATAAACAATTAACAGAAAATGGTTTTATCCACAACACGTGATTTAGATTGACTAGATTTAAGGGTTAAAAGCGTGCCTTCTTTATTTTGTGTTTATGCATACCTCACCATCTTCATTATCTTCAAAATTCAATCATTTATGCCACCTGTATGTCATCACTCCTTATGAAAATGTGACATACTATCATAAATATTGCAAATAATAGTACTCCTGTTAGCAGTTGTATGCTAACATACTGCCACTACATGGCATCAGCGAGGTAGCTGCTGTACTACAAGTAAGAAAACAAGCGTTTAACACACATTTCCCGAATGTAATAGAGTCTAGGGTGACCATACGTCCGTATTTCCCGGGACATGTCCGTATTTCACGTCCTGTCCTGGGTGTCCCGGTTTATTTTTAGAAAATGAGGAAATGTCCCGGTTTTTGTAAAATTACTTTAATTCAATTCCTTTCCGACACGTCTTTGCTTACATCGGACCAGTAAATCGACAGGCACTAGGACACTGCGCACGACGACGTCAGCCCTGAGCAGAGTCAGTGCAGGCAGCCTTCGTCAACCAGTTAGTAGACACTAGACAGCGTGGTTGTCAGTCTCCACCACCATGCCCAAGCGCAAGTGCACGTTTACAGACGAGTTACAGAAAAATTTCCCTGCATTCAGACCGGGGCGAGACAAAAGTGAAGCACTGTGCACTGTTTGCAAAGCAGGCACGTATGTCTCGCTCTGCAATGGTGGTGCAAGGGACGTTTTTACTTACTTTCTAAGTTGTTAATATACAAGATGATTTTTTGTTAGATATTTTATTTTCATTTTTCCAGAAGACAATTGTTAACCTTCTTTTTCAATAGCCTACAACAGACATTGTTGCATTCATGTCTGAAATTGAGGCTGAGTTTCAGTGTTGCTGTTCAGAGTTGTTAACTTGTGTCTGAGAGAAGTTGATTGAGACATTATTTCTTTCTTTGAAACATTCATAAATAGTAAAGCACTTTTTGACTTTTTGAATAAATGCATTTAAATAAAACCTTTCACATTGAGTAACAGAAATAATTTGTAATTGAAGTTATTTTTGTGTGTGACTTTTACTTAGGGAAAAAAAAGTCGTGTCCAAAGCCCCCCCCCCCGGCTAAGGTGTCCTGGTTTTCTCCTTTGAGAATATGGTCACCCTATAATAGACGGGATGTGCATGTAAGGTAACATGTTGCACACTGTTTACTACTGGTGCATATTTTAACATACAAATAAGTCTTTTAAATTCAATGACTTTATCAAAAAGATGACATAAAAAGTATTTACTGGATTAGTTTATGGTTTTTGTCTATGTACATCAAAGACTGGGGCCTGGAGCTGACTTGGTCCGTCGAGCAGTACATCCTAAATGGACCATATGTGATATGACACTAGTGGTGCAGTCCTCTGGCTTGCAGAAGTGCCTTCACAGTTCAATATCCGGAGTGAGGCTGCCTGGATTTAATCTTTCACACACGGTTCTAACTTCATCTATCATGGTGCCCGTATTGAGAGATAAAACTCCATGTGTTGGTATACTGTGCTTCTGTACATATCCAAGAGTTTAGATGTGGGACAAGATTAAGTTCCAGAAGGCTGCAAAGGTAGTGTGGGGATATGACCATTTGTTGTTGCTCAGGTGGTTCAGCACAAACAGCATAGGTGTAATGTGTTATTTCTTCCTTCAGTCTTTCATAAGTCCGTGCAGCTGTCTCAGTGCATCTGAAATATCTGGACAAACAGGATAACAGCATTTAAAGAACTTGTGTTCTTTTGTGCAAGTGAACACTAAGAAGTCCAGATCCAGAGCGATGTGTCCCAGAATATGTTCCGATCAAGAGCAAAGTCTTTCTAAACTATCCTCTAAAATATAAAAAAAAATGCTAGAAATTCACTAATATATATGTATATATATGTAACCTTTAGAGATACCTCTCAATGCAGATAGTCTTCAGGTTGTAACATCTGATACAGAGATTGATGCCTCTCCCTACAGTTGAGGTAAATGGAATTTTTTTGTGGTTTTCACAGCTTTCAAAAATGACATTTTCATGACTTTTTTTTTTTAATTTATTTTAGTAATCTAAGTAATGTTGTATGTGTCATTTTGGATAATCCAAAGAACATAGTAAGCTCATTTACCCCAGGTATATTCTGCAATCTGTATCTGGATATCTCATCTGGATAAGGAAGCACACACATAAATCCACAGTGAAAATGCTATTGGATCAGACAGACCACATCTGTCACAGGGCCTAAACAATTCACACTTTCTTTTGATGTGTAAAATTGCTGTCGCCATCCTGAATGTTCATGTTTTTATTTTATGAGGTTAGAATATGTGGTCTTTATGTCAGCTAAGGTAAACCACCCCTTCTGTGGAAACCCTGAAGTGGTCTGTTGTGATTGAGTCTGAACCAGGTGTACACTTAATACAGTTTGGCCACATCCAAAAGAGAAGAATGTGCCCAACAAGGTCAGCTAATTCAACTAAGGCCTCCTGATATCTCAAAAGTTCCACTAAAAAAGCTACAAGGATTCGCTGCATCTGTCATGTAGTAAACTAGACATCTTTTCAGTTTTGGACTTTTGGTGAGAATATACATTTGAAGAAGTCACCTTGGTCTTTGTGAGATTGTGACTGCCATTTTATCCCAATGTTTTGACATTTCACAGATCAAATGATTAACACAAATACATTGCATTCAGAAAGTATTCAGAGCCTTTTGTCACATTTTGATATGTTGCAGCCTTATGCTAAATTCGTTTAAATTAATTTTCCCCTCATCAGTCTGCACTCAATACCCCATAATAGTTTTTGCAAATGTATTAAAACTGAAAACACTCACATTGACATACATTTTCAGACGCTTTGCTATCACACTTGAAATTTAGCTCAGACACCTTCCATTGCTCTTGATCATGTGTGAGATGTTTATGCACCTTGATTGGAGTCACACTTTTAAGTAATTGATGTAGACATCACAAGCAAAACCTTTATTAGAGTGGCAGCAGAGATCATTAGATATGTCAAAGCCAATGAAACCAAAAAAATATTAGTAAAGAAAGAAAAGTGAGAAAATATGTCTTTGTTCATTTTGGTGAAATGACCCTTAAATGTAGGTCTCCTTGCATTCCTTTGTGCACGCCAGTGTTTCTGGCATGTATCCATGTGCATGTGCGTTCCAACAAAATGTTGCCCATGTATATTTTGCAGTAGCAGATGCCTGCAGCGCCCAGTGAGAGTATGTTCCTTCCTCTTGTCAAGACATCATGGTTCAACTGATATGTTTGAAATCTGATAATGCTGATATTTCTGGACAAACACATATTATATGATTGAGGCAATTGTGTTGAAATCCTAAATCTTGCACCTAAAATTTGATAAAAAAAAAAAACATCCAGTATTTTCCTAGTGTTCCCTCTGTTAGATGCAGCATAAGCAAAATTAAAATTATGCTATAAATATCTTAAAGTACACTAACATGTTCACATTAATGTACAAATTAATGTACACATACATATACGTTCAAAGCCTGCTTTTAAATTTTACATTTCTGTTTGACTTTTGCATTATTATATACAATGTTTTCTTATTTTATTAATTAATTTATTGAATTTACGGAAATCGCATTTTTTAGCTACGTGACAAACATACGTTTCTAAATATAAAAAATATATATATTTTTTTTGTAAACATAGTGACTACGTATGTACTCAACTTTAAACATACTTGAATACTGATTATTATTATTTTGTGACTGTATTTAAGTATACTTCACTTTTGTAAGTTTATTTGTATAGCACATTTTATCAATAGCTTTATAGCTTCACCCAAAACATAAAATGCATCAAAACAGAGAGAAAAATCAATAAAGGCAATTTAAAAAAGGCATTTAATACAACCAGAAAAATGACATTGGAAATAAAAATAGTACACTTAAAGGCTTAAATTGGGACTATATTATATATGACTCAGGGAACAGAAAGTGGACCTGAGAGGTCTGGATGCTTCATAATGTAGCAGCAGAGCAGAAGTGTATTTTAGCCTTTCAGTGCTTTAAAAAGCAACGTTAAAATGTTAAAATCAAACGTGAGAACTGGAGTGATGTGATCCACTCAAACATCAGCATTCTAAATGAACTGCAGCTGCCTGATCGACTTTTTAGGGAGACCTGTAAAGGCACTGTAACCGGTGTCTCCAGGTAAGTAGGACCGATAACTAATTTAGTCAATTACTTAAAACTGGGCAATATCAGAAGTCTAGGTACGAATACGGAGCCTGAAGTAATAAAGGTCAGCAGAGAACAGAGAACACAAAACAGGTAAGTTTAACATTTACATCTATATTGTACAAAATCATAAACAAACATTTACACTCCCTGCCTATCTAAGCCGGCTTCCTAAGTGCACAGGCGCACGATAATGGGCCCAAAATAAATAAATTTCAAATTGTCCCTCAGCAGAATTTAAAGAAAATAAAGCTGCTTCCTTGAGTCCATGAAAGTTAGTGATGTGTGTGTGTGTGAAAGTATGTATGTTCTCTTCACTACCCGGGTAGGTTTACGTGTGATCTTATCTGGATTTTTAACAGGGAAATGGGATGGTGATGGGTCGAAGGATGCCACGGCTGGCCACACCAGGCTCTCCGTCCGGGTCACTGCTGACTCAATGGTTGGCTCGCCACTGACCGTTAGGGTCAAGTTCAGAAGATCTCTCTCTAAAAAAAACAATCTATGCATACAGTACGGAATGCATTAGTCGCTATAACCTCATTTCTGTTTAGATCCAATCAACTTATCTCTATCATTTAAATGTCAAATCAACTAATAACCATTTGTAAAGGATATAAATATTCTAATCATTATGTAAATGAATAGATACACATCACATCACTTAAGATGACATCACACGTCCCTTCCAATGGTCAATTATTCAATCAGTCAATCATGTACTTCCATCTCACAGCATAGAAATGAGGTTATGAAAGTTATACAGATATTGTATACATCTATATTTATGTTTTTAACCTTTTAAGCCTATTTATGCATCTTAACAACATTTTAACCATCACATTTTAATATATTCATTATATTAACAGTTAAGATGAACTTCTATTTCTCATATTTATATTAAACATATATTGGCAATTAAATGAACTAAATCACCATCATCTGAACTGTGATAAACAAAAGGGTAAATACTGTTACAGAGATGACTAACTTAGCCGAGTTAGCAGCAGATTTAACCAAACCAAGTTCACATTTACATGCTAGCGATTAGCATGCGGCTAGCGCGATTAGCATGCGGCTAGCGCGATTAGCATGCGGCTAGCGCGATTAGCATGCGGCTAGCGCGATTAGCGATCTTTTATAAACATTTAAAACCACATAAAACGATCTGAATCTGTGTCTATATAATACCAAACACTAAACGCTAGGGTCACAACTCTGATTGGTTTCATAAGAATTTAAATAAGAACAGTACAATACGGCATAATGACGCTAGCACAGTTAACATGACACAGCATTAGCATCCTTACCGGAGCTATCTTGGTGAACGAGCAAATTTGTGCAGCTCGACTCTCTCTTCCTCACAGCTTTTCAACCTAACAAACAAACAATACAAATGTTTAAATGTATTTTTTATTAATTTAGTTGGTATGGGATTTTATCATTTTCTATCCCTCAGAGGATATTTCCGTACCAGTCTTCGGCAATGTCTCCAGCAGAAGAGAGAAAGCGCAAGTGTCTCTTAATTGATTCACAGTGGCGTATGCGCCACCCTCTGGTGGAGTAGAGGACTGCACTCCAGTAACCTGTGTGGGTTACAACACCATTAGTCGAGTCTATTGAAGATAAATGTGTGGACAAGTTTTTCCAAATCCTGCTCAGACACGAGTCCTTTAACCATTTATATATTCTACAGGTGGTAGAAGGCTGACATTTTAATTGTCTTAATGTGGCTGTCGAAATCCATCAATGATTTCTGTCTTGGTTTGTGGTTTTTAACATTACTGGCTGAAGCTGACCGTTGACTTTTAATCGTTCTTCCTTCCTTCCTTCCTTCCTTCCTTCCTTCCTTCCTTCAAAAAACAAATGAAGAAAATTCTGGTACATCCAGTCATTGTTTTGTTCAATGCTCTTACTCAGTGCATGGTCCCCCTGGTGATTGGTTATGTAAATTGGTATGTCATCTGCATAATTATTACAAGATATATTGTTCATAATCCGATCCAGTGGGAGCACGTAGATGATATCAGAGTTATATATCATCATATAGCATATATAAGTAAATCTCTATTCAGTAGAAAAAATTATATTGAGATTAATTTACTTAATTACAACTTAATTGTGTCTCAAAGGCAGAGTCAAGTGCACTGAAGTACACTCAAGTATATATTTTAATTTGTGCTAATATTTTTAATACACTGAGTACAATCTACCTGATACCTGAAATATCACACTTTATGTGTATTAATCACGAGTAAGTATACCTTATTAGCAAGTACAATGTGATATACTTTATTTATTTTACAGAGAACATTATCCACTCAAACTCATTTATTATGGGTTTCCAGCTCCTTAGGTTGAAATAATTCAACATACTCACTCAGTGCTTACATGACTCACCTTAAAGGAGGAATTCAGAAAGAAAAACATATATATAAAATAGGAAATAAACATGATCTGAAAATGAAATGATGTCTTAGTTTTTTCTAGACTGATTCCACAGCACACTAAAAAGACTTTTCTGGTATCAAAAAGGATGAACTGTCATGTCGAGCATCTGACTTCACTAAGAGGTCAATACTGGCCAGTCTAACATTACTATTTCAGGTCCAGTTGTATTATATTCTGCTTTGAGTTTTTTTTTTTTACTTTTCTATGCAGATGTGCTTATTTTATACAGCCTTCCAAGTGGCGCATAAATATGGATGCATCATATTACCTGCCTCTGAAATTTTCCAAACCTTCTATCCAAAATCAGTTTAAAAGACGTCGTTATGTAACTGACCTGAAATGATTGTTTCGGGGCAACAGTCCTCCCACCTCCTCCATCTCCTGAGCCTCCTACTCTGTGATGCCGACAGAGGCCTGGTGAGAGCGAGGCCGCTGCCTCCACCTACCACTTCCTGTTGTGTGAGCACAGCAAAGGCCACCAGGCCCTGAGAGAAGGGCTACTGACTGCAGTCAATCCAGGACAGAGTGGGTGGTCTCACAGCAGGATGAAATATATCAATATATTTACAAGACATTTTGAAAGCAGTGTTCACCTCAGCCAAGTGCTGAGTACCTGCACATGATGACGTTTGATGAAATGAGAAAATTAGAGGGACAAAACTGTCATCTCTTAATTCACTCTAGTTGTCATTTTTCAAGCACCAGGCGAGATATTTTACTACAATACTTGTCAGTCTAATAACCACCAATTTGCGATTAAAGACTAGCATCACCTGAGGTTTTGACATTTCTTTCTGGCTCAAATCGACTCAAATCCTCTGGATATATGGTACAAACGCTGATGGGAAAGTTTCACATGTTACTTCTTAGTTCTGAAAACTTATTATATTGCCAATGACACATTCACATGTAAGCAGCATTTTAATTTAATAAATGTGGAGCGAATCTGCAGAGTAAGCAGCAATTATCAAGCAAATGTAGTGAAATAAAAAGAATAGCGTATTTAAATATAGCAGAGTATAATGAAGCATGAAAAGTAAAACACAAGACCCTCAAAATTGTACTTAAGCACGGTAAATTGTAAATTGCTCTCATGTTTACAGTTTGTCTATATTGTTATCATTCTGATTTTCCATATTGTAATTGTGATATTTTGGTCCCTGAAGTTTCTTCCATTTGAATCAAGGGTCTAATGTTGTACAGATTGTAAAGGCCCTAGAGGTAAATTTGTGATATGTGATATTCAGTCATGAAAATAAAATGAACTTCTTTGAACCACCACTGGAAAAGTTCAGACTTCATCCTGTTCTCTTCCCTGTCTTCAGATAAAAGCCACACCAGTGCTTACCTTTACTTTCTGCCAACACTGCCAAGTGAGTCTTGTTATCTGTTAATTGTTTCAGATTAGAATTGTATTGCACAGATGTCCTATATTTAATTTGATAGTCAACAAACACAAGACACCGCGGGGCCTTTTTTATTGCGACCTGAGCCGCAAACGGTGCAGCGGCTTGTGCAACCAGCATCATCTTTTAACCAATGAACACAAAGCTCTTCTTCTTTTCTGCAAGACAATTGGTGTCATGGCTGCAGATCCCAGAGAGGGATCTTCTGAAAAACATGAAGTTGTTCCCCACAGTAAATTATTTCTTAATAAATGATGTAATTGAAAAAAATATGTGTAATTGAAGCAGTGCTCAGTGGTCTGAACCGTTGTGGGAGTTTGAGAAATTAAGTTAACCATTAATTAAGTTACGCTCTAATTAACGGTCTACTTTACTGTTGCTTGCTATTGGACTACATTTCCCAGAACCCATCTCTGCAGCATCTCTGTAACACGTGAGTTGCATCTTCAGTAAGTGAGTCTAGTGACTGTTGATTGCTAAGCAAGCAGCTGCCAAGCTACAAAGACAGCAACAGGTTATGTAGCCCCAAAGAATTTACAGACATCCTGGCTCACTTAAGGTGGACCAGCTAGTTTTTCTAAGCCTGTCCTATTCATATTCAATAAAAGGTTTTGGCCTTACAAGTAACTGCTCCTTCAATGCCCCTTTCCTTTTTTAATGACCTGCTTTTTGTCTCCCAACAAATTATAGTTTGCATATCAAGTTTCATTTTGATTAAGAATATCACAATATAGCATAATATAGCCCACTGATCCTTCCCCCTGAGTAGAAATATGTCAATATGGCAACATTCAAATTCAATTCCGTATGGAGCCTCTCAATAGCCTTTTTTACCTAAGGTATAAAGTAATATTTTTCCACAACTAATAACCTTTTTCACAGTGAGAGGATCACTCAGAGCTATTTCTAAAGTGTGACAATATCAACATGCCTGGTGGTAGATTAAAATGTTTATGAGGCTCGTTCACCACAGTCCCCTCTGTCGACTCGGAGCCAGCATCCATATGTAAATGCCTCGCACTCTTCTCTCTCTTGCTGGCAGTAAACTTGATTAAAGTTCTGCACCGAGCCTCTATTGAGGGATTGCCCTAGTTCAATGCAATTTTACATGGCAGCAGATGAACGATCTCACTCACTGCTGGAGTTACACAGCTCTGGCAAATTCATCACGGCGGCTGAATATACACATCCATACCAAAAAGAGGGAGCAGCAAGGTTACATTTGCAGGTGCACTCAATCACATCGAGGGAAAAGACCCCTGTCTGTATTTTTCTCCATCGCTCAGATGCAAATAAAAGACATCCATCAAGTGCGTGACAGCCCTCAGAAGATAACTAACTGCTAGCAGAATCATTACCTCACGACACTCATGCTGAATGTGGACTCACTGCTGGTTAGCCAACTGGTCACTTTTGACATGCAAGATTTTTTCTGTCTATTTAAACTGGTTGTTTAGGGTCATTACTATAGAGTATGATAGGGAAGAGTTACTTTGGTAGACCAGGATACAGCTAATGTGCTGCATAGACAATGAAAAATACTCCTAATATATGGATGGGAGGGAAATTGAATCATCATTACAAAAAGTAAGTAAGCCTGTGTACATAAATGATTATTTATTATTATTATTATTTATCATCTTCTCACTATGAGAACACAATTTTATGCCGAAGTTCTGTCAACCACCTTACTTTTCTCACTGCTGCCACGCAGCAATCAAAATCCATAGACAGTTTGGATTAATAATAAATAAATATGTGTTTTTAATACTAACATATCATGTTAAAAAGCCACATTATGTCACTTCCTTACCTTACCTCACCACCTTATGTTGTGTAGAACCACCGTTCTGAATTGTAGTATTGCTACTTGTGAATGCCAGGTACAGATAACCACAGCATTGAGTGGTTGGTGTTGCAGGAGCCAGGGTGGATTCCAGCTGTAGAGGTAGGCGTTGTTATTCAGTAGTGATGCTGTGGTGTGTGTTTTTAGATTATCAAAGTGACCTTATTTTCAGCTTAGTTTGATTGTTTTTGCCTATATTTTGTCTTTTAGGGATTTACATATATGTAACTCATTTTGTGGTATTCTATTTGACTTGGTAGACAAACCCACTGTGCCTTCTGGATCTTTAAAAAAAAAAGTGTTTTAATGTAATCTCTGCGCTCCTTCAGTTAGTTTCAGATATTCAGGCTGTACTGTCGGGGTGCTGGCTGTTGGGTTTGCTGTGCCTGGCACTTAAGGGTGTTTGTTTGCTGTGTGTGTGTGTGTGTGTGTGAATGTGAGTGTGTGCATGCTTGAAGGGGAACACACAGTGAGAAAAAATTGGATAACAGCTAGTCCTTCGGCAGCCAATCTGCTTTATAAATATACCCCTTTTTTCAAAGTGTGTAAGGATAACTAATATATTTTTCCCTGCCTTGTGGCCCAGAACCAGCATGGCATTTTAGGATCCCAGAATTGTTGCCAGTTTACCTTTGAGTGCTTACTTTGGGATTTTAGTATTCCATTTTTGAGTAATAAAGTTGTCTTAAAATCTAGCTGGGCAGGTCACACATAGAAAAAAATCTTGTTTTTCAAAATAAACTCTTATACTTAACACACTTTAGCTTAATTTAATGCGGACATAGATACATGGACAAACTTGTCAAAAAAGAAACATGGATTTATATGAATATGTTTGTATGTATAAACAAACTACAAGGAGGGTTCTCTGTTGTATCTGATCTCGCTCTTGTGCCTCTCGCCGCTGGCTCTTTTACAATTTAACATTATTAGTAGTTTGCTGGGAGAAATCCAGAAGTTTCTCTGTGCTCGCCATCTCCCTGGGAAATCTCTGAGGGACCAATCAGTGGCTCAGTTATCCAGGCATCTAATATTAGTTTCTGTCTTCTTTTTGCCAGTTCACCTCTCCCACAGACCATTCAGTAGCATTTAAAAAGAATAGAAATCCATTGTTGCTTTTTTTCAGATGCTTATTTCATTAAAACCTCCCTGTCCAAGTATAATATATATATATATATATATAGTATAAATAAAGAGTTAAAACACACCTTTATCTATGCTTAAAACAAAAAGCATTCAATCAGTATGGACTAGGATATTGTTGATAAAACATTTAGAGTGAAAACTGTCCGTATGCAATATTTTGTTCCAATGTGGTATTCCCAGGGATGTATGACAGCAATTAACACTTATTTAAATTACTGATTAATCTATTATTTTATTGATTTTCTTGTTTCCCAAAGCCAAAGGGGACTTTCTTAAATGTCTGGATCAACAGTCCACATCCCAAAGATATTCACTTTCACTGCAAAAACTGAAAAGTCTTAATATAAGAAATAAATACTTGGTTTGAGCAGATATAGACTAAAATTAAGTGAAATAATCTGCCAGTGCAGTAAGATAATCACACTTGGTAAGATTTCTTAAAACAAGAAAAAATAAGCAAGTGAGAAATATCTTAAAATAAGTGGTGAAACACTCGTTCCAAGTACTGTATGCAAGCCAAATAATCTCAAAACTAGCTTTTCAATTCTTATTTCACTTTTTGTTTCTTACTCAAATTGAGTGAAACCTAAATCAAGAGCAACTTAACAAGATGATTCTTCTTAATTCAAGAGTTATGATTAGCTTTTATCTTAAATCAATACATTTAAAATCATACAGAGAATATTGTTATAACAACATTTATTTGAAGTTCTTGCAGAATAGCTGGATAGCTTTGATAACATTTTAAATACGAGACAGAACATGGTAGTCAAGGAAAAAAATGAACAAAAATAGACAGCAAGTCTTCAGTATGTGTAAAACTTCAAAAAACACAGGGGCTTGAGTTTTGTACACCCCCCTCCAAGCCTGAACAGCTCTATTTCTTAATGAAAGCATTCCACTCTGCCATGGCTCTTTTGTACGAGCCTGTGGTGTCTCGCTCGTGGATACTGTCCTGTAAGACTTCTGTCTGAATGACAGAGAGAAGAGTCGCCACACACTTAGGATAGGTGAAATGCAGGGTGTAGTAATAACCCATCAGATACAGCAAACCTTCACCAAGTTCTTCTTTGGCAAATGTAGTGACAGGAGTGTTTCCAATTGCCAGAAGACAGCGGGACCCATCAAAGACCAAAACAGGGCTGAAGAGTGTCCTCTTCTGGAGGTAGATGGCCGGCTCTTCTGTTGGCTGGAGAAGAAAACAAAAAAACAGAAGTTTCTTCAGGGTATACAAAAAAACTGCTTGGGCAAGTGAACTGAGATTTTTTAACACCATTATGTACATCTTAGACTACTACAAAATGATCAGTTTTTCTGGTTTTACTATTTATAGGTATTTTTCTTTCAACATTTCCTCCAAATTTGAAATTAAAATATTGCCATTTACAGCATTTATTTGTAGAAATTGACAACTGGTAAAAATAACAAAAAAATATGCAGTGTATGAAGACTTTGAATAATGCAAAGAAAACATGTTCATATTCATTCTTAAACAACAAAGCACTAACATTTTAACTTAGGAAGAGTTTAGAAATCATTATTGGTGGGATAATCTCAATCTTTAATCACAGCGGTGGTTTTTGTGATCTTCCTCATAAAATAAGATTTGGTTCAGGTGATCACCTGATCAATGTCTCATTAAGCAGAATGAGGCTTGTGTTGGAATCTAACAAACACTGGAATGGACTGGCTGCCATAGATGTAGAGATGCTGATTTAGGTAACATTTGTGAGAGTGGTCTCATAATTTTTTCTAGAGCTGTATACATCTATAAACACAACCATACTGACATGTGGTATATGAAACGGAGCTCTAAAGATAGGACCATGGGTCAAGACATGCCAGGCTAAGAAATCATGAAAATAACTTGTGCCTCAGTCACTGTTTAAAGAGTGTGTGCCACTAAACACTTTTGTAGACGATTAATTCTTAACAAAATATGAACAAACTCACCTGAAGGACATGAAGCAATGCCTCACTGGCCTGTCCCATCTTCTTAGGTGGCGCAGACTGTGAGGGGAAGAGTGTGGGTAGTGCCCTGAACAAGGCAATGTTGGATTCCACTAGAACAGAATAAATCAAGTTTTAGTTCAAAGTTAGCCAGCATCTAATGAGTTTTTTTCTAACCTTTATTTATTCAGGGTAGGTTCACTGAGAGTGAGGCTCTCTTTTGCAAGAACGCCCTGATCACATTCAGTTACACAATTACACGTGGAAGCTGCCCAGTACAACCACAGTCTTAACTGCCAGCCACTGAGCTGTTGCTCAAGGGCACCTCAGTGGTGGTAATGAGGGAGGAAGAAGTGCTGTTTTTTCACTTTCTCCACCCAGATTAATCCTGCCAGTTTATTCCACATTGTAACATCACAATACATGAAAGCCTAATCATAACTTCAATGTAAAGTTTAAATACCTGTAATATATCATCATATAGAAAACTGTGGTAGTATTACCTAGCCTTTGTGTCCATCATTATTGCCAAAATTACTTTCACTCACCTGATCTGTCGTCTTCAGAACTGCTCCCAGGTGGCAAAAGAATTGTTGATCCACCACTTGAGTCTGCATCATAATCTTCTCCCTGGTCACTTGGAGAGAAGTCAATGTGGCGTCTTTTGGTTGAACTGCTTCTCTCTGGTCTGGCCCCTGCCTCTTCTGTGGGGTCTTCACATTCAGAATTCTCTTCTGAAAATAACTGTACATGCTCATCTGTGGTGAAGAAAGTCACTTATTGAAAAATATTTGAATATCACATAACTTTTCAAGAAAATAATATGGCTAGAATTGTCATCACTTACATGTTTGATGGGTTCATCTTTATCCTGTAGCATGGGATAATACTCCACTAGTCTCTTAGCCATTGCGGTGACCTCATGCTTTGAAGGGTACCGGAGCTCCTCTCCTTGGTGACTTGCTCTCAAGATTGAAATCATGCTGGTAACAGTGTTCCTCACCAGCCTGCATCTCAGCTCTTTGGACATGGCAGATTCCCCCTCTCTACCAGTGCAGGCCATCACAAAATGGTGCTTACGAGCTAGTTCTAACTCAGTGTCTGTGTAGATCACATATTGTGGAGGACTAGGAAGCTGTAGGGTTTTCTTCACCACAGGAGTGGATACTGGAGCTGATCCTTGAAGTGATGACACAGTTCCTGTTTCACCTGGGCCAGCTTTGTCTGGGAAAGTGGCATTCTCACCCTCAGAAAGAAAACATAATTATTACAAGGTTAAGGGTTTAGGGAATTGGACCCTGAAAACTAGTGCAGTAAAACAAAAAAAAAGAGTTTATTAACTCACAGAGGCACCACAGGAAGTGACAGCATGGACACAGACGAACCAACAAAGGACAAAACCGGGAAAACACTGAGGTCAGATACATGAGGAAACGAGACACAGGTGGGGCAATCGCATACATGTGAGACACACAAGGTACTCACAGGAGGGAAAACACAGGAAGACAAGACATGGAACTTCAAAATAAAACAGGACATGGACAAGGAAGTGGAGATAAACCATGGCACATGTGAAAAAATTTAATATAAAAATCAACGTCGTTTTTTATTAGTCGCAGGAGAAAAAGCACAAGAAAACATTTCTAACCATGTTGTAGCGCCAAACCTGCAAAGTCATCTAACATTAGCTAAATTAGCTAGCTGGATTTCAGATTGAAGAGGCCGATTTATTCATTGATACGGCCGCAGTTTTCGCGATGAGTGGAGTAAATGTGAAGAGTAAAACTGTAACGTAATTGTAAAATGTATAACTTTATAATTTTTAATATAACGTTGTTTTCTACTTACCGCAGCAGAGTCCAGTCCCGACAAACTGTCGTTCTCCCAACCGTCGCAGGGCAGACGCAACCATATGAGGGTAGTGAGGGGGGTTGGTGCAGACCATGTCAGTCTGTGTAAAACGTGTAAGAAACTGCTAATAATGACATACAAACATACATAATTGGCGAATACTAGAACTATAAATGATATTTTAATTTCTAGGCCAGTTTTTGATCCCTGTATAATCACATCACTATGCAAATGAAATAATCTTGCTATGATCCACCAAGTGTTAAAAATGCTTTATATTCTTAAATGATTCACTATAGAGTGTTTGGTCATTAAACTGCGGAGACCATTTTTTATCAATGTATACACATATCACATCATATTTCCACTGCCAGAGTAACAACAGCCCCATATTTATCCTCAATTTCAATATTTTTCAAAACTTAATGTTAGCTGTTAGCAATTAGTATTAGTGTTAGCATTTGCCAGTAACTACATGCAACAAGGGAGACATATTTTGATGTAATTATGCAAATGCACCACATTGTTCAAGGACAGTGACCATTTTGGTATGATCCATCTTTAAATGAGTCTTAAGAATGGCATCATGTATCTTACACTTCATTCTTGACTGTGTTTCAGAGGAGCGTCAACAACATTGTTTCTGAAGTCCAGCAATATCAAAGTACTCTTCTGAGCACCTTGAGGGACACAATGAAGAGGATCTTTGAAAGACATTCAGACAGCATGGAGCAGCTACAAGAGGAAGTACTGACAACATTAGACAATTTTCAAGATCCCTTCTCCTTCATGGCCACCACATATATGCAAGACAGCACCATCCAGAGGCTTTTTAACCCAGTTAATCCAGAGGAGGTAGTTATGTCTCAGAGGGTTTGTCGAGTTAAGAAAGGACAATCAAGAGTTCTTGGAATTAAAAACAGAAGTTTTTACTATATATCCCTGGTTAAGAGTCTTGAACAGCTGTTGTCCAATTCTAGGATTTTTGATATGATCCGCACCATGCCACAGAGTTGCCACAAAGATGGATTTTTGTATGATATTGTTGATGGGAGCATTTTCAAATCCCACCCACCGTTTTCAGTGAAACCTTATGCTTTACAGATCATTTTATACACTGATGAAATAGAGATCTGCAATCCTCTCGGGTCACATGCTTCAGTAAATAAATTACTGATGGTTTATTATACTTTAGGAAACATAAACCCCAAGTTTAGGTCAAAGCTGGCTGCAATCAGGCTCCTTGCTATAGCAAAAGCTGATGATATTGACAAGTGTGGTGTTGATTTTGTATTACAAAGAATTAATGAAGACTTAAAGTTGCTGTATAATGGTGTCACAATCCAAACACAGAGTGATGGATTTGAGTTATTTGGTGCTGTAGTTTCAGTGTGTGGTGACACACTTGCACAGCATGAGCTTGCTGGTTTCAAGAAAGGAGTTGGTTTTGCATACAGTAAGTGTAGGCATTGTGAATGTACCTTTTGAGGAAATGCAAATTAATTTTAATGAAGAGAGCTTTACAAAAAGGACAATGGAAAAACATATTCAACAGTGCCGTGAAATAGAAAAGGCCAGCACAGACTTCTTGAAATCAGCCCTCAAAACCACCTATGGTATAAACAGAAGGAGCAAGCTGGTTGATTTTCCAGCCTTTGACCTCATTCGGCAAACTCCACAGGACATAATGCACATCATTCTTGAGGGTGTTGCACACCTGGAAATTAAGTGTGTGTTAAAATACCTTGTTCTGTCAGGACAGATGGAGTTGGACATGTTCAATTCAGCCATGCAGAGTTTTCCTTTGTCACCAGTAGATGTACGTGACAAACCCTGCCCTATAAGTGTCAGTACCCTGGCATCAAATGATAACAAACTTAAACAGTCCTCAGGGCAAATGCTGATATTGCTGAAGATCCTGCCTTTTCTACTGAACACTATAGAGAAAAATGAGTATGTTCAGTTTGTTTTGGACTTAATTGAGATAGTTCAGATACTTTTTGCTCCTGTTTTATCTGTGCAGACTGTATCAAGACTGAGAAGTATGATTGAACAGCATCTGAAACAGCTTAAGCAACTTTTTCCTGAGAATAATATAATTCCTAAGCAACATTACCTGCTGCATCTCCCACATTATTTCCCTGGGCCCCATGATAAGACACATGTGCATGAGATTTGAGTCAAAGCACTGTTTTTTCAAACAGTGGTCATCTAAATTGAACTTCAAAAATGTCTGTAAGTCACTTTTGAAACATAATCAGCTTTTTGAATGCTGTCAAAATGAAATGGGTATGGAGCATCCGATTTTTTTTTACATGAGAAAGAATTGGGGTCCTGTCTCAGTAGTAGCAAATATGGAGTATGTTAATACAAAGATGAGAGATTTTTTGGGGATTTATGGCATACAACACACAGTCAAAGTAAAGTGGCTTATTCTCAATGGGAACAAGTACATACGTGACAGGTCTCTAAAAATTAACCACTACAAATGAGACAGTGCCTGTCTTTGGATTTATAAAAAACATTTATGTGGTAGACAGTTCATTGTATTGTTTTGAGTACCAGCTTTATGAGACAGTGGGTTGGAATAGAGATCTTTAAGCCTATGAAGTTGCAGTGCCTAATCTTGCTCAAGCAACAGAGTTGATCGATGCTGAAAAGCTAGTTTCAGTAGTCAATTTCAAAAACACCACGTATGTTCTGACAAAATATTATCTTAGTGATGTTGCTGTACTTAGACATTGAAATTAATGTAAACATGTTACAACTGTGATCAGAGTGTGTGTGAATGCTTACTTAGAGGTCTTGAAACACGTTTTCTAAGCTAGGAAGTGGTCATGAAAGAGTATCTGACATAATTCGGCTTACTATCAGTGAAAAATATATAGTTTTAGGATCTACTTACTCACTAAGAAATAAAAACAACAAGAATAATAATCTTACACATTCTGTGCTTGTATAGTATATTGCTCTCAAAACAAGATCAAAAAGACTTTTTGCCTACATACAAGATTGGAAGACTTGGTTAGATAGTTAATTTTTGCAGTTTTACTGTCATAGAAGAGGAAAGAATGAAGAAATGATTCATACTTGAGAATCTGAGATAATTTGGACTTTTTCTTCTTAAAAATGGACTCAAAATAAATGAATGAATGAATACATACAATAGTCAGTTAATTTAACAGTTGCCAGCTAACCGATTAATTGTCTAATTGTCACAGTTCTATGAGGATATACTTTTATGTTTTTGTAATTTGATCTCACCATCTCTTCTGCTGACTAATCCACCATTTATCTGTAATTAAACACTACATTTGGTAAACATCCCTCTTATGTGGGACGGTGTTCCTAGAATTAATGACTGCATAGGCGTGGAGCATCTCCCCTGCTGTGCATGATGGAGTTGCTTGGTTCGCATCCCGCTGGCTCCTGAGTCCTGTTGATTTTACCGGTGCTGTTCCCAGGCTGACCTCCAGGAGCTGCAGCCAGTGCGTGGGTTTCATTTACTGCATAAGCAAAATGACTGGGCAGCTTGCAACAGATCCCGTCCAAAAAAACACACACACATTTCCCTGAGACTTGAGCTGGTTCCAGATGATGTAGTGCATCAGATGGTAGTCTAGTCTGACGTCGCTGTCTCTCAGTGTTTGCCCACCCGTATCTTCAGATATCTATTTTCGACGTCTAAAGCCAGCTTTGTGCAGTGTAGTAGACAGCTGGATTACTCCACGCTTCTTCGGTGTAGGAGAAACACATGTAATGGTTAAATAAGCGTGGCTAAACCTCACACGGCAGCAGGGAGACACAGAGACCCGAGCCTGAACCCTGCAAAATGAATGTAAACAGTAACTGAAACGTACAAGCATGCAATTGAGATGTTTGTATCACTTCGACTACATTAGGACTGGCTGGCGCAGGAACCAGGAAACGCTTTGTGTTCCTCAGCAAAGTCTATTATCCTTTGTGGGGGGGGGGGGTAGATGGGATGTTGCAGCTGGCACTACAAAATGAGATTTATCTGTTTGGAACAGAATAAGACAGCCATTTTTCTACCACTTGCTCCGATTAGTTGGGGAAAGGGGTGTGGAGGGAGTGAAATAGCTCATGTGGGTTTGTTGGAAAGACTGGAAAAGACGTGAAAAGAGATTCACACCAGGGAAATTACTTTCTTCTAATTGTGGGTTGGACAATTTAATCCTGTCATAAAAAGAGCCCTGGAGAACTGGTGAGAAGAGAGAACATTTTTATTGACTCAAGCCGTCTGATATCTGAGTAAATTAAACAGGACAAATACACGCAAACTGCTGCTAGAGAGCTAGATTGCTTTATACAGACAGATTGAAGTGAAATAATTGGGGACTCAAGCCTGCGGGCGTCGCCGTCTAGCATATGAGAGATATTCATTTTGAGGGAAACCTGTAAGTCAATTCATGATTGGAACATCAGCCGAACAAATACTCTAAGATGTTTAATATTAATCTGTCAACATTTCTGCTCCATGCTGATATTAACTGATCACTCTGTGTGACTACATCATGAACAAACCTACTGGGCTTCCAATGAGATCAAGCTTAATGCATGTAATCACTATTCAGTCACTTTCTGTGCATGTTGAAGGCTGCAGCTGAGCCACAGGGTACATCCAAAATATCTGCAGGGTAAAGCGGTCATCAGGGAGTGATCGCCGTCATAATGTGCTCACTGAAGTGACAGTCGCCTTCCGAAGTCTGGTCACTGGACGGGATGTTGAGGTGCGAGTGCCAGAACTCACAGGGCTCATAGGCGCTGAGCAGATGGTTCGTCCATGAGCTGAATATTTCTACCCTGTACACAGCATCCAACCTCAGGCACCTTTATGTGATTTCATCGCACAGGCAGCAAAACTGATAAAAAGCAGTGTAAAGGCAGAAAACATTCATAGTTTACATTATTTCTGGAGAAGAGAAAGCTTGTGCAAAAACCATTAAACAGAACAGTGTAAATATTAATCACACAAACCAATGATTAGGTATGAGGCAATAATGTGAATTTCATACCATACCACATACCTGAAAAAGGAAGCTATCGATGTATGTAAATCAAATGGCATGCTGACCTTACATTAGGGATAAAACATGAATGAGCAAGAAAAATAAATAAAAACTTCTATTTGTTTAATTGGTTTTATATGCGTCTCAATAAAATAGCCATTCAATCAAAACGGGAGGATTTATTAGATAACTATCGTATGGGGAAAAGTTTTTACGAAACAATTTTTGACATCTCCATTAGAATATTACAGCTGAAATTGATTTACAGATATTGACCTACTAGACAAATGATTAATTTATTTAACAATGTAGTATAATAACTATAATGCTCCAGGATTGTTGCGTTCCCTTTGGCGGCACCGTATGGCCATGAGCAATAGTTCCAGGTGTTTTCGGACCTCACTCCCAGAGACCCATGCTACTAGATCCAGATCAAAACAGGCTTACTTCACAGGCAGACCAACCAGACTCCATCTCTATCAACCACTGGGCGATGGAAAATGCATCACTACCTGCGCTGCTTGTGATTTGAATGCACGGTGGTCATAATAACACCTGGCTCAATCACCGTGGTGTCATGAGTGTGAGTTTTATTTAACGGAAATTCTTGGAGATTATAACTTTAAAGCCACTAAAAGACAACGGTTAGTGTCTGTGGACTCTTGAAAGGGGAATTAGTGAGTAAATAACATCATTTTAAACATGGGAGGGATATCTGAGTCAGGTAGA
Organism: Pampus argenteus; assembly: GCA_036937835.1. Taxonomy (NCBI): domain Eukaryota; kingdom Metazoa; phylum Chordata; class Actinopteri; order Scombriformes; family Stromateidae; genus Pampus; species Pampus argenteus. The sequence continues at coordinate 3,691,157 of CM072881.1, forward strand.
GGGTTGGAGTTCAAATATCACAGAACACAGTGAACTAAACACAGGACAAGAGGATTACATGTATATACTGTATCTTTTTGTTGTTCTAATGTGTGTACCCTTGATGTATACTTGTTGAAACTACAGGAAGCTACTTCATATTCATTTACTTATATGGTTATATCTGTTCTTGTTTGGTTGTTTTTTTATGTATGCAGCTGGTGGTATTTGGGCATAATTTGATTGATTGATTGATTTGATTCTGTATGCAACCCACTTACAGTAGATACTCTGAATGACTAGGTTCGAAAAGAGCTCAATTACCATGGACCTGAACAGCCCAACAATGAACACCACCAACCACGAAGTGAATTGCAAAAGTAAACTCTTTTAGTGAGTACTGCACAAGAAAAATTTACAACATATATATATATATATACATATATATAAATAAACAACAATAATAAAGAAGAGTCTCGTTTTTCTGAATGATCCTGAATCACTCCATCCAGGCTCTGGATCCTCTCCAACAGACTGGATGTTCCTATGGAGACTAGGAGTCTCCAAAAGACCTGACCTGTTTAATTTAATAAAGAGGACCTTTAAGTGAACAATCTAATAGTTGTACAACAACAACACTAAAGTATAATGACAATGTCACCTTTGACATTCTGGCCTTGCATTACACTAAAGCTCAATAACTTCAGATCTAGGAATCAAGTGTTCTTCCATGAATTATTGGATAATAATTCAAAACAACAACATCAGAAATTGTGATTTAAATAATGGGCAAAACATATTCATTCATTCACCATAATGAGTTTTTGTAATAAGGATCATAAAATTAACCCTTAACTCACAACTTAAAGAGGTTAACTCCCTCACAGCACAATTTGCATTTGTAAAATAAACGTATTCCCCTCCTTAACTCAGTATTAGAAACATTCATCTCAAAACATTCCCTTTAATCACACATATTGACAAAATGGCCGATCAAAATGTACTTTGTGCTGCCTGCGGTAACATGTACCAACATAAACACAATACTAATCAACTACTAAATGCTCGTTTTAGTGTGGTAAGTGCACAGGCTAATGTGCCAAGCGCTCACATTGCAACAAGCTTAATGCAGCAGTTCACCACAGTATATCTCCATATAGCTAACCCGTTTAGCATATGAGTAGCAGCAGCTAACAGATATCAAAAGCACCGAAAATGTCGCGCTCACCGTGAACTTTATTCCAACGCTGAACACCGTCGGGGACTCTCAGCTCTCACAAGATGGAAGACAGTTTGCCCGTGTAACCGCTTGAGCACAGTGCTAAACTGTAAATAAAAAACTAGTTGAAGCTACATTAACTTAATTGATTTGCGGTAGTTTTACTACAATCAATATCTTACCGCTTTTGTTCAGTGAATTGTTGCCTGCTGCTGTCGCGGCCAGAGTCAAAAGGAAGAGCAAAAGTGCTGCGTACAAACATGCCTCCTACACAATAAGCGGAACGTGCGCGCTAATTGGCTGCTAAACTGCCTAGATGCGGTGAACCTGAGTGCTACCTTCAAGTGCGGTTGGAACGTGTTGCTTTCAAGAGCAACTCAGAAAACATTAAATATATGAAACAACTTATAAAACAACAATTTCAGGTTACCCAAGTGTTACACCTGGGTTACATGTAGTTATCGGCTATGTGTTGTTATGTTGTTATTCTATGTACGTGATTATGTCTTGGCTTTGTGCCCATATGTTTAATTAATTACAAACAAACAAACAAAAATGATACAATAGGTGTTTTGAAATCCAGCATTATTTCAAATACCAGTTCAGATGGATAGGATCAGTTTACAGTTAATTTGCAGGCAACACTTTTAAAATGCAATCAGATTGGTAGAGAAAGACATAAAAAAAAATGACAAAGGAGCAGATCAGTCATCATGTTGATCTTCAATCATCTGAATTTCCTTGGTGGCTCAGCTCATATGGCATCGCCCCACAAAGCGTGATTTATAATGCAACCATTCACCTGCATTCATTTTAGGATGTTTATGGCATTGGGAGAAAGGTGGGACAAAAGTTGAAGTTGAGTCAAATCTAATTCAAACGAACTAGCAGAGTGAGTGAATGAGTGAGTGTGATATACATCATGTTTGCTGTTAGCGAGAATGCATTCACTTTATCTTGCTCACAGTGTGTACACATAGTCAGTAATGTTGTTTCTTGCAGCTTCATAAATCAGTGGCCAAGTGATTTAATCATATTTGTCCCCAAGCGACCCCCATCGTCATCATTCACGTCCTCTCTCATCTCTTGTCTCCTGCATTAATATGCTAATGTCAACAAGTTACAGATTCAACATGCAAACATCTAAATGCCATCTTTTCTGGTCATTTCTTTGTTTTTTTTTCCAGGCTTGTTTCAGGTAGACGGGCGGAGCTACTGATTTGTTGTGCACCTGGGAAGGCTACCTGTATGGTTTGTGTTTCTTTGTTTTCCATCACCACACTCCATGTACATCCAACACTGCACACATTACTGACGTTACAGATTATTACTTCTTTCGGTTGTTTGGGGTGTATTTAAATCAAATTTCAGTTTAAGTTACTTTAACAGTGTGCGGTCTCCCACTGTTGTCTTGCTCCATGAGCCAGGGTTATGACACACATCACATCCGTTTATGTACTCAAACAAAGTGGGTTTTTTTTCAGAGGAGGCGAAAAACTACCTCCGTTTCCTGCTACAATAATGGATTGATTATTTATGAGAACAACAGTATATTCTCAGGTGCTGTCTGCCAAAAATTGGCAGGCTCAGTGGCTTCCATCGGTGTGAATCTTCACCTCCTTCTTTGTGTTTGTGTTTACAGTTAGCTGTGTTAGCTCACCTGTGAGAGAACGTAGCTGGTGAATTGAGCGATGGTACAGTATGTGTTGTAGTAGTAGCAGTATGAAGCTGCTGTGATCATTTCCCAGAGTTGTAAAATCCATTGAGTGAGTATTAAAAACCCGCTGTGAGGTGTTCTGGCTTCTGATAAGCCTTCAAGAGAACTGATCTGTAGCTCCAACTCAACTTCCTGAATCGTATTTCACTGCGTCACCATGTTGTTTAAGGTACCTGGTCTATTGGTATTATTGGACCTGAAATGAGAAAACACAGAGGTGTGAAAAGGTGTTTGTCCTCTAAACCTAATAACCGGTTGGTTAGCAACAACTGCAATCAAGCGTTTGTGATAACTTGCAGTGAGTCTTGGAGGAATTTTGGCTGACTCATCTTTGCAGAATTGTTGTAATTCAGCCACATCGGAGGGTATTGGAGGGTATTGGAGGGTTTCGAGCATGACCTGCCTTTTTAAGGTCATGTTACAGCACCTCAATAGGATTCAGGTCGGGACTTGGACTAGGCCACTCCAAAGCCTTCATTTTGTTTCTCATGCAGAGGTGGACTTACTGGTGTTTCTGCAGGTCTGGACAGAGACCTGCAGAAACACCCTGAAGCAGCTGTTTGCAACTACTACTGAAATTTAAACAAATCTAACTACATCCCTCATATATTCATATATCATTCCATTATATAGCCAATCATTTTGAAAAAGTCTGATATCCAATTTCCAGGAATGAGCTTCTGAGATTCGTATTCTTCATGCAAGTGGATCGATGTACATCATATAACACATCTTTAGAGAAGGTATATGTGTCCTCTCCTTTTTTCTTTCTGCTGATGCTGAGGAGGGATTTCTGCAGCCACTGTAGCCCTAGGCATGCTTTCAGGGGGCTTTGGGCTCAGGCTTTGATGCAAACTGTGAAGGCCTGACCACTGCAGCCTTCTAGATGTGTGTGTGTGTTTGTGTTTGTGAGAGAAGTGCGATTGTGCATGTCAATGCACACACAAATCCCCACATGTTTGTCAGGAGGCCTTTTCTCAACAGTGTTGTGTCATCTATTCTTGTCAGAGATGTCTCTCTGTGCAGACATGTACCTTCTCACAGCTGGCCAAACAATGTTTTTTTTTCGTTTTTTTTTTCGTTGTTTTTTTTCGCGAATTATAAAAATTGTTAAGCACAGCCATCAAAATTTCAAAGCTGGAAATGTGTGGGAGAGCTTACCTATGTCTGTCTGCTGTTTTGTGGTGGGCAGGTAGTCTAGTCTAGAAGAGTTTTATTGAAACATATTTGCTGTTTCACAGTTGCCTGCTGCTGCATAAGAGGATGATTACAAGATTGAGTGCACAAAAAGAAGTTTTTTGTTCCCAAGAAAAACGACAGAATAAGTGGTTTTGTTTCAGTTACGTTGGGAGAAGGTTGAGGTGGATGGATAGATCAACCAAACGTCATAACTGATGGACAAAACTATGGAAATGACCCAAGTTGTAATAAACTGGATTACTGAATCTGTAGTCTCTACGCTTCAGCCATTTCTGTGGCCTGATATCTGCAAACAAATGCATCGCTCTGACGTGTGGCTTTTTGGTGAAATATTCCTATTGTGAACTACCATACTGTACAATGATATTGCCGTGACAGAGACAATGGTTTCTAGGGCAACTGCCTTATTATCTCAGCCTTTTCTGCAACCAGGTTGTGTGAGATGTAACCTATATTTTCATGTCAGTTGTGTGACATGGATAGTGGCTCAACAACTTTCTGAACACACACACACACACACACACACACACACACACACACACACGCACACATACAGACATTTCACAGAAGACTATATTTACATGTAACAGTAGGAAGCTGAAATGTGGTTGTAAAGCTGTTTTTCATCAACCTCACTCTCATCCTACTTTTCAAAATTAATGTTGGAGTTCAAAGTCGTATAAATAAACTCATAAGCTCATGTGCTCCGGAGTTTGTTTTTGGTGATCTCTGCCTCAACCTGCGTCATTCTCCAAGAAACCATCCGCTGCCTCTGCAGCCTCTGGGTTAATTAGTCAATCCCTCCCTGACTGCTTTGACTGTTTTGATGCCTCAACTTCAAAAACATGAGCCTGAGTTACGTAATAAAAACATTCCAAAAGCTTGTCATATCACACGTCGACCAGAACGCCGTGCAGGGAAACCTGCTGCCTGAAATTGAAAACAGACAAATAAAGACATTCATAATTTCCACATTAGATAGCCTCATGTTCCAAACAGCCCACCCCTTCCCTCAGCTGAATTATTCATTTGCTGCATTATTTAACAAAGCTTTATTTATCCTTTCCTTGGTTTTTAATCTTTGCCAGCGATGACTTTGTTCCAATATTAATGAAACCTGCCCTTTAACAAAGACATCATCTCTGGCAGGGGGAACAGGCACACGGCTCAAACAGCACGAAATGAGCAATGACTTTGTCACAACAGTTCACTGCTGCAAGTGTACCTGTCCTTTCCTACTTTATTAGTTGACTGCTGCTGTCTTTTAGTTGTGTTTTTTCAAGTCATATTTTTAAATAAAGAAAATGAAAGGTTATAAAGGTTATATAATAGATTATACCCTAGTATTAAAAGAAAATGCAAATCTTTTTTTTTTGTCCTGCATGTCATTGTTCCCCTTCTAAACTCCTGTCAGTATCTCTATGCAGCAGGATTATCTGAAAGTCTTTTTTATAACTAAAAGAGACACATCGCCTATTGACTGCTTTCCTGACTTCTATGTATCAGATTAATTCCTGGAATTTAGTTTGGTTTGTTTTATGTAATAAAAAACAAAACAAAAGGATATTTTACTCATCTCCTCTTAACCGTGTATGGTGCTTCATGTGAATGATACTTAGTGCCAAAAATAAAGATGTATGTGTGTATTTGTACTCACTCATCATACAGCAGAGGAGCTTCAAGTACCTACTTTTGCATAGATTTTTCTGTTTCCATGAATATAAAAAATAATCATATCTGTAATATAAAATGGATTGACTTGTAATAGAAAATCAGAGCACATTTATGTCTGGACTCTTTCCAGGAAGATGGTGGCATCCACCTGACACATATGTGAGATATGAGTTATGCATTGGGATCTGATGCATCTTACTATGTACTAGAGTTATGGAAGTAGGTGACCCAGTTCTCTGAGTCTGTCTCATATCTGGGTTCAGTTTTGCATATTGAAAACATGGGTTACAACATATAAATAATAACTAAATAAGGACAGGATGTGAGGGTATATGGACAGGGCGCTGTTCTGCTCTTCTGGTTGAGATAATGAAGTGAGTGAACAATGAATGAGTGAAGTGCAATGCTCATCATCATCAAAGGGATCCAAAGCTCAGAGCTATGAGTCATGTGTTTTATGAGCGCAGGCAAATATAATTAACTTTCAGAGCCAAAAGAATTACACGCACCACTAGTTGGCTAGCCAAGAAGACTGACTGGCATTTAAGTTCCAGAAACTGGGCACAAGTGTAATTTCTAGCACCAACTCATGCTGCACAATGTAAAGCAGAACATATCGAGCAGTGAATGCATCATTAGTAGGAATGCATTACCAAGTGGAGTTAAGAGCCCCCTCATGTCACACTGTCGCCTGGCCTGATTGGTTGAAATAGTTAAAAAGTAATAAATAAACTGTGGGTCTGCTAAACCAGTAACCTACCCACCGCAGTGTCTCTGCCATCCACATCAGTAACGCGGTGCCGGGCTGAAGTGGAGATGAGAGTGGGGCAGTTGAACAGGTGGCATAACACAAAAATACAAGTTTAAGTAATGATTTCCACATCAAACGTACAGTTTTAACATAAAAATACAAAACCGAAGTTCAGAGATTAACAGTTGGGTGATTTTAGGATCCAACATGCCCGGATCTCTCTCATTATTATCCGAGTCAGTCTCGTTGCTGTCACTGGGCTCTTCAGTGATGATTCCGGCCTCTGCCAGGCTCATGACTTAAGGAGTAATACGTTATTAGCCGTAATGTGTACAACATAAAATTAGTTAGTAAACACAACCAAAGGTCATACGCACTGGATTATAAGGCATACTGTTGATTTTTGAGAAAATTTTATGATTTTAGATGCGCTTTATAGTCCGAAAAATACGGTACTTAAACATTCACAAACTGCATGACTGCATCCTATTGACCATCATTTAAAAAAACAGCATAGCACAGTGGCATTAAGCAGCGAATAGGAGAGAATAGCATGTCCTACCTTATGCGGTGAGAAGACGTCTTATCATCAGCTCTTCTCTGCCATCCTGACGATTGTTCCATCAGTGTCCAAAACCCTAACAATGTCTTTTTCTGTAGCCATAGGATGCTCTTGTGATCTAGCACTCCATGATCTATTCTTGATGAATTTTAAAGTTGAAGACATCATCCCCTTGTGTAACGTTAATAGAGAGGATGTTAATGTTATCACTGCAGCCGGAATTTTTTAATAAATGTTTTAACTTAAACATTTTTGCAGCATCAGCCTCGACATTATTTTCCCCCTCCACCTTTTCACTTTTTATGACCTTTTGTAAAGATTATTTCTATCTTGATTTGACTATTCCCCTCCTGGAAGGATGCATCCATTTAGCACTTCCTTACTTCCTTCTATTTATCATACAACTTTTGGAGTGAGAAAAGTTTAGATTGGTCCTTTTTCAGCATGTTTTATATTCCGCCAGTCTAATTTTTTTTATTTATTTTTTTAGTTCCTTCTTTTTTCCGCTTTATTTATAATGTAAATAGATTTTTTTTAGCTCTAAATATCTAAAACATCTTGATAGAATAAAGATTTTTCATTTTAAAGAGGCCATCACAACATATCAGAAATGCTTATATCTCACCAACAGTATTACAACAAATGAAACTCTACAGTTGATGACAAGAATACACTACACTAGATATAATTATAGGATAATTCATCAGTTTTATCAAGATTCCTCTGATCAGTGTGTAAAGTGTGACTCATTTATGCATTTCTTCTGGTTTTGTACAAAAGTGAACAAAGTGTGAATTGATATCTATTACTACTAAAAGAAAAACACATTTCTAAGATTGGTGAATTAACAGATTCAAGATGCTTTTCCTCTGAGCTTCTCACATGATTTCATTTAAATAACTGTTCAAACAATAAAATATTTCACAAAGAAAGCAAACATTACAGAGAAGTTTAAAACATGAATACAGATTTGTGCAGCAGAAACCTGGTTTGGTCTTCTTTCCTCTCTTGTGATTGATTTATGTTGTGGCCCTTTGGAGGAGCAGGTTCAGAGCCACAACTAAACTAGTATATAAAGCAGCTGAAAAAAGCTCCACCTGGTCTACATTCAACATTAAGATGCTACTTACACATTGATACATCAGTAACAATCTAATAATGTCACATACAATCATTTATTAGTTACAGGGGGCTTGTGTGGTATTACTTCCTTTAGAGGCTTCCTGGACAACACCTGCCCCCAAACAGCTGCTTGGTTTGCTTGATGTGTGAGAGAGAAACATCACAGTTTAAAACACAGACATTAATAAAACACACTGTCACAGTTAGTTATTTTTAATTGTTTTATTTTTGTAATGGGTGGGGGTGGGGTGTGTGTGGGTGTGTGTGTGTGTGTGTGTGGGGGGGGGGGTGGTCATGTGTGTGTGTGTTTGTTTGTTTGTGTGTGTGTGTTTGTTTGTGTGTGTGTGTGTGTTGGGGGGGTAGTGTTTGGTTGTGTGCGTGAGGGGTTAGGGTTTGGTTGTGTGTGTGTGTGTGTGTGTGTGTGTGTGTGTTGGGGGGGGGGTCATGTGTGTGTGTGTTTGTTTGTGTGTGTGTGTGTGTGTGTGTGTGTGTGTGTGTTGGGGGGTGGGGTTTGGTTGTGTGCGTGGGGGATTAGGGTTTGGTTGTGTGTGTGTGTGTGGGTGGGTGGGTCAATTTTTGGGTCTTCGGCTCCAGAACATCCACTTCTTCTCTTTTTCCATCTTGCGCTTCTGAAGAGAGAAAAACAGAGAAAAAAAGCATATTTTAATTTCCCTTTCAAATCTGAATCTGAAATAAATTGTTAGAATGAAAAAGAGCTGAGTCAGCGTACCTGAAGCTGGGTGTTTTGCTCAGTCAGTAGTTGGATCTCTGCTTTGCTCTCTGCCTCCTTGTGAATCCACGTCTGTTCTTTCACCAACAGTGTCTCTTCCAGCTCTTTCCGTTTCTTTTCCCACTGCTGTTCTTTTGACTTCCAATAAGCGACCACCGTTCTGGTTCTGTTAATGTGCTCCTTCAGGAAACTGTCTCTATCAGAGAGTTCCTCTTGGTGTCTCTCATCATTCTCTGCCAGCCTGTCACTACAGGTGTTCTCTTTCTCTGAGAGCACCTTTTTGAAGCTCTCTTCCATCTGAGAAAACTCATTTTGGTAGCTCTCTTCTGTCTCAGAGATTTCCTGTTGGTGTATCTCCTCACTCTCTACCAGTTTCTTTAACCAGGTCTTGTCTTTCTTTGAGAGCTCCTTTTTGAAGCTCTCTTCTAAGTGAGAGAACTCTGTTTGGTAGCTCTCTTCTGTCTCAGAGATTTCCTGTTGGTGTATCTCCTCACTCTCTACCAGTTTCTTTAACCAGGTCTTGTCTTTCTTTGAGAGCTCCTTTTTGAAGCTCTCTTCTAACTGAGAGAACTCCTTTTGGTAGCTCCCTTCTTTCTCAGAGAGTTCCTGTTGGTGTCTCTCGTCTCTCTCTGCCAGTCTGTTCATCCAGGTGTTCTCTTTCTCTGAGAGCTCCTTGTTGAAGCTCTCTTCGATCTGTAACAACACTTTTTGGTTACCCTCTTCCTTTACGGAGAGTTCCTCTTGGTGTGTCTCGTCTCTTTCTGCCAGTTTCTTTCTCCAGGTGTTCTCTTTCTCTGAGAGCTCCTTTTTGTAGCTGTCTTCTGTCTGAGACAACACCTTTTGGTAACCCTCTTCTTTTACAGAGAGTTCCTCTTGGTGTGTCTCGTCTCTTTCTGCCAGTTTCTTCCTCCAGGTGTTCTCTTTCTCTGAGAGCTCCTTGTTGAAGCTCTCTTCGATCTTTAACAGCACCTTTTGGTAACCCTCTTTCTTTACGGAGAGTTCCTCTTGGTGTCTCTCGTCTCTCTCTGACAGTCTGTTAATCCAGGTGTTCTCTTTCTCTGAGAGCACCTTTTTGAAGCTCTCTTCCATCCGAGAAAACTCCTTTTGGTAGCTCTCTTCTGTCTCAGAGATTTCCTGTTGGTGTTTCTCCTCACTCTCTACCAGTTTCTTTAACCAGGTCTTCTCTTTCTTTGAGAGCTCCTTTTTGAAGCTCTCTTCTAACTGAGAGAACTCCTTTTCGTAGCTCTCTTCTTTCTCAGAGAGTTCCTGTTGGTGTCTCTCGTCTCTCTCTGCCAGTCTGTTCATCCAGGTGTTCTCTTTCTCTGAGAGCTCCTTGTTGAAGCTCTCTTCGATCTGTAACAACACTTTTTGGTTACCCTCTTCCTTTACGGAGAGTTCCTCTTGGTGTGTCTCGTCTCTTTCTGCCAGTTTCTTCCTCCAGGTGTTCTCTTTCTCTGAGAGCTCCTTGTTGAAGCTCTCTTCGATCTGAAACAACACCTTTTGGTAACCCTCTTCCTTTACGGAGAGTTCCTCTTGGTGTGTCTCGTCTCTTTCTGCCAGTTTCTTCCTCCAGGTGTTCTCTTTCTCTGAGAGCTCCTTGTTGAAGCTCTCTTTCATCTGAGACAACACCTTTTGGTAGCTCTCTTCTTTCTCAGAGAGTTCCTGTTGGTGTCTCTTGTCTGTCTCTGCCAGCCTCTTCTTCCAGGTGTTCTCTTTGTCTTCTATCTGATCCAACTCTTTCTGGCAGTTCTCTCTTCCAGACAGCTTCTGGAGATCTTTCTCAAGCTTCTCACATCTGCATTGGCTCTGCTTCAGAGCGGACTGTGTGCTGGTCAGCAGAGCCAGGGTGTCAATGTGAGCTTTCGTACGAGCGTTTCTTTTTTTAATGGTCCTGCTGAGAACTTTGTCCTTCTCAATGAGCTGCGCCTCCAGTGTCCTGATGGCTTCTTCAGACGTGGAAAGCTGACTCTGCAGGGACATGTTTTCCTGCTGGAGCTGCTGTTGGTTGCTTTTCCAGGACTCTCTTTCCTCCAGGACCATGATCTTAGCGGCTGTTCTCAACTTTTCCTCCATTTCTTTCATATCACCCTCCATCACTCTCCTCATGTCCTCCATTCCTCTGCTATAGTCCTGTGCAACATGAACATAGAAACACATGAAGACATTTTCATATCACAGAATACATACAGTTTAATTTTATATTTGAACCATTCAGTTAGTAAATGTCTTTACTGTTGAGGCATTCAGACCCAATTAACTTGTACATTTGTGTGAAATGTAACATCACCGTTGATTATAAACAAACTGATCAAACTATATTTGTATATTTGTATGAGCTTCAGCCACGATATGAAGCTGATAAAAACATGTGTGGTGTTATACAGAAGTGCAGCTGTAAACAAAAATTTGACAAACTGTCTCCTGGTGTGAACTTCTTACCTTGTTGGATCTGGTCATTCTTCGTTCCATTGCGAGTTAGGATTCAGAAAATGATCCACAATTAACAGAACACAATTAATAGATGTGAAATCTATTTGTGAATCGAATAAATTTCTTTTGCTGAAGACACAAATGTTTCGCAGTTCACTTGACAAGTCAATGTTGAGTCTGTGTCTTACTTTCAGGTGTTTCACTTATATATAATATTAACATTCTAGAAGAGATCATAGTGATCATAGTGATCACAGTGAACAAAGAGAACATAGAGAACATTCCAGTGGACTGTCATAAAGAAAATATGACATAATCATATGTTATGAATGCAGTCTATAAAAATGCAATCTTGTATCATGAAACAAAATAGCCACAACTTGCTTTTAACACTGGACATAAGCTTTACTATCGGCCTAGCCTAATCATGATCTGGAAATGTGTCAGAAATTGGACAATAGCACATTTATTCTTAATGTCAGTGATCTGACATTGAGTTCGGAGCTGATCTGATGCAATTCATACATCAGGCTTAAGATTTTAAAACACTACTGCATTTTCGGGCTATAAAGTCCATCGGATTATAAGGCGTGGTATCAATTAACATGTCAACTGCTGTCATTGTCCACACATAAGGCGCAATAAGCGAAAACAAAACGTGTGTCGGATAAGTCGAACTTTATTCAACTAATTTACAATAACTCTCAGTCGTAGGCTATGGCTGTCCCAGGGCTGTGGTTCTCTGCCTCAGTTTCATGCTGATGCTCAGCTGAACTCGTAGTCCACCTCTTCGCTACTTATTTGAAAATAAAGTAATAGCTTTCATTGGTTTTCATTGGTTCACACACACATGCACACACACAAGCACATACACACACACTCAATTCATTTATTTGATTTTATAACAAAAATGAAGTAAATCCAGGATGACGCCACACTGGTGTTTTAAAGTTCTCTGAGCAACAGCCCAATCAGCCTGGTGAATAATCCATGCTGGCTGCAGCAAATCTTTAAATGTACACTATAATTTCCATATGGAAAATACTGTAATAAGAGATTCACACATTTTCAAGTCTGTATTAAAGCCTGAGTGAGGAATAAACACTGAAACATCTTTTGGTGGTTGTAATCCTTCCTCCTGTTTATACTAGCCATAACACAGTCCTTTCCTAATGCCCTTGTAAGTGTAAGTGATGGGGGACAAAATCCACAGTATTGTGAAGTTTGTGTGAAGCTAATATGAGGTTTCAGCAGTCTGAGTTAGACAAATCAAATCTTTTATTATTAAAATGATCTCTTCTTTTTCTGTCCCTCCACCGCAAGTTAGATGCTTATTTCTCATCTCATTCTAATCCAGTGATGTAATAAATATTCATAGAAATGATAAATAAAATGATGTTTTTTCTTATGTAATACACATCTGGTACATGGTGGTGTTGACCAGAGATCTTGTTAGTCACTAACTAGTTCTCTAAAACTAGTTTCGTTAGTTCTGTAAATATAAATGTGATTATCTGTATTACAGCAGTATTATAACATTTATTTTCAAGGAAAGCTTTTAAAATGGTTGTATAGGTGTAACATTACTTTTACTTGTGATCAAAAATTAACATGATAAGGTTGTTATAAACATAATTACCTGTTTTATAATGTGTGTTGACATAACGCACATAAATACAGACAATTCAATTATAAATTGACAATTATATATTATATAAAAAACAATTCTATTCAAATGGAAAATGAACACATTCAATAAATATTAACCAATAACATCTCTACCTCTTAAAGTGTGTCTGTGTGTGTGTGTGTGTGCTTGTATTGCTATCACTATTGGGACATTCATCTGTTTACACAGTCACGCCGTTGGGACCTCTGACACCGTGGGGACCAAAAACCTGTGTGTGTGTGTGTGTGTGTGTGTAGACAGAGAGAGAGGGAGAGAACCTGCATTATGCATTACACAACCATAATAATTAGTGTTGCTCCGATCAATCGGCTGCCGATCATGATCGGCCGATATTGTCTAAAAATAGCCTGATCGGCGATCGGGAAAACATGCCGATCAGGAAGCCGATCACGTGACGTACATTATTAGCGACGTGCAAAATGCAGAGATGCTCATAATGATCAAAAGAAACTTGCCATATGTTATTGGGCAGTGAAAGATTTTGTCCTTTGTGATAGTAGGCCGTGCACGTTTTGGTTTTGTGGCCAATTGTTTATTTTATCTTTAACCAAGCCAGTTTTCAAGTAGCCCACGTTTTTCTAATGCGAGTTAGTAGCCGTCTGCTTGTCTTTTCTAATGGTCTTTTATTTACATTTTGAATGGAAAGATTCATATTTTTATTTTGAAACATGGATATTGTTGATATTGGTGACATGGATATTGTTCTCAAAGGCTACAGTAAAATAAAGGCATTCTGTACATTTGAAGATTTTGACTGTTTTTATAGTTAATTATTTAAAATTTTAAATTCATTCTTTGATCGGCAATCGGCAGATCAAGTTTTTTAGTGATCGGTATCGGTGATCGGCCCAAAACATGATGATCGGAGCATCACTAACATAAAACATCCAAAAAGCAAACTTTTTCATTTTAATTTTTTTGCACTAACACTATGAATACACAGAACTGACATGAAACTGATATAAACAGTGTAACATTATCATTTCTCCTCCGGTGCGGTGTGTGTCTGTCTGTGTGTGTGTTTGTGTCAAATCAATATTCCATTGGTCACATGAAGTTGACACAAGTACACAGTAATAATAAGAACTTTCTAACAGATGTGCTGGACACCACTGTATCTATTCTGAAATGAATAGAAAGCTAAAATGCTACTGGACCCTGCTTTTTGTTTTATTGTTATCAGTGTTATCTGCTATTTATCAATAAATAAATAAATAAAAGTCTCCAACCTAAACAACCATTCACCTTATTTACAAGGTTGGGCATGAAGGAGGAAAAAGGGAACACATCAGACACTGTGTACACTTAGAATACCAACAAAATGCAGTTTTTAACATACTGCAACATTACGACAACATTACACCTCACATCACATGTCTCACAAAATATGGTCTAAGTCCACTCATGGTCTGCAAGGTCGGTGATGAGTGTGAGAACTCTTGGGTTGACAGCAAAGACCTTCCTCCTCTTGCTGTGCTCGACTTTCGTTCCTCTCTCCGGATTTATCGAAAAGAAACACCTCGAAGAAAAGAAGAAAGGATAAATATTACGGTGTCTAATATGTTACGTTTTTAAATATCTTTTTTTATTATTATTATTATAACCTTTATTTAACCAGATAAAAAACCCATTGAGATCAAGACCTCTTTTACAAGGGTGACCTGGCCAAGAAAGGCAGCGGCACACGTCATAGTGGTAAAAACAGAAAGATACCACAATATCCAGCTTTGTAGTGGACACAGAGCTGGACTCAGTGGCAGAGAGGACGACTCTACACAGAACATTCAGCAGACAGAGGACTGTGTTCAGTGAGAGGCTGCACAAACAGACTGAAGAACTCTTCTGTCCCCATGGCCATAAAAAATATATACTATAACACTGCTCAGCAACAGCATAGAAACGATAACACAAAACATTTGAACAGTTTCTTTTGGCACTGTTTTCAATTATGTACATTTATATTTGGTACAGATATTCCAGTTTTGTATAGCTTGTTATTTAGGTGTACACCTAGATTATAGGTTGGCACCAACCTTGATGTCCACTCCACAAATGTTTTTTCCAATAGTGTATTATACAAAAGAAGCAACAAACATAGACAAACACTGTTCACAGTTTTAGAGAAGGAGAGGGGAGGCGATTGCTCGTCAGTGTTGGTGATTGCAATGTTGTAATCAGATGCACGGTTCAGTTGTCCTGACCTTACCAGCTAGAATATAGGAACCAACTTATTCCAACTTTTTGCGCGTGGAGTGGACATCTCAGTTATTGTCAGTCTCTGCATGTTAATGATGCTCACCTCTGTACAAGGTTGTTGTCATATCTAACTGATACGCGATTGGTGGGAACTACTTTTTCTTCCGCCTGGGTAACGAATGCGTAAGCGCAGCAGCGCACTGCTCAGTGACTCTACAACCTGAACTTGACGCACCCTACCTGATGCAGACAAGAAGCCCCGACATCACGTATCTGGCATTACCAAGTGTGGACAGCGCCGTTGTCAGTAAGTATTAAACAGTTTATTGAAATATAGCGATTTCCATGTGGTTATTTATATTTGAAGTAAAATTAGCGTTAGCATATTAGCAACCATGCTCAAGTCAGGTAGCAGTTGTCGAAGTTTTCGGGTACCAGGATGGATTCAGTTGATATAAAAGTCAGCATACATGTAAAAGAGTAAACGTATAATGTTAGAAGTCATAGGGAGTGTGAAGTTGACGTTACACCGTGGTAAATGCGTGTTGAGGAGGGTGTGATAATTGCTCTGGATCTAGCAATGTCGCTTAACGGAGAAAATGTGGCTAGCTGTGCAGGTGGACAACATGCTGTGACTTTATGCTTTCGTGGGCTACAGCAGTGTTTTTCAACCCTGGTCCTCGGGGAACACTCCACCACAACCAATGATTTTGTACAAGAATATTTCATAGAAGACAAGAAAAAGTAAGCTATATGTTAAGTAAAGGGACCAGTGCTTGAGATGAATTATTTGTGCGTTTCATCTTAAAGGGATAGTTTAGCTTTTTTGAAGTGGGGTTGTATGAGTTACAAATGCCCTTAAGTACACTATATGCAGAAGAATATCCTTTTTAAGTTTGTCCTTATTTATTTCACTAGTTAACAAAAGTCACCATTTTATGTCTTTGATTTAGGCTGGACAGAAATTGAGTTGGAATAGCAGAGTTTAAAATGTGTTTTTATTGTAAGATATGTCCTTTTTTTAGACATTGCTCTTCAGTTTGACATGCCACCCAGGCTCAGTCCTCTTAAAGATGCCTGTCACCATGTCGGTTTAAAAATCAACAAAACACAGAAACTGGATGTGAAATTCATCAATGCAGTGAAAGGTAAGATGATGTCTTATGTCTTGATGATGATGATGATAACTTGAATTTAAATATCACCTTTCAAGAAACCCAAAGATGCTATACACAGATATGAACAGACACACATAATCTTTAAATTACACTCTCCTCGGTCCTCGCTTGAACCCGGAAGCTCCACCATCTTACAACTGTTTGATGTCTCTTATTTGTCGATTGAGAAGAGAGGAAGGAGGGTTGTAGTATATGATTTGCTGTCTTGTTTTGATCAAAATTTCCTTTATTTTTTCCTGCAGGACGTGGTTCATTTGCAGTAGGTTTATTCTGCAAAGGAGACTTTGTGGTTGAGTACAGGGGTGATTTGATAGATGCTGTTGAGGCAGAGAGGGGGAGAAAAGTTTATCACCTGTCATGCGCTGCGTTGTTCTTTCTCTTCAAGTGGAGAGGGAAAGCATGGTGGTAAGATTTAAATTTGCACCTCATCTCTGGTATATTCCTTTATATACTTATAAATATGGCAAAATGAAAACAAATATTTTGCACAGGACCAGGGAAAGACATTATTGTTAAGTGAAATTGTTTTTATTTTCCTCTTTCTCTTGTCCATTTTAAGTATTGATGCATCCAGAGAAGATGGTTCATTTGGCCGTCTAGTGAATGATGACCACAGACATCCAAATTGTTGTATGAAAAAAATATAAAGGACGGTGAAGAAATCACTTATGAATGCAGGTATGTTAGATGACTGCACAGTATATAAATGTGTGAGTCTCAGAATAATGTGTGTGTGAAGGTGTCATCATTAGTGTTTTCACATGTTTTGGAAGTTTTGAACAGAATATCACTCGTCGTAGAGGTAACGTATTGTTGTATATCATGCTGTGGTGACATTACATTGACCTAAAGGTCTTCATCTTTACATTGTCTTTTCCTTCCAAATCATTGCAGATGACATACTCATCCTGCAACGAGCTTCCATCCTGCTGTCATGTTTGAGAAAGGGATGGAAGAAGCTTCTTGCCCACAGGAGACACCTCAACAGGTACATGAACCTTCATCACTTGATGTTTACTTTTACAGCCTCTGTAAGTTTGGTTTGAGCAGGTAAATAAAGCAAATAGGCTCATTCTAAGGGTAGTGTATTGTCAATCAGGTCTACTCACAGTCACTTTTAGGTGGACATAAATTTCCCTTTGACACTAGTTTTTAAGCCACTAGTTCATCAATATGCTTTGTAAAATAAAATTCTTGAGTCTTTCTCTAACGAATGTTCAGGTCAAATGTTGCTCCAGCCACAACTTGTTTTTCATTTTTTGAAGCAATTTCTTACTGTAGAATGACCTTAAAATCTTGTTTGTGTTTGCAGACTTGACAGGACTTCTGTAATGAAAGTGAAAATATTTTACCAAGACTAAGACAGACAAAAAGCATTATAGTAAGTCCCCAATTAACAGCGTAACATAAAGTACATGATTTGATGTGATTGTTTAACGAAAATACGAGTGACACATTAATTTTTATCTTTCAAAATAATTCTCTTAGATGAAAGACACACGTCTAGAAGACACAGAACTATATGATAGCACATCAGTCAGTGGAGATGATGACGAGTATGTTCCAGATTCTACCACGGACTCTGAGGACAGTGATGCTAGCATTGATGCCACCCCAAGAAAACGCCAATGTCTTTCTTCACTGCTAAACCCTGGCTCATATATGCCCAATGAATGTGACACCACAACACCTGAGCAGGACATCAACCCTGTCGTATCTGAACTCGGTGTAGAGAAAGAACCCCGCTCTGAACTCAGTGTAGAGGAAGAACCCTGCTCAAGTCAGGACACCAATGACGGCCTGGTATGTGGTGCGTACCAAATAAAAAAATGGCAAGAGAATCTACGACATGAGACAATCCAGTGTGTTGATTCACCAAACCACGAGCCAGTTTATTACTTCATACCAACCCCAAAGCAATATTTTACAGTGCATACTGCCAAGGACTTTTCACACAGAAGATTCTGTGGAGACATATGAAAATTTGTCGACTCAAGCTTGGACCAGTCAAGACAAAACCTGGCAAGAACCGGGTTTAGGCTCTATGTGCATACACTGGGCCTGTGCCTTCACATATCAGCAAGCAGCTGTGGGCAGTTATCAGTTCCATGAATGTCGATCTTGTCACTGAAATAATTAAGAATGACCATGTCATCATTGAATGGGCAGCACTTGCTCAATAAATGTGGAGTAACATTCAAAGTCAACAGTGTGTCCGTGAAAAAATGCGTGAACTGGGACGGCTGCTAGACAATGCCAGAAAACATACCCCGTTAAAAAAAGATGGAGGATTTCATTAATCCTGTGAATTATCTGAAGATGGTTAACGCTGTCAAAAGTACTTGCGGCTATGAGAACAGGACCGACACCTTTGCCATTCCATCACTGGCAACAAAACTTGGAAATGCTTTGGTAAAAGTCAGCAAGCTCTTGAAAGCTCAATGACTAATTCCCAACAACCAAGAACTTGTAAAGCATGCATCTGAATTCCAAGAAGTGCACACAGCACTAAGGAATATTGTTGAAGCAAAGTGGAATGCACCCGCTCTAATGCCCTTTTACTGAGGATGTGCAAAGAATGCACCAGTTTCTCTGTCTGTGAAAAGCTAAAAGAATGGAGCATCACACTGTCTGAAAGTCCCTCTACAAAGGCCTGGATAGCCCTTGCAAAGGTGTGTTTAACACAGACCATCCTCTTTAACAGACGCAGAGAAGGAGAGGTGGCATGCATGCCTCTGTCTGCTTTTTTGTCAAGGGACCCATCTGACCACCATTGGACAGACATTTTTCCAGAATTGTCACCAGAGGAAAGCGAGGCAGAGCAGTTCCAATTCTTCTGACCCCGAACATGCTCCATGCTTTGGAGCTCCTCGTTCAGCAAAGAGAGGCCTGCGGGGTTCTTGGAGACAATATTTATATGTTTGCAAGACCTGCAGCGATGTCGCATCTCCGTGGCTCAGACTGCATCCGTGACTTTGCCAAAGCATGTGGTGCAAAGTGTCCCAAGGCATTGTCATCAACCAAACTGTGAAAGCATGCAGCAACTCTTTCAACAGTCCTGAACATGACTGACACAGACATGGATCAACTAGCCAACTTTCTTGGTCATGACATCAGGATCCATTGCGAGTTCTATAGACTACCTGACAGGACACTGCAGCTCGCAAAGATCAGTAAAGTTTTACTGGCTCTCGAGAGCGGGAGATTAGCTGAGTTCCATGGAAAGAATCTCGATGAGATCAATAGATAGATCCAAATGGTGTATTTGATTTTCACTGTATTTAAAGTATAAACTTTTCTTTTTGCCTGACCGTATGTATAAGCTTGTCATGTCTCCTACAGAAAACATTATGGGTAGTGATGAGGAAGATGGATGCGATGGAGATCGTTCATTTGCTGTTGATGGTATGTTAAAGTAATTTCATGTTTTTAAAAAAAAACCAGATGGTTGTTTTTAAGGTACATTTCCTACTTGGGTACTGATATTTCATACTAGTGTAGTATACAGTATAAAGCATTCTTTCAATCTGTTTAAAGAAACAGAGATTTCACTATATTATGGACCAGTCCGGTTGCAGCGCTGTTACCATGTGCATTTGTTTACAACAGAGCAGTGTACAGTGAGAAGCCAGGAGGAGAGTAGAGGCGGTCGCTATGTAGCAACTGGAAACTGGCACCGGTAGTGTAGTAATCTACGGTAGTACCGTTGTGTAAAATTTCTGGTATAGTAGGATTTGTGACGATTTGGCACTGGGTACCGTGCAACTCTTAATTTTTATTTTTTACCAAATGTATTCTGTATGTATTTTATAGAACTACGGTGGCCCTGAAGTGCAAAACACAATAGCAAATCGAATAACACATTAGCAAATTCAAAACGGAAAGGGTAGGTACCCTCGGGCGACATGAATCGTCTCTGATTGGACTGATGGTCCTTTGAACCGGAAGGACATTGTTTAGGGCATTGTTTACATGTTTTCAAAAGATGAGCGCTGTTAGTGACAATGTACGCGCTGCTATTAAAGAATATTTCGATGCAGGACATGGATATGACGTGATACTGGATATGCTGTCGACAATTCACAACATAAACATGAGTCTGCGTACACTGAAGACACGTTTAAAAGAAGCAGGGCTGAGCAGAAGATTTAACTATTCCCCACTCCCTGAGGTGAGGCGTGCCATTCTGATTGAGCTGGAAGGACCAGGCCAACTCTTCGGTTATCGGATTATGTGGCATGTTCTGCAACAAAAACACAGGATTCGCGTTAAACGTGATGTAGTAATGAGGTTGCTGAAACAACTCAATCCACGAGGGATGGCTTTGAGAACACGCAGGAGGTTTACAAGACGTACCTATCACTCCATGGGTCCAAACTACATATGGCATGTAGATGGGTATGATAAACTAAAACCATTTGGCCTGGCCATCTCAGGATGTATAGATGGCTTTTCAAGGAGAATGATGTGGCTTGTTTGTGAACCAACAAACAATAATTCATCTGTCATCACTCACAATTATATTAATTGTGTCAAGACTGTTGGTGTGGTTCCAATGAGGTTAAGAACTGACCTCGGAACAGAAAATGGGACTATGGCAGCAATACAGTGTACCCTGCGCCATGGTCATACGGACTACTATGCAGGGACTTCTAGCCACAGTTACGGCTCGTCAACAGGGAATCAGCGCATCGAGTCATGGTGGGTTTTTTTTAAGAAGAAGGAGGTAGGTACATCTGTGTTTGATGGATGAAAAGTACAGTGGAAGCTGTATAGTGATCACCCCTGTCTCTGTTAAACTGATTAGTGCTGGTAATTAAAACCTCCTTCCTTGTTTGTTATTGTGAATATTATTAGTGTTCTTCAACTGTTTACCTGTAAAGCAGACCACTTAACAGGGTCTCTGCAGGGTATAAAAAGTATTAAAAGGTAGTAAATCAACTTGGTGAAATTTCTTTTCGTTTTGTTTCTTTCCGCTTTATCCGTTTGTCGGGTCGCGGGGGCAGCATCTTCAGCAGGGAAGCCCAGACTTCCCTCTCCCTAGCCACTTCTGCCAGAGCCAGCTTCTGCAACCGGGGGTCGGACCGCCAGGGTCCCCGTCTCTGACTGCCGCCCATCTCTCTTTTTCATTGAGTGAAAATTACACTAAAAAGACAAAACAGAAACGTGTCAATAGAAAAGCTGCTCACACGCATCCTGTAGTGATAATGAAGGAATCCAAAGGAATTATTATTAGTTATTGAATCACATCAGCAGTTGATTACTATTGTGAAAATCATTCAGATTTTTCTGTGATGCTTCTGTTAAGATGTATCCACTAGTGCACTGAAAACGTGACTTGTGGTTATTATTTTTTTCTTCTTATGTGAAATAAGCTACTTTGCATCTAATGTATCCCTAGGTCTCAATTTTGGATGGACTTGTTTGGAGACCTGAGAGACTCTGGACTCAATACTGGCCATGAACACCAGGGCTTACTGAAATTTAGCTTCAGTAATCTTCTGCAGCAAGACCTGGATGAATGCATGGATCTATGGAACAAGCACCGGATTCGACCAAGCAGACTTGCATCATGTCCAGGAGGGATTCCAAATGAACTGTATTGATTGCCTCACAGGTAACAATGATCACATACATTACAAAAAGTGCAACGTGTTGTGGTATAGCCTAAACTAGAATATATTTGTACAATTGTACATGTTGGTATAATCCATTCTTGAATTTAGAAGCTATCTGTCTTCTACCATTGTTTATAAAAATTTCTGTACAAGCAAACAATCTAACAATGGCCACTTCAAACCTTGTCCTTAATATCACTGTATCATCTAATTTTGCAGATTTGGTTCAAGGGACTGTGGATTCGCTGTTGAAGACAGGGAACTGGATGTGTTTCCTGAGGCAAGGCAAGTGACTGATATATGCGGTGATCCAAACATGGAGGAATACCTACAACAGGCAGTGGAACAAAACAAACTACAACAGCCACAAGACTGGAAGACAGCCTCAGAACTGTACATCACTCTGAAGGAAATAGATGGGCTATAAACATGGACTATTGCAATGTTCCCAAAGTGGGGGTGATTTGGTCATTTTACCAGTGTATGTTCTTTTAAATATGCTACTGCATTTGTAAATATTCTACATAGTTAATTAGTTTAGCTTTTGTGTGTTTTACGACCGGCAGTTTGCACAGGGTATTTTATTTTGAAACTCCACAGATTCTCTCTCCAACTCTGGGACTGAAGTGGAGATATATTAAACTTAAATTGTATTTATTTTCTAAATCAATGTTTATGTAAACACCAATTAGTTGCAAAACACATTTGCTCTGATTTTACGTTGTTTTTTAAAATATATACTTTATTGGGAAACAGCAAAATAAACAAACATCAGGACATGGCTCTGAAATATTTATGGGTAAGATTTGCAAGTAACTAACTGCACGAGTCAAACAATGTATAGAAGCCACAGGTGAACAATCACTTTAAAGTCCCAAATTGCCTTTTACAAGAGGCAGTGACTAACGCAAACAAGTAAACGTGACCGTGAAAAAAAAGACAAAAAAAATAAATAAAGAGAGCTTAATTCAGGCCACAGCTCTTAGCTCTTACATTTATGCATAGTCTCTTTGACATCTAAAAACATCCAAATCCTGGAGCATTCTGGATCCCAAACTCCATGTTTGTCTTAAAGACACTGTAGGATTCCAAGAGCGGTAGCTTCAGTGTGTTTGCACATGTGCTTGCCATTGGAAAAGGTGATAGTGATAGCTTCAAGCCACCCCTGCCTTCCACTCTCTCAGCCACCCTCCAGCTCCAAGCCACCCCTGCCTTCCACTCTGCCTCCCACGCCGACCAGTCCCGTGTCCCTCTCCCCGAGCCAAGACCCCTTATTCCTTTTCCCCCCAATAAAATTCAATTTTCCACTACTCCCTCTTGGGTCCCCCTCGTGAGTCTGTCACACCAAGTACTGATGGACTCCTAACAGAGAACATTTGCCAAAGTAATGTACCACAGTTTATCACTCAAAAAAGTCACAACAAACAGGTTTTGCGCCAAGGTTTGCACAGATAACTCTTAAAATTACAATTTCTCATCACAACCCATGCCTCCACATCGTCCTGACATCAGCTGTTATTAAAACACAACTGATCAATAACAGGATCACAATATTGGACCACCTCTGCTGCCGTTTGTGTCAAATGAAAGCTCATTAAGTTGTTCAGCTTCTAGTAGAGTTATCCTCCATCACTGCATTTGAATTATCCGCTAAACTGCGAGGGGGTACGTCTGTGTGTTGACAGTTCACGAAAGCAACGTGAATGTAAGTGCCACTCAGACTTAATGCAGTGCTTTTTGGTGCACATGTTAAGACTATGTTGGAACAACCTGCACCTGCGCAAACAGCCACATACACACCGTATGGGCAGAAGAGGCAGAGGAGCTCTGCCTTTACTCAGAAATACAAGACTGAGTGGCTTGTGCAGCTGCTGCCTGGCCAGAGGCTAGCTCTGTTGAATCGCTTTTATTAGACTATGAAAATCACCAAATGCTGACATGTTTAAACCTGTAGTAAAGTTATCTGAAATTAAAAAATAATCAAACCTTTGATTAAATTTATTAAATTTTTCCTTACAGCCTAGGTGAGGCCCTGCCTACCCCGCCTAAACTGAGGGCACGCCACTGCCAGCAGTGTCGGCCTATAGCAGCGTAGCTATACAATGGTTATGACCCATGGAGAGAGCTGGTTTCAAAGTAAAGCCTGTTAACTGAAGGCTCTACCTTCTGTCTGTTTTTGAAGATACTGGGAGTCACTAACAGAACTGCATTCTGGGAGCTCTGGTAGGACAGTAGGAAATGATGATGTCAATCAGATAAGGTTGAGTATCTCAAAAACCAAAGCACTTTTGAGGGTCTTCCCTCTGGCCTAGAATGGCATCTGATCACAAGTAGTGGCATACATGTAGGTTTATGTCCGCTGAAAACCATTGAAAACAGATGCCTCTGATCAGCCTCATAATTTCACTTGTACTGGGACTGTAGCTCCTCCCTTATAATATTACTGAAACTTTTATTTTTGTCTCCTTCCTTGCAGGTAAAGCGCCACAAAAACGAAGACCCTGGCAGGCAGCAGAGATCGGGGCAGTAGAGAGACACATGTTTCAATTCATTCGGTCTTCTACAGTGCCATCAAAGACAGATTGTGAGAAATGTTTAAGAGCTGAAGCTGAAAGTCTCCATATCCGAAACTGGCAGAATTTGAAGTTCTATGTCTACAATAGAATTACAGCGTTAACACCCAGTTCTATCCTTGGGAGTTCTTGTTTTAGTTAGTAGTTTTTTTGTGATTCTCAGCAAAATGTTCTTAAGCTTAATTTTTAATTTAATAAATTTTATGAAGCCAGTCTGGCAGTTATTTCTTTCAGTTTTTATGACATCAAACTTGGGTATGTTTTATTTTATACACATAATGTTATCGTCATACCATTGCATCAATTTTACTTTCTCAATAAAGTATATTGTGCAGGTCAAACTAGGCAACTCACTTATTCAAAACACTTATTTATATCGTAGTATAACATGTTCCTACACTGTTTTTAGTTAATGTGCAATACCTCCTTCAACTGCTGCGGGAGTACTTCATTAGAAGCACTGTGAATAATAATTGGAGTGCTATAAATAACTGTAAATAATGTAATCTCTCAGACCTTGCTACATGCTGTTCATTTTCTCTTTATTTATTTTATTTTTTAATTGAATTGTAAAATTGTTTCTTTTTTTCGTGTTTCTTTTTCTTGACGGACTAAGTGAACCATACAAGAATTCCAATGACATATCGATGAGGATTTTATCAGGATTTTGAATATGAAATCGTTCTAGTGATCTCAGATTGACCGTCACAGAATCATGTTGTCAAATGAAACAGCAATGCAATAAATAAACTGTCAGCATGGCTCTACTAAAGTCTGTAAATATACCAATTAAATGAGTCTGACCCTACCAATGTAATCGGCTTATAAAACATCATATATCATCATCATATAGGAGGTTATTTATCAAGAAAGCACTGACGTTAGAGGTACTGACAAGGGAATATCAGATGCTAGGAAATTAGTTGTAAACCTTTTACATTTTATGCAAGTTATGTCCATCTTAATCTCTAAAAATGTTAAACCTGAATAGTTAAAATCTTTGGTGACAACTTGGTTTGTTTTTAAATATGTTAAGATTTAACATGTTTTATCATAAAACATATGCCAACTATGAATCACAGTCACAGCTAATGATAAATCAGTGGCACTAAAGCTTTGAGGTTTGTGATCTGTTGTAAAAATCGGTGCATAGATGTGTCTCCTTGTCACGTTTCAAGATGTTTTTCCTCTGAGCTTCTCACATGATTTCATTTAAATAACTGTTCAAACAATAAAATATTTCACAAAGAAAGCAAACATTACAGAGAAGTTTAAAACATGAATACAGATTTGTGCAGCAGAAACCTGGTTTGGTCTTCTTTCCTCTCTTGTGATTGATTTACGTTGTGGCCCTTTGGAGGAGCAGGTTCAGAGCCACAACTAAACTAGTATATAAAACAGCTGAAAAAGCTCCACCTGGTCTACATTCAACATTAAGATGCTACTTACTAGAGTTGCTCCGATTGATCGGCTGCCGATCATGATCGGCCGATATTGTCTAAAAATAGCCTGATCGCCGATCGGAAAAACATGCCGATCAGGAAGCCGATCACGAGACGTACATTATTAGCGACGTTTCAAATAAAGGCATATTATTGGTCAGGAGGAACATAAATAGTGACGTGTGGCTTCATTTCATGGAAGAATGAAGCGACTTTAATAGTTGCGCAGTTGCGCTTTAACAGCCGCTGTCACCTTTTCTTCCCGCACACTGCACAATAATGGTTTCAGTACGCAGGAGGAAGATCAATAAAACCATCAATGACTTTTCTGTTTTGTTTATCAGCACTTTTATTGCCGCGTTTGATGCTGCTTTTATTGCGGCACTGTTCGTAAACAATCAGTTCAGTATATGAATAAACACTTATGTATCGGGGTATGTATATATCGGCGGCTTATAGTCCGCTGCGGTTTATATGTGACAAAATATATATTTCATTCAAATTTTAGTGGGTGCGCCTTATATTTAGGTGCACTCTATAGTCCGGAAAATGAGGTATTTAAAATTTTAAATTCATTCTTTGATCGGCAGTGATCGGCAATCGGCCGATCAATTTTTTTGGTGATCGGTATCGGTGATCGTCCCAAAAAATGGCGATCGGAGCATCTCTACTACTTACGCATTGATACATCAGTAACAATCTAATAATGTCACATACAATCATTTATTAGTTACAGGGGGCTTGTGTGGTATTACTTCCTTTAGAGCAGGGGTGCCCAATACGTCAATCGCGAGCTCCCGGTCGATCGCCAGACATGATCCAGTCGATCGCAGAGCCGTCCACTACGCTCGCGCGCACACGCACACCGCCGTGGCCGACAGTATGTTGGGCCGTCCGTGTGCCCCCCGTAGATCACTTTGACTTGGTCATTTGAAAAGTAGCTCAGGAGGCGTGTAAGTGTGGGCACCCCTGCTTTAGAGGCTTCCTGGACAACACCTGCCCCCAAACAGCTGCTTGGTTTGCATGATGTGTGAGAGAGAAACATCACATCAAGACATCAATAAAACACACTGTCACAGTTAGTTATTTTTAATTGTTTTATTTTTTAATGGGTGGTAGGGTGGGGGTGGGGTGTGTGTGTGTGTGTGTGTGTGTGGGGGGGGGGGGGGGGGGGGGGGGTCATGTGTGTGTGTGTGTTTGTTTGTGTGTGTGTGTGTGTGTGTTAGGGGGTAGGGTTTGGTTGTGTGCGTGGGGGGTTAGGGTTTGGTTGTGTGTGTGTGTGCGTGTATGTGTGTGTTTGTTTTTGTGTGTGTGTTGGGGGGGGGGTCATGTGTGTGTGTTTGTTTGTGTGTGTGTGTGTGTGTGTGTTGGGGGGTAGGGTTTTGTTGTGTGTGTGTGTGTGGGTGGGTGTGGGTCAATTTTTGGGTCTTCGGCTCCAGAACATCCACTTCTTCTCTTTTTCCATCTTGCGCTTCTGAAGAGAGAAAAACAGAAAAACAGCATATTTTAATTTCCCTTTCAAATCTGAATCTGAAATAAATTGTTAGAATGAAAAAGAGCTGAGTCAGCGTACCTGAAGATTGGTGTTTTGCTCAGTCAGTAGTTGGATCTCTGCTTTGCTCTCTGCCTCCTTGTGTATCCACGTCTGTTCTTTCACCAACAGTGTCTCTTCCAGCTCTTTCCGTTGCTTTTCCCACTGCTGTTCTTTTGACTTCCAATCAGCGACCACTGTTCTGGTTCTTTCAAGGTACTCCTTCAGGAAACTGTCTCTATCAGAGAGTTCCTCTTGGTGTCTCTCATCATTCTCTGCCAGTTTCTTCCTCCAGGTGTTGTCTTTCTCTGAGAGCTCCTCTTTGAAGCTCTCTTCTAACTGAGAGAACTCCTTTTGGTAGCCCTCTTCTTTCTCAGAGAGTTCCTGTTGGTGTCTCTCGTCGCTCTCTGCCAGCCTGTCACTACAGGTGTTCTCTTTCTCTGAGAGCACCTTTTTGAAGCTCTCTTCCATCTGAGAAAACTCCTTTTGGTAGCTCTCTTCTGTCTCAGAGATTTCCTGTTGGTGTATCTCCTCACTCTCTACCAGTTTCTTTAACCAGGTCTTGTCTTTCTTTGAGAGCTCCTTTTTGAAGCTCTCTTCTAAGTGAGAGAACTCCTTTTGGTAGCTCTCTTCTGTTTCAGAGATTTCCTGTTGATGTATCTCCTCACTTTCTACCAGTTTCTTTAACCAGGTCTTGTCTTTCTTTGAGAGCTCCTTTTTGAAGCTCTCTTCTAACTGAGAGAACTCCTTTTGGTAGCTCTCTTCTTTCTCAGAGAGTTCCTGTTGGTGTCTCTCGTCTCTCTCTGCCAGCCTGTTCCTCCAGGTGTTCTCTTTCTCTGAGAGCTCCTTGTTGAAGCTCTCTTCGATCTGTAACAACACTTTTTGGTAACCCTCTTCCCTTACGGAGAGTTCCTCTTGGTGTGTCTCGTCTCTTTCTGCCAGTTTCTTTCTCCAGGTGTTCTCTTTCTCTGAGAGCTCCTTTTTGTAGCTCTCTTCTGTCTGAGACAACACCTTTTGGTAACCCTCTTCTTTTACAGAGAGTTCCTCTTGGTGTGTCTCGTCTCTCTCTGCCAGTCTGTTCCTCCAGGTGTTCTCTTTCTCTGAGAGCTCCTTGTTGAAGCTCTCTTCGATCTTTAACAGCACCTTTTCGTAACCCTCTTTCTTTACGGAGAGTTCCTCTTGGTGTGTCTCGTCTCTTTCTGCCAGTTTCTTTCTCCAGGTGTTCTCTTTCTCTGAGAGCTCCTTTTTGTAGCTCTCTTCTGTCTGAGACAACACCTTTTGGTAATCCTCTTCTTTTATGGAGAGTTCCTCTTGGTGTATCTCGTCTCTTTCTGCCAGTTTCTTTCTCCAGGTGTTCTCTTTCTCTGAGAGCTCCTTTTTGTAGCTCTCTTCTGTCTGAGATAACACCTTTTGGTAATCCTCTTCTTTTACGGAGAGTTCCTCTTGGTGTATCTCGTCTCTTTCTGCCAGTTTCTTCTTCCAGGTGTTCTCTTTCTCTGAGAGCTCCTTGTTGAAGCTCTCTTTTATCTGAGACAACACCTTTTGGTAGCTCTCTTCTGTCTCAGAGAGTTCCTGTTGGTGTCTCTTGTCTGTCTCTGCCAGCCTCTTCTTCCAGGTGTTCTCTTTGTCTTCTATCTGATCCAACTCTTTCTGGCAGTTCTCTCTTCCAGACAGCTTCTGGAGATCTTTCTCAAGCTTGTCACATCTACATTGGCTCTGCTTCAGAGCGGACTGTGTGCTGGTCAGCAGAGCCAGGGTGTCAATGTGAGCTTTCGTACGAGCGTTTCTTTTTTTAATGGCCCTGCTGAGAACTTTGTCCTTCTCAATGAGCTGCGCCTCCAGTGTCCTGATGGCTTCTTCAGTTGTGGAAAGCTGACTCTGCAGGGACATGTTTTCCTGCTGGAGCTGCTGTTGGTTGCTTTTCCAGGACTCTCTTTCCTCCAGGACCATGATCTTAGCAGCTGTTCTCAACTTTTCCTCCATTTCTTTCATATCACCCTCCATCACTCTCCTCATGTCCTCCATTCCTCTGCTATAGTCCTGTGCAACATGAACAAAGAAACACATGATGACATTTTCATATCACAGAATACATACAGTTTAATTTTATATTTAAACCATTCAGTTAGTAAATGTCTTTACTGTTGAGGCATTCAGACCCAATTAACTTGTACATTTGTGTGAAATGTAACATCACCATTGATTATAAACAAACTGATCAAACTATATTTGTATATTTGTATGAGCTTCAGACACGATATGAAGCTGATAAAAACATGTGTGGTGTTATACAGAAGTGCAGCTGTAAACAAAAATTTGACAAACTGTCTCCTGGTGTGAACTTCTTACCTTGTTGGATCTGGTCATTCTTCGTTCCATTGCGAGTTAGGATTCAGAAAATGATCCACAATTAACAGAACACAATTAATAGATGTGAAATCTATTTGTGAATCGAATAAATTTCTTTTGCTGAAGACACAAATGTTTCGCAGTTCACTTGACAAGTCAATGTTGAGTCTGTGTCTTACTTTCAGGTGTTTCACTTATATATAATATTAACATTCTAGAAGTGATCATAGTGATCATAGTGATCATAGTGATCATAGTGATCATAGTGAACAAAGAGAACATAGAGAACATTCCAGTGGACTGTCATAAAGAAAATATGACATAATCATATGTTATGAATGCAGTCTATAAAAATGCAATCTTGTATCATGAAACAAAATAGCCACAACTTGCTTTTAACACTGGACATAAGCTTTACTATCGGCCTAGCCTAATCAGGATCTGGAAATGTGTCAGAAATTGGACAATAGCACATTTATTCTTAATGTCAGTGATCTGACATTGGGTTCGGAGCTGATCTGATGCAATTCATACATCAGGCTTAAGATTTTAAAACACTACTGCATTTTCGGGCTATAAAGTCCATCGGATTATAAGGCGTGGTATCAATTAACATGTCAACTGCTGTCATTGTCCACACATAAGGCGCAATAAGCGAAAACAAAACGTGTGTCGGATAAGTCGAACTTTATTCAACTAATTTACAATAACTCTCAGTCGTAGGCTATGGCTGTCCCAGGGCTGTGGTTCTCAGTTTCATGCTGATGCTCAGCTGAACTCGTAGTCTCCCTCTTCGCTACTTATTTGAAAATAAAGTAATAGCTTTCATTGGTTTTCATTGGTTCACACACACATACACACACACACGCACATACACACACGTGCACACACACACACACACACACACTCAATTCATTTATTTGATTTTATAACAAAAATGAAGTAAATCCAGGATGACGCCACACTTGGTGGTGTTTTAAAGTTCTCTGAGCAACAGCCCAATCAGCCTGGTGAATAATCCATGCTGGCTGCAGCAAATCTTTAAATGTACACTATAATTTCCATATGGAAAATACTGTAATAAGAGATTCACACATTTTCAAGTCTGTATTAAAGCCTGAGTGAGGAATAAACACTGAAACATGTTTTGGTGGTTGTAATCCTTCCTCCTGTTTATACTAGTCATACCACAGTCCTTTCCTAATGCCCTTGTAAGTGTAAGTGATGGGGGACAAAATCCACAGTATGGTGAAGTTTGTGTGAAGCTAATATGAGGTTTCAGCAGTCTGAGTTAGACAAATCAAATCTTTCATTATTAAAATGATCTCTTCTTTTTCTGTCCCTCCACCGCAAGTTAGATGCTTATTTCTCATCTCATTCTAATCCAGTGATGTAATAAATATTCATAGAAATGATAAATAAAATGATGTTTTTTCTTATGTAATACACATCTGGTACATGGTGGTGTTGACCAGAGATCTTGTTAGTCACTAACTAGTTCTCTAAAACTAGTTTTGTTAGTTCTGCTCTCTTCTACCAAATGCTTCATATATTTTGAAATTAACAATATACTATTGTAAATATAAATGTGATTATCTGTATTACAGCAGTATTATAACATTTATTTTCAAGGAAAGCCAATGTTTGAAATGGTTGTATAGGTGTAACATTACTTTTACTTGTGATCAAAAATTAACATGATAAGTTTATTATAAACATAATTACCTGTTTTATAATGTGTGTTGACATAACGCACATAAATACAGACATGTATATAATGTGTGTGTGTGTGTGTGTGTGTGAGGCCAGTGATGTGTTCAATGACCTTGGGCAGGTTGGTGTGTGAGAAAACGAAAAGGTGTAAATTAACATCATATAGGCTAATATAATAATAGCCACTACATGTTATATAATAACATGTAGGATTGACACGCACGCACACACACACGCACGCACACACACACACACACACACACACACACACACACATTTTAAGAGGTAGAGACGTTGTTGAATGTGTTCATTTTCCATTTGAATAGAATTGGGGTTTTTTTTGGTGACAGTTATTGAAATGAGGAAGCTGTTCTTTGTTTTGATCTTGTTTGGTTGTTGATCTCCCAGCAAACAGAACTGTGGGGATGGAGGGATTCAGCAGACCAAGATGGTGGAGAGTCCTAATTGTCAAGTGTATTAAAAAATATTTAAATTTGTAAATTTAATATCATAAATTGTTTTTTGCAATTAATCTCATTTGACACAGTAAAGAAAAAGCGCTGTGAACTTAACTTAAAGCTCTCCCCTGTTATTTGTGCACATTTAGTGTGATTGTTAATGGCTATCCAAAGCTTTATCATTGTTACCAGGAGGCTGACGGTGCCTTCATGTCTTCTATGAACTCTCCATCCTTCATTCATTTGCCATCATAATGTGGACTTGCAGAGGTTGTTCTCTCATTTTCTTTCTTCTTACCTTCTTCATCCATTCATTTCCCTGCTGACTGTTGTAATGATGCCACTCCCCCTTCTCCTTTACCCATACCCTTATCTCTTTTTTTATCCTTCGCTCTCACTTCCATGCTCTCCTTTAACTAATAATCTAGAAATGTGTATTTATCATGCAATTCATAATGAATTAAATTGCATCATATCCATCGTATGAGAAATGGATGTGAAAAAAACATCCCAGATAGTGAGTTCATTAAAAAGTTAAATATTATTAGTGTTTTAATCTAAGAGTTGTACAGCTGTTCAGGTTCATCATAGACAGAAAGAACTGTCCACTAATATCACCACGGTTGAGCTTTCTCCTAATGTTTTGCCCTCCTTTGTTGCCCACAGAGTCTTTGGGTGATACAGAGGCAGCCCCTGTCTCCTTCACTGCCACTTATTTCATTTTACAGCCATCGTCTGTACAGATGGTGCAGAAACCTCAAAATGAGTCGTGATTGACTTGTAATCGTGTGTTCACCTATCAGGCTCTCTCAGCCTCTACTTGCTTTCTTCATAGGTTACAATCTGAGCTAATCAAAATCAACCTAAGCGGATATATTTCCCACCAGGAGTGATTAGAGATGGTGGATTAGTTGTAATGATTTCTCATTGTACTCTGAGGCAGTGCAGATATTGGCAGATGAGCTGATTCTGAGATGCTGATTAGAGAAGTGGATCAGTTAATACATAATATATATGGACTGAATAACTTTTACTTCATTGTGACTTTGTCCCATTTATATTTCAAAGGATATGGTGATGTTCTATATTTATCTTATTGCCAACGAATCCCATGTGCTGAGCCAAACCAACAATGAACTGAGCTTACAAGTACTGTGTGTGTATCAAAGCTTAATATATCTTATTCCTCTGTGCCATAGAGATCCACTGTTGTCCAAAAACTATTAAAAACACATCAGTGAGTCACACTGTTGCACTGGGTGAAATGTTTCTTCATTACCATGAACAACATAATGTAGTTTATTTCGGTTCAATCCCACACACACTGTCCTACTGCTGGAGATAATCACTAGAGCACAAAATGTGAATTAATCCGCCTCTGAAAATAGTCCTCAACATATGCACTATTTCCTCCTTTTTAAGTAAGGTTTAATAAACAGAGCTTACGGAGCGGTTTTAGTAAAATTACTGAGAAATAAAACAAATGTATAAACTAAATATTTATGACCTGATTTTGAAATATTCAGGAAATAATGGAAGTCTGAGCGCAGTAAATTCTAAAATCTGAACATTAAACCTACATGGTTTAACGTATCTTCAGCTGCTTCATTTATTTTCTCACCATTTAAACCAAAGCAGACCAGCAGCGGCATTAATTCAGCTCAAAACGAGAGTGGGTGAAAAAAGAAAGAGTGCAGGGAGTGGCTGAAGTGATTTGTGTTTCGCATACTTTGATCATCACTCATGTGAGACAGGAAATATGGTGAGAATATGGTTCAGAAATTCAACCAGTGATGATGCAGTCACACAGGACATGCATTTTAAAGCTAGGACACCACCAGTCGTATCCTTTAAAATATATTATTACTACATCAAATGCAAAGCAACACAAATAAGAAGTTTCTTCTTCTTGCAATGCATCCTGTGCCAATTCAACAAAACACCGTGGAGTCCACTTTTTAGTAGAACTCAAACAGGACTCTTTGTTGAATTGGCTTTTTGAATGCAATATGGAGAATAATAGGTAGGGGTCATTTCATGGCTGGTGCAAATGCATCAGAGTAGAGACTGTATGAGAAACTGTGCAACACAACTCATGTCTCTGAATACAAATTGAGAGGGAGGGCTGAGGAGAATACTGCACTGGCTCTCCTGATTCCACCAGGATTGGATGCATCTTATTTCCCAGTGAAGTGCTCGCTGCTACCATCCTCTGCCCTTTGGTCCTCCCCTGCTATCTCACTTTCAATTATTAGTTTTCCTCCTCTTCTTTCAGCAACGGGGGTGGAGGGACTTTGAGGAGGGAGGAAGCGGTGCCGTGACCTGATACATATCAAATCAGCCCTAACAGAGGACAACTCATCATCCGATTTCCTTTTGATTAGACTCAGGTGTCAGAGCAGCAGAAGAGAAAAGCATCATTGGGCCAGCGGGGTGCACAGGCCTGATAACAGGCAATCAGTGAGAGCCGTAGGTCAGCCTGCGCTTGCCTTTGTTCCGGTAATAGTGTTGAGACGCCATGCTTCCATATGAGTTGTTATTCTGTTAATGAGGGCGCACATACAAAAAGGACATGGAGAGGAGGGAAAACCGAACAAACGAGCTGCATGTACGCATTCACAAACACAATGATTTCTGCAGCATTGCTCCCCTGTGAGTGCTCTTTCTCATGACTCTGCGCTCCAGAGGCCACGCTCAGCTAGATTGCCGATGCTTTATTGGCTTCAGTTTCTGCAGAGCACTCTCTCTGTGTTGTTCATGGCTCTGACTGGAGTATCCCCATCTTACCATCCAGCACCTTCAGGGCATTTCTCAGTCATTGTTGAGCCCAGGCAGATCACAGATAGTAAGCCAGCTTGTGGGCTTGCAAAATATCACATTAGAATTCCGCTGGCAACAAAAGCAAGTCAGAGAAATGACCTGTCGCAGATGCCTTTAAGATTTTGGATATTTAGAATGCGTAATGACGGTCTTAATGAATTTAGTATTGAAGTGCTTAAAGCAGAAATCCTCTCCTGTGGGTTGTTGATATTTAGAAAAAAGAAAAAAAAAACAGCTACTTCGTCACAGTGGGAATAAAAACGCTCACTAAAACCCGTCTTCCCACATGACCTGATTCTGGTCATTATATATCATATGGTGTTTTTTTCATTCTACACATTTTGGTATGCGTTTGATATATTTTTTTTTAGCTCCTATACGTTTAGAGCATCAGCAGACTGAAGTACTGTATCAAATCTGCATTTGTGAGTCTAACTGAGCGTGGGGATCTCCTCAGTCAGCAGCGCAGTAATTGCAATATTTGGAGATGACTAGAGATAGAATCTGTACTTCAACTACACAGAGTCAGACCTCTATTTGAAACACGTTTATATCAGAGAGAGGCCTTTATTATCACCTGATTCAGTATATTTGATTACATTTTGGGTAGGAGCACCTGTTTCCCTTTCAAATTACTGTGTCTGCTGTTTAATGTTCATCTGTGTGTGTACTTTTCAGATTAAGTTAGCCTACAATATGCCATCAGCAGGCAATATGCTCTACTTTTTCTCTGAATCTAAAATTAGTTCATTTTTTTGGCCTGCATGTCCACAGATGTCCACAGACTGTCACTATATGAATGGCTATGGAAGAGTCCCCTATATTCCAATGGGACATTGTCTTAATACTATAAAAAAAAAAAGAAAAAATCTGTGTGCTGCTGCAAAGAACAACCCCAGAAGCTGTGTCTTGATGCATCCAGCAGTTGATTACTTCCTTATTGGTTTCCTTGACAACCAACACATTAGTGCTGATTATCACAACCCCAGTGCTACCGGCGAGAGAGCTGATGACCTGCATCTCCTGTGTTACGCAGACTTAATTGATCGGAGTGTAGAAAATAATGATGTGTTATCTCACCAAACACATGTCAGAGCAAGGTTACGTATTACCGTGCAAGTGTGTGAACCGGTGTGTGTGATTCAGCTCTCAGATGCGTTGGGATGATCAGCTGGTGATGTGATTGAGCAGGATAATTGTTCTACCGATGTGATTGATTTGGAAGTGCTCCAAGGGGACTTCAGTATTGGACGGAATGCAGCAGTGGGATGTGGATGATGGAGGAGTAGAAGCTGCTAGCGTGGATCTATATGCACACCTTGCTGGTCTGATTCATTATGGAGTAACTTCATGCCTGATAGCAGAGTTTTAGTTACACAGACAAATAGATCAACCTTCCACATGCAGAGTCCTGTGTAGTGTAGGCCAGCATATTTAGCTGAAGCTTCTCCTGTTAGTCAGTCAATAAATGTGTTAATATTTTATTTCATACATCGCCAAGTAAAAAAAGGATTCTGTTCAAATCCATCTGAAGTAGATTATGATGGCAGATGGTCTTTTGATGGTCAACACTGGAGCTGAAGGGTCTAATTTAGTTCAAGCAATTTACGTCAGTTTACTAATCTGGACCATCCGTTATTTTAAGTAAGTAATGAGTATTTCTAACATTCAGCTTATTATAAATCACATTTGACAGGGACATTTTATTTTCAGAAAAATGACTATTTGTCCATAATCAAAATAGCTGCTAATAATTTTCTGATTAATTGATTAATAGTTCTAGCTTTATTTTCATTTCTGCCTCCAGGGTAGTTATGAATGCAGTCTGCTGGAGCGAATAGGACAGGAGCACAGGACAGCAAGTCCACCGTGTCACCTACACATATATAAAACTGCAGTATTCCCCGGCAACATTTGACTGCAAAGAGCATTTTCTCAGTTTCCCAACTCCAACAGTGTGTACGCCTGTTTCTCCCTGATAACAGACCCTCCAATTTCATCTGTCTGGCTTGCCACTTGTGTTCATTAAGTCATTTATAATACAATGTACATTCTTTCATTTAAAAGTAATAGAGGGGATTGGCAGGGGAGCCCACCATCTGGTGATAACAAGGAAACAGATTTAATAGAATTTCTCACATATCACTGCAAAACACTTCAAAGTCTTTGGTCTCAGATTCAGTTTTCTAAACTTTATTTTTCTCAAAACAAGGAATAATTATACCAGTTGAGTGACATGATGCCACTTTAGATTCAAAACAGGTTCATTTATTTCTAATGTGTTTGTAATTTTCCCTCATCGGCAGGTTTTTTCCTTTTGTTTTTTCTGATCTCAATTATAATCGAAGCTTAGGTGTCAATAATTAATATATTTCAATTAACAACTCCGATGAAGGGTCCTGACTCAAGATCAGTATGGCGTTAATGAGTTATGAGTTAATGCAGCGAAGTTAGTGAAGAAAACAGACAATCAGATTTGAATGAAAATGAACTGAAAGCTCATAAAATGAAGACATTGTAACGTAATAGAGAAAATTACAGGAGAGGATTGGTGTATAATTGGATGAGTGACCAGAGGGAGAAGAATAGGACCTGGACTAGAGGATCCAATGAGGAGACTAGCGAGTCAATAGGGAACATTAATCGATGAGTGAAGAGGAAATGAGCGACCAGGAATAAACGACCCGAATCCTCAATAGGTGAACATTTGTTAGAAGAATCAGGGGCAGAGGATGACAAAACAGTTTCCAGAAAAGGGAAGATGAACACTATGTAGCCAGAACAAACAGCAATTAATTTAACCGATCATGACCTGACTACCGATGAAACAAAGGCTGTTGAATCAAATGGACGGACCGTCCTTTGTACCGACCATCAATGCTTTTCTAATTAAAGCTAAATGAATGAATTGCTATGAATCTTTTAAACGGCTCCTTTTTAAGACACTCTTTTCATAACTCCAATCAAATTATTGAAAATGTGAATCTACTTAGTAAATTTAAATAGAAGCCCACATTCTTTAAGCACTTTTAGCAAATTGGTGGAAAGTGATATTGCCTCTGTAATGAAGTCTAATCCTATATCCAAGTTTTCTAATGTTAACTTTCTGGAGAAGAAAGCTCTCAAAGAATTGCAGTATAATCCGAATGTTGTTATTAAAAAGGCAGATAAGGGAGGTTCCATAGTGGCGTTGAATACCACTGATAATGTTACAGAGGCTGAGAGACAATTGACACGACTAATGATGCTTTTCATAACAACCTCAGTGAACAGTTCACCGTCGACAGAGACAGAATTTTAAATAGAGCCTTATGGATGAAGTGGACATCTCTAAGTTTTTATGACTAGGGCGTCCTGTCACCAATGCATTCGACTGTATTTACTTCCCAAGATTCATATGAGACTTGTGAATCCAGCATTAAGACCCTTCCTTCCATTGTAAGGAACAGTATTTTTATATTATTTATTGGAAGTTTCTTGATCACTTCGCCCCTCTCCCATTTCTCATTCATGTCCCATTAATGGGTGTTACTGACTTGACTTCTTCCCCTTGAGTTTTTGCGCTTTCTCATCACGCACGCTGCCAGGAACTGTGTTGTTGCCTTGATCATTATTTATTATTATTATTCATATTTGATTGTTATTACAGTTATTATTATTGTTGTTGTTGCTGTGTCTGCTGTGTGTCTTCTCTGCGTCCAGGTAGAACCAGGTTCTGCTTGAGGTTTCATTCTGTTAAAGGTTTTTTCTGGTTTTTGCCACCATATGCTTGCTCATTGATACCTCTATGTGTCATATAGGGATTGAGAGAGTCACTCCTAACCATAGGAGTGGTAATGCCATAAATGACTTATTGAAAGGAAGCATATTGGATATGTACTCTCAACTCCTTGGAGTCACATGGGTTGAGTACGACATTAGACTTGAGTCCATTTGTAACTTGTGCTTGTATGTGTATGTATATTGTTCTCTGTGCCTACAGGTGACTTTGTATGGACATAAAGTTGAGCCACTACACCCCCCCCCCCCCCCCCCCCCCCCCCCCCCCTATACTATTTACCTCCTCTGACTTTTGAAATGTAAATGTATTTTGTTCCTTCGTTCTTCTAATATATGTTTTTCTACTTTTTTTCCCTACTGTTTTCTGATATGTATCTTATTATTATGAAATTCATGTATTTTGTATGAGAGTTATGGTATCTTATGAAAATGTATGCACTCTGGATCTACTCTGGAGTATTAGAGATGGGATGGCCTGACAGTGTGTTTGCTACTCTGACATTAATTGTATCTCATTATCTCATGGAAATGTAATATTTACTGCAGATCTAATTTTGTACAGCAGAACTATAGTCGCTATTGCCTAATTGTATTATTGACTGTTGCATTTGTGTTGGAAAAGGAGACGCTGCATGAATGTGAACCGGTTGGATTCTCCACTAATCAGTATCTGATTATTTAATGCCACAGCCGATGACAATCAAGCACAGAGTGAATATGATGAAGCAACATGCAAAACATGTTTTAATGTAATAAAATATTGTCAATCCTTGTATCCTGGTATATTGTTTTTTTGGTGTTTTTAAAGTATTTCAGGTTTGAATCATGATCAATCTGACAGGAAATTATACACAGTTTTATTTTTTTGTTTAAAATGTACAATAAGTATATTTGTACATATACAGTAAATACTACAGATAATTAGCTGCACAGGTGTATAAAGTGTTGTATGTAGTTGGTCCATGCACTGACCGCTATTATCAGGTCAGTGCATGAGGTCATAAGGTCAGTGAGATTTAAGAACAAAAGCGTGCACATGCATCCTTTATGTTGTTAAGGAAAACAAATGACTTTAGGTAGCAAAAAGGAAATGAATAAGTGATCTGACATTTGTTGACTGACCCGTCCATCCAACCTCCTCCCTCTGCAGACTCCACACTCGACTTCCTCCGGTGCCCCCGATGGGCAAGGCTCATAATTCCTATAGATGCTGCAGGCTTTGTCACTTGAACATAAACATATGGCTTTAGGCGTTTTCTGAAACGACTGATGTTCTTGTTTTTTTTTCTGGGAGGACACTCTCACACATACACACACATATTGCTGTAATGTAATTTATCCTCCCTTCTGCAATCAGCCAGACAGGTCCTATCCAGTGCTTCTGTGTGTGTGTGTGTGTGTGTGTGTGTCTGTGTGGTGCATGTGTGCGAATGACTTGGGGGGCCTTGGTATAGAATGAAGACAAATTTCTCAGGCATCAGTGGTCTCTGCAGGCAGGGGTGCACAGCAGGAGAAAACAGCACAGTCAGCAACAACATTCACCACACATGACACACACACACACACACACACACACTATTATGAAGGCACCATGGTGGCGAATGGAGACATCTGTTTGTGTGTGTGTGACAGAGTGTGTTTATGCATGAAGCTGCAAAAGAGTTTGACAAATGAGCAAGAGTAAAAAAAATAAATAATAAGAGAGTAACTGTGTGTATGTGCCTTCTTAGTGATAACAGCATCCCAACCTGCATTTGTATCCAGACCTTTCAGAATAAAAGCATTTCCTTCCTCCATGTCCCCCTCTCTGTCAGAACTACATCATTTCTCCCACTCAAGACAAAACAAAATCAAGATACATTAGATCAAGGAGATTGTGGACAGCGATGAGCATCAGCACATGTGCAACACAGCACCTCTGTATGTGGAGTGTATCCTCCTCCGTAGCTCTCCCCAAGACTCTCTGATAAGAGCGAATTGCCTCTTTGCTTATTTGAGGTCTAAGATTAGCAGGAAGGTATGGTCTTTGCATCAGGGGCAGAGGAGACAGCATAGGCAAATACATATAGAGGGATGTGATGTGTCAGCATGTTTATGCTAAGATACATAATATAAGGAGCTACACATCATACTTGTCGCTGTGCAGCACTAATTGCCTGCTTTGGTAATTATGATGGTCAATATATTGGCTCAAATAATAATAATAAGTGTCAGTAAGATTTTGTGAAATGATGTTCAAACAATAAATAATTGCTAAGCCTGTGGTTGTATATAAAAACCTTTGACTGTATGCCATTTATTTTAATTTTGTGAATGTTTGAATTTAGATCAGATTTCACTGATTCATTCCATTTTTCCAGAGATCCTCGAAAAGTCCATCTGAAACGCTGAAGAAATAACCGAGACACTGACTAACTGCGTCTCTGCTATGAGAAATAAACTGGTAATTTATCTCATTGTGCAGTTGACTTGCTGTGTGCAGGCTACCTGAACTCTGGCTGGGAGTGAAGTCAAGTGAAGCGCAGTAAATCTTACACACAGTGAACTTGCCACATTGTTTTATGTTGGCTAAACAGTTTTATAATGTGACAGGAGGCACGGAGAAGAAGATGATGGGAACGCAGTGAACTGAATGCCCCCCCCCCCCCCCCACACACACACACATATATATATGTGTATATCATTTCCATCTGATAATGGCTGAAAAACACCAGAAGAGAAATGTACAGTTTACAGTAATAACAGTCACACTTTCTGTATGCCATATGTGTTGAATTTCCTCGAGCAGCTTTCTTGCTGTAAAGAAAGCTTAATGTGACAAGAACAACAACGGTTAGCTTTAGTGTGGTTTTAGTTTGAATTCAGCTGCTGTTATAATAGTGGACAGACCCTACAGTGGTTACGTCCATAGAGTCTTACTGACACTTAGGTAGAGTAAAGGTGCATTTCAGAGGGGAATCCATTCACACCTGGCTTAGTGTAAATGAGGTTTACACAACACACATGTTGTAAATGACTGTCCCTGTGTGTTTATTTTTAATGTTGACTTGCTACTCGGCAAATAAAGCTGATGTTTACCTGTGTGCCAATATTGTTATTTACTTTTTGTATGTGTATGGACAATCTAAAAAAACTCTCTAAAAGAGATATTAATTAAATGAAACAATGATTAAAACGATGCATGTGAAGGTTGCAGAAAACATTGCAAACAAACATCAGTTATAATATTCTTCTTATATTTGTCAATTTCTATATCAATTTTATTTGCTAAGCGTGGCTGCTGTTGTCAGGCTCTGTCTAGAAATACTAAATTAAATCAATGTGGATATTAATAATAAGGAAATAAATAAACAGAAAAATAAATACAATATAATAAATATTATGTATTAATATATGCTCAGCTGTGTATGTGCATAAACACACACACACACACACACACACACACACACACACAACATAAAAACTAAATTTTCTAGTAAAGTTAAATAGGTTATACATCTGTTAACAAATTACCAAGAGCTTTGGGCATTAATGCACACTTTTGATGGTTTCAAAATCTAATAACATAGATAATAGTCTGTAATAATAATCTGAGCTTTGGATAAACACAGTGTAACCTGAACGCACACACACACACACAGGTCCACACATAGAGGAGCACAGAGAAATGAGTTGATGAAGCAATCTAAATTTGAGTCAGATGCTGAGAAGGGTTGTTACTCAGCAGACTGGAGGGGATTTATGTAGCAGAAACACCTACATGCAGGCAAGACTTGCAAGACTGCATTGGTATGCAGCGCCCGGTGGAAACCCAAATTAAAAAGGAATGTATTACACAGGATTTTACACTTGGCCAACCAGGTTCAAGAAAACTCATCAATCCACAGAGTAAGAGATAAATCCAAAGGGAGGTTGGTGGAGGTGTGTATGGGGGGGGGGTGGACCTTCTAAAAACATGTAAACAAATCCAGCTATACACAGATATTGTCATTATTTTCATTTTTCTGCTTTTGCTTGACAATAAAATACTGATCAATTGTTTCCCCCGTTGCACTGCACTCTTCTTTATGGAAGTCCAGACCCATTTTGTATGTTTTGTTTACTGCAGCAACCTAATTTCTGATACTATTTATGATCTCCATTTTTTCAGCAATAGCCATTCAATATATATTTTATTTTGGATTTGGTAAAACACATAGTTCCTGAAGCCATGGGGTGGCTTTTATTGTGAAGCAGCCACAGGAAATGCATTAACCTAGATGTATTTGTCATTGAGGTTAGTGGTGCTTTTCTAGCAGTGCCATTCGGTCACTAAAATGGTTTTACACAACAAAATATCTGCTTCAAATGCTGCAAGGGAGGAACGATACAAGACCGAACAGCTGCAGCAAGCGTTATCTACATCAAGGAATGTGTTCTCAAGACAGGTTGTGCAAACCAGCTCACATGTATAATAAATATTGTATATATAAGCCAGCTAACCTTAGTGTAACCTGGGCAGCTATTAGATCTGCTGATAGACTAGAGGGCGTCATTGAAAGTTAGATCTAACGCCTCGTGGCTTTTGAGGTTAAATACTTTGTGTTGTGGCTGCCATAAATCAATTTCCTCCATGTGCCCTGAATTCCACTTCCCATTAATTAAAAAGGATTTGTGAGAATTAATTGGTGTGCCTTGTAAGCCACCTTATCCAATGTAAATTGCTTATTGAGGCAAAGTAATTAAAAGGAAACCCACACCCCGGGAGCTCCATCTGTTGTGTTAAGGACGTCCACACACTCAGACAACATGTTAGGGGCAATGTATGTTGCAAGATCTTTGCTATGATGTATACTATAATACCACAAATGGTAGCAGATCAGTGGCTAGAACTCCTCCCTCAGTTTTGATGCAACAATAGCAGCTTAATTAGTTGAAAAAGACGTTGTAGTGTCAATCGGCCCTGAGGGACAAATGAACAAACAGGTGATATTACACATATTACACTGTTGCAGTGGTGTATTAGCGTTCTTCAGCAGCTCCACGCGCAGATATGAACGTGTCAAACATCGTGAGACACATAAAATAAATAAAACATCCTATAATACTTTCCACAGCCGTGTGTGTGTGTGTGTACACTTTAAATGCAAATATAGAATGTAGCAGTGTTTATAATCTGGTGAGTTTCAATACGTACCAGCACAGTACACCATTACATATATATGTAAGTACAGGGATGTGAAGTTATGGAATAAGGGTTTAACAATTTGGAAACGTACACATCACTTATATTACAGTTATTTTTTAACTTTTGGTAACTATTATATATATGTATATGTATATGTACTTTGGGAGGAATTTAGAGAGAATGTTTACTTTTGTTATTTTTTTACACGTTCCTATTATTCTAATATTGCAGGGTATATGTGACCTGAGCAATAATCTGGACATTTGAGAGGAATTTAAAAGGGAGAACTTTCTAGTTATTATTTAACTACTTACCTACTTTATTACCGCAGGGTGCTGTATGAGCAATACATTAATTACCATATAGTAAAATAACTTTTTGGTTATTACAATGAAATGCAAATACATTATTGCCATAAAGACAATAATAATGCAAGAGTACTATGTTATTTTTTCATCAACAAAGTTCATCACAATGACTGCATACACTTCATTCACAGCAGATCACAGCAGTGGGTGTTATCTATGAAGTAATGGAAAAGGCTGGTTGTGTTGATAATCAGACTTCCATGTCCGAGCTAACGCTGTGTGTCCAGCCGAAAGCAAAGCGTCACCCTGCAGCGTTTACACTAACACTAATGATTGCTCTGATATAATTTACAGCACTAATGTTGTTACGTTCAGTGTAATGCGATCTAATGTTTGTGGGTTTGAGGGGAGGTCAGCTGCGCTCCATGCTGCACCTTTTGTTCATTTGGAAGAAACCCCAACAGAGAGGAACACGGCATCCCTTATAATCAAAATA
Source organism: Pampus argenteus (assembly GCA_036937835.1). Taxonomy (NCBI): domain Eukaryota; kingdom Metazoa; phylum Chordata; class Actinopteri; order Scombriformes; family Stromateidae; genus Pampus; species Pampus argenteus. The sequence goes on from CM072881.1 coordinate 3,735,860, forward strand.
GTTTGCCCAGAAAAAATTCTATATGAGATATAAGCACCACTGGGAAATATTACGCCCAGAAAAATAAAAAATGCAATAAGAGAATTTTTTACCTGACTTCTGGTGGCAGTGACTGAGCATCCATCTCTCCATCTTACCATCTCTTAGATACCTTATCTTTTCAAGATGAATGCAGCTCAATAAGTCACATTCATAGTTAATATAAGTGGCTGGATGCTTGGATTTCCAGCATAAGGAAATCCTCTACTGTATATCATATCTGGCTTAATCTTTGCTAGTCTGACTTTACTTTAATATATGCAATGTATAAATTTGAACTGAATGAGACTGTGCTTTGTGCATATGTAAGAGGAATGAATTCTACTCTTCCCACCGCTCATTCATAAATCCATCCATGTGGTCTAAGTCAACCTCCCAGCCTTATCCAATAGTGATAGTGGATGAGGGAGAGAGTCCTGTGGTCATAAAGAGCAGACACGGCTCTTTTGTTGACATTAATTTTGAGAATGGAAAAAAGGCACTTTTGAGGAGGGAGTGACTGCAAAGACGTTTTCCTGAAAATAGAAAGATGAGTCTTAGGGAGGTTAAACTTTAAAGTTAAGGAGGCAAACGTCATATCTTTGTACAGGTCCTTAAATCCGGTGAATCCCTTTTTAACCAGAGCTTAAAGACATTATCAGTTAATGACAGAGGAAATGCTGGGTCTCTATTGCAGGGAGAGGACAATGCAAATGATTGAAGTCAAAAAATGGGATCTGAACTGCTTCCAATTGCTCAGATTGACTCTCATATTATAGTTTGGGTGTTAGTGGGGAGTAATGCTGTCAGGGATGATGGTTTGCAGAGAGTTTCCTCTATCTATACACATGCATGAATCAAAGTGGCAGTGTGGGCAGTAAAAGATTCAAAAGATGTTGGTAGCCCAGTAAAATAAATGAAAATCTGGGAGGGAAAGCTCCCAGAGAGTTTTGGTAGTTGTGAAATTGACTTCTGTATCCTGCTAGGACCAAATCTTCCAAATGGAAGATGAAACGGTTTAATTATGGGTTTTAAAGAGAAATGTGGGTAATATGTTCTTCATCTTTACAGAGTTAATATGACCTGAGGAAGGGAAGAGCAGTGTTTGACCTAATGTATCATGTTCCAAAGCTGCTGTAAAGTTCTTATTAAATAAACTGGCATATTTCTGCAACTCCATTTTAGTAATCTCAATTAGATAGATCCAATAGAGCACCTTTGGGATGTGGTGCAACGGGAGTTTTGCATCATGGATGAGCAGCTGACAAATCTGCAACAACTGCGTGATGCATGTCAAACATGTATGAACAAAAATATCTGATGATTATTTCAAGCACTTTGTTGAATCTATGCCACAAAGAATCCTCATGCATCATGCGTGCATCTTTCCCACTGGGAAAATGATCTCAGACGTTTGGACTATAGTGTAATATATACAGTGTATATAATACATTATATAACGTTAAATAATTATATATGTTTATGATATTATACTGTGCAATTTTTTCAATACATGAAGGTCTAAATAGTCTCCATACTGCCAGAATTCTGGTCAGGGAGATGCTGAAGCCTTTATTATTTTGTTGGCCAAAAAGTAGTCAAAAAAAAGCAAAGCAATAATAAATATAAGCAAAAAAATAAAAATATGTTGCAATCAGCTTATGATACCCACTAGAGTTGAAGGTTTTCACTTGATGTTAAATATAATACTTCCTGAGAATAGATCAGGCATTTTCATGGGATTTCTAGAAACATCTGAAAGCATAACTGTGGGTAATACACATATTCATAATGTACATATACTACATTCATGCAAAGTTTGTAGTGAAAAAAAAAACAAAAACAAACTCAGAAAGTGTAAGCTGAGTATGATCACATCTACTGACATATGGTTCCATATGCTGCAATACCTAATTATATAGCAACAGCTGTTTGTTATGTCATATTTCAATACGATAATCAAGGTTACATGTATATGATCATCATCAGAGAGGATTGTTTGTACGTGACAAATATAAACACAGACATAAAAACAACAAAACACTGTTTTTTCAGTGTTGCATCTCTAATCAGTTTCATGAAATGAAGTGAGGAGCTTACAGCAGTGCACAACCCCTCTTCTATAAAAAGCTGATGCAGCTTGAATGTTATGTGCATAATTAACTCCAAAGAATTGATTGCTCACCTCTTTTACGATTTCAAATAATTAATAATGTACTTGAGTTTGACTTTAAAAGATGAGAATGGAAGGTCAAAGGAATTTTGCGGGTGTACGAGCGTGTCCACTGTAGAATTATTCAAATATTCAAATGAACACTATTTGCCTTTCTTGGTATTCTTTGCTTAACAGTCCTCATTCATCATGTTCTCATCCCTGGACAGTAACTGTAAAAAAAAACCTCAGGGTGATGGAGAGGATATCATTTTCTATCATAAAAGCTGCCACCAGCTCAGTGTACATGATCAGTGATGCCTTCGCTGCCTCTTTCACCCCTACAGCATTGTTAGGGCATGTCTAAGAAAGACATATGACAGGCTTCCTTATGAGATGTGCAAATTAGCATATATGATGTAATGGAGTTCACTCCACTTTGATGGATGAAATAAAAAAGGACAAAAAATATCAACAAGATTTAACAATTGCTCAAATTAAAAGCAATTAAGAGAGAGGAATGATGGTGGAAGCAATTAACTCACACAGCTAATATTTCCTGCTGAATGCCGCCGGGCTACACTGGAGCTGCAGACCACAAACCGCTGAACTGAGGATTCCTAGTAGACCGCTAGAACTAGACCAGCTCATTCTGGGGCCATCCACCCTCCAAGGGCCCAGGGGTCATTAGTTAAAGTAGCTGCTGGCCAGATCAGACACGCCCCCACTCCCGTCAACTTACGACGACACTCTGCTTTGGTTCTTTTTATTTTGTGAGGTCTATATGTATTGTGTGCAATCTGATCTGATCTGATACAAGAGTTCTTCAAAAGTTATGTTCGTGTCCTTCTGGTTCTGTTTTACTTTCCATCAGCTCCTGAAAACAATATCTGGTCGCTAGTGTTGAGCAGTAACGCATTCATTTATAACACATCACAGTAATAGGACTTTCCTGTTTTCAGTAATGAGTGTAACGGATTACAATCCTTCCAAACTGCATCCTGCATGCTTGTTGTTGTTGCTTCTTGTCCTTTCCTCATCCGGACACATGAGATGATGATTCATACACAACGAAACAACAGGTTAAATGTTAATTCAACCTGCCAGAATTAAATCCCCCAACGCTCCGTTCAGTACTGTGGCCAGATGTGCCAATACACATAAGGTCAGAACATGTAACAGGACAATATGCTTCTATCATAAAATGAAAAAAGAAAACGGTCTGAATTGATCAATGTATTCATTTATTTAGCATTATTTTTGAAATACAATAAACATTCAGGACCTTTTCCTGAATAAAATAAAAAATGTAAAAAAGAAAAAAAATACATTTAATAATAATAACTTAACTTAATAAACCTTTTCTTCTTAACATGGTGCTTAAGACAGTGATAAAACAAATGATCATGTAACAGCACTATAATTGATTTGAGCTGTACTGAGGTGCATGAACAGAGTGTGATTGCTTCAGATATCCTGTAATGTCTTTAATTTAGCTATGAAATTAAACATAGATCCAAGCAGACTCAGATTTTCCAGACGGCTCTTTGAAGCTGTTCTTCATTTTCTCCAGGTTTAGGAACATCATGAGGTCTTTGAGCCATATCAATGGTCTCGGGGTAAATACTCCAATAGTATACTTCTACATGCTAATAATGATGCAAAGGTAATACTGTTTGCCTCCTGATTATTTCACCATTTCTTCCCACGGTGTCAGCACCTCAGCGAGGTGTTTGACAATAGCTTCCTGTAACCTTGGAAGAGAGGACAAGGCCAACACGTGTGTGTGTGGTGTTTGCTGGTGACATGTGACATGTATTACTGGTATCTGTTGACACGGGAATTTATTTTGGAGAATTTGAAGTTGGTAAAATGGATATGATGGACAGCCTTAAATTGTATCAGATTGAGCCTGGAACAAGATGTACTGTCATTCACTCGGGTTAATGTGCAATCCCAGTAACTTCACTAAGGTCATCGTCCCAATCCGTTTTGATTTTATCAATAGAGGCCTCTGTGAGATGGGAGATTAAGGTATATAGTTTTGAGGTGAATGGTTCATGGATGTTCAACAATGAAAAGAGTAAAAGGGCTGGGTGAATGTGAATATAGAGCTGTGGTGATTATTAAATACTCTCTCAGCCAGTCAAATCACTGCTCTCAGAGTTCTGAAACAGATGAGCCAATCACAGCTAAGCATGAAAACAGCTCTCTCATCAAACAGAAAGCTTTTCTCCAGGAAATGGAGTTCTAGGGTAGACTATGTTTGTATGCAAGACAGACCTAAAGATCAAGATCACTAAACAAGGTTTGCACTGCAATGCAAGAATAAAACGTGCAATGCTACTTTAAAAAGACAGTTGGAAAAGAGGCTGTAATGAGCCCTGGTTACCTGATCGTCTTCTTCACAAACTGGCCGAATATCAATTTTTAAACAACCAGTCAGGTGTGTGTCGAGGTGTGTGTGGTTAATCTGTTGCAGCCTTGTGTCATCAGGTGATTTAATGCAGGTAAACAGTGAAAGACCATGTATAATGGCAGTGCGCCACATTAAATGTTATTTGCAATTCTGGTCGGATGGGGTTTAATTTAAATAACATTTTAGGCATTAATCTGTTACACATACAAAAACAAGCACAAACATTAAGAAAATGCTCTCCAAATCAAATCCAATAATGCTACAAATAATAATTGCAAAATGAAACATATGCAAAATGCAATAAATACACATGCCAAAATTAAAGTACAAATGTTAAGAAAAATGCTCTTCATCCACCGTAATAAACAACAGCTGAAATGTACACTATGAATCAAGACGTGTACATGTAGCACCTTGTATATTCATATGTAAAGAAACCTCGGTTGCTTTGTTTCTTAGGTTTATCTGTGTGGGCAGCAAAATACTCAAACAATAGCAAACAACCACCACCAAAAAAAATTGACAATGTGCCGTGCCTTGCTGCTCTATCTCGCCTCTGCAACAAGGACCTGCAGCCCACACAACATATTGTTAATGTATAAGTCAGCGGAGGCAGTGACAATTTTGGTAACCGCTGCAGATGTCCTTGGCTGACTGTTCTGTCTGATCTGCCGTCCTGTCAGGAGGAAACGTCTTTCTGTTCAATTGCTTTGTGAAAAATGAGTCAATTACTGCATTTCTTTGAGAGGATTCCCATTTTAGGTGAGTGGATGGTCATTTATCATCAAAGGTTTGGAGGCACAGACTGGCTGACCCTGCAAGAAATCAAAAACATAACCCATTTAAAGTTTCGGCCCTTTCCTTAGTCTGTATGAGTACATGTGAGACATCGCTTCCAGGTAACATATGGTCCAAAGGCAATTTGCCATGAACTGAGCCCTTTCTATATCAGCATATGGATATGTCCTGGAGACTTACATGTTTCATCAGTCAGACTGCAGCTGTAGCAACAGCTTCTATCCTCAAACCTGATTTTTCATGCAGCATATCCTCTTCTCGGGTCCTGCTCACTGACTTTTTTTCAAATTTCCATCATATTTTTTTTAAATCACATATTGGAGAGGGACCCACCAGTGGCAGTCAATATTCTTTAATTTTCATTATGATTTTTGGCTGGACTGCAACAGCAGGGCCAGTACTACAACTGCTGTTGTCCGCGACTGACTGACTGACTGACTGAGTGATGAAGTTACACCATTGGTCTGGCTGAGTGTTGGACTTTTGCACCCAAAATGCTGCCAAAACATTTCAAGATATGAGCGGAAAGTATGCTATTGTTCTTGCAACTGCATTTATGATCTTTTTTTTTAAATCAAATGTATCTTAACCATGTCACCATATCATGTGACATGCAACATCAGTGCACCTTACCAGAAAACATTACTACACTACATACAATTCCAGATTCCTGTAACACATTAGCCACACTTTGCACATTTCCCATATACGGTCCAGCCATACACAAGGTTTTGAACTAGTCTTATTTTAAAGAATGAGTTGAAATGTGAGCTTAGCACTGTTGCTGGCACAGTTTCTGGACTCTAGGGATGGCAGCACTGGTTTGTAGATTGTGAGGTCTACCTTATCATATGTAAAAAACTTTGGTTGCTGGGTGAAGGAGCATGGCCTGATGGAGGCTGCTAGTGGGAGTTTCATAGACTGCATAAACCCAGGTCATTGCTAAAAGGATAGGTCTGTCTGGAAGTAGCTGACAGCAGGTTAGTTATGGTATTTCTTGCATGATGCATTGCCCAAACTATGTTATCTGTGCCAGTGACTTGGACCCCTGGAGCCAAAGAGTTAATGACCTCTGAAAAAAAAGGCCGATGCCCACTTTCAGCACGTTTTTCTTTTTTCTTCATCTATACTTCAAACTCCACAGCGGTTCTTCATCCTCTCTGGGATTGTGTAGAATGAGGATGACATCACATCATCGCTTTGAACGCTAGGACGCGCCGTCTCTGCTACCCCAGCTGAGCTCCTCGTCTACCCTCTTGCTGTTCCAATTTCACTTTAGATGATTATTACTGTAACTGGTTATCATGCTGCAAGCTGATCCACTTACAACTAATTCAATTTATTACTATATATGAGTCATTCATTCTGGCACCACTCTAGAGGATAATTGGGCAGATTTTGGGTCTGATTTGCCCCCAGAGGTTTTGCTGATTTAAGGCTTGAACAGAACAGATTATCTGCCAAAATGATCCTGTAGAGTGAGGGGTTTACACACATAATCTTAACATTACCTACAGTACATTATGCTTAATAGTAAAGCAGGGATTTACCTTACATGGTTTACCAAACTCAAGATCCACTTGCTGTTAGCTGTTTCTGGAGATTTCAATGCTCCAGAATGTCATGGTCTTCATTAGTGGATGAAGTTTGCTCAGTTGTCTAGGTTCAGGTGTCATCACATGACCTTGTATGTATGAAACTTCAGTCCTGTGAAAGGAAAACGGGAACTTCTGTTTTTGTTCACTGATGGTCTCTGGCATCGCATGTAGATGCGGTACTTGATCTTGGTCTCAGTGAAGGAGTGTTCCTCACAGCGACACAGCACAACACCGAGCTTCCTCCCAGAGTGTCTGATCTTAAATTCAAACTGAAATTAAGTTGCATTTTTTTTGTCTGCTACCGTTAACATGCAGCTCAGAAAAGAAACTGAAACCAATTCTTTTAAAAACGTGGCTTTCTATCAGAGGCAAAGCAGGAACAGGTGTCCTAAAATACAATGCAGCCAGGTAAATGAAATGACTGGAGGTCTGCAAAAATGAAAATCAGATAATAATTTATTTGACATTATCAATATTTTTGCAGTATAGGTACAGCATGCTCCATCAACATTAACATCAACATATAAAAAATACAATAAATTCACAATGTTTAAAACATTGTTTTAGGTCTAAATGAAAGTTCTTTGCATCCTTGTTTTGTTTTGGCAAAGACCTGCCTGACACCATGTGTTTCATACATGCAGTGTATGTGCAGTGAATATGACTTGAGTCTGTGATACAGAGTAACATAATGATCATTTATATATGTGAACATGTTGACCTAAATAAGATGTCATGTATGTATGCTGTAGATAAAAGTGACCAATTATTATATTCAGATGTTTTTTAGTACTTTTAATCCGCAACATGATATGTTCATGTACTCTCAACTCGGAGACAACATACATGAAATAATTACAATACATCTTCTGATATTATTTATGTTCTCCCCTAGAAGTAGAAGTAAAACAGTATCCAAAGCCTTAGGGTGCCTTCCTTGTTGCTCTCACACTACCTCTTCCCTCTTGAATCCTAATTGTCCAATAAGAGTCATTGCCCATGGAGTTTGGCATGAAAGAAATCAATGTTTTCCCAGGACATGATGAAAAGCATTGATCTTATGCATCCTGTAAGCCTGAATCTCTTGCTGTACTGTACCTGCTGGATGTAAGCGTAAACACACACACACACAGCATATAACCTTTCTCCTGACACCTCAGATGTTCCACTGAGAGTGTTTGTCTCCAGCAAACCCAATACAACCTTCAGGCCTTAACTAAAGATTGATATGATGAGTATCAAGGGAGGTCTAGTTGAATGGAATGCAATGAATTATTTAACAGTCAGACAGAGTAGTAAAGAGAGAGAGACGAAGCATGGTGAATTAATGGGTGTTTTTTTTTTTTTTTTTTGTTATGTGTGTGGACTTGTTTTTGGTTCATTATGTATAGCATCCTATTTGAATATTTCCATGCTCAGTGAAGAGTCCCTGTAGTTTGGCACTCAAGGCCCCCAAAAGCGGACTATGTTAAATGAATGGAGTGGGTGGTGATCCGCTGCTAATCAGGGAGAAGAAGCATTTTCAAAAGCACACTGAGCACGGCTGCTCTATGAAAATACATCATTAATATGCTCTCTGAATCTGTGCCAATACAGACTGAAATTCAGTTATGAGGAGGAGGTATGTAAGCATCGGTACCTGTGATCAGACGCAATGCAAACAGGAAAGCACTCAGCACATACAGTACATCTACCGGGCGTTATATTTGTTATTTAGTAACAACAGAAAATGTTTATTATAAAGATTTAATCAAATCTTGATCTGTAGAACACTGTGTAAGATAATCATAGGATACATTACTTCATTTGTTCAGGAGTTCATGAGAACATTGCACAAATGTTCAATCATGCTAATTACCACATTAAAAATTGGACAAATACAATGAAACCTAGCACCAACTGTGATGGTTTGTAATGGTAGTATGTGTTTGTGGGTATTTGATTAAACACAACATTATTGTACAGTTTGACTTCAGATAGATGTCTAATTCAGCTGTGTGGTTCTATCTAGTACCATCTTAAAGTCCCCCTCAGAACAAACTACAATTTTAGCCCTACTACTGCTGAGACTGTAAGAACAGCAGACTCATCAGTACAATGCCCCCAACCTTTGAATACAAAGACACACTGACCCAGTGAGCGCACTAATTACTGAACAGCCGTTGCCTTTAATTACAACAGGTGATCATTTGGTATACTGTACATTCTGACGCTTATCATTGAAACATTTTTTGTCACTTGATTTAATTTAGTTTTAGATTTCTGGTGAAAATGTTTTTTTTTCTTTTTCTTCATGAATAAGCATGTTATCCTGCTGTAACATGAGGTGATGGTGGTTTATTAATCATCTCATCATGGTATCTCTGTTCATTCAGATCAATAAAGTGGGACCATATTCATTGTCTATAGCTTATATCCATACCCATACCATAACCCTGCCACCATGGGACACTCTGTTCCCAATGTTGAAATCAGCAAAACGCTGTATGACCGCTGTATCATTTGTGCTTTTATTTTGTTGCCCTGTCAAATTTATTTGTAGGAATGTCACCATGTTCTCAGATATTAACAATTAAAATGTTACTACAGCACTTCTTTGAGAAGCTACTTTCTGAAAAAAAACCAACCCCCAACTCATGTTGTTTTCAATCAATTACAACCTGGTTTCACTCTGCACATGACCTGCAGTTAGCCTGTGGTTAGTCGCCTGCAGCTACTTCTTCTTCATATGCTTCCTGCTAAATGTAAAACTCATCCAAAGAGCAGACAGACAAAGCTATCAACTACCTGGCCAGATATTAGAGGTGATAATATCTCACATCAATAATGTCAATAATATGTCCACCTCCTCCTCTGCAATGCTGCACACGTGAGATATTATAAGAGGGTCCTGTCAGTCTCTGTGGCCACACCCTGGAGGTTTCTGGAGGTACAGTTATTCCTCCCCAATCTACCTCTTTCATGCTTTAATCAAGAGTACATCAGCATCACACACACACACACACACACACTGTCCTCCCTCCTCCCTCTCTCCCTCTTCACTGTCTCTACTGTCTACTTTTATCCCTTCCTCTAACTCTTCTTTCTTTCTTTCTTTCTTTCTTTCTTTCTTTTCTTTCTTTCTTTCTTTCTTTCTTTCTTTCTTTCTTTCTTTCTTTCTTTCTTTCTTTCTTTCTTTCTTTCTTTCTTTCTTTCTTTCTTTCTCTCTCTCCTCTCTCTCTCTGCCCTGTCTCCTCTGTGCCAGTGCAGGGGGATCTCCCTCGGGAACATCCTAATTAGGTCATAAAAAACAGGGAAGTAAAGGAATAAAAGAGAACAACCTCATCACGTCGTCCTGCTTTAACGCCTCATAAGGCCACATTTGATTGATAATTATGGAAAATGAACAAGAATAAAAGAGAAAGAAGTATAATAAGTATGCACAATTAGTTTTTTCGGGGGGCTGTATATGGTGGCTATACAATTATGCAGTTGAATATATACTGAATCGCTCTGAATATTATACTACTAATTTGGGTCAGCTTGTATGCAATCTCAGAAGCTTCTGCAATGTTAAAGAACTGGCATTTTGTTCACTTTCACAATCCATAACCTTCTAACATACAAACTACATACTACAAAAAAACATAAAGCAGAATGAGGTGAGCCTTTTCTGTTAAGAAATATGCTTTTTAGTTTTTCTTTCCGAGAGAGAGAAGATAAATACAACTGTCATGTCTGTGTGTTAAGTATGGAGCTGGAGATGGGATTAAGCCTAGTTTATCACAAAGACTGGGAGCAGGGGGAAACAGCGAGCCAGGCTCAGTCCATCAGTATAACACTTGTGTATGGATTAAACAAAGATGATAGAATTTGATGATTATTGAGATTTGATGGCATTTTTATATTAATGTTGTAATAAATATTTTTAGCAGCAAGTTAGCATCTTGGGGCAACAGCCAATATTTTGGGGATATCTGGATAACAGATATCTGGGCCGAGACTTTTCAGTGTGCTGGCCGTTGTTTACAGTCCTTTTAGCAACTTGAACGGGTTCAGACTCTATAAACGGATATATGCACATGATGCAGATACATTTTTAAAAAAGCTAATAAAAAGCTGACAGGTTCAAAGGTTGCATTTCAGACAAATGTGTTCCGCCTCTTCCGCTCTCCACACAGACTGTTAACCTGCGCGCAACCAAAGCCCACTCAAATGTGATTGGTCAACAGACCAATGTCATCTACACATTCTACATTTATGTGCAGAATATCATTGTCAATACCAGACAAAGAAAGGGCAACATATTATGATTTTTAGTCCACATGTGTAGCAAAAAATAAGATCTAAAATTCTGTAATAATAATAAAAAACCCAGCAACCCCTTGTGATCTAAAAAATGTAACCTGTAACCAGAATAACCTGTGCTGTAGCCTCATACTTTGACTGATGTGAGAAATGTCAGCGGATTTTAATTGTGCTTAGTTCAGCGAAGGAAATTCTAAAATTCCATTGTGGACAATCTGATTGGGTGAAGTGGTTAGCAAATACCTTCGTTTGGTGGTTTGCCTTTCCTCAGCTGGGCTTCAGTCTCTCTAACCAGCCGTGCTGCCCTAATTATTGTTATAAAATATTAATTCAATGATCCTAGTTAGTGAGTCTTGCAGCTTTTAGGGCTGTGATGAATCACTGCATGCACATTAACGGTCTATAATCATAAATCATCATTAGTGAGTATCAACAAGGAGAGAGTGTTTGACTAATACTGTCAGCACCATTTATAATTTGGGTAATTATTCTACCCAGACATCTTCAGAGGTGCCCATGTGACTCAGGCCTGCTCTTGTGCTCTTTGCTGTGCGGGCATTTGCACGTTGAGGTGGAAGTGTGTTGCTTTGAACTGCTCCCACCACTGAAGGGTTGTCCATGTGCTGGAGTGCCCAGGGGCCATGGATACTAAGCCACCACATCTGAGATCTGTGATTGAAAATGCCTGCTCTTTGTCGTCTTCAGGTGAGGTGGCTCAGGGTGGAAAACCTTTGAAAACAGTCTTGGCAGTTGATATGCACCTATAGAGAATATTGTATCCCTTGGCTGGAGGGCTTCTGTACTGCTGTGAAGGTCAAGAACGAAGCTGGACAGGCAGGGGAAGGAAGTGTCTGCTGCTTTTATCTGATGGTTGACTGACAGGCCTAGGGACAACAATAGTGTCACCTCTGACAGCTTTATAGTAGCACAACTTAAGTTGGAGGGTTGTGGTGAGTGTTGAGGGAATTCTACGTGTGTATGAAACCAGTGTTTTTTTATCCTAACTAGTGCTTCAGATTTTCACCCACATGAGTACCTGCACCTTTTTTTTTTCCTTGAGCCATTATGCACAAGTCTCCATGTCAAAAAAAATTAGACAATTTTCTATGGCTTAAAATGTACCACCTGAAGGTAGACAGTGTACACAGATCATTGTGGTACTGTGGTGATAATTTTAAAGTGGAAGCAGTTGCTAAGTGGCCACCAAAAGATATTTTTTTCAGAATTTTAGAACCAATCAGGTGAGCCACTAACCAACCAAAATACACAGATCTATCGATGGCTGTAGCCTCGTAGGTTTTCAGCATTTTGACCGTCAGACAACACTGTGGTTACAGTTTCAGTAACTGTTGGATTTTGACAGACTTCAAATTCTGGCCTCCCATGTGAACATCTGATATTTTACATACCAATCCACTTCCCCAACCTCCGAACATTTACTTTCTGCCATTGTACATAAAGGCCACACTAAGGCTCAGTGTCCATATAGTGTTTTTTTTTCCAATTGTTCCCAGTGAGGAGAGAGCGTATAGATCTGCCTTTTTTGTGTGGCTGCTCTGAGAGATTCTAGTTGATAATCTCTGAACTCTTTAGAAACTTTTTCAGGCATCCAAGTAACAAAGAGAAGAGGATGAGAAGCTTGTTCTATATGACAAAGAACTAAAACACATCTTTTATGTTGTGTAATGCTGCATCTGATTGTCTGAAGTCTACATGAAAAGAAGCTTAGTGTTTGGTGGAGGATTTTAGACTTCAGATAATTAGATATCAAGAGTAGACAACTCATACCTGATCCCCTGGAGAGGTTGCCCATCTAAGAGAAAACTGTCCACATCTATAACATCGGTCAAATACAGTATGTGTAGTTTCTCATGTTTTTATCATTATTGCTTGTTAACAGGTGAAAATTTTTTTTTTTTTTTTTGTCCGTTTCATTTTTGATTTTGAATTTTTTTTTGCAAAATGTATGCTGTGTGTTAACACAGCATACATTTTGCCAGGGGGTGCTATAGTTGGTTAAAAGAAACAGTATTATGTAAATGAACTGGCACTTAAAGGCTTAAAATTTTGAATATTTGATGGATATGTGCTAGTTATGATCAAGACATAAGTTGGTTAAAAGATTTAACTCAGTGAAAGTGGAAAATAATATTAATATATGTAGTATTTCTATGACAGAGACATTCTTATGTGCACTGATTCCTGCAGTCTGCCTACATTGTTGTCATGTGGTGACATGACTCTTATATGGCTTTTGCATCTTATGCCACAGAGGGATGATCAATCTGCAGCTGATAAAATTTGGTAAAATTTAAGGTTATGCACCTCAGAGAGTTTATATAATTCCCTACTGATCTACTAAACATCTGTTCTATATTTAATACAATCCATAAGAGATGGAAATTCATAATTTTCACTTTGGTGGTTCGTATTATTTGGTTTGGTTCAGTCCAAATATTTGTAGCGGCAGATTATGTAGTTCTTTTACTTGTTTTGTGTCTGCATCAAATTCATCAAATACGTATTGAGTCTATTCGTACGTCCAGTTCAGTCTACAGTTAAAACACACCCCACATTGGACTGAACAACTGTGATTCAGTTCAGTTTGAAGATATGGGGTTAAATATTCACCCGTACATGTACTAAACGACTCTAAGTAGATGGAACCAAAGGAAACCCACGCAGACACAACGGATGCCAAATTAGTCATTCAGTCTATCAACACACTATACAAGACATCCAGGACCAGTACATATGCTGGCTGTTTAGCCCAGCAATATGTTTACTCCCTCAGTCAAAAAAGCATTTTATTAAGGTGCCTATTTAGTAAAACCATAATGCATAGTGTGAATCAGTTCATGACTGTGATCTACATGAAAAAGTGATTTTATTTGTCTGCAGGTTTTCCAGCAGAGGGCTGTGCCAATTGTAGAAATCTCAAGACTGAAGGAAAGTGCACAGAAATTATTTAACACTCCTACCCCATCACCAACGACAGAGGTCCCTGTTTATGTTGCAGGTCAACACAACTCCATCATGTGCATTTCCAATGCAAGGGAGATGACCCTTAATCACCCTGTCTCTTTCAAGCACTGCAGATTCATACGTTTTCTTTTGATTTCCTGCATGTTTTTCTATAATAGATGAGCTTGGGCCTGGGTGTTAGATTTCTGCAGCATATGATTGGAAGACAGAGGAAAGTCCTCTTGTAAAAAGCAGCAGTTAGAGAGCTAGAAAACTGTTTTAAAGCTCCCCTGCTGCACTGCTCCAAATGTTCAGAAACATGAATGGGGTTCTCCTTCTTGTACAGTGAATGTGCCACATGCTTTAAATATGAAGGTAAAAACTAAATGCAGAATTCTTCATCCAGTTATTATGCAATCTACATTCATACACTTATAAACTGGATTAAAAATAGTTTCCCAGTGTGACTTTAGGAATGAACTTTAGGAATATATACATATGTAATGAAAATAAACTGAAAAGTTTATATTTTAAATGTCCGCAATAGCAGCATTTCAAGGATAGATGTAACGTTTATGTAATAGAATTTTGTAATGAGGCAGGATGTACATATAAACTCATAAAAGCACAAATAAAAATAAATAAATAAAAAACTGTGTCTTGCAGGAGAATGAAATACCAGGATCTTAGTTCTTGGTATTCAACCCTGTATTGGAGTTATCTTATAGGTATTATCTGGAAGCCTGTTAGTCTTTAGTGATGATGTCATCGTCTTTAGTGTTTTTATCCGTTTCTATCAGTAAGAGAGTCGAGAGGGAGCTATGCACTTTTTTTTCTCTGAATAAACACAACAAAATATTTTTCTTGTGTAAGTGATTCACTGAGTGCTTATGGTTAGTGCTTAGGGAAAGTATTAGTATTATCAGTTAATAATCTAGGTAGCCTACTGCATGCTGTCCTTACACAGATTTATGTATGTATGGATGGATGGATATGTAACAGAGCCAGTTATACACTAGTGTTATGTGTCACACAATCAAATTTCTCTGTCGAACTTGGGAGAGGTAAGCCACACTGTGGTCAGGTTCACCTGCTAGCTTGAACTCATTGTTTTAACATTGTTGAACTCATTATCAGCACGCTAATATAAGTCGTTTCATTTGTGTAGGAGCTCAGGTTAATGAAGAGTGCCCGGAAATTTGTTGTTGTTTCACACATGTTTTGTCAGAATAAACGGAGGGTTTCTCCAAAGACATTCAGGTCTGGGCCTCATAGACATAGATAATAATCTTAATTTATAGTGCAATAAGGTGACAACACAAGGTAACAACTTCAAAACAAGCAGATTATAAAAACAGAAGAGATCATGAATACAAAATAAGCAGATCATAAAAACAGAAAGCAGGTCTTAAAAACGAAATAAGCACATAAAACAATTAAAAATAATTACAGTACAATAACAATCAAGTAAAATCAGGAAAGGCTCTCCAATAAAAGTATGATTTAAGAAGAGATTTAAAATAGGTCACTGATTCTGCTGACTGGATTTCCTCAGGTTGCTTGTTTCATAGCTTCAGGGCTCTGGCCGCACAACTCTCGTTTTAGCATGCAGCGAGGCCATGAATAAGCTTAAAATTCAACAGTAAGGTCTTGAAGTGAATTCTAAAATGTGGGAGCCACTGCAAGGATGATAAAACAGGTGTGATATCAAATCCCGGATGTCAGTTGAATCTTGAATCTTGTTGAAAGCCTGGCAGCTGTGTTCTGTATAATCTGGAGCCAATTAATAGATTTTTGGTTGAGGCAGATGAAAAAGCAACAGTCGAGAAGTGAGGAGATGAAGGTGAGTAAAATGGTCTGTGTGTGTTTAAAAGATGAAATAGATCATATTTTGGAAATACTTGACGCTTGATTAAAAAACAAGACAAGTTTTGTTATGTGTGGTTCAAAGCTTAATTTGCTGTCATGGTTCAGGCAACGGGCTTGATGTGTTCCAACATGGAACCAGCAGATGGTAGGATTTCTTATTTTACACTGCTTAGTTAAGCCATAGAAAATTTTGTGACATCCAGTTTTTGACATCACATACATAGTCATGTAGTAAACTCAGCATGCCAGGATCAGTGGTTCTAATTTGCAGATACATCTCTGTGTCATCAGCATAATAATGAAATGAATCACCATGTCTATGGATGATATGTCCCAGGGAAAGCATATACAGATAATATAAAAATAGAACTAGTCCCAAAACTGACCCCTGAGGGACACCATAATTGATGGGAGAAAAAGATGACATGGTTGTTAATGGAGACGCATAACCTCCTGTTTAACAGGTATGAAGAGAACCACTTTAAACCTGAACCAGAAGAACAAGGACCAAACATTGGGAGCCATTAAAAGATCATTAGCATTATGATGCTTGCAGAAGCCGAACATTGAATATTGGAACATTGTCAGAGCAGATAGAAACAAGTTTTCTTCCAAGATAACTTTGTATGTGGTAAATCTGCCCAATTCCAGCTTTACTGAAGCATACCCAGATCATCACCGATTCTTTGCCAAATTTCACAATAGCTGCAAGACACTATGGCTTTTAGGCCTCTCCAGGTCTCCGTCTAACTATTAGATGGCCAGGTGTTAAATGGACTCATCAGAGGTGATGACCTTACTCCAGTCCTCATCCAATCCTTATGGTCTTTTGCAAACCTCAGCCTCGCTCTTCTTTGCTTCTTATTGATGAACGTTTTTTTTCTGCAGTGCACTTGACCCCAGCTGCCATTTTTTTTCTTTTTGTAGGTCATTTGTAGGTCATCCAATCGTTGCTGAGTGACATTTGAATGAGTTGACGGTCATGCCAGTCAGTAGAGAGTCGTTTCCGCCCCCTGCTGGTCTGTAGCTTTGTTGTCCCAAGTATCTGCTGCTTGACTTTATCCTTATGAACTGCTGTCTTAGAAATTTTAAGGACGGAAGCAACCTGACGCTCACTGCATCCCTCTGACAGTAAAGCCAGAATTGAACCTTTATATTCTTCACTCAAAACGTTTCTTTTCTACTTTTTCGTCATGGTCAAAAGTTAATATTTGATTTCAATTATTTTTGAGGTACTACTAGCACTGTTTTTGCCATCCAGCTGGTCCTATTAGAACAGGATAGTGGTTTTTATACTTTTACTCCTTTTGTAGGATTTCGTTCAGGTGATCTCCTAGTCAGTAACTCATACATGTGGATATGATAATTTCGGAACAGAAATGCAGTGGTCTCACTTTTTTCCAGCTGTAGCTTGGAGATTGTTCTGTCATTTTGAAGGAGGGTAGGATCCAAAGGTTGTACACAGGCAGTCTTGAAGTAATCTAGAACACAACCATTTGATAAAGAATTGTTAAAAACCGACAGGAGACAGGGCCCAATAAATTCAATGTATTTGAAAAAGAACGTTGTTAGTAGTACATCAACTGGACTGGAAGACACTTTCATGGAAGATACTATTTCTAAAAGCTCAGACAAGGAAATAAGAGAAAAGTTTGATTTGATTTGATTTTGATTTGACCTGACTTTAAGAGAAGCAACATTATTCAATATAGATGCACAATCAGAGTTAAAACAGTCCATCAATTCTTTAGTACAATAGAGACACACAGAACTTTCACATCCAAAGTGCAAACAAGGTCCAAGGTATGGCCACGGTTATGTGTTGGTCCACAAATTTGCCGTTTAAGGCTAAAGAAGCAACGTAGCAATGTTTAAGAAGGCAGCAACATTTGGAGTCATCGACGTGAATAACAATTTTATCATACTTTAAAAAAAAGTGCTAAAGTGAAGTGAACTTCAGGGAGTTCTACTAAAAAGCTGCTGATACATTTTGGAGAGCGATAAAGCAAACATGATGAGGTGGAGACCGCCAGGAAAGAAATTTTAATTACATGGTAACCATTTGGAGTAGTAGGATGTCTGCCAGCTGCCTTCATGTTGTCACTGTTATAAACTGTTAAAAACAACTAAAGATCCATGTTTGATGTCTAAAATCCTTGATCCTTGTGGAAGTGCTTGAGGTTAAAGGCTAAGGCTAGACAAAATGGTATACATGTAGGTAGAGAAACTGTATGATTTGAAGCTTTTATACAGTAGTGCAGTCACAGTATTCTGCCCTGTGTCATGGATTCACTATGTGAGATGACAAAATGTATGTACATAATAATAATAACATTAATAATATACCTTTCATACAAGAAATGCAGCTCAGTGCTAGGGTGTGCATATGATGTCACACTGGAGCGCCGATGATGCTCTTTAAAATCAAATCTAGACTCCAAATTAGAGACTACTCTGCAAATGTGAAACTGGGGAAAGATGGCATGCTGGGTCAGTTCCCTGGATCTAGTTTCCATCAGTGAAGTGCTGCCAACTAGGCCATTCTCCAAAGCCAAAGCAGTGAAAGAAACTTTGAGGCAAACAGCTGGGACCTAACCCGACTTCTAACATTCCTCTTGTGGAATCACAGAAAGGAATGTGCTCTATATACACACCATAGATCTATTGTAGCATGTTAGCTTCTAATCAATGATTTTCACTAGACCTGCTGCCCTACTCATTAGTCTAGGCACAATGTCATTTAAGGTAATTATAGTGCTTATAATAATTAGACTGTAAATTTCTGTTCTTGTTCAGAGAAAGAATCCCTTTAATACTCCTTTAATAATATTAGTTATTTTGAAAGCTTAAATATTCTGCGTGTGTACAAAAAGTTTTAGGTACTTCTCATCCATTATGCAATAGCATCAGGCAGGCATCTGATCGGTCCCAAACGTATCCTGCAGCATCACAACGAGCCCAAACATCCAGCTAGAGTCATAAAAAACTACCATCAGCAACAAGAAGAACAAGGAGTCCTGCAACAGATGGTTTGTCCCCCAGAGAGCCTGATCTCAACATCATGGAGTCAGTGTGATTACATGAAGAGACAGAAGCAGCTGAGGCGTCGAAATCCTCAAAAAGAAACTTCACCAAGACGCTTGGAACAATCGACCTGACAAACACCGAGTATAGTGCTGCTGTTTTAAAGGCAAAGAACGCTCACACCAAATATTGATGTATTAATTTCATTTCCTTGGCTGATTGTTTACTTGGTTTACCCAACTCTGTATAATAAATAAATTATTCATAACTATTTTTGGCATTTTTTGTGGAAGCATTCTAGCTGCTTTTAACGGCTAAAATCTCAGCTCACTGCCAGGCCTTTAAAGGTGTACTCTTTAGTCAAAAGTAAACTTAGTAACACTGGGTTTGGACTCCTTGGGACTCTTGAACTTAAGAGACTAGAAATCTGATTACTGATTCAATACCAAGCTGTGCAATCTCACATGGTAATTGGAGAAGCCACTACAGACGACTTAGACTTACACACTGGTGATAAAATCAAGACGTGGATGCCGACCTGTCAGAGTCAGCAGGAGAGGAAGTGCTGAGACAATCAAATGTGCAGCATTAATGGTGCCCTCGATGGAGCGCTTCGCTGCAGATAAATGCTTCCTCTCCCCTCTCCATGGTGATGAGATGTCATTGGTTGCTAATGGCAAGTACTAGTGAAGCTCCCCATCTGTGCTCTTAGCACTCTAATGAAGAGAGTGACAAGATGCGGTCTAGATGACGGCTGTGTTTTTGATTCTAATGAGCGATGAGTGTTCTTCACTGAGGATGTGGGTGTGTTGATATCCTCCTTCCCTCTTCCTCTTAATGAAAGAGAAGAAAATTTAGATATTTATCCATGGGATGCAGTCATAAAAGTGTGTACTATGATACTCATGCATGACAAAATGTGTAAGCTAGCTTGTCTATACTTCACATTCAGTTCAATACAAAATGACTCTATAATACACGGATGTGGTTGTGTTGTGTTCAAAATAAGTAAGCAAAAACAAACGTGAAAACAAAGACTATGTTCACACTAAAGGCTTCAATTGACGTGCTTGTCAGCATCTGTTGTCACTTGCCGGACGACAGAATTTGAGCTGGCACAGGAAACGCTAGATGACGAGTGAAATCAACAGGCCAGAAAGCAGAAGACGCTGTCATTCTAATGTTGATAGAGGCATAAGAAAAACAGCAGCAGGAGGTGAAGTGCTGTTGGACAGGGGGAAGCAAAGGGATCAGGCAAATAAGATCACTGAGCAAGAATAAATAAGAGGATCAATAGGTGTTATCCAGAGAAGATGGGGAAAAAAAAGTGTTGCAAATGGCACAGAGGTACTGCACGTCTCTAATCTCTGATTCTTTATAATGAGAAGCTCGCAGAGATAGGCTAGCAGGTAGGATTAAGCCTTCTCAAGTTCATGACTTACAGTATCGGCGCTCAGTCCTGCATCACTGCTTGAATTTTAAAACATCATCCTAGAAAGTGAAGGAAGTAATCTCACACACACACACACACACACACACACACACACACATATACTGTTAAGTGGCAGCCATAAACCCTAGTTGTACAGGATTAGTATTACCTGGAAACATCCAGCAGTTTGTTAGCTTTTGAAGGCCATCAGTGATTATCATCCTGACTGGATCTGTCACATCTGACTAAAATGGAATGAGTCTCTGTCTGTCAGTCAGTCAGTCAGTCAGTCTGTCTGTCTGTCTGTCAGTCAGTCAGTCAGTCAGTCAGTCAGTCAGTCTGTCTGTCTGTCTGTCTGTGGGGCAGAGCATGTGAGGAGAGCCACTACTGCAGATGCCTAAAAGAAAAATAAGTACCACCTCCACCACAGATGCCACGCAACACAAATTTTCATGCGTGCTGTTAATCTTTGATGATTCTTTAGAAAGCAGTTATGACTCTGGCTGTAAGTTTAAGGTCATTGCTGCATGAATTGCCGCGTGACGCCTCCCTGATGGTATTGCATTATGTATAATAATCTAAACATCTAAAGTGCCTAGAATCTTTACACAGTGCTGTATACATATTCACTCATGTGAAAGTACCTGATTGTGAGAAACAATTGAAAGCTATGGAATATGTTAAACTAATGTTTCTCATGTAAACAAAAAAAAAGTATGTAGAGCTTCTTGTTAATTGGTTTTCTGTTGTGTTTGACAGTGTCCTTGTTGTTTATATGATAGCGGTGATGTGAAGATGATTGAAGAAATCTCCACTGACACTGTCTTGCTCTATTAAAAGGTTTATTAAAAAATAGGTATAAAGAAAAGTTCTGCATCATACAGGCCCTCTAGGTCTGCCCAGAGAGCCCGGTTGATCTCTTATAGAGGCTGCTGTTCAGCCTTGATTCTACAGTAACTTATGGTACTGATAGCAATTATTCATACACCAAAAAGGAATGCAGAGGCTCCTATCAGACTCGTTAGCCTTGAACCTTTTTAACTTAAACTTCCTTACAGTAAAACACATCACTCATAGACGAGATACCACATACTAAAGTAATAAAGTTCATTGTGTGCTAGGTTCTCATTTTGTTGTCATTATTTTTATTTATTTGCAATGTGATATGTGTGCAGAAGATCAGCTAATGTTTGCAGTAGGTTAAAAGGTGTATCCAATGTATAGTTTAGGCACAGGCACCATGAGGCAGCTTAAGGGTCCTTTTAGGGTACTGCAAGAGAGCGCCAATTCTTTACTGGACCCCCAGCCAGCCTGCATGTCACGGTGTTGTCGTGCTGATGTGCTTGTGTTTCTGTGTTAACAGGTGAGCTGAGAGTATACCATGTGTTGAATATGAAGTGATGAAATTAGCGTACAGAGTGTGAAATAACAAGATTGTGTGTTTATGTTCGGTTTCCATGGGAATGAAAGTCTGATGAAAAGTGATTCACCTAACAGGAGTAAATGGAAAATAATGATATCACCTACCTGCTAAAATATGAGTTGTGTGAGCGTGCCAGATATTAGCATTGTGTTAGCTACGTGTTTAAGCACAAGTGCATATGTTGTTTAGTGTGGGTATGAGAAACGGGGCAAGAGAGCGCTAATTAATTAATGGACCCCCAGCCAGCCTGCATGTCACGGTGTTGTCGTGATGATGTGCTTGTGTTTCTGTGTTAACAGTAAAGAATCAAAAACTAATGCACGCTTATACCAGGCTTCAGTATGTACAATACCAGTAAAACGTTTAGACACACCTTCCCATTCACTCAAATGAAAAAAGTGTGTCCAAACTTTTATCTGGTACTGTAGGTAACAATGGTTGAATGTACGGTACCTTAATTTAATAAATCACTGATTTTATGCACCACCCATGGAGCACACTGCACGACCCAAAGCAAAAACACCCACCCACCAGCAGCCTACAGGTATATTCATGAATGTAAAATTGAATGTAAACGCACCGAGTGCATTCATCTGAATTATTACAGGCTTACAAACAGAGAAAGAGAAAAGATAGGTGGAATTTGGAGTACAAAGCTTCAAAATGAAAGAAATTGGATTATTTTTTGGCTTAATTGCTGCCGACCTACAGTGGGAGCTGCACTGCCTTTCTACTATCTACTGCCGAGCACTTAAGCTAAAACCTATTAAAAACTATATGAGGACAAGACAGGCCAGATTGTAGAGGAGAGTATGACCAGTCAAATATTATATGAGTACAGCACACTCATACTGTAGAGTCATTGTTTGCTGGTCACTGACAGGTTGCAACGTTGAGGTAAATTTGTGTGTTTGCATTAGGCACTCTACAATAAAGTACAGATTCTGCTTTGAAGTCATAATAAATTCTAGTAAGGCTATATTATTAAGAGGAAGGTATTATTTATATAAATAGAAATAGGGAGTCTATTTTATGTAAATTATTATTGGTTTGATTTTGATATATATACAGTATATCATATATAAAAATTATTTTGCACAAGGGGAAACAATATATATATATATATACACACACACACACACGGTGTATGTATATATATATATATATATGACAGAACATTTTCTGAAATCCACTTATTTTATTTTAAAGTCTGAATTAATATTTTAACTCACTGTACACTTCCTGTCCAGCTCCAAACTGTAGACAAAGTTAGTAATCACATTGCTCTTTAAGACAGTATAAGTATACCTGCAAAGTCTTCCAGCAACATCCACAAGGACTGTCTCTGAATCGCCTGTGGTCCTTGTATGATAAAAGGTCAAATGCCAAATGGAATGGAACAATACAATATATACAGTATATATTTTACAGTGTTTCACTTTAGAGGTGCAAAATATGGGAGGAGGGAATAGAAATTCAACTCTGCTGCACCTGATTTATAACTGCAGACTTACCACTGTGGCAGGAAACAACATCTAAAATGTAACATCTGGTAAAAGCAAAAGTCAAATATATTAGATGTATTGTATATGAATTAATGCTGTTTTTTAAACTACCTTTACTGTGTTTTCCACAGTGGCCTCCTGCCAATAACTTTTCCTGGCTGTTAATGACTCACAGCAGCTCCAGTCCAGTGTGATTTGATTGAAGTAGACAGTTATTAAGTATGCTGTTATATTATTTCTGGCCAAAGAAGTTTAACAGTTTAATAGTCATTCAATCACTGTTATTTTTGTTGAGTTGACAACATCAGAGTGTTTCATATTGCACCACATACAGCCTTCGTCTTGCGTGATGAATGCACACTTACAGTCCCAAAAGTGTCTTCTTTTTAAACAAACTTAATGGTTTGATTAGTGGCACTTCATGCAAATCAGATTAACTCCAGCTGTGCTCATTTACATGTGCTGTCGAAGCAACAGGCCTGCTGAAGTGGAAAAAGTGTGGGAATGCAAATTTTATGGGTTTAGTAAATATTGCTCCATGTATGTAGACGTAAATTACTTATAACCATGTTTTAAATACAATGGACATAAAAAAGGTAATAGTCTAGTATAGTAGTAAAGGTATATTATATATATATATATATATGTAGTCATTCAATTTGTATATAGTACCCGAGTCCCTGCCTGATGCAAGGAGTATTTATCTAATAATTTTATGGAAAAGAGTTTTCTCTATTTGAGTGCTACTATAATAAATGCTGGTTAAGTCTAAAACCAATACACTGTTTTTGGTAAATCACTCAAAATGATTTAAAACATAAATGTCCTCCTTTGCGCCTCCTCATTCCTCTCAGCACGGAGAAGAGCCTGTTCTTTCTTTTCTCTCTCATTTTTACCAAAAACCAACATGGTTTGGGCTACATGCTATGACAGTTGGTAAAAGCAGGATATGGAAAGTGCATATATGGCTGACTTTCTGGAAAGTAGCTCTCATTCAAGGCTTTAACATTGAAATTAATACATAGACTGTAATGTAATACACACACACACATTCAAGAACATCTGCCTGGAGCATGAGAGTTATAATAGTTCAGACTAAAAGCTAGTCCTAGGTGTGACCAAATATGTTATTTAACTGATATAGAGTATATTCTCCTTTGGGGACCAAGCGGTTGGAGGTGGGTGAAGTCTACAGCAGGCTGCCACCTTTATCACTACAGCTATGAAAAATAGCAACAGACGAATCACGACTAGTGCGGATGAGATTGACACAGCCGTGCATGTTGTTATAAGTCATCTAACAGAAATGACATTCTTAAATTGATGCGATTCTTTGACTGACACGACAAACATGAAGTTAATTGCTTCTAGCAACAGTTGCCACGGCGCCCATGTCAACAGGAAATAGTGTCAATGTGATGGATATGTCATTATCCCTTGGCAAGTTAGTAAGCCAGTCACAGCGTTGTTGTTGTTGACTACCCAGCTCCCACAACCAAACGCCAGCTGCACCTGTTTCCAGGGTTGGCTGCTTATTATTGGCCACTTTACTGACTGGTGAGGAGAAAACAAGACAAAACAACACAGGGAATGAGCAGTCATGAACAATATGTCAGACTGAATGAAAACATGACAAAATACTCAAGACACTGCATTGTATTAAGTGTTATTTATGTGGTATTATTATTATTATTTATTATCATTATTACTAATATTGTGTGGTATTCATGTGGTGTTATGCAGAAAAGAAAAATTCTCACCTTTCATTTTAAGAGAAAGCCGCATGCTGTCTTAAAAGTCCAAAGAATTAACATTTATTTTACAGAGAAAAATATCTATTTCTTCATAAAATACACTTAATTTCACAATATGCTGTTTTTAATTCAATGTTATGTGTACTGTTTTACAGGTTTTCTTATATCAGTATGTATTATTCAGTGACACCAGTTAAACTTTAATTGGTATCACATGAATGTTTTAAGATGATCAACTTCATAATTGTGAATCAGGACTTCCAATATTTGGATCAAGTAGCTTGTGAATAATTAAGTATAAAATCAGTAGGATACAGCTGTTGCTGGATACATATTTAATCAACATTTTATATTTCAGGTTTTATTTATAGGTTATAATAAATAAGTATGCTGCCACTGAACACTGTAGCTTTTCCGCTGTCTTAATAGTGTTTCTATAAAAGTAATATATACAAAAACAACAAAACAGACATAAATGGGTCTCTAAGGGTTAAACTTAACCGAACTGGGGTTAAGCTTGCTGAGGTTCTCTTTGGGAGTGACCAGGATGGATAGGATCAGGAATGAGTGCATCAGAGGGACAGCACATGTTAGAGGGTTTGGACATAAAGTCATAGAGGACAGACTGAGATGGTTCAGACATGTCCAGAGGAGAGATAGTGAATATATTGGTAGAAGGATGCTGAGTTTTGAGGTCTAGAGGAAGACCAAAGAGGAGATATATGGATGTAGTGAAAGAGGACATGAAGGTAGATGGTGTGAGAGAAGAGGATACAGAAGACAGGGTTAGATGGAGGCAACTGATGAAGCTTGCCTAGGGAACCACACATGCACGAGTACATTTGATAGTGGCACTGGGAGCCTGTTAAGCAGTGCAAAGGGTAAATGGCTGCTTATATAGCACCTTTATCCAAAGCACTTTGCAATGTTTCTGCTGCTCACTCACCATTCACACACACACACACACAAGCTACCACGCGGGTTGTTGGTTCATATGTCAAGAGCAATTTGGAGTTCAGTGTCTTGCCCGAGGACACTTCAACATGGAGGCGTGGAGGATTGGATCACTGACCTTCTGATTAGTGGACGACCCGCTCTACTCCTGAGCCACCATTAGATGCAGCTCGCCTATAGCGAGCACCAGGCCTGTCTGATACACACGGTATTGTCTCACTGTTTTCCTCCCTAGTTCAAATATTGGACAGGGCTAATTAGTAGGCTCATCGCACCCTATTGATCTATAGATTAGTGTCTGATGGGAGCACCAGGAAGCAACAATGATGCAATGAGAGGAAACATGACGGTAGACCTGCTTCACAATATAACAAGGACAAGCCTGCAGGTTAAACATCTGATATTATAGAGGTTTTTTACTGTAAGTATAAGTTTAGTGAGTGGAAATCATAGTTATACATTTTCTCTGACCTAACTGACTTCTAGATCACGTTGGGATGCATATAATCCTCCGTTTAAAATCAGTGGTAGATTGAGCAAGGGTGAAATTGGATTTGTCCTTAGTAAAGGTGAATGTATGTTCATGAGTTTCCCACTGTCACATCAGCAAATAAACACAACTCCTTTGCATAATGATTTCCAAATTGAGGTGTATAAATGGAGTGCACGGGACAGCTGAAAGAAAAACCAGGGCGCATTAGGTTACAGAGCATATATCAGAGAAGGTGAGAGTTTATACATGGCTGGTAGCTGAGCAGCTGTCAATCATGGTGTGAGTGGATACATGGACTCTAAACGATAAACACTGCAGCAGACCATCAGAAAATGAAATCTACAGCTAAACAGACAAGTAAAGCATCCGTACTGAGATAGGGATGGGGAGTGTAGGCTCAGCATCACTGGACACGATTAACATAATTATAAAACAGCAGTAGAAAATGAATAGATTTGGCCCCAGTTAAGCTCAGAACGTGCATTAGACTCTATAATGCGCTGCGGAAGGTGCAAGGGGACTCCTCAAGA
This sequence comes from Pampus argenteus, assembly GCA_036937835.1. Classification (NCBI taxonomy): domain Eukaryota; kingdom Metazoa; phylum Chordata; class Actinopteri; order Scombriformes; family Stromateidae; genus Pampus; species Pampus argenteus. Next base: position 3,763,080 of record CM072881.1, read on the forward strand.
CTAATTAATGATCCCTGCTATTTCAAACACCAACAAAAATGAACATTACCCATCTGCCATAGAGAGCCCGTGCTTAACACTACCTGCAGCTGGGCTTGTTAAGCATCGCTATACAGGAGACAGACACCTTTCTTGACAGAACACACCTTTATTTTTTTTCAATCGATATATTGTATGAACACGGGGGGCAGTTGGGATTTGAGTGAAGAGTGCTGGGAAAGGTCAAGCAAAGGAATAACCAGATGAAGAGACAGAGAGAGAGAGAGAGAGAGAGAGAGAGAGAGAGAGAATAGAATGGTTCATTTTCTTTCATCTGGAAAAAAAAGTATGAAAAAAAAAAACCCTCAGTAACTCACACACTCCCCTGCTCCTCTCCTGACGTCACATTCTGTATATGAAAAGAGCAAAGGAAATAACCCTCTCAATACAGATCCTGGAGTGAAACAGAGGGGGAAAATATCAATAATTTAATACAATTTACAATTCAGGTCATGGTTGATATTATTATGTTTTCCTTTGTTGAGTTTTCATCCCCAGATATGTGTTGAGTTGTATGTTTGTGCAAACTATAGTCACACCATGACCTCTATTAAAGCTTACATAACATATAGTCACTACATGAGTGGGGGAGTGGGGGTGGAATGCAATGACTTGAGGGGAAATGTGGAGTTAAATAAAGTTGGTAATTGTTATATTGCATTGCAACAATTGCTGGAAGTGATTATTAATGTCATTAGTTCCACCATAAGATGGAACTAATAAGTCAAAAAAATCTGATGTAACAAAACTCATATCATTCAAATGAATGTGGGAACAAAGGAAGTGATGCTCACAACATTAACAAAGTGCAAGATGGACAGACGATGGACACAAAAGAAAGTCCAGTCAGTCTGAATCTGGTTCGCTGTCAGAATAACAAGAAAATCTTCCATCCAAGATTCCAAAGAAGTACTCAGATCCATCAAATACCAATACAACGATGTAAAAATACTCCATCCACATGTAAACGTCCTGCAGGAAAAATCCTACTGAAGTAAGTTTGTATCAGCAGCAAAATGTAGCTAAAGTATAGCAGTAAAAGTAGTAGCTTGATGTATTATTATATATGACATCATTAGATTATTAATAGTGAAGCATCAGTGTTAGAGCGGCATGTTACTGTTGTAGCTGCTGGAGGTGGAGCTAGTTTCAACTACTTTATATACAGTTAGATAGTTTAGTCCAGTGGTTCCCAACCTAGGGGCCTGACCCCTCCGAAAGGTCACCAGATAAATCTGAAGGGTCGTGAGATGATTAATGAGAGAGAAAAAGAAGAAAAAACAAAAGTTCTGATACACAAATCTGTTTTCAGTTTTTTGGAATTGTTATGTAATCTTTAATTTTTGATAAAAATATTACATCATTTGAGCCTTTATTGAAATGAAAGAGAGTTTAGAGGAGAAAAATGTGAAATGTGACCATGACTACACACGTGTAGTATAAGATGTCAAATGGTAGAACAGAATAAGAAAATAACACTGTGTGAAGTCACGTTATAACCTTATTAACTCCACATATGATTATTTCTAGTGGGGTTTGTGAATGTCTGAGGTTTATTTCATTATTTATTGGAGAGGTCAGTTACCGTGTCTGGGTATAGTACTGAAAATCTCTACTTAAGTAATAGTACAATTACCCCCATAAAAAAATGACTCAAGTAAAAATAAAATGTACAAGTGACTTTTCATCTTTATGTTTTTTAGGGTGTGCGGGTCAGTGCAAAAATAATGATTATAATGAACTAGATCAGGTAGGCTAATCGAAAACAATAAAACTCATATATCTGACCGCTCTCTCTCTCTCCGTCTCTTCCTCTCTACCCTTCTCTTTCTTTATTTCCCCCATCTGTCCCAAAGTGAACAAATTAAATGAGCGTGACGTTCGGCTAACTGCTTTCTAAAGCACAGCAGTTTAGAAGCCCAGCAGACCACCAGCTACAAGGCGAGTTAATGTCATTATCATAAAATCAAAGATTAATGTTACACATGAAAAAGACAAATATTACACAGCATATGTCATTAATAATACATACTGGTTTCACAGATTGCTATAAGCTGCATTGAATTTAAAAAAAAAAACCCCCAATACATTGCTACATGAAAGACCACAACAATGACTTCACCTGTGGATGTGACCATGCGTAGCTACTCTCAGCCCAGTTTCCCCCAGAGAGTGCTCTGAATGACAGAATATTCCCTTAATCTGCGCCCAAATGAAGGCAGCTCTACTTTTAATACCAAAGTCTGCATCTTTGCTTATCCTCCTTCTCCCGGTGGACCGAGAGGAAAATTAGATTTCACTCTTGTTTTTTAAAGGCTGATATGATCTTTTTTTCAGGGCGGAAATCATGTTTTAATTATTAAACACAATTTTGAAAATGACCAATTATGTTTCCTTTTCTGCAGCGGCTGAACTGACTTCCCTGGCTCTGGGCGATGCTTGAGGGAGCGCGGCTCCCGGGAGAGTTGCGTGTTTTTAATCACTCAAGGAAGTCTTCACGCCTCCCCCAGCCCCGACCCCCTGTCCTTCCTCCCGTCTCCCCGCCCAGCCGTTGAAATTATGAAGCTGTCCATTTTATCAAAGATGAAAAGATTTTGTGGCTCATGCAGATAAAGCATGTTCACTGATCTGATAAATAATGTGTCACCCCCCCCCCCATTTCTGAGAATTCTATGCTTTTTAAGATCCAGCCCCCCCCTCAAATTACTGACCTCTATTTCTGTCCCCCGTGTCCTTATTCCTATCAGTATTACTCACCTCACCAATGTGATTGTAAAAGCTGTTTCTTTTTGGATTATCAAAATAAACCTCAACACACACTGAGTTCATTTACATATCTCACTAATGACCTCTGAACTCTAATCAAGCCTCACTACCTTCCCGTGTAACTTTGCACCAACAAAATGGTCTTTTTAACCTGATCACACAGGTCACAAGACCTCCTTAAGAATGTGGAATGTGTTTCCAACTTTGAAAAATGTATAGTAGGATATATAAACCATCAGGACCAAAAAAGAAAATGAATTGTCCCAGTAAGCCATGTCAGCGAGTAACTGCAGTTACTCCCAATGATAACTCTATTCCGTATGTCCTCTGCACTTTTAAAGGATCAGAAAGGGATTTTAGGAGGCTTCAGATGACACAGGTGTGACAATCTGAGATGGCTGATTCTTTCACTGAATGAGCTAACAGCCCTTCATATCTGAAATATGATGAGAGACTCTAAGGGTCACGCTATGATCTGGGCATCAAGGGTCATGTGACCTACGGGTGGACCCTAACACCACTAAGCTGAACACTAAATATTATAATGACATCCGATAAACCCAATCACTGGGTGCACTAATGCGTAGCCTGTTTGTTAGTAGGTGGACCACATATGAAAGAGAACCAAACCCAATGCTGTTTCGCTGTTATCCAAATAAATGCACAAGATCCATCCTGCAGAGGGAGTATTACAAGGCTTTAGGAAAAGAAAAGATAGGATTTAGTCTCCTGTACAACACAAAGGCGGTGTCTGCAGGATCACACTACCTCTAGCAGTGACAGTGTTGCCTAAATCCTCATCCTATCCTAAATTTTAGGATAACGGGGAGTGAACATTTGTGGCTATTTAGCACTACTTATCGCTCTGTCACATATGAACATTTAAAAGAAATGTTTATTTTGTGTTGTTGTGTTGCACTCTCCTCTCTGACTCGTGCTCAGTCAGTGTTGGAGGCTTCCTGTTCTGTATATTAAGAATAAGAATGAGAGCAAACAGGCGACATTTTCCCTGCCAATTCAAAGCAAAGATGCCACTGGCAGTGTGGTATTTGTCTGGGGAATCCTTAGACAACGACTGGGGCTGTGCTATTTCTTCTTCCATGGCAGAACCCCAAAAACTAGCCAAAGCAAAAGGCAAAGGGATAAAAATGAAATCTTCGTCTCAGAGAGTGTTGGTTCAGCACAATCAAGAGTTTATAATCAGTTTGCTTCCCCTAAGAAATATTTGTTCCATTCCCTCGCTGCCTATTGTGACCATCCAGGTCTGCAAAGCAATATAGAATCTCTCATTTTATAGTATTTCTGGTGTCAAAACCATCATTTCGAAATGTCCTCAGTTTCGTTGTATGGCTTGTGATTTCACCTCAGAATCTACCACAGTAATGTGGAAGTATTGAGCACAGACTCACACTGTCCCTCAGCATATAATTAGATCAGAGTTTTAATTCCAAATGATGATGTACTTCATTATCATCACACATTTTACGTAACCCCTGTTCTTCCACAGTGTACTGCGTTATCTACAACACAGCATCGCAGAATGTACTTTACTGTAGTAGTTAATGGAAATCAGATTCAGTATCTCCACATATATTAAGGAATCCTTTAGCGTGTACTGCCATACGCACAGTGTAATGAGTCCTCCTGTTTTATTAATGCGCAGTGCCATAAATGACTTTAACCAAATTGGGTTTGTTGCTGTTATGAATGTGATTTATAGATCCAGTATGATTAAATAAAGTGACTCAGAGCTTTATCCTTAACTACCGCATGTTCCCTCAGAGTAAATAATGTGCATGGAATCACAGCCTGATTTATAAGGTGCTTTTTCTATGTTATCTGTAACACTTGAAACAGGTATGTCAGCCGATCTTACAAACAGGACAACATTACTAATGCAAAAAGGTTTTCCATCCCCATTATTAGTATAGCAGATGGATCACATCCTCTCCCACGAGCTTCACAAAAAGCAGCATTAAATACATTCCAAATATCCACTTTTTTTGGACTTTGAACACTCAAAGATTTTCTGGTCAAACATGATGTGTTCAATGTCCAGGTCTGCGAGGGGATAAGAGGCTCCAACCCTCTTTCAGTGTCCTTGACTCTGTAACTCTTTTCATAGTATTATTCTGATTATTCTGATTGCTGCTCAACACAGAAAGAGTATAACAGTTCTTCCTCAAATGAAAAGCTTTTGCTAATTTTGCACGTTATATAAACAAATGATCAGGCTTATGTCTATTCCGTATGTATGCAATAAAAAGCATCACTACATCTTTACTACACACTAATGTTAGTACAATACACATGAATCACAAAATGTACATTTGGGCTAAATGGCAGCTTCACTGACAGCAAATATCACTCAGTTGAAAGAAATGTTTCCTCACTGGTCAGTTTCTGTTAGTAACCACTAAGTGGTCTGTCCTATTGTCCTGTTCTTTAGTTCTCCCACGCTTGTTACTTTTAATAGAACAACAAATCTACAGACCTCTGGATGAGAGCTACAATGTGTAAAAAGACTAACGGTAGCTGCAAACATTTAGTCAGCTAACACAGCTGAACTTGTCAAAGAAATGAAGCACGTCAAATCAAATTTTAGATGAAAGCTTTGCTCCAAAAAATAAATAATTAAAGTACTTTTTCTGTGGAGGGGCTCAGGGGGAGCTTGTCCTTATTCTAGCGAGAGCTCAAGCACCCTGTTGCGCCTGATTGCTCCTGCGCCTGAGAAATAACGACTAATCCTTTAAACAACATCTGGGGAAGTCTGTACCCTGAGTGAGGGTTTGGCAGCGAAATTCAGGGCCAGACGTTTGGATTCAGCCTAAAACATGTCTGAAAATGAAATGAAACATATGGAACCCAACTGACATGCACTGTAGTGTATGAATGAACCCCACCCTCCTCTATCTGCAGCCTCCATGCCTCTGTGTTAATACAGCACTCCATCTTTGTCTGGTTTGTCTAACACGTTACAGAAGATCTGTCTCTCTGACATTGATTGAAGTCTAGTGGAAGCTACACTTGGCGCTGACATGAGCCGTATTGTTGTGTTCAGCTGGCACCTCACACGGACTGAGGGCCCTGTGGATGTTGGAACAGCCCACACTGTGCAGTGAAAGCCTCTGCACCCCTGCCTCCCCCGACGAGGAAGAGGCCCTCACCTCCACCTCCCACGGCAGCCTCTCGCCAAGACAGCTATTTCCTTCACACTCTCACAATCCACAATCAATAACTGACAAAATGTCAAACACATTTGTATCTGTATCCTCCCCTCACCAGGAACTCAATCTGCTGGTTGGACTGGTGTCGTGCCTGCCAGAGCTGTAATCTGTTACAGCACGCTCCTGGTGAAAAAATACTACTGACAGATTTGTGTTTGGTCTCTGGGAGAATCGATCAATTCTTCTCACACAGCATCTTCAAAGCGATCTTTTTTTAATCAAATTTATTTCACTCTGATTACCCAGTGCAAATCATGCAGGCAACAGCGCCTGAAATATTAATGCGCTCATCAATAAAAAAAAAAGGCAAAGCAGAGAGGAATCGGTTGATCAAACTACTCATTATGAAGAATGGATCTTCAAATAATGCACATATAAAAAGGTATTTGAGTTCTCATATCCAGCAAAAGCAAGCAATAAAAGGAATCATTTCCTCTTCATTTCTTGCTGCTGTTGTGTCATAAAGGTGCAGGTGAATGCATGTAAATTGGGAGAATTGCCAGTTTATAAGACTCGAAACTCGAGTTTCACATTGCAGGAAGCATTTGCTTTATTAACATCAGCTCGGCAGGATGCAAGCAATATGCACTAAATGGTACAAAGTTTCACACATTTCCTATTGTTCCTCAATAATTTCAAGGTAGTAAAACAAGTCATGGGTTGAAGGGAGGGAAATAACTGGTAGTAGGTAAGAGCAGCTAAGACAAGTCACAGCGTGCTGCTTGTGTGCCATGACCAGGATAAATGAACAATATACAGAACTGAAGTAAACCTCACACTAGTTTGCCGAGAATGAGTTCATGTCAGTATTTATTTTCATTTTAACATTTAGGCCTCATCACCTGTATGTCAGAACCCGTGACAACTGGTAACAGTTTTTCGGACAAAGCATGAAGCAAACTTTAGAGGTGATTAGATGCAAACTGATGAGAATATGCGTCCATGCAACTTGAAAACGCTTCAACTTGAGCAAAAAAAAAACAAAAAAAACGTGTGTATCCCAGGCCTTAATGAATCTGCAGAGAGGAGAGGAAAAAGGAGAAAGACAAAGAAGGAAATAACCGGAGATACGAGCTAGCTTACACAGAGCTGCCAACTCTCACGCTTTCACCGTGTGACACACGGTTTTGCCCGTCTCCACACGCACTCACGCCACACATCCAATTTCTTACGCTAAAGAATCATCTGGGCCGAGACACGTTCGTTCCTTTGCAACTCCGCGACGGTAGATGGTGCTGCGAAGCGCCAGCCGAGTATTCGCTGCCTACCCGTCTGCGACAGAAGAAGAGTTACAAGGAGTCAAGCGCGGTGAATAATTTCTGAAGACCCTCCATTATCAACAGAAAATTCAAGGTATGTTACAATTAGTGGTGGGCCGTTAACGCACTGTGTTAATGTAAGACTCTTATCGCGCGATATAAAAAATACCACCGTTAATGATTAACTGTTGGGGGGGATGTCACCTCAAGAGGTTAAGGTATGATATGTGTAGTCCTGTCAAGGTTCAGCCAAGAGTTTTGTCTTGTTGGTAATGGTTGATAGTTTTGTGGTTTGTACTTCAGTCGACTCCAGTTTTCTTAATTTGAGATCTTATTGCTGAATGAATTTTCTACCTGTGTTTTTGAGGATTAATAATTCTTATTTTTTTTACAGACAAGAAGGGCTGAGGTAAAAATAACAGCCGGATTGGTTAGTTATAATGTACCTTTAGCCTTTGCTGACCACCTGGGCCCTCTCCTAAAAGACTGTTTTGGAGATTCGAAGACAGCGCAGGACTACAGGTGTGCCAGGACTAAGTCATCCTGCATTGTCAATGAGGCACTTGCACCTTATTTTGTAAAAGAGCTTGTGAAGGAGCTCAAAAACAGCCCATATACCCTTGTTACAGATGGATCAAATGACACAGGTATTTCACAAAGTATTTAGATCTTCTGCAAAACAATTTGTTCAACATGTACATTTGATTAATTCTAACTTGTTATTACAGGAGTTCAAAAGATGAACCCGCTTACTGTCCGGGTCTTCATGGGAAGCAAAGTCGTCCACCAGTTTTTAGGCATGTGCACAACAAGTGGGAAGACATGTGGGACCGCAAGCGAGATTTTTGCCAAAATGAACTCCACCTTAGAGGAGCATGGTATCCCTTGGGAGAACTGTGTTGGTCTCTCGGTTGACAAGCAGCTGTAAACACTGGGTCACGCAATTCAATCGCCTCTAGGGTGCTCCAGAAACACCACAACACCTATATTCATGGTTGTCCTTGCCATGTGTCTCATAACACTGCCAAAGCTGCAGGAGGGGATTTTATAAAGTGAGTTAAGGCCTGATTTATTTTAATAAATACTGTAGGTTTCCTCATCTCCTTCCGTACCATGGGCCAGAAGAGCACGATCAATTGGCTGAAGAGTTTCTGAATTATCAGACTATGCCACTGACCTCCCTTCAGGACGACACTGAGATGGAAAGCTTCTGGGCGGAAATGGCAACATGTAAAAATAAGGTACACATTTTATTTGTCTTACAGGTGTGGCTTGGCTATTTCTGTTGCTTTTATCTGAACTGTGTTACTGTATACTTACAAACAATAATTATGGAAATATAAAAATATGTGGGGTATGTGTTCCCCTTTTGTCTTGGGTCATCTTCCATAGGTGACAGGAGCCAAAGAGTTTGAGAGGCTTTCTGCCATCGCCAAGCTGGTCCTGGTGTTGCCCCATTCCAATGCAAATGCGGAGAGGGTGTTCTCAATGGTGGGCCTGAACAAGACCAAGACAAGAAATAGCCTGGCACTGGATGGCACCCTGTCCTCTATAATGGTGACAAAGATGGCCAACCTGGAACCCTGCTTCAGATGGGAGCCCCCTACAGAGGTCATCAAGGCCTCCAAGAAGGCCACAGGCCAGTACAACATTGCCCACAAATGCTTATGCTTATGAGCCATTGTGTTATTTTAAAGCACTTATTAATAGTGTTAAAGTTGAAGCACTTTATTTGTTGCACTTTATTTGTTTTGTTTGTGGGCTTTGAATAATTAAAATTATTTCTCCCCAACTAATCTTGTGTCATTTTTAATGTTCTTAATTAACAATATACTTAAATATACTTACATTTTCAGTGAAGAATTAGTGAAATACCATTGACTGTAATCACAATTTCAATACCGACTTAAACACAATCCTGTAATATAATAAGCCTATATTAAGGCTATATTATAATAAGGCTATATTAAGGATATATTAGGGTACAGTCATTTAGGGAAAATATTCAGCTCAAGTTTAGAAAGCTCTACAAGTCATGATCAGATGAGCATGAATAAGAATAAGGTATTGGACATCTTTAGCATGCCACCCAAAAATCCACTTGAATGCAAAAAATCACATCTACTTGATCCAAAATGTCTTGGGGTGGACCTTCAGCTGTCTTTGCTTCACATAATGTAACTAATCTTGTCCATCTCTAATAGGCCGCCTCTTATCAGTGGCTTTTGGCCCAACAAACCACCAGAATGCACAACATGGGTAAAACGCATATGTGGCTGTGTGCGGGGCGTGAGGGGCGTCTGGGGCAAAATTTTGGTCAACCCCGACAGAATCTCACTCCAAGATTTTTTGAAAAGTTGGCAGCTCTGCTTACAGCTAACAGTTGCTGTTGGTATTTTGGCTGTTTGGGGGCAAATAAAGAAACGAATCTGGTGGTCAAATTAGGACAAATGACACAAAACTAACCTTTGCTTTGTTCTCCATCTGAACACACCTTTTATATATGCTTCCTCTAGGGAACATTATTAGGAATCATTCAATTAACTTTCACTGTTATGCCGACGACACCCAATTATATTTATCGATCAAGCCTGATGAAACCAATCACTTGACTAAACTTCAAGCATTCATTAAGGACATAAAAAATTGGATGACCCACAATTTTCTAATGCTAAATTCAGATAAAACTGAAGTCCTCGTAATAGAAACTATGATTCCAGAGATTTAGCCTTAGATGGGATCACCCGGGCCTCCAGCTCCACCGTAAAAAATCTTGGAGTTGTTTTTGATCAAGACTTGTCCTTTAATGACTATATAAAACAACTTTCGAGGACTGCATTCTTCCACTTATGTAACATTGCCAAAATCAGACGCATCATTTCTCAAGCAGATGCAGAAAAACTAGTCCATGCATTTGTTACTTCTAGGCTGGACTATTGTAACTCTTTGCTATCAGGCTGCTCTAATAAGTCTCTTAAGAGTTTGCAGCTGATTCAGAATGCTGCTGCACGTGTTCTGACAGGAACCAAAATCAGAGATCACATCTCTCCCATTTTGGCTTCCTTGCACTGGCTACCCGTTAAATCTAGAATAGAATTTAAAATTCTTCTACTACCTTACAAAGCTCTTCATGTTCAGGCACCATCATATTTAAAAGAGCTCATAGTACCTTACCACCCCACTAGAACATTGCGCTCCCAGGATGGTGGGTTCCTTGTGGTCCCTATAGTGTCTAAAAGTAGATTGGGAGCCAGAGCTTTCAGCTATCAAGCTCCTCTTCTGTGGAATAAACTACCACTCTGTGTTCGGAAGGCAGACATGGTAAACATCTTTAAGAGTAGACTTAAGACTTTCCTTTTTTAAAGCTTATACTTAGGGCTGGCTCAGGTCATCCCTTAGTTATGCTGCCATGGAACTAGACTGCTGGGGGACTCACATACTCTCTCGTTCTCTCGTTCTCTCTCCTTCTCTCTCTCTCCTTATCTATCCATCTATCTAATCCATCTAATCCATCTATCTATCGTGTTACTAATTAAACTTCTTCCCCGGAGTTTCTGTGCTCTCTCGTCCAGCAGGTTCTTGTGGACTGTGTCTGCTGCTGTGGTCCTGCGTGGCGTCTTCTGCGTGTGTTGTCACCGTTATCATTGTTACCATATTACCATTACAGTTTATAGTTAGTTAATGATTTGCTACTGTGCATCTGTATCTTTACCACTAGTTTCACTGTTACTGTAATAATTCATCATTCATTGTAAACATTCTCATTTTATCATTGTCATTGTTTATCACTATTATTCATTGTGAGTGTACAATATGTGTGTGTTGATTTGTTCTGTACATGTGACATCATTGCACGTCTGTCCGTCCTTGGAGAGGGATCCCTCCTCTGTGGCTCTTCCTGAGGTTTCTTCCACCTTTTTCACTGTTTTTTGGTTTTTTGGTGGGCAAGTTTTTCCTCACTAGAATCGAGGGTCTAAGGACAGAGGGTGTCACTCCCTGTACAGATTGTAAAGCCCTCTGAGACAAATGTATTTTGTGATTTTGGGCTATATAAATAAAATTTGATTTTATTTGACCTTTAGTAAAACTTTTGTAAAGAAATACCTGAATGTATTTGACTTCCTGTGTAGAACTTATAGTTGGTTAACAGTGTCTGTTGGTGTTTTAGTGGTCATTCCTTCTTAATGCATCTTTCCATAGTAATACAGTGTGATGCTTACTCTGTTTTCTCATCTCTCTTAATAGTTAATAGACTTTTCATGGACTGATCAAACTGCTTTTAGCAGTGCTTTAACTTGCTATTAGACTAATGAAATGCATTTTAAAAAATGAGTGTACTTATGGCTGTAATTTGTGCCCAGACCATTATTGCTGACATTATTTATTTTTTCAGGATTAAGATCTTCCTCCAACATCTAAACAAAGCTGTGAGTGCAAAACCCACACATGGACTCTGTAGGCATCTGTATGGTTAGTCATTTTTTGTCCATTACGTTTGCACATACTGCATGATTCATATAGTATTCAGTATTTGTGAAATCCATGTAAACTTAACAGTTCTCCTTTTCCTTCTTAATTTCACAGCACAGTTCACCTTTTCTTCTTCTTCTTCTTCTTCTTCTTCTTTTTTTATTTTTTACCAGAATCTATCTCCCGGCTCCTATTAAGTCCCTGCTCTTAGCTTGAATGCCTTCCTCTTGTCTCAGCTGTCTCTAATGTACATCGCTCCGTCAAACAACAGGCACTTAATCAATCCCTCGCTTTCTATTTGTCCGCTGCAGAACCACCCATCTTCCGATCAATACACATTCAGACTGGATGACAAAGGTAACAGGTGTGTTTTCGGAGCTTTGCTGTAATGCACTGAAAAGAGCTTCCTTTTCCATCAAAAACAAAACAAAACAAAAGCAGCTCTCTGTGTGTTTCTGTGTGTGTTCATGAGCAGTTCAGCAGTGTTTAGGCTTGTTTCCCTCAAGTGGCCAAATAAGACATTTACAGCCAGACTGAGAGCAGCTGCAAATACAATGAAATATTTCTCAGAAATTAATATTCTTGACATAAAAAAACACAAAAAAACGAAGCGAGTCAATATGACCGCAGTTCCGAAACCACCGCCACCACTCGGGTAAAGTCAACCCATTCTCATTCCCAGTTCATCAAATAGTAGCACGTCGTCATACCTCTTGGTGTATGAGATAAATACATCCGTGGACCGCAAGTGTCATGTTTTCGACCGGAGTCAGTATTTTAAAAACCATAACTTTAAGGAAGTAGAAACCACGTTTTACGAGAAACCATGACCTTTCCCTAAAACTGATCGGGTGGTTTTTGTGCCTGAACCTAATCAGACTTTAACCACAGCATTATCACACCATAAAGCATCATTATTTAACAATAAGTTGTAACAGATTTGGAACGTGGCATATTATGCTTCTATGGGTCGTGTGTCACATCATAATTACGTTATGGATGCTAGATGGCATAAACGTAAGCACAGGTCGTTCTGGCACAATCGACCTTCATGGTTGTTTCATTGTGAGGGTGCGTTGATACTTTTAGTATAATTTAACAGTGGTGGCAAGAACATGGCCGCACACAAACATGGAGTTTCACAAAATAATCTTACGCAGGGTTTTTAGTAGCTTTTCTCCAGAGCTTTCAATCACATCTCATTGTCTTCATCAACAGATGGAGCTTGTTCACTTGTTCATTCATTCGATGAAGAAACATATCGTAACTACAAACTATTAAAACTTTCAAACAAAGTCAAAGTCAATGTGAATTTTATTGTCAATCACACAATGTAACACAGGGGATTGGAATTGCATTTCCCCAACCTCCAAATGTGCAAAGTAACATTCAACACACCTACAATATTGTGGGGTAATGATAAGGTGCAATATGTAAAGTAAAAGACGCAATCTGAAAAGTGCAAAAGTGCATAAACAAAGACGACGTGTATGAGAAACAAAAGTTCTTGGGTATAGGGGTTAGGGTTATGATCACGAATATACCAGATATATCAGGTGATGTATCAGATATTATGTCAGCAGGTGGTCCTTGAATTGGAGCTACATCAGTCTTTGGACTTTGGAGCCTGAGTTGATGTAAGAATGCTGAAGCAACAATGTAAAGCACTCTGTCTGACACTCTACATCTCTGCCTCTCGGCTTCTTTATTATTTAGATTTTTTTATCAGAACTGACTGCCGAAGGGCATTTATCTTGATTCTCAACCAACTCTGCATCATAAGCAATTTTCAATATTTGGAGTATATTTTATCTCATCCAAAGGAAACCATGGAACATGCATAACAAAGTCTTCATGCACACTGTAATTCAATAAAGTCCAGAAAAAGCCTAGAGCACTTTATCAATTCGACCTTATAAAGGCATGTTCAAAGCGGCTGGGTGCCATGGAAACAGAGATTTTAGGAGACACTTTGCTTTTTTTCCTGCTGATCCCTTAAAAATGTCTCTTCAATAACTGCAGGTTTAAACCAGTTTGAAGGTCGGATTCATTTGACTACATCAACTGAATCTACAGCACAATACACAAAGAAAGACAGACCATTTCATTCTCATCATGACTCGTATCATGTCCATTTAATGTCTGGATTAGGATCTACAGTGACCGTCATTCTTTCTGGTTGGAGGCGGGAGGTTTAAACTATATAATCTGAAGGCAGCTCTTCCCAAGATATCGTAACAGGACAAATGTGTGGCCTTTGCGACCACATAAGGGAATTACAATAGACATTGAAGACTCTGTTGTGTAATTTGCTTAAAGTAATTTAACATCCAGTTTTAACTTGAAAATGCCCCATACACAACAAGGTCTACCAGCCACCAACCCAAACCCTAACCATTTCACATGAAATGTTTTACACATGTAAGTGCATTTTAATGTTGTTTCACCATAACAAATACATGTAAAGTTTGTTTGTTTTCTTCCGCCGGAAAGCCCAGACTTCCCTCTCCCTAGCCACTTCTGCCAGAGCCAGCTTCTGCAACCGGGGGTCGGACCGCCAGGGTCCCCGTCTCCGACTGCCGCCCATCTCTCTTCGCACCTTTCTAAGGGGTTCCCCCTTGAGACCCCTCCCATGGGTGGTGAGCCCATGGGAAGGGGTACAGCACCTGGTATTCTCAGGTGGTCTCCCATCCAAGAACTAACCAGGCCTGACCCTGCTTAGCTTCCGAGATCAGACGAGATCGGGCGTGTTCAGGGTGGTATGGCTGCCCCTACGTGTAAAGTGATTAGATTATTAATAGTGAAGCATCAGTGTTAGAGCAGCATGTTACTGTTGTAGCTGCTGGAGGTGGAGCTAGTTTCAACTATATACAGTTAGCTAGTTTAGTCCAGTGGTTCTCAACCTAGGGGTTGGGCCCCTCCAAAGGGTCACAAGATAAATCTAAGGGGTTGTGAGATGATTAATGGGAGAGGAAAGAATATTGATACACAAATTTGTTTTCAGTTTTTGGACTTTTTCTCAAATCTTTGATTTTTGCTGAAATATTGGATCATTTGAACATTTATTGAAATGAAACCATGTGAGAAGTTTAGAGCTGTTAACAACTCACAGACACCTGAAATATGACCCGACTACACACTGGTTTCATCTTTAGCAACATGTTGTATTTTAAAACCATTGTGTCAAATCTTCATCCTAAATCCACACTGGTACAATTTCATTTTAAAATGCGTAACATTTACATTTAGCATCCACACTAGGATGGAAACAGAGACTTTTGGAAATGATGACACAGAACAACTTCTACATGGGGTGCAAGCATGCATTGCACCCTCAGGTGACATCTGAATAATGAATGCCAAGCACAGAGGCAATGTGTTTCGAGGATAAAACATGAGACATTACTTTTGTTTAAAAAGAAAGTTAGAAAAGGGGCTGATGAGCCTCCTTCATAAAAGCACAATATTGAGTTATAACCCAGCATTCTGGTGTGTGTATAGGTGGATGTGAGGAGGTTTGAGAGGCTGCAGATTTGTCAACATATTAGTCCTGATGCAGGGATTCAGTGAACTGAAGGAGAAGCTTCTCATACAGTATAAAGTAGGTGTAGCTAGCAGATACTGTAAGAATTATTTATTGCAGATTTACCAACTTTTTAATTCTAGCAGGTGCCTGGTAGAATAATTTTATCAATATTACACCGCCGCCTGCATGACCAGTGATCATGAATGGTCATGTGATATCTGTTTTTAGGTGTGTTACGTCAGGATGGAGATTAATTCTACTAAAAGGCTTGCGTGGATGGAAATCAGTGAATTGGACAAAATCCGCAGATAAACACGAATGTCATGTGACCCACAAACTGACAGAAAGCACTCCACAAATGCACAAAACCCATTTCACATGTACAAATGGATCCACAAATGTGTAAACATTACTTTACGCGTATTTGTTGTGGTAAAACTATTCACATTTGTAAAACCTAACCTAATAAATAAAAAAATAAAAAAATTGTGGATTGTCTTCTGTGGGGTTACAACTATTAATGCCCAATAAAAACTTTCATACAAAATGATCTGTTGGTTAAGGTAAGTGAAACTTTCTATATTAAACCAAGCCCATGATCTTTGACTTTTGACTAATCTTGACCGATGCATGAAAACATAACCGTTAACAGTTTTATTACGTTTTAGCTGCTCTGAATGGATATTATATTGCAAGAGTTTGATTGCTTACATCTTCTCATTATGATGATAACAAACATGATCCAGGCAGCATTTGCTGGAGCGAATGAGTAGTAACCCGTATAAATATAATTTCCACCGTTACTCTATATCCACTGACACTACCACCGCCCTGAGAGTCCTGAGAGAACATTGCCTAGGGTATGCTTGTAATGAACAAGTTGGTATGATGTAGCCTATCGTCTGACTGAGTCTGAGGGCAAAAGTGTTAATAGCCGTTCTGAAGGGCCACACTTGAAGGCAGGGTGAAAAGCCTGACGTCTGAGTGCAGGGTGAAACGAGATAATGGTTCAGATAGGGATAACCATGCACGCCCTCAGAGGCATTCATAGTGCCGTACATGCAAAAAGTGGCAGAAGTAGTTATGTGAAGAATGAAAAACATGAGGTATCGTAAAAAGGTCCAATCCGAGTCTTACTTAAATACAATTATGAGTTAATCCAAGATACACACGTATACTTGGTTATACTGATGCATTAATGTGTCAGTAGAGGTTGACTGTGTGGTTGTCTAGTTGTGGCTTAGTTGAACTTGATACACTGTTGTACAGTTCTTTACTCCTGCTATAGACAAAGAGAATAATTCTGATTCTAGTGGTGTTACTTCAGTGGAAGGCTGCATCGATGTGGAATCTTCTGGGGAAAATTGATCACTCAGTCGAAATCTTCTCTCTGATTTATGTTTTAAGCATTTCCATCAATTATCAATCGTCAACTGACTTCTCCAATAGCCTTGTCCTGTCTGAGGGAATGCTGATGTTTTGATCATTTTCCACGATAAATACTTGCAAATAGATTTATCACAAATAAAAGACCATCATTCAAAATCATTGAGAAGTGCTGACTGTTACCGTCTTAGCCTGAGCGCGCTCGCTATAATCTCTATTGATCGCCTCACCGAAGCCTCCCAAATGATCGAACAACGTTAATCACATTTGAGTTATTTTTAAGTATCATTTCAAATTCCATTTATAAGTAAATAAGTAATGAGCTCCAAAAGCTTCAGCCGTTGTCCCGTTTCCCCACTCCTACAAAAAGCACTTTCTTTTACTTTATCTGGACTCTTTTACTGTTTTTGTTTATTTTAAGGAAAGTCACACTTTAGATGCAAAAGTAGTTCAAATTCAACTTTTGCAAAGCATGCACTCAAAAAGTCATGGATTGTACCATCCTGCATCACATCACTGTTCATAAACCTTTTCTTATATATTTTATTATTTAAAGGTAAACTAGTTGTAGGCCATAAGAAACTACAGTAAAACATAAGTATATATTTTTTCCCCAATATCCTGCATTTTATTTGTGAGCAACTAATTTTGCTGACTGTCACTCCATTCATTTTGTTTATTAATGTATACATCATATCACACATATTTACTGCATTGCTAGCAACAGGAGACAATTTAGTCTCCCGCTGCTTTAAACGCATCAACAGGGTCCAGCATAGTGATGAGCTGTATGAGGATGAGTATAAAGCTTCATCATGACATACAGGTCAACCAATCTTCCCTTAAAAAGACATCATTTTGGAACAGCTTTCAGAACTAGATTATTGAAAGATGGGTCTATACTTTGACTAAAGTGCAGTCTGTCTAGCGCTGCTGAAAACTGAACCAGCTCCAAAAGATTTATGCATTTCACTTTGTTGTGAGTCCCCCATCTAATCCAAATTCCTGTCAGAGCCATTTGAGCAGCCAGAAAAGGAGCCGCCGTGTTGACATGCTCTTTTCAAGCTTAACAAATTGACAAAGATTTATAAACACCACAAGACGTCATATTTCACCACCAATTTGACTTCTCTGCTTGAATAAAATAAAAAAATAAAAATCGGACCACACACAAAACTCTCAAGTCCCCCCAATTTTTTATTTTTATTTTTTTCGAATGCTTCTCTGTACCCAAAACCAATTTTTCAGTTCATGGTTCAATTTTGTAGTCAGTGAAGTGTGGCAGAAGCATGGACTAACATCAACACAAGATTGTGGAATGCATAACATGCTTTGTTACAGTTCAGAGCTGTTTATGCCAATCTGTGTGGTGATGGAAACGGAGAGGATGGGCCTCGAGGCTACCAAGGGATAGACGTTAGGAAATAGAGCATGTTCTGGTATCTGTGACCTTCTTTCCATTCAACAGGGGAAACAATTAAAAAAAAAAAAAGCTCATTTCTTTTTCCCAGAAATTTTAATTTGACCTTGCAAAAGGTGCTGGTTAGATTCAAATCTAAAAAAAAAAAAAAAAAAGGATAAACAATTGCATTTCTGCTTTACAGTAGAGTGTGCAGTTGTGCTTCAGAGACATACAGTAGGAAATGTGACTGTCGTAGAAAATCATCCACAATGTTGCTTTGCATGACAAACTGAGCTTACAAAATCCTGTCAGAGATTTCTGCAGCATAACGAGAGCCGAATTAACTCACAAGACAATTCATTCCAGGCTATTGTGTTTGTGTGGTAAATAGAGTGTTTTTATGTATTCCTTAAAAAAAATGAATTAATGGCAAAGAGATTTAGAGGTGGAGACGAGGACACAGACTTGCTAATTGATAAAGAATGGGTACTGAAACTCGTTGCAGCATCGGGGATGAGCTCCTCCACACACACACACACACACACACACAGTGAGAGAGAAACAGAAACACACAGGGTGCAGAGCAGAGAGGTGGAGAAAGATAATGTTTTACTGGAGTTGATGAAAACTACACTCGTTATTGTAAATGTAGTAAATCTCTGTGAGTAAAGAGCAAATATGTATACTTAAATACTATAAATACACTTGTTCAACAAGCACAAACATCATACATTTAATCTGCTCTGTCTGCAGTCTCCCAGCCACCGCTGGAATGTGGAAACACAGCCTGCTAGTTCAGCAGTGAACACCCCCCAAACCAACTATATGGATATATAATTTAAATAATTCCTTATTATTCCATAGTATTGATAAAGAACCAATAAGATCTATCAATAAGAGTAGTAGCATCAATGAAATATTTATACCCATCTTTAATAAAGACTGTATTTTTTTATAATAGGTCCTATTATTTTGGCATACGATGCTGATATCTATATTAATTTCAGGGCTTCCACCTACATGCAGATTTTCATGGTTACCCTCACACAACCTTGATGACTCGACTACAACGCTGTGTTCACATTAGTAATGTGTTTTTTCTTTTAAATACTAAAAGTAAAATATCTTGAATGCAGCTCCACTCACCATCAACAAAAGTCAACCTCTCTTTCACACACACACACACACACACACACACACACACACACACACACAGTAGCTCCACTCTCTAACAATGAGAATATCGAAGTTGTTCATTGTTAGGTAAAGTTGAATGTAGAGGCTGCTCATAGTTTTCCAACAAGTGTGAGAAGCAACCAGAAAATCCAAAAATCTACTCGACAGAATAGAGTAAAAAAAAAAGATGGAAATACCACAAATGTATATATTTTCCAAAACCACTGGAAATCCTATAAACTAGTTCAGATTTTTTTTTTTTTTTTTTTGCTCTTTCTCAAATCCCCCCCCAGTAATCAAGGCAGATATAATGCACAAGCAACCCAGGCAGCATTTGATGGATTGAGACTCACAGCGTCAATCCAAAAACTGATATCAGAAATGTGATTTTGGCTTAGTCTGTATGAAATGATACAGACTCGGGTTTCACGTTGATGCTCCCCTACAGGCTTTCAACATAGTGTATTCAAAATGTTTCCACTCTATACATAGATACTGTGTCCTCTGAGTATATTGGACTAATGCTTCCATAATATATACCATATTTATGTACCGTATCTATTTATTTCCTCACATGGAAGCCAACAGAGGTTAGAAAACAGAGCTGATCCAATTGTTACTGAACATCTTTTCTATAGTGTGATAGTGCTTTAATTTCTAGGACTCTTTGCCTACAGTGCTGCTTCCTCCAACAGCATTTCCATAGACATTAGGGATGTCTTGTATCTTGGTGTTCTAATGCATTCTACCTTGACTGGATTTTTTATTTTATTATTTTATAATTAAATGGGATTTAAAAAAATACATATAACCTCAGTCATGTTGGAGTTCTAACAGGGGATAGAGCCAACAACTGCGATCCTTCCACTTAATCTACTAAAGCATGGAGTCAGCTGAGCCTATAGTGGGCATATGTAATTGCATCTCTCCCAGGCTGTTTGTGCGCTTCCAGGAGTACAAAGGGGCCAGATTCATAATTGCAAACCTGTGTTATTGGGTTATATGGAACCTCTACTGTGTAGCATTCTGCTGACTCGTCACCATCAATGCTCAGTGACATGACCAATTTGCAAAGTCAGTAGACCGAGGAATTATTTTGGCCTTAATCTCTCATAAGGCCACATGTGAGTTTGTGTGAGAGGAATGGATGAAAAAAAAATAAAAAATACCATAATAACAAAAGCGAAATGTGCGGGAAAGAGCAGTGTGTTTGACAAGGAGGTAATTATACAGGGCACAGACGACGGCAGTAATCAGCTTGTTAACACTGAGGGATTTAAAATGGCCCACGTTCAAATACGATAACAGCCCTTTGACATTTTCAAACCGCGATTTGCTTGTGTGACAGAATGAGAAGGGTAATATAAGCGGTTTAGTGTGTGACAGTACGCACGCCTCTACAGTAGCGTGCACCCTTACTGTAAAGCGCCTGCACACATGCACTGTATGGACCGCTGTATATACAAAGCCGACAGCAACAGTAATGCTACTGCCTTCAAAAAAAAATAAATCATTAAATCATTCAGATGCATCAGAAACTGCTCTGTGTACATGCTGGATCTCTTAAATAATACAGCTCCGTTTTTTTTTTCCCTGAGTTCTGCCTGACCAGCCAACACAGGCCTCTTCCTCTGCATCTGCTTTTTAACATGAACGTTCAAAGATTAATAGCAACCAGAGCCTGAGACGGATACAGCTACGAGCTACAAGCTAAATACAACAAGTAAGTTTGAATGCTGTGGACAACGTAATGTCTCACTATGTGCTATAAGCACATGCAAATGAAGTTGTGCTGCAGAGTTATGCATGGAATGGAAGGGACTGGAACAGCCTACTTTTCCTTCTATTTTCTTTCTCTTTGTGCTCCTGTAAAGAGCTATTAAATTGCTGTCATTGGTGTAAATGGGTTGATGCACTGCTGAACTCTCCTTGCGTGTGTTTATGTGCCTTATATACAAGTCTTGCTATAATGGCGTCCAATTTTTTTTTTCTTCTTTACTGACAGAAGTAAAAAAAAAAGAACATTTCCTCCACTCATCAGCCCATTCTAGGGCACACTGAATGTAAAGAATGAAGCGATTCTCCTCCCGCACCCTACACGTGTTAGAAATGCATTATTGATGAAAGGACATTTAGTGTGTGTTCTGCATACTGTAACAAAGTCTTTCTAGAAAACATTCATGTTCTGCCCATATTTGGGTTTTCCCTGTATGCTCACGGCCTTATTAATTAGATTTTTATTAGAGTAAATGATTTTTACAGTTACGTGTGTCATAAATGTGCTTGTAAATATCACTTGTTTGAGGCACTTCCCAGTAGAAACAGTGTAAATGATCAAATTAAAGCAATTAAGATGGAACCGGTGATAGCACGCGAGAAAATGACACAGTATAAATTTTCAAATTTGCTGAGCTGTAAATTTTCCCTAATGCCATAAATTCTGAAGAATGGGAATCCTGCTTGTAAAATTTGAACATGAATGAAATCATTACCACAGTTTTTGAGGCAATTACCAGGAATAAATGAGGTCATCACGGAGAGAATTGTCAGCCTTTACGAGACATCTCTCATCTACACCAGTGATTTTAGACAGATATGAGGGATGATTCAGGGACATCTGTGTCATAGTTTCAAATAATACAGCAGTTTTGATTTCCTGTCACATGTACAATAAATGATGCTTTTAAGTAGGTAGGTTTCGTAATTCTTTTAAAGTTAAGGTAATGTTCCCTCAATCTGTAAATGATTTGTATGCCATTTACTTTTCGTCCTCCAGATTAAAGAAACACTAACACAAGACACATCTGAGCGCGGTCTTAACAGTAGCGTTGTGGTCTGCTATGATTACTGTGGTTTAGTTGGGTTTAGGAAGCCATTGTGCTCATGTTGATTGTTAGGGAGAAACTGTGGTCATTGAAGAAAGACTTGACCAAAACATGATACGTACAGCAGCCTCCCCGTCTCAGTGTCCTCCCCGTCTCAGTGTTTTTCTCATCTGACACCACTACCTGCGGGACAAGATTGTTTATCAGTGTCTACAAAAATGACAAATACCAGAAGTAGAAAATGATTCATGTTAGCTTTTTTCTGCCCTGCCACTGGCTTATGATCAAAAACTACCTGTTGAAGGTTGGGGAAAAGATTGCAGTCGAGGCTGATAGAAAATGTCGACTCATTGGGATGAAACAGGAAATTAACAGCGGCCCACGTCACGCACTTTGTTGACCCAACGTTCCACCCCGACCTCCTCCCAATGAGATTATTAACAATTAATAATATCATGCTACTTTTCTTCCTGACAGACAAGAGTCATATTTAACATGGCCACATTTTTCTTCTGCAGTCCTTTAAGTGTTGTTAGACGTTATCATCCGGGCCAATATTGTTCAATATTAGTGTATTGCAAATATATCAGTATCAGTATAATCTGTCTCTATCTATCTCAATCACAAGACTCTAAATAAACTAATAATTATAGCCAATATATGACTATGAGACTTTTAAAATCTTTTAAAATCTTTTTGTCATGTGACCGTGAATTCAGGAAGTACCCATCATGTTCATCTCGCTGTGATGACGAGCAGCACATGAGATAAGCAAAAATGAATTGTCTTCATGTGACTGTTATGTCAAAGCAAATCTATCAAATTCAAAAAATATGTATTATACAATACATGTTGGTCATTTGCTAACGTATAAAACCATGTGGATTGCTAAGCTAATGATTACATTGCTAAACCAGGCCGTTTTTTTTTTCAGAATGGTGACGATGGGGCAAAATGACCTAAAGGCGACGGGATAAATTGAACCAGGGGTTCAAGTTAAACTTAACTGTTGTAGAAAAGCCATTGTGCCAAGAACCTACAAGGGAAAAAAACAAGTCTCAACATCCCTTTTAGATGTCAAGAATGAAAAATCCATCAGAACAGTAGCAGAAGACAGAAGTACTGAGGTAGAGAATGAGCCTGCAGACGATAACAAGAAGCAGGATGACCAGTTTCATGGCTTTACTCCAAAGAAATGCTGTGAACTGGCTTTGGTATTAGCAGAAAAACTACATCTCTGTCCCCAGTGAAAGGAAAGAGAAGGGTCTAGACTTATTGACCTACTGACTCATGTCATTTCCTGCCCAACCTACCAGCCAACCTATCTTCTGTAGTTTAATACAGCATCATGATAGAATGAATTATAGCCTACTTCTTTAGTTCAAGATCGGTTTTAATGGCACTGTCTCAACATCTTTGGGAAGGGCTACCTCAACCTCTAAAGGCCGGAGGAACTGCAACGAGAGAGCGACAAGCAGCTTTTTGTGTTCGCAAAATAGTCTCAGAATTGATTAATCTTTGCAAAAACATTTATTATATTGTCAATAAAATATCATTTCAAGCTGTTAAACAACCATTGTCATTTTTTACTGGCAGTTTATTTTTGCCCAGTGCATAGATGGAAGTGATTTCTTGTCAGAAAAATGTAAACTTCTTCCTGCATGAAGGTATGCTTAATGCTTCAGTACGGAAATCTGTCATTTGGGACATATTGTCTTCATTTTGAGGAACACTTTGTGACTATGTCACTGGTGTGGAAGACAGAAAGGAAAATCTCATTTGTTTTACGTCACACAGCTCAAAGAATGTGTAATTCTTTGACAGTAAAAGCAGATTTTGTTTTGCATCTGGCTCCATCTCAGACATCACCTGTGAGCACGGATTTTTAAACCCAGAAGAATGAGCAGGGAGGGATCAATACAAGAGTACCATAAAGAGCGGGAGCCTACAGGTGGATGCTAAAGTTCTTGTTTTTGCACAAGCGCAGCTGATTCAGAACACACCACCACTTCAGTGGCTTTAAATCAAATTCCTCTTTTCTGTCTTTATAAACTAATGATGCATGCATAGTGCAACTGATGTTTTACTTTCAACTACTGCTGGTGGTTTAGCCGTGCCACTGAAGAGACACACATGTGCTAATATGTTTGCAGCATGTTAGCACATGTGAGCAATTCATTAAAGAAGTGATAATTACACTTACTGCAAACTACAGTGATAGCGATATAAATCATGATTCCGGCTCTGTGTTGAAACACTAGATTTGAAATGTACCAATGGCTGAGGTTAAAGAGCTGTTGGGAGAACATATTTTTTTATTTTTTCTATTTTAGTCTCTGTTCATTTGATGTTGATATAAACATCCTTCATTTAAAACTTTAAACTTTAACCTCAGTTTTTAGGATAACACTCTAATATATTATAAAAAAGCGGCATATCAGACTTAGTCAGTGATAGAATAATAAAGTCCTGCATGTATTTCCATTGTTATCCCTGAGTCCACCAAGCATTTAACAAGGTGGAGACAGACATTCACTGTCTGACACAAAGACATGTAAAAGCTGCACATAACGGATGAGGGTTTGACACGTCGTTAATTGAAGGAGGAAACGTAGCGTCACCCATCTTAGACTTGAATCTATTAAAGATTTGGCTCTGGTGTTATGACTGTGACCTTTATCTCGCTTTCTTAAAGTTATTTAAAAAGTAGATGTGAGCACTTGCTTGTAATATCTTAAAAAAAACGTATTTGACTATGACCTTGGAGCAAGTGAAGATTTAATTAACAGAGCGTTGTGAGACTACCGAGTTGCCCCCGATCTCGATATCTACAGTTCTCAGACTTTCTAGTCTAGTGTAGATTAGACAGCATTTGACAAGCAATGACCTTTGACCTTTTCCCAGTTGATGCTGTGAGTGGTTTTAGTCTGGTGTTCACAGACTTATGTTTGTTTAGGTGTGCAGGGTTCATTTAGTTTTGCTGATGTAGCCTTCATCACTATGACATGTGATGTCATACAATCATTGTTTCATTTCAAATGCAAAGTGCTTGTTAGATAATTATTTCTTACTTAGTTCCCAATGTATTAATTGTTACTTGGTGACTACTCATACCTCGTACCTTGTTGTGAAGTAATTTTACTTGACTTTGAAGATCATTATGCGTGTGTGTGTGTGTGTGTGTGTGTGTGTGTGTGTGTGCGGGTGTAGACATGGTCGTCCAAACCTCCCCACCAAAAAAAAAAAAGAAAAATTATAAAAAAGAGAAGAAAGAAGAAAAAAAAACCCCACAAGCTCAGTGCATTAATATCCGGCTCTTGCTGTGGAATTTGTTTTCTCTTGTCAGGCTGTTGTGGCTGTCACAGTGATGAGTGGGGCCGAAGCTCTGAGCGCCTGTATCACTCTGACTGAAAACACAGAGATAGAGCCAGAGAGGAAGAGCAATGAAGGGCAAGGGAGAGAGAGGAAGCGGGCGAAGGAGAGCGGACAGGAGAGGGAAGATGAACAACAACAACAACAACAACAACAACAACAACAAAAAATAAATGACAAAAGGAGGGGAGGAGGGGTGATGCAGACGGAGCCTGAGTAGCAGGTTGGCACTCAGCATGAATCTGAATGTGTAAACACACACAGTCTTCATCAGCCTGACATAGGAACGACTCTACAGCACAACAAACCATATCTAGCACACGGCTTGTCAACTCGTGACACATGTCGGATCGGCCGCATTTAGCTGTGAACACTTTCAGCTGACAGTCCCTTAAGTTTCCTCAAGCGCTTGTTTAGGAGTATTTTGTTTCAGGGATGTTACATGTAGCTGTTTGGATGTTTCTGATAGACGTTCGGTTGTCACTGCAGAAGCTACTGCATGTAAATAGTTGGAGACTTGTCTTCTTGTCTGCTCACAGATCACACTGCTGTTTGCAGTCACAGCTAATCTGTTGTGTTAAAGTTTGGAACATGCACGATGACTCCAAATATCAGATCTCTGGAGGGTAACTGCATTTTACGACAGTGTTTTTCAGTTTGTCAGGAATCTAAGTGTTTCTTTTGTGGATGTGTCACAAAGATCTTCTGCTGTTGGAGGTTTTGGGTTCATGTTTGTTTATTTCCTTGTTGTAGATCTTAGGTCATAGGCAAAATACTAAATGACAACTGCTTTCTCATTACTCCTGAACGGAGACTCAAAAGGCAAGTTGTTCTTTGTTGTTGTTTTTTTATTTTTTTATTTTATGGATTCTTTGGTTCAACAGGAGTTTATAAGGAATATGAATACACACCGTGTGAAAAACATTCACATTCATTGGAAACATAACAGCTTCACAGCACAGCTCTACCTTCTACATAGCTACATCCTGTTTGGCTAATTAGATCCCTGGTTTCTCCGCTACAGACAAGCATCCTGTTGGTTTATACTCTTGCCATCAGCCCTTACCAAACATATATTAGGATAACTGAAATAGACCATTGTTTTTTTTTTTTTCTTTTCCACAGCAGCCATATTGACATAAAATAGCAGGTAAACACATGTTTAATTAAGGCTCCGTTCCATTTGGAGCCTTTCGAGTGAGCCGACACACACAATAGCAGCACCCTGACTCTGTTTGACCTGGATGTGAACAGGAAATTAATTAGTAGCATTGCTAACACCTGTGTTTCCCCGGCTATTTCATGTCAGAACGGCTGCTGTGAAAAAAGGTCTGGTGTGAAATTTGACACAACTTTCACCTGCTTTCACCGCATCGGCCGGGTCACACAGGTGTTTGGCTAATTAGAAGCTACAGGCTTGTGCAAATCAGTTTTCTTGGCAGATGCTGTAACTCAGATGTTAGAACAGCTGCCTCGTCATCCAAAGGTCAGGGTTGAAGCCCGACTCAAGCCAAAATGTGTGTTGCTTGATTGAAAGGGTTCTTCTGTCAAGGCGCTGTCCTTACAGCTGAAGCTCGCTCACAAGGATTTTAAGTGATAAGTTTCGAGGCCAAGTACACATTTTATCTACTTGAATTTTTGAATTGGTTGATTTAATAATCATTTTTTGTAAAGCAAGAGATAACTACTACACAATTAACACAATGACAAAAAAAAAAAACAACAACTGATGGTTAAATAATCCAACCATAGACTCCACTAATGGGTTTTCGTTCTTTCTAGTTTTAACACCACAGTGACGGTCAATATATAAAACCTATTGTCACTAAACAGATTTCTAGAGAGGAGCTATAGAGAGAATCAGTCTGTATGTAAAGTTGCTCACGTTGTGCATTCCACCGTCATTATGGCTGCTTTCACATTTGGCTGCACTGGACTGCGTGCAGCATGAGACAGGAGGCGCTTCAGTAAGATCCATGTTTTATTTACTGGAGTGTGGCCACTTGGCAGCAAACATGTGTTCCTTGGAAAGCCTGGCTTTGTTAAAAGGACTGGCCTGGCGGTTTGCTGTTGGGAAGATGTAAGCTGTGAAATTCCAAATGTGAGAGGAACATACATTAAAAAAAAAAAAAAAAAAGTGCTCAAAGATATTTCTATTCAGTCTAGTCCACAGAGAGAGGCTGCACTATGTGTGTGTGTGTGCGTGTGTGTGTGCGCGTGTGTGTGTGTCCATGCACTGGATGGTTCTCTTTGGAAATGAAATAGTTTAGAAAAAAGGTGAAGTAATATGGCCAAGTTCATGGCTGGAGAAATGAATGTATGATGGAAAAACTCATCCAAGCACACGGAAGAAGTAAAATGTATAAATTCAGGTATACTGACTTCCTGGTTGTTTTTATTGGACGACATATGCTGCTGTGAACATTTAACGTCCCTTTATTTGCCTCACCTATTAGGTGACAGCTGTCGATACCCTGATGCCTTGCTGACATCTATTAAAGGATATGTTCAGTTGGATAATAGCAAGTTGCAAGCCGCAACATTTATACGTGTTTATTCTTGTTCTTGTTCACATCCAGCCATTCAAAAAGCCTGGAGAGTGCTAGTTTATGGCTCTGCCCCTTTCAGTAAGGCACCTCTTCAATCATTAAAAAGCCATTTGGTTGGTGTTGCTCATACCAGCGGCTCTCAGCCGTCAGTTGTGAAAGTGTAAAAGCTGTGTGTGCACACAGGGTAATGTGAAATATGCATGTAACCACAGGCTGCTGGAAGACAGAACGTCTCTGCCCAGACGAGAGTGTGCCTCAAAAGCAAAGTGGTTTAACAGTTGGTACAGAGACTCCACTCGATGGGAACACACGTCTTCTTCTTCAAATCCTCCTCAGCGTGATTCCCCCACTTCAAACATCCAGCCCGAGACCAAAGATCACAATGCTCTTCAGTGTCACCTGTCCTGCTTCAAACCGTAAAGTCTTCATCCATCAGTGTGTGTGTGTGTGTGTGTCTACAGGAGGTGCAGAAAGTAGCCACTTAGCTTTGCATCACATGTAGGTTCAAAGTCAACTCAATCAAAATGATGACATTTCTTATTATTGGTGTCCATAAGCTAAACACATTCTATTTTCACTAATTCAGATGGGTCACATTCACACCTATAGCCATTTGGCTACACACACTTACATAAATAAATTGTTCATTATTATAAAGTTATATGATCTGCAAGGCAACTTATTCACTGGACAGTTCTGATAATGTCGGCATAGTCAGTGCTACATGGATCCAGAAGGGTGGCAGAGAGCAGGTCATCCATATGTGTATATGCAGTGATTATTTATTATTTATTGTGGAGTAGCAGACCGGTTAAGTAGGCAGCGAGGGGAATTTTATTAAATGACATTTCATTTGTGCCAAATTTAATACTAATTTGTTTGAGCATACGCAAAAAATATCAACTGACATGCACCTGCGACCTGCACAAAAACCCCAAGCCCCAAAAACCACGAGTCCATTACCATTTATTTATTTATTTATTTATCCCTTTCACCTCCTGAAACATGCTGCTCCAGAAAACGAGCCAGAGTCCAGTTCAACTGATTTGTAGTGATAGGATAGATGTTTGTTAACCGCTGAACTTATTCTATTCTGTTATAACTTTCAGGAGAACTTCTTATTTGCGTAACTATTACGTTAACAGCTGGTTGTCAGTCGGTGCTCAGATACAATCCTTCACTGGTCACCTAATGAACCAACACCCTTCTTTTGATGAAGCAGAAGCGACATCTTTTGCCAGACCAGGAAGTAGGACTCAATAATCAGGAACTAATCAGATAATTAACATAGATTAATAAACTATTAATATGACAAAACTAAAAGTGCATGTAACATTAAGAAAATATTGTATACCGAGTCAAAACAAGTGAACATGTGATGAGGATGTTGTTGAGTATGAAACCTTAAAACTTCAATCATGTTGCTGTACAAGCGGATGTTAGTAGACTATCAAGTGTTTAATATTGGTACTGATTTGCCAAAATGCTATAGCACTGATATATGCTTCATAATTTATATTTATATGGGCTTTAAATATTCTCCACTTGGCGCAGTCAGATATCCGAGTGGCTCGTGTCCACCATCAGAGGCTAAGTGGTTCAGTACGTTCCAGGTGGCGTCTGGCGTGCCAAGTCCTCTCCTCTGCTAGTATCAGCATCTTGTGTCATGTCTTGTGACAACTTATTTGCCTGCTCTCACATGTGATCCCTGCACGGGAGAAACGCAGAACATGTGTGCATCTTCTCGTTCTGAAACCGCTGTTCTTTTCATGGAGTCTTGATGGGATGTGAGCACATAGACGTCCAAGAGGTTTAATCTACAGGGAAAACCACACGTGTGAAAGAGTCGCACAGTTAAGTAAGCACAACTCAGTTTATGTCACTCAATTACATGCAAGGAAAAAGATCACAAATGATGTACTATATGTTCACATTTCTGATGCAGTTTTTTTCCTTGTCTATTTTCCTTTCATAAGCTGGTATAGAAAAAATAAAATAAATAAAAATATGAGTGGTTATTTGAGTTTGTCTTAAAATACAATAATTGAAATAGGTGTTTTTAAACTTTCACACAGTAAAAAGATGAAACAGTTAAGACATTTACTTTATTAAGACATTATTATTATTAATGTGGAAAGCCTAAGTGAGACTGACAATGACGATCTTTATCAGCAGTGTCCCGCTCCAGAGTAGATGATCATTACTATTAACATCATTTCTAACAAACATTATATGAATATTACTAAATGCTATTTCACACAGCTAACCGAGGTAGTCAATAGACAGATTCTAGACATTTATTGGGTTTATAATTCAATTCGTTTGATCAAATCATACATAACACAGCCAGTATGATTGGATTCATTG
This sequence comes from Pampus argenteus, assembly GCA_036937835.1. NCBI lineage: Eukaryota > Metazoa > Chordata > Actinopteri > Scombriformes > Stromateidae > Pampus > Pampus argenteus. The sequence continues at coordinate 3,793,444 of CM072881.1, forward strand.
AACCTATTATGCTGGCTCCACTCTGGGGGATAATTTGGTAGATTTGGGGCCTGATTCGCCCCTCCTGACACTCGTGGTTTTGTTGATTTGAGGCTGGTGATTGACACAGATTGTCTTCCCTAATGATCCTGCAGTTTGAGGAGTTTACAGACATAATCTTAACTTTACCTACTGGATCAGAGTCTCCCCTAACCCTGCAGTAGTTTAACATTACCGTCAGTCATAAGCCATAAGTCATAATTTGTCTTTGAAGACATTTCACCTCTCATCCAAGAGGCTTCATCAGTTCAAGCTCGCTAGACTAGGTAGGGACTGACAGTCACAAATACAGGAGACAGCAGTGCATTCAAGTGTTGCTGTTCGTTGTTGTTACAAGCAATTAATATTACCAATGTTATCACGTGGAGAGATGATTAATAACAGCATGTTATGAATATCACTGTTTAGACGGAAGTACGAGGCAATAAATGTCAGGAACGAACTTATTGAAGGCCAGCGGATGAATCATCTCGAACCAAGTTCTAAAGGTAAAGTTAGTGATTAGAATCACTTGTTTTGTGCTTCTTCACTTTACTGAAGTCAAGTGAAAACAGCCACCCACATCTGCTCTCCATTTTATTTTTTGTTATACAAATTAGTGTGGCGGCACAAGCATACAGGTTAGCTATAGCCTTAACCAATTAAAACGTTAACTGACATCGCCACCCTGGGAATGTCACCCAGGGACTTATTTATATTAACTAACCCCACGAAAGGTTCGTATGCAAATCAGAATTTGATCTAACAAAAATATACATAATAGGAAAAAAGAAATTAACCACACACACACACACACACACACACACACACACACCTGGGCCGCGATTCTGCCGTCTGAGAAAGCAGTAAGTCCTGAAGACAAAGCAATCTTGAGACAAAGCAGCAGTAGGTTACTCCGCTGGCGCTGCGCGGTGATGCGCTGTGCGACAGTCTTTAGCCCTACAATAACACAAACACAGAATGATGACTTACGAGTGGCTGCAGGAGGAAGCAAGCTGAGGCCATCGCGCTACGTACCGGTCAGGCAGTCCAGGACAACACAGAATGGAGCGCAGGACACATGCAACACGCACCGGCGATGTTGTTGACAGCCTACCTGTCACCACACGGAAGAGGAAGCAACGGACGCCAGGACATGACGCAACCCCAGCCTCGGCCAAGCAAGAGGGAGACAGGTGCTCTCTGCTCACCTTTTATGCGGCTTTCCCCACTCTGATTGGCTGAGAATGAGTGCATCCTGCTACATTCGAATTTATTTATTTTTTAAATTTCACTCATCCCTTTATGTTGTCATGTCCGTGAAAAAGAAAAACACCTTCTATTTCAATTTTTTTTGTATTTTAAAACAAAACTTAAATAACCACTTTTATTATTATTATTATAATAATAATTTATGCCTGATTCTGAAAGGAAAATCAAAAGATAGACGGAGCCTACCTGAAGAGGAAAAAGGTACATGAGCAGGACATTTTTTTCATCATGTCCTCTCAGTGACTGGCAGTCTGCCTCTTTATTAAGACCTATTTTCTCCATTAGATTCAAGCTGAGTAATCTGCTCGTACAGGAACACAGTAGTAGTTGCTTCAGTTTTGGTTTTGGAGATTTTCTATATTTCTATATATTCTTATTTTGTTTTGTCTGTGCTCTCCTCACAGGTTCAAAGTGGCTGCTAGTAAGTTGGAAATGTTCCGATCAGACCACACTGACACAGTCCTGGAAAAAAATAAAGATAAAATAAAATAAAGATTATCTTTTGTTCTCCTTTGTTTTTGACTGTTACTTAATAATTAATACATAATACCCCACAACTTACACAACTTAATGATTTTTGCTTATTAAGTCATTAATAATTAACATCAATGCCATTAAAAACTACATATATATTAAAAAAATAAAAATAAAATATGCATACAGAACACTGCTTTTTAACACACTTGTTGTAGAGTGTACAAGTTGCAAAAATCTCCAGATATACAGTACAATACAGCGTGTAAATGATAATATCTGATGCATATGTCTCAATAAATGTATCAAGCACATTTTTATTTCTTTACAAATTAAGGGATGGAAATGAAGGAAATGTTGCCCTGATGAGATGATGCATTAACCAGCTCAAACAGTGATGCTGGTATTCCCAGTTTATACAGTGCAAACCATCCGTGTGATATTCTGGGGACACGCTGGACATTCATACTTCACAATGTCACATAAACATCTGAAGACAATTAATAATAATTTTCGGCGGGAGAGCCGTTTGTGGACGTAACTGTGGGTTTGTGATTTGCTTCGGCGTCGTTCTACATGTTGAAACTTTGGGGATATCGTGATAGCAGGATAACAGGCCTGATCTTTCTCCTACTCTCCACTGCTCTCTGCTTTATGATTGTTGTCTGTTTCCAGTGTTCATTCAGTCAATATCTCTATTGATATAGCTGTTGCACATAATGACACATATATCAACCATGTGTGAAGGAATACAATTGATTTTCTAGATTTCATGCCATTTTTTTTTACTTCTTGAATTGTGCTGTGAATTATTATTAATAACCGACAATAAAAAGTACAAAATTACCCCGTAAAGTCATCAGTAATGGACTTTTAGTAAAATCTCACAACCAACGCCCATGTCCATGAGATAGGAGGTATACTTGTAGCAAACGAAGAAAATGGATGCTCCAATTTCCCGTTGAAAATAGAGTGAAGGCAACGCGTACGTCAAAAGAATCCTCATGGTCCCCAAAAGAGACTTCAGCACAATGCGTATTACAGAGGACAGGGAGAACATGAGAAAGACATTTTGTAATTCCAACTTTCTTTCTTCCTTTTCGTCATTGTCCAACTCACGGTGCTCACGTTATCTTTTTGAGTCGGCGAATGATGGATCAGTGACATGTCATATCTGCGAGGTGTCAGGGCACCTGCTGTACCGAGACGCACCTTCAGAATTCACAGCAGGAACTGCATTAAGCACATGGGAATGACAGGATAATGTTACGGCCTTCTTAAGAGCTTAGAGTAAGAGGATGACGTACATTTCTATGTTTGATTAAAACTATAATACAGACCATTGACAATGTCCACCTTTGATTATTTAACTTAATACTTGTGAAAGCTGGGGACCAGTTTGATCAGATTCAGTTATCCACAGATATATTTACTGATTCATTTTTACACTTTTTTTTTTCATAATTATTGCATTCAGTGGTTGAACATATTCTATAAAATCCATTCTAGTGGCAAAACCACTTTAAAGGACCATTTAAAGTGAATTTATGTCTAGGGAAGGTAGGGTGAATTAGTAATAATAGTAATAAGTAATAATTACAGCTACAATGACCTCTTCAGTGTACTCGCTGATCCAGAGTAACATCCTTCTGTTCTAAAATGGATCTGAAGGGTTGTTGTTTTTTTGTTTTTTTGTTTTTTTTGCATTGAGAGCATATTTTTTTTCTACCTTTTTGACCAACTCAATAGAAGCTGGAAGCCATAAAAGCTCATCATAAGGGCTGTTGTAATGCCAGCTACAGGTACTGCTATTGTCTTTGTGAGGCACAGTAAATCATATCAATACGTCATGGAGGGTCATGAAATGTTCAGAGGCCAGACAGAAGCTTCTCCGCAGTGAAAGACACAAGAAAGCCTGTTTGGAGTTTGCAAAAAAAAAAAAAAAGACTGTAAGAAATAAGATTCTCCGGTCTGATGAAAATAAGATTAAACTGTTTGGCCTAAGTTTTATTCGTCATCAATTATCTGGAGGAAACCAGGCACCTCTCATCACCTGCCCAGTACCATCCCAACGATGATGCATGGTGGCAACATCATGCTGTGGGACTGGGAGAGAAAGGTCAGGGTTGAGGGAAAGATGAACAGAGCAAAGCAGAGATATCCATAATGAAAAACCTGCTCCAGAGCGCTTAGGACCTCAGACTGAGCTGAAGGTTCACCTTCCAACAGGAGGCACACAGCCAAGACGAATCAGGAGTGGCTTAGAGACGAGTCTGTAAATGTTCTTGAGTGGTCCAGCCAGAACAATGACTTGCACCCAATGGAACATCTCTGAAGAGACCTGAAAGTGACTCCACCAACGGTCCCCATCTAACCTGACAGACAAAATCCCCAAATCCAGGTGTAAAGCTTGTAGCGTCAAACCCAAGAAGACTCGAGGCTGTCATCGCTGACAAAAGTGCTTCAACTAAGTACTGAGCAAAGGGTCTGAATACCGTACAATGTGATATTTCTGCTTTTTCCTTCTTAATAAATTTGCTAACTTTTTTTTTTCCTTCTTAATAAATTTGCAAACATTTCTATGTTTTTGCTTTGTCGTTTTGGGGGTAGATGAAGGGAAAAAGCAGTGGATTTGCTCTACACTCTGCACAGCTTTAGAGTCAGGTTTATGACATTTCAGACTGTATTCATTGGGGCGTGAGAAGTTGACAAAATACAAATATAGCCACGTAAATAAATAAAGCTGAGACGGGAAACAGCAGGAGATCACGTTGGTGGACACACAAGAATGTAAAGAAACAGCAAAAAAGAAAAAAATGAAACAAATGAAATGTCAGATTGCCTTTTGAAGGTTGCGGTATTTTCTGTGCCTGAGCAGCATTCTTACCAAACTTACACTTCACCAAATTTCTGTGATCCATTTCATATACTCGTAAAAAAAGAACATGGAATACTTCTTTTCATGTGTTTCTGTGAGATCAGGCTGGTTACAAACCAGTATGTGGGTCACAAGGGTCACACAGTTAAAGTATACTGCAGCCAAAAAAAAACATGAATAAGAACCTAACTTAAAGTTACTTATTTCCAAGCTCAACACACCAATTACTTTCACTTGCACTACCAAAGCAGACGGATCTGCTTCAGTAACATCCAATATGAACTCATAATAATAAATGAGTTGGAGAATCTCCAAGATACGGCAACAATTTGCTCACAAAAAAGATTAGGGCTAGTTGTGCAGAATAAATATAATGCAGACCATTAGACATCCTAAACACATTTTACTGCTGCAAACAAGCTGGAAGGGCTGCTGTTGTATCGCTGCTTTGTTGGCTACAGGTAAATAGAGAAATTAAGGCTAATTATTCACTTTAAGCATATTGTTGTGGGAAGACAATGCAGCAGGCTGTGTTGGGTGGAGATCTCACCTTTTTAACACTGAAGGCAGCTAAGGATGCTGAAAATGTGGAGGTTTTTTTTTTCTTTGCATCTCTGCATCTGTTGGAGCCAGGTCCCAGTGGTTTGCTGTCTTTTAGAGCGAGATAAAGCTTAATGTGATAAACATTAGTAATATGTTGGCTTTAAATTGGTACGCTTTTTTTTTTTTTTTTTTTTTTTAATTGGTACACTAATTTTCTCTGCACATCTTTTGTTTACGACAACAATGATATTTTCACTGATAGTGTCGGAGTAACGTGTCGTTGAAGACAAAGCCACGAGGCCTTGGCTGGCTGACTCTTCTAAATCAACAATTTCAAACAATAGTTTCATTTCAGCGACCGGCAGAACGTTATACAGGGGCGCATAGAAATGAAATAATAAAACACTAATGCTGCATTTGATGAGGTTACTGACTGCGGATAATTCAATATCCTTGAATACTGCAGTCTGGGTTTGAAATGAAATTCAAATGAGAGGTGCAGATTTTATTGTTCATACAGTGTTAGAATATTGACTTTTAGCTGTCAATGCAACCAGCTCTGCTCCATTGCCTTCAGGATGCCGTTTGGATATATTTGGTAATTTTGCCTCCCTCAGAATACTTGTTATTTATTAACGCGGTAACATTCTATTATCTGGTCAATGACTGAATTTGAAGAGTTTTCTGACTAGTGACCTAGATATCGTTTTCAACATTCACCAGCTGTGTAAAGCCTGTAAATCTGGCTGCCCCTCTCTCTCTCTCTATCTCTCTCTCTGCTTCATTAGAATTCCACACCTGTCTTTGCAGCGCTCTCTCTGCAGCTTTCACCTAAAATACCAGGGAAGAGCATCGAGTCTCCGAGGGGTGATTTTTGTTGCAGCACATCCACGGTGTCACCTCATTGACAGCGAACAGAGAAAACAACAGAGCGGCTCAGGTAGTGGGGCACAGCTGCGTCTGTCGTCCAAACTACACCTTGAATTCCCAGTGCTAGTGTGAGTGCATGAATGCTACAGCCAGTCTGTCTCTTCTTTAAAGCACTTCAGAATCAATATGACTACATTTAAAATGGGTCACATGACTAAATGCATGTAGAAGGCACAACTCTTAGTAATAACTCATTATTTTATTTATCATGAAATCTGCTTTTCCCTATAACTGTACGTAACTTTATGGAATCTAATCTGAAACATTCACCCGCGACATGATTTGAAAGGGAAATGACACATCCAACACTACAGGATGTTGTGGAGATGATCACATGATCTCATGGGGAAACACATGTAAACAAAATGTAGACTGACAGCAACTTGCTTCAGTAATGCTTTGCAGTGAGACACAACGAGTCTGGATGAAAAGAATGGGTGGGAAAACACGTTCAACACAGATCGTCATCTTTAATATCTGTCAACAGTAATATGCATGTTAACCTAGCTTGTATACTTGTGTCTCTCTCATTGGCTTATTGTGGTTGTGCTTAAACTGCTCCAATGAGTCTGCAGGCAGTTTTGAAAGTTTAAGATTGGATGTGTAAAGTCCTCACATTACTGGATAATCTGGGCCACACATTGGTACCAACCAAGGTATCAGAACAGATAGTCAGGAGGGATGAATGAGGGATAAACTCCTGTAGTCTGAGCCGAGCTTTAGTTCTTATACTCAGAGCAGTTGGAACGGTCTATCTGAGGATCTGAGAGCAGCTCAAAGTGTTGATATATTTCAATATGAACTTGAACGCACCACTTTAGCTCTGATGTGTTTGTTTTGGTTTTATTATTATATTTCATCATTTTTATTTCTCGTGTTTGTACATTTGTATTGACTTATTATCAGCATGTCATTCACTTTTGTCGAGCACATTGAACTGCACTTACCTGTGAAAAAATAGGCGCTATACAAAATAACATTTGATTTGACTTGATTATTGCCTGTAGAAGACCATATCCATATATTTAATGTAACTATATATATATATTTTAAAACAATAAATCTCACAATAACAAAGTGAAATATAAATCTGGGATAACTAAAAATGTAAGAAAATTATAACTACTCTCTCCTCAGAAAAAGACATAACCCCTAGGATAATGAAACAGGATCCGGTTATCTTCATATGCAGCGCCAAATCACTCTGCTGTAAAACTGAAACGCTCTTCGTTTCTTCCCTTGATACCCGAGTCACGGAATGAATGAGTGCGTGTGATCATTCCCCTCTGCCTCTCTGCCTCTCTGCGTCTTTTTTTCCTCCATCCTGAGTCTCCTCCTTTTGCTCTCTAATCTCAGTCAATAAGTGTAACTTTGTCCACAGGGACACCCAGAGGCTCCTCGCTGTCCAGTGCCGAGCGTAAAGCTTCGTCGTGCTCTATGTGTGTCATACACATCACCAGGGTTTTTCCTGGGCTCTCTCACTCCTGCCTTATCCCTCTGTATTTCTCTCTCTTTGCTCTCTTCTTTAAAAATACATATCTCTATCATCTCACGCTAGCTGCTGAATGCCACTGGAACACCTCTGCCAGGTGCTGTTTGTTTGTGTGTTTGTGTGTTTCTTCAGCTACAGCATGCTCGCTTTTCACTGAAAAACCCCTTGCATGTTTTAATGTCTTGAGTGTCAGACCTCATGTCTGATATCAACCCGCTCACTCAGACACAGTAAACACAGTGGCCTAACTAACTGCTCCATTATAGCAGCGTATGAACTGTCACTGTCACATTTTAAATCCCAACACCCCTGTCATGATTCCTTTTCCTGCTCTGCCTCTGTCCCTGCATTCAGCCCCACACTCTTCCCTTGGTGTTGCTATTCTCCACCTGTCCACCAGATGTCCCTGGTGACCACACCCACCTGCTTACCTGTTATCACTCTGCAGTTATCTTCACCAGCTGCTCATTAGCTCATCAGCCTCAGTTTATTGTATGTTTGCATTCCCGAGAAGCCCTTCATAAGAGGGACAAAAACATAATATACTTTTTTAAAAAAATCAAGCCTGTGTGAGTATCTGAGGACAAAATATGTGACACTTGTATCTAAACTACAATGTAGAGATGCTACATGGCAGATTCCTACCATACTAAGCACTCACTACCAATAACTGAGCGGTTCAGTCCTTCTGTGAGTATGAAATGATCTGAAATATCAGCTCAGCAGTCATATGAATGAACTGGTCTCAGATCTGCACTTAATTCATAAGCACCATAAATTAGAACTCACTGAGAATGGTTCTATTAGTCCATCATCATAATTGGATCTTTCAGGGCTCATTCAGGGGGAGAGAACCTGAGCTAATGAAGACTTCTTCCAGGTTGTTTCATCTTGCAACACCTGCATAGCAGTTGTCATGCCAACAGCACTTGTCAGGGCCAATCAGATGGGGTCGCTGAGCTATGGGAGCCAAGGCAGACACTAGCTTCAGGGCCTATGATTAATTTACACCAATGTTCACTTAACTCTCCTCCACGCTGTTTTCCTATCTCTGCCTTCATCACCACTGATGGTTTCTTAATAATTCAGACTAAAATACCTTGTCAGAAACAGCCATGAAGGCTCCACAACAATGGAGAGAGAGATGAAAAAAAAAGTTCTGGTTTGTAGTGTCACTGTACAGCCAGAAAAATCAAGGTCCAAAACTGCAAAATGTCAGTCATCTCAACACATGCACTCTGTGTCCTTGCTGCTCACTGCTCCATCCTCAGCTGACCTGCCAATCGATCCGGCCTGCCATCATTAAGGAAGTTCCAGTGCTCTTATTTCTGCATGGAGGAGCAAGGATTGAAGACCAAGGAGAGATTCCCGGGGGGAGTCTTGAGTGAAGAGTGATGTTAGTGTTTGGCTGCTTTGAAACCGCACCGCAGTGCTGCAGTTCTATTCTGGCGGGGACTAACGTTGAATGCAGGGGATCCAGTGAACAAGTGAATTTTTTGGATTTTTTTTTTAACCAAAACTTGTTTCAGACTGTCACATTCTGCCTGAACAAGGCTCGCTCCAAATAAAAGGAAGTGAAAAAATCCACTCCTTGATGAAAATACATGCCTCTACAGGCAGGACACCGTATGAACGCGAGGTTTTTACAGTACATGCTGCTGCAGCGGTAACTTCATTTAAATGTTTGAATTTCTAAATTTACATTTAATTTCTTTTGGTCACCATTTAGTGAAACGTGTAAACTGCACATACAATATTTTTCTTTTCATGATTATCAACTGGTCATATCTACCTGCTGCTGCTACTCGTCTAATCCCATTTTTTCCATTCAATCACATGAGTTGCTATGTGTTGGGAAGAAACTGTATTCAAATAGGAGCAGTTTTTACATGCTGTGTGTATTGTTGGGTAAAAACTAAACAACAACAACAAAAAAAACAATCATTTACCAACATGTATGTGTACAGTGTAAAACGTGTGTAGTTACCCTTTAATAAGATTGGTCAGCTCATCTAACTTTTGAAAGAACACAATTGTGCGTTTCCAAAAATGTCAAAGTCCTGCTTGATCCGGGAGAGTTCAGGGTTAGATGTGAGGACAGGACAGAATTACATGTACAGTACCCGCTAACAAGGTTAATCAGGTAAAGACAATTGTAGTTTAGGCCCTCTGTTTGCTCTGCTGGTGTCCTTAAACGCATCAGTAAACGTTTAAACGGGAACGTTTAAAGTCACAGAACCTCAGAACTGCTGGACAGCAACTGAATCGTTTCTAAAAATTGATTCGCTTTCATAGAAATGAGAATCAATGTTTAGGCAGCGCATTGAAGTCATTATCTATCACCCCGGAGTCCAATTAGACTGCTTGAGTGCGCTTAAAATAGTTCATTTATTCAGCGAATCAAAACACGAAGGGCGCTTAAAATATCTGTAATTTGACGACTTATTATCTGGGCCTGTGCTGCCGTCGCTACAGTAAATCCATTTGCTGGATGTTCCTTTGTCATTCTGTGGAAATGATTCAGATGTAAATGACCTCATAGTCATAATAAGCTTTTTAGATGTTTTTAATAATTCGGTTTGTATTCAGAGTATAAGAGAAAGAAACTTTGGATCATTTATAATAATTCTCATTCTGGATATGATAAAGGTAGTGTTCACCCCAAAGCAGCAGGTGCCCTTTCTGTTTTTCATTAAGTGAAATGATTTTCTGCCACTTATCATTTAAAGGGTAATGTGAAGGATTTGGCATTTTCCACTTTATAACAGTGGTAGAAAATGATCTCTTAGACATCATTCTGTTAGATTAAACTCAAAGCTCACGCCATAAACCACGTGGCATCATATTTGAACACATTTCGATGGTCAACATGTTTTTGTATTACTCTTTCCTTGTTGTGTATTTTAACTAACTTCATCAGTATTTGCTGATTCACTTCAACGTCAACGTTCTCTTCCTCTACTTTTCCATCCACTTCTTCTTCGTTCTTCGTTTGCAACACTGTGTTATCGCTATCAGATACTTTCACCCACCCTGGTATTTATTCCTCATGTGAAGTTGTTGTATACTGTAACGGAGAACGTTTAAATGACAGGATGAGGGTTAGACTCAATCTCATTGCCAAGCGTGGCTTTCAGTTCCTGGCAGTGTTGCTGTACTTGACCGTACATTCCAATGAACACATTTGGCAGTGTTCCTTAGTGAGAAGCTGTTTCCAAATTGGGAGAAGATTGAAAAAAAAATGAAGCTGTTTTTCGGAGCCTTATCTGGCCCACCGCAGCCTATCGACCGGACAGGGTCTCCTTTGTGTCATGTCAGGAAGTGGGTTTTTTTTGTGATTGTGATTGTATATTTTGTGGACTATACCTTTACATTGTAAGTGGATTTTGAAAGTATTTTCTAATGACAGGAGAAAAACATCAACTTTTTTTTATTTTTTAAACTTAAAAAATTGTGAACGTCCACATGAATATGCATATACTGCTCATTTCAAAAGTTTAACAGCTGTTGATTCAGCAGCATCAGAGTGCTCCACCCACCTTCAGCCTGGTGTGCTCTGTGCACCTCCTGCTGTGTAGGAGAATGCTCCCCCACTGATATTCTACGTTGGACGTGGTTGGTTTAAGTTGAAATAGAGACACGGTTTCGCTCTGTGTGATTGACATAATCTAAACAATGTGGCTTTTGTGCTCCTGTCGATTCAACTTAGCTGTGGAACATCCACACCTTAGTGGTTCAGTGACCAACAGACCAACATTTTATATACTTTACGTGTATTTACTGTGTGTATGAGTAGAGTAGGAGATGTTGAGATCAACATATCTGCTAACGTAGCTGTACCAGTACTGCTTTGTGCCACAGTGAGCGTGCTTGTTAAAGTTTCATCCCTGTTTAGAAGTTGTCATTATTACTTAATACAGTACCTCTGTTCGTTCGTTCGTTCGTTCGTTCGTTCGTTCGTCTTCTTCCGCTTATCCGTTTGTCGGGTCGCGGGGGCAGCAGCTTCAGCAGGGAACCGGGGGTCGGACCGTCAGGGTCCCCGCCTCCGACTGTCGCCCATCTCTCTTCGCACCGTTAGACCCCTCCCATGGGTGGTGGGCCCATGGGAAGGGGGTACAGCACCTGGTATTCCCAGGCGGTCTCCCATCCAAGTACTAACCAGGCCCGACCCTGCTTAGCTTCTGAGATCAGACGAGATCGGGCGTGTTCAGGGTGGTATGCTGACCCTACCTCTGTTCATCTAAGGGATAATTATTAGAAAACACACCCTGCTCATAGAACAGGGTAGGAAAGCCTCTGTCATGGCTTCATACTCGCAGCTGGAAATCTGCCTCGCTTCACTGTTTACCATGTTGCCTCAGGAGAACCCAGTGACTGCCTGTCCTCCAGGCTCCTTCTCTGCTTCTTTCTGTGTCACACAGATGACTGGGAGAGGGAGAAAGCAGTTAATTGAAAGCACTTAGTTACAACGAGCTGGAAAAAGAATTTGTTAACGCACCAAACATGATTTTAACAGAGTGAATAAAACATAAATCCAATGTTTCTCTAAACTACTACGGCTGCAAGCGCTGATCTGAAGTGAGTCCAACATGTCTGACATGCTCCAAAAACAGAGTTAGAGGTTAGAGGTTGTTGGTGTCGCTGTAAACCTTCCTCTGCAGTGTTCCACGCTCTGCCCCGCTGTCCTTCACACTGACTGTGATACTGTATGTTTACCTTTAGGGCTGACTGTGCTTCTCTTTAGAGCATTTTCGCTGCCAGCTGGTTGGGGTGGATGTCTCAGATGTCAGTGCTGACTGATGGGCAGCTCTTAGTTAAATCCCACAGGGCTTCTCAGTGCTGCTTGCGGCCTGAGAGAGACAGACAAGACTGATGGAGAGTTGGACGTATGCCAATAGACCTGTCTGCCATCAACACCCTGCAGACCCTCCCACTGCTCCGCCCTCTACCAAAGACACCATTGTGTGTTTTTCTCTTTTTATTGTTTGTGTATGTGTGTGTGTGTGTGTGTGTGTGTATATGTGTGTTGTTTCTGCATCCACACATTTTTTGGTGTGAGCTTTTTTAGTGGTTGTGATTGTTGGCACTTGTATCCAGTAGTGCAAAAAAACTAAATACAGTAATCCCTCGTTTATCGCGGGGGTTACGTTCCGAAAATGACCCGCGATAAGTGAAATCCGCGAAATAGAAAACTTTTTTTTTTTTTACAATTAGCAACTATTACATGTATACAAATACAGTGACTCACGTGTAGGCCGTTTCACTGCTCTTCAGACTGGGCCGCTGCATCCTGACTGCGCTCTGCAGTGTTCTCTTCTTCTGAAGCCCGCGGTGCAGGTGTGTTTGTTCGGGAGAAGAACATAGTGATAGGCAGCTGTTGTCGCTCTTTTTTCTTCTTTGCAAAAAGATCCTTGTACACCGACATGCCACCATCGATTACGTTATGTTATGTTTTGATACAAGAAGCGGGAGTGAGTTTTTAGCGAATCAGAATGCAGAGCACAATGCACCAAAAAAAAAAAAAAAAGCATTATGAAAATCCGCGAAATAGCGAATCCGCGATAAGTGAACCGCGAAGTGGCGAGGGATCACTGTATATGTACTTAAAGAGTAACTTTAGTGTCTATATTGTTCATATTCTGGGGCTCTGGCAGACTTCACCCCGGTTCCTTTACTTTTCAATATGTTCGTGGACAACAAGAAGAGACCTTAGAAACAACCTTAGCAACAAAGGCTATGGAATGGACGACCATTTATGGGAACATGCGACGAGGATTGTTTAGCATAAACATCATTATAAAACACATATATACAAACATTATAACCAAATGTAAATAACAGGAAATCACAAAAAAAAGTATGTTATGTCCCTTTTACTTTATTCAATTTATTTGACTTATAGTAAATTACATGCATTCATGTATCTATCCATTGATCCTGATGCCATTTTATATCTGGTCTTTTACCCTTTTCCAGTGCAAGAAGTAAGCAACCTGTGTAGAACCACTTGGTTCTATCTAATCTTGATGATGTCACATGTTATATATTGGCATTAAAACATCAATAAAACAGCTGAAATGTTTGTGGGTGATAGGGGTGAGGCGTGTGTGCGTTTGTGTGTGTGCACAACTCCAACTTCCTGGAACGTATTTCACCCCAAACAGCATGCTCCCACCACTGCAGACCCCTGCACCGTGGTACCGTAAATATACAATACCTAACTTTACCACAATAAAATGAGAAAAAATAACGTTATATACAGTAGGGTCCAAAAGTTAGAGACCACCTTCCCATTCACTTGAGTGGGAACAGAATGGGAACAGGGTTGGGGGTAGATTTGCACTATATTTAAAGGATACACACTGTTCTCGGTTTCATAAAGAGAGAAAGAGACAACGCCCCCTCTGACACTCTCCGCTGGTCCTGAGAGGCTATCAGTGTCCAGCGTCTGTCGGCAGAAAGATAACACTTTGCTGCCGTCTTGATTTAGTGGAGGCTACAGACGCATCGATTCATATCTTCTGCTCGTCTATGAATTATACATTAATGGATGAGACAGCCATTATCTCCATGCATGTGGGAAAATAAGAACGCAACCATGCTCTATCACACATCCCACCCTTTAAATATACGTATTTTGTTTTTCTCCTAACTCCTTTTTTTCGTTAAATTACAATGAAAACGTCCTTCTTTTTTTTTTTTCTGTCTCCTTCTATCATCCTCTAATCCCTTCACTCTCTTCTGCAGCAACTTGCTATTCAGCCGGAAACCCTGCTGTGGGACTCCTGGGACCAGATAAAACTCTTTGTGCAGTTGGAGACTTGAATCTACACAGACAGAGGTATGCATACACATGCTTTCTGGCGAATTTCAAGCCATTCATGTGTATGTTTATGTTTTAGAAATGGTAAAACTGGACTCATGTGTTATAGTTATGTCTGACTCAGAGGTAAGAAACAACAGCAACGGTTAAAGTAATTAAAGTGACTTCTAAACTACAGCATAAATAACACAATCTAAATTATTTACAGTGTTTGTTTTGTTTTTTTGTCATTTTGTTTATAATGTACTCGCACTACCAGAGAGTCATTAACAGCCAGGGAGCAAACCTATATCAATATTCAATGTATTTCAACAATAAACCAGTCATGTCTATCTACTGTCATCACAGACCAGGATCCATGCAGCAGGGCCAGCAGCTACTGGAGAGAGTGTCCTCAAACCAGCTTGGATGGTGCCGTTGCATGAGATGTTGTGACATACCGACTGACAGAAAGAAAGCGTTGTGGTCGTCAACCTAAACGCTGCCACATCTGGAGCTTTACATCCTTCAGTAGGAGGTCCTTCGGCGAGCCAGGAGGATCCTCCCAGTCCCGGAGACGACAACAGGCAGTTACAGTATGCTGCTCACTGACCACTTGTTGTCTGGCAGTATGGATACACTGTTGTGATCCCCCGGCTGCTTTGCATGAAAAAATGTGTGATATATAACACACATGTTGGTTTTGTACCAAATAGAACGTGACATTTGATCTCTGTCGTTTAAGATGTTTTAAAATGCGCTTATTATGTTACTTTTAATGTTTATTGCTATTGTTGTTATATGTTGCTAATGTCTCTACAAAATAAAAAAATAAAAAATTTTGTTTTGATTACATATCTAACAAACATTTATCACATTGTTGTTGTTTTTTTGTTTTTTTGCAATACCATCACAGTCCACTGTTTACAAAATGTGACATTTTTGAAGTTTTTGTATAACTTCATAATGTTCCAAAATAAGACCTGGTTCCAGGTCACTTTAACAGGTTTCAACTTCTAGTCAACATGACTGTCAACAACTTCCATGGCAATGCAAGACATTATTTAAGATATTATGTGCAATATGAATTAATTCATTCACCCATCAGCCTGCTGGTGGCACTAGAGGTATTGGGTCATTTCATGCTCTAGCCAACATGCATTTTGATGCCTCTTAATTCCATGGCGAGCCAAATATCGCTGTTCTAAACCTTACTCCCTACAGACATTGACATTTCTCTGGGTCGGTCTGTTTATATGGCGGCAGCGTCCAGGCCTAGCCAGCAGCGTCCAGGCCCAGGCAGCAGCGTCCAGGCCCAGACAGCAGCGTCCAGGCCCAGGCAGCAGCGTCCAGGCCCAGGCAGCAGCGTCCAGGCCCAGCCAGCAGCGTCCAGGCCCAGGCAGCAGCGTCCAGGCCCAGGCAGCAGCGTCCAGGCCCAGGCAGCAGCGTCCAGGCCCAGTCAGCAGCGTCCAGGCCCGGGCAGCAGCGTCCAGGCCTTATACACTGGAGGGATGAAGCAGAAGCGCTTGCTGGCATACATCAAGATCTGATTATGAAATGATTCCAGTTCAGCTGTTGACCTGAAAACAGAGCACAAACAGGACATGCTTGCTCCCTCTCCTGGCACTATATTAAGGCATAGCAGCACATAGATTCAGTACAGACTAGAATGACAGTTAAAAGATGCTTTATGGGTAGCAGAATAGAGATGGGTGTTCATTCTCAGACAACCCTGCCTCCTTTTATAATGTACAGCATCATTCCCAGGTGTGTACAGGAAGCCCACAATAATCTCTCCATGAGAGTAATCTATTGAGAGGGTTTTCATGGAGAGATTATTGTTGTCATTTTGCTCGCTGTGATTTCAAACTCATGATATAATGAAGCTCAGCTGTGCACCTTAGGGTGGTAAAAGGAGGCATGGATCAGTATTGTTACACTGCTCCGATGGAGGCTTGAGTTGCTCAAACGCTTTAGCCTAATAATAATGGCAAAATTGAGGTCAAGTCTTATTAATCTTTTTCCTAAATATTGGGAGTGCCACTACTTTGCTAGTGATGCATTATGGGTGCTCGGTTATTCAATGAGGCTCTGGGCGTGTCTCATTTCTGCACCCTTCTCTTTCTGCCCGCTTTCCTGTCACTCCATTTGTCTTTGTCAGTAAAGTGTAGAGTAATGCCCTGTAATCTGTATCTGTAAGATAAATATGTAAATTAATAAAAAAATAAGAAGAGAAAGTACATTAAAAAAGGATTCAACACTTTGGGAAAATAGTTAGGTGGCAAATGTTCACATACCTGAAAGACACGTGGACATCGTGGACAACCTTTAGCCAGTGTGTGTTTAACACTATCTATTCTTAATCCAATACTCGTCCCTGCACTCTGTTAAGGGACCATGGTGACAGGCTTGTCCTGTCACATGATGAAGTTCTCCAATCCACATGTCCTGAGAAACAATAAGAAAATAAAGCACAAATGCCCCACTGGGCCTGCTGGTGGTGCTAGAGAAAAGGTCACAGGGTCATTAAAATTGCCAGATCATCCTTTAAGCAGCATGACATGAATGTTGTCACCGAGTTGTCTCTGGACCAAACTGCTGACAGACAGACTGACACAGAGACCTTGGTTACTAAAAAGTGTTTTTCACATTAGTTTTTAAATTTTAACTTCGCTCTAGTTAAAATTGAATTGCAAAAGAATGTCTGGTAAAAACCTGTGGTCTTAAATCAGTTTGTGAATACAGCTATTTATTTCATAAGTATTCACGTCCCTGGACTTTTCCATATTTTCTCATGTTACAGTCACAAATTAAAATGGATTTTATTGGGGTTGTTTAATGGACCGACACACAACAGTCTGTAGTTTTGAAGTGGGTGGGAAATATTACATGGTTTTCAAAAATGATTTACAAATAAAAATCTGAGAAGTGTTGAGTGCATATGGATTCTCCCCCTTGGCTGCTTAAACAGGGAAAGATGCATGGAGCCAAATAACAGGGCGATACTTGAAGAAAACCAGAAAGCCAGCCAGATGATTCAAGGTGACAAATCTTAATATCTGAGAGTGGCACAGACCTCAATCCAGTTGAGAATCTGTGACGAGATTTGAAAACTGCTGTTGAGACGGTCCCCATCCGATCTGCCGAGAGAACAGATTTGCAGTGTGGTTCCGTAACATCTGCTCCTGTCATAATTAAGAAGAAATTACACAATTAATATTGCAGGAATTGGCAATTAAGGCGATAAAACAAAACAAAATTTGATTGTTTTCACTGGTAAATTAGGCCACCACTGCAGTAAAGGAAATATGACTCAGCGAGAGGAAAAGCCAATGTGCACCAAAAATAGAAGAAAAATATAAAACATAATCAGGAAAACAGGAGGAAATTAATAAACCAATACTTAGCTGAAACAGAAACTGGGTTACATAAATGTTACTGACAGATTTAGCACATTTAGAGCCAGAACAGATTTCTTACATGCAACTAATAGCATCATTTAGTATTTATGCAACAGCTGCTACATGGGGGTCACTCAAGTCATAAGTCGAGTTAAGTTTAGACATAGTGTATTTTTTTTTGTTATTTATTGATTTATGATGTTTTTAGTTTGGTGTTTTAGACAACATAACCCAATGAGAAGCATGCATGAAGGGAAAAATGCAGTACATGTTCTTGAGATAATAGATAAAGTTAGACAATTAAAATTATCGATTGCTAGTGAATGTAAATTGAGTGTTTCATGGTTGCGACTGGGCTGCAGAGTGTGTTTGTGTTCAAACTGTAGACATACTAAGAACTCAGCAGACTTTGTTTATGTTTTGATGTGATTCTGAATAAATGATATTAAATTTATGGCAGAATTTGTTTAAGTTGTCTACAGGGAGACGTGTGGAGATAACAGACAGAAACAAGAGGTTTGACTGGATTGATATCCCGCGCATAAAACTATTTTATTTAATCTAATGGAAATTCACCCTTGCACTTATTTTTTGTCAAATTCACACAACACATTCATCTCATGTTGTGTATACAGTATCTGTTTATACCCAGCTGATTCTGTCAAAGCTATTATCATGGGATAGTTTTTGGAAAAGTGGTCAGAATTTGCATGATATTGATATACTGTTCTCTGTTGGCATTTCAAATTTAAAACAGCATTGGGTTTTGTGCTGAGATTGTTCTGAGGAGTGCTGCTGTTTGCCCTGGAACCTAAACCAGTTAATAAATGGAGGTTTGTGTGTGTTAATAGCTTTGTGAAACCTGCTCTTCCTTAGCAGTGATTGGGCGGTGACTGGCCTGAATATCATCAGTCGAGGTCACATGAGAGAGATGGGCTGGAAAGGAAGATAATGCAATAATAAAAAAATAAAAAAAATAACAATACAATGATGGCAAAAAGAGCACTGTGTGTATGTGTGTGTGTGTGTGTGTGTGGCTGGGTGTCACCAAAGAAGAACTTCAAGCAACTACATACGACCATAAATGACAGCATAATGCAGTAAATTCTATGTTTTTCATCGTATTTATGTGCACATGTTTGATTTCAGCTTAGTGTGAGAGTCTCTACACACACACACACACACACACACACAGCACATCAGAGGAGAGACAGACAGCCACAACTACACTCTTTATGTTGGTGGTTGAACAACTGAGCAGGCCATTGGTATTATGATGATGATGATGATGTGATACACCCTAATGTGAAAGCACAGCAACTTAAAACACAGTCACTTTTTGGTTTTTTTCCCTATTTACATAGGTTTAGATATGTATTTAATATATGTGGTATTAGTTAACCCAATGCGAAATGTAATTTCACACTCTGTTGTAAAGAACAATCTTACTGGGGGGGGAAGAAAAAAAAGAAAAGAAAGCGGAACCAAAGTGCGAGAATGTTTCACCGGGGGTCCTAAAGTGAGCGACTCCGCCCTCTTCTCTCAGACAAACTTTGTGGAGAAAGATGACGGTTTGCGCTCCGACTCACTGTGTCTATAATTTCATTTTCCAGGTTAGTACCCGGTTGAAAATAAGACCAAATCCCATTTAAGTGTGTATTAATAATTTTAAAGATGTTATGAGTTTGTTGTTGATATGTGCGACTGGATTTAAGAGCGTATTTATGAGCGCAAGAAGCGGACTTTTCGCGCGAATGGCTAATTAGTAGTATGTAGACTGTGTGTGTGCGCGCGCGTGCTCGCGTGTGTCTGTGTGTGTGAGTGATGCTGTAAGCTAGGTCCCCCCACTCCCCAGCGTGTTTTGTATTTCAGTTTTGGCGTATCTGACATGTTATAAATGATGGTTAATGTTGAAGGAAGATATGTTTATAATGTTTAATATTTGTTTATTTGGTTGTGAATTTGTAAATAAAAGCAGACAAACTTTGTGGAGAAAGATGACGGTTTGCGCTCCGACTCACTGTGTCTATAATTTCATTTTCCAGGTTAGTACCCGGTTGAAAATAAGACCAAATCCCATTTAAGTGTGTATTAATAATTTTAAAGATGTTATGAGTTTGTTGTTGATATGTGCGACTGGATTTAAGAGCGTATTTATGAGCGCAAGAAGCGGACTTTTCGCGCGAATGGCTAATTAGTAGTATGTAGACTGTGTGTGTGCGCGCGCGTGCTCGCGTGTGTCTGTGTGTGTGAGTGATGCTGTAAGCTAGGTCCCCCCACTCCCCAGCGTGTTTTGTATTTCAGTTTTGGCGTATCTGACATGTTATAAATGATGGTTAATGTTGAAGGAAGATATGTTTATAATGTTTAATATTTGTTTATTTGGTTGTGAATTTGTAAATAAAAGCAGACAAACTTTGTGGAGAAAGATGACGGTTTGCGCTCCGACTCACTGTGTCTATAATTTCATTTTCCAGAGAGCTGAGAACCGTGAACCCAAATCAACTTCTTTTTGTTACATAACTTCAGCTATTTGAAACTCGTAACAAACTGTGGGGGCTCGTCCGGGATCTCTTCTCATCACAACCACTGAGGAGTAGATCCAGTGATACTAGAACCATACGACCAAGGTGAAAAGACGCTGCTGCAGGCCAGGAGTCAATCTGAGGGTGTCCAGGAGGGGAGACCAATGATGATGGTGGATCTTCACATCTCTAGGAGCCGCTCTGCTGATCCTGAGGCCAACGCACACTAGTCACCAGGGAGCCACTCTGCCGATCCTGAGGACAACGCACGCTGGTTACCAGACAGCTTACACTGCTGATTCGGTGGTCATCGTACACCTGCATCAGGGGATCGGGAGGTCAACACGCACACACCCATTCCACTTCCCAAGTCACTATACTACTGATTCACTGAACTAACAAACTCTACACACCATGTCAGCAGCTCGCAAAGAATTAATATGGAGCATCAAGAAGCAACTCTTCAGACTCTCGAGCAACGACATCTATCAGGTTGCAAAAGACATTGCAATCGACAGCCAACAGGGTGGAGAGCTGAACCCAAATGATGAAGAAGCTTGCATGGAGTATGTGCTCTCTTACATGCAATCTAGCAATTTACTAGAACTTGAGGATGAAGGTATGTGTCAATTACTGGTTTTGAATGATTTGATATGTAAAGTAATGAATGTTGATGCCCCTGTTCATTTTTCTGTGAGTGCATTAAGTGATGGTGACACACATGTTACACCTAGTGACCACACATCTACTACGATCCCAAACACTGCATCACAACCTCATTCCCACCCTAACAGCACAGTTATGCACACACAACTCCACCCTGACACTCATACAAACACAACAATACAGTCAGTAGAAGAACTGAGACGGGTGTACACAGAGCTAGGTGAGAAACTCCGACGATGTGAATCTACAGCAGCCCCGCTGACTGCAACCTACCCCTACCATGGTGAGTCAGGGCCAGACTGTATTCCCCAGGTTATCTCAGAGAGACCAGTAGTCCTGAAAGACCTCTCCTGCCTGCAACGCAGAGACTTCAAAGTACATGGTGGTCAGGTTGGAGACCAGAGCTCTGACATGAACTATAACAATCTCAGCAAACAAATTGATGAGGGAATAAAAGAGGGTTTCTCAGAGGCAGAGGTGGTGAGAGGGGTGTTGAGGATCATCAAACCAGGCGCCTTTAAGGATATGCTGATAAACAAAGATTCAATTACAGTGTCTGAACTCAAAGGCTTCCTCAGGTCCCACCTCGGTGAGAAAGCAACAACTGAGATGTTCCAGGAGTTGATGTGTGCCAGGCAATCAGACCAAGAATCACCCCAGCAGTTTCTGTATCGAATGATTGGGCTCAAACAGAAACTACTTTCCCAGTCCCGACAGGCCAATACAGACATTTCATATGATCCTATGACCATCCAGGAAGTTTTTCTCCATACCATCTATCAGGGCTTGGGGCCAAAACATGCTGACCTCCGACAGAGACTGAGACCTCTGACCTCAAACAGCCAAGTCACAGATGAGGAAATTCTTCGCCAGGTCATGAAAATAATAAATGATGAGAACGAGCATCAGCGCAGACTTGGCCAACCCTTTAGACAAAAGACAACACAAGCACACAGTGCCAAGGTAGAGACAGGAGACTATCACCACAATGGCAAGACACTGAATACAGCGACAGACAGTAAAAATCTCCAGACAATACAACAGCTCAGCGCCCAGGTGGAGACCCTGACACACATGGTGGCTTCTTTGATGGAGCAACAAACAGTACACGCTCAGATGTCTCCCCCTCTTACCATGCCAACCCCTATGCCAGTCCACATCCAGCCACATCCGTCCTCTCAACCATCCCTCAGCAGGTCTACCCAACCACAACTGAGACAACCCACAGTCCAGACGAGAGGTAGAGCAGCTCGTTGTCTGAAATGCACAGAGCAGAACCTACAGGAGTGCAACCACTGCTTCGTGTGTGGAGAGGCAGGACACAGGGCAGTGGGATGTTTGAAACGAGTCAAGGTGCAGGGAAACGGGACTCGGTCTCTGGGGAGGGACACCCAGAGACCAGTGTGCAGTTTCAGTCCCAAGCAGTAGGCCACACCCCCAATCCAATAACAAGACATCCCAAGCAAAACAAATACCAGAAGCCACACACACCTACCTGTCAGAGTAGCATCACCTGCAAAGTACCCCTGGTTGGAAAGAAAAGTTTACTGAAATGTTTGGTTGGCGGTTACCCAGTAACAGTCCTGTTTGATTCAGGCTCGCAAGTGAGCATAGTCGACCAAGAATGGGCTAACACTCACATCCCAAATTATACAGTAAGACCCCTTTCTGAGCTCTTAGAGGAAGAACTTGGTGTCTATGCAGTCACTGGCCATGCTGTCCCATACAGAGGATGGGTTGAACTCACTGTCAATCTAGCAGGGAATGACGACCCCAATCTCACCATACAAGCCCCTTTCCTTGTCAGTCAGTTGCCACTGGCCCAACCCCTGCTTGGAGCCAACGTTCTGATGGAGATCATCAGACGGAAGGAGTCTTCTGGCGAGGCAGTCACTACAGTTGTCAGCCTTCTCCGCAGAGCATTCGGAATAGAGGAAGAACAGGTGGAGGCCATGGTGAATTTCCTCCAGGTGTCGCCTCAGTCATGCTGTGATCCAGTTACAGTAAGATTGGGGAAAGACCACGTTATCATCCCCCCTGGCAGGACAGTTCATGTGTCGTGTAGGGTGCCCCTGAACTTTGATGCCTCTGACCCCCTTGTTTTGTATGAACCAGCTGACGAAAGTACCGCCTTAGGACAGTTGAGTGTAGGAGAAGGCCTCTTGGAGATCGACAACTCTCGACGGCCTTATGTTAAGGTGCCCATATCCAATCACTCAAAACATGAGGTCACTGTGCCAAAGAGAACATCTCTGGGAACCATCCAGCATGTCCTCAAGGTTATTGAGACTAATGCACCAGAGCCACGACAGGCTGATTTCACACCAGGAAAGATGACAACAGTCGAGGTTAATGGTGTCTCTTCTCCCAGCACCTGTCCATCTGAGTCCTGGCTCCCTCCCGTTGATATCAGTCACCTGAGCTCTGAACAACAACAGATGGTGAAGGAAGTGCTCCAGGAGGAATGTGGAGCATTCTCCCGTAGTAGCGATGACATAGGATGTATCCCCTCTCTACAGATGGAGATCAGGACTAAGGATGACATCCCAGTCCAGAGGGCCTACGCGTCCATCCCAAAACCACTCTACCGTGAAGTAAAGGAGTACATCCAGGAGCTGTTGGTTAAAGGATGGATTGTGAAGTCCCAGTCACCTTATGCTGCTCCTGTCATCTGTGTAAGAAAGAAAGATGGGTCCTTACGCCTGTGTGTTGACTACCGGCTCCTAAACAACAAAACTGTACCAGATCGTCACCCTCTTCCTAGAATCCAGGACCTCACTGATTCCCTGGGAGGGTATTCATGGTTCTCGATCTTGGATCAGGGGAAGGCGTACCATCAAGGCTTTATTGCCGAAGGATCGAGGTACCTGACTGCATTCACAACCCCATGGGGACTCTACGAGTGGGTGCGAATCCCCTTCGGGCTGTCTAATGCACCAGCAGCCTTTCAAAGGAGCATGGAGGGGATGCTCGACACGCTAAGGGACGAGTGTTGCATCCCTTACCTCGACGATGTGTTGTGCTTCTCCAGGTCCTTTGATGAGCATGTGCAGGTATTACGCAGAGTCCTCCAGGCCTTACAACGCCACGGAGTAAAGCTGAAGCCAGAGAAATGTGAGCTCTTCCGTAAAGAGGTACGATATGTTGGCCGCTTGGTGTCAGAAGAAGGGATAAAAATGGATCCCAAAGACCTTGAAGCAGTGCGTGTACTGAAACACAAGACACCACAGACAGTCGGGGACGTCAGACAGTTGCTTGGGTTTCTGAGCTATTATCGAACATACGTGCAGGACTTCTCACGAATAGCCAAGCCCTTGTACGACCTGCTCCGATCAGAGCCTGACACCACTCAGCCCAGGCCGTCGCAGAGAAAAACGAAAGGCCACCAGCCGTCATCCCGAACCCCAGTAGAGTGGACATCGCAACACCAGCAGGTCCTTGAACAGCTGGTGGACCGACTGACCAAACCTCCAGTGCTGGCCTATCCTGATTTCAACCGCCCCTTCACACTCCACACAGATGCCTCCCAAAAAGGTCTCGGTGCAGTCCTTTATCAGAACCAGGATGGCAGGATGAGGGTGATTGGATATGGGTCACGCACACTAACACCAGCAGAACAGAATTATCACCTACACAGTGGGAAGCTTGAATTCCTGGCGTTGAAGTGGGCGGTATGTGATAAGTTCCGCGATTATCTGTTCTACGCCCCTCATTTCACAGTCTTCACAGACAACAATCCCCTCACATATGTCCTGAGTACTGCCAAGCTAAATGCTGTGGGTCACCGGTGGGTAGGGCAGCTGGCTGATTTCCAGTTTGACATCAAATACAGGCCAGGTAAAACCAACATTGATGCAGACACGTTATCACGCTGCCCCCAAGACATCAACACCTTCATGGCGGAGTGCACAGAAGCGCTATCAGAGGAGGCAGTAGGTGCTGTATGGGAAGGAGGCCGGAGAGCACAACAGGGAGATGTAGCCTGGGTGGCAGCCCTCAACCTAACATCCCATGGTCAAACCCAAGTTGAACCTCTGCAGGCAATCAGTCATGACGAGCTGGTGAGGGAACAAAGAAAAGATCCCGCTATTGGGAAAGTTATGGAAATGAAAGAAAGAGACACACCACTGACGGAAGGAGACAGGGAGAAAATTGACACACACACAAGGAGGCTGTTACGAGAGTGGGGTAGATTACACATAGAGGATAACCTCCTCTACAGGAAGAGTGCTAGCCGACGACAACTGGTCCTGCCCGCCACCTACAAACATACAGTACTCACCCAGCTACATAACAACATGAGTCACGTTGGTGTTGAGAAGGTCCTGAGCCTAGCAAGGGAGCGATTCTATTGGCCTTTTATGAAAAAAGAAATAGAAGAGTATATAACCAGAAAGTGCCCTTGCATTAAACAGAAGAAGCCAGCCATGCATGAAAGAGCACCAATGGGAAGCATCACGTCAAACTCGCCCCTTGAGCTAGTGTGCATCGATTTCCTTCACCTGGAAGCATGCAGAGGTGGATGTGAGTATATTCTGGTAGTGGTGGACCACTTCACCAGGTTCGCGCAGGCTTATCCCACCAGGAACAAGGCTGGGAAAACGGCTGCTGATCGGCTTTTCAATGATTTCATCCCCAGATTTGGGTACCCGGCCAAACTCCACCATGACCAGGGTCGAGAGTTTGAGAATGAACTATTTAAAACTCTCAGACAGTTAGCTGGTGTTGCCCATTCGAGGACCTCTCCATACCACCCCCAGGGAAATCCTGCAGAGAGGTTCAATCGCACGCTACTGCAGATGCTCCGAACCCTGGGAGAGAAAGAGAAGGAGAATTGGAAGGACCACCTGCCACATGTACTCCATGCATACAATTGTACAAAGCATGAGGCCACAGGCTTCTCCCCATACTATTTGTTGTATGGCCGACATCCTCGCCTTCCTGTCGACCTCCTCTTTGGCCTCATTACAGAGGGGGGGACTGAAACCAATGAACCAAGGGGATATGCTGAGAAATGGGCAGGAAAAATGACTGAAGCATATCGACTAGCCAGCGCAAACAGCCAACAGTCCAGCTCAAAAGGCAAGGCACACTATGATAAAAGAAACAGAGGTGTGGTTCTTCAGCCTGGGGACAGAGTCCTGGTACGCAATCTCGGTGAACGAGGCGGCCCTGGGAAGCTTAGACCATACTGGGAGCAACGCATATACATCGTGAGAGAACAGGTGGGAGATAATCCTGTCTACAAAGTAAGTCCTGAGGTGGGAGATCGACCAGCTCGCACTCTGCACAGGAACCTCTTGTTACAAGTGAACGACCTACCTGTTGAGCCTCCTCAGGACCCGCCCATCACAGTGGAGTCACGAATGGGGACTAAACGAGCCTCAGGCGTCCCAAAACCCACACAGGAGGTACAGAGCCCAGACATAAGTGACTCTGAGGAAGAGGGATGTGCACCTCGATACTGGTTGCGAATACCAGTGGAGAAATCAAGAGCTGGGAGTCACTTACCTGGTCCCGATGTTACTCTTGACTTCCGAAACAGATCCGAACAGGCTGAGACCTATCAGGGAGAAGTAATTCAGGCAGAGCCTGAACAGGAAGGAAATAGTGTCAGAGGTGAGGAACAGGTGATATCCAGTGAGAATGAGCAAGACACGGGGCAGCAGCAACTTACGGCCGCTCAAGAGGAACTGCACACTGTCCCGCAAGAGAACAATGTTCCCACACTACAACCTGAACATCAGATCCCTCTGAGACAGTCCACCAGAGAAAGACGGCCAGGTTATGTGTTCACTTACCCATCCCTGGGCCAGCCAGCTTATCAGCCACGTTCCAATGTGGGCACAATTGGAGTCCAGCTAGTTCAGTGTGCTCACCAGTGTCCCTGTCCACCATACTTTCACCCCTTTCAACCCACATCCATCAACCCATACCAATACTTACCTGTCCTGTATCCAGCCCATTGTTGATGAGACGCCATGAAAGACAGTCACATACATTCCACTTACATACTGTTAAGATCTGAAGCACACACATTATACATTTCACATCTTGTGGGGTTTAAGGGATACATTTATTGAAAGTTTGAATGTGTTTTTGAAAAAAAAAGAGACAATGTAATGTTCAGTGTGAAATCGTTCAGAATATCTTGTGTCAGGAGCCACTTTTATTTGTTGGGGAGTGTGTGATACACCCTAATGTGAAAGCACAGCAACTTAAAACACAGTCACTTTTTGGTTTTTTTCCCTATTTACATAGGTTTAGATATGTATTTAATATATGTGGTATTAGTTAACCCAATGCGAAATGTAATTTCACACTCTGTTGTAAAGAACAATCTTACTGGGGGGGGAAGAAAAAAAAGAAAAGAAAGCGGAACCAAAGTGCGAGAATGTTTCACCGGGGGTCCTAAAGTGAGCGACTCCGCCCTCTTCTCTCAGACAAACTTTGTGGAGAAAGATGACGGTTTGCGCTCCGACTCACTGTGTCTATAATTTCATTTTCCAGGTTAGTACCCGGTTGAAAATAAGACCAAATCCCATTTAAGTGTGTATTAATAATTTTAAAGATGTTATGAGTTTGTTGTTGATATGTGCGACTGGATTTAAGAGCGTATTTATGAGCGCAAGAAGCGGACTTTTCGCGCGAATGGCTAATTAGTAGTATGTAGACTGTGTGTGTGCGCGCGCGTGCTCGCGTGTGTCTGTGTGTGTGAGTGATGCTGTAAGCTAGGTCCCCCCACTCCCCAGCGTGTTTTGTATTTCAGTTTTGGCGTATCTGACATGTTATAAATGATGGTTAATGTTGAAGGAAGATATGTTTATAATGTTTAATATTTGTTTATTTGGTTGTGAATTTGTAAATAAAAGCAGACAAACTTTGTGGAGAAAGATGACGGTTTGCGCTCCGACTCACTGTGTCTATAATTTCATTTTCCAGAGAGCTGAGAACCGTGAACCCAAATCAACTTCTTTTTGTTACATAACTTCAGCTATTTGAAACTCGTAACAATGACGATGATGATGATGATGATGATGATGATGATGATGATGCCTGGCCCAGCTAGGCTGTAGGCAACTGTGGGTTAGCCTGAGCAGGTACAGTACAATATAAGTTACTTATTCTTACTTTATTTTTTCTTCTCAGCTGGTTGTAGCTGAAAAAAATAAGTTATTTGACTGAATGGCTGAAGAATAGATGTAATTGTATGTATTTTCATATTTGATTTCTGTCCAAATGTGTTCAATTGAAGGTTTGTGATGAGGTTTCTGGTGATAAATGCTCTTCCAACTGTGGCTAGTAGTTCTCTGCAGGTTTGTGACTGAGTGACCCCTTTGACATTACACAAACTCATTTGATTTAATGCTAATAGAAAATATTAATGAATGAAGCTATGATGTGACACACTTTCATCAACATTATTTTTTCACAATCATTGCTGGATTCGATTTTTATTTGTCACACAATTATTATAAAATTAAATCTGAGAGCAAGTCATGCTCTCAAAAATCGGAACCTGCAATGACTGTGTCTTACCACAGTGCATCTGCCACTGCCGCACTTCAGAAGGGCCAAACTACCTTCATCAGTTTTGGCAGAGATAGAAACAGGACTTCCATGGTTCATTTGGGCTGTAAGCTCATGTGATGCAGCTGGCTGCTGGTATTACGCATTAGTTTCACGTGAGTGTGTGGGCGACAAAAGATGGCATACAGCAGAGAGACAGAATGGGAGGATATGGCACCATAGGGGTGTTTCCAGTTCCAATGATCATCTTGCTGAACTAAAGCAGCTGATACTGACAGCGGATGATTGTGGGAGCTTATACTGCTTTTGAACCCAGATAGGGGCCTGACAGAAAGAGGAGGGGGTGAGAAGACGAGTAGAGCTGGGTTTAAGGGAGTTGCAGAGAAAGTAAAAGTTTGAATTTTCCTTAGATACCATTGG
The DNA here is from genome assembly GCA_036937835.1 of Pampus argenteus. Taxonomy (NCBI): domain Eukaryota; kingdom Metazoa; phylum Chordata; class Actinopteri; order Scombriformes; family Stromateidae; genus Pampus; species Pampus argenteus. The sequence continues at coordinate 3,822,395 of CM072881.1, forward strand.
AAACCTGTGGCTAAAGGCTTAATAACAAGGCACTAGCATACTTCCATTCATTTCCTATCGGCGTAAGGTTTACTGACTGAGAACGTGTTTGAATTGGTATTCTCTGTGTGACGCCAAGTTAAAGAAAAAAAACGGAAAAAAAAACGTGACACTGAAATGAACTAAGGTTCATCAAACTTTATAAGACATTGATTGAGAGAAAGAATGATGGTCTGCGTGTCAGCTGTCTCTGCTGAGTGCCGGGCAGGAACGATGTTGGAGACAGTACAAAAAACATTTGTGGCTAATGTAGCTTTCATTATTACAAATATTGGATGGAATGTCCTGAAATGTGATACAGATATTTAAGGTTCCCAGAGGATGAACCATGATGCCTTTGTTTATCCGCAGACTTTTCATTCATATAGTAGCAGGTAAATATCTAAACATCTGCTCAATGGATTGGCACAAAATTTGGTATTGACATTTATGACTACTAGATGATTTATTCCCCAGGTTTTCAAACTGTCAACGGGCATCAATGTTTTTTTTTTTGGCCTGCCAATCATTTCCTGACTTGACCTTCCTCTCTGACCTTATATTCATGTGAATAAGTGGAGGTAAAGTTTGTGGTTGGGAAACAGTCTGCAGAAGTCAAACACTTTTCTGTGTATATGACTTCAATCAACTACAATATGATCTTATGACGGGGTTATTGTTGCATGAGTGCCTTTTGAGGACAGTTTTTCACAAAATTAAAATCAAAGACAATTTAATATTACATCCCTGACCAACTCCAGATAACACTGGCCTAAGATTAGCAAACAGCAAAGGTTCAAAGCACCTCCGGCTTCTTCCTTGACTGACTCCACATATTATCCACTCATTTGCACTGTGTAGCACATAAGGCAGGAAGGCAATCTATGGACGGTTAATGAAATAGCACACTCAGGTTTATTAATCCGTCCCTTCATCAAAGGAATTACCCCTTGATTAAATTTGTTACAGTCTCTTGACAGCTGTGACCAGTTAGTACAGTGATGACAAATGACAGCGGTGAGCTTTTCCGTCTCTAGACTCTCCAGTGGCTTTGCCTCTATTACTATTATGTAGCCAGTAATGAAATGTCCCTCCTGGGCTACAGTATGCCTAGACAGGCCTGAGCACTTCCTACCTCCATGTTTCTTAATTGCTTGTTTTGTTACGTAAGTTGTACGGATGAGCCCTCAGTATTCTGCTTGTTTTCTCTGGTCCCAGGTAGGACAGTTTGAGACTGTTTGGTGCAATGTTCTGGTAGGTGTTAGTTTTAGCTTTTAAGTTGAAGCATAGCTGCAGTGTTTCAGCCTCTGTTTGATATACTCTTCCCTGTAACGAGCCTCCCGTATGGATATTTTGCAATAATTAGGCAGATTGCCGCTGTTGTTTTGTTGTTGATACAAAATTTGATTGATTCGATATTTTGATTTATTAGTTTACTTTCTGTTAATGTTAAGTTTCTTTTGTTATATTCTATACCAGCTCTTTATGGCGCTCATTGGTTCCCCCCAAGAAGTTAATGACATAGATCATTGGTGCCATTCATTCTTTAGCCTTCCCCTCTCTTAATATATTGAGTATTGTAAAGTATATTTATACGTTTTACAGTTTTAAACCAATTAGATTTATTATATATATTTTTTCAATATCATATTTCAATATTCAAATTAAATAAATTCTATAATCTTGGGGATAATTCCTTCTTTCTGTCCGTCATTTACTGACCAATATAAAGGATCTGTGTTCTTTTAGCTGGTATGAGGTGAGTATTAAAGGATAAAGTGTAACCTGACATTTTAAGCCCAAATCCGGGCCTTGCCATGGCCCTGGTCATATTTATCTAACTCCCAGGCTGACGGATGTAGGGTTGCCTGTGGATGCCTTAAAAGACGGTTTCCACTGTAATTCACTGTAAAGATAGCAATCGTCTCCACGTATTTATTCACACCCTCCTTGTATCGGAGCAGGACCTCACCATACACATACGCTGACAGTATTTATCTAAAATGCAATCTTTCTGAACTATAAAGAACTGAATTTGTTACGGCTGACTCAATGAGCCGGGGCACCGAGGGTCAAAATCAATAACAACTTACAAGTTGCTATGTGCCTGAGAGTTGGGTGGCGGAGCCTCTGCAGACAGCTGTGGTAGTGCCGAGTCTCTGAGTGTTCACATGGGACAGCTCATCTTATCTTGTTGCTGCTGGGTCCTCAATCAAAGACTGGACAAGAAAATTCAAGTCAGCTCAGACATAATCATTTGTGTTAATTCTATCTTGATTTTGTATATTTTATTCTTTACACTAAATCCTCTTCATAAAACGTATTTTGAGCTGTCTATATGGCATCAGTGAAGGTGTAGTAGGTTGAAAAACGCTATGTATTTAGTTTTTTTATGTAAACAGGCAACCCCCTATTTTTTGATAATTTTGAACTACACTAACCATGCATTCTGACATTTTATACACTGACATTTTATTTCTTTCATTCAGTTTTACATACAGGCATTACACTGTTATGCCAATAGGTGGTGCTCTAGCATTGTGGATTCACAAGGGAGACCCTAGCTACCTAGCTTGGCTCATGCGCAGCTGAAAATAAACAAGTTCAGGCATGAGCAAGACGCTAATGTCGGTCCTCTCTTTTATTGATCCACAGGTACGGTAAAACTCATCTTCTGTATTGAATATGGTTCAGTATCTAATGTGAATAAGTTAGAAAGTGTTTTGTAATGTTGTGAGATGATTTTGGAGACATGAAGTATGTGAAGTAAGCTTGTTTTGTTTGTAGGTAATTGTAATTGTCCCGATGTGAGTCGGCGAGCTGAGTTTTATGAACTCCCGTTTTCACTGTGATGTTAGTATGAGTTGAGTTATTAGCCTTGGTGACACTGGGAAATGTTAATGTTAAGAGTTAATGTTAAGAGATATGTAATGTTTAGCATACACGCATGTCAGCGCGGTATCGCCATTTTGTAAATGCTGTTTAGAAAAGAGTGCGTGTGTATGTATGTGTGTGTGTGTGCGTGTGAGAGAAAGTGAGTGAAAGATCATAACGCGTAGGAATGTTGTTGTCTTTTATTTTATTGTGTTAAATATTTTGGTTCATGAGTTATGTTTACTAAGAGTTAAGATGAAGTATATGGTGAATTGTTGATAATTGTAAAATGAAAATAAACAAGTTCAGGCATGAGCAAGACGCTAATGTCGGTCCTCTCTTTTATTGATCCACAGCGTCTGTAAGTACGTATATTGGCTACGCAGTGCTCCCTAGCCTGTGTAACCATTGCTGCCGGTCCAGATTTCCCCTAGGTTTGGCGCCGGTAACAATTTGGGGGCTCGTCCGGGATCAGCTAGCGGACTGCCTGGTGAAGTGAGTGCCAAAACAACGTGAGCCAGTGCCTAAAGCTTCAGGGAAGGCTGCTATCCAGGGCGTCATCCAGAGAGCGGAAGCCACCAGCGTAACTGCATAATGGCCACTGTCACCCCGCGGCGGATGCTGATCCACAAGATCCAAAAGAGTCTTTCGTATCTGAGTACGAACCAGTTAATGGCCGTTGTGAGTTTGATCGATGATGGCGGCGCAACTTACAACATTGATGACCTGAGTGAACCAGAATTGTATGATCTGATTGTTGACTATCTGAGATGTGAAAAACTGAGTGCCATGGAGGATGAAGGCATGAGCCAACTCCTCCTCCTCGACGACATGCTGAGTGACCTGCTGGCTACAGATGTTGGAGGAAGTGGAGTTAGCCAGACAGCGCCTAAGACAGGACAGGGGACCGGAGATTCAACAGCCTGTCAGGCGCAGTGCCCCACTCAACCTCCCCCTGACCACCACAGTTCAGACAGACAGCCAACCACACCCATTACAGACACTTCCACACAACCACAGCAGATGAACAGAGACACTCATTCACTACCACCCCTATCACTGGACAAAAATGCACACGCTAACCCACCTTCAACAAACATAGACATTCACACACCCCCAGGACCTCTTGGAGGGGTAAGTCTGTCTTCCAGCTTTGGAGACCAGGTACTGAGGGTAAATGATGTTGCAGCTCTGTTTCCACGCAGAGAGTTTAAGCTACATGGTGGACAAATCTCTGATGTTGGTTCTGACATGTCATACAGTAACCTGTGTAAACAAATAGATGAAGGGTTGCAGGAAGGGTTTACTGGGTTAGAGGTGATGCGCACTGTACTCAAGACCATAAAGCCTGGTACATTCAGGGAGATGTTAACAAACAAAAGTGATTTAACTGTTGATGAGCTTAAGCGGTTTCTCCGCGCACACATCAGAGACAAAAACAGTACCGAGCTTTTTCAAGAGCTAAGTAATGCTAAACAGCAAGATAAAGAGAGTCCACAGCAGTTTTTGTACCGGATAATGGGTTTAAAGCAGCGTGTTTTGTTTGAGTCTCAGCAGCCTAGTGCAGAGTTTAGCTATGACAAAAAGCTTGTTCAGGGCACCTTTCTCCATACTCTTTATCAAGGGTTAAACGAGAAAAGCAATCATGTTCGACATGATCTTAAACCTCTCCTCACAAACTTGCAAGTTAGTGATGACTTTCTCTTAGATCAAATCACTAAGTCTACTAGTGAGGAGGCAGAAAGACTGAAACGCCTTGGCACAGTAGCTAAACACCGACCAGTGACTGTAAGCCCTGCTCAGCTTGACAGTAGTGACCCAGCTAAGCACACTAGAGTTGACACTGAATTACAGGCCAATCGTGATGCTATTAGAGAACTGACTGCACAGGTGTCTTCTTTGACCAAACATTTAGTCCAGATGGTAAAACCCACTGACAAAGTGACACCTGAGGACCCCTGCTCAACTGCAGCCCACCCTCAGCCACCAAAATCTGAAGCTCGAGGCAGATGCAGCAACTGTGTACAGCAGAGCAAGGTGAGCTGCCCTCACTGTTTTGTATGTGGCCAAGCTGGACATCGCGCCATCGGCTGTCTTCAAAGAAGGGCGTCGGGAAACGGGTCGAGGCCACTGGAGAGGGGCAGCCAGTGACCGTGACAGCCGAGGAGCCCCCAGCAACAGCCAGCCACTCTAAAACAACCAACTCTGTAACAGCAAGCACCCAATGCCAACCATTAACAAGAAAGCGGCTAGCACAGCTCGTAGGAAAACGATGTATGGTCTCATGTGCTATTAATGGAGTCCCTCTTCAAATGTTGCTTGACTCAGGGGCCCAAGTGACTATGGTGGGGAAAGCATGGATGGAAGAAGCACTTCCTAGTGTCCAAATCCAGCCGCTTGACACCCTCCTTCTTGATGAGCCTCTGGCGATCGCTGCAGCTAATGGCACAGATGTTCCCTTTGATGGATGGGCGGATGTTGAACTTCAAGTCTGTAGCAAGAACTATGGACTTGTCACCATACAAGTGCCAATGTTAATCAGCCAGAACTGTCTTAACTGTCCTCTTTTGGGCAGTAATGTCATTGTTGAGATAATCAGAGAACAGAGAGATGATGCTGATATTTCTGCTTTGCTTAAAGAAGCCTTAAGTATCAGTGACAGTGCAGTGGAAGCCCTAGTTTCTGCTTTCCAGGTTCTGACCCCAGATGAGACAGTCCCAGAGTGCAATGTGAGGACAGGGAAGAGAGGTGTAATTATTCCTGCCGGGCAGATTTGTGAGGTGAGTTGCAGAGTCAGGGAATGGTCAGGGGGTGGGGCTATGCTGTTTCAACCCAACCTAGTGAGTAACTGTCCTGAGGGTTTGGAATTGTTTCCCGCCTTAGTTGATGTTCCCAGGAGGTCCACCAAAATTGTTAAGATCCCGGTTCAAAACACCACTAAACATGACATCTATCTCACAAAGAGAACAGTTTTAGGAACACTGGAGGAAGTTACTGAAACCAAACCAGTTAACTGCTTCCCCGGTGGCTTAGAGCCAGTTAACACCTCGTCAGCTCAAGTCAGCATAGACAAGCCGAGAGAAATGAGTGAGGAAAACAAGACAAAATGGAAATGGCATCCACCTGTTGATGTGTCACACCTGAAGGAACATGAACAAAAGGTTGTTAGAGAAATGTTGTATGAGGAGTCAGATGTCTTCGCCCAAGATGATTCAGACATTGGTTGCATCCCCAGTTTGCAACTAAAAATCCATCTAAAGGATGAAATACCTGTCCAAACGTCCTACAACTCAGTTCCTAAGCCCCTGTACAAAGAGGTAAAGGAATATGTCCAAAACCTGCTCGACCATGGCTGGATCAGAAAGTCCAACTCATCCTACTCATCTCCAGTGGTCTGTGTTAGAAAAAAGGACAAGAGCTTGCGTCTGTGTGTTGACTTTCGGGGTTTGAACAAAAAAACCATCCCCGATCGTCACCCGCTCCCTCGCATCCAGGATCTCTTGGACAGTCTCGGGGGATACTCATGGTTCTCAATACTCGACCAAGGCAGTGCATACCACCAGGGTTTTGTGGATAAGAGCTCCAGACATCTGACTGCCTTCAGCACGCCGTGGGGACTTTATGAGTGGATCCGTCTCCCGTTTGGCCTTACCAACGCCCCAGCTGCTTTTCAGCGGTGCATGGAGGGAGTCCTTGACGGTCTAAGGGATGAGTGCTGTTCTCCGTATTTGGATGATGTACTCTGCTTTTCAAAGACTTTTCCTGACCATGTTGAAGACCTGAGACGGGTGCTTTGCCGCCTGCGAGAGCATGGTATTAAACTACGTCCAAAGAAATGTGAATTGTTCAAGAGTCGAGTCAGATATTTAGGGCGTCTAGTGACTAGTGAAGGTGTCCAGATAGACCCTAAAGACCTGGAGGCAGTTCAGCACTTGAAGGATAGAGAACCAAAGAATGTGGGAGAAGTCAGAGCTCTCCTAGGGTTTTTAGGCTATTACAGGACCTTCATACAGGACTTTTCTAGGATAGCTAGGCCACTGTTTAAGCTAATCGAGAGTCCTAGTGAGTCTAGCCAGAAAGCCACCCTAGTAAGATCAGACAAGTCTAAGTCTAAGAGCACAAAGAGTGGACAGCTTGCATCCAGAACACCTGTCCAGTGGACATCAGAGCACAGTGCTGTAGTGTCGCACCTTGTTGACATGCTAAGCAGTCCACCCATCCTGGCCTATCCAGACTATAACTTGCCCTTTGTCCTTCACACCGACGCCTCAAATGAAGGTCTGGGGGCAGTACTCTATCAACAACAGGGAAACAAACTCCGTGTTATTGCTTATGGCTCCAGGACACTCACACCTGCTGAGAAGAACTATCATCTCCATTCTGGCAAGCTGGAGTTCCTGGCGTTGAAATGGGCAATCTGCGATAAATTTAGAGATTACCTCTATTATGCCCCTACCTTCACCGTATACACAGATAACAACCCCCTTACCTATATTTTGACCACGGCCAGATTGAATGCAGTTGGGCACCGTTGGGTGGGTGAATTAGCTGATTTCCATTTCACCATCAGATATCGTCCAGGCAAGTCAAATGCTGATGCCGACACCCTGTCACGACACCCCGTGCATCTGGATGACCATCAAAAAGAGTACACAGAGACAATGCCTCCTGATGTGGTCTCTGCCATCTGGCAAGGGGACAAAGCCGTGAGGGACAGTGACGTGCCATGGGTGGCCGCGTTACATTTGCAGTCAAATGTAGATGACACAGCTCCTGAAGGCATTCCAGTTATCACTCCAGAATGTGTTAGGGCTGCGCAGAAAGAAGATGCGTCCATCTGTGAAGTGATCAACCTAAAGAAAACGGGGTGGAATCCTCAGGATAAAGGGAAGAGACAAATGGGACGAGAAACACGCAGACTAATACATGAATGGAACAGACTTAAGCTTGACAAGGGAATATTGTACAGGCAAACAGGACAGCGGAAACAGTTGGTTCTTCCCTGTAAGCTGAAGGCGACTGTGTTAAGACACCTACATGATGATATGGGGCACGTTGGCGCCGACAAAGTCATCCATTTGGCACGAGAACGGTTTTATTGGCCTTTCATGCAACGTGACATTGAAGACTATGTTATCCGCCAGTGCCAGTGTGTTAAGCAGAAGCGGCCTCACATTCCTGAAAGAGCTCCCATGGGTTCAATCACAACCAGTGCTCCTTTTGAGCTCCTGTCTGTTGACTATCTTCATCTTGAGCAGAGTAAGGGTGGTTATGAATACATTTTAGTTCTGGTTGATCACTTTACTCGTTTTGCTCAGGCATACGCAACCAAGAACAAGTCAGGCCGTACTGCAGCTGAGAAGATCTTTTATGACTTCATTCCACGCTTCGGGTACCCTGGAAAGCTCCATCATGATCAGGGCCGGGAGTTCGAGAACAGCCTTTTCCAGAGACTCCAGAAGCTGGCAGGGATTGCCCACTCTCGAACCACTCCCTACCACCCACAGGGGAATCCTGTAGAACGCCTGAACAGAACACTTCTACAGATGCTCCGCACCCTGCAGGAGGAGAAAAAAACAGAGTGGAAGGAACACCTACCCCACATTGTCCATGCGTACAACTGCACGAGACATGAGGGAACAGGTTACTCACCATTTTTTCTCCTATACGGAAGAGCCCCACGTTTGCCTGTAGATCTGCTCTTTGATTTAAAACCTGAAGAAGAGCCACAGTCCAGACAAGAGTATGCACAGAAATGGGCTTCTCGCATGCAGGAGGCTTACAAGATTGCTTCAGAGAACAGCGAAAAACGCTCAGCTAAGGGGAAGAAATATTATGATCAGCATGCTAAAGGAATTGTGCTGCAGCCTGGAGATAGGGTGCTTGTCAGAAACCTGTCAGAGAGAGGCGGGCCAGGCAAACTTCGGGCTTACTGGGAGAGGAGAATCCATCGTGTTGTTGAAAAGATGGGAGATGGACCTGTGTACAGGGTTCAGCCAGAGACAGGAGATCGAGCCCTTCGTGTCCTGCATCGCAATCTCCTACTACCTGTTAATGATTTGCCATTGGAACCAGACGAGCAGAGTCAGTGTGCACAGAGGAAAAGACGAAAACAGAGAGACCACAGAAACAACAGTGAGACATTGGAGCAGGAATCTGAACACTCTGACGAAGAGGAGTATACCTATTGTCTCCGGAACATACCAGTGTATGACAGGAGGAGAGTCAGACCCTCAGTCCCTCAGTCTAATCTGCAGAGTGAACTCAGTGCTGTAGCTCCAGAGTTCCAGCCAATGACAAATGTAACAGTTCAAAGTCAGCAACCTGATGAACCTGACCCAGTTACAGCCCCAGATTCAGTGCAAAGACTGGTACCAGCTGCTGTAACACCAGCTGAAGAAATATCAGGAGAATTGGCAGCAGATGACCGTGTGGAGGAGACAGGTCCACAAGAGCAGGTAGACAATGGTGAGCCTATAACAGAACCTTCAAAGGAAGAAGTGCAGTCAGTGAGGAAGTCAACCCGAGCACTGAAACCTCGAGAAATGCTCACATATGACTACCTTGGACAACCTTCATATCAGTCTTGGAGGCCCGGAGCAAATTTGATGTTTGCCTATAGCCCTTACCCCATGTCTCATGCCCCCCTACCCTTCAGTCCATGCCTCATGCCCTCATTTTTCCCTCCTGTCTCTGAAACTTGTTACTATCCCACACAGGCAATATGGACATGCTAGTGATGACGTACACAGTGACTTGATTTGAAAGGAAAGAATACATCTATACACACAAATTGACTGTACATTGACATTGTTTTGATACTCGACGGCTATACAATACTTGTGTTAGTTTGGTTCTAGATGTCCGGAGACATCTCTTGAAGCAGGGGAGAGTGTAGTAGGTTGAAAAACGCTATGTATTTAGTTTTTTTATGTAAACAGGCAACCCCCTATTTTTTGATAATTTTGAACTACACTAACCATGCATTCTGACATTTTATACACTGACATTTTATTTCTTTCATTCAGTTTTACATACAGGCATTACACTGTTATGCCAATAGGTGGTGCTCTAGCATTGTGGATTCACAAGGGAGACCCTAGCTACCTAGCTTGGCTCATGCGCAGCTGAAAATAAACAAGTTCAGGCATGAGCAAGACGCTAATGTCGGTCCTCTCTTTTATTGATCCACAGGTACGGTAAAACTCATCTTCTGTATTGAATATGGTTCAGTATCTAATGTGAATAAGTTAGAAAGTGTTTTGTAATGTTGTGAGATGATTTTGGAGACATGAAGTATGTGAAGTAAGCTTGTTTTGTTTGTAGGTAATTGTAATTGTCCCGATGTGAGTCGGCGAGCTGAGTTTTATGAACTCCCGTTTTCACTGTGATGTTAGTATGAGTTGAGTTATTAGCCTTGGTGACACTGGGAAATGTTAATGTTAAGAGTTAATGTTAAGAGATATGTAATGTTTAGCATACACGCATGTCAGCGCGGTATCGCCATTTTGTAAATGCTGTTTAGAAAAGAGTGCGTGTGTATGTATGTGTGTGTGTGTGCGTGTGAGAGAAAGTGAGTGAAAGATCATAACGCGTAGGAATGTTGTTGTCTTTTATTTTATTGTGTTAAATATTTTGGTTCATGAGTTATGTTTACTAAGAGTTAAGATGAAGTATATGGTGAATTGTTGATAATTGTAAAATGAAAATAAACAAGTTCAGGCATGAGCAAGACGCTAATGTCGGTCCTCTCTTTTATTGATCCACAGCGTCTGTAAGTACGTATATTGGCTACGCAGTGCTCCCTAGCCTGTGTAACCATTGCTGCCGGTCCAGATTTCCCCTAGGTTTGGCGCCGGTAACAAAGGCCTTGGGACACTATATCAAACACACTATATGCAGCACAGCATGTGGTCACATGTTGTGGGCAGCTTGGGTGGCTATTTGATCTCAAACAAGCCGTGCATAAATGCATCCAAGAGGCATTTGGAAAAAAAACAAAAAAAAACAAAACAAATCCTGAAATATGATTTGAGACGCCATCTTTAAAAAGCTTGGCTCGCAGGCAGACCCTCATTATGAGGCATACTCATAACTCCAATTATTTCAGTATATTAAAAAAAAGCCCTGAAAGCATAATCCTGGCAGTAATAACATTCGTCAATGAAACGTAATTGGCAAAACACTTTAGTTGTTATATGAGTATAATTTCAGAGACTAATGCAATCGGATTTGTGGTCTGGCCAGTAGAAACACACACACCTGTACAAGTATAAAGGTCCCGGTTTTATTCAGGGACACGTTTAAACGGGAACGTTACTCCTTCCGTCTCTTTCCCGAATGCTTTAGTGTGTGCAAGTGTGTCTGAAAGCGTTCCCTGTTATCCCCGTTTGTACTATTAATCTACACTACAAAGGCATTCAAAAGACACAGAATTCTGGTAGATAAATGGAGAACAGCTTTAAACACTTAAACCTTTAGATGTGGTCAGACAACACGTTGTATGACCTACTTAGTTTGATGCATACTAAACCTTAAAGATTCATGGGTGTGTTTTTGTTTTTTTTCCATCAGTGTGGTAAAGAGGCGAGAAGAGTGTGCTCATTAGCAAGAAGAAAAAAAAAAATGAACCCCACTCTAATTCACGCCCTGTGGGAGCAGAATTGAATTCACTGGTTAATGGACTCCCTATGCTCTCTTGCATGTTGCGGTGTCAATTGATCTGTCAAGAATACCCGCGGGTGAGTCACTTTTTAATCAGGACCTATCAATTCATAAATGAATACTGATTAAATGATCAATTTACCTTTGTCATAGTTCTGGCATCATTAGTTAAATGGGGGCATCCTGTGGGAATAAATGAGGAGATAAGTGGGACTGAAGGCTGTTCGAGTCTAGCTGTACCCTGTGGGATGATTACTGGCTCATATCTGATTTGTATTATCATGTCTTTTCTCTTATCATTAACACGGGAGCCGATTCTGATTCGCATGCGAGAAAAGTCTCATCGATGATCTGTTTTCTAAAAGCAGGCTGTTCGGCGTTTTAGCATTAATACCGCAGTACATGGTTCAGTTTTATTATGGATCTGCTTTGATTTCCCAAGGCCTCGTGTGCTTGGCATAAACACATCACTGATGTCAATAACAGCAAAACATTTAAAGCATAAAAAATACATCCACATCTAAATGTGGAGTACGTGAGATTTCCATGGATTGTTTTCTGTAGCTGGATTATGTTTCAACCACACTAGATCATCCATTATCAGGATAATCATTTTGGGATGTATATACACTGAAATGACTCATTTGCAATATGATATTTAAAGTTCGTAATGACAAACCCAGAGAAATATCATCTCAGCAGCTCTATGGGACCTTCATATCTCTTTCAGCTCATTCAATATTAAGACATGACAAAAAGTGTTTTGATCCATGCATTTAGAAGACCTCCGACTATCTGATCTAACTGTAAAGTGAAGGAGTCTCCATCTGCATGCTCACGTGTACGACAAACATGCATCCAATGAATGTATTGCTTAGGACCCAAGTTGAATTTGGACACATTTAATATCAATAAATTTTCAATAAACGAGCAAACAGCGAGCTGCTCTGTGTCTAAGCGTGAATATGCTGTCTGGGAGTAAGGAAAGAGCGAGGTGTAGAAGTGGTGGCCGTCCGTGGAGCATTTTTCTCAATCTGGAAATTTGGATTAGTGTGTGTGGATATTCTTACTCGGGATAAAATTCGATGGTTTTGGAAATTGCATAGGGCTTAACTGGAAATGACTATATGAAATGCATAATGATTAAATAACACATTTATTTAATTTTAAATAATTTCATTTGGAATAATGAAATGCAACTGTTACTGATTTAAAACACCACTCGCCTTTCCTTTGATAAAAAAGACCAACACAACACTGCTAGAGGATCAGACCTGTGGCCTTAGGGACATCCTTTAAATAGAGGAGTCATGTTAATGATTGCCTGTGATTAACCTTCTGCTAGAGGTAACCTACATCTGAGGGCTAATTTTACAGGTCATGGGGTTCCCACTTAACATAGAAAATCAGACCAATAAAGGAGATCAATAAAGCCAAACACAAGAGACAAAGATTTCCCCTTTTTACCAATATAGGGGCAAAGTTATCTGCAGTAGTCAAATTAACCTTGTTCCGTCATTAACCTCTGATAAACCATGTGTTACACACAAATCACAAGGAGCTGTTCAAGTCCTGTGACAGTTATCAACATTGGTCTCAAAACTGTCACAGCATCAGTCACGCTCTAGTATAATCCATGCTCTTTAAGACCAGTGATTATTAAAGTCCTTTATCCCCTTTAGATCCTAAAGAATATGTCCACTTTCACTTTGCTGACAACACTATGTTAGCCTGTAAAACATGCAAGCTACACACTGTAGAATTAGGTGATACTTTTTGCCATTGCTAGATTATTGTTTACAGGTCAGATTTTATATTTTTTTCCAGAATTTCAGTTTGTTTTTTTAAAGGAACTTTCCACCAGTCCTAGAACTAACAAAATATAATTTAGACAAATAGAGAGAATGTGCTGGGTCTCAATAGGGAAGTGTGTTGCTTATTCCCATTCCATTCCCATACCATCTTTCATTTTACATTGTGGGTATTCTCAATACAATTGCAAAATTCTCAGAGAAAATGATTTTAGTTTATGACATTTTGGTCTTTTTTTTGCTCTTTTTGAAGTTCATCAGACAAGAAAAAAAAGACTCTCTGCCAATAAAGTGCATGAAGTGGGTGACTGTCAGTTAGATGATCCAGCAGGCACTTCATCTGAAGCATACTGAGGCCTTCAAACCTTATCCAATTGTGTGATACTACCGCTGGGCTGTGACACATTGTGCTCATTTTCACCGGCCTTCATTGCAATTCAAGTGTAGTTCTCTCAATTTAAAATCAATCTGCTCTATGTTTACCACCTGGACAATTCACAGAAAAGCCTTTACACACTTGGGCACGATGCTCGCTTGGCTCCTTCACACTTTTCTGAGCGCTCAAGTACTCGTGGATGACACGCGGCGCTGCTGTCTGAAGATAGTGTAGATAATAGATGATGAATCCTACATGTGTTCAGTGGCAATGACTGGTTATATAAAGCTCGCAGCTTTCCCCCTTCTGTTAAAGACAAATACATGATGAAGTGAGGACGATATGTTGGAAAATGAGTCATTTGTCTGGTTATTGCTGCTAAATTTTTTATGAAGTAATTGAGAAGCTTTTAAATCCTGCATTCTCACATTGGGGTGTGAAGTGTTGATAACGGTGCTAACTTGAACTGCAAGTTTAGCATTGCTGTTGCGCTACCATGCCACGAGGGAAGCCGCCAGCGCAGTCGTCAACATTTGATGAAGTGATGATCATAATTGCAGAGTGCTATAGTGATTGATTGGTTTTAATCAGGCTATAAAAAGACACACACCTGCTCTGATTTCTCCATTGTCTGATTTATTTGTTCTGCTCTGCTTCTGTAATCTGTTATTAGAAACTCTCAAGCAGCCTCTGCCATCACGAGGAGTGTTCTCTCACATGTCTCCTCCTCTGGTCTCCCCAGAGCGGAGCAAACATTCACCATTAGGACAATCAATACCCCTCTGGAGCTCCGTTCTATCACATCATGACCTCATTTCATGCACTTTAAACAAAAGGGAGGTGGGCAACCGTAGATAGTTAATGTAATATTTCCATTACAAGACAAGCAAGCGGAATACAGCAAAATTCCATTAGAGGCCATGAATATTAATCATATGCTAAAGGTTATACATGTATAGTACTTGTGCGCTACCCTGCAACTTGCAACAGATATATATACCACATATGCAGCCAAAACTTTTCTTAATTTATATTTAATATGTGTATTTAATAGTGCTGTTCATTCACTGTGACTGTGAGTGACTTCATTAAATGTGTGCGCTGTATCTCATCAACTACTGGCCATATTATCATGTAGTCTGGTAAGTTTCCTAATGATTTTGACCTTTTGTATAACACCACAAGCTGATCCAAATATACTTTAACAAACCCAAACAAGATAGTTCTACATGGATGCATTTATGTCAGGCCCATTAGTTGTGTTTGACTTCCTGTTTTATTGTTTTGGTTTCCTTCACTTCCTATTTGTGTTCATTCTAGTTGCCTTTACTCTCACTGGTCATCCTTCCCAGCGTTTTTTTCGTTTGGTCTTCTTATCCGCGGTCGGGTCGCGGGGGCAGCAGCTTTTAGCAGGGAAGCCCAGAGTTCCCTCTCCCCAGCCACTTCTGCCAGAGCCAGCTTCTGCAACCGGGGGTCGGACCGCCCGGGTCCCCGCCTCCGACTGCTGCTTATCTCTCTTCGCACCGTTAGACCCCTCCCATAGGTGGTGGGCCCATGGGAAGGGGGTACAGCACCTGGTATTCCCAGGCGGTCTCCCATCCAAGTACTAACCAGGCCCGACCCTGCTTAGCTTCCGAGATCAGACGAGATCGGGCGTGTTCAGGGTGGTATGCTGACCCTTCCCAGCGTGTCTTTCTTAGATTGTCTTTATTGTTTTTCATCACTATTGTTGGTTTTTGACTTTCGCCTGTTTTTTTGGACTGCCCTTCTGATCCTGCTTTTGTGTACCAAACCTGATCTACCAATAAACCGCCTCTCTCAACCCGTTCGTCCCTGGTCTGCTCTGTGGGTCTGAATTGTCTGCCTGATCCTGACAATATAACGTATTTGTTGAAGCCTGGCTTTCCATCTAGTTCCACAATCACACAGAGCGACAGTGAAACCAGAATGTCCCGCATCCGAAACAAAGAAGAATCACGCTGACATTTGTAAACGCTTATAAATCAAGCTCTTTCAATTAACACCGTTTCAGTTCATCACCAGCTTGACAGAACACAGCCAGTTAATCCTCCTAATCAAGACATGGATATAACAACCTCACAGCTGCTTTCAGAGACAATCCCAAAAGAATGGAAAAAAAAAAGATAAGATTGAAGAAGGATAAGGGAATAACAGTTACAGACGTTACCTGTATGCCCCACTGGGAGAACGTCATGGGAGCTGTCAGGTTTTTTGCTAACAAATTAACAAACAATATGTTTCCACTTCTAATAGTAAGCACTTTAGTAGATATTAAACATATGGATAGTAAACCTCAGGAACACATTCCACTCATGAAAGAAACCTACATGAGAGATTGCAATAAATAATAGAAGCTAGAATAACTATCAAGCTAGAAGATGACTTTGTGCGAGGTGTGATGTTGGATTCCACACATCGTTATTTACACCCAGTAAATGCCATTAACATTTGCCTTTTTATAAGCTGTAACCAAGTGTTTCATTTGCTTAATGTTGACTTTACCTTTTAATAAAAAAACTAGCCAGATGTGAGCACATCCATGCTGATGCAAAGACTGATGCCACGCTGCACTGCTGCAGTAATTCGGGCATAAAGAGCCCCAACTAAGTGCTGTACATGCTCATATGTTTCATGTTCATACTATTTTTTTTTTTTTAGTTTTTTTTAGTTTTTTTCTTAATTTAATTAGTTGTCAGTTATAGTCATCAATATTAAAAGAAATAAACACTTTAAATATCTCAGTCTATGTGAAATGAATGTATACATTATACACGTTTCGCTTTTTTGAATGGAATTACTGAAATAAACCAACTTTTTCATGATATCCTAATTTTATGACCAGCACCTGTACTGCTAGAGTTGAGTAGAGGTGCAGGTATTGGTTGCAGGTGAGTCAGATTATCAGATGGTGATGATGGCCACTCTCACAGAGAAAAGACCAACAAAAGGGGAGGAGAAAACAGTGGAGGAGGCGCCACTCGACTATGACAGCTATGATTAGTAAACAACCAATAACAACCACCCTCTGCACACTGTCCTCAGCAGCCAGAGAAACCTGATCAGCAAAAGGCTGCTCCTGCCAAAGACGAGGACCAGCAGAATGGGAAACTCCTTTGTCCCCCGGGCCATCAAACTGTTCAACTCCTCACTGGGGGGGAGGAGGGCGAACAGCAAACAGTGAATAATAACAACAACAGTAGAACAAAAACACAGAGGGACTGACACACACACCCACACAGTCCACACATATGTGTATATGTATATATCTGTTCATAATAGATATTTTTAATGTGTAACGTGCAATAATTCAATGCCTGCCATTTCCACCACTACCGTGTGCAATAACTTGAAATCTCACTCTCAGGGAACCTGCTTTTAATCTTACATTTTATTTTTATATCTTGTACATTTACAAATATTTTCTATTCCACTGCAAGATTTTCTATTCCACTGTATTTATACTGTTTGTATTTTTATTATTATGTATGAATATCTAAAGTGCTGCTGGTGATGGAGACCCAATTTCCCTGAGGGAACCTCCCAAAGGGATGAATAAAGTTTCTATCTATCTATCTAAACTAAATATTAGATAACAGAAGAATTTGAGGACATTACTTTGGGGTTTGTGAACCAGTGATTGACATTTTTCACCATTTTGATTTTCAATTGAGAAAATATTCAGCATTAAATGATAATGAAAAGCGCTATAATTGTCCCCTTGGTTTGTCTTTCTTCAATCTATTTTCATATTTCATAATCTAGTAATGAAAATAAAAGGCTCTGGAGGCTGCTAGCAAGTATTCTGAAACTTTGAAATGAGCCTGTGTGCAGAAGACGCTACACCATTAGCTCCTCCAGATGTGTTGTATTCACATTATCTGGCTGGACTGTGTTTACCTGCCACTGATCAGAGGCATCAGTGTCATGAAGTAGCAGTAGCAGATGGCACTGGTTAATGCCTGTGACTCACTTCTTCTTTGCTTCTATTTCATTTATTTCCTCTGTTCAGTAAACAATGATTGGTGTCTGGCTGCCCTGTGTGAAGCAAATCATCTCTCATCTAGCGTGATGAAAAGTGACATAAATAGATGCGGACTGAAAGGTTTCCTTTCTTATGATTAAGGGCCTTATAGGATGCAGCGAGAATCCGGATTCTAATAAATTTGCTTTCCACATGCAAACCAGCCACAAAACAAACTCATCAATTTCACATCAGCTTTCATTTAACTTAATGGCCAGCCATTAACAAAACCAATCACCTCCCTCCTGCTTTTCCCTCACCATGTTTCTTTGAGTTATCAAAACATATTCACACACGCATACACACACACACACCGACGTGCACTCGCCTCCTTTACTTACCAGCCAGCTCTGTATTTGTTGTGGCACCAGATGGCAGAGATTGTTACCAGCACTTACTCTGGGGTGTGAAGCATGAGGAATTTATTGCACATGTCTCAGAGTCCGGTACAATACATCTCAGAGCATTTCAATAATGTTGCACCTTGGAGATGGAGCAGTGAACAGCCATGCAAAGAAGGCTGTCATGAATAAATACATTTTTAACACCATCTTAAAGACATAACAGTGCTTCTCCTGATGGGATTGCAGCCTGTAAGCTGCAAGATTGCTCTGTTCTGAAATTGCTCCTGTCGTCACTCCCTGTAGTTTTAAAGTGTTGCAGGAATAGAACGGGAAGGCTATAGATGATATCATCTTTTTACAGATGATTTTATTGCATTTTAGCCTTTTATTGGATAATATAACTGCAAGAGTGACAGGAAATGTAAGTAGAAGGATGGCAGTGTGTGGTGTTCTTTAAAACAGCTCCAGCCACCCTGTCCGTCCACAGAGCAAGAGCAGAATTTCAGTTATAATGGCTGAGTGTCAGATGCATGTAACGGCTCTGCTTCCATAAATCAGAGCAGGAGAGATAATGACACATTCACATTCCCCTCTGACAATGAAAAAATCGAACTGCTCTATTACTCCAGTCCAATCATACCACTGAAATGTGTTTTTCCTGTGGTGTGTATATACTAAACATCGCTGTATCCTCCAAAGATAATTATGTACTACCAGTGTGCAGCAGCACGGTCGCCGTGTGGTCGCCAGACAACGGTGAAACTCGACATATATTTCAAACCATGATCTTTCTCTAATGTTAACCAAAGTGTTTTTGTTGTCTTATTTCTCCTACCCAGAACTATTTCCAGACATTTCTGTAAATCAAAGCTCATTTCTTTGATTGGTTAAGAAATCACAATTATGCTCAATGTTTGCCCTAGTTACAGAAACACTGAACCAATCAGAGTTGAGAATGAGGACTTGGGCGTAGCGGTGGAGTGGGGTAGTTTGGAGGTCTTCAGTTGGGTTTGTAGTATTTGCTTTAGATTAATTTGCAGTGATCCCGTTGGTTCTTTTTCTTTACTTTATTCTGATGCACCAAAAAACAGATTGTCTGGAGCATTTTTTTTTTTTAAATTTGTGCTTGTTATATTTTTAAATCTACTTAAATATGAGCAGCAATGCAAATTTAAATCATATCAAATTGGCTTTGAATGAGAGTTTTTATTGTATCATTACAAATTCATCTGTGTATTGTCTACTGCATCATGGATCATTTATCTAAATAACAGCATCTGAGAGTCATAGATTCCACCCACTAATATACATTTAGGTTATTGGCAGGTGTTAAAATAGATTTCCATGCAATGCATTAGAGCTGCCTCTTTATATATGATTAAGATGGATCAGAACACTGGACTCCATTTCTCTCCCGGTTCACACAGCTCGCACTTACAGACATAATGAGGCTCGTCAGCAGGAGTCTAAAGCACTCGTGTGTCTACTGATTCAGAAAGATATTGGTGCAGTTGATTCTACTTTACAGCATTTGTAAGCTTTGCATCTTCTGCCTGACAAATATCCGAACTATATTGCAGCAATGTTTTCGTGATCTCACAGGTGTTTTGTAGCAACATGCATGAGGTTATAAGGTTACAAGCAGGCCAGCATGATCCAGTTTCAGTGAAGGCACTCTCATCTTTATAAAACATGGACTGCATCAGTGGCAGTAATGTTGAATTAGACGACGTGGCTCTGCTCCCAGGATCCTCAGAGCCAATCTGTGCGAGCCTGACTTCTGATTCTGTGCATACAATCCTGGTAGATGGATATGACTGTGTCTGTGTTTCAGAGTTCCATCACGTTGCAGTGTAAGATATTCATGTTGTTTTTTCATTCTGGGGACAACATAATGAATAATCTCACAATATGATGCAATGCAAAATAACAGCATCACAAACCACGGCCTTAAAAAAGTGACCACTGAGTTGGATCAACACATTTTTCTTAGACGGGCTCAAAGATTATATGCGTCACACAGGGGATATTTATTTCAGGGATGCTGGTTTGGATTGCATGCGTGTTTACAGTCTATACTAACTAAAGGTATGATGTCCTGATGCAGAACGAGGCTGTGGTGGTGGTGGATGGAGCAGCACAGCAGGGGCAGGCAGCAGTGTGACAGCAGCAGTGTAGACATATGCTGGATGAGTTAGAGCTATGTCCAGTTTATATGGTTCGCCTAGTTAATATAGTTGTGATTAGTGAGTTTATAACTATATAGCTACATGAGTCTGGTGCTACGGTGACTTTCCACCAGTGTTTTCAGCAGTTATCTGTGCTTCAGTGGACAGTCTTATACATAACCTTTTGACCACCTCCATCACCTGAGTTACAGCTTTTAAAACTGAAGATCTATCATTATTTATACATGATCCTGAACTGCTATTGAAATGACTCAGCTGCTTACAATCATTTAATACACTCCTTTTTTCTTAGCGTGTGTATATATAAACTTGAAAAAGGCCTAAAAAAACATACGGTACATTACAATGTGTGTGTGTGTTTTTAAAACTAATTATAGTGGCTTCATGCATGCGTGGCAGCATTTGATTAATCACTTGCCCGGTGATCTGAGTGACCCAATTCAAAGAGGGAGGGGCACACTAGACGGAAGGGTTCCTCTGTAATTTATATCATGAGTGCATTTGTTGTATTATATGAGATGGTGTATCCTTTTGACTTAAGTCAGACTTCCAAGGCATCTTTTTTTAATTTTTTTCAAAAGTGAGGATGTGTGAATTTTTGGGAGAGATCCTCTAATTCTAATTATGAACAGGAGGAATGATTACAATTTCTAATTTAGTGAGGTTTAGTGTTTGAAGCCTTTCTCACCTAATAACATTTGGCCTTATATCCATTCTTCTCTGTTACATCCCAGTAGCCAAATATGAAAATAAAAGAAATGTGGCAACAAGTGAGAATTAAGTATAAATATAAAGTGATAATAATGAAATGTGAAATTTGATCTATAAATATACACCGTTTTAGCCACCAGATGCCACAGTTAGAGGTCCTCGAGTGGATTCAGTAAACTGTGGTACATTCCCCTGCCTTTTTCCAAACCTCTGTGATGCTCACAACAGTCTGTAATCATAGACAGAGCCAGTCCATTTTACTTCAGTACTAGATATCAGGCAGCTTCCATTGCAGATCATCTGACAGTATAAAGGGTGACCTTCAGTGATGTTGCACACTTTGCTTGGCAATGATTCTTTGTGGAAGGTTGACATTGAAATGGACATTTCTGTGAACAACTGCCAGAGTAACAGGATTTAAATCCAAAGAAGTGTTGACATCAAAACTAATTTGATTTATTATCACAGATGTACACATTTCATCCAAATCCAGTTAATACTTTTCTGCCTGACAGTGTATGGACAGCTGTCACCCACACATATCTGTACAATTAGGCAATGGAGAGAGTTCACCGGGGAAGCCTGGAGGAGAGGATTAGGTTAATACTTGACATTTATTTTGATGACCACATACCTGTAATTAAATCAAATGCCTTCTTGATTCTTTCTTCTTCTTTAGAACAAGGTATACCCTTCTTATTTTCCAGCATATAGTTGCCTTCGCAAGACCTTCTGTATTACTGTACAAGAATGTCCCACATGCAAAGAACTATAGTAGTTATGCAGACAATGTGTTTCCTTATGTGTGGTTCCAGCAGACTACAAGGGAACCTGTAATTAAATTAATACACAGTGGATTACTCCTGTCTCTGCAGACCCTTGAGGCTGGTGGTGTAAATGCTTTGTGTAGAATCTGAGCATCTTCATCCATGAGTTGTTGAGGAATAGTCTAGTGCAATTGTCTTTTATTCTTATCACAAAGTATGGATATTACTTGAATGATTGATATGTCAATACCTTTGGTGGTTTATTGCAGAGAAATCACATGAATTTTGCAAAATTGCAAGCCCCCGCTGTCAGGCTGGGACTCAAACAGAACGCTACTTGGAAATAAAAAACAATTTAAATTAAAAATCACTCTTAGCGAGGAAAAATCAGAAAAAAAAGGCTATAAACCTTTATTTAACTATGTTTAAACAATAATGTACAAAAAGGCTTGACTAAGAAAGTACCAACATAAATCTCTTTTTCGAGGTAGGACACAATGTTATGCATGAACACACTGTGGCTATGGCAGGTTAAAGGCTTGTGTTATGTCCCAGTCTAGGGTGCCTAGGGCATAGCACGAACAGGCCTCATCTTCTCCAAGTCCCAGCTAGGCACATACAAACGTCAGAGTTTGAATGAACAGAAAGATTCATTTACAACATTAAAAAAGGGTTAAACAACTATAACTAAGAAACCAACTTCAGGGTGGACCCAGGCCAGAACAACAAACAAAACAATTCTGACTAGAAAATAAACCTCTTCCCTCAACACAAACAAATGACAAAAATCTTACCTTTCTAACTTCCAAAAAACAGGCGAAAACAAGGTCAAAACCAAAATGGCAGTCCACTCCTACTCTTTCAACCAAAAACTATTTACAACAAAAGTTCTGGCACAGAAGGACATGTGGCAGGGAGAGGAGGAGGATGTGATAAATGCTGCTGTTGTTCTCTCTGCTGCCATCTTGGCTCCTTATATGGTTGGCTAGTAATCAGCTGCAGCCAATCATAAGTTAGGCCTTGGCATCCCTCCACAAATCACCTTCCCGGGGTTGGCACAGTCCTATTTACCTGCGGAATTGAGAGACAGATCACCGGGCACAGACAAGCAGACTACAAACGAAATATGACCACAGTCATAAACAGCTTGGGTGAACTAACAGATGACGAAACACTTCGTCACGGGACAAAGGGAAACACAGAACTTATATAAACACAGGTGGGTACAATCATGGTCATGGCAACAGGTAACACACAGGGGAAGGACAAGTGACCAGAAACGAGAGGTGAATTTCAAAATAAAACAGGAAGACAAGACACATAAAATACAAGAACCACAACGTCTCACTATGTTGTGACACCCACAAATATTGACATTGGTTGAATTTCCAATCATTATCGCGACCATACAAGATAACGATTACCTGGCTGTAACTGGTCTTTACATGCACTGCTTCTATGGCCAAGGTCCAGGTCTGGTCGGGTTGCTTAAACTTGCTTAACTTTTTTTTTTTATTAATGCATTATTTGGAACTAAAACTAAACATAAAACACTAAAACACATACATTTATGCTCCCATGTCTATTGGGATTCTGTTTCCTCTTGCTAAATTAAACTAGACAGTAAGTCTGCTACAGCCTAATTCAACAGTATAAGTTACCATGGTTACTGAGCAAGGAATCCTATAAGTCACAATATGTTGGTCATCGTGCTAAATTCTGCCAGAATAGCACATACCTATAACGTTTTATATACCTGAACTTCACATGTTGGGTAATTTAATTATGGATATATACTCATTTTTTTAAGAAAGAAAATGTATGAAACATTATTCTAGCTATAACTATCAATAGATTATATGTAATTTGCTACTTCAAATAAAACAAACATATGTAATTTATTATTAAGATTAAAACATTTTATTACACTGTCAATACTTCGAGGTATTTATATTTTAGATTCCACTTCCACTTTTTACCAGAAGTTCAAAACGCAGACGGCCCCTGCTGCTGAGTGACAGCTAAACTGGATGCAGGAATAAAGTTTGTTGACAAAATCTGCACAGCGAGAGCCATGCTTCAAACAAAGCATGCGATAAACCATGTACAGGCTTAAAATAACAGCTGAAGGCATTCTTTCACATTAGAAGCTGAGAGCGGTTCATGACAGGATCTGCAGAAGAGAAAACCTGATGAAATATGTCTGTCTGTCGGTTCAGCTGTGGTACGAGGCTTCTCTGGTGCATCCCCAGACACAAACAAAACCAACCCGTTATTGACCACGACAGATCTATAATTGATGTCTTAACTGTAATGAGCAGCTCAATTCACATTCTCAGCCAGAATCTGATGGCTGGTCAAACAGAATGGCATTAAGCACAATTTTTGCGGGTTAAAAAGATTTTGAGAGTGAGGTGGGACACAAACAGAATTTAGAAAAGAGAGTCCACTGCGTTCCCAGCGGAAATAACACCCCAGACTTTTCAACCTGCATATTTGCAGAACAAACATTTGTCTCGGGTTGTTTTACTTTTTCAATAGACCATTGCTTGAAAAGTTAAAAAAAAAAAATCCAGACATATGATTTTCTCTGTCATTTCCATTTTACTGTTAAAGAGGTCACCCGGTGCTGGAGAACTCGAAGCACTCATTTTCCCGTCAGTATCTGTCAGGTACACCACACATCTCACCGGGATACCAGGGGAGGGACAGCCTCCTCCACAGAGCCCACCACCACAGAGACCTGTCAATCAGCTGGACCTCCGCTCCGTCAGCCCACACACACTGCATGAAGCATTCAGCCTCACTGAAGGAAGGTGTTTGGGAAAATAATAACAACCACTGGATACGCTGTCTTAGTTTCTCTTTTGTTCCCTCTGATATACAGTTTTATATTAAATTAAATTAAAAGAACACACAAAACAAAGTGACGAGGTTCAGACAGGAGTGGGCTTGTGTTGCTATACACTGAATTCAGGAGATTGTATGGAGGTAATACGCAGATTTAAGACTTTCTATGGTTACAAAGAGTATTTCAACCTGGTCATCACCCTTCACAAAACCTGCGTTATGCAACAATCCTCACCTCCATTTCACTACAATCAATATTAGCTTGTGCCTGGTTTTGCCAGAACAGGCTATTTAAATAGTCTATACAATCTATTATCAACAGTCTATATAAATATCAACTATTGTCTTTAAAGGATTCACAATAACCAATGAAAATACATAAAACATAATGAAAATAATGTATAAGAGGCTCTTTCTAACATCAGAGATGGCTGTGATGCATGAATGATGCAGAAGGAAGGTGGTAATGTTGTTTGGTGAGGCGCAATGGAAAAAAGATGACGACAACAACAACAACCCTAGATGTTTTGTTGAGCAAGTTATTTGAAAAGTGTAAATGCACAGAGACTAAACTGATATCAACCCTACATCATACCACCTAGTTGTAATCCCTGCCACTATTTTGTTCTAGTCAAATTTATAGGAGGCAAACTGTGACCTCTAGTGCTGAAGTCATTTTAAGGACGACCAATCAGATTAAGCGCTTCAAAAATTCTGCTAACTGCCTGGTGTTAGCTTTAAAACTATTAATGCAGCCATTGTCAGAGCGCTTTATTAGTCACTCTACTCCTAATTAACATTCATATGACACAGCCTGCTGTTGTGTTTGGTTTTCATTCACTTCAAAGTCCTTTTTCATGTAGAGTTTCTAATATTTTATTCACCATCTGTACGTTTTTTCCTCATCTGCTCATCTCGTTACATATGGGTGTAATATGTGTGTGTACGCAGGCCTGTCATCATTGCACTGGAGTGAAACTGACATGATCGCATTTATGATCTTCACCTAACTTCATCACGTCTCACCCACCAGAGTATAGCTGCTAATGGAGTCTTATAGCAGGCAGAGGGTGAAGTGAGGGCGGGTGGGCTTGCAGTCTTCTCCATTCATGAGGAAAAGGATGGATGTGCAAACAAAAATAAATATATAGATAAATAAAAACAAGGATTGAAGGCATCCGTCCTAATACAACACATTGACTGTAGTAACAATTTCTAAAAAGGGATGGGTCAGAGCTGAATAACAGTAGTAAACACTGCTTTTGGAACAATAACTAATTGAACATCCTCACAAGTCCAGTAGTTGGAGTATGTGCTGTGATGGAAACAATTATTTGCTCGGGTCAAACAAGTCATTAGTCCCAGGGAGTGGAAGGGATGTGGAAATCATTACTTACACTTGTATTTTTGTGTTAGCCTACAACTAAAAGTTATTGTAAATTAGTTAAATAAACTTCGACTTATCCGACACACGTTTTGTTTTCGCTTATTGCGCCTTATGTGTGGACAATGACAGCAATTGACATGTTAATTGATACCGCGCCTTATAATATAACCAATATATAATTATAGCCCAAAAAATGCAGTAGTGTTTTGAAATCTTAAACCTGATATATGAATTGCATCAGATCATTAAGAATAAATGTGCAATGTCCAATTTCTGACACATTTCCAGATCATGATTAGGCTAGGCCGATAGTAAAGCTTATGTCCAGTGTGAAAAGCAAGTTGTGACTATTTTGTTTCATGACACAAGATTGCATTTTTATAGACTGCATTCATAACATATGATTATGTCATATTTGCTTTATGACAGTACACTGGAATGTTCTCTATGTTCTCTTTGTTCACTGTGATCACTATGATCACTATGATCACTATGATCACTTCTAGAATGTCAATATTATATATAAGTGAAACACCTGAAAGTAAGACACAGACTCAACATTGACTTGTCAAGTGAACTGCGAAACATTTGTGTCTTCAGCAAAAGCAATTTATTCGATTCCAGATAGATCTCACATCTATTAATTGTGTTCTGTCAATTGTGGATAATTTTCTGAATCCTAACTCGCAATGGAACGAAGAATGACCAGATCCAACAAGGTAAGAAGTTCACACCAGGAGACACTTTGGCAAATTTTGTTCACAGCTGCACTTCTGTACAAGACCACACATGTTTTTATCAGCTTCATATCGTGTCTGAAGCTCATACAAATATACAAATATAGTTTGATCAGTTTGTTTATAATCAACGGTGATGTTACATTTCACACAAATGTACAAGTTAATTGGGTCTGAATGCCTCAACAGTAAAGACATTTACTAACTGAATGGTTCAAATATAAAATGAAACTGTATGTATTCTGTGATATGAAAATGTCATCATGTGTTTCTATGTTCATGTTGCACAGGACTATAGCAGAGGAATGGAGGACATGAGGAGAGTGATGGAGGGTGATATGAAAGAAATGGAGGAAAAGTTGAGAACAGCCGCTAAGATCATGGTCCTGGAGGAAAGAGAGTCCTGGAAAAGCAACCAACAGCAGCTCCAGCAGGAAAACATGTCCCTGCAGAGTCAGCTTTGCACGTCTGAAGAAGCCATCAGGACACTGGAGGCGCAGCTTATTGAGAAGGACAAAGTTCTCAGCAGGGCCATTAAAAAAAGAAAGGCTCGTACTCAAGCTCACATCGACACCCTGGCTCTGCTGACCAGCACACAGTCCGCTCTGAAGCAGAGCCAATGTAGATGTGACGAGCTTGAGAAAGATCTCCAGAAGCTGTCGGGAAGAGAGAACTGCCAGAAAGAGTTGGATCAGATAGAAGACAAAGAGAACACCTGGAAGAAGAGGCTGGCAGAGACAGACAAGAGACACCAACAGGAACTCTCTGAGACAGAAGAGAGCTACCAAAAGGTGTTGTCTCAGATGAAAGAGAGCTTCAACAAGGAGCTCTCAGAGAAAGAGAACACCTGGAGGAAGAAACTGGCAGAAAGAGACGAGACACACCAAGAGGAACTCTCCGTAAAAAAAGAGGATTACCAAAAGGTGTTATCTCAGATCGAAGAGAGCTTCAACAAGGAGCTCTCAGAGAAAGAGAACACCTGGAGGAACAGACTGGCAGAGAGAGACGAGAGACACCAAGAGGAACTCTCTGAAACAGAAGAGAGCTACGAAAAGGTGTTATCTCAGATGGAAGAGAGCTTCAAAAAGGAGCTCTCAGAGAAAGAGAACACCTGGATAAAGAGGCTGGCAGACAGAGACCAGAGACACCAGCAGATAGAAGCGAGCTTCAAAAAGGAGCTCTCAGAGAGAGACAAGACCTGGTTGAAGAAACTGGTGAAGACGGAGGAGATACACCAAAAGGAAATCTCTGAGACAGAAGAGAGCTACCAAAAGGAGTTCTCTCAGATGGAAGAGAGCTTCAAACAGGTGCTCTCAGAGAAGGAGAACAACTGGAAGAAGAGGCTGACAGAGAGAGACGAGAGACACCAACAGGAACTCTCAGAGAAAGAAGAGAGCTACCAAAAAGTGTTGTCTCGGATGGAAGAGAGCTTCAAAAAGGAGCTCTCAGAGAAAGACAAGACCTGGTTGAAGAAACTGGTAGAGACTGAGGTGATACACCAAGAGGAACTCTCCGAGACAGAAGAAAGCTACCAAAAGGAGTTCTCTCAGATGGAAGAGAGCTTCAAACAGGTGCTCTCAGAGAAGGAGAACAACTGGAAGATGAGGCTGGCAGAGAATGATGAGAGACACCAACAGGAACTCTCTGTAAAAGAAGAGGGCTACCAAAAGATGTTGTCTCAGATAGAAGAGAGCTTCATCAAGGAGCTCTCAGAGAAAGAGAACACCTGGAGGAAGAAACTGGTAGAGAGAGACGAGAGACATCAACAGGAACTCTCTGAAAAAGAAGAAATTAACCAAAGGGTGTTCTCTCAGATGGAAGAGAGCTTCAACAAGGAGCTTTCAGACAACACCTGGAGGAAGAAACTGGCAGAGTACGATGAGAGACACCAAGAGGAACTCTCTGTAAAAGAAAAGGGTTACCAAAAGGTGTTGTCTCAGATTACAGAGAGCTTCAACAAGGAGCTCTCAGAGAAAGAGAACACCTGGAGGAAGAAACTGGCAGAGAGAGACGAGACACACCAAGAGGAACTCTCCGTAAAAAAAGAGGATTACCAAAAGGTGTTGTCTCAGATCGAAGAGAGCTTCAACAAGGAGCTCTCAGAGAAAGACAACACCTGGAGGAACAGGCTGGCAGAGAACGATGAGAGACACCAAGAGGAACTCTCTGATAGAGACACTTTCCTGAAGGAGTACCTTGAAAGAACCAGAACGGTGGTCGCTGATTGGAAGTCTAAAGAACAGCAGTGGGAAAAGCAACGGAAAGAGCTGGAAGAGACACTGTTGATGAAAGAACAGACGTGGATTCACAAGGAGGCAGAGAGCAAAGCAGAGATCCAACTACTGACTGAGCAAAACACCAATCTTCAGGTACGCTGACTCAGCTTTTTTTCATTCTAACAATTTATTTCAGATTCAGATTTGAAAGGGAAATTAAAATATGCTGTTTTTCTCTGTTTTTCTCTTTTCAGAAGCGCAAGATGGAAAAAGAGAAGAAGCGGATGTTCTGGAGCCGAAAACCCACGCACTTACACGACCGAACCCCCCCATCCCCACCACACACATAACCAAACCCTAATCCCCCTCACCACCACAGACACACACACACACACACATAACCAAAACCTAAACCCCCCCCTCCCCCTCACCACCACCACCACCACAGACACAAACACACACACACACACACACACACACACGACCAAACCCCCACCCAACCACACACACACACACACACACGACCCCCCACCCTACCACCCATTAAAAAAATAAAACAATTAAAAATAACTAACTGTGACAGTGTGTTTTATTAATGTCTGTGTTTTAAACTGTGATGTTTCTCTCACACATCAAGCAAACAAGCAGCTGTTTGGGGGCAGGTGTTGTCCAGGAAGCCTCTAAAGCAGTTATTCTTAACCATAGGGCTGCGGCCCAAACTTGGGCCCCGAGCGCCACCTAGTGGGTCGCAAAAAAAATCAGTTTTGTACGTGTGGGCCGCGGGACGCAATAACAACTCCCAACCATGTTGTGGCGCTAATGCATCAGTCAGTTGTTACTTTAACCAGCTCCATAAATAAGGAGAAGAAGACACTCAGCTAGCTGTAAACAAACAAGATGGAGAAATATTTAAAACGAAAAAATGAAGACGACCCCCCGCCAAAAAGTAAATTTTTGCGCAAGTACAATCCCGACTTCATTAAGTACGTAAACGGAGGTAGCGAGGCAGTGCCGAGAGCCCAGTGTGTGGAGTGTGGGTTAATGCTTTCTAACGGAGCACTTAAGCCGTCAAAACTACACCTAGAGACCAAGCATCCGACGCTTGTGGGAAAGCCGGTGGAATTTTTCAAGAGAAAAGAAGATGGGCTGCAGATGCAGAAAAGATCAATCGTGTCACTGACTGGCAACTCTAAAAGTGCACTGAAAGCTAGCTACCTCATAGCCAGACGTGTGGCACAAAGTAAGAAACCATTCACCATAGCGGAGGAGTTGGTTCTGCCTGCTGCTGTTGATATGTGCTGTGAGATGATCGGAGAGGCCGCTGCAAAGAAGCTGCTGACCATCCCACTCTCAAACGACACTGCGAGTCACCTTATCGCGGACATGGTGTAACCACAATAAAAGGAGAAATATTACCTCTTTATTTCCACCTAGAGTGTATGCAAGTGTACCTATAAAAACAGTAACTTTATTTTAATATATCACTTGAAAATAGATTTTATTAGGATTATTATTTTTTTTGCAATATATAGCAGGACAAATTCTAAAAAAACATCTGCCGTTTTCTAAATAACATTTGACAAATTATGTATAAAAATTATGTTAGCACATTGCAATAGAGGATTACATCTTATCTCCCATGAATCTTCCTGTAAATTATAACATTTTTATGAACATGTCATATGACAGTCAACAAGGTCCATTGAGCTTGTTTTTTTATTATTTTCGATGAAGAAAAAACATCATGTAGTATATTTTTGAGTCTACTTTAGTTGAACTTATAGGAACTCGCAGAGTAAACAGATGTCTTAAGTAATACATTGGAGAAAGCTTTTAGCACCATAGAATTGAGCAATTGGCTGTCATCTTGATGCCAACTATTTCTGTATGCCTCCCCATTTAAGGTATACAGGTTAAGATTGCTGCAAGCCCATGAGATGACGATATCTAGGCCTACACCCCTGGTCATCATTACCAAATACGGAAGGATGTAGGGTGAAATGTTCATAACATTAATATGTAATCGCTTCATTTGCATATCACTATATAGCAGGGCAACGCCTTAACACAGTGAGAGAATCGGGGCTGCAATCTGACCATAGGGACCTCAGCAGTCTTTAATCTGACCTCAAGGATTCTCTCCACGCACTCAGAGTATGTGATGGCTTAGAATAAAGGAAGGAGCATTCCTTAAGAAAGAAGCCGGGTTCTGCCTATTCTTTTCACTCAAACAAGCACGAGGAAAGTCGTTAATACACGACAGAAAATTCCTGGCACCCCAGATGGGACCTTGCATCTGAAAAAACTCCAGCTCTCCAACCCCAGTGAGAGAGGGAGACAGACAGCTGTTAGAGGTGAGTCTTGTCTCTTTTTCCTTTTTATGGTTGGAGAGGCTTTGGAGGCCTCAGACAGAGCGAACGTGTGCTTGAGTGAGAAAGAGTGCAGAATAGCTTAATTAATGAGGTCCCTAAAAACTGAATTGTAATGAGAAAGAGAAGAGTCTCACAATTGGAAGCGCTAAATTTAAGGTTTTATGAAGTAAAGAACAGTTAGAAGAAATATAATTGAAAATATGTGTGCAAAAATTTGAGGCTAAAATTCTCATTATGGAGATCCTTTAAAGACGTATCCGGCGTCTGGGATTTAGTGCAGCCCTAAGCTTGGTACGCGCATTGGAGACCAAAAGATTAATGGTGATGAAAGTCGCACATATTATTTGAACCTATAGATGCGTGTGCGAATTGGAAAAGGCCTAGGCAAACTATAAAAGGTAGGGTGTAAGGTAAGTATGTATTTAGGAAGTCGCACGCCCAAATTAAGAAGTATAAGAGATTAAGAGTTGTGCCTGATCAGCACTAAAAGTTCTATAGAGAAAAGAAGTTATAACAGAGAAGAGCTCGGTGACGTTAACTGATTACATTCTTGTCTTTCGTACTGTATTGGGAGGACGACGTGAGGATTCCGCAGGAGAAAGGTTACTCCTGCGAGTGTACGAAACGGAGATCTGAAGACAACAAAGGTTGGCGTATCTTAGTTACTGATGTGGAATTCCTGGTTAATTTTGACGACCTTTTTAATCTAAAGTCGTCTGAAGGCCTTGTATAGCAGCTGCCCCCTCCCTTCTCTGCTCCCTTCTCTGCTCCTTCCCAGTTGCTCTAAGTTTTTTTCCTTTTTCTCCCTCTCACACACACACCCTGTCTAATATAAACAAAGAGGAACACACAGACACACAGAGCTACACACACACCCATAGGCTCATGTGAAGGGGACTGTCCAGCTTCTACCTTGCTGAAACTCGGGGGGCTAGAGCGTGCGAGTGACCCTCCAACAAAACTCACCCTATATGGCGTTTGCCGCGCACCAGCCGTAAATTGGGCGTGTCCAGGCACGAAAACTGGACAAGGCCCTAAGCCCGGTCAGTGCGTGAACGGGCCCAGTCAGGAAGTTGCGTGTGGGGTTCCGAGGGCGTGATAGTGCCTCGTGACGACATACACACACACACACTCACACACACCCTTCTCCCTATCTCTCTTTCTTTCTCCTCTTATTTTGCCGCTATTGTTGTTTGTAGCTTGTTTTTGGGAAGTTTGTGTTTTTAGATTGTTTTCTTGTACATATTTTCGTTTGTCTGTCTTGATTGGAAGTTTGCTAAGTGTCATGTTGTTAGTGTGATGGCATGTGTGTTTGCTGAGTGAGTCTAGTGTTAATTAGTTGATTAGCTGCTGGTTGTAAATAAAAATTGATTTTTGCACTATTTTAATGTGACCAATTTTTGACCTGACTACAGACTGACTTTTTGACTTGTTTTGGAGCTAATGATAGTTATTTTGCTTGTTTTGATTACTTGTTTAATTGTTTATAAATAGAAGTGTGGATGAGCATAACTGATACTTGCTAATAGCTGAACTGTTTATTGGCTAGACTAGCTGTATTGCTTGTTTGATCACTTTGGTTGCTTGATTAAGAAAATTGTTTGAATGAATGGATATTGATTTGATGAATGACTGATTGGTGGGTGCAGGACTGATTGTTGAGCTGCTTGATTGACAAGTGATTGATTGACAGGTGTGATTGAGTGTTTGGGTGATATATTCATTGCTTTGATTGATTGCAAATTAATTGATTTAATTAAGTGGTTGTTTGATTTATTGAATAATTGATTTATTGATTGATTTGAGTAGTTGATTTGATTGTTGATTTGATTGATTGCTTAATTGAGCGATTCGCTTGATTAATTGATTGAATGGTTGTTTGATTAATTGATTGGTTGACTGATTTGATTGATTGATTGATTGGTTGATTGACGTGATTGACTGTTTGATTGAATGATTGATTAATTGATTGCTTGATTTATTGATTGGTTACTGATTGATTTATTGATCTGATTGATTGGCTGATTTATTGATCATTGATTCCATGTTTTGGGCATTTGTTTTGCCTGATTTAATAAATTTTAGCTAGTAATTAGCACTGGATCCAATTGATGATAAAATAGTTTATGGTTACATTTTGATTTATTGGCTTACAGTTCTCTTATCAGCTTATTGAGGTTGCAGAAGACTAACATAGTTGAGTGGAATTGAATAATTGATTATTGATAAATCTATTTAAAACAAGGATTGCCGATTTGGGGAATTGGAATTTGACCATCCCATACTAAACTAATTATAACTAAACTAACTTTTGATATTAAAATTTGATTTAATCAATTAAAATAAACATAACCACACTGGTGTCCATTGCCTTACCTCCATAGTTATATAAGTCTCTTTATAATACAGATGACATTTTAAACAAGTGCTGAAACATTAAAACAAATATATATTTGCACATGATATACACATCCAGCATATGACATTGTTGCATCACTGACTCTCTTAAAATACATGAATAAATTAAGGTTGTTCACTAGCAATGATGGTTTCTGATCTGCGCACAATTTAAGGCATTTAATTTAAACACCTGAAAAAATGAAATAACGTCTAAAACGTGGATTGAATAAATAATGTTGGGAAAAAAGGTGAATTAAGTATTGCCTGTTTAGACTCAGAAAGGGTGTTTGAATAAAACAATTTTGACAAACTGTTGGTTTACTCTTCTTTTTGGGGGCCATAAGAAGTGTTTTGAATAAAGAATTTTTGGAAAAACGGGTGGTCTATTGTTTATTTCGGGGATTGCATAATAACTTAAGTACAAGGAGGCTACAGTGTAAAACAAAGATCTGAACCTTCCGCTTTCCAATTTTCCTGTACAAATGTTAAAGAAACTGAAAAATAAAAACTCCAGTGTGGCAATGGGTGCAAGTTCAGCAAAAGCAACCACGCCAGTGGAGATCGTCGAGAAAAATAATCCCCTTGTGAAGGGTATTGGCAAAATATCTAAGAAATTTAACCGAAGATGGCCAGAAATAGATCAAGTTTGGCCTGCAGAAGGGACCTTTGACCCAGAAGTGATACGAACGTTGCAAGTGCTCGTCAACACATACAAAGCAGAACAGAAGAAAGGCAGGAAAGGGCAGATAAGAAAGGAAAAACGGGAAATTGAATTGGCAATTTTGGAGCTGTTTAACCAAGAGGGACAAAAACTACTAAAAGTAGCAAAGGCCAGGTTAGACAAAAATATAGAAAGATCTCTGGAGACCGCAAAATTAGCCGAAAAACACAATGCTCCCTTCTCGCACATTTCTCCGCTTATGACGCCTCCACCTTACGAGACAAAAAGTGAAAACACGTCACTTTATCCGCAGTTACCTCTACTCACGACAGAAGGAAGATACAGTCTGGAGAATGATGATCACCAGATACTTGAGACTGGAAGAGCAACAACGACTATAGTGATGACACCTGAGACCAAAAGTAAACAACGACCGACCTCATCAGCTAGTGGAGGCCCATACACATTGAAGACACATCTGAAGGATAAAGATGCAAATGGGAAAAAGAAGACATTGAAAAGCATCAGAGAAGACTCTAATGATGACATATTCATTGGAGGATATGCTCCTTCAATCAAGAAGCTACTCGCCAGAGCTGAAAGACGAGGCAAGAAGACGAGTAATGCACGCAAGACACCTGATACTAGTGACAGCGATGACGATAGCAACACCTCTATATCGAGTGTAGACAGCGACTCCAGTCAGAAATGGGAAGAAGTGCTGGAGGAAGAATTCTGCAGATTGGACCAGGCGGATGAAAAAATACACTCTATGGAAAAAGAACTAAGGGAAATTAAAGAAGCACAGGATCGACTGAGTGAGACACTGCAGGAAGAATCCTCCCCAGAAAAGCGAAAACACGTGGAAGAGATGATGGAAAAGGTTCAATTAGCGGAGTCCCGATGCCAGATAGAGGTTGAAAAAGCAATAGAGGAGCGTGACACAACCACAAAGAAGCTGAAAGCCCGGCTTCAAAGTAGACAAAGTACACCTCAGCAACGTAAGCTACGCTGGAAACCGAAGAAATCTTACAAGCAATATCCAGTGCTTGTAAGAGGAAGAAAGTTGGAGTACAAGCCATGGCCAAACACAGAGATGACAGAGATAATAAACAAGCTACCTCCATTGCAAGAGGGTGCTCACCCCTGGATTTCAAAACTGGAAGAGGCAACGACGGGCATACAGCCAGCCATGGGAGACATCAAGAGACTCCTAGCCAACTTATTGGGAGTGCCAGAAATGGAAGAAATACTAACAAGAGCAGGACTCCACAGATACGTGGCTACGTCTGTTCATGACCCAGAACTTTTGTCAGCCAATAAGGGTTGTTTGTGGAAAGCATTGAAGGATATGTACCCTACCAATGTGCATCCTGATAATATTCTCATTGATCTATTGGGAGAAAGTGAAAACCTGAGGGCGTATGTGGCCAGAGCTCACCAACAGTGGAGAAATGTCACTGGGAGAGACCCAGACCTCAATGAATTGGAAAAATCAATAATGAGAGACAAGATTCAACAAGGATTACCCCTGCCAGTGAAAAGTAAGCTAGCAGAGGTTGTGGGCTTGAATAGCATGACAAGGAGTGTCTTCACCGACCATATTGCCCATCAAGTTGAACTGCATCGTAAAAAAGAACATGCACAGAAGGCACAAGATCAAGAGACACTCAGAAAACTCAATCAAATCCAGCTGGCAGGACACAAAAACAAAGAAAATAAGCAAGCACCAGTCATGCAGGAGCCGTCACCACCGGCTCAACCACCACACCTTCTAGCAACTACGCCAGTCACTGTTCAACCTCCACTGGTCCCAGTACAACCTCAGGGATGGAGAATACCAAACAGCAGAGGTGCTGGACGAGGGAGAGACGCTTATTTACCACCGCCACGATGTTTTAACTGCGGCCAAGTGGGCCACCTAGCTCGAAACTGTGGAAGACAAGTAACAGGGAACCTGAAAGGGGGGTACCCTTACAGAGGGCCTGGACCTCGTGCACAGCAATGGCAACAACAGCGACCACCAATAGGACCGGTGAACCCTTATAGGGGACCGGCACCAGGATTTTAGGGCTGCCCAGATAACCCGAAAGGGGGGTGTCAGCTAGTAGTGTCTAAACCGGAAGATGATCCAACCATTTGGGTAAAAGTAAACGATCGACCATTGAAACT
This sequence comes from Pampus argenteus, assembly GCA_036937835.1. Lineage (NCBI taxonomy): Eukaryota > Metazoa > Chordata > Actinopteri > Scombriformes > Stromateidae > Pampus > Pampus argenteus. The sequence continues at coordinate 3,858,986 of CM072881.1, forward strand.
GATGGCAGATTGCGGAGCCACCTTTACCTGTATCCGACCTCATGATGCTACACACCTTCCTATGTCTGGCAAATATGTTCGGACAATCGGATTTGAGGGAATAAAACAGCTGATACCTTCTACAAAACCTGTAGAGCTCCGCTACAAGAATCAAAAGACGACAATACCTATCCTTGTTTCAGAACAAACCCCCATAGGACTTCTTGGAAGAGATGCACTATGCAGACTGAAGTGCACAATAAAATGCACACCTGACGGCTGTCTGGTGGAAGTGCCACATGATTATGACCACCAAATGACTATGAGAGCAGAAGCAGAAGCACCAGTGGTCTACTGGATTGGAAATCTCAGTCAAGATCTGATGGAACCAGCGAGAGTGTGGGAAAAGTTCATCATCGCAAACCTACCAGGAGCTAGGTTACCAGAGTATACACCACACTGCACACTCCAATATTTTAAGGATCCAGAAAAGTCAGACCCAGATGAATGGCTGAAAACACAACCTAAAGAAGTTCCACTCAGCTCAGGATGTATAATACTGGGCCCACAAGGTGCAGCAATGAAATTAAATAAAGATGTCTATTTGAATCAAGAACACAGAATCGAGGGGAGTATCCCCCATGTGACTCTAATGATTGCCGAAGATTATGAACAGAAGCATATTGGGGCAATGATGGCAGAATCGGAAGATGCCATCTTTGTAACGACAAAAGAAAACCCAGCTGTCTGGATGAGTAAAGATCGGCAATTCATCAAGATTATGATTTCAGCACAGGGAGTTGGTCAGCCACAGACCGTACAAATGACGAATGAGTCAATGCTGTCTATAACACCTGACAGAAACCTCATGGAGGAAATGCTACAGCAGGTCAAGGAATGTTTGTGGTCTCAAAACAACACAGACATAGGACTGGTGAAATCAGCGCAACCAGTGAGAGTGGAACTCAGACTGGGGACTAAACCGCCCTGGAGACCGCAATATCCTTTGAAAGAAGAAGCAGTCCAAGGAATTGAACCTCAAATAGAGGGTCTGCTGCAGGCAGGAGTTTTGAAGACAACCAACTACCCCCAAAGCAATATGCCTCTTCTGCCAACAAAGAAGCCTGATGGATCGTATCGCCATGTACATGACCTCAGAGCCATAAATGAAGTAGTCATAGACTATCCAGCAGATGTGCCAGATCCACATACGCTGTTAGCCTAAATTCCACCAGAAGCTACCTGCTTCACAGTCATTGATCTGTGTGGAGCTTTCTTCAGCGTTCCACTGGCCGAAGAAAGTCAGGGATTATTTGGATTCACATACAAAGGACAATCCTATGAGTATACACGCTTGCCAATGGGATTTAAGCACTCTCCTCACCTCTTCAATAAGGTGTTGAAAGATGATTTGGAAGGAGTGGGATCTCAAGTGAGCAGCACAATCATACAGTATGTAGATGATATACTTCTCTGCTCAACGGATAAAGAAACATGCCACAAAGACTCGATTAAGCTGCTGCAGATACTAGCAGAGAAAGGACATAAAGTCTCACAGAAGAAATTACAGTACTGTCAAGACCAAGTTGTGTATTTGGGCCAGACAATTACGCAAGGACATCGAAGCATTTCCGACGATCATCTGGAAGCCATAAGGAAAGCACCAAGACCCAGGACAGTCAGAGAAATGATGAAATTTCTGGGAATTACAGGCTATAGTTCTGCATGGGTTGAAGATTACACCAAACTTACAGGACCTTTGAGAACTATGATCAAAGATGCAGGAAGTGGTCAATTGCATTGTAATCTCACCTGGACACAAGAAGGTTGTCTAGCATTTGCAACGATTAAACAAAAGCTACTTGAAGCACCAGCATTAGCATTGCCTGATTATTCTAAAAATTTTGTGATGTATTTCTCTTCGTCTGCTGAAGGCAGATATGCATGCGCAGTTCTTGCTCAGCCCACTGGTACAGGGACTAGCCCTCAGCCTATAGCATACTATTCTTCTGCTTATTCGGAAGTGGAAATGGGCCTTGCCCCATGCTATAGAGCACTGACTGGAGTTTATCGAATGTATGAGAAAGCATCAGCTATTACTATGGGCTATGCATTAACTATTGTAACTCACCACAGTCTGAGAAATCTTTTGAATCATGGCAAATTTATTCTAACAATGCCTAGAATTAGAGACTATCACAGACTCGTAGAACAAGAGGACGTCACTTTAGCCAGGTGCAGCACGATTAACCCGGCTGACACTTTGCCGACTCCTGAGGACGGGGAGCCCCACGATTGTCTAAGAGAAACAGAGAAATATTCTAAACTTCGATCAGACCTTCAAGCACTCCCACTTAGGGAGCCAGATATAGAATACTGGACTGATGGATCTTGTTACAGAATTGGAGACAAATTAAAGGCAGGATATGCAGTTGTTAAAGCGGAGGGCTCTAATTTGTAACTGAGAAAGCTGAAGCTGTTCCACAGCCATGTTCAGCACAGCTGGCGGAACTGATTGCTCTAACACAAGCTTGTCTAATGGCAGAGGGTAAGCGTGTGACAATTTACACTGACTCTGCATATGCTCATTCAGTTTGTCATCTTTTTGCTGCCATATGGAAGGGTCGCGGCTTTAAGAAGACTGACGGATCCCCCATACAACATTGTGCGCAAATTGTGAAATTGCTGAATGCTGTAATGAAACCTAAAGAAATAGCAATAGCTAAATGTGCAGCACATAAATCAGATTAATCTCGAGTCACACGAGGTAATAATGCAGCAGATGAAGCCGCAAAGGCAGCTGCTAATGCACATAACACAGAGAAAGTTCTTTTAGTCACACATGCAGTAGACATAGAAGACAATATCACACTCAGAGACATAGTATTGATGCAAGAAGGAGCCAATGTAATGGACAAACAGCTGTGGGAAACTAGAGGTGCAAGTCAAGATGCCACGGGCCTGTGGAGAAATCATGAGGGCCTGGTGGTTGCACCTCCAGACTTATTGGGGCTACTGATTCAGGACGCTCATGGGCTCGCCCATGCAGCGAGGGGGGAAGTAAGAAGGAAAATTACAAAGGAGTATGGTTTTTGGAGGGGAATGATAGTTTCTCCTGGTCACATACCAACCCCAAGAGGCCCTATGCGTGAACTAGTCATTGATTTCACTGATATGATTCGTCCAGTAGGAGGTAAGAGATACATGTTGGTGATTGTTGACAGGTTTAGCAGGTGGGTGGAAGCATGTCCCACTAAAAGAAAAGATGCTTCATCAGTAGCTAAGTTCCTTTGCAGAGAGGTAATCCCTCGATGGGGACTACCAGATAGGATTTCATCAGATAATGGTAAAGAGTTTGTTGATAAAACAGTGAAGCTTATTTTGCAAAAATTAGGCATTAAGCAACGTTTTGGAGCGGTGTATCATCCACAAAGTCAAGGTATTTGTGAAAGAATGAATGGAGTTCTTAAAAACCGTCTCATTAAGATCTGTCAACATACAGGGCTCAATTGGATTGAAGGGCTCCCATTAGCATTGATGGCTTGCAGATCGAGTGAGCTTCGTGAGTTGCATATGACACCATTTGAGTTAGCTGTAGGTCGCTGCATGACCACACCTAGCTTGCGCACTAGCGGGAAGGGCCCAAGCCTATCTCTGCTGGAAGACAATATGAAAGCTTATGTCAAATACATGTCTAACCTCCAAAGGAGTATTTCTGCTTATGTCACCCAAAAACAGGAGCAGACCAAGAAAGAGGAACACAGAGATGCCACCATCCTACCAGGGGATAAAGTGTTCGTGAAAGTGTTCCGCAGGAAGTGGTTTCACCCTCGTCGAGAAGGACCATTCCAAGTCCTTCGCAGCACAGGAACTGCAGTTCAGGTAGAGGGATCACCTACCTGGTTCCACGTCAACCACTGCATTAAAGCACCAGAGGATAACGAAGGCGATGGAGAACAGCCACAAGACACAGAGAACGGTGACGATCCGGAGGAGGAACAGAGGCATAATGACGATGATGGAAGTAATGTTGATCATGCATCTGCTTCAATGGGCGCCGAGGACCATGCTTGCTTCGACACCATCGACTTCCAGCATGCTCCAGAATCAACGGAGCCACAACAAGGGAGAAAATCAACCCCAGATCAACCAGTCGAACCAAGAAGCCCCAGACCGGTTCGGGAGATCCGAGTCCCGAGTCGGTTCAAAGACTACAGTTAAAGGAGAAATCGGGAGCTCCATCTTGCTTCCATGTAGCTGTTGATCTCGAAGGACGAAAGGACAAGGAGCCTAAGTAATTTTGTCACCCTATCATTTCTATCTTTCTCTCACCCCTCTATCTTCTATCTTAATGGCCGAGGCAGTAATGAAGACTGACCTCCAACAGTGGGGTCAAGTGCTAGTAACCTCTGACCACCAGGTAAAAGGGTAAATCAAGCAACGAAGACAAGAGTTTCAAGGAGTTGTTCCTTTGGATTTAGGGACAATGTTCTGTACATGTGACATCATTGCACGTCTGTCTGTCCTGGGAGAGGGATCCCTCCTCTGTGGCTCTCCCTGAGGTTTCTTCCACTGTTTTCCCTTTAAAAAGGTTTTTGGTGTGCAAGTTTTTCCTCACTCGAGTCGAGGGTCTAAGGACAGAGAGTGTCACTCCCTGTACAGATTGTAAAGCACTCTGAGACAAAAGTATTTTGTGATTTGGGCTATATAAATGGAATTTGATTTGATTTGATCTTACATGACAATGATAGTCTATCAAAGCTAAGGATAAAAGAAAAAAAGGAGTTATTATTAGTAGTAGTATTATTTTATTAATGCATATGTGTCTGATTAGAGATTTTCCTGATAATTGAATGAAGCTAAGGTTAAAAGTCCAAGTGGGTTTCTGAGTATTATAGGAAATGATGATTATATTGCACCAATGATTCACTGTTGATATTTAGCTTTAATTGGTCGTTTACTGCAAAGCTTGAACTAGTGAGTATGCGTAAGCTGTTATAACGACGATATTTATTTATCACTTATGTTCACTTTTAATAGATGTTGATTAGCAGCTAAGGTTAAAGTTCAAAGTTTCTTATGCACATGTTATACATTTATAGTGGGTTTTTCAGTTGTGGAAGCCTGACGGCTTCCAAGGGGGGATATGTAGTATATTTTTGAGTCTACTTTAGTTGAACTTATAGGAACTCGCAGAGTAAACAGATGTCTTAAGTAATACATTGGAGAAAGCTTTTAGCACCATAGAATTGAGCAATTGGCTGTCATCTTGATGCCAACTATTTCTGTATGCCTCCCCATTTAAGGTATACAGGTTAAGATTGCTGCAAGCCCATGAGATGACGATATCTAGGCCTACACCCCTGGTCATCATTACCAAATACGGAAGGATGTAGGGTGAAATGTTCATAACATTAATATGTAATCGCTTCATTTGCATATCACTATATAGCAGGGCAACGCCTTAACACAGTGAGAGAATCGGGGCTGCAATCTGACCATAGGGACCTCAGCAGTCTTTAATCTGACCTCAAGGATTCTCTCCACGCACTCAGAGTATGTGATGGCTTAGAATAAAGGAAGGAGCATTCCTTAAGAAAGAAGCCGGGTTCTGCCTATTCTTTTCACTCAAACAAGCACGAGGAAAGTCGTTAATACACGACAATCAACAACAAGAATTGGGTGTTTTATATTAATTCAAGAATTAGTTTAGGAAACAAACATGGCAACAAAAATCGTTTCAACTTCAGATTTTTATGAAATCTTAAAAAAAAAAAAAATCCAAAAAGCATGTGAACTCATGTTCTTTTATAAATCCATTTAACATATAAAAAGCGTGTGAACTCATGTTCTCTTATAAATCCATTTAACATATAAAGAGCGTGTGAACTCATGTTCTTTTATAAATCCATTTGAGCTATAGTACATATTCTTTCTTTCCTTCCCTTTCTTTGGAGTTGTGGATGCTTGCAGCCTCTCGGCAGCTGGCTGCTCATAGTCATGATCGTCCAGATGATTATGCATGGACTCAGGATGTTCAAGCTGCTGAATTTGTTCATCTGATGTGTCCATAGATGGTGGGGTTAAGTTGAGAACATAGTCAAGGACCCTTTTCTTTTTTCTGTGGTCTCTCTGATAGTCTGATAGATGTGTGTGTGTGTGTGTGTGTGTGTGTGTGTTTACAACCACCTTTCCTGCCTTTTGGCAAGGTAAATGGCCCTTGCTGCAGGATCTGAGTTGACTCGTGCTCTGTGACGAGCCACTTTTTCTTTGCTTGATAATGGCATCTGTTGGGGGAGAAGAGGCTCTATTATATTGCAATAATTATGAAACAATAGAAAGTTAATAAATGTAATTTTACAGATCAATATGTAATCTTTGACTGACATATATAATATTGTTGGAGTTTCAAGTCTTTTTAAAGCTGCTGATCATTTTCAGCATTGTCACTGTTCACCCAGCTGCTACATTATAGATTACATACATTATATTATATAAAGATTACAGTTGAAAGTGAATGAATACAAATATGTGTTAATTATACATTTAATATATTAAAGCTAAACATTTCAAAAATATTAAAGCAAAATAATTATTTTATCTTAACATTGCAAAGCTTTGATAACTAAGTTGTGGATAAATTTCCACTTTTCTCGAAAAAAAATATAAAACTAAACACTCAAATAGTTCCACATAGTAAGTTAGTTCACATTACATCTTTAATCAGCATCAAAAACTTCTGATATTTGACAAAATCAGCCTCTAACCAAAAGGATTGTAATGAATGTCAAATGGTGTAACCGGTTACACCATTTGACATTTCAATTTAAATTGAAGTCAACAGCGGCTTTGTTTCAAACAACTTTACAAAAACATTAAAACGCCTTCTTACTGCTTGTCTATCGTAATCCAAGTTTTCAAAAGTCCAGACATGCCAAGTTGACCTGAAAAGTCGTCATTATGTGTTGAGCAGAAATCCACACTGTAGCTTCTTAGCTGGAAGCTGCATTGATGTACACACTGTCTGATCTGACCTGTGGGTGCTTGACCGTAGTGCAGAGCTCAGAACCTAAGGACTCTTCAGTTTTTGCATTTAAAATGTAGTCACTGTTTACTGCAGTTGTTTGGAAAGAACGCAAAGAAACACAGATTTTCTGTAAAACTCCAGTGTTTTGTGGACTAAAAAAACTTCACCTGACCGACATGAGTGTGAGTAGATAATGACTGAATTTTTATTTAAGTCAAGTCAAATTTAAAGTGAACTATAAACGAAATCTTACCTTTTATAGTAAAGACCTTGTTTCTCTGTGTGTGTGTCCCCTCCAGGAGCACCAAAGATGCAGATAATTACTGCCAATTTAAAGGAGGATTCTGAATGTTTCAGCTTTTTCTGCTGTGTTGCACCTCTGTTAAACATTCACTGACTTTTTGTGCTATGTTTTGATTTTACTTATTAATACATGGTATAGTTAGGATTCTTAATTAAAAACACTGTAATGCTTGACCACAAATGTTATCACAAGTACCTTATGCAAAGCCCCCAAAGGTTAGGACAATATTGTGTCAACAATATAACACTTGAAGTTGACTTGATTGATTGTAATTATTTGGAGAAAAAAAAAGTCAATTTTTCTATAAATATTTTAATGAAAATTTCTGTAAATGTATTTTTTATTTTTTGCAAATTATTTGAATTACAGTATTTTACTTTAATTTTACGGAATTTGTGTGGCAGTCGTAGCTAGCAGTAATTTACCGTTTTTACAGGATTTTTTTTACAGTGTGGTGCTTGCCCTTCCCCTAAACTAATCTAAAGGATTATGATAGTTTCGGGGATATTTTATAGAAATGCATAGCATTCAAAAACAAAGGCACTTCAACACTATATGTTATACAACCGAACAGATAAATAATCATAAATTTAACTACAATCATCTCCTGACGTGTATTGTATGCTCTGTAGAAGCTACATTGACTTAACTACAAGTAATTCTATTTAAAAATGAGATGCTAACACCTCCATGAGGCTGTGAGCTAAATATCAGCATGCTAGCATGTGCACTATGACAACGCTGACATGCTGGTGAAAACAATGTTGACCTGTGCAGATTTTGGCGCACAGTTAAGAATACTACAATACCCATGAGCCTTAGCCACTGTTGCTGTGAACTCAAAACCATTGGTGTGAATCTACCTGGCAGGAGGTAATGTATTCAAACGGCTTCCTTGATGAAGTTGACGAAAATGCGGCGAGTTGTTCATTTGACTCGAAAGTGACCCAGAAAATAAAAAGCAAACTCGTTCCTTCTGTAGATTGTAAAGTTTTCTCAGAATAGTAATCTTTAGCTTCTGTCTGAAATTAACATTTAGCCCCGGAATTTTATGTACATAGTCGTGTACTTTCAACTTTTTACAGTAAAACCAGACATTTTCGAACACAATTGTTCATCTTTGGTACTGACCAAACAAGGCCAAAACAACAAACAAAACAAGTCTAACTAGAAAATAAACAACTTCCCTCAAACAAAACAAATGACAAGGATCTTACCTTTACTAACTTTCAGAACAAACAGGAGAAAACAAGATAAAAACCAAAATGGCAGTCCACCCCTACTCTTTCGATCAAAACTATTTACAATCAAAGTTTCCGTGCAGAACGACATGTGGCAGGTTGGGAGAAAGGGAGGATGTGGAAAAATGCTGCTGGTTCCCTTCCTGCCGCCATCTTGGCTCCTTACATGCCCGGACTACTCAGCTGCAGCCAATCAGAATGGAGGGCTTGGCATCCCTCAACGAATCACCTTCCAGGGGTTGGCACAGTCTTAGTTACCTGTGAAAAACATTTGTAAAAGACACAAACACAGCAGCCTACAAACCAGCATACTCAAAAATAATGACCACAGTCATAACATCGTCTATGGGAAAAATGAATGGGATTTTTACTTCTGGAGCCAGTGGCATCTGAAATATCTCCTCTTACTCTGTAACTCAAAAGCTGGATGGATGAAGATGTGGATGCTTTTAGGGTTTAATTGTACCTGTAATGTACCAGCCACACCCTTTAAAACTGAACTTGATCTGAGACCAAAAGGAATCCAGAAACAAGCACACACATAAACACATATGTTTATGTGTGTGATTGCTTTATAATATGACCGTTGTTCATTTTAGGAGTATACTCATATTGGTTGGATCAGCAGTGAAGCTGTGACGAATTTCATTCAACTCGGCATGTATGTACACAAACAAACCCACAGAGCCAACTTGCCCCAGGGGTCCGTTTCACAAAGCAGGTTTATTGAAAACTCAGAGTTTCCTATCTCAGAGTAGATCAACTCAGAGTTCAGGATTTGACTCAGAGTTTTTTGAACCTGCTTTGTGAAACAGACCCTGGATCTCCTGTATGCTAATGCCATGGATGCATATGACGTCACATACGTCTCTCTGAGCTTCTCACATGATTTCATTTAAATAACTGTTCAAACAATAAAATATTTCACAAAGAAAGCAAACATTACAGAGAAGTTTAAAACATGAATACAGATTTGTGCACCAGAAACCTGGTTTGGTCTTCTTTCCTCTCTTGTGATTGATTTATGTTGTGGCCCTTTGGAGGAGCAGGTTCAGAGCCACAACTAAACTAGTATATAAAGCAGCTGAAAAAAGCTCCACCTGGTCTACATTCAACATTAAGATGCTACTTACACATTGATACATCAGTAACAATCTAATAATGTCACATACAATCATTTATTAGTTACAGGGGGCTTGTGTGGTATTACTTCCTTTAGAGGCTTCCTGGACAACACCTGCCCCCAAACAGCTGCTTGGTTTGCTTGATGTGTGAGAGAGAAACATCACAGTTTAAAACACAGACATTAATAAAACACACTGTCACAGTTAGTTATTTTTAATTGTTTTATTTTTTAATGTGTGGTAGGGTGGGGGGCGGGTGGGGGGGTTTGGTGTGTGTGTGTGTGTGTGTGTTTGTATGTGTGTATTTGGGAGGAGTTAGGGTTTGGTCGTGTGTGTGCGGTTGGGTGGGGGTTTGGTCATGTGTGTGTCTGTGGTGGTGGGGGGGTTAGGGTTTGGTTATGTGTGTATGTGTTGGTGGGGATGGGGGGTTTGGTCGTGTGTGTGTGTGTGTGTGTGTGTCTGTGGTGGTGGTGGGGGGTTAGTGTTTGATTGTGTGTGTGTGTGTGTGTGTGTGTGTGTGTGTATGTCTGTGTGTCTGTGTGTGTGGGTCATTTCTTGGGTCTTCGGCTCCAGAACATCCACTTCCTCTCTTTTTCCATCTTGCGCTTCTGAAAAGAGAAAAAAGAGAAAAACAGCATATTTTAATTTCCCTTTCAAATCTGAATCTGAAATAAATTGTTAGAATGAAAAAGAGCTGAGTCAGCGTACCTGAAGATTGGTGTTTTGCTCAGTCAGTAGTTGGATCTCTGCTTTGCTCTCTGCCTCCTTGTGAATCCACGTCTGTTCTTTCACCAACAGTGTCTCTTCCAGCTCTTTCCGTTTCTTTTCCCACTGCTGTTCTTTTGCCTTCCAATCAGCGACCACCGTTCTGGTTCTTTTAATGTGCTCCTTCAGGAAACTGTTTCTATCAGAGAGTTCCTCTTGGTGTCTCTCATCATTCTCTGCCAGCCTCTTCTTCCAGTTGTTCTCCTTCTCTGAGAGCACCTGTTTGAAGCTCTCTTCCATCTGAGAGAACTCCTTTTGGTAGCTCTCTTCTGTCTCAGAGATTTCCTTTTGGTGTATCTCCTCAGTCTCTACCAGTTTCTTTAACCAGCTCTTGTCTCTCTCTGAGAGCTCCTTTTTGAAGCTCTCTTTTATCTGCTGGTGTCTCTCATCTCTGTCTGCCAGCCTCTTTATCCAGGAGTTCTTTTTCTCTGAGAGCTTCTTTTTGAAGCTCTCTTCCATCTGAGATAACACCTTTTCGTAGCTCTCTTCTGTCTTAGAGAGTTCCTCTTGGTGTGTCTCGTCTCTCTTTGCCAGTCTGTTCCTCCAGGTGTTGTCTTTGTCTGAGAGCTCCTTGTTGAAGCTCTCTTCGATCTGAGACAACACCTTTTGGTAGCTCTCTTCTGTCTCAGAGAGTTCCTGTTTGTGTCTTTCGTCTGTCTCTGCCAGCCTCTTCTTCCAGGTGTTCTCTTTGTCTTCTATCTGGTCCAACTCTTTCTGGCAGTTCTCTCTTCCAGACAGCTTCTGGAGATCTTTCTCAAGCTTTTCACATGTACATTGGCTCTGCTTCAGAGCGGACTGTGTGCTGGTTAGCAGAGCCAGGGTGTCAATGTAAGCTTGAGTACGAGCGTTTCTTTTTTTAATGGCCCTGCTGAGAACTTTGTCCTTCTCAATAAGCTGCGCCTCCAGTGTCCTGATGGCTTCTTCAGACGTGCAAAGCTGACTCTGCAGGGACATGTTTTCCTGCTGGAGCTGCTGTTGGTTGCTTTTCCAGGACTCTCTTTCCTCCAGGACCATGATCTTAGCAGCTGTTCTCAACTTTTCCTCCATTTCTTTCATATCACCCTCCATCACTCTCCTCATGTCCTCCATTCCTCTGCTATAGTCCTGTGCAACATGAACATAGAAACACATGATGACATTTTCATATCACAGAATACATACAGTTTTATGTTATATTTGAACCATTCAGTTAGTAAATGTCTTTACTGTTGAGGCATTCAGACCCAATTAACTTGTACATTTGTGTGAAATGTAACATCACTGTTGATTATAAACAAACTGATCAAACTATATTTGTATATTTGTATGAGCTTCAGACACGATATGAAGCTGATAAAAACATGTGTGGTCTTGTACAGAAGTGCAGCTGTAAACAAAAATTTGACAAACTGTCTCCTGGTGTGAACTTCTTACCTTGTTGGATCTGGTCATTCTTCGTTCCATTGCGAGTTAGGATTCAGAAAATGATCCACAATTAACAGACAATTAACAGAACACAATTAATAGATGTGAGATCTATCTGGAATCGAATAAATTGCTTTTGCTGAAGACACAAATGTTTCGCAGTTCACTTGACAAGTCAATGTTGAGTCTCTGTCTTACTTTCAGGTATTTCACCTTTATATAATACTGACATTCTAGAAGTGATCACAGTGAACAAAGAGAACATAGAGAACATTCCAGTGCATAAAGTCATAAAGCAAATATGACATAATCATATGTTATGAATGCAGTCTATAAAAATGCAATCTTGTATCATGAAACAAAATAGCCACAACTTGCTTTTCACACTGGACATAAGCTTTACTATCGGCCTAGCCTAATCATTATCTGGAAATGTGTCAGAAATTGGACATTAGCACTTAATGTCAGTGATCTGAAATTGTGTTCTGAGTTGATCTGATGCAATTCATACATCAGGCTTAAGATTTCAAAACACTACTGCATTTTTTGAGCTATAAAGTCACATGTCAATTGCTGTCATTGTCCACACATAAGGCGCAATAAGCGAAAACAAAACGTGTGTCGGATAAGTCGAAGTTTATTCAACTAATTTACAATAACTTTTAGTTGTAGGCTAACACAAAAATACAAGTGTAAGTAATGATTTCCACATCAAACATGCCCGGATCCCTCTCAACATTGTTCAGTTTTAATACAAAAATACAAAACCGTAGTTCAGAGATTAACAGTTGGGTGATTTTAGGATGGACCCTAACAATGTCTTTTTCTGTACCCATAAGATGCTCTTGTGATCTAGCACTCTATGATCTATTCCTAATGAATTTTAAAGTTGAAGACATCGTCCTCTTGCGTAACCTGTCCTGTAGTTTAGGAAGCAAATAATTTTTTACTCCGGGTCATTTGTCTTCTGCCCAATCGTCCAGTGCACTCTTTCAATGTGGATTTCACTGTGTTACATCCAGTCTTTCCCATATTCAATTCTTCACAAACTGAACAATATTAAGACTTACAACATCATCACATTTTGTTTCTGTAGGCACAGACTTTAAATAAATACTTTGGTCTCACTGTTTTCACAGCCCTCATTTTTCATAATTCTTAACTCCCAGCAGTTTCCACGACGAATTCTCTAACTTTTGCCAATATTTCAGGGTCTCAAGACACCTTCCACTCGCTGGGACTTATGACTTGTTTGACCCGAGCAAATAATTGTATTCATCACAGCACATACTCCAACTACTGGACTTGTGAGGATGTTCAATTAGTTATTGTTCCAAAAGCAGTGTTTACTACTGTTATTCACCTCTGACCCATCCCTTTTTAGAAATTGTTACTACAGTCAATGTGTTGTATTAGGACAGATGCCTTCAATCCTTGTTTTTATTTATCTACCGTATTTTCCGGACTATAAGCCGCTACCTTTTCCCCATACTTTGAACCATGCGGCTTATACAGAGGTGCGGCTTTTCTATTAATTTTTGTGCCTTTTAAGTTGAATGCCATCGATCTGATTATCGGTGAAGGAAACAGAGCGGCTGCACGTCAGCTTGCCGTTAATGAATCTATGATGAGACGATATGTGATGAAGATTATCAACTCCGACATTAAAGAGGACGACTTCAGTACACAGAAGAAATGAAGTGACAGTGGTATGGTGTTCATTAGTTTTAAATGGTCAGGAGGAAGATAAATAGTGACTTGTGTCTTCAGTGCATGAGTGAATGAAGCGACTTTAATAGTTGCGCAGTTGCGCTTTAACAGTGCACACTGCACACCAAATCGCCAAATTTCCTCCCGCTACAAAGCCAAATAAGAAAACATAGAAACTTTTTCATTTGATTTTTTTTTTTTAAACTTGCGCAGTGATTTCAGGACTTTTTTGATGGATTTTCTTCAGCCTTTCTTCAGCCTTCTCATGATCACACAGGTGATGCACAACTACAGGTGTGAAGTACAGGGACACAGTGAAGCACATGGTAAATGGATTGTTATTGTATATAAGTGCTTTTCTAGTATTAACAAGCTAGCTAACGTAACACATTAAGCTAGCTGTAACATAAGTTCATTACTCAGCAGTTAGCTAACCTAACAGTCTGACAACGTTACAGTCTAAACTATGGATATGAACATAAACATTACGTTGGGTTATTAACTAGTAAAATAACAGGGACATGTTTTCTTACCTGATATCGCCAGGATAACAGTTATAAGGTGAAGTTCATGTTAGGAGACCACAGATCCTGACTCTTCCTCTGTGTCCATATTCCCGTTTTTGTTTTGTTGTTTTGTTCTCCGTTGAAATCCCGCAACTCAGGCCCTGTTTACACGTACACGGGTATTTTTAAAAACGGAGACATTTCCCTTCGTTTGTACCTATCTTTTACACGCAAACGGTGAATTCGCCTCTGAAAACGAATCTTTCTAAAAACTCCGGCTAGAGTGGAGATTCTGGAAAACTCCGGTTTTGCGTTTGCGTGTAAATTGAGATAAACGGAGTTTTAGGCAGCTGATGCGCTAAAAGTGCGACCAATGTTTACTTGTTGCTATGACGACGATCATGGAAGCGCTCAGAGTAGCAGTCGCATTTATTCTGGTGCAAACACTTCTTATGTGTTTGCATTTGCATACACAGCTGATGCATCATGTCGATGACCAGAGACGAATGAGGGCTCGGAGGTCAGCACTTTTATCACTTCTCCCACCTATTCGAAGACCCAGTCGCCGTCACCGCCAACGTCGCCGGTTTTGGGTCCGACCCGGGAGGACTGCTGTATGGTGGGATAATTTTGAAAATGAAGTGGTTGTCCCGGAGGAGTGGCGTGAAAATTTTAGGATGTCGCGGTCATCACTGTTGGCACTCTCCGACTTGCTGCGTCCTTACATCGAGGGCGAGATTGGCTTGGCGTAGTTATGATGGCGCTTGATGGCGTTTTTATGCGGGTTGATGTAAACGAAAACTTTTTTGAAAACGGTGCTATGTGCACGATGTTATTTTGGAAAACGGAGGGAGGGAAATATTCGTTTCTCAACATACCCGGCTACGTGTAAACGTAGCCTCAGTTTCACTCAGATCAGAATTTGTCGTGCAGATATAAAATTATCCAGGTAAAGATCCACGTTATTAATCAGAGGGGACCGACAGAGTAGTAGAACAGCATTCAAACTGACTACTTTCAAATGAGGGCGCGCTCAACGGTCATTGGCCAGTTTCCTGGATGACAGCCACATTGACCAATCACACTCAAAGCAACACGGTAAGACAGCCAATAGCAATTGTTTTAGTGCGACAACTCACATAAAGAAAAAAAGTTTCTGCTGCACTGCTTTCTTACTCCACAGAGATTTGATGTCTGTCTGTGTCGGTCTGTCCATCTGTCTGTCTCTCTCTCTCTGTCAGTCTCTCTCTATCTGTTTTTGTTTTGTTTTTAGTTTTGAAATTATATTCTATTTTCCAATCTGTCTTTACACTCAGGCTATCCTCGTCTTGTACCTGCCATTAAAAAGCAGCAGTAATGATAAGAAAATTAGTGGGCTAATTTCAATTAGCGAGTCTTAATAAGCTATTAAGAGCTGTCTGCTCATAATGATCACTGGAGGCAAGCAAACTAAGCAATGTAAATGCCACTATAGAGTGCTATAATTTAAACCCAGGCAGTATACTTTCGCATTTATAATTAATGGGGAGCTGATGTGATTATATAACATGACACTAACTTGCAATGCTGAAGTGACCCAAAATTGAATTATTTATAGGGTAAAGTCTAACGAATATGGTGTTTTTCTCCCTGCCTGGGAGTCCATTTCTTCAGATCAGGTGATGTTAATCTGCTAATCATCTCCCTCTGCTGAAACTCCTTTGCCTCCTCTGTGGAATCTACAAATTCAGTCTTACTTTAATTGAATATTGATTTGTTTGTTTACCTTCTCAAAAATGTAATTAGATATTTGTCCCTGCATTGAAAGACACCACATAAACATAAATCATATTGTAGCGTTTTGGAACATAACACCAGCAAGTTAATGTGAGTAGAATGAGGCCTGTTTATGCTATTTCTTTTCATATGTCAATAAGCAAATGGAGAGAGTAAAGGAAAAGAGAGAGGAAACAATTTCATAAAATGTAAATTGTGTTGTTTAAACTCTAGTTTTCAAACGGCGATTAACGTCAAATTAATAAGCTGGTTCCAAAGAACGCTATAGAAAAGTTTAACTTAGATTGGATTTACATTTTCATATAAGTTAATTCAAACAACTAGCTTCATCATATTGATATTTTGTTAATGCTGCAAATGCTTCAAACAAAGTCTGCAATTCAACCCCCAAGTATGCAAATTTCATCAAGCCATAATTGAATTGTGTTTAGTAACTTACTCCAATTCATTTGCATTTACGTATGAAAAGCTCATTATGATACGTGAAAAAATCTGATTTGGAAGTTGTTGGAGTTAAACCAATGAACTGAACTTTATTTGAAATGTTGTCAGGTGGTGCGACCCATCACTGTGAAAAATGCGATTTTATTTTATTATTGATCAATAACAAATGTGTGGGGATCATGTTATATTCGACTATTAGACATGTGCTCAAGCTCAGACATCCTTTTTGAATGAAGGGTAATGCTGTATCACCACCTCCTACAGAGAGTACAGCATTAATGTCTCTAAGTTTGATTATTCTGTGATCTGTGAAGCAGTGAAGAACTACTGCTGCCGTTGTCATGGAATCATGGTTTTGGGGTCTTGTGATTTACTGTTTTGTTCAGGAACTCTTTCTTTGTATTCTTAATGCAGGGTCTTTTGTTTTCTTGAGTCTTTTTGTGTTTTTTCTCGTCAGTCCTGCCTACCTGCCTTCTCCAACCTATCAGCTGCCTGCTTTTGTTTTACCACCAACACCTGTCCTCCATTACCTGATTAAAGTAATAATAATCCAATAAAGTGCAGCTACTAACTGGGATGATGCAGTTTTTATCCTGACCCAAACAACAACCAAATACTTTAACATCTGCCTTGCACCATGACTTGACAGGTCTAGTCCTAGACCAAACAGGGTTTTTGTCCAAATCAGTGACTATTATCAGTTCTTTTTCACAATCCTACAACCTGTCAGAGGAAAAAATACTCCTTTTTTCTCTCCAGTGCACCATTCTTGCTGATGGGTAGATTTTTACTTATTAGATGACTGTTGCCCTTTGTACCCAGTAGCCAATACCATAGCATAGTGATTTCAGATCATTACCCGGTCCAGCTAAGTATTAAATTCCCAGATGAAATTGCGGTTTGACGCATTTTGGAGCCTTGATCCTCTACTATTATCATGCAGTACGTTTTAAGAACTTGAAATTAACAGCATCCCAGGAGTCTCTTAATGCACTATCTGGGAATCCGTGTTGGCTTACTTAAGGGGGTAAATTATTCCATACGCAGCATAATGAAAAGAAACAAAGCACTAAAGCGTCTCTCTGAATTATCACATCTCAAATCTTGTTCTGTACAGGGAAAGACTGCTTCTCAAATCTTGAATTTGACAGCCTTTCCACTACACAGACACAAAATATGCTGTCGAAGTCAAGACAGGTTCTCCATGAACGTGAGGAAAAAGATGGCTCCTACTAAAGCAATCAGGTGCCAGGAGTACAATCTCAGATCAGCACAGGCACAACAACATTTTGTCACCAGTTCTAAAGT
The DNA here is from genome assembly GCA_036937835.1 of Pampus argenteus. Lineage (NCBI taxonomy): Eukaryota > Metazoa > Chordata > Actinopteri > Scombriformes > Stromateidae > Pampus > Pampus argenteus. The sequence continues at coordinate 3,876,574 of CM072881.1, forward strand.
TTTTACTCTTTCCTGCACTCCTCTGAAGCTCCAGCTGATAGTTCACTTATACAATCCTTCCTAGATAAACCTTAGTCCAGATCAACAAACCTCAGTTGATACCCTAAAAGCTGCTGACGCCATCATTCAAGTAATCAAAGCCCGTAGGCCTGATTCTTCTTCTTCTTCCTCCATTGAATGTTTGACAGCATGGACACACTGCCAGTCACAGAACACACAAGTAAAGCACAAGAGCTTTTTTTTTTTTTTTTTTTTTTTAAATAAAATTATGTGTAAAGTGAACACATTTGACTGGCTTTGGTTGATACGTTTTTCCGTCTCGTACTTGTACATCACTTTAAACATTGTACCCTCTGAGGTGCTTGGGGCACAAAAACCTCCAACTTTGGTTTTGATCTGTTTTTTTGCAGTGTCAGATTTAAAAAAAAGAAAAAGGCATGTTTCCAGAGTGTGAAAGGAAACACCCCACACTATTTATTTGGAAGATCCTGGCTCTAAACGGAAGAGATGACCATAAGCTGCAACTCTGGGCTTCAAACTTTGACAGAAATATTAAATTCATGACTATAAATACCTCGATATTCCTTACCTCCTTGAAAAGACTGCCAGTAAACTGTCTTTTAGTTGGAGGCCAGAGACTTTTTCCTCCTCCTCCTCCTCCTCCTCCTCCTCCTCCTCTTTTTCTGTTGAACAATTGATGGTGTTGCAAACAATGCATATATGCATTATTTGAGTGCACATGACATAGCAGCAGTGGAGAAGCAAGGAATACATGCACTAGATGTGTTCATGACCCTATACTATACACAGACAGCTCTACTCCTGGATCAAATGGGCAACATAAAGATAGAAACTCAAAACTGGTATTGATCCTATTAACGCTATAATCGATCTTCAAGTATCGATTTTATTCTGGGATAGATCCGCCCACCCCTACTGGTCTGTCTGTGGTTGGAATCCAGTGGGACCTGTGATGCTGAGTGTTGACATTAAGATATATTAAGATAAGACATGTATTAACACATCAAATCGCCCATAAAAAAAAAATCTCAGTCTAAGTTAAAGAATGTTTATGCGTTTGAGCCTTTAGAAAGACTGAACGTGTGTTGTTCAGTCTACAGCCCGGCACACTTCTCATTCCTGGAAATGCAGAAAGTTCAGTATCTGTGAACAATATATCACTGCTCAGCACCTTCAATGACTGCTCATTTTCTGACCTTGGATGCCTCCTTTTCCTGCTGCGGCTGCTGCTTTGTGTTTTTTTTTTTTTTTTTTTGAAGTCCTTGGAAAGCTCCACTCTTACAGGAAGTCACACGTGGACACAAACGCGACACACACGCATGCTCGACATTGCTCCTGATTTTGTAACATTCGCATTTACTCCTGAGGCGGTTCAGATACACGGCACAATAAAAGCTTTGCAATATTTAGAAGCTGAATTGCTTCAGTGGTGGCTGATGTACACGCAGCTTAGGCTTCTTAATTTACCACAACGTTGGATGATACAAATGGAATCAAGTTCATTGTATCCAAACACACCAAACAGAATTTTACATGGTGATGAAGGTAATTGCTGACCATGAGTTTTTAAATGGCTGTATGTGTAATGTAGCAAATGGAGAGTGCAGCTTGTATCACAGCAGTGCCAGAACCATCTGCACCAGGGCCTCATCCCAACGCTTACAGTCCACACAATCACATTAGTCTTTCATTACTTACTATACCAGTAAAAGGTCCGTTTGTGTGCTCTTTGCAGCTGTAACGACTTTATCACATGCTGTCCCGCAAATCAGTCTTAAATTAGCATGAAGTGAGAAACTTTTAGAGACGAATCAAGTGTTGTATCTAATTAAACAAACCACCAGGTTAGCCAAATGTATTCAGAAGCCAAAGAAATTTGATGTAAATACTGAATAATATGATGGTGAAATCCAAAAACGCATCACAATTTAAACAAAAAGACAACATCACAATAATAACAATTCATTCAGTTTGACACAGAGTTCATGTGAGCTTAGTTAGTTCATGTTGTCTACTACCGTCAATGAGACTATCTATCTATCTATCTATCTATCTATCTATCTATCTATCTATCTATCTATCTATCTATCTATCTATCTATCTATCTATCTATCTATTGGTTAATGCTGCTTTAAACTGAATATGGATTTGACCTGTTTTATGTGCTGCATTTTGCACTGAGTTTGAACGAAACTCAATTAACCGATCTGAAACTGAAACTGTTCCATGACAAAAAAAAACAAAAATAACAAGACAAAAGTGTGTCTTGCACCATTGTAAAAGAGTTATTTTAATTTGCCTCAGGGGCTACAGCTCTCTGAGGCGACGACTGGAGCTCTGATACAGAATACATCTGAACTGTTCCTTGTGGCAGAAAAACACACACAGTAGATTTATTTGTGCATGCAAATGAGTGGATGAAAGTTGCACTTGTCACTTTGTCATTGGCTCCGATGGAGAAAATATGTTATAACCACGTAACCGTGTGTTTGAGGCAATTATGCAACAATTATTAATCTGAATTGGTATTTTTTTTATTGAATTATATAAACATTGCAGCATTCTCAGTGCGTGTGCGTTGAATAAACTGTTTGTGGATACAGAAGCTTTGTGAGACATTACAAAAGATCAGTAAAAGCGTATGTTTATACGACTACAAGTCAGACAAATTTAATATCCACTACAGGAAATCAGATATCAGGGGTGCAATCTGTGTGCCGGAGGACTGTAATTAACTGATTATACCAATTGCAGGACACAATTAGAGAGAAAAATAATAATAACGCCGCAGAATAACAAATATGTTCTTGAAACCGCTGCCAGCAAATTGTTGCTGCTCTTGGTTATAAATGAGTTGTCTCCTTGTTAAATTCTTGCAAGGCCAAACGGGTGAGAAATTGTTTTGACAAGGCAAATGGGGGAAAAAAGCAATTACAACAGATAGGTTGCTCAAAGGGTAGAAACGGCAGGTGGTCGTGCAAAAAGCGAGGCATCCACGTGGAAAGACTGTTTTCAGTAGGCGACTGGGAGAACGAGCTCGCTTCGTCGTCTGGATGAATTTAGATGGGTATTTTTTTAACATGTGAGCCAGCGTGACAACTGCAGAATCTTTCCTGCCCTAACCCGACACCACAGGTATCTGTATGAAAGAAGCTATACAAGAAGTTATACAAAAGCTTTAACCAAACTAGCTAAGTCCTTTAGATCTTCAGTAGCCTGTGAGCATGTGTTATTATATGATCAAAGTAAGCAGAAAAGCAAAGACAGGAATCAGTGTTGAATAGAACCACAATAGTCAGCATCCTTCTTCGATGGTTTGCTCTGTTATTTGGTTGACCGCATTTTGAGTTGAAAAATGTTTTGTACTAAACCCAACCTGATTCATCCACCTGTAAGACTTGTGTGAAGTACTGTTGAACCAGGTTCCATTTAAAAAGCACACAAAACTTCACTAATGTTAATGTTTAGTTTTCAAAGGTAATCATAATTTGTTGTCATAGATTAGCTTCTGAACAGATTACTGGACATAATGATTTCAATGCATGATACTGATAATCATGATACCGGAGCGGTTCTGTTAGGTTGTTTTCAGGCTGCTTGGAGTTTTTTTTTATTTTATTTTTTTATATTTTTTTACCATGTTTACCTTCTTCATGTCAAGTGTGCAGGCATAGTTGGGTTGTTAGAAATCTGGTCTCTGGGCATGGACCAGGGCAAGTACACTGACTTGCAGCTAACAGCTGTTCGCGTTTTCCCTGTCAGTTAATACTTCATATTGAGTATTTGTGTGTTCTGGTACTTCATAACACCTTTTTTTTTATTTCTCATCCCTTCCGGCGCTGATGCGTTGAAGTCACATCAGCCGTCACTAATTAACGTTTATTCAGTGAGTAAGATGCTGTCAAGTGAAACTAGATTGTTGTCTGAGTAAAGTGCCAAAGATCATCTGTGAGAGAGATGCTTCCTCCGTCTGTTTGCTGTCACATTAGACTGCCTGCTCGTGTGGGTTAAACAACTGTCGTGTGAGGACTCTTCTGTAGTGATACAATCTAAGCGATTATGTCACGTTGATTTTTTAGAAAGCTCGAATTTATGAATGGAAAATGTATCACTTAATGCTTTTCTATCAAGGCCTCCAGTTATCTTGTGAAATAAGGCATGTGCAAAAGGAAAAGGCTACAGTCACTGGTGCTGTATATAGTTGTAGCCCTTGGTGAAATAATTAATTTGTTTTGATAACAAATATTTACAATTCATAAAGGTTCATTATGTTTTGAAGTGGGTAAAAGTTCATAAATGTGGTTAAAATACAGAGCAATTTATAAATGCAAAAGAAGTTATGCCATTTCATAATGTTTGTAAGATATGAGTCACTGTGTGTTATTTAGGCTCACTGTATTATTACTTGTTTTGTGGGTTGTCAATCATTCATTTCGTTGACGGTATTGGCATGTGTTGAGCTCTGGTACCTCTGGCCAATCGCAGGGCAGTCTGTAGGTGAGGGGGTGGGACAGAGCGGGAGGTTGCGTTGGAGGTGAGCAGAGTAACGAGAGGAGGGAGACGAGTTAACTTGACAGAGTCCGTGTTGGAGCGATTTTGTTGGACCAGAGTTCATAGTTTTATGGAGAACGACCAGTGTACCTGATGTAAAGAACTTTGTGATCAACCGAAAGGTAATTATGAGCACATGAGTGTTTTGGAAAACTGTAATTAAGCTGTACAGTACAAAACGAACCGTTAATGCTAACCGCAAATTAGCTGTTAGCTTCAACCTAGCGCCATATGTGGTTAGCTTGCTCTCTGCTCTGTATACACGTTTGGTTAATTCGAGCTAAGGTTAAATGGGCCTGAAGCAGCATGTGGACTTGGCATTTAGCTTGTGTATTTAATTTAGGAGAAGGAGACGGACGTTTTGACGGCATTAAGGAGGGAAGCAAAGCGCCTGTGAACTACGTAGGATCTGCGTCCTGCCTGCTGTGTGTGTGAGAGCTGTGGCTCGTTTAGGCCCGCTTGGACTGTGAGCTGCTGCTGCGCCCTGTCGGTGACCTGTTCACTATCCTCACTAACTGTCGGGAGCGTGAGTACTGAATTTCCAGGAGCCTTTTTATTTTCATTCTGCTTGTTATGAGTGAAGCGGCCATTCTGTTTTAGGCCACAACGCACCCAAGCTACGACCCAGGCCTGCAACAGGGGGTTTAGGCCCTGTTTACACGTACACGGGTATTTTTAAAAACGGAGACATTTCCCTTCGTTTGTACCTATCTTTTACACGCAAACGGTGAATTCGCCTCTGAAAACGAATCTTTCTAAAAACTCCGGCTAGAGTGGAGATTCTGGAAAACTCCGGTTTTGCGTTTGCGTGTAAATTGAGATAAACGGAGTTTTAGGCAGCTGATGCGCTAAAAGTGCGACCAATGTTTACTTGTTGCTATGACGACGATCATGGAAGCGCTCAGAGTAGCAGTCGCATTTATTCTGGTGCAAACACTTCTTATGTGTTTGCATTTGCATACACAGCTGATGCATCATGTCGATGACCAGAGACGAATGAGGGCTCGGAGGTCAGCACTTTTATCACTTCTCCCACCTATTCGAAGACCCAGTCGCCGTCACCGCCAACGTCGCCGGTTTTGGGTCCGACCCGGGAGGACTGCTGTATGGTGGGATAATTTTGAAAATGAAGTGGTTGTCCCGGAGGAGTGGCGTGAAAATTTTAGGATGTCGCGGTCATCACTGTTGGCACTCTCCGACTTGCTGCGTCCTTACATCGAGGGCGAGATGACCGTCATGCGGTCTCCTGTCGGTGTCATAAAAAAAGTTGCCTGCACATTGTATTACCTGTCCGACGAGGGTAGACTGCGCAAGACAGCCAACGCTTTTGGTCTTGCTCGATCAACTGTGTCAAAAATAGTAAGGGAAGTGTGTGAGGCAATAGCTGTCCACTTAGGTCCTATGTACATAAAACTGCCCACATCTGAAGAGTCTGTACAGCAACTTATTGAGAAATTTGAAGAAGCACACAGCCTCCCTCAATGCATAGGTGCTGTGGATGGCACACATGTGGAAATAAAGCAACCACCTGTCAATTCCACAGATTATATCAATAGAAAAGGGAAGTACAGTTTGAACATTCAGGCTACCTGTGATTATAAATATTGTTTCATTGATGTGGTAGTTAAATGGCCTGGGAGTGTTCACGACGCACGCATTTTTGCAAATTCCGCACTTAATGACTATCTGAAAGCTGGAAAAATAGTTATGATGGCGCTTGATGGCGTTTTTATGCGGGTTGATGTAAACGAAAACTTTTTTGAAAACGATGCTATGTGCACGATGTTATTTTGGAAAACGGAGGGAGGGAAATATTCGTTTCTCAACATACCCGGCTACGTGTAAACGTAGCCTTAGATGACTACTTCTAATACTACTTATGTTAAATACAGCAAATCTTGCTATATTTAAAAGTGATTTATTTAACTTTCTTTTTTATTAATTTTGAGAGTAAGAACTTACAACTAAAGAGTCTTTACATTTAAAGTTTGGTTGTGTGGTGTTTTATTTATTTAAAAGCATAACAAAGGGAATATTGTAAGAGTAACCCCCCCCCCCCTATATGTACATGAGGCGGGTGTTACATAGTTTACATTGTATATTCATTATAAGGAAATAAACACAAATAAAAATTTTTTTATTAATTTTTCCCTGTTATGAACAACAACTTTCGTACTCGGTAAAAGGCCTCCTTGTTTTTCAGTTTGATTATGGTGAACAATGCAAACCATAGGCATTTTAAGTGTTTGTCATAGTAGCTTTGCTATGTAGAAAATCACTTCCTGCCCTCCATCTGCAGTTCGCACCATAGCAACGCAGTGACATGATTTCATATGCAAACTACTGACTGGACTAACTTCCTGTTTCATCTGGTACTTTATGTTGCATTCTAATTAGGCTCATGCGTGTATTGTCAATCATCTGTGTTTCTTCAAGAATGATTGAAACATTTAGCTCCATTTATGAATTTGTCTCAGAGGGCTTTACAATCTGTACAGGGAGTGACACCCTCTGTCCTTAGACCCTCGGTTCGAATGAGGAAAAACTTGCCCACCAAAAAAACCTTTTAACAGGGAAAAAAGGTGAAAGAAATGTTTTTTTTAATTAAATTTTTTAAATGGTACTACAGTGTAAGCATATATTGCATGTACAGTAAAGTGGTCTCTGACTTTTGAACCCTACTGTAGGTGCTTTTGCACCGTCACACAGAAGAGTAAACCTGATTTAGCTTCACAAATATTCCACTGCATAATATGTGATTTTTGTTATCAGTTTTATATGGCCTTTAGTTCCAGATTCATAAAGAAACTAAGCAAGGTTGTAAAACATGTATTGCTTTTTACTGACTATTATCTTATATTTAGATTTTGGTAACACGGAGAATGAATATTCTGTAGGAATACACAGAAAATAGAGAAAAGCTTAGTCAGTGCAGGCATTGAAATACGACTGCCAGATGCTGCGCCCCATGTCTCAGCATCATGCTGGATATTTTTCTACATTGGTTCTTCTTTGTCACTTTCTGATCTTTCTGTTTGATCTCACTGAATGATACACAGGGCTCTATCTCCCTTCGCCCCTCCCAACTCCAATCTGTTCTCTGCAATGAGGGCTGGTACATGCAGTACAGTCCTCAACATTGCTTCATAAATTCATTCATCAACACATTTCCACCCTGCTAGCCACCGACTTGTAAAGTATTCGTCTGAACATGCATCTCAGCATGTTGAAATGTGTGAAAGAAATGTAACATAACATAAGTATGCTACTACGTCCAGCCCTGTTGGTAGGCATGGCGGCAGACTGGGGCTTCAGTTTCGGCCAATTAACACTAGCAGACAAAGTCCCAAGCAGTGAAGAGTTTCATGTTGTGATCGGGTCCATGAATTGTTAAACAGTTCACAATCGGGGAGAGCTGACAAATGCAACTGCCTCATCTGCTAGACATGCACTAATTTGACCGTCTACAATCAGGGGAGCTCATATTATTGCTGTATCGATCTGAGTGAAGAGAGAAATAAGCACACATGGCCGGCTCAGTCAGGCTCTGTTAACTGGTCTAATAGGGAAGAGTCATGGCAGCAGAGAAAACTGAGCAGGACACTGATGAGACTCATTTGGATATGGTTGCACATAAGAGATTATCAGTGACTCTGCCCTGCTGCACTGGGATGGATGTAAGAAAACGTGTTTGCTATTAAATATGTCATGTGTCAGAATTAATGTTTTTTTTTTTTTAATTAATGTCACATACATGAATGATTCTAACAGAAATAATTTAAATGTTCACAGCAGTTACAGTTTATGTCATACATGTGATCAAAGCAGTGGCAAAACACACAATGACTTGAACACTGTAACTCTGTATACAGGCAATTAGGGACTGTACAAAAATGGTTTGGGGGTAAAAGGCGGAGGGAGGGAGGGATGTCTGACTTTTTGAGGAGAGGAGGCCGAGTCTTTCATTATTTGGAAAGTCAAATTTTACTGTATATTCTACTTCTATATTTTACTTACTACTACGTCTAATTAAAAATAAATAAATAATAATAATAAAAAAACATAATTTAACATAATAGTTAAATAGAAAGTGTTACAGGTACATCAGGAAGACCTAATTTATTCTCTAATGTGCACATTACTGGCTATCATTGTTCCATTAGCATCCTTGTAATAAGAACACCGAAACAAGTTTTACAAATAATGTTTTAACATATTTTAGTCTGGAGGGGAAAACGCTGTGTCATGTGTCATTTTGGAATCACATGGTCAAACCACGTATCTGCTTTGACACATGTCTAATAAGGAATATCTTTTCTCTCATGTCTCTCTAATAACTCCCCGATCACCACCACAACCACCCTGATGTTCAGGGAGATTCAGCTGAGAGTTTCCATTATCCACCTGCTGCCTCTACTCTACAGCTGCACCTTAATTGTAGCATCAGATAAAGTTTTATTTCTGCACAGAAGGAGGACTGTTTATGTTGCCCCCCCCATCACTGAAAATCTGTGGAACTGTCTTTTTAACTCGAGGTCTACAACGTTGCTTTTTTCAAGCGCTTTAAAATTCATCTCCCAATATTTATCAGATGCAAGTTAACTCAATTGTCTTGTCAGTACCGTTTAGCAGATTTGGATCAGCCTCTTGGCTCTTATCAACATGTTTCCAGAAGCAGGAGGCGATTATTGGTATAAGAACTACAGATATTACCTTGTTTTTCCATGATTTATTGTTTTTGTGATCATATAAACCCATTCACTTCACCATTTTAAAATTCCAATTAGATATATTTGTTTTTGTTTAGCAATGTGACTTTAGTGTTCAAGAACTTTTTATTTTTTGGTCTCAGTGCTGGAATGTTCATGAAATAATCATCTTCAGCATTTTACCAAAACAGAAGTAAAATACTAGAGGTGTCCCTTTTTTTTTTTTTTTCTCCCTGACAATATTTAGAAAAGATAAAAATATCCCTACACATGCAATAGAGTGAAGTTCTGAATACGGGCTTGAATAATTCATGTAAAACAAATTGTATCTCTTCCCACAGTGAGCTTGTTTGAGACGAGATCAGTTGTTATGATGAGAATATCGTGGTGAACCTTTGAACTGAAGATTTGACACAATGAGCACGCTTTGCTGTGTATTTTGGCGTTATGCAGATTTTACATTTATCATGTTTATAAGAAAATATTCATTAAAACTAAGACATGCAGCACATTTGGCCTTGAACAAAAAAAAATTGTCCTTGTGTTACTGTTACATCAAATCACACTGTCCAGAAATAAGGACTCTGACATCACATGTGCCATCGACCAGTTATTTGATGAGGAGCCAGACCGTGTAATAAGAGTTGCAAAATGCTTTGTCCATTGAGATTTGTGCTGGATTTTAAAAGGGGAACCTGAGCACTTTGCTGATGGCTTGACATCAAATATTTTTAAATCCTTTGTCCTTGTGCCTTATCAGTATCAGTGCCAAAATAACAACAGCTTCCCAAAAGACACATTTTTTAAATGCAATACTTATAAGTTATCGTATAATTATACAATATAAAGAGCTGTAGTAGTACTTTTAAACTATTGAGTAAACCAAAACCGTACATTTGGATATGCACAGATAATATGCTCTGAACAGACGATAGATACTTCAGGCCGACTGTATGTTCATCCGGGTTTCCTCCTACTATATGTGAACCTCAATTGTATGTATAATTTAGTACATACTTACCACTAATCCAGTTTTCTAGGATGGGGTTTGTAGAGTCATGTGTACAGGTGTTAATTCATCATGCATACATCAGAGCAGCTTCCATGCAGGGTTGCCAAATCTGAAATAAAAACAGTGCCTGGTAAAGAAGATGGTATATTCTGTTGGACATTTTACAGGTTTTTCCTTTTCAACATACATACATTTCAACTATACATCAGTACATACCAACTTTTAACTTGATTTTATTTGCTGATGAAACTAGTTTGTTTTTTTCTCATAAAGATCCCAATGTAATTGTAAAAGTGGTCAATGAGGAACTGAAAAGAATTTCCAACTGGTTTAAAATCAATAAACTGTCACTAAACATTAAGAAAACAAATTTCATTCTGTTTAGACACAACCTCAAGAAACACACTAAGAACATAAGAGTTTTGATTGATAATGTTTTAATTTCTAATGTTAAATCAACTCGTTTTCTTGGGGTGTTGATTGATGAAAACCTATCTTGGAAACCTCACATCTCTCTAATTACATCTAAAATCGCAAAAAATATTGGAATTATTGGGAAAATCCAGCATCTTCTAAATACAAAAGTTTCCCTGAATCTATATTATTCTATGATTTATCCTTTTTTAAGTTACTGCAACATTGCTTGGGCTAGTACCCATCAAACTAAACTGCAGCCCATTTTTAGGTTGCAAAAACGTGCAGTGAGAATCATGGCTTTTTCTCCGCCAAGAACCCATACTTTACCGTTGTTTCATAAATTTGGTATTCTTAATATTTATCAGCTTAATTACTTCCAGATTGCTCAGTTTGTATATTGTTCTTTAAACAAAACATTTCCCTCCTCGTTTGACAATTTATTTTCTGCAAACAATCAATTTCAGAATTTCTCAACTCCTAAAGCCTATCAGCTTCGGCCCCCACAATCGAGAACTGTTTCATCACAATGTAAGATTTCCTACAGAGGTTCCAAGATATGGAATTCACTTCCTCTTCATTTTCTTAAACTCTCTCAACCAGCTTTTAAAAAATCTGTTAAACGTATGTTGTGTAATCAAGAACTGAATGTTCCGTTTTAATTTCTATCTCACCTTGATGTGTGTATATCCTGGATCTATGTGTTCAGCTGTGTTTTTTTTTTTTTTTTTTTTAAGCTGACCTTAGTTGTGTATGCCCTGTATAATACAGTAGCTTCATTCTTATTCATACCCTGTAATTGTTTCAGGAGGTTCTCTTGACAAGCCCCTTGAGGGTTTTTTCGGACCTCCTTGCATGTCCGCTGTGCATAATATCCTTTTGCTGTTCGTTTGTTGAAATTTTTTTATCTTTTATAGATAATGTAATTAATTATGTGCTAAATAAAAATCAAATCAAATCAAACTTTTAGTCAATAGCAAACTTTTTTTTTTTTAAATGTATTGTTCCAACCAATTATAACATAGTCATACACATAGCAACTTTTGAAAGTAAATTCCAATTAAACCTCACAAAATAAAAAAAACAAACAAAATAGCAGTAACTATATAATGTCAGATCCAGCAGGTTTTGCATTGCAATGCAGCAAGAGATACCCTTATAAGTTGCACCTGTGTTTGACAAGTCAAAATGTCTGCCATTAAGAGGGCCTAAATAAACTTTAGACTGACATTTCTCATAATCAGTGGTCAGTTAGTATTTTGTTAAGACTCAACATAGTTAGAAACGCACCTCAGTTGCGACTGCAGGTGAAACTGAGATTTCTCCACGTTGCCCTGAGCATTTTAACCATAGCAATCCATAAAGTGCAGTAATAACTCACCTGCTCTCAATGCTCTTGGCGGGCTCCAACAACAGCAAGAACCATACTGTACTCTACTTGGCTGCTTGCCTGGTAATGGAAATTCAATATAAGCAGTCGATACAGCGATAATAGTGCTCTTCTGCCATCTAACTCTGTAAGGAGTGTACAGTATACGGATGAGGGAGGTTTAACATTAAAAAATTAGCAACAGTAGTGAGTGTGTGTGGGGGGGGGGGGTATCCTTGTACGCATTGTTTAGTGAGAAATGACACCAGGGAATTGTGATTTTTAGCTTCTTTTTGAGCTCATAAGCTGCTCAGTGCTTGTGTTTTGTCCAGAGAGTGCTGCTCAGTTCCTTCTAACCCACCTTTGTTAAAAAAAAACAGTGTTTGAAACAGATGACATGGTTGCTCCATTGACTACATCTCTAACAGGATACGGAGCATTAATCTGCAAACATGCACTGTTGATCTTTTAATTTGCTCCAGCCTTTACTATCTATTCCTCTTTCACTTCTTCAGCACGCAGAGAAATCAAATGTCAGGCATGTACCCCGTGAAATTATTACCATGTCAAAGCCTGTCGTCATGTTATTTCACTATTTGTGAGCTGCAGAGCTGTCAAGTTGAGTCATCACTATGTAGGGCTACAGACAGAAGGCTTGTATAGTGAGAGTGAAGCCACATGAAATCTGTGTTGCTGCGCGTTATGCCAAAACACTGACAAAACATTTTAACATCTTTTGTGTTGCCCCCAAAAAGTATAAAAGGAAAGCTGCAGTATTTCAGTACTATTTGTTAGTAAAGGATTGTGATGAATAACTGGGGCTTATTGTAACATAGCATGAACGAGTCATCCTGTTTTTCCTGTGATTCCTTTGTTTTGAGGAGGAGTGGGTAGTCTTTTGTTCTATGTCTGTACAAAGTCAAGACAAGTAGAGGAGACATGGATGAGAGATGACAAAAACATATGTTTGGTGAGCCTGTCCTGTGGCCAAACAAAACTGGTTTAATTAGAACGTGTCTGTGTTATCCACATTAGTACAGAGGACAAAAAACAACACTGTAGCGAGCAGAGTGGTGGATGTGCACTTGTTTGGAGGTGGAGAGAAATGTTTTTTTATAAAGGTGTTGAAAACAGTGTTGGAACAGAAAACTAGGACTGAAGCACAGGATCACACTGCCTCATCCGATGACTCAAGAGCCTGAAAACTGTGGCAGCGCATGCTGTTGGCATTATGACTGAAAGATTATTCTAGCACTGATGGTGCATATTTTCAGTTTAAATTTAGACATGTTTTTGGTCTACGGGGAAATTCAACCAGATATCCACTGGGGGAAGTACTACATTAAGGTCTGGGCATTGATCATCCGTGTTGTCCCGAAATGGGTGGAGGCAAAAACTTGGTGATGTAGTGACTATTTGCACTATTTACTGATTTACCTACTACTGTAGCTGATGATCTTAGACGCAAGACAGCAGGGAACATGCTAACACTAGTAAGTCACAACAGCTATCCAAGCTAGTTGGAAAGATAGGTAACTTTGTTGCTAACGTGAAAATACGCTAACACGGATTTTTCAAAGAGATTCAGCTGTTATCTCGTGTCTATGCAGGTTTGCACTCTAACAGAGCAGGGTTATGTGATTGGTGAAACACTGCTAATATAAGATCATCAACTGATGACCACAGGTAGTCACATGTACAGCATGTGATGATATATGTTCAAATGGCTGTAGTCACCATGCATATCACTGTAGTAATGTATGCTCTTATTGAATACTGAGCATAGGTGGGGTGTTCTCTGCGGGATTAAAAGTTGCAGTATATCAGTCTCTCTGGCTCCCAGAGGATGAATCCTAGTGACGTTACTGATTCCCTGACTCTTAGTTTAGCATCAACATCTGTAATTTTCCAGTTACCATAAGCTTCAGCTGCACCTTGTTTTCAGTGCTAATTGCCAAAAGCTAACAGGTAAACTAAAATAAACACTGTTATAAAGGGACAATGACTTCGACTTGGATTTGATATTATTATTATTAATATTATTATTTACATTGAGTAAATGTCTAACAAGCTGAATGTCATTCCCTCCCTTATTATCATGCGTAACATGTTGCATTTGGTATGCGCGGCCAACAGCACCATGGTACTGTTGGCAAACACACCTGTAGCTGCTGTACTTTGTGTAATAACCTTTGGCTATGATAACGTCACACTAGGCCAGTGCTTCTCAATTATTTTCTCTTATGCCCCCCCTAGCAAGAAGAAAACAATTTGCCCCCCCCCCACTCTCCGCTGCGTCTATAAATAATATAATTTGTCTATAAAATTGTAATAAGTACACCTCTGCATAACATTGTATCCTCATCAACATTAAAGAAAACAATAAAGAAAGAACTATAGTTCAACTTACAACAAAGAATAACTTTATTAACATTGTTTTTTAGTCTGTAACAGAAAAGATTTTAAGTGCATCAATTTGCCTGAAATTAAAAACTAAATAAATCCTTGTTTAAACTGTAAACATTTTTGACCAACTTATTGCGCCATTTGATACTGAAAAATAAAATTAAATAAAATCACAAAATAATAAATTTAAATTCAGTTCAGCAACATTAACTCAGGAACACAATATATAAAACACTTTAACCTACAAAACAAAAATTAATAAAAAAATTTGTGCTGATTTTTTTCCTTTCTTTTTTTTATCAAAATGAGGAAGTCAGGATTAATGGCTACAATGAGCACGTTTTGCAGTGCAGAGCTTTTCGAAGCGAGGTTTGAAGCATGATACTGCAACTCTCAGCTCCTGCTCAATGTTTAGCTGGGACCTGTACTTGGTCTTTAGCGCAGCAACAGCAGAGAAGCCAGTCTCACAGAGGTAAGATGTTGCAAAAGGAAGCAGAATGCCCATAGCCCTCTGCCCTAAGAGTGGATACTGCCTCTCTACACTTAGCCAGAATTCACTCAGTGTCTGTGATGTGAACCTCAGTCTCAATGTGGAATCAGACGTCGTCCTCTTCTGTAGAGCTGAAACCAGTTGGAGCTGGTGCGCTGAAAGGATCTCTCACCCAGTCATACTGGGAACTGTTTTCAGGGAAGTACTTTTTAAAGAATCCCATCAGTGATGAAACATGCTGCTTAATGTGTGGAATCACTGAGGTAGCATCATAGTCAGTAGTGTCCACAAATTCATGTAGGTTCTCGAAGTAATCAGTGTTTCCTTCATCAAGTTTCCTGCCCCACATCGCAAGCTTTCGAGTGAAAGAGCTGATCTTGTCTGTGATCTGAGGGAGGTGTTTATCTTTCCCTTGAAGCTGTAGATTTAGTTCATTCAGCTTTCCAAATATGTCACTCAGGTAGGCCAGTTTTCCCAGGAAGTTCTCATCACTAAATTTTTCTGCGACTTCATACAAAAACACTCACTCACATCTGCAATCTGAGCTCAAAAACTCGGGACAAGACTTTTCCTCGTGACAGCCACCTTGCTTCACTGTGATAGAGCACAGCTTGATGTTCAGCTCCCATCTCCTCACAGATAGCAGAGAAGACTCTTGTTTTTAGTGGTCTGGTCTTTATAAAATTGACTACACCTATAATATCAGTCATCACCTCACTTAATTCTGGGCCTTGATGCAAGTGCTTTTCTGTGTATAATACAGTGTGTCCACTCAGCATTAGGTGAGGCCTTCTTGATGAGTGCCTGAAGTCCGTTTCTCTTCCCTGCCATGGTTTGTGCACCATCACTGCAAACACCAATGCAGTTCTCCCACTTTAGCCTATTCTCAGTCAAGAAGCAGTCCAGCATTTTGAATAGCTCTTCAGCTGTGTGTGTCTGACATATTTACAAAAAAGTAGATCCTCACAAAGGGAGTCTGTCAAGTCAAAACGTACATAAGCAATAAAGAAACAGTCTTTGTTGCTGTCAGTTGCTTCATCAAATTGTAAGGCAAAACGTTTGTCTTTGAGTTTATCTACCAGCTGTTCTTGAAGATCGTTAGCAATGTCATCTATACGTCTGGCGACAGTGTCATTGGACAGAGGGATAGTTTTTAGTTTTGCAGCACTTGCGTCATCTAGCATGACAGAGACCATGTCTAATGCTGCAGGCAGTATCAGCTCCTCTGCTATGGTGTGGGGGTTTTTTGCACTGAGCAATTTGGTACGCCACCTTATATGATGCTAACAGTGCTCGCTGGTTTACTGAAGTAGCATTCACAAAGCGGGATGATTGTTGGCCGTATTAAAAAACTCCAGCGGCTTATCAGCGTGATTGGGGTGTAATGTGTTTAAGTGGCGTCTTAATGTATTTGGCTTCATGCTGTCCGCTGCCAGCATTTTTAGACACAGTAAACACACCGGTCTTTCGTCGTCTCCTAC
Organism: Pampus argenteus; assembly: GCA_036937835.1. Classification (NCBI taxonomy): domain Eukaryota; kingdom Metazoa; phylum Chordata; class Actinopteri; order Scombriformes; family Stromateidae; genus Pampus; species Pampus argenteus. The sequence continues at coordinate 3,893,027 of CM072881.1, forward strand.
TGTAGTCACAGTGAAGCCAAGCGCTACATACGCTTCGTCATATTTCCTCGTCTTAACTTTCGGGTGACTTTCTTTTGTCTCATTATCTTCGTCTCTCTCCGCCTTTCTTTTCATCCCTGTTAAAAATTTCTTCATGTTGTCTCTTTAGGGTTTTGTTGTTGAATAACGCCACCATAGACCAAATACTCCCTGCGTATACTCTGACAATGAGAGCGCCACTAGCGCCAACTACTGTAGTGGATGATCAATTACATTTTATTCGAGTATGGCCAAAAAAAAAAAAAAAAAAAAAAGCATGTTCCCCAGGGTTACACGCGCCCCCCCATGGCAGCACCCCACTATTTGAGAAGGACTGCACTAGGCACAAACAAAAGAATCACTAAATGCACTGTCTGCGGCATTAGAATAAAGGATGCTGGATTAACTACATCAACAAACATCAAAATCAGACCATATGTCAGTCATTTGGTAAAGTGAAAGTTAACATGAGTGCCTGTGGACAGTTAGCAAACATGTTCAGCTATGTATCATTAGCTTTCTACTAGCTTTGCGGCTAAGGAAGTAGACTAGATTGGGGTTCGCTGAATATTTTAAACAGCCCATGACTGCAGACATTTCTATTAAGTTGAGAAATGTATAAGTCAGAAATTTGAGGAGCTATGTGACAACTTTAATTTTAAACACAAATGGATTACATTGACTGTGATAATGCCTCAAATATGAAGCAAACATTCAGTTTGTTTCCCCTCGGCTACAACTGAGTAAATATAACCTGGAAAAGAGTTATGGGAGGAAATAAGTGACGATTACCAGAATGATATGGAATCCATCCAGAACAGCTGCTGGCAGCAGTGCTCTGTGCAGGTATTACAACTTCTGAACAGTGCAATGGCAAAGGTGGCAAAATTCTGCAGTGTACTTTCATTCCACTTGTAGGCAGAAGAAAGCATTTCAGAATGGAGCCAATCGCACCATCCCACTATCAACTATCAACACTATGGAACACAATTCTGGAAGCAATCACTGACCCGGATCCTCAAAGCCTAAATACTCTCCTGGAAGTCCAAGGAAAATAAAGTCCTGTCAATGAGAGTGGAGTCAGCCGGCAGAGCTTGACGACATTTTGACACCATTTCTTCAAGCAACAGACCGAAAACAAGATGAGAAATTGGTGACTTGCTGTGCGGCTCTCCCGTGCGCACGCTCGCTCAACAGACACCTCGTCAGCGTGCGACTCATCAGCTGGTCGGTAAGAAAATGACTAAAGATAGTCAATAACTTCGATATGATATATTCTATTACGAGTTTTGCTTTCATGCTAGGGAATCATTTTTGTCACACAAAGAAAGGTGCCAAGTCTGTGATCTTGCAGTATATTTCTGATAATTAGGAAGCAATGGTGCATTTCACTACAGTGTGATGGTTTGCACTAATTGGATGCATGTTAGGTTTGACATCTCTGACAGTGTGAGAATGTACATTTTCTATATTTTTGTTCTTATGGGCCCACTGATCTGATATTTTTTTTTATCAGTTTCTATTCTTGCCTTTTCTTATAATCATATGGCTCCTGCTACTTTATACAAATGGCCTTCAGTGCGAGCAAGGTGGCCTTGCAACTTTCTAAACATTAAAATTCCTCCTTTAAATATGTTTCAATAGATGCAGAGACAGCTGGGACTGTAACTACACTGAGCTGGAGCCAAAACGCCTGGCAGGTTCTGTAAAGACACCTGGACTGTTCCCTGAAAGGTGCAGTGAACGTGGGTAAGTGTGTGTTAAGTTTGTGAATACATTTTTGATGATGCATGACGCACAGACAAAATCCGATCTCCGTGCACCTTCCCTTCTAGTTAAGGCGGCAGATATTGCTATACGAGGCTTTTTCGGTGTAACAAGGTGCATAATTGTGTTCTTGACAGCTGAGAATTTCTGAAGCTACATGACAGGCCAGGTATTCAGACGGCAGGTTTAGCATTTCTTTTTAACTGAGGTCCCTGCTGAAGTTCTACAATGCAGCATTTTGCCAGTAAGTTATCGGGAACGTTAAGAGAGCACAAAGGGGGACCAGCAAATACTTTTGGGAGAGCAGCATAAACACACTTTAAATGCGGCTGGGGAAAAGCGCTACAGGAAATTGTTTTATTCAGTTAGCTGACACCAAATAAATAAGTGTAGTCTAAAAAATGATATCTGGACAAAAACTAAATTCACATCATTCTTCAGGCTGGAATACAGAAGGGATTTATAAAGGTAAACAGTGAGTCCCTTGCTTTCGCACACTAATCCACCTTGAGCAATTTCTTTGCCTCGACTCGAGCGGGATGTGAAGGCTACCTTCTCTTTCTCTCTCTCTCTGTCTCTATGTCTCTCACCTCTCTGTCTCTGTAATTTCCAAAACATAATCATCATGTGTTCTCCATGGTGCTAACGAGCAATGATCAAAGTGTTGTAATCACAGGCCACAGAGGCGAGGCGGGTGGGGCAACCAGCAGGATTAGTACCAATTACAATGGCATGCGGGCCAGCAGTCCATCCCCGTGTTAATTGATCATGTTACATAACAGGATGAGGGTCATGTAATGAGATTAGCGTGGCGAGTGCTGGGCTGTGTTTTCACGTTGCCGCAACATGATGTGTACTTTAGATAACTGTAATCTAAAAAGGACTGTATGAATGTTATTGGAGAAACACAATACATGTGGATCTCATTAGTGACTGAAAGTCATTTTCAGCAAAGATGGTTTCATTTTTTTCACTAGTCTAGTGTATGCAGTCACCGCTTTATTCTGAAGGGCAGCATCACACATGGCTTGTGAAACGTGGACCGATCCGTTCTGCATGAGTATATTCTTCAGTCAGCGGCGGTTTGAAACAACACATTTTATCCCAAGTCATTATACATGCCATGCACAGCTGTCTCCTGCAGGTCAGTGAGCAGTGGACTTTAACCTTTTACCAGCAACGATTACCTCACTTGTGTTTTCATTATTGCTGAAACGGCCCCCTCCGAGTCTTCATTTGCACCTTTTAAAACGGTTTAAGGTGCCTGGTTTAGTGATTCAGAATCATGTAAATCACAGTCAGACAATTATTATGTGGAATTTGAGGAATCTGATGAAAATATTACAGAGAGGAAGCCTTTTAGACGCCAGGGCCGGTGCCGGTGCTGAGTTTACTCACTCGGTTTTGTTAAAATGTTCTGTTAAGATAGCGAGGGCTCCGTTTCAGTGCAGGTGTATGGTAAGAACCGCAGCTCTCTGAGAGGTTTTTCAGTGCAAGTCAGTCAGTCCAGACGAAAATATCTCATCACATATTGGATGGATTGCCAGGAAATTGGGTTCAGACATTCCTGGTCCCCGGAGAGAGAATCCCATGGCGTTGGTGTTTCCGTGAGTTTTCATCTACTACCATCATCAAGTCAAAATTTTAATGTGTCCAATACTTTGATTTATGATCAAATACCTTCAAACTAATGACATTCCCATCAGTCTCAGCAGGACGTAGTGTTTAGTGCTAGTTACCATATGCTTACATGCTAAACTGAACCAGTAAACACTATCTGATAAACATCAAAAAGGGTAGCATTTTAAAATTTGAGTTTATCATTCAGCTAAAAGCACCACTGTACCAAAGTAAAGCCTCACAGAGACACGAATGTGGACTGAAAACCATTAGTCTTGTTAAAAAGAGAAACATAAGGCTCAGCCTCTATTATACTCCTTAACTTCTTGAGTATAATCCATGTGTTTCTTCACAGTTAAGCTCCTGATTTGACATTGCTACTGTACTTCCAGCTACGCTGTCAAGCTTCTCTTATTCTTCTCCCGTCGGGATTCAGATGCACCTGCTGAGAGACGTGCAGCTGCATTTTCATTAATCATGGCAGAGTACCGAGGGAAATGCTGGACACCTTTTTCCGGGCAACATTTGCATAATGAGAGTTGCTTTACCTTAATAAGCTTCTGAGACACTCAAACGAAGAGCAGAGAAAGACTTTCTGAGTGGATTTGATTCATGTTCATGACACGCTGACCAGATTGTCTTTGTTGTGAAAGTAATGCGAGGCAGGGTCTTGCTCTAACAATTATTGCAGCGTTTGTGCGACATTGCAACTGCCACTACAATTTCTTAATTATGCTGTCCACATTTCAACAGCCTGGGAAAAACGACAGAACTAAAGCACAATCAACTCCTTTCCAAAGTGGATGACCTTTACTCGCATCCAGCCTGATCTGAATTAGTACTAAGTGGTGCAATCAGAGCTCGACTGCCAGTTCATTGGAAGCATTTCCAAACTGATCTTCAGTTGAAAACTATTTAGTGATCTTTTAAGTAGTGTGTGTGTGTGTGTGTGTGTGTGTGCGTGGATAGCTAGGCTGAATCATTCTGGGCATAGGCCCAGGGGTCCACTCATACTTAGGGGGTTGTTATTCTTTTCTTAAATTCCAGGTCATGACATCATACACAACCAATCAAAAATATGCTCATATTTCTTTTTAGCTAAACATAAAACGATATAATTATATATAATACAGTAATAGTGAATTAGAACTATTCCATATATACGCCCTGTATGCTACATCTGAATTATTAATGAAAGAAAAAAAGACCTGACCACCAAACCGAGCTGGCTAGGGGCCCATCAAACATTTATGCCCAGGGGTTTGTAACTTGATGATTTGGGCCTGGTGTGTAGAATTGCAATTGCTTAATAGCATGAAGCAGACAAAAGACAGAGTTAACCCTTTCAGCTGGATCTAGGAGACATAATCTAATGCACATATGCCTGATTAATCCTTGAATTCTCAAAGTAGACTTTTAGCCATGCTAGCGACATGGCTCTATGGGTCTTAGTGACTTTGGGATGCCCTGACTTTTCCTCTAGTACCACCAACAGGCTGACATTTTAGTTGCTTTAGTGCAATTATTATTATTATTATTATAGGTTGTGCCCAGAGGCTGGATTCCTATGACTTTGGTGATCCCCACCAACTGCTCAAAGTTTTCACTTATCTAGTGAAGTAACTCAGCATATATCGGGTGGATAGGCACAAACTTGATAATGCTTTTTAAAGGGTAACTACACTGTTACAGCCACCACCAAACCTCTGCCTGGTGCGTATATATGTTTGATCCTGTTTAATGTTTTCTTTTGTGCCTGTCAAGCAGCCTGTGTTGTCCCATGGTTCAATGCTGCAATTGCTGCGGGATTCTTCAGTGATCCTTATTGGAGTTGCACCCGGTCCAGTGCACCAATCCAGTCAGTGCAATTGGGAGACTGTCTGCAAATGTTTGGCCAGCCTGTCATTCAGGGCAGCTGTGATTCTCGGAGCCGCTCGCCTCCATGCCTCTGGCTGCGTTGTGTAAGATCTCTAGATATCTGTTTGTGAATTTAGAGCGAGACACTGGTTACTGATTTGGGGACTGAGTCAGGTGAAGTATTTGTGATGTGTTAGACTCACTAGGAGCAGCAGTGCTGTTTTGACTGTATTTAATTAAGTAAAAATTAACTTGTACAGTTTGTTTAGATAAAGATAGATGTATGTCTTATTTTAAAGAGCCCTCTTTTTGTTATATTTGGTTATTTAACTGAACAACACTTTCTTTTGTAGTTCACCCTAAGAAAATTGTCAATATGGATTTGGGAGCAAGAGAAGGGTCATCATGCAGCAGCATACGGTGGTGCACTGAAGCTGAGTTCTTTCTTCGATCAGATATTCCAACAAACTTTATGAGGTAAAGATGACTTCTTGTGTTAACGCTGGAGAGAAGATTCCCCTGTCACCACTCTGTTCTTTCTGCTCCGTTCTCTTTGTCTCACAGTTCAGAACATCTCCTGTCTTTAAATCTCCTCTATTTTCTAACCTTTGCATAAAGGAGAACAAGGCAGCAGTCATGTCAGGCTGAGTCACAAAGTGAGTCGACATCTTTCACTTTTGTTTTCCAACTTATCACATTTTGTAAAGCCACGGACTACATGTCACTGTAGTACTTGTTTTTCTGTCCTTTGAGACTCGAGTATAATTAATGAATATTGGAATGAATGAATAAACTTGAATATCAACACAGCAAAATCATAGATTCACCCTTTTGCCCGGGTTGAATATAATCAGAAACAAGATCACAAGCGAGGCAACGTACAGATGCATATTTAAATATTCAAAAGATCTGTGCTATTGACCCGTTGATGTAATCAATACGGGGTGAGACCTTATAAATTGAATCCGCTTCGGAGATGCCTCCTGGGGAACTTGACATTCATAGCAGTGGAGGCGGTGAAGAGGCAAAGTAGCACAAACTGCAATGACAGCAAAGAAATTTAACAGGTAAACTTGTTTCTAATACCTGCAGGCTATGGTTGCAGCTACTAATGACGGTGTGTGTGTGTGTGTGTGTGTGTGTGTGTGTGCGCGTGTGTGTGATAATAATTAAGAGTCAGAGTCCTGTAGTGACAAGAGAATTGTCCTCCTGCTTGAACATATGCTAAAATCTAAATTTCTGTCGTTTGTTTGGTTTAAACACCAGCAGGAATTTTTCTTGATACATGAAGCGATAAATGAAACCATAAGAGGGAAAAACAGACAAACCTAAACCGACAGTGAGCAGCACTATAGAAAATGCTGCATGGAGGAATACCAGAGGAACACACTTCATATTGACCCCTTTGTTCATCCTGCTCTCTATAGCTTTCTTTATAATCTGGTATAATGTGTATTTTTCATTTAAACAGAAAACAACCTGAGTGGAAATATCAGGAATTAAAAAAAAAAAGTGAAATATTATAATTACCTGTTGTTGAAATTATTTAAAGATCGCTAGGCTGAGGTAGAAAATTTGATACATCAATAAATAAAAAGAGAATGCAATGAAACCAACTGAGTGAATTAGTCTTAATGTCACACAAGCTTTCACTGAACAAACTAAAACACCAGCTCTGTGTGGAGCGATTAGGAGACTAACATTCCTTCAATGAATCAGACATGACTTCTCCATCATTTGAGCTCTGATCGCATCTCTTTTGGATGTGTCCAACTCCACCAAATGTATATTATCAGGTTCATTTGACTTGTCACTAATCGTTGGCAAAGCAGTTGTTTTCAGTGTCCTGAATAACTAGAATCAGTGCATTAAAAACGACTGACTCGTTGAACTGAAGCATGTTTATGTCATTTTGACAAACACGGCTCGGTAAACACGGTAAACACTGTGTTTACAAATCTTGATATTTTAAAAAAATGACCTCGCTGAATAACAGAGATGAACACTGTTTGGTTTTTTATTGATTTTATTTTTTTTATTGATTTAAGTCTTTAACTGATCCACTCTTGGACTTGCCTGGCCTGATTCTGGCAGGTTGAGTCACTGACTGTCACTCAAGGCTCACGTTCATCGTGCAGCATGTTTATTGAACATGCACAGTTCCTTCACGGTGAACGACTCTGAGGCAGCTTCAGCCACTGTTGTTTTTTGTTTTTTTTCCTATTGCAGGTTTGCAACAAACAAACATGGAATGCCAATTAGTATCAGCGTGCAGTACAGTAAAATACTGCTGAAAGACAACCAGACTCAGTCATTTGAGTTGTGCGTAGGCCTTTTCTTTCTTTATTTATTTATTTACTTTACTTTACTTTACTGAAATGAAAACGGCTTGTCTCAGAAGAAAACAACACTCAAGAAAATGTTGTTATATAGAAGTGCAATTTAATTGTAAGCCAAGCATACAATTTGCATTGCAATGAATTTTCAGTTACAGTAAATAATAACCGAGCTGCAAACCTAATATACAATCACATTTACTGCAGTATTCATATTAAGTTTGATCAAGCAGCCCTTAAGCTTTTTTTATACACTTCCTGAGAACTATGAATTATTTTGTACTTGATTGGTATTATTTTTACTTTTCAGTTTTTTGGGTTGTTTTTTTTTTTTGCCATTTTGTGCTCTGATACTCATATTGTGTCCAGTCATCGATATATTATTATTCACTGATAATGTGATGTGTTACAATGCATTGCTCGTCTGTTGCTGCTGTGTACAAAGTTATTTTCCATTGCAATCAATAAAGTACCTACTGGGTCAAACACACACACACACACACACGTCAGTCACTCAGTGAGACTTTTCCTCTCACTGGTGAGTCTCAACTCTGTTAAAACAACAGAGAACTTGAAGGTGCGAGTTTGTGTTTGTGAGTGTGACCATCTCGTGCTAACATTAGCCATTAGCTCGGACAAAACGGTAGTCTCTATGTGCGCGTATCCCAGGGAACGAATGACTTCTATCACTGACCCGAGCAAGCTGGGATAGAGTGAGTGATTCAGCTCATTCACAGGGAACGGATCGAGTTCCCTTGCAGCACTCCCTGCACACTCGCTGCCTCGCTGAACTGAGAAATGAACGGATTCAGCAGGTGATTCAGATCACGTTCGCTCGCTGCAATTCCCTGCACGCTCGCCCAAGCTCAACCGAACTGAGAAATGAATGGATTGTTTCAGGAAATGATTCAGTTCAGTCTTTCGAATGAAACATTCGTCAACGATATGTACTACTTGACCCCGATCAATTCATAGGAATTCCAAAGATGCACAGATATAATACGTTTTAAAACTGGATTTTTACACGGGTCCCGAACGCAGGGCCTAAAGAAGCACAACCTCCCCTTACATTGGCATCTTATATTCTGCTTCAGTGGTACATTTTTTGCTTTGCCCAGATGGTAATCCAGCCTTGAAAAAGGGGATCCACCACCATTTAAAAATGATGGCACCACCATCATCTCAGGGTGATTAAAGTCCATTCTAGATTTTAACTAAAATCTTCCACCTTACAGGCTTTTAGTGAGAAAATCAGCCGCAGTGTACACAGTGTTTATCTGGTCAACTCCGAACCCTTTAACACACACGTAATGAGGGTGTGTATTGCCATTGGCTACGAAGAGGTGGGTGCATATTCAGACCTTGCATGGTTGGTGTCACATGTTAAATAGCTGCAGGAACAGGCAGCAATGGAGGAGAAAACATAATAAGCTGCACCGTCATTTGCCTGATAGACCTGTGTTCATGTCTGAGTAACTCCAGGCAGAAAGGAAGCCATGTGGGAGTCATTGCCTGAGGGGCCCCGTCCTTTGGGCAAGGCATCCCTGTGGCTAGGAATAACATGGTCTAATTTAGCTTGAAGTGACTCTTAACGCAGGGTAAGAGTGTCAAAATAAAAGGCTGTATCTAACACTTTCTGACACTCTGAATGATGCATAAATTTCCATTTGCACTGAATCAATGTAGTTTCTCTAAAATGCATGTAATTAAAGGCTATATATTTGTATAATGATTTGATTTCTCTCAGCCTAAACAGTTTGAACAAAAGTCAAATGCAACTTGAATAGAACATATTAGTTGCTGCCATCCAAAGGTCTTGTATAGAAACAATAGTGGAATGTGAAGCTGAACACCGTATAGATACTGACCCACTGTTCTTTACATTTATATATGTTATGTCCAGTCTCAAAGTTCTTAAAGTGATTGCTTTCTACTATGTCTGATCATGGCAAATAAAACCACGGTTAAGTTGCAGTGAGGTAACAAAACTCTTGATTCAGATAAGGGAAAGATTGCAGCTATGGTTGAAAAATGCAAACATTAATTACAAGTCTGTGACAGGAGGCAAATTCCAGACGACTGAATTAACCTTTATAATCACTCGCTGCATAAAGTACGCGCCAGTGCACCACCTGCATTAGCACTGCATGTTGGCACTGGATATAAATCGTGAGGTGCACAATTATGCAATATGGACATAATCTCTATGGATACGAGGCTGCATGAAGTCTGGTGATCTTTGTCTTAAGACTCTTTACCAGAATTCCCAATGGCAGTTGGAAGAAGTACTCAGATATTTTACTGAAGTAAAAGTATCAATACCTAAATGAAGAAATACTATACTATTACAAATACTGCATTCAAAATCTTAAATCAAGTGTTGATCTGAAAAGTAGTACCGGAATATAGTTGTGAAATATAAATGCAGTGGAGTAAAAAAAATAAAAATAAATAAATAATAGCAACAACTTCACAGGTGAACAAAAGGAGGATGACGGACTGCTTCCAAGGTGATCTGGTGGGAGCTGATCGTAACGTAAACACACACACGCATGGCACCATATCTGAATGCACATTTTAACTCTAAACCACTTACGACATCAACAGTAAGTGGTGCGGACCCTCCTACACACAGCACATCTCCTCGGTGAGGAGGCGGGCAGCGATAGAGACTCTAAACTGGATGATGAGAATTCTGCCTTGATGGAAGACCGGGACGAAAAAAAAAAAAAAGTCTTTCCCAGAAAGTCTGTGAGCCGATGCCAGAAATAATCCTGGAGGTAAAATTCAAAACAAATACAACAGCACTTCTGGCTGCTCTGATAAATAATACAGGTGGAAGAATATGTTTTCTATGGATGGAGAGGAGAATGTACGGCAGCCACGTTGATGATCTTCCAAAGTGGACAATTTAATTAAAAATCTTCCTCCATTAATCCATCATGTTCAGAAGGCGATCCATCACTTTGAAACGGTTACAAAGCAATTGTCGTGGTGTCACTGATTTAGTTGCACGAGAGGTTTTGGTGTATTTTTGTATAGTTTATGTTTGGGATGGACCAATTATTTCCATTTATGGAATTAGTACATGTATATGAATGGTAATTTTCAGACAACAGGCCCAGTAGGAGGCACTGGGGTGCATGTCAATACTGACTCTGTGTTTCTGTAAAGAGTAAATGCACACATCTTGAGATATTTAATCTGTTTTCTGTATCATTTATTATCAGGACTATCTGGAAAGTGATACATTGTTTAAATGTAATCATAACAGGTGTCTGACAATGTCCTAGCAGCTTCCATAGCAGCTTCCATAGCAGCTTCCATAGCCTAATGTCACCGGGGTTGGATAATGACACGGCATTAAATGGGCTGATGCCTTCACTGCAGAGCATTAAAGGAGCATGGTTATCAGGTTATGTATTACTACCTACAAACTCCACGGCACATATGAAGTGTGAAACTACCAAGATTTAAACCCGCTGTACTTTGATGGTACAGTTTTAATATTACCTTTAGTTTTTGACTAATTTGATACAAAATACAGCTTATTAGTGTACCGTAAAATAAAGTGCACCCACAAAGGCTCCCATCATAACTATATGAGTCACAATCTTAAAGGTGAACTCCACTGATTGTACACATCAAAGTCTGTTTCCAAGCGTTGAGTAGTGTTGGTCAATAATAATAATATTCATAATAAATAATAAGGCTTTGTGGCTCCAGAAGGAGCTACATAAAATACATTTTAAATACAGGATCATGGATACACATGTACTTATGGTAAATATCTCACCATAAATATGCAGAAAGCCCTCCATCACATGTGAATGCAACATCTTAATATAAGGAAGATAATGAAATAATATTCCTAAATATATCACACAGCCTCATAAATGGGTCCAATTAAGACTTTTGCTTCAACCTGTGTTGTTCTTCTCGACTTACACAAACATCTAATTATATCCATGTGTTGGTTTTGGGGGTCTCTCTTTGAAGATCACAGTTCATCCAGCAAACTGACCCTGTAATATAGTTATATAACTGTAATATAGTTATATATTAGTTATTTTCTACCTCTGCTGCTAGAATCAGGTGTCTTTTGGCTTGTGAGGTGACTGCAGCTGGCCGAGGAGTTAAAGGGTGTGATGGAGCTGAAGGTGTGATATAACAACGTCACACTTTCCATTTCCGGAAAAAAAGACATTTGTTTTGATTCAACCTCAATAAAGATACCCTCACAGCTCATACTGTCTTCATCACTGTTTATGTAATAAGTAATATCTGAAAACCGTTCCTCTTCACATACTAGATCATTCATGGGTAGAATGTTGCGTTTTCAGTCTGAATTTCATAGTTTTGGTCAGCATTTGTACTGGATGTGATAACATGTTACATTGCAGAAAGTTTGCACAGGGGAAACAAACATGAGCTTTAGGCCTCAGTCACACCAGCGATTATAACAGTGGCATTTTGAACTGGAATCCATTCAGTTTAATTAAATCGGTGCGATCGCTGGATTTGCATGGGGAGGAGAGCTAAATGTGCGCAGTGTGGTGTTCTTACAGACTCAGACCTGCTGTTGCTGTGTGTGGTTTGGTTCCCTGCTTCAGAGTAGAGAGGGACATCAGGAAACGCTCAGCACCAGAGGAGCTGGGTCTCAGTGTATTGAAGTGGCTTCATTTTCTAACACTCATCTGCATACTGCATGCATGACTGATATTCCTGAGCTACATGTTTTGCTACATGCTTTTTTTTTTTTGGATAGCGTTGAGCTCTGAAAAAACTGAGAGAAGAGGAGAGTATATAATGGACGATGACACACAGTAGCTGCGTTGGACAGAGCTTTTTCTAGCCAATACCAATACCAAGCTTTTCTCTTTGTATCCATTTAGCTAGAAATGAAACTCCCCACAACCAACAGTTCATGACCTGTAAGTAGCACCTATATCAGAAGGGTGCAGCGTCTCCTGCTGTGTGCAGACATGAAAGGAAGGAGGCTTTATCCTGATGTGAACAGGTTGTTCCACAAAAAGACTTCTCCTCCCGGAAAGTCAGTCACTTATGATCTACTTCTGGTGCAGGATGTCCTACTCACCGTGTTCACTTGTGCAATGCAAGAAATCCAACAAAAGAACTATAAGGGGGACACTTGATTTCAGATATACAGATAGAGTTCAATTCAATGGAGGAGGGGAGATGTAGAATGGTCAGTGTGCTGGGAATAAAAGCAGACAGGTTTAAGGTTCATATAGCTCAGTGGCTTTGTTGTAAAGCTTTTTTTTATTTAGTGAATCAGTAGGTTTAGATTTAGTTAATCCAATAGGAAAATTGACCCAAACCTAGAAATAAGACCAATATTATCAGGAAGGTTTTAAGCGGTAATAGTTTGGACTGACCACATCATTTTCCGGTAAGCCTTAGAGCAAAATTATTCATCTTTTAATAATTCATCTTTTTTTTTTTTTTGTAAGGCTGACGGTGATCTATTTCACTTCTGCAGCAGTAAACGCCTGAAATTAGCCAGTGGGAGTCATAACTCAACAATTTACAGTAAAAAGTAAAAGCACACGTCTGGAGATATTTTAATCTGTTTTCTATATCATTTATTATCAGGATTATCTGGAAAGTGATACACTGTTAAAATTATAACAGGTGTCTGACGATGTCCTAGCAGCTTCCATAGCAGCTTCCATAGCAGCTTCCATAGCAGCTTCCATAGCCTAATGTCACCGGGGTTGGATAATGACACGGCATTAAATGGGCTGATGCCTTCACTGCAGAGCATTAAAGGAGCATGGTTATCAGGTTATGTATTACTACCTACAAACTCCACGGCACATATGAAGTGTGAAACAGTACCAAGATTTAAACCCGCTGTACTTTGATGGTACAGTTTTATTCCAAATAGCATCAAATGACCATATAAAAGGCAAAATGAATGTATTGCCCTCAGAGCTCTTAGTGTTGTCCAACTGTTACAAATGTGTCCGTGTTGTTTTTATTAATCATAGGCTCATGTTGGGAATATTAAATGTAGTCTAATTGCAGCATAATTAACTGTAGCAGATTTGGGATCTGATATGACATCGTATTTGATTTCTAATTACACTGTGATCTCATAAAATGGTAAAGCAATAGTGTATTAGGATTTCCTATTTGGTTTCTAATTATTACAGGATAATTTGTGTCTAATTATAAGTATTAGGCACAAATTATAAGTATATCTGTGTTTTTACTGTCTAAAATTCTCTATATTGGACCAGAGCTAAGCTAACTAATCTAATCATTTTTAAGGCATAACAGCTCTGAAAAGTATCCATTTGGCATCCTTCTTTTATCATCGCAGTCACTGATTCGGCCCTGCAGGTCTTCAGGTAACAAGGCCGCTCTGTGTCACCATTTATACAGCTGGGCCTGCCAGGAAGAACACATACACACCTCTCAACGTTGTTTCAATACGTTTGCCCACGCTTTTCACCACGCACGTGATACGGAAATTATTACGGTGCTGCGCTATATTCTATGAAATTGCGGTTTTGCATTGCAAATGTGAGAAAATCTCATGCGACAAGTGTCTGTGCTCAGAGTGGCAGGGAGCAGGCAATCTATTTTCATCAGCGTGGAGCGGGGGGAGAGGGGGGGTGGGGGGGGGGGGTGGGATCACACACTGGCTCCAAATCAATCCTGCTGAACTTTGGAATTTGTTGGGAGAATGAAAGTGCGAAAAACAAATGCAGGATCCCGGGATAGCGATGTTCCTTCAGCCAGTCTGCTGGACAAATATCAGTGTCATAATGTTTTTAGACAGACATTCATGATCCACAGAGGATGATCCCTCCTAATATTAATATTGCGAGCATTTTAGCATGATGATATTAGCATTTGGATCAAAGCATTGCTGTGTCTAAGTACAGCCTCATAGAGCCAATATCATAGCTGTAGACTGTGTTGCCCATCATGTCTATCGGCTATAATACTGTACCTACCAAAATAACAGCTTAGATCTGATAACACCCTGATAATTCTACAACAGAGTCTGACAAGGAAAGAAATGTAGTCAAACAGCCAGGCAGCTTGTAAAAAAACAACAGAAAGATTATTGAAACCTCTAAAACTGAGAGTGAAAATACCTCAAATATATAATAACTCATATCGGATTATTATTGATCTCAGAATTCAACATTAACTTGGTGGATAGAATGTTATTATTACAGATATAAGTGATGGCCAAAAGTACCAAAATATGACTGTAGTTATCCTTTAATGAGTGCAGTCTTACCTCCCTGTTGATGATTCCTTAAAATTGAATTCACCTGTTGTGAAAAAACACATTTCCCTCCGATCAATAAAACATGTTTCCTTGAAAGCTGAGTGCAGCTCAGACTTCGGCGTGTTCAATATTCATAATGTATTTACAACAGAGACGCTGTTAGCAGCGGGTATGCCCGGAGGTGATGCTGTAATGAGACGCATCTGATCTGTTGACAGTATGAGAACCGCTGGGACGGAGTTCTGCAACGCACAACTACTCCTTCCCATGTTCCACGTCTTTGTGTACCATACAGCGAGTATGCTATAGTGGCTATAGTGCATATACTGTATCTGAATCCCATATAGCTTAGTTCAGGTCAGCATTACAGATCAGAGGTTTCTGCGTGGGCTAATGCTCCCCGAGCTCAACACAATACAGATAAGATGGTCAGGTTTAGTAGAATCTCAAAGTGAGCATGACAGTTGGGATACACACACACACACACACACACACATACCGTACCGTCGCATGGGCCAAGTGTTACCTGAAATGCTTGCAGTTTGGAGCCCTCCGGGAATTAATTATACGGAGGGAAATTCACTTTATTTCCACCATCATTATTTCATAATCAAATGTTTTTCCAGGATGAGGTCTTGACAGCATGATGCTTATATGTTATCTGTGCTAACAGTTCACGCCCACACATTAGGGAGGCATTTAAAGTCAACGTAGGTATATTTGAACGAGGTGAGGTGGATTTTTTTCCCCCTGCCTCTGCTGACCGAAGGCCTCCAGCTCTGAAAGTGACCTCGACTGGTCAGTTGGCCGAGCCGCAACGTTTACGCAGAGAGTAAATAGCAGAGCAAAGGCACAGTCAGCAATGGTGAAAGACTGAAGACTCTTATATGTTCATGCTCCACCAAAGAGAGAATCACTTTAGCGTAATTCAACACAATGTGAAATGATACCATCTACCTTCAGTAGCTCTGCGGAGAAGGTGAGTAGGTCATCATGCGATAAGTGGCTTGTGGACAGATCGTTATGTTACGTGATACAAAGAGAGACGTATTACCCGAAAACATACTGGATAATTATCAAACCCCTGGCCAAGGTTAAATGAAAATGGTTCCATCCAATTCTCACGTTCTCTGCAATATGTGTTCATTACGATATGGTTCTAAGTTATGTCTGTGTGTTATATCTTTGTGCTTGTCAACATGAGGTGGCAACCACTGCGCACTTTTACCTTTAATAGAGATGTAATCTATGGAGCTTTCTGTTGCTAGGATCAACCTTCAGACTCCAGGAAGGAGGCTCTCAGCGCTAGTCCCATGATACACATTCATATCCTGACCTTGCTTCCTTATTTACTTATTTACTATTCATGTTATGTTTTATTTATCTAACTGGACTCTGGTATACTTCCATGTTGTGTTATTGACAAGGGTTAGAGTTTAGCGTAGTTAGAGTAGTAACCCTAAAACTGGGTCCTAATTTAGTGAAACGACAAACATTCAAATCAAATCAAATTTTATTTATATAGCCCGAAATCACCAAATACATTTGTCTCAGAGGGCTTTACAATCTGTACAGGGAGTGACACCCTCTGTCCTTAGACCCTCGATTCGAGTGAGGAAAAACTTGCCCACCAAAAAACCTTTTAACAGGGAAAAAGGTGGAAGAAACCTCAGGGAGAGCCAGGAGGGATCCCTCTCCCAGGACGGACAGACGTTGCAGGTTTATGATAGGACATGAACTCTGTCCTCCTAAAAAGTAAGACACAATCCACAACATACATTGGGTGACTGTATAAATTGTATTTGTCAAATCATCCGATATTGACGTAGTTCCAAAGTGTTTGGATCGAGCACACTCTGCTGTGTTTTCCTGTTTGACTCACTTTGTTCATGTGAAAGCTGTGAATTCCAGTCTGGTGAGGACCAAACAGCTGCTTGTAATACGAGTATAATACTAGTGATTTGTAATGTTGCTTACCTGTTTTAGTAAAAAAGTTTGAATTGAAACGGTTGACTGAATATTCTGTGGCTTACTCAGAGTATCAAGGACACTGTTTTGTAGCAGTTGAATTATCTAGCTGTGAGGATGATACAACAACGTTCTGTGTAACTCCACTGTATTTGAGAGGAGGCAGAAATCTCTGACTATATGGCTATAAGCATATGTATACCCTGTTTATAGACGGAGTAGCATTTTAGCCACACAAATAGCAACTAATGAAAAATAATTCCACTGGCATATTTAAAGAATAAAACAATAGGATTATGGATTTGTTGTTTGTATGCCATGTGTTCATGCAGGCTTTCAGTCATTCTGAGTCATTCTTTACATTCATTTGCTCCACACAGCACCAGCAGTCATTTTCACTGAGAATGTGTATTACAATGAGAAAGAGACTTCCTGCTATTAATTCATCAGCTGCTCTTGATGCTGAAAATCCCATTATTTTTCTAGATGCAAGTGTCAACTCAATTTCTTAGACAGTAAATTCTCATAATAAAATTCCTTGTTTTCTGTTTTTTTTGTTTGTTTGTTTATTTATTAATTTTTTATTAGTTTTTTTTTGTAATTCAAAAACACTTTCAAGGCAAAATCTTTGCTTGGCTGCTTTATATAAAGTAAAGACCATCTGCACATTAAATAAATGTCACAGCGTATCTCTTTTCATTTGGATGCATTTCATCAAATCGCTTTTCTTCTATGTTTATGTTTTCATCTGTCATTTTTTAAGATGATTTGAGTTTTAACTCCGGCTTCCAGCACGTCCAGCCACTCGCTAAAAAAAGAGGAGAGTTTCAAACACATTTTGATACACAGGTCCACAGTTTTTTTTAATTCCAACTTTATGAATAAATAATGATCCCTGCTGTAATATTAAAAGTGACCCTCTGCCATAGTGAAACAAACACATTACATATTTGTCATGAATGAGGGCCCACATACAGGTTTTTATGAACACTTTAATCACTTGTGATCTTGTGTTTTGTCAAAGTATGGATATACATGAAAATAAATGAAACATACACAGACTCATGTGGAGGTACAGCAGTACACAAAAGTGTCTGTATCAGTCACATTTATTGTTGTCATAGGGCCGTTTAAAGTGTGTGTGTGTGTGTGTGATACAGTCATCATCAGCACATCACTCATCTGTCATTATGATGTTCATGAAACACACTAGAAAAAAGCTGAAGCCAATGCAGTCAAGTACCTTAAAGGGTAACTTTGGAAATTATTGTTATGTTAATACGATTTAAAAACTTGTATCTTTGACGTCTGCCATTTGGGCATTGATTGACAGCTGTGATTGACAGTTGGCCCACCTGCTCTGGGACTTTCACAATATTTCACTAGGTTTAATGTTAATTGATTACGATACCTATCCTGTTAGCACAATGTAGCTAACGTAGCTAATGTTAGCCTGGGTATGCAGCACTCCCAGTAAGCTAGTGCTAGCTCGGGGTTCAAACTGGCTCCATTGAAACCAATGATGGCACAGCTTGCTGACCCGGGCCTGGCTGTGACAGTAGGACAGCAAGGCAACCGCCTTTTTGTTAATAGCTAATAGTTACATTTAGTGGTGGTTTACGCCCTGGCTAAGGGGCATTAAAACGTACCAGCGCGATTCCAGTTTATTATTATTGTTGCAGTTTAACACGACAGCATTGATGTTCAGTTTTTTTATTTTATTTTTTTAAAAACAGATGTTTTAAACAGATGTTGATTCAACGTTTCATGATTATGGATGGTGCTGTTAAATTATAGCGCATTAAGTGCACAAATGAAGCGTATGAGTGCAACCCATTACGGGCAGGCATATTCCTGTTTCAATGTTTGGACCCACAAAAAAAAATAAAAAATACATCACATTCTTTTTTTGAATCCTATTTGTCTTTTAACATTGCTTCTTTATTTCCTCTGATGCAGGCACAGAACATGTGTGCTTGCCAGCCATCAGCTCATGTCTTTGCTATATGTTGAAATGCAGAAGAGACATCAAGTGTTGGATCAGTGGAACCCTGTCAGTTCCATGAGGTGTGCCTAATGTGTCAGGACCTGACTGACACATTCACAGTCTGTGAGCTAACAGGCATTTCTGTCTCTGTTCACAATTTGTAGATAGTAAAGCTTTAATTTTCATTTTTCTTTCTCCCTTCATCATATATATGTTTTCTGTATAAACAACCTCTTACCTAATCCGTACAGTATGTTGGGTATCATCTTCCTACATGCTTATCCTTCTCTCTCTAGTTCTGTCTGACAAAGCTTTTACTGGACCACATGCTTCTCCTCGTGCACTGTTTAAACAGAGTGAAACATACCGTGTTCACCGGTTAAGATTAAGTTAAAATGTGCAATTTAATTATCTTTATTTTAATCATTTTCAGCCTTTATGTTGATGCTTACTTATCCATCCAGGTGATGGACAAAAATACAGAAACTCCTTACAACATAAAGCAATCACAGAGAACAGCATACAACCTGTATTTTAAATCCTACATTGTTTATATCCATGTTAACTTGTGTAGAGCCCAGTAATTGTCGTTCCTACCTCGGTAGCGGCTCATGGTGGTGATGAGACGGAGAGGAAGGTGTGAAATTCCCCGTTGGAAGATGAGCCAGTGTGGATGAGAAGCACTGCTGGTCTCTGAGGCATTTTCTGGCACAGTGGCCACAGTCGGAGTTGAGGCCCGCTGGTCCACCGACTCATCACTAAATCCTAATTTGATTCAGTGGATCCAAGGCTCTCTCAATACAACATTGTTCCCAGACAAAATAATTATATCATAATCAGCGGTGACTAATGCGCAGGCTTGATTGTCTGTAGCCGTAACATTACTGCAGAGCTAATGTAATCGTTAATTAATTAGCTCGTTGTCAGTGTCTTGTTATGGCTGAAATAAATAAATCACAAAAAAACAAAAGTATGCAGTATACAAGGTCCACTCTGTGTTTCAGTTAAGAATAATAATAATAAATAATAATGATGAATAATATTTCTGATGTCATCAGTTTTGCAGAACCTTTTTATGATTTCCACATTGAAACCACCAGTTCAGCCTTGATAAGTGTCTTTATAAATGAAGACGTCATGTTGATGTCGGAGTGAAGAAAACAGCTGTCAGTCATCTGTTGTGCAGCCTGAATGAAACGACGCGTGTCTCAGCCTCGGTCCTTCACCCGTCTGATAGATTACACACTGAAGTGAGGTCGTACAAGTGAGGTAATAAAGTAAATGCTCACGATGTGATTATCAGTCAGTGGGTTTAGCACTCAGCTCTGGCGTGTTTTATCTCTCCATTGACACCATCTCTATTCTTCATACGATATGAACTTACGACATCACAGTACACGTGTCTCTAAATAGCCGCCGGAATCAGTGTGTGAGACGCTGCACTCTCCCTTCCTGCCAGCCTCCAAAAAGCACAGTTTTGGAGATCTGCCAGCTTCTAATTATTAAAACTTATTATTTTCTCTTCTCTCTCAGATTTTTAACAAAGCAGCATGTATACGATTCCCGTGCCCTCACAGAGAACTAATCAAGAAAACACAACTTAATCAGTGAGGAAAAAGGGGGCTAATATTACCGTATGTGCCGTGTTCTGCACAGAGCTGCGAGGTGGCCCCATCTGATTACAGAACGCCCCGGTAGCTAATTTTGGGATGGTTGGTTGAGGCAGGATCAAAACAGCTTGAAGCAGATGAGCGACACCGAGGTGGCTGCGATCAAAGTGATCAGCGGTGTGGATCAAAACGTTTAATCCGACGATGTTGTCTTGATAAAATGTGCAAAAATCTTTTGTTCCTCCTGTCATCCTTCACTTGTTTGGCACCTGTTCCTACTCAACTTGTTCCACTCAAACATCATGAAATATCTTGTCAGATGTAAATAACACGATTCAGGGTTCTTTTTTTTTTCTTTATCTCCATCATTTACTAAGCAGTTTTCTTCCTCGGCACCATGGCAACAAGATTGTCTTAAACCTGAGCAGCGACTTTCAAGGACATGGCAGCCTTCTGTTTGGCACGCCCCAGGATGTACCTTGGATCGAATAAAAGCAACTCCAAACCATTGTTGATGCCAAGATGTGAATCAGCTGAATAAATTGAATTCATACAATTCTGAACTTGGGCTAAAATGAAGAATAAGCATCTAGAACTCATGTTCACATACATATTCACGCAATAGTATCAAGCTCTTTCAGCACCAGTCACTTACTATCTGTAATTACAACAATAAGGTGTATAAGATGTGAGGAATCATTCATTTCTGTTATGATTTGATGAAAACATAGATTTATGGTTCAATGCTTGACCGAGGACACTTCCACATGCAGACTGAAAGGAGCCGAGAATTGAACTCTCCACTGATCTTCTGGTTAGAGGATGACCGCTCTACGTCTGAGCCACAACTGCTCCATAAAGTTTACTCATGATTCATGATTACATTCAGTGAAAAGTGGCGGCAGTGGCTCGGGGGGTAGAGCCTGTTGTCCATTAAGTGATCATATTAATCAGTTGGTGGTTCAATCCTCACCTCCTTCTGTGTCCTTGAGTAAGACACAGAACCCCAAATTGCCAATGCTGTAAAAACAGTGTGTGTGTGTGTGTGTGTGTGTGTGTGTAAAGTGTTTAAAATGAAAAGAAGCGCTGTATGAAACCAGGTCGAATCTTTCTTTTGAATCCCCGTTGAATCTAGTAGTTTAACCAACATCGATTTCAAGTTAAATAAATCAAAAATGATGGAATGTAAAAGTCAAGACAATTAAGATCTACAGTAAATGTTAAAAATGAAAGTTACCTGAAACCTTTTATTCATTGTTTATTACCAATCAAAAGGTAAGAAAATGTTCAGAAGAAACCCAGCTTTTGCCAAAATCCAAATGGAACCAAATGAAACCATAATGGCATCATTGTTCTGTCCCTAATATGAAATAATTTCCCACAGATGGTTTTGGTTTTCTTTTCTGAAGATACAGCACACTTTCACGCTGCTATTGTTGGAAAAGTTTATCCCCAAGATTCTTCCAAGAAGAAGACAATCCTCAACCTTAAATCCTTCTTTCTCGAAACAGTAAACAACTCCCATTGTGTTTGTTGTGTATGAGTCGTATACTCACACACCTCTGACAGTACCCTGGAAACGGCCAGAATGATTTTCTCTAACAGTTTCGCACTTTTCCAGATTTCTGATTTTTATGTATTTTTGCAGTAATTCTTGTTTGTCTGACAGTCAATTCAGTCCTTGCCGTTTCTGCAATAAACACGTTGGAAGATGCTTCGGACTCACTTTTACTTCTCGTGAAATGATTCCCTCAATGAACACGGAAGCCTTCACGAACTCAAGCACGATTAAACCACAACGCAACGCTGCTCTCGGCTTACAGAAAGAATGCCTGATGTCGTCCATGTAATGCATTGTCTGAAATGGAAAGTTTCGGTTGAGGTGAACAAAAAAAGCCAAGTACTCTGGTCTCCCACACAGACATCAGGCTCACCATCTCAACATTCACAGCTTGACTCTGTTACCTCGCTGCACAGAGGACACAGTATTTACTGAAAGGGATCTGAATGCTGCCACTGAAGGTAATGTGAATGGGATTCCTGTTTAGAACAGGCTGTCCATCAAGATTGTGTCTTTCTTCTATAATTCTACAAATACAGATTTATGAAAGCATTATACTATCAGCATCACTATTTGTAGTTACTTATTGTTTAGCATTACAGATTGCAGGTCTACAGGCTGGCTGGGGTTTTTGGATAATCTGGGGCAGCTTCTGTCACTATAATATATTCGTCTTTTCCTGCAGACTCTTAACGCAATTAGTTTCCCGGCTGTTTAAATGTGTTAAATGGCCTAAAGCTTGTCATGGACCTCTGAATGATTTGCTATAAATGTCGTATTAATGTTACAGACAATTACCAGCCCAATAAAAGACACTGCAGTTAAAAATCATTTTATGAATCGCGCCCAATGACTTAAATTAGTAACCGTATTTTGCATCACTGTCACTTTATTTTTTTTTTGCCCGTATCAAAATGATTACATAGCGTAAATGAACACAGTTTCATGATGACTTGAGTAATTATTATCTCGTATGTAGAAGAAGACTGTTAATTAAATGCACATACGGAGAAGAGAAGGACTGTTTCAACTGCCTAAACAAGCATTACTGTCTTATCTAATGGGGTTTAAATAAGAAGCAGCACTGACTCATATTGCTATCTCATTCCCTTTAACTCTCTGCCTGTCTTACTGTCTCCCCTACAGACGTATTTTCAGTGGAAGGAAGCCTGCTGAGAGCTCATATATGGAGGCTATAATAGGCAGTGGGGAGGGCTGGCGGTGGGCTTAGAGTAGGATGACGTGGGAGGGCTGCATGCGTCAGAAAAAGGATGAGAGTGAGTAAGTGAGTGAGAAAAGGAGAGGAGTCGGATCCCCGCTATCTACCAGCGCTGGTTCAACAATGTTCTCCCGCGAGTTTCCTCTGATCAGACAGAGATGGGTGACAGGCTCGGTGTGAGCGGAGGAAGCTCACCGCTAAAACACACAGCAACACAAAGAGACAGATGTACTCTCCTGCAACTACTGTTTTCCACAAATAGCCAAGTGCACACACTGTTACCGAGGCAAAGGAAGAGTTAAAAGCCTGATGTAAAATAAGTTGGTTTCTGGATTCGATCCCATTTTTACTGATATGGCATATGGTTTGGTATCACTGATACTTTTTAGTATGTATTTATGATCTACATGTAGATGAAGCAAAAACCTGACGCAGTCTGCAAGACATCAGAGACATAATGATCTACATGTAGATCGTAACCTTAACGTAACGTACACATATTATACAAAGGCAAATGTGGCTTCTATGTATTTCTGTATCTATTTGTGTCTTGCAGACTGCATCGGGTTTTCCTTCATTATAACCTCAGTAGACTTCATGATGCTGCCAACACTTGGCTTTTGCATGCATGACACTTTATGATGGTGTAACAGTGTTTAGGCATAGCCAGACAATGCTTTAGCCATTGCTGTAATACGCCATTGCTGTGATACGCCATTGCTGTGATACGCCGTTGCGTCTGCTATATCGGTCTGGGCCTGTAATCAAATAACAACATTTACAGCATTCCAGTCCAGTGAATTTTATAGAAGTTGTCTGGACCAATATGGCGGTGACATTGATGTATGATCTAGCAGCCAATGCAGAATCTATGTATATATATATGTGTCTATGCTGTTTAGGCTGATGGGGGGGAAAAAAAGTTCCATTTTGGTCGTCGTGTCGAAGTTTCTTCCAGCTGCGTATCCTCTGGTGAACTGTAGCTCAGAGATTCTTTTAAGAGCGGCTTTGTCTTTGCTTCTCCCCCCTGTAAAGCTGCAGCTGGTGAAACACCCAGTCGACTGTTGTCTGCACATTCTCTCCAATCTGAGTCTCTGAAGCTTCGCTGTCACAGATCTCTTACAGCCCTCCCTCACCCAGTCTCCCTTTTTTGCACGCTCACTCAGTTTTTATAAAGATGGCCTGCTTGAGGCAGATTTACAGAGGTTGCCATTCAGCTGGACTCTAAGGATGTTTAGTGACTTGGAAATGTTCATATATCATCCCCTGGCTTGTGCTTTTCAATCAGCTTTTCACCGAGCTGCTTGGAGAGTTCATTTGTCTTCATGGTGGAGGTTTTGCTACAATACTGACTCACCAAAAAGTGTGACCTTATAGAAACATCTATTTCTTACTGCAATCAACTACTACAAAGTTCTTGCACTCCAGAAAGTCAGACTTAGGGCGTTTTCATACCTGCACTTTTTGGACAGGTTGGATCACGTGAGCTCTTCTCATTCCCTTTAAACACAGCAACAGATGCATTGATCTAAATTCTTGCATTAAAATCGTGCATTTTTGTGAGACCGCATTCATGCTTTTAAGTACATACAATATTGTGGAATAAACAGATACAAAATCAGGTTTGGAAAGATCATTATTTTGTCAAAATATTCAAATAATGAATGAACATCTGTGTGTAAACTAATTAAAAGAGTGCACTGGACGATTGGGCAGAAGACAAATGACCCTGGGTAAAAAATAGTTCTATATGATGTTTTATAATATGATTACATTGGTTGCATTACATTACATTGGGCAGACCCCTTTAAAAGGGTCCAGTGTGAAAAGCAAGTTGTGGCTATTTTGTTTCATGATACAAGATTGCATTTTTATAGACTGCATTCATAACATATGATTATGTCATATTTGCTTTATGACTTTATGCACTGGAATGTTCTCTATGTTCTCTTTGTTCACTGTGATCACTATGATCACTATGATCACTATGATCTCTTCTAGAATGTTAATATTATATATAAGTGAAACACCTGAAAGTAAGACACAGACTCAACATTGACTTGTCAAGTGAACTGCGAAACATTTGTGTCTTCAGCAAAAGCAATTTATTCGATTCACAAATAGATCTCACATCTATTAATTGTGTTCTGTTAATTGTGGATCATTTTCTGAATCCTAACTCGCAATGGAACGAAGAATGACCAGATCCAACAAGGTAAGAAGTTCACACCAGGACACAGTTTGTCAAATTTTGTTCACAGCTGCACTTCTGTACAAGACCACACATGTTTTTATCAGCTTCATATCGTGTCTGAAGCTCATACAAATATACAAATATAGTTTGATCAGTTTGTTTATAATCAACGGTGATGTTACATTTCACACAAATGTACAAGTTAATTGGGTCTGAATGCCTCAACAGTAAAGACATTTACTAACTGAATGGTTCAAATATAAAATAAAACTGTATGTATTCTGTGATATGAAAATGTCATCATGTGTTTCTTTGTTCATGTTGCACAGGACTATAGCAGAGGAATGGAGGACATGAGGAGAGTGATGGAGGGTGATATGAAAGAAATGGAGGAAAAGTTGAGAACAGCCGCTAAGATCATGGTCCTGGAGGAAAGAGAGTCCTGGAAAAGCAACCAACAGCAGCTCCAGCAGGAAAACATGTCCCTGCAGAGTCAGCTTTCCATGTCTGAAGAAGCCATCAGGACACTGGAGGCGCAGCTCATTGAGAAGGACAAAGTTCTCAGCAGGGCCATTAAAAAAAGAAACGCTCGTACTCAAGCTCACATTGACACCCTGGCTCTGCTGACCAGCACACAGTCCGCTCTGAAGCAGAGCCAATGTACATGTGACGAACTTGAGAAAGATCTCCAGAAGCTGTCTGGAAGAGAGAACTGCCAGAAAGAGTTGGATCAGATAGAAGACAAAGAGAACACCTGGAAGAAGAGGCTGGCAGAGACAGACAAGAGACACCAACAGGAACTCTCTGAGACAGAAGAGAGCTACCAAAAGGTGTTGTCTCAGATCGTAGAGAGCTTCAAAAAGGAGCTCTCAGAGAAAGACAACACCTGGAGGAACAGACTGGCAGAGAGAGACGAAAGACACCAAGAGGAACTCTCTGAAGTAGAAGAGAGCTACGAAAAGGTGTTATCTCAGATGGAAGAGAGCTTCAAAAAGGAGCTCTCAGAGAAAGAGAACAGCTGGAAGAAGTGGCTGGCAGACATAGACGAGAGACACCAGCAGATAGAAGAGAGCTTCAAAAAGGAGCTCTCAGAGAGAGACAAGACCTGGTTGAAGAAACTGGTGAAGACTGAGGAGATACACCAACAGGAAATCTCTGAGACAGAAGAGAGCTACCAAAAGGAGTTCTCTCAGATGGAAGAGAGCTTCAAACAGGTGCTCTCAGAGAAGGAGAACAACTGGAAGAAGAGGCTGACAGAGAGAGACGAGAGACACCAACAGGAACTCTCTGTAAAAGAAGAGGGCTACCAAAAGATGTTGTCTCAGATAGAAGAGAGCTTCAAAAAGGAGCTCTCAGAAAAAGAGAACACCTGGAGGAAGAAACTGGTAGAGAGAGACGAGAGACATCAACAGGAACTCTCCGAAAAAGAAAAAATCAACCAAAGGGTGTTCTCTCAGATGGAAGAGAGCTTCAACAAGGAGCTCTCAGAGAAAGACAACACCTGGAGGAAGAAACTGACAGAGAATGATGAGAGATACCAAGAGGAACTCTCTGATAGAAACAGTTTCCTGAAGGAGCACATTATAAGAACCAGAACGGTGGTCGCTGATTGGAAGGCAAAAGAACAGCAGTGGGAAAAGCAACGGAAAGAGCTGGAAGAGAAACTGTTGGTGAAAGAACAGACGTGGATACACAAGGAGGCAGAGAGCAAAGCAGAGATCCAACTACTGACTGAGCAAAACACCAATCTTCAGGTACGCTGACTCAGCTCTTTTTCATTCTAACAATTTATTTCAGATTCAGATTTAAAAGGGAAATTAAAATATGCTGTTTTTCTCTGTTTTTCTCTTTTCAGGAGCGCATGATGGAAAAAGCGAAGAAGTGGATGTTCTGGAGCCGAAGACCCAAGAAATGACCCCCCCCCCCCCCCCCCCCCCCCCACACACACACACACACACACACACACACATAACCAAACCCTAACCCCCCCACCGCCACAGACACACACTTACACACACACACACACAACCAAACCGTAACCCCCCCACCACCACAGACACACACTTACACACACACACACAACCAAACCCCTCCATCCCCACCAACACACACACACATAACCAAACCCTAACCCCCCCCACCACCACAGACACACACACATGACCAAACCCCCACCCAACCACACACACACGACCAAACCCTAACCCCCCCCCCACACACACACACACACACACACAAACAAACACATGACCAACCCCCCACCCTACCACCCAATAAAAAATAAAACAATTAAAAATAACTAACTGTGACAGTGTGTTTTATTAATGTCTGTGTTTTAAACTGTGATGTTTCTCTCTCACACATCAAGCAAACCAAGCAGCTGTTTGGGGGCAGGTGTTGTCCAGGAAGCCTCTAAAGGAAGTAATACCACACAAGCCCCCTGTAACTAATAAATGATTGTATGTGACATTATTAGATTGTTACTGATGTATTAATGTGTAAGTAGCATCTTAATGTTGAATGTAGACCAGGTGGAGCTTTTTTCAGCTGCTTTATATACTAGTTTAGTTGTGGCTCTGAACCTGCTCCTCCAAAGGGCCACAACATAAATCAATCACAAGAGAGGAAAGAAGACCAAACCAGGTTTCTGCTGCACAAATCTGTATTCATGTTTTAACCCTTGTATGGTATTCGGGTCTGTGGGACCCGTTTTCAGTTTAATTAATTATTTTTTCAACCTGTTAATTCATTGGCTTTGGCTCATTTTCTGTGAAGAACATAAATCAAAATACATTTGTTTAGTATTTTAAGAGAAAATTATTGGATTGTGGTGTTTTGAAAGCCCAAAACTCTAGCGGGTCCACCAGACCCATAAATACTAATACCACACGAGGGTTAAACCTGTATTAAAATGTTTTCTCACACGTGATCTGTTTGTTTAGGATGTTAAAGGCTATTTTACACACAACAACAAAAAAAGGTTCTCTAACCTAAACTTAAACTTTTATTTTAGATTTAAGATTTAAATAACTAATGAAGTTGCTCTGCGTCTAATAAAAAACTCAAATTGCTCCGCCTAGTCTGACACAGCCTCAGCTGCACCTGTCCTCCCTCATCTGTGCATCGTTGCTCCTTTGGTGCCTGGAAATTACATGGACATGCACAAAAAGGAGAGTTGCACATCAGGAAAATCAAATCAAATCAAATCAAATCAAATTTTATTTATATAGCCCAAAATCACAAAATACATTTGTCTCAGAGGGCTTTACAATCTGTACAGGGAGTAACACCCTCTGTCCTTAGACCCTCGATTCGAGTGAGGAAAAACTTGCCCACCAAAAAACCTTTTAACAGGGAAAAAGGTGGAAGAAACCTCAGGAAGAGCCACAGAGGAGGAATCCCTCTCCCAGGACGGACAGACGTGCAATGATGTCACATGTACAGAACAAATCGCACACACATATTGTACACTCACAATGAATAATAATGAATTACAATAGATGATAAGAATAGGTTACAATGAATGATGAATTATTACAGTAGCAGCAAATCATTACATAACTATAAACTGTAATGGGGATATGGCAACAATGATGACGGCGACAACACATGCAGTAGACGCCACGCAGGACCACAGCAGCAGACAAAGTCCACAAGAACCTGCTGGACGAGAGAGCACAGAAACTCCGGGGAAGAAGTTTAATTAGTAACATGATAGATAGATGGATTAGATAGATGGATAGATAAGGAGAGAGAGAGAATGAGAGAGAGAGAGCGAGAGAGTATGTGAGTCCCCCAGCAGTCTAGTTCTATGGCAGCATAACTAAGGGATGACCTGAGCCAGCCCTAATTATAAGCTTTATCAAACAGGAAAGTCTTAAGTCTACTCTTAAAGGTGTTGATCGTGTCTGCCTCCCGAACACAGAGTGGTAGTTTATTCCACAGAAGAGGAGCTTGATAGCTGAAAGCTCTGGCTCCCAATCTACTTTTAGACACTATAGGAACCACAAGGAACCCACCATCCTGGGAGCGCAATGTTCTAGTGGGGTGGTAAGGTACTATGAGCTCTTTTAAATATGATGGTGCCTGACCATGAAGAGCTTTGTAAGTTAGTAGAAGAATTTTAAATTCTATTCTAGATTTAACGGGTAGCCAGTGCAAGGAAGCCAAAATGGGAGAGATGTGATCTCTGATCTTGGTTCCTGTCAGAACACGTGCAGCAGCGTTCTGAATCAGCTGCAAACTCTGAAGAGACTTATTAGAGCAGGCTGATAGCAAAGAGGTACAATAGTCCAGCCTAGAAGTAACAAATGCATGGACTAGTTTTTCTGCATCGACTTGAGAAATGATGAGTCTGATTTTGGCAATGTTACGCAAGTGGAAGAATGCAGTCCTCGAAAGTTGTTTTATATAGTTATTAAAGGACAAGTCTTGATCAAAAACAACGCCAAGATTTTTTACGGTGGAGCTGGTGGCCAGGGTGATCCCATCTAAGGCTAAATCTCTGGAATGATAGTTTCTAAGGTGTTTGGGTCCTATTACGAGAACTTCAGTTTTTTCTGAATTTAGCATCAGAAAATTGTGGGTCATCCAATTTTTTATGTCCTTAATGCATGCTTGAAGTCTAGTCAAGTGATTGGTTTCATCAGGCTTGATCGATAAATATAATTGGGTGTCGTCAGCATAACAGTGAAAGTTAATTGAATGATTCCTAATAATGTTCCCTAAAGAAAGTGTTGCCCACCTGACCTAGGGGTGTCAGGGCGGGTCTGTATATATAAACAAAAGAGGCAGTAAACATGAACGTCAGTACGGTTTCACTGCAGGCTTTACTCTCGTCATCAAATCATAACTGTTACAGATGACATAAGCAACGGTTTGTATTAAATACATACAATTACATTAAACATTTTCCAAACACATCAAGTAACAATCACATCTACCTATTACCATTTAAAACAATAAAGTGCATATAATACACAGAATCAGTGACAAAACACGCACAGTATAAAGAGAAACAGTTAATATCTAATTTATATATATAATAACCAAACAAAACAAGCCCCGCATGTCAAGTACTTCTACTGTAGTTACGTGTATATCAGTTAGCATCAGTTAGCTAGCATTCGCCGTCATACACAAAACATGGAAAAAACTACACACCACGGCAACACTACCAACAACAACTTCTCCTCAATGATACCAAAACACTTGTCCCTTATTCTGGGATACATGTCTGCATTATAAATGAAGATTAACCCACCTGTATATATAAACAAAAGAGGCAGTAAACATGAACGTCAGTACGGTTTCACTGCAGGCTTTACTCTGCAGTTCCTGCCTCGTAGTAAGTTTTACCAGCCTCATCAGCGCTATGCGCCATCTGCTGACATGTTTTGGTATCGCTCTGTTCAACCAGTGAAGTACAGAGAGTGATTTTCATCACTTTAGACACAATAAAATAAAAATTATATGGGGGGTGTCTGTTTGTTTGTTTTTAACTTATACTCAACTCTTGTATTAACTTTTTAAACACATCTTTTTAACCATTTCTTAAATCTTAATGAACTACTTTTTATCTTTTTAACCCTTTACACTTAATGAACTACTTTTTATCTTTTTAACCCTTTACAAAAGCATATATAAACTGAAAAGAAGTGGCCCTAATACAGAACCTTGTGGGACTCCATGATAAACTTTGGTTTGCATGGAGGATTCATCATGAACATGAACAAACTGAGAACGGTCTAGGAAATATGACTTAAACCAGCCTAGGGCGGTTCCTTTAATGCCAATTTGGTATTCCAGTCTCTGTAAGAGAATCTGATGGTCAAGAATTACATAAAGAATGTATTTGGGGAGGCGGCTGCGGGAAAATTGGGCCCTGAGTCCGACTCACCTGTATTCTTGCAGTTTATCCCTAACATTTGTGTTCCATCACAATGACTGGCCTTCTGGATCCAGGTTACAGAATAAAATGCATATTTCTCTAATTAAAATAACACATTTAGAGGATTGTGCAGCCTTGGCAGAAAGTGTTTTCTAATATTATGCAGGTGACCTGCACACAGCACAATATGCATATGCATATTCCCTGCATGGAGGACCTGTGATGTTTAATATCAGAGAGTAGAAAGGAGGGTAAGGGTCTAATGCTGTTTTCTCATCCTTTAGTGCGCTTCAGACTTTTGGCTGGTAAGTTTGAAAAACTAAAGAATGTGTTGCTCTTCAGTATTCACTGCATCATAATTCATGTAGGGAATATTTAATAACAAATTGCGCTGCTGCACATTTTCTCATTACTTCCACATTAAAATGGAGTTATTGTATTTGCACAAAAACAATGTCATTATTTACAAAACACAGATAATAGGTACAAATCATTATTCTCATAGTTCTGTAATAAAAAGTTGTGGTCCTGAGGTGTAGGTGAAAAGTTCATCACCACATTCTCTTATTCAACTCTCATTCCTGTTTCTGTTTCTCAGTGTTCCCTGTCACACATGTCTTCAGTTCGTACTGTCTTGTGTTTTTTACTCCCCCAAAATCCCCAGACTCAGTCACAATTGGCCCTCTGTAGGGCACAGCACCGGGGACCTGTGTTTGTAATTTAATTTCAGCCACTGAGGGTCATTACCTCAGTTAATCCCAGTGTACAGAAAGATCATTAGTGTTTGGAAGAAAGACAGAGGCAGGATGACAGAGGGGGGGGGACAGAGGGAGGAAAGGGACAGACTGCTAATGAGACAGATGAAGCTGTAACTTCTATGTAACTTCTTATAGAATTTACTCTTTGGGGATTTATGGGGTTTTGGGTAACTGCAAAGTAGACGAGGCTATGCAGCGTGTCCTCAAATTCACCTTGTTCCCACAGGAAACAATGGAGGAACCTGCATTCCAATGTAAGACTTTTATTTTTAGACTATATTAAATTCAGGACCCTAACGGCGAGGCAGCAGGATGTACAGTGATGTACGTTAATTAGGACCGGTGCTGCTTTCAACCATGAATAAGTTGACTTTGTTGTATTCACATGAGCTCGTTTTGTTTACCTGGCAGAGACCTGTTTTTATGAAACTACTAACAGTGTGATTTCAGAATCCTACTCGCAAATGTATGTATCAAAGCTATTAATCTTATTTCTTTTAACTGATGCAAAGTGTGTGTGTGTGTGTGTATGTGTGTGTGGGGGGTGGGGGGGGTCTGTCAGCTCCAACGACGTAAATCTTTAAAAACGGCTCACAAATACATAGTTTTATTATTAATAAAGGCTCAGCTGCTCACTGTAGTATTTATCAAACGCTACTCGAACAGGAGGAAACGGTGCATTTGTTGAACTATTTTCAGTGGCGGATTAATCATTCATCACGTTCACATAATCGTCACATTTGGTGCCCTTGTGAGCGTCGCTTGCAGCAGGATGGTGTGAGCGGGATTCAGTCAAAATAAACTACCGTGTGTGTGCGTGTGTGTGTGTGTGTGTGTGTGTAAACAAACGTGCAACAGAGTGGCTCACTGATGTTCCTTGAATAGTTTAGTTTTTAGAGTAGAATTTTAACAGTAGAGTAGAGCTGCTTGTTAGTAGGATCAACTGATTTTTTTTTTTTTTTTGGCTTTCGGCCTTTTGAAAAAGAGAAAAATGCATCCTTAAATTGCCACTGCTGAATAACAAGCCAAACAACTACTTCACAGGAATACACAAGCATGTTAGTTTGACAGCTTCGGGCCTATTTCTCTATGACATTGCTTTCTTAATAGAAATATAAAGATAAAAATCACTAACTCATACTCATCCTTAACTTAAAGACAGCTCTGGAGGTGTATGTTAGGATCATAAATAAAGAATCAAACGCACCTTCTGAGACATAAAACATGTTTTGTAGTGACTGCAGAGTTATTAGCTTTATGTTATCAATGTAGCAACGTGTAATAATTAATTATTTACTGTATAGAGCAACAATAGACCACCATGTACTCCACCATGTATGGCAAAACATGTTGTTTGTCCCGTTATTATTTCCTAGAAGAAATACCAATATCCGCTGATGCTTGAATGTGTCAGAGAATATTGAACAATATTAGTGCAGATGACATACATCTATTGTTGTAATATTTCCTGCTGTAGTATAATAGCCATTAGACTGAGTAAGCTGATGGTTGAGGGGACCAAACAACCGTTTTTCATTTGTTCTTCATCCACTGTGTGCTGTGGCGGCCGCATAAGCCGCTGTCCACCAGTGTTAGCGTTTCCTTATATTTGGTCACATTTTAACATATTATGGATATTAAAGAAATAACATACCACATATTGCACATTTTAATCATTTGTTTTGTTTATTTTACATAGTTATTTTACACCTTTTTATTCTTTTACCTTTTTGCTTGGTCGAGTGATTTCATCTACGACGTTGACAAAAACCTAGAACCTGTGCGGATGTAAACTCTACTAGTGGAATATTATAACTGGAACATTAGAAGAAGAATACTCCTGAAAACCTGGATCCCCACATTACCCATAATGCAACTTGACCATCAACAGCTCAGTTAGAGACTCAATTATGTTATGTTTGTAATGACTAATATAGCCTGGAGCTTGTATTATACCTTATTCTTTAGTCTATTTATTTGTCAAAAGTTATTGTTTTAATAGGCTAAACATATTCATTTTTAATAGTGCATTTCATTGGCTGGGACCTACAGATATTACTGTGGATGCTGAGTCTGAGTCTGAGTCTGAACATGTCATTGGCCATTGAAATCAATCATGTATGTGTCAGTTGTCAAGCCGACAGATATCACCACCAACACCAAACTCATGTTGGTGGATTGTGCTGATTTCCCAGGATGCAGAAAGCAAAAAAAATAAAAAAAATAAAAAATACATATGACGTATGCAGACATGTTCAATGAAGCTGTCACGCTGAGGCAGGTGCTCCGAGTATCAGTGCTAATGAACAATTAGACAGT
Source organism: Pampus argenteus (assembly GCA_036937835.1). Classification (NCBI taxonomy): domain Eukaryota; kingdom Metazoa; phylum Chordata; class Actinopteri; order Scombriformes; family Stromateidae; genus Pampus; species Pampus argenteus. The sequence goes on from CM072881.1 coordinate 3,927,404, forward strand.
GGAGTTTAACAAGACGCCTCAGCCCTCAGTGAAGTCATCTTAAATGGGGTGGAACAGATGCCCTGAGGGTAAATGGGTGGCCTTTAACGCAGTATTAATAAGCTCTGCTGAGATACTCAGAGCTGCATTACACCTTGATATGTGTTCAATGAAATACCGACTATAAGAGGAGGCGACTTTCACTTCAAGGCTTTTCTTCCACAAATATGTTTGCGATTGTCATCTAAATGTGACTCTTAACTCGTACAAACTTGGATTTTCAAGCACATTTAACACTTTATAAACACATTTAAACGGATACATTAACATCAGTTTTACATTTTGCAGCACCAAGTTTCGATTTGGCAGAATTTAAGACTGACAAGGCCGAGGTTGCTTTTAAAAACTCGTTCATCAGTGGCAGTGATAGAGGCTGAAGGTGCCAGGCTGAGATTGATTGGCTTCGGAGCTTTTATTTTCAGTCGGGGGAAACTGAGAACGCAGCTATTCAAACTCAGACTGCACCGAAAGCACTTGAAAATACATCAGAACCCACTGACACATTCAGTTCTATTCAAAAACAACTGCGATGTGTTCAGTTACATGGTCACCAACAGTTAGAATAAATAGCTAATATACAGTATACAGTTTAAAGATAATATGTTTGGACATTCATTTTGTGCTTGAAGCTATGTCTGTCACAGTAGTAATTAATCAAAATTATGTTATAACATTCATTCCATTAATTCATCATTTTGATGGTTAACAATTAAGGATTTAATATTTAGTCAGACTGTTTTTACTTAAACTAGTATTTACGAGCACAGCAGGGATGAACTCGCTTTCATGTAAAACTGGTTTGATCAGGTTGTAAATGAGTAAGTACAATTTTTGAGAAAATTTAAAGTATTTTAAATGTATTTTATTATTTATTTATTCAAACAACCAGCAGACATGCTGCTGTCATGACGTTCAGTTTGCACCATCACTTAAAGTCTCCATGGTGAAGCTGTAGTAAGAAGTTCGAGAGCCAGCCGGGGGAGTTCTCCCACTCCAAAACAACTGCACCATTTACTGACTTTATGTTCTTAATTGACTTATATGAGAGTGTTTGTAAATAATTATGGAGCTTTATGGGTCTGTCAAGTATCCTAATGATATACAGGAACACAATAATGCATACAATATACATTAATAGCCTCAGGTGGGTAATAGAGCTGACTGTCATGAGGGATAAATGGACTTTTTGGATTGTTATTATTATTATTGTGTGTTCACTCTGCTTGTCCATATTGTACCCTCGTGATGATAATGTCCAAACAGCAGGCAAATGACAAAGGTCCCAAAGTCACTTGCACATTTGTGAATCGTGATGGCACATTATTGACGATTACTGTAAATGGGTTTTTTTACAATGGGGACTCACAAGAGGCAGATATGAATGGTTGAAGTTGAAGCAGCAGAGACCTTACCTGACATCTGTGATACAGGAGGTAGAGTGGGTCGTCCACTGAGAGCAGGGTTGGCGCCTCCCTCCTGTCCATGTGTTCAAGTATCCTTGAATCCTAAAGAAACCTCAGGAAGAGCCACAGAGGAGGGATCCCTCTGCCAGGACGGACAGACGAGCAATGATGTCACATGTACAGAACAAATCAACACACACATATTGTACACTCACAATGAATTATAGTGAATTGATATATGGGATGATGGATGGATGATGATGGGGCACTGGAGAGTTGAATTTGAGGCAAAGATGATTTTACATAATAAATGGTCCTCCTTCTCAGCGTCATAACTCCTCACTCACTGTGTTAAACACGTTACTGTTTTCCAGTGTGACTTACACCCATGAATGTATCAATATGTCCATGTTTTATGTTTTTCACTTGTCACGTTGGTTCCAGAAAAGACCTTTTGTGTTAATTTATTTAGTTTTCACGTGAAGTGTGATGATTGTTTTTCTTTTCTTGAGAAGAGCTGCTTGAGATCCACTTTAAATTACGAGGACATGGTTGGACAATATTTGAATTAGCTTGTAACAGTAGGTAATATTGCAGGTAATTATTACTGGGGTGGAGGTAATGATCCACATACTATAGTGCAGGTAATATAAAAATCAGCCCACCTCCCCTGGAGACAAATATCGACTCTGAATGGAATCATTAGGTTTGACCCTCTGTGTCTGTTACAGTAAATGTGCTCCTTTTGTATATTATACATTCATTATGACTTTAAATGAATCAAGCTTAAGTCAAGATAACGGCTGATGACATTATTGAGGTTATTACAAACAAACAAACAAACAAACAAACAAACAAACATTTTGTCCAACACCTTCTACAGCATGGTACTATATAGAGTAGCTATGCCACCAATTCACAAAATAACAGCCTGTGTTATCCCCTTCCTGAACTCCCATTGTGAATACAATTTCACTGCAGTGTATGAGTGTATGGCAGTGCCATTTAAAGAAGTAATGAAAATACAACACACACACACACACACGCGGTCACGTAACACACACACGGTCACGTAACACACACACGGTCACGTAACACACAAGGGTATTGCGTAGTGAACTCTCTTGAGGATGGGAGGCCAGTTCCACCCCAGGGAGCTGTGAAGGCCGACTCTGAACAGAGCCGCGCAGGCTGGGTGCATACAGATGACTGGGTGCTTGTATAGGTGTATACAGTGCTGTATACAGCATGTATGTTGGGGTAAAGGGCAGAACATGATACTGCAGGCCCTCTGGAACAGATGGTGTTTTCAGTTGGGAGCAGGAGAGAAAAAGAAGGGGGCTGTAGGGCTACATGGAGGAGTTGTGAGACACAAAAAACAGCTGTGAGAATAATAAGAAGAGTGTTATCAAAAAGCCGTGCACGACTCCATTTCTGTTTGGTGGTTTGGTTTGGAGCATATGTCATACTATGGTATTGATTTCCAGTAGGAGGATTCACTCACACGTTATTTATTTATTTATTTATTTATTTATTTATTTATTTATTTATTTATTTATTTATTTATTTATTTATTTGTCTATCTGATTAAAACAATCTCTTTTTATTTCATTCTATTCAGATGCTGTTCATTTTGTCAACTAGAACTACGGCAGGAACATGCCAGTAGCTGAATGGTTACTGCACATGTCCCATATCCACTAATATCTGATATAAAGTGATGTAGCTGTTACCATTGATAAGACGTATCTTGTATTCAGTGATGTTGTGCCTCTGACAGTAATGTAATCTGATGTCAGAGCTTCTTGGAACAAACAAGATTTTAAAATGCATCTTAAGTCCACCGAGAATTAGACAAGAAGCAGCAACAGAACATCTGGACAAACTAAATAAAACCATGCAGGCAGCACAGCCATATTTACATATTCAAAATGCATTTCAAAATAAGACTATAAACACTTGACTGAGACTAAGAATTTCTGTCAGAAGACTAAAGTTGAATTAAAATAAGGTGAGAAAATGAACACTGTTCAGATGTAGCTGTGATAAACACTGTCATCATCACCATGGCGTTGACTTGATTATATATACTTCACCAGATATTAATTTCACCATATTTTTCTACCATAACATAAGGACAATTAATCAAAAAGCAATTAAATATGTGTGTAAACAATCATAAAAATAGCCACAAGAATAATAATAATATAATCTAATAATAATAATAATAGTTAGTTAATAATAACTATTGCAGTTACAACTAATCCAATTGCACATTGTAGACAGGCCCCTACAGCTCTGTGTGTGGGGCTATATACACAACATCAATGTGAGCAGTATGGATATACAGCAGTGTCACATGTTTCCACAGGATGCAATTATGCCTCCATAAAAAAAGATGCTCATACTGTATGCAGCTAATTTGCATTGCCTTATACATTATGTAAGTCCTATAGAAATGCAATGCAGGAAACATGTATGTACTGAGCACATCTGCAGATGACTCAACACATTGATTCTTACAATGAAAGCATGATGAACAATTTCTATGGTTTAGTTTAAGAAACCCGCAGAACATGATTTGGGGTATGAGAGAGGATGTGTGTAGCAAGGGATGAATGGATGGATGGATGGATGGATGATGGATGGATGATGGATGAATGATGGATGGATGATGGATGAATGATGGATGGATGATGGATGGGTGGATGGATGGATTGATGGATGGATGGATGGATGGATGGATGGATGGATGGATGGATGGATGGATAGATGATGGACGGACGGACGGATGATGGATGGATGAATGGATGGATGGATGGATGGATGGATGGATGGATGGATGGATGGATGGATGGATGGACGGATGGATGGACGGATGGATGGATGATGGACGGATGGATGGATGGACGGATGGACGGATAGACGGATGGATGGACGGATGATGAATGGATGAATGGATGAATGGATGAATGGACGGATGGACGGATGGATGGATGGATGGATGGATGATGGATGGATGGATGGACGGATGATGGACGGATGGATGGATGGATGGATGGATGATGGACGGATGGACGGATAGACGGATAGACGGATGGATGGACGGATGATGGATGGATGGACGGATGGACGGATGATGAATGGATGAATGGATGAATGGACGGATGGACGGATGGACGGATGGATGGATGGATGGATGGATGGTGGATGGATGGATGATGGATGGACGGTGGACGGTGGACGGATGATGGATGGATGATGGATGGATGGATGGATGGATGGATGGATCCTAGATAGGACAACAACATTCCCAATGATTCTCATTTTTTAAACATTCTTTAAACTTTCATTCATAATTTACTCTTGTCATCTATATAGTTTTGAATCAGAGCAAAGTAGCAACTTTAACATCTTTTATTTTTTATTTTTTTGCACTACATCACACAGCTTTTAGATTGTAATTGTTGAGTGGCTCTCTATTCTATTATTCCACTATTCTAAATGAGTTTGTGTTTAATTAAATTGCCACACCTGGGGATTAGCAAACCTAAGGCCATGTAATATTCTACACAATGCACAGAGAGGGAGGAGAGTTACCCTCAGGCCTTCAGTAGCTTAATCCAGCCATGTCATTGCAGTCTGCAGACTAATAAAAATACATCCAGAGCACAACTCACTGTTTATTGAAACCAAACCCAACACGGAGACTATGTGTGGCTACAGCATAAGTTGGTTCAAAGTGATTTCTGCTATCATTGAATACAGACAAACCCATTCAGCGGAACCAGGCAACTTTTCTCCCGTGACCCTTCAATCATCATTCCTAACCTCAACGCTTATTACATTGATTTGAAAGGCACTGCATGATGAGTCACTGTGCATTAACGCACACTTTCCTCTCTCCATTTATAAACACAATGACAATAGATGTTTCATTTATCTCTAAACTTTTCTTTTCAAACTGCACTCACCTTGAGGCTAAAAACGTCCTGATAGTTTTGGAAAGCAAGATGTACAAATGTTTTAACAATTATGCACTCGTAAAATGAGCTCAGGAATAAAGTTTTCCCTGCGGGGTGAACAATAGGTTTTAAACAGTAATTTGTTAATTGCTGTTTGAATTAGAAGGAGTTACATTATCCCCCAGGGTTCATTTAATTAGAGCGAGGCCTGAGGAGAAGAGAGCCTTTGGCTGAATCTGTCAGCCTCGGAAGGAATATTAGAGGCATGGAGATATATTCTGAGAGGAAAAACTCAAAACCGCCGAACTCAAACTCAAAACCGCCGAGTAAAATTAAAAACAGCCACAACTGGACTACAGATTAAACAACATCTCTTTATTCACTTAGTTCACCAGGAAGTAGATCCGTTAGAAGAGATGCAAGAATTTCCAGGGGACTACTTTCTGTCAGTTTTCATCAAAAGTCTCTGCAAGGTGTTTGGTAATATGCTATCATGGCCATGCTTTGACAGCCATAGAAATATTATATTTGTATATTTATAATATTTGAGGGTTAAGGAAACCATTTTCAGAAAAATTCCTTGAAATGTGGTCATTTAGATATGCACTAGAACATTTCACATTTTAATAAACTTGGCTCCGGTGAACAAACCGTGTCTAAATATCTTTGTAATTTCTGTACTAGAATTTCTCATTTTTTGACCAACATTTATTGTATAAAGGAGAAAAATATGACACTAAGACTTAATTTGAAAATTAATCAAACTACGAATAAATTTGGGATTCCAAAAACAAAAATGTTAGAAAGAAGTCAAGAGTCCCTGAGATCTTCCCCATGCTCATACAGAGTAGTAAACAAAGCAACCTATTATATCACAGCAAAGCTCTATTGGATGTAAAAGCTGTCAATCAATGTTACTTGTTTGAATTCTGATTTCTATTTCAGAAAAAAAGAAACATTGCTGATACAAGAAAATCTCCACATATTGATCCGACATATATTGATGAAAAAAAAAATACTTTTTAAAATTCTTTTAAATGTCCTGTGATTTGCTGGAGCACTACAATAAAAACAGAAACGGGGGTTTCTTTTATGAATGGCACATTCAGTATAAACTAAGGGACATGAGGGCAGTCTGTAACAATTGATTTGTCTGCCATTAGTAGAATAAATAACACATTAGGAGGACTTCTGCAGTAGACGCACAAGCTTCAGAACACAGTGTGTGCTCAGTGTGCAGCAGCTCACTGTCAGTGTGTTTGTGAGCCGCGGTGTTTAAGTTAGCAGAGGTTAAGTGTCCAGATGCACACTGCACTTCACTCCAACATCCACTTCACAGCGGGGTCACTAAACTCTCGATATGTGGACTGTACTGCAAAAACAAGCCAATGCAGAGGGGTGTGTGTGTGTGTGTGTGAGCGCGCGGTACTGTCCATGACTGAGGAGCATGTCAGTGGATGTTTAGAGGATGAAGGTATAGTATGTGGCTGTGTGCAGACTTGTGTTGTTAACTTCCCAACCCCGTGATGCATTAAGCATTCAGCTCTGCTGCAAACACTCCGAGGCTCAGGATCAAAAGAGAGTCGGCTTCTGCCATATCGCATAAGTTCTTATTGATCTTGGGTTAAGATGGATAAACACATTGATTCATGTCATGTACCGTGCGTTAGCTTGATTTGTACTCAGCTTGTATTGCCTCTGACCTGAACACACACTATTTTATTTATTTATTTATTTATTTTTGGCTTGTAGTATCCACTCCAGAGAATGACAGAAGTGTATACTTTAAAGTGGAAGGAACATTTTCACTATAAAGGTTTCACTCTAATTCACCACCGCAGGAAAACAAATGCTACTTATGTATTCAAATAAATGGATTTAAAGATGTTTTTTATATATATATATATATATATATATATATATATATATATATATATATATATAACTTGGATCAAGGCTGTTTGATTTAGAGTTTTCATTTTCTATGTGAATATGCACATAAAACATAACATCAACTGAGAAGTTAAGTTAAAATCTTTTCCACTGCCGGGTGGGACTTCCAGGTGCAACAGTGATGCCGGCTGTAACTCTTTCAACTCCAGATTCATTGAGATGAAAGCCTTAGAATCAGATTCCGTTTTCCCCCGAGGAGAACGGTATCTGTTCATGACTCATACAACAAGCCCGGACCACTCATGAATTTTGTTTGTACCAAAGAGAAACTCGAACTGCATGAGAATGAGTGGAAGCTTTGTTAAATTCAGCAAGTCCTCTGAATTAAGCGAGATAAATGTGCAGTTGGTTCATGTCCTCCAGAAGGACACGAGTCTTTTTTTGATCTGACACCCGTAACTGCAGGATGATATTGCGAATTCAAAAATAAAACCGTTCCTGATCAGTGTGATAAATAAATAAAAAAAATCTGGTTATCTTTCCACAGTCTCGTTTAAATGACCTTTGCTCTCATTTAGGTTTACATTCAGTTACAATCTTTATTGTTAAATAACTAACACAATTAGATTTTTTTTAAAGTTTATTAATATTTTTTGACATAGTTTGTTGATGGAGTGTATTGACAACACTTTAGGTTGTATTGATATTATGTCCTGTTTTGGTGATGGACTTCTGGCTTCTATCACTATAAGACCAAGTGATGCATTATGATGCATCGTGGCAGTCGATACTTTGCTTTAATGATGCATATTCTTAAATGAATTTATGTCTTATCAAATAAAACCACAAATAATCAGAAATCTGAGGCAGGTGGTATCCAGCATGGAACAAGTTGTTTTCTCGAGCGCTTGGGAAAAAAAGTGTTAAACTGGCATGTGTGTAGTTGTAGTAGATGTGTTGGAAGAATGAGGCTCAACAGGAGCATATAGCTCAATATGTATACATATGGCTGTATTAACCGCGTACAAAATAATACATTCATTTAATATGTTTAATGTTGTATTGACCCTTGTCGAGTGTGAGTCTCGACACGTGGAGATATTAAAGACCATGTTATAATTAAATTTAAGAGGTTTTGAACTGAATTCAGTGCTTAAATAAGATATCATGTTTGGAACAGGAAATAAAAAAATGTTAGATGCGTCACCCGTATACATATTTACCATATCTATGCATCCTCACAGTTTCCTTCTGCAATAAGGGATCTTTACCATCACATTTCCTTTTAATTTTCCTTCAGAATAAAGTGGTTTAATGTCAGCACGTATATGAGTGCAACACCATCAGAAAACAAGATAACAATAAAAAAATAAATAAAAGTGGAATTATCTTCTTAAACACAATCCTCAGAAGTGAAACATGGCTCATCATCAGTCAGGTTTGTTCATTCTTCTTGCTTGCTCTGCTGCTTATGAAATGAAAAAGACTGAAGGCCAACGTATGTGATACTATGTGGAAGCTGGTCGGTTGACACACTAACTCCTGTGACTCAGGGTGACCTGAGATAGCAGCTTGTCACAATTGTGTTATGCTCTTTTTTTTATCCCAGATTATACCTTTAGTGTTGTGAGGTTATGAACAGGTAATCTTCTTGCACTCTTTAATCAGATGAAATGTCGGGTATTACTGCGTGTTGCTCAACGTCACCTCGTGTTCTGAACTGAAGGTGAAAGCTTTTTGTCAGTTTGGTCGCATGAACGCGAACATATCGAGTGCATACTTAATGAACTAAAGCCATTCCTATACAAAGATCAATCTCTGAGCGAATCATACTGATTTTTGTGAGACATTCCACACCTCGCAACTGTCTCATAGCAAATAATACAATCCCCAGAATGATCATTTCAAGCCACAAGTGCTGTCCACAATCACCAAATGGTGAGTGGGTGGGAAGAGTTTTCAAATATGTGTTCACAGAAGCCCACCTCCCCTGCAGAGCTGCCCACGAGGAAAACTTATTTATGGAACACACACTTGTTTCCATAGCACAGCACAATATGCAGCTTAGTGTGAAGCAGGGAGCTGAATAACACATTCTCCCCCTCAGTTGGTAAAGCTCATGTCCCAATCAAGACTGAAAGATGAAGCTCATGTAGAGACATCTTTGAACCGAGTTGCACTTATTACGGCTAATTGCTGGTTTAGAATGACCATATGCACATTATCGGCACGCATCGGTCCATATATATCATATATATATCATTTATATATATGTTATTTATGATCATCTATTCACATTCAACCTAGTGAGTTACACAGTTCTGATGAGACATACATGCAGCAGCAGGAGAGCACTGTTCATGACCACGGGACATCTTTACCTGATATTTGCACCGCGTCACGTCAGTGTTTTATTCTGGATGTTTTTACCCAAACACACTTTAAGCAAGTAGTTAACAAATCACAGTCCTGTTCCAGTGGATTAATATGCACCTAACTCATATCCGTGAGGCTGATGGCGACGTAAAACGCACATTCAATCCACTGATAACAGCCAAAGCAGGTGGAAGTTTCAACGCATATTACAGTGAGAACTAAAAATGCAGCCGGCAAAGCAGTTTTATGTAACCAGGTGCAGATGTTACTACGCTACGGAAGTGTGGCAGCAATGTAGCGTGTCTCCATTGTTCTTCTGAACATATGTTGGTGGATAAGCTACACGGGACAGCAGCTGCTTTTCTCTGTTTGTTTGCAGATGAGCTCTCTTTTGTGTAAATTATGGGAAATATGTACCAAGCGTATGAAGACATAGAAACACGTTTACTTGTGTTTCTATGTCTTCATACGCTTGGTACATATTTCCCATAATTTACACAAAAGAGAGCTCATCTGCGGGGTGGTCTAACCCTTTAAACCATACAGTGTTTTTGCTAGTTTTTAATTTGCTTAATTAATAGGCTTATGGCAAAGTCACTGTATGTGTGAGCAAGGCATGCTGGGTATTTTTTTAAAGGCTATTCAGGAATCCCATCATTTTGCATGTTGGCATATATATTATGTTTAGGTGTTTTCAATACAACACAAATATCCATTTGTGAATGCAAAGAGGAAATTGATTTGCAATGTTATTCTGATTAATATCAAGTTGTGGTTTCACATTTTGGGAAAGAAAACTACGTATTTGTTTATTTTTTGTTTACATGCTGCGTTTGTTTTACACACATCGCAGTAAAAAGACAGACTGGGCTAATTTAACTGAACGCGCAGTCAAACTATTTGATGATTAGGAAACCAAGAGCTCAAGTTGATTTGCTCACTGTGGATTTACTGATGCATATCCTTAAAAATATGGCAAAGAAACCGATATCTTTGTAAAAGGCAGCTTCCGCTGAATTTTACAATTCGTGCATGATGTGTATGTGTGTTTTTGTGCAATTGAATCATCTGTGTTTCATTACGGTTACTTACTATTTGAAATAATACAAATACACCACTTGGCAACACTCAGGTCTTCACACAGATTTCAGGAAGCGCTGAATACTGAAAGATGCTGATGACAGACTGCTTACTTCACACACTGATGACCTATTTCAGATCAGATAGATCAGAATCACTATAATGGTGTTGGGGGGGTTTGACAGAAACTGATGAGAAAAAACTGCAGCACCGTCTGAACTTTGCAGCATTGCACCACAACGCATTTTATATATTCTGAAACTTCTTCCTCATTCAACGTCACTGAACTCCATCGAGGGGACAGAAAACAAGTGAAATTATTAGAAAGACATATATATATATATATATATATATGTATATATATATATATATATATATATATATATATATATATATATAGAGAGAGAGAGAGAGAGAGAGAGAGATAATATAAAATAAAATATTCATTATTATTATTATTATCATTATTAAGTAAATTTTACAGAACTTTTTTGGGGTGGAAGACAAGTATCATATTAATATAAGGATATAAAAGGGATTTGAGTGAGGTTTTTACCATAAGGTGGTGCAGTAGGTCACACAAATTTGATGCATTTGGCATTAAAATCCACATGATTTAAAATAAAAACAGGGTAATAACTGGGTTGTTCTTTCCCAATATTTAAGAAGAATACGCAGCTGTCCATGAGGTCAGCAGAGAGTTGAATGAATAATATACCTTTAATAATCGCTCATCACATCCAGCACCTTTTAAGAGATGGAAACACAATTCAGTGTAACTACTCAGGTTGTCATTGTGAAAATCAATCAAACATGGACAATATTCTAACGACTGTTATTAAAGGCGTTTTCTGTGAAACCAGTTGTTTGATGACTCATCCTGCAAAACAAAAGTTCATCCAATGAAATGTTTGGGTGAGCAGCTCGCCACAGCGGTTATATTAAAAACTGCACTTCACTGTTTGGAAAGTGTGTCCAGACCTTCGAGTGATACTATATATGTATATAACCTGAGTTCAAATATGCTGCCAGTCTGAAAATGTTTCCCATCACATGGTCCAGCTGCTTTGCTGAGCCTACACAGACTCCATCAATCACCTACCAAACTCGATGGCAAAGTTTAAGTCCGAATTATGCTGCTCAAATTAAAATTAAACCCACAAAATATATAACAGATAAAAGCATACAAGAACCATTTTAAAAGGTATTTAAAAAAAAAAAAAAAAACATTAAACAAAAACATTGAAATAATGTCAAATATAAGAATTTGATTTCAAATTCAAGTGATAAAAACAAGTGCCGGGAAATCACAGTTATGTTTAGTGCCAAAGCAAAAAAAATTTCCATTTTTAATTACAGACGACCCATAAAATATTCACTTCAAATAATGGAGCCATTTTTTTGGTGCACACGAAACAATTTCCATTAGTGACACTAAGCTGATGAGTGTTGACGGCGGGGTGGGTATTTTTAACCTGCGCCATCATTTGCTGATGGGCGGAGGAGGTTTTGTGGTGATCGGGTCATCTCTTTCTAGCAGACTCTCATGATTTGCATGGCTGAAGTTTGAAGTTTGAGCGGGTTAACTATCAAGAAACGTTTAATTAAAGAGCTCTGTTGGGTTTTTTTAACGATTCAAGAGAAAAGTTTTAATGAATTAACAGCCGGCAGTCTCCCTCAGAGATCGTCTGTACTAGTTTGATGTTAAAATGTGACCTGATGAGAGTTTTCAGACTGCAAAGCGGAGCTGGAACAAAGCTCTTTATTTCACTCCTGCCATTCTTCTTCTTTGCTTCTCTCGCTACTCATTCATCAACAGATGAGCCTGTGCATAACACACTTCAATCCAGTCCAGTCATCTCTCCTAATTATGCATAATGACGATAAAACATCCAAATCTGAACACAAAGTAAGAAAAATAAACTTTGATGCAGTCAAATCCGTATTTGTCATTCCATTAGTCGGAGGAATCTGTGTGTGAAAAGCTCTCATTTCATCAGCCATTGACTGTAGCTACCTACCATCCTTCAGAGAACGCCATTTGTTTTAATCCTGTGCCGTCAGTCAGAATAGCATTTTGATTAAATGGAGATCTTATTGTGAAACCATCCTCCTTCTGTGATGCAGATTTACGCCGGCTGAAGACTGACAAAGTGATCATTCAAATCGCATGAAAAAACGGAAGAGCAGAAAATCACAGAACAAGAATGAAACGAAGGGAGGTTTGATTAAATAGCAACTGATGGAATGAATTAGTGACTCTGTGTTCGTCTGCGCTTCAGTTAAGAGGGCAGATTTGCACAAAGAAACAGTAGAGAATGAGTCCCAGTGGTTCTAGTGACCTCTGACCTTTCCTCTGGCGCTGCAATCAGGCCAAAATATTCACGTGTGTCCAGGAAATAGTGGAATCTAATGAGAAACTTCATGCTTTTTGGCCTTAAATGACCACTTGACCATTCCTCTAGCGCCATCCTCAGGACAAGCGTTACAGTTTTAGGCTTTAAAGAAAGGCAATGATACTTCTAAAAGAGAAAAAAACAAAAACAATCTCTCTCAAGAGCACAAAACATGACGTGTGCACTTTAGAGCTGCAGCAATGTGTCCATTAATCCATCAGCTTGGCACAAAATGAATCTGCAACTATTCTGATAATCTTTCAGTTCTAGTGCAGATTAATCAATAATTAATGGAGATACATTGCAGCTCTAGTTCACTTAGGTAACATATAAACAGAAGCATGATTATTCATCAACATGTCACCGGCCAAACAAATGGACAGTTCTAAAGGTGTAGTTTATAGATGACAGCGTTAAATATGCAGCTGTACTAGCATGACCCCCGGTATCCATGGTGACAGAGGTTTCCTGCTTGTGAGTGTGTCCCAGTATTACCTACGCACACACTCTTCCCTATTGTAGGAATTAGTTTGGAAACTTTGTTATGAACTAAACATGGAATTCCTATAGAAATACAGGTAAATTATGATTCTGAATATTATTATATATACTGGAGCTATGTGTGTCAGCCTTAAACATTAGTAAAATACAGTATACTGTATTATGTAAATTCAGCTATGGGTTGAGTTACTCTCCACGACGACACACACACACACACACACACACACGCACACCCGGCAGCACCACTTTAATTCCTTCTGTAACGGACACTTTGAACCCTCTCGGGGCCACTGCAAAGCCGCCTGTTTACAGCTGCAACACGCCTGTCACCATGAGAGGAAAACACAGCCTCGGCTGAATAATAATGAGACCTGCTCGTCTTTCAACGGATATATATTCAGAATTAATCATAATTAGCCCGAATGAAATCTTTCAACATGTTGCATTTTTCTCATCGCCTTTCCCTCCGTGCAGTCAATCTCTCTCTCTCTCTCTCTCTCTCTGTCTCTCTCTCCCTCTCTCTGTCACTCCCTCTCTCTCTCTGTCTCTCTCTCTCTCTCCCTCCCTCTATCTGTCTCTCCCTCTCTCCTTCCCTCTCTCTCTGTCTCTCTCTCTCTCTCCTTCCCTCTCTCTCTCTCTCTCTCTCCCCCCCTCTCTCTCCCTCTCTCTCCTTCCCTCCCTCTCTCCCTCTCTCTCTCTCTCCCTCTCTCTCTCTCCCTCTCTCCTTCCCTCTCCCTCTCTCTCTCTCTCTCTCCCTCTCCCCCCCCTCTCTCTCCCCCTCTCTCTCTCTCTCTCTCCCTATCTCTCTCTCTCTCTCTCTCTCTCCTTCTCTCTCTCTCTCTCTCTCCCTCTCTCTCTCTCTCTCCTTCTCCCCCCCCTCCCTCTCTCTCCCTCCCCCTCTCTCTCTCTCCTTCCCTCTCTCTCTCCCTCTCTCTCTCTCTCTCTCTCCGTCTCTCTCCCCCCCCCCCCTCCCTCTCTCTCCCTCCCCCCTCTCTCTGCCTTCTACTCTCCATCTGTTTGTGAGAAGGCGAAGTCATTGAGGAAGAATAAAATCATTTGGCTGTCCTTAATGTGTTTTGATTTTCCCATTAGAAACCCAGTCATTCTCCCTCACGTAGGCACGGGCATAATTAGTGTCTTTCATCTGCATAAATCTGGCCTCTGAACCGCGAGAATATTGATCAGCCGTACCTGCGCGTACCTGCGTGTCCCTGCGCGTACCTGCGTGTCATCCAGTCCACAGTGGCAGCCCACGCTGTGAAATCAGGATTTGTTTTCTCTTTTGTTCATCATAAACACATTAACGGTGTCAACCCTGGCTGAGGCTCAGACTATCACACGGTTGCTTTTTTTTAACCATTTCTCATCCTTTCTCCACCGAGTGATGCATTCTAAGCAGATGTCATTTTACTGCGCCAGCACAATTAGCATTAATAATATAGTTTTCATTCCCCCCCCCCCCACCCCCCCCCCCCCCCCACACACACACACACACACACACACACACCCCGATTAACCAACGTGGGATAATTGGTATCACCAAAAATCTCTCTGCTGTCTGCGACAACGAAGCATTCCAGATGCACGGCGTGCAGGATGGCTAAATGCTACCGAGCCAGTGTCTGAGCATTATGGGAAGATTTAAAGGCTTTAATATCTGACACATATCTGAGAGAGAAGTTCAGAGCTGGAGCTGAAGCTGCATCCACAGACAGTCACTGATCATGCGGTAAATGCTGCAAGCTGTTTGCAGCCTGCTTTAACTCGAGATAAACAACAATTTTCAAAATTAAAAAACAAAAACATAATTATAGTATTCAAATCCATTTAAAACATTAAGTCTGGAGTCTGTTGAGTTTTGTGAAGCTGAGTTATTTTTAATTGTATCAATATAACTAGTTTGTATGAATGAGAGCTTCTGTAAATGACTTCACATCTGAAACATGTTTAATGTCTTGAAACGTTGATTGAAATGTGTCACAGCAGTAAATAACTGTAACATTAAGTTGAAGTTAAGTTGAAAAACCAACAGCAAGACGTTTCAGTGGCAGTTAAATGGAACATGGTGCATTGGTGCTGATAAAAGCAGTTTAGCTTTTCTGATTACATATGAGTAATATGATGAAGCTGAAGTGTCAGTCAATGTAAAATCATAGAAAGGACTTAAACATGTCATGTGAAGTGAAGTAAACTTTGATGAGCCAGCTCGTTCTATTGTCGACAAAACAGATCATAAAATAAAATCATAGGACAACCGTACTGCATAAAGTAATCAAAAACAGGTAAAGCAAAGCCACAAAGTATCAATAATATCCAATAATGTTAAAAAAAATCTCGAGTCTAAACAACATTGAAATATTGTGAGATGCTTCCAATGGACATCTGAGCCACACAACACTTCCTTCCCATCAGAGAATAATATCCATGTCCTCAGAAGGACTGGGCCTATGTCCCGTCCCGCTGTAGTTGTCGTCATGCTGTTTGACTGCAGCCTGGAAGGCATGGCGACATGTTTAAAGAGATCATAATATTTAATTGCTTGATCATGTTGGAGTGGATCCTAACATCTGCCTGCCCTCTAGTATCTGGAAGGAAGTCTGCAAAAGGAATTAGTGAACTTCTCAAACTTTTCATTGCAGCGTTGTGCCAACAGACAGAAAGTAGCATTTTCAAACATCGGTACATGTTTTCATATGTAAAATCCTGTTGACTGAAGATGACCGGAATCCTCAGTCTCATGCCAGCAGAGCTGCTGTTAGTTCCACTCTGTTACACTGAAGACTTTCATCACTCATTGTGATGTGTGATGGATTTCAATTATTGGACATAAAGGACAGTTTTGGATTCGGTACAGTTTGAGTTTTTGCTGCTTGGGTCATTATTTCTGTCAGGTATTAGATCATTGTTACATCAGACAGCAAAATCACAGGGGAACTGTGTGTGTGTGCGTGTGCGTGTGTGTGTGTGTGTGTGTGTGTGTGTGTGTGTGTGTGTGTGCGTGTGTAGTTTCACTATTCAGCTTTCTTTTACTATTGCTAATATCTAACCTGGTGGTTTGTCTGATTGAATGATGGCTTGTGTTGCTTCTTCTCACTTCTTTTTTTTTTTATATGTCTGCATTCATTTCAGCACAATTTCACCAAATAACTTGTGATTGATGACAAAAACTACCACTTCCAAAGACCAGGAGTTCCAGGAGTTCCAGGAGTTCCAGGAGTTCCAGGAGTTCCAGGAGTTCCAGGAGTTCCAGGAGAACACGTCTGAGCTTTCTCTAGAACATACAGTACATTTGCTGGAAGCACAGAGACTAAACGACTATCAGTGTGTCACATCTTTGCCTATAAAACCTGCAAACAACCACACAGAGTTCCACACAGAAGCATCGGCACTAAGGCTAGAAACAGGAAGTTGTCATCTGATGAATCGTGATTCACGCCGGTGTTCGTTTCCATAGCAACCGTTTCAGACTAACTCCAATCATCTCGGTACCGGAGGGACACCGACTTGTTTACCTAAACAACCAAGACGTTTAGTAGTTGGGTCAATTTAAAGTTTCCAAAGTAAGACACGATTGAACTGAGACGCCCTTCCAAACAGCTTTCGAATAACAGACGCTTGAATTGTTTACCTTCACGGCCCGGTATTATTCATCAGGACATGCTTGTAATCCTGGGTCATGGCACGACTGAATATGAAAGTGTGATATCAAAACATCCATAAAAAGAATGCGAGAGCAGCAATTTCCTTCCTCACACCGGCAGCACAGACACTACCGTCCGCTGAATAACAATCATATCATGGGTTGAAACAGAAAATCCCTGTTACAGGCTTCCAGGAGAAAGTAACCTTTAAAAGAAGCATCTTTACACCAGGCTCACATGATGGGAACGAGACACGAGGTCCAAAGCAGACGGGAGACTCTGCAGGGATGTGCCTCTCTGATGTGTGGAAAAGTGGCACTTGAAAAAAACATGCTGCGTGTGGTATTGATTGGCCGTCATTCTCTAGGTCCTGCCCAGCCTTTGTTACTTGGAAATTCACAGGGATCACTAGCAGGAAGAGAAAAATGGAGGAAAATTATAGCATTAAGTCCTTATAGCTTCAAACACACACACACACACACACAACTCCTGACATAATTCCGGGGTTTCAGAAGCCCGTGCCAAAGAAAATAACGGGTGGAGTAATAGGTTTGGTATTTTGTTTTTTTCTGAGGCAGCACACGCTGAGGACTTCAGCTGGTTCGCATATGATGCTTCACAGCTTCACAGCAGCAGTTTGCATTTAAATGAACGGCATGATCCTACAGTGAGCCCTGTTATTGATGAGGGAGGAATCGATAGCAAGCTGTACAGTATGTGCTGGTGAGAATGTTACATTGCATAGTGTGTAATACAGTCGTGGTCTAAACTGTAACACTGGAGAAACACTGATGTTATGGCGGTTTGGGGGTTGTAGTAGCTGTTCTTTGTTCTGTAAGCTTTATGAGACTGCATCTTTACTCTGATCCAAACTGTCACCCGCAGCTGAGAGACAGTTAGTTCACAGGTCTGCTGTGATTTTAGAACAGACTGAACCTTTACTTCCTTTGTTTTCAGAGAGGAAGTAGTTCTCTTCTTCATGTTGAAATGACAAGCTTTAGCCTATAAGTATATAATGTCTTAATAAAGACACTTATCTAAAATCAAAGTATTATGCTTTTTTTTTTTTTTTTTTTTACCGTACTGCCTATTTGTCAATACAAAAAAAAACAACAACAAAAAAAAACATTACACTGACATCTACTATGTTGTGCCAACATGTGTGTTGCATTCATTCCTATATCACCTTTCATAACGGTATTTACAAAGTACATAAAGCAAAATAAACAAATGCAGAAGAAAAACATAAACGACACAAAAAACAATATTAAAAAAATGAATTTAATAACAATGAAATACACCAAACAAAACAATCTACAATAGAACACTGTAAAAAAAAACAAAAAAAAAACACTTGATGTTAACAATATGTGGGAATTATTACTGAATTATTAAATAAATCAGAATAATTAAACAAGTTTAATTTTTTTTTCTCGGTTCAGTTCAGGTCCAGAAATAATCTTTAAAATTATTTTTTCTTTTTTTTTATTAGAAAAAAGTCACGACACAATCGGTTGCTGCAGTAAAATGTCATACAGTATGTGCTTCTATGTTGATGGGATTACATGCAGATCATAGGATACTGTAGCCTTATTCAAACCTGGGAAGAAAAAAGTTGGTGTTTGGAATGCAAATGCTGATTCACAATACATCACACACACATCACTGCTTTCCTTTTCTTTGATTATTGCATAAAGTGCTTATTGACATGTAAGTATAAGCAGGTATTAGACAGGAACTTACTTTGTTTTTTGGGGGTTTTAATTCTTAAAATACTGTAACTTTTCTCCCAAACACAGGTCTCTCTCACCTTTATTCTCCCAATGACTTCTATATGATACAACAAGTTGTATTTTAGGCCTATAATAATAATAATAATAATAATAATAATAATGATCTGCAGACCTTAAACTGTGAAACTAATTTTCTGGTTTAGTCACAACAGACACCCACGCACACACCTACACACACACACACACACACACACACACACACACGCCATACACACTATCTAAATACTGTGTGTGGGACTACATTACTTCCCACCGTGTTCCATTTAACACAGAATAATATTTCAACACCAAACATGAGACATTTGTCTGCAGTTTTTTGTTTTTCCTCCACCTGTGCCCCCGCCTGCGCGTGCATCATCATCTTCTGCGCTCGTGTCCGCGCGCGTCGCTCCTCGTGAATCACGGTAACGTGTGGAGCCGCAGAGCTGGGTGGCATCGCTGGGTGCGGGGTGTCACACTGGAGCAGCGAGTCCACCACCAGCCGCTTGTCAGGATAGAAGTATAGTGCGCCTCCCTGGCGTCAGGATACGCAGTCCATCATTATCACACACTCTGATAGATGTAGTTCTGTGAGGACATTGTGCAGGTCCGGAGTCTGTTGGAGTCCTTCCTTTTCACCTTTCTTCTCTTCTGCTTTCAGTTTTTATTTTATTTATTTATTTTTTTGGTTTCTGGTTTGAGGACAAACACTCTGTGGTGCGTTCAGAGTTTATTAACCAATTCTAGTTTGTCTCCAAACGCTGTAAGTGTCTTTTATTTTTCTCTCATTCAAACACTTCCAACACTCTCTGTTATATTCACACGACATGTCTATGAATTAGAGCAATCTATGTTTCAGTTATGATCAGGGTGTGCGGGATGGAGAGCGGAGTAACGCTGCGTCATTTAGTACGAACTAAACCGGAAACATTGGCTGTGCTTACAAATTAAAAGCACAGATTATAACACCTAAAATATGTAGAGGAGTTTAGCTGAATAACAAGGTTGATAATGGCAGGAGAATAAATATAATAACCATATGAATCGTCAGGAGATGATTTGATGCTTTCCAAGTGATAGCCTAGAGTAAAATAATGGAATCAAGGGACAAACATGACATAAAACCATCATCTTGCAGTGATTATGTGAATATAGTTCTTGTCAGAATTTGAGAGTCTGAGTCCTTTAAAACGTTTTCTCCAAAGTGTAAATGTAATGTCGCTTCACCTTTTACTCTCAACCTGTATGTGGCGACATAAAACATCTCAAGCTCTATTGAAATGCAATCACATTGCGTACAGCTTTTATTTTGACAGCTGTAGCAGGAAGGTTGCATTTTTTCCCGTCATGCTTGACACTGGTCCCTTACATTGAGAGGAGGAGAAGTCTCGGTCGGAGACTCACCACCTGGCGACGCGAGTTTCTGAGTTCTAAAGGCGTCTCCAGGTGTTAGTCTGATCCCGCAGCCGTACCGCCTTTTAATCCAGGCTTTGTGTTCTTCTCTCTCCAGACAGACATTTCACTGAAACCATGATCTGTGACTTTTCGTGGTGAGAACGGGATGCCCGCTTTGTGAAACGGCGCCGGATGGATGGATGTGTCCGTTCTAGGGCGCACTGGAATAACACAGTGAACTGAGGATCAGTGTTGTGCTCGGCTCTTTTCTCTGGAGTTCATCCCTTTTTTTTCCCTCTGCCGTCTCTGGAATCGTTACATTTGCTGGTGGAGAGTGCAACACATTTATTCTTCAGGCTTTGATCACCTGCTATGTGCCTGGTGTGGAAAATACCTGGTGGAAGGTGTACGGCGGGATCCAGCCTGGGAGGACAGGACATCTGCAACTGAGAAAGCTCCGGTTCTTATTTGTTTCCTTTTCCTTGTTTTAATCTGTGCGTAATGTACGTGGAATGAAAACAGATGATGGATATAATTTGGGAAATATTGATCATTCTTCAAGCCAATTTTATCGTCTGCATATCAGGTGAGTGATGGGCGTCGTTGCTGTCTGTCAGGCAGGTGTGTCGAATGAATACAAGATGAAATTATCTTTAAGTTTTGAAGCTAAATGCGGTTGATTCGTGAGGAATGCTCCTCGGGACGCGCTGGAATCAACGCACTAGTTAGTGTGTGTATAGAAATATTCCTGTTGTGTTATGCGTGTGTGCGTGCGTGTATGTGTGCGTGCGCGTGTGTGTGTGTGTGTGTGTGTGTGTGTGTAGACAGGCACCCTGTAGCCTCCAGGACTGGATGCGCAGGCTTCTGACGCACGCATGACATGGGTGCGCTTTTTTTTTTTAAATACAAACCAGAATGAGAATGGATTATTTTTCTATTGTTTGTGTTGTTGTTGTTGTTGTTCTATGGTTCTATGGTTCTATGGTTCTATGGTTCTATGGTTCTATGGTTTGACTCCCATCTCCCGCTCTCTCCCTGCCGTGTCTCTCATTATGAAGTCTTTGGGCTCCAGAAAGAATTCAGTGAGAGTTCTTGTGAAATGAAGCCGCGGTGAGCGCGCAGCTCTCTGCGGCGCTGCAGGTCGCGCTGTGTTCCCGGTGCAGGCGCGTTTACTCTCTTCACTGTGTTTTAGTGCAGACTACTGCACGAGCCCCGTCCTGTCCTGTGCACTGGTTGCGCCTTTGTCGCATCATTTAATGTAAAACTAAAATACAAACTCATCTTTTTTTTTTTTTTATGACAGGAAGTGAAAACATATTTCATCTGAGCAGAAAGATGGAGTGATCTGTCTTTTCAAACAGGTGTATTTCACTCATAGCCTACAGTCATACAGCATCACGTGGCTGTAATATCTATAGACTACACCACTCTGTCACGATAATAGCTTTCACATCTGTGCTTGGAAGTGACGTAAATCTGTAAATTGACTATATGGTAACTTGTGCGTAATCCGTGACTACTGTATCCATCCATTACGCGCGACAGGCGCGTCTCTGTTCTTCACGCAAGAAGAAAGAACTACGTGACAGCGACCCGACGTCATTGGCTGCGTCCCACCCTCAAGTAGTGATTGGTCTGTCCTTAAGAATATGATGTAATTGAGGTCAGTCATACTGTAGGCTTTCTCACGTTAAAATGAGTGACATTGTGACAAGTTTCAGCTGGATGATATTGCATTCATGTCCATATATATATAGGACGGATGGCTAAAGCTTCCGGTAGAGTAGATTCAATAGAAACAGCATCATTTAATGTGGTAATTAAACAGATACCATCCATCCTAGCTGTTGATGTTACCTGCAGTAAATCCCTACAGACACAGTGCCCCCTATAATGTATATTAAATATGTATCATCATATGGATTTCACTCAGTAACTAAGTAACCAGTAATTGGCCTTTGAATGAAGAATTGATGAGTTTTGGTCTTAGAAACAGAATCTTGAATCTTACAATAAATAAATAATATATCAACCAGTTATATTTAATGTTAATTAGACATAAGTTAATGTAGAGTTAAAGTTAGGACCATATATAAATATGGTCAATAAGACAAATAACCAAGTCCAGTTGCGATCGATTTAATCTACTTGAGATAACTATGACCTGGATGAATGAGAATATTCACAGGTTTATGGTCAATACTGACAATCAGCAGCTGTACATCATGTGGCTTTTATCTTAGATATCAGGAAAATACACAAATGAGGAGAAAGTTATTGTACTGAAATGAATAAATAAAAACATTTCCTTCACATATTTATTGTACGCGAATCACAAATCTGAGTGGAGTTTGTGTTTTGTCAGCTGCAGAGAATGAACCGCCAAGTTCACTGATGTTTCATCAGTGAAGGTCTGCTCTCTCCCTTATTCTGGACCTTTCGACCACATCACACAGTCGGCATCGACAGCCAAAGTTTGCTCAGTTGTCATGTCTCATCAGTGTTGGTTTAAACATTAAGCTTAACAGTCAAAAGCTCCAGAACAAGTGAGCAAAGTGAAACTAGAGTGGAGTTCTGTCAACTGTTGTTTTCCAAGGTCAAGCATCGACTACCAAGCTCACTGATGACATGATATTTCACCAGTGAAGGTCTATTCATCACATTCATCACATTACACAGTCTTCATTTTCAAACAGAATCTGCTCATTTTTCAAGGAACTGTAAATGTTCAGACCTCACTTACTCTGAGCACCTTTAGGACTTTTCACCCATCCTGGGTTGAATGGCTCAAGTTGAACATGACAGATAAAAGCACCAGAACAAGCGATTAAGTGGACACTATGATTAATACGTCAACAGCTGTTTCCACGGTAATAAAGGAACTCCCATCCTCAACGTGTCTCATCAGTTTGCCTTGGAGTCAGCACGAGTCTTTGCATTCATGTCATATATGACAAAGCACTGACCTGTAGGCCTGCAGTCGTCTGTACTCGTCGTGTAAGTCACATTTAAGTGTAACAATCCTCCACGGGATCATTTGTTAAAGTGTTATCATCATGTACTTTTTCATGTCAGGTTAGGCTATAAATCTACAGGGATCAAGCATTCGAGCTCGACTTCAAAGACTGGCTATTATCTTGCCCAGTTAAGCCTGGGTTACAGACATAAAAAGCCTCCTCAGTGCCAATACTTGTATATGTGATGTAATCAGGAGGCAAAGCTCGGCATCGCTTCAATGTCGGTGAACGCACAGCACCCTTAGGTGGGTTTCTAAAGTAGAGGAGCTGCCATCATTACGTTAAAGTCAAAAGTCTGGACACCTATTCTCTGGAATCAATATGTTCTTACCCACCGTCTCAAAACACTAATATATTCATTTTTCCCCCCAATTGGAAGCACAAAAATGATGTAAATCTGATGTAAATGTTTTCCACGCTTTTATTTTAATGCGCAAATTAAGAACTTTTCTTATTAGCGAATGAGTCCCAAGGACTGCAGGTAATATTCTTGCGATTAAGGCGTGATCATATAATGATACATAATGTCTAGTGTTGCTATCATTAGAGAAATTGCACTGTGAATCATCAAACAAACTCGAGGCTGTAGGTATCTACGGTATGAAGGGATAAATCACAGAACACGCCGTCTCCAATTTTCACAGCAGGACGTGCTTCCAACAAAAAACTGCTCAATGAGCCCTGTGGATTATCCAAGAGTATCCAAGGCGTTGCTTCCAGAGAGAGAGAGAGAGAGAGAGAGAGAGAGAGAGAGAGAGGTGTTGCGGTTAAATTGTGAAATGTCATTTTTCAACACTTGAAATCTGCAGTCGTGTGAGGTCAGATGTCAGGTGGTATCAGCTTGGGGGCCTGGGGATTGTTTCTATTTCCTGTTACATTCTGATTGTTTGAACTGGCTGTAGATTAAAAAACCTCTAGCTGGACAGCCTCCCCAGACTGATGTTAATGTGAGGTCAATCTCATCTGGAGTCTCAAATCGCACGGCACCTAAAAGCTCCTACTTCATTATAATTTGTCAGCATATTTCACGTCTTCTTCCCCTTTTTAATTAGAAATTCACACAGCAAAGACTGCGGTTTGTTGTGTCCTAAATTCTCCCGGTGCTTCATTGTGAAATGAACTTTAGCTCCTTAAGTGATGATTAACCCTGTTTGATTACAGGAAGCCCTGGTGTTCATGGGAAATTATCGTCTTTTTTTTTTTTTTTTTTCTTATTCCTTTTTTCCTACTTCAGGCACGAGATCGGGGTGAGGCATCATCATCTTGACTATGGTGTCATTTCATCACGGATTGCTAATTATAAACCGTGGTTGCATGGTTATTTGACAATGGTGCTTTGATGTTACACATGCTACATCGCTTGTTT
This sequence comes from Pampus argenteus, assembly GCA_036937835.1. NCBI lineage: Eukaryota > Metazoa > Chordata > Actinopteri > Scombriformes > Stromateidae > Pampus > Pampus argenteus. The sequence goes on from CM072881.1 coordinate 3,952,248, forward strand.
GAAGTCGAACCTCCTCCTCAGCCTCTATTATGTTAATGTCTGCTTCATACTCATATATATTATATTCATGAACACTGGGACTGAGCTGTACTGTAACATTTGGTAACTGCCATGCAAACATCAGCAAAGGACAGTAAATATGAGTTTTGGATGATCTTGAAATCCAGTCTAATATTAGCCATCGTGGAGGAAGCCTCATATCTAATACATGCTGATGGTTTTCCATAAATCGGACTGCGTGGTATTCCACAGAGGCAGCTGAATATAGAAATAAATGTAAAGCAGGACTGGATCAACCCACTCTGAGGCCCTGGGGCAAAAATAAACTACCGGGCCCCTACTGGCCTGTTGTTCTTGGTCTCTGTTCATTGTGTATGAATCAAACACTCCCAATCTTGGGCTAAAAACACTGATATCAATTATTTTATATATATTATATTATTATTATTATCATTCACTCCCTAACACTGGTAATTATATTTGATGTCTAAAATCAGTGGAGTTCCCCTTTAATGACTATTTTCGAATGCAATCCTCACAGATTTATAATGAACTTTCCCAACATTCACTGCAACCATTGGTTTCCATTCATTTTTGTACCATATGAAACTATTGGCGGACCCTTTAAACTAACAGTATAATCCAGACATTAATTTGACACTGTTTGGTTTTGATTATTGTATTGTATGTGTTATTTATAGTAGAGCTGCCATGATTAGTTGATAAATCAATTAGTTGCCAGCTTTTAAATTAATTGCCAATTATTTTTGATAACCGATTAATCATTTGGAATCATTAAAAAAAAAATTCTCAAATTCTCTGAGTCAAGCTGCTCAGATGTGAATTCTGAATGAATATTGTTGTTTTCTGACGGTTAGCTGAATATCTTTGGACAAAACAAGAAGAATATATATATAAAAAATATATATAGAAAAATATATTATAAATAAATATATAAATATAGCTCTGGAAACTACATCACTTTACTGTAATGCAGCCTCCAACTATGCCATATCTCTAAATATATATCCAAGACCTAAGATGATATCTCGTTTCATATCACAATATTGTTTCATTATCAACCTATTGCCTGGCCCAATTCAAAACAATATATTCAAGTGATATTTTGCCCAGCCATATTCAAAAGAAAATCATACCAACAACAATGATAATGATAATAACTCGAACAATAAACTGAGGAAACAAAAGAAAATTGAATGAAACAAAACTCCATTTCCACCAGGAAGGAAAGCACTCAGAGTCTGGAAATAAAACAAATAGAATGGAAATGGCTAAACAACAAACACAACAAAACAAAGCAAGATCTCTGTGAAAGTCCACAACAAGACAACAGCGGGACCAAGAGACGGGGACAGACTACAGCTGACACGTCCACTCAAACCAACAAAACTATTTATTTACTAATCCAGTTTTTAATTGTTTTTTTTAATAACAATCCTATCAATATGATCAATAGGAGCAGGTGAGTTCATCCAGGGTGAAACCTAAAAGCTTTGCATCATTGCATCATCACATCTGAAGAGTCTGCTAATTGAGTTTTGTCAGTCAGTAGGAACAAAAAAGTAAAAAACAAAAAACCAAAAAAACAAAACACATTTAAATTTCTAAAACATGCTAAATAGTGAGTCATGATGAAAAGTGTAAATGGGCCAAAGCGGATAAAACCAGTATTATGCTTTCTTTTTGTGCACTGGCAGGAGCAGGTTTGGTTATTAGCAATCATTATCATTGATAATTATGAATTATTAAAATGATTAATATTCATTCATGATAATTGACTCTTGATGAACTCTACTAATTAGATGACACTCAAACACGTGTGTATGAGCATGTGTAGCAGCGTGTATGTGTATAGATAGATAGATAGATAGATAGATAGATAGATAGATAGATAGATAGATAGATAGATAGACAGACAGACAGACAGACAGACAGACAGATAGATAGATAGATAGATAGATAGATAGATAGATAGATAGATAGATAGATAGATAGATAGATAGATAGATAGATAGATAGATAGATAGATAGATAGATAGATAGATAGATAGATAGATAGATAGATAGATAGATAGATAGATAGGTTTGGTTTCACACTTGGAGGAAGCAAGTCAAATGAAGGTTAAGTCAAATATCAGTAGTCAGTGTTATTTATTGGCATCGATTAATCCTAAAGTAGCATCAGCTTCTTGATGATTAGAGCTTCAGGTCTTCTACTTTGTACTTTGGGGAGATGTATATGAAATGCTCTGAACTGTTGATGATCATAAATTCAATCAGGTTGTATTTAGGCTGAGTTCTTGCTCCAATGACCAAATGTAAGGCCAGATATTCATACACAGAGAAGAGCCTGACTGTTTCAGATACCACAGAGGGGGAAGAAAAGAGTATTGATTTTTGGTGGGCTCCAGTTGTGGCGAGATCTATAAAGACTTACTGTGTGTGCTTTTACACACTTTATTTCTTTGATGGCAAAAGGCCAGATCAGGAATGCAGGATGTTGTTGTGAGTGTTGTGTTATACAGCAAACATTCAGGGGAGCGATTTTCACTTCATCTCCATTACAGTATCTTGTTTTTCTTTTTCCCTGCAACATTTCATTGCTTACTCTGCCCAGAAGTGTTCCAAACATGAACATAACATTGTTTGAAAAAAAAAAAAATGTTTTGGATGGCAGATTGTTACCTTTAAGCTACACACACATTTTAAACTCACCGCTAGACGAAATAGACTGAGAAGAGCATGTTTCGCTATGTGGTTTATGGTTTCCATCAAACTCTCGATTCTTATGTCATTTTGAAAGTGAACGTGATGCTTGTATAACAGTATGTATGACTGTATAACAGCACAATTATGGTAGCCTGCTCAAACCATCTAGATCACGTTAGTTTTGCTCTACGTATCGATCTGGACTTCCCGCTGCTCCAAACACTTTGATTGAGCAGGAGTACAAAGTCTTGACATTAATTGTGTTCTGTTCAGTGGATACACGGGATAAATGTTCAACATGATTCAGGATTCAACAAGCCATCGATGTGTCGTCGTCTGACATTAAAGATGTGAATTACTTTTGCTGTATTTGTAAAGAAACCCTTTGAGTAAGATTGTTGTTATTTAGTCTATTTCAGGAATTACTGCAATTATGGCTGTTTACTCATGTTGACGTTAGCACTAGTTGCTTTACTGTTTTTACACCACCAATTATGGCGCAGTCCCTGATTGGCTTGTTACCCTGTCAAATATGGCGCAGTCCCTGATTGGCCTGTTACCCTGTCAACTATGGCGCAGTCACTAATTGGCCTGTTACCCTGTCAACTATGGCGCAGTCCCTGATTGGCTTGTTACCCTGTCAAATATGGCGCAGTCCCTGATTGGCCTGTTACCCTGTCAACTATGGCGCAGTCACTAATTGGCTTGTTACCCTATCAACTATGGCCCAGTCACTGATTGGCTTGTTACCCTATCAACTATGGCGCAGTCCCTGATTGGCCTGTTACCCTGTCAACTATGGCACAGTCCCTGATTGGCTTGTTACCCTGTCAAATATGGCGCAGTCCCTGATTGGCCTGTTACCCTGTCAACTATGGCGCAGTCCCTGATTGGCCTGTTACCCTGTCAAATATGGCGCAGTCCCTGATTGGCCTGTTACCCTGTCAACTATGGCGCAGTCCCTGATTGGCCTGTTACCCTGTCAACTATGGCACAGTCACTAATTGGCTTGTTACCCTGTCAACTATGGCGCAGTACCTGATTGGCCTGTTACCCTGTCAGCTATGGCGCAGTCACTGATTGGCTTGTTACCCTGTCAACTATGGCGCAGTCACTGATTGGCTTGTTACACTGTCAACTACGGCGCAGTCCCTGATTGGCCTGTTACACTGTCAACTACAGCGCAGTCTCTGATTGGCCTGTTACACTGTCAACTACGGCGCAGTCCCTGATTGGCCCGGATACCTTTTTGATTTCCTGAAATCGGGTGGGGCAGTGGGACTGTCCAGACTGATACGTAGAAGGAAACTGAAATGTTGATCTTACGTGACCAGGATGGTTTGACCAGTCTAACTTGAGACTCCAGTATGAGTCAGAATTATATCACAAAAAATACAAATGGCTCAAGTGTTGGACTGTGGAGTTTTGGTCACGTGATCGTCAAATCATATATAGAAGGAGGAGAGACTGTAACCTCTGTGTCTGTGGCATAAAAATAGGATGTGTTTTAAAGTGCACCGCATAAATTAAAGAACCTAGATGGTAGATATTTAAAAGTTTTGAAAGCAGTAAAAAATGACTTAATTCTTTATTTGGTCCCTAGAGGAACGCTTACTGCATACATTCATCTTAAATAATGACTTTGTGCCTAACTCTAATTTATCATGCTGCTATGAAACACAATACATATTTCCCTGCATCCTTTTAATCGGATGTTTTGTTCTTGTGCTGAGCATACACAGGAAATGATCCTGTTTTCATATATGGGATTTCACCCTGGCATACCAACTATTGTTGTTGTTGTTGTTGTTGTTGTTGTCAGCTATAGTGCTGCAGCAGCACAGACGTTTTGATGTCAGTTGGGAGTCTGTCTGTCTCTACTGTCAATTTGACAACCTGTTTAGTTCAGTTCAGTTCAGTACTGTATTGTCCCAAGTTCGGCTTGCAGCAGAGCGCAGGTAAACAATGACAGTACACACAAACAGTACAACGCTTTTCAGTTTAACTTGTCTCCTTTCCCTTCGTCTCTGCGTTTCCTCTGTATCCTCTGGGGTGATGCTTATGTGAAATTTCAGTTTGCAGAACAGGTTTGATGGCTGTGTTGAAAGTTTATAAAATTCAATATTGAATTCCTCTGCAGGAATAACACTGAAATTGCAAAGGGCAGTAATGAAGCCCGCAACTCAAGCGTTACTTGGAAAAAAAAATAGGCTTCGCAAGCCAAGTATTGGCTCCAAGGCAAAGTAATAGCAACACTTGATTGCTCCCAGGACAGAGGCACATTTGTGACTCTGCTTCCTCTTCTTGAACCTCATTTTCTGAGCAACTGTGACCACGACAGCTAATCACACGTCACCTTTAGAGATAAACGTGGCCGCAGGGAAGCTTAGAAATTTAAACAGAGTGATGTAATCACAGGGTAGGGCCTTTGGTGTATTCGTGACAATAACACTTGTCTCCACCGGCCGGCCATATGCCACCAACAAACATTCGTGTTACCAAGGACGCCTCTGCAGTGAGTGGACGTGCCTCATGTTGCAAACCCCAGTGGGACATGGCGCCTGCACTGTGTTTCTACTTGAATCTCTGCCCACCTACTTCTGCATGACCGTCTGGTCAGTGTCTGTGTCTGTGTGTGTGTGTGTGTGTGTGTGTGTGCTGGACTTTTGCTACCCTCATGAGCACCAGCAGTTTGAGTTGTGGTAGACAGAAGAACCAAAGAGTTAGAATCTGACAGCATTTTGCCAAATGTGAATCCAGTCTCTAATCCGCTTATCAAATTTAAATCCTTACTGAATCCACTTAGGTTCATCTTTTAACATTTATAAGTAATAACTATAAATAGTTAGTTAGAAATAACTTTAATGAGAAGGCAGAAACACGACAATGTTTAATTGACAGCATAATTAATGTTTTTAGTAAAACAACTTTTTACTGCAAGCGTAAAATAAGACGAGCAGCATCAAATATGAGATTTTGATTTAATATAAATCCAACAGCAAGTAGTACAACAGAAAGTATTAATATGATATGCATAGACGTTTAACTTAGAGATTTATTCGCTGTCATTCAGCCAGATCGCTTATAGAATCGCCGCTATGTTGGTCTTACTGTGGTGTTGGTCTCACGCTCATAAAGTTGTGTTGTGGTTTCTCTGTGTAACATCAATCTTTGTTGGGTACAAACAGTTGCCTATTTGCACCAAATTAGTATATTTGACACATCTCGTCAAACCTGTTAAGGTCATGTGGTTTGTTTTCCTTCATTTTACGGTCCCTGTTCTGTTTTATTGTGAAACTTACCTCTCCTCTCTCTTTTCAGACCGTCTCACTTCCTGTTCCTGTGTGTTTCCCCTGCAGTGTTGATTGTCTGCCCCGCCCTCATTGGATTCACCTGTGTCTCGTTACCACTCCCCTCTTGTGTATTTAGTCTGTGCCAGTTCCTTTTGTTCCTCTGTGTCATACGGTCCAGCCTTGTTATTTCTTGTGATCAGATATTCTTGGTTTTTTTTTATTGTGCCTGTTGTTGACCTCTGCCTCTGCCTCTGCTTTTGCCGAACCCATTTGGTTTCGTTTGCCTTGTCTGACTGTTTACCGTGTACCGAACCTTCTTTCTGGCGAGTAAAGAAGCCTTGTTTTTTGAACTTTAAACTGTGTTTGAGTTGTGCCTTTGAGTCCAACCCTTTGTGGAGTCCCAGTCATAAGAATATTAGTGTCATGTTTCTTGCCCCCTAAGTCTTCACTCACCTTTAAGCTCTGTTTTGGTCTCCATTAACAATAATAATAAATGCTCCACTGTGTTCAGCAGCTAGTTGCTAAGTTGGTGTTTGACTGGTGCTGTTGAGTGTACAGTCCAATGATCAGATTTGTCACTAAAATGAGTGTGGCAAGAGGTTGATGACTGAATCAAAACATTGTAATCGTGCACAAAGACACTAAACAAGCTTCATAGATCTGAAGGGATCTGCAGAGTTTGTGATAATTTTCTGCAGGTTTGTCGCTACATTCAAGACATTGATGACATAAAAACATTGATTAGTGCAGATGGCATTTGCTATTTCAGACTCCAGCTAAATATGAAGTCTGCTGATACTACATAAATGATTTGTACAGTGATGTTTGGGGAAAATGTGAGCAAGGTGAGATACAAGATCGGATAGCAGATTTGTTGTTAGAATCCAAAATAAAAATGTTTGAGCAAGATTATAATAATTAGGATTAAGTTTGTTAGATCAGGAGGTATCATTGATTTTAGGGTTAGAGCTTTGTCTGAGCAAAGATTTTACTTCCTTACAGTACTTATGAGATTTATACTTGTTTGATTTTGGTGGTGGGAATAAAATACATTGCTAATTGCAAAGTGCTCCGTTTTTATAATTTACTGTAAATCTCCTTTTTTTTTTTTTTTTATCTTACGCTTGTATTCCAGTTCTGCTCGGTTCTGTATGGCTTCACCTTAACTTTCTTAAGGAGCCTCCGCCTGTGCTGACGTGAATAAATCCAGGTGCTTGCTGCTCGTAAAGAGAGGTCTCAGCAGTTTTACAAGAAATGACAAACAACTCGACGTTTACTCTGTGTGTGCAGTAAATGTCTGCATGGCTGATATGCGGCAGACTCTTAACATCCTTAACGTATTCTTGGCTCCCCCAGTAGGATGAGAGTAGAAAAAGAACACCATTTGTTGTTTGTTCAGAAGCAGAAAGTGACCTCAGTTTACCTTTTTCCTACAAACTTCTCTTGTGGAAATGCTAATCGTGACAATCCTTTCTTGGAAACAAATACTACCAACTTTTCTGTTTTTATTCACTCTAATAAACAAAATATTCTGTCATTTGGGTGCTGTAGTGGGACATATCAACACCAGACACTAAGATTGGTTTCAAGTTGGGATTTTGGTTTACAGTCAATATGAGGATTTGGGTGTTTTTGTGTGTGTGTGTGTGTGTGTGTGTGTGTGTGTGAGCGTCACCACCTTGTCTGTCCCCAAGCAGCCGTAGCTCATCACATCTGCTGCTCGGGAATCTGAAGTCTATCAGCCAGCTGGAGTGAGACGACCTCCACACCAGCTGTAATTTACCACAGGGAGATAGGATGGGGAAGTGTGTACATGAGGGCCTGTGTGAATGTGTGTGTATTGGAGTGCGCGTTTGTGTGCAGCCAGAAAGAGCAAGATGAGTAAGTCATGACAGAGTGTCTGTGGTGATATGGAAGCATCATACTGCAGGTGGACAGTGGTTTTCATAAGGACCAATCAGAAAGCAGCCCTGTCTGCTGCACACAACAGCACCAGCCAAACGCCCCAATTCACTCCCCGTCACACAAAGGCCCTGTCAGGGATGCCAAATCTCCAGATGCTAATCTGATAATCCTGTGCAGATGTGTGTCCTGCAACAGAAAGAGGAATAGTGTGTGTGTGTGTGTGTTTGTGTGAGGCAGATGGGGATGGAAATGGAGAGTAAGAAAGTGTGTTCTACAGTAAGTGGGTGGATGTTACAGAGACACAGAGAGCTGGTGTTTATCCAGGCTTCAGTTCCCCTTCTCTTACCCGTCACAGTCGCTGTTTGTTTTGTTCAAGTTCTTCTGGAATAATCGGCACCAGTGTTTACACAATCTGCAGCTCAGATACTGTTCGGTCAATCCCTACATCTGCAATAGCTGACTTTATCACATTTTCAGTATATATCATCCCAACTGACAACGATGCTGTCACTGCTAAGGTATAAACTCTATTTCTAGTGCTGTAACCCATAGACCCAAACTCTGTTTGGAGTTGGAACATCCAGTATTCCTTTAGAAATCCTATTAAAAAGATACCATAAGATGAGTCTTTATTGATCCCAGGGGGGGAGATTTAGGAGTTGCAGCAGTCAAATAAGTGCACTGCAAGTGAGTGCAGGTAAATAGAGAAAGAGTAAGAAATACATCTAAAATAAAAGAAGTAAAAAAAACAGGAGCAACTCAAGTAAACCTTAAACTAATAGTGCAGTGGTGTCTCCAAGCTAAGTGACACGATGCTATAATAATGTGGAATAAACTGTGATTTTTGTCAAATCTCAGGTTTTGCGTTCAAACGTAGCATGGCATGTAGTAGAAATGGCCATTATTATGAGAACCAAGTGGCGAGTGGACCTGATGTGTTCTAACTCGGAATTACATAAATGTAGCATTACAATAGTCCATAGTGAAAATACACTTCATGTTTGAATAATTTTACTGTGACATTGGGCATGTTTTAAACCTATTTTACCCATTGTACTGTAACCTTAACCATGTACTAACATTAAGTTTTTATATCTGGTGTCATAAAGTTAACCAAAGTCTGTTGCAAATAAAAAAAAAAAGTGGTTTAAAATGGGTTTTAACTTCCACTATGTGGCCGTTCCATGATAAATGATGCTTGAATGACTAAATACAGTTAACTGTGAGGGTACTGCAGTAGACTCTATTCACCGTAGCTATTCTCGGCGCTCTGCATATGAGCTAAGACAGTAGCTGAGCAGCTATATAGTGGGGTAAGTACAGTGTCTAGTCACTGGCACAGCTACACAGGGTTTTTATGGCTTTCAGCTCAATAGGATCTGAGGCCAGAGAGGACAAAGGTACTCACCTTCTTTAAACGCCCTCAATTATTGATGGCTGCTTTCCTTTCTCTGCTTTACCTCTCCTTTTTCTAGCTTTCTACTTTCCCTGAGCACAAACAATATAATGGATTTCTTCTCCTTTTTTTTGCACTTGGCGGGGAGGAAAATAGTGACAAAGTTTTAGAGACAAAAAGTGGAGGAAGTGGGCAAACGCAGAGAAGCCAGATTCTGTGTGTTCAGCAATTCCTATACCATCCACCTCTATCTGGCTCTCCTGAATCTGACACCATCCTGGTAAAATGCATAACAGAACACCACTCTGCTGAGCCATCTTTACACATTAGTGGTGGAAGAGGTTGATGTTTCTTATTTGATATAGTGTACAGAGTTCTCAGTGACAGTCTGGACAGAGAAGGCCAATTAAATCCAAATATTGTTATATTATCAGCAACAATATGCAACATTTGACATTATATCATGAAAACATAGTTTATAAGTATTTGGTTATATGTCTGAATTTCTCAGTTTGCTGGATTTTTTTATTATTTTTTTTTATTTGTGAGATTGGGGATGTGTATAAAAACAAGGACATAGTGTCTGGAACGTCACTCCCAGGTTTTCTGAAGGGATTTGGGTTGACTGCTTGCTGCCACCTTGTCAGTGTTTGATCCACAGCCATAAAACCTTGACGAAGCGAGACTGAAGCCACCTCTGAGCTCTGAAGTCTGAGAGACCTGTCAAGTCTTTGATTCGTCTCATCTTCAAAATAAAATTGAAACCGGATATCTAACTAAAAACACGTTGTCTTACTGAGTGGAATGGCATGATTTTAAAGTCTATCTTTTCTATCGGAAGACCATTCCAGCTACACTCTGACCTACAGTAGTCAAGATGTGAAAGTATAACATTATAGGAGCACGATAACAGCCACGTTTAAATATGTTTATTCACTCATCAAATTACAGTTTTTCTCCATTGGTTTGGCTCATTTCTTGAAACTGAGATGACATTCTCATAACAACATAGACAAATCCCCAAACTATCTTGCAGTTTCTCACAACAGAATGGCATTTATCATTGCTTTCATCACATTTCCAAATGCTTTGTACATGTGTCAAGCCTTTAGTACATCCTTGCAAATAGCTATGTACAAGTATCCTACAGTTAACACAATCAGCCAACATTTAGTACAGTTTTCAAATGAATGTATCTTGCTGATCTATCCCAATTGGTTGGTTTTCAGTGTCATGGTTATTGTCCTCAAAACATGTCAGCACATTTTCATCGTATAAGTCATCATATGCAGAATAGTCTGCTCAATTGTCAAATCAGTGTTAGGAAACTGGAATAGAATACAGTACATATTTTGGAAGATGTTATAGTAAATTTAGGATAATCAGGTCTCGAAGGGCCCCACCTACCCCAGTTTGTAATTATATGGGACAACGTTAGTTTCCACCGGGGTCCACGCATCCGGGGATGGTTCAACATGCATCCAAGAATGTACAATGTGTTCTTGCCACCATACTCTCCATTCCTCAATCCTATCGAGGAGTGTTTCTCTGCTTGGAGATAGAGAGTATATGAACACCATGCGGAAAACCAGAAGGCTCTCATGACTGCAATGGACGCTGCCTGTGAGGACATAACAGGGGATCAGTGTAGAGGATGGCTCAGGCATGCACGACGCTTCTTCCCGCGCTGTATCTCAAGAGACAACATCAGATGCGATGTGGATGAGAATCTGTGGCCGAACAGAGCACAGAGAATGGACGGCCAGGAAGATGAGGATGGTGACCAGGAGAGAGAGGGGAGTGACCGTGACTAAACAAAATGTCTTCATTTGTGACTCTTTGTATTTACAGTGCTGATTTGTTGATTTTTTTCTTTTTTGTGGGTTTTTGTATTTTGTGTACACAGTATATTTTCCTTTTTTACGGTTCCCTACCTACTGTAATGTGTACAATCTACGTTAGTTGAGAATAAAAATGAAAATTCCTCGGCAGAATGAGTGCAGTGTGTGTGTGTGGTGTGAAAATGTTATGCCTATAGTTAGAAATATGCCATGACAAAGCGTCTAAGCATTTTGACTTGCAGTACTTACACAATACCAAAGGGACAATGCATTTTGGAGGCACTGACTAGTTATATGAGAAGGAAATGTAGTTTTGACTGAAGGGTAAACTGTTTTGGGAGCTGTACAATCATTGCCAGGTGATCCATGTAGTTGTGCAGTACCATCCAAGTTATTTTGACAGAAGTACTGAATGAATGAAAATGTGCCAAAGCAATAGAGAAGGATCCATGGCATTTTTATGGTACTGACTATTTACTATGGGAAAGGGATTTCATTTTGAAGCATGGATGAGTAGTTTTGGGAGACAAATTACATTTTGCTGGTTATCTGAAGTGTTGTGCAGAACTGCAAGTCTGTTTGGCCAAATTGCTTTATAGTTATGAGAATGTCATCTCAGTTTCAAGAAATGAGCCAAACCAATGGAGAAAAACTGTAAAATAATTGCCCATTCTCCTGAAATTGACGTTGCTGTTTGAATGCTACCCCGAACTGTCAATTGCAACTTTCTCTAAATGTTCAATCTTCTAATAGCAAAGGTAGCGGAGTCAATTTGTCTTAAAGTATGGAACATAAACTCCAGGAAGACGCCTGAATTGTTCAGGAAGACCGATGTCAGAAATGCTGAATGAGAGATTGCATTGATTTACAGACGCTCGTGACCATTATGGATCATGATTCGGTTACTCTGTACCTCTTCAACAGCCATTCATTTATACAGTCTATGTTTCCAGTAAAATAACAGCAAGGTCCGAGCAAAGTAGGACAAATGAACTCAAAAGCAAAGTGCTTTTAGCACATAAAAAACGTCAGCGTCAGCTTCAAGAAAGTTCTTTGCGGACATGTATCATAGTTTCACTTATAGATTGCCAGTGCAGTATACTTCTATTATACTACTATACCCTGCTGATTCCATGACTGAGTGAGTGGCACTGGGTTAGCATATTGCCCGCTGCATTTTAGATAGGAAACCAATTGGTTTGGTTTGATTCAGTCTTCAGGGCCAAGATCTTTTACACTGTGACACAGATGCAAATATACCCTGGCACACACACACACACACACATACACACACACACAGCTGTGGCTATTAAAGAGAGGCACCAATAAGAGCTTGGTGAGAGATAATTGTCTCATAAGTCAGTAAGCACAGCTGTTGGCAAGGTCACGTTTCATTTATGGACGCGTGTCACCACCGTTTTGTCTCTGTGTCTTTTCCAGCCTGTCTCTCTTTCCCTCCTTTGTTTCTGTCTGTCTGTGTCCTGTACCTGTCCTGCTCTCTGTCACTTCCCTCCACCCCCCCCCCGCCTCCCCTCTCTTTCTGCATGGTTGGGCTTTAGGATTGCTTGCGGCCTCCGATGAATATTAATGGATAAGAGTTTGGATATAATATGAAAATGAACTGTTTATTTACAGAGTCTCTCTCTCTATAGCTTTATAGGAGGATTGGTGGAGGTTGGCTGAACGCTGCCTGACTCTGAAGTATGAGGATGAAATAGGCCTGCGCTCTGCTAAATAGGATTCAGTAAGAGGCTGTGGCCAACCAGATCCGTCATACGGCTTTAGAGAACCCTTCTCATTTGAGAACACTACAGCAGAACATGGCATTGTTTAGGAACAGAAAATGAATGTTCTAAGTGGTTCTGAGTTTGTCTCAGTGATGCATGTACTTCATATTTAGCTGAGTGGCTGGTGAAGTAATTCAGGTGCGTTCGGTCAAGATGCAGAGACCAGGATCTACTCTTGATTGATTGTTAGCAGAAACAGAAGTATTAGATTCTGAATTAAAGTACATAAATGTTCTCCTGCTTTAGTAAAGCTTAAAAATATTTATTTTGGTGAAGAGTGCAATTTGGTTTTACTGTAATGTATGAACCGTGTTTCTGAAGTTTGCACTTCAAATCAGTTCAGATGTAGGAAGGAAGGTAGAATAAATTAAATAATGAACGAAATGCAGAAAGACAAGTAATTGGTGCATATGGGTGAGGAGACAAGGAAGGAAGCAGGATAAGAAAAAAATAAAAAATAAGGACAAAGGGACGAAGAAGAAGAACGATAAGGAAGAAAACAAAAAAAGAAACCTAAATCAAGGAAAAATAAAAATGAGGAAAAACAGAAGGAAAATCAGCAATGAAGGAAAACTAATGGAATTGTGGAAGGCAAGGTGACTTTGGCAATGAATTTATATTGCAAATAAAGACACAATATGGGAAGTAAGTGGAAAAAGGATGAAGCGCAAAGGGAAGATGGAGGAATTAAAAGAAGAAAGAAGGGAAAGAAAATATTGAGGTTAAAGTGATACTGGTGATGTATGTACTGCAACTAATAACTATAGCATTAAGATGGGATTTAAATGTTCAATCTTTCTCCTTGAGATAGTAGCAGAGGCAGGTCTTGCGATATGGAACTGCTCAAAGCTGCATGTCAAGTACAATACCTGAGTACTTTCCACCTCTTTTCACTAGAAAATTAAAGATAGAAATTAACTGCCTGCATCGGTTTCAAGTGAACATGAGCTCATTCACAAGACTTTTCTTGAGTTGAACGACAGCGTCTTGATCTTTTCCACCATCTAATTAGACTCGGCTGACAGGACAGCTGACAGTGAAGACATCGGAATAAGTGCTGCTGTGTGTGAGGGCTGAGGTTGTGACAGGAAACACACACAACTCTCTCTATTTACAGAGCTGACAGGTGCCAATCCAAACCTGCACCGACGAAGCACACCGCTAAAACCTGGTTTAACAAGGGTATTTAAGTTTGAAAATGGAGAAATTGATTTTTCCTATTGATTCTCTAATTGTTACTTGGCCATGGTTCTGTAAGGAACTCAATAGTTTTCCATTTAAGGAATTGATTAGATGAGTTCACATTACCTAAGCTCATTCATTTGTCTCATGGCATGAAATGAACATAACACTGGATTAATAGTCCAGATCAGAACCAGAGACTCAACCTAACTGCCATTACAGAGTGACCAAACATCACATTTTACTATAAGTCACTCAAAAGTGTCATTTAAAAAAAAAAAGTGTTAGTATGGTGGTATAATCACCTCTTTACATGACTCTCTTTATGATGCAGAACAGAAATCTAATATCAAGAGACAAGATCATCTGCTCCAGTGAGGCAACTGCATTGGATGTTGGTTCGAATGCTTAAAAAACACTTACGATTATCATTTCCTGACAAGCGCACCCTTGTTGTCATGTGAATAATGACGGTTGCCTCTAAGAGGTAAGTTAGAAGTCTCCTGCCAGCAGTCAGTGTTGGTTTCTTTTCATCATAACCACCAAACCTTTAACCAAATAGTCTTTTTCTAACCTATAATTGGTTTGATCATGTCTGAATCAGTGGATGAATTGGTAGACGTGTTATTTTCCATTTGGTTCGGTTTCCTTTTATATGTAAATAAATTAAAGCACACCAAAATGCATCATCTTCAGGAGTAAAACACAGTAAAACTGTCCAAATAATAAGAAGGCAAGGTATATCGTTGGTGGTGCAGGTTAAATAATTCTCTGGTTGCTAGCAGTTAGCAACTGTTCGCTCATCACAATCCCACTATTGGAAAAAAAAACAAAAAAAACCAAAACATGGCTACTGGTTCCATTTAGTTTAAACTTGCAACAGATTTAATCACTTAAAATAACAGAAATTACTGAATAACAGAAACTCTGGCGGGAATACATGAGAGGCATAAAGATTCATTTTAGGAATAACATAACTGTTTTTTTTTTTATTAGAAAATGATCTTCATGCAGAATGAGACAAGCAGTGATATTTAAAGATTATGCCAAGTTTCCAGAATCACACTTGCATACTGTACACTCATCTGCTACCTCACATACTCCCAACCCCTCCCCCAGCAGCATTTCCTTTCTGCTGATGTCAAGAAATGTGTTTTGGGGGTAGGGCCAGACATTATGAAAAATAGGACAGTGCTCGTTATGCTACTTTGCTCTTTTTCTCTCCCGTGTTCACTTCTGATGAACAACAGGAAGTGATTATGTCACATCTATCAGTTGCTACCACTTTCTATCCAGTAGCCCACGGGATAATATGGAGAATGTAGAATGTAGGAAAAGAAACACATGGCAATTCATAAGAGTTGGCAGACTGGAGATGTTGCAGACTGCTTGATTTATCTTCAATTTAATGTAAGCATTAAAGGACAATGTAAATATTAAAGCAGTAGACAAATTAACTCTATAGTGGAATAATGGAATATGATAGACAGATACATGTATACATGCAATAAAAGATTTTGAACATTTTGAAAAAAAAATGTATATCCATTGTAAAATTCATTATCAACTATTCATTCACAAACATTTAAATCTTCTCCAAAATGGGAAAACAATGAAGAAATCTAAAGATAAACTGATAAAATGCACAGAAATACAGGCACACAAAATAAATAGACCATTGGTAGAGCCAATCACGATCAATAATTGTGTACAAGAAATAGAAAATGCCTTAAAAAAGGAAAAGAATAAAGATTAACTGGACAACATTAAAACAATTTTTAAAAAACATTTAAATTTTTTAATTAAGCACTGAAAAATCTATAGTCACCGGCGACCTCCAGATTCTATAGGATTAGTCCTACACTTAACAAATAACAACAATAGTAATAAAAAATACTCATAGAAAATTTTTTTTTTTTTCTTTGGACAAACTGTATCTTCATTTTGCATGAATTCATATATATCATTCTTATTACATTTTCATATTAGTGCACAATATAGGTTTTGAATTAGCGTTGCTGTCTGGCTACAGAGATCATGAAAGGTTCAATGTATCAATGTATGGATCTGAACAGCAACTGGTCTCAAACTGATGGTGATACAATTGTTTCATATTCACTATAATTAGACTAAAACAACAAGGAAAGTGGGTATATAAATCCAAAAGAGTGTTTTTATTCTTGTTTTTTTTTTTTTTTTATCTTTGTCAGGGACAGCAGCTGTGTTATTACGGGCACACTGTGAGTTTGAGAAAGAGAGAGAGAGAGAACTGTGTCTGTATTGTTGTCAGTAGCTTGTAAGAGGATCATGTCCACAGGCCTCCAAATCTCCTTTATATTATTACTTACAGTAGCTAGAATCCCAAGGGCTCTTGCTTACACACACTACCATGCCTACACATACACAAACTCGCACAACGTAACACTAAATGCTATTGTTCTCCGCCGAGCTTTTATATCATAAAACACGATGACAACATTATGTAGTTGATAAAGTGGTACACCACCATCACATTATATTTGCTATTCAGCAGTAAGGTTAGCTATATGTAAATGTATTTTGTAAAGCATGGTAAAATATCTCTAAATACAGTTACTGCACTGGCTGCTGTAGTGCCCAACAAATTACCATTAAATGTAAAGAGAACAATAGCGATCTCTGCCAGCCTTAAGTACAAAGTCACAGTACAAAATAACCAATGTGTGCCCATGTTAAATAAGTGGAAGCTTACTGACCAAAGTAGTACAAGCGGGTTGCACAGTTCCGACTGTTGGGTGTGGCTAACGAAAGGCTGTAGGCAACAATGCGTATTACTTATTACTTTTTTTACAGTAGCTAATTTCAGAACCTTTTTTGTGGTTTTACGGCTTGTTTACTGTCTTAGCAGTTTTTGTGGAAGTATGTATACTTCTCTTGTGTAATTATTGAGGCACAAATCTGCACTATAATCAATATTGATACTGGGTCTCCCACAGCTAGCTTCACAGGAAACAGGCTCCAAACATACCAAGAAAGAGTTTGGCTAATTTAGCAAACCGCCTGTTAGTAAGATCCACCAGATTGCTTATGAAGCCACATGAGTCATGACAACAAGGTTAGCTATGACTCCAATATTATGGTATGCTCAACAAATTACAACAAATAACACACATTTAACACATCTTATTAAACATAAACATAACCACACTCATATTATATTATTACATTACAGCTTACAGACCACTCCCGATAGGAAAAGTATGTACAAGACACAAAACATAAAACTGTGAGGAACATAATAGCAAAATACAGACAAGTAATGACTGAAGTTAACAGACATGGTCCAGACGTGTTAGTTCAGCACAAGGAGGCCAATACAGGAGGAGTACACCCTCTAGTTGCTCTAAAGTTGTTTTTAGCTGCTATGTTTTGTTAGCAGGTTAGCTAACCGTCGCTAGTTTGGTGGCTAGTTGTACGAACCCAGCAGCCTCACTGTGAGGATGAGGATGTACTGTGGCGCTAAGCTAGCTGTTGATGGTAAGTAGTTAGCTACAAACCACAGGCTGGCTGCTTCTTAAATCACAACCTCTTCTTTTCAATTCTACACATGTTCAATATACAGTAGATGTGACGAAATATAGGTGACAGCTTTGTCACCTTTAGCACCAATTTATATCAAAGATACATGATGGGATAAGTTGAAACTTCGCCAATGTTCAGAAAGCCTGTAGTTTATACCAATGAGACTAGAAGAGTGTAATGTTTCCATGGCGTTTTAAAACATGAATGAGGATTGTGATTGTGAGTTACTATTTTAAGACTTGTGTAGTCATGGCTGTTCTTCAAACAAATTGATGAAGTGATTCCTCCATCCTAAACTCGACTTTTCCCTGCAACGTTTGTTTCGTCTCAAATCTTTGTGTAAACCGGCCTTTAAAGAAGAAAGCCTGAGTAACAGAACATTTTGTAACTAGTTATTTCTTTTGTTGAGTAATTAGTGAAGTAATTTAATTGCTGTAATAGGTTATGAGTGATTGATTCAATTTTTTTCAAGTAACAAGTAATGTTAGGCTGACCAGAGTTATAACACAATATGATCCTTCATGTGTTTGCTCCCATTTCAAGATGGTTTGCTACTGGTCAAAAGAAATGTCACAGCTAGTCGTAATCTAAATTTACTGGCATTTTACTGGTATAACTGAGCCTTTACAATGCATTTCACAGTGCGTTCCTTCAGATTGGATTCACTTCAAAAT
Organism: Pampus argenteus; assembly: GCA_036937835.1. Classification (NCBI taxonomy): domain Eukaryota; kingdom Metazoa; phylum Chordata; class Actinopteri; order Scombriformes; family Stromateidae; genus Pampus; species Pampus argenteus. Next base: position 3,970,617 of record CM072881.1, read on the forward strand.
CCAATCTAGTGCTTTACAGATCAAAGAAAGATTTCTTTATATGGCACGAGAATGAGACGAAGATATTGCTTTCCCATACGGGTAAAATAAAGCAGAAACATTTTGTTTGCACAGAAAACAAAGAAGGATTATAGTGGAAAAAAAAGAAGTGTTTTAATTTTGAGAAACAACACTAATAATCCCACCGGAGATGTAGAGGCTCCAATCATCTCAGTCGTTTTTTTATCACATAGCAATTTTAACATGCAATCATATCCTGCTATCTCATCTAAAATTGGAAAAATGTTATTTCTGAAAAGACTGATTGTGACTTTATTTGTCTTCATCTCTTTTTGCAAAATTGACTACATAAAAACTTTATAAAAGATCTTGTGTTCCGACAAGCAGTGTAAATGGAAGTTCTGCCATGGTCCAGCAGTGCCGGGCAGGGGGCCCAGCCTCACTCTAATGGTTTGGAAATCTTGCCACTCACTGCTGTTGCACTGATTTAAGCACACTCCAATCAAAAGTGGTGTCCATTTACCACCAAAGAAGACGGAATTTATCATTTTGAGAAACAAGTTGACAAACAAGACAAGCAAGTTCTTTTTTTTTTTTTTTTTTTTTTGGGAGGCCAACCGCGGTTTTCTCCTCTTCAGCTTTTGGTGGTGGTGATTGCCCTGGAAGAAAATAGCCTTTTCTGGACCATGTTCGGTCAGCCCACCCCTCTGAAATTGAGCCTGGTCTCCAGTGATGCTGCAGCAAGGCTGTTTGGAAGGAATAGCAGGGGGAGGAGGGTTGTTCGGCCTCCTCAACTTCCATTAAAGACAAGCAAGCAGGGCAACCTCTGGACCCTCGATTAAGCGCCGCTTTGCGCGTTCGGTGAATGAACAGGAAAGAAAAAAAGTTGAGGTGTAAAAAGCAATATCCCAAAGGCTCAGTGGGTAATTCTCAGTCACAACTCTCTTTGTACTGAGACCTTTACTTAGTCACCTCAATTAAACTGTACCACCCTGCTCTAATCTGGGCTTTCTTCCACAGCTCGCATAACATGACAGAATGCATTTCCATACTAATGCCCAGGGAGTCATTGCATCACATGGGAGTTTACTTGTGTATGTGTGTGTGTGTGTGTTTGTGTGTGGACTGAGACTGAAGTAGAATTCCAATTGGAGGCCTGTTTGCTCCTAGGCCGTCTCTGGAGACTTGCTGGGCTCTTGCTGAGAAGGTTAGCGGGGCACCTGGAAATGATGAGGGCAGGAAGAAAAAAAAAAAAAAAAAAAGCTGTGTCTCAGTTGAACATCTGAATGCGTCAGGATTGTGTTTTTGCTTTATTGTGTGAATTTCAGATCCAAGTGATTGATGACCCTGTTTCTGTGTTTCTTCTCATCTCACAGCACAGCCGAATCCGCCGAAAATTCACGAAGGATGGTGGGCGTACAAGGAGGTGGTGCAGGGGAGCTTTGTTCCAGGTAAGCCTCCAAACAGTATACAGCGCGTTTCCCACAGAATACAGATTTTTCTGCATACACCTTAACCACATTGTGGGCTGGATCCAGTAGTCTGAGCTTATTACATATTTAAGATAACATCAGGCCACCTTGCCATTGGCGATAGTTCTATTTTCCCATTCTGACAAGGCCTCTTCGCCCTTCCCACAGCTGACGCTTTTGTCTCTGATTGATTGACGGCCAGCTCACTGTTCCCTCCACCTTTTCAATCTTGTTGTATATCTGCGTGTCAGGCCAATTATTTTTTCCAAGATTGTGTTTTTCTGCTGAGCTGGCGAGCTTTTGATAAGGCCCGCAAGTGCCTGCGTGCATGTGTATGCGTGTCTGTGTGCGAGCGTACGTGAGGTAAGTTCTATCCAATGTCTGCACCCAGATAGATCAATTAGGAACATTCAAACAGAGGGCATTTTGCTAGTACTCACTCCTGCAAGCATCAAGGTGAACTTTGGTGTTGTGTTGAATGTGAGCAAGGATATTTCTTATGATCAAAGTATCAAGTGTCAATAACAGTTAAAGGTTGATCTGTAGAGCTCATCAGTGCCTTTAAATTGGAACTTTTTACAATTATTTTTACCCTAAATGCAACATTATACTTGGTCATTGCTTTCAATTGAGAGTTTTACTGAACTCTTCTCAATATGTATGATCCGTAGTAACACGCTACAAATTTTCTGCTATTTTTTTAAGCTTAAGCACAAGTTTCGCAAATTGTGCATCTCTCAGTTCGGACTTCAGTAAAACAAAATAGTGAAAATGTAGATGGCAAGTGAATAAATTAAAATCTTGATTGTTTACATGCTGATAGTCACTGCTATTGTAGATAGCTGTTCCATAGGGTTAATAAGCTTCACAGTACAACTCATACTTGTGCATTCGTGTGTGTGTGACAGTCCAGCGCAGGATCACAGTAAAATATAGGATTTCATCAGTATCATACGAGTCAAAAGCAGAAAAGCTTCTGTCCCTAAAAAACCGTAACCATGATCTTTCCCTGATCTTAACCAAGTGTTTTAGTTGTGAAGCTTTAACCATACTCTAGGTTCCCTCCATGCTGATGTGGAATGTTTCAATATCAGCATCCTTGTCTGGTGACAAGGTTTAAAAATGGGTGAGTCTCGATCAGATAAAACTTTTTTTTTTCTCATTTTCTCATTTATTGTGTATTCATTCATGTAGAATGTAGAAGGAAAATAAGCACATATATTTTACCTTTCACTATATTGAAAATCGCTCAAAAGCCAGATTTGGACATGGGGGGGTTGGAGCGATAAGGTGGGGAGAGAAATCAGCGGTTGTCACAGCTCAGTGTTAATCCTGAGATCTTTCAATGAAGGCAAACACACCGGGCTTAAATGATAATACCTTCTTAATGGAGCACTCGTTTCCTTAATCCCCACCAAGACACACATCAAAATAAATTAGCTGTCATTGGTATTGTATTGTTACTTAGTGAAGTTGTGTTTATCCATTAGTTCTGATTAGAGCTGCGACAATAAGTCAATAAATCTATTAGTTGATTGACATAAAACTATTTTGAAATTTTTTTGAAGAAAAATACCTTCTCAAATGTGAATATTTAGTAGTTTCTTTACCCCTCTATGATAGTAAACATATATGTACTGTATATCTTCGGGTTAATGGCCGGGACAGAGGGCATTTAAGGGTCTGGGCTCTGGGAAACATTGACACAATAATTAACATTTTTCAACATTATTTAATTGTGTAGATTCATTTATTCATATACAGATATAGACTAAACAACTAATTGATTAATTGGGAAAATGACAGATTAATCGATAATGAAAACACTTGTTAGTTGAAGCTCTAATTTCAGTGCAGTCCGAGTCTTTATAGAGCCAAAATGAGCAAAGTGACATGATCTTAAATTAATCATAACATTTCAAATTAGGGCTAAGGATTGGCGATGTCTGAGGTTCAGATTAGGGTTTTACAGTGCAACACAGTGAGATAGTAGTGTGGTATTACGGAATGTGTTTCCCAAAGCAAAGTGCGGCTTACCCAGCATGACCAGGCGTAAATAAATAAGTGGCTGCTTGTCCGTTCCTCTGGCGCCGACCGTTCAGTGGTTTGCTCCACTGTTTATATCTCAGCTATCTCTTCTTGCAAATCTCCCCGGCGCACGTGCTTTACTAACCACTGTACAATAGCTGAAGCAGTTAAACACTATTCATGATCCTCCCGTGGCTGTGCAGAGAATTCCCAACCCTTGTTACCTTACCCTGCAGCAGGCACCATTTCATAGCTGGGAAATAAAAGAGAACGGAAGGCTTTTCACTCCAATTTAATGACGCAGAGAGAAATAATGTTGGTGGAGCATATTTCCTATCGTACCCAGGCAGTTCGGAAAGTGAGTGGTGAGAAAAGATTCTATTGAATATTGAACAGTTTGTGCTCTGGTTTTTCAATAACATGCGATATGCGCATTGTGGCACACGTCATTCAACACTTATGCCCTGTGAGTAGTTACTGAGTGTTATATAACTTTCTTCATCTACATTACAGCTTTTTCATATTTCGCTTATTAGATATTATCAGAGTAGCAACTCAGGAGACAGCTGTGGGAGCTCGTCTTTGAATTATTTATCACCTCTGAATGTTCGAGGAGTTCTTAACAAAAGTTGTGACTTGTGTATTTGATTGGCAGCCGAAATAATACCGTAGAAATTGAGATGGAAATAATGCAACTCCCTCACTGGGAAAAGCAATAACATGAGTGCAAGGCTCCACTTAGTACTGCTGTAAGGACTCTGAGCCCTCCACACTTCTCTTTACCTGTTAATTGCACATTTCCATTTGCTGGAAACATCTCTCAGCAGAGGTCAAACATAGTGATCTAGCATCATAGAACATTCCCACCCAAAGCTTAGCAAAAGCAAAGAAAATGTGATCCTCTTCTCAGGCCTGTGTCACTGCAGCTGACATTTGGACATTTGATATTCACACACACACACACACACACACACACACAGCTCCTGAGTCACACCTTCATGTTAAATCTTTAGTCAGGGATCAAAAAATTATGTTTTTTTTGTTTTTTTTTTGTTTCTAAAGCAAACTCTGTCTCTCTTATGTCTATTATCTGCTATGTCTCTCTTAACCATTTCTTTCATTATTGGGTTATAGAATTGTATATTAGTTCGTTTTACTGTAATTCATGGATGCACGCTGTGAGTTTTATTTTAATTCATGCACTCATTATTTTGTGTCTGGAGTGTGATTTGATAATTCAACAGAACTTCAATTAACAGCAGAATGCAAATCCACAAAGGAAAGATCTTATTCAAATGTTTCCAAACTTACAACGCGGGTGCCTGCTGTGTTATAAAAAAATCCATTTAAACCTATTTTAATGTCAGAGGACCAAAGGGAAAAGCAGAGCTGGCGTTCAAGTCTGCTAATAAGCACCACTGTAATGCCCTGGAGTTATGTGACAATTCTGGATATAAGTATTTGTCTTTATTTAATGACATACATTTTGTGACACCAGCTGGCTGCCATCAATAATTTATCACAAAATAATTATACATAATAATAACAAAATACATATACTTACATTGTATATTTACCCCTATAATCTACCTTCATTGTTACCTGAGTAGGTAACATGGCCCTTATGATGAAGATGGAGAGATTTATTGATATTTGATATTGCATGTGTTTTTCTTTGCAAAATCATATTGTCACATTCATGAATGTTTGGTAAATGCTGACTGCAATATGGACAATGAGAGAAGTGTGTGTGACTATATTTAGATGAGAGTGTACCAGGAGGGTTGGAGGTTGTTAATGTGTGAAGGAGGGCTAATGATTAACTTCACATCCATTCTTTCCTTTGTTTAATTTGTTTCTTCGTTAAATTAGTCCTGACAATGAAATAATTCTAATTTTAATAATAAAAAATAAAATAAATACGTTTAATTATGAACTTTAATTATTTAAAATTTTCATGGCCTTTTTTTAGTTAATTGTTCAATATATTTTTCTGTTTTTTTATTTTTTTTTTATTAATTGAAGTTTAAATGCTGTTTCAAGCAATACACGTCTGGTGAGAAAATACTAAATTATGATTTATCTGCTTATTTATTTCCTTTTGTTTTGTTGGATTAAAAGTGGTGTTTACTCAGTTTGAACTGTAGCATTTGAAAGACTTCACAAACACTTTAGCGTAAAGAATTTCAAATCGTACAGCTCCATGACAACGGTGTGACGTTGTCAAAAGCTCAGGAACAAACGCGTAAGTACACAGAATATTAAAATAAAAAATTTCAAGATTTTCTAATATGCTCAAACCTCCCAAACTTTACACTGTTAGCTCTTTCTTCCAAGATAAGGCCCTGATGTGCCAACAGAACCAAGGGTTTGCTTATATGCGCCTATTCTCCCAGTTGGAGAGATGTAATGGGCCAACGTTACAGAGTTTGGAGCTGGAGACCACCCGGGGCTAATGACAGATATGTGGAGGCAGCAAAGGATGACGATGTGGGGGAGGATGAAGATAGTAAGAGCATGGACGCCAGTAGAGAGGGCAGAGCTACAGTGAAAGCAACTACGGGACAGAGAGCGACGACAAATCTCAAAGAGACAGACAGAGGGACGATTTTATGGAGCTCAAAGACACACAAAGACACTAATTACAGATACAGCCATCCGTTTGATAAGATTCTGTCCCAGGGATCCATATTAGAAGACTTTGCTGTTGTTGATTTAGGATTAAAATGTTTAACTGCCTACTTATACTGTATGGGAGGAAATAATCTGGATGAGCGATGCTCCTAATTCTATTAGTCATTGTTACACATCCAATAATTAGACTGCTTTCTAGCCAATTAAAGCACTTATGTAAATGAGGGTTGGGGAAATAATTGGGATTTAGTACCATTTTCAAGATGATTTGAAAATATATAGCTCAGTTAAAGGGCCAGTTCACCCACATTACGAAAACACAATTTTCAAAATTTACCTCCAATGGTTTCTTCGCATGCAGATTTCGGTTTTATGTTTCCAGGTTTTTAGTTACAGAATTCAACGATGTTTAATAATTCAACAGCTTACTTATGACATTCTCATACTTTATTTTCTTTTATAATATAAAAATCAAATTCAAGGGCAATAAACTAAAACAAAAAATCTTTAAGATAAATGGTAAAAAATTGATATTATATTCATTGTCTGTATGTTGTATATGCATCATCATCATGGGCATCACTGCCAATAGAGATATGACGTTTTCACACTCCAATAGCTGATCATGGTTGATGCGTAACATTACCTAGACTAACGTTTGTCTAACTTCATATTAACCTTTACCTCTTTCTTTCTGTCAGCATACAGCGCTGCTCTGATGACAGACGTAGTAATATGTTCTCATTTCTTCAAATCCCCCAATACCACCACTGACACTGCTGAGACTTTGAGTTTCATTTACTTTTTACACTTGAAACTTTGCAGTGTGCGAGATTACTCGTTTATCGTGGCTGACATTGTGATGAGAACGAAACGTTGCCGTTGATATAGATTATGCTCATGATCAAATGTCACAAATGTACCTTTTTGTCAACGAAGATGGCGTTCATTATGAAGTCTCAAAACCTGAACAAATAAAACTCTCTGCGTGTTTGGAAACCAGAGAGGTAAGTATGAAATTTAAATCTGCATTTACCGAAAGAGAGTCACAGAAGCAGCTCTTCTGATTTAAATTGGATGAAACTTGTTGACGAGTGTTCAGTAAAACACTGCACTGCTCCTGTTAGGATTACTGTTGTCCTTTTTGCTGTTAACAAAGCACGGAGGACAGCTCTTGATCTTGAATGTGCAAGCATTCGATGTAATCATCATACCTTGTTGTACATCTCTACATCTGATTCTCTGTTTTTTGGAGGCCCTCATCCTCCAAGCATTTTCTCACAGCTTCTCATCACAGGAATTTAATTTAATCCTGTGTTTGCCCCTGCTTACACCTCATCTTATTTGACAGCCACTTTTTTGTTTCCAGCAATCAAACAAGCGACTGCAGGTTTCCTAGCAGCTTGTGAGCTGATTAACAATTTTCTGACAGCCCACTGAGACAAGAACCAAGCACCAATTATAGAATTTTAGCCGCCAGTCGTAAAAGTCCAAAAAGCAGTGTTGTGAAAAATCCCCTTAAATGTTTTTTGTTTTTTTTCTTTTCTTTTTCTTCTTTTGGTGAATACCCGAGCTAAACCCCTCTCTGAAACAATAGAGGAGGCTAATTGACAGGTTGCAAGCTTCTCTTTAAGTGACAATCACTGATCAAAAACCAATTAAAGGAGCACAGACAGCACCGGCAGGGCAATGGACAATTTGCCAGGAGCAGGTTTATATAAGGAAAATAGATATCCAATAGCACCTTGCCAGCTTGTTTTAAATGTGCCAAAGGCAGACACTGCACTGGAGGTGGAAATAAGATTATCAGTTTTGCAGAAGCTACTCTAGCGTAGGGGCAGGTCTTATGAGAGGAGGCCTCCCATTGGTTGGATCAGTGCCTGCAGAGTGGAGGAGATGACTTCTGACAGCCAACACTACACACCAGGGGCAGTTTGATGGGCCTCGAGCATCGAACTAAACAGATTTGGCCCCAGTGGAGACGACTGTTGCAGGAGAAATTTCTCCTACCTATCATGGTGAAATATTACCTCCTGCACAGATATGCTGCTGCACTTCTTTTCCTCTTTGGATCTATCAGCTCTGCTCAACATGTTTAGAAACCTTGAAAAGCATCTTCAATAAACTCTTTTTGTCACCATGGATTCCAATCAGCGTCAGTCGGGAGCACTGACTGTATATAAAAATGTATATACTTATAATAAATCTGTATATACAGTCCCTGGTCTGGGGACAGTTGCCATCATCCACTAGCTGTTGCAGGATGAGAGTAGGAGATCTTCCAGAAGGCGTAGACATTTTTAATTCTTTGTATGATGAAAGAAACCAGAGGTTATAAATATATTAGTCTCTGGATATATGAAGGATACTTTAAAGAAATGTCAAACAATTTTTTTTTAATGAAATTAAACAATTTCAGAAAGTTTATGTCCAAACCCGTTATAGAGAAAAATAAATACTATCATATTAATATGCTCCTCAGCGTTTTCTTTTGAAGTATCTTGTGTGTAACCCCAGTCCCATGTAGCTAGAAAATATTAACTGATAACTAATTGGGGTGTTGTAGTACAGTGGGACGGGGCCTGAGTTCGTCTGGAGATGGCGCTACCTGTGATAAATGGGGTTTGAAATAATCTGGCGGTGCCTCCAATAACATTAAGAAGTAACACAAAAGTGGTACTTTCCCTTTAAAGTAAAACACAGGATTTAGTGAAAACAACAATACTTATTTATTACAAATTTACAAATTGGATGATTAAATGAGTCAAATAGTTCACTGTTGACCTTTAAATATGCATTCAAATAAACAAGTAACTCAAAATGCCCACACTCACACACACATTCACGCAGGGCTAGTAACAATAAACGTTGCAGGCCTGGTTGAAGCTTGTGAGCGTGGAGGCCGAAACCGAATGGCCGTTTCACTGGGTTTTAACCAGCATAAACAAAAGCACGTGCAAAGGTTATTATTGTACTCACGAGTCCAGCAACAGTCAGAGATTAAGATGAAAAACAGTCAACAGGCAAGGTGCAGTGTCAGCGTGCAGCAACACGGCGCGTTGAGCCACACCCAAGTACAGCAGCTAGTCTCCCTCCAAAGGCCCAGGGCTCTCCCGGTCCTCGCTCTCTCCCTCTTAGGGTAAATGTCCGGTCCTCTGGCAGCTTCTCAGAGTTCTGCTACATAAACCATGGGACAACTCTCCGTCAGTCTAGGGAGTTAGGAGTATTTTTCAGTTGGTGGCTATCCAGCTTGGACGCCGATAAGGCAACCTATACTGTCGCTAAAGTGCTGCGGCACATCGGTGATGCTAAGGCCCTCCTACCTAAACAAAGTGAGGACAGGATTGGCTACGGCTACATTAATCAAAGATGAGAGATTAGAGAGATGCTTCACTACCCCACAACAAATGTGGTCTCCTAGCTTTTATGCTGACAATCAATAACAATAAAATATGGATTTTAAAACTCTTGAACATCACCCTTTTATCTCTGACTTTTAACTGTATATGAAAGTACTTTTTTAAACATATTTATTTACATATTGCACCCACACCCTCCTCAGTATCCACATCAATGTCCTCTTCAACAATGTTATGCTGAGTTAGTGCATTTTCCAGGGGAACATCTCTACTGAAGTGATCCGCCAGCAGATCCAGGGCCAGTAAGATGTCCTCCCTCCGGTCAGCAGGAAGGTTCCAGTTTTCCTCCTCGTCTTCCGAGTGTTCTTCCTGGTTTGGATTTTCAATTGACTTTTCCTTTTGATGTAATCGTGTCATAGGCCTCTGTGGTAGCCGCTTCACCTCCAAATCTGAGGGAAACCGGACCAGATACCCTATGGGTAAAAGGTGGTCCCGATGCAGAGTCTTGACCATGCCTCTTCCCTTTTCAGGTTTAACTCTGTACACCGGTAAGTCTGGCAATTTTTCGACAACAACATAAGGGTCAGAGTGCCATTTGTCTCCAAGCTTGTGCTTTCCAGGCAAGCCCAGAGCTCGTACGAGCACACGATCTCCTTTCTCCAACACTTGGTCTCTCACCCTGTTGTCATAGTACCTCTTGTTCTTGTCATGTGACTTATTAGCAACAGTCACTGCTAACTCGTATGCCTTTTTTAGGTCACTTTTCAGTTTGTCAACGTACTGCAAGTAGTCACTACAGTTGTCACCATCTGGAGAAGTTCCAAAACACAGATCAATGGGCAGACGAGCTTCACGCCCAAACATTAAGTAATATGGAGAGTAGCCTGTCGCATCGTTACGGGTACAGTTGTAGGCGTGGACGAGCGAACTGACATATTGGCTCCATTTCTGTTTCTGACTTGGTTGAAGAGTACCGAGCATAGACAAGAGCGTGCGGTTAAAACGCTCTGGCTGCGGGTCACCTTGGGGGTGATAGGGACTCGTTCGGGATTTTTTGATGCCTAACATTCCCAAGAGCTCTTTGATGAGACGACTCTCGAAGTCACGCCCTTGGTCAGAATGAATTCTGGATGGCAGACCATAATGCACAAAAAATTTCTCAACCAGCACCTTGGCGACGGTGGTTGCTTTTTGATCTTTGGTCACATAAGCCTGTGCATATCGGGTAAAGTGGTCTGTTACCACAAGAACGTTGGTCATACCCTTTGAATCTGGCTCTATAGACAGAAAGTCTATACACACTAAGTCGAGGGGTCCACTGCTGGTTATCTGTTTCAAAAGTGCGGCCCTGTGAGGAAGCGTTTTACGAGCAACACATCGACCACAGTTCTTGATGTACTGGGAAATGTCAGAGGCCATTTTTGGCCAATAAAATCGGTCTTTTACCAGGTCAGTGATGCAGTCAACTCCCAGGTGGCCGGAATCATCGTGAACAGACTTAAGCACTTTAATACGATGTTCACTGGGCAGGACTAGTTGGAACGTCTGGCCACCCACTGGTCTGGTGGTTTTCCTGTATAACAGGCCTGACTTTATCAGAAACCTGCTGCTTTCTCGTTGCAGCAAAGCAACATCTGGAGATTGGCTTTGGGAGGTCGGAGGCCAGACTCCACTTTGTACAGCTTGTTTGGTGACACCGATGTCGGGGTCCCTGTCTTGCGCTTTGCGTAGCTCCTCGTTACTTAGCTGTTCCAAAGGACTCACCCCGAGCGACACAGATAAAGCATAAGCAGGGGGGATGACAGTAGGGGGAACTCCCAGCTGGTCTATGAGACGGTTGGGTAGCTCAGATGATTGCGTGACACTAAATGGACGACACAGAGCTTTGACACCTGATTGAGGGATGTGTCTCCATCCATCATCCTCTTCCACAGCGTTCCTAGACAACCAGTCGGCATCCACATTTTCTCTGCCAGGCTTGTACTTAATGTCAAAGTCGTAGGTAGTTAAGCTAGCTAACCATCTATGGCCTGTAGCGCTCAACTTGGCTGTGGTGAGAACATAGGTGAGCGGATTGTTGTCGGTTCTCACTGTGAATCTGGCACCATAGAGATAATCGTGGAACTTATCCACTACGGCCCACTTCAAGGCCAGAAACTCAAGTTGGTGGACTGGGTAGTTCTTCTCTGATTGGCATAACTTACGGCTAGCAAATGCCACAGGTCGCAACCCTTCAGGGTATTCTTGATTGAGGACCGCTCCAAGCCCGTCCATGCTGGCATCCACATGTAGGATGTAAGGCTTGGTTGCATCGGCAAAAGCTAACACAGGAGCACTGGTAAGACACTGGATGATTTGGCGAAAAGCATCAGCACAGGCTGGGGTCCAGCGCTCACCAAAGGGCTCAGATGGTCGAAAATAGTCATTAACATGGGATTTGGCGGGTTTCGTTCCTTTCCTCACAGGAGGGTATCCCTTCGTTAAATCAGTGAGAGGGCGAACTATGGCTGAGTAGTTCTTGATGAACTTACGATAATAGCCACAGAACCCTAGAAAGGACTGCAGCGACTTCAAATGAGTGGGTGGTTGCCACTGGGCTACAGCCTTGATTTTGTCGGGGTCGGTTGCAATACCGTCGGCGGACACAATATGTCCCACGTACTTTACCTCCGGCTGGCAAAACTGACACTTATCCAGCGAAAGTTTCAAGCCGACCTCTGCCAGTCGGTCAAGTACACGCAGGAGACGCTCTTCATGTTCTTCCAGAGTGCGACCAAACACAATGAGGTCGTCAAGGTAAACTAGACACTGAAGGAGGTTCATATCTCCCACTGCCTTTTCCATCAATCGCTGGAACGTGGCAGGGGCTCCGGTGATGCCTTGGGGCATCCGCTCGAACTGATAAAACCCAAGCGGGCAGATGAACGCTGTTTTTTCCTTGTCCTCCTCAGACATTGCGATTTGATAGTAGCCAGAGCGAAGATCAAGCACAGAAAACCAACGGCTTCCTGTAAGGCTGGCCAAAGCATCATCAATCCGAGGAAGGGTGTATTGGTCAGGTATGGTATTCAGATTAAGGGTGCGATAATCAATACACATCCTTATCTTACCATTCTTCTTCCTAGCTATCACGATGGGAGAGGCGTATGGGCTACGGGATTCCTTGATAATCCCTGCAGCAAGGAGCTCCTGTAGATGTTTACGGACATCATCGATTTCTGCTGGAGCAAGACGCCTGACTCTCTCTCGGAAAGGGCTAGGGTCTTTCAGCCTAATACAGTGCTCCACCCCTTTCGCCAAACCCACATCCCACTCGGATAAGGAGAAAACCTGAGGCCGATCAGCCAACTTTTGGGCCAGTCGGGTTTTCCAAGACTCTGGAAGGGGAGAATCACCAAAATTAAATATAGCAGGGTCAAGTGTGCTAGATGGGGTCTCTGCCTGCTGCAGCTGGGTGACCACTTCTGCTCTGTGCACATAGGCGATCAGTGTGCCTTTGGGGATGGCTTTTGGTTTGGCAGACTCATTTTTCAACAACACAGAGAATCTGTTGCAATCCATCTCGGTGGAGAGTAGGACGCAGGAGGGCATTAACACTCCAGCTGGAAGAGCTCCGTTGGAAGGAGTCTCTACCACAAGGATGCTATCTTCAAGTTTCTCATTACACAACACTTTACAAATAGCTGAACGCTCACTACCAGGAGGTACAGTAAGAGGTCCAGGTCCACTCCACTTAACTACAGCCAGGGGAACACTATGAGGGAATAGTGACTTAGACTTGGTAGGTAAGTGTGTACTTACCCGCATGGTTCGAGCTAACTTGGGGTCACCTTGAACTCCACCCGACTGTGGGGCATGACTGAATGCTCGGGCATTGGTGCCAATAATGAGTGGCAGCTTTTCAGGGCTATTACCTTCTGGGCAGACTAAAACAAGCACCACCTTAGGCTCAGACTGATCTCCATCTTCGAGAAACTGTATCTCAGCTGCAATGTAGCCTTTATAGGGGTAACTAACCTGACTTAGGCCCCATAGCTCCAGGCTTGAAATGGAGTAAAGTGGTAGGTGGGACAAGTGCCTGTTATAGTAGTCCTCAAAAACAATTGAGACATTAGAGCCACCATCCATTAAAGCGTCACATGTGTGTCCTTCAATTAGGACTTTCCCAATGCTAGATTCACCCACTAAGCCTTCAGGGATGTCGGTTGGCACGCTTAACTCTAGGGAACTACTTTTGAGTTGGCCTACATGTCCTGTTGGTCTAGGGGAATTTGTTGGGGTACTCTTCTGGGTTTGTTTGAGCTTTTGGTTGTGTCTGATTAGCTTGCTTATTACTTTGGAAGGGTTGTCAGTGCCACTGCAGTTTTTGGTGATGTGTCCATCCTCACCACATCGGTAGCAAAATACACTCTGTCCATCTAACGTGTTATTGCTTTTTCTGGGTTTAAAGGGCTGCTTTGCTCTAAACCTTTGGTGGTCCCTTTCGGGTGTTATTGGGGTCTCATGCATGGCTGCTTGCTCTCTGAGCTGATTTAACAGTTGCAAACTAGCCACTTGTTCCTTCAGTGACTGCACTTCAGGATCAATGTGTAACACTGAGGGTCTCTCTTTGACTGATAGCTGCTGTACTTTAGCTTCTAAAGCTTTAACTTGAGCCTTAAGAACATCTACCTCAGCAGAGTGGGCTGTACTCTCTTCTGCTGCATGCACTGTGTGCGCACTTGTGCTGAGATTTCGTCTAGTAACCTTCTGATCTTCCTCTACTCTAATCTCACTCAGTAACTCCATAAAAGAGGGGGGGTTCCTTACCCTCTCCTTTAAGCGCAACTGGAGTAGCAGGATGTCAGATTCTGATGCGGCACCTCTTAATAGTTGCTCCACCCGTGCACGATCTCTGGACGTAGGGGGAAGTCCTCCTTTCTGGACTGCTTTTGACAACGCCTTTTCTAATCTCCTCAGGTAATCTGATAGCCTTTCACCAGACTTCTGTTGCATGGATCGAAATGCGAAATAAAAATCTTCACCAGACTTGTTGATCCCAAATGCATTTTCCAGGGCTGCTAAATAATCTTCTGGACGTGCATCTGCATCGTTGTATCGCACAGCCTGGATAATCTCAAATGCGGGGCCCTTTACACTTTCAACAATCCTTTTCTTTTTCTCTTTTCCAGAACCGTCACACTCGTCCAGCATTAACTGTGCCTGCTCTAGCCAGTTTTCAAGGGTCTCCTCCCCTGCAGGTGTGGGCCTCACTCCTGAAAAAACACGTAACCTGCGGAAAGCATTGTTTTCTTGTGGGGGTCGCATTGTTTTTTCCAGCAACTCTCCCACAGCACGAATGATGGCAGTTGGGTCTGACTGTGTGGGTGTGCTTTGTTCCAGTAATGGTTGGAGATCATTCAGTGATCTACCTTCACTTTGCAGTAAGTTCAGCACTTTCAAGGTGAAGTCATCAGGCGACGAGGTGGCATGTGTGAGAAGGGTCACTTTCCATGGGGTTCCACCATTAAGGGGGTAGATCTCAGGGGGAACTATTTTGGGGTCAATTGGGTTTTGGCACTCACAGAGTATCATGTCTTGCTGTAGCTGTGAGACTAGTTGTTTAGATTTATAGCGAACTCGGCCAAGTACTTTTACAGCCTCTAGTGACTCTGTTATATCAGCTACCACTACATCTGTTGGTACATTACTCAGTATCAAAGCATTGGCTGGATCTACTTTTACATCTTCACACCATGTCCTTAGCTCTGCTAGTAACTGGGGGTTGGATGAGTGAGCCATCATTGTATGCGAGTTTTGATCTCAATTACTTAAATTTAATCGGTCATACGGTGAACTTATCCCAGCGGTGCCTCCATTTATGTAACCCCAGTCCCATGTAGCTAGAAAATATTAACTGATAACTAATTGGGGTGTTGTAGTACAGTGGGACGGGGCCTGAGTTCGTCTGGAGATGGCGCTACCTGTGATAAATGGGGTTTGAAATAATCTGGCGGTGCCTCCAATAACATTAAGAAGTAACACAAAAGTGGTACTTTCCCTTTAAAGTAAAACACAGGATTTAGTGAAAACAACAATACTTATTTATTACAAATTTACAAATTGGATGATTAAATGAGTCAAATAGTTCACTGTTGACCTTTAAATATGCATTCAAATAAACAAGTAACTCAAAATGCCCACACTCACACACACATTCACGCAGGGCTAGTAACAATAAACGTTGCAGGCCTGGTTGAAGCTTGTGAGCGTGGAGGCCGAAACCGAATGGCCGTTTCACTGGGTTTTAACCAGCATAAACAAAAGCACGTGCAAAGGTTATTATTGTACTCACGAGTCCAGCAACAGTCAGAGATTAAGATGAAAAACAGTCAACAGGCAAGGTGCAGTGTCAGCGTGCAGCAACACGGCGCGTTGAGCCACACCCAAGTACAGCAGCTAGTCTCCCTCCAAAGGCCCAGGGCTCTCCCGGTCCTCGCTCTCTCCCTCTTAGGGTAAATGTCCGGTCCTCTGGCAGCTTCTCAGAGTTCTGCTACATAAACCATGGGACAACTCTCCGTCAGTCTAGGGAGTTAGGAGTATTTTTCAGTTGGTGGCTATCCAGCTTGGACGCCGATAAGGCAACCTATACTGTCGCTAAAGTGCTGCGGCACATCGGTGATGCTAAGGCCCTCCTACCTAAACAAAGTGAGGACAGGATTGGCTACGGCTACATTAATCAAAGATGAGAGATTAGAGAGATGCTTCACTACCCCACAACAAATGTGGTCTCCTAGCTTTTATGCTGACAATCAATAACAATAAAATATGGATTTTAAAACTCTTGAACATCACCCTTTTATCTCTGACTTTTAACTGTATATGAAAGTACTTTTTTAAACATATTTACACACATGAACTATTATTTATTACCAACACAAACATTTTAACATATGTATATAAATTAATGAAAATAATATAAATAAAAGCCACAGGGCTACATGTGTTTCTAAACTGCTTCGTTTTGGCTACAGTCTCTGTGAATATACAACACTTTACACTTAATATTTTCTAGACTACAGAAGGACATATTTGATCCTAAATACAATGTAACCTTTAACATCTGCGTGGCAATATCAAACATGTATGTTAGTGTGAGCAGTTCACAAGTAAATGTTTGTATGCACAGAACTTAACATTTGTACAGAGCATATTCACCGTGATGAACGCAAGAGGCGCTGCACATGCTCAGTATGTCAGCATCAATGCGGGCTTTCTGTTGAAATGTTTAATAGCTTCTACTCCCCTCTTATTGGTTTGGGATGGTACTACTGTGGTGGTCGGTGTTAGGGGTTTAGTTGGCAGATCAGTTTTGTTAACTGAACAAGGGACAACCTAAAACACGTAGTAAAAAAACATGGCAGCCAGCTCTTGTGATTGGCTGTGGGTGGGAAGCAAGGTGAGTGATGGTGACAAGGTAAGTGTAGCATCTGACATGTGTAATGTTAGCTGGTAATGCTATAGATTAGATATATGTGTATTTTTGTGTTACTTGCTTGGTTTATTTGTTTGAACAACATGCTGTCAGTGATGGTCGTATGCTATTCTTAATGTTAGCTTAGCTTTACCATGTTGTTAGCTGTTGCTAGCTAGCATGTTGTTAGCTAATGGTGATAGCCAGTGATATTATTGACAAAGGTATATGCTTTGTTGATTGTTAAGGTGAGGTAGATGAAGAGGATGGTCTGCAGGGTCCAAAGCTCTTCTTAGATGTTGGTAGCTTTTGTTCAATTGTATATTTTTGCTAAATTTATGTTATGTTCTTCTAATTCTACCGAGTCAAGTGGGAACTTGGTTCAGTCGAATAAGACAGTGCCAATGCAAGTAACATTTTCTTAATTAAATGAGGAAAATAGTAAATGTGCAGCAGCCAAATTGATCCATTAGTGTATCGGCTTCAAGGACTTCAAGGACCAACTTCAAGGAGTTGAGATGTTTGCTGCATCCCTCAACACAACAGGGCCTCAGGGGTAGAAAATGATTGCAGGCCCCAATTTAAGGTCCAATTATTTTGGTTGGTATTGTGCTTGAATGCATTGCCAAAATACAAAAACACATCAGAGTCTTAGCAAACCAGGGAAAAAGGGACTGAGCCTTGAGGGAGGTCCTGGGCCTGTTCTGCAATTCTTGAATCAATAAAAGCAGAACCCCAAAGAGAGAAACCTAAATAAGTTTCGTATTCTTGGTGTCAGTGGTAAGTTTTAACTCATGATGGTTGAAAAGCTTTGTCAGAGTCTGTTCGGCAAGATTAAAGGGTCACCAAGTCAAATGATTTGTTCCAGTATTGTTGTGGAGAAATTGCTGAAGTCAAAGGTCAATGGTGAGGTCAGGAGGGAAGAAAGTGTTCAGGAGCCTCTGATGTCTTATGCTGTATTATTTATTGACGCTTGGCCAAGAGAGAACTAGAGACACTCTCAAAGTACACCTGAAGTGCTTGAGTCGGTCTCGCATTCTGACGAACTCGTGATGGTGGATATACCTTAAACCCAAAGATCACACCCAAACACTACACGCCCCAGAATTAGTCAAAGAGAATGTCTTTGACTCTTGGAGGTGTTATTGTCAGCACATTTCCAGTCTGGGGACACAGATGTCCGCTTACACAGATTGGAACAGCAACAGCAAGCTATCTATTATGACTAGGAAGGCAGCAACAGGCCTCTTCGTCCCTGGCCACCACATTGTCGAGATATGATGGCACCTAAGACAAAGACAAACAATTAATACTGCCGAGGGCCACAAGGCTCATAGAAAATTCCATAACAAGTATCACTCCAGCCTCCAAAACTCCACGTCACTGTTATTATTATTACTATGTTCTTATACTGCAGCGATATCATGCTGTTGTTGAACCTGGCCCCCACCTGCATGTTATAGCCCTTCCAGAGCTTGATGGACACTTCTCATGTTTCTGAACAAATGCGTTCTCCTGTACAACTCATGTGCTGTCTGTCCGACTGAATGTGTGTATGTCTGATATAGTTCACATCCTGTCTGTTCACATTCAAAGACAGTCAGTGGCAAAACCCTGTGTGGTGCCCTCCGTCACTGTCGGAGAGCACTGGAGGAGCACTGGAGCTGCTCAGCAGGCCTGCATAACACACATTTGTTCACACACACAGTGAAAAATCATTGAAAACATTTCAGCAGAGCGGACAGACACATGTAGGGCTGTTGTAAGGATGGCATTTACATTTTTAGTAACCCTCTATCAAATCCTAATGTGATATTGGGATATTCTACACAGACTGTAGTTTCCTGAGCCAGATCAACACACGCATGCACAAAGACACACTTGTGTACACAGTGACAGCTGTGGGTATTAAATGGCAGTGTGATGGATGAGGTTCAGACAGGATGGCCCTCATAACCTCCCCTTTATTTACCCTCCACTGACTGATGGCAGGGACTGAGACAGATAGAGGAGAGGAGAGGAGAGGAGAGGAGAGGAGAGGAGAGGAGAGGAGAGGAGAGGAGAGGAGAGGAGAGGAGGAAACAGATGAGAGGAAGAGAGGAGTGGAAGAAACAGATGAGAGGAAGAAGAAGGGTTAAAGGGAAGGAGGAAACAGATGAGAGGAAGAGAGGAGTGGAAGAAACAGATGAGAGGAAGAAGGGGTAAAGGGAAGGAGGAAACAGATGAGAGGAAGGAGATGGGAAGAGGAGAGGAAGAAGAAGGGGCAAATAAGGAAAGGAAAGGAAATAGGAGAGAAAAGGAGGAAAAGACAAATGAAAAGAAGAAAAGGGGGGAGAGAAAGCAGGAGAGAGGAGATTGAGGAAATATGAAGAGGACAGAAAATTAGGACATGAAAGCAGGAGAGAAGAAGGTAGAAAGGAACTGATGAAGAGAGAAGAAAAGGATGAAACGAAGATAGGAAGAACAGAAAAAAGATGAAAAGAAGAGAAGAGGATAGAAAATGAAAAAGATGAAATGAGGAAAGGAGACTAGAGAAGAGGGATAGAGATGATGAGAGATCAGTATGACTGAAAAATAAAATAAATGAAGGGAGGGCAGGAGAAGAGAAGAAAAGAGGTAGACAGGAGGGAAGAAGAGAGAAGACTAAAGGAGAGGGAAAACAAACAAGAGAAAAGAGGTAAGGACATAAAAGAAAACAATGTCAATGGGAGGTACAGTTGAAGAAGAAGAAATGACAGCAGAGTTGGAAAAGAGAAGAGAGGAGGAGGAGAGGGAAGATGAAAGAGAGGAGATGAGAGGACAGGGTAGATGGTAGATGGGCATGGAAAGGGAGGTGGTGGTGCATGAGGAGTAAAGTCAAGTCAGAGTTAGACCAAGTGAGGAGATGAAAGCAGAGGCAGCCGACTGGAGGTTAAGAGAATGAGAGCGGTGGGATAAATAGAGCTAAAAGTTGGATGGAGGGATGGGGGATTTTCTTAAAGAGTGAGGAAAAATAAAGCTGGAAATTGAAAAATATTCCACATGGTTGACAGTAACCCTGTCATGATGGGTGCAGGCAATTCCCTCCTTTCCTTTAAATCCTTCATTTCCACAGGTCAGTGTCGAACCCCGGCTGACTGTCCATCACTCAGCCACTGTGAGCACCGTTGGCCTCCGACTTTCACTGACAAGAGGAAAACTTTCTTCTCAAACTCTCCCTCTTTTGATCTGAGCTGATCACTTAAGATGCGCTCAGTGAACACTGGCTGTCTGACTTACTCTCTGCCTTCACTCCATCCTTATTTAAATCAAATCTGCCTTTTCTCTTTTTCCTTCTTCTTTACCTCACCCTCCGTCAGTTCCTTGATGTCCTCCTGCTCTCTGAAGATTAGTTTGCTGGACTCTCAAACATAACATCAGCTAAACATCAGCTTTTTTTTCATTCCATTAATTACAAGCGAGCCAGCATTTCAGAGATCAGGTTTATTTTTCAAGTTCACTGACGACGTTTGATCACTCAGGTATGTTTGAATTTGTTAATATCGCTATCTGACTCACTTTTCAACCTGTTTTCAGTATTACACCACCACCTTCTCAGTGTTATTTTACACTTCATCTTTTTTTGTATTAATTACTGCACTCATTTGTCATCCTGTCTGTGCTGTGATGTATTTTTGCATTTGGAAAACGTGTCCTCGTAAGCTGATGTAACGCCTGCTTAGTTGGATTCTTTTGGTGACAGAAATAACCTCTTTGACACATTCCCCCCCCGTTTATTTTTGGTACTAATACCAGCTTGAGAAAAAGACACAAGATAATCAATTCAATGACACACTTGCTCCGCCTTATGTAATCACATACATAAATACAATATATTAATGTCCAAATATCCAAATACATACATCATTGTTAAATATGTACACTGTGCTTTGTATTATTCCATCAACTCATCACACTCCCTTGCAAAGTGAAAAACTTCCCATCATTGCACAGTGTTAGCTCTTGCAGTTAGCAGTGATCATGCTAACTGTGATTCAGCATTCACTTCAGGGTCCGAGCGGCTATGTGAGGCAAACCTGTGTATATTCCACAGATATTAAAATCTCTTGCAGATAGCATCATATCAGAGCGGATCTGGTGATGTTCTGCTTTATATCTCACCACGGACATCTTTGCAAAATTGTCTTTAGATTCTCCTCTTTGTTTTTTTTGTTTTTATTGATACTGATATTGTGTACTGAGGGGATATATTGTAAATCAAATAATCAGTCTTTGTCTGAGTCTGGTGGCAGGACAAAGAAGATTACAGGACAAGACACATGATTACAATCT
This sequence comes from Pampus argenteus, assembly GCA_036937835.1. NCBI lineage: Eukaryota > Metazoa > Chordata > Actinopteri > Scombriformes > Stromateidae > Pampus > Pampus argenteus. Next base: position 3,991,874 of record CM072881.1, read on the forward strand.
GGTGCCCATCGTGTTTGTTTTAGGTTAGACGCTACTCTGTGTGCTTAGCATCTTAGGGTGGCATTTTACAGATTTAGTGTACAGTGTGTGTGTGCAGTGCAGCCGTGTAGCTACAGTACAGTAAGTTGCTGATGCTTGCACTCCAGTCTTCCCTTTGATTTACATCACCTTGGTAAATCGTGTTGTGTTAAACATCTTACATATGCCCCCAGAGGGAAACAAATGGCACGCAAAGCTGTGGACAGATTGCTTACAGATGCCACGCTATGTTTTATGATTCAACTCTCCTCCTTCATAAATCAGTTGTTTGGTAATGTGGAGAAAAACAAAAAAAAAGTCACATTTTTGGATTGATATTGTTTTCCCGGCTTTGGTTTGAGATTTTTCAACAATAACAGAACCAGAAGCAGCAGCCAGAGGCAGGTGAATCACTATGGAGTGACTCAGTGTCAATAAAACTTTTTGTCTTTCGAGGATCTGCAGAGGAAAATCAGCGGAATGCAAAAGCTGCGTATTATATCACAGGGCTTGTGTTGTGGTGCCTGCTTGCTTGGAGAGATGTGAAGATTAAGCCGCATCCTCCGGCTCTCCGCGTTCTCCATTTTGCTTATGGAGGCAGAATAGCGGCATGCATAGTAAGTGTGAGGAGCCTGACAGAGCGTCTGAAGACATTATGCAGAGTGCACTTGCAGACACTGATGGCCTCAAATACAGACAAATCAATGGTAGTCCAACACACACAGCTATACAGTCCCAGGGAGTAGCTACTTTATGAACAAGAGCCGGCTGAACGCACAACAACACAACCTAGCAAGTATTAAGTTGAGGATTTGCAATGCAAAACATTAATAAACAAAATATTAAATTTGGTTGAACGTGGAAGTTTATTAAATGTTCAGGTTAGATACTTCCTTAAAAACATAAGTGACAGTCACATTTCCCAACTGTGTGTTGAGTGGCTCACTTCATATATTTAAATAATGATGGGTAGTTTCTTGAAAAACAGTCTAATATCATTATTTATTCAGTATTTATGGTATTTAGAGACCTTTAACAAACACCATTTCCCATAAGCCAGTGCTCTATCTGTGTGTCTACACTGGAGGCATTCAGGTGCTCAGAGCCCAGTACACGAAACGCAGAGGAAAATAAACTTGAAGCCTAAAAATACGCTTTTGACCGCATGTTACATGGGCTGTGTAGACTCCTGTAGTGGTTAACGTAGAGGTTCCATCAGACGTACTTAACACGGACTACTGAAAAACACAGCTCGCTCAATGTAGACGCGGCTCAATAGCAGAGGCAAGTCATGTCTCTAATTGGCCATCTGATGTAATCAGCTCCAGGGAATGCATTTTAAACGAGCACATAATAACTTTCCAGTCGAAGCTGCTGCAGAGTGAGTTACCACGAATAACACACCCCATCCGTAACCACAAGGTCTTTGTAGAAATAGATATGCTTTTAATGCAACAAAGTAAAAAAAAAGGACGTAGGTAGAGGCTGAAGCGGCACCAGCACTGTATAAGAGCCGACCTAATGCGCTCTATGGTCAGTTGTATTGCTTTGTTGCTTGTTAGAAATAGGTTGAAATGCTATGTACTCATCCCAGCATGTGTGTAGGTATTGGTCATATCCCATTCAATCTTTTCATTTCTTTTGTACCAAATATTTTCTTTGGCACTGATTTTATTTGAATTTTATTAGTTATCTCGACTGAGAGTGAGTGTTTGAGTGTTGTTACGGTCTAAAACTTTCTCTTTAAGCGAATTCTAAGCAGCAGGCGATGTAAAATACTCCACGACCAGCCCGTCTGCTGCCTCAGTTTGGGTTTAACGCGGCGGTCTCTCGCAGCAGTAGGGGTGGCCTGAACATCTGGGCTGTCATGAGTTTTACTGGTGATGAGGTGGACCTGTGTGGGCTGGCAGTGACTGACACCCATATAAAAAATGTAAAGACCTCCCATGCTGTCTGCTGCTGGCCAGATCCCTGCTCATGTATATATATAGTGAGCTCAAAAACATGAAGTGCACATCTTTTCCCCTTCTAACGTAACTTATTAAAATGAATGTATCATACATAAACCATCCTAATATATATTCTCTTTTTAAACACCCTGTGTGACTGATTGCAGACAGATTTTATCCTCACTATCCTCCAAAAATATTGCTTTCATAATCATGTTTGCCCCTTTTCGTTTTTACTTGTTGACTCTCTGTCGGACCCAGAAAACCAGCCTTTCTCTATTCTAACACACCGGTTAACTGGGCTAACAGCAAAGTAAATGAGCTTTTCTCTCCACCCACATTCGGAGGTCAAATTCTCCTATTTTTGAGACAAATTATCTTCTCCGACCCAATTCCACACAGCCCAGCGTGGAGCTCCATGCCTGACATTGAGAAACAGAGAACCCCATGTAAATACATGAGCTGCTGATGGTTGCGCCGGGGATGGAGTCTCCATTAAATTGGGTAATACAGCAAGACGCTGTTTAAACAAAGCTTATCAGCGGGGTTCTGCTTCAGTTCAGCCCCAGTGCCTATAGGATTCCTCACTGGACTGGACTGTAATGAAGGAGGAGCGCCTCCGAGGCGGGTGACCCCCCCTCCTCCTCCAACCCCCGATGATAACCAAATCTGCTCCACAGATCTGAGCAAGGACACAAAGATGAATTAGCGACGTGGAATTCACAGCGGGGACTGACTGAAATAGGCAGATAATGACATAACTATTCATTTGCCCTCATCTCCGGCTTTCCTTTCATCACTGGTGCCCAGCAGTGATTTAAAAAAAAAAAAACGTGCTTTACCATATGTGGAACGACATTGTACTCCATCTCCCAGGGACTGCAGGAAGATGGTGATGGAAGAGAAGTGGAAAGTGTGTGTCAGTGCGAGAAAGGAAGGATGAGGTGTGTACAGTTTACCACTGATGCAGTGTGGCGGCACTTTTACTTGATTTGCTGTTTGGAATAACCTTTTCCCCGGCTCTGTCTGATTGAGAAATTACATCAACTGCATGAGACACTCGACACGAAAAATCAATTCAACCTAAGACATCATTTTCAATTTGAATACATTTAACTTGGGGCTCACCCGCAGTCCTTAATCCACCAAATCTCTCCCCGCAAACGAATATTTCATTAAGTTGATTTCAGTGTTTTCTCTCAAAGGTCATAAAAAAGCCACCCTCCGAGATTTATTACCAAAACCTTGTTGACTTGCCATTTTTGCAAAGTAACACATTCATAAGATGTTGACTTGAACAGAATTAATGGTGTTTTTTCATGCATGGCAAGACAGATTACTCCGTGTAGCTTCACTGCAGCCTTCACTGCAAGTTTTCGCACCATTTTTCATACACTTCCCTCACTATAAACTTTAAAAGTCTGCAAACTGTCTGCATAGCAATGAGCGTGTGAATCAATGGCAATGTGAGGCAGCTGAGATTATGATATTATCTACAAGCGGGCAAGTGTACCGATCCAAATCAATCAATCATAGAGCAGCTTCCAAAGGAAATGACTCAATTACTGCACCTGTCAAACTCACCGTGGACAGAGAGAAAAGCTAGTCTCTTTTCAAAGTATTGAGCACTGTGTTGAATTATATATCGGCTGGTGATCAGACTGCAGCTTTGAACAACTAAGAGGTAATGGAATAAAATAATAGGAACGTCTATATTGGGTCAATGTAATACCGGGTTTCAAGCGCCTTAACATTTAAGGTTAATTCACCCGAATAAAACAAACAAATAAATAAATAAATCTACACCTATATCTAGCCACACAAACCAGTGCCTTTTTATAGCATATGCTCAAAGCTGGACACCAGTTCCCCAATAAAAATTTAAAAAGTAGACAAATGTCATTGTTGAAATGGATACAGAATGCCAAAAAAAACTCCATTACCTGGGCTATTTTTGTTTTGTTTTATTTTATTTTATTTTATTTTATTTTTACATTTTTTTTATAATTTTGTATTTATTTTATTTTTATAATTTCAGTTGCAAATCAGATCATTCTGTCAACAGTTTTCTCTAGAACTTCTTTTCTACTAAGGAAATAGCCCTTTACAAATGTTCACATGTTCACAGAGAGGCCAGTGGATTGCCTTGGGCAATAAAGAAAAGTTGTGGTTCTTTAATTTCCTAATGTAATTTTCCACTGCTGTGAGCACCATTAATACAATTCTTTTCGCATCCCTTCTATCAGTGACAGATATGTGAAAACCTGGACAAATGAAACCAATCTGTACGGCACGAAGAACCAACCTATAACATGTTGGATTTGTGTTAAAATTGCAAATCGGACTTGAATGACTATGAACCAATCGCAGATGACAGTGCACTCTGTTTCCCCAAAATCTGTTTTCATTCATCACAATGCCACGTGTTGTGTTCTGTAATCTAATTTTAGGCCCAAATGAAACCTACAACTGTGGAAAAAAAAAATCCATTCCGAGAAGACAACACGTCCCTGTTGTCCCCCTAGTCTTTCAGCAATTATCTCAAACGAGTGGCAGTATCATAAATCACAGTGTAATCAGGGTCATTTTGGTTCCAAAAAAAGTGAAAATTCCAGGTTTTCATTTTAAATGGTTTTGGTCGCAGCGATTTTTCATAAACATATAATGAACTTAGGCTTGTATAGTACATTTGTGTCAGCCATCATATTATTCCATTCTGGTGCCCTGAGCCTATATATTACCTCCAGGTTTGCAGGCAGTTGGCTTCCCGGAGGTTTAACCCTTTCACTTGGCCCACACGAGGCAGCTGCAGGGCTCCTCTCCTTCAGCTAAAGGTTAAGTGGGGTAATATCAGTTTCATTATCACCCTCGCTTCATTTGACTTCATCCATTCCCCCCTCTGAGTGTTAAGAGGCCGCGTGTCGGCCTGTCAGGGCAGAGACCTGGGGAAGAATTTACAACCCAGTTGGCCTGATGTAAATTCAGCTAGCATTTTTATGAGCTGTGGAGAGGCAGACTGAGCTGTCTTGCTGCTGTGGGAGCAGACAAATGGATCTAGATGACCAGCATCTGCAAACAAATCACAGTCAGGGAGGGCCCAATGTGATTTATTTAGTGTGTGTGTGTGTGTGTGTGTGTGTGTGTGTGTGGTTGTGGTCAGGGTGCAGAGGGATTGATGAATATTTCATTCATTAGAACTCAGAGTCAGCATCATTCTCTCTTACATTGAGTCTGCCCTCTTGGCTTTTAAACCAAAAACTGTCTAGACTAATGTACTATGAGAGACGACTCGGCTAACACTTTTGATGTAGAACCAAAGCAGAACAAAAAGTCTCCACCGGTGTGTGTGTGTGTGTGTGTGTGTGTGTGCAAATATACGCAATACACATCTAGGTGTGTTTTCCAGGTGTTGGGGGAATACTGCTGCACATGTGGAAAGAAGGCTGTCTGTGTCTCAGATGATGTCACTTGAGTCAGTGTTGGTGGGAGCTGAACAAATTTGAAAAAAAAAAAAAAAAAAAAGAGTTTTGGAATTAGGACGAGGCTGTAGCTACATTAGCAGCTACGATCATCATATACTCAAAGCTCCTACCAAACTGTAGCGACTGAGTTGCATTGTGGGCGGCAGTAGCTCAGTCCATAGGGACTTGGCTTGAAAACCGGAGGGTGGTGGTTCAAGTCCCACATGGACCAAAATATGGAAGGTGGGCTGGTAGCTGGAGAGGTGCCAGTTCACCTCCGGGGCACTGCCGAGGGGCCCTTGAGCAAGGCACCTCATCCACCTCCCCCAACTGCTCACTGGGCGCCGGTCTGACTGGCTGCCTATCACTCCACCATCTCTCTCCACATTTGCATGTCTATGCCGTTGTACTGCGTGTGAGACTGGGTTAAATGCATGTAAAATAAAAATAAGTAAAAAATAATTTCCCCATTGAGGGATGAATCAAAAAAAGTGAAAGGATTTGACAGGAATGTAACTGCTGCTGCACAGCTGCCTCGGTCACACTTGATGACAAAATAGATAGTTTGACTATACTTTGATTATTTAGGCGAAAGGCTCTCCATTACAACTACATACAGCAAGATAAAACTCATTGATCCACTAATAAAACCAAACAGAGCCAAAAAGCTTCATATTTGGTTCTCCAGACCAATTTTTATTGAAGAATAATATCGCTAACATACATTCTGCTAACCCAGTGATGAACACAGTGCACGAACCAAAGCTTGCCAATGCAGTTATCCCCCATTGCTAAGGCAACACGTATTAAATCAATGTCGCTCTCTGTGGATTTAGGACAAAGCCACACCTTCTGAAACCCTTCTATTCTTCCATTATTCCTATTATCGTAAAACTGAATTCGCACACATTTTTATGACAAAGACAAACAGCCTACGGTTGACCCCCGTCTACTTTTTGTATATTCAAATGTCCTCGATACTTTCGAACCCGCTCTTCAAGTCTTCCTCTTAAAGCCAGTCTCAGTTGGGAAATGCTGCGAGTGAGTCTTAAAAAAATGATGAGGCCCTGAATGAGACGGAGATGAAAGACTTGTGAAACCACAGAAAAACAAGGAGTATTTCACTCCAAGTATTACTATCAGAAGGCCTCATTAGCTGTTTTGGCATTGTGAAGCTTTGAAAGTTTATCATCTCCAGGTAGCACAGAGAACAAAGTGTATTTGTTAATGCAAAAATAAATAAAAATAAATAAATAAATAAATAAATAAGCATGACATAACTAAGGTTAATTATTCATTATTGTTTTGCCAATATAATACATAAACATCTTCTTTCTTAGTGAATACATAATATCATTAATTAACATAAGCGTCTATTTAGTCACAGGGTTGATCAGTAGGAACAGCAACAACCAACCATTTCATAATATTTTCCTGTATGTATATAAAGCATGAAAAGATTAGATGTACACTTTATTAAACGTGTGTGGGTGTAGATCATCACGCCCTGTCATAAATACATATTATTCCCATAATCTGCTTTACTGTGACTATTTACCAACATCTGTTGGCTGATGAGTCACCTCTGTGCATTTGAGACCTTGATATATTAAACACAAGCTGCAGCCGGCAGATGTGTTAAAAAAAAGTCAGCGTTTCATTTATCCGCTCTCGTGTCTGATTTCCTGTCAAACATAGCCTTGTATCAGTATACGCATATATATATATATATATATAAACGTGTTCATGTATGCATGGATGAATGTATGAGCCAATCCGGTGTTTGTCTGCACAGCTTCACATGTGCTAGTGCATTTCTGACATATGGCAAAGGAGAGCAAATATGTCGTAATTGTGTACTTTGCGAGGACGCCATCAGCAAGCCTCCCCCCTGCCTCCCACACTCTACATCTGTCGGGACTCAGCGTGTAGAGTTCAGTGTCATCACAAGCCTCCTAATATTGGCTCCTCCACTGCTGGTTCCCACAATGCACAGTGTGGATGGATTCATTATACCGTTGTTTGCCTTTGTTTCCCATTGAGGACCCACTTATCCGTTCATCTTGTGGTTAATTTAGTTCCAACATGTCACATGTCTTGTTTGTCTTTCTGCCGTATGCTTCTCCCAAGTGCAATTACACCCTTCATTCATTCACTACGTCCTTTAACTTCTGTGTCTTTCTTTATATTTTGACAAAGCTTAATAGATATCCAGGGTTCTGTTTGGAAAGCGTCAATTTAGCGCTAAACTGGTTGTATTATGTGTTTTAATCATTTTGGGGATCATATTATATTTCCGACTATAATTTGGGATATAATTTAAACAGGCTGAAATGAGATCCATCCTCAAATTATTCTGGAAGGTTTTAATTCAGGTCCTGAATGATAAAAGAATGGCTGAAAGCGGTTGAATAAAGTGTGACATGTGTCATAAGTTTTAGGCCGTGGTACTCTGCAGGGACATGGTGAACTACTGAGGGAGTTCAACTATCATGGGGCCTTGGTCATATGTGAGGGTAATGTGTTGTGAAGAGATAGCTTGAGCCTGAACACTACTCCCATCACCTAGATTCATATGTTTTAGGTCTTGGTTAGAGTTTGTGGATACAAGACATCACAATGAGTTTCCTTATTAGAGTTACCAGATTCACCCTTTGGAACAGGATGAGGAGATTGGACATCCAGGAAGGGTATAAGCGGAAGTGCTGCTCCTGGAGGAATTCCAGGCACGTCCAACTGGGAGAAGACCCCCAGGGCAGACCAGAACAAGCTGGAGAGATTATGTATCCCATCTGGCCTGAGAATGCCTTAGGGTCTCTCATGAAGACCTGGAGAAAGCAGTTAGGGAGGGTGTCTGTGGTTCTTCGCTTAGCCTGCTGCTACTGTAGCCTAGTGTCTGTAGAATCATGTTAATGTCGGACAATTATTCTCATCATCATTTATGTTAAATGTCATGTCAATCACTGCAACTGTAATGAGGCAGGAAGTAAGGGTGTGGAGGTATTTGGTGGATCTTAATGACTCTGGCAATTTGTTTGTGTCCTTCAGGATGAATTTTAGTAAGTTGATGATCACCTGATTTCTCAACTAGCGCCACCACCTGTTCAGAATTTTCAATGTGTCCAAATACTTTGGTTTCAGACTTTAAAACGTTCCCGTCGGCCTCGGTTGTACTTTACATTATACATGCTTAAAATCGCCATTGTGAGCTTTTTAGCATCCTGCTATTAGCACTTGGCACAAAGAACCACTTTACAGCCTCACAGATAAATAATTGAAACCATTATGGCGCAATGCAACTCCCATCCGACATGATGACAGGAGTAACCGCGCAGTACACTTGCTCTCTTGGACTCAAATCAAAAGGTCACATCAGAATCTATAGGTTAGGAGTTTCCACAGACTAATCAGTATTGATGAATGATAGTATGAATATATACTCAAACAAACTGTGTCCTTACTGTTAGACACGGATAGATCTGAGTGGCTCGTATGTCACTTTTAATAAAAATCCAGTAGTACCCCCATAAATCTATGTAACACCTGCTATCCAGGCTGGAGCTCCTCACTGTGGGTCAACAGAAATGACAGAGACAGAGTGGGCCTACTGGCATTCCAGAGTGATCATGTCTGGTTCATGCTGCAAATCAGAGCAGTCTTATCAAATCAATTTAATCTTGGCCAGCAGCACGTCTGGGAGAGAGAGAGAGAGACGGAAGGAGACAGCAGGAGAGAGAGAGAGGCTGAATAATCAACAGAGATGAGGCTCCCACACCTTCCTTGCCCTCTCCGGTCTTTCCTTGAAGTGGTGCCCCGAAACATTGATCACTTGTTTCCGCCTCTGGCAAAACACCAAAAGTTATGATAAATAGGCCCATTAGCCAGCAGCAACCGGGCTGTACAGAGATCTGAGGAGTCTGGACCTCTTGCTCTTGTTTTTTTTTTCTTTACTGAAGGCCAAACCACATCTAAATGTGCAAACCTCCATAACCTCCACAACAACACACTGATGGATATCCTCTGTGCTGCTGCTGCTGCTGCTGCTGCTGTTGATGTTGTGATTGCTGTTGATTTGTATTCAAATCAGCCCGCTGAGGCATTAAGATGAGATTCATTGTATATTGTGTTGTTTCATTTTACGGCCAACAAATGGCGCGGGCCGCTCGCTGGTCCTTACTGGCCCCGCCGCTGCATTACCGCCGCTCACAGGCTTTTATTCGAGTCCATTTGTTCAATTCCACCCAGTCAAAGAGATAAACTGCCGGCAATTTGAATCAGAAAGCCGGTGAAAAGAGAGAGAACCGAAGCAGGTGTTTCAAAGGGGAATTCGAGAAAAAGGTTGCGGTACCTGTCCACCTGTTTTTCAAGGGGTGCGTGCGTTGGCACACAAAGCGCCTGTGTGCGCGTGCGTTTGAGCGTTTGTGCGTGTAAACTGATGTGTGTGTATATACAAGTGGTTTTTTGGTGAATTTTTATGCGTATTACTTCGTTAGATTTGAGTGTGCAGTTCTGAAAAGTGATGAATCACCCGAGGCCCTATTGTGCAGTACCTGGGAATAAAACTACCAAATTTGTTATGGTTGTGCACATGTGTGTGTTTAAGGGTGTGCGTGCGTGTGTGTGTGTGTGTGTGTGTGACAGATCTTCACTACGTCTCGGTGTTTTAATAAGCTGACCTGAGGAGCCACAAAAGCTGCCAAGGTGGAGCTTCTCTCCCCTGAGATGCCTTGTCACAGACGGAATGACAGAACCACAGGAGAGAAATGCCAAAACGTTAGACTGTGCTGTGCTGTGTGTGTGTGTGTGTGGTAGGTGTTTTTGTGAAGATTTTTTTTTTCCCCCTAGAAATTTTCTCTCCTCTGCCCTTTTGTCCTTTTTCAAGAGGCAATTTTAATCAATGATATAGGGAGAGACACTTCACTTCTCTACTTATCAGATTTTATCACAGTGGGGAGAAATCATTTCTTCGGATGATGTCTGGTCTGTAGTGAGCAGTGTCTACTGTAATGAAGACACAAAGCAATGGAAGTGGTGTTATTGTCACAACTTTAACAAGTTCTCAAGGATTTTCAGGACCAAACTAGCACCGACATAATTTAAAATACTCCATAACAAGTACAAGAAACTTTCTACAAATAAAAAGTACATCAGCAGCACAAAATGCTGCAATGCAGAATGCCTCCTTTCAGTATTACTGTATATTATAGTGTAGTAGCATTAAGAACTGGTCAAGGTTGAGCTAATTCTTAATATTCTGTTTTTCAAATATAGCGGTAACATCATTTTCCTGCAGCTTTCTGCCGCCGTCTCAAAGAAAACAGTTCATTTTAGCGCTGGAGTAGTTCACAATGTCTTATTTTATTCCACTCCTCTGCTGCCAGTTATTTTCCACTCTCCGCCCCTCTGCTCCACTCTCCCTGCCGGCCACACCCACCTCATCAGCCAACTCTGTTCACCTGTGCACTCTTCAGTTGCAGCCTGTATTTTAGCCTCTCTGGTTCACAGACTCTCTGCCAGATTGTTCTTTGTGCTCGTGCAAGACTTTGCAGCGTTCACCCTTTGCCTGATCTCTTGGTTCCGACCCTGCCTGCTCCTGACCTACCCGCCTTGTCCCTGCCCTGGTAAAGACTTCTGCCTTTCTGTTTTTGACTGTCGTCTGGATTTTCCCCCTGGTCCCTCATAGCCTGCCATTCCCCCCTTTGAACTGTATTGAGCTTATTTACCTGTCTCAGCTGACAATAAACGTCATTACCAATTCATCTGGTCTAGTTGGTGCTGCTATTGGGTCCACACCTCACTCGTTACATCCTATGTATGTCTTGGTATCTAGAAATATATAAAGTACCACAAAGCATATAATATGAGCCGGCAATAATGAGGACAGCAGGAACCCGTCCTTTATAGCAACCTCCTCTGTCTCTGTGGCCCAGCCTCATATACTTATGAATTATGTCAGTATCATATCAGGTATACAACAAATTAATTTAATCCACATTTTTTAGAGACTCCATTTTTTTAATGTTAGCAGCTCAAGTTCTGCAAAAAATATCAAGTGGCTTTAAAAAAAAAAAAAAAAGTTTTCCAGCATGAAGATACTACATATTTCAAACAAAGGTAGAATGAACATATTGTATGCATCTGGGACACAGTGTAGACTACACAGCTGGAATCATGAATCATAAATTGACTCTCCATCCATCCATACATGCAATCTGGTGCAATATACCAGCAGTGAAAAGTAAAAATACATTTACCCAAATGGTTTATTACGTACATGTTTGAGGTATGTGTTTGTATTTGAGAATGTCCACTTCATGCTGCTTTATACTTCTACTCCTCTACATTTATTTGACAGTTATTTCACCAAAAGTCAAGATTAGAGAAAAAGTCCAAAAGCTGAAAACATTCGTGTATCAGAACATAAATTTTTCTTTTCTTCTTTCCTCCCATTAATCATCTCACGACCCCTCAGATTTATCTGGTGACCCTTTGGAGGGTCCCGACCCCTAGGTTGGACTAAACTATCTAACTGTATATAAAGTAGTTACAACAGTAACATGCTGCTCTAACACTGATGCTTCAGTATTAATAATCTAATGATGTCATACATAATAATATATCAGTCACTACTGTTACTGCAGTACTTCCACCTTTTTCCCTGTTTTTCCCTTTTTCTCTAATTTCCCAGTTTTTGGGATTAATAAAGTATATCTATCTATCTAAAAGGTTTTTTGGTGGGCACGTTTTTCCTCACTAGAATCGAGGGTCTAAGGACAGAGGGTGTCACTCCCTGTACAGATTGTAAAGCCCTCTGAGACAAATGTATTGTGTGATTTTGGGCTATATAAATAAAATGTGATTGATTGATTGATTTAACTACATCAAGATCACAATACTTATGTACTGTTACTGCAGTACTTTAACTACATCAAGATCACTATACTTAGGTACTGTTACTGCAGTACTTTAACTACATCAAGATCACAATATGTATACTTTCACTTAAGTAATATTTAAAATTTCATATCATGCAGGACTTTTACTTGTAACGGAGTATTTTTACATTCTTGTATTTGTATTTTTTACTTAAGTAAAGGATCTGAATACTTCTTCCACCACTGCTATATACTACAGGTCAAACACACATGAATGCAAATCCCAATACGATGTGTAGCAATACAGTATGTAATCCTATGGAGGGATGAGAGAATCCAGGTGACGTGCATATCCAAGTATACATGTACAGTAAGAATGATCAAAATATGTGATGCACATAGTCACATGTACTTTTCACTTTCCATATAGATGTTTTATTTTTAACTCTTTATTCTCAGTATGCTCTGCATGTTTATCTAATGTTATTTAATCCATTCTTATGACTAATATATGTGTAACATCATGTGGGTCTAAGTACACATCAGCGGCAGCAACACTAGTGAATATTCTAGCTGCGGAGCGAGTCAGGAACATTTCTGTAGGATTTCTGAGGTGGCGGATGGCAGTAAGTCATCATACAGTTATTGGTTAGAAATGCACCCTAGAAAGGTAAAAACCCTGCGAAAATTTCAAATTTTATAAAAGTATTAACTGCCAAAAACAATCAAGCGACCTGGCGTTTTCCGTCATGTTCTGCCTGTATTCTGCTCAGCTGTAATCCATGTGGTGGTCCCATCTTTCACCTAAAGCCTGATCCTTCCGTTCATTAGGAGCCTGTTTTTACTTGGTGTTCCTCGCATCCTTTAACGTCTGCCACGCAGCTGTAATTGCTTTGGTGTTTGCGCTGTGTTTCAGTGTAGCTGACAGCAGCTCCCACAAACAAATCAGCATGTGTAGCAGCTGAAGAGCCTCCAGTCTACACAGATGTTACTACCACATATCATACCTTATACACACACCACTACACGTATATCAAGATATCTCATTCAGTGTATTTTAGTTCATCGTTGTGTGTTGTTATTATGTTATTGTTCCATCATTTTGCTAATAGTTTTCTAATAATTCATTAGGATGCTTCCTGGAAACAGCTACGTGATTTGGTATTAATTACAGCAAAGGCCGCTCTGCAAGATTATTTTTATTATCAATTAATCTGTTGATTGTTTTCTTAATTAACCAATTAGTTGTTTGGTTTTATAAAATGATTTTTTTTTTTAAATGTCAATCACTGTTTCCCAAAGCCCAAGACACCATTCTCAAATGTCTTTCAGTCCAGACTAACAGCCTCCAACTCAAATATCTTTAATAGCATAGACTAAAGAAACCAAAACATATTCACTTTTAAGATGTAAAAAATTACTCAAAATGTAAAATAGTCAAATGATTAATTGAATATCAAAGACAACTTAATGGATTAATTGTTGCAGCTCTACTTCAGAGAGTAAGTGTGAAGCTAACACATGTTATTATGATAAACTTAATTCTTCATATATGTTGAATTGCATGTGTGCTTGTAGACAAATGAATAATATATCCAGGCAGCTGACCTGCTTTCTGGGTTATGCCAATAATACATTGTGATTGTGTAATTACAGCTAAGCACCGTCTCTATGTTCCCTATGATTCACTAGCAAGTCAAGTAATTAGTTCCCGTGACCTGTGAAATAAAGTGAAAACACGTTAGCCAAAATGACTTTGAATAAAGCAACGAGTTGTATCATGACTGCATCGTCGATCACAATCAGGAGCCGGATGACAAACCTATAAAGATGACGTAAAATTAGAACCTACTTTTACGTTTAATAGCAATCTGCCAACCAAACACCAGCCTGCCGCTCAACCTGAAACCTCAGAGTTCTGTTCAAGACACACGAATATTTGTATCAATGTCAAATATCGATGCCAGTCTTCATTTAAAACATAACCTTTGCTGCGTCAGGTATTTCAGTTTGTCCAGACAAGGACAAACTTGTGGCCAGTGAATGTGAAACCTACTAATCTGCATTTCGGTTGCCTTTTCCCTTTTATCTTTTAAAAGCAGTTGTTCTCTTTAGCGTTCCCCTTTAGCATGCTCGTCCTCCTCCGACTAATTAATCTGATTGCTTTTCATGTTCTTTGTCTGCTCAAGCGGAGAGGCCCTCTCTGCTCATGCAATCTCACTCTATTTTTCAATGTAGCGAAAGCAAACAACACACACAGAATTTTCTGTTTGGCTGAAGATTGTTTCTTTTATTCAAGAAAGGAAAACAACAGCGGGAGCTTAGACGAGCAAATGAAAAAGCCGAGACACTCGGAAAGAAAGTCCTCGCTTTGCAAATCTCGCCGTTATTTGGTTCTAGTGACGGCAGATTGCAGCTTTTAGATTTATAGATTGCATTGAAGAGTGAACACACACGGGACACACGCAGGAAATTGCTTAAATCCTGGTTCCCTTTCGCCTTGACGGAACGTCGAGGCGCACCGGTGCTCGTGTGTGTGTTGCGTCGGCTTTTTAATTACAGAGCTGCAGCATGTTGGGCTAAACAAAGTAGACGCGATAACATTACACTCACAAGTGAGTATTCAAAATGTTACATTTCAAATACACATGCAAGCTCGCTAAATGCAGTCACACCGGGGCAACAGCAGCAGCGACTGGTAGAATAATTACTGCTATCTCTGAGACACCCACACACACACACACACACACACACCTGCACAGAGATGACAGGGAAAAGCTGCTTTTACCACAGGAAAGTGATGCATTCTATCTTCTCTCTAGTCTTACCAAAAACGCCGTCAAGAAGCTCAATGTTTTAGAAGATTACTGCACTCGTGGTGAAATGATACGGTGTGAAAAGGCCCCGAAGACGTATCTGAAAGTATGTAACGATACAGTTTTCAGTCATTACGCTTAAATTCTCACTGTCACTGGCTTCATCGCCGGTCGTTTGAGCTGTTCGAATACGCCTGGCGCTGTGCTCATTGATGGCTGATTCAGGCAGAATGGAACGAAGTCTCCATGTTCTTGTGTCAGAGCCTGAAAAAGCCGTCGTACTCCAGAACTGTTATACACGGCACTATATTTAATGTGCTTCATTGTCGTTTTAATTCACAGAAATAACAACTCTTAAATCTGCATAAATCTTCGGTCAGTGTCAAAGGTGAACCGCTAATAGCAGCTGCTACCACCAACCAGTCACAACCAGTTCAAACATGAACTCGGAGCAAAATGGACTTCGGTGCTCCAACTAAGCTTCATGCTACATACATACATGTATAGTTCTACACGTATAGGGTGAGTAAAATGTCATCTGGCTTCGGGTTGAAAGCTGTATGTATTAATATTAAACAACGACTGAAATAATGTGGCAGAAACACCACCGGTGTCAACACACATAGAAAACAATGTTTGCAGGTGTTACGATGCACATTAGATGCTAGATTAGGTGTGTGTGTGTGTGTGTGTGTGTGCGTGTGTGTGTGTGTGTGCGTGTGTGTGGTAGCATTGTCTGATAGCAGACACTGATTGCAGAGGGCAAAATAACAACCGCTTCAGACGGAATAATGAATTGGAATGAGATTGCACTTCAGCCTGGTGGTTTGGACGTACTGAAAACATTTTAAAGGAGAAGAAACAAACACGTTTTCACAGCGGCCGTTTCTACGTGGAACAGCAGGAGGAGCAGTAACATCGCATCATAGGCTCTAAACCTTCCCCTACCTGTGTTCTCCTGCTGCATGTCAAGCCAGAATGTCCGCTGCAGAAACTGGTATTCATGAGAAAATACACTTTACAAATTTACAAAGGGAATATACAGAATACAATGTATCAGAAAACAGAGGAATTAGAAAGGAAATAATGTATAAAGTGGAATACCTCCAACCCTTAAGTCTCCTTCTCGTATCCCATCCTCCCGCCAGCGTGACCTGATCTATGTCAAATACTTTTGTACATACTGAGAACTCTTTACCGCCTCCTCCCAAACTCCCAAACAGTTTTTTTTTTTTTTCTGGCTACTTTCAAAATCCTCTTTCAAGTCTTTCGGGGCTTTTTTTTTTTCCATTTCCTCGGAGCTCACTCCGCGCTCGGTTTCGCTTGTGTGATTGTGAAGCTCGGCTATAAAGGCACGACTCTCAGTCTGCGGCGGATGGATTCATTCCCGTCTCCCTTTAACACCTCTGACACGCACAATAGGGTGTGAATGATGAAAGAGAGGGTTTGTGGTTAGTTCTGCAGGTTGCTTTTTATCTGATTTTTTTATTTTTTTTTTCCCCTTAAATAAAGTCACAGTGGTTTGTCAGTTAAGTGAACTAGGGGTAAACCCTCAGTTCAGGTCAGTTCATCTATTTTTAAGGCTTAAAATAAATCCTGCTGACATACGTTGTAGAATGATAATGTGTATTATAATGATATAATGAAACATTTGGCATATAACTTTAATTTATTGGGTTTGTAGCAGACGTAGAGCACTCTGTCTTCTCTCAACATCACGAAGCATTTCTAATTAAAATATCTGCAAACATCAATGTCTTTCCCACAACAGGCGGCTAAAACACAATTAACCTCTCACGATTATGTTTCAGATGCAATTCGATGATCATTAAATATTGTAAAGCTCAATGTTGACTTGAAGCACAACACATTGATTTTTTTTTTTTTCAAAATCCATGATTTGTTTCTAACCTTACCGAGGTTGTAGTTCAGTCAGAGACACTAAAGTCATTGATTTGACCATTTATTTATTTATTATTCTGGTAAAAAAAAAAAAAAAAAAAGCTCTGCTATTTGATGGAGACGTCAAAGAGCAGCAACACCAAGTTATGATACATGTGCATGAATATGACCAGACATTACATTATAACCTCTTGCTTTTCATTTTGGCGTCCCTGTTAACAGGTCAGAGCAGCCACACAGCCGCGCTTGATCTATTTATTTTATTTTAATTTTTTCACATGAACATATTTTACCCGGATCTTCCTGGTGAAGGCCTTCATTACACCCTCAGGTCAGCTACTGTAATTCACATCTCCATCCTACTTACACTGCAATGCTGTTGTTCTTGTGAGAAAAAGCATTGAAACCAAGGCTTGTTCACAGAACAGGTTTTATGGAAAGTAATAATAATAACAGACAGTAATAACAGGCGGAGGGTTACTGTGCAGCTTCCTGCAGTCCGCCCTTCGCCTCCTTTAGACCTGGACGTGTAGCACACCTTCCGCAGCAATAAGGGAGATACGTTGTGACTGATGGGAGAAAGCGCTGGGCTAAGTATAGCCGGGGCCCTTTGTACTCGCACCTTTCCAGGTCACAGAGGCCCCGGGGATTACAAAAGCAATTGTGCACCTATAGCCCTACATCAAGTGATACAGCTACGTGTCTCCTTCAGGCCATTAGGGCCCAGTGTGTTGGTGGCTTTGCACTCTCAGTGTAATAACACACTCCACACACTCCACACACTCGTATAGCCTCAACATCTAAACGTAGCAACTTAACAACATTAAGTCTTTTGTTTTTTTGTTTTATTTTTTTATTTTTTATTGTTTTGTCAAGTGCTTAAATTGTGATTTTACTCATGATCACTGTATCTATTTAGAATTCATAATTGAATGTGTTGGTATGTATCTGCCCCTCTGCAACGTTACTTTGAAGGATGTTCAATTGAAAACCAATACGAACACATAATAATGTATGTGGAGCAACTGTCTAGATGATTACACAGTGTCAGGTTGGACACAAGTTAATTGATGGGCATATAATGAGCTCTAATGCAGCCACAGCTAACAATCAATGAATGCTTTTTTTATGATTATTGATTACTCTGTCGACTGCTGACTGAATGTGTTCATTGTTTAGATAATTAGTCATTGTAAATAGAAAATAGTGCAAAGCAGAAGTTCCCAGAATCCTCCAAGGTTTCAAATAGCTTACACTTTTGTCTAATAGTCCAAAACAAAGATATTATTTTTGAAAATTATCCAGTGAGAAAAGTAGCAAATAATCACATTTCGGAGGCTGAAACCATCATGTGTTCCATTTCTGCTGGATAAATGACTCAGGCGATCGATTATCAAAATTGTCGATCAGCCAATCGTTTAATTGTTTGTGAACTACATGCATCATCATACACTAAAACAAGCGTCGTCACTGCTATTTCCTCTTTATGTAAGTACTTGTTTCTGTTACGTTAGATTTCAAGCTGCGATTGATCCAATTTTATGTTTAATTATTAGCACAAAGTAGTGTCCAAAAAACAAAGAATCACCTCGCCATAGTTCTCTCGCCATAACCACAATCATTCCCTTAAATATTAAACACACTGGACTTGCCATTTGCAAGCATTTAAAAAAAAAAAGGTTTTTATTATATTTTTTGGGTAATGAGGGAAATATTGTGAGCACGATAAAAGAAACTGTGCACTGATGGTTGGGAGGATATGAACTTTGCTCTCCTATGACAGTCACTTTGCCCTTTGACCCGACCCTCCACCCTGACCCCCTCGGGCAGGGTTCGGAGGTTAGTAATGATGATGCTGCTGCCGCTCCTCACAGATAACAGCTATTAGTCACAAAGCCACAAGAGGCTCTTGTCAAGAAAACGTAGGTGTTTGAACAAACGGTGTCACTGTAGTGTTGGAAATCTGGAAACGTGAGTCTTATTCTTCTTTCATGTCGAATAAAACTAAACAGCAGAGCTCCTGCTCAACACTAGTAGCTTGTAACTGACATTGAATTCCACTTCCGGGCCTTTTTCTTCATTTCATCTCGTTTCTCTCTTTTTTTTTTCTCCGCCTCTCTCTCCCGTGATTCCTCTCATCTCCCACTCACGCCAGAAGTGGTGGCTGCTCTCAGCAGGCAGTCCATTTTGTAAGTGGCGCATGAGTTTGTGGAGTGGCAGTTTTGCCGGCGTAGAGGAGGAAGGGCGATGGTGAGAAGAAAGTAGGAACCAGGCACCAGGAGTGAGAGAGGGACGGGGAAAGACAAGAGTCCGGTGTGGAGACAGAGAGACACAGAGAGAGAGAGAGAGAGAGAGAGAGGAAGGGAAAGAAAGCAGAGCGTCAACCTGATCAAAGACTGAAATGTCCCCTTCAATTCATAAACCGAGTTGAATTTAGCCAACACAGATCAACATTGTCATGATTTACTGCACGCCAAGGTCAGCCTTTCAGTTTCCTTTGATATGTATACTCGAGGAATACAAATTCCAACATGTTTGATCAAATCTTTATCTTAAAGTTTAAGGGAATTGCAAAAGGAGGGAGGGAAAAAAAAAGAAAAAAGAAAAAAGAACAGGCATAAAAGTTATATACCTTATTTGTTATTCATGCATAAGCTCCAGCTCCTCTTGCCTCATTCATATCGTACTTCAAATGATTTGGCAATCAGGCCTCAGGGGGTGTACTGAGGAGGAGGGGGGTGGAGACAGGAGAAAAATTGCTCGGCATTTCAGCTGTTCAGTAATTATTTCTCAGGCAGTAGTGACGACGCCCAGAGGCTGATGAAAGACCAGTAGATCTTTGGGGGTCCTCTGAGAGCATCATCGCTCCATGAGAAGTGCTCCATTAACTGAGGCATCATGGGAAATCTTGTGCTGGGAGCTGGACAGTAGCCCACTGTGAATGCTCTCACCCACCGACATCTAAATAGGTTATTTTATTTTATTTTATTTATTTATTTTTAATGTATTTCTATCAGCACATCTCTTTTGGTGATGTCTGTGTGATTTCTATAAAAGTGTCGTCTGCAGCTCGTCTCTCTCTCAAGTTGTCGTAATGACAGCTTTGTTCCCATTAAAAACTCCAAACGCTGCATTTTCACAGTGGATTATCCAGAAAACAAAACTGGGGCACCGATTCTGGAAGAGAGACATAGCTGATGATCATTTATGTAAATGTTCATTGCTGTGAGCAACACAGTTCACGAGCATCTATTGGGGACAAGACAACAATCTTATATAAAACCCAAAAAATGATCTGCATGGGTAAAACAACAAGAAAATATATCTTATATTGTTCATATTCTCTCCTTTTCTTATTACTCCTCCTCAATGTTACTTTCTTGTAAGAATTAAAGCTGATTTACAGACAGTCTGGCTCTTTACATACAGTAGAGTGTATAAGTCAGGTATTATTAATATAAACCAGAGGGATGACACATTTCTATTATCTGAGAAGTGATTTATCAGTCATGGAGACATTTAAATTATTATATTTCTTTCTTTATGTTTTCAACTAGATCATTCGTGGACGGCTTCTATATTTTTTTTCCCGCCCTTTGTCCATGTCCTCTCTGATTTAAACCGCTTGAGTTTGATGATTCGATCATGTTCCCCCGAAGTCGTCGTCACTATCACGAGGTCAGAGGTGCTGTTACTCCCTCTGTAAATCCACACATGCTGTAAACTTCAGAAGGCGAAGGCTTCATTCAGCCCTTTACTAGAGCTGAAGATGCTCCCTGCCTGATTATAAATCTACACACACACACACACACACACACGCACGGCCTTGACCAATCTATTCATGAACCACATGCTTGTTTACTGTTCGCCGGATTAGCACATACATGATGGAGCTTCAACAACATGCTGATGAGTGAATTATAACAGCCTGTCTTTCATTGTGGACACAAAATGAGACTAACTGGATTCTATGTGAACAGAAAATGAAATGATGCCGGAAGATAAAGGATCCATGTAATTAGAGCGGGATCTAGTGTGTGTGTGTGCGCGTGTGTCTGTGTGTGTGTGTGTGTGTGTGTTGGGAGGGGGTGTGTGTGAGATACGTGAGAGTGCTGTACAGTATGAGGGATTAGTTTGGATTAAAGCAGTGGTTAAGGACTGTGCTCTCTAACACCGCTACCTCATTTGTCACAAAGGACTGAACACAACATGTTCTGAGGCACAAAATGACACTATTTTTATCTTTTGGCAACTTGGAGAAAGTCGTCTCTGCTTTTATCTCTTCAAGCTAGAGAAAATGTGTTCTCCAGTGAAAAGGCTCTTCCACACTGCCAACATGCATCACCAAGGCCTTTAAAAAAACACACACACAAAAAAACAAACAGGAGATGCCGAAGCGTGGTATTGCAGGTTTAGTGTATTTGTGGCACAGAAATTTCTATTTTCTTCTTTCTTTCTTTTAAATGTCACAGCTGGGCTTCGCTCCCGGCTCTGTGTATATTCCTGAGATCCAACGAATATGTCAGTTCAGTTTCCTTCCTTGTAGAACATTTGCAAAACTAACTTTCCTTAAAAGTTTGACTCCTGCGTTGTTTATAGTGAATCTTCGCCTTCGTTGGCACATCGGTGTGTTTCTCAGCCACACCTGCAGATCAGTGAGCTAGTGGAATGAAACTATTGACCCAAATGTATGTGTGCACACACACTTATAAAATACTGTGGACCAAAACTCCACACGGTCACTTTCCAATGAAGGGTGGACGTGTGACTGTAATACCTAAATGCCTAAAGAAGAGGGAATAGTGCATTTGCAGGGACTATTTTCAACAGCGGATTAATCCGTTGCCAAACATCACCATAAGAGAACGTTGTGTTTGAATATCCTGCTGCATCTGAAAAGGAGTAAGCAGCACATGAACATACTGTAATAATATCTGAACACGCTCATTAAATACAGAAATAATCCCAAATATGACCTTGTTTGACCTTCTCCACATACGGAAGGTGACAGAAGAGACGGCGTGCGACTTCAGATGAGATCTTCGTATTATCTGTCGTTCTGGAGAGGAGTAAATGTTCAGATGAGTAATCCCTCCTGTGAAGAACAGAAGGAGTTTCTTCCGTGTCTGCTCAGTATTCCCCACGTTGTCCCGCTGCCAGAACCAGCCTTAAGGCTCGCCCCCAGCCTCAGACACGCAGCACTACTGACGCTTAAAGTTCTGCTGAGGGCACGGGAGGAGGAGGAAGGAGAACGCACAGACGCTCCCCGCTGCTCTGCAGCCTTGAGTGATGACTCATCTCCTTCACAGCCATCATGTGTGTTTCACGCAGCCGTCATGTGTCTGTATGGATTTTTAGATACTCGTCGGTTCATGTTTTTTTGGTAGGATTTGTCAGTATACGTAAAACACGGGAGCAAATGCATTGTGGGTATAGAGAATCAGATCCGGGTTCCATTGACGTGTCAGTCTGTTTGCAGCCTTGTGAGCGCATGACACTGATCATAATCTGCTCAAACAGCGTGCGATAATTAAAACCATTCAGACACGCGCCAGCCCCTATAGCCTTCATTTTCTTTAAGCAGTAACATGTGTCAACACGGACGGAGCGCGCACACTCATCCACGCTCAGCCTGACAATTACACAATGTGCATCAGAGGCACAGGGAGCTTTACGGAGTGCATTTTAAGCTGAGTCAGTGTTTCTTTGTTCCCCATTTTTGATTATGAAGCAGATGCAGTTCTACATGAGCTCTGGGAGACAAAACAATTCTAATCTTCTGTGAATGATCTCTTTTTCTATATATACATACGCATGTAGACTTTCAGCCTGGGTGCATGTTAAGGACAGCGGAGATGTATATAGTCTGATACTGCAGCACAGGTCTGTCAGACCTGAATTTCATTGGTACAAATTCAGCTTGGTTACTGAATAATGATTTATGTCCATTTATGGCCATACTTCCTATCAATAATAAGAATATCCCCATTGATCCTTACTTCCATATGGCCACATCTGAAGGCCAACAGCCTGCCATAGTAGCCTCCTCCTGAGTGCCTTCCTAAATTGTGAAGATCTCACTTGGTGCCGTCACAGTGTCGCTGTGTTCTTCTGGAGTTTATAACAGCTGAATATGCAGAAAAAAAGCTGTTATCTCTCTTCTTTACATAATAAGTTGGGTTAATTTTCTATTAGCTTCCAATCGCACAAACAATCTTACAAATGCAACCTGAGTCCAGATGGAATTGTTCACCAAATACACTAAACTAATTATTAATTTGACTATTGTTACTTACACGTATCGTATTTCTTGTTATGTTTTTAGTTTTTTTGTTAGTACTATTAGTGCCAGCCGCATAGAACGGTCTATTTCACGCTACAGTACAGGAATAATTGCATTTTTAAAGTCGGTGTAGCGACAGTTAGCGTTCAGAGACGGTGCCTTTCTTTCATTACACGTGATACTCCGCGTTATTTCCAGGGAAATGGTTGCACATGTTGCTGAGAATTTCCAGGAAATACCAGGATCTCCATTACCGGTATTCGACCTTTGAACCAAAAACAAAAACATTTTAAATAAGCATTTCTAAACAAGCTTTTTGTGTACGAGCGTGTGCGCCCTGATCCTGGTGTCAGTCAGACAGTGGAGTATTAAAGCCGGGCAGGATTGCACTCAGAGTCAAATCTGCACAGCTGCTGTCGTCTCTCCTCTGTTAGGCATCTGGCCCAGAATTGACTCTTCTCTTTAGAGCTTATTAGATTTTTTTTCCCTCCCTCATCTTTCCCTCTTTCCTATGCACTCTACATCTATCCCTTCCCTCTGCCTCGAGTGTGTGTGTGTGTGTGTGTGTGTGCAGCTATGAGCTCTTTACCCTGCGTCTTCAGTATCACTCCATATGTCTAATCCATATGCTGAGCTGGTAATACTAGAAAAAAAAAAAAAAAAAAAGGGTGTGTGCACTCGTGTGTGCCTGTATGCATATTCCAACACGTGTGTCTGTGGTGACCTTTACACCAAAAAAACACGAGAAGAAGAAACACTGAGGAAGATCTATGGAGTCATTTAACTCCATTGTCAGTTTATCTCTCCACGGCTGCGTGCGTGGAAGGAGCCGTTTGTATGATGATGTAGAACAGACTACAGCATGCGATGCTATGCAGGAGACGGCTGACATAAGCACTTATTGAATCTTGCCAGTGATTCAGTAGAAGCTGTGAGTAATGCGGCGGGATGGGAGGAGTGAGGATGAGTAGCAGTAGCTGGTGCTGGTGGTTTGCCCCGTAAATGTTTTTCTTTTCTTTCTTTCCCTTCAATCCCTTACATGACACGAGTCTCCTGTGCTTGTTTTATCACTCGGGGAGTCGACTACAGTGACCAGATTAATGAGCAGCCAAGTCTCCCTTCCACCCACTCCCACTCCCACACTGTCTTTAGAAGAGGCTTCAAAAACCCATTGTGGATGATATGACATGATATAACACACTCTCTCCCACCTTAATTCATATCTTTTTATCCGTTGAAGTGCCGTTGAATAATGGCGGAATGTACTTTAGTATGCTCAGCGCTCCCAAAGCCTGTCTGGAGACATTACTGACAAAATGTTTCATCCAGAGATACAACGTGAATGCACAGTGAAGGCTGGGTGAACGTGCGCCATCGGAGCCAACTATGAGGCGCTGGTTAGCCGTGAATCTACTGTGGCTGGTTGGAGCGCTGCACTGTAATAATAAAGATATTATTATTAGATTAGATTAGATTAGAAACACAATCCTGAGTGTGAATATGCGAATATGTCACGAAACACAGTTGAACTTTACATCCCTAACAATTCACTCCACACCCAACACTCCATTAACACTCCTGTTTCTTTATTCATTCACCTCTATGTACAATATATTAAACCCCTTTCAGACCTGCACTTTATGACCTAAATGGCAAATTTACATTTCAGTTTCATGTTTTTTTGTTTTTTTTTCTTAGCAGGAATTTGGATTTCAGAACTGCTGACGATCATTTGTCCCTCTGTGCGGTGAGATATATGCGCATATGTTGTTTTTGCTTCCTCAAAAACGTGTAATTTAATCATCAGAGACAAAAAAAACGCGTTTCGTGGATTTTCTTTTCTCCTCACTGTTCAATGAAGAGGAAGAAGACACAGTTCATGCCGACTGCTCGTATGAAGATAGAGCACGTTGTTTTTTGGTACAGCATGTGAGCAAATATAAAGTTCTATGATAATCACAAGCTAACGTCTTGTTTTCTATATTTTTCTTCTTCTTCTTAAAATATCTTTTTTTTTTTGCTCCTCAAACAAGAGGAAATTGTGCATTTGTTGGGGACTATTTTCAGCGAAGGATGAATCCACATTCGGTGCTCTAGTGAGTATTTCTGGAAGCGGGGTGGTGTGTGTGGGACTGAGTGAAAATAAACTACATTGGCACATGACACCCAGCGCAACAATGTGGCTCATTGATGCTTTTTTAATAGTTTTTGGACAACAGTGGATCTCTATGGCACAGAGGAATAAGATATATTAAGCTTTGATACACACGCAGTACTTTATAGTACTTCAGTAATAAATCAGTTCATTGTTGCTTTGGCTCTCATGGGATTTAATAAGAAGAAGAAAAGTATAGAAAATTGTTGTAAAAGTTATACAAGAGTCAGCAGATTTCTATGTGGTGTATGTCATATCTTATCTTACAAGTAAATGTATTTGGGAACCTACGGGGCTGTTGGTGATAAGATGTATTGTGCAAGTATTGCAGTTCTATCAGTAAAAATAATAATAATAATAATAATAATAATTTGACCCATTACACAGCCCCTCAGTTCAGCTCCAGTCTCTTCAAGGCCCTCCTCCCAGGGACCTCACTCTCTTCTGATTGGTTAGCCCCCAGATACTGCATCATGGCAAACATTCCAGAGGCTGCTCAAACAAACTATAGTTGTAGGATTTCACTTCTTTCTCTCATCTTTACTCGAAAATGTCTGAAATGTTCTGATGTTTGAGTCAAGAGCCGATCTGAAATACGAGAGCGGACAACACAAACGGCACACGAAAAAAGACGGCTAAGGACAAGGTAGAAAAAAAAAAAAAAAGAGTTTGGAGTCGATTATTTATAGATTCGGTAGTGTTACGGGATTATTGCACAGATACTTCATATGGCTCATTTAATATCAGAGCGACGGCGAACACAAGCTTCCCTTTCATTTCCAAGACTGCTGTCCTGTAGTCACAGCTGACCTATGACCTCTCCGCTAGAGAGAAAGCTTGCGGGGGGATCGAGAACAAATCACATTACTATTAGATGGAGGTCATGCTCACCCACAATCATGTAAGTGGTTGTGTATGTGACTTCTGTGTCACCAGTGGGAGAGAAGAGGTTTTTAATACCAGTGACAACAGCCAGCAGCCCGAGCTTTCAGCTGTAATACTCTCCGTCGCATCATTAGCAGGGACATTTGGTGTGTGTGTGTGTGTGTGTGTGTGTGTGTGAGTGAGTGGGGGGTAGTGGGGGAGCAGCATTGATGATGTCACTCGCTTGCCATTACTTTTCAAACAGTCCACACAGTGGCGGACAGAGTCTGGGAAGAAAAAGCATCTTTGTCTGTTGGCACTGAAGTCAACAGACAAAGATGAGGACATGAAAGCAGACACAATGATTTCTATTAACAGACCTTATCAGGCTCTTAGCCAAGAGATTAGCGCTGGTAATTCTCTCCTTTCTTTTTTTTTTTTTTGGTGCAAAAGTCTCTTTTGAAATCCAGAGCTTATGAGCGAGAGGGAGGGAGGTAAACGAGAGGAATGGATTCATTAGCCTGGAACAGGTCTTTTAGTCAATAGCCACTTTTTGAACATTTCTTTTATTATTCTGACTCTGCTGTCAAATGAAATTCAGTTGCTGACTTATCAGCATCCTTTCAGAAACAAGGCTTTACCAAAATCCACAGAGAACACCGGGCCTCTGATTGTTCACTGGTGAGACTCCGTGGTTTTGGGAGATGATCCAGTCTCTATTTAGTTGGGTTTCAATGGCCTGGATTTTGCCTCGCTGTCAGCTATTCAGGGGATGGCATCATTCAGACTGAACAATGAAGCGAGGCGCAAATACAAAACGAGCGCGGAGTCAGTGAGCTGCGAGCTTCTTCACCCTGCTTATTAATTCTGCTTCTATTCCCGGCTTTTCTCATTTGCTTTCTTCAAGAAATGTTACAATTTGACCCCTGAGGACTGAAGTCGGTGCCACTGCGTGTTTTAATCATGTTCCTCCTTCATCCGTATAGACTAGGAGTCCAAGTGGTGAGTAGACTGACATCAGACCTGAGAGGGAAGCAGACATTACCCCCCCCCCACACACACACACACACACACACATGCACTCTCCCAGGGATTTGAAGCTACATATAATCCCACATGCACGCTTTGACATGCTCGCCACGTAGTCTAGTGGTCCACAATAAAATGTAATGACATGGAGTGTTGAGGAGGCCCGAGCGCCACGCTGTGATTGAAATGGAGACACAAAGCTGTGGGAAATTGGAAGAAAATCCAGTGCTTAGTCACATTGTGACGCATGTAGCAAGGTTGTTTTACTCATTTCTGCTGTGTAAAGCGCCGTCCCTGCGCTGTGTTGAGGGAATATCACGCTCCCTTTAAAAAAAGGACCATTAAACAGTTTGTCCATTATGTTGTGCTTTTCGAGGCAGCCACCTGTCAAGACAGCCACACACCGTGGCTATCTGCAAAAAGCAGATTACCCCTCAGGACAGATGGGCACAGTCATGGATCTTTTTACCTTTTAGCTAATTATTACTGCAGTTGTTTTCCTGCTCGTACAACGTCTTTAGTCTCCTCAGGAGCTGTGTTAGTGAGGGTTGGGCTTCCAAATGAAGTCTGGAGTCTGACCTCAAAGATCTGCCAGTAATTAACACAGCAAATGACTGACACTCTGTCTGTCTTTGAGGGATAAGACTATTCAGCAGTGTTAGAACTCAGATAAGGACAAGTGGCTAATGCAGTGTGAGGAGAGTGACTGCTGTAGTTCATTGCACTGATATTTTGTTAGTGCTTTTCTTTTCTTCTTCTTCTTCTTCTTCTTTAGGCTTTTCTATCAAAATGTAGTGTTTTCTTAGAAAGGCTGGCAGAAGAAAGAAAATGGAAATCACTGTTTTTCAGTGTTATGTGAATATTCAGGAAAGGCCAGAGAAAGATTAGTTTAGTAGATTATCTGTTTCCTGTTGTGTCTTTCAGGAGTTAAATTAGCTTCCAGGGTTCACACACACTGAGCAGCGTATCTACCATCTGTCCATATTCTAGACATGCTTATCCTGTTTAAACAATAACTCTGCAGGTTTTGCACATCAGTGTCTGTTGGTGTTGGGGAGTAGAGCTGCATATGTAAAGACAAGTAGTACAACGCATTTTGTGTCTCCTCCAGTGGCAGCTGTAAGAAATCGAGCGATGTCACTTGAGTCAGCGGCTCAAGATTAAAAACATCTCGGGAGTTTTGATCTTACCAGATCTCTGTAGCAGCTCCAGGCCACGTTACTACCGCTACTGGCACAAATAGCACAAATCAAACGGTCAAGTTGCATTGTGGGTAACTGTCTGATCTTTGAGGGAACACAAAGTCCAATTATATCAATAAACTTCTAGCACCACATGTTTACCAGGATATGCACACCAGTTTCACCGTGCCCCGTGTCTGGTCTGATCAGGCACTTTTCAGGCTCATCAGATACCGAAACACTGCGCCTGAGTTCAGAATACCAGCCTGATACTGGCTGTGAACACACACTCACCACTGTGTACTGGTGGTGCCTCTGTGTTCTCTTGAGAACATGGTCTCTTTTAACTCATCAGGAAATCTGTTTAGACACCCACATCCCTCTGTAGAGTAGTGCTCAACATCCTCCTCCTCCTCCTCCACTATCCTCCCTCCACACTCCACCTCCAGGGAAGTTGTATTTGTTATTCCACCCCTGGGAGTGAAGGCCTCTGCTGGCCGCCAGCTTTGATATCCCAGACCATTAACAACATGACAGGGGGAGTTAGCTTGACTGGCATGTTTATTGTTCTGTTGACTGGCCAGTGCTAATGAGGCCTTTGCGCTGTGTTGGGCCAGCAGGATTACCTCTGCATCGCAGGACAAGCACAAACAAGACTCACTGTCACTGACCATTCCTCTGACTGTGCCCGAACGCTCAACACGGGTGCAACATACATGAACCCGCTGCCTTCAGGCGCTCACACTAAGCTCCTACTCCTCAGTTCAAAGTAATTTTGTAGTGGCTTTTATATTAGAGGTCAAGCAGCGTTGCTTCGCACTGGAGCAAGAAAATGAAGGAAGGGAAAATTAGTGAGCTGCACATAATTGATGTTTTAATAATTTATTCACTTGAAAATGTATGAACACACAGCCGCGTTGGAACGGCACCGGCTGCCCTGCGGCAGGTCAACAATTAGCTGGGAAGAAAAATGCCATAACAAACTCAAGTCTCATTACACTGTGAATTTAAAGTCCCTGTGAAACATCAATTACAGTATTTTAAAGGACGTTTACACCATCTTTTAAACCAGGGTTTCCATTCTGATGGGTCATGGGTCAGTTTCAAATTT
Organism: Pampus argenteus; assembly: GCA_036937835.1. NCBI lineage: Eukaryota > Metazoa > Chordata > Actinopteri > Scombriformes > Stromateidae > Pampus > Pampus argenteus. Next base: position 4,021,518 of record CM072881.1, read on the forward strand.
TACTGTTGTTGTAGATCTATAAACAAAGTTTTTTCAAACTTTTTTTTTATTATTATTATTCATGCTCCTGGCCTGTGATATTGCTTTGTTAGCTACTACAAAGCCAAGCTTTTTTTTTTTTTTTTTTTTTACGATATCTGACAATTTAGTTCTAGTAAAAATGTGACATTGAACATATTCTGCGTGAAGTATCATGTTTGTCTACTGCTCTCTTCCAAGGCAGCACCAGCAGGACACACAATGGCAGTGACAGCTCTTACAGACTGTAGTTCACAATCAATACAGACACTGGCATTTCTTCCGGGCCCCTCTCCCTGCCTCTGTCTCACAGATGCACACAGCCTCGTACATTCACTCGGCATCACGTGTGCGTCTTGAAAGATATTCAAGTGCCTGCGACAGCCTGCGTGTAATAGCAGCCCGGTGATTTACGGTTTGTTCTGCTAATTGTCAGCCGCGCCGGTGTTTGCTCCATTAGCACCGCTGCTACAGCTGATAAAATGGGTCTATTGATGAACTGTGCTAATGAGACTACTGTGCAGCAGGTGATAAAAGTTTCTGCTATGACATGATAGCGCCTCACCTAATGCAGAGTGTGTGTGTGTGTGTGTGTTATTTTTGTTATTCTCAGCGTGCGTGTTCATTCACAGAGAGGTCAGGATAAAGAGCAGCCTCCAGGTGTTTTCTATACATGCATTCATACGGACCTTTTCTGTGGATGTTTATTCAACTTTTAGTATGTTTGCAGTTCATTTGTATCAATAATATATAATCTTAACTATGGCATCTCTTGTATCGCTAGTTAATCTCATGTTCAGTCTGCTGTGTGGACTGTGATTAATGGGAACTTGGAGACAGCAGCGTGCAGCAATGTGTAGGGGGAAGATGGGGTCAATGGGGGCCCAGCAGCAAATCTTTACCCCGGTTAATCCAGCCATTGTTTACATTGACCTGAATCTCCACTGCCCAAATCCTCTGGAGTTTATGGTTTGTAGCAAGGTTGGGTGTCAGCTATAAACTACCTGTGCTTGGAAATATTCAGGTGTTCCTAACTGTAAGAAGTGCAATCACAAAGGGACCCAGCAGGATGAGATGTTGCCAAAACTCCAAAGAACAGGCTGCTTGAGAGTCAATGTGTTATTTTAAATGTATTTAAATGAGACTGAATCAAGCAGCAGGTACCGAACAAAAAGGCAGCAAACCAAACACACTATAGATGGAAATGTAATGATTTATCACACTGTCTAGTCCACCCGGTTGGCTCGTTTGTGGAGGTCTGGTTCAGTGGCAAAGAGTACTGCACATGCTATACACACTATTATTATTATTTTTAAATATTATGTGGGAATTGTACTTCTAGACTTGATTTGTTTTCTGATAATTGGCTGTTTGTTTGTTTGTTTTTTCCTCTCGGTATGACTCACAGATCTGAACACTGAAGCAGTTATAGAGGAAGAGGTCTCGGTCTGGTCAAAAACAATTTGGAGAGCTTTGTTTGTTTGTGGTGAGAAAGTGATGATCTGATCTGACTCAACTAGAATGCGTAGGCTGCACATTTGAGCTACACGGCTCCCAGACCATCGCAGGATATACATCATGACCACGCGTGAGTCGAAGGTTCACGGTTAGTTCAGAAAAGGACACGGAAGACGTCTTTTTGACAGCAGAGATTATGCAAAGAATAGCAAAAAAAATATTGTTTAACTTAAAATCGTGACCTCAGGAACACGTTTTATATATTTATTTATATTTTTCTCAGAAAAGATGGATGAAAGAAATGCTGAATGAGACTTTGCCTGAGGTTACAGAAGCCGGTGACACAGAGGCTCGCCTCTGAGACTGGGAGCTGTCCGAGGTCCTGAATCTGTCCCTGCTAAGCTAATAGCAGCATGAATTGTGCAGCATCTGCACCTGCAGTCTTCCCTGTTTCAAGGTCCTAGTCACAAAAAAAAAAAAAAATAAAATATGCACTAATATGTCGGCACAAACATGGCCATAAAGTTTTGCAGCTGAGTGCAATTTGCCCTTGTTTGGCATGTGATTGAGTGAGCGCAGCTGTTTCCAGTCTTTCAGGCTTGTCTCCATATTTAAATAAAACCATAATGAAAACTAAGGAGAGCACAGCGTGTCTTTCATTAGCAGAGGTACACACGTACACACACACACACACACATACACACACACACAGAGCTCTTTATAATCGCAAACCAGCCTTCACGTATTTTACTTCTCTAGTGTTTCCCATCTACAGTTTAACAAACTACCGAAATGTCAACACACAGTTATTAATGTAACTGTGTGCATGATAACCTTGTTCAGGTGTCACTGAATGTATCTGCCAATTAATGGTCAGTGTTTCGCTACACACCTGCAGGTCAGCTGTCACACACACGTTCCCGGTTTATGTTAGCCGTGTTCCGCCATGGCTAACTGCTCTAACTGCCGATTCCAGCCTTAATATCATTCAATATTAAATTCAATATCATTCAAGCCTCACAGTGCGTATAGTTAACAAGACACTAATAATATGGATATCATCTCATTTACATTCATGCAAGTGGCACAGGCGCACCATGAGGCTGTTTGCTTGGCCGAGGATGGCTGTGCCTGCAGGCTTGTTTAATGTGTATGTTAAATATTGTGCAGGGTATTTATATTGCACTTTCATGCAAGGAATACAGTTATATATCAGTGAGAGTGTCTACCTTGTGCTCTGTAGTTGTCAGTTGTTGTGAGTTATCTTAGCGTGTTGTTGTACGTCCTCTCTGCCTCCTTCCCTGATTATGTCTCTGCACTGGTGTCCTGTTCCAAAAATTACATTTCCAAACACCTTTCGTACATGCCATAAACCATACATACGCTCGCCCCCACAGTTTTCTTTCTTTTTTTTCATTTTTTTTTATCTCAAAATTACAGTCATCAAGTTCCCAGTGCCTCAAAAAAACAACTTTTCCATAAACGCATTACACCTGGTCCCTGTCCAGAGCTTTTATATAAAACACATCTCCCTCTGTTCACAGACGCACACAAATGTCTGTTCAAATGCTCCCCTAGTGAGTAAACAAGATGCAACCTGCAGCGCCGGAGCACTGTTTCAAATTGAGAGCTAGCAGAATATGACAGCTCCTTTAACGCTGCTGTTAGACATTCATTATCATTAAGATGTTGGTTTCCATACCTGCTTAAGTAAGCATTTATCCTCAAGCTGTTAGGTCTCTCTCTCTTTCTCTCTCTCTCCCATTGCGGACTAATTTGCAACCCAGCTTTGCATCAGCAGTTACAAAAGGAAAGCACTTTTTACACTTTCCTTGATGCTCGTCCAAGAAGTTGACGTACACGATTCATCTGGGTCTTTGGGGGGTCTGTTTCCAAAACTCTGTTACTCTACCTTTGCATCCAGTTGACAGATTACAGACATTTCATAAGAGCTACCTCTGAAATTATTGAAACACATACTTCTTCTAGCTGCTAACACTGGTCTCTCTCTGTGTGTGTGTGTGTGTGTGTGTGTGTTTCATTTAGTATATGGCATTTAGATGTGTGGCATCCTCCAAGCTGCTCTCTGCAACGGTAAAACACGTCTCTCCAGGTTTTCAGTTTATGACTGCATGGCTATCTGTGAGAACGCGGCAGTGAAAGTAATTAATGTAGGACTTAATTGTCCAGTAAGCGTCTCCTCAGACTTAGGATCCCACCTTCACCGCAACCCTGAACTCTAATAAGCCCACAGGGACGACCCAGCGTGCACTGCAGACTCAACCGAGGCAGCCACATAATTAGTCCGCAAACGCGGCCTCACACACACACCTACGCTGAGGCCTCAGCTCATCGCTGCGTCAGGCGAGGGTTTTAATGTGCTAAACACCCATTCAGTCAGACCAAATAATGACACATGACTGTAATAGTCACGATTATTTTTCATTTGCAGATCAATCCGCATTTGTTGCTCTACTGAGTATTTCTGGCAGCAGGATGGTGTGTGTGTGTTGGTTCGACTCAAAATAAACCACAGTGTGTGTGTGTGTGTGTGTGTGTGTGTGTGTTCACGGTAATGAATGTAGTGCAACTGTGTGACTCACTGATGTGTTTTTAATAGTTTTTGGACAATAATGGAGCTCTATAACACAGAGGAATGAGATCAGACTTTGGATACACACATAAAACTTTTTAGTAGCTCAATCAGACGTCGGTGCGGTCCTTTGTTGCCAATAATAAAAATAGGAAATATTGTATTACCATGCAAACACTGACCAAAATAACGGCAGAGCTGTGGTTCATTGTGAAGGACTACGTGACTCGAGCAACAGTCTGCTAACTGATTCATACCTCATGGAAATGATTGAACGCAGACGGGGGGGGGGGGGGGGGGGGGGGGGTGCGTCACATTCAGGTGCACTCCCCGTGATGTTTTAACCAATTATATATATATATTTTAACCACACACACACACACACACACACCTTCCCCACCCCCCTTGTGTTGCCCTTTTCACACATAACACATCCCCTCTGTCCAGAATCAGCATGGAGCCCTTCTGCATCTCGGTCAAACATTGCAGTTCGCAGCCTGCTGAAAGTTTGTCAAGCGTCTGTACAAATGGCAAAAAATGTTGAAAAGCTCGTTGGAGCTGCCAGAAACTGTACATCTAGTCCCATGATGCCGCTGCCGGGCCCTGAAGGCAAAACCTGCTGACATAAATAAATGCAGCAACTTACCAACCCCTGGTGTGTAAGGACTCTGTGAAAGTCAACATAAGGTCCAGCATTGTGTCTGAGGTCAGGTTTCAGGTGTACTCACTTTTGGTTTTGCCTCTAAATGAAGGGATTGAAATCATTTAGTAAAACTGGTGGCTTGTTTACTGTGTCTCTGTTGAACTGGAATGATCTATTGATGTATTGACACATTTTTGGCCTCTTGGCAAAGCAAAATAATAAAAGTCAAAACACAACGACTTAATTGGAGTAACATTAACATTAATATGGAGACATGTTTCTGGCCAGCTGATAAATCTAAGTTTTGTATGGATTTACTCTCCTTTTAGCTCTGTTTTGTTCTCCACCGAATCCTGAGAAATAAAAAATATCTGGATCTTTAGCTGCTAAAAGCTCCATTATGTTCACCAGCTTGTTGCTATGTGTGTGGTGCTGGGCAGTTAGTGTACAGTGAGTTTATCAGAGCTTTTTATACTAGAAATACTTGCCTGCTACTGCTGGAAATGTGGTTTACAAAAATGAAACAAAACTGCAAAGTAATGGGCCGTAAAAGCAAAACAATGAGCTGAAAGAGGCCTGTGAATATTCTCATTCATCCAGGTTCGTGGTTATCTCAAAGGAAATGAAATCGAACGCAGCTGGACTTGGTTATTTGTCTTTGAAGACGTTTCACCTCTAAGAGGCTTCATCAGTTCATGCTCACTAGACTAGGCTGGGACTAGTCCAACCACGTCCAGTTGCGTTCCATTTCATTTCCTTGAGATGAGCTAAAAGACACTAAAAAAAAAAAAATGTTTCAGAGCTTCAGGGAACTGCAGAGTGAGATCTTAATTCATATAAACCAACCATTTTACATAACACATTGTTATTGATATGAAAGTATTGACAGCTTGGACATGATTCTTATAGTTATCTTATAGACAGCTCAGCTTCTCGTGTTGGTTGAACCACGTCAGATGAATGCTTTGTGATGGTAGTTATTGTGGGGAAACACCATGAAATGTGCACATGCCCCAGTTAATAATGAAAACAATAGAAAAGAGCGATGAATACACCTTTTTTTTTTTGACTCCATGCTTTTATTTTAACGGCGCTGAAGTGCTTTCTCTGTAGAGCAGTGGTTCTCAACTGGTCTGGCTTCGGGACCCACCATCACCCCTAAAGGACAAGCCGTGACCCAAATTGAGGAAAATTTTCAACTTCTCAAATTTATTTAATGAAAAGATGGTGCAGTTTGAACCTGAGACAGTATTCCAACACAGTGCAATGCAAAACACAATGCTAAAGAGGGAAATATTAACAATTAGCTGCATTTTAATTAAATAACAAAAAGTGCATCTTAAGAACACAAGGTAATACAACAGACTTAACAGACTCAAAAGTGCTTTCATGCAAACATGAAATAAAAAAACCAAAAAAACTACTGAGAAGTAGTTTAAAAAAGACTGAAAGTAGTCACTCACTGAATCTTACAACCAAACACTGAACTATGTGAAATGATTCAGTGTCTTGAGTAGCTGCTTTTATCTACAAACTCAAAATAAATTAAACAAAAAGTGATATTCAAAAAGGTTCAAGTATACAAAATTAACTTTTCTTCTGATTACATATACTTATCAGTAGGTAAATACTGAAAAACATGAAGAAAATTAAGCAGCACTCACGTTTCGACATGTTAAATTAGCTTTTGAAAACAAACGTTGTGGGTCTTCTTCTATGCAGTGAAATGGTGGGTGTCTATTAACATTACAAGGCTTTATCGCCACCTACTGTGGCGATTGTGAATAGACGGCACTCCGCGGCATAAAAAATCCACTTCAAAATAAAAGTACAGGATTTTGTTCTTAACATTTTTTTCCCAGGCAAAGGCCCGCGACCCACCGAGAACGGGTCCGCGACCCACTTTTGGGTCGCGACCCACCAGTTGAGAATCACTGCTGTAGAGCGTCTCTGTGAGCCAGCGGTAAACAAACCGTTCGCTTCAAGTCTTGTTGGACCCGTTGACTTGCTGAGTCTTTGAATTCACGCTGTGTCGCGTCTGCTTCCCCTCGATTCATCTTGAATTTGCTTTTTTTTTTTTTTTCAAATTATCTCTGCTTGTGTTTTGGGAATTCCAGTGAACAATTCCAGTGACTCTCCTTCTGCATAATACTGTGTTCCTAAACGGAAACCGCTGCTTTAGGCTCCAGCAGATATCTGTAGCAAAAAAAAAGAAAAGAGTTGCTGGTGATAAGCGTTTGCTTCCCACCCTGCGAAGGAATTCAATTCTTGGTCCCGGTGGCCAAGTCTTACATAAGAAAGTGACTGACTGAAGATGCCTATCACTCCCACAGTGCTGACATCCTCTCACTGCGCCAGCCTGTCCTCTCAGTCCTATAGTACATGTGTTAGCTGATTACAGGCTGATTCCACCTCTCTCAGTCCTGTAATATCTCCTCTGTTCAGACGGAGCTTATGGCCAAATTGCTAAAAGTCACTGCAGATTAGTTTCGCCCACTAAGCTTCGTGATTCTCATCTTGACATCGCCCGCTGCAGCTTAGAGACTAGCAATCCATGCTACGGTATCTTCGAGATGGATGATATGGACACATGGGAGCCTATGTTGAAAATGAAATGCCTTGTAGTGTGTGACACGGCTCCTAAAAATAGGCGAGGAAGAAAAGATTCAAGGTGTCCGACTCTTTCTGCGGGACGCGACTGCTCCATTTATTACTGCAGGGTTTTATAATATTTTACACTGTATGTTCAATAGACCACAGCGTGTAGTGATAAGATGAACAAAAACATCAGATTGCCAATATATTATCATATTGCAACGTAAAATATGATCAATGGCTCATCAAACTGTAAATCAGTCACTGACCTGTAATTTAATGGATATTATTGTTTCATGAACTGGATATTAACTGTGGGGATGATGGTTATGTTAATACCTTAATGGGAAACTGTCCAGTCTGACAAAATGACACTTGATGATGTCATAGTGACATTATAAGTTTTTATTATTATTATTATTATTATTACAAACTGGGGATTTTATTACAGCCGTTCCTTTTATTGTTTAATTCTGTCTGTTCCAACTTTATGAAAGTTCAGTACAAAACTTTATTTTCTTGCAACTTGTAGTTTGTACACTTTGTGTCCTTTATATACCGTATTTTCCGGATTATAAGCTGCTACTTTTTTCCCATACTTTGAACCATGCGTCTTATACATAGGTGCGGCTTTTCTATTAATTTTTCTTCAGCCCACAGTGTCTGTGTGTGTGTGTGTGTGCGTGCGCAGGCCGCAGTCATTGACGGAGCTGCTCCGTCACAGGTATATAATATTATTACACCCTCACCCCCTCAAAATGGAAAACCGAAGCAATTCCTATGATGCAGCTTTTAAGTTGAATGCCGTCGATCTGGCTATCCGTGAAAATTTTAGTGGGTGCGCCTTATATTTAGGTGCGCTCTATAGTCCGGAAAATACGGTATATTGTTTCTTTTATTCCCTCTTTGTCTTTTATAAGACAAAGATTCTTGGACATTATGTACTTTTATGTATTCATGTCACTTTTATTAAGTATATCTAGCTAAACTAATGCAGTTAAATACTAATAATTAGCCCTGCATTAAATCCTACCTTCATGAACTTTCTAGTATTCAGTCTTTATTGAACCTGTTTGTTGTTGTTGTTGTTGTTGTTGTTGTTTGGAGGCTTCGGTTTGCAGTGCTGTTGGGTTGCATTGGGTTATATACTGAGAGGTATTTTCCTCACTCACCGAT